>OY728160.1:1531567551-1534067551 GCA_963277665.1 Viscum album | reverse complement strand
GAATGTTTGGAATATTATGTATGTGGCCATGACCAAGAAAGAGGAGAAGACATGATATTATAAAAAAATGATTCTAATTTTTATTGAAATAATTATGGTTCCGATAAGACTAAACAGAATACCATGTTGAAAATGAAGACTCATGTTGATGAAAAAAAGTTTGGTGTTAAGAAATGTTATTGAAAGAAAGCTAAGAAGTTTCCAGAGAAACATTCACAGAAATATATACCTTATGGAAGATTTAGAGGAAAATATTATTTCTATGGATACTACTGGTATTGTGGTGGATTTGGGAACATGACATAAATGGGTTGGTTTAATAAAAAAAAATATTTCAATTATTCCACAAATTATATAAGGAAACATTATTTAGGGAGTCCATCCACTCAAAAGAAAAATTCTAAGAAGGGTGTTGTTATGAAATCAGTGTATAATAATGACAAATTTTAAATGAAATTTCATCCTCAAAAAAGTATATTTGAAATATGTGAACAAACTGGACATATTAAAAATGGAATCCTTTTTTTGTTACCGTCACAACAAATGAATGTTAAAAATTCTCAGAATCCAGATGTTATGAAGGATAAAGGGAATGAAAATTCTGTTATTGTTGAATCTTTTCTCAATTATATAAAAGTAGAATGACCATGAATAATGGGAAGTGGGTGTTCTTATTACATGATAGGGGACATAAATGTTTTGAAGAATGTCAAAGACTTCAAAGAATGAACTGTGACTTTATTCAGAGATTATTCCCTAGAAATTAGTGTTTTTGGATAAATAATCATTGGGCATGAAATGTAGAAGTACGAAAAATCATTGCTAATGGTGGAATTAAACACATCCTGCTAACAGTTTCAAAAAATTGTGATGAAGGAAAAAGGTTTATTTTTAGAAAATATGGGTTTTTTTGTGAATGTTGAGGAAGATGGAATGATAGTGAAAGGAGACCAACATACTTAAGAAAATGTTATTCAAGTTGGTGAGGTTCAAAACTCATGTTACCATAGTATAATATATTTGAGACAATTATAGAATGAAAGGAATAAAAACATGTTCATAAAAACAAGAGGATGAAATCGATGCATGAAAGTGATAGTAGAGTTCCTGATATGTGATAAAAAGATATTGGTGGTGCAATATATTTCAGAAAGAAACGATGACAAACTCAGTGTATAATAATATAAATATTTGTTAAAAAACGCATATGAATCTTATTCACTCAGATATCTTTGGGCTAATGAAAAAAATAATTAACTCATGGATATAATTACATAATCAGATTAATTTATGACTTTACTCACTTACATTGGTTATGAATATAAATATTCAGTCTAATGTTTTGAAATTTTTGATATGGTTCAAGAGGAAGGATGATTAGAATTTTGAGTATTCAGTGAGGAATTTGAGAACAAAAAATGTTGTTGAATACATAAATTCATAATTGTAACGATATCCGGATAATAATGGAATTTAGTATGAGTTTAGTATAACTTAACTCCTCACCCAAATTGTGTGTCTGAAATAAGGAATAAAACTTTAGTGTAAATGGGTCAGAATATTTTACTTCAACATAATTTTCCCGTTAAATTTAGAGGCAATGCATGAGTACTGCGATATATATTCAATATCGATGATTATATAATACATGTTCTGATATGAATCCAGGTGAATTTTTTTATGAAATAACCTCATGTTTGAAACAGTTATCAGTTTTCTGGAATCCATGCACACAATGATGAAATTTGGAAATATTGGAAGGTTTAAGAAGAGCGGTGAAGCCAAAAGTTTTCAATGATGTGCTATGTATTGAAGATGATACAGTTTTTTCAAAAAAATCAGGAAAATTTGTGGAATCTATTGATGTGAAAGTTATTGAAAATTATGAGGAAAATAATAATATGTAGATATGAAAGATGAATAGGATAAAAGAATTACTGAGATGGACTCAAATAAGGAAAAAAACTATTGTAATCCTACTCATGAAGAAGAATCAAACTCCACTATTTCTAGTGTAATGGATAATATTTGAAAATCTCATCAAAGGATGAGAATGATAGTGGAATCTCAGAACATTATTTGTGATCAACATCAAATGGATCAAAAATAAGAACATCAAATTTTATTACTCATAATTCTTTTTATTCATAATTGGAGCTGAAATATGTGAATGATGCTACTGGGTATCCAAAATGGTTTCAGGAAATGAATTGAGAGATGGATTATATATGAAATCAATGAATCTTTGGAACTCATGACCAAAACAATTAAGAAAAAAATATCCAAGAATAATGTGGTTTTTAAAAGATGGTTAATGAAGATGGTGAATATATAAGAAACAAAGAAAGATTAATGTGAAATTCTTACTCATAGTTTGAAGGAAATGGTACCTATTGTATTTTTTATCTATTTGAAATGTTCATACAATGTTGAATGAAATAATTTATTTGGTTTAAAATCTCACAATATAAGAAACATGCTTATATTTTTCAATTAATGTATGATAAGAAACATATTAAGAGGTTTGTAATTGTTAGTTAGAAACCTTTTCCCGCACATATATTATAGGAAACCAAGTTGTATAAATATGATGAAGGCATGGAATTGGACCATAGAAAGATTCAATAAGTAAATGGATGTTGGTTATACTTTAACATCTCAAGACTCAACATTGGCCATGTAGTAACCATATGTGAAAGATTCCAGAGTTCTCTAAAATAACAAAAAAAAAATATTGAAAAATAAATCATAAATATTTCAAAGACACAATAGATTTTAAAATCATGAATGATATCCATGAATTTATTGACTTGTTTGGGTATTCATATATTGATTGTGTAATAAATGTTGATGATAGAATATCCAAATTTGGTGATGTTTTGTTTCTTGTAAAATTCTATTTCACTGGGCATACAATGAAAAACAATTTACTGACTCTTAGTAAAGATAAATCCATTTATTTCAATTCCACCCAAAATTCTACCTATCATATCTGGACAAATACTCAGTTTGGTGATTTACTTGTGGAAGTGGTGTTACCCTTCCTTTTGGTGTGTTGTAATTATTTTTTCATCAACCCTACAATAATTCTGGAACAAAATTCTCATCCAAAACAAATACATAAAAATTATTAATTCATCCAATAGATTTTGTATAATAATGAATTAAATATGGAGTATGTTATTACATCGGTTGAATTTTCTCACATTTCCACAAAACATTTACCGATGGAATTTTTTCACAAATTTAGGTTGAACATGGGCATCCGAACACCTTATCATCAAGGTTAAGGTATGTTTTTCCCTATCTCATCTTTTTGTTGAATATTATTATCAAGGGGGATAATCGTCTCTTAAATTCATCCATTTTTGTGTAGTAATCAATTTAAGGAATATTGAATAAAGGGGGAGTTGTGTGTAATATATACTTTCATCGTGATAATGTGTAAGATATTATAAATATTTTTAAGAGTGGTTGTATGAAGAAATTGTTTGTAATAATGTTGAATAAATGATCTACGTTTTGAAGAAAACATAGACACTTTATGGGTCACTCCTTCTGGATGGCATGATTTTCTATCAATAATTATTTCTTCCTACAATGATTTTTCTAACATACCCTTAAATTTTTTTATTAGTAATCCATAACTTGTGGTTACAATTTCCCATGATTTATGAACCTTGGTTGAAAAAAATATCCAAAGAGGGAGATTTTTGGGACATTGTTGGTTGTACTAGGATTTCAAAAGCTAAATAAACTCATTTTTAATGGAATTTTATTTTTTTGTAAATGAATAAATGAAATCACCACACTTTGTAAGGGATAGTGATTGGGATCCCAAGCCAGGAGTTGGGGATCAAAATGATAAAAAAATTAATTAGAATGAAAATATGTTTTCTGGAATAAAGGGATCATTATACTCACCTTGGGACCATAATGGAATGAAGATCATAAGTTGGAAGTGAAATGGAGTGTACATTTCTCTAATGTAAATTTGATGATTCTTTAGTAACATGTAATTGACAAAATACATTAGTTGTCTGAGAATCATGTCTGTCCAGAATTATTAAATAAAGGGGGAGTACTTCCAATCATATTATTTATCGGTTGGGAAGAAGGATGATACTAGAAGGATGGGATGTTACAACACATTCCATTATAATTCATATGATTCAATGTTGATCACAAATGTATTAAAATTCATGAGGTCATCATGATTCAAGAAAGATTTTTTTAATGAAGGATGTTTAAAATCTAAATCTTTTCTATCTTAGACAATCGATATGAGAACATAGAATGTCGATATTTTTGAAAGTTATGATGTTTTACCAGCACATGATATGATGAATATGATGGTTTTAAGTCAGACCAATATAATTAAAGAAAGTATTATTTTTAAAAAGAAGCCAGTGTGTTTCATAATTAGAAAAGGAATGATTTTGACTAAGTCAATGATATACACCATGTCCATCAAATGTAGTGTTACACAATTCATCAAAAGAAGAATTGATTTTTTGATGGAGTGTTTTTTGTTAAAATAATAAATAAAATAAGGATGATGTTGTTGTGAGAAATTAGAAAAGAATTCATAATTCAATCAATAATATTGTCAACCATTTTAATCAAGATGAATTGGTGGTTGTTAATTCAATTGGATCAAGAGAAAATAAATTCTCTAATTTTATTCCATTAAAAATTTGTTCATGATAAAAAAACATACTCGGATATAGTGTGATATTGGGTTAAGGGCCATCATACTAATGTAAACACTGAGTATCAGAGTGAAACAAAGATGGAATCATAAAAAACAAGTCAACACTAATAACATCATTAGATACAAGATCCCCAACATAGAGAGAAGTAGAAGAGAATAATTGCTTAATGAAACCTTAATGGTGTGGTCAAGTGGAACATCATGTTTGAAGAGGAAAAATAAAATTTTGGTCAAATAAGATTGAATATGATGTTGAATGTGCTACTGAGAAATGTTAACATAATTACAAGATGATACTATGTTAATTGAAGAATAATTTCAATGAAATTATGTCTTGTAGTTTGTATATAGCATCGGAACTAGTTGGTATGAAGCATCAGAATGATGAGTAGTGTCTCTTTTTATTCTGAGAATCTTAATGGGAAGAATTTTGTTTCATATGTTTGTTCTTTATCCAATTGGTGTGAAGAAATGAAAAAAATATTAGGTTGTTGACCATATCTCTTAATGAAAATGAATAATTTTGGTTGATAATTTGAATCAGAAAATTTATTAATAAAAATAATAAATCCATCAGGTGTTTTAAGAGAATTTTTGATGTTTCACAAATACAAGAGATGTGTTGATGAATTCACAAATTCATCCTAAATTAAAGGAAAATTAATTATTTAAAAAGTTTTTGAGAGGGAAACTATTTAGGAATCCACCCTAATCAATTTTCGGCACACCTATAAATGGATTAATTACTTTGTATATTCTGTCATTGGTATAATTTAGAAGAGAAAATGTGGAGAACTGAATTATTGTTGACATAATGAGTTTCCAAATTTTTCTTTCATAAGGATACTTGACGAAATGAAGATAAAGTGGAAGAAAAAATGGTCATAGTCATGTTCCCAGATTAGACATAGAAATTGGACTATGACTTCAAGGATGAGAAAGATGTAGTTCAGAATAGTTTAAGAGGAATTTTGGAATAATAATCTTATTGGACTGAGAAATTTGTCAAGAAAATTGGATTTGCGAATTTTCTTGAGTGTCATTATGATGTCCAAGATGTTATTACCAAATTATAGGAAGTAATGTGAATAATTGTTTGGAAGGTGATATTTATTTTGGATTTTGACAAGGCAGCAGAGTAGAATGTTTTTGTGAATCTAGTGGAATGTTCTTAACTTGTTAATAACATTTTAAATTACATCTGTTGGTGCTACATGAAACACATGTACTATTGTATTAAAAAAAGTGCTACACGGGTGTATGGGAATATTCTACTTTTTATGTCTAGAAAAAGTATTTTTTATGGTGGATTGTGTGGTATCATGATATTTCCGTACCCCATAGAGGATGTACATACTCTTGTAGAGTAGTGAACCATGTAAATTATTCTATTCAAATGGATGTGTGATTTCCATGATTTCAGCAAGGTGATAAATCATTAATAAGAGGTAATTTTTGTTTCAATATTAAGTTCTCTAAAAATAAACAAATAAAACTTATTCACCCCTCCACCTATTGGTGATTTCTAGATCTTGTTTGGAAACATTCATAATGGTTTTTTGGGACTCAGGGTTAAGGGTATTTTGGGGCTAAGGGATAATGGTTATTTGAGGAGGTGGATTTATGAGTATTTTGGGATGAGGGTTTGTGATTTATTTGGGATGTGTATTTATGGTTTTTTGGGACTCAGAGTTTATGTTTTTTTGGGGATGATTTTTAAGGTAATTTTGAGGTGGATACAATAGGGTTTTTTGGGCATGTTTATTTGGTTTTTTGGGCTGAGGGTTGACGGTTTTCTGGGATAGAGGATTAATGAATTTTTTGGGATTAGAGTGTTTATTTTTTGGGGTTTACGGTGGAGGTGTTTTATGGAAATGGGTTCATTTATAATTGGGGATGAGGGTTCATGGTTTTTTGGGGATGATGGTTCATGGTGTTTTGGAGATGATGGTTCAGGGTTTTTTGTGTATGATGGTTTGTGGTTTTTTTGGATCTAAGTATTTTGTGTTATTGTGGTTTTTAGGGATGAGGGTTTTTTTACATATTGTTTAGGGGAACCTTGGGATTAGGTGTCATGGTTCTTTGGGGACAAGAGTTTCAATTTTTTTTAGAGTTAAGGTATTATGGTTTTTTGGGGATAGGTGTTTAGGATTTTTTGGGGTTGGAGGTTTAGTGCTTTTTGGGATGATGGATTAATGTTTCATAGGGCTGAGGACTTACGGTTCTATATGTTTAAGGGTTTAGGGGTTTTTTAGGGATATAATATTTTTTTTATTTGTGGATGAGGGATTAGGGTTTTTTCATGTATAATGGTTTGGAGTATTTTTTGGATGAGCGTTTAGTGTTTTTTCTGCATTGTAGATTTGGTTTTTTGGGTTTGGATTTTTGAATATTTGGCAGGAGGGTTAAGGGGTCTTTGGGGATTAGGGATTATGGTTTTTTTATGATGGTTTTGTGTTTTTGGGGGATGATTGTTTACCAATTTTAGGGAAGATGTTTCATTGTTTTTTGCGGTGGAGGGTATTTGTTTTTTTGTTGATAAGGGTTTATTGTTTTTTGGGGAATATGTTTTTGGGTTTTTTGATGATGAAGTTTATGGGTTTTTTTGAGGATGAGGGTATATGTTTTTTAGTGAAAATTATTTTGGGGTTTTTAAGGATAAGGGTTAAAGGATTTTCAGGGATGAGTTTATTGGATATTGGGGACTATGGTTTTCTATTTATAAGGGAAGGCTGTTTAAGGATTTTTTTGGGATGAGTGTTTACATTTTTTTGGGGGATAAGGGTTTATGATTTGTTTGGGAAAGAGGGTTCATAATATTGAGGGGGAGGATTTAGTGTTTTTTTGGGGTTGAGGGTTTAGGTATTTTGGGGAAGACTGTCAGTGGTTTTTTAATTTTAGGGTCTAGATTCTTTGGGGGATGCTAGTACAATTATTTTCACGGTTAAGGGTTTAATTTATTTTGGGGTAGAGGTATTAGTTCTTTTTTGGGATGAGATTTTATTATCATTTTTATTTGAGGGTTTAGGGTTTTGGGGGATGGGGGTTTTGTGTTTTGGGGAGAAGTATAGTGTTTTCTGGGGCCAAGGGATGAGGATTTTTTGGGGAATTGGGTTGAAAGATTTTTTAGGATGAGGTTTGTGGGATTATTTGGATAATGGGATATGTTTTTTTTAATTGAGGGTTGAGGGGGTCATTATGAGGGAACATGTATATTGTGTGTATTAGAGTTGTTATATTTTTAGGATGAGAGTTTTGTGTTTTTTCATAGCTAGCATTGACAGTTTTTTGGGGATGATGGTTTTGGGTATTTTTGGGCCGTGGGTAGATGGTATTTTGGGGCTAGGGGTTTAATGTTTTTTGGGTCCAAGGGATTAGAATTTTTGGAGTTTAAGGGGTGATATTTTTTAGGCTACGGATTATGGTTTTTTTGGGGATGATGGTTTAAGGTTGAGTTGTAAATATTTTTGGGTTGATGGTTTTGGGTTTTGTGGGGATGAGAGTTGTGGGGTTGTAAGGATGGAGGTTGGGATTTTTTTGGGGATTAGTGGTTTGGGAGTTTTGGGACAGTGAGTTGGGGTTGTTTTGGGGATGAGGTTTATGTGTTTTTTGTGATTAATTTGATCTATTTTTTGGTCTTAGGGTTGATGTTTTTTTATGATGGTTTATAATATATTTGGGATGCATGTTGAATGTTTTTTGGGGATGAGGTTTGATGGTTTTTTTTGGGTTGGGGTTGGTAGTTTTGTTGGGATGAGGGTTTATGATTTTTTGGGATAAGCGTTTATGGTTTTTTTGGAATGTGGGTTTAGGTTTTTTTTTGGACTGAGAGTTGATGCATTCTTGTGGATGAGGTTTGAGGGTATTTTTGGGGCTGAGGGTTTAGGGTTTTTAGAGGATGAGGTTTGAGGGTTTTTAGGGTATAGGGTTTATTAATTTTTTATGGATGAGGGGTTAGTGTTTTTTAGTATTGATTTTTGGGGTATTTGGGGGATTATGGTTTAGTGTTTTTTTGGGGATTATGGTTGATGTTTTCTTTCGGATGAGTGTTGAGGGATTATTGGGACGAATGATTGATGATTTTTTAGTGTTGAGAATTAAGGGTTTTTTGGGTTTAATTTTGACAGGTTTTTGAGGCTGGGCATTTTGTGGTTTTTGGGGATGAGGTTTTAAGGTTGTTGGGACTGATGAATTCGAGTTTATTGTGGTGTACGATTGAGGGTTATTTATGAATAAGGTTTAGGATTTTATAGGGATGATTGTTTAGTATTTTAAAGGGATGAGGTTTGAGGATTTTTGGGGTCCTAAGTTCGAGGGTTATTTTTGTTGAGGTATGTTGGTTATTTGGGGATGAGTGTTATTTATTTTTAAGAATCATGGAAGAGGGTTTTTTAGAGATAAGGCTTGAGAGTTTTTTGGAGCTATGGTTTTATGGTTTATTGTGGCTGTTGGTCGATGGGTTTTTTGTGGTTGATATTATTTCTTTCATGGGGCTAAGGTTTTACGATTTTCTAGGTTATGGGTTGAGGTGTTTTTGGGGAAGAGGGTTGATTTATTTTTGGGGAATAGGGATTAGGGATTTTAGAAATGAGGTTTGAGTGTTTTTTTTTCATTGAGGGGTGAGGGTTTTATGACGATAATAGTTTAGGGGATTTGGGGGTCGAGGGGAAATTGTTTTCTATGGATGAGGGATGATGTTTGTTTGGTAATGTGGATTGATGGTTTTCTATGACTATCAGTTGAGGGATTATTGGGGTTGAGGTTTTAGGGTATTTGGGGTTGGGTTTTTCAGGAATTGGGAGGATATTGTTTAGGGGTATTTTGGTAATGAGGGATTATGGTTATTTCTAGGCTAAGGGTAGAGGATTATTTGGGGATAGGGGTTGTGTTTTTTTAAGGTTGTTGTATAATGGGTTTTCTAGGATAAGGGTTGACTAATTTTTAGGTATGAGGGCTTATTGTTTTTTAGGGATGATGGTTGTGAATGTTTTAGGGATGAGGGTTCACAGTTTCTTAGAGTTCAGTATTGAATGTATTTTTTTGTTGAGGGTTGTTGGTTGCTTGTGGATGTGGATAATTATTTGCAGGGGGTGAGGGTTGAGGGTTTTTTGGGGATGTGTGTTTATGGATTCTTGTGTTTTAGGATTGAGGGTTTTTTGGGGCCAAGTGGTTGAATGTTTTTGTATATAAGGGTTTAGGGTTTTTTGGGGCTCATTGAAGTGGTTTTTCTTGTCTTTGGTGTTTCAGGTTTACATTGGATGAAGTTTAATGGTTTTTTTGTTATTAGGGTTGTTGTTTTTTTATATGGGGGATATGGATTTTCTACTGATAAGGGTTTAGATTGTTTGGGGATAAAGGTTGAGGGTTTTTTGCGGATGATAGTTTATGGTTTATTGGGGATTAGGGTATCATGTTATTGGAACATATGGTTGAGTCTTTTTTTGGGATGAGGGATTTGGTTTTTTTAGAGATGAGGGTTGATGGGGTTTTTTGGGAAAAGTGATTACGATTTTTTGGGGTTGGGGGTTGAGGGGTTTTATTGGGATGAGGGTTTATTATATTGTGGAGATGACAATTTAGGGATTTTTAGAGGTGTGGGGTGGTGGATTTTTGTGGATGAGGTATGAGTTAATTATGGTGTTGAGGGTAGTGGTTTTTTTGTGTCGAGGGTTTAGGATTTTTTATGGATAAGGGATTTGTGTTTTTGGAGATGAAGGATGAGTGTGTTATCAGGATCTAGGATGAGGTGTTTTTGGGATATATGGTTGAGGTTTTTTTGAGGTGTGGGATTTTTGATTTTAGGTATAAAGATTTAGGGCTATTTTGGATGAGGGTTGATTGTTTTATGGGGATTATGATTGAATATCAATATGGGGATGATGGTTTTGATTTTTTGGGTGGCTGAGGGTTATTTTGGGATTAGTGTTTTTAGGTATTATGGTTTATAAATTTTTTTCTTGGGTTTGAAGGTTTTTTAGCTCAGGGTTTAGGGTTCCTTGGGGTTGTGGGATGATGGCTACTTTGGTGTGTGTGGTTGATGGTTTTTTAGGGTTGACAGACGATGTTTTTTTTCAGATGGGGATTCAGAGTTTTCTAGGACTAGTGATATATATATTTTTTAGGGTGATGATTTATGGTTTTTTGGGGTTGATGTTTTAGGCCGTTAGGGTCGAAGGGTTTATGGATTTTGGTCACGTTGAGTTTCATTTTTTCATAGAGGTATAGTGGTTTTTGTGGCTAAGGGTTCATGGTTTTTGGGAGTTGATGGGTTAGGTGATTTGGGTCTATTTGTAGGGGTGTTTTGGGATGAGGGTTTAGTGTTTTTTCTAATAAGGGTTCAATGTTTTTTCAGGATTATGGCATAGAGTTTTTTTGCAATATGGATAAACTATTTTTTGGAATAATATTTTACGGGTTTTTTTGGGAATGAGGGTTTAGGGTTTTTTAGTTATAGTGTTATAGAGTTGTTTAGGTATGAGGGATTTGGATTTTTTTAGGATGTGGGTTTTGGGTTTTTCTTGGGATGTGGTTTTAGATTTTTTGGAGGATGAGGCTTTTGCTTTACTAGGGATTATGTTTTCGGTTTTTTAGGGTTGTAGGTTTATTTTTTGGGGGATAATGGATTATGGTATTTTGGGGATGGATGTTTATGGTTTTGGCGTATGATGGTTTATTGATTTTGGGGATGTGGGCTTTCTGTTATTTGGCGTTTAGTGTTGACTATTTTTTCTGGGAGGAGAGTTTTGGTTTTTAAGGTTTGAGGCTTTTGGGGTTTTTAAGATATTTTTTAGAGATTCTTTTGAATATGTTCTAGGGTTTTTGGGGATACAAGGTTTATAGTTTTATAAGGGATTATGAAGTACCATTTGTTTGGATGATGGTTTTCAGTTATTTGGGGGTGAGGGTTTTGGGATTTTTAAGGAAGTGGGATTAGGGTTTTATGGGGTGGGGGTTTAGTGATTTTTGGGGATGATGATTTAGATTTTTATGGGGATGTGGGATTAGGTTTTTTTGGGGTTTAGGGTTTAGTGTATTTTGAGGATTAGTTTTTAGGATTTTTGGGGTTATGGGTTAGGTTCTTTTGGTGGAGGTCAGTTTAAGTGTATTTTGGGATCAGGGTTTAAGTATTTTTGGGGATGAGAGATTAGGTTTTTTGGTTATAAGGGTTTACGGTTTTTTGGGGATGAGTGGTAATGTTTTTTTTCTGATTGCTTAGTGTTTTTAGTATTTATAGTTTATGGTTTATTTGGGCAATGTTTTTTCTCTATTTTGGGGAAGACGATATATTTTTTTTTTGAGGGTGAGTGTTTATGATTTATTGTGGATGAGAATTTCGGTTTCTTGGGTTCATGGAATAGTATTTCCTGGGGTTGATGGTTTTGGGAATTGATGGTTTAGGATTGATTGTTTATAGGGATAACAACTGAGGGTTATCATAGGGATTGGGTAATAGGGTTTTTTATATGCAGAGGTTTTTGGATTTTTGTGGAAGATATTGGAGGTTATTCTTTAAGAGTGTTGAGATTTATTAGGGATGTAGGTTGAGGTATTATTTGATGAGTGTTTAGGTATTTTTAGGTTGAGGGTTTAGGGATTTTTAGTGATGAAATTTTATTGTTTATTTTGGGGATATAGCTTTTTGAATTATTCAGGCAATGTGTTGTGGTTTTTTTGGGGATAATGGTTGAGAGAATTTTAGGAATAAGGTTTGAGATTATCTTTGTGGCTCAGTGTTTGGTGTTTTATGGGGCGAAAGGTTGACTATAATTTTGTTTTGTGGGTTGAAGATCTTTTTGGACTCATGGTTCAGAATGTTTTGGGTTTAAGGGTTTAAGGTTTTTTACGGTTGAGGGTTCTTGTTTTTTGGGGTAAAGGGTTCAGGGTTTTTTTGGGGCTGAGGATTTAGGGGTTTAACGATTTAGGATTTTGGGTTTCATGGTTCTATGTTTTTATTATTTTTTGGGGTTTATGATTTAAGGTTTTTAAAGAATTTTGGAATAGGATTTTTGGGGATGATGGTTTAGGTTTTTTTAACACAATTATATTTTGTGATTTTTTTTGTGTGGAATTTTATAATTTCTATATTTTAAATTTTATAAAATCATTCTTTTATCTTGTGTTATGTAAATCACATTGTTTCAATTTCAATACATACTATGGTGATTTTAGATGGTGTTACATAAAATAATGAGTTTTTATCCCATGAAACATTGAGTTTAAATGAATCATGTCATAATATTAAATTATTATTTTTTAATATCCTAGTTGAATGTATAAATTGTAATGAAATTTATGAATAAGATTATCTAAATTATGAAAATATGTATTTAAAATGTTTATAATACAAATTCTGTGATGCCCATTTTTTTAAAAATGAAAATAAATGAAATTGTTCTCCACGAATATGATCTTATGTTAACAAATAGTTTTCAAATAAGTATGTTAATGAACTTTCTATCAGTGAATGATTTTAACTAAATATTTATATTATATTTATTCAATAAATTATTTTTACATAGTATTATGTATTTTCTCAATAAGAGATAATAATAAATCAAATTTTATGTATAAAAACTATATTTTTTTAAAATGTAGTTTGATCTCCTTTTAATGGTGAAATTATTTTAAAACTAAATTTTAAAACTTTTTTGTTTTTTATTTGAAAAAATTAACACCATATTTTAAATATTAATATAAAAATTATATCAGGGTAAATTTTTTGGAATAATATGAAATGTTTCTTTTTTGATAAATAGTGGAAAATATTGAATTTTAATTTAAATATGAATTTTATTTCAAACAATATATAAATAAAAAATTTCTTTTGAAATAGTTTTAGATAATTTTTTTAATTTTTCGATTAAATTAATAAAAATCAGGTCATTGGTATGAATTTCATGATGAAATTGGATATAAAAACTTTTAAATTTGTCAACATTTTCTCTTTAAAAACATGTTTTCTTATTATTTATAAGATATAAATTGAAATATACAACTTATTTCACTGGAATTTGGAAAAATATATTCAATAATATTAATAATAAAAATTTATATTATCTATTAGGGTTATCTGAAATTTTTACCATAATTATTATTTAAATCTTTTAAAATTTGATAACGAGATTGAGGTTAAACTAGGGTTTTTCGCATTACATGGTTTTTCATTAAAGTTAATTATAAACACACAAATTATATTATTTTACTTAATTTGATTTGATATATATAATCATTTGGTTTTATTTATTAAATAATAAATTTTTTATATTCTTAGTGGATAAGTTTTTTAGGTATATATAAAGATACATGTTACCTTCGTAAAAACTATAAGAATAAAATTTAGTAAACATAAAGATAAAGGGATAACCATTAAAATTTAGTTAATTTTAGGATTTTGAGGTGTTTATAAAAAAATTAATTCCTTGAATCTAATATTATTCAATATATGGGGAACATGAGGAAAGGGAGACCTACCAATTGTGAATAATTTTGAGTATTTACAAGATTTCCACACCTTCTCAACTATAAAGGGGTACTCACTCTCCCATCATCTTCACACCTATGAAGTCTTATAGATGATAAAATTATAACCCAAATAACATCAGGACATACCTAACCTCATCCAAAAGGCATTATTTTTGGTATAAATCAATCATCTGAAAGATTATTTGAAAACCCATGGACGATACCCAAAGAAGAGGTAGTGTTCTTCAACGAGCATCATTAAATTATTTCATTATACACATCCTTAAATACATTTTATAACAAGATGGTATAATAATATATGTCTAATATATTTAATAATATGTTAATATGATAATTTTATGACCTAAAACTACACACGATTCCATCAAATGGGTTGTGAAATCATCATTTTTTCATATTGTGAACTACCACCTCACGAATTAACGTCATTCATTATTTCAACACCACCATTCATGGTTGGGAATAATAATATGTGATATACATGAAATTAAAATAATAATATAATAAAACTATAAATATATAATTTTCTTTTCTTTCATTTAATATGATAAGAAAATGGAGACAATGTTCATGTTTTTGTATTACCTACCATCTCCATTAACGGTGCATTTCATTTCTTATCACCACATTTTTTAGATATATATAAATAAAACTAAAAATAATATAAATTATATTTATATGATGATCTATATTCCGTATATTACTAAATCATGATCATGTTAAGAGTACTGAAAATAAAAAGTCAAATCATACTAAAAAACAACACAATCATCACCCAAAAATAGACTTTAACATGAAATTGATCATAATAATGTAATACAAGGACCTAATAAAATTATATATTATAAAATATATATATTAAATCATTTAATATATTTAAAATAAACATATATATAATATAATTTTCTTTTTAATAAGAATGACAGATGTTATGACTTAAGGTAAGGGGTTTCCGTCTCACTTTTTACATCTGTGAGACACATGCAATGTTGATATCAAATTAATTTATGTGGTGTGTATAATTACCGTGAAATTATTTTATTTTTATTAAAATGATAATATTTGGTATTTTAATATCATTTTTAGGATCTATTTTTATGGCTGTTATGACTAAAACATTAAAAAAGTATTACGGAAAATTCATAGTCTCACTTTTCTTTTTTGGGACTTATGACATATTAATCTCTAGTTTCTTTTTTTGGTTTATATAATATAGTATTTAATGAAATATATTGAATATATATCAGTTTATTATGATTAATAATTCCATATATGTTATTTTTTATGGTTTTACGGTACAAAAGTTAAAAACTTGGTAAGGGGATTTTGTCTTAATTTTCCTCCAATGAGACATACGTTATGTTATACACAAATATTTATTCATAAAGTGTATATAAAACACATTTTACATGTCATATAATAAATTTATCTATTATCATGAAATATTATTCTTAATTTATAGTTTTTCCTTTTCATTCATACATTTCAAAATTACTATAATGTTAAGAGATTTATTTTACAATATCATCGTTTATCAAGGTTATCTATGACTATGCAATCAATGATGAAATATTATGATCTATATATCAATGATTAAAATCATTTTCTTATAATAAAACTATACATGATACCTTCCAGTAATGGAACCATTTATTTAGTCATTTAGACATAAATTAGTTTATAATATGACTCTATTTCTCCATTTTGTTAGCGATATGGTTTCTTCCAAAACCATGTTTTCTAAATATTTTTTCAAATTTTATTAAATGATACGTTAGTATTATTTTAACATAAATTATTTATAATAAATTATGTTTAAAAAGAGTTTTTAATAATTTTCAAATATTCCATTATAATTTTTGTAATTTATTTTTAATGGAAATGGTTTTTAAAAATGATTTATGTTTCATAAATAAATTTTCAAATAAAAAAGGATATTATATGTAAGGAATGTTTTAAATGATATTTTATAATAATTTCAATCTAAAATTACATCTATTTGTGTTTCTAATTCCTTACTAGGGATTTGATCTAGGGATATAATTCACCTTCTTTATATTAATCGATTTTGTTAAGATGACATGATGTTTATGAAACTTGTTTCTATTAAATATGTTATACCTAAATAAACTACTTATGAAACCAAATTATCCTCATGGGTTATTATTTGATGAAATGATTATGTAACCTCTCTATTTTACAAATTTTATGATGTGATTAAATATTTATGACTCCCATTTCATTTTAGAGTCATGATATTCTTAATATTTATGATATAATGGATAAAATAATTATGGTTTTTATTTGGGAAAGGTGGGGTCTATATATCCCTCTAATGAATTGGGTAATGATTTATACCTCTTGAGACAGACAGAGATTGAATTCTTATTCAACCAATTACACTAATATGAAAGGGGTTCCACAAGGGATGGTGGCATTTCCCGACTAGGAGGTGTAGATGACTATGTGTGAACTTGATTACATGTTATCAAGGTTATGGAGGAACATGATTACATGGTCACGAAGTTTTTCATGAACCTTATTAGATGTTCAATATTTTAAGAGTGAACATGATTATATGTATACACAGTTATGTGTGAACTTATTACATGTTCGCAATGTTATGTTTTAACATTATTACATGTTCACAATGTTATGTGTAAAACTGATTACATGTTAATATTTTAATTCGTGTACTTTATTAAATGTTTATAATGTTTTGTGTGGACCTAGTTTCATTATAATATTTCTATGCGGGGGATTGATTTCATTTCATCAAGATAATGAGAAAACCTATTTCTATTTAAACAATACCACTATTTTATAATAATATGTTTATTAACCAAACCAACTTATTTGGATATTTTTATTCTCTCGTGACTCATGTTCTTTTATTAAATTGTGATTCATGTCTTATGAACTTCCAATCATTATGGCATTAAATATATTTCTGAACTATTACATTTTTTATGAAATTTGTGAGTTATGTTCATTATCATGTTTGCCTATGAATATATTTTTATTTAATATGATCATATATTGGTATCTCATAAATTTACCCATACTGTGAATCTAATATCACCGTTTATTATTTTTTCCATTCCCCTATATATGAAGAAAATTTTTATATATGGTATGTCTATAAATAGAACTAAATTGGTAGAATTATGTTGGAAATATTGAAGATCATTCATTATATTTGATGAGTGTGTTAAATATTTCTATTGGTACAAACTATTATAGTCGATATTCATTAGTTTTTTTAATTTTATTATCATTCATGGAAGATTATGTAGTATCAACATATGAGAAGCATGGGTCACTAATGTTGGTATCAATGGGAGGTTTAGTTAACCTTTAGAACAAATGATAATTTTTTAAATGATACCTCTAGGGATATTTGTTACGATATAACAAGGGATGTGCATATGGATAATTCTTAGTATGAATCAATGTTTAGCTAAATGTCATGAAATTATTTATGAGGATAAGGAGAATGGATTCCAGAAATTATAACCATACCAGGATAGTAAACTCGATGAGGCTATGTCACAATAGAACATTAATGAACAACCTTGAAATAAACTATTGATCTATAATCGATTGGGATCTACTGAACATTAACATGCGTTCTTGTACACATGTTTTTAACACTCTTGAGGAATATAATTTTTAAATTGACACTCTTTTGGAACCGTCTTGATGGATATAAATAGATGTTGACTATGAATGACCTAGGAAAAACCTATTTTCTCAAAAATTGAAAATAATATTTCATTATTTAGATCACATATATGTTATTTTGTAGGATTATGTAGATTCCCACTATGATTAAAATTTCTCACAATATGATTTTTAGTTTTATTCAATTGTATGAACCATAAGTAATTCGGTGAAACTTGAATGTGATGGATGATTAGCTGATGAGATGCCAAATGAGATGATGGTAATTGTAAAGGTTGTTGATATTACGAATAATCAATATTCATGAAACATAATTAATAATTTGTACCATGATCAACACATGGAATCACCAATTAATTGAATGATATATTAGGGTACAAATTTAGGTACTGGAGACCATGAAGGAAATAATATTATTTTTTGGTGTCATGAATATCATATGAATCACCAAAGTGAATTTCTCTAAGGAACATGAAGTTGTTTTCCCTCTTGAAAATGATATAATTAAATATAGGAAAATAGAAAACTGATGATTCCAGATAACAAAATGGATATGGATATTTTCCTCCATATGATATCATCAACTGTTGAATTCTATAAATGTAAAATGTACATGAATTTTAAAAATTGACTTCCTAATGAATGATAACATGATGAATATCAAAAAGTTTATACAAGTAATGGTTATATTTTTTATGATAAAGAGACTAAAGATGACATGTAAAAGGAATTGGGTATTATGGGATAAGATGATGAAGAATATATAATGATTTGAGAAGAAATTGGATTGAAATATTTGTGTATTGGAATTCAATGATTATGTTATACTAATCCTAATATAGATATATATATATTTTTAATTATATGTTTTTTGTTATGAATTCTCAAGAAAATATTAAATGGTACCACAGGACTAGTAAAAAGGAATTACTCAAAATGTTATATTTTATGGAATAAAATTTTTAAGTAAATTTATCCCTTAATATCTTATTGATGATTTAATAATGTTGTTTGAATATAAAGATGATAGATATGAATAATAAATTTGATAGTACCTACTACCTTGGAATTATTTATGGACTTTTTGACAATGTTGTTTATTCCATCATTGATGTAGTATATAGTATTTTTGGCTTTATGGAATATATTTATTAGTCTATGTTCCATTTAAATAATGATGAACCATGTATTTTTTCAATTTCAGTTTATGTTAATTTATGTTATCACTATGTTTTAGGAGAATATATGATGAAAATATTCACATGTTTGGAATATGACAATCATGTGCTACATTATGATATATATAAGGGGGTTAGGGTTTATTTTGGATGGATTTTAGGGAATTTATAGTGATTTTTAGGGGTTTCAATAGGTTGAGGGTTTATTTTTTAACAAGTGTTTATTATTTTCATGGGATAAGGGATTATGTTTTTTCGTTGATATGTGTTTAGTGTTTTTTGGGGATAATGGATTCTGTTTTTTATGAGTATGGTTAAGGATTATTTTAATGTGGAAATTTGTGTATTTTTTTATTATTGAAATTTTTTTGGTGATATGTTTACACAGATTTTTTGGGATTAGGGTTTATGTATTTTTTTGTAACTGAATGTTTTGTATTTTTTTCATTAGGGTTTGGGGGGTTTTATTAATGACAGTTAAGAGTTTTCTGGATATGATTTTTTGGTGTTTTATGGTGTCTATGGTTTAGGATTATTAAGGATGGGGGTTTGGTGTATTTTATGGATTATAACTTTGGGGTTTTTTTTGTGCTATGAGTTTTGGGTGTTTACTACTGAGGTTTTAGGTATTCTAGTGATGATAGTTTAAGAATTTTAGGGGCAGATGGTTTAGTGTTTTTTGGGACTGAATGTTTTTGGTTTTTTAGGATGAGGGTTTATGGTGTTTAAAGGTTGTGTGTGTATGATATTTTTAGATTAGGGATTCGGTTTTTTAGGTTATGAGGGCTATGGGGATTATGGATGAAGGTTGATGTTTTATTGGGAATTATGTTGATGGGTCTTTTGGTGGAGGGTTTAGTTTTTTATGGCGATGAGGGTTAAGTTTTTTTGGTATAGGTTTTTGGGTTTTTTGTGGCAAAGGGTTCATGGATTTTTGGGAATGATCCTTTTTGTATTTTTGGGGTTAATGGATGATTTTTTTTTCTATGAAGGTTTAGTGTTTTCAAGGATGAGATTTTTGTGTTTTTTTGGATTGAGGTTTATAGATTTCTTTGGGCTATAAGTTGATATTTTTGGGATAACGGTTCAGGGTTATCTATAGATGAGAGTTGAGGGGATTTAGGGGCCAAATGTTAATGTTTTTTTGGGAATAGGTTTTAGGTTTTTTTGGTGATGAGAGTTCAGTGTTTTGTAGGATGATGTTTGGGGTTTTTTGGGGGATATTATTGATGATTTTTTGGTATGTGGTTTGATAGTTTTTAGTGCTAAGGGTTTAAGGTATTTTGGGGTCATAGTTGAATGTTTTATAGGCCCAAGGGTTATGTATTTTTGGGGTTGATGGTTGATAATTTTTTTGGGGTTGAGTGATTTTTATTTATTGGGACTGAGGGATGTGGGTTATTTGGAATGTGGGATTTGAGTTTGTTTGGCAGTGAGATGGGATTTTTTATCGATGAGGATCATGGGATTTTGGGGATTAGGATTTATAAATTTTTGGGGAATGTGGGTTGATGTTTTTGGGGATAATAGTTATTTTAGGATGAGGGTTGAGGGTTTTTTCTCACCGAGAGTCGGGTGCTTTTTCGGGATGAGGGTTTAAGGTATTTTAGTAATGTGGGTTGATGGTTTTTTAGGGGGTGAGGTTTGAGGGCTTTTTGGGGATGTTTGTTGATGTAATTTTGTGCAAATGATGGATGGTTGAGTGTAGTTCAAGGTAGATAGAATTTTTGGGATGACGGTGGGTTGTTTTTTGGGTAACAGGATGATGGATTTTCAGGGATGTGGGTTAATGGTTTTTTGGGGACAAGGGTGTATTGTTTTTTTGGGTTGAGGGAAGAGGGTTTCTTAAGTTATCAAGTTTAGTTTTTTATGGAATAGAGGTGAGGGTTTTTTGGTGATAGGTTTTAGGGTTTCTTTGTGGATGATGGATTTGGTTTTCATGTGTATGGGGGTTTAGGGATTATTGGGATGTGGTTTTAGGATTTCATGGGGCTGAGGGTTCTGTTCATTGGGGACATAAGGATGACAATTTTTGGGGGATGAGGGTTTAGTGGTATTTGTGAAATTGGGATAATGGGTTTTTGTGGATGAGTGTTTCTTGGGTTTTCGTTGATGGTTTACAGTTTATTGAGGATGGTTGTTTAGGGGTTTTTGAGTATTAGGGTTTAGGGTTTTTTGGGGCATATTATTGATGGTTTTGGGGGCATTAAGGTTTACCATTTTTTGTGCACTAATGTTTATGGATTTTTGTGGAAAACCTTTATGGGTTTTGGGGATGAGGGTTTTTCGAATGAGGGTTTAAGGATTTTTTGGGATGGTGATCGATTTTTTTTGGGGTTGATAGTTTATTGGTTTTTTGGGAGTGAGCATTGAAAGTGTTTTTGGACTAAGTGTTTAGTGTTTATTGGGGTAAGGGTTGAGTGGGTTTTGGTCTGAAGGGTTGACTGTTTTTTATGGTTGGTTATTGATAGTTTATTCATGATTTGGGATGACTGTTTTTTAGAAACAATGGTTTTTTGTTTTTAGGGTGAGGATTTTGGGTTTTTCTAATCATGGTCAATCGATTTACGGGATGACATTTTTCTGTTTTTAATATTTGAGGGTTTATGGTTTTTTTTCTTGATGGATTAGGTTTTTTTGGGATAGGGTCTGATGTTGTTTTTGGTAGAGAGATTAGGGTTTTTTGGTCTATGGTTTAATGGTTTTTTGGATATGGATTGATGGTTTCATGGGGTAGAGTGGTGGGGTTTTATTCGCCTATGTGTTGAGGCTTATTTTGGTACTCGTTGTTGAGGTTTTTCATAGGGTTTATTGTTGTTTATTTTTGAGGTTAATGATTGATGGTTTTTTTGTAGCTTAGGGTTGAGGGTTTCATAGGGTTGAGTGTGGAGGTTTTTTTTGAAATATGATTAATGGTTTTGGGGGGATGTGGGTTGAGGTTTTTTTTGTATTCATTGATGAGGGTTTGTTGTGGATTAGTGTTGAGGATTTTTGAGGAGGTGAGGGTGAGGGAATTTTTTGGATGTGGGTGGATACATTTTGGTATTGAGGGTTGAGTGTATTGGTGATCATTGTTTAGGGTTTTTTTGACTAGGGATTTTGTGTTTTTGGGGATGAGTGAAGAGTTTTTTTTAGGGTTCATGATTTTTTGGAGGGATGAGGGTTTTGGGGTTTTGGGGTCATGTGTAGAGGTTATGGTGGGGTTTAAGGTTGACTGTTTTTTTGAGGATGAGTTCTGATGATTTTTGGGGCAATGGTTGTTCGTTTTTGAGATAAGGGTTGAGGGTTTTATGTGGATGAGAGAAGAGGGATATGTTTTTGGATTAGGGTTGAGGGTTTCTGGATTTAGGGTTTATGATTTTTTTTATTTAGTGATTAGGTACTTTTATTTCCATAGTTTTGTGATTTTTTATGATTAGGGTTAACTATTTTTTGGGGTTGGTGGTTGAGGGTTTTCTAGAATGATGTTTTATGGTTTTCCTGGTTCAGGGTTCAGGTTTTTTGGGTGTGAATGTTGCGGATTTTTTTCCATGGTTGATGGTTTTTTGGGGTTGAGTGTTGAAGGTGTTTTGTGGATAAGGGGGAGGGGTTTTTTCGGGGTTGATATTAAGGGTTTTTTGGGGTAGTGGGTTGAGGGATTTTCAGGGCAGAGTGATGTGTTTTTTTGGGACTAAAAAATGATGGTTTTGGGGGATGTGGCTTTCAGGTATTTTGGGGTAGAGGGTTTTGTTTTTATGGGATTAGGATTTATGATTTTTATATATTGGAGACTGAGCCTCTTTGGGGATGAGGTTATATATATTTTTGGGAATGACAGTTTAGAGTTTTTGGGGGTGAGGGTTTAGGGTTTTTTGTGGATGAGGGTTTAATATTTTTGTGGCTGAGGGTAAATGTTTTTTAGTGGTATATGGTTTAGTGTTTTTGGGGACTAAGAGTTTAGGGTTTTATTGGGATCTGGAGAGATGTTTTAGGGGTATACTGTTGAGGGTTTTTTTTGGGATAAGTGGTAATAATTTTTTTGGGTTAAAGGTAGAGGATTTTTTTGGGGTGAGAGTTTTTGGATTTTTTTGGGGTGATGGTTTTGGTAATATTGGGGCTGAGGAATTTTGGTTTTTTGGGTATGAGTGTTATGGATTTTTTGGGAAATTAGTTTAATATTGATTGGGTGTTAGGGTTTTAGAATTTTTATTTATGAGATTTTGCTGAGGGTTTATGAGTTTTTAAGATTTAAGGGATTTTGGGTCAGAGGGTTGTGGGTTTTATATGGATGATTAATGTGTGTTTTGGGGTTGTGGGTGAGTGTATATCTAGAATGAGGTTTTCTTTTGTTTTTGGGAATTATATTTTTGGGGTTTTTTTGGTGTTGTAGGTCTATGGGTTTTTTAGGGATGGGGGATTGTTGGTTTTTTGTGTTGATGGTGTATGGTTTTTGGGACTGAGGGTTTAAAATATTTTAGATATGAGCATTCAAATTTTTTTTTTCTAGATGTGGTATTATGCTTTCTTAGTGGTGGGGTTTGAGGGTTTTTTCAGGTGACTGGTTAGGGTTTATTTTTGTTGGGGGTTGATGATTATTTTAGGGATGATGGTAAATGTTTTTTTGGGGGCAGTGGGTTGAGAGTTTTTTAGGACACAAGGGTAACTGCTTTTTGTGGCTTAGGATTAAGGGTTTTTTGGGGGATTTTGTGTTAGGTCTTATTTGGACTGATTTTTTTTTCTTTTTAGGGATGATGTTGGATTGTTTTTTGTTATTGAGTGTTGAGGTTTTTTATGGGATGGATGATAAGGGTATTTGTGACTAAGGGTTGAGGGTTTTATGTATACAAGGGAGGAGTTATTTTTTATATTTTTGGGTTTAGTGTTATTTAGGGATTAGTGTTTATAGTTTCGTTGGATCGTGGATGATGTTGATTGGTTATGAGGGTTGAATGTTTTTTTATCTATGGTTATATGGTTTTTTGAGAAAAATGATTGAGTATTTTCATGATGGGGGTTGAAGGCCTTTTTCTGATGAAGGTATTATGTATTTATGGGGAATATGGTTGAATTTGTTTCTATTCTAAGGGTTTTGGGTTCTTCGGTGCTTATGGTTTAATTTTTTGTGGTGGCGAGGGTTTTTGATTTTTTAGTAATAAGGTTTGAGGATTTTTGAGGGATGATTGTTGATGGTTTCTAGGGATGTGAGTTGAGATTTTCTTTTTTGGTATAGGGTTGACGTTTTTTCACTCTTGGTTAATGTTTTTTTGGTGTATATGGTTTTGGGATTTCTCGAATAAGGGTTTTGGGATTTTTAGGGTGAAGGGTTTATATTTTTGTTTGTGTGATGGTTTATTATTATTTGGGGATGAGGGTTTAGGTTTTTGGCGTCTATGAGTATTGTATTTTTTGGGGGTGAGGGTTGGGATTATTTAGGGTTGAGGGTTCAGTGTTTATTGGGGGAGAGGGTTGAGGATTTATTGGGACTAAGGGTTTTGGGTATTCTTGGATAGATATTTTATGGTTTTATATTCATAATCATTTAGGTTTTTATATGGAAAACATTTTATGGTTTTTTTGGGATAGGGGTTCATCGATGTTTATGGATAATATGTTATGATTTTTTGGGAATAAGGGTTTAAGTTTTTTTGTACTGAGGGTTTTGGGGGTTTGGGGTAGAGAGTGTAGGGTTATGACTGAGTTTTTAGTGTTTTTTGGGAATAACTGTTCAGGGATTTTTGGGTGGAGGTTTTTAGTTTTCATGGAGTGATATTTTAGGGGTACCTATTGCTCAGGATTTAGTGTTTTTCATGGATGAGGATTTAGGGTTTGTTGGGATGAGGTTTTTATGGAAATAAGGATGATTTTTTTGATTTTTTGGGGATAAGGGTTTATGGTGTTTTGGTGTATGAGTGTTTCTTTTTTTGGGATGAGGGTATAGGGGATTTGGGATTAAGGGTTTTGGTATTTTTGTTGATGAGGGTATCAGAGTTTATTGGGTATGTGTGTTTTGAGGTATTGGGGATGAGGGGTAAAGGATTTATAGAGAGTAGTGTATAATTGTTTTTAGGATTATAGTTTGGGGTTTTATTTTGATTATGGTTTATAATTTTCAAAGGATCAGTTTTTAGGTGTTTCCATGGAAGACTGTTTAGTGTTTTCTATGGATGAGGGTTTATGGTTTTCCTGGGATGTGGGATTAGGAAATTGTGGGCCTGATGGTTTGGGGTTTTCTAAGGATGGGGTTTTAATGTGTTCTAGGTCTGTGGGATTATGGTTTTTTTTAGTTAATGGTTAATTCACCCCTTATATGGAGGGTTTAGGGTTTTCTGGGGTTGGGGGTTTAGGGTTTTCGAGGGCTGAGGGTTTTGGGTTTTTATGGAGATAATTTTTATGGTTTTCCTAGGAAAACGATTTAGGGTTGTTTGGTGATGATTATTTAGGGTGTCCACTGGGATAGGGTTTAATGTTTTCTAGGTTTGAGGGATTAGTGTTTTCTAGGTCTATTGTTTTAGCATGTTAGGGGCCAAAGGGTTTATGTTTTTCTACAGATGATGATTTATATTCTTCTAGGGATGAGAGATTATGTTTTAAGGGGATGATTGTTTATTTTTTTCTGGG
This sequence comes from Viscum album, assembly GCA_963277665.1. Classification (NCBI taxonomy): domain Eukaryota; kingdom Viridiplantae; phylum Streptophyta; class Magnoliopsida; order Santalales; family Viscaceae; genus Viscum; species Viscum album. Next base: position 1,534,041,895 of record OY728160.1, on the reverse strand, counting down.
TTTTTGGGATAATTTGTTTCTAAGTATTTTGGGTTATGTATTTCTGTAGTTGATGTTTTAGGGGTTTATATGGATGATTTTTATGCGTTTAATGAGGTTTAGGGTTTTACATAATTTTTTCGGATGGTTCTTCATTTTATGTGGCTCGGGTTTAAGGTGTTTCTGGTTATGGATGTATATGGTTTTTTATGGATAAGGGTAAATAGTTCTTTAGGTATCAGTGTTAAGGGTTTAAGGGGTTGAGGGTTAAGGGTTTATGGGGGAAGAGGGTTTTGGGTTTTCTAGGGTTGATAGATTAGTTTTTTATGGTGATATGGGTTTTGGGTTTTTTCTTGAAATGATGGATAATGGTTTTCTGCTATTGAGGGTTTTAGGTGTTAATGGGTATGGGGTTACGGGTTACGGGTTCTATGGTTGAGGTCTTAAGGTTTTATGGGTACAAGGGTTTGGGGTTTTTAAGTGGAAGTATTACAGTTTTCTGTGATAAGGGATTAGGTTTTTTTGGTGGACGGATTAGGGTTTTCTAGGGATGATATTTAGCCTTTTTTAGAGAAGATGGTTTAGGGGTTTTGGTGTTGAGGGTTTATATTTTTTTTGGAGTTGATGGTTTATTGTTTTTTGGGATGATGTTTTAGGGGGTTTATGAGGTGAGGATTTATGTATTTTTGAGGATTATGGATTAGGGTTCATTGAGGAATAAGGTTCAGTGGATTTTGGGGGATATGGTTTTGGTTTTTTGGTGGATACGGATTAATGGGGTATTAGGGATTAGGTTTTTGGGTTTTTTGGGGTGGAATGTTAGTGTTTTTTGGATATGGGTTAATGTATTTTTGGAGATATGGGATTAGGTTTCATGGGGATAACTGTTTAGGGATTTTTGGGTTTGATGGTTTATGCATTTAATGGTCTAAATGATTATGGGATTTCGGGGTTTAGGTTTAGATCTTTTGGGGTGAGTGTTTTGGGGTTTTATTCATGTTGAGAGTTTTCTTGTTTTGGGGTTGAGGGTTTTGTGTTTTGTGAGGCAATGGGTTTATGGGGTTTTGTTTCTAATTGTTTATGGATTTTGGGACTTAGTGGTTTGGGGATATGGTTGATGTGGTTATAAGGGTTATTGGTGAATAGGGTTTACAATTTTTTTAGTGGTGAGGAACCTTGATTGTCTGTGGTTGAGGGTTTAACTGCATTAGGGGCTGGGGAATTATGTTTTTGGGTCCTAAGGGTTTATTGTTTTCTAGGTTAAGAGATTAGGATTTCAGGGGGTGAGGCTTTATGGTTTGTGGTTTTATGGAGATGATGGTTAGGGGTTTTCTAGGAAATAGGTGTTAGGTTTTTCATAGGGTGATTGTTTAGGTTTTTCAGGGGATGAGGGAATTATGATTTGTGGGTATATCGGTTTAGGTTTTTCAGGTACTATGTATTTAGGTATTCCTAGGGATAAGGGTTTTGGGTTTTTTAGATCTAAATTTTTTTTGTGGAATAAGGAATATATTTTTCTAGGGATAAGGGTATAGGGTTTTCATTGTTTGACGGTATACTATTTTCTAGGTATCATGGATTTTGGTGTTTTACAACATTGGGTTTAGGGTTATCTACGGATAAAGGTTAAGGTTTTTCAATGGATGAGGTTTTAGGGTTTTATTATGTTGAGGTTTTAGGATTTTCGATTGATGAGGGATTGGGGTTAATGGGGTTGAGGTTTTAATGTTATGGGAATGTAATGATTTAGTGTTTTTATGATCAAAGGACTATGTTTTTCAAGGGATAAGGGTTTATAGTTATCATGGATTTAGTGTTTATGGTTTTATGGATTTGAGTGTTTAGGGTTTTCTTGGGGAATATGGTTAAGGAGTTTTTGGGGAAGAGGGTTTATGGTTTTTTGGGATTCTGGGTTTACGGTTCTCTAGGGATGAGGGTTTTGATTTTTTGGGGGATGAGGGTCAAGGATTTCTTTAGGGATGAGGGTATATTTTTTGGGTGGGAATGCAGTTATGGTTTTTCTTGAGATTTGGGTTATGAGTTATTTAGGGATAAGGCTTAATTGTTTTTTCATGGTGGAGGTTTTACGGTTTCTCAGAATGAGGGTTTACTATTTTCTAGGACCGTGGGATTAATTTTTTTCTGGGATTAATTGTTTTGGGTTTTCTAGGGATGATGTTTTAGTTCATCTAGGGGATAAGGGTTTAGGGATTTCTATGGATAATTTTTTGGGGTTTTATGGGGATTTGGGTATATGGTTTTTAATAGAAAAAGGTTTAGGTTTTTTTTATGGTGGGTTTTGGTTTTTCTATTGATAATTGTTTTTGGTAATTTGTGGGTGATTGTATGATGTTTTTTGGGGGGATGAGGGTTTAAGGATTGTTGGTAATGATAATTCTAGTTGTTTTGGGTTGATGGATTATGATTTGGGGGTTAGGATGGTTTTGGGTTTTTTAGGGATGAGAGCATTAGGTTTTCTAGGGACGATGGTTTAGTGAAACTTTTTTGATCTACGTTTATGGTTTTCTATCTCTATGTGTTTTGGGGTAATAAGGAGTGGGTTTTTAGGGGTTTTTGGGTCTATGGGGTCAGTTTTTGGGGGGATATGGTTATATGGGGTCTATGTAACACCCCGAGCTTCCACGATACGCTTCTCATTCAATAATGCAATAGCTTGCATTGTACGCAAGTTCGAGTTCTAACACACCGCAACTAATCAAAATAGTCGTTATGAATAGTAATAACCACTTTTTAAAATTATAGAAATTTTATATTTCAAAATGGACTTTATTTTTGTATTCCTAATATTGAAATTAGCCTATGTTGAATTTTTTGTAATTTTCTGAGAACTTCAAAATTTTTATGAATAGTGAAAAATACTTAAAACAACTTTTTTAATCAAAATAATTCATAGTGATAAATTATACTATTGAGTGGTTTTAGAGTATAATTAGAATATATTTTTACCATTTTATCCAATGGTGGTCATTAGAATTAATTTAACATTGAAATTGGACATAAACAATTGCCAATCTTTTGATATAAATTGTTTCTTAAAAACACGCTATTTGTTGTGACAGCGGGAATTAATTATAAAATTAATTAATGCAACTAATATGTTTGGAATTTTTTAAAATAGACATCATTTTTGAATTCGTAATATCAATTATAGCTTAGGGTGAAATTTTGGCCTTTTTCTGAAAAACATCAATTTTTGATGAATAGTGAAACCACTAAGTGGTAGTTAAATAACTGATTTTTCGTTTAAATGAAATATTACCACTTCTGTGATTTGATTTTCAAAAATCCGACATACATGGTTGTCATTAAGAAGTAAAATGTGGTTCAATGAGATTAAAATAATTTTTTGGTGAATAGTAACTTTTAAGTTCTTAATCGCGATTAGAGGTAATTAGTGTAGTTGAAGGTACAAATAATGTTTTTATAATATGAGATGAGCATGACACTTGTCCTACTCCTATTGGATGAGTCATGTCCGACCAAGACAACCCATGGGTCAACTTGGGGACCCCATGGAGCCACTTTAGTTAGAAAATGACATAAACACCTTTTATTTAATGTTAAAGTAAAAAAATGACACAAACATAAAATGTTTTACTAAAACAATTTTTAAGTGGGGTTACACAAGTCCAAATTTTGATTATAAATATTCATTAGAAATCTAAAAAGATTTCCTACATCATAGTATTTTTTTTTATAATTTTTAGACATTAAATAAATTAAATTATTTATGACATCATGATGATGTAGTGATGACCTCATTATTTAACGATTTAAATAAAATGGGAAGATAATGCAAAATACAAGGCTTACACTTGTCCAAAGCCTATTGGATGAAGTGATTTCGAAACCTTATCACCTTATCCTCGAATTATATAAGTTTGGGACCTTTAGAATCCGAAAAGCATTGTGAAATAACGTAACATTTCAATCTTTCCAAAAGTGCCCCTCCTCTCCACTTATAAAAGGCCCCCACCTCTCCCACCTCATTTACACTTTCAAGCCATTTGGCTCGGCCAAACTCTGCCCAAATACTCTCCCAACATTCCTCCCTTACTCCTAGAAACCTCACTTTGGGCAGAACCCTTCCCAAGGAAGCCTTTAGCTCAAATCAAAAAGAGTTACCCGATTTTGAGGTAATGTCTTTTATAATGTTGTTTTGTTTTATTTTTCTTCTCCAACCCCCTAAACTCTTTTTATTCATTTCTTTTGTAACAACACCAGTATCCTCAATATACTAGGATGTTGTTATAAGAAGGATTCGAGCTACAATTACACACACCTACATCTAATGGTTAAAGAACATACGGTTTCTGGGGATGGCGAATTTCTGCATCACGAAACGATGATTGTTCAACACTCATATAACACCTTCAAAGGTGGCCATTAAGATGTAACTATTTTTATATATGATATATAATATGTTTATGTTTTAATTATGCTTCTGTATTTCTCATTTATGGCATACTTTATGATTTCCATTATGGGTAAAACGCGATAATTTCATTTTAGGAAGTGCGGACTACCGCCCCCTCAAAGTGATTTGAATCGTTAATGCCATATGTGGGATGTATAAAGGATGGAGTAAATGGTATTATACAATATATTATACTGGAATTATATTATACATTTATATCATTATGATTTAGTTCCATTAAATATGAAATTGAAATGAAAGTAGCGTTCATGCGTACGTACGGCTTACCGTCTCCATGAACGGTGCATTTCATTTCTCATCTCTAAATGTTACGTAATATTATAAATGAATGTATATACTGGATATATAATATATATATGACATCTAAATCATGAATATAATTCTGGATATAATGGATATTTCACCACATAAACAACTTGTAATTATAAGAAGCTTATTGTTGACTCAAGTACCAAAGATCGACAAAACGACCGTTATTAACTTAAATAATTACATAATGTTCATATCATTGTAATAAGTGATATAATAAGGATAATGAAATTGAAAATGGTTCTTAATAAGGTATATATTAACTCTAGTTTATTATTCAGGAGGTTAAAGAACGGTTGAGTCAAGTCAGACACGAGGTAAGGGAACTTCTTAACCCAATTTCTATTCTTTGGGTTAATCTCCTACTTTCAAATTATGTCGTGATATTGTTATGTCATATCGTGTATTTGTACTTTCTTTATGTGTAATTATAGTGAATACACATAATAGATATCTTTTATTTAAATGATATTTGTAAGGGAACTTCTTAACCCAATTTCTATTCTTTGGGTTAATCTCCTACTTTCAAATTATGTCGTGATATTTTTATGTCATATCTTGTATTTGTACTTTCTTTATGTGTAATTATAGTGAATACACATAATAGATATATTTTATTTAAATGATATTTGTAAGGGAATTTCTTAACCCAACTTCCATTCTTTGGGTTAATCTCCTACTTTCAAATTATGTCATGATGTTATTATGTCCTATTTTGTATTTTTACTTTCTTTATGTGTACCTATAGTGAATACACATAATAGATCTATTTTATTTTAAAAATGATCTTTTTAAGGACTTCGTCTCAATCTCCTTTCATTGAGGCATATTTGGTTTTATACACAACCTTCTTTTATACGATGTATAAACCCCTTTGACTTTTACGTTTATTCAAAAGGTTTTATTTTATAATTATGTGATTTTTAAATGATTACAAAAGAGATATATATTTCTCTCAAATATATGAAAATCCAGTGCAAATGTATACGTATTTAATGCAAGCTTAAAAATGTTTTCAGAAAACCGGACTCTCGAGTGTGGTAGACAGGAAGGGATTGGGTGTGGACCCATCAAGGCCTGTAATTAGTCGAGCAGTCTCAGAATTAGTTATTTTGTTTTCAGAAGCTTGCTTAATGTTTTCATAAAAAAACACTGGATTATATTTGAGCAATTTTAAACGTAAGTAACTTCTAAAAAAATTACATCGGTAGGTCTCATGAGACAACTAGACGTGGAATTGGCCGAGGCCCTTTCCCAATTTGATTTATGGTTTTGGCCGAGGCCTTAATCATTTTAGATGTCTTGGCCGAGGCCTTGACAAAATGTTTCAGAATGTCCGGCATTATACATTCCCTCATTATGAAAGTGGTTATTGATATTGCATGTGATTATTCGACCAGTAGAATATCCATGTGAAGAAGTAAATGGCATTATCTCATTTTACTTTTGCCATATTATGTTGATGTTCAAGTTTAAAAAGGCTTTTGTTTTAGTTATACATTGCCTTAAATGTTTATGTTTATTTATGAAAGCTTCCGCAATATTGTTATCCTTACTGAGCATCTGAGCTCACCCCTTTCAATGTTTTAATATTTTCCAGGATGTGAAGAAGTATTTTATGAATGACCTGCAGGGATAGTCAGAAGAGGATATGAGTGTGGACTATGAAGACAATATGTTGTTGTTGTTTTGGTTTACTTTATGATGTAATGTAACGTTTACAAATGTATCTAGTGTTTCCAAGGCTACTAAACTAATCGGTCTTTCGAGACTTGATCTTTTGTGATCATGCCAATGTTACGAAGTAATGCACCGACTCTGGGTAGATGGGGTCGGGGCGTTACAGTTGGTATCAGAGGCAGTTTAGTACTAACCTTGGAAGCTAGATTTAGATAAACTCTGATTAGAGCACATAGCCCAAAGATAGACTTTGAGGATTAGTATAGAAGAACTTCCTAGAATTTTGGTATTATAGAGATGTTATGAGTTTTCCGAGAAATACATCCCTGTCTGGATACGAGCAGGTAGAGGCGGCTCTGGCACAGATGTACCTAGGGGTAAAACCCGAAAACACCGCTTTGAGCTAGACTCGAACGGGAACTGGTGCACGACAACGGGCCTTGCTTCACTCTTGGTTACGACACTCCCGGGGGATATGCTTAGGATAATTCTCATTTTACTTACAAACCACTATGAAGGGTTATGAGTACATACTTACTCAAAGAAAACATTTCTTTTTATGATTATGGATTATATCCATAAATAGTTCAATTTATGTAAAGTGTTTTACAAGTATGGAATTATGTATTTTGATTCATAAACTAACCTAGTTTATGCCGTTGTATAGAAATGGCGCCCAGTAGAAGGAATGTGCACTCCAGCAGTACGTATGATCCAAAGAGTAAGAAGGATAGTATCTTTCACGGTATTAAGCCAACATTTCGAAGGGAAATAGTCTCCCATGTGTTCTCAACATATGAAGAAATAGTATCATGTGTTAATAGGATAAGTAAAGAATTCTCTGAGTCCTATGGCTTTGAAGCGAAGCAAGAGACGAAAGGGATGGAAGAGAGAATGATGGATAAAGGGATGAGGGGAAAGAAGAATTTTCCAATATGTGGTAATTGTGGGAAGAAACATCATGGAACTTGCCTAAAGGGAATGAGAGTTTGTTATAAGTGTAGAGAAAAAGGACACAAAGTGCGTGACTGCAAGGGTAAGAAAATGGTTTCAAATGTACAATGCTTCTTCTGCAAGGATTGGGGACACTACGCAAACCAATGTCCAAATCATCAGAGCATGCCCCAAATGATGTTATTGGATAATAATCAAGTTATGATACTACCACAGATGAGGATTAATGATTAGAGTTCTTATGTTGTTATTAAAGATTTTTGTTAATTTGAGTGTTGTATCAATGATGTACTGGTTATAATAATTATGGAGTATATAAGGATTGTACTGCAGTACTATTTCATCAAGGACTTGAGATTGTGTGGAACCAAGAAAAGTGACTCCACAGTAGGTTAAATTTTTGGAAAATATATGGTTGAGAGAAAGATAAACCATAATATGGTTTTGATACTGAGATTGTGATTTTGGAATAAGACGTGATTGATTTGGATAAATTATATTGGATATACTTAACTTCCTTGAAACTGATTGATGTTTTGTATACATTTTTGGATAGAAGGAGTATATCTAGTATTCTATAAGGAATAAGGGATCATGGTAATTCAGTATGTTTAAAAAGAATACATGATGAAGGTGTTCACATGTTGTTACGTGGGATAAAGGATATTCATTATGTTTACCTTCCTTATAAAATTTGGACTGTGAGTTGGACAGAAGTATTTTGGATAACTATTAAGGTTGGAATGGATTAAGTTGAACTTTGGATAGTATTGTTTAAGGTTAAAACATTTATGAAGATTATTTTTGGAATAGTATAGTACTATATTTTTAGGAAAAGGACAACCTGCAGGGTGGGGAATAACCCGTCGCGTCGGACAAAGCTGCAGGAATCGAACCCACAACCATAGTGCGACAAGCCTTTATTTCCTACCACTAGCCTACAGGAAGTCCCTGGTTATTACAAAATAGTTTTACTGATCTAAATGGTATGTGTTAACATTTGGAACCTTATACAATTAGGATAAATAGAATATTTTTGAGTTCCGTTACCATTTGGAGTAAAAGTTGGGTTTGTGGTAAAAATTTATTAACGAATGAAAGTATACATAACAAGTATGTATATTCCCTTACGTTCTTAGTAAATCTCATAAATAAATTCCTCAACATTATAAAAGGTAACTTAAAACAAAAATGTTGTCGGTTAACTTTTCCAACTGGGGATTCAATGACCGTTTAACCAATCACAAGTTTGTGATTTTCTTATGGTTAAACATTCTCCTAATCCTGTTTTCTATAACTCTCCATCAGACCTTGATGGTTTGTTTTTCTTCCATATCCATATTTTCATAGAATCCTAGAATGGGCTATATCGGGTGACCTTTGTACTTATCCTGCTTTCTTTTAATGTTATATATTTATTAACCTTATTTCCGATGTGGGTTTTCCACAAAGGTATTTTCTATTTTCAGCCTTTTATTATCAAAGAAAAATTTCAAATTGCGAGGACGCAATTTGTTGAAGGAGGGGAGAATGTAACACCCCGAGCTTCCACGATACGCTTCTCATTCAATAATGCAATAGCTTGCATTGTACGCAAGTTCGAGTTCTAACACACCGCAACTAATCAAAATAGCTGTTATGAATAGTAATAACCACTTTTTAAAATTATAGAAATTTTATATTTCAAAATGGACTTTATTTTTGTATTCCTAATATTGAAATTAGCCTATGTTGAATTTTTTGTAATTTTCTGAGAACTTCAAAATTTTTATGAATAGTGAAAAATACTTAAAACAACTTTTTTAATCAAAATAATTCATAGTGATAAATTATACTATTGAGTGGTTTTAGAGTATAATTAGAATATATTTTTACCATTTTATCCAATGGTGGTCATTAGAATTAATTTAACATTGAAATTGGACATAAACAATTGCCAATCTTTTGATATAAATTGTTTCTTAAAAACACGTTATTTGTTGTGACAGCGGGAATTAATTATAAAATTAATTAATGCAACTAATATGTTTGGAATTTTTTAAAATAGACATCATTTTTGAATTCGTAATATCAATTATAGCTTAGGGTGAAATTTTGGCCTTTTTCTGAAAAACTTCAATTTTTGATGAATAGTGAAACCACTAAGTGGTAGTTAAATAACTGATTTTTTGTTTAAATGAAATATTACCACTTCTGTGATTTGATTTTCAAAAATCCGACATACATGGTTGTCATTAAGAAGTAAAATGTGGTTCAATGAGATTAAAATAATTTTTTGGTGAATAGTAACTTTTAAGTTCTTAATCGCGATTAGAGGTAATTAGTGTAGTTTAAGGTACAAATAATGTTTTTATAATATGAGATGAGCATGAAACTTGTCCTACTCCTATTGGATGAGTCATGGCCGACCATGACAACCCATGGGTCAACTTGGGGACCCCATGGAGCCACTTTAGTTAGAAAATGACATAAACACCTTTTATTTAATGTTAAAGTAAAAAAATGACACAAACATAAAATGTTTTACTAAAACAATTTTTAAGTGAGGTTACACAAGTCAAAATTTTGATTATAAATATTCATTAGAAAGCTAAAAAGATTTCCTACATCATAGTATTTGTTTTATAATTTTTAGACATTAAATAAATTAAATTATTTATGACATCATGATGATGTAGTGATGACCTCATTATTTAACGATTTAAATAAAATGGGAAGATAATGCAAAATGCAAGGCTTACACTTGTCCAAAGCCTATTGGATGAAGAGATTTCGAAACCTTATCACCTTAGCCTCGAATTATATAAGTGTGGGACCTTTAGAATCCGAAAAGCATTGTGAAATAATGTAACATTTCAATCTTTCCAAAAGTGCCCCTCCTCTCCACTTATAAAAGGCCCCCACCTCTCCCACCTCATTTACACTTTCAAGCCATTTGGCTCGGCCAACCTCTGCCCAAATACTCTCCCAACATTCCTCCCTTACTCCTAGAAACCTCACTTTGGGCATAACTCTTCCCAAGGAAGCCTTTAGCTCAAATCAAAAAGAGTTACCCGATTTTGAGGTAATGTCTTTTATAATGTTGTTTTGTTTTATTTTTCTTCTCCAACCCCCTAAACTCTTTTTATTCATTTCTTTTGTAACAACAACAGTATCCTCAATATACTAGGATGTTGTTATAAGAAGTATTCGAGCTACAATTACACACACCTACATCTAATGGTTAAAGAACATACGGTTTCTGGGGATGGCGAATTTCTGCATCACGAAACGATGATTGTTCAACACTCATATAACACCTTCAAAGGTGGCCATTAAGATGTAACTATTTTTATATATGATATATAATATGTTTATGTTTTAATTATGCTTCTGTATTTCTCATTTATGGCATACTTTATGATTTCCATTATGGGTAAAACGCGATAATTTCATTTTAGGAAGTGCGGACTACCGCCCCCTCAAAGTGATTTGAATCGTTAATGCCATATGTGGGATGTATAAAGGATGGAGTAAATGGTATTATACACTATATTATACTGGAATTATATTATACATTTATATCATTATGATTTAGTTCCATTAAATATGAAATTGAAATGAAAGTAGCGTTCATGCGTACGTACGGCTTACCGTCTCCATGAACGGTGCATTTCATTTCTCACCTCTAAATGTTACGTAATATTATAAATGAATGTATATACTGGATATATAATATATATATGACATCTAAATCATGAATATAATTCTGGATATAATGGATATTTCACCACATAAACAACTTGTAATTATAAGAAGCATATTGTTGACTCAAGTACCAAAGATCGACAAAACGACCGTTATTAACTTAAATAATTACATAATGTTCATATCATTGTAATAAGTGATATAATAAGGATAATGAAATTGAAAATGGTTCTTAATAAGGTATATATTAACTCTAGTTTATTATTCAGGAGGTTAAAGAACGGTTGAGTCAAGTCAGACACGAGGTAAGGGAACTTCTTAACCCAATTTCTATTCTTTGGGTTAATCTCCTACTTTCAAATTATGTCATGATATTGTTATGTCATATCTTGTATTTGTACTTTCTTTATGTGTAATTATAGTGAATACACATAATAGATATATTTTATTTAAATGATATTTGTAAGGGAACTTCTTAACCCAATTTCTATTCTTTGGGTTAATCTCATACTTTCAAATTATGTCGTGATATTGTTATGTCATATCTTGTATTTGTACTTTCTTTATGTGTAATTATAGTGAATACACATAATAGATATATTTTATTTAAATGATATTTGTAAGGGAATTTCTTAACCCAACTTCCATTCTTTGGTTTAATCTCCTACTTTCAAATTATGTCATGATGTTATTATGTCCTATTTTGTATTTTTACTTTCTTTATGTGTACCTATAGTGAATACACATAATAGATCTATTTTATTTTAAAAATGATCTTTTTAAGGACTTCGTCTCAGTCTCCTTTCATTGAGGCATATTTGGTTTTATACACAACCTTCTTTTATACGATGTATAAACCCCTTTGACTTTTACGTTTATTCAAAAGGTTTTATTTTATAATTATGTGATTTTTAAATGATTACAAAAGAGATATATATTTCTCTCAAATATATGAAAATCCAGTGCAAATGTATACGTATTTAACGCAAGCTTAAAAATGTTTTCAGAAAACCCGACTCTCGAGTGTGGTAGACAGGAAGGGATTGGGCGTGGACCCATCCAGGCCTGTAATTAGTCGAGCAGTCTCAGAATTAGTTATTTTGTTTTCAGAAGCTTGCTTAATGTTTTCATAAAAAAACACTGGATTATATTTGAGCAATTTTAAACGTAAGTAACTTCTAAAAAAATTACATCGGTAGGTCTCATGAGACAACTAGACGTGGAATTGGCCGAGGCCCTTTCCCAATTTGATTTATGGTTTTGGCCGAGGCCTTAATCATTTTAGATGTCTTGGCCGAGGCCTTGAAAAAATGTTTCAGAATGTCCGGCATTATACATTCCCTCATTATGAAAGTGGTTATTGATATTGCATGTGATTATTCGACCAGTAGAATATCCATGTGAAGAAGTAAATGGAATTATCTCATTTTACTTTTGCCATATTATGTTGATGTTCAAGTTTAAAAAGGCTTTTGTTTTAGTTATACATTGCCTTAAATGTTTATGTTTATTTATGAAAGCTTCCGCAATATTGTTATCCTTACTGAGCATCTGAGCTCACCCCTTTCAATGTTTTAATATTTTCCAGGATGTGAAGAAGTATTTTATGAATGACCTGCAGGGATAGTCAGAAGAGGATATGAGTGTGGACTATGAAGACAATATGTTGTTGTTGTTTTGGTTTACTTTATGATGTAATGTAACGTTTACAAATGTATCTAGTGTTTCCAAGGCTACTAAACTAATCGGTCTTTCGAGACTTGATCTTTTGTGATCATGCCAATGTTACGAAGTAATGCACCGACTCTGGGTAGCTGGGGTCGGGGCGTTACAGTCTAGGTCTGAGGGAATATATAATTAGGGATGAGGATTTATGGTTATGGTGGTTGAGGTATAATGGAATTTAGTTCTCTGTGTTTCAGTTTGTTTTTGTGTTCAATGATTTAATGTTTTGGGGATGAGGGTTTGTAGGGATAGGTGGCTGAGTGATTAGGGGTTTTGGGGCTGAGGGATTATTGGTTTTTGGATGAGGGTTTAGGATTTTGGGGATGATGGTTTATGGTTCTTTTGGAGTGAATAATTACGATTGATTTGGGAGGGGGTTTAGTGATTTTTAGGGTTGAATGAATATATTTTTTAGACCTATGTGTGTTGTGTTTTATTGGATTGGGTTTTTGGGTTTTTTGGGGATAATGGTTCTAAGGACACTATGGATTAGGTTTTAGGGTTTTCTTTGGAATTTATTTTTGGGTTTTCTGGGGATTAGTGCATAAGTATTGTGCGGGATGTGGTCTTAGGGTTATCTAGAGATGAGAGTTTAGGTATTTCTGGGGAAGTTGGTTTTCGGTTTTCTAGGGATGATGGATTGTGGATTTTGTGGATGAGGGATTAGTTTTTTATATAGATGAGTGCTAAAGGTCTTCAAGGGATGTTGTTTTATCGGGTTTTTGGGATAATGATTTAGGGATTTATAGGGATATGGGTTTATGGTTATATGGGTGTTAGTGTCTAGTAAAATCTGAGGGTGAGGGTTTAATGATTTTTCGGGATGAGATTTTAGGATTTATTGTAGCGAGGGATTACTATTTCTAGAGAATATATATTATGATTTTTTTGGGATACTGATTTAGGGTTTTAGAGGTAAAACCGTTTATGTTTTTCTGAGGCAAAGAGTTTAGTAGTTTTTGGGGTAAGAGATAGTATTTATAGGGATTAGCGTTAAAGGTTTTCTATGGATAAGGGTTTGTTGTTTTCTAGATCTGAGGGTTTGTAATTTTTTTGAGCTGGGGGTTTTGGGTTTTCTAGGGATGAGGTTAAAGGGATTTATAGGGATGATGGTATATTTTTTTCTGGGGATGAGGGTTTAGAGTTTTTGGGGGGATGACATTGTTTCTTTTTTCGGGGTTAAGGTTTAACGGTTTTTTCAGGATAAGGGTTTAGGTTTTTCTGGGTATTTTGGTTAAGTGTAATCTATGGATGAGTGTAAATGGTTTTATAAATCTAATTTTTAATGGTTTTTTAGTGAAGAGTGTTACGGGATTTCAATGGTTTGGGGTTTTTTAGTTTTAAATGTGGGGGGAGTTTATGGTTTTATGAAGATGGCAGTTTATGGTATTTTGGGCTAAGGGTTCAGTGTTTTCAAGGGATGATGGTTTAGGTTTTTCTATGGATGGGGGTTTAGGGTTCTATGGGTTTACGGGTTTAATGTTTTATGGTGTTGACAGTGTAGGGTTTTCAAGGGATAATGGATTCTATTTTCCAAGATATAATTATTTTTTTTTCTAGGTATGAGGCTTCAGTGGTTTTTGGGGCTAATGGTTTAGGGTTTTCTCATCCGTAGTTTTTTTTGGTTTTCTGGGGATGATGATTTAGGGTTTTATAGGGATGGCAATATGGGTTTTCTATGGGATAAGTATTAGGGTTATCACAATATAATTATTTAAGGTTTTCTAGGATGAGGTTTTATGGTGTTCTAGGGGTGATTATTTATAGTTTTATTGGGTAGTGGGTTTACGGTTTTTTAGGGAAAAGATTTTAATGGTTTTTTTGGTGATGATGGATTCTTGTTTTTTTGGGGTTGAAGGATTAGGGATTTAAATGGCTGATCATTTATGATTATATATGCATATCGGTTTTTGGTTTCCTACGGTTTAGGGTTTAGGGTTTTCTAGGATTGATGGTATTTGATTTTCGGGGGAAGTTGGATTATGTTTTTCATTGGGTGAGAGATTATGTTTTTATGGGGTAAGGTTTTTTGAGTTTCTATGGATGTTGGATTAATGATTTTTGGGGATGAGGGTTTAATGTTTTCTAGGGATACATGTTTAGGGATTTATGAGGATGAGGGAATGGGGATACTATTCTTAATGGTTTTGTTTTCTCAGGGTGTAGGGTTTTGAGTGGATTGGTGATTAGGTTTTTTGTGGGTAATGGTTTAGGGTTTTTCTAGGGCTGAGTTTTTACGTTTTTCTGGAGAAAAGGGTTTAGGGGTTTCAATGGTTATGGATTTGGTATTTTCATGGAATGAGGGTTTGGGATATTTGAGGTAGACAGTTTTGGTATTTTTTAGTATGGTGGTTTCGGTTTTTATGGGGATGATGGTCTTGGTTTTTCATGGGCTATGGTATTATGGTTTTATATGGTTATGATTTATGGATTTATGGGGATGAGGTAACATGGTTTTATGTGGGTTTGGTTTTATGGTTTCCAAGGGATGGGAATTTATAGTTTTATGGGGTTGTGGGATTTTTATTTATTACGGATGAGTGTTAATAGTCCACTGATGTTTATGTCTTATGGTTTTTGTGGGAGGATGTTTTAGGATTTTATATGGATACATTTTTAGGTTTATCTGGGGTATGGTGTTTATTTTTTTTTGGAAGAGGGTTTTTGATTTTCAAGTGTATGTATTTTAGGGTGTTCTATGTATGAGGTTTTATGATTATTTTAAATAGATGGATTTTGGGTTTCATGGAATGAGGGTTTAGGGTTTTATGGGGATGACGTTTTCATGTTTCATAGGACTGAGGATGTACAGTTTTCATGGATTAAAGATTAGTGTTTTCTAGGTCTAAGGGTTTTGGTGTTTCTAGGGTTGATGGTTTAGTTTTTTCTAGTGGCAAGGGTATAGTGTTTTCCTAGAATTGAGAGTTTATGTATTTCTAGAGTTGCAGGTATAGAGAGTATTGGGTATGGGGGTTAAGGGGTTTTTGTTTAGAGGGTATATGTTATTCTATAATTGAGGGTTTAATAATTCCTATGTCTTAGTGCATAGTTATTTTTGTGAAAATGTGTTCTGGTATTTTTGATTATGAGGGTTTACTATTTTTCAGGGTGACATATTATGGTGTTTTGGTGATAAGTTTTTAGGGTTTTCTGGGTAAGATGATTTTCGGTTTTCTAGGGTTCATGGTTTGGGGTATTCTTGGCATGAGGGTATAGGATTATTTTTGTAAAGGAGGGTTTAGGGAGTTTTTAGGGTTAGGGTTTATGTTTTTCTATGTTTGGTGGTTTAGGGAATTATGGGGTTGAATTTTTATTGTTTCTTGGGGATAATGGTTTGGGGTTTTCGTGGGATGGGGGTTTAGGGTCTTATGGGTTTGTGGGTTTTGGGTTTTATTGATCTAATTGTTTATTGTTCTCTGTGGTATATAGTATAAATTTTTTGGGGGATGTGGGTTTAGGGTTTTCTAGGGATGATGGTTTAGGGTTTTTTAGGGATTCCTTTTATGGAGTTTCAATTGTATAGGGTTTAAGGTTTTTATGGATGAGGGTTTAGGGTTTTTCAAGGGCTGTTGATTTCATTTTTATCAGGGATGATGGTTTAGTGTTTTCTTTTGTGATGACTCTTTTGGATTGTTTTGGGTTGAGAGTTTTTGGTGTTTTTTAGATGTCGGTTTAGGGATTTTTGGGGCTAAGGTTTTTGTGTTTTTATCAGATACAATGTTAAGGGTTGTGGGGGAAGAGGGATAGAATTTGGGGGGGGGGGTCTTGTTTAATGGGTTTATTTGGATATGTGGATTTAGCGGTTTTTACGAATAAGGATGTAGGTTTTTCCTGGATGATGGTTGATGGTATATTATAAAGGAGTGTTGTGGGGTTTTTGGAGATCAAGGTCTAGGGTATTTTGGGGATGAGGATAGTGTTTTATATGTCTAAGGATATAGGGTATTTCGGATATGAGTGTTTAGAATGTTTTATCAGCTTTAAGTAGTTTGGATTGATGGTTTATAGTTTTTTGGGATATGTGTTTAGGGTGTTTTTGTGATGATGATTTACAATTTCCTAGTTTTGATAATATAGGTATTTCTATGGTCGTGGGTTTGGGGTATTTTGGTCCATAGTGATTTGGGATTATTGAGGCTAGAGGTTTATGATTTTCTAGGTATGATGGATTAGGGTTTTGGGGCTAACTATTTCGGGATTTCTAGGTTTGAGGGAGTACTGTTTTATGGGGATGAGGGTTGCAAGTTTTTTTGGTGGGGAATTTAGTGTTCCATGGGCCATAAGATTGTGGTTTTTTGAGATTTTGGTTTAGTTTTTTTGGGGACATGTTTTTTTCCTTTCTGAAATGTGTGTTCAATGTTTTCTATGATTATGGGTTCATGGTTTTTTGCGACATAGGTTTCAAAGATTTTTTGGGCTATGGGATTAATTATTTTAGGATGAAAATATAATGTGGTTTATGAATAATGGAACATGTTATATTTTGGAATAGAGATCAGGGATCCTTGCAGCTATTTTTATTTTATTTTTTTGGGGAAGAGGGTTATGTTTCTTTTGGGATTGGGGTTTGGGCTCTTTCTGGATGAGGATTTTGGGTTTTCTAGGTATAAGGGTTTAGTGTTTTTGTGGATGAGAATTTAATATTATTTTAGGAACATGGTTTCAGGTTTTTTTGGGGATGAGGGTTCTTTGTTGTTGTGGGATATGGGTCTAGCATTTTTTGTCTATGGTTTCATGGTTTATTATGGTTTAAGGATTTGTGTTTTTTGAGGCTGAGGGATCATGGTTTTTTGGGTTGATTTCTCAAGGGTTTTGGGGGTTATAGGTTCAGGTATTTTTGGGGATGTGGGTTCTATATTTTTTACGGCTTATGGATTAGGGTTTTCTACGGATTAAATTTTTGGGTTTTAGTGATGATAATTTAGGTCATTTTTCAGTTGAGGGTTGTGTTTTTTTTATGGATGAGTGTTTACTGTGTTTCTTGGATAATGGTTTGATATTTTTATCTGTGAGGTATCATGGTTTTTTAGGGAAGAATGTTTAGGGTTCATTGGGGCTTTATTTTTAGGGTTCTAGGATTATTGGGATTCAGGTATTTTAGGGGATAAGGTTTTGGTCTATTATTGTATAAAGTCATAGGGATTTGTAGGCGTGAGGGATTTTCTGGATGCAGTTTTTTGTTTTTGGAGGCTAATGGTTTAGTTTTATGGGGGGATAATGGATGAGTGTTTTTTAGGGATATGGATTCATGGTTTTTCGAGGTTGAGTGTTCATGGTCATTTGGGGATAGAGATTTCCTGTTTTGTGAGGTCTAGGGTTTAGTGTTTTGGGGGGATTATGTATCATGAGTTTTGGGGTTACGGGTTTTGGGTGTTTTATTGCTGATGGTATAACGCTTTTCCGGTCTTATGGTTCATGGTTTTTTCTATGAGTGTTCATGGTTTTTTGTGGAAAAGGGTTATGGGAATTTTTGGGGCAGATGGTTCATGTTTATTTGGGAATAAGGGTTTATAGTTTTTTTGGGTCTGATGGTTTAGGGTTTTTGGTGATGGGGGTTATAGTTTTTTTGGACTTATGGGTTTTGAATTATTGGGGGTTAGGGGAATTGTGTTTTTTGGGGCATTAGGTTATGGGTTTTTTTGGGGATCAACATTTAGTGTTTCTTTGGGGGAGTGTTTTTGGGGTATTTTTGTGGATGAGGGTTTAGGGTTTTTTGAGGAGGATCATTTAGGTTTGTTTGGATTGAGGTTATAGTATCATTTAGGGATAAGGGTATAGGATTTTTTGGAACTATGGGCTCTGGGATTTTTGGATCTAAGGTTTGGGATTTTTTTGGGATGGTGGTTAATATTTTTTGGGGATAAGGTTTTAGGGTTTTCTGTGTGTTAGGGTTTTTGGTTGTTTCGGGATGAGGATTGAATGTTAATTATGATATAAGGTTAAGGGTATCTAAAAATTATGGTTAATGTTTTTTGGTGTGAGTGTTAAATATTATCTATGTATGGGAGTTACATTTATTTGGGTGTGTGGGTTTTGTGTTAAGGGTTTATTGTTTTTTGGGATTGTGGGTTTATTTTTTCAGGGCCTGAGGGATTAGTGTTTTTTGATTCTGTGGGTTTAGCATTTTTTGGCGGGGATATTTTTGGTTTTTTGGGAGTTAGGAATGTTGTGTTTTAGGTGGATGGGGCCCAAGGTATTTTTGGGATAAGTTTTTATGTATTTTTTGGTTGGTGTGATAAGGTTTTTTGGGGGATGAGGGTATTGGTTTTTTTGGAGTTATGTGTTAATGGTTTTATGGGACCAATGGGGTTTTGGTTTTCTAGAGATGAGGGTTGAGAGTTTTATGAGGGATATTTATGGATGAGGTTTGAGGGTTTGTATTGTATTAGTATTTTTGGGTTGTGGTTTCAGGTTTTTGTTTGGAAGAGGGTTTAGGCTTTCAAATGGCTAAGGGTTTTGGGTTTTATTAGTGCTAATTGTGTTTTTTTCTTGGGATGTGGGATTATGTTATTATGGAAATTGTTTGAGGATTATTTGTTGTTTAGGATTTATATTTTTTTTGGAATGACGTTATATGGTTTTTCGATAAGAGGGTTTAGGTTTTTCTGCGGTATAGGGTTTATGGTTTTTTTTCGATGATGGTTCATGGTTTTTAGGGAAGGCATGTTGAGGTTATGGGGGGTTTAGGGTTTAGGGATTTTGTGGATGAGGGTTGAGGTTTTTCTAGGGATCATTTTTTAGGATTTTCTGGTTATGTGTGTTTATGGCTTTCGGGGATAAGTGTTGACGTTTTGTGGGAGCATAGGGTTGAGCTACTTTTTGGGACTAATCATTTAGGGGTTTTTTGGGATTGGATTTGATGGTTTTATGGGGATGATTGTTTACTAGTGTTTGGGGAAAAGGGTTTATTATTTTTTGGGGATGAGAGATAAAGGTTTTTTTGGGGATATGTCATTAATATTGTTTTGAATATGTCTATTAGGTGTTTTGGGGATAAGGGTTGTTGGTTTTAGGGGATGAGGAATGATTGTTTTTGGGATAAGGAATGAGATGTATTTGGGGATGTGAATTTAGGTTTTTGGGGATGTGGCTTTAGTGGTTTCATTAACTAAGGGTTTAGGGGATTTTGGTGTTAATGGATTAGGGGTTTTAGAGATATGATATTTTTACTTTTTTTGCTGAGGTATTAGTTTTTCTGGGGGGTGAGGAAGTAGGATTGTTTGGGGAAAATGGTTTTTGGGATTTTAAGGCTGAGTTTTTAGTGTTTTCTGGTCATAATGGTTTATTTTTCTCTATTATATGTGATTAGGATTTTCTATGGATAAGGATTTCGTGTTTTATAGGGATGAGGGTTTAGGAATTTATAGGGATGAGAGATTATGGTTTTTAGGGATAAGAGAATAGTGTTTTTTTAAGGATAAAGGTTCAGTGATTTATGGTGATGAGGAATTAGTTTGTCATGGGGTGAGGGTTTGTCTTTTTCTAGGTCTATGGTTTTAGGGTATACTAGGGATTATCTTTTAGGGTATTCTTGCATATAGGGTAATGAAAAAACATGGTTACCGGGTTTAGGGTTTTTTGAGGCATCAGATTTAGGGTATTCTAGGGTTGAGGGTGTATGGTTTTTTTGGAATTAGGGATTGATATTTTTGGGGGAAAGGGTTTTAGGTCTTCATGGGCCTAGATTTTTGGGATTTTTGGGGATGATTGTTTATATTTTTCATGGGTCGAGTGTTTAGGTATTTCGGCGGTTGAGGATTTTTTTAAGGGAATATATGTTGTTGGTTTTATAAGGCTAAGGTTATAGGATTTTCTAAGGATGAGGGTTTTGGGTTTTCTAGGGATGAGGGTTTACATTTTTCTTTGGTTGAGGGATTATTTTATTATAGGGATATGGGTTTAGGATTTTCTAGAGCTAAGGGATTACATTTTTCTGAAGATGTGTGTTAATGATTTTATTGGGTTGAGGGTTTAGGGTTTTCACAGGATGTGGGATTTTGGTCTTTTGGCGCAGAGGGTTTTTCATTTTTTGTGGATGAGGGTTAATGGTTTTTTAGGTATTACGGAATAGGGACTTTTGGAGCTAATGGTTAAGGATTTCTGGATAATGAGGGTAATGATTATTTCTGGTTTGAGGGTCAACAGTTTCTTGGGGATACAATTAATGTTTTTTCTACAGATGACAGTTTTTTATTTTCCTGGGATGAGGGTATAGAGATTTATGATGATGATGATGATTTATGTTTATCTATGTTTTAATGTTAATATTTTTTTGGGTTGATATTTTAGGTATATCTATGGATAAGGGTTTTGGGATTTTTAGTGATGAGGGTCTCATATCTTTTAGGGCTGAGTGATTTTTGTTTTGGGGTAATGGGTTTAGGGTTTCTTATAGATGGGGATTTTTTATTTTTTAGGGGTGTGTAAATATGGGTATCTGGTATTGAGGGATTAGGGGTATCTCGTGTAGAGTATTTGCAATTTTTATGGGATGAGAGTTTGTTTTTTTCTATAGACAAGCCTTTAAGTTTGTCTAGGGATTGTGAATTAAGATTTTGTTGAGTTGAGGTGTTAATGTTTTCTAGGGTTAAGGGTATAGGGATTCATGTGATCAATGGATAACATATTTCTTAGGATGACATTTTAGTGTATTTTTGGGATGAGGGATTAAGGGTTTCATGGGATGAAGGTTTTGGGTTTTTGGGTCTGAGGGTTTAGGGTCATATTGGCTATGTGTTTAGGATTTTCTATGGGTGAGGATTTAGGGTTTTCTACTACTGAGAATTTAAGGTTTTCACGTGATTAGGGTTTAGGGTTTTCTTGGGAAAATGTTTTAGTATTTTCTGGGGATGTGGATTATGTTATTCATTGGATGAGTTTTTATGGATTTATGGTTCGGAGGGTTTATTATAACGACCCATACTTTACATAGATTGTTAATACTTCAAAATTTAAGCACACTTATTACAACATATGACAAAACCACAAAGGACTGTATAGTTATAGTGTCTTTAGAAACTGGGAAACATAAACAACTGGTTCATAAATCTTCTATAGTGTCTCCCATTTATTTCATCATATCTAGGGTCCCTTTTAGAATATTCAACTTAATATCCATCTTCCTGACCTGGGGAAAAGAAAACATAAAAGGGTGAGCTCAAATGCTCAGCAAGGGCAAATAAAGGAAATAAAAATCATATCATATCTTTTTGAAAATCATAACCTGCAAAAGAGATCATAATATCTTAACATGGAATAAATCATAGAAGTGAAAATGAGATCCCCATAATCATAACATGAAACTTGAAACTTTGTGGCATGCACACATTATCATGGAAAATCATTTCTTGTTAGTCATGACTCATTGCCAAGACTATCTTAGTGGACAAAGTCCCTTTCTGAACCGAGTTCACTCCACGTTTCAGTCCTGTATCACTGAACCAAAATAATCTTCCGTTCCAGCCATGTCTATCTCATGAGATATAAAATCTTTACCCAATTCATTGGAGGGAGATATAGGTCCCACCCATCTTATAATGAATCCTTTCTTATGTGTGCCACATAATCATAAACCATACAACATAGCGTAACCCATGTAATAAAAATGTGATTCTTAAATAACATGACATCATAAAACAATTCATATAAGATAAATGAATTCATAAAAATATTTCCATCACAACATAATCAAACCAATGTAATAATAGGGATAAAAATAGAACCCTTTTATTATCTTAGATGGAAAATAATTTTGATAAAATACTTGAACTCCATTCTTGAGGAAAATATCCTTTCTACTTCAAAAACATTTTTCCTTTCATAACATGTCATACGACTTTAAAATAAAAGAAGTTGATTAAAAATAAACCTGAAAACTTGTAAAGGAAGTTTCTTGGAAATAATGTTTTAAAAATCCATTCATTCCGTATAAGTTAAAAAAACATTCTTCATACTTTTGTCGGAAAAGTCAAAAAGTATCTCGTACGAAAAATGACAAAAGATTCCTTTCATACATATTACTAAAAACTCACCGAAGTGTAAAAATGGATTTAAACAATTGTAGGTGGATGGAAATAATATTACATATTGATGAATCATGGATGTGGATGATAAAATACACCCCAGTAATACTTACGAATAAACAATCTCAGATAAAAATGAGATTGTGATATTTCCCTTACCTTAGGTCTGATTTGCTTTGTACGTGTCCGAAGCTCCTGTATAATGGTTTAAATAATGTTATTGACTTATTCCAGAATCATGCATATTGATATGATATCATATATGGCCATATTCTTAGCTTCTTGTTAGTAATATTTCATTGTTACTTGTTTCTCGGGTCTTTATTGCCTTTTGTTCTTATGCGTGTTTTGCCAAATACATTCTTATTCTTCTTTTAAGGTTATACATACCTTATATCCAGAATGTAACTAGTGTAACATATATCATATTTATTCATTCAATTCATTTATATAATTACAATGTAATGATGATCATGTAGAACGAGTCGCATCACATCGTGGAGACGGTATTCCGTACGTACGCACGAGTGATGATATAGTTGCTATGATCGTGGAACTTTATTGGAGTATATATTTATATTATTTCAGTATCAATATTACTTTATAATAATCATAAATACTTACTCTTTACACCATTATACCCATCCTTGTAAAGTGATGGTGGAAAAATAGATTACACCACGGCATGGAGACGGTATTCCGTACGTACGCACAGGCGGTGATTTCATTTTCCCGTGGGATGGATAGAAGGTGAACTAGGGTTGTTTCATATTTATAATAAAATATCAGTATTTAAGTAATAGTGATGTTATTACTTTATCATGAAACAACTAAAGAAGAAGAAGTTGAAGAAGAAAGAAATTGAAAAGATCGGTAATGGATATTACCTCTTCTTTGAAACGCCTCTTTGAATCCTCCACTTAGGGAACTAAGATTGGTCTTTGAAGAAGACCAGGACCTCTAGGATTATTCTAGGGAAGTGGAGAGGAGAAAATGGCAGGGGTTGGCCGAGCTTGAGTGCTCAAATTGGTGTGAGGAGGAGGGGGAGGAGGTGCCCTTTTATAAGAGAGGAGAGGGGGACCTTAGGAATATCTCAAAATATTATTTTATATTAAAGTCAAAATCGGTTTATAATGGTTCCAAAGGGTCTTATTTCGAAGCTAAAGTGGGGATGGGTCGAAATCCTATCAACCAATAGGATTTATACAAGTTTAGGGTATTATTTTAACCTTATCAATTAGATTTAACTCTAAGTTAATTAATTTAACTTTTACCGTGTCTTTTTGTTTTCATTCACTATATGGTTAATACACTTACTATAACATGCCAAACGAACCCCAAATCGTTTATTATTAATATATATATCTTTATCTAAGTTATTTTGCCGAACCATATATTTTTAGGAATAAAATAACAATTAATAATATAATATTTTATTTAAAAACTATTTTGTGTCAATTTTGACACTATTTGATATATGATTTTTGTGAAAGTTATAACAGAATTATATGTTCAAACAAAGTTGATTAAATCAACATTAATATATCATAGTAACCTATAAAATTATTGGAATTCATAAAAAGTCTAAAATTACATTTATTTTGGTGTTTATAACATCATTTATGTCAATATTTCATTAATAAGATAATTACTGCATCATCATTGTGTCATAAATAAATTAAATTATTTAATGTCTAAAAATTACAAATAAAATACCATTATGTAGGAAATATTTTTAGCTTTCTAATGAATATTTATAGTCGAATTTATCTTATGTATAACCCCATATTAAAAATGATTTACTTATTAAACTTTGATTTTAACTATTTTAACCCTTCTTTAAATAAATTAATAATAAATGTCCTAATCTAATCCAAGTGGGCCTAAATGGTCATATTTTATTCCTAAGTTTGTTTTTGGTATAATTACACTTGTCCAATAGAATTAGGACATGTGTTAGGGTAATAGTAATATCATATTTACCCTTAGTTACCCTATTTACTATTAACTGCGGTAAAAAAGTAAAAAGTTACTATTCACCAAAAAATTATTTTTATCTCATTGAACCACATTTTACTTACTGATATCAACCGTGTCTGTCGGATTTTCGAAATTCCATTCACAGAAGCGGTAAAATTAAGTTTTATGCAAAATTATGTTTTTAACCTACCACTTAGTGGTTTCACTATTCATCAAAAAATTGAAAGTTTTCAGAAAAATACCAAAATTTCACCCTAGGCTAATTTCGATATTCTGAGTCCAAAAATGAAGTCCATTTTGAAAAATAAAATTTATAAAATTTCAAAAAGTGGTTATTACTATTCATAACAGCTAGTTTTAATAATATTTTAATAGCATATCGTTGTTTAGTGAAACTCGGTATTGCGTACGACGCAAGCTATCGAGGAAGGTCACGATTGCGTGTAAAGCAAGCCAAGCAAGTGTTGTGTAGAAAAAGATTCCTTTGATTATTTATATAACATAAAATTCTCGGGTGTTACATTCTACCCCCCATAAAAAGAATTTCTCCCTCGAAATTCGTCACTTTGTAACAAACAGATGATGATACTTCTCCATCATCATATCCTCAAGCTCCCATGTAGCTTCTTCAAGTTGGTGGTTCTTCCATAAAACTTTCACCAATCGAGTGGTCTTGTTTCGTAGGACTTTTTCGCTACGATCCAGAATCTCTATCAGCTGTTCTTCATAAGAAAGATCTTGCTCCAGCGGTACAACTTCTGAGCTGAGTACATGTGAAGGATCTGGTATGTACTTTCTCAGGAGAGATACATGGAACACATCTTGAACTTGAGAGAGATTCGGTGGAAGCGCCAATCGGTAATCTACCTTCCCAACATGATCCAGTATTTCGAAAGGACCGATATATCTAGGGCTCAACTTCCCCTTCTTTCCAAATCTCATAACCCTCTTCCAGGGAGATATTCGTAAGAACACGTTATCACCCACTTCAAACTCTAGGTCTTTTCTTCGGTTGTCGGCATAACTTTTCTGTCGACTCTGAGCTGCTCTTATGTGTTGTTGAATAGATCTGACCTTTTCTGCCATTTCATCAACGAGATCAGGTCCTAATAGCTTTCTTTCCCCAACTTCATCCCAGTAAGTTGGAGTCCTGCATTTCTTTCCATAGAGAGCTTCATAAGGAGCCATCTGAATACTGGAGTGAAAGCTATTATTATAAGAAACTTCCACCAAAGGTAGGTGTTGATCCCAACCTCCTTTGAAATCCATAGAGCAAGCTCTCAACATATCTTCTAGGGTTTGAATTGTTCTCTCAGACTGACCGTCTGTCTGGGGATGATAAGCAGTGCTGAAACTCAACTCTGTATCCAGAGTATGCTGAAGACTTCACCAGAAATTCGAGGTAAATCTCGGATCCCGATCAGATATAATAGAAAGTGGTACTCCATGCAATCTTACCACTTCCTTTACATATATCCTGGCAAGCTGATCTAGAGAGAAATCCTCTCTAATAGGAATGAAGTGTGCATACTTTGTAAGACGATCAACTATGAACCAGATAGCATTATTGCCTTTGGATGTTTTAGGAAGTCATGTGACAAAGTCCATAGTGATGTTTTCCCATTTCCATTCGGGTATGGGTAATGGTTGTAACATCCCCTTAGACTTTTGTCTCTCAGCTTTAACTTGTTGACAAACCAAGCATCGAGAGACATATTCAGCAACATCTCTTTTCATGCCATCCCACCAGAAGTACTCTTTCAGGTCCCTATACATCTTCGTGCATCCAGGATGAATAGAGAATGAAGAACTATGAGCCTCATCCAGCAGCTCCTTCTTTAATTCGGGGATAGAAGGAACACAAACCTGATTCCTGAACTTTATTATCCCATCACAATCAAGGTTGAATTCAGGAAACATTTCTCACCTTCTTTTGTAACTCGACATCTTCTTTCTGTGCCTCTTTAATCTTCACATGTATAGATGGTTGAACATTCATTTGAGAAAGATAAGATTTTTCCCCTTCCATTACAATTCCAAGATCCATCCTTTGTAAATCCATAAATATTGGATCTTTTGTAATCCTCATCATGGATAAACTAGCGTGGTCTTGTCGACTTAATGCATCTGCCACCTTGTTTGCATTCCCAGGGTGGTAATGGATTGAGCAGTCATAATCTTTAATCATCTCCAACCATCTTCTTTGACGCATATTCAACTCCTTTTGTGTGAAAATATACTTTAAACTTTTATGATCAGTATAAATATCACACCTTTCACAATAAAGGTAATGCCTCCAAATCTTTAATGTAATGATTACCGCAACCAACTCCAAATCATGTGTTGGGTAATTTTGCTCATGGATTTTCAACTGTCGTGAGGCATAAGCTATCACCATATCATTTTGCATAAGAACACACCCCAATCCCTTCTTGGATGCATCACTGCAGATCACAAACCTTTCTCCACTACAAGGAAGTGTGAGCACAGGTGCACTGGATAACCTTCTTTTCAAATCCTTGAAAATCTCTTCACATTCCTCTGTCCAGACAAACTTAATTCCATTCCGAGTCAACTTGGTGAGTGGATTAGATAATCGTGAAAAATCTTTTACAAAACGTCGATAATATCCAGCCAAACCAAGAAAACTTCGGATCTCAGTTACTGTTGTTGGTCTCGACCATCTTTCGATAACCTCTGTTTTTGCTGGATCCACAGATATCCCCTCTTTTGAGATTATTTGACCCATAAATGCAACTTTTTGAAGCCAAAATTCACACTTGGTAAATTTGGCATAAAGCTTCTCCTTTCTCAGGGTCTTCAATATAATTATCAAGTGATCTTCATGCTCTTCCTTGCTCTTTGAATAGACAAGAATATCATCTATAAAGACTACCACAAATTGATATAGATAGTCTCTAAATACTCTATTCATTAGATCCATGAAGATATCAGGGGCATTAGTAAGACAAAATGGCATCACTATAAATTCATAGTGTCCATACCTTGTACGGAAAGCCGTCTTTGGTATATCCTCCCTTTTTACCCTTAATTGATGATACCCTGAACGAAGATCAATCTTGGAAAAGTATTGAGCTCCGCGTAGTTGGTCAAATAAGTCATCAATGCGTGGGAGAGGATATTTTTTCTTGATAGTGATCTTGTTAAGTTCTCGATAATCAATGCAGAGTCTCATTGATCCATCATTCTTATTAACAAATAGAACAGGTGCTCCCCAAGGTGACGCACTAGGGCGTATGAATCCCTTATCAAGATTCTCTTGGAGTTGCTTCTTCAATTCCTGCAACTCAACTGGGGCCATTCTATAAGGTGTCTTTGAAATAGGCAAAGCACCCGGTACGAGTTCTATTGAAAACTCAACTTCACGATTTGGTGGAAGACCTGGTAATTCCTCCGGAAAGACATCATCAAACTCCCGTACAATGGGAATATTCTTAATCATGAGTTTCTCACCAACCATTTGAGATAAATAACCTTCACTTAGTGGAATCAATACCCATAAGATGGAAGAAATTTCCACTGGAAGATTATGTTCATCCTTGCATTGATATACGATCGTAGATTGATCTGGAATATGAAATGTGACTTCCCTTCTTTGGCAATTGATATGAGCTCCATGTAGAGAAAGCCAATCCATGCCAAGAATCACATCAAATTCCACTAAAGGAAGGATCACAAGATTTGCAGGAAGCACTTTCCCATAAACTTCGATCGAAGAAGAATTATAAACTTTTGATGCGACTGTTGTGCCATTAGGTGTTGTCACAGCTAACTCAACATCTAATTGTTGAGGTAATACGGTGATACCCTTAGAAAATTCTTTAGAAATAAAAGAGTGGGTGGATCCAGAATGAAATAGAACATTTGCTACTTTAGAGTGGATGGTAAGTGTACCTTTCACCACTTCGTTATCGTACTCCACATCGTTGATATAAATTGCATGTGACTTTCCATTGTCTTTAGCCTTAAGATTTTGTTGACGTCGACCATCATCATCAACCCTTGGATTTGGGCATTGATTGGCATAATGCCCCATCTCCTTGAACTTGAAAAATTGAAGTTTAATAGGTTCATTCTGTGTATCCCTTCCTTTGTTTGCGTCATTAGACATCTTCTTCCCATTATCACAGCATTCAAATGCCCGATGACCTTCCTTTCCACATTTAAAACATTTACTTGTCCCTTTAAGACAACTCCCTCCATGTTTCTTTCCACACATTGAGCATAAGGAAAAGCTCATCTTCTTTTCCGTGTGCTCTTTAGATTTTTCTTTGAATTCCATCTTCCTCTTCTTATCAAACCCATGTGACTGATGGGTTATTCCAATCTCCATCTCGACTTTGAGAGCACATTGAACGATTTCCTCATAGCTATTGAAGTACCTTATGGTTAACGCCCTTCGAAGACTTGGTTTTAAGCTACTAAAGAATCGATCGATCTTACTCTCAAGTTGGATAATAATACCAGAAGCGTACCTTGCAAGTCTTGTAAAATTTGCTTCATAGGTACCAACAGATTCATCATCCCTTTGCTTCAGTTCAAGAAACTCTTTCTCCATCTTTGTTCGGAGAATTCGAGGGAAGTACTTATTGAAAAATAAGTTCTTGAACTCATCCCATTCCATACACTCAATTTCATCTTTTGGCCTCTTATTCTTAATAATATTCCACCATTGATCAGCATCTCCTTCCAAACGATTCACTGCTAGGATGACTTTATCATGTTCAGAACATTGAAAAACTGAAAAATATATTTTCAGTAGTACTAATCCATTGTTCAGCAACTAATGGATCAGTAGACCCACTGAAAGAAGGTGGACGCTACCTCATGAAGGATTCAACAGAATGTTGCTCCTTCCTTTGCTCGTTTGGAAGTCCTGCATGATTCATAGCTTGAGAAAGTTGTGTGAGCATGGCTACAAGATTTTTCATTCCAGCTCCCATATCGTTTGGTTGCTCAGGGGGACAATCATTGCATTTCCCATCGCATTCCGCATTAACACGGTTCCTTAGAGGTCCAGCCATTGACTAAAACCAAGAAGAATAGTGTGAGCAACACTAATTATAATAGGAAAACCACATAATTCAAGAATAAAATTTTCATGCTTAAGGTCTTATCCTAGGTTATTCAAGGCCATTTCTAAAACACTAATATTGTGTTCTATGCTTAGACTTATCCTTAGGGTTCTTACTAAGGCTTTCACATCCTAGTTTCCAATGGTTGACTATACCTTTCCTCTGATACCAACTATAACGACCCATACTTTACATACATTGTTAATACTTCAAAATTTAAGCACACATATTACAACATATGACAAAACCACAAAAGACCGTATAGGTATAGTGTCTTTAGAAACTGGGAAACATAAACAACTGGTTCATAAATCTTCTACAGTGTCTCCCATTTATTTCATCATATCTAGGGTCCCTTTTAGCATATTCTACTTAATATCTATCTTCCTGACCTGGGGAAAAGAAAACATAAAAGGGTGAGCTCAAATGCTCAGCAAGGGAAAATAAAGGAAATAAAAATCATATCATATCTTTTTGAAAATCATAACCTGCAAAAGAGATCATAATATCTTAACATGGAATAAATCATAGAAGTGAAAATGAGATCGCCATAATCATAACATGAAACTTGAAACTTTGTGGCATGCACACATAATCATGGAAAATCATTTCTTGTTAGTCATGACTCATTGCCAAGACTATCTTAGTGGACAAAGTACCTTTCTGAACCGAGTTCACTCCTCGTTTCAGTCCTGTATCACTGAACCGAAATAACCGTCCATTCCAGCCATGCCTATCTCATGAGATATAAAATCTTTACCCAATGCATTGGAGGGAGATATAGGTCCCACCCATCTTATAATGAATCCTTTCTTATGTGTTCCACATAATCATAAACCATACATCATAGCGTAACCCATGTAATAAAAATGGGATTCTTAAATAACATGACATCATAAAACAATTCATATAAGATAAATGAATTCATAAAAATATTTCCATCACAACATAATCAAACCAATGTAATAATAGGGATAAAAACAGAACCCTTTTATTATCTTAGATGGAAAATAATTTTGATAAAATACTTGAACTCCATTCTTGAAGAAAATATCCTTTCTACTTCGAAAACATTTTTCCTTTCATAACATGTCATACGACTATAAAATAAAAGAAGTTGATTAAAAATAAGCTTGAAAACTTGTAATGGAAGTTTCATGGAAATAATGTTTTAAAAATCCATTCATTCCGTATAAGTTAAAAAAAAAGTCTTCATACTTTTTTCAGAAAAGTCAAAAAGTACCTCGTACGAAAAACGACAAAAGATTCCTTTCATACATATTACTAAAAACTCACTGAAGGGTAAAAATGGATTTAAACAATTGTAGGTGGATGGAAATAATATTACATATTGATGAATCATGGATGTGGATGATAAAATACACCCCAGTAATACTTACGAATAAACAATCTTAGATAAAAATGAGATTGTGATATTTCCCTTACCTTAGGTCCGATTTGCTTTGTACATGTCCGAAGCTCCTGTATAATGGTTTAAATAATGTTATTGACTTATTATAGAATCATACATATTGATATGATATCATATATGGTCATATTCTTAGCTTCTTGTTAGTAATATTTCATTGTTACTTGTTACTCGGGTCTTTATTGCCTTTTGTTCTTATGAGTGTTTTGCCGAATACATTCTTATTCTTCTTTTAAGGTTATAGATACCTTATATACAGAATGGTATTACTGTAACATATATCATATTTATTCATTCAATTCATTTATATAATTACTATGTAATGATGATCATGTAGAACGAGTCACATCACATCGTGGAGACGGTATTCCGTACGTACGCACGAGTGATGATATCATTCCTATGATCGTGGAACTGTATTGGAGTATATATATATTATTTCAGTATCAATATTAATTTATAATAATCATAAATAGTTACTCATTACACCATTATACCCATCCTTGTAAAGTGATGGTGGAAAAATAGATTACACCACGGCGTGGAGACAGTATTCCGTACGTACGCACGCGCGGTGATTTCATTTTTCCGTGGGATGGATAGAAGGTGAAATAGGGTTGTTTCATATTTATAATAACATATCAGTATGTAAGTAATACTGATGTTATTACTTTATCATGAAACAACTAAATAAGAAGAAGTTGAAGAAGAATGAAATTGAAAAGATCGGTAATGGATATTACCTCTTCTTTGAAACACCTCTTTGAATCCTCCACTTAGGGAACTAAGATTGGTCATTGAAGAAGACCAGGACCTATAGGATTATTCTAGGGAAGTGGAGAGGAGAAAATGGCAGGGTTTGGCCGAGCTTGAGTGCTCAAATTGGTGTGAGGAGGAGGGGGAGGAGGTGCCCTTTTATAAGAGAGGAGAGGGGCACCTTAGGAATATCTCAAAATATTATTTTATATTAAAGTCAAAATCGGTTTATAATGGTTCCAAAGGGTCTTATTTCGAAGATAAATTGGTGATGGGTCGAAATCCTATCAACCAATAGGATTTAGACAAGTTTAGGGTATTATTTTAACCTTATCAATTTGATTTAACTCTAAGTTAATTAATTTAACTTTTACCGTGTCTTTTTGTTTTCTTTCACTATATGGTTAATACACTTACTATAACATGCCAAACGAACCCCAAATTGTTTATTATTAATATATATATCCTTATCTAAGTTATTTGGAAGAACCGTAGATTTTTAGGAATGAAATAACAATTAATAATATAATATTTGATTTAAAAACTATTTTGTGTCAATTTTGACACTATTTGATATATGTTTTTTTTGAAAGTCATAACAGAATTATATGTTCTAAAAAAGTTGATTAAATCAACATTAATATATCATATTAACCTAGAAAATTATTGAAATTCATAAAAAGTCTCAAATTACATTTATTTTGGTGTTTATAACATCATTTATGTCAATATTTCATTAATAAGATAATTATTGCATCATCATTGTGTCATAAATAAATTAAATTATTTAATGTCTAAAAATTACAAATAAAATACAATTATGTAGGAAATATTTTTAGCTTTCTAATCAATATTTATAGTCGAATTTAGCTTATGTATATCCCCATATTAAAAGTTATTTACTTATTAAACTTTGATTTTAACTATTTTAACCCTTCTTTAAATAAATTAATAATAAATGTCCTAATCTAATCAAAGTGGGCCTAAATGGACATATTTTATTCCTAAGATTGTTTTTGGTCGAATTACACTTGTCCAATAGAATTAGGACATGTGTTAGGGTAATAGTAATATCATATTTACCCTTAGTTACCCTATTTACTATTAACCGCGGTAAAAAAAGTAAAAAGTTACTATTCACCAAAAAATTATTTTTATCTCATTGAACCCCATTTTACTTACTGATATCAACCGTGTCTGTCGGATTTTCGAAATTCCATTCACAAAAGCGGTAAAATTAAGTTTTATGCAAACGTCAGTTTTTAACCTACCACTTAGTGGTTTCACTATTCATCAAAAAAATTGAAAGTTTTCAGAAAAATACCAAAATTTCACCCTAGGCTAATTTCGATATTCTGAGTCCAAAAATGAAGTCCATTTTGAAAAATAAAATTTATAAAATTTTAAAAAGTGGTTATTACTATTCATAACGGCTAGTTTTAATAATATTTTAATAGCATATCGTTGTTTAGTGAAACTCGGTATTGCGTACGACGCAAGCTATCGAGGATGGTCGCGATTGCGTGTAAAGCAAGCCAAGCAAGTGTTGTGTAGAAAAAGATTCCTTTGATGATTTATATAACATAAAAGTCTCGGGTGTTACATATATGGTATTTTGGGGTAGAGTGTTTAGTATTATATGGGGATGGGGGAAAGGGGATTTCTGTGGATACAGATTTTGGGTTTTATATTTATATGGGTTTATGGTTTTTATGGGATTATGGTATTTGGGATTCATGGTTATAGGGTTTAGGGTTTTCTAGGGATAGGAGATTAGGGTTTTCAAGGGATGAGCGATTAGGTTTTTCTGGGGATGAAGGTTTAGGGATTTATTAGGATGAGTGTTTGGGGTATTATGGGGAAGATTGTTTCGGGATTTCTATGGATTCGAGTTTAGGTTTTTCTTTGGCTGAGGGTGAACACCCTAGGATTCCATGGTAATCATCCTTTTAAATAATTCAATATCTTGCACTACATTCCACAACGAGTTTGAGCGCACTATGAGTATCCATTTAAAATTTGGTTATGAATATTCATAAAAAAATTTTGAATTTTATATATTCCATATAATATTAATTTTTTCTCATTTGTTTTTTATAATAGAAATAGTAACAAATAAAAATTATTTGGAGATAATATGTATTTTTAAAAAAATGCATATTTACCGCCTTTTCATAGATATCCCATTTTAGATAAATTATATGAAACTTTTATATATTAACTATGAAAAAAAAGTCTTACTATTCATAATAGGGACATAATAATTTATTCTAGAATTTTATAGTTAATTTATGAGAACGTTAAATTTTTTATAAATAATTTAAAAATATACATTTTAATTCAAAACTTCTTTTTGATCTAATTCATTAATATTTATTGACTATATAATTAACTATTATAAAATTATAATTATATTATGTTTTTATAATATTATATAATGTATTTTTTTGAAATTATTTTCACAATAAAATTGGATATATACACATGCCAATATTTTGATGGTTTTTACTTTTGAAAACCCCATTTTCCAATTTTTTCATTGCATAATAATTTGAAATTAATTGTTTCAACTTATGTATTTCATATTTTGAAAAAATTCTATCAATATTTCTAATTAGTGGGTTGAAATTATGTTAATAGTTTTTTGGATATTGTGAATTGTATAGTAATTTTTATATTACCATGGTTAAGGGTAAATCATGTAATTAGAGCTAAAAATAATATTATAAAATTACACTAACACCTATAAAAATCCTATTGGATGACTAAATTCGACCCTTATATCCTGTATCTTGAAATGGAATCATTAAATGGACACTTTTTCTTTGAAAATGACATGAATATTATTAAAATTAATGAATATTACAAATTTTCACACTCTAGTTTCTTATAAATAAAATAATTTTAATATAGATATATCCTATAAGAAAAATATATTATAAATAGTATTTGGAAATATTTTTTAATTAAATAAATCATATAAATTAAAATCAAATTATTATAGATTAAATAGGTACTATTAATGATGACACAATAGTGATGAAGATATTATATTATTAATAGAAATATCACAGAAAAGATAATAAAAAATTAAAAATGAATATAATATAATTTAATCAATGACATAAACTATTTTTATATATAAAATATAAATTTTAGTGACATATTTTATGGATTTTTTTGAATTTCTCATGTTTGTATGATATATTTTTAATATGAAAAAATTGAATAGTATCTAAATTAACATAAATGATAATTTAAAATAAATAATATTTAATTAAATTTTATGATATTATTAAAAACATATGTTTAGTCCAAATAACATCAATAATGAGAAATATATAATAAATTATTCAATTGGGTATTTTCTAATATTATCGTAAGTATATTAACTTTATATTATGAAAATCCACGTAGACGCTATAAGAGTTAAACTATTTTACTAAGGGTAAAATAAAAAATATAAGGTTACATTTTTAACCTACAATTTTCTAAAAATCCTTGGATGAGATTATTTGGACCAATCCAAAAATTATATTCAAAATAACTCACTTTTGATATTTTTTAAACAAAAAATTAATTTTTATTGAATTAATAGTTTTGGAGCTCCCAAAAATGCCCCCTCTCTTATAAAAACACACACATACTTATCATTTAATCAGAAATCTAAATCTATTTTTCTCTACCAAAACCTAACATATTATCATCCTATGTTCCATTAAATAATCTTAGAGGCCATACATTGCATAGAAAGCCAAGCTAATTAGTCCTTTTGTGAAAATAAAAAGTTGATACCTGATGAAGAGTTAATGATTTTATCCAGTCTTTCAATGTTATTTTCTTCTTTTACTACCACATCCTACATTGAATCCATAATAAGGTAATAAATAAATAATCAAATAAATTATAATATTTTGTTGTGATTATGGTTCAACCATTTTCATCCTTTCATCCATCGTACGAATAACAATATCACTATGTGTGTATACGTATGACATACCGTTTCCACACTATGGTGTAATTTGTCATTCCACATTAAATTAGGTCAATTTCATAAAATTAAGGAAAGAATATTTTTTATTATATACGGTGTAAGAAGATATTTTCCAATGTTATAATGCCATAACATTTGGAATCCTCCCTTATAATAATATAAGGTTATTTTCATAAAAAGGGTTTTCTTTTTTGATTATTTTCAGATCTTAAATAATTTCAATGTATAAAAGGAATATTTCTCTAAATGCTTTTTATTGAATTTTTTAGATTTTTATCATCTATGTCAAAATCCATTGTTGGATTTTATTCTTTATTGAGGAATATTTATTGTGAATCAATCTTCCATATTGTATTGAAGGTTTTATGATATTTTTGAATGTGTATTTTCAATTTTTGTACCATTAATGGATTATGGTTAAAGTATTAACATTTAATATTCCATCATTAAAATGAATGTTTATGTGTTTTTCACCCTTTTCAGATGAGAAATTCACTAGAATTAGTATTTGACAGGCATCACTTATTATAGCCACTCAATTCATAAATATGTAAAATAAGACAAACTAGCATCTTATCCTGAGGTATTAACAGTATATTTATTTATGGTCTTGGCATGAGGCCTTGACAGTATTGTTATGATGTTTGATATTATGGATTTAATTGTTATGTGATTAATATTACATGTGATTATTCTACTAGTAGAATATCCATATGAACATTTAAATGGGATTATTTTATTTTTTCATTCCATATCATGCTAATGATTATGTGTAAAAGTCTTGTGAATCAGTTCTATACCTCTCCTTAAATGTTTATACTTATTTATAATAGATTCCACTATATTTTTTTCCTTAATGAGAATATTATATCACCCATTTCTTATGTTTCATTTTTCACTAGCATGTTAAGGAGTTTATTATGATTGACCTTCATGGATAAGTTATGCGATTAATAGAGTTTTCAAATGGGATAATATGTTTTTTTCATTCTATGATGTAATGTAAAACTTTTATTCGTATCTATTATTTCAAAGTCTTCTAAACTGATTGGTCCATAAGAATTTGATTTCTTTTGATCATGCCAGTGTGATATAAAATAATGCATTAAATTTTGAAAAATGGGTCTCCGGAATTAAAGATGGTACCATAGGATGTTTAGTTCAATCCTCGTAATCCAGATTTAAAATGAATTTAATTTTGAGAAACTACCCTGAGATTGACATTGAGGATAATTATATATGAACATCCTAATTTTTTTTATGTAGATATTATATTAGTATTCATATAATATACATCATAGTAAGTATACTACAAGTGGACGTGGTATAGGAATAAATCTACATAGTAGAAACAACGCTTACATGATGTTCTTAGCTTGACTCGGGGTAACCTAGGACACGAAAATGGGTCTTACGATGCACAGATATTAACACTCTTGGTGGATATTCAAAGGATAATTCAATTTTTTTACAAACCATTATGAATGATTTATAAGTAAATATTTCCCCAAAGGAACCATCTTTAATTTTATGGATTAGATAAAATTTATTTTTTAAATTAATTTTATTTATTTTTATATTTTGGAATTATGTACTATGATTTATAACCCAATCTAGAGTATTCCATTGTTTGAAAATGGTACACATTGGAAGGAATGAGAACAATAAAAATGAGTTTAATCCATGATGTTATTTCCCTCATTTATAAGATATTGATAGTGGTTCTGGTGATACAAATGGAACTGAATAGCTTATAAGTATACTGGTACAACTAACATAGGTTATGAACAATAACCATAACCACATGGAGCACCATAATCCAAAATGTAGATGTTTAATGTTAGATATATTCATGAGATAACAACTGAAAACATCCAATGGGATTACAAATTCATTTGTAGCTATGAAATGGATAAGTTACATAGAGAAATTAATTATTTCATTGGGGAGTAAATAATGGTATAAAGATGTTATAGCAGTATATTGTCTGTCAAAATATGCAGATCAATGGTGGTCATTAATTCAAAACATTATGGAGGATGAAGAGGTGGTAAATATGTAATTGAGATATTTTAATGAACTATTCCAAGAAAAATAATTTCCTCATGATTTACGAGTGGATATTGAGAGTCAATTTCTGAGTGTGAGGGCAAAGGAGGATGATAATTTGGAAATGCATGAATAAAACATCACAAGGATATAAAGTAATTATGTAGAAAACATATGTAACCAAAGAATTATGGTGTATTGATTATTTTATGGGTTAAAAACATTAATCTGACGGGCATTAGTCTCACAATCATTCTCATCGTCGAAGATATTGCCTTATGTGCTATTAAGATGGAAAAGGAATTCTCTATGTCTTATAACATAAAAATAATGAATGATATGAATATATCCACAAGAAAATTTGGAAAATTAATTAAGGGGAATAATTTAAATGTTGACACACCACCCTATTGTAATTTTCTAAAGAAACACCCTAGTAATTGACTAAAGGGAATGAGAGTTTGTTACAAATGTGGAGAAAAAGGGCACCAAGTTCATGATTGAAAATGGAATTAAATTATACCCATGTTCATTTCTACTTATATATAGATATGGGAAATTATTAACATGATTTTCCTAAGATTCGAGGAAACTTTCCCTCGAAAAGGACAAGAGATAATTGCCACTCTTTTAGAATCACAACTGGTGAGGTTGAAGTTCCTAATGATGTGGTGGAAGGTACATTATTAATTTCTGAAAATATAGCCAAATATTTATTTGATTCTAGATACTATCATTCATTTATATCATTCATGATTTCATAAAAATTATATATTTTGAATTTATATTAACAGGGTGTTGTTAGTCAAAACCCATAATGGAAGTCTAATTTCTATAAATATGGGCCAAGAAAATCCCATTATAGCATATAAACATTCATTATCATTTGACTTTATCAACATACTTATGGTCCACATTTATATAATCCTCGATATTAATTTAAAATCAAAATACGATGAAAGAATAAATTTCATGAAGAAGGATGTTTCAATTTGTGATGAAAATGTGGAATCCATTATCATTAGAGTATAATCTTCGTCTCCTTATTCTTATCAACAGCCACTTCTAGTAGCTTTACTAAATGAGATTCATGTGGTGGAAGAGTAAATAACATATTAGAATGAAGAATGAAGTATTCGAATTTATGATCTACCTATTGTACATGAATACAATGATGTATTTCTAGAGGATTTACCCATACAACGTCTATAGTGGGAAGTTTAGTATACTAATAATTTAATCCCTGAGGCATTGCCAATATCAAAAGCTCCCTATAGAATGTCCATATTAAAATTGTTAGATATAACTAAAAAACTATAGGGGTTGTGTAATATTTGATTTATTCTCCGTAGTGGGTGACCATGGGGATACCTAGTTATTATTATTTAGAAGAAAGATAGATCAAATGAGGCTATTCTTTGACTATTTCGAAATCAATGCTATCACATAAAAGAACATGTATCCTCTACATCACTTTGATGATTTTTTGATCAACTTAACGGAGTTCAGTATTTTTAAAAGATTAACCTTCATTCATGTTATCATAAATTGTGTATAAAAAAGTATGTTATTCCAAGGACACCATTCCGGAAAAGGTATGGTTATTAATAATTTATGGTACTTCCATTTGGATTTAATAATGCAACCTCTGTTTTCATGGATCTAATGAAATTATTGTTCATGAATTATCATGATGATTTTTTCAAAATATTTATTGATGATAACATAGTATACATCATTTTCTAGGAAGACCATGAGAACAACATGAATATTTTTCTAAAGACAATTAGAAAAAATGAACTAATGGGATATATAGAAAGTGGGAATTTTGGATTAATGAAATTTCATTTCATGGACACATTTTCTGAAAGGATGTAATCTCTGTTGATCCTGTAGAGTCAAAGATAATCATG
The DNA here is from genome assembly GCA_963277665.1 of Viscum album. Classification (NCBI taxonomy): domain Eukaryota; kingdom Viridiplantae; phylum Streptophyta; class Magnoliopsida; order Santalales; family Viscaceae; genus Viscum; species Viscum album. The sequence goes on along the minus strand of OY728160.1, from coordinate 1,534,001,863 downwards.
GATTTTTCAACACAAATCTCTATAACCAAGGTATTTATTTTTATTGTTTTAATAGGTTACTATCAGGGTTTCATCCATATTTTTTCGGGATTAGAAAACCATTCACCAAGCTCACACGTAATTTTTTTAAATTCATTTAGAAAATAGAGTTTGATGAAAGTATTGAATAATTGAATAGAAGATTAGTCAATTCTCCTATCATAACTCTACGATCTAGAAATTATGGGTTTGTGATTTATAGTGATGTATCAATGAAGGTCTTGACCGTGTCCTTATGGAGAATGATATAGTTATTTCTTATTTATCAAGAATATTAAAAATCTATGAAAAAAACTTCTTAACTCAGGACATTGACTAAGGATCATTAATGTTTTATCTAAATATATGGATAAACTATCTATATGGTGAATGATGTGAGATATATAATGATCACAAGAGTGTGAAATATATTTGGTCATAGAAAAAACTCAACACAGTACACAAGAGATTGCTTGATAAACTCAATGATTATGATTTCCCAATACACTACCACCCTGGGAAGGGAAGTAAGGTAGATGATTCTTTAAACTAAATGGACCATGGAGTTATAAAAAAATCTTAGTTGAAAATGATCTTATGTTCATATATCTTGTATATATAAAAATTGGAATTATCATGGAAGGTGTAAAGTCACTAATTTTTCTAATGGATGCTAAACCGTCATTACTACATAGGATAAAAAGTGCTTAGAATGATGATGAGGACTTCCAAAAGAAATTTTATATTGTGAATGATGGGAGATTGATTGAATTCAAATATGATCATTTTATTTTGAAAATTGGGAAGAGGATTTGAGTTCCCGCAATACCTGAGCAAGAAAGAGTATTACCAGATGATGCTCATAGATTCAATTTCTCTATAATCCCTTGTAGAAATAATATGTAAAGATATTTTATGAAAAATATTTAGTGGGACTAAATGAAGATATATATTTGTGATTATTTTTCAATATGTTTGGTTTTTAATAGGTTAATGATGGAAGACACTATCCTAGATGAGTAATGCAACCACTTCTGATACCTGGTTGGAAATGGGATGATATTACAATGGACTCTATCATGGGGATACTGATGTCTCCCAGAAAAAATGATGTCATATGGTTTATTATCTTTTCAAATCAATACATTTTATTTCTATAAGAGATGATTTACAACATGAACATTTAGAAGTAATGTCTATTAATGATGTTTTAATACTTAATGGTGCACCCATATCAATTATTTCTGATTGTGATCCCAATTTCACATAACAGTTTTGGAAAAGTATTTAGAAGGCCATAATTACTGAGCATCATATGAGCACTACCTAGAAACCTAAAACTGATGAAAAATCAGAAAGGTCTACTCAAACCATAAATGAAATGTTGAGATATTGATCATCTGACATTTAGAGTAGATGGGTTTTGTATTTACCTATAGTTAAATTTTTATATAACAATAGTTTCCATTAATGTATTAAGATAGAACCATAGGAAGAACTATATTGAATGAGAAGTCATTCAATGACATGTTTGGATGATGTTACTGATGGAAAAATTGTAGGCAAAAATCATTTTGAGAAAAAAAATGTAAAAGGTAAATCATATCTATACCTATATTAAAATAGTTCAAAGTAGGAAAAAGATCTATTCCAATAACCAATGAAAGGATTTGGAATTTCACATGTCAAATATTGTTTCGATGAAGTTATCTCCCCTGAAATTTGTTATGTGATTTTATATGAAGTTTTAAATATGTCCCAGGTAATTCAGACAATTTGAAATTCCTGAACATATTAGATTTGTATCATAATTTTTTGAAATTTTTACAAGTCTCTCAAAAGATGATGATGTGTTCCATGTATCACTGTTAAGGAAATACATGTCACACCCATTTAAGGTACTCACCTATAATTAAATAGAACTATAAATTGATATGTCTTAATACGAGGAGCCTATAATGATTTTTGATACCAGAGAACAATTGCTGAGAAATCGAATGACTCTTCTGTTAAATGTTATTTGGAGAGACCATAAAATTGAAGAGGCAACGTGGGAACATGAGTAAATTATGATGAAGAACCACCCAAATATTTTTAAGAAGTTATATTATAGATATTATAGGGATGAAAATATTTTAAGGACGGAGAAATGAAACACACCATGCATCAACAATAAAATTCCTTTTAAATAATTCTATAGCTTGCATTTCACAAAACACTGAGTTTGAGCGCACCACGATTATCCATTTAAAAATATTTTAATAAATCTATTAACCAAATTTTGAACTTTATATATTGTATATAATATTAATATTCACTTCATGTGTTTCTTAGACATAATATTGGAACAAATACAATTCTTTGAATAAAAGAGGTATTTTTCAAAAAATTCTGTGTTAAAACCTTTTAAGTCAAGGGTTATTTAGGGTTTTGTGGGGAAGTGGGATTAGGGTTTTCTTGGGATGACAATATAGTAGTTTGGGGATGATTTTTTATATTTATTTTTTGGAAGAGTGTTTTTTTGAGTTTTTGGGATGGGTCTTTAGTGGTTATTGGTGCTGAGGGTTTACTAATAATGGGGGATGATAGTTTAAGTGTTTCTTGGCTAAGGGTTTAGTACTTTTTAGGCTGAGGGATTATGGGTTTTTTGTGACATGATTTTAGGTCCATTTTTTTACAAGGGTTCAGGATTTTCTAGAGATGAGGGTTTACGTTTTTTGGTGTTGGTTTTTTTGGGTATTTTGGCGTGAGAGTTTTCATGTTTCTTGGGATAATGGTTTTGGGTTTTTGGGGGAAATTTTTTTAGGTTTTATTTTGTATGATGGTTTTGGGGTTTATGGGAATAATGGATTACGGGGTTTTGGGATGAGATTTTAGGGTTTTTTAGGAAGAGTGTTTACGGGTTTTTTTTATTGAGGTTTTATTGGTATTTTTTTGGAAGAGTTTATATGGTTTTAAATTGATGTGTATTTTGGATTTTTGGGATGATTATATATGGAATTTTTAGGGTGGGTTTTTTTTGAAATTAATTGATTATGGTTTGGGGTTTTTTGGGACTGATGGATTTATGTTTTGGGGGATAGGGTTTTGGCATTTTTGAGTCTGAGTGGTATGGATTTTGGATTCATAGGGATTTTGGTTTTTTAACTGACGGTCTTGAGTTTTTTGGGATGAGGGGTTAAGTATTTTTAGGATGACGTTTATCCCTTTTGAGGGATGAGTGATTTGGGAAATTTTGGGATCAGGGCTTAGGGTTTTTTAGTGCTGAGGTTACATGATTTTTTGGGGATGAGGTTTTAGGGTTTTTTGCACTATTAGGTTTGGATTTTTGGTGATGATGTTGGGGTTTATGTAGAAAAGTGTTTAGGATTTTTTTGGGATCAGTGTTTAGGGCTATTTGGGGAAGATGGATTAGTTCTTGTAAGGGATGAGGGATTAGGGTTTTTCATGAAGTGGGATTTGGGTGTTAGGGATTATGGTTTCTTGGGGATGTGGTTGAAGGGTTTATTTGGGTTTGTTGGTATAGGGTTTTTTTGGGGGTGAAGGATAAAAAATTTTTGGTAGAGTTTAAGGGTTTTTTTGTGGCTAATTATTGATGTTTTTAGGGGGTTTACAATTTATGGGTTGATTTAATTAAGGATTTAGGGTTTTATAAGGCTATATTTTATGTTTTTTTAGATTATGGATTAGGGTTTTATGGTGGTGAGGGTTTAGGATAACTGTAGCCTAATATTTTTTTTTATTTCTGGTTGTTGTTGAGAGTTATGGTTTTTGGTGATAGGGTGTAGGGATAATTGTGAGTCAGAATTCAGGGTTTTCTAGGGATGATGGTTTAGGTTGTTTTGGGGATGAGTGGTTAGGGTTTACTAGGGATGGGCGTGTATGGTTTTTGGAGGATATTCATTTTGGAATTTTTGGTTATCTTTTTTAGGGTTTTCTCAGGATAAAGAATTTTTTTTTGTGGATGTTGTTTTTGGGTTATGAGGGTCTGAGGGTTTAGGGTTTTCTTCAGGGAAGAGGGATTACGGTTTTGGGGGATGATGGTTTATGGTTTTTTAGGAATATGGGATTAGGGTTTATTTTGGATAATGTGTTATTGTTATTAGGTTTTTAGGGTCTTGGATTTTTTGTGGTAGATGATTTGGGTTTTTTTATGATGATGTTATACAGTTTTTTATGGATGGAGGATAATGATTTTATGTGCATGAGTTTCTAGCGTTTAATGGGGATTTGGGATCCGGTTTTTCAGGGCTGAGGGTTTATTTTTTTTGTTGGGATGATATTTTAATGTAGTTTTGGTTCTTATGGTTTCTGTTTTTTGGGAGATGAGGGTTTAGATATTTTATAAGATGAGGGATTGGGTTATTTGGAGCTGTTGGTTTAGTATTTCATGGGGGTGAGGGTTTTGGGTTTTTTTGGGATAAGGGTTTAATGTTTTTTAGTGATAATATTGTATTGTTTTTTGAGGATAAGGGTTTTTGGATTTATGGGACATAGGGTTTAGGGTCTTTTTGGGTTTAGGGTTTAGGGTTTTTTTGGATTATGTATTTTAGTTTTCTGGGGCTCTGGGATTAATGTCCTCTGGGTATAATGATTTTGGATTTTTTGGGGATGAACATTTATGATTTTTTATGGATGATGGTAAATAGACTTTAATAACAAGGGTTTGTATTTTTGGGTGGCTGAGTGGTTAGGGTTTCTTGGGACTGATTAATAATTATTTTTTGAGGAAGTGGGTTAATATTTTTTTGTGATGAGGATTTAGATTTTTTTGGGAATGAGGGTTTTTTTTGGTTTAGGGTTTAGGGTCGTTTTTGGATTTAAGGTTCTTCATTTTTGTGGGATGATGGTTTATGGTTTTTTGGGTTGTAGGGTTTTGGGTGTTTTGGCCCTCTGAGTGTAATAATTTTTGGGGATGAGTGTCTACAGTTTTGTGGGGCTAACAGAATAGGGTTTTTTTTGGAATTGAGGGTTTAGGGGTTTTTGGGGTTACACGTTTATACTTTTGTGGGGCTAAGAGTTTAGGAGTTTCTAGGGATGAGTGTTTAGGGTTCTCTAGAGCAGAGTGATTATGGTTTTCCAATTAGGGTTGGTGATGTTTTTATAGTGATGCAGGTTTAGGTTTGTTAATGGTTGGGGGTCTAACGTTTTTTTCGAAAAAATGGTTTATGATTTTCTATGATTGGGTGTTTAGGGTTTTCTGAGGTAGGGGTTTATGGTTTCTCTGGTTGAGTGTTTCGAGTTTCATGGGCTACGAATTTAGGATTTTTCTTGTCCTAAGGGTTTAGGTATTTCTAAGGAATTGGGATTAGAGTTTTCTAGAGCTATGGTTTTGTTTTTTCTGTGTATAAGGGTTTAGGTTTTTTGGGTGTTGAGGGTTTAGAATATTGTATGTTATAGGGTTTATGGTTTTTTTCAGAGGATGGATTAGTTTTTTTGTGGGGGTGAGGGTTTAGAAGTATTTTAGGGATGAGCATTTTGGATTTTTTAGGGAAGAGGTTATAAGTTTTTTTTGGGATGAGGGTTTATGGTTTTCAAGGGATGACGGTTTTGGGTTTTATGGGGGGTGAATTTTTTTTTGGGATAGGGCTTTATGTTTTTATATGACTGAAGGTTTATCGTTATATAGGGATGGGGATTAGGGTTTTCTGAGGATGAGTTTTTAGGGGACTATTCGGTTGTGGGTTTCGGGTTTTCTAGGGCTGAGTGTATACTATATGGGGGATGAGGGTATAGGGTTTTTTGGGTCTAAGGATTAAGGTTTTTCTAGGAATGAGATTTTAATGATTTCTATGGATTATAGTTTATTGTTTATTTAGCTTGAGGGGTTATGGTTTTTTGGTGATAGGGACTAGGTTTTTATATGGATGATGGTTTAAAATTTTCTTGGGATAAGGGTTTATGATTTTGGAAGAAGGGTTTAGGGTTTTCTAGGGATTAGTTAATAGTATTTTCTTGGGCTAAGGGTTTAGGGTTTTATAGTTATCATGGCATAGAGTTTTATTGGACGTGGGATTTAGGGTTTCCTGTGGATGATGTTTTAAGATTTCTTGGGCATGATGGTTTATTTATTTTGGTGGATGGGGGTACATGGTTACATGGGGATGTGGGTTCAAGGATATCTACAGATTATTCATTAATTTTTTATGGGGATGGGGTCAATGGTTTCCTAGGTTCGAGGGTATAGGTTTTCATTGGGGTGAGGTATTAGGGTATACTTGGGGTGGGGGTTTATATGCATATCAGGATGAGGGTTTAGGTTTATTTTGTTTTGAGGCATTAGGGGATTCTAGGGTGAGGGTATATTGTGTTCTGGAGGTGAAGGTCTAGTGTTTTCTACTATTTTGGGTTAAGGGTTTTATGTGTTTGGGGGTTTAGGGTCCTTAAGGGGTGGGGTTTAGTGTTATCTATTTCTCAAGGTTTAGGGGTTTCTAAGGATCAAGGATTATCATTTTATTGGTCTGGGGGTATAGAAGTTTCAAGGTATTGAATTTTAATATTTTTCTAGGGGGTGTTAGGGTTTTCATGGGAAGTTTTTGAAGGGTTTCTAGGGGTATAGTTTATTATTTTCAGGTTCTGGGAGTTTAGTGTTATCTAGGTCTATCAATTGAGGGATTTTCGGGGTATAATTTTGGGGTTTTCATCGAATTTTGGTTTATGGTTTTTGGAGGATGGGGGCATTGGGTTTTCATGGATGGGGGATTAGGTTATTCTCGTATTACAAGGTTAGTTTTTCTTGGGATGGGGGTTTTGTTAGTAATTTACTAAGAGTTTCGTTTTTTTTGGGGCTTAGTGTTTAGGGTTTTCTATGGAAGAACAATTACGGATGTATGGAGTTGCGAGTCTTGGATTTTCTATGGATTATAGTTTAGGGTTTTATTGGGAATATGGTTAATGGTATGTTGCAGATGAGGGTATAGGTTTTTTAAGGGATGAGGATGCAGATTTATATGGGTCCATTTTTTAGGATTTTTAGTTGTTGAGGATTTATGTGTTTTATGGATCAGGGTGCATTTTTTTAAGGTTATTAGGGTTAAGGGTAATTTTGAATTGATGGTATAGGGATTTATGGGGTTGATAGTTTAGGGTTTTGTGGGCTGAGCGATTAAGGTTTTCTAGGGATGTGGGATTAATGTTTTGTGGGGATTACTATTCATGTTTTTCTGATTCTGAGGGTTTTGGGTTTTCTAGGGCTAAGGGTATAGGTTATTCTGCAGCTATGGTTTTGGGGGTTTTTTGGGACAAAGGATTAGGGTTATCTAGGTTAGAGGATTAAGGTTTTCCTTAGGATAGGTCTTTATGTTTTTCTGGGAAGAGTGTTAATGTTTTTATGGGGTGTAGGTTTTATGTTTTTATGTTTCTTAGTGTTATAATTTTTCTATGTCAGTGGATCTGGGTTTTATAGGGAGGAGTGACTATGCATTTCATTGGGTGTTGAATTATGTTTTTATGTTTTTAGGGGTTATGATTTTTTAGGAATGTGTGTTTGGTGTTTTCAGTTGATTATGGTTTATAGTTCTCTTATATTGAGTGTTTAGGGTTTTCTCAGGATGAGGGATTAGGTTTTTCTATAGATGATGGTTTAGTATTTTCTAAGTATGTGGGATTGTGTTTTCTGGGACATTGGGTCTATACTTATCTTATGTAAGGAGATTAAGGTTTTTTAATTCTAAGGGGTTAGGGTTTTCTTGGTCTTGGGTTTTATGGTATCCTGGGGAAATGGATTAGGGGTTTTTATGGACGAGGGTTTAGGGTTTTCTATGGATGAGGGTGTAATATTTTTTAATAGCTGAGGGTTGGAGTTTTCTAGGGCAAAGGTCATATGTTTTTCTAGGGCTAAGGGTCTAATGGTGTTATGGGGATATGGGTTTCGTGTTTTTAGGACTGAGGATTTTGGGTTTTATAGGATAGTGGGTTCTGGGTTTTGAGGTCCTAATATTTAGATTTTTTTGGGAATATGTTTCATGTTTTCTATGGGTGGGGGTTTATAATTTTACACGGATAAGGATTTATTGTTTTCTAGGGGTATTTATTTAGTGGTTTTAAGATGGAGGTATAGTTTTTCAGTAAGTGGGATTCGGATTTCTGGGCTTGAGGGTTTAGGGGTTTTTAGGAATGAGGGTTAATTTTTTTCAATGGATAAGTGTTTAAGGTATTATAAGCATGAGGGAATGTGGTTTTATGGATCTAAGAATTTAGGTTTTAATAGGGATTATGGCTTAAGGGTTTCTTGGGTTTAAGGATATGGGTTTTCTAGGGATGATGGATTAAGGTTTTATATGGGTGAGGGGTTTGGGGTTTTGTGGGTAATGGGTTAATGGATTTTTTTAGATGATGGGTTAGGGATTTTTGTGAGAATGGGTTAGGGCTGATTAGTACACAAGGATTATGATTTTTTATGATGAGGGTTTCAATTATTGACAGGTTGAGGGTTTAATGTTTTTTTGAAATGTTTTTGGTTTTCTAGGGATAAAGATTTTTCCTTTTTTAGGGATTAGGGTTAATGATTTATGGGGCCCAGTGGATTAGGTATTTTGGGTCCAAGGGTGTTTTGGAGATTTATTATTGTCTAGGTCTATTTTTTTAGGATATTTTGGTACTGAGTGTTTTTTGATTTCTGGGTTTGAGGGTTATTGTGATTAATGGGATGAGGGTATAGGGTTTTATGGTGCTAAATGTTTATGTTTCATTTCTGATGGTTGATGGTTTTTTGGGATGATGGTGTGGTGTTTTTTATGAGGATTTAGTTATTTTTGGTGCCAACGGTTTTAGGTTTTACTAGTATGAGTGTTTAGGGTTTTATGTGGATGAGGGGTTTTTTTGTTAGGGATAAGGGGTTTTGCTTCTGTTTTTGGTAGAGGGATTACAGTTTTTTGGAACTGAAGGGGTAGGTGTTTTATTTGGATATTGATTTAGGGATTTTTTCAGAAGAGGGTTTAATGTTTTTGTGGATGAGGTTTTATGGATTGATTGGGTGAGGGATTATGTATTTTTGGGGGAAAGGTTTTATTGTTTTGTAGGGATTATGGTATAGTGTTTTTTGTGACACATGGTTTAGGGTTTTTTGATGTTGTGGTTTAGGATATTTGGGGTTTAATGATTCTGATTTTTTGGGATAAGCATGATGAATTTTATGGGGCTTTGATTTACCATTTTTTATGCCATGGTGTTTATGGTTCATTGGGGACGTGGGATTAGGTTTTGTTGGGGTGAGGGTTTAGGGTATTGTGGGATGTGGGTATATGGACTTTTTGTGTTTATAATTTTATGTTTGTCAGGGTTGTGGTTTTGTGGTTTTTTATTGATTGGTGTTTGGGATTTGTTTTGTGGTGTATGGATAATGGTTTTTTGGGGATGTGGTTTTTGGGTTTTTATTGGGATGAGAGTTTGGGGTTTTTTTGGGAAAAGGCTTTTGGGTTTTTTGGTTTTGGGGTTTTTGATTGTTTTTGGTTGAGTGTTTAGGGTTTTTTGCGGATAGGTGTTGGGGTTGTTGGTGACAAATGTTTGGGGTTTTCAAGGGATTGTATTTATGTTTTTTTAGGGATAATTGATTTGGTTTTTTGGTAGTTGAGATTTTTGAATTTTCTGGAATGAGACCATGTGGTTTATGAGGGAAAATAGCTTAGATATTTTGGGATAAGTGATAATATTTATCTAATGCTACTTTTTTTGTATATTTCAAGGGATGATGGTTCAAGGATTTCTGGGGGTGCGAGTTTAGTTTTTATGGGGATGATGATTTTTTATTTTTGGGGGGTGAGGGTTTAGTATTTCCTAGGTATGAGGGTTTATGGATCCTAAGGATGAGGTTTTAGGTTTTTATGGGGCTGTGGATTTCATGTTTTTTGGGTTCGGGGTTTTGGGGTTTTTTGGGGATGGGTTTCTGGGTTTTTGGGGAGGTGGGTATTGTGTTTTTTGGGTCTATGTGTTTACTATTTTTTGGGGAAGTATGTGTATGGTCTTTTTGGGGGGAGGGTTTAGGGTTTTTTGGGATAAGGGTTTATGATTTTTTTCGGGTTAAGGGTTAAGGGTTTTTTTGTCTTTGTGTTAATGGATTTTTTGGGACTAAGGTATAATGGTTTTTTTAGACAATGTTTGAGGTATTTTGGGGCACAATTTTATGGATTTTTTGGGCTATGTGATTAGTTTTTTAAGGGGTAAACTTGTTACGGATATTTGAAGATAAGTGTCCACACATTATTGTGGATGAGGGTTTAGTGTTTTTTTGGGATGAGGGTTCATTTTTTTTGGTTAGTTTGTTTATGATTTTTTTGGGAGGAGTGTTTGTCTATTTCAGGCTGATGGTTTATTATTTTTCTGGGGATGAGATTTTATGGTTTTTTGGGTATGTGTTTTTATGGATTTTTATGGCTGAGGGTGTTGGGTTTTTTTGGCATAGTGTTTATGGATTATTGAGGATTTGGGATTAAATTATTTTTTGGGTTTTAGGCTTCCAGTATTTTAGGGAAGACTATATTTGGTTTTTTCATATCTGGAATTTTGGTTTTTTTGGATAAAGTGTTTTTTCATTCTTATATGTCACAATTTATGGTTTTTTAGGGATAAGGGTTTAGTGTTAATTTGGTTTGACGGTTTGGGGTTTTTTATGGTTGAGTGTTTGAGGATTTTGGAGATGAGGGTTTAGTGTCTTTTAGGGATGAGTGTTTTGGGATTTGGGGATGATAAATGTTTAGAGTTTTTTGGGGGTTGGGGGTTTATAAATATTTGGGGATGAGGAATTTAGGGTTTTTTGAGGTTTTTCATTGAGTGTTTTATTCTTGATGAAGGATTTTAGTTTTTTGGTGCTGAGAGTTTAGTGTTTTATCGGATAAGGATTAAGGGTTTTTTTGGGGAAAACGTTTTACGATTTTTTGGTGCTGTAGTTTTTGGGTTTCGTGGAATGAGGGTATATGAAATTTTGAGGAAATAATTTTACTGATTATTAGGGATGAGGGTGGAGTGCTTTTTTATGATTAGGGTTTAATATTTTTTTAGGGATGACAGTTTATGGTTTTCTATGGATGAGGGGTTAGGGTTTTCGGGTTTAGTGTTTTTGGGGTTTTTTGGGGTTGAGCGATTATGATTTTTTGTGGCAGAGGGATGAAGATTTGTTTCTGATAAGTTATTAGAGTTTTTTGGGGATGTGGGTCTTTTGTTATTTTGATATGAAGGTTGAGTTTTTTTGGGGATGAGGGTTTGTGTAATTTTTGGCATATGTGTTGATTTTGTTTTAGGGATGAGGATTTATATTTTTTTGTGCTGAAGGTGTACATTAATTTTGGATCTAGTGATTTAGTTTTTTGGGGGGTGATGGGTAAAGGGATTTTGTTGTTTTTTTTGTGTTATGGTCATTTAGGATAAGGGCTTTGGGTTTCGTGGAAGAGTATTTAGGGTTTTCTGTTGTGGATTGTTTAGGTTTTTTGGGATAGTATCTATAGTTTTTGGGGTGGAGTGTTCAACGTTTTTTTGGAGTGGGGACTTTAGGTCTTTTTTTATATCAGTGTTTAAATTTTTATGGGACCGAGTGTTAATAGTTTTTTGGGGAAAATGGTTTTTGGTTTGTGGGGGCTGAGTGTTAGTTAATTTTTTGGGTCGGGGGTTAATCTTTTTTGGGTCTATGTGTTATAATTTTTTGGTATTGAGGGTTTAGGGTTATTTGGGAAATAAGGTTTAGTGTTTTTTGGTGAAGAGGTTTTACGATATATTCGGATTAGGGGTTATGGTTACATGGGTATGAGGTTTAGTGTTTTTTCAACAAGAGGATAAATATTTTATTTTGATGAGGGTTTACAGGTGTTTTGGGGATGAGTGTTAGGGATTTTCATATTGAGGGTATAGGTTTTTTTAGGTCTGTGAGTTTAGGTTTTTTGTGGAATATGTGGTTAGCGTTTTTTGCGGCCCAGTGTTTAGGGTTTTTTGGGGCTATCAGTTTAGTAATTCATGGGGATGAGGGAATAGGGTTTTAGGGATAATTGTACTACGTTTTTTGGGGATGAGTGTTTTGCGGTGTTTTGGGCTTATGGTTCAATTTTTTATGGGTATGGGTTTTGTGTTTTTTGTAATAAGGTATTATAGTTTTTTGTGGAAGAGGGAATAGGGTTTTTGGGGGATAAGAGTTTAGGGATTATTAGGTCCTAGGTTTTACGTTATATTTGTTATGGGGTTTAAGGTTCTTTATGGAAGAAAATTTATGTTTTATTAGTGATTATGGTTTATAATTTTCCTGGGATGAGGGTTTTGGGTTTTGGGGATGGGTGTTTAGGGGTTTTTTTGAATGGGGATTTATGTTTTTGGGGATGAGGTTTTAGAGTTCCTTTTAGAGGAGGGTTTTTTGTTTTTTTAGAAGTTTCATTAATTTCTAGGATAATGGTTTAGGGAATTTATAGTAATATTGCTCCAGGTTCTATAGGATGACGGAATTGTGTTTTTCTTGGCAGTGGGATTTGGGTTTTTTGGGCTTGGGTGTATTGTTTCATTAGATTGAGGGTTTAGTGTTTTTTCATACTGAGGTCTTAATTTTTTTGTGGCTTTTGGTTTAGGGTTTTATTGTGTCTGAGTGTATAATATTTTTTGGTGATGAGGGTTTTGGGTCTTGGGGGATGAGTTTTTAGGTTATTTTGGTTCTGAGTTTTAGGGGTTTTGGGGGATGGGGGTCAGGGTTTGTTGGGGATTAGGGTTTATGGTTTTTTAGGGATGTGTGTTAATTTTCTTCATGCCTGAGTGTATTGGTTTTTTAGGGGTTATGGATTTGATTTATTTGGAGATACTGGTATTGGGTTTTTTCGGTTATGATGGTTTTACTTTTGTTGGGATGGGGGTTTGGGTTTATGGGGGGTATGATTGTTTTGGGTTTTTACTGGAATGTGTGTTTCTTGTTTTATGGAACTGAGATTTTTGAGTTTTTTGGTTATAAGATTTAGTATTTTTAATGGATTATGGTTATATCATATTTGGGGATGATGAATTAATTTTTAGGGGCATAATTTTAGGGTATTTTATGCTGAGTGATTGGGTTTTTTGGGGTTATGGTTTTACTATGTTTTTGGGATGAGTGATTAGGTTTTTTTTGGAGCTGTGGTTTTTGAGTATCTTAGGGATGTGGGTTTAGCATTTTAATGGGGATGATGGTTTATGGTATTTTGGGACTATGTGTTTAGTGTTTTGGGGGGATAAGGGTTAATGATTTTCATGGGATGAGGTTTTATGGTTTTTTGCGGTGGAGGGATAGGGGTTTTTGGTGTAATGGGTAATGGGTTTTTGGGGGATGAGGATTTAGAGTATTTTGGAACTGAGGGTTTATGTTTTTTTTTGGATTGAGACTCTATAGTTTAAGGGGGATAATGGTTTTCTATTTTTTTTGTGGATGAGGGTTTAATATTTTTAGCGAATATTTTATATGTTTTTTTGGGGATGGGGGTTTGTGGTTTTTTAGGATGTGGTTTTGGGGTTTTCTAGGGTTGAAGGTTTAGGGTTTTTTGGGCATGAGAGTTATGGATTTTTTACTGGTGAGGGTTTAGGGTTTAATGGGGATGCTGGATTCAATTATTTAGAGAATTGAGTTTTGGTATTTTTTAGAACTGATGGTGTAGGATTTTTTAGCAATGTCAGTTATGGTTTTTTTGTAAGGTGGATTTAGGATTTTCTTAGGATGAGGGTTTATGGTTTCTAGGTTTAAGGGTTTAGGGTTTTTGGGGAGATGAGGGTATAGGTTTTTACAAGGATGATGGTTTATAGGACATTTAGGGAAGTTGTTTTAGGGTTTTTTAGGGCTTTTATTATATATTTGTTTGGGATGATGGTTTTGGTTTTTTTTTATCCTAGGGTTTAATTTTTTTTTGTGATGAGTGTTTAGGGTTTTTGGTGATAATGATTTTGGGTATTTTGGGGAGGAAGGTTTTGGGTTTTATTATGTCTATGGGTTTTGGGATTTAAGGGCTTGGGGTTTTTGGTTTTTGGGCATATAGGGTTTGGTTTTTTGGGTGTGATGGTTTCTGTATATTGTTGCTGAGGGTTTTTGGTTTTTTTGGGTGAATGGTTTAGGGTGTTTCCAGGATGATGGTATGGGGTATTTTGGGTCTGAGGGTTTTGGATTTTGGGGGATGAGGTTTTAGGGGTTTTTATGACTCAGGGGTTAAGGTATTTTGGGAATAATGGTTTTGAGTTTTTTATGGGATGTCTGTATAAGGTTGTTGGGGGACGAGTTATAGATTTTTTTGGGGATGGGGGTTTAGTGGTTTTTTGGAAATACGGGTGTATAATTTTTTTAGCGTAGAGGTGTTTGGGTTTCTTTATTCCCAAGGATTATGGTACATTAGGGATTAGAGTATAGGTGTTTATGGGGCATACAGTTTAGGGATTTTTATGGGTGAGTGATTAGGGTTATGTGGGAATAAGATTTTGATTTTTTGAGAGATAAGGGTTTGGAATGTTTTAGGATGCGTGTTTAGGTTTTTTAGGACTTATTGAATATTCTTATTTGTGACTGAGTGTTTAGTATTTTCTTACGGCTGTGAGATTATGGTTTTTCGGGGTATATGTTTTAGTGGTTTTTCAGTTGAGGGTTTGGGTTTTTTTGAGGTTCAGGGTTTTGTATTTTATTGGATGAGGGTTTATGGTTTTTTGGGATAAGGTTTTAGGGTTTTGTGAGTATGAGGGTTTATGGTTTTTTGGTAATGGGGTAAGGGTTTTTAGGATGATGGATTATAGTTTTGGGGGTTACGTGTCTAGGTTTTTTTGGGGATGAGGGTTTATAGTATTTTATGCCATTTTATTATGGTTTTTTGGAGCATAGTGATTATGGTTATTTGGGGCACATTGTTTACGAGTTTTTTCGGGTGACGGTTTATGGTTTTTTAGATTTTTTTTTCTTGGGGTTTTTATTGAGGTTGATGGGTTTTTTTGGCCGGGGGTTCATGGTATCTTGGGTTTGAGGTGTTTAGTGTATTTTGGTGTTGATAGTTTAGGGGTTTTTAGGGAAAAAAATTTAGGTTTTTTTGGAATTATGGATTATTGTTTTTTCCATGAGGGTTTATGTTTTGGGGCATTGGGATTAAGGTTTTATGGGTTTTTTGGTCATAGGGTATAGGGATTTCTATGTTTTAAGGTTTAGGGTTTCCTGGGTCATAGAGTCATGAGTGGCCTTTGGATTTTTATTTTTTGTGGTTGAGGGTTTAAATTTTTTGGTACTAATGGTTATTGGTCATTTGAGCTAGATCATTTTTTGTATATTTATGGTTGTGGGATTTGTGTTTTTTGGAATAGGGGTTTATGGGTCATTGGTACTATGGGTTTAGGGAATTTCTCAGTGTGATGGATTAATGATTTCTAGGGTAGAGGTTTTAGGGTTTCATTTTGGGATGTGTGTTTTGGGTTTTCCTTGTAGTGAGTGTTTAGTGTTTTTTTTGGGCAACAAGTTTACTATTATTTGGGTAGAATTTATAGGTATTTTTTTAGTGGAGGAGTTATTTTTTTATTGTGTATCATGAATATATGTTTTTGGGTAAGAGTATTTAATGTTTTTTCGGACCAAAGGAGTAGGAATTTCTTTGGGTATAGGATTTAGGGTTTTTTGGTGAAATGGGGGTAGGGATTTTTGTGTATGATAATTTAGGGGTTTTTCGATGTGGACTAAGTTTTTAAAGTGTTTTGGTGCTTGGGTTTTTTGGATTTTTTGTGCAATGGGTTTAGGTTTTTTGGGGATAAGTGTTTAGGGGTGTTAGGTTATGATCATCTACATTTTTTGTGGATATGGGTTTAGGCATTTTTTGGGATGAGGATTTAGTGTTTATTGGGGTGATATGTTAGGGTTTTCTAGTGAAGGAGGTTTAGAGTATCATGGCATTGAGGTTTTTTTTAGACTGTGGGTTTATTTTTTTTGGGTGATAAGCGTATAGTATTTTTTCAGGATAAGGGTTTTGGGTTTTTTGGTGGAGGGTTTACGGTTCTATTTGGGATAAGGGTCTAGGGATTTTTTGGGGATGAGGGTTTAGGTTTTCTGGTGGATTATTTTTTATCATTTTTTAAGGGTGAGAGTTTAGATTTTTTTCAGATGAAGTTTGATAGTTTTTTATATCTTATTGTTTAGGATTTTTTAGAGGAAATGATTTAGGATTTTTTGGTTATTGAAAGTTTAGGGTTTTTTGGGTAGATAGTTTAGGTATTTTGTGGTTGAGGGTTTTTGGGTTTTTGGCCTATTGGATATGTTTTTTAGGGTATAAGGGATTTTGTTTTTGATGATGAGGGTTTAGGGATTTTTAGGGCTTATGGTTTAAAGAATTTTAGGGAATAGGGACTCTGTTATTTTGTTGTAAATTGTTTAAGTTTCAGTTTTAAGATGTTTTTATCATTTTTGGGGGCAAACGTATTAAGCTTTTATTGGACTGAGGGTTTTGGTTTTTTGGGGGATTAGGGTTTTGACTTTTTGGGATTTAAGGTTTAGGGTTTAATGGGGGTTATGGTGTATGGTTTCTCTGTATGAGGTTATAGGGATTTTTGGGGAAGATGGTTTTGGGTTTCGGGGGGATGATTTTTTAGGGTTTTTATTTTGGTTTTGGCATTTTGGTTGGTGATGGTTTTTTGGGACGGGGTTTAGGGTTTTTTGGGATTGTGGATTCAATGTTTTTTTGGGTTTAGAGTTTATGGTTTTATGGGAAATAGTGATTCGGGTGATTTTGGGTTTGGGAATTTTTGGGGGGGCTATGTATTTTGGATTTTTAGGGCTATGAGATAAGGTATTTTTTGGTGGGAGGGGTTTATAAATTATTATTCTGAGTTTTTAGGGTTTGTTTGGGGCTAGTGGTTTAGAGTTTTTTGGGATTAGAGTTTATTGTTTTTTGGGATGAGGGTTTTCGGTTACTCTAGGTAGAGGGTTAAGGGTTTCTTAGGGATGGGTTTTTTGGGGATGAGTGTTTAGTATTTACTTAGTGTTGAGGGTTTAGTGTTCTTTGTTACTCAGAATTTTGATTTTCATCATTTAAAGGGTTGGGGGTTTTTTGGGGTAATGGGGTATGCATATCTGGGGATGAGGGATTAGGGTTTCATTGGGATGGTATATGTTTTTAAGGGTATACATTTAGGGTTTTTTGGGGCTGAGGGTTTAGGGTTTTTTAGGAATAAGGGTTTAGGTTATCTTGGGGGAGGAGGGTTTTTGGTTCTTTATGTGATGATATAGTGTTTTTTGGGACGTGTTTTTTTTTTGGTTTTGGGGAGAAATAGTGTTGAGGATCTATTTATGACTGCAGGATTAGGGTTTTTAGGGTGGGGGTTTAGGTTTTTTTGTGTGGGAGGGTTTATAATTTTTTTTAGAGAGGGATTATTGATTTTTGGTATGGAGGTTTTATGTTTTCTTATGGGTGGGGAGTATAGTGTTTTTTAGGGTGATGGGTTTAGTTTATTATGAGGATAACTATTTAGGTGTTCTATGACGAGGGTTTTAGTGTTTTTTTGGGGTGAGATCATATGTTTTTTTGGTATTGATGGTTTACTATTTTTGGGGATCGAGGTTTTGGGTTATTTGGGATGTGGTTTTGGGTTTTTGGGGATTAGGATGTTGGGTTTTTTGGTTTTTTAGAGTATATTTTAGGGTTTTTTGGGATGATGTTTATGGCATGATGGAGATGTGGGTTTTGTGTGTTTTTGGTGTGGGGGTTTATCATTCGTTTGGGGTGAGGTTTTAAGGATTATTAGGTAAGATGGTTTGTGGTTTTTTGGGTATATTTTTAGGGTTTTGGGTATTATGGCTTAAGTATTTTGGGTTTTAGGTTTATGGATTTTTGAGGTCATGTTTTTAGTTTTCTGGGAAGAGGGTATCGTGTTTTTTGGGGATTCGAGTTTAAGGATTTTTTGTGGTGGAAGGTTTATGTTTTTTTTGTGTTTGAGGTTTTAAGATTCATGGTGGATGATGATTTATTCTTTTTTAGGGATAATGGATATATTTTTGTAGGGATGAGGTTTATGTGTTTTTTGGTGATGAAGGATTATTGGTTTTTAGGAATGAGGGTTTTTTTGTTTTTTAGTACTGAGGGTTTTGGGTTTTATTGGGATGTGGATTTAGAGTTTTATGGGGATGAGTGTTTATGTATGGTTCTAAAGGTTTAGGATTTTTTGCGGTGGATGGTTTATATATTTTTTGGGGGTGAGGTTTCTTCGTTTTTGGTGGATGAGTATTTATGGTTATTAAGGGTTTAGGGTTTTGTTCTATCTTTGTTCTAAGAGTTTGGATTATTTTTATTTGGGAATATGTTTATTATGTGATAAGGTTGTATATTTTTTTTGGATTTGGTATTTTGTGAATTATTTGCTAAAATTTAATATTTTTTTTTCTGTAAAGTGGTTTTTTATCATGGATGAGGGATATAGGTATTCTAGGGTTAATGTATTAGTGTAATCGGGGATCATGGTTTATATTTTTTCGTACTGAGGTTTTTGGGTTTTTAAGAAGGAAGTATTTTAATTTTTGGAGAATTATTGATTATGGTTTTTTATGGAATAGGGTTTAGGTTTTTTGTCAAAGTGTATAGGGGTTTTCGGGATTAGGGATAAAGGTTTGTGCGGTCTGAGGGTTTTGGGTTTTGGGGGCCTGAGGGATTATGTTCATGGAGGGTAAGGGTATTGTGTTTTTTGAAATGATGATTTTTTACTTTTTAGACTAAGTGTTTTTTTAGAATTGATGCTGAGGTTTTAGGTTTCTCGAGGATGTAGGATTCAGGTTATTTGGGGTTTAGTGTTTTGGGTATTTTTTGGTATGTGTCTTAGTGTTTTTTAGGGTGGAGGGTTTGGAGATTTGTGGGATGGAGGGTGTTAGGTTTATTAGAGTGAGGGATTAGGATTTAGAGTCTCCTATTTTTTTACTCTTTGTTTGGGGATAAGGGTTTTCGTTTATTTGGGAATTAGGTTTTAGGGGTTTTGGTGTTCAGTGATTAGGGTTTTTTGGGACTGAGGGATAAGGGTTATTTTGGGTGAGTGATTGGAGATTTTTGGGATGGAGGGTTTAGGGTTTGTTAGGGTTGGGTGTTTATTGGGTTCTGGGATGATTTGTTTTGTGTTTTTTAGTTTATAGGGGTTAGGATTTTCTTGGGATGAGTGGTTGGGGTTTTGAGGGAATTGGGATTTGGAGTTTTCAAGGATTAGTTGTAATGATTTTCTTGGAAAAGGGTTAAGGTTTTTTATTTTCTATGAGGTATTCGGGTTTTTTCGGCTGTTTGTTAATGGTTTTTTAGGGTGAGGAATTATGGTCTTCTGGTTCTGAGGTTTTTGGTTATTTTAATTCTAAGGGTTTAGTATTTTATGGGGATGAGGGGATAATTTTATTTTGGGTTAACAGTTTTGTTTTTTTGGGTTTAAGGAATTTTGAGGATTAGGGATTAGGGTTTTTCCGGGATGAAGGGTTAGGGTTTTTTGGAGCGTTTGGTTTTGTTTATATTTTTAATTTGTGGATTAGGGTTGTTTTCAAATGGGTTTATTATTTTCTTTGGCTGAGTGTTAAGATATTTTTGGTTATGGGATTAGGGATATTTTACTCTATGGAAATGTGGTTTATATGATACTGAGGGTATGGGGTTTTTTATGAGGTATTGGAGTTCATAGGGGATTAGGGTTTGTAATTTTTTGGAATAAGGATTTTTGGTTTTTTGGGGATGAGGGATTTAGTTTGTATAGGGATTATGAATTTTTTGTTTTATGGGCTTGAGGGTTTGGGGTTCTGGGGATTCATGTTTAGAGTTTTTAGGGGATAAGGGTTTAACAATATTTGGGGATAAGGTTTTGGGTTTTTTTGGGATGAGTGTATAGATTATTATGGGGATTAGGGTTTATGTTTTTTTTGGAGATGATGGATTATGGATCATAGTGATGATATTTTATTATTTTTATCGTCTAGGTATTTTCTATTTTTGGTGTTTAAGGTATTAGGGTGCTCTTGTGGCTGAATGTATAGGTTTTTGGTTAAAAGGGATTAGGGTTTTTTAGAGATGATGATTTTCATCTATTTAGGGATGCGTTTGAATGATTTTTTAGGACCGGGTGTTCAAGGTTTTATATGGTATTAGGGTTTAGTGTTTTTTAGTAATGAGGATTTAATGTTTTTGGGGTTGAGTAACTAATTTTTTTAGGAATAATAGATAATGATTTTTTTCGACTAAGGGTTTTTGGTTAGGGTTTATGTGTTTTGAACATTGAGGGGTTATGATTTTTCATAAGTGGTAGTTTAGGGTTTTTTCATATAAGGGATTAAGTTATTATATGGATGAGGATTTGGGATTTTTGGGGTTGAGGGTTTACTGTTTTTTTATGTGGGCTTAGGGTTTTTTGGGGATGAGGGTTTCAGGATTTTTATAGGCAAGGGTTTCTTTTTTTTGGGGATGATTGTTTTTGGTTTTTTCAATGCTGGGTGTTTGAGGTTTTCTGGAGATGTGGATTTCATGTTTTTCATTGAAGAAGGTTTTGGATTTTTTATGGTTGAGGGATTTGGGTTTTGGGGGATTTATGGTTTATTGTTTTTTTTAAGATGTTTTATAGTTTTCTGGGGGTGAGGGTTTAATTTTTGAGTTGGGGGGTTTATGAAGTTTTGGACTTGGGAGTTTAGTGTATTGGGGAATATGCTTTAGCTTTTTTGGGATTTGGGTTTTTGGGGTTTTGGGTTTCGGGTTTTTGGGGTTTCAGAGATTAGGGTTTTTTGGGGATATGGGATTAGAGTCATTTTGGGGGTAAGTGTTTAGGGTTTTTTTGTGTATGGGATTAGAGATTTTTTTTGATTTGGGAATTAGGGTTATTCATTGATGATGATTTTTTTGGATAAAGGATTAGAGTTTATTGGGGCTCTAGGATTTGATATTTTTAGGGATAAGTGTTTAGTATTATTGGGGCTAAATACTTCTTGTTTTTGGATAATGAAGGTTTCAGGTTATCTTGGAAAGAGGGCTTGGGTTTTAATGGGTATATGTATTCAGGTTTTTGGTGGGATGATTTTTTAGGGTTTTTGGGGATGATGGTTTTGGGTTTTTTGTGGATAAGTTTCTATGTTTTTTTGGTACTGATCATTTTGGTTTTTTTTTTCAGGTTGTTGTTTTTATTTTTTCATCACTGAGGCATATGAGCTTTTTGAGGCTCGATTTTTAGGTTTCCATGACGATTTGGGTTTTAGGTTTTTTTTGGAAAATGGATTCATGTTTTTTAAGGTTGATTGTTTGGATGTTTTTGGGGACTAAGGTTTGGTTTTTTGTGGGGATGATGGTTTCATGTTTTTTAGGTTTAGTGTCTTGGTATTTGTAGGTCTGATAGTTTTGGGATTTATTAGGATGAGGGTTTATGTTTTTTAGGGTGAGGGATTAGTGAATTTTGATATAGTTCTTCTAGTGTTTTGGGGGATCAGTGTTATAGTTAATTGGGGATGGGGATTTAAGGTTTTTTAGGATGATATTTTCTATGGAATGGTATTTAAATATATTTATGGATAAGGGTTTAGGGATTTTTAGGCTCATGGTTTAATGTTTTTTGGTTCTCAGTGTTTACTGTTTTTGGGGATAATATTTTAGGAATTTAAGGAATGAGGGTTTAGGTTTTTTTTATGAGGGTTTTTTGGGTTTAGTGTTTAGGAAATTTCATGTATTAAAAGTTATGGGTTTTCAAGGATGAGTCTTTATAGTTTTTTGGTTAAGGGTTTATGTTTTTTTGGTGTTAATAATTTATAGTTTTTATAGACTGACTCTTTATGGTTTTTTTTTGGGTGCTGAGAGTTATGATATTTTGTTGTTAGGGTTTTAGGTTATTTTGAGGTTGAGGGTTTAGATTTTTTTGGGTATGTGCATTTGGGTTTTCTTTGGGATGAGATTTAGGTTTTTAAAATTGGGGTTATTGGATTTTTTAGGGTTGAAACATCAGGGTTTATTCAGTTATGGTTTTATTTTGTTTATAGGGAATATGGTCTTGGGATTTTTGGATTTGAGGGATCGGATTTTTTTGGTGCTGATGGTATGGGGTTATTTGGGGATGAGAATTTAAAATTATTTGGAGTTGAGAGGTTATTTTGGGAATATTGGTTTTTCATTTATGAGGCTATTTATCAGTATTCTCTTAATCCGGGTGATATGGGATTTTCTAGTATTGAGGGTTACTAGTTTTTTTGGGCTATGTGCTATTAGATTTTTTGGTCTATGGGTTTTGGTTTTTTTAGGTATGAATAATTGGGTTTTTTATAGGGTTGAGAGTTTTTTGTTTATGGAGGATAATCGTCCATGGTTTATTATGGATAAGGGTTTATGAGTTTTTGGATACAATGGAATAGGTTTTTTTGTAGCTGAGGGTTTAGGGTATTTTGAAGATATTGGATTTGTGATTTTTTAGTGCCAAGGTTTTAGTGTTATCTATGGTTGAGAAATTTAGTTTTTTTAAGGCTGAGGGTTTAATTTTATAATCGATGGAGTTTTTCTAGGATGAGTGATTTGAGTTTTTATATAGTGAGGGTTATGATTTTTTTGGTTTAATCAATTTTTTTGGATGAATGATTATGGTATTTGGGGGATTATTGATTTTCCAGGATGAGGGTGTATGGTTTCATGGGGTAGATGGTTTAAAGTTACTTGATTCATAGGGTTTTATGGTATTATGGGGATGGAGGTTTATGGTTTTTTAGGAAACAGGGTTTAAACTTTTTTCATATTATGGATTATTGATTCTTAAGGATAATGGTTTTTTACTTTATTTAGCTATAGGTATTGGTTTTTTATGGGATAATGGTTTTTTTTTGGGATGATGGATTATGGTATTTAGAGGCTGATGGTTTGGGTTTTTTTGGGATTAAGATTAATTTTATTTTGGTGCTATGTTTTTGGGATATTTTTGGGGATGTGTGTTTAAAGAATTCTTTAGTTGGTGGTTCAGGTTTTTTGGGTGGGAGGGTTTGGTGTTTTATGGTTCATTGGATATGGGGGTTTTTATGATGAGGGTTTAGGGTTTTTTTAGTTATAGAGTTTGATTTTTTTTTCTTTATGGTTTAGGGTTTTTCATCATTATGGGTTTTGGGATTTTTGGGGCTAATAGATTGGGTTTTTTTGCAGGTCATGGTTTAGGGTTTTTTAGGACTATGGTTTAGGGGATTTTTGTGGATAAATGATTTTTGTTTTATTTGGGAATGTATTTCATACATCTCAATGTAGAGATATTGGAGTATTTTTCTCACTAGAGTTTTGGAATTTTTTGTGAAAATGTTTTTGTTATTTTTATATCCAAGGTTTTAGGGTTTTTTGGTAGAGGGTTTTGTGAATTTTGAGGATAGTGGTTGGTGTTTTTTATGGATTCCAATTTCGGTTTTTTTGTGGATGATGGTTTTTAATTTTATAGGGACACAATTTTTCTTTTCATTAGGGCTTAGGATTTATGGTTTTGTGGGGTTGAGGGTTTAGTGTCTTTTGGGTCTATGGTTTCGATTTTTTAATGTTATTTTTTGGACTTTTTGGGCTGATATTTATGTGTTTGGGGGGTGGGGGTTACAGATTACGGTTTTAATGATGGTTAGGGGTTTTATGGGACTGAGGTTTTGGCGTTTTGGAGTTGTGGGTTGGTTTTTTTGGGGATTGGGTTTTTTTGGATAACGGGTGTGGGTTTTTTGGGCATTGGATGGGGTCTTTTTAAATGGGTTTGGGGTTTTGGGTATATAGATATGGATTTTTAGGGAAGAGGTTTGGGGTTTTTTAAGGTTAAGGGTTGTGGGTAATTTTTAGTAGAGGAATAGTGGATTTTTTTGCTAAGGGTTTAATAATTATAAGGCTAAGGATTTAGATTTTTTGTGCCTTATGGTTTGTGGGTTTTTTTGACGAGGGTTTGGGGTTCATTGGGGATGAGTAATTAGGGGTTTTTCTGTTTGAGGGTTTTTGGTTTTTTTATTGAGGATGTGGGTTTTTGGTTTGTTGCATCATAGGGCTTGGGATTTTTTTAGGGGCTGATTATTTGGAAATTTTTTGGTTTTTGGGATTGGTTTTTCTGGGATTATGATTTATGGGTTATAGGGATGAGGGTATAGGGGTGTGGTTTTTTGGGTTTTGTTTTTTGTGTAGAGGGATTATGGTTTTTTGAAAAGAGGGGTCTTTTTTTACTGGGGTAGAGGGTTGATGATTTGTTGGGTTTAATGGTTGGGGGACTTTTGGGGCTTAGGTTTTTTGTCTTTTGGTGTATAAAGCGTGGATTTTTTTGGAAATATGTGTTGAGGAATTTTTTTTTTGCGGATATGGATTTAGGGATTGTTGGGGATGAAGCTTAGACTTTGTTGGGTGATGTGGGTTTTAGTTTGTTAGTGGATTATGGATGGGTGTTTTAAGAATGAGGGTTGGGGTTTTTTGGGATGGCGTTTGGAGGGGTTTATTAGGGCTTATTGTTGGGGGTTCTTTGGGTAAAAATGTTTGGTGTTTTTTTTTGAATTGAGGGATTATGATTTTTGGAGCTGGGTTTTTATTGTGGGTCTGACGGTTTGGGGTTTTTTGTGATTAGGGTTCGGGGTTATATTGGGATAATATTTTGGGGTTCTTTGGGGATAAAGATTTTTTGTTTTTGGGGTGGAAGAATTTCGTTATTTTAGGCTGTGGGTTTGGAATTTTGGGGGTTGAGGGATTGGGGTTTTTTAGGATGAGTATTTGAAAATTTTGGGGATGATGATTTATTATTTTATGAGGATATGGTTTTAGAGTAATTTATGTATGTGGGTCTTGGTTTTATTAGGATAAGGGTTTTTTGTTTTTTGTGGATTTGATTTTTGGGTTTTTGGGGATAGGTGTTTACTATTTTTTGGGGATGAGAGTTTAAGGTCTTTTGAGGATGACTGTTTTTAGTTTTTTTGGGCTGAGGGTTTTTCATTTTTTGTTGCTACAGGTTTGTATTTTTTTGGTATTAAGGTTTGTGTTTTTTTTGGTGATGGTGGATTCAAGTCTTTTGTTGATGAAAATTTATTGTTTCGTGGGTTTAATGGTTTGGGTTTTTGGGGGATTATGTTTTAGGGTTTTTGGGATGAGGGTTTCAGGTTTTATTATGGCTGACAGTTTTGGGTTTTTTAGGGTAAGAGTTTTTGATATTTGGGGCTTGAGGGATTATGGTTTTATTGGAGTTGTGGGTTTCATGTTTCTTGGTGATGAGTGTACATTTTATTTGGGAAATGGGTATGAGTATTTTTTAGTATGCGATTTTGAATTCGTTATGATGATGTTTTAGGGTTTTTAGTGAAGTTTTATTGGGTATTTATAGGAAGGAGATTTACATTTTTATGGGTTTTAGGGTATGATGTTTTTTGACGTTGATGGATTGGGGTTTTTTGTGTGGTCTTTATGGGGAATTTTTGGGATAAGGATTCGGGGATATATTGGGGAAGAGGGTTTTGGTTTTTGGGGGCGGAGGGTTAGGGGTTATTTGGGACTAAGGGTTTTTGGATTTTTTAGGCTAAGTGGTTTGGGTTTTTTTGTCATTGAGGGTTTATGATTTTTTGGGGATAAGGGTTTATGCTTTTTTTGGGATGGGGATTTGGGGTTTTTTGGGGATGTGTGTTTTGGTTTTTTTACTAAGTGTTTTGTATTTTTTTTGGAATTAGGGTTTCTAGTTTTGGTGATTAGTGTTTGTAATTATTCTAACATAGGGGTTGGGTAGACATATTGGGTTTGTTTGGGGTACAGTGTTGGGGGTTTTTCTAGGGATGAAGGTATGAAATTTTTTGGGGATGAGGTTTTGGGGCTGTTTTGGAGATAACAGTTTAGTGTTTTTTAAGGGTGGGGGTTTTCTATTTCTAATTGAAAATGGTTTGAGGGTTCTAGTGTATGTGGGATTGGGTATATTTGGGTAATATATTTTACAGTTACATGGGACTGATGATTTTGGGTTTTTGGGTATGAGGTATAGTGGTATTTTGGGGATTAGGGTTTCTTGTTTATTGGTGTTGAGGGTTTATGTTTTTTTGGTACTAAGGTTCATGGGTATATTAGCGATGAGTGTTTGTCTATTTTGGGGATGAGCATATAGGATTTTCTATATCCTAGGAATTAGTGTCATTACTAGCTGAGGGTTAAGTGTTTTTTTGAAGCAGAGTGATTCTGGTTTTTCATAGGTATATGGATTAGGGTTTTTAGGTATGAGGGTTTAGAGTTATTGGTTTTTAGGGTGTAATTTATTTTTCGGAATGATGACTTGGTTTTTTTTGCGGCATGGGTATTATAGTTTTTTTGTATATAGGTTTCAGTTTTTTTTGTGAATGTGATTTTTGGTATCTTGGGGAAGAGGGTTTACGTTTTTTTGGGCTTTGAGATAATGTTATTTGTGGTTTAATTTATAGGGGTTTTTTGGGTGAAGAGGGTTTAGGTATTTTTTCGGCCAATGGATTTGAGTTTTTGGATGTTGAGGATTTGGGGTTGTCTGGGGGTGAGGTTTTATAGTTTTTTAGGATGAGGGTTTCAGGATTTTTGGGACTGAGGGTTTAGGGTTTTATTGGGATGAGTGTTTTTATATTTCTTCCTTTCAGAGTTTTTGAAATTTTCGGGCTGTGGTTTTGTGGTTTTTTGGGATAAATTTTTTGGTTTTCTCAGGATTAGGGTTCTGTGTTATTTGGGGTAGAGGGTTTGGTGTTTTTTGTGGTGAGGGTATTTAATTTTTGGGATGATGGATTATATTTTCAAGGAAATACGAGATTTAGGTTTTTGAAGGTGGAAGGTTTGATGTTATTTGTGGATGAGGGTGTGGTGGTTTTGGTGGTTGACAGTATATATTTTTTTCGGTCTGATGTTTTAATGTTTTTTAGGGTTGTGGTATTGGAGGTTTTTGATGTTGAGGCTCTGAAATTTTTTTTGGGTTTAGGTTTTAGTGTTTTTTGGTGATGTTGGTTTTCCGTATTTTTAGTATAAGGGTTTAAAATTATTTGGAGATTAGGTTTTTGGGTTTTTATGGATGGATATTTATGGTATTTTTGGGGGGAAATGATTAGTTTTTTGTGTCTATGTGTTTAAGGTTAATTGGGTATTAGGGTTTTTAGTTTTTTATGAATGTTGATTTCAATATTTTTGGAAATGAGGGTTTTGGGTTTTTTGGGATTGAGGGTCTACAGACATTTCATTTCGAGGGTTTAATTTTCATTTTTGTTGAGGACGTAGAGGTTTTGGGGGAGGATGATTTGGATTTATTTGTGTATGATAGTTTAGGATTTTTTGTTGATTACAGGTTGTGGTTTTTTGGGAATACAATTTTGGGTTTATTCAGTATGTGGATTATAGTGTTTTGAGGATGAGGATTTAGCTTTTCCGTTTCTAAGGGTTTTTCTTTTATGGGTCCAAGGTTTTAGAGTTTTTACTTTGGGGTTATTGGGTTACAATGGGAAATGGGATTGGGGGTTTTTGGGACTATGGGACTAGGGATTTTGGGGATGAGGGTGTAGAGTTTTTTGGGGGATGAGTTTTTAGTTTCCTTTGGGATAAGGGTTTAATATTTTCTAAGGCTCTAGTTTTAGTGCTTTTTTCTTGTGAAAGTTTTTGTTTTGTCATGGAATAGGTTTTTTAGTTTTTAGGTGATGATTTTTTAATGTTTTTTGAAGATTAGGGTTTCTAGTTTGGGGGTGAGTGTATAGGGTTTTATGGGGCTACAGTCTTTTGTTTTATTTCAATTGAGGTTTGTAGAGTTTTTGGGGTATATGGTTTAGTGTTTTTTCCTATTTCTTAATTAGAGGGTGTAAGGGATGAGGGTTTAGGGTTTTTAAAGGATGATGAGATAGGGTTTATTAGAGGATGAATGTTTATTATTTTTTTAGAATGAGGGTATATGGTTTTTCTTATGTAGTGGGTTTGGTTGTTTTTGGGGATGAGAGTTCTGGTATTTTAGCTCTAAGGGTTTATATCTTATTGGTGGGGAGGGTATAAGGTTTTTTGGGGATGTTTCATTAGTGTGTTTTGTGGATGACTGTAATGGTTTTTGGGGTTTAATGTTTATGTTTTTTTAGGGAAGTGGATTTTTGATATCATGTGGTTGAGGGTTTAGTTTTTTTTTGGGATGAGGGATTTCGGTTTTTTAGGGACAATGGTTTGGGGATTTTAGGGTTCTAAGGTTATATGGATTCTTGTGGATCATGTTTTAGGATTTTTGCCTATATTCGATCCATCTTTATTGGGGTTTAGTTCTTAGGATTTTTTGGATGAGGGTTTGGTTTTTTTGAGCTAGTGGTTTAGGATTGTTTGGGGAAAAGAGATTAGATTTTTTGGTAATTAGGGTTTGTGGTTTTTTATAAGGATTTATAGTTTTTTTGGTAGGTGGGTTTCGTGTATTTGGGGGTAAGGGTGTAGAATTTTATGGTGATGAGGGTGTTGGTTTTTTTGGGAAGGATCTCTAGGGAATTTTACGGCTGATGGTTTAGAGTGTTTTGGTGCCAATGTTTTAGTGTTTTTTTGGAGGAGGAGTGTTAATGGGTTTTTTGGAAATTAAATTTATGGATACTTTTTCCTAAGTGTTAATAGTTTTTTTGGTTTATGGGATTAGTGTATTTTTTTGGCTAAGGGTTTAGGGTTTTCCGGTAAGTGTGTTTTGTGTTTTTAGTGGTAAGGGTTTAGGGTTTTCAAGGAATGTGGTTTAGGGTTTTATGGTGCTTTGGTTTTATGTTTTTATAAGTATAAGGATTTTTGGGTTTTTGGGTAGTAGAGTTTGGTCTTTTCAAGGTGCTATGTGTTTACAGATTTTTGGGGATGAGGGTTTAGGGATTTCTATGGATTCAATATTAGGGTATTCTAGGTATTTGGGTTTAATGATTCATTAGGATTAGTGTTTAGGGTTTTTTGGGACTGAAATTTTGGGTTTTTTGGGTCATAGGGTTTCAGTTTTTTTGGGGATGAGGGATAAGGATTTACTAGGGATGAGGGTTTAGGGTTTTTTGTGGAAGAGGTTTTAGGGTATTTGGGGGTGATGGTTGTGGGTATTTTTGGGGGCTGAGGGTATTTTTTTTATGGGTTGGAGGGTTTAGGGATATTTGGAGATGTGGGTTTAGTGTTTTGGGGTTTAAGGATTGTGCTTTTTGGGACTAAGGGTTTACGGATTTTTGGGGTTGAGGGTTTTGGATTTTTTCAGGATAAGGGTTTATGGTTTTTTGTGTAGAGGGGTTATGGTTTTTTTGGCTGAGGGATAAATGTTTTTATTGACTGAGGGTCCAGGTTTTTATTGGACTGATGATTCTGTGTTTTATGGTGATAAAGGAATTGTGTATTTTGGGGCTGAGGGATAATGGTTTTGGGGGGTTAGGATTTAGGGTATTTTTAGACTGAAGATTTTGGGTTTACTGGTGTAGAAAGGTGGGTTTTATTGGTATTATGGGTTTAGTGTTTTTTCGGGATTAGGGTATTGGGGTTTATGGGATGAGGATTTAGGGTATTTTTTGAATTAGTGATTAGGGGGTTTAGTTCTGATTGATTATGGTTTTTTGGAGAAGTGTGATAGATTAATTTATTAGGATATGGGTTTTGGATATTTTTGGGATGAGTGTTTAGTATTTATTTTGGCAATGGGTTTAGTGGTTTTTAGGATGTGGGATTATGGTTTTTTGTGGATGAGTGTTTTTAATTTATTTTTTGATAGGCTTTTGGGGTTTTTTATGTAGATGGTGCATGGTTTTGTGGGAAATGGTTTGAATACCTGTAGAGTTTCATGTTATTTGTTATAGAGTTTAGGATTTTTGGTATTCTAGGGATGAGAGTATTTGGGATTTTTTGGGGTTAAGTGTTTTGGTTTTTTTGGATGACTGTTTGGGGTCTTTTTGTGCATCAGTGTTTTTTGTTTATAGGTCTAAGAGTTTCTAATTTTTTGGATTATTGTTTAGGGTATCATGGGGCCAAGGGATCAGGTTTTTCTAGGTCAGAGGCTTTAGGATTTTATAGATCTTACTATTTTTGTATTATTGGGATTGAGTGTTTTATGTTTGCTGGGGTCATGGTTTTAGGCTTTTCTAGGGATGATGTTTTATTATTTTTCTAGGTGAAGGGTTTCGGTTTCATTGGAGACAAGGGTTTTGTATTTTTGGGGACACTGTTTTTGGGTTTTTGGAGGCTTAGGGTTTTCAGTTTCTTGGGGCCATGGCTTCGATTTTTTTACTGATTAGTGATGAGTTTTTATATGGATTAGGTTTGAGGATATTGTTGGATAATGGTTTTTTTGGAATGTGGTTTTGGTGATTTTGTAGCTGAGTGTTTCAGTATTTTTTTCAACTAGGAAGTTTATGAATTTTGGTGGTGGAGGGTTTAGGGGTTTTTTGGGTGATGGAGTTCAATTTTTTTGGACTGAGGGTTTTTTGTTTTTTGGGGAAAATGGTTTTGAATATTTTTGGTAAAAGGTGTTTATGTGTTTTTTTTGGACGAAGTATAATGGTTTTTTTGACCAAGTGATTAGGGTTTTTTGGGTCTGAGAGATTAGGGATTTTTCGTTCAGAGGGATTCGGTTTTTTAGGGTGGATAGCTAATAGTTTTTTTTAGATGAGGGTTTCTTGTTTTTGAGGTATAATATTTTGGTTTTTTTGGTGCTAAGGGTTAGAGGTTTTTGTAGGATAAGGTTTTCGTGAATTTTGCAGCTCAGGGTTCAGTGTTTTTGGGGATGAGGGATAGGGTTTTTAAGGTATGAGGGATTATGTTTTTCTTGCAACAATGGGTTTAGTGTTTTTTGATGATGATGTTTTAGGGTATATTGGGGCATTGGGTTTAGGTTTTTTTATGGATTAGGTCATAGTTTTTTTGTGGATAAGTTCCTATGGTTTTTTGGGACCCAGATTTATGGATTTTTATGGCATGTGGTTGATTTTTTTGTGGCTAATGGTTTTCTGTTTTTTGGGGGTGACATTATAGGGTTTTTGGGGTTTAGGGTTTAGGTTTTTTGGGGGGATGAGGGTTTTGGGCTTTTTTTGGAAATGAGGGACTGTGATATTTTGGGGTAAGGGTTTCTGGTTTTGGGGATGAGGGCTTTTACCTTTTTGGGATAAAGGATTATGTTTTTTTGGAAGTTTGGGTTATGGTTTTATTGGGGCTATGGATATTGGGTTTTTTGTGCTTTTTCTTTACTATTATTTGTCTTATAAGATTTTGGGTTTTTTGGGATATGGGTTTCTTATTTTGTATGGTTGATGGTATATAGTATTTGATGTTGAGGTTTTGGTGTTTTTTAGGAAGAGTGTATAGGATTGGTTAGGGATAGGGGGTTAGGATTTTTATGGTTGGAGTGCTTAGGGTTTTTAGGGCCGACGGTTTAGGGTTTTTTGGATTGAGGGTTTGGGGTTTTGTGGAAGAGGGATTATGTTTTTTTTGGGGGTGATGGATTATGGTTTTTCAGGGATGATGGTTACGGTTTTTTGGCGATGATGAATCAGTTATTTTGGTGTTAGTGATTGGGGTTTTTTTAGGGATCTGTGTTATGGTTTTTTTAACTATGGTTTTTTTGTGTTTTAGGGCTACAGATTTAGGTTCTATGGGGCCTAGGGTTTAAGAATTTTTTTGGATGATGGTTTTGGGTTTTTAGGGATGCGTTTTTGGATTTTTATTCACTAAGTGTTTTTAGTTTTTGGGGATGAGAAATTATTGTTTTTGGGGTTGAGTTATTTGGATTTTTTAGGGATTTAGATTTTTAGATTTTTGGGGAATGATGATTTAGACTATTTTGGGACATAGTGTTTAGAGTTTTTTAGGGTTCATGATTTATCATTTTTTTGGAGATAAGGGTTTACTAATATTCATATGAAGAGGGTTTAGGGTATTTTAGGAATGAGGGTGGATGGGTTTTTTGGGATGATTTTTAGGGTTATTTGGGAATGAGGTTTTAGGGAAGGGTTTTTTGCAGCTGATAGTAGAGGGGTTTGTGGGAAATATGGTTTTGATTTATTTGGGGTTCCGTGTTTATGGTTTTTTGGGTCTTGGGGTTTTAGGTTGTTAGGGGTTGATGGTTTAATTTTTTTATATGTATTTGTGTATTTTTCTTGATGAGGTTATATGGTTTCTTGGGACTATGGGATAACAGTTTTCTTGGTATGAGGGTTTGGGGTTTTTTAGGTTTGAGGGGTTTGGGGTTTTTTGGGGATGAGTTTTTACCATATTTGGGGGGATAAAGGAATATGATATTTTATGGATAAAGTTTTATGGATATTTTATGCTGGTTTGTGTTATCTAGGGAAGAGGGATTAAGGGTTTTTGGGATGAGGGGTTAATGTTATTTGGAAAGGGGTATGCCCATTTTTTTATAAGGGTTAAGGTTTTTTTATGGATGAGGCTCTATGATTTTTTGGGTCTAGGGGATTTCTACTTTTTGATTCATGGGGTTTTTGGTTTTCATAAGATGAGGGGTTAGGATTTTCTAGGTCGAAGAGATTAGTTTTTTTAGGGGCTGGGGGTCTAGGGGTTTATGAGGGTATGGGTTTAAGTTTTTATTCGTATAAGGGTTTACAATTTTTGGTGATAAGGGTTTATGGATTTCAAGGGATCTGGCTTTAGGGTTTTATAGGGACATGGGTTTTGGATTTTATTGTGAAGAGTGTTTAGGGTGATTTGTGGATGAGGTTTTAGGATTTTATGTTGGTGAGGATTAATGGAATTCTACCGATGGGGGTCTATGTTTTAGGGGGAAGAGGGTTTAGGGTTTTCCGAGATTGATGGATTAGGGTATTTTTGGGATTGGGGTTTTTGGTTTTCTATTTTTGAGGGTTTAGGGTCTTATGGGGTGAGGGTTTAGTAATTTAATTTTTTGATAGGTTACAATTTTCATGAGTTTATGGTTTAGATATTTCTAGGGTAGAGGGTTTAGAGTATCTTGTGGATCTGTGTTTAGGTTTTTTGTGGATGATGGTTTATGGTGTTTTCATATGATGATGGTTTCATGTACGTTGTTTTTTTTGGGTTTATGGTTTGTTTTGGAAGATGGATTGTGTTTTTTGGCAATGTAGTAACAATTTTTTTGTGTCGTAGGTTATAGGGTTTTTGGGATGAGTATTTACTGTTTTTTATGGACAAGGGTTTAGTGTTTTTTAGGAGTTAGTGTATATTGTTTTAGTGGATAATGTTTTTGGAAAACATGGGGAAGATGGTTTTAGGATTATTCGGGATGAGGGATTAAATTTAATTAAGTAAGACGGTTTAGGGATTCTTGTGGATTAGGATTTTGGGATTTCATGGGGCTGAGTGTCTTGGGTTTCATGGGGGTGAGGTTTTAGGATTTCTTAGGGCTGAGGATTAAGGATTTCATGTAGTTGATGGTATATAGTTTTTTGGGGAGGTGGTATTAATATTTTTATGTGGGCGAGTGTATAGTTTTATTAGACATAGGGTCTACTTTTTTTTAGGGATGATGGTTTTAGGTATTTTGTGTTTGGGCATTAGGGTTGTGTAGGGCTATGAGTATACTGCTATTTGAATGACTAAATTTTAGTTTTTTTGTAGTTGAGTGTTTAAGTTATTTTGTGGGATATAAGTTTTTGGGTTTTTTGGGTCTAGGGGTTTGGGTTTTTATTGATGAGGGATTAAGTTTTTTGGGGCTTACGGATTAGGGTTTATTGGGTCTTATTGTTTTGGTTTATATATGGTAGAGTGCTTGGGGTTTTTTAGGGCTGATGGTTTAGGGTTTTTTGGATTGGGGGTTTGGGGTTTTGGGGAAGAGGGATAATGGTTTTTTTGGGGGTGATGGATTTGGGTTTCTCAGCGATGATGTTTAGTGTTTTTTGGAGATGATGGATCAATTATTTTAGTGTTAGGGATTGGGTTTTTTAGGGATGTGTGTTATGGTTTTTTTATGTATGGGTTTTTTGTTTTTAGGGCTATGGATTTGGGTTCTATGGGGCCTAGGGTTTAAGAATTTTTTTGGTTCATGGTTTTGGGTTTATAGGGATGATTTTTTGGATTTTTATTCACAATGTGTTTATAGTTTTTGGGGCTGAGAAATTATTTTTTGGGGGGTTGAGGTATTTGGATTTTTTTGGGATTTCGATTTTTAGTTTTTTTGGGAATGAAGATTTAGACTATTTTGGGACATAGTGTTTAGAGTTTTTTAGGGTTCATGGTTTATGATTTTTTTTGGAGATAAGGGTTTAGTAATTTTCATTTGAAGAGGTTTTAGGGTATTTTAGGAATGAGGGTGAATGGGTTTTTTGGGATGATTTTTAAAGTTATTTGGTAATGAGGGTTTAGGGAAGGGTTTTTTGCAGCTGATAGTAGAGGGGTTTTGGGGAAATTTGGTTTTGATTTATTTTAGGATCTGGTTTTTTTGGGTCTTGGGGTTTTAGGTTGTAAGGGGTTGAGGGTTTATTTTTTTATGTGTATTTTAGTATTATTCTTGATGAGGTTTTATGGTTTTTTAGGACTATCGGATAACAGTTTTCTTGGTATGAGGGTTTGAGGTTTTTTATGGATGAGGGGTTTAGGGTATTTTGGGGATGAGCGTTTACAGTATTTTGGGGGATAAAGTTTTATGATATTTTTTGGCTAAAGGTCTATGGTTATTTTATGCTAGTTTTTGTTATCTTGGGAAGAGTGATTAAGGGTTTTGGGATGAGGGGTTAATGTTATTTGAAATGGGTATGCATATTTTTTTATAAGGGTTATGGTTTTTTTATGGATGAGGCTCTATGATTTTTTGGGTCTAGTGGATTTCTACTTTTTGATTTTAGGTTTTTAGGTTTTCATAAGATGAGGGGTTAGGATTTTCTAGGGATAAGAGATTAGTATTTTCAGGGGCTGAGGGTCTAGGGGTTTATGAGTGTATGGGTTTAAGGTTTTATCGGTATGAGGGTTTACAATTTTTTGGTGATAAGGGTTTATGGATTTCAAGGTATGTGGATTTAGGGTTTTATAGGGATGTTGGTTTTGGGTTTTATTGTGAAGAGTGTTTAGGGTGATTTGTGGATGAGGGTTTAGGATTTTATGTTGGTGTGGATTAATGGAATTCTACCGATGGGGGTTTGGTGTTTTAGGGGGATGAGGGTTTAGGGTTTTCCGAGTCTGATGGATTTGGGTATTTTTGGGATTGGGGTTTTTGGTTTTCTATTTTTGAGGGTTTAGGGTCTTATGGGGTGAGGGTTTAGTAATTTAATTTCTTGATTGGTTACAATTTTCATGAGTTTATGGTTTAGATATTTCTAGGGTAGAGGGTTTAGAGTATCATGGGGATATGTGTTTAGGTTTTTTTGTGGATGATGGTTTATGGTGTTTTCATGTGATAATGGTTTCATGTACGTTGTTTTTGGGGGTTTATGGTTTATTGTGGATGATTGATTGTGTTTTTTTGGTAATGTATTAACATTTTTTTTGTTTCATAGGTTTTTGGATTTTTGGGATGAGTATTTACTATTTTTTATGGACAAGGGTTTAGTGTTTTTTGGGAGATAGTGTATATTGTTTTAGTGGATAATGTTTTTTTCTAACATGGGGAAGATGGTTTTTGTATTATTGGGGATGAGGGATTAATTTTTCTAAAGGAATAAGGTTTAGGGATTCTTGTGGATTAGGATTTTGGGTTTTCATGGGGATGAGGGTCTAGGCGTTCATGGGGGTGAGGTTTTAGGATGTCTTAGGGATAAGGATTAAGAATTTCATGTAGTTGAGGGTATATAGTTTTTTTGGGAGATGTTATTAAGATTTTTAGGTGGGAGAGTGTATAGTTTTATTAGACATAGGGTCTAGTTTTTTTAGGGATGATGGTTTTAGGTATTTTCGGTTTGGGGGATTAGGGTTCTGTAGGGATACGAGTATACTACTTTTTGAATGACTAAATTTTAGTTTTTTGGTAGTTTAGTGTTTATGTTGTTTTGTGGGATATATGTTTAGGGGTTTTTTGGGTCTAGGGGTTTATGTTTTTATTGATGAGGGTTTAGGGTTTTTGTGGCTGAGGGATTAGGGGTAATTGGGTCTGATTGTTTTGGTTTATCTATGGTAGAGTGTTAGGGGTTATTTTGGGATGATGGATTAGGGTTTTTAGGTACGAGGTATTATTAGTATTTTATGAGGTGAGGGTTTAAGGATTTCTGTTGCTTTGGGTTTAGTTATTTTTTTGGCTGAGGGTTATGATTTATTTAGGGATTATATTTGAATGATTTATTGGGTTGTGGTTTTAGGTTTACATGCTGAATATGGTTTATGTTTTGTAGTAGTTGTGGGATTAGGGGTTTTTTAGATGAAGTTTTAGGATTTAATGGAGAAGAGGGTTTAGGGATCTACGGGGAAATGGTTTAGGGTTTATTTGTGTCAAGGGTTGAGGGTTTTTATGGGATAAGGATTGGGGTTTTTTCTGGAGGTCATTTTAGGGGTTTTTATGGTAGATTGTTTATGTTTTTTCAGGAATGAGGTCTATGTGTTTTGGGGGCATATGGTTTAGGTATTTCAAGCTCAGGTTTAATTTTTTTCCTATGGGTTGTGGGCTTTTTTAGGAATTATTGTTTAGGGTTACTCCGAATTATATATTTGCCTTTTTGGAAATTGGGGTTGAGTTATTTTTGGGATAGGGTTTTAGGTATTTTTGGGATAAGGATTTATTTTTTATTGGGGGTTAGGGTTTAGGGTTTTTTGGGGCATTTATTTGAGGATTTTATTTGGTTGTTGGTTGAATGTTTTGTTTTTCTGAGGGATGAGTTTTTTATAGGATGAGAGATGATGGTGTTTTGGGACTGAGGGATGAGTGTTTTTTTGGGTGGAGGTTTTATGGTTTTTTGGGTAGAGGATTTTGGGTTTTGGAGGATATGGGTATATGGTTTTATGGGGATAGAGGTTGATAGTTTTTTATTGATGTGGTTTAATGGTTTTTTAGGCTGAGGGATAAGGGATTTTCGTAGTGGGAATTTGACTGTTTTGGTGGATTGGGGTTTATGGTTTTTTTTTGGTTGAGGTTCAAGGGTTTTTGGGTATTATGGTAGAGAGTTTTTTGGGGGATTCGGTTTGAGAGTTTTTTGGGATGATGTTTGAGGGTTTTTAGTGGTTGAGGGATTAATTTTTTTGAGGATAAGGATCGACGGTATATTATGGGTGAGGGATTATGATTTTTTAGGGTTCATGGTTGAGAATGTTTTGGGGTTGAGGGTTGATGACTTTTTGCAGGCTTAGGGTTGTCAATTTTGAGGGGCTGAGGGTTTAGAGTTCTTTGGGGTTGAGTGTTAATTTTTATTTTTGGATGAGGGTTTTGGTATTTTTGTGTGGAGGGTTGATGGTTTACGGGGGATGAGGTTGAGTGTTTATTGGAGATTCATTTTAGGTAGTGTTTTTAAGCATAAGATTGAGGGTTTTTAGGGACATGTTTTTTTCTTTTTTGGGGCTTATGGGTGAGGATTTATTGTATTTAGCGTTGATAATTTTTTGGGGATAATGGGTATGTGATTTAGGGCATAGGGTTAAGGTTTTTCTAGGGACGAGGGATGAGGTTTTCTGGGGACTTATGGGTGAGGGTTTATAGGGGGTATGTTTGAGAGATTTATCGGAAAAAGTATTTAGGGTTTTTGGGAGCTGAGGGTTTATATTTTTTGGGACTGATATTTGTGGGATTTTTAAGGGATAAGGGTTGAGGGTTTTTTTATGGGATAGGGGTTGAGTTTTTCTTTGGGCTTTCTGTTCTCGATTTTTAGGTGATGATGATTACATTTTTATTGTAACTAGGTGTTTAGGGTTTTCTTAGGGGGTGTGGGTTGATTATTTTTTGGGGATGGGGGTTTATAAATTTTTGGTATGAATGATTGATATTTTTTGGTCCTATGGGATGATGGTTATATAGGGGAGGGTTTACGATTTATTAGTGATAAGCGTGTAGGGTTTTTTTGGGGATGGGGGTTTTGTGTTTTTCTAGCATGAGTATTGATTGGTTTTCCACATTGGGATGAAGGATTTTTTTGAATTATGTGTTTATTATTTTTTTCAGTATGGGGCATTACAATTATTTGGGGATGATAGATTATGGTTTTTTAGGGCTGGGGGATTAGGTTTTTTTAGGATTGAGGGATGAGGGTATATTCAGGATGATGATTGGGGGTTTTGGTGTAGGGGGTTGTTTAGTTATTGGGGATATGAGTTGATATTTTATTGAGGAAGGGGGTTTATGTTTTTCTACGGCTGATGATTTAGTGATTCTAGAGTTGATAGTTTAGGTTACTCTAGGGACACAAATTTTGGAATTTTGGTGGTTGAGGGATCATTTTTTCCTGAAGTCGAGGGTTTCGGATTTTCCCGGCTGAGGGTTAACATTTTAGTGTGGATTTGGGTTTTTGGTTTTTTGGGGAAGAGGGTTTACAATTTTCATGGTCTGAGAGTTTATGGTTTTCTAGTGTTGATGGTTTTGTGTTTTTTGTGTCTATGGGACTATGGTTTTAATATAAAATTGATGATATTTTTATGGGGTTAAGATTTATTATTTTTTGTGGGTGAGGTTTTAGTTTTTTTGGGGGTGGGATTATGGTTTTTGGGGATGAGGTTTTATATCTTTTTGGATTGTTGTTTACAGTTTTTTAGGGAGGAGGGTTTGGGGTTTTTTGTGGATGAGGGATTAGTGTATATTAAACATAGGGGATTATGGTGTTTTTAGTATAAGGATTTAGGGATTTTTGGATATGAGGGTCTAGGTTATTTATGGAGAAGGGGGTTTAGGATTTTTTTTGTTTGATGGTTTTGGTTTCTTTTTTACGGAGGTTTATAGTTTTTTGATGATGAGGGTTTACGTTTTTCTGGGGATGATGGTTTACAATTTTCTAGGGATGAGGGTTGTGGGGTTTTTGGGCGTATGAGATGATTTTTTTTGGGGCTGGGGGTTCTTTGTTTTTTTGGGATGAATGATTTTTTTGGGGATGAGGGTATTGGGGTTATTTGGGACATGTGTTTTTGGTCTTTTTGGGGTAGTGTGTTTAGGTATTTTTTTTAAATGGTTTAGTTATTTTTGGACTGAGGGATTTGGGTTTTTTGGGTGTGAGGGTTTAAGGTTTTTTGGGGATTGGGGTTTATCAGTTTTTGGTAATGAGGGTTTAGGTTTTTTATTGTTGGAAGAAATATGTATTCATAGGGAATATGG
This sequence comes from Viscum album, assembly GCA_963277665.1. Classification (NCBI taxonomy): domain Eukaryota; kingdom Viridiplantae; phylum Streptophyta; class Magnoliopsida; order Santalales; family Viscaceae; genus Viscum; species Viscum album. The sequence continues at coordinate 1,533,962,854 of OY728160.1, read as the reverse complement.
TTTAGGGTTTATGAGGGATTCAAGTTTATGGATTCATGGGATTAGCATTTTGTGTGTTTTGGCCTGAGGGTTTATGGATTTTTGGGTGCTAAGGGATTATGGTTTTTTTGGGTTGTGGGTTTATGGTTTTTTAGTGCCGAAGGTTTAGGTATTTTTGGTTCTAAGGATTTATGGATTTTGGAGATGTGTGTTTATGGTTTTTTAGGGTTATAGGTTTATGATTTTGGGGGAAGAGGGTTTAGGTTTTTTGGTGGTGGGGGTTTATTGTCTTTTGGGGATGAGTATTTGGGGTTTCTAGGGATGGGGGTTTAGGGTTTTCTACGCATGAGGGTTGAGAGGTTTTAAAGGTTGGTGGTTGATTGTCTTTGGGGCTAATTATTTATTGTTTTTTAGGGGTGAGTGTTTAATATTTTTTTTAGTAAGGATATAGGGTTATTTGGGAGTAGATGGTTTTTGTTTTTTAGGGTACTAGGTTTAGGTAGTATTTTTAAAATGATTTAGATTTTTTTGAGATTAGTGATTATGGATCTTTAGGGATATGGTTTTGGCTTTTGGGGGGATAATGTTTCTTGTTTTTTTAGGGAATAGGGTTTTGGTTTTTTGGGGGATGAAGAATTTCTTTTTTGGGGACTATGTTATTATGTTATTCTGTGATGATGGATTATAGTTTCTTTTGGATGAAGGTTTGGGATTTTTTTGGATAAGGGTTAATAATTTTTTCTGGCTAAAGGGTTTAGTGTTTTTTGGGGATGTGTATATAGGTTTCTTTTGGAATTATTGATTAGGGATTATTGGGGGAAATGGATTTGGGTTTTCGGGGAATGTGGTTGAAGAGTGTAATGGGGATTGGGGTTTAGGGTTCCTTGGGTATTATGGTATATATTGTTAGTGTTGAGGTTTCATGAATTTACTGTGCGGACTGTTCAATGGTTTTTGGGTATTATGGATTATGTTTTTCATGGAATGATGTTTTAGGGTCTTATGGCGATGAAGGATTGGTTTTTTGGGGATACATGTTTATGGTATTCAAGATATGAGTGTGTAAATAATTCATGAGCTGTGGGATTAATGATTTCTAGTGCTAATAAATTAGGATTTTTGAGATATGAGGGTTTAGTGTTTTTAGGGGATGATGGTTTATGGATTTCTAGTTTGGAGTATTGAGGTTTTTCTAGGGATGGAAGTTAAATTTTATGGTAATAAGGGTTGGGGGATTTTGGAGGATGAGTGTTTAGGTTGATCTAGGGCTAAGGGGGTTTTTTCAATGGATGGGGGTTTTTCAAATTGGAATGATGTGTTAATGTTTTCTTGAGTTATGTGTAATGTGATTTATGGATATTTGGATTAAGTATTTTTTGGGGATAAGGGTTTAGGGTTGTCTTAGGACTAGGGTTTTCTTTTCATGAGGTTTTGGGGTTTTCTAGTTTTGAGGGATTATGGGTTTCTTAGTGTATAATAATAGAGTTCTCTAGGGATGAGGGTTTAGGGTTTTCTATAGCTAAGGGTTTATGATTTTCTAGGGGTGAGGTTTTAGGTTCTTCTTGGAATTAGTGATTATGGTTTTTTTAGGGTTTATTGTTTTATGTTTTCTGGGATTAAGGGTATAGGTTTATTTGGTTAGGAGGGATTATAGTTATTTAGGGATGAGGGTTTCATATTTTTTTTTATGTTTTAGGATATATGGTTTATATAGATGATGATTTATGGTTTATTTGGATTGAGGTTTATCAGTTGTATATGTTTGAGGGTTTAGGGTTTTCTAGGGTGGAGGATTTATGGTTTTATATAGATGATAGTTTTGGGTATTCTGGGGATAATTTTATGTATTTTGTTGGGATGATGGTTTAGTATATAATTAGGATGAGTGTTTAGGGTTTTCTGGGACTGAGGTTTTACGGTTTTTGGGGGATAATGGTTTTGGGGCTCTTCGAGAAGAGGGTTTATTGTATTTTAGGGATCAGGGTCTACGGGCTTCTTGAGATGAGGGTTTAGGGGTTTCGGGATGTGGATTAGAGTTTTTATGGGGATAATGATCTTGGGTTTTTTTTAGTGGATGATTTAGTGTTTTTTGGGGATGAGGCTTTAGGGTTACATTGGGATATTGGTTCATGTATTTTGTGGATGCGTCTTTATGGTTTTTGGGGGACTAGTGTGAATGGCCTGTAGGATCTGAGGGTTTATTGTTTTTATGGTGGCGTGTTAATGTATTTTTATGGATGTGCGTTTATGGTTTTTTGGGATAAGGGTTTAGGGACGTTTTGGGACTATGGGTTTAGTATTTTTTTTGGGATTCGAATTTATGGTTTTCTATGTTTAGGGATTTAGGGTTTTATAGGGATGATGGGTGATGATTGTTTTGGGGAAGAGGGTGGAGGATTTATTACAGATACATGTTTAGTGTTTCTTAAGGAAGAGTGATTATGATTTTTTGGTCTATAGGTTATAGTTAATTTAAGTACAATTGTTTAGGTTGTTTTAGTAAGTTTTTTAGTGTTTTCTTATGAGTAGAGGGTTCATATTATTTAGGATGAGGTTTTTTGGTTCTGACCGATGATTACTTTTTTCTGGAGAATGATTGTATGGGTATTATTGGGATGTGGGTTTTGGGTTTTCTTTGGCACATAGGCTTTGGGGTTTTCTCTACTAAGGACATAGGGATTTGGGGGAGAATATGTTTTAGGGTTATTTGGGGCTTAGTGTACTTTTGTTATGATGTTTTATGGTATTTTTTGGAAGATGGTAAGGGTGTTTTATGGAATAGTACTTGGGATTTATAGGGATGTGTGTTTAGGGGTTTTTGGGGGTGCAGGTTGATATTTTTTTTGGATAAAGGGTTAACAGATTTTTGGTGAAGAGGGTACAATATTTATAGGGGATGTGGGTTCAGGATTTTTTGGGGATGAGAGTTCAGGGATTATTTCAGATGGTTCTGCTGTTTTTGGAGATGATAGCTCGGGTTGTTCTATGGATATGGGTAAGGGGTAATTTAGTGTAGAGGGTGTTTATTTTATTCTAAGGATTTAGGATTTTCCTAGAAGAGGGTACATGGTTTTCTTGGGATGATGGTTTAGATTTTTATAGCAATGAGGGTTTCGGGTTTCTGTGGGTGAGGGTTTCGAATTTCACACGGATGAATGATTAATGTTTTTTGAGGTTGTGGGTTTAGGGTTTTCTAGGAATGAGGGTTTATATTTATTTGGGGATGAGGGTTGAGTGTTTTATAGGGTTAGGAGTATATTTTTTGGCATAGGAAATGGGTTTAGGGTTTTATAGGTTTGATATTTGAGGGTTTTATAGGGCTATGGGTTGAGGGTTTTGTAGGGCCGATGGGTTAGGGGTTTCGAGGACTAATTATTGAGAATTTTATAGGGATACTTCTTGGGGGATTTCTAGGGCTGACTATTGTGGGCTTTCGTGAGATATGGAATCAGTGATTTCAAGGGATGGGGGTTGAGTGTTTTATTGGCCCAATGGATTAGTGTTTTTTGATCTTGGGTGTATATATTGTTTTTGGGGTGGTGGTTTTAGGGTTTTATGGGATGAGGGTTTAGGATTATTTGGTTGATGATTGTTTGAGGGTTTTTTGGGTAGAGTGTTTTGGTTTTCTTGGGATTGACGGTTAATGTTTTTTTGGGGAAGCGGTTACGTGTTGTTTTAGGCGATCAAGGTATAGGGTTTTGGGGAGGAGGGTTTATTGATTTGTGTGCCCAAGGGTTCATGGTTTTTTTGTGATTATGATTCAAGGATTTCATGGGACGAGGGATCATTGTTTTTTTGTGGATGAGGGTTCTTGGAATTTTGAGGCTAAGGGTTTTGGGTTTTAGTTCGGTGAGGTTTTAGGGATTTTAGGACTGAGGGTTTAGAGTTATTTGGGGTTATGGATTCATCGTTTCTTAGGGATGTGGTTTGAGGGTATTGTAGGGTTATTGGTTTAGTGATTTCAGGGACTCAAGGTTTAGGGTTTTCTTGGGATTGATGCTTATGGGTTTTCTGGGGATGGGGGGTTTAATGTTTTCTAAAGCTGAAGGATTATGTTTTTATCGGGATGTGGGTTGTGAGTTGTATTGGGATGATTTCTGAGAGATTTCGATGAATTATTGTAAAGGTTTCTCTATGGATTTGGGTATATGGTTCTCTAAGGATGAGGGTTATGTTTTTTCATAATCTGGGGATTTTTATTTTTTCGGCGCTAAGGGTTATGGATTATTTGGGGATGAGGGTATAGTTCAATATTTGATTGGATGTTCTAGGATTTATCAGGATGAAGGCTCATGGTTTTTTAGGGATAACAATTTTTTTTATTTTGGGACTAGGGGTTTAGGGTTGTTTGGGACTGATATTTTATAGTTCATTGGGGATTATGGTTCATGGATTTTGTGGATGAGGGTTTGGGGTTTTTGGGGGGTGGGGGATAAGGGTTTTATGGGATATGTATTTCAGTATTTTGGAGATGATTTTGAATGGATTTTATGACTATGGATGAATTGTTTTTTGGGACTTAGGGATTAGGGATTTTGGGGATGTTGGATGGATGTTTTATAGTGAAGAGGAATTAGGGTGTTAAGGATAAGGATTCGTTATTTTTTTGTGATGAGGTTTATAGTTTTTTAGGGGTTGTGGTATCATTTTTTTGTTGATGATGGATGAAGGGTTTTTGGGGAAGAATGTTCTGTTATTTTTCAGATGATGATTGAGTGTTTTCTTGGCTCTAGGGTAACAGGTTTATTGGTAATGGTTTATATTCCTTTTGGGGACTTCTGTTAAATGTATTTTGGTCTAATTTTTCTACATTATTTTGGGCGGATTTTGTAGGGTTATGTTTATCTCGGATGAGGGTTTGTTTTTCTGGGGCATATGATTTACGGTTTTTTGGGATTAGTGATCATGGTTTTATTTGGGGGAGGGATTATGGTTTTTTAGGGAAGTGGTTTTTGGGATTATTGGGTTGACTGTTCAAGGTGTTTTTTGTTTCAGGGTTTAGGGTGTTTTAGTGTGAAGGATTTGTTTTTTTATGAGGGTTCAGTGATTTTTGGGGTTGAGTGTTCTTGGTTTTTGGGGAGGAGGTTTCTTGGTTATTGGGTTTTTTTGGATGATGGTTTATTTAGGGAGGTCAGGGTTCAGGGTTTTTTTATCTAGGGGTTAAGGGTTGTTTAGGGATGAGTGATTAGGGATTTTTAGAGCTTAGGGTTTAGGGTTTCTTGGGAAGAGGGTATAGTGTTCTTTGTTGATGAGGATTCATTGTATTTTATGTATAAAGATTAACGGTTTTGGGGGGGATTATGGATATGTGTTTTATGGGGATATGGGCTATGGGATGTTAGGGGAATATGGTTAAGTGTTTTTAAGGGACGTGACATTTAGATTTTTTGGGGTTAGTGTTCCGGTTATATTGTGGAAGTGGGTTCAAGAAATCTAGGGGGTGTGGGTTAAGTTTTTCAGGGGGATGAGGGTTCATGGTTTCTTGTGAAAGAGGGTACAATGTTTGATAGTGCCAATGGTCCACAATTTCATAGGCTTGTGGTATCATGGATCCATTATGCTAAGGGTTCATGATTTCATGAGGTTGAAGTTTTTGTGTTATATAGGGATTGGTGTCGATGGATTAAAGAGGCTAATGGTATAGGAATTATTGTGGGTGATGTTAATGTGTTTCATGAGAAAAATGGTTAAGTGTTTCATAGGTATGAGGGTTTAGGTTATATTGGGGTTTAGGGTTTAGGGTTTCCTTGGGAAGACGGTTTATTCTTACTTAGGAATGAAGGTTATTAAATTCATGTGGATGAGGATAAAGGAATTCATTTTGATGAATGTTCAGGGATACTTTATGATGAGGATTCATTCTTCTTAGGGTTGAGGGTTCATGGTTTCATGATGTTGAGGGATTATTATTTTGTGAGGCTGAGGGTTTCATGTTTCATGGATTTAGGGTTCATGGTTTCTATGTGGTAAGGATGTATGGTTTCATTTGGATTAGGGTTCAGGGTTTTATGGTGCTGAGGGTTCATGTTCACCTGGGGATGAGTTAATGTGGTTTCATAGGAATGATGATTCTGGTTGTTTGGGGCTGAGATTTCAGGGTTTCGTTGGGAAAGGGTTCATGGATTCATGGGGATGACGGATAGGGGTTTATTACATTAATTTTTCATGGATTCTTGGATCTTATGTTTCACTATTAGATGGGGATGAGTACTCATGGATTTAGGGTGCTGATGGTTCATGGGCTCTTAGAGAAGAGTGTTCATGTTTTCATAGGTTGAGGGTATTGGATTTCATGGGCGTGAGTGTTCAGGGAATCCTACTGGGGAGGGTTTAGGTTATATTATGGAGAAATGATTATGTTTTCTTAAGGGTATGTGTTTTGGGTTTCTTAGATCTAAGGGTCTAGGGTTTCATATGGATTAGGGTTCACGTATTCATTGATCATAAAGTTTATTTATTCATGAAATGGAGGGTTTAGGATTTTTAATTTCATAGTACCTAGAGTTTCATGGGGATAAGGGTATAGTTTTTCATTTTCCATAGGGTTTATAGTTTCATAGGGATGTGGGATTAGGTATTATTGTGGAATATGGTTCATTGGGGATGAGTTTTAGAGTTTCGTAGGTTGAGGTATTGTAGATTCTTGGGGATGAGGGTTTAGGTTTTATTAGAGATGAGGGTTTAGGTTTTCTTAGAGGTGAGGGCTTAGTGTTTCTTGGGATCGAGGGTTTATGGTTTCTTCAGATTGGGGGATTATAGTTTTTAGTAATAAATGTTTAGGGTATCATTGGTTTGAGGGTTTATGGTTTTTGGGGATTCATGTTTATGTTTTATATGGATGAAGATTTGTGGTATTTTTATGAGGTCATTTTGACTTTTTTTTGTTGAGGGTTTATTTTTTTGGAGCTGATTGTTCATGAATTTTTGGGGGGTTGTGAATTTATTTTTTTTCTACTTTGGTTTTATTGAATTTTTGGGATGATGTATTATGTTTTTTAATGGAAATGGTTTTGTGTATTTATAGTATCAGGGTTTAGGTTTTTTTAGGAATCATGGTTTAGGGGTTTAGTTTGTGGATGAGGGTTTATGATTATTTTGTATTGATGGTGATGGGTTCTATGGGATGGGTGAATAGGTAATTTTGGGGGTAAGGGGATATATTTTTTTGGGTATTAGGATTTTTCGATATTGGGGATCAGTGTTTATCATTTCATGGGATGATATTTAAGTGATTTTGGGGATGATGGTATTGGGGATTTGGGGTATAGGGTTAATGGCTATTATTGGATGTGGTTTTGGGGAATTTTTGGGATGGGGATTTAGGGTTTTTTATTGCTGAGGGTTTAGTATTATTTATGAGGGTTATTTAGGTATTTTTGGGATTAGGGTTTTGGGGTTTTTTTGGTCTTTGGGTTTTGGGTTTTTGTGGCTGAGGGTTTAGGTATCTTTGTGTATATGGGTTTATATATTTTTGGGGCTCAGGGGTTATGGTTTTTTGGGCTAATGATTTTGGGTTTTTTGTGAAATGGTTTTATGGGTTTTAGGGACGGAGGAATTATAGGTTTTAATGGTGTGGGGGGGGGTGTTTGCAGTTCTATAGGATGTGGGTTAATGGATTTATGAGGTTGATGGATTTTGGGATTTTTGGGATTATTCATTGGGGTTTATGGGGGATTGAGATTTTTCCTTATTTTGGTTGATATTTTAGGGTTTTTTTGATATTAGTTTTAATGTTATTTAGAAGATAAGGGTTGGTATTTTTTTAGTTCTGGGGTTTTAGGTTTTTTTGTGGGGTGTTTACGTCTTTTAAGTGGATGATTGTTTAGGGGTTGTTGGGGCAGAGTAATTTTTAGGTATTGGTGGTACGAGTTTATTGGTTTTTGGGGTGAGGGTTTAGGGGTTTTAGGGATTAAGGTCTAGTTGAATTTGGGTATTTGGGATGAGGGTTCCTTGTTTCAAGGGTTTTTGTGTTTTTGGGACATAGGGTTTAGGGTTTCATTAGGGTAAGTGTCTATGGTTCTTAGGGAATAAGGTTTACTTTTTTTGTGGGAAGAGGGTATAGGGTTTTCATGGATGAGTTTTTAGAGTTTTTTTTGGAATGAGGGTTTACTAGTTCTTACGTATAAGTTCTTTGTGTTTTCTTGGGCAGAGGTTTTAGCATTTTATAGTGTTTGGTGTTTATGTAGTTCAAGGGATGATGGTTTAGGGTTTTTGAGGGATGAGGTTTTATAATTTTTTGGGATGAGGGTTTAGGTTTTTCACTGGGATAGAGGTTTAAGGTTACATGGGGATGGGGGATTTTGGTTTTTTGGTTATTCTATTCTATGGTTTTTTATGGTTGGTTGTTTAGTGTTTTCTAAGGAATTTCATTTTGGAATTTATGGTAAAGAGGTTCATGTTATCTATGGATGAGGGTTTATTTATTTCTATGCCTGAGTGTTTAGGGATTTCATGTGCTGAGGTTTTATGGTTTTATATCATATAAGAACTAGGGTAATCTTGGGATCAGGGTTTATGTATTTTTAGGGATGTGTGTTTAGGGGTTTTTTTATTAGGGTTTATATTTTTCGGTGTTGTTGGTATATGGGATTGTGGGTATAAGTGTTTAGGGTTTTATGAGAATACGGGTTTAGTGTTTTCTATGGATTAGATTTTATGATTTTATCAGGATTAATGTTTTAGTTATTTATGGACTAAGGGATTACGATTTTCTAGGTACATGTAATTAATATTTTCTTGGACTATTGGTTTAGAGTTTTAAGGGGAAGTGGGTCTAGTGTTTTCTTGTGCTTGAGGGATTTTAGTTATCTAGTGTTTACAGTTTAGGGTTTTCTAGGGCTGAGTGTGTAGGTTTTTCTTGGGATAGAGATTTAGTGTTTGGTAGTGTTGAGTGTTTAGGGTTTTCTATGGCTCTGAGTGTAGGATATTTTGGGCTATGGGTGTAGGGTATTATGGGGATGAGGGTTAGTGTATTTTTGGATAAGGGATTCATGTTTCTTGTTGCTTATGGATTAATGTTTCTAGGGATGATGATTTATTGTTTCCTTGTCCTGATGGATTATGGTTTTCTGGTGATGGGGGTTTAGTGTTTCTTAGGACTATGGGATTTGGGTTTTCTAGGGGTGTGGGAGTTGGGTTTTTTGGGGTTGTGGTATTATGGTTTTCTAGGGATATGTTTTTATCAATTTCATGGGATGAGTGTGTAGGGTTTTTTGGGGATGAGGGATAATGGTTTTCTATGGCTAAGGGTGTTGGGTTTTCTGGGGAAGAGGGTTCAGGGTTTTCTAGGGTTGAAGGATTAAGTTTTTTTTAGCTGAGGTATTAGGTTTTAATAAAGACACGGGTATAAGGCATTAATGGGATAAGAGATTTGGGTATTTTAGGGATGGGGAATTATGTTTTTATAACTTTTTTCGTTTTTGTTTGTAGGTGGATAAGATTTTAGGGATTTTTAGGATTGATGGTTTATATATTTTTGGTGCTTGGTTTTTTGGGTTTTTTGGGCATGAGTTTTTACGACATTATAAAGATGTGGAATTATTATTTTAGGGAGGTTAAGTTTTGGGTTTTACTAGGTCTATGTTTTTTGGGTTTTTAGGGATGATAATATAGGTTTTTTTGGGCTAAGTGGCTAGGGTTTTTTGGGATGAGCGTTTAGGGATTTTGGGGCACTGGGTTTTTGACTTTTTTTGGTTGAGGGTAATGGTTTATTGTTTTTTAGGTTATTGGGTTTTTTAGTATGTGGTTTTAGTTATTTTTGGTGGGGATGGGATCTTATGTTTTAAGCTGAGAGGTATTGGTATTGTGAATGAGTGTTTAGGGTGTTTTGGGGTTGGGGGTTTTGAGTTTTCTAGATGATGGTATAGAGTTTAAGTGGATGTGGATTTCATTGTGTTCGGGTATAAGTGTTTGGTGGTGTGGAGGATGATGGTTTATGGTTTTTTTTCCTGAGGGTATAAGGGGTTTTCGGTGGAGGGTTTAGTGTATTTTGGGTTGGGGGTCAGGGTATTTTTGGGATTAGTGCATCATATTTTCATGCATTGAGGGACTAGTGATTTATGGGGATAAGGGTTTTGTGTTTTGGGGTATTGGGGTTTTTTTGGAGTTAGTATTACTCTTTTTTATGGATGAGGGTTTAATTTTTTTAGTATGAGTGTTATGGGTTTTTTTGGTTGAGTGTTTAGGCATTTTTAGGGTAGTGGGATTTTTGTTTTTTAGGGGTTTTGTGTATATGGTTTTTTAGAGACAAGGGTTTATGGATTATTGGGGGTGAGGTTTTTGGGATTTTTGGGGTTGGGGTTTATGGTATTTGGGTATGAGGGTTTAGGTGATATTTAAATTTTTTTCAAGATGTGGGCATAGGGATTATTGGGGCTGAGTATTTTAGTTTTTTTGGAGAAGAAGGATTTCAGGTTTCATGGGATGAGGGATTATGTGATTATGGGGTGATGGTTTAGGGATATTTTGGGTCATATGGTTTATGTATTTTGGGGATAATGGTGTAGGGGATTTGGGGATATTTGATTAGAGGTTTGGGGATGATGTTTATTTTGTTTTTTTAGGGTTTATAGGATTTTTTGGATGAGGGCATTAGGGGTTTTTGGTGTAGGTTATGTGATATTTGGGGATGAGGGATTAGGATTCTATGTGGGTGAGGTCTTATGGTTTTTGGGGATGTAGTTTTTGGGGTTTTATGGATGAGGTTTTATGGGTTTGTTGGATGATGGTGTAGGATATTTTGACAATGATGGATAAGAGTTTTTTCTAAGGTTGTTTGAGATTTTGGTGATGAGGGTTTAAGGTTTTTTTGTTATGAGGTTTTAAGGTTTTTTATGGGGCTGAGTATTTATAGTTTATGGGGGTAGGCATTATGTTTTTAAGGATGATTATTTAGTGTTTTATTGGGGGTTGATGGGTCAGTGTTTTTTTTGGGATGAGGGTGTAGAGTTTTTGAAGGATGTGGGATTAGTGGTTTACAGGATGATGGATTTGAAATTTTTGGAGTTGAGGGTTTTGGGTGTTGGGGATAAGGATTTAGGGATTTGAGGTGATGATGGTTTTGGGGTATTAGGGTTTATAGGTTTTTTGGGATGATGGTTTATTATTTTTAGGGATGAGGGTTTTTGGGTTGATGGTTTAGGGTTTTTGGGGATGAGTGTTTATGTTTATTTGGGGCTTAGGTTTTTTTGCTTCATGGGGAAGGTAGTTTAGGGTTTTATGGGATGCGGATTTAGGGTGGTCAAGGGATTAGGGATTAAGGATTTTGGGGAATGAACTTTTTTTAATTTCAATGGCTGATGGAGTAGGGTTTTCTATGTACGAAGTTTTAGGGTTATTTATGATTGATGGTTTTGGCTTTTATGGGGTAAGGAATTAAATTTTTCTATAGATTTGATGCATCGTTGGATGGACAAAATGAAAATGTGAAGATGAAGTAGTGGAATGCAGTTGATCGAGCAATTATTAGTGGTAGAAACCCCTTACAATGATTATCTAAGCATAAATACAATTTCAGCAGCAAAGGAGATGCACCCCCAATTCTAGGAAAGCGGTGACAGTAAAGAGGAAAAGAATACAGAACAAGTTTAACAAATTCATCTGATAAAATTCCAACCACTACAATGGTGTAAAAATACCTTATAAAGAAAAATAAAATGATTAAAATCTACAATATTTAGTTAAAAGGAATAAGTAACTCAAAAGGAACTCAAAAGGACTAAAAAACATTACCATGCAATTTAAGGATGCCACTGACTAACATTGTAAATTTCATTTATAACAATGCTTCTATCAACCTTAACTCTCTTATTTAATGTGATGCTAAATATTTTCTTCCTATTTCATCTTGATAGTTTAATTTGGTCCCCAAATAAAACTTTTGTGGGCCACTATGGTAATGGAAGTCCAAAAGTGTGTGCTGGTCCAATTCAAACAATAATTAGGCTGAAAATGTTTTTTAAACCCACAATCATTCTTCTTAGGTTGGATATGATCTATATCATTAACCCATGATTGGAGAATATTTTCCCTCAAATCAATGGAATAACCTTAGTAAATGTATAGAATGATATCCCCTTTGTTCAACATTGGAAATAACCCACCAAAATCATAAGGTAAATCGATTTTTTAGGCATGGTTTCCCATTTGGTCAAGTACATTAAATGATATTTCATGTCATGGTGCTAGATTTATTTCCCTTTTGGATGGAAATATAACATTTTGATGTTGAATACACACATTTTATCAATGTTGGAAGATGGTATTTCTTATTTTTCTTATTACCTCAGCTCTTGTATGATGCATTAGACTTCACTATTTGATCATGAATAGATTTATGAATCTTCTTCATCTACATTATCTTCTTCACTACATAAATATTCACCAGAAAATCATGTGAAAAATAGAACAATTATATAGGAGTGATTGGATTAATTACAATAGTAAGTTTAAATGGATAATGTAGAGTGCTACAACTATAATATCAATTGTATGTAAATTCATCTTGTGCAAGATGTAAATCCAAATCTCTCGTACTCTATTACACCAATTTTCATCGAATAGTTTTAAATTTACAATTAATACCCTATATTTTTCAATTACTTTTAGGGTGATGTGATTTAATGAAAAGTTTTTTCATACTAAATTTCCGAAATAATTCCCTCTAGAAATGGTAGAGGAATATAGTGTCTCTATTCAATGAAATGCATCAAGGAATTACATGTTTGTAATATATCTCCTTGAAATAAAATTCTTCCACATTAACCACATCTACATTATTATATAATGGTATAAAATTACCCATAATATAAAATAGATCAACAACAACAATTATTGAATCATTACCTCACTTATTATTTGGAAAATCCATAATGAATTCCATGTTGAGAACTTCCCATGGATTCAATTGAATATTTAACAGATGGTATGAACAATACATGAATTGAATCTTTATTGTTTGACATGTTTCTAATATCGAATGATTTTCATGGAATTATGATTACATCTTCTAGAAGAAGATATTCTCATTTAGTATATCTAGTGTTTTATGGACCCAAAATAACAAGAAAGTCCCTGTTCATGTGTCTCCTGAATGATAAATTCCTTGTAACTATACATTGGAACACACAACTTGTTTCTCTTAAAGAGGAAGACATCATGTATAGAATAATCCTCCACCAAACCATAATGATATTGGGTTAAAATAAAATTAAAATCCATGTGAGGGTGATAATATTATTTCATAAGATTAATGTTATGAACTCAAGCATCTATAACGGTAAGTTCTACATTCATTTGAGTTAAGCCATCTGCCACCGACTTATCATGACCCACCATGTATTTGAAAAAAAACACGAATGGTTATAAGAATTCCAAAAATATTTAGTTCCTCAAAATAAGAATTTTAAGAGAATTGAAACCCTCAATTCTTAATGCTCATAATGGATAATAAAATAATTTGGTTTTAGATAGTGAGAACAATGGTCTAGGGATCTCACAATCACATAAAATTCATTGTCATAGGTGACGTATTTTCTCCATGAATAATTAAATTTCTAACAGAATAACAAAATATGGTTCTTTATTTGGATGAGAATAGTGCCTATCCCATATCCATTTTCATCACATTCCAAATCAATGACTTGATCCAAATTATGTAATACAAAAAACCTACGCTTCGAAAATAATTTTCTTAATGATTTAAAATGACTCATTTTATACCCTTAACCACTCCAATTTCACATTTTTCATGAATCCATTGAAGGGTGAGATGATAGTTCTTAAATTTGAACAAGGAAAAGATAAATAGATTCCAAACTATGGAATCTGTTCACTTTAGTGATGGATTCTGGTTGTGTCCATGAAATTATTTCTTCTACATTTTATTCATAAAAAATGATGTCTTTTTTCACATATCCCAAAAACCACAATTATATTGAAATGAACTCACTTTTTTCAGAATTCTGTATTGTTTTTGTTTTCATATAATGTCAAATACCAACCAAAGATGATCCAATTGGCTCTATTAAACCTTACCATAGATCATAATATCATAAAAATAAATAATTATAAATTACCAATATATTGTTTCATAACATCATTCTTCAGTCACATGAATGTTATAGGAGAATTTGATAGGCCGAATGCAATGACCATCCACAAAAACAGTACACATTTTTTTTTCTATTCCATTTTCCAATAATGTCCTTCTTATATTCGAATCTAGTGGTATCCACTATGTTGATCAATCATTGAAAATATAGATGACCAATTTAATTCATCAATAATATCCTTGATTCATGGAATGGGATACCTGTATTTGATGGTTATATTATTGAATGAATTTTTATCAATGAACATGGGATATTTACCACCTGTCTTCAGCATCGATAATACTAGGACAAAAGATGGGATAATGATTAGCCTTATAAATCCATTATCCATAAATTCGTCCAATTTATTTAAAAATTTGTTTGATTCTCAATGATTCGAATGATATTCTATTTTATGAAGAAATCATACACAAAATACAAGTCCAATTTGATTTTCAATGCCTCTAAAAGGTTTTAATCCTTCTAAAAGATCATTATGAATAACATTATAATATTACCAAATAATTGAGTGATCTAACAGATGGGGATGGATCTTCATCTCATTGAATAACTTTTCCATCATCAATAATGAAAAAATATATTTTTCTTTTTTATTTAATTCTACACAAGATATTTATTGATATGGAGGATATATTTTGGTATATTTGGAGAAGATATTTCTTGAATGTGTTGGTATGGATTAGAAGGAGTATGTGTGATATTATTTTCACCAAATCGGTTGGAATATTTGTTTTTCCTCCAATAATATTTCACTTCCTAGTTAAACTAACAAGGCCTTCCCAACTACATGTGTAATGAATCCATAGGAATATTATCCTATAATACCTCATCCACATAGTTCATGCAAATGGAAAAATAAATCCGAACCTTTTTTTACCCTCGAGTGTGCTTCCATTGTTCAACCATTGAGATTTGTATGAGAGATGATGATTTTGAATATGACACATCAATTTCTCCACTACTGTTTTTGAAGAAATATTTTTTAGCTCCCATAATTAATAATCAATATTCATTCTCACTAAATAATTGTGCAACATATCTGGAACATGTTTTCTATTTGATCTTCTTATATGATTTCATCATGGAAATCTCTTCATATAACAAGCATGCTACCCATATTATCCTCCTCCTCAACATGATCCTCATTTTCGGATTCTTCACTATCATGGAAATCCTCCTAGATTTTCTTTTCAATATCGTCAATCTCCTGTATAATTATAATTCTATTTTTTGGGAAATTGGATGAAAATTGAAATTTTCCATGACATTTTAAACACTTTCCATTCCCAGGTTCAAAATAATATGATTTCTCTTTTGGTTTTTCTAAAGCCTTCTATTTCACTTTATCAAGAATGTTGTTCCTTCCATGTTACTTCTCACAAACAACATTTTTAATAAAAGAAATACATTTATAAAACATTGTAACAGAATTATAATTATTGATAACTATTTCTATTGTGGTTTTCCTTTTTATTTTCCAACTTGATAGCCAGCTTGAAAATATCGTCATGTGGGAAGAATGGTTGTAACTCCACCAAATGTTCAATTTCATCATTTATTCAAACAAATAAACTATAAAGTTCATTCCCTTTCTACTGTGGAACATCCCTTCACATCAATAAATGATGAAACACCAAAATTTACTCTTCAATATATTTATCCCATTATCACATGCTACGCATTAAGAAAAAACTATTACATATAATTCATAGGATAAAAATCACCTCCTCAAATACTTTTTCAACTTCTATCATGAGCATATTATTTCTTTCCAATCACATTCTCACTACTTTTTCATAATTTACCAAAAAATAGATTAATTATATATAAATTTTAGAATGGAAAACGTTAACATATTCTACTATATTATTATATAATATTAAAATTATCATTTGATTTAGCTCATCCAATTTAGAAAATCATCTGGATCCAAACTCCCATCAAAATATTGAATGTCAATCTTCTACCGTCTTTAAATATATTCATTATACCTTCTTATTATTCACATATAAACCTATACATCTCTAGAATCATCACCACTTGTGTGATATCTATAAAATTATTCCTGATTGCATCAATTATGTGGAGTTGGATAGTGCGAATGCAACTATAGTAGAGGGAAATCATATCATCGCTCTGTCAATATTTGAGAATGTTGTTGAATGATTTGAGTAATTTTATATTATAGTTATGTGTTAGTGATTTCCCATGGAGGAGGAGGAGTAGAAGATCCTATATTGAAATACATGGTAGGGATAAATAAGATTAATGTTCTATACTATACACTTTAGAACATATTCCTCTAATACCAAATTGATGCATCACCGGGAGAGTGGAATAATATAGTGATGATGAAGTATAAAAATGTATCTAAATGAACAAGGATTAAGGATACACCACCAGACAAGGTTTCTCCATGACTGAAGAAAAGTCTCTAGAAAAGGATATTCTCCACCAATTAGGGGATGTGGAATGGGATAAAGCAAGAATTATTTACCACATGCATCACAAATTCTTCTAATTCAGGTTTTTCCATTAAAAATGTTTGAATATTCATTATAAAAAACAATAAATTAAGAAAAACGTACCATGGAAAGTTAAAAGTCACGATGAACTCATAAGGAACCTCAAAACAACAAAAAACACAAAAATTCCTTTAACTTTCCCACTAACTAAATTATTGAATTTTATTCATAATGATGATTTTCTCCACCATCTCTCTCCTCTTTAGTGCACTACTTTGAATTTACTACCTTTTCCATGTGGATAATATTTTATGGTCCCCAAAGAGTTTTATTTTTTCCCACCATGGTTTTGAATGTCAAAAAGTGTTGTCTACTCCAATTCGAACAATAATTGGGAATAAATTTTTTATCAATGAAAAAACTATTCTCCTTGGGATGGATATGATCTTCATCTAGATGAGGGTTTAATGTTTTCATGCACTAAGGGAATATGGTTTTTTAGGGATGATATTTTTTTGTTTTTTCTATGTATTAGGGTTTAGGTTTTTTTTTATGTTGTGGGTATATTGTTTTCTAGGGATATTGGTTAAGGGTTTTCTAAGGATGATGGTTTTTATTTTTATAGGGATAATAGATTTGGGATTTAAATGCTTGGGTTTTAGGGTTTTGTAGGTTTAATGATATATATCTTTATAGGTTGTGGTGTTTAGGGTTTTCTATTGTGACGGTTTATGGTTTTTTGGTGTAGGGGTATAGATTTTTCCGGGGCTATATATTTAGGGTTTCCATGGGATGAGGGGTTTCAGTTTTCCTGGGTAGTTGGATTTGGGTTTTCTAGTACATCGGCTTTATGGTTTTTTGGGTATGAGAATTTAGGTAGTTTTAGGGGTAATGGATTAGTTTTTTTGGGTGCCTTAGGGTAGATGGTTGTCTATGGATTCAAGTTTGTGGAATTCTAGGGAAAGGGTTTAGGTTGTTTGGGAGATATGGGTTTAGTGTTTTATTTGGATGAAGGGTTAGTGTTTTCTAATGCTATTTGTTTTTGGGGTTTATAAGGATGAGGGTTTTGGATTTTTGAAGCAATATGTTTTATGGTTTTTTGGGGATTAGGTTTTAGAATTTTCATGTGATGTGGGTTTAGGGTTTTCTATGAAAGAGAGATTAACTTATATGGGGAAGAGGGTTTAGTGTTTCTTTGGATGAATGATTTTGGGATTTAAGGGGAGGAGGGATTATGGATTACTAGATTTTTGTTTTAATGGTTTTATATTGTTTAAGATTTAGGGTTGTATGGCTAAAAGGATTTAGGGTTTTTTAGGAATTGGTATTTAGTGTATTTTATGGATAAGGGTCATGGGATTTATTTGGTTGAGTGTATAGGGTTTTCTTGGGAAATGGTATTATGGATATTTAGTGTCGTGGTTTAGGGTTTTCTAGAATTGTGTGTTTTTGTTTTTTTGGTACTTAGGTTTTTCTGTGGCTGAGGGTTTATGGTTTTATAGTGCTATGGGTTTAGTTATTTCTATGTATTTGTGTTTTTCGATTTCTATGGGTTAGGGTTTAGTGTTTTTTGGCTCAGGGTTTGGGGTATATGGGGTTAGGGTTTAAGGTGTTCTATGAATGAGGTATTGTGGTTTACTATGGATGAGTGTTTATGGTAATCTATAGAAGATGAAATAGGGTTTTATAGGGATGAGTGTTTCATTTTTTATTGGGATAACGGTTTAGAGTTTTCTATGGTTGATATTTTCTTGTTTTCAAGGGTTTAATGTTGAGAGTTTATTAGGGTTTAGTTTTCAGGTTTTTTTGAGGATGCTGGTTTATGGTTTCCTAGGGATATGTTTTTATTGTTCTTTGGGGGATGAGATTCTAAGGGTTTTTGGGGCTTAGGATTTAGGGTTTTTTGGGGATGATATTTTTTTATATGGATTAGTGTTTAGTGTTTTATGGGGATGAGGGGTCAGTGATTTATGGTATTGAGGGTTTATTGTTTTCTAGAAATGGGGGTATATGGTTTTTTTGTGGAAATGGGATTATGTTTCTATTATGGATAAGGGTTTAATGAATTTTGGGGTTTTGGGATTACAGTTTTTTTAGGGTGAGTGTTTAGGTTTTTTTAGGGATGAGTGATCATGGTGTTTTGGGGATTATGGTAAAATGGATCATTGGGGTTGAGGGCTTTCAGTGTTTTGTGATGAGTGTTTAGGGTTTTGGGGGATGATTGTTTGGGGGGTGGAGGGTTAGGTTTTATGGTATTTTAGGGATGATGTTTTAGGGGTTTTCTATTATAAGGGTTTATGTGTTTTGTTGATAATGGATTTGTGTATTACATGCTAGGTGTGCAGGATTTTCTATGTATGAGGATTTTGAATTTATTTGTCATGAGGGATTAGGTTTTTACGGATTAGGGTCTGTGGTTTTTTGGGGATTAGGGTTTAGGTTTTATTAGGTATACGGTTTATGATTTTTTAGTGATTAGGGTATAGTGTTTTTTTTCCAGTGGGCTTCTCATTTTTTGGGGAGGTGGGTTTAGTATTTTTTTGCTATGGGTTTAGTTTTTTGGGATGGGGTTTTAGTAGTTTTTTAGAGATGTGGGTTTTGGGATTATTGGGTCTGAGGGTTTTGGGAATTTTGGGGACAATGGTTTCGGGTTTTTTGGTGCAATGGGTTTTTGTATTTTTTTTTTTGTTGTAAGGGTTTTTGGTTTTTTCAGGGGTAAGGGTTTAGATTCATTTAGTGGTGAGGGATTTAATGTATTTTTGGGATGTTTTTTCATGGATTTTTGGAATATAAGGTTTAGGAATTTTTGGGGATGAATGTGTAACAGTTTTAGGGAAATGTGTTTATTGGTTTTGTGGATGAGGGATTAGGGATTTTTGGTTCTGAGGGATTGGTAATTTTTTGGGATGAGGGTTTTAGGTTTTTTTGTGTGATGGTTTTGCGGTTTATAGGGCTAAGGGTTTAAGGTTTTTTTAGGTGATATGGGTTTTTCGTTTTAGGGATATGGGATTAGGGGTTTTGTAAAATATAGTTAAAGGGTTTTTGTGAGTAATGGTTTAGGTGTTCTTGAGGATGTGGATTATTAGTTTGTTGGGGTTTCTGTTTTAGTGAATTTTGGGGAAGAGTGTTAAAATATTTTTGCGGTTTTTGTTTTAGTGTTTTTTTGAAAATTGTTTATAGTAAATTGGGTGAAATGATTATACATTTCATATTGCAAACAGTTTAGGGTTTTATGGTTCTGAGGGTCTATGGTTTTTTTGGGATATGTGTTTAAATTGTTTTGGAATGAGTGATAAGGGATTTTAGGGGAGATGAGTATATCATTTCTTTGAGCCACGAGTTTTTGATTTTTAAGAGGTGAGTGTTCATGGGTTTTTAGGGATTTGGGTTTTGGGGATTTGGGAATAAGGGTTTTAGGTTTTTAGGGGATCGGTGTTTTAGGGTTATTTGTTGTTTATGGTATAGGGTTTTTACAACCTAGTGTATTGTGGTTTTCGATTTTGGGTTGTTGTGGGATGAGGGTTTAGTGTTTTTTGGGATCATGTTCTATAGGTTTTGGTTATTTAGGGATTGTGGGTGTAGAGTTGTCTAGGTCATAGGGAGAGGTGTTATAAGGGGATGAGGGTTTAGGGATTTCTGGGTATAAGGTATTTGGATGTTTTGGGAGTATGGGGTAAAAGGTTATCATTGGTTGAGTATATATGGAATTTTATGGACTAGGTTTTTGGGTTTTGTGGGATAATGGTCTGTGGTTTTCTAGATATGATGGTTTGGGGTTTTCTAAGGATGAGGGATTGGAGTTTACAAGGATGAGGTATTAGGATTTTCTAATTATTTTGGATTATAATTTTTTAGGGAATAGGGTTTAGAAAATTTAAGGGATATGGCCTATGGTTTTCTATGACCTAGTGTTTTATGGGGTTTAAGGTTTGGGGACTAAAAGATCTGTGTATTCATGTTTTATACAAATGACTGGTTAGGGTTTTTGGGATGAAGTTAATTGGGATTATTGGGGAATATTCTTTTATGTATTAATATGGATGAGGGTTTAGGGTTTTTCTAGTATGTGGGTTTATGTATTTCTAGGTTTGATTGTTTATTGTTTTCTTGGGATAAGGGTTTAGGATATTGTTTCGGTGGCAATTTAAGGTATTCTATGGCTAAGGGTTTTGGAATTTTTGGTACAATGCGTTTAGAGTTTTCTGGGGTGGAGGGTTTATTGTTTTGAGGAGCGAATATTTCTGTTTTTTCTAGGGATTAATGTTTATGGGTTTCTATTCCTAAGGGTTTTGTGTTTCTGTGGATTTTGGTTTATTATTTTTCTACGGATTTGTGTTTACGGTTTTTTATGGTTGATGTTCTGGGGTTTTATTTGGAGTGTTATTTGGGTTCTTTGGGTATGAGTGTTGAGTTATATTAAATCAATGATTGTTTAGGTTATTCCGAGGTTGTGGGATTAGTTTTTTCTATGGATGAAGTTGCATTTTTTCAGGGATGAGTTTTACGATTATCTTATGTTCAATGTTCTGGGTTTTTTTGGTAGTGGGATTAATGTATTTTAGGTTTGAGGGTTAATGGATTTATTGTGTTTAGTTTTTAGTGTGTTTGGCCCTAATTTTTTATTCTATTCTATGGGTTATTTTTATGTGTTTTCTAGGTATTAGGGTTTAGATCTTTATATTGATGGGGGTTTAGGTTTTTTGGGGAAGAGGGTTTAGGTTTTTCATGGGATAAAGGTTTTGTGATTTCTAGGTATGAGAGTTTTTGGTTATCTAGTTAAGAGGGGTTAATGATTATTGTGGGGAGGGTATAGGGTTATATGTTGTCAAGTGTTTTCAGTTGAGGGTTTTGGGTTTTCTATGGCTGAGGGTATTTCGGTTTTTTGGTGCTGATGTTTTAGATTGTTTGTGGTTTGGGGTTCAGGGTTTTATGGTCCTAAGGGTATGGGGGATTCTAGGGCTGGGGGGTTAGGATATTTTGTGGATTATGATTTAGTTTATATGGTGATGTGGGTTCAGGGTATTATGAGGTTGAGGGTTTAGTGTTTTTCTGGGGATGAGGGTTTATATTATTCATCGTATAAGGTTTTGGGATTTGTAGGGGTGAGGTATAATTGTTTTCTTGGGTAAAGGTTTTAGTATCTTCTAGGGATGTTGGTTTAGGGTTACATGGAAATGAGGGTTGGGGTTCTTCTATAAATTTTAGAGGGTAATTTTCTAGAGATATTATTTTAAGTTATTCTAGGGATGAGTATTTGGGGGTTTTTTTGGTCGTTCGTGTATATTATTAATTGGAATAATGTTTATGACTTTCTAGAATTAAATGTTTAGGGTTCTCTGGGGTTGAGGATTTATGGTTTTCATGTGATAAGGGATATGTTTTTTAGTGGGATTCAGGTTATGACTTTTCTAGAGATGTTAGTTTTGTGTTCACTATAGTGAAGGTTTATGGTATTCTTGCGATAAGGGTTTTTGGTTTTCTTGGGCAGAGGGATTAGTTTTTTTGTAAATGTTTTTATGTTTTTCTTTTGATTGGGATTTTGTGATTTATTTGGCTGATAATATATTATTTTTTAAGGATATGGTTTTAGGTTTTTTTGTGGATTTTAGATTAGTGATTTGATGGGAAATGTGCCTCCAGTTTTTTGTGGTTGGGGTTATTTTATTTTTTGTGGATGACAGTTTAATGTATTCTAAAGGTGGTTGTTTTGGGTTTTATGGGGCTGAGGGTATATATTATTTGGGGGATGAGGGTTAAGGTTTTTTGGGGGCTAAGGGTGTAGGGTCTTTTTCTAAGGATTTAGGTAATTTAGGGTATCTGGGTTTAGTTTTTCTTAGGGTTTACAGTTTAGGGGTTTCTGAGGCAAATGGTTCACGTTTTTTTGGATATAATAATTTAACATTTCTAAGGGATGCATATTTACGGTATTATTGGGATAAAGGGTTTAGGGTTTCCTAGGGATGACTAATTAGGGTTTACTTGGGATGAGGGTTTGGGGATTTCTGGGATTTTTGTTTTACGATATTCTTTGAATAATGGTTCACTATTTCTAAGTCTAATGGAATACGTTTTCAAGGGATAACAATTTAGTGTTTTTTGGTGATGAGTGTTTTCGGTTTTATTGGGATCGGGGATTAATATTTTTTTGGGATAATGACATTGTTTTTTAATAGGGTGAGGTATTTGATTTTTCTAGTGCTAAGGGTTTATTCATTTCAAGGAAATATGGTTTAGGGTTTATAATGGTCGGGGTTTTTTGTTTTCCTAAACTGAGGATTTTTTGTTTTCTATATAGGATGTTTTAAGTTTTTCTAGGGTTGAGGTTATAGGTTGTTATAGGGGGGGATATATTGTTCTAGTGATGAGTGTTCAAGGTTTTATGGAGATAAGGGTATAGGGTTTTCTAGGGTATAGGGATTTGGTTTTTTGGAATTGAGGGCTTTTCGTTGTCTAGGCACGGGGTTAAGGATTTTTTATGCATGAGGGAATACGATATTTTGGGGCTGATCGCATATCGGTTTTTGGGGATGAGGGATTAATTTTTAATGGGGATGAGGGAAGTCAATTTCATAGGGCTGAGGGATTATGTTTTTTATAGGGGTGAGGTCATAATGTGTTATTGTGATAATGAGTTACAGCTTTCTAGGGATGATTATTTAGTGATTTACAAGACATAGTGTATAGGTATTTCTGCTGATGAGGATTTAGGTTTGTCTATGGTCAGGGGATTAGTACAATACCGGTATGAGGTAATATGGTTTTTTTGGGGAAGAGGGTTTCGGGTCATCTAGAGTAGTGGGTTTTGTGATTTGTTTGGATCATGGTTGAGGGATTTGGGAGACAATGGTTTAGGGTTTTTTAGGGGAGGGTATTAGGGTTTTAAGGCTTCAGTGTTGGGATTTTTTAGATCTGTTTTTTTTTTGTACTTAGGGGGAAATAATTTTAAGTGTATTGTTCCTTAGGGTTTAGTGGTTTATTGGTATGAGAGTTTATTGTTATATAGTTAATTGGGTTTTGTTGGATCTAATTTATAGATATGTATGTCTATTAGTTGGGACAATACAAGAGGGGGGTGAATTGTAGGTTTAAAAACCGTTAAGTTTAAACACTTAAGAGATTAGTATAAATGATCTTAAACTAATACAAACAATTTTATTTAATATAAAAGTTATGATGTAATGTAATACTAATGAAATGTAAAACAATTGTATTCAAGATGAACACAATAATCAGAGTAATATAAAGATTAATGATTCTACCTTAAAGCGTATAGAATCAATCAATACAATATGTAATAGAATGGATGTAATTGAAACAATTACAAATGTATAAGAGATAGGAAAGGAAACAAAAACAATTTACATTTTAATACAATTAGTAGCAGAAATGTAAAAGAATTACAATTCTTTTAACCCAAAGAGAAGGGTTATCCTTTCACCTAGGATAAAAGGTCTGTCTCACCAACACCTTGGTGAGCCCTCGATACGATGATCAGACTGTCTGTCTGCCTATCCCTGGCAGCCCTCGATACGATGATTGGAATGTCTGTCTGCCTATCCCCGACAGCCCTCGATACGATGATTGGTCCGTCCGTCTGCCTATCCCCGACAGCCCTCGATTTTGTAGATAATCGACACCTCTGTCTTTCAATTACTTGAAATCCCTCGATACGATGATCGGACGCACAAAGAAGATGAGAGAAGTCACAGCATCTCTCTCTAGAATCTTGATTGAAGCAAAGTATCACAGTTTTTCCACAATGTCTCATTCGTTTGTCTCGTTGTTGTCTCAGCTTCAAATGACCTCCTATTTATAGGCCTCGGGTACCAATGGTCATGTTTCCTCCAATGGTCATATTTCTCAGAAAAAATCGGAGGGACTTGGACACCTGGCATCATAACGGTCATATTGAAACAGAAAGCAAAACATCATTTTGATTAGTTTGTACCTAACTCAACAACATCGTATTGGTTAAAACGGTATATATATATCGATGATATGCAATGGTACGATTCATATGAGACAAGTGTTTTTGACTAAGTACCAAAACATGTAATGAAAGTATGAATAGAAAATTTCGTGTGATACGATTGACAGAGTCAGGACTATACGATTGACAGAGTCAGTACGATACGAGTGACAGAGTCAGTATGGTATGATTGACAGATTCAGTATATTACGATTGACAGAGTCAGTACGATACGATTGACAGAGTCAGTACGATACGATTAAAAATACATTTGTGATTTCCAAAACAAAATATAGAAGCCGAAAGATAACATTTGACTCAACAATCTCCCCCTTTTTGGAAATCACAACACACCAAGTAAATATAATAAGAAATACTTATCTCACCCTGAGTTATTGGAAACACTTCTGAATATGTGTTTGAATACAACTAACTCCCCCTTAGGTATGGACATTCCTAAGGATTGTATTCGTAGATTTTCCTTAGGAGTGTTGTAAAGAATTCTCCCCCTTTATAAAACATTATCCCCCTTTTTAATCATTCTCCACCTTTTATAAAACATTCTCCCCCTTTTGGTTTACAAAAAGAATGGGGTTACTTTGAGTTGCATGAAAGAGTTAGGGAAAAAACATTGCAGGACAAAAAAAATGATTCATAAAAGTTATTACAAAACAAATAATGTTACCAGAGGAAAACAAGTAGAACACTCATTTGTTTTCTCTTTCTTTTTCCTTCTTTATGAGTTCATGGAGAACATATTTCATCTTCTTGATCTCCTTAATGTCTTCAAAAATTGATTCACCCTGAGTTTTGAGAAGCTCTTGTTGGTCCACAAAAATCTGATCTTGATTTCTGATAGTCTCCTCCTAGACTCTGATTACTTCTTCAAGGGTATCAATTTTGTCTTGCAGATTCTTGTTATCTGTGGATAACACAGAGTTTTGTTTCTTCAATAGAACCATTTCATCCTTGAAAGATGAAACCTTTGAGAATTCAGATTGGAAAGCATTCATTCTCTCTTGCAAATCTTTCACTGAAGGAACATTGTCTCTTTGAGAAGACAAAAGATTCAACTGTTCAATCGTTTCTCTGTCAAGATTATTGATAGAAATTGAAAGCTCATTTGAAAACCTCCTTATATCTTCAATTTATAACTCATGGTCATTGATTGAGCTCTCTGTTTTGAATGACCACTTGGTCATCTTGTTGCAGGCCTTCTTATGAGAAACCGAACGTTCTGAAAGAACTTTCAAATCGGCTTCAACTGACAAAACATTCTTTCTTATTTCTTTTACAGAGCCAAACATTTTCTTTTGATTGCCAGTAATAAAGTCAATCTTCCCTTCCAACCTCAGGAAATAAGGACTAGTCTTCTCAACCCTTCTCAAAACATGGACAATATAATCACTCTTCTTGAGAGAGATTGTATGTTCTGAAGTAGTGTCTTCATCGTACGAAGCCAGTTTAATTAATTTGCTTGAATCTACAACTGGCTATTTTCCTTTTGCTTTTTCTTTCTTCATTCTTTCATCTTCCTATTTAACACTAATGACAACAACTTTATTAGTGTGAGAGGCTTGAGCTCCTTTATTTTCTTGAGATGAAATTCTATCCGGAGATCCAGAAGTTTCAAAATGTGCTTGATCGGCATGAGGGATTTGTTTAACCCCTTCACTTATCTTTTGAACCGATTCCTCCTTACTCTTCTTTGAATTCTGAAGGAATTCTAAAAGAAAATCTCCTTCCTCTTCTTCCACTTCTTCTATGTTTTCCATCATTTGTTTTCCTTTTTCTTTTATAGGAAGGCTTTGTACGATGGGTTCTTGATGCACTTCTTTCGTCAGTTGAGCACTATCATCTTCAACTACTTTCAAGACTTTAGAGACATCAAATTCCTGTGCTTTACTTTTCAAAAGATCCTTCTTCTTCTTTTCAGCCTGAACGGTTTCTTCTACCTTTATTCTTTCTGCAAAAGCCTCAGACGGGTCAAGACCGAACTTTGGATCACCTTCCTTTTTTGTTCCTTATCCTTTCTCCATTTAGCTACAACCTCCTTACTGTACCTTGGATTCTTCATAGGATTTGAACTGGTTTGCGGATCAGACTTTTGAGTAACACCAATAGATTGAATGTCTTTTTCTGGCATAGGTGCCGATTGATTCTGAGCCAATTCAGCTTCTACATCTCTAACAAAAAGTTTTGAATTTTGATCAAAACAAACATTCAATTTTTTCATCGTACTCTTACTAATCCAAGAAGGCATCAAATCTATGAGGTTTCCTTTCAATGTAATGTTACAAAACTTCATACTTTCGAGAATGAACTTTGTAAGGATGGATGGATACATAATCATTTGGGACTTAATCCCTCTTGTCTTGACATTCTTTGTGGTTTCAAAAACATACCCCATGAGATTTACTTTTCTCATATTTACAAGATAGTCAAGCATAAATATATCAGAAACCTTCAAGGTTTCTCTATCCCCTTTCCTTGGAATAAAAAAACCTTGCATCCATAATGTGACAAATCGATTGTCCGAAGAAAGATGAGACACTTTCCTTTTCTCTTCATTAATAACAAACAAAGACTTTTCAGCACTTTCTCTATTAAACGTACCAACATCCTCTAGTAGTTTATGAGATGGACAGAAAGAATACCCTTCAATTGGGATATTCAGAAAATGGGCCTCTTGTTTTACAGACATAGATAACTTTCTATCGTACACGGAAAAATTGATAGTCTTGTCTTTGTCGAAATATACAGTTTTATAAAATTGACAAACTTTATCAAAGAGAACCAGATCTTGAGAAATAGGTCTTTCAACACACAAATGTTCCCATCCTTGAAATAGAATGATTCTTCTGATTGTGGAATCATACGAATGAAAAAAGTTTCGAGAAACTAAACTTTCTCTGTTAAAGTCTTTCTCTGTAAAAGTCATTGAAGACATTTCGGCGGGAGTGTTAGCAGAGGATTGAGACATAAAGGTGATGCCGATGAAAGTTCGTATGATAATTTAAAACTGTGGAGCAGACTTCACCTCAAAATCTGAAAAACCAATATGGGTTTGGGGGGGGGGGCTATTTATAGGCGATAATGGGGTGACCTTTGATCTTCTACGGTCAAGATTATAGGAAATAAGATCAACGGTTAGGATTACAAGAAAAAAAATGAAAGAAATAAAAAAATACATGACGGAGATCGTAGGGTGATTGTTGGTTTTAGTAGTCCAAAAGAAAACACAATCGTACGAAAAAAAAATCTATCAGTCGACATTCCGATGGAAAACAAAGTCGTTACCATGAACTGACAAGCCGATGGAAAACAATCTCGTTACCATGAACTGACAAGCTGATGGAAAACAATCTCGTTACCATGAACAGACAAGCCGATGGAAAACAATCTCGTTACCATGAACTGATAAGCCGATGGAAAACAATCTTGTTACCATGAACTGACAAACCGATGGAAAAGAATCTCGTTACCATGAACTGACACACCGATGGAAAACAATATTGTTACCATGAACTGAGAAGGCAATGGAAAACAATCTTATTACGATGAACTGAGAAGCCGATGGAAAGTTATCGTGTTACCATGAACTGACAAGCCGATGGAAAACAAACTCGTTACCATCATCGAACAATACGATGGAAAAGAAATTCATTACCATCATCAGTCGATACGATGGAAAAGAAATTCTTTACCATCATCGGTCGATACGATGGAAAATAAATTCGTTACCATCATTGGTCGATACGATGGAAAAGAAATTTGTTACCATCATCGGTCGATACGTTGGAAAAGAAATTTGTTACCATCATCGGTCGATACGATGGAAAAGAAATTTGTTACCATCATCGGTTGATACGATGGAAAAGAAATTCGTTACCATGATCAGTCGATACGAAAAACAGAAAAGATCAATGATACAATACAACTGTCAATACGATAAACAGAAAAGATTAATGATACGATAAAACAATCAATACGATAAACAGAAAATTAAAAACACATACTAGGAGAATAAATAGTTAAAGAACATAAGATAAAAAGAAACATAAAAAACAAATGTCCTCCTCCTTTCAAAGGAGTTATTTAATGTTAGGAGAATTGTGAAACATGAAGTAGATATGAATGATTATTTTAATGTAATCATTCCTAGATTCTGTTTTATAAACTCAAATCTATCAGATGGTAATGGCTTTGTAAAAATTTCAGCAATTTGTTCTTGTGTTCCGATAAATTGTAGAATAATGTCTCCTTTTTGTGTGTGATCTCTAAGAAAGTGATGCCAAACATATATGTGTTTTGCATGAGAGTGGTGTGCTGGGTTTTTACTAAGAGCTATGGAAGTTGTATTATCACAAAGAATTTGTGTTTCAGAGAAACTCAATCCATAGTCAGTGAGTGTGTGTTGCATCCACAATACTTGAGCACAACAACTTCCAGCTACTACATATTCAGCTTCAACATTGGATAGTGCTACTGAGTGTTGTTTCTTGCAGGACCAAGAAACCAGAGAATCTCCTAAGAAATGACATGTTCCAGATGTACTTTTTCTATCCATTCTACAACCACCGAAGTCAGCATCTGAAAAACTTTTTAAAACAAAATCATTCCCAGAAGAGTAAAAAAGACCTAAATCCATAGTGCCTTTTTAATACCGAAAGATTCTACTTACGGATTTTAAATGAGACTCTTTTGGATTTTATTGATATCTTGCACATAAGCATACAGAAAACATTAATTCAGGTCGACTAGCTATCAAGTATAGCAAACATCATATCATACCTTTAAAGATTGTTTGATCTACTGGTTTCTCAGTTTCATCAAGATCAAGTGTATTTGAGGTACCAATTGGAGTGCTAATACTTTTAGTTTTGTCATATCCATACTTTTTGAGTAAATATTTTATATACTTATGTTGAGATATATATGTTCCTTCTAGTTTTTGAGAAATTTCAAAACCTAAAAAGAATGTTAACTCACCCATCATACTCATTTCAAACTCAGATTTCATTAAATTTGCAAAATAATCAGTTAAAGATTTCTGAGTTGATCCAAATATGATTTCATCAACATAGATTTAAACAATCAAAAAAATTTTGTTTTACATTTTTATAAAAAGGGATGGATCTTCTGTACCTTTTGTATAATTTTTTTGTAAAACAAATCATGTAATTCTATCATACCATGCTCTAGCGGCTTGTTTAAGACCATATAGAGCCTTGGTAAGTTTAAAAACATGATCAGGATGTTTTGGGTCTTGAAAACAAGGAGGATGTTCGAAAAATACTTCTTCTTTAACAAAACCATTTAGAAAAGCACATTTCACATCCATTTGAAATAGTTTGAAATTGAAATATGCTGCAAAGGCTAATAGAATATGAATAGATTCAAGTCTTGCTACAAGAGAATATGTTTTTTCATAATCTATTCCCTCTTGTTGATTATAGCATTTACCAACAAGTCTTGCATTATTTCTTACAATGATTCCATTTTCATCACATTTGTTTCTGAAAACCCATTTTACACCAATTACAGTTGTTTCTTTAGGTCTATCAACTAAATTCCAGACTTGATTCCTTTCAAATTCATTAAGTTCATCTTGCATTGCTTTGATACAATCATCATCACCAAAGGCCTCACATGGAATTTTAGGTTCAAATTGGGAAAGAAAGGCAAGATGTTCTATTTCATTTCTTAAGGAATTTATGGTCCTTACAGGTTGATTTAAATCACCAATGATGTTATCATTGGGGTGATTCCTAGAAACAATTGATTTGGGTTTTGTAAAACCTGTTCATCAACATATGGTAGAATATCTTCCGTGGTAAAAGTTTCAGGAATACATTCTTGAATATTTTCCTTAACAGAAGGATCCTCTATCAAGGATCGATAATCAGTTTTTGAAAACACATTCGAGGATGTAGGATTGGGTTGGTTGAAAACAAAAGGATTAGTTTCATCTAATTTTACATGTAATGTTTCCTCAACAGTACAAGTGTTTTTATTGAAAACTCTAAAAGCCTTTGAAGTTGTAGAATATCCTAAAAAGATTCCTTCATCAGATTTTGTTGCAAATTTGTGTAGATTATCTTTTGTATTCAGAATGAATACTTTGCATCCAAAAACATTGAAGTATGAGACTTTTGGTTTTCGACCAGTCCATAACTCATAAAGGGTTTTATTAAGAAATGGTCTAGTTAAAACACGATTTATAGTATAACAGGAAGTACTAATAGCTTCAGCCCAAAAGTGCTTATCAATTGAGTATTAACTAAACATGGTTCGAGTCCTTTCCTGAAGAATACGATTTCTTCTTTCAACAACACCATTTTGGTGAGGAGTTCTTGGAGCTGAGAAATTGTGAGTAATACCTTTCTTACTACAAAAAGTTTCAAAATCAGAATTTGGAATTCACCACCATGATCACTATGAATAGTTATCAATGGTAGGTTTTTCTCATTTTTAACTTGGGCTATAAAAGTTTTGAAATAGGAAAATTCTTTAGATTTCTTTTTGAGAAAGTAGACCCATGTAAATCTAGTAGTCATCAACTAAAACAAATACATAGTATTTTCCTCCAATGCTTCCAGATTGTGAAGGACCAAAAATATCCATATGCACTAGCTGTAATGCATTAGAATTTGAAACTTCATTAGTTGATTTAAAGCTGGTTTTATGTTACTTTCCAAATTGACAAGGATCACAGAATTTTGAAGAATCATATCTAAGGTCCGGTAACCCCTTCACAAGTCTTTTCTTTGAGATTTTACTAAGGTTTCTCAGATTACAGTGTCCTAGTCTCCTATTCCATAGCCATGATTGGTCTTCTATTGCACTTAAGCAGGGTAAGTTTTGGCTTCTAAGGTCTTCTATGTTAATAGTGTAAACATTATCTTTCCTATGGGAAGATAGAATGAACTCATCCTTGGAATTTTGTACTAGACACTTATCATTTCGGGAATTCACAAGGTAACCTTCATCACATAATTGACTTATGCTGATGAGATTGTGCCTAAGATCTTTAACAAACAAAACATTTGAGATAAGAACTTTTCCAAGAAAAACGATATTACATATACCATCAATCTTTCCTTGAGCATTATCTCCAAAGGTAACTTTTCCACCTTTTGTTTTGATAACCTTTTCAAAGAGACCTTTGTTTCCAGTCATGTGTCGAGAACAACCACTATCAATGTACCAAATATTCATATTGGTACATGTCTCATTTTCCTGAAAAAGAAAGAATTAGATTTTCGGAATCCAAACGTTTTTTGATCCAGAAGGGTTAGATAATATAATTTTAGGAATCCACATTTATTTTGCAAAATGAGCTTTATGAAATCCTAAGGATTGAGTTCTGCTAAGAGAACAATCTCTTCTCCAGTGTCCACCATATTGAAACTTAGAACAGAAAGTGGTTTTTTGAGGAACAAAATAGTTATTGACAAAAACAGGTTTGGAATAAGTATAACCAAGACCAGAACGATTTCTCAAAGGTCTAATTTGAGAGTACATCTTGTCAAAGTATTCCTTTCCATGAGTAAAGTTTGAAAAAAATTTCTTCAAAGCTAAAATCTCGGACTTTAGTTTTAAAACCAAATTCTTATTTTCCAAAACATTTGAATTTGAATTAGAGTTAGGCTCTAAAATATTTTTCTTTGAAATTACATTTTCAAGATCCTTATAAAGTTTATCCATATCAGATTTAACTTTCTCAAGGGTTTTTAAAATACATTCACAATCAGAAGTTTTTACATCAAGGTCCTTAGAAAGATCTGATACTTCTTTAGTCAAGATTGAAATTCTAGAATTTGCTTTCTCGAGTTTCTTTTCAAGATTTGAATTTTCATTTTCATGTAATTTAACAAATCTAGATACTTCTTCAAAAGTAGGTAATGTATCATCTTCTGATGATAAAGATTCTTCATTTGAAGATTCATAATATCTATTATCAGTATAATTTTAATTCAAAGAAACATTTGTAATAGCTTCAGCGTTATGTACCTTAGCCATGAGACAATGATCTTAAATTGGTAATCTGGCTAAAAGTCCAATATTCCTCTGTCCTAAGGACTCATATTCTGAAGAATCATATGAAGAATCACTATCACTTTCACTCTAGGTATCACTTTCCTTCAATATTTTATTTTTCTTATAAAACCTTTTCTTGTTTCATTGAGAGTGTTTCTCCTTTCTATCATTCCTTTTCAGTAAAGGAAAATCAGGCCTTATATGTCTTGCATTCTTACATTCATAACAAGTTACTTCTAAATCATTCTTATCATTTCTATCTTTCTTTTTGAATCTATATTGGAAGTCCTTCTTTCCCACAATCTTGTTCATCCTTCAAGCAAGATTGTCTAATTCATTATCTGGAATATAACAATCACTTGAATCAGATAAAACTTTCTTGGCTTTGGATCTCGTAAGCCTTTCAGGTGTTTTAGCATTAGATGAAAAGGGTACACTTCCATTTCCATTATTTATCTTGTTGAAATCAGAATCTCTCTTCATTCTTGTCTCGTGCTGTAAAAGAGTTCCAAAGAGTTCATCCAGAGAAATCTGAGAAACTTTTTTGTTTTCATCAATAGCTGTCCTTTTTGACTCCCATCCATTTGGCATTATATCTATAATCGTATCAACTAGAGCTTCATTATCAAGACCATTTTCTCCCATATATTGTAAGCTATTGAAAATTGTCATAAACCATTGTTGCACTTTACATACTGGATCTCTATAAGGAAAAACAAATCCATGATACTCTGCTCGAAGCATTTCTCTCCTTGTTTCTATAACCATGGATGTACAAAAATGAGTGACTTCTAATTTCTTCCAAATACAGTTGGTTGCTTCACATGAAGATATATGTCTGTATATATTCCTGGTCATAGAGAATAATAGAGTATTTCTTACCGTGTAATTCAGTTGATATTAATGCTTCTCTTGGTTAGTGAAAGTACTGACTTCTTTATCAGGAATTTTGTAACCTCCAGTAAGCATTATGAAATTGTCCACACCGGTATTAATAACAAAAGTCTTCATACGATCTCTCCATTATTCATAATCACTTCAATCAAAGATAGGTGGTCTAGAGGGATTCATATTGTCTATTGACCTGATGTTCATTCCTTCAATCTAATACAACAAAAAACTTTTCCACTCCACACGTTAGTGTAGTAAGTATTTAAAACATATGAAAGAAACAAAACAAGTAATACAAATCACTGGAAAACCTGCTCTGATACCAATTGTGGGATCGAATATATAGATATGTATGTCTATTAGATGGAACAATACAAGAGGGGGGTGAATTGTAGGTTTAAAAACCTTTAAGTTTAAACACTTAAGCGATTAGTTTAAATGATCTTAATCTAATACAAATAAAAACACCCACAATTTTATTGAATATAAAAGGTATGATGTAATGTAATACTAATTAAATGTAAAACAATTGTATTCAAGATGATCACAATAATGAGAGTAATATAAATATGAATGATTCTACCTTAAGGCGTATAAAATCAATCAATACAATATGTAATAGAATGGATGTAATTGAAACAATTACAAATGTATAAGAGATATGAAAGGAAACAAAAACAATTTCCTTTCTAATACAATTAGCAGCAGAAATGTAAAAGAATTAAAATTATTTTAACCCAAAGAGAAGGGTTATCCTTTCACCTAGAATAAAATGTCGGTCTCACCAACACCTTGGTGAGCCCTCGATACGCTGATCGGACTGTCTGTCTGACTATCCCCGGCAGCCCTCGATACGATGATCGGAACATCCATCTGTGTATCCCCAGCAGCCCTCGATACGATGATCAGTCCGTCCATCTGCCTATCTCCGACAACCCTCGATTTTGTAGGTAATCGGCACCTCTGTCTTTCAATTACTTGAAAGTCCTCGATATGAAGATCAGACGCACAAAGCAGATGAGAGAAGTCACAACATCTCTCTCTAGAATCTTGATTGAATCAAAGTATCACAGTTGTTCCACAAAGTCTCATTCGTTTGTCTCATTTTTGGCTCAGCTTCAAATGACCTCCTATTTATAGGCCTCGGGTTCCAACGGTCATGTTGCCTCCAACAGTCATATTTCTCTGAAAAACTCGGAGGGACTTGGACACCTGGTATCATAACGGTCATATTGAAACCGAATGCACGACATCGTTTTGATTAGTTTGTAACTAACTCAACGACATCGTATTGGATAAAACAGGATATATATATATCGATGATAAGCAATGGTACGATTCATATGAAACAAGTGTTTTTGAATAAGTACCAAAACAAGTAATGAAAGTATGAATAGAAGAGACAATACGATATGATTGACAGAGTCAGGACGATACGATTGACAGAGTCAGTACCATATGAGTGACAGAGTCAGTACGGTACAATTGACAAAGACAGTATGGTACTATTGACAGAGTCAGTACGATACGATTGAAAGAGTCAGTACGATACGATTAAATATAAATTGGTGATTTCCAAAACAAAATATAGAAGTCAAAATATAACATTTGACTCAACAAGTTTGAGGATTTGTGTTATTTTCGGATGAGGATTTATGGATTTTTAGGGTTGATGGTATGGGTATTTTGGTGATGGGTGCATAGGGGTTTTTATTGATAAGGTTTTTGGGGTTGTGGGAGGTGAGGGTTTAGGTATTTTTAGATGGGTGGTTTAGGGTTTTTGTGGATGAGGGTTTAGTGGTTTTAGGGATTGGGTTTATATGTTTTTTGGGGTGATAGTTTTGGATTTTTTGGGGTAGAGGGTTATGGGGTTTTCGAAGATGAGGGGTTTAGTGGTTTTTTGGATGAGGGTATAGGGTTTTTAGTGGTGATGGGTTAGTAATATTAGTAATTATTGGTTTAGAGTTTTTTAGGGGTGATGGTTTAGGGATTCGTTTCTCTTGGATTAGAATTATTTGGGGGCTAATGGTTGAGGTGTTTTTGGGGATGGAGGTTTAGAATTTTTGGGGGAAATGGTTTATGGTTATTGGGGAATAATGGTTTCATGTTTTTTGGGGATGATAGTTTGGGGTTTTTTCAAGTGGAGGGCTTGTGGTTTTTTATGCTGAGGGATTAGTGTTTTATGGGATGAGGGTTTTGGGTATTTTGGAGATTAGGGTTTAGGGTATTTTTTATCTTAGGGTTCATGGTTTTTTAGGGATGAGGGTTTAGGGGTTTTTGGGATGTAGGTTTAGATTTTTTTGGCTATGTGATTGATGTTTTTTGGTGTTAATGTTTTTGGATTTTTGGGGCTGATGATTATGGGGGTTGGGGGATACTGTTTTAGGGTTTTCTTGGGGATGAGGGTTTAAGATATTTTTCGGGATAATGGTTTAGTTTTTTTTGGGTGATGGTCTAGAAATGTTTGGGTATGAGGTGTTAGTGTTTTTTTCTGTCTAAGGGTTTTTTTTCGGGATAATGGTTTGATTTTATTTGTGGCAATGTTTTTGTTTTGTTTTTCTAGGATTATATTTTAGGATTTCTTGACGGTGAGTGTTTTTTATTTTTTGGGGCATATGGTTTTGGTTTTTCATCGGTTGAGTGAAAAAGGTTTTTTAAGGATGGTGGTTTAGTGTATTGATGGATGGTTTTTTTTGTTTTATATGGATGAGCTTTTAAGATTTATTATGACTGAGGGTTTATGGATTTATGGGTTGGCGGGTTTATGCATTATATGTTTTTATGTTTAATGGTATTTGGCGATGAGGATTACTGGTTTCTTGGGGTTTCGGATATTGTTTTTTTAGGGTTGATTGTTTAGGGTATTGGGGATGAGGGTTTTGGATTTTTAGTGATAAGGTTATAGTTTTCTTGGGACGATTGTTTAGGGTTTTCTGAGGCTAAGGTTTTATGGTTTTTTTGGAGAATAAGTTTTATGACTTATTATGGTTGAGGGTTAACGGTTTTAAAGTTGAGAGTTTATTATTTTTTATTTTTCATGATTTAGGGTACTTTTGGGATAAAGGTTTATTTATATGTGATGATTTTGGTTTAGGATTTTTAGGGAGGTTAATTTTGGGTGTTCTATGTTTTTTGGTATGCTTTTTTGGGCATGAGGTTTTTGATTTTATTTGGGGTGGAGGGTTTAAGTGTTTTTTGGGATAAGTGTTTAGATTTTTTTGGGGATACATATTTAATGGATTTTGGGGAAACCTTTGTTTGATTTTCTATTTTTGAGGGTTTAATGTTTTTTGGGATGAGGTATTAGAGATTTGGGGGATTATTGTTTTGGGGTATTTTTTCAAATAAGGGTTTTGGAGTTTCTGATCATGAGGGTTTATGAGTTTTTTGGAAGAGGGGTTTGGGGTTTTGGGGTAGTGGTTTAGTGATTTTTTGGATGTAGGGATAGGGTTTTATGGTTATTAGGGTTTAAGGTCATTTGGGAATGATAATTTATGGTGTTTTTGGGAAATGATTATTGGTTATTGGGTCTGAGAGTGTAGGGAATTTTGGTTATGATGTTTTAGATAATTTTTGGAATGTCAGTTTAGGGATATTCGCATATTAGGATTTAGGGTTTTTTTGGCCTAAGGTATTAATGTTTTTTGGGGATGATGGTATAGGATTTTCTGGGTCTATGAATTTTTTAATTTTCAGGGATAAGAGTTTTGTGTTCTTAGTCTATGGGTTTAGGTTTTTTAGGGATGATGGGTTCTAATTTTAAGATGCAAAGGGATTAGGTGTTTAATGGTATAGGATTATGGGTTTTATGGAGTTATGGATTTATGGTTTTTTGGGGATGATGGTTCATGGTTAATTGGATAATAGGATTTAGTGTTTTTGTGGATGAGGGATTATGGTTTTTGAGGGAATATTGTTTACTTTTTTTAGGGAAATATGATTTAAGGATTTTTTAGTCTACGGATTTAGTTTTTTTGGGGTCTGAGGGTTTAGGATTTTCTAGTGATTTAGGTTTATTGTATTTTGGGGCTAACGGTTTAGGGTTTTATGGGGATGATGATTTGGGGTTTTTTAGAGTTAAGGGTTTAGGGTATTTTGGGTCTGATGTTTTATGGTATTTTAATGGTTAATGGAATAGAGTTCATTGGAAATGAGGTTTTATCCGTTTTCAGGGTTGGGGTATAGTGTTTGTTCAAGGTTGAGAATATAGGGTTGTTGGGGTTAATGAATTTGGGGCCTCATGGGAAAATATTTAGGGTTGTTCATATAGTGGGGTTTATGGTTTTTTAGAAATGAGTGTGTATGGTTTTTCAAAGCCTATGGTTTAATATTTTTTGTGATTATGATTTAGGTTTTTTCAGGGATGAGGGTCTAGAGATTTATGGAGATGTGGGTTTGGGATTTTTTAGGGCTAATGGATTTGTGTTTTTTTGGATGATGGATTATCATTTCATACAACTATGGGTAAGGGTTATTTGGGGATATTTTTTTAGGGTTAGTCGGGATAATGGTGTTTTTTATTTATGAGATAAAATATTTTTTTGTTGTTGATATGGTTAATTGTTTTTTGGGAATGAGAGAATATAGTTTCTTTTTCTAGGGATTAGGAATTCTAGTGCTGAAGGATTAGGGTTTTTGTGGAAAAGTATTTAGGTTTTTTTTGGATTGAGTGTTTTGTGTTTCTTGGGGGTGAGTGATTATGTTTTTAATAGATATGGGTTTATGGTTTTTTGGGGCTAAGTTTTTTTGGATTTTGTGGAATGAGGGTCTAGGATATTTTGGTACTATGTGTTTAGGGTTTTTTATCATTGGGTGTTCATTGGTTTTTGGGGACAACGATGTTGGGTTTCTTTAGACTGATAGTTTATAATTTTTTTGGGATAGAGGGTTGTGGGTGTTTAGGTTTGAGGGTTTGGGTTTTTTTGGTAGTGTGGTTATAGGGTTTGTTGTAGATGATGGTTTAGGTTTTTTAGCACTGGGATGTTAGGGTTGTGTGGGGAAGAGGATATAGGGGCTTTCATTGCTTGGTGTTTATTGTATTTAATGGCTGAGTGTTTTGGGTTTTTTGGGAGAATGATGTAGGGTGTTTTCTAAAGAGTGTTTATGACTATTTAGGTATGAGTGATGGGTGTTTTTTGTTTCATAGGTTTCTGGGTTTTTACATCCTATGGGTTTAGGGTTTTTTGGGTATGAGGGCTTAAGATTTTTGGGGATAAGGGTATAGGTATTATTTGGGGATGAGGGTTTTTTGTGTTTTGGGATGATGGTTTAAGTGTTTTTTGGGATGGTGATTTTGGGTTTTTTGTCACAATTTTTTTTTTGTTTTTTAGTGATGATGGTTTTAGCTTATTTTGTAGTAGTGGGTTTAGGGTTTTTTTGGGACTAAGTGTTTATGGATTGTTGGGGTGGTTGGTTTTGGTGTATTCTATGCTGCGGGCTTTAGGGATTTTGTTTTTATGTGTTTTGGGGTTTTGGGGATATGGGATTAGGGTTTTGAGGTTGATGGCTTAGGGTTTTTATTCTGTGTGTAATGGTTTTGGGGGTTAATGGTTTAGGTCTTATTGGGGATTAGGGTTTACAGTGTTTTTGGACTCAGGGTTTATGGTTTTTAGTTGGTGTGTGTTTAGTGTACTTGGGGTTGACGATTTATGGGTTTCATGGGTGAGGGTCTAGGGTGTTCTTGGGTAAGGGTTTAGGTTTTTTGGTGGGATAATTTTAGGTATTTTGAGGATGAGGATTTACCATCTTATGGGAATGAGGGTTTAATGTTTTTTGGGGATTATGATTTATGGTTTTTGGGGGATAAGGGTTTAGGGATTTGTGGATTTTGAGTTTTGGGGTTTTCTAGGGATGAGTTTTTAGGATATTATGGGGATGATGGTTTGGGATTTTGTTTTCAATGACTGCTTACAGTTTTATTTGGGCTATGGGAATTGGATTTTTTTTTGTGGATGATGGTTTTGTGTTTTTTAGGGAATAGGTTTTTAGGATTTTTGGGGATGGGGAATCAGGGGTTTGGGGAAATGGTTTTAGGGGGTTTTGGGGATATGGATTTGTGTTTTTATTGTTCATAGGTATTATGTTTTTTGGGGGTAGGGGATTAGGTGTTCTGGGGATAAATGATTAGGGTTATTTGGGGATGTGATTTTTGTGTGATTTAGAGCTATGATTTTAGTGGTTTTTGGGATTCATGTTTATGGTTTTTTAGGTTGAGAGTTTTGGTGTTTTAAAGAAGTGTATTTTTGGGTTTTATGGATGGGTATTTATGGATTTTTGATAGTGATGCTTTAGGGGTTTAGGGCGTATGGGGTTTCAGGTAATTGCACAGGATGTTTAGGGTATTTTTTGGAGTAGAGGGGTCTGGAATTTGTAGGGAAAAAATATTAAGGATTTTTTGGTTGAGGGATTTGGGATATTTAGGGAACATTGTTTTGGTTTTTTTATGGATGAGGGTTTGGGCTTTCTGGGACTAATGTGTTAGGGTTTTTATGAAGAAGAGGACTTTGGTTTTCTTTCGGTTGAGGGTTTAATGTTTTATTTGGTTGATGGTTATGTGTTTTTTGGGGATATGGGTTCTGGGTTTTTTGGGGATGGGGGTACTGGTTTTTTTAAGGTTATGGGTTTAGGTTTATTTGTGGGAAATGTTTTATTAATTTCATGGGGCTAGGGGTTTAGTTATTTTTGTGGAAGAGGTTTTATGGATTTTTGAGGATGAGGGTTTAGGGTTTTCCTGGTCTGAGATTTTATGGGTTTTGGCGCTATAAAATTGGGATTTTTTTTGGAATGATGGTTCGTGGGTTTTTGGGACTGTGTCAATAGGATCATTTGGGTGTGAGGAATTTGGATTTTATTTTTGGATGGGGTTTTATTTTTTTTGGGTCTTCGGTTTTGGGATTTTTTCACTAGTGTATTGTATGTTGATGGATAAGGATTTAGGATTTTTATGGTTGATGGTTCATTTTTTTTAGGTTGAGGATTTATGTGTCATTTTGAGATTCGGGTTAACACTATGGGAAAATAACTATTCGCAAAGGGTTATTTGTGACGAGTTCTTTTCACCCCTCGCAAATAGTTTGGTGCGACTTTCTCGCCAAACCGAATGACGAATATTTGCAACAGAGAGATGTCTCCCATCGCAAATAGTTTCGTGCAACTTGCTCACCCAACCACGCCAAACTACTTGCGACGGGACCCGTCGCAAATAACCGGCGATGGGACCCGTCACAAATAACCGTTGATGGGACCCGTTGCAAATAACCGGCGGCGGTTAATAGCTTTTTATGACGTTATGTCATCCCATCGCAAAAAGAGTGTCGACATGAACTATTTGTGATGGGTCCCATTGCAAATACATTTTTTCCGCCGACTGTAATAATTAGTAATAATTAGATATAATTAG
This sequence comes from Viscum album, assembly GCA_963277665.1. NCBI lineage: Eukaryota > Viridiplantae > Streptophyta > Magnoliopsida > Santalales > Viscaceae > Viscum > Viscum album. Next base: position 1,533,921,997 of record OY728160.1, on the reverse strand, counting down.
TAATTCTTAGATATAATTATTAATAATTAGATATAATTAGCAATAATTAGAGATAATTTGTAATAATTAGGGATAAATAGCAATAATTAGAGAAAATTTGTAATAATTAGAGATAATTAGTAATAAATAGAGATAATCAGTAATAAATAATAACAATTAGATATAATTAGTAATAATTAGTAATAATTAGATATAATAAGTAATAATTCATAATAATTAGTAATCATTAGTAATAATTAGTAATAATTAGATATAATTTGTAAAAATTGGCTTCAATTAGTAATAATTAGATATAATTAGTAATAATTAGATATAATTAGTAATAATTAGTAATAATTAGATATTATTAGTCATAATTAGATATATTTAGTCATAATTAGATATAATTGGATATAATTAGATATAATTAGATATAATTAGTGATAATTAGTAATAATTAGAGATAATTATATATAATTAGGGATAATTAGATATAATTAACTATAATTAGTAACAGTTAGTAATAATTAGTAATAATTAGTAATAGTTAGTAATAATTATTAATAATTAGTAATAATTAGTAATAATTTGTAATAAATAGTAATAAATTGTAATAAATTGTAATAAATAGTAATAAATTGAAATAAATAGTAATAAATAGTAATAAATAGTAATAAATAGCTATAAATAGAAATAATGATTCATAATAAGTAATAATTTGTAATAATTCTTAATAATCAATAATAATTAGTAATAATTAGTAATAAATATTAATAACTAGTAATAAATAGTAATAAATTGTAAAAATTAGTAATAATTAGTAATAATTAGTAATAATTAGTAATAATTAGTAATAAATAGTAATAAATAGTTAGAAATAGTAATAAATAGTAATAAATAGTAATAAATATTTATAAATTGAAATAAATAGTAGTAATTAGTAATAAAGAGTAATAAACAGTAATAAATAGTAATAAACAGTAATAAAGACTAATAAATCGTAATAAATATTAATAAATAGTAATAAATAGTAATAAATAGTAATAAATGGTAATAAATAGTTATAAATAGTTATAAATAGTAATAAATAGTAAAAAATAGTAAAAAATTACAATAAATAGTAATAAATAGTAAAAAATAGTAATAAATCCATAAATTGTATGCCACATAAAAACCTCGAACCATCCTCCCAAAAACCATAATCCCTCATCTCCAAAAAAAACAAAAACTTCTATCCGAAATATCCCTTAATCTCCCACATCAAAAAAATAGCAAACCATCATTTACAAAAAAGCCTTTACCCTCATCTCAAAATTCCATAATAACTTATCCCAAAAAACACTAAACCCTCAGCCCCAAAAAAATAATAAACCATCATACAAAAAATCATGAAACCCTAATCCCTCAAACCAAAATACCCTAATACCCTCATCCCCAGAATATTAAAAAACATCATCCTCAAAAAACACTATACCCTCTACCAGCAAAAAGCAAAAACACTCATCCATAAATAACACAAAAACCTCTTCCTCTAAAGCCTAAAACATAGTCCCCATGAAACACAAAACCCAATCCCAAAAAAACATAAACCCCCAAAATCAATAAAACATAAACCCTCATCCACACAGAAAAACCTCCAAACCAAATCCATAAACAACCAGCACTAAAAATCCCTAAAACATCAACCCCAAGGACCCTAAACCATGATCCCAAAAATCATGTAATTCATAATCCCTTAAAAAAGTTAAAAAAACAATCACAAAAAATACACATAAACCGCCATCCCCAAAATCCATAATCCATTATCCCCCAAACCCCAATACTATCAACCTGAAAAAAAGTAATTCTTCAGTAAAAAAACATAAAATAACAACCCAAAAATACCCTAAAAACTCATAAAAAAGAACCAAAAAAACATAACTAAAAAATATATAAATCATAATCCCCAAAAATCCCTAAAACCTCTTCCAAAATAAAATTATATTCGAACATCCACAAAACAATAAACCCTACACCTATAATAAACCAGAACCCTGATCCCCAAGAAACTCGAAACCCTCTTCCCCATAACCTTATCCCCAAAATACCAATATTGTCATTCCTAAGAAACCCAAAACCCCCATATCTAAAAAACAATACACCCATTCCTCCTAAGATCATCCCATTAAGGGTTATCCCTCCATTGATGGTGTCCTCTCAATGGTGGGCGGAAGATGGCTACATGAATTGGGTTGAAGAAATTAAAACCGCGGAAATAACGAGCACTCCTCTGTGTGGGTGAATGAAATTCACACCTATGTGTGAACTAATTCACAACAACACAGAGATATCACTATGCTTTGTGATAATAATGTTTTAATAAAATAAATGGAAAATATAGAAGTTAATTAAGTTGATTAAGAACATAAATATACAAAAAAGAAACTTACATGGAAATGGAAAACCTTACAAATGAAATTTGGAAGCCTAACCTTACAATGAAACAAGAAACAAAAGATGATATGAAAAATATCCACCCCTATTCCCTTCACAAATATCTCCTCATATAGGAATATTAGGAGCCTTAGGTCCATCCCCCAATAATTAATTCACCCCCCAAATATTAATAGAGTCAAATGGAGGGTGAAAAATCAAAATGAAATTTATGTTTCGAATTTGACCCGGAAAACTATCCAGATTCGTCCACCAAATTGATGTGTGAATTAGAAATTAACGAAAGCCGAATCATGAGGGGTTGTAGAAGGTAACTATCTTCAAACGTCTGTCCTCTATGAGATGTAAAAATTTCAGGCACTTTGTCTGATCCGTTTGTATGTTATGGTCGAAATGGTGGGATAGATTTCTGTGCATTAATGTCGGGTCCACCATTTAAATCTCAACTTCAGATCCCTTTATCATCATGAAAACATCAGAATTATCTCTGGCCACAATTTAATAAAATGATCCTCATATTTTTATATTTCTACTGTATAAATTTGAGATTCATTGGGCTTGGTTTCTGGGCCCCACATTTGTTTGATGGGCCTTAGTCCCATTATGCTTTTTCCAGCAAGTTTTTGTCTTCAGGCGAATAATTCTCCATCTTCCATTGGGATTCATCCAGCGGACCTAAAAGATAAAATGTTCCAAACAATGTGATAAATCATATCCCAGAATTTCAAATTCAGAGAATGAATATAATATTGTTAACAAAAAAATTAATGGTTGGGCCCAAATTTCCATTTTAAACATGAATTTCATTTTTTATGAGAAATGAAGTTCAATTTTTGTAATGCACTAAAAACAGTGTTTATGGACTTTGGAAAAATTAATATAAAGATATTAACAATTAATATTATCCACTTTCAGTGACTAATCACACCCCCCAACTTGAGTTTTTCTGGTCCCGAGAAAAATAAATTACAAATATGAAATTAAAATCCCCTTTTCCAAAAACATTTTAATACACATTGCTCACCCAAATATCTAATACCAAAAAAATTATGAAAACCCATCAAAATCATTAAAAACAAGATAGGTCCATAAGAATATCCCAATCCCAAGCCCATTCCTTTGTTCAAATTCATCGCCACATTTCATCCAATTCCAATTAAGCATGATAAAGTGTTGTGCATCATAAAAGATATTGGGCCCTTTTTATTGTTCAATGGGAAAAAATGAAAGCACTAGGTGGGAATCACATTAAATCTTAAGATGAGTATCCTTTTTTTAACCAAAATAGATATGAAAAGACTAACTCTCGGAAAGACAACTATGGACTCATGATCCCTAAGTGCCGGACGCCACACATATTGTCAATTTCATGCTCTAAAATAGAGATATAAAGCCTATCTCTGGGAAATAGAACTATGGAGTCACAATCCCCAAGTGTCGGATGCCACGTATTTGGACAAAACATTTCTCTATGTGGTCTTTTTTTTGTTTTTTTTTTGTTTTTTTTGGTTTTTTTGGATACTCAAATTAAAATAAAAGTGACCCCAGAACCCTATGCTATTATGAAAGGGACCCAAGAACTCAAATTTACTCCCACGATCCAGTAGACGTGAATTGTGGCATTTTTATTAAGAGGATGAAATTGTAAACATTTAAAAATCACATCAGACAACCACACTTTCCAAAAACTATGCTCATGAACTTAAACATGCATTAAAATCAGAATCACGGCATGCAAAATTTATTTGATATCCAATTTTAGAGTTTGCAATGTGTGTTTATCATGTTTATGGTTAATGTAATTTTTCTTTTCATGCTTGTTTTTATTCGTAAAATAAAAAAATCATTTTTTATCTCCCACCAACATAGAATGACACTATCCCCAGTGTTTAAAGAAATGAAATGTTAGAAGTGTGTAGGAGAGGAGTTCAAAGATGAAATTGAGATTGATAAACATGGAACAAATTCACCTAGTTTTTATAGTTGAGGTTCATGAAGCTCCAAATTACTCCTTTGATCTCTTTGGGGATGTAGGCACCTCCTTGATTGAACATGTGTCACCCAAAATAGTTCCTGAACCATAAAAATAAGGACAACGCAGACAAAACAAACAACACAATGTTTTATTTAATTCTAAGTACCATCATTTTCATGTTTTTTTAAATCAAACTAATGATACATTGTCTTCTTTTAAATTTCTGGGTAAGGTATTAATCATGGACCACACCGCATGACACGGATGAATACGGTGCTCCCCTTTCATACCCATCCATACTCATAAAAGAAGAACAGGTCAAGAGTCTAATTTGTTTAACCTACAAAAAAATAAAAAAAATAAACTGATGATACATTGTCTTCATTAAATTTATGGGTAAGGTATTACTCAGGGATCATACCGCGTGAAATAGATGAATATGGTGGTCCCTATTCATTCCCATCATTAATCATAAAATAAGAACAGGTAAACAGTCTATATATAAAAAAATAAAAAAATTAAGTAGAAGGAAATAGAAGATGATTCACACTGATTGGAAACATGAAAACCACAGCTTTCCTCCCATGCGGCACTTTTGTTTAATGTCGTTAGCCCGACTTGTACCCTAAATCTATCTATTTTTCTCTGGTTCATATGTTGGCTCAGTTAACTCCTCATTGGTTTCTTGTTTATTGAATGATTCAATGAATGGTTTTAACCTATGACCATTGACTTTGAAGACATGACCACTTGTGGGATCCTGAATCTCTATTGCCCCATGAGGGTACACATGATGCACTAGGTATGGACCAGACCATCTGGGCCATAGCTTTCCTGGGTGTAGATGATGTTTTGAACTATACAAGAGCACAAATTTTCCCAGTTCAAAGTGTTTGTCTTTGAGATTCCAAGATTGGTAGGCTTGAACTTTAGATTTATTGATCCTTGAATTTTCATAAGCCTCTATCCTAAGTTCCTAGAGTCCATTAAGATCTAATATCCTTTTTGTTTTAGCCAATGAAATGTCAATGTTCATTTTTTTATTGCCCAAAAGGCCTTATGATCAATTTCAACAAGTAAATGAGATGCTTTTCCATAAACCAATCTATACGGTGACATGTCTAGGATAATTTTGAAAGAAGTTCGATATGCCCAAAGGGAATCTAAGTGTTTCTCAGACCAATCATTCATAGAGGGATTGACAGTTTTTTCAAGAATTTGTTTAATTTCTCTATTTTCCAACTCAGCTTTACCGTTGGTTTGAGGATGGTATGTAGTGGAAACTCTATGAATAATACCATACTTAGACATGAGTGAAGTGAATGGGCGGTTCCAGAAATGGGTTCCACGATCACTTATTATAGCCCTAAGAATTCCAAATCGAGAAAATATATTCTCTTTCAGAAATCGGATCACAACATGGTGGTCATTGGACCTGGTGGGAATGTCTTCAGCCCATTTTGAGACATAATCAATAGCTAAGAAGATGTAGAGGTATCCCTTAGAGTTTGGAAAGGGTCCCATGAAATCAATTCCCCAACAATCAAATATTTCAACGACCAGAATGGGAGTGAGAGGCATTTGATTCCTTTTGGCAATGGATCTTAATTTATGACACTGAGGACAACTTTTGCAGAATTGGAGGGAATCCTTAGTGAGGTTCGGCCAGTAGAAACCACTTTGGAGGACCATTACAGTGGTTTTCTTTCTAGAAAAGTGGCCTCCACATGCCTCTCCATGAAAAAATTTTAGAATGGACTCTTGCTCAGACTCGGGAATACATCTCCTGATGATTTGATCAGGACAGAACATGAAGAGGTATGGATCATCAAACACATAGTGTTTTAAATCAGAAAGGAATTTCCTCTTTGCTTGGGTCCCCATGAATTTTGGAATGTCACCCATCACCAAATGGTTTGCTATGTCAGCAAACCAAGGGAAATCACTCACTGAATAGAGGTGCTCATCGGGAAATGAATCAGACATAGAGAGGTGGTTTGAGTTGTCTTTGAATTCCATCCTAGAGAGGTGATCAGCTACAATATTTTCAACACCATTTTTATCCTTAATGGTTAAATCTAACTCTTGAAGAAGAAGGACCCACCTAATCAATATAGCCTTGGAATCTTGGTTTTGGAGAAGGTATTTTAGCGCTGAATGATCAGTGAAGACAATGATGGGTGATCCTAAGAGATAAGACTTACATTTCTCTAAGGCAAAGACAACAGCAAGAAACTCTTTCTCAGTGGTGGTGTAGTTTATTTGTGCATCATTTAAAGATTTTCTTGCATAAGAAATGACATGTGGAGTTTTCTCACACTGTTTTCCTAAGACTGCTCCAACAGCAAAATCGCTTGCATCACACATGAGCTTGAAAGGAAGTTTCCAATTTTGAGATTGCATGATAGGTGGAGATATAAGAGTTGACTTGAGTGTAGAGAATGATTCCTCACAGCTTTCTGTCCATAAAAATAGAGCATCTTTTACCAATAGAGCACAAAGTGGTCAAGAAATATAGCTGAAATTCCTAATGAACCTTCTATAAAAAACAGCATGTCCTAAGAAGGACCTCACTTCCTTAACAGTTTTAGGAGAGGGAAGGTGACGAATGATGTCAAACATAGCTTTATCAACTTCAATCCCTCTACCAGATACGAGATGACCTAGAACAAGTCCTTCCCTTACCATGAAATGGCATTTTTCCCAATTTTGTATGAGATTATTATCCTTGCACTTTGACAAAACCTTTTCAACATTTATAAGGCATCCCTAAAAAGTATCCCCAAAGATAGAGAAGTCATCCATGAAGACCTCTAAAAATTCCTCCACCATATCCGAGAATATTCCCCTCATGCACCGCTGGAAGGTACCAGGGGCATTACATAACCCAAAGAGCATGCGCTTGAAGGAAAAAGTGCCAAATGGACAAGTGAAGGTTGTTTATCCTTGATCCTCTAAGGATACTTCGATTTTATTATACCCTGAGAATCCATCTAGGAAGCAATAGAATTGATGGCCCACCACTCACTCGAGGACTTGATCAATAAATGGTAAGGGGAAATGGTCTTTCTTGGTACAAGAGTTGAGCTTCCTATAGTCAATACAAACTCTCCATCCACTACTGACCCTTTTTGGAAGCATCTCTCCATATTTGTTTGTTATTACTGTGATTCCATCCTTCATTGGAACCACATGGATTGGGCTAACCCACTCACTCTCAGCTATAGGATAGATAATACCAGCTTTTAACAATTTTAAAATTTATTTTCTCACAACATCCATGAGATTTGGATTGAGTCGCCTCTGAGGTTGACAACATGGCTTTGATTCAGATTCAATAATAATTCTCTGAGTCCCAATAAGTGGGATAATCCTAGGGATATCAGATAGGGTCTATCTAATGGATATCTTGTGTCTCCTAAGAACATCTAGAAGCATCCTCTCGTGATCGGCTTCAAGGGAGGATGAAATGACAACAGGAAAGGATTGATTTTCCCCTAAGAAAGAATACTTTAGTGATTAAGGTAAGACTTTAAATTCAAGATCATATTGGTCATGACTTTCCATGAATGGATGATATTTTGTATTGAACATAGTTTCTTTGTTCAGATTTCTTGACAAAATTGGTTCCTTGTGAACAGAATTTTCATACACTAAATTTTCTAGAGTAGTGTCATGAATGGATATGGACTCAATGTTATTGATTTAAACCATGGTATCATTGATTGGTCATTCTTGAAATTCATCAATAGAGCTATCTTAAAGAGATTCAATCCAAGGAGTAAAATTTCCCTCATGTGAATAATGAAAATCAATCTCTTCTTGACTTAACCATCCATCGGTAACTCCTTGATGTTCATTGAGTTCATTATCAACACTACCAATCCAATTAACCTCATGGATCTCTTAATCATCCCCAATTTGAGAGTTTTAATTGTATATGTTCAAGTCTAGACTCATGTTCCCAAAGGTGATGGTCATGTTCCCATTTCGGACTCAGATTACAGAGTTGATTGTTGTAAGGAAGGGACGACCAAGTATGATTGGGGTTTTCTCCCTAGGACCTAAGCTTGGGTGATTGTCCAGAACAATGAAGTCAGCTGGGTAAATGAAATTTTCAACTTTCACCAAAACATCTTTTAAGATCCCCTTTGGAACTCGAACACTACGATCAACAAGTTGAATAGTGGTAGATGTGGGTTGGAGTTCTTCGAGCCCTAACTGACAGTACATGGCATAAGGAATGAGGTTCACACTGGCACCTAGATCACACAAGTCTTTGACAACTTTTTTCTCTCCTAGTTCAACATTTATGTAAGGGAATCCTGGGACATTTATCTTAGGAGGAATGGTCCCTTGAATGGTGGTACTCACATTAGCAGCCAAAAGGACTTGGTTTTTATGTGAAAATTTTCGTTAAAAAGTCCTAAAGTCCTTAAGGTATTTTGAGTAGGAATGTATGGTTTGGATGGCATCAAGAAATGGAATGTTCAACTTGACTTGTGAGAAGATTTCCCTCATTATTTCACTCAATACATGCTTGGTTTTACCCCTCATGCGTTGAGGAAATGGTGCAGATTATGGAGTTGGTTGTTGAAGTGTTGTTTCATTCACATTATTATCAGTTTCTTCAGTTTGATCTTATAGTTCATTTGAATTTTCATTAGAGTTTGAATCTTCACATGGTTTATGACTTATCTATTCAGGTTTTTCAATTGATTCCCCACTTCATAAAACTGTCACAGCCTTTAGTTGTTCTTGAGTTGTTTGAGTGAAACTTGTCTCTCCCCTTGATGTTTGTTGTGGAATGGCCTGTGTGGGCATGGGTTCCTTTCCAGTTTTTATGGTTTTAAGTTCTTGTTTAATGGATGAGAATTATGAGTTCAATTTGTCCATTTGTTTTCACAGTTGTTCTAGTAGGCTTTGTGGAACATTTTGGGTTGGTGCTTGAGCTTGTGGGTTTATCCTAGGAGGATACTATGGTTGTTGGATAGGTTGTTGAATGGGTTGTTGGATAGGTTGTTGATATTAGAAATGAGGATGTTGGAATTGGACCGTTTGTGGTTGGAACTGATTATGAGGTTGAATGTTTTATTGAGGGTATGGGTTGATACATTGTTGTTGTGTTGGTTAATGATTATCCTTCCAATGAAAGCCTGGATGGTCATTATACCTTGGATTGAAGGTGTTCGTGAATTGTGGCTTTTGAAAGTTCATTGAATTAACTTCTTATGGTGGTCCTCCTAAAAGAACATCCTTGATGGAAGTAATGGTTGGGCAATTATCAGTCTTGTGGTCATTCTTGTCACAAATTGTACAAACAAGCTCAACAGTTTGGGTTTTGTGGACCTTCCTAAGATCAATCTCCTCAACATTCCTCGTGAGTGCAGCAAGTTTTTCTCTAAGGTTTTCTTCTTCTCCAAGAGTGTACATTCCACCAGATTTGGGTGGATTCTCATAGTATGGTGATGTTCCCCATGTTTGGTTTTGTTCAGCAAGATTTTCTAGATACTCATAAGCATCATTTGTGGCTTTGTTTTTAAAAGGTTCCATTACACATCATATCAATGAATTGATTGTTTCCAGGACCCAACCCTTCATAGAAAATTCTCACTTGTTCTGGGATTAAGAAACCATGGTGCGGTGCCATGTTTAGTGTGTCCTTGAACCTTTCTCGTGTTTCATAGAATGTTTCTCCATCTCTTTTAAAAAAGTTTTGTATGCTCTTTTTAAGTGCTATTGTTTTGTGATGGGGGGAAGTATTTTTTATAAAATTCTCGTTGAAGTTGGTCCCAAGAGTGAATGGATGCTGGTCTCACATTGTTTAACCAATTCTTTTCTCGATGCTTAAGGGAAAAATGGAAAAGTCTCATTTTAGAAAATTCAATTTTATTTTGTGGGAACATGGTTTCGACAATGTCATTAAATTCTTTAACATGAAGGTAAGGCATCTCAGACTCCATCCCATGAATGGATGGAAAGTGGTTCGGGACATGGGGTTTGAAAACATATTGGGCATATCCTATGTTATCATGCCTAATGCATGAGGGTGCATTGGTCCAGGTTGGTGTGAGGTAGTCATTCATGGTCGGGTCTGCAACAATTCCCAAGTTAGGGTCTTGCTTGTTATTTTGGTTCCCTCCCCGGTTTATGATTTGGTTTTGTGGGAGATTCTCCATTGTATCGAACTCAACGTCTGAATTTGGAGTATTAGGAAGATTTGGATCTAAATGAAATAGACCTCTATTAGTTCTTGACTCCCCAGCCTAGGAGTATCCGCCCTAACTAATTTGTTTGAGATATCGCAGGTGTAGGCGGACATGGGCCAAAAGAAAAAAAAATCGAGAAAGGGAAAAGATAAGAGAATTGGGATGAGAATAGAAGAATGGGGGTAAGAAAAGAAGGTTTTTGGTCTTAGGAACTTACTTGGTCCCAGGAAACGGTTCCAAAATTTGGTTACACACAAATTTACCCTACTGGTAAAAGCGATCAATGTAGTACATGTAGGGGTCGAGTCCACAAGGACTGAAGAAGTGACCTTGAGACACTATGATTGTGTGAAGGATGCGCTATGAAGTAGCTGACATTGGGTTTGATTTTGGATGGTTTTTAAAGAACACTAATAAACCTAAGTGAATTCAATTAAATGGAAATGGGTTGATCTTAGGATTATGCTCGGGGTGGATTGAATGAATTTTACTTCATTAGACAATTTTGGATTTATTAATTTTTGATGAATCCATTCTTCAAAAATAACATTACATTCATCATTTTCTGGATTGGTGCTTACTAAACACAATTACTAATCCCATATAAACATAGAGAACCAAATTCATTATTTCTCTGAGGTATATGGTCATTTAGTAATTGAATTTAGTTTTCTCAAACACAGTAAATATGAAGAGTAGAAAAAATTGAATAATGGATGTCTTGAATTAATTATCCAATTAACAACAATTCGTTCATAAAATAAAATTCAATCCAGCCTTTGCATCCTCCTAAGATCATCCCATTAAGGGATTAGACCTCCATTGATGGTATACTCTCAATGGTGGGAGGAATATGGCTAACAAGAATTGGATTGAAGAAATTAAAACCCTGGAAATAATGAGCACTCCTCCGTGTGTGTGAATGAAATTCACACCTATGTGTGAACTAATTCACAACAACACAGAGATATCACTGTGCTTTGTGATAATAAAGTTTTAATAAAAGAAATGGAAAATATAGAAGTGAATGAAGTTGATTAAGAACATAAATATACAAAAAAGAAACTTACATGGAAATGGAAAACCATACAAAGGAAATTTGGAAGCATAACCTTACAATGAAACAAGCAACAAAAGATGATATGAAAAATATCCACCCCTATTCCCTTCACCAATAGATCCTTATATAGGAATATTAAGAGGCTTAGGATTATCCCACAATAAATAATTCACCCCCTACAATTAATAGAGTCAAATGGAGGGTGAATAGTCAAAACGAAATTGAGGATTCGAATTTGACCCGGAAAACTGTCCAGATTCGTCCACCATATTGACATGTAAATTAGAAAATGAAGAAGGCTGCATCCGGAGGGGTTGTAGAAGAAAAATATCTTATTCCATCTGTCCTCTATAAGATGTAAAGATTTCAGGAAATTTGGCTCATCCGTTCGGATGTTATGGTCGAAATGGTGGGGCGTAGTATTGTGCATTAATGTCGGGTCTGCCATTTAAATCTCAACTTCAGATCCCTTTATCATCATGAAAACATCAGAATTAGCTCCGGTCACAGTTGAATAAAATTATCCTCATATTTTTATCTTTCTACTGTACAAATCTGAGCTTCATTGGGCTTGGATTCTTGGCCCCACATTTGTTTGATGGGCCATAGGCCCATTATGCTTTTTCCAGCAAGTTTCTGTCTTCAGGCACAAAATTCTCCATCTTCCTTTGAGATTCATCCAGCGGACCTAAAAGATAAAATGTTCCAATCAAAGTAATCAATCATATCCAAAAATTGACAATTCACAAGATGAATATAATATTTTTAACAAAAAAATGAATGATTGGGCCCAAATTTTCATTTTAAACATGAATTGCATTTTTTATGAGAAATGAAGTTCTATTTATGTAATGCACTAAAAAGAATGTTTATGGACTTTGGAACAACGAATATAAAGATATTAACAATTAATATTAGCCACATTCAGTGACTAATCAAGGCCCTAAAAATCAAAAACCATTAACCCAAAAAATCCTAAATCACTCTTCACTAACAAAATTCATACAATAATCCAAAAAAAAAACTTATCCCCTACCTAATAAATCAGAAAACCCTTATCCCTAGAAAACCTGCAATGCTTATCCCCCAAACAATCTATACACTCATCCACAAAAAACACAAAAGAATCATCCAAAGAATACTATAAACAATAATCCCCAAAATACTATACTCCTGTAGAACAAAAAACAATTCACCAACCCCAGAAAAAACTAAACCTCCATCCAAAAAAACCATAAAACCTCATAGAAAAAAATCCCCACAACCACAACCCACTGTCCATAATCCCTTATCCCTTAGAAACCCTAGTCCCTCATCCAATGGAAATCCAAATAACTCATCTTTTAAAAACATTAAATCCCCAACCACAAAAAACATAAATCCTTAACCCCAAATAACTCTAAACCATCAACTCCAAAAAACCAAAACCCCCTGCCAAAAAAAAGATAATCCCTATTCCTAAAAAATCCTAAACCGACATCCTCCAAAATACCTAAATCTTTAACACTAGAAACCCCTTAAACCTCATCCCTAGATAACTCTAGACCCTGAGACCTAGAAAAAAACAAAACCTCATCCCCAAAAAGCCGCAACCCCCAAACAACTCTAATATCTCTACCCTTGAAAACCCTAAACCCTCTTCCCTAGAAAAACATAAACATGATTCCCCTAAAAACCATAAACCCTCATCCCCTAAAAACTGTAATCCATAAGGCTCAACAAAGAAATAGAAACATACCATGAAATCCCCAATCCTTCATCCCTTAAAACACCAAAACCTACATCCTAGAAATGAAATTTCATCATCCCCTACAAAAAATAAATCATTTGTCTTAAAAATCCTTAAACATAGATAAAGCCAAACACTTATCCTATAAAACATTAAAACCACTTCCCTAGAAAACAATAAAAAAATTCCAAACAAAACCCTAAACCATCAGCCTTAGAAAACCCAATATTCGAATCCCTCATCACAAAAAAACCCTAATCCCACATCCATAGAAAACTTTAACACCTCATACCTAGAGGTCCCTTAACCCTCATCTATAGAAATACATAAACATTATTCCAAAAGAAACCCCAAACTCGGATACCCAGATAAAAAGAACCATCAACCAAGAAAACCCCAAACCCACATCCCTAGAAAATACTAATCCCATATCATCAGAAAATACGAATCCATCAAACCCTGAAAACCCTAATAAAAAATCATCCATAATACCTAATCCCTATTCCCAATAATATCTGAAAACATCATCCCTAAAAAACCGTAATCCTTCATCCCCCAAGAAACTCATACCCTCATCCCTATTAAACCCTAAACCCTAAAACCTATAAAACACTAATCCACAACCCTAGATAACCATAAAAAAATAATCCCCAAAAAATGATAAACCCTTATCAAAACAAAATCCTAAACCATTTTCGCCAAGAAACCTATAAACCTAAACCCATAAAAACACTAAACCCTCCTCCCTAGGAATCCTTGACATGTATGCCAAGAAAACACTAAAACATCATCCCCAAAAATCCATAAACCCACATCCCTAGAAATCCTAAATGCTATTCCACAGTAAACCCTAAACTGTCGGCCCCAGAAAACCCTAAACCCCAAACCCTTGTAAACCAAAACACTCATCCCAAGAAAACAATAAACCCTTGCCCTAAAAAAACCAAACACCCCCATCACTAGGAACCTCTAAACCCCCACCCCTAGAAAACGCAAAACACCCATATCCAAAAAACCCTAAACCCCATGGCCCTAACAATCCTAAACACTGACCTAAAAAAACCATTCTCAGAAAACGCCAAACATACAAACCTAGAAACCCCAAAACCCCCATCCACAAAAAACATAAATCCCAAACCCAAGAAAACAATAAATCATTATTTTAAGAAATCCAAAAACATAAAAACCCCAAAACACTGATCCCCACTATACCCTTAACCTCCACCATTAGAAATCACTAAGCCTCCATCCATGGAAAACACTAAACCATCATCCCAAGAATACCCTAACCCCCTGCCTCAATAACCCTAAACCCAAATCCCAGAGAAACATAAACCACTATCCCAATAAAACTCAATACCATCGTCCTCTAAAAAACCTAAACCATCATAACCATGTCAACATAAAACCCCATCCCTATAATACCCCAAAACCCCAGTCCCATAAATACCTAAAATCAAAACCCCATTAAACACTAAACCCAAAGCCCAATAAATCCCTAACCCCTCACCAATAGAAAATGCGATACACAAATTCCTAGAAAAACCAAATCCCTTAACTCCATAATACCCTATACCCTTATCCCCCCAAAACCCTTAAGCCACATTCCTGGAAATTAAAAAATCATCATCTCTAGATAAACCTATATTCTAAACCCCAAAAAATATAAACCCTCATCTATTGAAAACCCTTATCCCTCGGCCCAATAAACCCCTAAACCCAAATCCACAGAAAACCCCAAAGCATGATCCGCAAAAAAAAATCCCTCAACCTATGAAATCATAAACCCTCAGCACTAGTTAACCAAAAACCCACTGTGCAAGAAAAATATAATCCCTCATCCACCAAAATCCCAAAACCATAAGCCTAAGAAATCCTTATTCCCTCATCCCTAGAAAATACTTTAACCTCAGCAACAATAAAACTAAAATCACCACCAGAGAAATCCCTAAAACCTAACCCTATAAAATCATACCTCCCATGCCAAAAAAATTTAAAACATCATACCCAAAAACCCTAAATCCTAATCCTCAAAAAACTATACAACGTCATCCCAAGAAATCTACATCCCATCATCCATATAAAACCCTAAACATATATCCATAAAAAACAATAAACCCCTAGTCCATAACTCCCTAAACCCTCATCCCCAGATATCCCTAAACCACCTATCCTAAAAAAAACTAAATCCCAGCCCCTAGAAACCGTAAAACCTCAAGTCATTAAAACAATAAAGCCTCTACAAAAAAACACTAATCCCTCAGCCCCCAAAATGTCTCCATTATCATCTATACAAAAATAACACTAAACCATCGTTCCTAGAGAAACCAAAACCCTCAAAAAACAAAAATCAAAAACTAGAACCCAAAGAAAACAGAAGACCTTCAGCCGTAGAATACACTATAATGCCAACCACGTAATACTGTAAATACACAGGCTCATGAATCCCTAAACCCTCACCCTTAGAAAACACTAATCCTTCTATCCTGAATTATCCGAAAACCTCATCGCTAAAAAAATACCAACCATTAACACCATAAAACCCTAAACTCTTATCCATAGAAAACTGTAAACTCACATTCCCATAAAACCCATAACCCTCATCCCTAGAAAACTAAAAATCATCAGCCTTAAAAAAACCAAAACCCTCATCATTAGAAAATCCAATAAATATATACCATGAAAACCCTAAATCCTCATCCCTAGATTACATTGAACCATCATCCCCATAGAACACGAATAAATAATCACTAAAACCCCTAAATCATCATCCCACAAAAATCATAAATCCTTAGTTAGGGTAAATACTAAAAAATCATCCTCAGAAACCCCTAAACGCTTAGACCATGTAATCCATAGTAACTCAAACATATAGCACCATTAAACATGGACCCCAAAAACACTAAACCTTCATCCCCAATGAAACCTAAATCCCCATACCGTGAAAACCCTAAACCCGGATCACTAAGAAAACATAACCACCTATCCCTTAAAATACCTAATCCCTAATATAGGTGAAAATATAAACTGTTAGCCCCTGGAAACCCCAAACCAATAATCCAAGGAAAACCGATCACCCTAATCCACATAAAACACTAATACACATGACCTAGGAAACCAAAAAAATACAATCCCTGAAACCCCTAAAATATCAATCCCACGAAAAACTAAACCCCCAACCTATGGAAACCCTAAACATATAACCCCAGAAAACCCTATAACCACAATACCAAAATCCATAAATCCTCATCCCCAAAAACCACTAATCCCTCAGGACTAGAAAACCATAAACCCTCCTCCCTAGAAAACCGTAAATCGTAGATTTGCAAAAACCTAATCCCACAACCCTATAAGTGAAAAGGCCATCAGCTGTATATAAAATTATGCACTAACCCATTGAAAATCCTAAACCCTCTACCCTATAATACCATAAATCCTCCGCATTTGAAAACCCTAAATCTGCATCCCAAGGAAAATTATAACCATCAATCCTAGAAAACTGGAAACCATCACACCTAGAAACCCCTAAACAATGAACCCTATAAATACCCAAAACAGTCAACCATGAAAACCCCTAAACAATTATCCCCATAAAACCATAAACCGCTATATCTAGGAAATCTAAAACACTCATCCCTTAAAAAGACATATTACCCAACCATAGAAAATCTTATACCATTAACCCTATTAAACCCTAACTGATTATCCCTAAAAACCCATAATCCCTCACACCCATAGAAAACTAAACTCAAATCTATAAAAAATCCTAAACACACATCCTTAGAAAACTATAATCAGTCATCATCAGAAAACACTATGATCTATGCCTTGATAAACCAAAAACACTCATCACTATAAAACAATAAACACTTAGCCCCAAAATACAATATTTCCTCTTTAATAGAAAACTTAAAACACTCACCCTATAAACCCATATATCCTGACCGCCAAATAACCCTATTAACCAAGCCGTAGAAAACCCTAAACCCTCTATACTTGAAAACTATATAACCTTATACCTAAACCCTAAAACCATATACTTAGAAAACACATAATTCTGATCCATAGAAAAACCTAATACCTCTTCCCTAGAAAACACTAAACCCCCTACCATAGAAAACACTAAAATCACATCCCATTAAAATAATAAATCCTCAGTCCTAGAAACCCATAAACCTTTAATCCAGGAAAATCATACACCATCATCCAACGAAAACCATAATCCCTCATCCCAAGAAAACCCCAATCCCTCATCTTCTGAAAATTGTAAACCCAAATACACATAAAGCATGAATCCCACATCACCAAAAAATTATAACCCATTGTCCTAAAAAAATGTATACCCTCAACCCTAGAAAATTCTAAACACTAATCCATAGAAAACCATAAAACCTCAATGCCAGAAAACTGCAAACACTCTATCCTAGAAAACCCTGAACATAAGCCCTTGAAAACCTCTATCCCTCATCCCCAACAAAGTCTATAAACATTCATCCCTAGAAAATAATAAACGCGATCCCATGAAAAACCCAAACCCTCAACCCATGAAAAACATAATCACTCATCCCAAGAAAACCCTAAACCCTTATCACAATAAAATCCAAAATATTTATACCCATATAACCCAAAACCCTCAGCTAATAAATTCCCTATAATGTTACTCTAGAGAACCCTAAACTCACCTCCCTAAAAAAACCTAATCTGTTATCCCTAAAAAATTAAAATCCCTCATGCACAGAAAATGATAACCCCTCATCCCTCAATTAACCTATAACCTCATCACTAGAAAACATGAAACACCCATCCACAAAAAACTCTAAACACTCATACCTAGAAAACTGTAACGTACTAGAACTAGAAACCACAAATTCTATAGCCATAAAAAACCTTAAAATAACATGCCTATAATTACATAAACTATCACCCTATAAAATAATAATCCAATGACCTCATAAAATCCTACTTACATGTCCACAGAAAAACATAAACACATAGATCAAAAAAATCCTAAAACTATAGACCTTGTATACCGAAAAAAAGCATTATAAAACCATAAACCCGCACCTATTTAAAATTCAAAACCCCAAGACACATAAATCTGATATCCCCTAGTCCTAGGAAACAATAATCCCCCATCCCATGAATCCCTAAACCACCGTCCCTAAAATACCATAAATCCATGCCCCTAGATAATCCTCAAAACGTATCCCTAGGAAACCCAAATCCCCATATTGTAGAAAACCAATAACTCTTGCCTCAAAATATCTCAAACCCACATCCGTATATATCACTAATTCCATTTCCCAAGAAAATGGTAAACCCTCATCCCATTATCTAACTAATCCCTTAATGTAGAAAACACTAAAACACCATCCCCAAAAAACCCTAAACCCTATCCCCTGGTAACCCTAATTCCCTATCCATATAAAATTATATAGTCAACCCTAGATGAAACTAAATACTCTAGAAAAAAATCCTCAACCTCTAACCCCCAACCCCATGAATCCTTAAACCATCAACCATTCAAAATCCTAAACCCTGAACACTATAATACACTAAAAAATCAACCTAAGAAACCCTATACTTTTGAACCAAAAAACCCTAATCCCTCATCCAAACAATCCATCATTCCGTAACCCAAAAAAATACCTACCCCATTATGCCCAAAAAACACAAATCCTTAGAATCTATAAAACCTCATCCTCTGAAAAACATACACCATTATCACTCGAAAAATGAATCCCACGGCCTTCAAAAACCTATACCCTTAGCCTCAAAAAACCCTAAACCCAAAGCCTTTGAAAACCCTAACCCCAAAGCCTCAGAAAAAAATTAAACCCACAGCCACATAAAATGTCATCCCTAAGGCCCAAAAAACCCTATTCCCTCAGCACCCAAAACCCAAAACCCATAGCCCCAAAAAACAAAAATGGTAGAGAAAAAAATGAAAACCCCAACTCCAAAAATTAAAAAATTCACATACCTCATAAAACCCAAAACCATCAATCCTAGAAAAACCAAAACTACCTGCCCTAAAAACCCATAAACCATCATATAACAAAAACAAAAATACCTCATCCACCATAAACCCTATAACCTTATCCCCATAAGAAACTAAACACCCACCCCCAGAAATCCATAAATACTCTCATCATAAAAAGCCAAAAACCTCGGGCCCTAAACAACTCAAACCCTTATCCCCAAAAATTCCCTAAAACATTACCCCATAACAAATAGAACCCCAATCACTAGAAATCCTTAATGGTTTATCTCTTGATAAACTAAAACCCCCAAGTCCAAAAAAAACAATACCCTAAACCATAGAAAATAAAAATTCCCTGGCTAATAAATCCTTAGATCCTTATACCTATAATACACTAAACCCTAATCCCCAAAATACCCTAAACCCTTATCCTAAAAAACTCTATTCACGCAGCCCTATAAAACCCTAAACCATCAGGCACATAAATCCCTAAACCATCAGACCCGAAAAACCCAGAACCCTCAAGCGAAAAATTCCTAAATAGTTATATTTTTATAAAACTGAAGTCTCATATCTAGAAAACCCTATACTAGTAGCCCATGAAATCAATTAATTCACATCACTATAATAACCTGACACTGTTGACCCTGAAGACCCTAAACCCCCAACACCAATAATCCGGAAAACCTTGGCACGAAAAGACCCCAAATCCATGACACCAAAAAACCCAAACACACTTCCCCAAAAACTCATATACCCTCATTCATAGAAAACCCTAAACCATAAATAACATAAAACAATAATACCCTCCCCAAAAAACCCTAAACCCCTACCCCAATAATTTCCCAAAACCTTAGCCTAAAAAAAACAAGACCCTCAGACCCAAACAAACAGAAACCCTCTATACCAAAAATCCAAAAAACCAAACCTCTAAAAAACCATAAACTAAGAACCATGAAATTCTCAAAACTGTAATATTTGGAAAACACAAAACACTCAAAAAAACCATAGAACATAAACTCTAGAAAATCCTACACCCCCAAACCCTAAAAATCAAAACACTTCTTAACCATAAAACCCAACAACTGGAGCCATGAGAAAACATAAACCCACAACCATAGAAAATGAAAAACCCTCCTCGGTAGAAAAAAACTAAACCCCGACCACAGAAAACCCTCAAACCCCAACTCTAGAAAATAATATACAATCATCCATAGAAACCCATTAACACTTATCCTCAGAATACCGTAAACCCTTAACCTTAGAAAACCTTAAACCCAAACCCCTTGGATATTTAATACCCACAAACCAAGGGAATCATATAACCACATCTATAGAATTCCCTACACCCTTATCCACACAAAAAACTAATCCATATTCCCAAAATATGAACCTAAACCCATTGAAATAAAAAACCATAATCAATCAGCCCTAACATCCATTAAAACCACATCCAAAATCCTCCATAAAACATTATCCCAAAAAAAGAAAAACAATAAGAAAAAAAATTACACTATATGTCCAAAAAAACACATAAATCCCATTCCCCAAAAAACCATATACCATAATCCTAAAAATCCCAAAACCCACATACCCCAAAATCCTTATACACTTATCCCCACAAACTCATGAACCCTAATCCCAAAAAAACCGTAATCTCGTATCCCCATAAAACAGTAAACCCTAAGATAAAAGACCCTCAAACCCTCATCCCCATAAAATCCCAAACCCAAATCCTTAGAAAAAACAAAAACCTTCATATTCATAAAACAATATACCTTTAGCAATGAAAAATCTAAAACTACAACCCCTAAAAACACAATACCATTAGCCCCAAAAACCATAAATCGTGATACTGAAAAACTATAATCCCTAATCTTCAGAATATCATAAACCCCTATCCCCAAAAAACCCTAATCTTTTGGTCCAATAATACAATAAAACCTAATCCCCATACAACTATACACCTTCTACCCAAAAACCCTACTCCCTTAGCCCATAAGTCCCTTAACCCCAATCCCTATAAAAAACTAAACCTGTAGCCCATGAAAAATCCTAAACCCTCAACCCTATATTATCCTAAACCCTCATCCCTATAGACAGTAAAACCCTAACCCTATAAAACCATTAAACTATATTCCTTAAAAAAAATTACCCCATCCCAAAAACTCCTTAAACCCTTAGCACCAGAAAACCATAATCCTCGAATCCCAGAAACCCCTAATCCCCCCGATCTATAAAACACTAAACCATCAACATCAGAATAAACTAAATCCTCATCCCAAAATCCCAAAACCCTTATCCCTAGACAACACTAAACCCGTATCCCCAAATAACCCTTTTTCCTCTGCCCTATGAAACCATAAACCCTCAGCCCCCGAAAACCATAAAATCTATCCCTGGATAACCCTAGACACTCAACCCAAGAGAACTTAAAAACCTAATCCTCATTAATCCCCTGTACACATAGCCCAATAAATACCTTAAACCGAAATCCATTGAAATCCCTATCCACTTGGTATTATAAAATCCTAAAACATGATCCATAGAAATCCATGGATAAATATCCCCAACAAACCATAATCCCACATTCCCATAAAATCCTAAACCCATAGACTAACAAAACACTAAACCCTCCCATCCAAGAAACCCTAAAATGTAATAAACACCCAGCCATAGAAAACCTGAAACCATCAACCCCAAAAAACAATAATCCCACAAACCTAAAATATAATAATCTCTCTACACCAAAACCTTCAAAAATGAATCACCATAATACCATAAAACATCATTCCGAAAAAACCCATAAACCATGATCCCCCAAATCCCTAATAACACATCCCCAAAAACCATAAACCCTTAGCCTCAACAGCCTCTAAACCCTTGTCCACATGATTCACTAAATCCTCATCACTATAATCCACTACACCATAATACCAAATATGAATTACCCTTCCTCCCCAACAATACCTAAACCATTATCCCTAGAAATCTATAAACCCTCAACCATATGAATCCATGTACTCTCAGCATTGGAAATTCCAAAACCCTCATCCCTAGAAATACCTAAAATCTTCCCCATAAAACACATAAACTCAATCCTAGAAAAACCAAAACCCTATCCCTAGATAACCCCTAACCGTCATCCCAAATAAACCCTCCATCATCTTATGAATAAACTAAATCCTCATCAGAAAAAAAATCTGACACGTATTCTATAAAAACCCTCAACACCCATCATTACAAAACCATAAACCCTCAGCCACATGAAATCATAAACCCCCATAACAGAAAACCCTTTCCCCCTTAATACCAAAAATTTTCATCCCCAAAATATCAGAATACCTTATCAATAGAAAATTCAAAACCTCGTCACTCGAAAACACAAAACCATCATCCCTAGAATACCCTAAACCCCAAATCATAGAAAACAGGGAATCCTCTACCAAAAAAACATCAAGCCCTCATCCCATGGAAACCCTAATCACTCAGACCCAGAAAACCCCAAACCATCATCCCCAAATGACCCTTAACCCTCAAAAATAGAAAACCATAAACCCTCATCCCTTTAATAAATTTAACCCCTATAAATTGATAACCCAAAACCCTCATCCCCAAATTATATTAAATACCCATTCCAATAAAACCCTTGACCCACAATCTCTAAAAATCCAAAATCCAAATCCATTGAAAACACTAAAACCCCATCTCCAGAAAATTCTAAATCCCTATCCCCTCAAAACCATAACATAATATCTTGGAAAACCCCTAAACCCTCATCCCAATAAAACCCTAAACAATTTTTCCTAAAAACCCAAATATGTCATCCACAAAAAACCTTAAACCCCAAACCCTGATAAACCCCAAACCCACAACCCAAGAAAAGCATAAACACAAATACCTAGAATTTACTAACCTGCTATCTTTATAAACTCTTTACCTATATACATAGATAACCCATAACTCTCACCACCAGCAAATAATAATAAAAATTCCTATAAACCCTAAACACCAATCAATTGAAATTCCAAAAAAATTATCCCTAGATGAAAATGTTCCCTTATCACCAAAAAACCCAGAATCCCCTTCTTCTTGAAACAATATACTCCCAACATCAAAAACCCCTAACCCCTTAGCACTAGAAAAATATAAAACCTCATCCCCAAAAATCCATAAACAATGATCTAACACAACACCTATAACCTCATTCCAAGAAATCCCTATACCATCAAACCATAAAAACCATAAACCATCATCCTCTAAAAATCATAAACCCTTAGCCCTAGTAAACACATTACACCCAACCCTATTCAACCGTAAACCAAAAACCATAGAAAACTGATAACCTGAAACCATTAATTACCATAATATATTATTCCTAGAAATCCCTAGACCCTTAGCCTAAATAACCTAAAACATAATCCCTATAAATACCTATACCCCAACCCTAGAAAACAATAATCCCAAAATCCCAAAGAACCATTAACCATCTACAATAGAAATCCTCAAACCCTTAACCCTATAAAACAGAAAATGAAAATCCCAATAATATATAGACCCACATCCCCTGAAATACTTAAATCCTTAGAAATAGACAATAATTAACACTAAAAACCATAAAAACATATACCTCTAGTAGCAGAAATCTTTAAACCCATATCCCCAAATTACCTAAAACCCTCACCCCTATAGGAACCCGAATCCATAACCCCATAAAAATGAAAAAAATCATCCCTAGAAAACTCTAATCCCTTATCCCCAATAAAAATTAAACAATCATCCCCCAAACCTCATAAACTCTAATTTATAGAAAATCATAACCCCACATCCATAGAAAAACCTAATATCATTGCCCCAAAAAACTCTTAAACCCTAGCTGTAGAAAACCCTAAACCATATACCCTAGAAATTCCTAAAAAACATACCAAGAAATAGCTAATTCCTAAGACCAATAATTCCTAAAACCCACACCCCATGAAAAGACTGAGACCTCATCCAAAAAGAACAAAAAGAAATCACATGCCCTGAATACACTAAACACACATTCCTAGGATACCCTATTCCCCCTCCCCATAAAACCAAAAACCCTCATTCCCAGAAAAACCTCTTCCCTCAGAACCAAAAAACCCTTAAATCACATACCTAGAAAACCCAAAACCATCATCACTAGAAAACCCTAAAACCGTAGGCTTTCCAAACCATAAACCCTAAGCACTGTACTAATCCTCAATTATAAGTAGGACCCATCACATTTATTTACTCAAAATAATATCTACAAAATCTATTTCAATAGCAGCGTCAAAAATGCCAATACGAACTCAATTAATTACTTCAAAAGATAAAAAACATGAATCAAAGAGTAATTTAATATGAAAAATCTGAATCAAAAATATTTTTCTATAAGAAGTTCAAAACACTAAACCCACATCCCCTTAATACTCTAAACCATCATCACTAGAAAAAGATAAACCATCATCCATTGAAAATTATAAGCACAAATAACCCTAGAACATTAGCTTCATAAAACCCTAATGCCTCTCCCTAAAAAACACTAAAGCCTCATCCCCACAACACCATAAAAAAATCATTTCTAGAAAACCCTAATATTGAATCTATAGAATAACCTAAACCCTATTCCACATAAAACAGTAATCCCACAATCCGAATGATCCTTATACACTCATCCCCCCAAACCCCCATAACCCAAATCCCTCAAGACTAGAAAACTCTAAACCACCATCCACATCATACCCTAAATCTTATCCATAGAATACACTAAACCATTATCCAAAGATAAAAATATGCAATAAACCCTATTGAACTGTATTACCCCTGGCTGAAAAATCCAAAACCCTCATCCCTATAAAAAACTAAACCCTCACACCCAAAAACACTAAACCCACATCCCCAAAAAAAACTAAAACCATAAACTCCAAAACTCTAGAACATAATTCCCAAAAAAAATATATCCTCAGACCCATCTAAATAATAGACCATGAGCTTCAAAATATGATACACCTTCCTCCTCTAAAAACACTAAACCACTAGAACAAATAAATTCTAAAACCTCATCTCTAAATAATCCTAAACCCTTATCCCTAAATAATTATAAAACCACACTCCAAAAAAAAACTAATCCCATTTTAAAACCATAAAACCTAATACCTAAAAACCTAAATTCCATTTTAATAGAAAACCCAAACCCATGAGCCAATAAAATCCTAAGCACTCTTCCCCAGAAAACCCCCAACCCTCAGCTCCATAAAACATGAAACACTTATCCCCAATAGTCCCTAAACCCGGTTCCCACAGAAACCCTAATACCAAAAATCTACATACCCTTATACCCCAAAATACCACAAACCCACTAGAATGTGAAAACCCAATCCATAATCCAAAATAATACCCCCAAATTAATTTCATAAAAAACCCAAACCATCTTCCAAATAAATTTACAAACCAATAGCCCAAAAAAACCACCATCCCAAAAAAAACCACTTACCCTTATCCTAAAAAACTATAAATCCTCATCCCTATGAAACCCCAAACCCTCATCCCCAAATAACCAACCCCTCATCCCATAAAATCCAAAACACTAATCCCTCAAAAAAACCCCAAACCCTCATCTTGAAAAAGAACAAAACAGTCTCCCCAAAAAACCAACGATACCTTAGCCACAAAAAACCCCAAACCCCCATCAATAAAAATCCCCAAACATCCATCCTAAAAATACATCACACCCTCAACACAAAATAATCCCAAACCCTCAACCACAAGGATCGCAAAACTGTCATTCCCAATAAATCACAAACCCTCAGCCCAAAAACCCATAATCCATCATCACCAAAAACCCTAAACCCACAACAACCAAATTCCTAAAAACCAAATTTGTAACGCCCCGACCCTAGTTACCCAGAGTCGGTGCATTATTACATAACATTGGCATGATCACAAGAAAGATCAAATCTCTAAAGACCAAATGGCTTAGTAGCCTTGGAAACACTAGATATATTCATAAGTTTTACATTACATCATAAAATGAAAAACTAATACAACAACATAATGTCCCCATAGTCCACACTATTATCCCCTCATAATATCCCTGCCGGTCATTCATAACTTACTTCTTCACATCCTGGGAAAAATAAAACATAGAAAAGGTGTGAGCTCAAATGCCCAGTAAGGATAACAATATAGCGGAACATTCAAAAAAAGCATAAACATTTAAGGCAACGCATTACTAAAACAAAAGCCGTTTAAAATTGAACTTAAACATAGTATGGAAAAAGTAAAATGAAATAATGCCATTTACTTATTCACATGGATATTCTACTAATCTAATAATCACATGCAATATCAATAACCACTTTCATAATGTTGGAATGCATAATGCCATACTATCATAACCACATAGCCAAGGCCTCATGCCAAGACTACAAATAAGATTTTGCCAAGGCCATGTGCCAAGACACAAGTTTGTCTCATGAGACCTACCAATACATCGAGGAGCTATAGCGGGCTCCACCAGTCACATATTTAGTCCAATGCATTACCATATGAGAAGGTTTAAACATAACATAAACATTCGTATTAAAAATAGAAAACGACATGTCAAT
Source organism: Viscum album (assembly GCA_963277665.1). Lineage (NCBI taxonomy): Eukaryota > Viridiplantae > Streptophyta > Magnoliopsida > Santalales > Viscaceae > Viscum > Viscum album. The sequence continues at coordinate 1,533,895,013 of OY728160.1, read as the reverse complement.
AATTTCACCATAAACTATGAATGGTATAAAAATAGCACATCCAAATTAAAACATATCACAAAACCATCAATACAATATAGAAGTTTTGTATCATAATAAATTAACTTCAAATAAGCGTAAAATCCATCAAAGGATGTTGACATAGATGAAATCAAAACTCTTTTCAGAAAAATATCTCTTTCTATTTTAGAAATCATTTAAGAGCCATATAAAATAAAACATTTTCTTTTAAAATATTCTTATAAGCTTGTAAGGAAAGCTTTGAAGATTTTATAAAGGCGGAAAATAGCCACAACCGCAGTATAACTTAAAAAAAACATTTTTACCTTAATTCTGTCGAAAAGGTTAAAAAGTACCTTGTTTTGAAAATGACGGAAAGATTACTCTTATAAAAAGTCAAAAAAGGGTATAAATGAATTTAACACATATTCCTGTAAATAATAAAAAAATTTTGAAATACATTTTTAAGAAAAAAATGGATGTGGATGATAAAGAGATCCCAGTAGATTATTACATATAAACAAACTCGGATAATGAAGAGATTGTGAAATAACCCTTACCTTGTACTTTTCCTTGGTTGGGGTAGGTTAACATCCTATATAATGGTGAAATAGTTGTTATTAAATTATACAAGAATCATATACATTAATATGATTTCATATATGATCTTTTAATATTGATTTGATTATAATATCTTAGTATTATCGTTGTTTCGGGTGTTAACTTACTTGTTTTCTTTTATATGTTTTGTTATGTAAGACATGTTTGTAAAGGATAGGTTGTATATTATTCATATCCAGAATGATATGAAGTCCTTAAACATCATTTTTTTAAATCATCAAATGATAATTATACTTGAATGGATACGATGGAGAATGAATCTCATCACGTTCGTGGAGACGGTAGTCCATACGTACGCACGAGCGACAATATCATTCTTTTGATATTAAAATAAAATATAAATGGATGGTATATCATATATAAAAAATCATTATCATGTTATATTTATTATTTACATGAGTTACACATCATTATTATACCCATCCAAATAATATTATATTGAATAACAATTACACCGCGACGTGGAGACGGTAAGCCGTACGTACGCACGTATGGTGACATGTTATTAAAAGGGTGGATAGAATACTGAATATGGTTGTACCATATTTATAATAACATCACAGTATATATATGATAGTGGAGTTATTATTTTATAATGGTCATAACAAAGGAAGAAGAAGTGGATGAAGAAAGGAACTTGGAAAAGGGTGGTGAAATCATTACCTCTTCTTCAGTTTCTTTCTTTTTGATTTGATCAAAAGGGCTCTTTAGGTTGGCTTTCTGATCAAAATAAGGCCTCTAGGTTGTAGTGGTGGAAGTTGGGAGAGTATTTGGGCAGATTTTTGCCGATCCAAAAGGATTTTAAGGTGTGAAGAAATAAGAAGTAGGAGTGCCCTTTTATAAGAGGGGTGAGGGGCACCTTTGGAAAAGCTTGAGATATTATTTTATAATAAATTCATATTCGGTTTCCAATGGATCCAAAGTTGATTATTAAAATTTTAAGGTGGGTATGGGTCGAAAACAAATCAACCAATATAATTTAGACAGGTTTGGGTACTTATATTAACCTTATCTTTAAGTATTAACTCTAAGTTAATTAGTTTCACTTCTACAATGTCTCTTTGTATTTTTATGTAATATGTTTAATAAACATACTATATACATCCATGCGACCCCCAAGTGGACCGTTAATGATTAAACTATCATGATATAAGTCTCCTGGCCGATCCTTAGATTTTTACGAATTTAATATCAATTAATAATATAATATTTGTTTTAAGAACTCTTTTATGTCAATTTTGACACTATTCAATAGTTGATTTTTGTGAAACTCATAACAGATTGATTAATTCAAAAAAGTAAATTAAATAAATCCTAATATATCATATTATCCTATAAAATTAGTTTAATTCATTAAAAGTTTCATATTATATTTATTTGGGTATATATAATATCAATTATTTTAATTTTTCACTATTATATTAATTAATTCATCATCATTGTGTCATAAATAAATTAAATTATTTAATGTCTAAAAATGATAAATAAACTATCATTATGTAGGAAATCGTTTTATCTTTCTAATAAAAATTTATAATCTAAAATACAACATATATATCCCTATGTAAAAATTGTTTTGCTAAAAGATATATGCTTCTGTCATTTTTGTATTCATTTTAACTTAATTAAAAAAAAAGTGTCCTTATCACATACAAGTGGCACCATGGGGTCCCAAAATCGACCCAAAGATGCCTATGGTCGAACCTGTATCAGCAAATAAGGCTAGGACATGTTTTATGGGAATTTAGTATTATTATAATATTATTTTTTAACCCTTATTTACCGGATTTACCCTTAACCATGGTAAATAAAATATTTAACGCAGTAATTATTTAAAATGTCTAAAAATAAAAGTTTCCTATTTAAACAATTTTGACATCCTAATTCCAAATATGGAATCCATTTTTCTAAATTCAAAACACAGAAGTGGCAGAAATTAATTTAAAATTAATTCCCGTTGTTAAAACAAAAAGCGTGTTTTTAAGAGATAATAACTATCAAAAGATTGACACTTGTTTATGTTCGATTTAATTGTAAAATTATGTCCAATGACCAAAATTATATTAAATGGTAAAAATATATTCTAAATATACTTTAAAACCACTAAAATTCATAATTTATCACTATTCTCTATTTTGATTAAAAAAGTTGTTTTTAATTAAAATTTAGTAATTTTCACTATTCATAAAAATAATAAAGTTATCCGAAAAGTACCAAAATTTCATCTTAGGCTAAATTCGATATTACGAATCCAAAAATAAAGTCCATTTTGAAATATAAAATATATATAATTTCAAAAAGTTGGTATTACTATTCATAATGGCTAGTTTGATTGGTTATGGTGTGTTAGAACTCGGTGTTGCGTACAACAGACGCTATCACATTATTCAAAGAGAAGCGTACCGTAGAAGCTTGGGGTGTTACATTTTGCCCTCCTTCAAATAATTTCTTCCACGAAATTTCTAGAATACTTATCACATGAAAAGACTCGGGTGGTTCTTCATCATAAGTTCCTCGGGTTCCCACGTTTCCTCTTCCATCTTATGGTTTTTTCACAAAACTTTTACCAAACGCGTCGTCCAGTTTCTCAGTACTTGTTCTCTCGTATCAAGAATCCTGACGGGCTCTTCACAATAAGACAGATCGGGTTCCAGTTCTAATTTCTCATAGGTGAGTACATGCGTTGGGTCAGGCATGTATTTCCTCAACAGAGATACGTGGAACACATCGTGTACTTTGGAGAGACTTGGCGGCATTGCCAATTGGTAAGCCACAACCCCAATTCATTCTAGAATTTCGAATGGTCCGATGTACCTGGGACTCAATTTACCTTTCTTACCAAAACATATGACTCCCTTCCATGGATATACCTTCAGGAAAACATGATCACCGACTTGAAATCCTAAATCATTCTTTCGATTATCGGCATAGCTCTTCTGCCTACTTTGAGCTGCTTTGATGTGATTTTGGATTACCTTCACCTTTTCCATCGTTTCCTCCACCAGTTCTGGGCCTACAAGTTTTCTTTCACCAACGTCATCCCAACAGGTTTGTGTACGACATCTTTTTCCATATAATGCTTCAAATGGTGCCATCTGAATACTCGAATGGAATCTATTGTTATAGAAAGATTCTACTAGAGGTAAATATTGATCCCACATACCCTGAAAGTCAAGTGAGAAAGATCTCAACATGTCTTCTAACATCTGAATAGTCCATTCTGATTGTCCGTCTATCTGAGGGTGGAATGTAGTGCTCAAATGAAGTTCATTATCCAGGGATTTATGAAGGCTTTTCCAAAATCTTGAAGTAAAACGGGGATCACGATCAGAAACAATCGATAGGGGTACTCCATGAAGTCTCACAACTTCATTAATATATAGTCTTGCTAGACGTTCCAGGGGTAGATCTTCTCTTATAGCAAGAAAATGTGCTGACTTGGTAAGACGGTCAACAATAACCCATATTGCATCGTTCCTTCTAGGAGTCTTTGGTAGCCCAATGATAAAGTCCATCGTAATATTGTTCCATTTCCACTCCGGTATGGGAAGAGGTTGCATGACTCCTCCAGGCTGTTGCCTTCTAGCTTTCACGTGTTGACAAACCATACATCTTGACACAAAATCAGCAATCTCCCTCTTCATGCTGTCCTACCAAAAATGTTCCTTCAAATCTCTATACATTTCGGTGCTCCCAGGGTGAATAGAGAAATTGGTACTATGAATCATCCAGCAATTCCCTTTTAAGATCAGGTATATCGGGAACACAAATCTCTTCCCAAATTTCAAAATTCCATCTTCATACACAAAGTCTCTCAATCTCCCATCATTCACAGCTTTAATCTCCTTTTGAAATTCATCATCATCGGTCTGAGAACTCTTAATCTTTTCAAGTAAAGATGGTTTGGCAACCATTTGAAAAAGCATTGATGTTTCACCTTCCCTGGTAATTCCCATGTCCATCTTCACTAGATCCATGAAAATTGGATCCCGTTCAATTCTCATATTGTTCAAAACTCCATGGTCTTTTCTACTCAAAACATATGCCACCTTGTTTGCTTTCCCTAGGTGGTAGTGTATCGTGCAATCATAATCCTTGAGTAATTCAAGCCATCTCCTTTGCCTCATGTTGAGTTCTTTTTGTGAGAAAATATACTTCAAACTCTTGTGATCAGTATAAATCTCACATTTTTCACCATAGAGGTAGTGGATCCATATCATCAAAGCAAAGATCATAGCTGCTAACTCGAGATCATGAGTAGGATAGTTTTGTTCATGAATTTTCAACTGTCTTGATGCATAGGCAATAACTCTATCATTCTGCATATGGACACAACCAAGTCCTTTCCTTGATGAATCACTATAAATAACGAACCCATCGTTCCACGATGGTAGATTCAATATAGGAGCATTGACTAATCTTCTCTTCAGATATTAGAAACATTCTTCACACTCTTTTTTCCAAACAAATTTAACCCCTTTACGTGTGAGCTTCGTTAATGGGTTATCCAATCGGGCAAAATTCTGGACGAAACGTCGATAATAACCTGCCAAACCAATAAAACTACGTACCTCGGTTATACTCGTAGGTGCTAGCCATTCTTGGATTGCCTTGGTCTTAGAAGGATCAACAGAGATTCCATATTTAGAGACAATATGGCCAAGAAAAGAAATCTCATGAAGCCAGAATTCATACTTGCTAAACTTTCCATATAATTCATGTCTTCTCAAAGTTTTCAGGATAATGCGCAAGTGATTTTCATGATCTTCATAGATTTTGGAGTATACCAAGATATCATCAATAAATACCACCACAAATTCATCGAGATACTCCTTGAAAAATATATTCATCAGATCCATGAATACAGAGGGTGCATTAGTCATTCCAAACTGCATTACAGTAAACTCGTAATGCTTGTACCTGGTTCGAAATGCAGTCTTCGGAATGTCTTCCTTCTTCACACACAACTAATGGTATCCAGATCGAAGGTCAATCTTTGAAAAGTATTGAGCTCCATGCAGTTGGTCAAACAAATCATCAATGCGAGGTAGGGGATACTTGTTCATTATCGTTATAGCATTGATCTCCCTATAGTCGATACATAACCTAATAGATCCATCTTTCTTTTTAACAAAAAGAACAGGGGCTCCCCATAGAGAAACACTAGGGCAAGTAAATCATTTATTACTCAATTCCTCTAGTTGTTTCTTTTGTTCAACTAATTCTACAGTGGCCATTCTATAAGGGGTCTTCGATATAGGCCTTGATCCAGGAATCAAATCAATGGAAAACTCAACTTCTCGTTCTGGAGGATGTCCAGGTAAATCTTCAAAAAATACATCTAGAAATTCATTCACAATAGGTACATCCTCTATTTGAAAATTCCTTTCCTCACCCATAGTTATTTCATTCTCTTCCTCCCCAATAATTGAATTTAGTTGAGCTATTGAGGGTGGCTCTAAATAAGAATTAGGTGGTGACGATTCTACTCTAAATATAAGGTGTTCCTTATCATTATCATCAAGAATCGTAACCTCTTTCTTCTTACAATAAATATTCACATCATAGTTCGAAAGCCAGTCCATACTGAGGATTATATCAAACTCAATCATAGGTATGACGATGAGATCAGCAGATAACGAACATTTATGTGCTCTAATGGGGACTGATTCTCAAAACATTGTTGCAATGATACTTCCCTTAGGATTTTTAACTGAAAACTCCCTTGTTAAATCAAATTGAAAATATCTAATTTTCTTAGAAAACTGGGAAGATATGAAATAATGCGATGATCTAGAATCAAATAATGCATTTGCTAAACTTGAGGAAACCATTAAATTACCTACCACCACATCTTTTAGAGCTTCTACCTCAGTAGTAGTGATAACATAAGCCTGGCCTTGATCCCTTGGCCTTTTCTGAGATAAGTTCTCCTGACGCTTAGGACATTCATTTGCATAATGCCCCATCTCCCTGCAATTGTAGCACTGAATGTTGGTAGCTTCCTTCTTCCCCTTGCAATCACGAGCTTGGTGGCCTTTTTCACCACACTTGTAACAGACTCCCATTCCCTTCAAGCAAGTACCAGGATGTTTCTTCCTGCATTTACCACAAGATGGATATTCAACTTTTCCCTTCATCCCCTTATTTCCATTCCCAGATTGATCAGCAGGTCTCTTCTTCTTTTGCTTTTCTTTAAATTCATAAGACTTAGAGAATTCCTTTTCGGTCTTGATAGCACATGATACAATGTCTCCGTACGATGAAAAAGATTGTGACACTAATGCTTGATGGAGAAATGGTTTTAACCCATAAAAGAAATGATTAATCTTACTTCTTGGGTTACGTATATAATCTCCAGCATACCTCGCTATCCTTGTAAAGTTAGCCTCATACTCTGTGACATTCTCATCCTCCTTCTGTCTCAAACTCAGAAATTGCCATTCCATATCTGCTCGATGGTCGTGAGGAATGTATTTTTCTAAAAACCGATCTTTGAACTCCCTCCATTCCATATTTGATACTTCATCATCTTCCTTCGTATTTTGAATCAATGACCACCATTGATCAGCATCTCTAGTGGGGAGGTAAACATCCATGATAACTTTTTCCCTTTCATTACTCCCCAAATCCTGACATATTTTTTCTAGGGAAAATATCCATTGCTCAGCTACTAAGGGATTTGTACTCCCATTGAACATTGGTGGTTGTTGCCTCATAAATCAATCTAACATTGATCCCCCACGCTGCGGATCAGGGTGCTCCATACTGGTAAGGTTATTATTCATAACCTGAGTGAGTTGTCCCAGTATGGTGATTAGCTGATCGGCACCAGTTGCATCACCATATCCACTATAATTATCTTGAGCAGGAGGGAAATCCCTGTATGGAGTGCGTGCATTGATACGGTTTCCATTTCATCCACTAGGCTCCATTTCTAAACAATGGCATAAACTAGATCAGTTTATGAATCAAAATACATAATCCCATACTTATAAAACACTTAACATAAATTGAACTATTTATGGATATAATCCATAATCATAAAAATGTTTTCTTTGAGGAAGTATATACTCATAAAACCTTCATAATGATTTTTAAATAAAATGAGAGTTATCCTAAGCATATCCCCTTGGAGTGTCGTAACCAAGAGTGCAGCAAGGCCCGTTGTCGTGCACCAGTTCCCGTTCGAGTCTAGCTCAAAGTGGTGTTTTCAGGTTTTACCCTTAGGTACATCTGTGCCAGATCCGCCTCTACCTACTCGTATCCAGATAGGGATGTATTGCTCGGAAAACTCACAAAATCTCTACAATACAAAAATTCTAGAAAGTTCTTCTATACTAATCCTCAAAGATCATCTTAGGTCTACGTGCTCTAATCAGAGTTTATCTAAATCTAGCTTCCAATGTTTGTACTAAACTTCCTCTGATACCAACTGTAACTCCCCAACCCTATTTACCCAGAGTCGGTGCATTATTACATAATATTGGAATGATCACAAGAAAGATCACATCTTGAAAGACCGATTGGTTTAGTAGCCTTAGAAACACTAGATATATTCATAAGTTTTACATTACATCATAAAATGAAAAACTACAATAACAACATAATGTCTCTACAGTCCACACTATTATCGCCTCATAATATCCCTGCAGGTCATTCATAACTTACTTTTTCACATCCTGGGAAAAATAAAACAAAGAAAAGGGGTGAGCTCAAATGCCCAGTAAGGATAACAATATAGCGGAACATTTAAGGCAATGCATTACTAAAACAAAAGCCTTTTAAACTTGAACTTCAACATAGTATGGAAAAAGTAAAATGAAATAATGTCATTTACTTTTTCACATTGATATTCTTCTAATCGAATAATCACATGCAATATCAATAACCACTTCCATAATGTTGGAATGCATAATTCCAGACTATAATAACCACATAGCCAAGGCCTTGTGCCAAGACTACAAATAAGATTTTTCCAAGGCCTTGTGCCAAGACACTAGTTTGTCTCATGAGACCTACCGATGCATCGAGGAGCTATAGCAGGGTCCACCCGTCACATATTAAGTTCAATGCATTCCCATATAAAAAGGTTTAAACATAACATAAACATTAGTATTAAAACCAGCATACGAAATGTCAATAATTTCACCATAAAATATGAATGGTATAAAAATAGAACACCCACATTCAAAAATATCACAAAACCTTCAATACAATATAGAAGTTTTGTATCATAATAAATCAACTTCAAATAAGCGTAAATTCCATCAAAGGATGTTGACATAGATGAAATCAAAACTCTTTTTAGAGAAATATCTCTTTCTATTTTTGAAATCATTTAAGTGCCATAAAAAATAAAAAAATTTCTTTGAAAATATTATTATAAGCTTGTAAGGAAGGCTTTGAAGATTTTATAACGGCAGAAAATAGCTACACCCGCCGTATAAGTTAAAAAAACATTCTTACCTTAATTCTGTTGAAAAGGTTAAAAAAGACCTTGTTTTGAAAATGACAGAAAGATTCCTCTTATAAAAAGTCAAACAAGGGTATAAATGACTTTAACTCATATTCTTGTAAATAATAAAAATGTTTTGAAATACATTTTTAAGAAAACATGGATGTGGATGATAAAGAGATCCCAGTAGATTATTACAAACAAAAAACCTCGGATAATAAAGAGATTGTGAAATAACCCTTACCTTGTACTTTCCCTTGGTTGGGGTAGGTTAACCTCCTATATAATGGTGAAATAATTGTTATTAAATTATACAAGAATCATATACATTAATATGATATAATATATGATCTTTTAATATTGATTTGATTATAATATCTTAGTATTATCGTTGTTTCGGGTGTTAACTTACTTGTTTTCTTTTATATGTTTTGTTATGTAAGACATGTTTGTAAAGGATAGGTTGTATATTATTCATATCCAAAATGATATGAAGTCCTTAAACATCATTTTTTTTTAAATCATCAAATGATAATTATACTTGAATGGATACGATGGAGAATGAATCTCATCACGTTCGTGGAGACGGTAGTCCAAACGTAGGAACGAGCGACAATATCATTCTTTTGATATTAAAATAATATATAAATGTATGGTATATCATATATACATAATCATTAACATGTTATATTTATTATTTACATGAGTTACACATCATTATTATACACATCCAAATAATATTATATTGAATAACAATTACACCACGACGTGGAGACGGTAAGCCGTACGTACGCACGTATGGTGACATGTTATTCAATGGGTGGATAGAATACTGAATATGGTTGTACAATATTTATAATAACATAACAGTATATATATGATACTGGAGTTATTATTTTATAATGGTAAAAACAAAGGAAGAAGAAGTGGAAGAAGAAAGGAACTTGGAAAGGGTGGTGAAATCATTACCTCTTCTTCGGTTTCTTCCTTTTGATTTTAAAAATAGGGCTCCATAGATTGGCTTTATGATCAAACTAAGGACTCTAGGTTGTATTGAGGGAAGTTGGGAGAGTATATGGGAAGATTTTGGCCGAACAAAAAGGCTTTTAAGGTGTGAAGAAATGAGAAGGAGGAGTTCCCTTTTATAAGAGGGGTGAGGGCCACCTTTGGAAAATCTAGAGATATTAGTTTATAATAAATTCATATTAGGTTCCCAATGGCTCCAAAGATGATTATTCAATGGTTAATGTGGGGATGGGTCGAGAACAACTCAACCAATAGAATTTAGACAGGTTTGGGTACTTATATTAACCTTATCTTTAAGTATTAACTCTAAGTTAATTAGTTTCACTTTTACAATGTCTCTTTTTATTTTTATGTAATATTGTTAATAAACATACTATATATATCCAAGAGACCCCCATGTGGTCCATTAATGATGAAACTATCATGATATAAGTCTCTTTACAATCCTTAGATTTTTAGAAATTTAATATCAATTAATAATATAATATTTGTTTTAAGAACTCTTTTATGTCAATTTTGACACTATTCAATAGTTGATTTTTGTGAAACTCATAACAGATTGATTACTTCTAACAATGTAAAATAAATCAATGCTAATATATCATATTATCCTATAAAATTAGTTTATTTCATTAAAAGTTTCATATTATATTTATTTGGGTATTTATAATATCAATTATTTTAATTTTTCACTATTATAGTAATTAATTCATCATCATTGTGTCATAAATAAATTAACTTATATAATGTCTAAAAATTATAATTAAAATAATATTATGTAGGAAATCATTTTATATTTCTAATGAATATTTATAATCTAAAATCCAACATATATAACCCTATGTAAATATTTTTTTTCTAAAAGATATATGCTTGTGTCATTTTTGTATTCATTTTAACTTAATTAAAAAAAAGTGTCCCTATCACCTACAAGTGGCACCATGGGGTCCCAAAATCGACCCAAAGATGCCTATGGTCGAACCTGTATTAACAAATAAGGCTAGGACACGTTTTAGGGTAATTTATTATTATTATAATATTATTTTTTCACCCTTATTTACCGGATTTACCTTTAACCATGGTAAATAAAATATTTACCGCAGTAATTATTCAAAATGTCTAAAAATAAAAGTTACCTATTTACACAATTTGGACATCCTGATTCCAAATATGGAATCCATTTTTCTAAATTCAAAACACAGAAGTGGCAGAAAGTAATTTAAAATTAATTCCCGCTGTTAAAACAAAATGCGTGTTTTTAAGAGATAATAAATATCAAAAGATTGACATTTGTTTATGTTTGGATTAATTGTAAAATTATGTCCAATGAAAAACATTATATTAAATGGTAAAAATATATTCTAAATATACATTAAAACCATTCAAATTCATAATTTATCACTATTAATTATTTTGATTAAAAATGTTGTTTTTAATTAAAATTTAGTAGTTTTCACTATTCATCAAACTATTAAAGTTATCCGAAAAGTACCAAAATTTCATTTTAGGCTAAATTCGATATTCCAAATCCAAAAATGAAGTCCATTTTGAAATATAAAATATATTTAATTTCAGAAATTAGGTATTACTATTCATAACGGCTAGTTTGATTGGTTATGATGTGTTAGAACTCGGTGTTGCGTATAACACGCACTATCACATTATTCAAAGAGAAGCGTACCGTAGAAGCTTGGGGTGTTACAAAATTCCCAAAAAATGATATAACCATTGCACAAAAAAACACTAAATCCACGACCCAAAACAACCCTAAAACAATATGACGAAAAATACCATAATGCCTCATCCCCAAAAAATCCTAAACACTCATCCCCAATACACCCTACATCCCCATCCCTAGAAAACCCTAAACCATAACCTATAAAAAACCACAAAACACCAAAATCATAAATCAATATACCTTTATCCCTTGAAAACCCAAACCCTCAACCCCAAAAAAAATAAAAACACGTAGTGCTAAAAATCCCTCGACCCTCATCCTTAGAAAAATGTAAAATGTATTCCCCAAAAAACACTAATTCCTCAAACCCAAAAAACCTGATATCCTCATCCAAAAAAAACCTAAACCCCCAACCCCCAAAATTTAACCCCCTTACCTAAAAAACCTAAACCTTCAAACATAAAACACATAAAACCTCACCCTAAAAATCCAAAAATCATCAACCCCGAACCCCAAATCTCTCAGCCTCAAATAATACAAAATGATCAATCCCCCATAACCCTAGACACCCAATCCTAGAAAACCCGGAAATCATCATCCATTGATAAATTTTAACCTTCATCCCTAAAAAACCCAAAACACTAAGACGTAAATAATTTAATCCCTCTTCACATAAAAACTTGAATCCTTCATTGTAACACCCCGAGATTTTATGAAAAATATATATTTTTTAATTTCATTAATGACTTGTATTGTATGTTACACCAAAAGGATCTTGCACAACATGCATCCTTGAATTTCCTTGCATTACACGCAATCGCGACCTTCTTCTATAGCGTGTGTAGTACACAATACTGAGTTTCTCTAAACAATGATATACTGTTGAAATATTATTAAAACTAGTCATTATGAATAGTAATAACAACTTTTTGAAATTTTTTTAATTTTTTTTTTCAAAATGGACTTCATTTTTGGATTAAGAATATCTAAATTAGCTTAGGGTGAAATTTTGGTACTTTTCGGATAACTTTCATTTTCTGATGAATAGTGAAAATTACTAAATTTTAATTAAAAACAACCTTTTTAATCGAAATAATTAATAGTCGTAAATTATTAATTTGAATAGTTTTAAAGTATATTTATAATATATTTTTATAATTTAATACAATTTTGTTCATTATATGTAATTTCACATTTAAACCAGATATAAACAAGTGTCAATCTTTTGATAGTTAGTATCTCTTAAGAACACTCTATTTGTTTTGACGACGGGAATTAATTTTTAAATTAATTAATGAAACTGATATGTTTTTAATTTGGTAAAATAGACATCATTTATGAGTTTATAATATCAAATATAGCTTAGGTATAATTTTTAGTATTTTTCGGGAAACTTTCATTTTTTGATGAATAGTGAAACCACTAAGTGGTAGTTAAAAAAATGAATTTTTCATAAAACTTAATATTACCACTTCTGTGAGTGGAATTTCAAAAATCCAAGAGACACGGTTGATGTCAGTAAGAAAAATGTGGTTCAATGAGATGAAAATAATTTTTGGTGAATAGTAACTTTTTACTTTTTTTACCACAGTTAAAAGTAAATAGGGTATTTAAGGGTAAAAATGATATTATTATTACCCTAACACATGTCCTAATTCTATTGGATAAGTGTAATTCGACCAAAAAAAACCTTAGGAATAAAATATGACCATTTAGGCCCACTTGGATTGGATTAGGACATTAATTATTAATTTATTTAAAGAAGGGTTAAAATAGTTAAAATCAATGTTTAATAAGTAGATCATTTTTAATATAGGGTTATAAATAAGCTAAATTCTACTATAAATATTCATTAGAAATATAATAATATTTCCTACATAATGGTATTTTATTTGTAATTTTTAGACATTAAATAATTTAATTTATTTATGACACAATGATGATGCAGTAATTATCTTATTAATAAAATATTGACATAATTGACGTTATAAATACCCAAATAAATATAATTTGAGACTTTTTATGAATTCCAATAATTTTCAAGGTTAATATGTCATGTTAGTATTGATTTAATTAATTTTATTCTAACTAATCATTCTGTTATGATTTTTAAAAAAATCAATTACTAAATATTGTCAAAATTGACATAAAATAGTTTTTAAAACAAATATTATATTAGTAATTGGTATTTTATTCCTTAAAAACTAAGGTTCTTCAAAATGACTTAGATAAGGTTTTATGTATTAATAAGAAACAACTGGGGGTTAGTTTGGCTTCTTATATTATGTTTATTAACCTTATAGTGTAAGAACACAAAAAGACACGGTAAATATAAAATTATCTAACATAATGTTAAATCTAAATTATAAGGTTAAAATAGGAACCTAAACTTGTCTAAATTATATTGTATGAGAGGACATCGACCCATACCCACCTTAGCTTAAAAATAAATCAATTTGGAGCTATTTAAAACCGAATTTGGCTTTATAATAAAATAATATTTTTAGTTATTCCAAAGGTGCCCCTCTCCTCCCTTATAAAAGGGAACCTCTTCCCTCTCTTCCTCACACCACTTTGAGCCTTCAACCTCAGCCAACCCCTACCAAATTCTCTTCTCCACTTCCCTAGCAACATCCTATAGGTTCTGGTCTTCCTCAAAGACCATATTTAGTGCCCTAAAAGGAGATCTCAAAGAGGCGCTTCAAAGAAGAGGTAATGTCCATTACCGATTCTTTCAACTTTATTTCTTCTTCCACTTCTTCTTCTTATGTTTTTTCATTTTGAAGTAATAACATAAGTATCACTCATATACTAATATGTTGTTATAAGTATGAAACAACCCTATTTCACCATCTATCCATCCTACAGAAAATGAAATCACCGCACGTGCGTACGTACGGAATACCATCTCCACGATGTGGTGTAATATATTTTCCACCACCACCTTACTTGGATGGGTATAATGGTGTACATAATAACTATATATGATTATTGTAATTTTATATTGATTCTGAAATAGTATACATACATTCCAATACAATTCCACAATCATTAGAACGATATCATCGCTCGTGCGTATGTACAGACTACCGTCTCCACGACGCGATGAAATTCATTCTCAACGTTAACCATTCATGAATGATTACGAAGTATATATAATAAGTAATCATGAAATATATGAAATAATAATGATACTTTATTTATTTGTATATATATGCATTTCATCTACTTAATTCCGTTCAACTCAATAAGGAAACGAAAACAGCGTTCATGCGTACGTACGGCCTACCGTCTCCATGAACGGTGTATTTCTTTCCATTTACTGATCTATTATATATATGTATATTCTGAATATATATAATATAAGTCATGTTATATATTCTAGAATTATGTAATCATGATCTAAATAATTATATTAAGAATTACAAGTCAAAACACAGATGGAAAATGAAACGATTTTACCCAAAACGCTCTTTAACATGGAATTTACAAAAGAACGGGTAATATAAAGTCATAAGTGAACCATATATGATATAATAACAATAAGTATGATTATGGAATAAGTCAATGACATTATTTAAATCATTATAAAGGAGGTTCAAACACTTACGAAGTAAGTCGGACCTAAGTTAAGGGAAATATCACAATCTCATTTTTATCCGAGATTGTTAATACTTTGGAATTTACTGGGTTGTATTTTATCATCCACATCCATGTTTCCTCAATATGTAATATTATTTCAATTCACCTAAAATTGTTTAAATCATATTTTACCCTTCAGTGAGTTTTTAGTAAAAGATATGAAAGCAATGTTTCGTCGTTTTTCGTACGAGGCACTTTTTTGACTTTTCTGAAAAAAGTACGAGAAGAATTTTTTTTTAACTTATACGACATGAATGGATTTTTAAAAAATTGTTTCCAAGAAGCTTCCTTTACAAGATTTAGACTTCATTTTTAATCAACATCTTTTAGTTTAAAATTTTCTGACATGTTAAGAAAGGAAAAATGTTTCTGAAGTAGAAAGGATATTTTCCTCAAGAATGGAGTTCAAGCATTTTATCAAAATTATTTTCCATCTAATATAATATAGGGTTATGTTTCTATCCATATTATTACATTGATTTGATTATTTTGTGGTGGAAATAGTTTTATGAATTCCTTTATCTTATATGAATTATTTTATGATTTCACAATGTTTAAGATTCCCATTTTTATTCTATGATGTGTGGTTTATGATTTTGTGGAACACATAAGAATGGTATCATTATGAGATGGGTGGGAACTATATCTCCCTCCAATGCATTGGGTAAAGATTTTATATCTCATGAGATAGACATGGCTGGAACAGTAAGTCAATCCGGTTCAGTGTTACAGGACTGGAACGGGGAGTGAACTCGATTCAGAATGGGACTTTTTCCACTAAGATGGTTTTGGCAGCAATGCCTTGGCTACTATAGAAATCATTACATGTGTTTAATGGATGCCACAATTACATGTTTTATTCCCATTCTATTTTATCATTCTTAATGATTCTTTATGATCTGTGCCTTACGTACTTCCATGTTTTATGTCATTGCTCAAACTTTTGATGTTTAAAAATTATGTTCATGTTTTATGTTCAAATGTATATGGTATGTTTTATTTTATCCATGCATACCCTTACTGAGAATTTGAGCTCACCCTTTTTATGTTTTATTTTCCCCAGGATATAAAGAAAGGTTTTAGGTAAGAAAAGAAAATGGGGAAGATCTTTATGGGGTATGTTGAAGATATTTCACCATGGTTAGAAGTTTACGTTCCAAGTTTCCAAAGACTCGAAACTATTACGATCCTTGTGTGTCTGTTATTGTTATGTATTAAGTATTCCTCTAAAGTAATGTAATCTCCATATACGTCAATCTTTGGGTCTCTAGAGTTGGTATCAGAGGAAAGGTTTAGACAACCTTTGGATACTACGATGCGAGAACTTTTGTGAGTTCCTAGAGATATTTATAAGGTATGTCTAGGGATGTCCCCAAGGTTAATTATAAGTATAGGTTATAGTACTAGAATTACGGTAACCTATGATGTTAGATATTGAAGGTACTCCCCCTTTATTATGTTGTTTTCCCTAGCATGATTTTTGCCTCTCACACTATTATTTTTGGGTTTTAGACAATGGCTGAAACCCGAAGGAACCATGTTGATCAATGCAATGGAAAATGCAATGATTGTCCTCCTGAACAAACAAATGTTATGGGAGATGGAGTGAAAAATATTATTTCTATACTTTCACAAGCTATGAATCATTCTGGACTTCCAAATGAGCAGAGAAGGGAACAATATTCTATTGAGTCCGTCATGAGGCAACGTCCACCTTCTTTTAGTGGGTCTTCTGATCCACTTGTTGCTGAACAATGGATCAGTACCACTGAAAAGATATTTTCAGTTCTTCAATGTTCTGAACATGATAAAGTCATCTTAGCAGTATATCGTTTGGAAGGTGAAGCTGATCAATGGTGGAATCTTATCAAGAATACGAGGCCAAGAGATGAAATTGAGTCCATGAAATGGGATGAGTTCAAGAACATATTTATCAATAAGTACATCCCTCGTATTCTTCGAACAAAGAGGGAGAAGGAGTTTCTTGAACTAAAGAAAAAGGATGATGAATCTATTGGTTTATACGAAGCGAAATTTACAAGGCTTGCATGGTATGCATCTGGCTTTATCATCCAACCTGAAAGTAAAGTTGATCGATTCTTCAGTGGATTAAAACAAAATCTTCGATGGGAATTAGCTATAAAAGACTTCAGTAGCTATGAAGAAATTGTGCGATGTACTATTAAGGTAGAAATGGATGTTGGTATTACATATTCATCTCATGGTTTTGACAAGAAACGAAAGATGGAATTCAAGGAGAAATCTCATAATAATGGTGAAAATAAGATGAACATTTCTTTATGCACAAAGTGTGGAAAGAATCATGGTGGAGATTGTCTTAAAGGGAATAGAAAATGTTTTAAGTGTGGAAAATAAGGTCATCGAGCAGTTGAGTATCGAAGTAATGGAAAAAGGGTTGCTAATGGTGTGAATAAAGAAAATACTACAGAGCATGCACCAAGAACACTTCAATGATTAAAGTGCAATGAAATGGGGAATTATGCTAATAAATTCTGTAATCCATGGGTTAATGATGATCGACATGAGAAACCACATAAGGAAAATTACAAAGGGAAGTCACATGTGATCACTATTGTCCATGTTGAATATGAAAACGATGTGGTGGAATGATTAAGTGTTTATGTAATTGGATTCCAAAATAATGTTGTATATAGTATCGTGGAATATTGGTATATTTATGTATTGGTATATTGTGGTTTTTAGTAATTTTATGGTACCGGTAACCTTGGAAAATGATTGAGAAATTTTTGGGTAAACAGATGATATGAACATAATGAAGGGATAAGAAGATATTGAGATATTTGATCGTATTCATGAGCTCATGATTGATATAAGGACTAAGTGATATCATGGTTTGAGTATATAGAATTTTGAGGATTTTGGTATGTGGAAAGTTTTAACTTTTAACAGCATTCATGTTTTCAATAAGGTTCAATGGGTATTCATTCTTCAAGAGAATACATGATTAAGGTATTCACATGTTTATGGGGGATAAATGATGGCATTCATGTGATCATTTTCTTTATACTATGAGCTTGGACCAAAGTATTTTAGATAAGATTATAAATTTTAATGGATTATGTTGGACATAATTTAGTATTGATTAAGGATAGAACTTTTTCGATATTATTGATGGGATGTTATAGTAGTATAGCTTTAGAAAAAGGACAAACTGCATGACGGGCGACAACCCATCGCGTCGGACAAGGCCGTGGGAATCGAACCCACAACTAAAGTGTGACTGGCCTTTATCGCCTACCGCTGGCCGACAGGAAGTCCCTGGTTAGTATAAAAGAGTTTTATTTTATTAAGCGGTATGATATAGGAAGTATAAGTTCATTTTTGGAACCATATACGATTAGTCTAACCATAAGATAGACTTATAACTTTTTCTATCCTTTTGATTGAAACAGATGGAATGACCCATCATTCTATCACAAGATCTACTAACACATCACGAATAAAAAATTCAACTTCATTTCTTTAAGGGATGAAGGGGAAATTTGTCAATTGAAGAACAATAGTGAAATTGTACCAAAATCATGTAAGTATTTCTTTTAATTCACCAAATTTAGGGAAATGATTTTGAAAACCAAAAATGTTGTCCTTGTGCCCTTATATCTGATGAATCAGATGGTACCATAGATCATTGCAAATCTATGGCTTTATGATTGTTGGCTATTTTATATCCATGTTCTCTGCCACTCTCCATCAGAACATGATGGTTAGATTTTTCTTCCATATCCATATTTTCACCTATGTTCTCCTACGTGGAAACCCAGTGATGACTTAATTTGGGTAACCGATACATTTCATAATTTTGTTTTTAAAGCCAAGTTTGGTTATTCCTTTTTACGATGTGGGTTTCTATTAAACAATCATTCGAGTAGTAAACCATTTATAACCCCTACGAATTTCGAGGGCGAAATTCATTTTAAGGGGGGTAGAATGTAACACCCCGAGATTTTATGAAAAATATTCTTTTTAATTTAATTAATGTCTTGTGTTGTACGCTACACCAAAAGGATCTTGCACAACACGCATCCTTGACTTGCCTTTCATTACACGCAATCACGACCTTCTTTGATAGCGTGTGTAGTACGCAATACTGTGTTTCATTAAAAAACGATATGCTATTAAAATATTATTAAAACTAGTCGTTATGAATAGTAATAACCACTTTTTGAAATTTTTTAAATTTTAATTTTTAAAATGGGCTTAATTTTTGGATTCATAATATCAAAATTATCTTAGGGTGAAATTTTGGTACTTTTCAGATAACTTTCATTATCTCATGAATAGTGAAAATTACTAAATTTTAATTAAAAACATCCTTTTTAATCGAAATAATTAATAGTGATAAATTATTAATTTTAGTGGTTTTATAGTATATTTAGAATATATTTTTATAATTTAATACTATTTTGTTCATTGGATGTATTTTCACATTTAAACCAGACATAAACAAGTGTAAATCTTTTGATAGTTATTATCTCTTAAGAGCATACTATTTGTTTTGACGACGGGAATTAATTTTTAAATTAATTAATGAAACTGATATGTTTTGAATTTGGTAAAATAGACATCATTTTTTAGATCATAATATTAAATATTGCTTAGGCCTAATTTTTAGTATTTTTCTGGAAACATTCCTTTTTTAATGAACAGTGAAACCACTAAGTGGTAGTTAAAAAAATGAATTTTTCATAAACTTAATTTTACCACTTTTGTGAGTGGAATTTCAAAAATCTGAGAGACATGGTTTATGGAAGCAAGTAAAATGGGGTTCAATGAGAAGAAAAAAAAATTTGGTGAATAGTAACTTTTTACCTTTTTTTACCACGGTTAAAAGTAAATAGGGTAATTAAGGGTAAAAATGATATTATTATTACCCTAACACATGTCCTGATTATATTGGATAAGTGTAATTCGACCAAAAACAAACCTTAGGAATAAAATATGACCATTTAGGCCCACTTGGATTAGATTAGGACATTTATTATTAATTTATTTAAAGAAGGGTTAAAATAGTTAAAATCAATGTTTAATAAGTATATCATTTTTAATATAGGGTTATACATAAGATAAATTCGACTATAAATATTCATTAGAAATATAAAATGATTTCCTATATAATGGTATTTTATTTTTAATTTTTTGACATTAAATAATTTAATTTATTTATGACACAATGATGATGCAGTAATTATCTTATTAATGAAATATTGACATAATTGATGTTATAAATACCCAAATAAATATAATTTGAGAGTTTTTATGAATTCCAATAATTTTCAAGGTTAATCTGACATTTTAGTAATGATTTAATTAATTTTTTTCGAACTAATCATTCTGTTATGATTTTCAAAAAAATCAATTACTAAATAGTGTCAAAATTGACATAAAATAGTTTTTAAAAAAAAATATTATATCAGTAATTTTTATTTTATTCCAAAAAATATAAGGTTCGGCCAAATGACTTAGATAAGGTTATATAAATTAATAATAAACAACTTGGGGTTCTTTTGGCTTCTTATAGTATGTTTATTAACCTTATAGTGTAAGAACACAAAAAGACACGGTAAATGTAAAATTTTCTAACATAAAGTTAAATCTAAATAATAAGGTTAAAATAGGAACCTAAATTTGTATAAATTCTATTTTATGAGAGGATTTAGACGCATCCCCACCATAGCTTATAATTAAATCAATTTTGAGCTATTTAAAACTGAATTTGGCTTTATAATAAAATAATATTTTTAGTTATTCCAAAGGTGCCCCTATCCTCCCTTATAAAAGGGCACCTACTCCCTCTCTTCCTCACACCACTTTGAGCCCTCCACCTCGGCCAAATCCTGCCAAATTCTCTTCTCCACTTCCCTAGAAACATTCTAGAGGTTCTGGTTTTCCTCAAAGACCAATTTTAGTGCCCTAAAAGGAGATCTCAAAGAGGCGCTTCAAAGAAGAGGTAATGTCCATTACCGATTCTTTCAACTTTATTTCTTCTTGCACTTCTTCTTCTTAGTTTGTTTCATTTTGAAGTAATAACATCAGTATCACTAATATACTGATATGTTATTATAAGTATGAAACAACCCGATTTCACCATCTATCCATCGTACGGAAAACGAAATCACCGCGAGTGTGTACGTACGGAATACCGTCTCCACGCCGTGGTGTAATCTATTTTCCACCACCACCTTACTTGGATGGGTATAATGGTGTACATAATAACTATATATGATTATTGTAAAGTTATATTGATTCTGAAATAGTATACATACACTCCAATACAATTCCACGATCATGAGAATGATATCATCGCTCGTGCGTACGTACGGACTACCGTCTCCACAACGCGATGAGATTCATTCTCCACGTTAACCATTCATGAATGATTTTAAAGTATATATAATAAGTAATCATGAAATATATGAAATAATAATGATACTGTATTAATTTGTATATATATGTATTTCATCTACTTAATTCCATTCAACTCAATAAGGAAACGAAAACAGCGTTCATGAGTACTTACGGCCTACCGTCTCCATGAACGGTGTATTTCATTCCATTTAATGATCTATTATATATTTGTATATTCTGAATATATATTATATAAATCATGTTTTATATTCTGGAATTAAGTAATCATGATCTAATTAATCAGATGAATAATTACAAGTCAAAACACAGATGAAAAATGAAACGATTTTACCCAAAACGCTCTTTAACATGGAATTTACAAAAGAATAGGTAATATAAAGTCATAAGTGAACCATATATGATATAATAACAATGATTATGATTCTGGAATAAGTCAATGACATTATTTAAATCATTATACTGGAGGTTCGGACACTTACGAAGCAAGTCGAACTTAAGGTAAGGGAAATATCACAATCTCATTTTTATCCGGGATTGTTTATACTTTGAAATTTACTGGGTTGTATTTTATCATCCACATCCATGTTTCCTCAATATGTAATATTATTTCCATTCACCTAAAATTTTTTAAATCCTATTTTACGCTTTGATGAGTTTTTAGTAAAAAATATGAAAGGAATCTTTCGTCATTTTTCGTACGAGGTACTTTTTTGACTTTTCCGACAAAAGTACGAGAAGAATGTTTTTTTAACTTATACGGCAAGAATGGATTTTTAAAACATTATTTCCAAGAATCATCCTTTACAAGCATTCAAGATTATTTTTAATCAACTACTTTTAGTTTAAAATTGTTTGACATGTTAAGAAAGGAAAAATGTTTTTGAAGTAGAAAGGATATTTTCCTCAAGAATGGAGTTCAAGAGTTTTATCAAAATTATTTTCCATCTAAGATAATATAGGGTTCTGTTTCTATCCCTATTATTACATTTATTTGTTTATGTTGTGATGGAGATATTTTTATGAATTCCTTTATCTTTTATGAATTATTTTATGATGTCATGATGTTTAAGATTCCCATTTTTATTCTATGATGTGTGGTTAATGATTTTGTGGCACACATAAGAATGGTATCATTATGAGATGGGTGGGACCTATATCTCCCTCCAATGCATTGGGTAAATATTTTATATCTCTTGAGATAGACATGGCTGGATTGGTAAGTTAATCCGGTTCAGTGTTACAGGACTGAAACGAGGAGTGAACTCGATTCAGAATGGGACTTTGTCCACTAAGATGGTCTTGGAAGCAATGCCTTGGCTACTATGGAAATCATTACATGTGTTTAATGGATTCCACATTTACATGATTTATTATCATTCTATTTTATCATTATTAACGTTTCTTTATGATCTATGCCTTACGTACATCCATGTTTTATGCCATTGCTCATGCTTTTGATGTATAAACATTATGTTCATGTTTTAAGTTCAAATGTATATGGTATGTTTTATTTTATCCATTCTTACCCTTACTGAGCATTTGAGCTCACCCTTTTTATGTTTTCTTTTCCCCAGGATATAAAGAAAGGTTTTAGGTAAGAAAAAAAATGGGGAAGATCTTTATGGGAGATATTGAAGATCTTTCGCCACGATTATAATATTACGTTCCATGTTTCCAAAGACTCTAAACTATTACGATCATTGTGTGTCTGTTATTGTTATATATTAAGTATTCCACTAAAGCAATGTAATATCCATGTACGTCAAGCATTGGGTCTCTACAGTTGGTATCAGAGGAAAGGTTTAGTCAACCTTTGGAAACTAGGATGCGAGAACTTTAGTGAGTTCCTAGAGATATTTCTAAGGTATGTCTAGGGATGTCCCTAAGGTTAATTATAAGTATAGGTTATATTACTAGAATTAAGGTAACCTAAGATGTTAGAAATTTAAGGTAATCCCCCTTCATTATGTTGTTTTCCCTAGCATGATTTTTTCCTCTCACACTATTCTTTTTGGGTTTTAGAAGATAAATGAAACTCGAAGGAACTGTGTTGATCAATGCAATGGACAATGCAATGATTGTCCTCCTGAACAAACAAATGTTATGGGAGATGGAGTGAAAAATATTATTGCTATACTTACACATGATATGAATCATTCTGGTCTTCCAAATGAGCAGAGAAGGGAACAATATTCTATTTAGTCCTTCATGAGGCAACCTCCACCTTCTTTCAGTGGGTCTTCTGATCCACTTGTTTCTGAACAATGGATTAGTTCCACTGAAAAGATATTTTCAGTTCTTCAATGTTCTAAACATGATAAATTCATCTTAGCAGTATATTTTTTGGAAGGTGAAGCTAATCAATGGTGGAATCTTATCAAGAATACGAGGCCAAGAGATGAAATTGAGTCCATGGAATGGGATGAGTTCAAGAACTTATTTTTCAATTAGTACTTCCCTCGTATTCTTTGAACAAAGATGGAGAAGGAGTTTCTTGAACTAAAGAAAAAGGATGATGAATCTGTTGGTGTATACGAAGCAAATTATACAAGGCTTTCAAGGTATGCATCTGGCTTTATCATCCACCCTGAAAGTAAAGTTGATCGATTCTTCAGTGGCTTAAAACAAAATCTTCGAAGGGCATTAGATATAAGAGACTTCAGTAGCTATGATGAAATTGTGCGATGTGCTGTTAAGGTAGAAATGGAATTTGGTGTTACATATTCATCTCATGGTTTTGACAAGAAACGAATGATGGAATTCAAGGGGAAATCGCATAATAATGGTGAAAAGAAGATGAATGTTTCCTTATGCTCAAATTGTGGAAAGAAGCATGGTGGAGATTGTCTTAAAGGGACTAGAAAATGTTTTATGTTTGGAAAAGAAGGTCATCGAGCAGTTGAGTGTCGAAGTAATGGAAAAAGGGTTGCTAATGGTGTGAATAAAGAAAAGACTAAAGATAATGCACCAACAACACTTCAATGCTTCAAGTGCAACGAAATGGGGCATTATGCTAATCAATGCCCCAATCCAAGGGTTAATGATGACCGACATGAGCAACCACTTAAGTCAAAGGATAAGGGAAGTCACATGTGATCACTATTGGCGATGTTGAATATGACAACGATGTGGTGGAATGATTAAGTGTTTATGTAATGGGTTTCCAAAATAATGTTGTATATAGTATCATGGAATATTGCAATATTTATGTATTGGTCTATTGTGGTTTTCAGTAATTTTATGGTACCAGTAACCATGGAAAATGATTATGATATTTTTGGGTAAAAATATGATATGCACATAATGAAGGGATAAGAAGATAATGAGATGTTTGATTGTATTCATGAGCTCATGATTGATATAAGGACTAAGTGATATCATGGTTTGAGTATATATAATTTTGAGGATTTTGGTATGTGGAAAGTGTTAAATTTTAATAGCATTCATGTTTTCAATAAGGTTCAATGGTTATTCATTCCTCAAGAGAATACATGATTAAGGTATTCACATGTTTATGGGGGATAAATGATGGCATTCACGTGATCATTTTCTTTATACTATGAGCTTGGACCAAAGTATTTTAGATAAGATTAAAAATTGGAATGGATTATGTTAGAAATAAGTTAGTATTGTTTAAGGATAGAACTTTTTCGATATTATTGATGGGATGTTATAGTAGTATAGCATTAGAAAAAGGACAGCCTGCAGGACGGGCGACAGCCCATCGCGTCGGACAAGGCTGTGGGAATCGAACCCACAACCGAAGTGTGACTGGCCTACAAGAAGTCTCTGGTTAGTATAAACTAGTTTTATTTTATTAAGCGGTATGATATATGAAGTATAAGTTCATTTTTGGAACCATATACGATTAATCTAACCATAAGATGGACTTATAACTTTTTCTATCCTTTTGTTTGAAACAAATTGAATGACCCATCATTCTATCACATGATCTGCTAACACATCACGAATAAAAAATTCAACTTCATTTCTTTAAGGGATGAAGGGGAAATTGTTCAATTCACGAAAAATAGTGAAATTGTAACAAAATCATGTAAGTATTTCTTTAAATTCACAATATTTAGGGAAATGATATTGAAAACCAAAATTGTTGTCCTAGTGCCCTTATATGTGATGAATCAAATGGTACCTTATATCATCACAAATATATGTCTTTGTGATTGTTGGCTATTTCATAGCCATGTTCTCTACCACTCTCCATCAAAACTTGATGGTTAGATTTTTCTTCCATATCCATATTTTCACCTATGTTCTCCTACATGGAAACCTAGTGATGAGTTAATTTGGGTAACTGATACATTTCATACTTTAGTTTTTAAAGAAAAGTTTGGGTATTCCTTTTGCGATGTGGGTTTCTATTAAACAAACTTTCTAGTAGTAAACCATTTATAACCTCGACGAATTTAAAGGGCGAAATTCATTTTAAGGGGGGTAGAATGTAACACCATGAGATTTTATGAAAAATATTCTTTTTAATGTCATCAATGTCTTGTGTTGTACGCTACACCAAAAGGATCTTGCACAACATGCATCCTTGACTTGCCTTGCATTACACGCAATCACGTCCTTCTTCGATAGCGTGTGTAGTACGCAATACCGAGTTTCACTAAACAACGATATGCTATTAAAATATTATTAAAACTAGCCGTTATGAATAGTAATAACCACTTTTTGAAATTTTATAATTTTTTTTTCAAAATGGACTTCATTTTTGGATTCGGAATATCGAAATTATCTTAGGGTGAAATTTTGGTACTTTTCGGATAACTTTCATTTTCTGATGAATAGTGAAAATTACTAAATTTTAATTAAAAACAACCTTTTTAATCAAAATAATTAATAGTGATAAATTATTAATTTGAGTGGTTTTAAAGTATATTTAAAATATATTATTATAATTTAATACAATTTTTTTCATTGGATGTAATTTCACATTTAAACCAGACATCAACAAGTGTCAATCTTTTGATGGTTATTATCTCTTAAGAACACGCTATTTGTTTGGCGACGGGAATTAATTTTTAAATTAATTAATGCAACTGATATGTTTTTAATTTGGTAAAATAGACATCATTTTTGAGTTCATAATATCAAATATAGCTTAGGCCTAATTTTTAGTATTTTTCTGGAAACTTTCATTTTTTTGATGAATAGTGGAACCACTATGTGGTAGTTAAAAAAATGAATTTTTCATAAAACATAATTTTACCGCCTCTGTGAGTGGAATTTCAAAAATCCGAGAGACACGGTTGATGTCAGTAAGTAAAATGTGGTTCAATGAGATGAAAATAATTTTTTGTGAATAGTAGCTTTTTACTTTTTTTTACCACGGTTAAAAGTAAATAGGGTAATTAAGGGTAAAAATGATATTATTATTACCCTAACACAAGTCCTAATTCTATTGGATAACTGTAATTCGACCAAAATCAAACCTTAGGAATAAAATATGACCATTTAGGCCCACTTGGTTTAGATTAGGACATTTATTATTAACTTATTTAAAGAAGGGTTAAAATAGTTAAAATCAATGTTTAATAAGTATATCATTTTTAATATAGAGTTATAAATATTAATTAGAAATCTAAAAATATTTCTGACATAATGGAATTTTATTTGTAATTTTTAGACATTAAATAATATAATTTATTTATCACACAATGATGATGCAATAATTATCTTATTAATGAACTATTGACATAATTGATGTCATAAATACACAAATAAATATAATTTTAGACTTTTTATGAATTCCAATAATTTTATAGATTAATATGACATGTTAGTATTGATTTAATTAATTTTTTTCGAACTAAAAATTCTGTTATGATTTTCAAAAAAATCAATTACTAAATAGTGTCAAAATTGACATAAAATAGTTTTTAAAACAAATATTATATTAGTAATTGTTATTTTATTCCTAAAAATCAAAGGTTCGGCCAAATGACATAGATAAGGTTATATATATTAATAATAAACAAATTGGGGTTCGTTTGGCTTCTTATAGTATGTTTATTAACCTTATAGTGTAACAACACAAAAAGACACGATAAATGTAAAATTATCTAACTTAATGTTAAATCTAAATGATAAGGTTAAAATAGGAACCTAAACTGGTCTAAATTATATTGTATTATAGTATTTAGACCCATCCCCACCTTAGCTTCGAAATAAATCAATTTGGAGCTATTTGAAACCGAATTTGGCTTTATAATAAAATAATATTTTTAGTTATTCCAAAGGTGCCCCTCCCCTCCCTTATAAAAGGGCACCTCCTCCCTCTCTTCCTCACACCCCATTGAGCATTCAACCTCGAGAAACCCTGGCCCAATTCTCTTCTCCACTTCCCTAGTAACATCCTAGAGGTTTTTTTCTTCTTCAAAGTCCAATTTTAGTGCCCTAAAAGGAGATCTCAAAGTGGCGCTTCAAAGAAGAGGTAATGTCCATTACCGATTCTTTCAACTTTATTTCTTCTTCCACTTCTTCTTCTTAGGTTTTTTCATTTTGAAGTAATAACACCAGTATCACAAATATACTGATATGTTATTATAAGTATGAAACAACCCTATTTCACCATCTATCCATCCTACACAAAATGAAATCACCGCGCGTGCGTACGTACGGAATACCGTCTCCACGCCATGGTGTAATCTATTTTCTACCACCACCTTACTTGGATGGGTATAATGGTGTACATAATAACTATATATGATTATTGTAAAGTTATATTGATTCTGAAATAGTATACATAGACTCCAATACAATTTCATGATCATGAGAATGATATCATCGCTCGTGCGTACGTACGGACTACCGTCTCCACGACGCGATGAGATTCATTCTCCACGATAACCATTCATGAATGATTATAAAGTATATATAATAAGTAATCATGAAATATATGAAATAATAATGATACTATATTTATTTTTATATATATGTATTTCATCTACTTAATTCCATTCAACTCAATAAGGAAACAAAAACAGCGTTCATGCGTACGTACGACCTACCATCTCCATGAACGGTGTATTTCTTTCCATTTACTGATCTGTTATATATATGTATATTGTGAAAATATATTATATAAATCATGTTTTATATTCTTCAATTAAGTAATAATGATCTAATTAATCATATAAATAATTACAAGTCAAAACACGGATGACAAATGAAATGATTTTACCCAAAATGCTCATTAACATGGAATTTTCAAAAGAACAGGTAATATAAAGTCATAAGTGAACCATATATGATATAATAACAATGAGTATTATTCTGGAATAATTCAATGTCATTATTTAAATCATTATACAGGAGGTTCGGACACTTACGAAGCAAGTCGAACCTATGGTAAGGGAAATATCACAATCTCATTTTTATCCGAGATTGTTTATACTTTGAAATTTACTGGGGTGTATTTTATCATCCACATCCATGTTTCCTAAATATGTAATATTATTTCCATTCACCTACAATTTTTTAAATCCTATTTCACCATTCAGTGAGTGTTTAGTAAAATATATTAATGGAATCTTTCATCGTTTTTTGTACGAGGTACTTTTTTGACTTTTCCGACAAAAGTACGAGAAGAATGTTTTTTTAACTTATACGACATGAATGGAATTTTAAAACATTATTTCCAAGAATCTTCCTTTACAAGCTTTCAAGTTTATTTTTAATCAACTTCTTTTAGTTTAAATTTTTTTGACATGTTAATAAAGGAAAAATGTTTTTGAAGTAGAAAGGATATATTCCTCAAGAATGGAGTTCAAGAGTTTTATCAAAATTATTTTACATCTAATATAATATAGGGTATTGTTTCTATCCCTATTATTTCATTGATTTGATTATGTTGTGGTGGAAATATTTTTATGAATTCCTTTATCTTATATGAATTATTTTATGATGTCACGATGTTTAAGATTCCCAATTTTCTGCTATGATGTGTGGTTTATGATTTTGTGGAACACATAAGAATGGTATCATTATGAGATGGGTGGGACCTATATCTCCCTCCAATGAATTGGGTAAAGATTTTATATCTCATTAGATAGACATGGCTGGAACGGTAAGTTAATACGGTTCAGTGTTATAGGACTGAAACGAGGAGTGAACTCGATTCAGAATGGGACTTTGTCCACTAAGATGGTCTTGGCAGCAATTCCTTGCTACTATGGAAATCATTACATTTGTTTAATGGATTCCACACTTACATGTTTTATTCCCATCCTGTTTTATCATTCTTTATGTTTTTTTGTGATCTATGCCTTACGTACTTCCATGTTTTATGTCATTTCTCAAGATTTTTATGTTTAAACATTATGTTCATGTTTTAAGTTCAAATGTATATGGTATGTTTTATTTTATCCACACCTACCCTTACTGAGCATTTGAGCTCACCCTTTTTATGTTTTCTTTTCCCCAGGATATAAAGAAAGGTTTTATGTAAGAAAAAAAATGGGGAAGATCTTGATGGGAGATGTTGAAGATCTTTCGCCACGATTATAAGATTACGTTCCATGTATCCAATGACTCTAAACTATTATGATCCTTGTGTGTATGTTATTGTTATGTATTAAGTATTCCGCTAATGTAATGTAATATCCATGTACGTCAAGCTTTGTGTCTCTACATTCACCCCCAGAAAACCCTCAACCATCATTCCATTAATACCCAATATGATTTTAAAAAAAACACAAAACCCTTCATGCCAAAAAACCTAGACCATCATCCCTAAAAATAGGTAATCCCCATTCCCCAGAATAAACCAAATCACCAAGACAAAAGGCCCGAATCAATAATTCCAAAAAACCTAAATCCTTAAAAAATAAAAACATGAAACCGTCATCCCTCAAATAAAATTAACCATTTTCCCAAAAAATCCATAAAATCTCCTCCGCCAAAAACCCAAATCCTTAATATCTATAAAAACCTAAACCCTTATCCCTTAAAACACTTGAAACATTTTCCCTAAAAAAACCCCAACCCAACCATAAAAAACACCAAACCAATGTTCCCAAAAAACACCAAACCCTATGCCACCCAAAACCTAAAAACCTCAGTCCCAAAATATTGAAACACTCATCCCTAAAACACCAAATTCCCTCCACCCCAAATAATCTGAAACCCTCATCCCCAAAATACCCAAAACCCTTAGCCTATAAAATAACCAAACCCCAACCCTAAAAAAAATTCCAAACCCTCTACCACCAAAATCCCCAATTCCTCAACTGTATAAATCCCAAAACCACATACCCCGAATCCCCAAAACACTTATCTTGAAAAGAAATACAAAATGATAAAACTATAAAACCTCAAAACCACATCCAAAAAACACAAATACTCACATCACAAAAAATAAAAAAACATCAACAAAGAAAAAACCCAAATCCTTGGACCTTAAAACCAAAAATACATCAACCCTAATAAAACACAAATAGTTAGCCACAAAAAAACTAATGCCCTCAAAACCAAAAAAATCTAGACATAAAATATAATGAAACTCTAAAGACCTAATCCAAAAAAATTCCCAACCGCTCATCCTCAAAAAATAACTATTTATCTAACCTATAAAACATGAAACCCCTATCCCCAAAAAAACCATAAACCCTTAAACCAAACAAATCACTACACCCTCATACCAAAAAGAACCCTAAAAAACCATAACCCCACAAAACAAAAACTACCCTAAACCCCCAAACCTACAAAACAATAAATTTTCACTCGAAAAAAACCATACCATTTTCCCCATTTGCTATAAACTGTTATCTTTAGAAAAACCTAAACGCAGAGCCCACGAAAACTCTTAATGCTTTGATCCGGAAAACCCGAAGCCCTTTTCCCTATAAAACTATAATCCCACATCCTTGAAAACCCATAAATCCATAATATTAAGAAATAGTAAACACACAAAACTATAAATATAGAGTCCTTATTCCTGTATTACATGAATTTATTTGCTCTCGATGATATAAAACCCTCAGTGAAAAAAACACTAAACCTACAATCCCACAAAAACCATAACCCCCTGCCATAGAAAACCCTTACCCCTCAGCCCTAGAAACCCTAAACCATCTGCCCCATAAAACACAAATCCTTCATCTATAGAGAACCCAAAACACACACCCTCTAAAATCCATAAACCCACAGTTTCAAAAAAAACCCAAAACACTTAGGTCCAAGAAAACCCAAACCATCATCCCAAAAATCCATATACACATATCTCAAAATAATGTAAAGCCTCAGCCCTCTAAAACCATAAAACCTCGACCCCAAAAAAATATAAACCCACATCCCCAGATATCTGGAAACATAGATCCCAAGAAAAACCTAAACACTCTAACCAAAAATACTACAAACTATCATCCTAAAAAATCTTAAAAACATCAAAACTGGAAAACCCTAGACACTCATCCAAGAAAACCATAATCCCTTATCCACCAAAAAACATAAACACTCATTCATAGAAAACCATAAATCCTATATCCTAGAAAACCATATACCCTAAAATACCGAAAACACTATCCCTCATCCATAGAATGCCCTTAACCAACAACCCTAAAAAACCCTAAAAAACAACACCAGAATACCAAAAATCACTATCTGTAGTAAACCCAAATCAATCCTTACTATAAATCCCAAACCATCATTTCTAAAAAACCATAAACATGAAATCCTAGAAAAAGTGAAACCCTTTTCCCAAAATAACACAAATATCTTTAAAACCATATTACCTTATCCTAAAAATTCATAAACTCTCACACCTAGAAAATCATAATCACTCAGATAAAAAAAATTAAATTTTCGGCCCTATATTAAACACACAGTTGAAAAAAACCCTGAACTGGCATCCCTTGTAGACAAAAAATATGGAGAAAAAAACAACAAACCGTCATCCCTAGAAAACCCTAACACCACATCCCTTAAAAACCCTTATCCCTCCACCCTAGAGATCCCCAAAACCCTCATCATAATAAAACAATAAACCCTCATCCTCAAAGAACCCAAAACCTATACGCCAAAATAAACCTAAACCATCATTCCTAAAAAAATCATATACCCTCATCACTAGAAAACCCTAATCCCTCATCCCCAAAATAACCCAAACCATTATCCAAAAAAACCTAAATACTCATCCATAGAGAACCCAAAAGCCTCACCCTCAATAAACGTAAAGCTTCACCCAATGAAAACCCAAAACCCATTGAACTAGAAAACCATAAACACTCAACTTGAGAAAACCGAAAACTCTCACACTAAAAAACAAAAAAACCCTCAATCCAAAAAAACAATAAAATATGAGCCACAGAATTCCCTAAACCCATAGTCCCAAAAATCATAATCCCTCATCCCAGGAGATCGTAAACCATAAACCCCAAAAACCATAAAACATCATCCACATGAAAACCTAAACTATCATACCTAAAAAACCCAACTCCTTTACCTTAAATACCATAAATCCTCAACCCTAGAAAACACTTTTCCTTCTTCCATAGAAGAACCTAACCCATACGACAATTAAAAAACAAAACCCTCATAGATATATAATCTTATACCCTCAACCCCATAATATCCTGAACCAATAGACCCTAAAAAACCTAAACACTCATCCCCTGAATAACATAAACACAATGCACTAGAAAAAAATATTCCCCAACCCCGGAAAACCCTAATCCACTATACATTGAAAACCCTAAACCATTATCCCAAAATAACCATAAACCCTCTTCCCTTGAAATACCTATGCACTTATCCCTAGAGAAACCTAAACCCTCATCACCAGAAACCCAAAATCCTTAGATATTGATAACCCAAACCCCAAAACCAGATAACACTAAACCTTATACACTAAAAAATTAACAAACCCCTCATCCTCAAGTTACACTAAATAGTATTCCTTATAAAAAACCCCATCTATAAAAGAATCTAAACCCAAATCCCCGAACAACCTAAACACACTGGCACTGAAAAACCCAAATCCCTCATCCCTAGAAAATACTAAAGCATCACCGCATGAAAACACTAACACCTCATCCATAGAAAATCTTAAACCCTAATCCCAAGAAAACCCTAAACTGTTAGATCAAAGAAAACCCTAAAACCTCATACCCATAAAACCCTAGACCTTCAACCCAAGAAATCAAGGAACCTTCATTCCCAGAAAACCCGAAACCCTCATACCTATGAAACTTGAAACCCATAGCCTCTAAAAAATATATACCCTCAACCCTATAAAACCCACGACCATCATCACAAGAAAAAACTAAACCCTCAACTCCAAAAAAAACCATAAATCATGGCCTTATAAAAACCATAAACCCACAACCTCAAAAACAAATTAACCATGAGACCTAGAAAAATATAAACACTTAGTCCTAGAAAACACTACACCCACATCCAAAAAAACATTAAACCCACAACCCCTAAACACATTAATCTCTAATACCTAATAACTCAAAAAAAAACGTTCCCTATAAAATCCGAATCAATCAGTCACTATAACCCATAAACCATTAGCCTTAAAAATCCCTAAACCATCATCCTAAAAAACTAAACTCCTAGAACAATTAAACTACAAACTCTTAGCCCCAGAATACCCTAAAAACTCATAAAAAGAAATCCTAAAACATTATCCCACGAAAATCCCAAACTCACATATTTAAAAAACGCTAGACCTTCATCCATAGAAAACCCTAAACCCACATTCCTAGAAAATCGGAAGCCCTCATTCCTAGAAAAAAAAATCCATAGCCCCAATAAAAATATTAACCCTCTTACATTAAAAACCATAAACTTTCTTCCCCATTTAACCATATTCCCCCATCCCATGAAGAAACAAAACCCTCTCCTAAATAAAACTCTTAGCCCTCATGCATCTAAATTCAAAATTCCATAGCCCTAGAAAATCACAATCCCATTACCCCAAAAGATCCTAAAACCTCATCCCTCAAAAAACCCTCATCTCTAGAATATCCTAAACCCACTTCCACAAAAATCAATAAAAAATATACCCACAACAACCCTAAACCCTCAACCCCATAAAAACATAATCCTTGTACACAATAAATCCATAAAACCTAAGCTGATGAGAACAGTATACCCTCATCCTCTAAAACCTGAGACTCTCAATCCATAAAAATTATAAACCCAAGACATTGAAACATCCCAATACCTCATCCCTAGAAATCCACAATCATTTTCCCTATAAAACCATAACACCACAGAACTAGAAAACCGAAACCCTCAGCCTAAAAACCCACAAACCCCTTTTCCTCATAAAACCCTAAACTATATTCCCTATATAACTTACCCTCAACCTAGGAAACCCTAAAACCTCATTCCTAGGAAACTGGGAACCATGAGGCCACAAAAACCCTTGTCCCACAACCATTGGATACCCCGAACACTAATCACCAGAAAATACTAAACCATTAGTCTTAGAAAAATAGAATCCATCATCCTCTTAAAGCCTTAAACATTACAACCAAGGAACACTAAATCCTCGACCCTAGGAGACCGTAAACACTTTTTCATATAATTTACTATAAACTCATCTCTAAAAAACTATAAACCCTAAGTCATGGAAAACACTAAAAAATCACCCTACAAAACCCATGTCCCTCATCTGATGAAAACCCTAAAACCTCATCCCTTAAAAAAATCTAAAACCAGATCCCCTGAAAACCTTACATCATCTTCACCATAAAAACAAAACCCTCATCCCTAGAAAACCCTATACACTAATCTCCTATGGAACCTAAAGCCTCAGACTAATAAAACCCTAAAACCATAACAAAACAGCCATAAAACCGAATCCCCAAAACCTCTCAATCCACTACCCAAAACAACCCTTAACCCTCTAACCAAAAACACCCTAATGCTCAGCACCCAAAAATCCTAAACACTTATACCCACATCCTCATACTTAGAAAACCCTATAAAATCACTTCTAGAAATCCAAAAAACCATTGATATCAAAAATCAAAAAACCATACACCCCTAAACACCCAAACTGTCAACCCTAAACAAATTAAAAACACTTAGTGCTAAAAATACATCAACCGTCATCCCTTGGGAAAATGTAAACTGTATTCCCCCAAAACAGTAAACCCTCAAACCCAAAAAAACCTGATATCCTCATCCCAAAGAAAACCCTTAACCCCTATCCCCAAAAATGATAACCCTATTCCCTAGAAACGAAATCCTTCATCTAAAAAACACCTTAACCCCCATCCTAAAAATCTAATAATCATCAACCCCCAAACCTGAAACCCTCATCCTAAAATAACCCAAAATGATCAATCCCACATAACTCTAAACAACCAATCCTAGAAAACCCTGAAATCAAAATCCATAGAAAACCCTTAACCCTCAGCCCCAAAAAACCCTAGGCAATAGGACATAAAAAACCTAATCCCTCTTCCCATTAAAACATGAAACCTACACCCCCATAAAAGATTAAACCCTCAATCCATTTATACCGAAAACTCTTTTCTTAAAAAACCATAAACTCTTCATCCCAAAAAAAGCTAAACCATCCGTCCTAAAAATGGTAATCCCTATTTCCCATAAAAAATAAAATCCATAGGAAAAAATACTCTAATTAATCATCCCGAAGAATCCTAAATCCTTAACACAAAAAACATGAATCCCTCAAACCTAAAATTCCATAAACCATTTTCCCAAATTTAATCCTTAAACGATCCTCCCCCGAAACCATAATCCCTCATCTCTATAACACCCTAAACCCTCATCTCCAAAACACGTGAAAACTATTGCCTAAAAACCTCCCAACCCAAACCATAAAAATGCCCAATCCATTGTCATCGAAAAATGTACAAACCTAAGCCCCACAAAACACATAACCTCAATCCCATAAAATCAAAACACTAATCCATAAAAACCCAAATCCCTTCACCCCAAAAAATCTAAAACCATCATCCATAGAGTACCCCATACCCTTATCCTATAAAATCATCAAACCATGATCCTCAAAAAATATGTGACCCACTACCTGAAAACCCCCCGAACCACCAGCTGTAAAAATCCAAAAACCTCATACCCCAAAGCCCCCAAACCCTCATATTGAATAAATAACAAACCATAAACCAAAAACACCTAAAACCCTCATCCAAAAAAGACACAAACCCACATCACAAAAAAAAAACCAAATACCATTAACTGTGAAAAAACCCAAATCCTCAGCCCCTAAAACCACAAAACCTCATCCCCCAAAAACCCCAAACATTTATCCACAAAAAACCCAAAACCCTAAAAACCAAGAAAAGGAAAACCTACAATCTAATGGAACTCTAAAAACCTCATCCATATAAAATACCATACTCTCCTCTCCAAAAATCCTAATATATATGTCCTAAAAAACATATAACCCCTATCCCCCCAAAAAAAATCCTAAACCCTAAAATCCAAAAATACTCTTAAAAATCAACCATAACAAAAACCCTAAACCCAGATAAAAAAAGACCCTAAACCCCCAACCCTAAATAACATTATCTATTCGCCCAAAATTATTGTAAACAGTTTTCCCCAAATGTTGTAAACTGTTTTATCTATTGAATAACCTAAACCCAGATCCCAAGAAAACCCTTGACCCTCCGCCGCTAAAAATTCGAAGCCCTATTCCCTATAAAACTATAATCCCACATCCTTGAAAAACATTAAATCCATAATATTTGGAAACACTAAACCCACAACACTAGAAATATAGAGTCCCTCCTCCCTATAATACCTAAAATACATTGCTCCCAATAATACGAAACCATTAGCACAAAAAAACACTAATCCTAAAATCACATAAAAACCAAAACCCCCTTTGCTAGAAAACCCTAACCCCTCAGCACCAAAAACCACAAAACCTCACCCCCTAAAACCCAAAACCCTCATCCATAGAGAACCCAAAACACGTAGCCTCAAAAAACCATAAACCCATTGTTTGAAAAACCACAACACACTTAGGTCCAAGAAAACCCAAACCATCATCCCAAAAAAATCTCTATACCCTTATCCAAAAAAAAAACATAATCCCTCACCCCTCAAAAACCATAAAACATCAACCCCAAAAAGAACCCTAAACCCTAATCCCTAGTGATCTGAATCCTACAACCCATGAAAACCCAAAACCCTTTAGAGAAACATACTACAAACCATAATCCTTAAAAATCCTAAAACCATCGAGACTAAAAAACCCAATATCCTCATACTAGAAAAACATAATCCCTCATCCCCCTAAAAACATAAATACTCAATCCTAAAAACCCTTGAATCCACTGTCCCAGAAAAACGTATACCCTAAAATCTAGAAAACACCATCCCTCATCCATACAATACCCCTAACCGACAACCCTAAAAAACCCTGAAACACATCACTAGAATACCCCAAATATCTAGCTCTAGTAAACCCGAATCCATAACCACCATAAAACCAAAAACCCCCATCTCTGAATAACCAGATACACGAAATCCTAGAAAAACCAAAACTGTTTTCCCTAAAAAAACTCCTCCCTTTAAAACCACATTCCCTAATCCTTAGAAAATAATGAACCCTCATCCCTAGAAAATCATAATCAATCAGATCAGAAAATAAATATATTTTTGTACTTATATTACACTTAACTCACAACCGAAAAACACCTAAACCCACATCCTTTGTGAATCCGAAATACAGATAATAAAACCCCAAACCATTAGCCCTATAAAACCCTAACACCATATCCATTTAAAACCCTAATCCCTAAATCCTAGAGAAATCAGAAACCCTCATCCCATGAAAACTATAAAACCTCATCCTCATAAAACTCTAAAACCTTATCCCCATAAAAAACGTAAACCCCCATTCCTAAACAATTCTTTAACACTAATCACTAGAAAACCCTGAACTCTCATTCCAAAAATAACCAAAACAATTAAAAAAACACATAAACCTCATCCACAAAAAATCCCTATGCACTCATCCATTTAGAACCCTAAACCCTCACCCCCATTAAATTTAAAACCATCAAAAAAGGAAAACCCAAAACCCATAGCACTAGAAATGCCATAAACACTCAACCCAAGATAACTGTAAAGCCTCATCCTAAAAAACAAAAAACCATCATACCCAAAATACACTAAACTATGAGCCACAGAAATCCCTAAACCCATAGCCCCAGATATCAAAAACCCTCATCCCAAGAAATCCTAAACCGTCAACCACAAAAAACTACAAATATTATGCCATAGGAAAGCATAAACTGTCACACTTTGAGAACCCAAATTTGTTACACTAAAAAACACTAAATCCTCAAACCATGAAAAAAAATCCTTATTTGATATAAGACCCTAAACCATAAGCCTATGAAAATCCTAATCACTCATACATAGATAAACCTATACCCTCAGACCCATAATATCCTAAACCATTATCCCCTGAAAAAACCAAAACACATAGCCCCTAAAAAACAAAAACCCAAAGCCCTAAAATAAAATAAAACACATCCAGTGGAAACCCTAATCCACTATACCTAGAAAACCCTAGACCATTGTCCCCAATAAACCCTAAACCATCTTCCTTAGAAAACCCTATGCAGTAATTCCTAGAGAAACATAAACCATCATCCCGAGAACCCTAAATCCTTTTCTCCAAATAACCCTAAACCCCAAACCCCAGAATAAACTAAACCTTAAACTATAAATAATCAACAAAACCCTCAGCCTCAAGAATCCATATATAGTATTCTATAAAAAAACAATCCTTAAAAGGCACTAAACCCTTCTTCCCCAAAAAACATAAACACGCAGGCTTAGAAAAACCATAATCCCACATCCTTAGAAAATACAAAAACCTCATCCGATGAAAAAACTATCACCTCATCCATAGAAAATTGTAAACCCTCAACCCACGAAAACCCTAAACTATTAGGTCATGGAAACCCTAAATCCTCATCCCAAGAAAATCCTAGTCCCTCAACCCATGAAATCAAGTAACCTTCCATCCAAGAAAACCTAAATACCACATTCCTAGAAAACCTAATACAATTATCCCCAGAAAAATATATACCATCAACCGTAGAAAACCATAAACCATCATCACTAGAAAACACTAAACCCTCAACCACCAAAAAACCCTAAACCCTGAGCCATAGAAAACACTAAACCCAAAACCTCAAATAATATTAAACCAGGAGCCCTAGATAAACCTAAACACTTACCGTAGAAAACATTATACCCACATAAACCAAAAAACCCAAGCCCATAAACACACTAAGAACTCATCCCTAATAACTAAAAACCCCATTCCTAAAAATCCACATCGATTAGGCCTAATAACCCCTAAACTGCAATACATGAAAAACCCTAAACCATCATATAAAAAAACCTAAACTATTTGAAAAAATATACTACAATATCTAATCCCCAGAAATCCCAAATAACTCAGACATAAGAAACCTTAAAACATTATCCCAAGAAAATTCAAAACTCAAAAGATAAAAAAACACTAGACCTTCATCCTAAGAACACCCTAAACCTACATCCCTAGAAAAACCTAAACACTCATTCCTAGAAAACAAAAAATCCATAGAACCAAAAAAACCTAAACCCTATACCCTCAAAAACCCTAAACCTCCATCCCCATAGAACCATATTCGCTCATCCCAAGAAGAAACTACATCCTTTCCACAATAAAACTCTTATACCTCAGCCACATAAATTCAAAATTCCTTATCCCTAGAAAATTGTAAACCCATAACCCCAAAAGATCCTAAAACCTCATTCCTAAAAAAACCGAAACCCACATCCCTAGAATTTCCTGATCACTCTTCCAAAGAAAACCTAAACTATCTAACCCAAATGTCCCTAACCCCTCAACCCCATAAAACAATATTCCTTGTACCCAATAAATACATAAACCCTAAGCTGTTGAGAATAATATACCCTCATCTAAGAAAACCGGAGTGTCTCAACCCCTAAAAATTATAAACCCACGCCATAGAAAAATCTCAATCCCTCATCCATAGAAATCCCCAAATAGTATTCCCTATAATACCGTAACCCCACAACACTAGATAACCCAAACCCGCATCCCAAACAACCCCACAACCCTTTTCTCCATAAAACCCAAAAATATCATGACCATAAAACCCTAACCCTCAACCCATGAAACCCTAATCCCTCTTTCTATGAAAAAGGTGACCCCTAAGCCCTGTAAAACCATAGTCCCTCTTTCATAGGAAACCCCAAACACTAATCACCAAAAAATATTATACCCTCATTCTTAGAAAACCAGAAACCACCATCACCAGAAAACAATAAACATTACACCCATGGAACACTAATCCATCAGCCCCATAAAACCAAAAACACTTAGCTATAGAATGTACTAAACACTCATCTCTAAAAAATATTAAACCCTCAGTCATTGAAAAAACTAAACGCTTCACCCTAAAAAACCAATGTCCCTTATATGATTAATCCCTAAATCCTCATCCCTAAAAAACCATAAACCATAATCCCCTAAAATCCCTAATTCCACTTTCCCATAAACCCAAGACCATCATCCCTAGAAAACCCTAAACCATAATCTCCTATGGACCCTAAACCCCCAGACTGATAAAACCCTAAAACCATAACCTTAGAAAACCCATAAGTAACTTCCCTAGAAAACCCTAAAACATCATCCTCATAATAACCTAAGCCCAAATCCTCAGAAACAACTAAACCCCCATCCTGAAAAAGACCTAAACTGTCAGCCATGAAAATAATAAACCATGTTCTCTACAAAACCCAAAATACTCATCCCTCAAAAACCCTAATCCCACAGCACCATAAAACCATAAACATAGATCCATAAATCCCTAAACCATCATCCCCAAAGAATCGAAATCCCTCAACCATGGAAAACCCCGATCCCACAATCCTAAAAAACCATAAAACCTCATCCCCAGAAAAACGTATATCCCCATCCATAAAAATACCTAATCCCTTTTCACGAGATAACCCCACCATCTTCCCCAAAAATCCTAATCCCTAATCTCTACAAGACCTTATTCCCAAAAATCTCATCCCCCAAAACATATAAATCATTTTCTCAAGAATTCCCTTAAATCTATTCACCATAAAACAGTAAACCCCTGACCCTAGAAAAATTAAAATCCATAGCTTAACAAAACCGTAAATAATCATCCCTAGAAACCAATAAACCATCATCCCCATGAAACGAAAAACCATCATCCCCCCAAAATAACTATACATGTCACGTCCCGTCCTCGGGGCCCGTGCCGTGACTACCCCAAGCCCGCCTTCCATAGGCCAGGGGCTGGAGACTAGCACCAAGGCGTAAATCCCAACAAAAAGGGAAGGCATTGCCTTTGAAAAGTAAACAAGCACCACAGAGTAAGCAAGCAGAAAAGTAAACACAATGTAAAAACTGTAAAAGCTGTGCTGAAAGTAAAAGGGGCCGGAAATACAAGCCCAACTGTAAAGTACAACTGAAAAGGAAAA
This sequence comes from Viscum album, assembly GCA_963277665.1. NCBI lineage: Eukaryota > Viridiplantae > Streptophyta > Magnoliopsida > Santalales > Viscaceae > Viscum > Viscum album. The sequence goes on along the minus strand of OY728160.1, from coordinate 1,533,852,663 downwards.
ACAGCAACTGAAAGGAAAAGCCGCAGCGTCGAGCCGTCCTCCGTAAGTCCCACCTGAAGGGTGGGTACAAATAGCCTCCACAGCTCCTCGGTCCAGTCGTCCGCTCCGAGTGCGTCCCGCCCAGTGGTCCACCTCCAGGTACCGTCCTGCTCCGCACGCATCCACCACGATCAGTGTTGTCCGTCGTCTGCAACCAACACCACGAAGTGCGGGCATAACCCATGCAGGGGTGAGTATAAGCTACTCAGTAGGGACCCCGAGACCCCCGAAGGTCTCCCGAAATCCAAAAAGGATAATCCACAAAGGAATGAAACAATCACGAAGTAACATCTGAAACGGCTTAGGTATATGCCCATACATATACCTAAGTCATCAATTCTCGTTCGGCTCCAACGTCCGAGCCCAAGCACAACCCAGTCCACATAGGTAAGCAAACGTATACCCACACAGGATAGCACAACACAATCCACAAAGGAGAGTAAACAGTAAATCCACACAGGATAGATCAACAAAATCCACAAAGGAGAGTAAACAGTAAATCCACACAGGATAGCTCAACACAATCCACAAAGGAGAGTAATAGAAGATTCAGCTCACACAGGTATACTTCTTCGAATAACGATAAAGATGATCACTGAACCATCTAAGTCGTCATACCCATGAAGGATCGATAGGTACTAACCCCGCAGTGACCCACACAGGATCGGACCCACACAGGATCGGGCCCACACAAGACCGGGCCCACGCAGGACCTGTAGGCGCTGGCTCACACAGAACCGCTGAGCGCTGACCCACACAGGATCGGACCCACACAGGATCGGTAGAACTGATCCACGTAGGATCACTGAGTGCAGTAGTCATCGTAGTCCACTGAGGATCTCTGCACAGTCTTCGCCGCAGTCCAATGAGGATCTCTGCACGGTCTTCACCGCAGTCCACTGAGGATCTCTGCACGGTCGTCGTCGGAGTCCACGGAGGATCTCTGCACAGTCGTCGCTATCGAAGAAGCATTCGCAGCCAGCACTAGGGTTCCCGCACACAGCAAGCTCGCTCGGGAGGGTCCGCTCCACGAGCCGAGAGGCTGATACATCAACTGACACAAAGTCCGAATTTGATGTATCCAAAAGTTCCGTATCGTCAACATGAACTCAATGTCGCAGACGGCGCGTCAATCGGACGCCCGGTCTGAGAGTTATTGGCCTTTTCGTCCGAGGGGCCCAGTTAGTTTTTATGGAAAAACCAACCCGACCATACAACACCTGCATCCAAACCTCGGTCGGAGTATGCCAAAAGATCCGTCTCACATAGAGGAAAACAACAAAGCTGACGGCACATGAATCCGACGTCTATGGCTCAAGATATGAGTGTTCCCGCTCCGAGGGCCCGGTTTGTTTCGTGTACGAACCAACCCGGCCGAACTCAAAGTATTACGAAACCTTGAGTGAGATATATCAAAACGACAGTCTCGATCCAAGGATCGTGTTGCCGCAGACGGGGAGTCGTTTGGAAGCCCGTAGCTCAAGTTACGGGCGTTTGAACCAAAACCGTCCGAAGACGGGGGGTCCGGGCCCGGGCCGACCCGGCCCGACCCCCCCTGGGTTGGTCGAACCGGGTCGACCCGACCCGGTCCGGTCTGGCCAGGGCGCGGCCCGGCCGGTCGGACCGGCCTGGCTCGGTTCGGCCGAGCGGCCGAACGGCCGAGGCGCCGCGGGTCGCTGCCCCCGCGGCGGCTTGTCCGGCGGCGCACCGAGGCGCCGCCACTCCCGGTAGCCGGTGCCGCCGCACCCGCGACCCGCGCCGCCGGTGAGTTCCACGGGCCACCGGGATCGCTCCGGTGGTCCGATTTTGTTCCCGTCTGCGCCGCTGCTCCTCCCGGGACTCGTTCCTCACTGCAGGATCATCAAACTTCCATTGTGGCACGTTCCGTCGTCACCCGTCAAATCCGCACAAGAACGAAGAATGGTAGAGGGTTGTTGGGCCGTGTTCGTTTGGCCCACACCCTCCATGTTAGAGATAAACAACGGGAGGAAACAAATTCAACATATGAATTCAAAAATTTTAATGGAATAAAATTGTTCTTATTTTTCCGGTTATTTACTTTTTTAAAAAAAAGAAGAAGAACGATCACGAGAAAAAGGAATAAACTCACAACAACCCCTACCTCGTTGGTCGTCGTCGTACGTACGTCCATCGCGTAATTGCTCATCGCGGAAGGAGGAGGTCGTCACATTGTCGCGGAAGGGCATCGCGTCGTCACGGAACACGGCGTTGAGTCGGCGAACTCAACAGACCAAGAAACAACAGATTTAATTTAATTAAATCATTAAACCCATGTTTTGGTAAAAACCACAAAGGAGATTAAAAAGAAAGTCCGAGACTCTTACCTCAAGCAGCCGATCGATGATTCGTCGCGGAGGAAGAGACGTCGTAGAAGAACGTTGCAGGAAGGGAACGTCGGCGTCGCGGAACATGGCGTCGCGTCGCGTCGATTTCTGGGTTCGGCGTTCTTCGTCAGAGGCCGATGTTCTTCGCGTTCTTCGCGAAGAAGGATAAAGTCACGAGGACTCTGTCAAACCTCTCAACCAGTAATCCTCCAAAATGATTGGTTGGTCTTATTTTATTATTCCGCCAACAAACGAAAAAAAGGGTAAGTAACGACCCATCAATTTGTTGAATTAATTCAACAAAAGAAACATCACATTTAATTTACGAGATAAACTGCACAATTAAATGGTCTGTTAAGAATTTAAGAAATCACGTCAGTTGACTTTATAATGACGGGTTTTCACGGGTGCGTTACTTAGCAGAAAGAAACAGTGGGGCTTGTGCGGGCCCCACCTCACAAATATCCTACCAAGAGGGTAGGATATTTCTGGATAGTCCCCTATCCGGTTCAACATAGATGAAGCTGCTTTTAAGTGGCTTCAAGTGGCTCCCAAGTGGCTTAAGTGAAATAAAATAATGTTTTCGAAAAAATTTATTTTATTTCTTAACTTTAATCCCAAAATTTAAAAACCACACCCGAGAAAACGCAACTCCGGAAGAGGCGTTTCTAAGCAAATACCGGTACTGCGATTTCATTAGTGCCCTCAGAATTCGATTCCGGGCACCGGTTCAAAAGTTAGAAAAACCCGCTCGTCCGTTCACTGAACTTACCTGAGCCAAACTTCGGAAAATGATTCCGGGCACACCGTGCCTCAGAATCAGGTGCCGTTAGAAACTGCATTCTTGTAAAATTCCAAAGTAAATTAAGAAAAAAATTTCCTTGAAATTTACGGGTCTTTACATTACTCCCACATCAGGACTTTACGTCCCCATAAAGATACATCATAAACTAGGGAAACAAATGTGGGTATTGAGCACGCATCTGAGCCTCCCGCTCCCATGTGCTCTCCTAGAGGTTCCTGTGCTGCCATCTGATGCGCACAAGAGGAATCGATCGCCCATGTAGGACCCGGTCCTGTCGATCATCTATCTCCACTGGGACCTCCGCAAAAGTCGCCCCATCATCCACATCTAGCTCCCCATAGTCAATGATGTGCATCCGGTCGTGCACGTATCTCCTCAGCTGAGATACGTGGAAGACATCGTGCACCCGGTGCAACTGAGGTGGTAGAGCTAGGCGATAAGCCACCTCGCCAATCCTGCTGATGACCTGGAAAGGCCCGATGAAGTGTTTAGACAACTTGCCGCCTCGGCCAAATCTCTGTAACCCACGTCGAGGTGAGACCCGCAAGAAGACGTGGTCGCTATCCTCGAACTCTAGTGGCCTCCACCTCCTGTCAGAATATGACTTCTGCCAGCTCTATGCTGTCCTCATCCGCTCCTGGATGACCTGGACCTTCTCTGTCGTGGCCCGGACCATCTCTGGTCCCACAAGTGCTGACTCCCCAGGGTCTGTCCAGCACAAAGGATATCTGCAAGGCCTACCATACAACGCCTCGTACGGTGCCATCCCGATTGTGGAGTGGTAGCTGTTGTTGTACACGAACTCCACCCAGGGTAGGTGGTCCTCCCAGCTACAATCAAAGTCGTGGACACATGCACAGAGCATGTGCTCGAGAGTCTGAATGGTCCTCTCCGTCTGACAATCCGTCTGAGGGTGAAAGGCGGTGCTCAGACGGAGTCGCGTCCCAAAAGCCTCCTGAAACCCCTTCCAAAGCCGGGAAGTAAAATGAGCGTCCCGATCGGAGACGATAGTCGATGGAACATCGTGAAGCCGTAAAATCTCCTGAACATAGAGACGCCCCATGCTCTCCACTGAGCCCTGCTCTCAGATGGGTAAGAAGTGTACCGACTTGGTGAGTTGGTCAACAATCACCCAAATGGAGTCGTGACCTCTGGAAATGCGTGGAAGTCCAGTCACGAAGTCCATAGATATCCCGTACCACTTCCACTCCGGGAACTCCAAGGGATGTACCAAGCCTGCTGGTACCTGATGCTCTACCTTCACCTACTGGCAGGTGAGGCACCGTGACACGAACTTTGCCACAGCCTTCTTCATGCCCGGCCACCAGTGCTGTAGTCTGAGATCCCGGTACATCTTCGAAACTCCAGGATGTACCGCCAAAGGAGAAGTGTGAAACTCTCTCAGCACCTCCTCTCGAAAAGCAACTGGTACCAAGGTACGTCCTTTGAAAAGGACGTCGTACTTTTCTCCAAGGGAGAAACCATCAGGTGCCTGTCCCGAGGATATATGTGCACGCTGTGTCTCACAGTCAATGTCCCCATGTTGTGCCTCTCTGACCGGCTGTAGAAGTGGAGGATAGATTGTGAGAGACTGAAGGAAGGCTGCTCCGTCTCTATCCACAAAGGATATCTGCAAAGCGGCTAGCAGCTCTGTCGCCTCCTCAAGTAGCTGGATGCCTGTCCTCCTGCTGAGGGCATCGGCCACCACGTTCCCCTTCCCAGGAGTATAGACTATCTCAAAGTCATAGTCCTAGAGGAACTCGAGCCATCGCCACTATCTCAGGTTCAGGTCCTTCTGAGAGAAGATGTACCTGAGACTCTTGTGGTCAGAAAAGACTGTAAAGCGCTCGCCCATCAGATAGTGCCGCCATGTCTTCAAAGCGAAGACCACTACTGCCAACTCCAGGTCATGGGTAGCGTAGTTCTGCTCATGCGGCCTCAAATGACGTGATCCGTAGGCAATCACGGCCCGCTACTGCATCAGGACACACCCGAGTCCGGTCCCTGACGCATCGTAGTAGACTACGTATCCGAATCCCTCCTCAAGAAACCTCAAGATAGGTGCACTGGTCAATCTCTATCTCAGCTCCTGAAAGCTCTTCTGACATCTGTCTGACCACACAAAGGTTTTCCCCTTCTTCGTCAAAGCTGAGAGTGGTACCGCAACTCTGGAGAAGTTCGGCACAAATCTCAGATAGTATCCAGCTAGACCCAAGAAACTCTGCAACTCCGTCACACTCCTGGGTGGCTCCCAAGATACCACTACCTCGATCTTCGCGGGATCCACAGCAACTCCCGCCTCAGAAATGACGTACCCCATGAAGTGGACCTCACGTAACCAGAACTGGCACTTCGAGAGCTATCTATAAAGCTGGTGCTCTATGAGTGTTTCTAGTACAACCCACAAGTGGTAGGCATGCTCCTCCTCCATGGTCGAATACACCAAAATGTCGTCGATGAAGACCACGACAAATCGATCGAGGTATGGCTGGAAGATCCTGTTCATGAGGCTCATGAACACTTCTGGAGCGTTGGTTAAACCGAAAGGCATAACCAAGAACTCATAGTGGCCATATCGACACCTGAAGGCCGTCTTCTGCACGCCCTCGTCTCGAACTCTGAGCTGATGATAGCCTGACCTGAGGTCTATCTTCGAGAACCATCGTGCTCCATTGAGGTGATCGAAGAGGTCATCAATCCTCGGTAGAGGATACTTGTTCCTCACTATCACCTGGTTCAGGCGACGATAATCGACCCACAGTCGCAAGCTCTCGTCCGCCTTCTTGGCGAACAATATCGGGGAAGCCCAGGGTGAAACACTGGGTCAGATGAACCCCTTGCCCTGCAAGTCCTCCAACTGTACCCGCATCTCTCGAAGCTCGGCGGGGGCCATCTGATATGATGGAATGGATATCAGGGTGGTCCCGGGGTACAGATCAATATAAAAGTCTACCTCTCTGCGAGGAGGTAGCCCTGGAATGTCGTCGGGGAAGACTTCTGCATACTGATCCACCACTGCCGGAAAACTAGGACTCCGCACGTCCACTGATCCAAGGATGAGGCTAGCCAACTGATGAGTGGTGGGCTGTCCTCTCCTCTGCATGAGTCCATCCTGTGCTTCTAAGGCTCCCTTCTCGCCGGTGAAGGTGAACCTGCTCCCATCAGTGCGCACACGTCGCACCTTGTGCCTAAAATAGTCAATCTAAGTATGGACTGTAGATAACCAATCCATGCCCAAGATGACATCGTAAGGCCTCGACGCTGCTACAAAAAGATCCCAGTCGAAGCTCTCGCCTCCTAGAGTAATCTTACACTGCCGGAACCAGTGCGTAAACGTCAAATCTGCTCCCGTAGGAGTCTCTAGCCGTAAGGATCGAGCCAACGGCTCTGTCGGAATCTCCGAGCTCCAAACAAGGGAAGCGGCTATGAAAACGTGACTCGGTCCTGTGTCTATAAGAACTGCAGCAAGGGTGGAATATATACATATTGTACCTCGAATCATCTCTGGCGCGCCGTGGTCATAGGCCTCCACTGCCTGGAGCTGTTCCTATCTCTTCCCGCCAGCTCCCTATGGTCGGGGGGGGGCCTCCTGGTGGGGGTGGTGGTAGAGCCTCAAAGCACCGCCCACCACCGGCTGCTCGGCCAGCTCCTCTGCCTCGTCTGCCTCCTCCCTGCGGACCGCCATGGTCGACCCTCTGCCTCCGCCTGGGTGGCCCCTCCACCGTCTGCTGCCCCTCGGTATGGCGGTTCGGGCAGTCACGAGCCATGTGGCACTGCCCGCCGCACTCGTAGCACTGCCTGCCTCTCGGAAGACCGGCCCCGTGCTGTGTGCCCCGACCTGCTGAGCCAGTGTCCCGAGGTCGTCTGCTGGAAGGCCTGGTCTGCCTGGAACCCTGAGTCATTCGTCGGCTACCTGCTGATGAAGACTCTTCCACATGCCGCCCTGCGGTAGGTCTCGCGGTAGACTCATCCAGAAAGCTCTCAATCGGAAGGGCTCGCTCTAGCACTCCTGCCTAGGTCGGGATGCTGAGGGAGATCAGTGATGCCCTGATCTCATGTCTAAATCCCTGCTCGAAGGTCCAGGCCAGGAAGAAGGGGTCTCGTACCATGTCGGTCGAGCAGCGAGAAAGATCAGTGAACCTCACCGCGTACTGGGCGACCGTCAAGCTGCCCTGCCGCAGCTGAAGAAGCTCCTGAATGCGCACCGCACAGAGGGTGGTCGAGAAAAACTCTGAGCGAAAGAGGCTCTCGAAGTCCGTCCATATGAGGGAGGAATCATCGTGTACCTGGAGCATCAAGCTCCACCATCGTCCTGCTACTGCGTGTAGTAGGCTCGCCGCGAGGATCACCATGAGGTCTGCTGGTGTCCTCACTAGCCAGAAAACTCAGACGACTGCCTCCAGCCAGTCCTTGGCTGCCTGGGGGTCCGTCTCCCCATGAAACCTGGGTGGTCGCTGGCGCTGAAACTCGTGCAGAGCTCCGAGGCGTCGTGCATCGTCAGCGGTCGGTGCAGGATGCATAGGGGGCTCGGCGGGTAAAGGTACTTCCGGTGCCTCTGCTGTCAACGGGCCATGTACCGAGGCCTCGTCGCTCGGCGGGCTGTCGTCGCGCTCTACTCTCGGAACCCTAGCCGGCTGCCGTCGTGGGGCCATCCTGAAAAGGAAACAAGTGTGCCACAGTCAGAACAGTATACCTGGTGAGCTGAGACAAATAATCACAAAGAAAACTTGAAACACACACGCAATCTATCTTTTCGTTCATTAAGTCGGAAATCAGAAGTCAGAGTCCTGGTGTACGGATACGTCAGCCGCCACACCAACACTGGACTCCCGGGACTGATAACCACACTCAATACGCTAAACACTATTTCTTCACATAGAAGAAAGATCAAATTCTGCGGTAGAACCGACCTCCTCTGATACCAATTTGTCACGACCCGTCCTCGGGGCCCGTGCCGTGACTACCCCAAGCCCACCTTCCATAGGCCAGGGGCTGGCGACTAGCACCAAGGCTTAAATCCCATAAAAAAGGGAAGGCATTGACTTTGAAAAGTAAACAAGCACCACAGAGTAAGCAAGCGGAAAAGTAAACACTAAGTGAAAACTGTACAAGCTGTGCTGAAAGTAAAAGGGGCCGGAAATACAAGCCCAACTGTAAAGTACAACTGAAAAGGAAAAACAGCAACTGAAAGGAAAAGCCGCAGTGTTGAGCCGTCCTCTGGATGTCCCACCTGAAAGGTGGGTACAGATAGCCTCCACAACTCCTCGGTCCAGCTGTCCGCTCCGAGTGCGTCCCGCCCAGTGGTCCACCTCCAGGTACCGTCCTGCTCCACACGCCTCCACCATGATCAGTGATGTCCGTCATCTGCAACCAACACCACGAAGTGCGGGCATAGCCCGTGCAGGGGTGAGTATAAGCTACTCAGTAGGGACCACGAAACCCCCGAAGGTCTCCCGAAATCCACAAAGGATAATCCACAAAGTAAAGAAACAATCACGAAGTAACATCTGACACGGCTTAGGTATATGCCCATACATATACCTAAGTCATCAATTCCCGTTCGGCTCCAACGTCCGATCCCAAGAACAACCCAGTCCACACAGGAAAGCAAACGTATACCCACACAGGATAGCACAACACAATCTACAAAGGAGAGTAAACAGTAAATCCATACAGGATAGCTCAACACAATCCACAAAGGAGAGTAAAGAGTAAATCCACACAGGATAGCTCAACACAATCCACAAAGGAGAGTAACAGAAGATTCAGCTCACACAGGTATACTTCTTCGGATGACGATAAAGATGATCACTGAACCATCTAAGTCGTCGGACCCATGAAGGATCGATAGGTACTAACCCCGTAGTGACCCACACAGGATCGGACCCACACAGGATCAGGCCCACACAGGACCGGGCCCACGGAGGACCTGTAGGCGCTGCCTCACACAGAACCGCTGAGGGCTGACCCACATAGGATCGGACCCACACAGGATCGGTAGCACTGATCCACGTAGGATCACTGAGTGCAGTAGTCGTCGCAGTCCACAGAGGATCTCTGCACAGTTGTCATCGCAGTCCACTATGGATCTCTGCACGGTCTTCGCCGCAGTCCACTGAGGATCTCTGCACGGTCGTCGTCAGAGTCCACGGAGGATCCTTGCACAATCGTCGCTGTCGAAGAAGCAGTCGCAGCCAGCACTAGGGTTCCCGCACACAGCAAGCTCGTTCGGGAGGGTCCGCTCCGCGATCCGAGAGGCTGATACATCAACTGACACAATGTATGAAGTTGATGTATCCAAAAGTTTCGTATCGTCAACAAGAACTCAACGTCGCAGATGGCGCGTCAATCAGACGCCCGGTCTGAGAGTTATTGGCTTTTTCGTCCGAGGGGCCCGGTTGGTTTTTAAGGAAAAACCAACTCGACCTTACTCCACCTGCATCCAAACCTCGGTAGTATTATGTCAAAATATTTTTCTCACATAGAGGAAAACAACAAAGCTGACGGCACGTCAATCGGACATCTGTGGCTCAAGATATGAGTGTTCCCCCTCCGATGGCCCGGTTGGTTTTGTGTACGAACCAACCCGGCCGAACACAAAGTATTCCGAAACCTTGAGTACGATATACTGAAACGACCGTCTCGATCCAAGGATCATGTTGATGCTGACAGCGAGTCGTTTGGAGGCCCATAGCTCATGTTATGGGCGTTTGAACGAAAACTGTCCGAAGACGGGGGGTCCGGGCCCGGGCCGACCCGGGCCGACCCCCCCCCCCCCTGGGTTGGCCGAACCGGGTCGTCCCGACCCGGTCTGGTCCGGCAGGGCGCGGCCTGGCCGGTCGGACCGGCCTGGCGCAGTTCGGCCAAGTGGACGAATGGCCTAGGCGCCGCGGGGCGCTGCCCCCGCGGCCTGGTGGTGCCGCGGCCCTCCGCTTGGGGCCGCGCTGAGTCAAGGACGCGGCTTTTCCGCGTCCGAGTGCACTGGACCCGCGCGGCCACCGTGGCGGCCTGTCCGGCGGCGCGCCGGGGCGCCGCCGCTCCCTGCTGCTGGCTCCGCCGCGCCGGCGACCCGCGCCGCCGGCGAGTTCCGTGGGCCACCGGGATCACTCCGGTGGTCCGATTTTGTTCCCGTCTGCGCCGCTACTCCTCCCGGGACTTTTTCTTCACTGTGGGATCATCAAACTTCCATTGCGGCACGTTTTGTCATCACCCGTCAAATCCGCACAAGAACGAAGAAAAGCGGAGGGTTGTCGGGCCGTGTTCGTTTGGCCCGCACCCTCCATGTTAGAGATAATCAACGGGAGGAAACAAATTCAACATATGAATTCAACAATTTTCATGGAATAAAACTGTTCTTATTTTTCCGGTTCTTTAATTTTTTTAAAAAAAAGAAGAACGATCACTGGAAAAAGAAATAAACTCACAACAACCCCTACCTCGTTGGTCGTCATCGTACATACGTCCTTCGCAGAATTGCTCGTTGCGGAAGGTGGAGGTCGTCGCGTCGTCGCGGAAGGGCGCCGCATCATCGTGGAAAACGACGTTGAGTCGGCGAACTCAATGGACCAAGAAACAACAGATTTAATTTAATTAAATCCTTAAACCCGTGTTTTGGTAAAAACCACAAAGGAGATGAAAAAGAAAGTCTGAGACTCTTACCTCAAGAAGCCGATCGAAGATCCGTCGCGGAGGAAGAGACGTCGCTGAAGAACGTTGCAGGAAGGGAATGTCAGCGTCGCGGAACACGGCGTCGCGTCGCATCAATTTCCGGGTTCGGCATTCTTCGTCGGAGGTCGGCGTTCTTCGCGTTCTTCACGTTCTTCGCGAAGAAGGATAAAGGCACGAGGACTCTGTCAAACCTCTCAACCAGTAATCCTCCAAAAAGATTGGTTGGTCGTATTTTATTATTCCGCCAACAAACGAAAAAAAGGGTAAGTAATGACCCATAAATTCGTTGAATTAATTCAACGAAAGAAACAGATCATTTAATTTACTAAATAAACTGCCCAATTAAATGGTTTGTTAAGAATTTAAGAAAACGCGTCCGTTGACTTTCATAATGACGGGTTTTCGCGGTTGCGTTACTTAGCGGAAAGAAACAGCGAGGCTCATGCGGGCCCCACCTCACAAATATCCTACCGAGAGGGTAGGATATTTCTCGATAGTCCCCTATCCGGTTCAACTCAGATTAAACCGATTTTAAGTGGCTTTAAGTGGCTTCCAAGTGGCTTAAGTGAAATAAAATAAAGTTGTCGAAAAAATTTATTTTATTTCTTAACTTTAAGCCCAAAAATTAAAAACCACACCCGAGCAAACGCAACTCCGGAAGAGCCGTTTCTAAGCAAATACTGGCACTGCGATTTCATCAGTGCCCTCAGAATTCGATTCCAGGCACCGGTTCAAAAGTTAGGAAAACCCACTCGTCTGTTCACTGAACTTACCCGAGCCAAACTTCAGAAAATGATTTCGGGCACACCGGGCCTCGGAATCAGGTGCCGTCAGAAACTGCGTTCTTGTAAAATTCCAAAGCAATACTCTATACCTCAAAAAAACATAAAATTGTCACCCATGGAAAACCCTAAACACTAATCCCTATAAATCCCCGAAATCATTAGAACTAGTGAACCCAAAACCCTTAACCCCAGAAAACCCTAGAACCTCAACTCCAAAAAAACATAAACAATAATCCCTAAAATACCCAAAACAACTTCACTATAAACCATAAATTCTCACCACCAATAAAACCCCATTGCCTCATCCCCGTAAAACCAAAAACACTCTACCCTAGAAAACCATAAAAATTATTCCCAAGATAACCATATACCCTATTCTCCCAAAAAAACATAAATTGTCATACATAGATTTTTATAAACCCACATACTAAGAAGAACCCAAAACCACATAACTAGAAACCCCCAAATGCTCAGTAGAAAAAATATTCTCCCCCCTACAACAAAAAACTCATACCCTTAACCCCAGAAAAACCCAATCCTCGAGCACCAATAAATCATAAACCATCATACCCAAATAAAACCCTTAACGCTCATCCCCATAAACACAAAAACAATCAGTCCTTGGAAACCTAAAGAGATAAATCCTAGAAATCCCTAAACCCCCATCCAATGAAAACCCTAAATATTTATCCCTAGAACACCATAATCTATAATCCCAAGAAAAGGAAATTCCCTTATACCCAAAAAAGCATAATTCCTTCACCCCAAAGAAAAATAAATCCCCATTTCAATAAAAATCTAAAAATTCAAACCTAGAAAACCCTAAACACACATATCTAGAAAATAATAGATCCACGGGTATTGAAAACACCAAACACTCATTCCTAGGAAAACCTAATCCCTCATCTCATTAAAACATTGAACTCTCTTCCCCAAAAAACCCAAAACCCTCATCCCCAAAAAACATTAAACCCTAATCCCCAATAAACCAAATCCCCTCAACCCCATACAATACTGAATTCTACAACCCTAAAATATATAAAATATTCACCCCATATAACCATATACAATCATCCACATAAAACCCTGAACCCTTTGACCCAAAAAACCAAAAATCGTCAGTCCTAGAAAACCAAAAATCCACTCCTCCTAAAATTATAAATCCACAACCCTATGAAAACAAAAACCCTTATCCCTAGATAACATTAAACCATTATTCATAGACAACCATAAATCCTTATCCCTTGAAAACCTTAAACCCAGAAACACATAAAAATATAGACCATCAAACCATGAAAACCGTAATCCCTCAGCCCCAAAAAACACTAATCCCCAAGTCATAGAATACACAAAACCATGGACCCTATAAATTCCCCAAACCCTCATCAAAGATAACCCAAATACCTTAGTCCCAAAACAAAAAAAACCTACATCTCAAAAAAAACCATAAAATCTTATCCCTAGAAAACCCCAAATGCATACATTCGAAAATCCCAAAACATCCATGATAGAAAACCCAAATCCTACCACACTAGAAAACTCTAAACCATCAACCCAGAAAACCTAAAACCCTTATACCTAAACTACAAAAATACTTTATCATGATAAAAATACTAAACCCCCATCCCTAATTAACAAAACACCCATCGCCCAATAAATCCTAAAAAACATGGCCTCAGAAAACTAAAATTCCTTCTCCTTTAAGAATCCTAAACTATAAGCCACAGAAAACCCTCAACCCTCAACCCCATAAAATGTTAGAACCTAATTACCTAAACCCCTTAACCCTAAAATGTGGAAAATCCAAAACCCTTATCACTAGAAAATTCTAAACCCTTAACCTCAGGAAACCCATAATCCTTAGCCCCAAAAAACCCCAAACCACCATCAGTGTAAAAAACATAAACCATGAGTCCCATAAAACCCTATACCATCAATACTAAAAAAACCCCATACCCTAAACCACATAAAAACATATCCCTTATTCATTTGAAAACTCTAAACACCAACCCCCATAAAACCATAAATGATTAGAACCAGATAACACTAAATGATAAACCCTAGATAACCCTAATCCTTAGAAACCCCTAAATTGTTATACCCAATATACTATAATCCACCATCCCCCAAAAAATATAATCCCTCTACACTATAAAACAAGAAACCATCATCCAAAAAATCCCAAACCATTTTCCACAAAAATCCTTAATACCTCATCCCTAGAAAACATGAAACAGACATAACCTGAAAACTCAAAAACCTCATCTCCAAATAGGCCTAAACCCTCAGCCATAGAGAAAAAGAAACACTTATCCCAAGAAATCCTTGAACCCTCAACCCATTAAACCCATAAACTATTTTCCCAAAAGGACCCAAAACTCCAGTCCACAAAAAAACATAAACCATCAACCTAGAAAAACCCAATACCTCCACCCCATAATACCACAAACCCTTAGCCCCAAAAAAACATAAACTCACATACCCATAAAACTATAATCCATAATCCATCTAAAAAAGAGACTACCATCCCCAAAAACCCCAAACCATTATTCCCATAAAACAACTGACACCAAGGCCGAAAAAACCCAAACACGCTTCCCCCGAAAACCCCATAGACTCAACCCAAGAAATCCCCAAATCCATAGCTCCAGGAAACCCTAAAAACTCATACAAATAAAACTCAAAACCATCATACTCTAAAAACCACAACTCATAAGCCCTGGGAATCACTAAATCGTTATAACCAAAAAACACTAAACTATTAGCCGCAAAATCCCCAAACCCTACACAATGAAATACCCAAAACTCTCTGCCACAGAAATCCCTAATACTTCCACCCTAGAAAATGAAAATAACTACGTTCCATAAAAATATTATCTCTAAAACTATGAAAACCTTATTCCCCCATTTAATGAAAGCCCTAAACACTTAGCCCCATAAGTCACTAAACCCTGGGGCCTAGAAAACCTAATACCTTCACCCCACAAAACACAAAACCCATATCCCTAAAAACCATAATTCCTCACATAAATAAAACCATAACCCATCATTAAATGAAAACAATAAAATATATTCCCATAAAATACTTTACATTCATATTTTTAAAACACTAAAACTTTAGCCACATATGACCTGAGCTACAGAGCTAGAAAACTTTAAACCTTCATTACAAAAGAATACTAAACCCTCATCCCAGAATACGGTAAACACACAATTATAGAAAAAAGACCATTATCCCTTGAAAACTATGAAAATTTATCTATTGAAAATAGTAAACCCTCATCCTCTGACAACCCTGAACCATTAACTTTATAAAACACTAAACCCTTGTCCTCATAAAACACTAAATCATAATCCACAAGAAATCATATACTCTCAAGCCCATAAATACCTAAACCCTCAGTTTATTAAAATATTAAACCCGCATCCCCATAAAAAATATATTCCCCCATCCCAATAAAAACATAAACCCTCACCCCCGAAAAAATAAACCCCTACACACAAAAAAAACTAATCCTACAGCTCTAAAAACAATAAATTCTATTATCTAATAAAAATTAACACCTCATCCCTAAAAACCCTAAATCTTCATCCCAATAAAACCTTAAACCACATACATATGAAACCCTATACCCACCTACCCAAAGAAACTATTAAAATTTTCCCCATGAATCCTCAAACCCTTATCCCAAAAAAACACTACATCCCCTTCCCCAAAAAACACTTTACCGTCATCCATGAAAAATTATAATCACTCCAGCCAAAAAACACTACATCCTCACAGCCAAAGAATCCTCATCCTATATCCCTATAAAACCCTAGACCCTTAAACGAGAAAACCATAATTATTAACCCCAAAAATAAATAAATAAAATCATTAGCCATAAATAACCCAAAAAAATAATAACTATAAATATTTAAACCATAAGCCCCATAAAATCATCAACCCCCAGACCCAAAAAACCCTGTAACTTCAACTCTAAAAAACTCTCTATGCTCACCCCCAAAAAATCCTATAAACCCACTTCACTAAAAATATACTTACCCCTTATTCCCAAATGATCCTATCCCCAAATCCCCTAAAAACCCTAAATCGTCATGCCTAAAAAATTATAAAACCACAACATCCATGAACCATAAAAATCTACCCCAAAAAACCCAATACACTAAGCCATATAAAAATCTAATCATTCATCCCTCGAATATCCTAAACTCATTTCCTTAAAACCCCATAATCCCTTAACCCTAGAAACACATAAACCCCCCATCCTTAAGAACCCTTAACCCTCGGCCCAAATAACCCCAAAATAGTTATCCCAAGAAAATAGTAAACCCTTATTCCTTGAAACCCATAAACCTAAATCCCAATACAGTAGTCAACCCTTATCACAATAAAATCATAATCCCTCATCCCCAAAAAACCATAAAACCTCATCCCTAGAGAACCCTAAACCGTCAGCACAAAATAACCTTAACATTTTGCCCCATGAAAACCCACAACCCTAAGGACCAGAAAAATTAAACCCTCGTCCCCCAAAAACATCAAACTTCATCATAAAAAAAACCTTCAACCTCATCCCTAAAAAACCCTCATCCCATAGCACAAAATAACACTTAACGGTCATCCCAAGGATGAACTTAACCCTTATAAAAAACAATAAGCCGACTACTCTAAACATCCATAAATACTGATCCACAGATACTCATAAAATCTCAACGCTAGTTAAGCTTAATACCTTCGACCCAAAACATTAAACACTAATCCCCAAAATCCATCAACACTCAACCCAAAAAATACATAAACACTTAATCAAAAATACACTAAACCCTATCCCACAAAATCCTATTCCCACTACCAAAAATTCAACAAAACCCTCTTTCATAAAATCCATAATCCCCCAAACCCAAACAACCCTAAACCGACAACCCAAAAAAAATGCTCGACACTCAGCCCAAACTCCTCCAACAAATATCCTCAAAAAACAGAAAACCATTAACCCCCAAAATTCCTCAACCCTTCTACTAAAGGAAACCTTAACACTCAGTTCTAAAATATCATAAAACCTCAATAATAATAAACTATAAAACCTGAACCCCAAAAAACTATAAACCATTATCCCTAAAAATGATAAACTCTCATCTTAAAAAAAACACTAAACAATCATCATTAAAAAAATGAAAAAACCATATCCCTGGAAAACAATAAACTCCCAGTCCCGTGAAACCCAAAATAATAAACCCTAAAAAGACCTCCACACTCAACCAAAAAAAATTCGTCAACACCCATCCCCCAAAAAACATCATGCCTCAACCAAAAAAATCCCCAACCCTCATTCCCCAGAAACCCTCAACCCTCAACCCTCAACCACAATAAAAATTCTCGAACCTCAATAATAAACACCCTAAACCCTCATCCCGAAAAAACCCTACACCCTCAGACCCAAAAAAACCCATAAATAATTAAAACAATTAAATATTAAACTGATGTTCCCCAGAACCCATAAAATTTCTTCCCAAATAAACAATAAATCCTCATACAAAAATTTCACCAAACCCTCATCCCATAAAAATCAAATCTCTCCACTCTAAAAATACCCTAACACCTCAACCCTCAACTAAAAAAATTTCGTCAACCGCCATCCCCCAAAAAAACTCATCCCTCAACCAAAGAAATCCTCAACCCTCATTCCCCTAAAACCCTCAACCCTCAACCACAAAAAAATATTCGACCCTCAATAATAAAAATTAATCAAACAATGGACCCAAAAATCCCATAACACTAATCCTCGAAAAAAAATCAAAACATAGTAACAAAATATCCATATTCTCCATCCACAAAAATTAATGAACCCTCAGCCCCCAAAAACCATGGAACCTTAGCCCCAAAAAACATGAAACCCACAGCCCGAAAAAAACCTAAACCCTAATCCCCAAAAAACAATCAAACCTCACCACCAAAAAATCCTTGGACCAAAAACCCCAAAAATCCATGAACTCTCAACCCCAAATAAACCCTGAACCCTCAATTCAAAAAAACCATCAACCATAAGCCACCAAAAACCTGAACCCCTCATCCAATAGAAAACATGAACACTTATCCTAAAAAACAAACCCTTTCCCCTAAAAAACCCTAAACCCTTAGCCCCCAAAAATACTAAACTATAATCCTCATAAAGCCCAGAATGAAAATTTCTGAATAAACCTTCAATCTATGCTAGAAAAAACACAAATCCATCATCAAAAAAACATTTAACCACCACCCCCAAAAATCCTGGAACCCAAATCCCCAAAAATAAAATGAACCCTCAACCACAAAAAACCTTGAATAACCAGCTCCAAAAAACTATATACCCTATACCACAAAAAACCATGAACCCTCATCCATAAATAACCTAAACCCTCAAACCAAAAAATCATTAAACACTCAAACCAAAAAAAATCCATAAACAAAATTTAAAAAAAAACAAAAACCTAATCTTCTAAATACATTAAAACACACAATCCCAAAACCCCATTAGTAGAATTATGAATATAGCCTAACCCCCCACCATAAAAAACCCTCATCCAACATGATAATGAATTTACTCTATCCTCAACCAAAAATACCATCAACCCTCACCCCAAGAAAACCCTCAACCCTCATCCCCATATTTTCCTCAACTCACATCCGCAGAAAACCAAAAGCCCATAGACCCAAATATTCTTATCCCCTCTTCCAAAAAAACCCTAATTCATTAGAACATGAAAACATAAAACCATGATCCCTAAAAAAAACCTAAACCCTTAAACCTAGAAAACACTTAACCCTAATACATATAAAACCATAAACCCTCATCCACATAATACCCTAAAAATATTCCCTAGAAAATCCTAAACCCCCATCCTTGAAGACCCTCAACCCTTAGCCCTAGAAAATCGACAACTATCAATCCCAAAAAACCCTGAACCACTTATCCCCAAAAAACTGAACCCATTTCCATAAAAACCCATAAATATTCCTCCCCATGAACCTCTAAACTCTATGTACTAGAAACCCCTAAACCTTCAACATCATGTATCCATAAATCCTCATCCCCAGAAAACCCTAAATCCTCCCCAACATACAACCTTACGCTTTAGCTATAGAAAATCCTAAACCATCATACCTTGAAAACCCTAAACCCTCACCCCCAAAAACACTAAACTATCATCCCTAAAAAAAGGAATTGTGTTACCCTAGAAAATATTAAACCCACTTCAATTGAAAACCATAAACACTCAATACCAAAAAACCATAAATTGTCATCCCAATAAAACACAAAAACATAATCCATAGAAAACCCTAAGCCCTAATCCCCATAAAAACACAATCCATCACCCATAGAAAAATCTAAGTCAACAACACCATGAAACCATAAACCTCTATCATGTGAAGAACCTACACACTCTAACATAAAAAACTCAAAACCATTGTTGCTAAATTACCCAATACCCTTAGAAGTATAAAATGCTAAACCATCATCCCTATATAACAAAAAAACTCATCCTCAGGAACACCAAACCCTAATATCCTGAATGCCATAAAATTTCATCCCATGAATACCCTATACCATATTCCATAGAAAACCCCAAAACCGTAGACCTATAAATACCTAAAATCTCACCCCCAAAAAACCCTAAACCCTAAACCCCCAAAAAACACTAAAACAACCACCTATTTCATCACCTAACCACTCACATTCATAAAAAATGATAAACTCCTCTACTTAGAAACCCCTAAACCCTAACCCCTACAAAAACTAAATTATCAACCCCAAAATACTCTATAAACCCATCCATTGAAAACCCTACACAATCAGCCTGGGAAAACTCAAAAACCACAAACATGGAAAAACCTAAACCCTTATTCATAGAATTCCCTAAAACCTTATCACAAAACCCGGTAATTTTTTGTAAAAAAACCATAAAAACATATCACCAGTTACTTGATACCCTTATTTCAAAAAATCCCTAAACCCATTTCCTTCAATTATAAGAACCCTCAGAACCTAAAACCCAGAACCCGTAACCCCTTAAAATCCTAAAGCATCATCCATATAATTCCCTAAATACTAATCCTCAAAAAACACTAACCCCTAAGACAAAGAAAACACTAAACCATTGGCTTAGGAGAACTCAAACCCCTCAACCCTAGAAACACTCAAACCCTTATCCTATGAAATCCATAAACACTAACCCCTATAAAATGACAAACCCCATGGCCCAGAAAACACTAAATCCCCTACATCATATAAAACTAAACAGTCCTCCTCAAAAAATATAGAAAATCCTAATACCTCATCCCTTGAAAACCCAAAACCCTTATCCATAGAAAACACAATCCCCTCATTCATAGAAATATCTGAATCCTAATCCCCATATATACCATGTATATTGACCCCCAAAAAGTTTGTACACTCATCCCCAGAAAACCAAAAACCCAAACCCCTAGACAATCATAAACTCTCAACCACTGAAAACCCTAATCCCTTGTCTAAATAAAATACCTAAACCACCACACAAAAAAACATCATTACATGGAATCACTAATCCCTCCGCTCCATAAAACCATTAACTCTCATCCCTGTAAAAAAATAGAGAACCTTAAAAAATTAACCGTAAAAAATCCTCATCCCTCAGACCTAGAAAACGTTGAACCATAACTGAATGAAAACCCAGATCCTATATCCATAGAAAAACATAAACCCTTATCCCCCCAAAAAATAAATCTTCAATGTCATAAAACACTAAAAACTCATCCCTACTAAACCATAAACCATTCACCACATCCACATACCTAGAAACCCATAATCCCTTAGTCTGATAAAATATTAAACCCTTAACCATAGAAGACCCCTAACCCTTAGGCCTAGAAAACCATGAACAATTGTCTCTAGAAAATCCTAAAACTACATACCCAGAAAAAACTATTCCATAATCTCTATAAAACCAAAAATCATCATCCCTAAAAAACAATAATCACTCATCCCCAAAAAACAAAATCAATCATAATGAAAAAATCCAAAACAGAAAACCCTAGAATACCCTAAACCGTTAACCCGAGGTACCCTACACCCTCATACCTAGAAAACCTAATCCATTAGTCCAAGAATACCATTAATACTATGTCTAGAAAAATTATAAACCATCTACATTAGAAAAACGTAATGCATTAGCTTTGAAATACTGAAATCCTTAGCCCTAGAAAACCCTAAAAACTCTTCCCTAGAAATTCCAAAACCCACAACCCTAGAAACCCCTAAATCCATTTCCCTTGAATAACTTAATCCCCTAACCAGAATATAAACTAAACTCATTTCCCTAGAAATATATAAACACTATCTCCCCAAAGGCCCTAAACCCTCATCTCTAAAAAACACTAATCACTTAGTAATGAAGAATAATTAAACCCAATCCCAAAATACCCCTAAACCTTCATCCAAAGAAAACCCTAAACATTCTTCTCGTGAAAACATAAACCTCCAACAAAATGAAATCCCAAACCGTATTCCCAAAAAACATTAAACATTCGTTTCAATGAAACCCTATACCCTCTTACCAAACTATTATTAAACCCTTATCAAATAGAAAACCAAAATAAAAAACCTCATGAAATCATAAAGCCTCAATATTTAGGCCCAATAAACACTAATTCACATCCCCAATAATCCCTAATCCTTTAACCCAAAGAAACCCTACACCATTAGAGATAAGAAACCCTAAACCCTAAACCCCAAGAAACTCTAATCCCTAAGCCAAAAGAAACCCTAAAACACTAGTAACATTATTGCCTAAACCCTAATTCATAGAAAACCCTAAACCGTTTTCATGAAAAAATCCTATACCCTCAACCCCAACACACTATAAAAACTCATACCCATGAAACAAAGAAACCTCAACCCAAATAATTCCTAAAACATTAAATCCCAAAAACCCTAAACCCTACGCCCAAAAAATCCCTAATCCCTAATCCCCAAAAAACCATACACCACAAACCCCATGAAATCCATAAAACTTCACTGAATAAAAACTAAAACACATAGCCCCATATACCCTAAAACTACATCCTGCAAAATACCTAAACCCTAATCCCTAAAAACACCCTATACCATCATCCTTAATAACCCTACACCCATGTCATAGAAAAACCGAAGTCATTAGTCTCAAAAAAACATGAACCACCTTGCACAAAAATATTAAACCCTCAGATTCTAAAAATCATAAACGCATATCCCTAAAAAATCAAAAACCCAAAACCATAAAAAAAAAGTAAACCCTTACTACCATAATACCATATACAGTTGGCCCCTAAAAACTGTAAACTCATAGAACAAAAATTCCCTAGTCCCTTTTCTATAAAATAACATAAACCAAAATCCAAAAAACACCATGAAACCTCATCCACCAAATAATCACATTCTGAAACCCCCCCCCCAAAAAAAATCACCACTCCAAGAAACCCAAAACTCTAATCCCAAATAAATCTTGAACCCAATCACATAGGAAACCCTAATCTCGTGGCCTCAGGAACCCCTAAATCCTCATATTTACGATTCCATAAACCCTATTATCCAAGAAATTTTAAACTCTAATTCCCATGAAGCCTAAAAAACTCATCACCAAGAACCCCTAACCCTTCACATCCATATAAAACTAATCCATCATCCCCCAACAATCATAAATAGTCATCCATAGAAAACCCTAAAGACAAAACCCCCCCAAAAAACTAAATCCTGATCCCCAAAAAACCCTAACTACTTTACCCAAAAAAATAACCCCACAACCACAAAAAAACCTAAACACTCAGCCACAGAAAATCCTAAACCATCCCCCAGTAATATTTCCTAATCCCCATCCCCAAATAGCACTATACTGCCCAACCTCAAAAGACACAAAGATGCATCCTAAAAAAACCATAATATCTATACCTTAGATATTTCTTAAACCCCATACTCTAGAAAACAATAAATTATCAGGAAATGAAATCCCAAAAACTTTAACCAATGAATAAAATAAACCATCATCTGTCGAAAACCCTAATCCTTCATCTATAGAAAATGGTTAACTGTCACCCTCCTAAAACCAAAAATCCCCAGCACTTGAAAAATCTAAACCCCAAGCCAATGAATATCATATACCCAAACAAATTGAAAACCCTAAAACCTCATACCCAAAAAATTATATAGAAACATCTCCATAAAACAGTAAATACACAACCCTATAAAACCCTAAACTCTCATCCCTTGAAAACCCAAAACCATCAACCCCACATAACCCTAAACCTAATCCCAATAAAAATTTAATCCCTTAGGCCTAGAAAAAAAGAAACTCTCAACTCCATAAGTCCCACAAATGTTATCTCTCATTAACGCTAAACCAACATCCTAAGAAAACCATAATCACATAGCTAGAAAAAACCCTAAAATCATAGTCATTGATATCCTAAAACCCTTTTCCCCAGAATACAGAAAACACTCATCCGACAAATACAAAAAGCCCACATATCATTAAAAACCTAAAACCTCATCCAAGAAAACCCTAATCCCTCAGCCAAATGAAAACCAAAACAACATCCCATGAAATCCATAAACCCCCAGAACTAGAAAAACCTAATTATTAACCCCTAGAAAATTGAAAATCCTCATCCTAAAAAAACCCTAAATCCTTATCCCTCAAAAAATAAGTCTTCATCCCCCAGAAACACTAAATCATAATCCCTAGATAAAAATAATCTCTTATTCACAAAAACCCCTAAACATTGATCCCAATAAAACCCAACACCATTATCCCAATAAAACCTTATAGTCACATCCCCTGGAAACACTAAACCATCATCCCATGAAAACTTAAATCCCTCAAGTCCAAAAAAACCCTAGACCCTCATCTCTAAAAAAACTATAAATAAATCTTCATAAAACCCAAAAAACTCATCAATTGAATGCCTTAAACTCTGTAACTCATAAATCAAAAATTCCTCATTCCTAGAAACCTATAAAACCTCATCCCTAGAAAACCCAAACCACTCAGATTTAGAAAATTCTAAAACCTAAACCCCATATAAATCCTAAATCATCTTTCCCTGAAAATACCCTAAACCCTATTCCAAAAAAATTGTAAACCCTAAAACAAAAAACACCCTAAGACTTCAAAACTAAAAAAACCTTAACCATTAGACAAAAATAATCTTAATCCCACATGCCTAAAAAACACTAAATTATTATCCAAAAAATTCCCTAATCCCTTATCCTAATAAATCATTAATCACCAGGACAGAAAAGCATAAACCATCATATCAGAGAAAAACTAGACCCTAATCCCCATGAAATATTAATCCCACATCCCCAGAAGACCATTGAGCCTCTACCCAAAGAGATATTAAATCCTAAGCGTTATGAATCTCCAAACACTCATCCCCAGGAAACTCCACACCCTCATCCCCAATAATCCAAACACTGTCAATTGCACAAAATCAAAAACACTATGTCCACAATAAAAATAAACCCTCATACCAAAAAACCATAAACCATCATCCATAGAAAAAAAAACCCACAACTCTAAAGAAACTGAAAACTACATCCCAATAAAACTGTATACTCTCAGTCCCCTAAAAAACAAAAATCATCAATCCTAGAAACTGTAAATCCTCAGTAACAAAAAACAATAGACCCCCATCAAAAAATAATCCTAAACTCTCATCCACAAAATACCCTAAACCATAATTCCCAAAAAAAACCAAAAAACATTATTACCAATAAACAGTATACCCTCATACCGAGTAATCCTAATCCCTTAGCTCATGGAAACTCTAAATCCTATTAACCAAAAATACATAATCCCCTAGCTCAAGAAAAACAAAAACACTCAGCTGAAGAAAACCATAAAACCACTACCCAAGAATACAGTAAACCCATATCAATATAAAACCATGGAAAATTTTCCGAACAAAACTGTAAACACCCATCTCAAAAAAAATGCATACCGTATGCCCCATAAAACCCAAAACACATTGTCAAAGAAAACAATAAAGAAACATATAATGAAAAACCTAAACCATGTTCACCAGAAAATCGTAAACCCTCATCCCAAGAAAACAATAAACCCCCATCCTCTAAAACCCTATATCCTCATCACATGAAAATACTAAACCCTCAGCACCAAAAATCTCTAAACACTCAACCCCATAAAACCCTAAACCCACATCCAAATAAAGCCGTAAATCCTTATCCCGTGCAAACCATAAACCCCCAGTCATAGAAAACCATAATACCTTAGCTCCCAAAAACCCAAAACTATTGTCCCCAAAATAATCTAAGGCTACAGCCACAGAAATCCCAAAACCCACATCCTAATAAAATCCAAAACCATCTTCCCTAGAAAACCGAAAATCCTCATCAACACAAAACTGAAAAACCAAAAACCCAACCCCTTAGAACATGATCAACCAAAATCCCCATTCAAAGAAACACATAAAAATTGATCCAAAGAAAACCCTAAACCTTAATCCCTCAAAAAACAAAACCCACATCAAGAGATAACTAATACCTGAATTTGATAAAACCCTAAACCCACAACCCTAGAAGTCCACAAAATGCAGAAAATTATATCTATAAACAGTTATTCTAAAAAATATTATCCCCTAAGAACCGAATAGAGAATACCATAGAAATCCCTAGACCCTCCACTCCAGAAAACACTAAACCCTTATCCACAGAAAACCCAAAATACTCATCATTAGAAAACTCTAAACAATCATCTCTAGAAAATTATATACCCTGATCCCCTTAAAACCAAAGACAATCATCATTGGATAACCTTATTCCATCCATGAAGAATCCTAAACCATCGGCCCCTATAACCAAAACCCTCATCCCATAAAAACCATAAACCATAAACCATATAAATCCATAAAAAATATAACTTACAGAAACTAAAATAGTAATCTTCAAAAACTACTAAACCCACCTCTATTGATGTTGATATACCTTCAGCACCAAAAAAACTAAATCCTAAGCTCTAAGAAAACTAAAAACCTCAACGCAAAGAAATATTAAACCCTTAGACCCAAAAAATCATAGTCCCTCAGCCCTAGAAAACTCTATTAAATCATCCCTACAAAACAAAAATCCATTATCCACAAAAACAAACCATATACATGAAACCAGAAAAAACCCTAAAACCTCAACCCCAAAAAACCATACACACTCACACCCTAAAACACACAAAAATCATTAGAACAATTAAATATTAAACTCTTGTATCCCAAAACCCATAAAATGACTTCCCGAATAAAAAATAAATCCTCATCCACAAAATTCCCTAAACCCTCATCCAATGAATAATCAAATATATCAGATCTAAAAATAACCTAACACCTCAAACACAATAAATCATTAGCCTGATACCAAATAAAAACATAATCCCTTAACCAATAACCCAAGAACCAATATCCTAAAAAACCCTAAACCCACTACTATAAAACCTTATTCCTTATTAACTAAAAATCATAAACCCTAATCTCAAAATTTATTAAACTACCAAGACCAAAAAATATGGAATTCCCATCCCCAGAAAACCCTAAACCCCAGTTAGAAGAAAATCTAAAACCCTTCCCTAAACAATCATTAAGACTTATCCCTAGTAAACACTAAAACCTCATCCATACAAAACCCTAAACACTAGGGACAAAAAATCATAAATCCTCTAGCCCAAACATTGTTAACCATCATCCTAAAAACACCTGAACCCCTCATCCTCAAAAATCCAAAACCCTCTATCCTAGATTAAACTAAACCATCATCCTCAACAGACACTAAACCCAATTCTAAAAAAGCTGTAAATCATAAACCCCAAAACATTAACTCTCATCCTAAAAAACTCCAATCCGTCATCCCCACAAAACCATATAACCTCATCCCCCAAAACCATTAACCCTCCACATTACGAGACCATAAACCCTCAACACCAAAAACAATAACCCTTTCCCTAAAAATATCATAAACACAAAATCCCAAAAAGAGTATACTCTAAACCCTTTAATATAAAAATACACAATACCCTCATTCCCACAAATCCTCCAAGTCATTAAAAAAACCAAAACCCCCATCCCCAAACAAACCAAATCCGAAAAACAATAAAATCCTATTCCCTAGACCCAAAAAACAATAAACCCTCATCCCCAAAAAACTATAAGCACTAAAATACATAATATTCTATTTCTTTTTCCCAAAAAACCATAGGATCCTATCCCAAAAAAATCTAAACCCTCAGTTCCAAAAATCCATAAACATCAGAAACAAAAATACTATATCCTCATTCAAAAAATTTCCTAAACCCTCAACCCCAAAACCAAAAAACCATAGCCCCAATCCCCCAAAACCATCACCCCCAAATATCCCTACATCCTCAATAATAGAAAACCCAAAACCTTCAGTCCAAAATCCCCCAAAACCTCATCCCATGAAATCCATATATCATTAGGACAAGAAAACCCTAAACCAGCAGGCCCTAAAATCCCTAAACACTCAGAAACAAAAAAAAATCCTAAATCCTCATTCCCACAAAATCATAAACCCTCAGCATTATAAATGAGTAGACCATCCAACCCATCCTCAACCCCAAAAAAAGATGACGACCAACATGAGATAGCCCTAAACCCTCATCCATAAAACCCCTAAATCCTAATGCCTATAAAACCATAAACCCTCAACTCCAGAAAATGCTAAACCCTCAACAATAGAAACACCTAATCTATCATTCCCAATAAACATTAAACCATCATACCTATAAAATCCTAAAAAAAATCCCCAGAAAAACCTAAACCATCTTTCCCAAAAGAACCTTAACACTCATCCCTAAAATACCTAAAAATACTGAGTACCGCAACTCCCTAAACCCACATCCCATGATACATTAATCTTTCATCCCTAGAAAATACCAAACCATAATCCCAAAATGATCATAATCAATTATATGCTAAAAATACTAATCCAGCATCACCGAAAAACCACAAAACCTCATCCCTAGAAAATATTATATCATCTACCACAGAGAAACCTCAACCATCCTCCACAATAACCCTAAACCCCCATCCCTAGAAAATAATAAACCCTCAACCCTTGAAAAAACTAAACCCTTATCCCTATAAAACCATAAACCCTTTTCCCACAAAACCCTAAATATTAATCCCTAGAAAACCATATAACATTATCCCTAGTAACACCTAAACCATCATCCCATGAAATCCTAAAAACCTCAGCACCGACAAACCCTTAATCCTCATCCCCAAAAATTCCTATATTGTCATAAAAAATACAAAAACCCTCATCCACAAAAAACCCTAAACCCTCTTAAAATAAAAATACTAATCCTTATTCCCTAAAAAATAAGTATCCATTAACCCCCCAAAGAACCCTAAATCTTCCTTCAAAATCAGTTATAATCCATAATCCCTAAAAAATATAATAAATTTCCCACAAAATGAAATAAAAACTCATCCCCAATGAATTGTAAACACACATCCCCAAAAATCCCTAAAACCCTAGAACAAATATTCCCTAAACCATGCACCCATAGAAACCCTAATACCTCATACCTGATAAACCTTAAAACATAATCCCAATGAAAATGGTTTATGTTTTTTTTTGTGTTTCACTGTTTATGGTTTTTTTGTTGATCAGGGTTTAGGTTTTTTTTGGTATATAGGTTTTTGGAGTTTTTTAATGGTTTATGTTTTTTTGGGGAAAGGATTTTAGGTTTTTTATGGAATGAGAATTTTTTTTTGGGTGCATGGTTTAGTGTTATTTGGGGATGATAGTTTAAGATTTTTTGGGGCTAAGGGATGAGGGTTTTTTAGGGATGATATTTTATGGATTTGTGGGGATTATGGGATAAGTTTTTTTGGGGATTCTTGTTTAGGGGGGGTTTTGGCATGAGTAATTGTGATATTATGGGGTTTAGGGATCATGATTATGTGTGCATGATGGTTTTAGGGATTTTTGGGGTAGGGTTTATGGTTTTTAATGCTAGAGTTTTTAGGGAATAATTGGAAAGAGGGTTTAGGGACTTTGGGGGATCCTGTTTTAATGTTATTTGGGGTTGCGGTTAATGGGTTTTCATTGTCTATGGGTTTAGGGTTTTTTGGGGATGATGGATTATGTTTTTTTGGGATGTCAGTTTATGTTTTTTTAGGGCTTAGGTTTACGAATTTTCATGGATGATGGTTTAGGTTTTTTTTAGTACTGGGTTTAGGGTTGTCTAGGGCAGAGGGTTTTGGTACTCTGTGGATGAGTATTTGGAGATTTTTGGAGCTGGGGTTTATAATTTTCAATGGATTTTATTTTTGGGGATTCTGGGGCTATATATTTATGGTTTTCTATGGTATATAGTTTATGTATTTCTTGAGAGAAGGGTTTAGGGTTTTCATGGGATGATTGTTTATTTAATTTATGGGATGGGTTTTTTTAGGATTGAAGGTTTCCAGTTTTAGGCTGAAGAGGGGTTAGGGTGTTCGAGATCATAGGATTTATTGTTTTTTAGGGTTGATCGTTTAGGTTTTTCATGTTAAGAGGTTTTTTTCTATAGATGGTGTTTTAGGGATACCTGGAGATGTTTTTTGGGCGTTTTTTATGGTTTAAGGGTTATGTTATTCTTTGAATTAATATTGAGGGATTTCTAGGTCTATGTTTTTGGGGTTTTTTTGGGATTAGGGTTTTGGGATTTATGGGGCTATTGGTTTTGATTTTTTTCATGATGATGATCTGTGGTTATCTAAAGATGCTGGTTTATGTTTTTCATTTATGTGGCATAATGATTTTCAATGACAGTGGGTTTATGGGTTTCTGGGAAAGTGGGTTTTGGGTTTTTTTGGGATGAGGATTTGGGGATTTTATGATCTGTCAGTTTAGGGTTTTCAGGTGGTCAGGGATTACAGTATTCTAGGTCTAAGGGTTTATGGATTTTTAGGGTTGTGTGTTTTTAATTTTCTGAGGAAGAATGTTTATGGTTTTATTGGGATGATTTTTTTATTTTCCCTATGGTTTAAGAGTTTTTTTAGGGGTGAGGGTTTAGGTTTTTCTATGGATGAGCGTTTAGGGTTTTCTAGGGTTGAGGGTTTTCTGTTTTTTAAGGGCTTAGGGTTTTGTGTTTTTTACACATGAGATTTTTTTTGGAGTATGAGGTTTAGGAAATTATGGAGATGATGGTTTAGGTTTTTATGGGGATTATGGTCTATGGTTTAGTGGTTATGTGGTTGTAGGATTTTGTGGTGATGATAGTTTTTAGTTTTCTAGGGATAAGGGGTTTTGGATTTTCTTGGGCTTTAGGATTACGATTATCTAGGGAAGAGTGATTAGGTGGTTTTTGGGTTTAATGCTTTGGGGATTCATGGTGACGAGGGTTTACTATTTAATGGGGATGTGGTTTTTTGGATTTCTAGGGATGAGGATTTGTGGTTTTAGGGGGATGAAGGTCTGTGGTTTTTTGGGAAAAATGATTGTGTGTTTTGAGGATGAGTTTTTTATGGTTTTCTGGTGCTGGGTGTTGTGGTATAGTTTTGTTATGGGTATATGATTTTATAGATCTACGGGATTTTAGATTAATGGGAAGAGGGTTTAGTATTTGTTGGGGATGTGGGTTTAAGGTTTTCTATGGCGAAATCTTTAGTGTTTTATGTGGATAATGATTATGTGTTTTCTTGGATTGAGGGGTTCAGGTTTGGTACGACCGAGTGTTTATTGTTTTGTGGGTTGGGGTGTTTATGTTTTTCACAGGATGAGTGTTTACTATTTTTTATGGATGAGTATTTAATGACTTATCAGTCATATAATGTAGGTTTTTTATGTGGTGATAGTATTATGGTTTACTATGACATAGTGTTTAGGGTATTCTAGGGTTGAGGGGTTTGAGTTTTCACTAAGGATTTTGTGTTATCATGGGTTGATGGGTTTGGTATTTCTAGAGTTTATGGTTTAGGTTTTAATGTGTTCTAGTGTATATTGATTTCAAGGGATGGGGTTGTTGTTTTTTTTTCTGATTACAGATTATGGTTAACTAGGGATGATCATTTATAGTTTTCTATGGATATTTAATTTGTGATTTTTAGGGATGAGGGTTTCTTGTTTTCTGTGGATGAGGGATTAGGAATATCAATGTATGAGGGTATATGGGTTTATTTTTAAGGGTTTTATAGTTTTTTAAGAATGAGTGTCTATGGTTTTTGTTGTTGTTAGGGTTTAGGTTTTTTTGATATACGTTTATGGTATTCTGGAGCAATGGGTTTAGGCTCATCCTGGGATGAGTGTTTAGGGATTTCTATGGATGAGGGTGTGAAGTTTTTTGGGTCTTTTGTTTTATGAAATTTTAGGTTTGATGTTTAATTGGTTTTGTGGTTGACCGTGTTGGGATTTTTAGTGTTGATGATTTTCAGTTTTTTTGGATACTATTTTATGGTTGTTTGGGGCCAAGGTTTTATGGTTTTTTGGGAATTATTATTTATGGGTATTTGTGGATGTGGTGTATCTATTTTGGGATTAATGTTTAGGTTTTTTTCACATGAGGCATTAGGGTTTTTGGGGTTGAGGGATTATTTTTTTCTGGGACTAATGGTTTATGGTTTTGGGGATGGTGTATTCAATGTGATTTCTTGCTGGGTATTTAATGATATTGGGGATAATGTTTTAGTTTTTTGGGGATGATGGTTTATGATTTCATGATGTTTACTATTTAGGAGTTTTGGGGATGAAGTTTTAGAGTATTTTAGGATGGAAGGTTTATGGTTTAATGGGGATAATGGATTGTGGAATTTTGAGCATTGGGTTATAGGATTTCATGGAGATGGGGGTCTTGGTGATTTTTGGTTTTGAACATTGTGGTTTTGGGGATTAGGAATTTTTTATTTTTTTGGTGATGAGCGTTTTGGGTTTTTTGGGGAAGAGGTTTTAGCATTTGTATGTGATGAGTTTTTATTGTTTATTGGGCTATTTTTTGAGGGATTTTGTTTGGGATTGTGGTTCATGGTGTTTTGGGGCAGAGGCTTTGTGGGGATAAGGGTTTAATATTACATGGGGATGGTTTTTAGAGTTTTTTTTGGAATGAGGGTTCATGTGTTTTAGGGATTGTGGGATTGGAATTTTTTGGATGAGGTATTAAGGTTTTTTTGTGATGGAGATTTAGATTTTTTGGGGATTATGGTTTAGAGTTTACTTGTGCTATAAGAATAGGGTATCTTTGTAAGGCGTGTAATGGTTTTTTAGTGGTGGGAGAATAGGGTTTTTAGGCTATGGATTTCGGCTTTTTGGGCCTGGGTGTTTATGGATTTTTGTGCATGAGGTTTTTGTTTATTTGGATAATGGTTTAAGGTTTTTTGGGACTTGGGTTTAGGGTTTTTTGGGGCTTGGGTATATGGTTATTTTTTACTAATATTTTAGGGTTTTTTTACAGATGGCTGTTTAGGGGTTTTTTGAGGGTACAATGTTTAATAAGGATTTGGGGAAATCCTATTTGGGTGATAAGCGTTAATGTTTCTCTGAGGATGAGTTTTATAGTTTTTCGGGGAGAATGATTTATTGTTTTTTGGCGGATGAGGGTTTATGGTTTTTGGGGGATGAGGGTTTATGTTTATTTTGGGTGGTTTGGGTTGTGGGCATTTTGGGGTCTAGGGTATATTTTTTGGGGAATGAGGGTTTATTGGTATTAATAGATATTGATTTAGTGTTTTCTAGGTAAGGGAGTTTAGTATCTATGGGGGATAGGGTCTAAAGGTTTTTTTTGTTGAAGTTTTGGAATTTTGGGTCATAGGGTTAAGAATTTTTTGTGTACTGGTTTATCATTTTTGGTGGTGAGGGTTTATTGTATATGAATATAATGATATATTTTTTATGGATAATGGTTTAGGGTTTTTGGGGGAAGATTATTTATATTTTTTTGGAATGAGGGTAAATGTTTTTTAGGGATGAGGGATCGGTGGTTTTTGAGGATGAGGGTATATGGATTTTGGGGATAAGGGTTTACGTTTTTTGGGGTGGGGTGACTAGGGGTTTTGAGGGCTGGTGGATTAGTGTTTCATGGGGATGTGGGTTTAGGGTTTATTTGGGGCTGAGGGGTTTTGGTTTTTTGGTGATATGATTTTAGGGTTTTGGGTTTGGTTGTATATATTTTTTGGGTCGTGATTTCGATGTTATATTGGGGATGATGTATTAAGATTTTTTGAGGTTGGGGGTTTTATAATTTTTATTGATGACAATATAGGGTTTTATGGCCCAAATTCTATAGTATTTTTTGGGGATTGTGTTTTAGGGTTCTTTGTGGCTGAGTATTTAGGGGTTTTGGGGATGCGTGTATATGATTTTTTCCAGAAGAGGGTGTTTGGATTTTTGGGGATCAGTGTTTATGGATTTTTTGAGTTCTTTCATGCTATGTTTTTACAGTTTTCTGGAAAATGGGTTTTGGATATTTTGGAGTGATTATTTTTGGGATTTTATGCTCAGTAGTATGGGTTTTGGTTGTTCTATAGTTTTAGGTATATTTTGGGTTGAGGGATTAGTGATTTTTGGTGAAGTGGGTTTATGAGATATCTGTGCTGGGGGATTATAATTTTTTGGGCTTTGGGTATAGTTTTTTTTTATTCTAGTGTTTTATGGTGTTTTTTGGATAATTATTTAGGGTTTTTTTGTGGGTATGGGTTTTGGATTTTTTATGGGTAAGGGTTTAGGAATTTTGGGGATATGGGTTTTTGGTAATTTGGGGAAATGGGTTTATTGTATTTTTATTTTGGGGGTTTATGGTTTTTCTAGGGAGAGGGTTTAGAAGTATTGGGTATGATGATTACTTTTTTTAGGGTTGAGGGATTAGGTTTTTTTTTGGTGATAAGGAGATAGATTATTTGTGGCTGATGGTTTAAGAATTTTTTCTATCAAGGATTAGGGTATTTTTTTGATTATTTTTTATGGATTTTTTTTATCATTGGATTTAGTTTTTCATGGGGTAGTGTGTTTAATTTATTTTTGAGGATAAGGTTATATGATATTTTGGGGATTAATCATTAGTTTTAATTGGGTTAGTGGTATTCATGTTTTTTTGGGTTGAGGGTTTATTTTTTTTTTTGAATGATAAATTTGGGCTTTGGGTGGAATTTTTCTATGGTTTTTTAGGTATGGGGTTTCATTAATTTTGCTGGGATGAGGGTTTACCATTTTTTTCTATGAGGGTTTATGGTTTTTAGGGGTGAGGTATTAGGGAATGTTGGGGATGAGGATTTATAATTTTTTGGGGATGATGTTTTTAGAATTTTTAGGGGTGAGGGTTTATGTTTTTTTTAGTTATGATGTTTAATGGTATTTGAGTGATAAGTTTTTATGGTTTTTTGCGTATGAGGGTTTATTTTTATATTTTATGTCTTTTTATGGTTTTGGGTGCTAAGGGTTTTGGTTTTCTGTGAATGAGTGTTTAGTTTTTATAGGGATGACTATTTATTGTGTTTTGTGTAATGGTTTTAGTGTTTTTAGGACTATGGTTTTATTGGTATATAGTTATGAGGGTTTAGTGTATATGGGGATGATGGTTTAGGTAATTTTTTGGATGAAGATATATGGGTTTTTTTGGTGGATGGTTTAGGTTTTTTAGGGACTGAGTGTTTGGGATTTTATGGGGTTGTGGAATTGGTATTTTTTTGGCATGACAGATAATCTATTATAAGGATAATGGTTTATGGGTTTTTAGAAATGGGTATTACGGTTATATGGGGATATGATTTAGATATTTATATGGATAGCGGATTATGGTTCATGGAGAAAGATATTTAGGGTTATTTGGGGATGAAGGGTTAGGATATTTTGGGGTTTTGGGTTTTAGGTTATTTGGGGGATATTATATAGTATTTTTTGGGTCCGTGAAATTATAATTTTTTGGTGCTAGGGGGTTGTGGTATTTTGGAGTTGGATGTGTTAGGTTTTTTAGGGATGGGAGTTTAGGGTATTTTCAGGTTGAGGGATTACCATTTACAGTAGAAGACGAGATATCATTTTTTAGATGTTAAGAGTTTATGTTTCTTTAGGATAATGGTTTATGTTATCTAATTATGTTTTAGGTAATTTTGGATATGGGGATTTATTGTTACCAATTATTGAGGGTTTAGGGTATTTTGTAGATAAGGGATTAGGCTTTTTTGGGAAAAAGGAAATTTTTTTTGGGAAAAAAGATTTTTTTTGAGCTTTAGGGTAGATTGTTTTAGGGGTTTAGGGATTATGGGTTTTAAAAATGAGGGAATACGGTCTTTTTAGATGACGGTTGAATGATCCATTAGGGATGACAGTTGATGGTATTTTTTAGGTGAGGGATTGGTGTTTTGGGGATTAGGGTTCTTTTGGGTGATGGTGTATGGTTTTATGGGGGAGTAGGTTGATGGTATTTTGGGGATTATGGTTCATGGTTTTTGGGGGATGTGTCTTGTGGGTTTTTTTAAGGATGTGTATTGGGTTTTTTGTGATGAGGGTTTTTAGGGTTGAGTGTATATGACCTTTTTCAATGAGGGTTAATGTTTTCACTAAGGTTTGATTGATTTTTAGGGCTAAGGGATGAGGGTTTTTGATTAAAAGGGTTGATAGTTTCCTGGGGATGATGGTTTATTTTTTTTGTTATATGTTTTTAGTGTTTTATTGGGTTGAGTGATTGGGTTTGTTGGGATGAGGGTGGAGGGGTTTTTAGGGTTATAGGTTTTGTGACTTTTTTGCTGATTATTATTGGACTTTTGGGGATGAGGATAAAATATTTTCTGTTGCTTGGAATTGGAGGATTTTTGGGAATGGGGGTTTATGGATTCATGAGGATCTGGGTTGAGTGATTCTCGGGCTGAGGGTTGAGGTCAATTATGGTATTGGGTTTAGGTTTTTTTGGGTATGGGGGTTTAGGGGGATTTGGGACTGAGGCTTTAGAGATTTTTTTTGACATAGGATTTCATTTTTTTTGTCTTACGGTCAATGGATTTATTGAACTAAGGGATTCTGATTTCATGGTGATTAGAATTTAAATTTTTTGGGATTGTTAATTAAGTTTTTATATAGATAAGGGTATATTGTTTTTTGGGTTGAGGCTTAAGGGTTTTTTGGGAGAAGTTTTTAGGGTTTTAGGGGGTGGAGAGTTTTGGGATGTTTGGGGAAAATGGTTTAGAGGTTTTTTATAGGAATTTTGGGTTCTTGGGAATGGGGTATTAGAGTTTCATGGGGTTGGAGTAATTCAATTTTTTACTGACTAATGATTTGGGACTTTTGGGAATGCGTTTTTTCTTTTTTGGGGGAGTATGGAATAAGGTTTTTTTTGGGCGGTGGGCTTAGGTTTTTTTGGGGTTGATTGTTTTTTGTTATTGGGGATGAATTTCTAGTTAGACATGGGTATGAGGGATGGGGTTTTTTTAGGCGATGTTATTAGTGTTTTTGGGGCTCATGGTTGAGAGTTTTTTATAGATGAGTGGTTATGGTTTAGTTGGGTTGTAGATTTTGTGTTTTTTGGGGATGAAGGTCATTAATTTTTTGGGGATGAGGGTTAGGGTTTATTTAAGTTGAGAATTTAATTTTTTTGGGGATGATATTTGATGCAATATTTTGGATGAGGTTTTAGGGTTTTATAGGGATGATTGTTGAGGGTTTTGGGGGATGAGGGTTGAATGTTTTTTTGGGGGTGAAGGTTTGGGTTTGGGGGGTTTGTGTTTAGGGGATTCTTGGATGAGGTTTGAAAATTTGATAGGGATAAGGGATGATGTTTTTTCTATGGTTGAGGGTTGAGGTTAGGTTTCTTATATGAGTTTAGGGGTTTCTTTATTAGGGTTGATGGATTTTTAGTAAAATATATGGATAGTTTTGTATGTCTAGGTGTTTAGGTTTTTTTGTGATGATAGATGAGGGTTTTTTGGTGGGAAAGAATGATAGATTATTTTTATTTAGGGGAGGGAATTTTTTGGGGACGGCTGTTAAGGAACATATCCGGCTAAGGGTTCATGGTTTTTTATGTATGAGGACCTTTTATAGTTTAAGGATGATAGGTTTTTTAGGGATATGTGTTGATGGATTTCTAGGGATGTTGTTTTACTAATTATAGGTGATATGGTTTCAATGAATTTTAACTTTTAGTGTTAAGGGTTTTTTGTGCTAATTTTTGTTGGTGTATGGGGGTGGATTAGGTTATTTTGGGGGATATGACTAAGGTTCTTTTTTGGGATGAGTCTTTAGGATTCATTGGGGATGAAGGTCCTTTTTTTGGTGGAAGAGTATTTATGATTTTTGTGGAATGTTGTTTTGGTTTTTTTAGGGTTGAGGGTTGAATGTTTTTTGGGGCTGAGGGTTGATTGTTTTTTTAGAAGAAGGGTTAATGGGGTTAGGGGGCACAGAGTTTAGGGTTTATTGATGCTGACGTATCATGATTTTTTGGGACTGAGTATATATGGTTTTTTGTGGGTGGCAGTTTTTATTTTATTAGGGATGCAGATTCATGTTTTTTTGGGTTAAGGGTTTTTTTATTGGATCATAGTGTTCAAGGAAATTTTTGGATGATGGTTTAGGGATTCTTAGTTTTGAGGGTTTTGATATATTATGGGCTAAGGTTTAGGTATTTTTGGGGATATATTTTTAGGGTTTTTTGTGGCTATGGAATTATGGATGATTCGGTATTTTGGTATGGGCAATTTTGGGATGATTGTTTAGATTATTTTGGGGTTGAATGTTTAATGTTCTAGGGGATATCGTATTTTGGTTTTTTTGGGTGGAGGTTTCAGGGTTTTTTTGGGGGAAAGGGTTGAGGCTTATTTTTATGATAAGGGTTGATGGTATTTTTAGGATGAGGATTTTTGGGGCCTCAAGTTGAGGGTTTATTAGGGTTAAGTGTTGAGGGTTTTTTTGGATGAGGGATGTGCATTTTTTTATGATGCGAGTTTATGGGTTTTTTGGGAATGTGGCATGAGATTTTTTTTGGACTTATTGGTATATTTTTTTATGAAATAAGGGATGATGGTTTTTATTCAATGGGTTGTATAATTTTTGTATACGGGTTGAGGGTTTTTTTATTTTAGGAGTAATAATCTCTGAATATACTGGTTTATGGTTTATTGATACTAATTGTTTGGGGTTTTTTTTTGTGATGAGGGTTAATGGTATTTGGGGGATGAATGTTAGTGTTTATTTAATATTCATGGTATATGGTTTTTTTGGTTATTGCAGTCTAGTTTTTTTTGGAGAGGTTTTATGGTTTTTTAGATCTGGTGTTTTAGTGTTTGGGATGACAGTTTAGGGTATATTGGGGCTCGGTGTATAGGTTTTTTGAGCCTATGGGTTTTGGGTGTTTTTGGATGAGGTCATAGGGTTTTTTTGGTGTTGAGCATTTTGGGTTTTTTATTGCTTAGGGTTTAGGAATATTTAAGGATGAGTGTAGGGAATATTTTGTGATTATGTATTGGGGTTAATTGGGGATAAGTATAGGGTTTTTTGGGGTAGATTATTTATTGTTTTTGGTTGGATAAGGTTTCGGTGTTTCTAAAGCTGGGGGAATATGGTTTTATTAATTTGTGTGTTTATAGTTTTTAGGGATGAGGGTGTAGGTTTATTTGGGTATGGTGGATTACATATTATTGTGGATATGGTTTTTAGGCTTTCTGGGGTATATTATTCAAGGTTTTATAGGGATATAGGATTGTTGTTGTTTAGGTATGGGGGTTCATTACAATTTGGGGACGTGGGTTCATGGTTTTTTATTAAGTCAATGGTTTACAGTTTTTTGTGTCTGGGTGTTTAGGGTTTTTGGAGCTAATGGTTCAAGAATTGTTGTGTCTAAAGGTTTAATATTTTTCTGGGGTTTTTTGATAAATATTTTTGAAGGTAAGGGATCAGGTTTCTCTAGGTCATATAATCCAGGGTTTTTGGGATGAGGGATTTGGGTATTTTGGGACAAGGGTTCAGATAATTTTATATGATGGGGGAACTATATTTTCTATTGACGGGTCTTCAATTTTAATATCGGATGTGGGTTCAATGTTATTTTGGGGTTAAGTCTCCAGGTTATCTGGGCCTGATGGTTCATGATTTTCTGGGTATGTGAGTTGATTGTTTTTGGGAAATGATGATTAAACGTTTTTTAGGGATGAGAGTTAATTGGGTTTTTGTTCTAATGGTTGAGGTTTTTTTTGGTGAGGGATTTTGTTTTTTTGGGTTATAGGGTTTAGGGTTTTTCAAAACAATTTATGGTTGTTTTGGGGTTTGGAGTTTATGATTTTTTAATGCAAAGATATTATGGTTTTTTAGAGATGGGGGATTATTTTAATGTGGTTTAGGGTTTTTTGGGGGTGTTGTTTTGTGTATTTGTTGAGTTGGGGTTTAGTTTTTTTGGGTAATAGGTTTTATGGTTTTTGGGGGTCTTTGGTTTAGTTTTTTAGGTCTGAGGGTTCAATATTTTTTTGACTAAGTGTTGGGGGGTTAATTATTTTGAGGGTTAAATATTATTTTGGTGCTAAGTATTTAGTGTTATTTGGGGATTAGGTTAAATGTGGTTTTTTGGTAGAGGTTTAATGATATTGGGGCTATGGGGTGAGGGGTTTTTATTAAGGTTTTTGGTTTTTTAGGGGTTAGGGGATTGGGGTTTTTTAACGCAGAGGGATTAGGTATTTATGGTTATGAGGGTTCATGGTTTTTTGGGTTTATTGTTGTGATATTTTCAATAATAATATATTAGTTAATGTCATGGAAAAATTATTCAAGATTTTTTGGGGATGAGGGTTGAAAGATATTTTGGCTTAAAGATTCATTTATTTTTTGGGGTAACAGTTCAAGGAATTAAGGGATAAGGTTTCAGTGTATTATGGGGATGTGTGTTAATGTTTTTTTGGATTGAAGGATGAGGGTTTTTTAGTGCTCTGTTTAAATAATTATTTTTTAGGGGTTACAGTTCTTGGTGCTGAGGGTTGTATGTTTCCTAGGGAATAGGGTTCATGGATATTTAGGACTAGAGGATAATGTTATTTTTTTGGGATTATGGTTAATTTACTAGTGATGATGAATTATTTTTCTTGGGACAGTGGTTTGGGAATTTTTTTGGTTGGTCAATTTTTTTCTGACAGAGTTTAGGATATCTGGTAACTGCGGGTTCAAGGTTTTTTATAGATGAGTGTACAGGGTTTTATAGGACTGAGTGGTCAGGGGTTTTGTGGGTTGAGAGTTTAGGGATTATTTTCTCATATTGGATTAAGATTTTTTAGGTCAAAGGGATCATTATTTTTTTGGAATGAGGGTTCTAGGTATTTTAGGGATAAGGGTTCAGTGTCTCCTTTGGATGAGGTTTGAATGATTTTTTCCACTGTGGGTTAAGGGTTATCTTAAGAAAGGGGATTCGGTATTTTTTGAGGTTGAAGATTTATGTACTCTTTAGGGATGGGTGTTATTTATTTCTTATGGATGAGAGTTCATTATTGTTTAGGGTAGGGGTTTTCTATTTCTATGTGTGTGAGGGTTCAATGTTTTCTAGGGAATAAGGCTTAGGGTTTTTGGGGATAATAGTTTAGGGATTTTTTTGCTGATGGTTATGGGTTATTAGGGGATAAATTTTTATGGGTAATTTGTGGTTGAGTGTTGATGGTTTTTTGGGGCTATTTGTTTACAGTTTTATGGGGTTGAGAGTTTTTGGATTTTTAGGATTGCGACTTTTTAGATTTTTTAGGATGAGGGTTGAGGGTCTTTTTGGGTTGAGGGATGAGGTATTTTTTGCTTGAGGGTTTATTTTTGTTGGGGATGAATGTTTTAGTGTATTTTTGTGTCTAAGGGTTTTGGGTTTTTTTTGGGACTAAGGGTTTTGGGTTTTTTTAGGGCTTGGGGTTTTATGTTTTTTTGGGATGAGGGTTTATGGGTTTTTAGGATTAGTGTTGAGAGTATTTTATATAATGGTTTTTATGGATTTTTTTGTGTCGATGTTTTTTTGGTATGAATGATGACTATGTTTATTGATGAGGGATTAGAATTTTTTTTATGGTTGATTGTTATTTTTAGGTAGTGAGTTGATGGTTTTGTTTCATATTAATTTTTTTATTTATGAGATTTTGGATTTTTTAGGTGTGAGTTCTGAGTGTTTTTATGGATTGGGATTAAGGGTGTATTAGTTATAATAGTTTAGGGTTTAATGGGGCCTAGGTTTGAGATTTTTTGGGGATGATAATTTATGGTTTTTTTAGGGATGATGTTTGAGTTTTTTATCTTAGGATTAGGGTTTAGGATTTTGGGGGATGAGTATTGAGGGTCTTTTCAGTTAAAGGGTGGTGTGTTTTGGGGGGATGAGGGCTATGGATTTTTTGGTGATGAGGGGTGATGGTTTTAAGGGGATGACGGCTGAGGGTTCATTGGGGATGAGGGTATAAGTGAATTGGGGGCAGAGGGGATATTGTTTTTGGGGGATTAGCGTTTAGGTTTTTTTGGATTAGGATACTCTTGGGATGATGATTTTTTGTTTTTGGGATAATGGTTGTGGGTTTTTAGGTGTTAGGGTATACTTAATTTTGGGCTCATGGTGGAAGAATTTTTGGGGTGATGGTATTTAGTGTATGAGGGTAGATGGTTCTCTGGGGATGAGGGTTTAAGGTTTTTTGGGAATAAGGAATTATAGTTTTTTGGGGATGTGGGTTAAGGATTTTTTGGGGTTGATAGTTTTTATTGGGATGATGGTTTGGAGTTTTTTATTCTAAGGGTTGAGGTATATTTTGGGCATAGGGTATAGGGTAATTTGGGAACATGGTTGTCAGTTTTTTGGGATAATGATTGAGTGTTTATTGAGATGAGTGTTTTTCTTTTTTTGGTGATGATGGTTTATTATTTATGGTGGATGAGGGTTGAGGGGTACAAGGTTTTTGGTTTGAGGGTTTTTTTGGGAGTGAGGACTATTTTTTATTTTTGTGTGGATTGAGGGTTTTGGAGATGAGGTTTTGGGGTTTTTCTACTGAGGGTTTAGGGGTTTTTGAAGATGAGTGTTGATATTTTATTTGGTATGAGGATTTTGTCATTTTTGGGGTTTAGTGTTATAGGTTTTATTAGGATGAGGGTATAGTTTTTTGGGATCATAGGGTTGAGTGTTTTTTTGGGATGCAGTTTAAGGGTTTTCTAGGGATGATGGTTGATGTGTTTTTATGGACCAGGGATGATGATTTTTGGGTATAGGGCATAAGGTTTGTTTTGTGATGAGTGGTGAGGTTTTTTGTTAACCAAGGTTGAGTGTTTTCTGGATATTAGGGTAGTTTTTTTTGGGATGAGGGTAGATGGTTTTTTGAAGCTTCTGTTTTTGATCATTTTGTTGGTATGTAGGATGAGTGTGTTTTCACATGAATATTGGGGGTATTTTGGGGATGAGTGTTGACAATTTTCTAATTCTTAGTGTTGTGTTTTTTCTTGAGGCTCCGGGTTTAGGAATCCTTGTGGCTGAGGGTTGAGGGAATTTTGGGTTAGATGGTTTTTGGTATTTTTGGGCTAAGGGTTTAGTATTTAATGTAGCTATTGAATGTTGGGTTTTTTGTGGTTGAGTGTATAGGGGCTTCCGGGGTTGAGGGTTTAGGGTTTTTTCATCTGAGTGGTTATGGTTATTTCTAGGATGGTGTTTAAGGAATCATAGTGGATGAGCGTTAATGTTTTTTTGGGGCATAATGTTCAGGGTTTTTCGGGCTGAGCCTTTAGGGGTTTGGGGAATAGGGTTCAACTATTGATGGGGATGAGGGTTTAGGTTATATTTTCTAATGAGATTTAATGTTATTTTTGCGGTATGGGTTTAGGGTTTTTTCGGTATAAGGTTTCATGGGTTTTTACCACATAGGAATAATGGTTCTTAAGGATGAGGTTTCAGGGATTTTTGTAGGACATGAGTTTTTTTAACTTTTTGAAAATGGTGCAATATTTTTCAGAGGTATGGTTCAAGATTTTTTGTTAATGAGGGTCATGGTTTCATTTTAATGATGGTATAATGTTTTTTTGGGGATAAGTATGTAAGGAATTTTTTGGATGAAGGATTAGGGTTTATTAGGGAATAACAGTTTATGGTCCTTTAGTGATAGGGGTATAGGGTAATTTGGGATAGAGTATTTGGTGTATTTTGGGGATGAGGAGTTAGTGTTTTTTGGGAATGGGGTTTTAGTGTTTTTTGGGGATGAGGATCAAGGGTTTTTTGGGGTTGAGGGTTGAGGTATTTTTAGAGATGTAGTTAGACACATTTTTGTGGCTAAGGTTTTTGGATTTTTTTGGATAAGGGTTTATGATTCTTTGGGATGATGCTTGAGTTTTTTTGGGAAGAGGTTTTATAGTTTTTTGGGTATGGGGTTTTAGTGTTTTTTGTGGCTGATGGAAAATGATTCTTTTTGGGTTGAGGGTTGAGGGATTTATAGGGTAAATGGTTTAGGGTAATTTTGGGAGGAGGGGTTAAAATTATTATGGGATGAGGGTTTCAGGATTCTTGGGGGTGAGTGTTCATTGTTTTTTGGATAAGGGTTCATAGTTTTTATTGGGTTTAGGGTTTACGTTATTTTGGGGACTAGGGTTCATTTTGGAGTGGCTGAGGGTTTAAGGGATTTTTTGGATTGACGTTTAGGGTTTCTAGTCCGAGTTTTGGGACTTTTATTTTTGAGTGTTTAGGTTTTATGGGGTTTAGGGTTTCATATAATATTTTACAATGGGGTTAGTTTTTTTAGTGTATAGTATTTTCATGTTCTGAGGGTTTAGGGATTTTTGGAGATGA
This sequence comes from Viscum album, assembly GCA_963277665.1. Classification (NCBI taxonomy): domain Eukaryota; kingdom Viridiplantae; phylum Streptophyta; class Magnoliopsida; order Santalales; family Viscaceae; genus Viscum; species Viscum album. The sequence continues at coordinate 1,533,809,275 of OY728160.1, read as the reverse complement.
TGGAGGAGGGATTTTTTGTGGATGAGGGATTATGTTTTTTTGGGGGTGGGATTAGGGTATTTTTTGATGAGTGTATATAGTTTATTGTGGATGATGTTATAGGGTATTTGGTGGATTTTTTCATATAGTATATTCATGTTAAGGTATTTTGGGTTTAGAATTTAGGGTTTAGTGGTCGAGGGTTTTGGGGTTTTGTGGGGATGTTGGTTGCTGTTTTGAGGGATGATATTCTAGTGAGCTTTGGGGATGAGGATTTTGTTTTTTTTGCCTAGGTGATTAGGGTTGTTTGGGGAATGGTTTCATGGTTATTTTGGGGATGGGTGTTCAGGTTTTTTTAGGGGATTGTGGTTTTGAGATTTTTTGTGTTTTGGTTCATGTTTTTTTTGGCTGAGTATTCATGTTTTTTTCGATGAGGCATTATATTTTCTTGTGGTTGAGTATTTTGAGTTTTTTAGATTGAGATTTGAGGGATTATTGAGGTTGGGGGTTTTGTGGTTTTTTTGGGATGGGGATTAGTAATTTTTTGAGTAGAGGGTTTAGGGTATTATTCCGGCAGAGAGATTACTATTTTTTGGGGCTAAGAGTTTTGGGTTTTTTGGGGTTGATAGTATATGTTTTTTGAGGTTTATGGTATTCAGTTTTGGGGATATTTTTTAATTTATTTTGGAGTTGTTGGGTTATGAAGTTTTTTGGAAATGGTGATTTGGGTTTTTTGTGGATAATTGTTTATTTTTTGTGTATATGGTTTTTAGTTTTTTGTGGATATGGGTTCATGTTTTTTTTGGTTGAAATGGTGTAGTGTTTTTTGTGATGAGGTGATAAGAAAATATCGAAATGAGGGAATGGGTATTTTTTGGGAGGTATTGGAGTTTTTGGTAATTTTTTTTATGATTATCGGGTTTTATTATTTATGGTTTTAATGGGATTATGGTTTACAGATTCTATATGTGAGGGTTTATGGTATTTTTTGTTTGGGTTTTGGCTTTTTTGGAATAGGGTTTAAGAATTTTTTTTGTATGACTGCTTTGGGTTTTTTGGGGATTAGATTTTTTATCTTTTTTGGGTTGAGGGTTCATTTTTTTGGAGGGATTGGTGATTAGGGTTATTTTTTGCTGGGGTTCATGTATTTTGTGGAATGGGGGTTTAGGGTATTTTTGAGTTCATGGTTCAATGTATTTTGGGGCTGGGGTTCTGAATTTTTTTGGGGTGAGGGTTATGAATTTCTTGGGATGAGGGTTTAGTGTTTTTTTGGGTTTAGGGTTTATTGGTTTTTTAGTGAAGGATTTTCATTATTTTTGGTGCTAAGGTATCATTGTTATTGTGTTGTTAGACTAGTGTTTTTTGGGGATGAGTGTTCAGGGTAATTTAGGATCTAGGATTTGTAGATTATTTGGGATGAATGTTCATGAATTTATTCTATTGGATTAGGGATTTTTAGTAATGTGGGTGACTAATTTTTTAAATTATGATAGTGGTTTTTTGGGGGAAATGGTTTTATTGATTTTTGGGGCAAAGGGATGATGTATTTTTAGAGATGGGGTTTTGGGTTTTTTTGGATCTTATATTTTAAGGGGTTTTGGGTCTAAGTATAGGGTTTTTTAGGCTATATTGTAGCGGTTATTAGTGATATGGGTCTAGGGTTGATTGGTGATTGTGTTTTATTAGTTTCATTTTTGATGGTTTTGTATTTTCATTCGAGATGGTGGTTTATAATTTTTTTTGGTATTGGGGGTTTATGGTTTTTTTTGCGGAAATGATTTAGTTTTTTTCGATTTCGAGTTTAGTGTTTTCTATGGATGGGGGTTTATTTTTTTCGGGCTTAAGGGTTTTGGATTTTAGGGATATGGTTTACTGCTTTTTGGGTGGAGGATTAATTTTCATTGGGACTAAAGTTTGAGGATTTATTGTTGGTGAGTGTTTAGGATTTTTTTTGTGGAAGATGATTCATGGTTATTTAGGGAATAGTGTTAATATGTTTTTTTGGCATAGGGATTACTATTTAATGGGATGAGGTATTTTTTAGGCTATGGGTTTCGGGTTTTGTGGGGACGATGGTTAAGGGGTTTTTAGGGATAATTGTTCATGGTTTCATGAGGTTGAGTGTTAATGGTTTTTTGGATGTGAGTGTTTAATAAAATATGGGACTGATGGCTGAGGGATTTTCGATACTAATGGATCAGGGATCATCAGGTCTTATATGTTATGGTTTTTTAAGGATAAGGGTTCATGTATTTTTTGTGGTTGAGTATTCATGGTTTTTTGTGACTAAAAATTAGGGATTTTAGGGATGATGGTTGAGGGTTTTATAGGGCTGAGGATTTATAGTTTTTTTGTGTGGTGGGATTAGTGTTTTTTGGGGATGAGGATTAATTATTCTTTTATTGGTGAGGGGTCACAATTTTTATGTGCTTGGGGTTCATGGTTTTTTGTAGTTGAGGGTTTATGGTTTTTTGGGGATGAGGATAATGGTTGTTTTGGGAAGAATGTAATGATATTTTATATGTTAAGGGGGTAGTATTATTTGGGATTAGTGGAGGATGGTTTTTTAGGGTTGTGGTTTGAGGTCATTTTGTGGTTCATTTTTCAGGGTTTTGGGGTTTATGGGTTAAGGGTTCTTGGGGTTGAGTGTTTAAGATTATCTAGGATTGATGTGTCAGCGATTTATTTGGGTCTAAAAATCATTGGATTTGGGGTTGACAGTTTATTGTATAATGGGTTTGAGTGTTCATTTTTTTGTGGTTGAGTGTATCATGACATTTGGGTTTGAGGTTTCAGTGCCTTTTTGGGTTAGGGGTTCAAGCATTTTTTGATGAATGTTCAGGGTTTGTTTGGGGATGAGGGTTCATGGTTGTCTAGGGTTTATATTTTAGGTATTTTTTAGTATGAGGGTTTCGGTTTATTATGGATGGGGATTTAGTGTTTTTAGGGTAGTGTGGTTAGTTTTTTCAAGGGAGGGGTTTCAATGTTTTTTGTTCATAAGGGATTAATTTTGTTTGGGGCTGAGGGTTCATGAGTTTTTATGGATGAGGGTTCATGGTTATTGTGGTTTACATGTTGAGGTTTTCATAGGGTGGAGTGTTAGGGATTTTTCTGGGTTTAGGGATTTGTGTTTTTTATGTAAGATGGTTTCGGGTTTGGGGGGGGGGATTTGGGAACATTATTTTATTAGTTATTGGTTTTTTTGTTGTTGAGGGATGATGTTTTCTTGGGGAAGAGAAATTATGGTTTTTTGGGGGCTTAGTGTTTTGTTGTTATGATTTTGAGGGTAGAGAGTTTGATGGGGCTTATGGTTAAGGGTTTTATTTAGCTATGGGTTTAGGGTTTTTTAGGATGAAGGATTATGATATTTTTTGGTTAATCGTTGAGGGTATTCAAGGTCCATGGTTTTAGGGATTCTTGAGTTTGAGGGTTGACAGTTTTTTCGAGTGAATTTTGGGTGTTTTTCAAGAATAAGGGTTTTGGTTTTTTTTGGGGATGATTATTTTAGTATTTCTCAGGCAAAGTGTTATGGTTTTTTGGGGTGAAGTTGGAGGTTTTTTTGAGTGTGTGGTTTTACTTTTTTTTAACTGTGATAGTTTATTTGTTGAGGTTTAGGTATTAGGTTTTTTTTCATGGATGAGGGTTTGGGGGATGTGGGGATGAGGTGTTATGGTATGGGGGCTGAGGGTTTGGTGTTTTTAGATTTATGGGGTTTAACGGCATAGTTTTCTTTTGGGTTGAGGTATTAGAGTTTTTTGTGATTATGGGATTTGGGTTTTTTGGGGGAGAATGGTTTTGTATTTTGGGGTGTGAGATGAGGGTATACGTTATTTTGAGTCTAGGGGGATTATGATTTGTTTTTGGGATGAGGGTTTTCTGGTTTTGGGGGATGAGGGTTTATGTTTTTTGTGGGATTAAGGCTTAGGTAATTTTGGGTTTGAGTGTTTATTTTGTCATAGTGATTAGGGTTTAGTGACTTTGGGAAATATTATTTGGGGGTTGGAGGTCTTTGGGTTTGGGGTTTTTTGGGGATAGTGTTTTGATATATTTTAGGAGGGTTTTGGAGTTTTTTTGTGGATGAGGGTCTAGAGAATTTTTTGTTCTAAGGGTTTAGGGATATTTTTTGCTCATGGATTGAATTTTTTTGGATTTACTGATTTGGGGATCAAATGGGGCTGGATGTTTGGGATTTTTTAGAGATTATTGTTTGGGTGTTTTGGTGGATGAGATTGTAGGGTTTTTTTAGGAGGAAATGGTGTTTTGGAGTTGAGTGTTTGGGATTTTGGGAAGAGGGTTTGGGGTTTTGGTGTATGAGGGTTTGGGGTTTTTTTCGGAATGTGTTTAGGGGTTCGTGGGGATGGTGTCAAATATATATAGGGGATGAGGTTTTTGGGTATTTTGGATCAAAAATTAAGGTATATTTTTGGTGAGGGTGTATGTTTTCTGGGGGATGAGGTTTAGGTTTTTTTTGTTCTCAGTATTTATGGGTTTTAGAAATGATTGTTTACGGTTTTTTAGGATAAGGGTTTTGAATTCATTCGTGTTAAGGCATTAATTATTTTTGGCATGAGGAATTAGTTTATTATATATGAAGACGTACGGTTTTATTTGGGATGATGGTTATTTTAGGGGTGTGGTTTGGGGGTTTTTTCAGCATAGGTTTTGGAGGTTTTGGGGCCGAGTGTTTATTTTAATTTGGGAAAGGGTTATTGGGGTATTTTTGTGATGGGGGTTTATGTTTGTCTGGAAATAAGGGCTTGGGGTTTTTTTGTTATGGGATTGGAATTTTTTGGCGATGGAGGTTGATTATTTTTTATGTCTAATAGTTTTGGGTTTTTGGGGGATGATTGTTTGGGGCCTTTTTTTGTTTGAGGGTTTAGGTTATTTTGGGATTGAAGGTTTAGGGTATATTGGAGATGAGGGTCTAAGGTTTTTTGGTCTAAGGTTTTACAGATTTATTCGTAATGTGATTTTAGTTTTTTTTGTAATGAGGTTTGATGGTTTTTTTGGGGATGAGGGTTGAAGTCACTTTGGGGATGATGATTTGATATATATTTTTGGATAAAGGTATTAGAGTTTTCTTTCTTATAAAGGTTACAATTTTTGGGGGAGGAATGTTTATGGATATTAGGGGATAAGGATTTAGGTGTTAGGACATTATAGGGTGACAAAATATGTTTTATTGGGGATGATGGTTTTGGGATTTTAGGAATGAGGGTTTAGGTTCATTTTTGGTGATGGATTGCGGTTTTTTTAATATGGTTTTAGGTTTTTTTGTGGATAATTGATGGGGGTTTATTGGGGATGAGTTTAAACAGTTTTTTGGGGATATTTTTTTTGGGTTTCTGGGGCTATGTGTCATGGTTTTTTTGGGGTTTAATGGTTTAGGGTTTTATTTGGATGAGTGTTTACATTTTTTGGGGATTATGGTTTACGGTTTCTCGGCTGAGTGTTTTGGATTTTTAGGGGAATTTTGTATAGGCTTTTAGGTGGATGTATCTTATCTATTATTTTTGGACTGAGGGTTATGGTTTCATTGGGAAAATTATTTTGGGAATTTTGGGGATAATTGTTTAGTGGTTTTTTTTGGTTGAGGGTTTCATCTTTTTGGGGGACAAGGGTTTTGGGATTTTTATGTATCATGGTTTTGGGTTTCATGTAGCGTGGGTTTTAGTGTTTTTTGGGGATGAGGTTTTTTTATTTTTTGAGATGGGGGGTTTAGTGATTTCTCTGATATAGGATTTATGGTTTTTTATGGGTGAGTATTTCTAGTTTTTTGAGGTATTTGTATACGGATTTAATGGGATACGGTCTTAGGATTTTCTTGGGCTAAATTTTTATGGATTTTAGGGAAGATTTTTTTAGGTTTTCTTAGTCAGAGGGTGTAGGGTTTAATGGGGAAATAATTTATCAGGTTTTATGAGTATAGGGGTTTAGGTTTTCTAGGTATGAAAATTTAGGAATTAATAATGTAGATTGACTCGTGGGGGTGGGAGTTCAGGGGATGTGGGTTTAGGGTTTTCTGGGTATAAGCTACAGTTAATGGATTGTTAATGCTGAGGTTTTAGGGTTATCTATTGACTGGGGTTCAGTTCTTTCTTTGGGTTTGGGTTTAGGGTTTCCAAGTGTTTTGGGTTAATGGTTTTGTGGGGATAATGGTTTAGGTTTATCTTGGGCAGAGGGTTTAGGTTTTTTTGGGCCAAGGGTTTATGGTTTTAGAGGTCTAATGGTGTAGGGTCTTTTGGGGGATGAGGGTTTCATGTTTTTGGGGGCTTAGGTTTTAGGTTTTTTGGGGATGATGGTGTGTGGTTTTTTGGGGTGAGGTTGAGGGTATTTTTGGGGATGTGGGCTTGAGGTTTTTGGGGAAAAGTGATTGATGATTTAATGGGATCATGGTTTAGTGTTTTGGGGGATATGGTTTTGGGGTTTTATGGGTATTTGGCATTGTGGTTTTTTGGTAAAGAGGGATTGGGGTTTTTTACAGCTAAGGGTTTTTGGATTGTTTGGGATGAGTGTTTGGGGTTTTTTAGGGTCCATAGTTTGTGGTTTTTAGGGATAACTAATTGGTGGTTTTTAGGGCATAGGGTCTGGGGTTTTTTTGGAAGAGTGTTTCAGTTTTATTGGGGATGTTGGATTTGGTTCTTTGGTTGATGAGTTTTTAGGTTCTTTAGGATGGAGGGTTTTGTGTTTTTAGGGATATGAGTTTTTGGATTTTGGGTTGTAGGGTTTTGTTATTTTTTTATATGATGGTTTCTATTATTTTACTAATGAGGGACTTGAGTTTTATTCATGATGAGGGTTTCATGTTATTTTGGGATGACTATTTAGGACTTTTTGGGGATGAGGGATTACATTTTTCAGGGCTATGTGTTTTTGATTTTTTGGGGCTAAGTGTTTTGAGTTTTGAGTGGATGAGGATTTATCCTTTTTGGGGGTGTTAAGGGTTTTGGGTTTTGGGGGGAATTTGACATAGATTTATTTTGTTGTTGAGGGTTTTAGGATTTTTTAGTAGGAGAGTTTGGAGTTCATTTTGTCTGATGTTTTATAGTATATTAAGGATAAGGGTTTAGTGTTTTTCTAGGATGAGGGTTTTGTGCTTTTTTGGAATGTAGATTGTGGGTTTTTTAGGACCAAGGGTTTTTAATTTTTTTGGGTTAATCATTTATGATTTTTTAGGGCTGGGGGTATGGGTTTTTTGTAGCATATGGTTTAGCATAATTTTGGGATTAAGGATTAGGGTTTTTGTAGTGTATAGGTTTTTTTTGGGTGATGAGGGACAAGAACATTTTGGGATGATGTATTTTTGGATTTTAGGATGATTGTTAATTTTTTTGGATTAGTTCATAGTGTTTTTTGCGGGGATGGATTAGGGTTATTCAGGGATGCTGGATAAATGTTTTTTAGGGATGAGGACATTGGGTTTTTTTTGCGAATGAGGGTGTATGGTGTATTTTGGGGATGATAGTTTTGGGTTTTTTTATAGGATGAGGATTTATGAATTTTTTGGGTTTGGGGATTAGGTTTTTATCATCACCAAGGGTTTTAAGTTGATTGGGGATGAGGGTTTAACGATTTTTGGGGATGACTATTCCATTTTTTCTGGGTTTTTTTTGCTGAGGGTTTTGGTTTTTTCTAGTTATAATTTTTTAATGTTTTATGGGGATGAGGATTTCATTGTTTTTGGGGTTAATGGTTTATGGTATTTTAGGGATGAGTTCTTAGGGTTTTTTAGGGATGATGGATTAGGGTTCTTTTGGAAGTGGGTTTTGGTTTTTTATGTGGATTATGGTTTTGTATATTTCTATGGTGTGAGAATATGGAATTATGGGGGTGAGGATTTAGTGGTACATGGATATGAGAATTTAGGGATTACTTTTGCAATGGGTATTGGGTTTTTGGTGATACTGGTTTGGTTTATTTTATGCAAGAGGGTTCGGTTTTTTAGGGAAGGGGGTTTGGGTTTTTTTCAGGATGAGGATATGGGGTTTATGGGTCTAAGTGTTTTCGGTTTTCATAGTGATGATGTTTTGGTGGTTTTTTTGGTCTAATGGGTGGGGATTTTTACAGCATGTGGGATTGGTATTTTCATTAGCATGGGCTTTGGGTTTTTTTGTGATTAGTGTTTTGGGTTTTTTTATGATGAGGGATTGGAATTTTTTGGGGCTATGTGTTCGGGGGGTTTGGCACATAGGGTTTGGGGTTTTTTGACGTTGACGGTTAGGTGTTTTCCAGAGTAGAGGTTTTGGGTTTTTTTGGGGTTCAGGGTTTATGGATTTTTTGGCCTATGTTTTTTGGGGCTTTGGCGCATAGGTTTTGGAGTTTTGGGCATCATAATTTGGGGGGTCTTGTGAGAAGTGATTTTTTGTTTTTTAGTGATAAGGGTTTCATTGGTGACGAGTTTATGGGGGTTTTGGCACTATGGTTTTTTGGTTTTTTGGGGATGAGGGTATATTATTTTTTAGTGGTGAGGGTATAGTGTTTTTTGTGGAAATTATTCTAGGGTTTTTTGATGTTAAGGAGTTGTTTTTTTGGGATGAGTGTTAATTATATTTTGGCGTAGAGGGTTTATGTCCTTTTTGTGGAGGAATGTTTAGGGAATTTTATTTAGGAGGATTTTTTTGGTGATCAAGGTTTAGTGTTTTTTGGGGCTATGGGATTAATGTTATTTCGGGGTCAGGTTTCAAGATTTTATGGGATGGGGGTTTTAGGTTTTCGATTGATGGTTTAGGTTTTGGGTATTTTGGCTGAGTGTTTAGTGTTTTCTAGGGCTTATGGTTAAAATTTATTTAGGGATGAGTGTCAATGACTTTTGGGGGTAAAGGTAGAGTAGTTTTTTGGATGTGGTTTTAATATTTATTGGTGATTATGGTTGAGGGGTCTTAGGGAATGATGATTGATTGTTTTTTTAGGATGATGGAAGAGGTATTATGGGGGATGATGTATGAGTGTATTCTATGTTGAAGGATGAGTTATCTGTTTTCAGAATGGATAAGGATATTTTTGGGTTGAGGGTTGGGGTTTTATTGGGGAGGAGGTTATGAGTATTTTTGGTGTAAATAGTTGAATCATTATTGGGGATAAGGGTTGAGGGTTTCATATGGTTAAGGATCGTGGGATCTTTGTGGCCTAGTGTTTAGTGATTTTCCGGGATGAGAGTTAAGGGGTTTCGGGGATGAGGGTTGAGGGTTGAGTGTAGTTTTTGGGTCTGAGGGTTTAGTGTTTTAATGTTTTGGGGAATTGGGTCTTTTGGCACTTAGGGTTTATGGTTATTTTGTGTTTTCGGTTTAGGGTTTTTGGTTGAGGTATTACTGTAATTTATTGATAATTGAATATGTTTTTATGGGGAAGAGGTTTTATGAATTTTTAGGGCTAGTGGTTTAGGGTTTATTGGGGCTGAGGGTTTAGATTTTTCATTGGAATGAGGGTCTTATATTATTTTAGGGAATTTGGTATATGTTTTTTTGGGGATGAGGGTTTTGGTTTTTATGGTAGTAGGATTTGAATTTTTGTATGGATGGTATCGTTTTTTAAGAATGAATATTTAGGGTTTTTTGGGGATGTGGTATGATGGTTATATGGTGGTGAAATATTAGGGTGTTTAGGGATGAAGGTTTATGGTTTCTATGGTATAAGGGACATGTGTTATTTTTGTAATTAGAGTTTTTGGATTTTTGGGATGGAGGGTTTAGGGTTTTTTTGGATAAAGGTTTTTGTATTTTCTGTTATGCAGGTTAAGGGGTTTTGTGGTTGATGTTTGATGATTTATTTTGGAATTGGGTTTAGGGATCTCGGGATGGATGTTTTTAGTTTTATTCTGGCATTGTTGGTTGAGTTTTTTCTGGGTCTTAGGGATTTGGGTTTTCTTGGACCATGGTTTGAGGGTATTTTCATGATGTGGGTTAATTTTTTTTACAGATGATGTTGGTGTGGTCTTTGGGGGTGAGGTTTTATGTTTTTTCAGGGATGAGGTTTTATTATTTCTATATTTATGTATTGAGAGATTATTGGTTTTAGATGATAATGTTTTAAGGTTTTCTAAGTATATGGTTTCATACATTTTAGGGGATGAGGGATTAGGGTTTCATAGGGATGAGGTTTTTAGGAATTTTGGACAAACAATTAATGGTTTTTTTGGGAAGAGGGTTGAGGATTTTTATGGGATGAGGGTTGGGGGTTTTCTGGTTAAGAATGTTTTTAGAGTATTTGGGCTGAGGGTTGATTAATTTTTTTAAGGAGAGGGTTGAGGGGTTTGGGGATAATTGTTATTTTTTTATGGTGTTTGGGGGTTATGTTTTTTTTGGGATTCAGGATTTTAAAATTTTGGGTGATGGTATAATGTTTTTGGGAACGATTCATTGTGGTTTTTTTTGGATTAGTGATTAGTGTTTTGTTATACCAATGGTTAGGGGTTATTTGGGAATGAGGTTGTAGGGTTTTTTAGTGATGATTGTTTAGGGTTTTTTGGGATGTGGGTTTTTCGAGGATTTATTTTTTCGGACTGAGTGTTTAGGAGGGTATTTTGGTAGGTGTTTTAGGATTATTTCGGAATGTAGTTTGAGAGTTTTTTGTGGAATAATATTGGGCGTTTTTTGTGGATGAGTGTTCAATGTTTTTAGGGGTAAGGATTGGGTGTATTTGGGGTCCAAGAGTTGAGGGTGTTTTGAGGATTATAGTTTAGGTATTTTTGTGTTCAGTGTATTGGGTTTTCTAGGGGTAAGGGTTGACGGTTTTTTGGAATGAGGGTTGAGGATTATATTTTGGCAGTGGGGTTGTGGTTTTTCAATTGTAAGTGTGAGTGTTTTTTGGGGATATGTGTCTAGAGATTTTTAGAGATGAAGGATGAGGGTATTTTGGTGATGAGTGTTTTGGGTTTTTTGGGAATGAGGTTTTTGCGTTTGGTAGTGATAAATGATTAGGTTTTCATAGGCTTAATGGTTTTGATTAATTCTATTAAGGTTTATTTTTTGTTTTTTGGGTATTGGGTTTTAGTGTTTTTTAGGGATGAGGGGTTACGGTGTAGAGGCCTTGGTGTTTTTTGTGATATGGGTTTAGGGTTGTTTGTGGAATTGGGTTTTTGGTTTATGGGAGGAGGATTGAGAGAATTTTTGGGATTAGTGTTGAGTATTTTTTTTGGGATATGTGTTGAGGGATTTTTAGGGATGGGGTTCGATAGTTTTTTTAGGGATGGGGGTTAATAGTTTATTGGGATGAGGGTTTAGGGTTATTGTTGGATGAGGGCTTAGGGTTTATTTAGGATGAGGGTCTAAGGTTTTTTGAGGATTATTGTTGAGAGTTTTTTTGAGGATATGTGTTGATCATTTTGTGGTGTTTTGGGTTTATGATTTTTGGGGATGAGGGTTGAGAATTTTTTTGCAGATGTGGGTTTGGGTAATTTTTTGGTTGATGGTTCAATTTTTTTAGAGGGTGAGAATTGATGATTTTTCAGGATTAGTGATTTGATATTTTGGGTATGAGGGTAGACTAATTTTTGGAAATAAGGGTTTATCGATTTTTGTGGTAGAGGTTAAGGATTTTTGGGGATGATGGTTTTGGGGCTTATGGGGAGGTGGGATTACGGTTTTTTCGACTTATGGTTTAAGGTTTTTTGGTTGATGATGGTTACGAATTTTTGTGGGATTAGTGTATTTGGTTTCTGGGGATATCGGTTTAGTATTTTTTGGGGCTAATGCTTCATGTTTATTTTTGGGATAAGGGTTAATGGATTTTTGGTGCTGAGGGTTGTGGTTTTTTAGGGGTTGAGGGGTGAGGGATTTTGTGGTTAGGGATGATGTTTTTCTTGGATGAGTGTTGAGAAATTTTTTGGGGTTGAATGTTTAATGTTTTTAGGTCCAAGGGTCTAACGTTTTTTTCATTTATTGTTTAATTTTTTTTATGAGGGTTTTAGGTATTTTGGTTATGAGGGTATAGGGATTTATAGGGTTAGTGGATTTGGTATTTTGGGTGGATGGATTTGGGTATAGATATTTTGAGGTTTTATGGGTTTTTTGTGAAATTGATTAAGGATCTTCAACGTAGAGGGGTTAGGATAATTTGTATCAGAGGGTTAATGTTTTTTTGGAGATGTCGGTCGAGGGTTTTTTTTGGGATAATTGTTTGAGAATTTTGGGAATGGATTCATGGGTTTTCATCATCCGATGGTTTATGATTTTTGGGTATAATAGTTTAGGGAATTTTTCTGCTGATGGAAGTGAGTTGTTAAGTGCTGATGATTGAGGGTTTATTAGGGTTCAGGGTTCTGTGTTTTTTCGAAATAAGGGTAAAAGGATTTATATGGGGAGAATGGTTTATGGGTATTTGGTTCTATGTGTTTAATATTTTTTTGGGAATTAGGGTTTATTGTTTTTAGGGTATGAGTGATGAATATTTTTTAGGGTTTAGGGTTTAGGGTTTTGGGGGGTACTGGGTATAGGATTTCTTGTGTCCATCGATTTAAGGTTTTTTGGGGATAAGTGTTGATCATTTCATGGGCCTAACAGATGTTGTATTATGGGGATGAGGGTTTATAGTTTTTTTATAATGAGTGTTTTGTGTTTTGGGGGTTATGTTTTTATGGTTTTTTGAGATTGGAGATTTTTTCTATTTAGGGATGAGGGTTAAATTGTTTTTGAAGAAATATTTGGGTTTCTTAGAACAAATGGATGAGAAAATATTGGGATTACGCTTGAAGGTCATTATAGATGAGTGTATAGGGTTTTTAGGGATATGTGTTTATATTTTTTTGGATGAGGGTTTAGGGATTTTTGTGGTTGAGGGTTTACAACATTTAGTGGTCAATCAGTGAGGTTTCCTAGGGACTAGATAATAAGTATTTGTAGGGATAATGGTTTAGAGTTATTTTTAATAGGGTTTAGTTTTTATATATGTTTTTTGGATTTTTTGGTTGATGGTTTAGTGTTTTTTATGGATTTGTTTTTAGGGGATTTTAGGGAGGAGGGTTTATTTTTTTCTTAGAGTTATGGTATTTCGAAGAAGAGGGTTTTTGGATTTTTTGGATTGATGCTTTAGGGTTTTCTGGGGTTGAGGGTTTACATTTTTTTGGGATGAGGGATGAGGTTTTTTTGGTGGAAGGGTTTGGGTTTTTGGTGCTATGGGTTGAGTTTTGGTTTGGATAAGGGATTAGGTTATTTTGGGATTGAGGGGTGAGGATTTATTTGCGCTGAGGGTGAAGGGATTTTTGGGTCAGGTGTTTCCTTGTTTTTATTTGGTTTACAGGATATGATTTTTGGTGGATGAGGGAATAAGGATTTTATGGATCTCATGTTGTATAGGTTTTTGGGGAAAAATGTTTTGGGTATTTTGGATGAGGGGTGAGGTTTTTTTGGGGAGTAGGGATGATGTTTTTTGTTTAGGGTTTATAGTTTTCATGGGATTTAGGTTGAGAATTTATTATGGAAGTGGAATTAATATTTTTTGCGATGAGGGTTGAGGATTTTTTGGGGATGATGGAAAAAGGTTTTTTTTGTCCCAAAGTTTCGGGTTTTTAGGCATAATGGTTTATATTTTTTTAGTGCTGAGGGTTTGGTGTTTTTTTTGACACTGTGGTTTTATTGTTTTTTGGGGCTTGGTGTATGGGGGTTTTTTGGGATGACAAATAGAGGGATTATGTATTTTATTGGTAAAAGGGTTTGGGAATTATTGTGTATCAGGGTTGAGGGTTTTTTAGGAGAATAATATTGAATAATTTTTATGAATAATTTTTGAGGTTTTTTTGGGCCTAATGGTTTAATGTTTTATGGGGATAAGGGTTTTGGATTTTTTGATGCTATGGGTGTTGGGTTTTTTTGAGTTTAGGGATTAAGGATGTAGGATTTTTATGGTTATCGGTTGAAGGGTTTTTGTGGTGGAGGGTTTCATGTTTTTTGTGCAGAGTGTTGAGGGATCTGTTGGCTAATGGGTTGAAGGTTATTTAGAGAAGATGGTTTTGTGTTATTTGGGGATGAGTTTTTAGGGTTTTTGGTATTAGTATTTATTTTTTTAGGGATAAGGATTTAGGGAATTTGGGGGATTACAGTACAAGTTTTTTAGATCTAATAATTTATGGTTTCTTAGGGATAAGGGTATATGATTTTTTGGGGATGGGGTTGAGGGTTTTGGGGAATGTGGTTTAAGTGTTTTTGTGGTCGAAGGATGATGGTTTTTTGGGGATGGAGGTTGATGGTTTTTGTGTGTCTAAAGGTATAGATTTTTCTAGGGATTAGTGATTACACAATTTGGGGATGAGGGTATTGGGCTTTGAGGATTATATTTATTATTTTTTTGAGGCTGATGATCATGGATATTTTAGGGATGTGGGTTTATGGTTTTCATGTCATGGGGGTTTATGGTGTTTTTGGGTTGAGTGGTTTGGTTTTTTTTTGTGCCAAAAAATTAGGACTTTTTGGGGCTAACCATTGCTGAGTTTTTAAAGAGTAGTTTTTTGTGTTTTAGGAAGGATATTTTAGGGTTTTTGGGGATAATGATTTAGTGGTTTTTAGCCAGAGGTTATAGAATTTTATATGTATGAGGGTTGATGGTTTTATGGTGCTGAGGGGATATAATTATTTTTAGTTGAGGGATGACGATTTTTAGGGGTGAACCTTTATTTATTTTATGGTATGAGGTTTTAGGGTAATTTAGTTTTGAGGTTTTATTGATTATTTATGTATGAGTATTGAGGGTTATTTTTGGTGATGAGTGTTGCAGTTTTTTTTGGGCTGAGGGTTCATGGTTTTTTGGGGTTGAGGGTTTCTGGTTTTTTGCAGATGTCAATTGAGATTTTATTGGTATTTGGTTTTAGAATTTATTTGATATGAGGGTTTATGGTATTTGGGGATGCGGTTTTAGAGTTTTTTAGGGTTATAGGATTAGTTTATGTTGGGATAATGGTATTTGGTTTTTTGGGGATAAGGGTTTTTGTTTTTTCAGGGATGAAGGATTATTATTTTTTGGGGGGATGAGGATTTAGGGTTTTTAGAGGAGGGTTGCTGATTTTTTTAGAGTGGAATGTGAAGGGTATTTTGGGGATAATGTTTGGGGTTTATCTGCGACGTGGGTTGAGGTTTTTGGTGGTGAATGGTATAGGGTCATTTTGGGCTGAGGGTTTATGTTTTTTTGGTGATGAGTTTTTATTTTTCATGGGGTTGATTGTTTAGGGGATTCTCGGTAACATGGTTTTTGTTTTTTTTTCAGGCGCAGGGTTTTTGGTTTTTGGGGCATTGGGTTTAGTGTTTTTTATGGATGAAATTTGTGGGATTTGGGAGGATGGTGGTTCAAGGGGTTTTTTTCATAGTGGTTGTGGGTTTAAGGATTATTGGGGTTGATTGTTTTGGTTTTTTGGGGGGGCATAAGCTTGTGGGATTTTTGGGATGAGGGTTGTGGGTTCTTGGTGGCTGTTGTTTTTGAGTTTCTTGGTACTCATGGGTTAGCGGTATTTGGGGCTGAGGGTTTAGGGTTTCTTTTAGCTGAGGGTATATCGATTTTTGGGGATAAAGTATTATGGATTTTTTAGGTGGTGTGAATATGATTTTTTGGTCTCGTGTTTTAGTATTTTTTGGGTATGAGGGTATTCAGTTTTTTGTGGATGAGGCTTTATGGTATTCTGGGTTTGGGGGTCTCTTGGGGTTTTTTTGGATGAGGGTTTTTGATATATTTGTTTCTTAGGGTTGAGGGTTTTTTAGGGATGGGGCTTGATATAATGAAATCATATAAACATTCTCATGTAATTTGAATAATGATTTTCAATGTTTTATTATAATTCCTGAGTTAAGTGTTGACTATTTTATGAAATATGATTCCATGGAATCAAATGGAATATATGAATAAAAAGGAAATAAATTGTCCATTACATGTCGTGAAACATCATTACATGATTTTTAGTAATAATTCATAACATATGAAAATCCATGAAGCATGTCATTAAATAATTTCAATACATGAAACGATTACACAACATTGTTCACCCATAAAGTAGAGTATCTTTCAATCTAAATTTTTGTATTCATTATCTATACCAAAGATACAAAGACACTGTGTCCATCAATTACAGATCTTGAAATGATTTAATTTCCATTTCCATAAGTTCTGGAATGGGAGTCTTGTACATTGAAAATTTGCCGAGAAATACTTGGATCAGTATAACATGATGTTAATACCCATTAAACATCATGCAATATCATCATTATGTACTAATGTCGATACAAATTAAATTGAATGTTTGGTTCACTCTCAATTTTTCCTTGGTTCATATCTCATTCACTCTTATTCCTTCTCTAAAAAAATTCAAAGTTGAATATATTTTTTTCATTGTTCTACGTCTATTCAAACACCATGGATTGAAAATTCAAAGTGTTTTTCGTTCTTTTACATCACCAAGACGATCTATGTGTGTTCTCCATTTTAATTTCCAATCAACGATGATATTATGATGTTTTATTTGTTGTTATTATTTCATTTCTCTGTTTTATTAAAATTTGTGACTGATATGAGTTTTATATTGTTTTAATATTGAATTAATGTTCTTTAATCACTTTATATCAAATATTATTTGTATTCTGATTATATTTTCCATTACATTTATATTATTGATCAAATTTACAATGACTAGATTAACCAAAAAGGGAAGGGATCTAGTGAATGGGATTCAGAATTAATTATATCATTTATTCTAAAATTGATAACCCTAAGGATAGTAATCTAGTTAATCAAATAATTGTTTATCTAATTTGTTTTAACCACCCTATCCCTAGGATCATTGAATGAATGACCATGACCTGATTGGAGTATAATTGGTTATGATCAATATCCTATGATACCTTATACCATAAAATCTATGCATAATGCATCAAGGTTTTATATACCTCTAGAATAAGGAATAGTTTCCTCTTAAATAGGTCTAGTCGGTTTTATCGTGATCAACTAATGATGTTTTCTTGATTTGTATCCTAACCATAAGACCATACGATGATAGGATTGGGATTATACTTTTACCTGAACCCAAAAATTGATTTTGATCCCTTTTATCTCTATGATCCAAAAACCCAATATACTTAGTGTTAGTTTTTTCAAACACAACCAACCTATGTGGACTCCTATGAATCTGGTTCGGAGCCGTAGTTCTTATTAGTCATCTCGTTTCCCCATTGGTGAGATCTTTTATTTTCACTATACTATAAATTTGTAGTAAGTGTAATCTGATAAGCAATAAATCTAATCCGACTGCATCCCACAAAAATTAAATGATGTGTGCATGCACATCAAATTTTGGGATCATTTTTGGGGTATAAATATTTTCTTTTCAATGAATTCTACGGAATGAATCTAGGATTACCTATCTTTTTTCACTTACTCATTTCTACTATATTTATTCTATCTCTTATGGATGATTCTATATTATTATTCTTACTTCTTAGAGCATATATCATGGAAATATGCCTCATTCCAAGAGGTTTTAGTGTTTTTTAATGATGAGGGAATAATGTTTTGTAGGGATGATGGGTTATTGTATTTTGGGGCTATGGGTTGAGGGTTTTTTGGGATGGGTGTGAGGGTTTTTTTGGATATGATGGATGTGGGTTATTTCTGTTCTGTGGGTTGTGGGATTTTTTAGGGCTAAATTATGATTATTTTTTTTGGGGCTACTGGTTTTGGGATTTCTCAAGTTGACAGTTTTTTATGGATAAATATTTAGGGTTTTTTATGATGAAGTTTTATGGTTTCAAGGTGCATATGGTAAGGGGTTTTTTGGAATAAGGGATTAGGTTTATTTTCATCTGAGGGTTGAGATTTTTTTAAGGTTACATTTTTTGTTTTTTTTGGCTGAATGATCTATCTTTTTGGTGGATGATGTATTAGGGTTTTTGTAGTTGAGGGTTTACAATTATTTGGGGATGAGGGTGTATAGTTTCTTGGGTATATGGGATTAAGGTTTTGTGGGTTGAGGTTTTAGTTTTTTTGTGCATATTGTTTAGGCTTTTTTGGGGAAGGAAGGTTGATATTTGATTGGGGGTTAAGTGCTTATTTTTATTAGGATGAGGTTTTAGGTTTTTTTTGTGCTATGATTTTAGGGTTTTATACGACAAGGTTTTATTTTTTTTTTTCTGTTTTTTTGGGATGACGTTTTTTTGTTTTGGAAAGGTATGGGTTGAATGTTTTATTGATGACTATTTATTCTTATTTGGGGCTGAGGGATTTTGGTTTTTTAGGGAAGGGGGTTTCGTATTTTCTATGGGCAATGGGTGTGGGTTTTTAGAGTGGGAGTTTTGAGTTTTCTAGTTCTGAGGGTTGAGAATATTTATGGCTAAGAGTTTAGTTTTTTTTGGGCTGTGGATTGAGTTTTTTTTGTGGAATATGATATTCAACATTTTGGATATGAATTTTTAGGTATTTGGGGTGTTTAGTGTTGATGGTTTCTGGGGGAATAGGCTATAGGTTTAATTGGGGTGGATAGATGAGGGTTTTTTTGGGGATCTTGGATGATGGGGTTTTGGGGGATGAGGGATTAGGTTTTTCTTGGGCTGAGGGTTGAGTTTTTGGGAGTGTTGTGTTTGGGTTTTCTGGGGATGAGGGTTTAGGGTAATTTGGGAATGATGGATTATGATTTCATTCAGTGTAATGGTTGAGGGTTTTTTTGTGGTTAGGTTTGAGGGTTTTCTAATGAATAGGGTATAGGGTTTTTTGGGCTGGGTGTTTTGGGATTTCTATTGATGAAGGATTATGGTTTTTTTGGGATGTGGGTTTAGGTTTTATAGGGATTAGTGTTTATGGTATTTTTGAGATGATGGTATAGGACTGTTTGGTGCTAAGGGTTGAGGGTGTTTGGGGTAGAAGGGTTTGGTTTTCATGGGGATGAGAAATTAAGTATTTTTTTGTGCTGATGGTATAAGGTTCTGGGAGATGGAGGTCTAGGGATTATTGAGGCTAATATACTACTCCTTAGTAGTAGGTAAATATTGGGACTCAATAAATATAATCTGACTGAAGCCTGTATAAACCCTCTGATGTGATTGAGTGCATCATTTTTATATGAGGTTTTAGTGTCTTTTTTGGTGATGTTGTTTTATGGTTTTTTAGGGATGACTGTTTAGTAGTTTTTAAGGATGAATATTTAGGGTTTTTGGGGCTGAGGGTTGAGGGTTTATTTGGGGTGGAGGGTTGAGGAGTTTTCTTGTGGGTAAAGTTTGAGGGTTTACTGGGGATTATGGATGAAAGTTTTTTGACTGATTCATGTGGGTATTTTTCTGTTTAGTGTTGAGGGTTTTTTAGGGATGATAGTTTCTTGAGGAATAGTGTTCATGTTTACTTGGCATTGAGGGATAAGGATTTTTTGGGGCTTAGTGCTGAGGGTGTTTTTGGGATTAAGGGATGAGGGAGTTTTTTCGAACTGATGGTTTAGGTACTTTTATAGAAGAGGGTTTCAGGTTTATTATGTATTTGGGATTAGAGTTTTGGGGGATGGGTGTTTTATGTATTTTGGTGATGATGGGTTTTTTTTGGGATGATGGTTATCAATTTATGGGCAAATGGATTAGGGTTATTTTGGACAGAGGGTATGGGTTTTTTTGGGGTTAAGGGTTAGCGTTTTGGGTGTCTGATAGATTATGGTTAATGTGGATCAGGGTTTTCTGTTTTGGGGGGTTTCATGTTTAGGGTTTTTGGGGATAAGGTTTTATGATTTTTTGAGGTGGACTGTTATTTTTTTGGGGATAATAGTTTAGGGTATTTAGGGATGACTATCTGGTTTTTCATATTGATGAGGGATTATGGATTTTTGGTCTATGGTTTTTTTCTTTTTGCGTTGGATTTTTACGTTTTTCTAGGCTGAATGTTTAGGAAATTTTTTGATTAAGGCCTTAGGGTTTGGTGTGGTTGAGGTTTTGGATTTTTTTAAGGTGACAATTTTTGTTATTTTCAATCAATTTGATTATGGTTTTTTTGGGATGAGGGTTTATGGTTTTCTGGGTTTATGAGTATAGTGTTTTTTGGAGCTGAAAGATTGTGGTTTTTTAGGGCTGACTATTGAGGCTTTTTTAGGGTGATGGAATAGAGTTTTGGGGATGAGGATTGATGGTTTCTTCAAGATGCATATTTTTTATTTATAGTTGTTTAGGGTGGAGAATTTATTTTTTTGGGGATGATTGTTTAGGGTTTTTTGGGGATGACGTTTGAAGATATTTAGAGAATGAGGGTTTGGGGTATCTCTATACTGAGGGTTTAGGGTTTTTTGAGGCTGATTGTTTGGGATATTTATATGATTAGGGTTTATAATTTTTCTATAGTAAGGTTTTAGTGTTATATTTGTTAAGATGGTCTACTATATTTTGGGACCGAGGGTTTATTGATTTTTTTGTATGATGGTATATATTTATTTGTACCTATTGTAGGGGTTTTTCAGGGTAGAGGTATTTCATTTTTTGGGGGATGAGGTTTTGGGTTTTTTCGGGGGCTTAGGGTTTATGGTTTTATATTTTTAAGTGTTTAGGTGTTTCTAGTCATGAGGGTTTAGGGTTTTTTTGGGAATTGGGTTTATGGTTCATTGGGGTTATAATATGAGTTTATCGTGTGGGTAAGGATTCATGTTTTATTGGCGTTGAGGGTTTTGGTTTTTTTGGGATGAGGGATTAGTGTTTTTTCGGTCTTAGGGTTCTTAGATTTTTTGTTTTGATGTTATAGGGTTTTTTGGGGCTGAGAGTTTTGGTTTTTTGGTGAAGAAGGTTTGGGGTTTTCTAGGGATGTGGGTTTGTGGTTTTTTGGCCTTTAGGGTTTCCTTTTATATTGGGATGTCATATTGCAAATATTTGGGGTATGGGTGTGGGGTTTTTTAGGGTATGTGATTTGGGTTTTTTGAATATATAGGTTTAGTATTGTTTGTGCAAGAGATTTTAGGAATTATTGGTGAAACCATATTATAGTTTTTTTAGGTTTGAATGATTGGGGTTTTTTTGGCCTTAGAGTATAGGGTTTTTTTTGGTGCTAGGTGATTTAGGGATTTGGGGTCTAGTGTATGGGGTTTTTTGAGGCCATGGGTGTTTTATTCATTGGATCCAATGTTTTATCATTTTTTGGGATGTGGGATTTTGTTTTTTTGGGTGTGGATGGTTTAGGTATTTTTGGTTCAAGTATTTATAAGTTTTTTGGCCTAGTTTTGATGATTTTTGGGTGATGTGGGGTTAGGGATTTCTATGAATGAGGGGTAAGGGATTTTAGTGACTGATATGTTTAGGTTTTTGGGGAAGTGGGATTAGGATATTTTTGAGATTAAGTTTTTTTAGGATGAGGTATTAGGGATTTATGGGGAAGTGGTTTTTGGATTAAATGGAGATAAGGGTTTTCTGTTTTTTGAGACTGCGGGTTTATGGTTATTTGGGGATAAGGGATTTGGGTTTTTTGGGGGCTATGGGTTTTGGGTTTTTTATGGTTTATGATTTCATATTTTTTGTCGATGATGGTTTGGGAATCGATGGGAATTTTGATTTGTGGTTTTTGGGGATGTGGGGATGGAGTTTTGGGGGGCTGTGAGATTATGGATTTTTTGGGGATGGGGGTTTATATTTTTTTGGGCTTGGGGATTGGGGATTTTTTGAGATAAGGGATTTAGTTTTTTTGGGCTATGAGTATATGGTTTTTGGGGCGGAGCGTTTAGTGTTTTTTCTAGGCGAGGGTTTTCAATTTATTAGGGTGAGGTTTAGGGTTCCTTATACTAGTGGATAATTGTTTTTTGACGATTAGTGTTATGTGTTTTATTAATATGGGAGTTTAGGGTCCTATGGGGTAAAGGGTTTTGGAATTTTGGAGATAGAGAGTTTGTAATTTTAGATGTTTTGGGATTGGGGATTTTTATGGTCAATTTTTATTGGTTTTTAAGGTTTGATGGTTTAATTCCATATCATGGATGATGTTTTATGGTTTTTACTGATGGTGATTTTGGGTTTATTTGGACTAAGTGTTTAGGTTTTTTGCATTAGGGTTTACTATTTTTGGGTTTGAGTATTTAGTTTTTTGGGTAATGGTTTAGTGTTTTTAGCCTGAAATGTTTATGTATTTTTGGGGATAAGGATTGTGGGTTTTTTGTGATGAGGCATTATGGTTATTTATGGGAAATTATTTGGGGTTTTTAGGGGCTAACTGTTTGTTTTTTTGGGACTGATCATTTGGGGTTGAGTGTTTGGGGAATTTTTTGGGAAGATGGTTAAGTATTTTTTTGGGGCTGATGGATTGTGATTTTGGGTCCATTGTATTAGGATTTTTGGAGGATGGGGGTTTGGTGTTTTTTGGAGCAGGGGGTTTTGGGTTTTCATCATATGGTTTTACATATTTTTGGGGATGAGTGTATAGGGATTTTGGGGAAAATGGTTTTGTGTTTTGGGTGGTTAATGGTTTAGGTTTATTTTGGGATGAATATATATGGTTTTAAGGATGAGGGTATATGCTATTTAGGGATAAATGTTTATGGATTTATTATCAATATGTTTTAGGGTTCTTTGGGGATGAGGGTTTTGGTTATTTTGTTGATTCATAATTAAGGTTTCTTGAGTCTAGTTGTCTATGGTTTTTATTGTTTAGGGTTTAGATTTTTTGGGGTTGAGGTGTTATATTTTTTTGAGTTTAGTGTTTAGGGTTATGGGGATATATATTTATGAATTTTTTAATTTGTGAGGGTTTCATATTTTTTATGGGGGATGAGGGTTAGTGATTTTTATGGATTATGCTTTAGAGTATTTATGTGTGATATTTTAGTGTTTTTATGGACTGTGGGTTTTGGAATTTCAGGGGGATGAGTGTTTGGGGTTTTTTTATTAGGAATTTGGGTTATTAAGGGTTTATTTATTATTGTTTTCTTGGGGATTGGGGTTTTTATTTTTTTGGGTTTTAAGGTTCTATTTTTTTTGGTTGAAGGATTAGTTTTTAATGGGGTTGAGGATTTATAGTTTATTAGGTATGTGGGTTTATGTATTTTGGGGAGAAGTGTTCAGGGTTTAAGTACTGAATGTTTAGGGTATTTTATGGATGGGGGTTTTCAATATTTTTGGGGATGATGGTTTATCATTTTTTGGTATGAGGGTTTAGGTTTTCACTCTTGTAAATGGTTTTATATTCTGTAGGGATAATGATTTCTAATTTCATTGTGCTGAGGGATTATCATTTTTTAGAGATGAGGGTATATGGTTTTTTGGGGGAAATGGTTTTATCATTTTTTGGATTAGGGATTAATTTTTTTTGGATGAGTGTGTTTTTAGGGATGAATTTTTTGGGATTTTTGTAGTTGATAGTTTTCGTTTATTTGGTTTTAGAGTTTATGTTTTTTTAGGGATGTGGCGTTTTAGTTTTTTGGGGTTTAGGGTTTAGTGGATTGGAGGACATGGGATGAGGGTATTTTTGCATAGGGTTATGGGTTTTTTGGGAAGAGTGTTTATACTTTTTGGGGAAGAGAGATTATGGTTAGTTGGGGCTATGTATTTAGTTTTTTTGGCATGGTTTATTGTTTGTTTTTGGAAAGGGTTTGTGGTTTTTTGGTCTATGGTTTTGGTGTATTTTTATGCAAGAGGTCTAGGTTTATAGGGAATAGATTTTATGGGTTTTAATGGATTATATTTTTATGTTTTCCACGGTACGAAGTTTTAATATTTTCTGGGGATGAGGGATTAGTGTTTTTTGGCTCTATTGGTTTAGGATTTCTGGGGGATACGTCTATAATGTATTTTGGGGATGAGGATTTTGGGGTTTTTGAAGATGAGGGTGTAGGATATTTTATGGATGAAGGATTAGGGTTTTCTAAGTTTTTGTTTTTTATATTTGTTTATGATTTTGTGGTTTTCTTGGATTAGGGTTTAGGGTTTTTTAGGGATGTGGGTTTTAGGTTTTTTCGGTTTACGGATTATGGTTTTTTGAGGTTGCAGGTTTGGGGTTTTTGGGGATGAGAATATATGGGAATTTGGGGAAGAGGATATAGAGGTATTGGGATATGTTTTTAGGGGTTTTATGAATAAGGTTTAGCTAATATGGTTATGTTTATTATAGGCCTTTTAGGGATGAGGGTGTTTAGTTTTTGACGGTTGGGTGTGAAGATTTTTCTACAGTATTGGGTTTTTGGGGCTTGGTTTTTAAATTTTTTTGGGGTAGATGGTTTGGGGGTTTTTTGGGTTTAGGGTTTAGGGGATTTAGGGGAAGAGGTTTTATGATTTTTGGGGTCTGGGGGTTTAGTGTTTTTAGGATTGAGGGTTTTGGATTTTTTTTCTATCTAATGGTTTGCAGAGTTTTTGGGGATGAGGGATGGAATTTTTTTTGGTCATGAGGGTTTAGTTTTTTTGGGTCTGAGGGTTTGGGTTTTTTTTGTGGATATGGGTTTTGGGTTTTTCTCGGAATGATGAGCTTATGATTTTTGGATTTTTTGGGTTCAAGGGTTTTGGATATTTTTTGGAAGAGTGTTTAGGGAATTATGGGCATGAGGGTTTAGGTTTTTTAGGAATGAGGGATTATGGAATTTTAGGTAATATGTTTAATAGTTATATGGGGATGAGTTTTTATGATTTATTATTCTATGGGTATATGTATTTTTATATAGGAGTTTAGGGGATTTTGGGATTGAGGGTTTAGTGTATTTGGGGGTTGAGGGTTTATGGATTTTCTGGGGATGTGCTGCTTTTTTTAAGAGAGAGGGATTAGAGTATCTTGGGGAAGTGAATTTAGGGTAATTTATTGCTTTGTTTTTTAGTTTATTTTTTTGGAGGGTTTAGTGATTTTTGGGTAGAGGATTTTGGGATTTGGGGGCTAAGGGTTTAGGTTTTTTTGGGGTTGAGAGTTTAGTGTTTTTTGGGACCAAGTGTTTAATATTTGTTGGGTATAAGGGTTGAGGGATATTTTGTGCTAAGGGTTTCAGTTTTTTTTTTGAAACAATGGGTTATGTGTATTTTTTGCCCGATGGTATAGAGTTTTTGGCTTAGAGGAAATAAGTTTTTTGTGGTGATGGTTTGTGATTTTTTGGGGAAAATGTTTCTATTTTTGGGAGATTACGGTTTTTGGTTTATTATGCTGAAGCGTTAGGGTTTTAAGGGATGATGATATAGGGTTTCTTTGGTGATATGTGTTTAGAGGTTTGTTGAGGATGATATTATAGGGTATTTTTTGGATGAGGTTTTAGGTTTTTTTGGTGCTGAGTGTTTACGGATTTTTTGGGTCTACAGGTTTACTATTTTTTGGGAATAAGGGTTTAGGGTTTTCTAGGTATAAGGGTTTAGGGTATTTTTGAATTGAGGGTGTTGGGAATTTTAGTGATTAGGGTTTACTATTTTTTGTATCTAAGGGTGTAGTGTTTTGGGGTCTATGGGTTTAGGAATTTCTATGGATGAGGGTTTAATATTTTTTTTCTACATAGTGTTATGGTTTTTTCGGGGAAGTGAGATTTTGGTTTTTTGACTTAATGGATAAGGGGTTTTTGGGATGAGGGGTTATGATTATTTTTCGGAGGATGGTTTTGGTATTTTGGGGGTAATTGTTTGGTTTTATTTGGGTTGACAGTGCAGTATTTTGGGGATGATGTTTTATGGTGTTCTTGGCTATGGGTTTAAGGGGTTTTGGTGTATAGGGTTTAAGGGTATCTTGGGGTTAGGGTATAGTGTTTTTTATCATTGAGTGTTTAGGGTTTTATAGGAATGAGTGTTTTGGGTTTTTTAGCAATTAGGGTTTGTGGTATTTTGGGAATAAGGGATTAGGGTAATTTAGACAGAGGGTTTACGACTTTTCTTGTATGAGGGTTTATGGTTTTTAGGGATGTGGGTTTAGTGTTTTTTGGGGTAGAAGGTTTTTGGCATGTGTGGGATAAGGATTTATGGGGTTTTTATGTTGTTTTCTGTTTATTTGGGGACAAGGGGTTATGGTTTTTTAGTGATGAGGAATTATGTGTGTTTCTAAGGGTTTTGATTTTTTTATGCTGAGGGGTTGGGGTTTTCTCAGCTGAGCGTTTAGTGTTATTTTGGTTAAGGTTTTAGAGTTTTTTGGATTTTAGTGATTTTGGGTTTTTAGTAATGAGTGCTTAAATTTGGGGTGTCGGGGTTTACAGTTTATGGTATTTTGGGATAAGGGTTTATGGATTTTCAGGGTTGAGGGATTTTCATTTTTTTGGACAATGATTTAGGGATTTGTGGTGTAGGGGTGTAACGCCTCGACCCCAGTTACCCAGAATCGATGCATTATTAAAAAATATTTTCATGAACAGAAGGGATCAAATCCCGAATGACTGATCAATTTAGTAGCCTTGGAAACAAGGCACATACATATGTTCAACATTACAACTTGAGAAGAAATGCAACACTAATTTATTCCATTAAAATCATCTAATCCTCCTATATTATTCCTAAATGTCACTCATGACTAACTTATTCATATCCTGGGAAAATGAATCATAAGAAAGTGGAGATCTCAAACATTCAGTAAGGGTATGAAATATAGTGGAAGATAACATAAACATTAGGCATGGTGAATAATTGAAAACATATGCCTTTACAAATGATAAAGATGAATCCTTATAGCAGGAATACGAGCTGAGTAAAAAATTACATAATAAAACATATTCACGGGTATTCTACCTGTCGAATAACCACATGAACCATAATTATTATTTTCATAATGAGGGAATGTATAATGTTGGACATTCTGAAATATTTTTTCAAGGCCTCAACAAAGACGTCTAAAAATGATTTAGGCCTCTTCCAAAACCATATATCAAAAATTGGGAAAGGCCTCATCCATTTCCACGTCAAATTGTCTCATGAGACCTACTGATGCATCGAGGAGCTATAGTGGGCTACACCCGTCACATAATATGTCCAATATATTCCACATATGAAGAGGTTGAAATATAACATAAACATTCATATTAAAACTATCATAAAAAATGTCAATACATTAACAATAAACCATGAATAGAATAAAAGTAACACATCCACACTTCAAAATATCACAAAATCATTAATACAATATGGAATATTTGTATCATAATGAATCAACTTCAAAGAAGTATAAAATCTATCAAAGGATGTTGTCATAGATGAAATCAAAACTATTTGAGAGAAATATATCTTTCCCTTTTTGAAATCATTTAAAGTCACATAATTATAAAAGAAAAAATATATTTTGAAAATATTCATACATGATTGTAAGGTAAGCTTCTATGATGTTATAATGGTGTAAAATATCCGCACACGCCATATAAGTTAAAAAACACTCGTACCGTAATTTTTTCAAAAAGGTCATAAAGTACCTTGTTTGGAAAATAGCAAAAAAAAAATTCCTTTTAAAACATATTAGGTAAAATAAGGGTATTAATGACTTGAAACCATACTCTAGTAAATAGTAATAATGATTTAAAATATATTTTTAAGAAAACACAGATATAGATGATAAAGAGGTACCAGTAGATACTTACATAAAAACAACCTCGGATAAGTAATGAGATGGTGAAATTAACCCATAACTTGTACATTTACTTCATCGAGGGTATGTTAACCTCATGTATAATGGTAAAATAATTATTATAAAATTATACAAGAACCATATACAAAATTATGATATCATATATGATCTTCTTATAATGCTTGTTAATAATATTTTAGTATTATCTTCATTTCGGGTGTTAACAGTTTTTTTCCTTATATTATTTGTTATGTGAGTCATGATTGTTATGGATGGGATTTATCTTATTAATATCCAGAATTATATCATGTCTTTAAACATTATTTTTAATTATCAAATGAAAATTAGTCTTGAATGGTTTCGATTGGGAATGAATCTCATCGCGTTCGTGGAGGAAGTAATCTGTACGTACGTACAGGAGACAATATCATTATTTTGATATAAAAATAGTATGTAAATAGATAGTATAACATATATAAATAATTAGAAACATGTTATATTTATTATTTACATCAGTTATACAACATTAGTATACCCATACAAAAAACAATGCATTGAATACCAACTACACCACGATGTGGAGACAGTAAGCCGTACATACGCACATATGGTAACTTTATCATTCATATGATGGATAGAATAATGAATATGGCTGTAACATTTCTATAAAAACCTCACATTATATATATGATACAATATTTATCATTTTAGAGTGGAAACACCAATGAAAAAGTAAGTGTAAGAAGAAAATAAATTGAAAGAGGTGATGAAATATTTACCTCTTCTTCGGGTTCATCATTTTGATTTGATTAAAAGGGATCCATTGGTAAGATTTATGAAAAAATTAAGACCTAAAGTATTTATGGAGTATTGATTTTAGGATATTTGTGCTGGGGTTGGGCAAGGAAAATGGCATTGGAGGTATGAATTTGATATAAGGGGAAGTTCCCCATTATAAGAGGGGTGAGAGGCACCCTATGAAAAAATGGAAATATTTTTTTATAATATATTCTTATTCGGTATATAATTGCTAAAAAATGATTTATTTAGAGGATAAGGTTTGTATGAGTCTCAATACTCTCAACCAAAAGGTTTTAGAATGATTTATTTCACCATATTAACTTTATCATTTAGATTTTACTCTTAGTTATATAGTTTGGCATTTACCATTTATCATTGTATTTTTATTTTATATGGTTAATAATCTTACAATAAACATCCAAGAGAACACCTAGTGGATCATTAATGATATATATAACCTTATATAAATCATTTTTCCAACCCTTATATTTTTAGGAATATAATATCAATTAATAATATAATATTTGTTTTAAAAACTCTTTTATAAAATTTTTTAGACTATTTGGTATTTTTCTTTTGTTAAATTCAAAACAGCATGATTACATAGAAATAAATTCATTTAATCAATAATAACATGTAATATTCACCATTTAAATTCTTTGATGGAATAAAATAAATCAAATTATATTTATTTTAATATTTATAATATAATTTATTAGATTCTTTCATTAATAAGGAAAATGTTGCATCATTATTGCGTCATATATAAATATATTTATATTACATCAAAAAATTATAAATAAAATACAATGATTTAGGAAATATATTTATCCATATTATGAATATTTATAGTCGAATAGATAAATTATATAACCTCATATAAAACTTGTTTTACTAAAATATATTTTCTTTTGTTATTTTTTTCTTTACTTTAGATTATTTCAAAATAATTGTCATTATCACTCCCAAGTGGTTCAATAGGGTCCCAAAATCTACCCAAAGATGGCCATGGTCGGAAATATATCATCCAATAGAAATATGACACATGTTAGGGTAATTTGATATTATTATAATATTAATTTTTACCCTTATTTATGGGATTTACACTTAAGCCATGTGAAATAAAATATTTACCAAAAAATTATTCATAATATCTATTTTTTTTTCTATTTACACAATTTGGACCTCCAGATTCCAAATATGGAATCCATTTTTACAAATTCAAAACATAGATGTGGTAATAATTTATTTAAAATTAATTCCCCCTGTCAAAACAAAATGCATTTTTTAAGAAATAATAACTATCAAAAGAGTGAAACTTGTTTATGTCCAATTTAAATGTCAAATTACATCTAATGACCTAAATTATATTATATTATAAAATTATAATCTAATGAAATATTAAAACCACTCCATTGTATAATTTAACACTATATATTATTTCCATTAAAAAAGTTTTTTTTAATTAATATTTCAAAATTTTCACTATTCATCAAAATATGAAAGTTATCAGAAAAATACAAAAAATGTACACTAAGATAATTTCATTATTCTGAATAAAAAAATGAAGTCTATTTTGAATGATAAAATTTATAAAATATGAAAAAGTGGCTATTACTATTCATAACGGCTAGTTTGATTGGTCATAATGTGTTAGAATCTCGACGTTGAATACAATGAAAGCTATTGCATTATTCAACGGGAAACGTACTGTGGAAGCATGGGGTATTAAATTCTCCCCTCCTTGAATAAATTGCATAGTCACAATTTGAATTTTTTCTTTGAAAATACTAGGTTAAACAAAGAAAATTCCTTTGTGGATAACCCACATCAAAAAGGGGGTTAATAATATTTATTCATAATAAGAGGGAAAGAGAAATGAAAAATTCACAACCAAATTATGGTCTCGATTAGGAGAACATTGGTGGAAATTAGAGACACATAATTGGAGGAAAATGTAAATATATATACGGATTGATCGAGGTCATCAATCACAAACAAGTGTAAAATTGAGGACCTCAAATCCATCAATCTATGATTATTTAAAATATCATCAGTTTTATAAATCAAAAGGTATTAGTACAAAAAAAATTTGGTTTTATGATCTCTTCCCTAATGTTTAATAATTAATTTCATCACAGAATAAGAGAGAGAGAGAGAAATATCCTTGACAAGTATCGTTACATCCATTAACTAATTTCTACCACAAACTTATCTTTCACTCCAAAAGATAATAGAACTCAAAAATATTATATTAATCCCAATTTTGTAAGGTCTAAAACATATACCATGATGAAAACTAATTTATAATAACCAGGGACTTCTTGTAGGCTTGTGGTAGGTCATAAATCCTTGTCGCACTTTAGTTTTTGGTTCGATTCCTGCTGCTTGGTTCGACTTGACGGGTTATCGCCCAACCTGCAGGTTGTCCTTTTTCTAAAACAATAGTATTATAATATTTCAAAAAATAATCTTGTAAAATACTATCCAATTTTCAACATAATCCATTACAACCATTATAGCTACCCAAAATACTTATGTCCAAATTCTCTCTAAAATTATCTAAATTCCAGAATCAATTATAACATCAGATTCCCCAAACAACGTTAAGTTTATCCTATTGTCACATTCTGAAAATATTATTACCTTCATCATATTATAATCTTAATGAAAAAAAATTAATGTTGTACAATCCTTATATATATCACATTCTTCTTATAACTAGAAAATAATTCTTGAATCCAAAAACACAAATACATTAATTACACCACTTCAACTGTATTATCAACATAATCTTGGCCCTGCTCCCATGGCCTATTCTGATGTATGTTTCCATGGTGGTTAGTAAAATCATTTTAATAATGACCCATTTACCTAAAATTGTACCATTCAACATTGATGGCCACTTTCATTCCCTTACATTCACTAGCATGATGGGCTTTCTGTGCATATTTGTAGCATACTCCTTTTCCTTTTATACATGCGCTAGGGTGACTCCATCGGCAATTATCACAGGGTGGAAACTAAACTCTTCCTTTCTTCCCTATTTCATTATTTACATTCCTAGAGTGTTCAACAGATCTCTTCGTCTCTTGCTTTTCTTTAATGTCATAAGACTTAGAGAATTATTTTTCTTTGTTGATATCATATGAGAAAATATCTTCATACGATGAGAAGGATTACTATACAAATGATTGACAGAGAAATGGTTTTAAACCATCAATGAAACAATCAATCTTACTTCTTGGGTTATGTATCAATCTATTGTATGCCTTGTTAACCTTGTAATGTTAGCTTCATACTTTGTGACATTCTCATCCTCTTTCTGCCTCGGACAAAGAAATTTTCATTCCATATCCACTCGATGGTCATGAGTAAAGTATTTATCTACTAAAATTTCATTAAGCTCCCTCGATTCCATACCTGATACTTCTTCATCCTCCTTTGTGTTTTGAGTTAATAACCACCATTGATCTGCATATCCGGTGAGGAGATAATCATCCACGAAATTTTTTTCTCTTTCTCTACTCCCCAAAGAATGAACTATATTCTCTAATGAAATTATATATTGTTCATCTAAAAATGTATTTGTATACCCATTGAATGTTGGTGGTTGTTGCCTCATGAATAGGTCTAACATTTAACCACTACATTGTGGATCTGGGTGCACCATATGGGTAAGGTTATTATTCATAACCTGAGTGAGTTTCCCTAGTATGGTGATTAGCTTATCAGCACCAATTGCATCACCTACTCCACTATTATTATCATTAATTGGAGATAAATCCCTACATTGATTATTTGTGTTGACACAGTTTCCTTTACTTCCACTAGGCACCATTTATAAACAATGGCATACACTATATTATTTTCTGAATCAAAATACATAATTCCAAACGGGTAAAACACTTAACGTAAATTGACCAATTTAAGGATATAATCCAAAATCATAAAAATGTTTTCTTTGAGGAGGTATATACTCATAAATGGGTGAATTAATCTAAGCATATCCCCCAAGAGTGTCGTAACCAAGAGTGCAGCAGGGCCTGTTGTCGTGCACAAGTTCCCGTTCGAGTCTAGCTCAAAGTGGTGTTTTCGGGTTTCACCCCAAGGTACATCTGTGCTAGATCTGCCTATACCTTCTCTTATCCAGAAAGGGATGTATTTCTTGGAAAATACACAAAATCACTACAATACCAAAATTATAATAAATATTTCTATATTAATCCTCATAGTCAATATTAGGGTAATGTGCTCTAATCAGAGTTTATCTACTTCTATATTCCAAGGATTTTACTAAACATCCACTGATACCAACTATAACGCCCTGACCCTAATTACCCAGATTTGATGCATTATTACATAATATTGTCATGTTCATAGGGGATCAAATCCCTAGAGAACGATCTGTTTAGTTGTCTTGGAAACAAGATACACACATAATTTCAACATTACAACTTGAAAAGAAATACAACACTAATAACTTCCATTACAAACATCCAAGCATCCTAGATTATTACAATAAGTCACTAATAACTAGCCTCTTCATATCTTGGGAAAATGAATCATACGAAATGTGTGAGCTCAAACGCTCAGTAAGGGTAAGCAGTATAGTGGAAGATAACATAAACATTAGGCCTGGTGAATAATTGAAAACACTTGGCTTTAAAAATGAAAAAGTTAAAAAATTATGGAAGGAATATGTAATACCCCAAGCTTACACAGAACACTTCTCTTTCAATAATGCAATAGCTTGCACCATACGCAATTTCGAGATTCTAACACACCACAACCAATCAAAGTAGCCATTATGAATATTAATACCCACTTTTTGAAATTATATAAATTTTATATTTCAAAATGGACTTCATTTTTGGAGTCCGAATATTGAAATTACCATATTTGGAATTTTTGGTATTTTTCTGAGATCATCAATTTTTCGATGAATAGGGAAAAATACTTAAAAACAACATTTTTAATCAAAATAATTTATAGTGATAAATTATACTATTGAGTGGTTTAAAAGTATAATTATAATATAATTTTACCATTTTATCCAATGGTGGTCATTTTAAGTAATCTCACTTTGAAATTGGTCATAAAGCATTGTCAATCTTTTGATTGATATTATTTTTAAAAACACGCAATTTATTTTGACAACGGGAATTAATTATTAAATTAATTAATGCAACATATATGTTTTGTTTTTTTTTAAAATAGACATCATTTTTGAATTCTGAATATCAAATATATCTTAGGGTGAATTTTTGGTATTTTTCTGAAAAACATCAATTTTTGATGAATAGTGAAACCACTAAGTGGTAGTTAAAAAACCGATTTTTCGTTTAATTTAATCTTTACCACTTCTATGATTTGATTTTAAAAATACGACATACATGGTTTTCATTAGGAAGTAAAATGTGGTTCAACTGGATTAAAATAATTTTTTCGGTGAATAGTAACTTTTAAGTTTTATTAATCGCGATTAAAGGTAATTAGTGTAATTTAAGGTAAATATAATGATATAATAATATTATATTACCTTTAAACTTGTCCTAAACATATTTTATGAGTCATGGCCGACCACGAAAATCCATGGGTCAACTTGGGGGCCCCATGGAGCCACTTGGGTAAGAAAATGACATTAATAAATTATTATTTAAAGTAAAAATAAAAGTGCCACAAACATGTTTTGTTTTACTAAAACAATTTTTACAAGTTGTTATGCAAGTTATCTTTTCAACTATAAATATCCAATGGAAATATAAAAATATTTCCAACATCATGGTAAATTTCATTTAAATTTTTAGGCATTAAATAAATAAATTTATTTATCACACCATGATGATGCAACGATTACCTCATTAATAAACGATTTAAATAGAATGAAAAGATAGTGAAAAATATAAGACATACACTTGTCAAAAACCTATTGTATGAGTAGATTTAGAACCCTTATCACATTATCTTATAAATATATAATTGTGGGACCTTTGAAATCCGAAAATCATTTCATAATAATGTAAAATTTCATGACATTCCAAGAGTGCCTCTCCTCTCCTCTTATAAAAGGCCCCCACCTCTACCACCTTATTCACACCATAAAATCCATTTTTCTCATCCAACCTCTACCCAAATACTCTTTCAAAATCCATCTATTACTCCTCGAAGACTCACATTGGGTAGAAGTCTTCCCAATGAATCCATTGGGTCAAATCAAAAAGAGTTACCCGATTTAAAGGTAATGTCTTCACTTGTGTTCTTTTATTTTATTTTTCTTCTCCAACCCCTTAAAATCTTTTTATTCATTTATTTTGAATCAAAATCAG
Organism: Viscum album; assembly: GCA_963277665.1. Lineage (NCBI taxonomy): Eukaryota > Viridiplantae > Streptophyta > Magnoliopsida > Santalales > Viscaceae > Viscum > Viscum album. Next base: position 1,533,774,764 of record OY728160.1, on the reverse strand, counting down.
TATCTTCAATATAATAGGATTTTTTATGAGAAGTATTTGATTTAAACTTACACACACCTTCGTCTAATGGTTAAAGAACATATTGTTTCTGTGGGTGGTGAATTACTGCCTCATGAAACGATGATTGTTCAATCTTCTTTTAACACCACTCATGGTGGATATTAAGATGTCACTATATTAATATATTATATATATTATGTTTATGTTTTCCTCATTCTTCTGTATTTCTAATTTATGGCATACCTTTATGATTTACATTATGGGTAAATGCAATAATTTCATTCTAGGAAGTGATGACTACTGCCCCCTCAAAGTGATTTGAATCATTAATGCCATATGTGGGAGGTATAAAGGATGGATTAAAGGATATAATATATGATATTATATTGTAATTATAATATACCTTTATATCATTATGATTTCATTCCATTAAATATGAAATAGAAATGAAAGTAATGTTCATGCGTACGTACGGCTTACCGTCTCCATGAACGGTGCATTTCATTTCATAACTCTAAATGTTATTTTATATTATAAATGAATGTATATACTTGATATATATGATATATATGATATATACATCAATAATATAATTCTGGATATAATGGATATTTTACTACATGAACAACTTGTAATTATAAGATGTGTATTTTTAACTCAAGTACCAATGATCGACAAAACGACCGTTAATAACATAAATAATTATATAATAACATTGTAATAAGTGATATAAAAGGAATAATGAACATGATACAGGTTCTTAAGAAAGTATAAATTAACACTAGTTTATTATTCAAGAGTTTAAAGAACGATCGAGTCAAGTCGGACAAGAGGTAAGAGACTTCGTCTCAATCTCCTTTCATTAAGGTATATTTTGTTTTATACACATATTTATTTTATACGGTGTATAAACCCCTTTGACTTTAACATTTATTCAAAAGGAATCTTTTTTTATGAAGAATTTTTATTAAACGACAAAAGGAATGTTTTGTCTTGCGGTGACAACGACTTCTCCATCGCCGTGACCATTATTTGAGTTTCTGCTTCCTCTACAAGCCATAACTTTTTTTAAAAGAAAAATAAATACCAAGTTTTAATTTTATTTTATGTTGGTGTTGAAAATGGTTTTGATAATGTTTTTATTATATCAATGTGATGTAGTGATATCATCTGATTAAAATGTGAAAATGTTATGTTTCCTTTATGTATGTTTTATGTGATACGATTATGTTATGGTTTATGATATGTTTAAACCTATTCATATAAGGAATGAATTGGACTTAATAAGTGACAGGTGGATCCCACTATAGCTCCTCGATGAATCTATAGGTCTCATGAGACAAACTAGTGTCTTGACATGATGCCTTGACAAAATTTTATTTGTAATCTTTTCATGAGGCCTTGGCTATGTGGTTATGATAGTCTGGTATTATGTATTCCATCATTATGAAAATGTTTATTGATATTGCATGGGATTATTCGACTAGTAGAATATCCACTTGAATAAGTAAATGGCATTATTTAATTTTATTATTTCCATATTATGCTGAAGTTCATGTTTAAAAGGCTTTTGTTTAAGTTATACATTTCCTTAAATGTTTATGTTTATTTATGAAAGTCTCCACTATATTGTTAACCTTACTAAGCATCTGATCTCACCCCTTTCTATGTATTATTTTTCCCAGGATGTGAAGAAATATTTTAGGACTGACCTGCAGGGATAGTCTGAAGGTGATATGAGTGTGGACTATGGAGACCATGTAATTTTAGTTTTTCAAGTTATGATGTAATGTAACATTTATGAATGTATCTAGTGTTTTCAAGGCTACTAAACTAATCGGCCTTTTGAGACTTTATGTTTTGTGATCATTCCAATGTTACGTAATAATGCCCCGACTCTGGGTAACATGGGTCGGGGCCTTATAGTTGGTATTAGAGGTAGTTTGGTACTAACCTTGGAAGTTATATTTAGATAAATTCTGATTAGATCACATTGCCCTAAGATAGACATTGAGGATTAGTATAGTATAACTTCATAAAATTTTGGAATTATAGAGATTTTGTGAGTTTTCCAAGAAATACATATATGTCTGGATACGAGTAGGTAGAGGCGGCTCTAGAACAGATGCACCTAGGGGTAAAACTTGAAAACACCTCTTTGAGCTTGACTTGAACGGGAACCGGTGCACGATAACGGGCCCTACTGCACTCTTTGTTATGACACTCCCGGGGGATATGCTTAGGACAATTATCATTTTCATTGAAAACCATTATGAAGGGTTTATGAGTATATACATCCTCAATGAAAACATTTTTATGATTATGGATTATATCCATAAACTATTCAATTTATGTTAAGTGTTTTAAATGTATGGAATTATGTTTTTTGATTCATAAACTGATCGAGTTTATGACATTGTTTATAAATGGAACCTAGTGGAAGGAATGGAAACTGTATCAATGCATGCACTCCATGTAGGGATTTCCCTCCTGATCAAGATAATTATAGTAGAGCTGGTGATACAACAGGTGTTGATCTACTTATCACCATACTGGGACAACTCACCCAGGTTATGAATAATAACCTTACTCGTATGGAGAACCCTGATCTACAATGTGTAGGTCCAATGATAGACTTCTTCATGAGGCAACAACCACCACCATTAAATGAGAGTACCATTCCCTTAGTAGATGAGTAATGGATAAGTTCCCTAGAGAAAATATTTCGGTCTTTGGGGAGTAGTGAAAGGGAAATGGTTATAGTGGCAGTTTTCTGCCTCACTGGAGATGCTGATCAATGGTGGTCATTGATTCAAAATAAAAAGGAAGATGATGAAGTATCAAATATGGAATGGAGGGTGTTAAAAGTTATTTTCATAGAAAAGTACTTTCCTCGTGACCATCGAGCAGATATGGAAAGGAAATTTCTGAGTCTATGGAAAAAGGAGGTTGAGAATGTCGCAAAGTATGAGTCTAACTTTACAAGGTTCGCAAGGCATGCTGCTGATTATATACATAACCCAATAAGTAATATTGATCGTTTCTTTGATGGGTTAAAACCATTTCACCATCGAGCTTTAGTATCAATTTTTTTTTCAAAGTATGAATATATAGTCTCGTGTTTAATCAAGATAGAAAAGGAGTTCCATAAATCTTATGACAACAAATTTATGCAAGAGAAGAAGAGAACAGTGGAACAAGAGACAAATAAATGGAAAAAGGGAATGAATGATTTTCCATTGTGTGAAAATCATGGGAGGAATCTCCCTGATACATTCCTAAAAGGAATGTGAGTTTGTTATAAATATAGAGAAATATGTCACCAAGCTCTTGATTGGTAGGGAAAGAAAGAGGCTATCAATATTGAATGCTACAATTGTAGTGAAATGGGGAATTATGAAAAATAATGTCCTAAGAGTCAGGGAAACTTACCTCAGAAAGGGCCAAGGGATCAAGGACAATCTTATGCTGTTTCTACAGTTGAAGTGGAATAATTATTGTATTTGTGTTTTTCAATTCACGGATTATATTATTGATATAAGAATAATGTGATAAATAAGGATGTACTACAGTACTTGTTGTTTTCATTAGGGTTTTAATATGATAAAGGTAATAATATTTTTAGTATGTTTCAATAAGAGAAACTTTAATTTTTTTGAAGAATCTGATGAATTGATTTTGGAATTTAGAGACCTTTTAGAGAAATTCTAGACAGAGGTATTTTGGATAACTATAAAGGTTTGAATGATCGTTGGATAGTATTGTTTAAGGTTAAAACATTTCTGATGATTATTTTTGGAATATTATAACACTATAGTTTTAGGAAAAAGGACAACCTGCTGGTTGGGGGATAACAATCACGTCGGACAATGCTGTAGGAATTGAACCCACAATCATAGTACGACAAGCCTATATTATCTACCACTATCCTATAGAAAGTCCCTGGTTATTACAAAATAGTTTTCAGAAATCTAAATGGTATGTTCTAATATTTTTAACCATGTACGATTAGGATAAATATAATATTTTTGAGTTCTATTATATTTTTGAGTGAATGATTAGTTTGTGATAGAAATTAGTTGAAGGTTGAAACTCTACCTGTCAAGCATATATATATATATATATACCTATATCTTATTCTATGAATAAATTAATTCTAAATGTTTAGTAAAGGGATATTAAAACAAAAAATGTGTTATCCTAATACCTTATGTTTTGTTGAACTGATGATATTTTAAATAAACATAGATTGAAGGCTTTGAGGCCCTCAATTTTACACTTGTTTGTGATTGATGACCTCAATCGCTCCATACAAATATTTAAGTTTTTACTCTAATTATATGTCTCTAATTTCCACCAATGTTATACTAATCTAGATCATAATTTTTTGGTGACTTTTTTATTTCCCTTTCCTCTTATTAAGGATAAATTTTATTAACCTTATTTCCGATGTGGGTTTTCCACAAAGGTATTTTCAATTTTCAACCTTTTATTTTCTAAGAACATTTTAAAAATGCGAGGTTGAAATTTATTGAAGGAGGCGAGAATCTAACACCCCACTATTACACGGTACACATCTCTTTCAATAATTCTATAGCTTGCATTGTACGCATGTTCGAGATTCTAACACCCCGTGACCAATCAAAGTAGTCATTGGGAATAGTAATACCCACTTTTTGAAATTATATAAATTTTATTTTTCAAAATGTACTTTATTTTTGTATTTAGAATATCGAATTTAGCCTATGTCGATATTTTGGTATTTTTCTGAAAACATCCATTTTTTGATGAATAGTGAAAAAATACATAAAAACAAATTTTTAAATAAAAATAATTTATAGTGATAAATTATAATATTGATTGGTTTTAATGTATAATTAGAGGTTAATTTTACAATATTATCCAACGGTGGTCATTGCAATTAATTTCACTTTGAAGTTGGACACAAACAATTGTCAATCTTTTGATTGATATTGTTTCTCAAAAAAAAGCTATTTGTTTTGACAAAGAGAATTAATTATTAAATTAATTAATTCAACTAATATGTTTTGAATTTTTTAAAATAGAAATCATTTTTTAATTCGGAATATCAAATATATCTTAGGGTGAATTTTTGGTATTTTTCTGAAAAACATCAATTTTTTATGAATAGTAAAACCACTAAGTGGTAGTTAAGAACAGAATTTTTGTTTAAATAAAACTTTACCACTTCTGTAATTTGATTTTCTAAAATCCGACATACATTTTTGTCATTAGGATGTAAAATGCGGTTCAATGTGTTTAAATAATTATTTTTGTGAATAGTAACTTTTAAGTTTTATTAATCGTGATTAAAGGTAATTAGTGTAATTTAAGGAAAATATAATGATATAATATTATTAAATTACCTTTACACATATCTTACACTAATTTTATGAGTCATGTCCGACCAAGACTATTCATGGGTCAACATGGGGGCCCCATGGAGCCACTTGGGTAAGAAAATGACATTAATAACTTTTTATTTAAAGTAAAAATAAAAGTGTCACAAACATGTATTGTTTTACTAAATCAATTTTTACAAGGGGTTATACATGTTATAGTTTCGACTATAAATATCCATTGGAAATCTAAAAAGAGTTTCTACATCATGGTTATTTTTTTATAATTTTTAAGCATTAAATAAATAAATTTATTTATCACACCATGATGATGCAACGATTACCTCATTAATTAACGATTTAAATAAAATGAAATGATAATGTAAAATATAAGACATAAACTTGTCAAAAACCTATTGGATGTGAATATTTCAAAACCCTTATCACCTTATCTTCAAAATATATAATTTTGGGACCTTTGAAATCCAAAAATCATTTCATAATAATGTAACATTTCATGACATTCCCAGAGTGCCCCTCCTCTCCTCTTATAAAAGGACCCCACATCTACCACCATATTGACACCTTAAAATCCATTTTTCTCGGCCAAACTCTTCCCAAATACTCTCTCAACATCCCTCTATTACTCTTAGAAGCCTCAATTTGGGCATAAGTCTTCCCAAGGAAGTCTTTGTCTCAAATCAAAAAGAGTTACCCGATTTAATGGTAATTTCTTCACTTGTGTTCTTTTGTTTTATTTTTTTCTCCATCCCCTTAAACTAATTCTATTTATTTAATTTGTAAAAAAATAAGTATATTCAATATACTAGGATGTTTTTATGATAATTATTTGATTTAAACTTACACACACCTTCGTCTAATGGTTAAAAATCTACTGTTTCTCTGGGTGGCGAATTACTGCCTCACGAAACGATGATTGTTCAATATTCTTTTAACACCTCTCATGGTGGCCATTAAGATGTCACTATATTTATATATGATATATATTATGTTTATGTTTTCCTTATGCTTTAGTATTTAACATTTATGGCATACCATTATGATTTCCATTATGGGTAAACGTGATAATTTCATTTTAGAAAGTGCGGACTACCGCCACCTCAAAGTGATTTGAATCGTTAATGCCATATTTGGGACATAAAATGGATGGATTTAATGATATTATATATGATATTATATTGGAATTATAATATACCATTATATCATTATGATTCAATTCCATTAAATATGAAATAGAAATGAAATTAGCGTTCATGCGTACGTACGACTTACCGTCTCCATGAACGGTGCATTTCATTTCTTACCTCTAAATGTTATGTAATATTATAAATTCTTGTATATACTGGATATAGATATGATATATATGATATCTACATCATGAATATAATTTTGGATATAATGGATATTTTACCACATGAACAAATTGTAATTACAAGAAGTTTATTTTTAACTCAAGTACCAAAGATCGACAAAACGACCGTTATTAACATAAATAATTACATAATAACATGGTAATAAGAGATATAAAAGGAATAAATAACTTGAAAAAGGTTCTGAAGAAAGTATAAATTAACTCTATTTTATTATTCAGGATGTTAAATAATGATCGAGTCATGTCGGACACGAGGTAAGGGACTTCGTCTCAATCTCTTTTCATTGATGCATATTTTGTTTTATACACAGCATTCTTTTATACGGTGTATAAAACCCTTTGACTATTACTTTTATTCAAAAAAAATCTTTTTTATATGAAGCGTTTTTACTAAATGACAAAAGGAATGTTTTGTCTTACGGGGACAACGACTTCTCCATCGTCGTGACCATTATTTGAGTTTCGGCTTCCTCTACAAGCCATAACTTTTTTTTAAAAGAAAATTAAATACCAAGTTTTAATTTTTTTTCATGTTTGTGTTGAAAATTGTTTTGATAATATTTTTATTATATCAATGTGTTGTAGTGATATCTTGTGATATAAATGTGGAAATTTATGTTTCCTTTATTCATGTTTTATGTGATACGATTATGTAATGGTTTATGATAATTTTAAATTTGTTCATATGAGGAATGCATTGGACTTAATAAGTGACGGATGGAGCCTGCTATTGCTCCTCGATGAAATGGTAGGTCTCATGGGACAAAATAGTGTCATGGAATGAGGCCTTGAGAAAATATTATTTGTAGTCTTGGCACGAGGCCCTGGATAAGTGGTTATGATAGTCTAGCATTATGCATTCCATCATTATGAAAGTTGTTATTGACATTGCATGTGATTATTCGACTAGTAGAATATCAATGTGAATAAGTAAAGGGCATTATTTCATTTTATTATTTCCATATTATGCTGAAGTTCTAGTATAAATGGCTTTTGTTTAAGTTATACATTTCCTTAAATGTTTATGTTTATTTATGAAATTTTCCACTATATTGTTATCCTTACTGAGCATCTGAGCTCACCCCTTTCTATGTTTTATTTTTCCCAGGATATGAAAATATATTTTATGACTGACCTACAGGGATAGTCAGAAGGGGATATGAGTGTGGACTATGGGGACCATGTTATTGTAGTATTTCACTTTATGATGTAATGTAACATTTTGGAATTTATCTAGTTTTTCCAAGGCTACTAAACTAATCGGTCATTCGAGACTTGATATTTTGTTATAATGCCAATGTTACGTAATAATGCACCGACTCTGGGTAACTGGGGTTGGGGCGTTATAGTTGGTATCAGAGATAGTATAGTACTAACCTTAGAAGCTAGATTTAGATAAACTCCAAATAGAGCACAAATCCCTAAGATAGACATTGAGGATTAGTATAGAAGAACTTCCTAGAATTTTTGTATTATAGAGATTTTCTGTGTTTTCCAAGAAATACATCCATGTCTGGATACGAGCATGTAGAGGCGGCTTTGGCACAGATGAACATAGGGGTAAAACCCGAAAACACCGCTTTGAGCTAGAATCGAACAGGAACTGGTGCACGATAACGGGCCTTGTTGCACTCTTGGTAACGACACTCCTAGGGGATATGCTTAGGATAATCTCATTTTCATTATGAACCATTATGAAGGGTTTATGAGTATATAATTCCTCAAAGAAAACATTTTTTTGATTATGTATTATATCCATAAACATTTCAATTTATGTTAAGTGTTTTACAAGTATGGAATTATGTATTTTGATTCATAAACTGGTTCACTTTATGCCATTGTTTAGAAATGGCACCTAGTGGAAGGAATGGAAACCATATAAATGCACGTACTCCATGTAGGGATTTCCCTCCTGCTCAAGATAATTATAGTGGATATAGTGATACAATGGGTGCAGATCATCTTATCACCATACACGGACAACTCTCCCAGGTTATGAATAATAACCATACTCGTATGGAGCACCCTGATCCGCAGCGTGGAGTATCAATGTTATTCTGCTTCATGTGGAAACAACCACCAACATTCAATGGGAGTATAAATACCTTAGTAGCTGTGCAATGGATCAGTTCCCTAGAGAAAATATTTCAGGCTTTGGGGAGTAGTGAAAGGGAAATGGTTATCATTGCAGTTTACCTCCTCACTGGAGATGATGATCAATGGTGGTCATTGATTCAAAACACAAAGGAAGTTGATGAATTATAAAATATGGAATGGAGGGAGTTCCAAGAGCTTTTCTTAGAAAAATACTTTCCTAGTTACCATCGGGCAGATATGGAAAGGCAATTTCTGAGTCTGAGGAAAAATGAGGTTGAGAATGTTGCAAAGTATGAGTCTAACATTATGAGGTTCGTGAGGCATGCTGCAGATTATATACATAACCCAAGAAGTAAGATTGATTGTTTCTTTGATGGGTTAAAACCATTTCTCCGTCGAGCTTTAGTATTACAATTTTCTCAATGTACGAAGATAATGTCACATGTTCCATCAAGAAAAAATGGAATTCTCTAAATCTTATGATAATAAAGTAAATCAAGAGAAGAAGAGAATGGTGGGACAAGAGACAGATAAAGGGAAAAAGGGAAAGAAGGATTTTCAATTATGGGATGATTGTTGGAAGAATCTCCCCAGTACGTGCCTAAAAGGAATGTGAGTATGTTATAAATGTGGAGAAAAAGGTCACCAGGCTCGTGATTATAAGGGAAAGAAATAGTCTATCAATGTTGAATGCTATAATTGTAGGGAAATAGGGCATTATTCAAATGAATTTCCTAAGCGTCAAGAAAACATACCATAGAAAAGGCCAGGGGATCAATGCCAATCTTATGTTGTTACTACAGTTGAAGTGGAATAATTATTGTATTTGTGTTTTTCAACTCAAGTATTATATTCTGGTTATAAGAATAATGTGATATATATAAGGATGTACTGCAGTACAAGCCTTTTTTCTTTAGAGGTTTAATATGATGAAGGTAATAATATTTTTAGTATGTGACAATAAGAGAAACGATACTTTGTTTGGGGAATCTGATGATTTGATTTTGGAATTTAGGGACCTTTTACAGAAAGTCTAGACAGAGGTATTTTGGATAACTATAAAGGTTGGAATGAACTTTTGATAGTATTGTTTAAGGTTAAAACATTTCTGAAGATTATTTTTAGAATATTATAATACTATTGTTTTAGGAAAAGGCCAACCTACAGGTTGGGGGATAACCCATCGCGTCGGACAAAGATGTAGGAATCGAACCCACAACCATAGTGAGACATGCCCTTATTACCTACCACTATCCTACAGGAAGTCCCTGGGTATTACAAAATAGTTTTACTAATCTAATTAGTATGTTTTAATATTTTGAACCTTGTACGATTAGGATAAATATAATAATTTTGAGTTCTGTTATCTTTTTGAGTGAAAGATGAGATTGTGGTAGAATTAGTTGAAGGTTGAAACTCTACGTCTGAAGCATATATATTTATACCTATATCTTATTCTATGAATAAATTAATTCTTAAACTTTAGGAAAGGGATATTAAAACAAAAAATGTGTTATCCTAATACCTTATCTTTAGTTGAACTGTTGATATTTAAAATCAACATAGATTGAAGGCATTGAGGCCCTCAATTCTACTCTTGTTTGTGATTGATGACCTCGATCACTCCATACAAATATTTACATTTTCCCCCAATTATATGTTTCTAATTTCCGCCAATGTTCTTCTAATAGAGATCATAATTTGGTGGTAACTTTTTCAATTTCCTTTCCCTCTTATTAAGGCTAAATTTTATTAACCTTATTTCTGATGTGGGTTTTCCACAAAGGTATTTTCTATTTTCAAACTTTTATTTTCGAAGAACATTTTAAAATTTGAGGATGAAATTTAATGAAGGAGGGGAGAATTTAACACCCCAAGATTACACGGTACGCTTCTCGTTCAATAATGCAATAGCTTGCATTGTACGCAAGTTCGAGATTCTAACACACCACGACCAATGAAAGTAGCCATTATGAATTGTAATACCCAATTTTTGAAATTATATAAATTTTATATTTCAAAATGGACTTCATTTTTGGATTCTGAATATCAAAATTAGCCTATGATGAATTTTGGGTATTTTTCTGAGAACATCCAATTTTCGAAGAATAGTGAAAAATATTTATAAACAACTTTTTAATCAAAATAATTTGTCATGATAAATTATAAAATTGAGTGGTTTTAAAGTATAATTAAATTTAATTTTACCATATTATCCAATGGTGGTCATTATAATTAATTTCACATTGAAATTGGACATAAACAATTGTTAATCTTTTAATTGATATTGTTTCTTAAAAACACTATATTTGTTTTGAAAACGGGAATTAATTATTAAATTAATTAATGTCACTTATATTTTTTAAATTTTTTAAAACAGACATCATTTTTTAATTCATAATTTAAAATTTATCTTACATTGAATTTTTGATATTTTTCTGAAAAAATTCAATTTTTGAGGAATAGTAAAACTACTAAGTGGTAGTCAAAAAACTGATTTTTCATTTAAATCAAACATTACCACTTCTGTGATTTGATTTTAAAAAATCCAACATACATGGTTGTCATTTGGAATTAAAATGTGGTTCAATGGGATTAAAATAATTTTTTTTGGTGAATAGTAACTTTTATGTTTTATTAATCATGATTAAAGGTAATTAGTGTAATTTAAGGTAAATATAATGCTATAATAATATGAAATTACCTTTACACTTTTCCTAAAATTATTAGATGAGTCATCTCCGACAAAGAAAATCCATGGTTCTTCTTGGGGTCCCCATGGAGCCACTTGAGTAAGAAAATGACATTAATAACTTTTTATTTATAGTAAAAATAAAAGTGTCACAAACATGTATTGTTTTACTAAAAAAAAATTACAAGGGTTTATACAAGTTATCCATTCGACTATAAATATCCATTGTAAAGATAAAAATAATTCCTTCAACATGGTAATTTTTTATAATTTTTAGGCATTAAATAATTAAATTTATTTATCACACCATGATGATGCAGTGATTACCTCATTAATTAATGATTTAAATAAAATAAAAAGATAATCTAAAATCTAAGACTTACACTTGTAAAAAACCTGTTGGATTAGTAGATTTAAAACCTTTATCATCTTATCTTAAAAATATATACTTGTGGGACCTTTTAAATCCGAAAATCATTTCATAATAATGTAACATTTCATGACATTCCAAGAGTGCCCCTCCTCTATTATTATAAAAGGCCCCCACCTCTACCACCTTATTCACACCATCAAAGACATTTGGCTTGGCCAACCTCTGCCCATGTGCACTCCCAAATTCTCTCTCTTACTCCTAGAAGCCTGACTTTGGGTATAAGTCTTTCCAAGGAAGCCTTTGGCTCAAATCAAAAACAGTTACCCGATTTAAAGGTAATGTATTCACTTGTGTTCTTTTGTTTTATTTTGCTTCTCCAACCACTTAAAATCTTTTAATTCCTTTATTTTGTAACAAAACCAGTATCATAAATATACTAGGATGTTTTTATGAGAATGATTTTATTTACACAAACTCACTCTTTCGTCTAATGGTTAAAAAAACATACAGTTTTGTGGGTGGAGAATTACTACCTCATGAAACGATGTTTGTTCAATCTTCTTTTAACACCTCTCATGGTGGCCGTTATGATGTAACTATATATATATATATGATATATATTATGTTTATGTTTTCCTTACATATTTCTCATTTATGGAATATCATTATGATATCAATTATGGGTAAACGTGATAATTTCATTTTAAGAAGTGTGGACTTCCGCCCCCTCAAAGTGATTTGAATCGTTAATTCCATATGAGGGACGTATAAAGGATAGATTAAATGACATTATAAATGATATTATACTGGAATTATAATATAGCTTTATATCATTATGATTATATTGCATTAAATATGAAGTATAAATGAATGTAGCGTTCATGCGTACGTACGGCTTACCGTCTCCATGAACGGTGCATTTCATTTCTTAACTATAAATGTTATGTAATATTATAAATGAATGTATATACTGGATATATATGATATCTACATCATGAATATAATTCTGGATGTAGTTTATATTTTACCACATGAACAACTTATAAATATAAGAATTTTATTTTTAACTGAAGTTCCAAAGATCGACAAATCCACCATTATTAACTTAACTTATTACATAATAACATGGTAATAAGTCATATAAAAGGAATAATGAACTTGAAAACGGTTCTTAAGAAAGTATAAATTAACACTATTTTATTATTTTGGAGGATAAAGAACGATCAAATCAAGTCGGACATGAGGTAATGGACTTCGTCTCAATCTCTTTTTATTAAGGCATATTTTGTTTTATACACAACTTTCTTTTATATGGTGTATAAACCCCTTTTACATTTATGTTTATTCAAAAGGAATCTTTTTTATATGAAGAATTTTTAATAAATGAAAAAAGGAATGTTTTGTCTTACGGCGACAACAACTTCTCCTTCGTCGTGACCATTATTTGAGTTTCAACTTCCTCTATAGGCCATAACACTTTTAAATGAAAAATAAATACCATGTTTTAATTTTCATTTCTGTTGGTATTGAAAATGGTATTGATAATGTTTTTATTATATCAATGTGTAGTAGTGATATCATGTGATTGAAATGTGGAAATGTTATGTTTCCTTTATGAATGTGTTATGTGATACGATTATGTTATGGTTTATGATATGTTTAAACTTGTTCATGTGATGAATGCATTGGACATAATAAGTAATGGGTGGAGCCCTCTATAGCTCCCCGATGAAATGGTAGGTCTCATGAGACAAACTAGTGTCTTGGGATGAGGCCTTGAAAAAATCTTTTTTTTATTCTTGGCACAAGGCTTTGGCTACGTGGTTACAATAGTCTGGTATTATGCATTCTATCATTATTAATCTGGTTATTGATATTGCATGTGATTATTTGACTACTAGAATATCCATGTGAATAATTAAATGGAATTATTTCATTTTATTATTTCCATATTATGCTGAAGTTCAAGTTTAAAAGGCTTTTGTTTTAGTTATACATTGCCTAAAATTTTATGTTTATTTATGAAAGTTTCTTCTATATTGTTATCCTTACTGAGAATCTGAGATCACCCCTTTCTATGTTTTATTTTTCCCAGGATGTGAGGACATATTTTTATGACTGACCTGTAGGGATTGTCTAAAGGGGATATGAGTGTGGACTATGGAGACCATGTTATTGTAGTTTTTCACTATATGATGTAATGTAACATTTATGAATGTGTCAAGTGTTTCCAAGGCTACTAAAATAATCGGTCTTTTGAGACATGAACTTTTGTGATCATGCCAATGTTACGGAATAATGCAACGACTCTGGGTAACAGGGGTCAGGGAATTGCAGAATATGAGATTAGTAAATAATTCCATAATAAAACATTGTAATGGGTATTATACTAGTCGAATAACTACATGAACCATCATTATTATTTTTATAATTATGGAATGTATAATTCAGACATTCTGAAACATTTTGTCAAAGCCTTGGCCAGGAAATCTAAAAATGATTTAGGCCTCGGCCAAAACCATCTATCAAAAATTGGGAAATGCCTTGAGAAATCCCATTTCTAATTGTATCATGAGACCTACCGATTCATTGAGGAGAAATAGTGGACTCCTCCCATCACTTAATATGTCCAATACATACCTCATCTAAAAATGTTGAAATATTACAGAAACATTCTTATTAAAACATGCATATGAAATGTCAACACATTAACCATAAACCCTTAATGGTATAAAAATAACACATCCACATCCAAATATATCACAATACCTTCAATACAATATGGATGATTTGTATCATAATGAATCGACTTCAAACATATATAAAATCCATCAATGGATGTTGACATAGATGAAATCAAAACTATTTGAGAGAAATAACTCTTTCTCTTTTTGAAATAAATTTAAGTCCAAATATTTTAAAATAAAACATATATTTTGATAATATTATTATAATATTTTAAGGAAAGTTTTGACATTGTTATAACGGCAGGAAAATATCCACACCTGTCATATAAGTTAAAAAAATTCTTACCTCAATTTTGATGAGAAGGTCATAAAGTACCTTGTATGGAAAATAAAGAAAAAGTTTTTTTAAAAACATATAAGGTCAAATAAGGGTGTAAATTACATTAAACAATAGACTAGTTAATATAAAAAATGTTATAAAATATATATTTAAGAAAAGAAGGATGTGGATGATGAAGAGGTCCCATATGATACTTACGTAAAAACCACCTCGAATAAGTAAAGAGATTGTGAAATTAACCCTTAAATTGTACTATTCCTTGGTAAAGGTTATGTTAACCTCATTTATAATAGTTAAATCATTATTATACAATTATAAAATAACCATATACGAAATTATTATATCATATATGATCTTTAAATAATGCTCGTTAATAATATTTTAATATTATCGTCGTTTCGGGTGTTAACTGATTTGCTTTCCATTATATTCTTTGTTACATGATTAATGTTTGTTATGAATGGGATGAATCATATTAAAAAAAATAATGATATCAAGTCTTTATAAATTATTTTTAATAATCAAAATATAAATTAGTCTTGAATGGTTATGATGGTGAATAAATATCGTCGCGTTCGTGGAGACGGTAATCCGTACGTATGCACGAGTGACAATATCATTCTTTTGATATTAAAATAGTATGTAAATAGATGTTATATAATATATAAATAATAATTAAAATTATATATTAATTATTTACAACAATTATACATAATTATTATACCCATCCAAAAAATGTATTGAATAACAACTACATCACAACGTGGAGACAGTAAGCCATGCGTACACACCTATGGTGACTTTGTCATTAATATGATGCATTGAATAATGAATATGGTTGTTATATTTTCATAATAACATAACAGTATAAATATTATACTGGATTTATTCTTTTATAATGGAAACAACAATGTAAGAGGAAGTGGAAAATTAAAGGAGCATGAAAGAGGTGATGAAATATTTACCTCTTCCTCAGGTTCTTCATTTTGATTTTATCGAAAGGGCTACATAAGATTGCTTTATGACCAATGTAATACCTCTAGGATGAAGTGAGGGTAGTTTTGAGGATATTTGAGTAGGTTTTGGCTGAGGAAAATGGCTTTGTAGGTGTTTAATTTGAGAGAAGGGGATGTGCCCTTTTATAAGTGGGGTGAGGGAACATTAGAAAAATATTGAAATATTATTTTATCATAATTTTATATTTGGTTTATAATGGCTCCTAAAGGATTTATTTCGAGGATAAGGTAGGTGTGGGTCTAAATCCTCTAAACCAAATGGTTTTAGACTAGTTTAGTCACCATATTAACCTTATCATTTAGATATTACTCATAGTTAAATAGTTTGGCATTAACAACGTCTCTTTGAATTTTTATATTATATGGTTAATACACATACTATTAACATCCACGAGAACCAAAAATGGTTATTTATTGATATATATAACCATATATAAGTTATTTTCCTGATCCTTATATTTTTAGAAATATAATTTAAATAAATAATATAATATTTGTTGTAAAAACTCTTTTCTGTCATTTTTGACACAATTTGGTATTTTGATTTTGTTAAAGTCATAACATCATTAATATGTCAAACTAAATTCATTGAATCAATAATAACAAGTCTTATTCACCTATAAAATTCGTCTATGGCATCAAAAAAGTTAAATTATATTTATTTTAATATGAATAATATCATTTTTTTGATTCATTCCTTAATAAGGAAAATAATACATCATTATTGTGTCATATATAAATATATTTATTTTATGTATAAAAATTATAAATAAAATATCATGATGTATGAAATATAGTTATAATTCTAATGAATATTTATATTCTAGTAGATCAATTATATAGCCTCATATAAAAAATGTTTTATTAAAAGATATTTCCTTTTGTTATTTTAATCTTCCCTTTAGATTATTTGAAATAAATGTCATTATCTCTCCCAATTTGTTCTATGGAATCCCAAAATCGACCCAAAGATGCACGTGTCAGAAATGAATCATCAAATATAAATAGTACACATGTTAGGGTAATTTAGTATTATTATATTCTTATTTTTTACCCTTATTTACCGGATTTACCCATTAACCATGTTAAATAAAATATCTACCGAAGTAATTATTTATAATATCTTAAAAAAAATTCTTTTTTACAAAATTTGGACATCTGGATTCCAAAAATGGAATCCATTTTTTCAAATAAAAAACACATAAGTTACAGAAATTAATATAAAATTTATTCCCATTGTCAAAACAAAAAAGTGTGTTTTTATGAAATAATAACTATCAAATGATTAACAATTGTTTATGTAAAGTTTAAATATGAGATTACATATAATGACTTAAATTATATTATATGATAAAAATATAATCTAATGACATATCAAAACCACTCAAATTTATAATTCAACACTCTAAATTATATAAATTTAAAAAGTTGTTTTTAATTAAAATTTCGTATTTTTCACTATTCATGAAAATATGAATGTTATCAGAAAAATACCAAAATATTAACCTTAGATAAATTTTTTATTCTGAATCAAGAAATGAAGTCTATTTTGAATTATAAAATTTAAAAAAAAAATAGAAAGTGAGTATTAGTATTCATAACTGCTAGTTTGGTTGGTCGCGGTGTGTTAGAATCTTGAATTTGTGTACTGTGGAGTCGTGGGGTGTTACAATGGGGTTTATGGATTTTTGGTCTCATGGTTGTGGGTAATTAGGGTATTAGGGTTTATGTTTTTCTTGAGCTAAGGTTTTAGGGGTTTTTTGGATAA
The DNA here is from genome assembly GCA_963277665.1 of Viscum album. Taxonomy (NCBI): domain Eukaryota; kingdom Viridiplantae; phylum Streptophyta; class Magnoliopsida; order Santalales; family Viscaceae; genus Viscum; species Viscum album. Next base: position 1,533,757,038 of record OY728160.1, on the reverse strand, counting down.
GGGTTTTGAGTTCTTTGGTGATGAGGGTTTATATTTTTGGGTGGATGAGGCTTTAGAGTTTTTCCACTAAAGGGTTTATATGTGTTTAGGATGGAGGGTTTATGGGATTAAGGATTAGTGGGTTTTGGTTTTATTTACGATTTGTTTTTATGTATTTTTAGGTTTAGGGTTTAAGGACTTTTTGGATAATGAATTCTATCTTTTGAGGACAAGGGATTATGGTTATTTGGGTTTAAGGGTGTATGAATTTGGGGGATAAGGGATTAGGGTTTGTGTCGATTAGGGATTATGTTTTTAATGCAATTATGTTTTATGTTTTTTATTTTTTATAGTTTAGGGTTCATTGTGGTTGATAAATTTGAGGTTTTGGGTCTGAGGTATTACGGGATTTTGGGGATAACATTTGATTATTTTATAGGGATGAGTGCTTATGAATTTTTATGTCTTAGTGTATAGGGATATTTTCCAATGGGTTCCATGTCTCATGGGAGTATGGTTTAAGGGATTACAGGATTATAGAATAGGTTTTTTGGGGGTGAGGGATTAGGGGTGTTAGGGATGAGGAATCAGAGATTTTTGGGAACTATGGGTTTTGGAGTTTTGGGGGCTGAGGGATTATGAGATTTTCGGATGAGGGTTTAGGTATTTTTAGGGATAAGGGTTTTGGGTTTTTTTTTGGTAGATGGAATTGGGTTTTTTGGGGTTGATGGTTTATGTGTGTTTTTGATGAGGTTTTAGTGTTATATGGGGATGAAGGATTAAGAGTTTTGGGAGTAGAGGGTTACTTATTATTTTAGAGATGAGGGTTTTTGGTGCTAATGAAATAGGGATTCTTGGGATTATGGTTTAGGGTTTTTTAGTGATATTGTTTGGTATTTTTTAGGGTTTAGGGTTTATGGTTTTTTTGGTTGAGGGTTTAGGGTTTTGGGGGAATAGGGTTAAGGTTTTATATGAGGTTTTATGGATTTCTAAAACTGAGTAATAGGGTTTTTTGGGCCTCATGGTTTAGGTTTTTTGGGGGGTTAAGGGTTTTGACATTTTGGGGGCTATGGGTTAGAGTTTATTTAGAGACAGGGTTTAGGTTTTTTGGGCTTGGGGTTTTGGGTTGTTTGTTTTAGTGGGTTTAGGGGTTTTTTGGGATGATAGTTTTTTTATGAGGATGAGTGTTTATGGATATTTGGGGTTGAGGTTTTAGTATTTTTTAGGGATGAGGTTTTATGTGTATTTGGTGATGATGGATAGGTTTCTTCAGGTGATGAATTTAATGTTTATGGAATAAGGGTTTAGGGTTATTATAGTAGAGGGTTTACCGATATTTTGGGTGAGTTATTATGAATTTTAAGGGATGACAGTCTATGGTTTTTTTTGTCGAAAGGTCTATTGTTTTTGGGGCTATAACATCTAGTTTTTTTATTGTATTACATATTTCTGGATTTTTGGGTTGAGGGTTTAGGTTTATTTTGGGTTGAGGGATTAGGGATTTTTTGGGTGACGAATTATTGTGATTTTTTTATATGAGTATATTGAGGATTTTTGGGATGGGGTTTTAGGGTTTTCATCAGTTTATGGTTTATGATATCCTAGGGTAGTGGGTTTAAGGATTTTTGGGGTGAGGGTTTTAGTGTTTTTGGGATTGAGGGATTAGGGTTTTTTTGGGTATAAGTGTTCTAGGTGTTTTATGGAATCGGGGTTTTAAGGGTTTTTGGGGATATGGGTTCAGGGTTTTTTTGGGGGATGATGGTTTAGGGTTTTTTTTAAGGATAAGGGCTTATGGTTTCCTAGGGATAATGGTTTTTGTGTTTTTGGGTATGTGGGATTTTTTTGGGTATGAAGGTCTAGGGGTTTTTGGGGTTGATGGATTAGGTATTTTGTGTCTAATTATCTATATTTTTTCAGGGATGCGGGTATTCTAATTTTTGAGGTGTGTGATTAGTATTTTTTTTATGAATAATGGTTTATGATTTTTTAGGGATAAGGGTTTTTGGAGTGTTCAGGATGAGGGTTTAGGGTTTATTGGGATGAGGGTGTAGTGTTTTTTGGTGCTATTGGTATAGGGTTTATTGAGGATGGTGGTTTAGTGTTTTTTCGGTTGCGGATTTCAGGTTTTTTGGGGATGAGGATTTATGGTCTTTTGGTGATAAAGATTACATGTTCATTGTGGATGAGGGTTTATATTTTTTGGGGGCTCGGGGAATAGGGTTTGGGGGGGTTATGGTTTTTCTTTTTTGGGGATATGTTTTATTTTTTTATAGAATTTGGTTTTAGGGATTTTGGGGGATGAGTGTTTAGGTTTTTTTGGATGAGGGTTAAATTTTTTTGGGATGAGTGTTTGGGATATTTGGGGTATATGGTTTTGGTGTTTTTATTGCATAATGATTAATGGTTTTTTGGGGATAATAGTTTAGTGGTTTTTGGGATATGGGATTATTCTATTTTATTTCAGAGGGGTTATGAGTTTTGGGGCTGAGGGTTTAGGGTTTTCAAATTCTGAGGTTTTAGTGTTTTATTGGAGCTAAGGGTTTAGGGTTTGGGTTATGATGGTTTAGGGGTTCTGTGGATAAGGGTTTAGTTTTTACATTTGGGGTTATAATGTTTTTTTGGGGTATAGATTTAGGGTTTTTGTAGGATGTGGGTTTTGGGGGTTTGGGGATAATGGATTAGGGTTTTCTATTGACAGAGATTTAGGTTATATTGTGGTTGAGGGTTCAGCTTCTTTTGGGGAGAGGGATTAGTGTTTTTTGGGACTGAGGGTCTTGGATCCTTTCAGTATGATGACATAGAATTTTGGCATTGAGGGTTTATGGTTTTTTGGGAATAAGTGTATAGGATTTTTTTGAGATGAGAGATTAGTGTTTTGTGCCTGAGGGTAAGGGTTTTGGTGGGCAAAGGGTTTATTATTTTTTGGTGATGAGTGTTTTGGATTTTATGTGATGAAGGTTTAGGGTCTTTTAGGTAATAGGGCTTAGTTATTTTTAAGGACGATGGTTTTCTATGGATGAGGGTTAAGAATTTTTGGGGGAATATGTTTTTAGGATTTTTGGTGCTACGGGTTTAGCGTTTTCATGGATAGGGTTTTTGGTTTTTGGGGAGGATGAGTGTTTAGGGCTTATGTGGCTAAGGTGAAATGTTTTATGGTAATGAGGCTTTAGGATTTTCTGGGGTTGAGTGCTTAGGTTTTTCGTGGCTATGTATTTATGGTTTTTTATAAAGGATTCTGTTTTTTTGAGATGAGGGTTATGGATTTCTGGGGATGAGGGTTTAGGTTTTGGGGGGTTCATGCAATAGGGTTTTGGGGGTTGAGGTTTTGGAGTTTATGGTTTTTGGTGCCTCAGGGTTTATAGCTTTTGGAGGTTTTTGTTTTATGGGGTTTTGGGGCTGATGGTTTATCATTTTTTCAGTGTAAGGTTTTATTTTTATCTAGGGATGAGGGTTTATGTTATCTTGGGGAAGAGGGTTAATGGTGATTTTGGTATTAGGTTAATGAGTTTTCTATGGATTATGTTATACATATATTTTGGGTTGAGTTTATAGGGTATTTCTTGAATGTGGTTTTAGGGTTTCATGGGGCTCATGGATTTTGTATTTTGAGCATGAGGGTATAGTGTTTTTGTTAATGAGGGTTGAAGGTTTTTTGGATGAGTATATAGGGTTTCATGGGTATGCAGGTCTATTGATTTTTAGGGATAAATATTTATGGGTATTTGGGGATTAGTGTTTAGGGTTTTTTGGGGCTAAGGGTTTAGTATTTTTTGGGTAGAGAGTTTAGAGTTATTTGGGGTGATGGATCATTTTTTTGGGGATGAGAGTTTAGGTTTTTTTGGGTGGGTCTTTTAGTGTTTTTAGGGAAGTTTATTTAGGTTGTTTTTAGGATGATGGTTTAGGGTTTTTAAGGTGGATAGTTTGGTGATTTTTAGTGATTTGGTTTTTCGGTATTTGGTTTTTCAAGGATGAGGGTTAATGTTTTTTTTGAAATAAGGGTTTTGGGGTTTTTAGAATTGAGGGTTTAGTATTCTTTTTGGGATGAGGGAGTATGTTTTGTCTTGTTTAATGTATTAGGGTTTGTTTGGATGACTGTTTAGGGGTTTTGGGGATTAGTGTTTAGGGATTTTTGGGGATGTGGGTTTTTGGGTTTTAGGGATGAGGGTTTAGGTTTTTTTGGGGATGGCAGTTAATGTTTATTTTAGGGATGAGGGTTTTTCAGGGCTATGGGTTTGGGGTTTATTATGCCAATGGCATTGGGGATTTTTTGTGGATGTCGGGCTTGGATTTTTGTCCTTGGGGATTTTGTGATTATTGGGGATGAGGGTTTGTTTTTTTTCTTGGATGGGGGTTTTGGGTTTTTTTGGGATGAGGGTTGAGTGGTTTTCTGTGAATAGGGTTTGGAGTTTTTTTGGGTTGATGTTTTCAAGATATTTGGCTTTTATGATTTGGTGATTTTCATGGATTAGGATTTGGGTTTTTTGGGGAATAGGGTTTGAGGTTTTGTGGTGCTGAGGGATTATTTTTTTTAGGAATAATGGATTAACGATTTTTTGGATGAGTGATTGGGTGTATTTTGGGTGAGGGTTTATGGATTTTTTATGGGGAGGGTTTTTGAGAAATCTACGACTGAGTGTTTAGGGTTTTTAGTTATTAGATTTTAGGGTTCTTGGAGTTTAGGATTTGTGGGTTTTTTGGGCTAGGTGTTTGTAGGTTTTTGGATTGAGGGTTTTTTGGTTTTTTGAGGATGAGGGTTTTGGGATTTTTGGGGTTGAGGGTTTTGTGTTTTTCTGGGGTTGCGGGTTTTGGTTTTTTTGGGATTAGGGTTTGGATATATTTTTGGATGATGGTTTAGGGTATATTGGCTGAGGGTTTGGGTTTTTGGGGTTGTGGGTTTAGGTGTTTTGGGGGATACAGGTGTGTGGATTTGATTGGGATAATGTTTTTTTGTCATGGGGATGAGGGTATTGTGTATTTGGGGGATCTAGGTTCTTTTTTCTTTGGGTACAGGGGTGTGGGGTGTCATGGGGCTCATGTATTGTTTTTTTATTATCATTTGGGGATTTCAGGGGTTAAGGGATTGATGGTTCTGGGGGCTCAAGGTTTTGGGTATTTTGGGGATCTGCATTAATGGCTTTTGGTGAAAATGGTTTTTGGTTTTTTGGGGCTGATGATTTGGGTTTTTTGGAGCTCTGTGATTATAGTTTTGGGTCTATTAGTTTATTTATTTTTGGGCAAAGATATTTGGTTTTTATGGTTTGATAATTTATAGTTTTTTGGGGGTAGAGTGTTTAGGGTTATTGGAGTTTGACAATTTTAGGTTTTTTGGGGTGGAGGGTTTAGGTTTTCAAGGGGATACAAATTTAGGGTTTTTTTATCTTGAGGTTTGGGAGTTTTTTGGGACTACATGATTATTGTTTTTTGGGCCTATGTGTTTGGGTTTTGTTCAGTCTGATGGTTTGGGAGTTCCTAATCAAGTGTTTTTGTATTTATAGGGATAAGGGATTGGTATTTTCCTGTCTAGTTTCTTGGAAATTTATGGGGATTTAGGATTATTTTTTCGGGGGTTTATGAATCGTGTTTTTTTGAAATCATGGTGGAGGTTTTCTTGGGGCGTTAGGAATTTTTTTTGGAAGAGGTTTTCATGTATTATTTCAGCTGTTGGTTTGGGGTTTTTAACATTATGTTGATTGATTTTCTCATGGTCTAAGTGGTTGGGGTATTTTGGGACTGTGGTTTTATGGTTTTTTGGGATGAGGGTTTGGGTTTATTTGGGACTGAGGGTTTGTGGTTTTTTAGGTAACATGATTTGTTTTTTTATGTGAATGGGAATTTAGTGTTTTATGTGGCAATGGGTTATTGTATTTGGGGATGAGGTTTTGGGGTTTTTTTCACAAGGGTTTTTTTTATGAGATGTGGTTTTAGATATTTTTTTCTACTAGATTATATATAATTTTTTTAGGGATTGGGATACTTGAAGTTTTGGGTTTAGTGTTCTTTGTGGCTGAGGGGTTAGGGGTTTTTGTGGTGAGGGCTAGGGGAATTTGGGGCGATTGATTTTAAGATTTTCTAGGAGAAAATTTCATGTTTTTTGAGATAAGGGTTTAGGTATTTTTCTAGTGGACTATTAATGATTTTAGGTGGATGTGGGATTTGGGTGTTTTCTGAATGTTGTTTTAGGGGTTTCGGGGGCATGGAAATTGGGTGTTTTTCTATCTGAGTGATTAATGAATTTTGGGATGTGGGTATAGGGTTTCATGCGGATCAAGGTTTGTGGTTTTTTTAGGGATATGGGATTTAGGTTATTTATACTATGGTTTTTGAGAATTTTTTAGGTTGAGGGGTTTGGCTTTTCAGGGGGAAACGCTTTTGGGATTTTTAGGGATGACGGTTTGGGGTTCCTGGGGGATGAGGGTTTATGGTTTTTTGGGTATGAGTTTAGAAAATTTTGGGTGTCAGGGTTTAGTGTTTTTTTATGACAATGTTTTAATGTTTTTTGGTGATGAGGGGCTATGGTTTTTAGGTTATTAAGGTATAGGGTGTTGGGGGATGAGGTTTCATTTTTTTTATCATTGATGGAATAATATTTTTTGGGCCATGGGATTTAGGGTTTGTTGGGATGTGGGATAAGTTTTTTTCCTAAGATTCTTAGGTTTCTGGTTTTCATGAAATGGGGTTTTGGGGTTGTGGTTTTGGAGTTTATTGGGGTTACAGGTTTGTTAATTTTTGGGGCTATGAATTTGGGGTTTTGTGTGGGGTAATGTTTTGGGATTTTGAGAGGCTAGGTTTCTTGGTTTTTTGGGGATACGGTTTTTTTGTTTTTTTAGGTTTTAGGGTTTTTCATGTTAGAGTGATTCTAGTTTTTTCGTACTGGAGTTTAGGAATTTTTGGGTAGTGGGTTTTGGGATTTCAATGGTTGATGGTATATGAATTTTTGGGATGAGGGTTTTTGGTGTTTTTTGGTTGATAGATTATATTATTTTTAGGATGAGGGTTTATTCTTTATAGGGATGATGGTTTATCATTTTTAGGGATGCGTTTTTGTGGTTTCATGGTGTTGATGGTTCAGGGTTATTAAGGATCTAGGTTGGGGGGTAAGGGTTTCTTGGGGATCAATTTTTTTTTTTGTTTATCAAGTTGAGGGTTTATGATTTTTTGTTTCTAAATGTTTAGGGTAATGTGGTGATAATAGTTTTGTGTTTTTTGGTGATATATATTTATGGTTTTTTGGGATGAGTTTTTAGGGTTTTTTAAGCTAGTGGTTTACTTATTTTTGGGATTCAGGGATTAGTGTTTCATGGGGATGAGGGTTTGGGGTTTTTTTGTGTTAAGGGATTTGGGGTTTTTAAGGTTGTGTTTGGGTGTTTTTTTGGAAATGGGGTTTCAGGAATTATGGGGTTCAGGGGTTAATGTTTTTTTGGATGATGGTTTTGAGTTTTTTGGTTTTAGTGATCAGGGTTTTTTATGTAGAGGGATTTAGGTTTTTTGTGTGTTATAGTATTTTTTGGTTCTGAGGTTTTGGGGATTTTTTTATTTAGGGTTTTGATTTTTTGGAATGAGGGTATGGGATTTATAGTGTTTACGGTTTAGGGGATTTGGGGTTGATGGTTTTGGACTTTTTGCGGATAAGAGATTATTTTTTAGTGATGTGGTATTAGGATATTTTGAGGCTGAGTTCTTGTTGTTTTTTTAAGATGAGATTTTTAAGTTATATTGGGACTACTTGTTTATTTTTTTTGGAAAATGGTTTGGATCTTTTTGGGGCTATGATTTTTTTTCATTTCGGGAGTTGAGGATTTAGTATTTTATTGGATTGAATGTTTTTGGTTTTGGGGGTATGGGGATTATGGGTTTTCCGGTTTAGTGGTTTGGTTTATTAGGGATTAGGGTTTAGATTTTTTTGGGATGGGGGTTTTGGTTTTCTTGGGGATGAGGGATTATAGACTTTTGGGGGATGAGAATTTATTTTTTTTCTAAGGGTTTGTGCTTTCTGGGGGGTGAGGTTAGGTGTGTTTTTTGGTTGAGCATTAGGTATTTTTTCATCTTAGGGTTTTGGATTTCATCAGGTTGAGGATTTTAGGATATTATGGGATGATGGTTTTGGGTATTATTTGGTTGAGGGTTTTGGGATTGTGGTTGAGTGTTTTGGATTTTTTGGTAATAATGGTTTGTAGTTTTTTAGTGCTGAGTGTTTCATGTTTTTCGGGTTGTGGGTGTTGGGTTCTTTGGGGATGAGGGTTTGGTGTTTTTGGGGCTATGATTTTATTATTTTCTAGGGTGACAGTTTAAGGTTTTTTGGGATGGGGGTTTGTTTTTTTGGGATAAGGGTTTAGAATTTTTTTGGTTATGGGTAATGGTTTTTTCTTGCTAAGGGTTTTCAGTTTTTAGGGATTAGGTCTTATTGTTTCTTTAGGGATGCTATTTAGGTTTTTTGGTGACAAGGGATTGGGATTTTTAGGGGATGATGGTTTACAAATTTTTTAGGGTAGAGTGTTTAGTTTTTTCAAGGATGATGGTTTTTGTTTTTTTGGGATTATGGTTAAGGGTTTTCTTCTCTAATGGTTTAGTTTGTTAAGGGGGTGATGATTAATTATTATTTGGGTATGACGATTGAGGAATTTTTCGACCTAAGGATTTCGTGTTTTTTGGGGTTAGGGGTTAGATGTTATTTTAGGATGAGGGTTTGTTGTTTTTTGGGGATTATTATTTAATTATTTTTAGGGATGTGGGCTTGGTGGTTTTTTGGACTGAGATTTTGGGTTAATTTAGGGCAATGAATTACGGTTTTTGGGGATGAGTATATTGGTCTTTTTATGGGAAGTGGGTGTCAGGTTTTTAAGGGTGAAGGTTTAGGGTATTTTAGGATTTTGGGTTTTTGGGTTTTGGGATTATGGGATTTCACGTTTCTTGGTAGAGTGTTTTTGTAATTTTTGCGCTTAGTGCATATTATTTTTTGTTATAATAGTATAGTTTTATTTGGGGTTGAAGGTTTATGGTGTTTTGGGGTAAAAGGTTTATCGTCTTTCGAGGGTTCAGAATTTTTTTGGTCTGTGGTTTTGGTGTTTTTTTTCTGGATAACGGTTTAATTTTTTTCAGTGACAAATATTTTAGGGTGGTTTTTAGGTTTTGAGGGCTTTGGGTTATTTGGGGGTGATGGTTAGAAATACTTTAGGGATGTGGTTTTGTGGTGTTTTTTGGGATGAGTGGTTCTGTTCCTTGGGGGATGAGGGTTTTCGGTTTGTGGATTTGGGTTTAATGTTTAATAGAGGAGGGTTTAGGGTTCATAGGGATAATGGATAGGGTTTTTTTAAGGATGGGGGTTTCGGGTTTTTTTTGCAGAGCAGGTTTGTGGGTTTTCTACGGATTAGGGTTTGAGGTATGTTGGGGAGTGTGGTTGAGTTTTTTTGGGGCTAAAAGTTGTGGTTTTTTTGGGAATAGGGATTTGTGTTTTTTATGATAGAGGGTTTCAGGTATTTTATGGATTATGCTTTGGGTATTTGATGGGAGTAAAAGTTTAGAAATTTTCTGGGGATGAGGGATTTGGGTTTTGGGGGATGGGGGTTGAAAGATTTTTGGGGTTTAGGGTTTAGGGTTATTTGGATATGGGTGTTTAGGTTTTTGGGGGATCATGGTTTATTATTTTTTGGGGTTGTGGATTTGATAATTTTTGGGGATGAGGATATAAATATTTCATTGGATTATGATATATGGTTTTTAGGGATAAGGGATTTTGGGTTTTTTTGTGTTGCGGGTTTGTGGTTTCATTGATCTTTAGGGTTTCTCTTATTTTGTAATTCTATGTTTTGTGTTTTTTAGTGATGAGTGTGGGGGGATTTTTGGGGCTTGGGAATTCTTACGTTATTGGGATGAGGGTAAGGGGTTTTTTGGGGATGTGGGTTTGATATTTTTGGTCTGGTTGGTTTCATGTTTTTTTGGGGAAGATGGTTTTAGGTTTTTCCAAGATGAGGGTTTAGGGTCATTAGATATGGAGATGTGGGTTTTTTGGGATTATGGGTTTGAGGTTATTTTTGAGAGAGATATTAGGTGTTTTTTGGCCCAGGGATTGGGGTTTTATTATGGTTGGTGGTTATGGTTTTTTATGGAATGTGGGTCTAGTGTTTTTTGGATGATTGTTTAAGGAGTTTGGGGATGTGGGATTCATTATTTTTATTACCAAGTGTTTAGGTTTTTTTGGATGAGGGTTTTTTTGGTTGTGGGTTTCTATTTAATTTTGGGATTGAGGTTCTAGTGTTTTCTAGTGATGAGGGTTTTGGGTTTTGGGGTTCAGGGTATAGTATTTTCAAGGATTGATAGTTTAGGGTTCTATGTGGGTGAGGGTTAAGGGTGTTTGGGGATTAGGGTATACAATTTATTAGGGTTGAGGGTTAATGGTTTTCCAAGGATGGGAGATTAGGTTCATGGGGGTTGAGGGTAAATGGTTTTCTATATCTTGTGGGTCAAGGTTTCTTGGGTTTTAGGTTTTTGTTTTGTTAAGGGTTTAGGGTTTCATAGTTTTTTGGGGTGGGGCGTTTAGGTTATTCTGGGGATCAGGGTTTAGGTTTTGGGGTGTTAGGGTTTAGGGTTTTCCATGGATAAGGATTTAGTGTTTTCTAGGACTAATGGTTTTTGATTTTTTGGGTACGAGGGATTATGAATTTATGGGGTTGAGGGTTTAGGGTGTTCTTTGGATGCATGTTTTTTCTAGGGATGAGGTTTTAGGTTTTTTCGGGGGAGAGGGTTTAGATTTTTCTAGGGATATGGATTTTGAGTTTTCTTATGTAGCGTGTTTAGGGTTCAATGGGGATTGGTATGAATGTTTTTATGGGTAAAAGTTTTTAGGGATTTCCAGTTCTTGGGTTTTAGGGTTTTCTAGGGTAGAGGTGCCCGCGAAATCATGGATAGATGGTTTAGGGTTTTATAAAACATATGGTTTAGGGTTTTCTAGGGTGCAGGTTTAGGGGTTTATGGGGATCATAATTTTCAGATTTTTAGGACTAGGGTTTAGAATTTTTTTGGGTGAAGGTTTCAGTTTTTCTTCTATGGGGGATTTATATTTTCTATAGACATGGTTTTAGGGATTTTTAGGGATCAGAGATTAAGGATTCCTGGGCTATATGATTATGGTTTTCTGGGGTGGAGTTTTTATGGATTTATAGGGATGAAAATTTATGGATATATTGGGCTTAGGGATTATATTTTTTAGGGTTCAAGGTTTATGATTTTTTGGGTCTATGGTTATATGTTTTCATATCTCTTATTGTTTTGTTAGGATGACCATTTGGGGTTTTATGGGTCATAGTGTTTAGTATTATCTATTTATGAGGTTTTAGATCTTTCTAGGGCTGAGAGTTTAGGTTTTTCTATAGAGAAATGCTATTTTTTCTTGAATAAGTAACTAGGGTTTTTAGGGTATGATAGTTTATGAATTGGTGGGGATGCGTGATTATTTATTTTTAAGGATGGGTTTTTAGGGTTTTATGGGGTTTAAGGTTTTTTGTGTTCTAAAAATTGGGATTATGATTTTCTAGGGAGGAGGGTTTAGGTATTTGTAGGGAAGATATTATAGGGGTCTTGGGTGTTGTGGCCTTCATATTTGGGGTTCCTTAGTTTAGGGATTTTGGGAGCTGTAGGTTTCAAGTTATTTGGGGAGAGGTTTTAGGGTTCTTTTCTTCTTAGGGTTTAGGGTTTTCTTGGGTTATGAGGTTAGTGAATGTTAGGGATGAGGTAATAGGGATTTTGGGTCTGATTGTTTGGATTTTTTATGTAAATTATTTAAGGTTTTTTAGGGATGGGGGTTTATGTTTTTTAGGGATTTATCTTTAATGATAACTTTTGATTTGCGTTCATATATATTTTTTGGATTTGGAATTATGGTTTTTTTGTTAATGAGGGTTTATGATTTTTTGGAGATGAGATTTTAAGGGGTTATTTATTGAAAGATTATGGTTTTATGGGGAAGAGGATTTATAGGTTTTTATGGTGGATGGTTTAAGAATTTTAAGGATGAGGGATTATAGTTTTTAGTGGAAGACGTTTTATGATTTTTGGAGGAGAGGGTTTATGGAATTATGGGATGAGGGATTAGAGTTTTTGAAATATCATTAGGATTTTTGGGTAGTGGTTTTTATGTTTTTTTGCAATGTTGATTAATGTTTTTTATGGAAGTGAGGGATTACTGTGTTTTTAAAATGAGGGTTTTTTGATTTTTTTAATCAGGTTATCTTCTATGTTAGGGTGGAGTATTTAGAGTTTTCTAGTATGAGGGTTTGAGGTTTTTTTGGGATACGGCTATTGGGTTTTTTGGGGCTGAGGGTTTTGGGTTTTTTGTTTGTGGGTTTTTGGGTTTTAACGATGAGGGTTTTAGTTTTATTGAGTCACAAGTTTGTGGTTTTTTGGTTTTTGGGTTAAAGTGTTTTCACGGACGAGGGTTAATGTTTATTCTGGAAGTTAGTGCAGGGTTTTTTGGTTGAGAGATTATTTTTTGGGGCATAGGGATTTTTGTTTTTTAGGGATGAGTGTTTTGGGTTTTTTGTGGATGAGGGATTATAATTTTTTGGGGATGAGTTTTAATGGATTATTGTGGGTGAGGGATTTGGTTTTTTTAAGGATTGAGGTTGAGCGGTTTTGAAGGATGGTGGTTTATTGTTTTGGGGATGTTGTTTTGGGGATTTATGGCGATATGGGTTTAGGGTTTTTGAGGGGAAGGGTTTACAGATTTCATGGGATGAGGGTTTTGGTTTTCATGGTGATGAGGGTTTAGGGATTTTTTAAGATAAGGGTTTATGGTTTTCTGTTGATGAGGGTTTACTGTTTTTGGAAGCTAATGGTTTATGTTTTTTTTGGGTTTGGGGGTTTTTGGAATTTGGGGGCAGAGTGGTTAAAATTTTTGGGGCTGAGGGTTTAATGTCTTTTTGGGGCCTCAAGGTGACGGTTTTATAGAGATGAGTGTTCGAGATTTTTTGGGATGATGGTTAAGTGTTTTTTGGACTGAGGGTGTAGGATTTTCTGGGGATGAGGATTTTGGATTTTTTGGGTTGTGGGTTTAGTGATTTATTTTTCAAATTTTAGTTTATAGATATATAGGCTGAGGGTTTTCTCTATTCATGGATAAAGTAATTTGATTTATTGAGGTAGATTTTTAAGGGTTTTGATGATAATGATTTAGGTTATTTGGGATGATGGTGATTCCTTTTTTAGGCAAGGGGTATGAATTTTTTTGGGCATAGTGTATAGGTTTTTTTGGTGATGAAGTTTTAGTGTTTCTAAGTCTTAGTATTTATGACTTTTTGTGAAATAGGGTTTAGGTTGTTTTGGGATGAGGGTTTTTTTGGGGGATGGCATGTCCAAAATTTTTTTCCTTATGGTTTATATTTTTCTAGTGCAAGGTGTTTTGGGTTATTTTGGAATGAGAGTTTAGGGTTTTCTTTCATAAGTGGGATTATGGTTTTTTCAATATGATGGATTAGGGTTTTTTGGGGATAAGTATTTAGCTCTTTTAGGACATAGGGCTCATGCTTTTTTGGGAATTAGGGTTTTGGGTTTTATTAGGGATGATGATTTATTAATTTTAGCGATGTGGGTTAAGGTTTTTGGCGGATGGGGGTTTAAGGTTTCTTGTGGATGATCGTATATTGGTTTTCTGAGCTGAGGGTTTAGTTTGATTTGGCTATGATGGTTTATGGTATTTGGTGATGTGGTTTTTGTGGTTTAAGGGGCTGAGAGTTTTAATTTTTTAGGGATATGGGTTTGGATAATTTGGGTGATAACAGTATAGGGGTTTTGGGGAATGGGGGTTTTGGGTTTCTATGGGATGAGGTATTGTGATTTTTTGGGGCGGAGGATTTAGTGTTTTTATGAGTTTTTATAGGGTTTATTGTTTTTTAGGGATTAGGGATTTCTGTTTTTTGTGGACCAGGATTTTGGAATTTTTGGGAAAATCGTTTAGGTTCTCTTAGAGTAGATGGATTTGGGGTTTTTTATTGATGTGGTATTAATTTTTTTTGTATATGAGAGAGTAGGATTTAAACAACTATGGGTTTTTTGTCCATGGGTATGAGCATTTTCAGTTTATGTATGAATGTTTTGGGTATTTTGGGGATGACTATATTGGGTTTAATGGGGTTGTGGTTTTTTGGTTTTGTGGGGTTTATGGTTTACTGCTCTTTATGTTTTTATGGTTTTTAGGGGTTATGAATTAGTATTTTTTGGGGATGAGGGTTTAGGGTATTTTGGGAAAAAGGGTTTATGGATATTATAGGGATGTTGGATTTTGGTTATATTGGGATGTGGGATTAGGGTTTTTTAGAGCTAAGGTCTTAGGGATCAATGGGGTTGAGTGTTTTGGGTCTTTGGTGCTTAGGGTATAGGGTTTTTCTATGGTTTAAGGTTTTTTATTTTATTTTGGTGAAGGCAATTTACACTTTCATGGGGTAGGGGATTCAGTGTTTTTTAAGGATGAGGGATCAGAGTTTTTTCGGACAGTTTGTTTGGGTTTTTTTGGGATGATGAATTATGGTTTTTTGATATTATATGTTTATTGTTTCATTGGGATGAGGGTCAATGTATTCTTGGTTATATGGGTTTATGGTTTTTGGGGGATGAGTGTTTATGTTTTTTTGGGGTTGATGGTTTCTGGATTTTGGGGGATTTGGGTTTTAGGTTTTATATGGATGATGGAATTTGGTTTTTTTATTGATGATGAATTAGGGTTTTTTTGAGCTATGTGTCTAGTAATTTTTTGGTTAACAGTTTAAGGTTTTTAATGAGGGTTTAGGGTTTTTTATGCTTAGGGTTTATTGATTTTGGGGGATTTTTGTTTTGGGGTTTTTAGGAGTGAGGGTTAAAGGGTTTTTCTGGGATGATGGTTTAGGGATTCATAGGAGTGAAGAACTAGAGTTTATTGTGTATTAAATTTTATGAATTTGTTTGGAATATGGGTTAGGTTTTTTTGGGATCAAGGATTATGGATTTTTAGGTCAAGGGTTTAGGGATTTCTAGGGGTGAGGATTTCATGTTTTTTTGTGGATGGGGGTTTAGGGTTTTTTATGAATGAGGGTTTAGGGGTTTATTAGGATATTGTATTTGGGTTTTATGGGGATGAGGTTTTATGTTTTTCTGGTGTTTAGTGTTTAGTGTTTTATTGGTGTGTGGATTTTAGGATTTCATGATATGGAGGCTTTGGGTTTTCTAGTATTGGGGGTTTAGAATTTTCTATGGCTGAGTGAATCGGGATTTTTGGGGAAAGGGGTTTAGGATATCCTGGGGATGACAGTTTACCATTGTCTAGGTTAAGGGTTTATGGTTTGTTTAGGAAATTAGGGTTTATGTTTTTATTTGGATAAGTGTTCTGATTATTTTTGGGGTTATGGATATAGATTTTTTTGAGGATGTGGTTTTAGGGTTTTTCTGGGAAGAGGGATAACTTTTTATAGGGATGATGGTTTTGGATTATTTTGGGCTAAGGATTTCATTGTTTTTGTGGCTGAGGGTTTCAGAGTTTTTGGGGGTGACAATAAAATGGTTTTTGTGATAGGGTTGTATTGTTTTTTGGTTCCGATTATTTAGGGTTGTTGGGGTTGCAGGTTTATGGTTTTCTAATGATGAGGTCTTTGGGTTTTCTGGGATGCATGTTTTGGATTTTCATTGGCTGGGATTATATGTATTTCTAGGAATGGTGGTTTTGTATTTAATGGGATATAGGGTTTAGTGTTTTATGGGATCATCATTTATGTTTTTTAGTGGCTATGGTTTTATGGATTTTAGGGATAAATGTTTAGAGATTTTTGGGTTTTGGGGATTATAGTTTTTCTGGGAAATGGTTTTAGCATTTTTTGGGGATTAGGGTTTAGTGTTTATATGGATGGTGGTGTATACTTTTTCTTGGGGTTTTTTCAGACCGGGGTTTGGGGTTTTCAAGGGGTTGAGGGTGTATTATTTACATGGTATGATTTTCTAGGGTTTTATCGGGTTATGGGCCTTGGTTTTTCTGGGGATCTGTGTCGAGGGTTTTATATGATGATGGTTTAAGGGTTTATGAGGATTAGTGTTTAGGGTTTTACAGGGATGATGGGTTAGTTTGTCCTATGGAGGAGTTTTTAAGGGTTTTCAGGGCTGAGGGAGTAGGTTTTTCTCGGACATGGGGTTTAGGGTTTTTTGGGACTGAGGATTGGGGTTTTCTGGGTTAGGTGGTTTTTGGTTTTCTGATTCTGATGGTTAAGGTTTGCTATTGATGCTGGTTTTACGGATTTATGTAGTTTGGGGATTAAGGACATCTATGACTAGGGGTTAAGAGTTTTCTAGTTCATAGGGACTTTGTTATTCTTGGGATCATGGATATATCCTTTCTAGGTATGATGGATTAGGGTTTTAACTGGTTGAGGCACTACGGTTTTAAGGGCCTATGTATTTTTGGTTTTATGTGTCTGAGGGATTATGTTTTTCTAGTGCTGAGGGTTTCAGGTTTTGTGTTTGTGGGGGATTATTGTTTTTTAGGGAAAAGGGTTTTAGTTTTTTGGGGGATGGGGATTTAGGGAATTTCAGTGATGTGGGATTAGGGGTTTTGGGCCTGAGGGTTTAGAGTTTTCTACATCTATGGTTTGGGTTTTTTTAGGATGAGTGTTTAGGGTTTTATTTTTAAGAGGGTTTAGGGTTTTTTGAGATGTGAGTTTAGGGTTTTTTGGGGTTTAGGTAATATGGATTTTTTAGGATGAGGTTTTAACGGTTTTTGGGGATGAGGGTTTAATTATTTTGGGGATGAGGGTTTATATTTTATTGGGGATGAGGTTTTAGGGTTTTTGTGTTGAGTATTTAGGATAATTTATGCAATAGGGTTTATCCATTTTCGGGATGATGATAAGGGTTTTATGGATTTTGGGATTGATTTTTTTTATCTCGAATGGTTTAGAATTTTCCAGGGAGGAGGTTTTAAGGTTATATGGGGATCTGGATTCTGTGTCTTTATTGGGCTGATGGTTTAGTGTTCTCTAAGGATTAGTTGTTATGGATTTTTTTGGGATGAAGGTTTAGTGGATTCTTGTGATGAGATTTTATTATTTTCTAAAACTGTATTTTTAGTTTTTTCTAGGTTTGGTCATTTAGGGATATTTAGGGAAAAATATTACCGTATTCTAGGGGTAGGGGTTTAGGGATTTTTGGCG
Organism: Viscum album; assembly: GCA_963277665.1. Taxonomy (NCBI): domain Eukaryota; kingdom Viridiplantae; phylum Streptophyta; class Magnoliopsida; order Santalales; family Viscaceae; genus Viscum; species Viscum album. The sequence continues at coordinate 1,533,739,903 of OY728160.1, read as the reverse complement.
CTTATGGATTATGGTTTTTAGGGGATGAATTCTTACTGTATTCTGGGTTTGGTGGTTTAGGGTTTTATCGGGATGGGGCATAGGGTTTTCAAGGGATGTGGGTAATGTTTTTCTAGAGTATAGTCTTCAATGGTTTCTTGGCAAGATGGTTTATGATTTTTTTTAACATTGTGGTTAATTATTTTCTGGGGATGTGAGTTATAGTATTTTGGGGAATAGGGTTTTGTGTTTCATGTGATGAGGGTTTTGGTATTTGGGGGAATTTTTTAAGGTGTTTTTTGGGTACTAGGGTTTGGGTTTTTTGGTATTAGGGGTTGGGGAAGTTGGGGGCAGGAGATTGGAATTTTATTGCGTTAATAATTTTTGGTTTTTTTGGATTTGTTTTTAGGGATTTGGGTTATGGCTTCGGGGCTCTTTGGTATTGAATGTATAATTTTTTTTGGGATGTGATTTTTTGGTTTTTGGGAATGACTATCTATTTATTTTTGAGACTAAGGGTTTGGGGAATTTTAGGGATGATGGTTTAGGATTTTTTGGGTAATACGTATTGGGGTATTTAGGGAAACAAGTTAGGGAGGCTAGAGATGACGGTTTCATGTTATTAGGGATGTAGATTTAGGGTTTTTTTTATTTTAACATTTGAGGTTTTTGGTGGTGAGGTTTTGGGGAATTTCTATGATGTTGGTTTAAGGTTTTTTAGTTTTAAGGGTTTGGAATTTATTGGTGTAGTGTAATAAGGATTTTTTTTCTGATATTTCGATGATTTTATAGGGTTAGGTATTTGTTTTTTGGGGGCTAAGGGATATGTTTTTTGGGTTTAGGTTTTAAATATTTTTGGAGATGAGGGTTTCAGGTTTTTTGGGAGGAGTGTTTTTGGTTTTTTTTGGGATGACTGTTTTTGGGTTTTATGGGGATGGGGGTTTAGGGCAATATGTTGTTGTGGGTATTGGGATTTTTTGTGCTGGTATTTTATTTTATTTTATGGTATAAGCTTTAGTAATTTATAGGGATGATGGTTTATTGTTTTTTGGGGCTATGGTTTTCGGGTTTTCGGAGGTGAGAGTTTAGGGTTTGTTTGGGGATAAAAGTTTATGTTTTTTAGGATTGTAGTTTAAGGTTTCTTGGGAATCAATTTTAATTTTTTTGGGGCTGAGTGTTTGAGGACATTTAGGATTGGGGTTTAGGGATTTTTGGGGATGATGATTTGGTGTTATTTGGTGATGATGGTTTGGGGTTTTTTGGGTTGAGGTTTTAGGTTTCTTTTTCTATAGAAGGTTTTCAATTTTTTTGTGTTTGTGGGTTTGGGTTTTCATGGGGTTAAGGTTTATGGTGATTTGGGGATGAAAGTTTTGGTATTAATTGGGATGAGGGTTCTAGGTTTTTTGGGGGCTGCTTGTTTAGAGTTATTCTGGGGTAGAGGGTTTAGGTTTTTTTGGGATGAGGGATTAGGGTATTTTGTGCCTGAGGTTATAACGGTTTTTAGGGATGAGGTTTTGGTGTATTTCGGGGCTATGTATTTTGGGATTTCATGGGAAAAGAGTTTAGGTTTTCTAGGGGTTTGGGATTTTGGTGTTTTGGGGATGAGGGTGTAGGGTTTTTATGCGATGAGGGATTAGGGACTTTTTGGGATGAGTGTGTTGGGTTTTTTGGTGCTGAGGTTTCATGGTTTTTCTGGGAAATGAGATTAGTGTTTTTGGTGTTGGGGTATAGTTTTTTGTAGGTTTTATGGTTATGGGTTTTTTTAGGATGAGGGTTTTGGGTTTTAAGGGTATCTTGCCATTGTTTTTGAGGTTGTGGGTTTTTTGGGGTTGAGGGTATATAGTTTTATATGGTCGAGGGAGTATGGTTCTTTTGGGGCCATGGGATTAGGTTTTTTTGTAGAGTCATGGGTTTGAGGGTATGAGGGTTTAGGACAATTTTGGGGATGAGGGATTAGGTTTTTTTGGATGAGGGTTTGGGGTTTTGAGGTTGAGTGTATGAGTTATTTTGGGGATGGGTATTTGGAGTATTCTGTTGATGAAGGTTTAGGGCTTATGGTTTTCTTGTACCGATGGTTTAGAGTTTTTTGGGGATGATGGTTTAGGGATGAATGGGGATAAGGGTCTTTAGATTTCTATGGATGAGGGTTCAGTATTCTAAAGGGATGAGTGTTTATGGTTTTCAAGGGTTTTGGGTTTTGGGTTTTGGGGGATGAGTGTTTAGTGTTTATGGGGATGAGGGTTTGGGGTTGTTTGGTGATCTTGTATTTTTGTTTATTTTGGCTAAGTGTTTCAGGTTATTAGTTGGTTGAGGGTTTTCATTTTTTTGATGATATAATTTTCTGTATTTTGGGGTGGAGGGTTTTGGATATTTAAGGGGTTAGGGTTTAGGTTTCTTATGAATGGGGGATTATTGTTTTTTATCTGTATATAGGTTTTTTGGGGCTGAGTGTGTAGGATTTTTTGGGGTTGGTAGTTTTTTTAGATAAGGGTTGAGATATTTGTTTTGGCTGAGCGATTAGTAATTTTTGGAACTGAGAGTTTAGGGTTTATTGGGGACGAGGGATTAGGTATTTTGGTGGATCATATTTCATGATTGTTTGGGGTTTGAGGGTTTAGTAATTTTTTGGGGTGATGATTTTTGTTTTCTTTCTAACGGTTGAGGGTGAGAATGTAGGTCATTTCATTCTAAGGGTTTATTGATTTTGGGGATGATGGTTTGGGAATTTCTAGGGATGATGGTTTATGGTTTTTTTAGACAATTTAGTGTTTTTCGGGTCCAATGGTAAATTATTTAGGGTTTGTTAGTGCTATGGGATTAGGGTTTTATGGGACTGAGGGATTAGAATTTTTTATGGATGAGGGTTAATGATTTTTTTACTGCTGTTGTTTTAGGTTTTTAGGGACCATGGTTAATGGATAGTTTGGTCTAACAGTTTGGGGTTTTTTGGGATAAGGGTTTAGTGTTTTTTTGGTCTATGGGTTTTTTATGAAGGTGGTTTTGGTTATTTTTGGTATGAAGGAGTAGGGTTTTCATAGGTATGATGGTTTATGGTTTTTGGGGATGAGTGTTTACGTTTTTTTTATGGTTATGGGTTTATGGATTTTTGGTATAAGGTTGTACGGTTAATTTTGTTTTAGTGTATATGTTTTAGTGGGGATGATTGTCTTCCTTTTTGAGGGAGAGAGTTTATGGATTCATTGGGAAGGGGGTTTAGTGTTATTTGGTGATGATGGTTTATGGCTATTTCTAGATTAGTATTTATTGTAATTTGGAGATGAGGGATTTGGTTTCATTGCATATAGTTTTTTATGGTTTTTTGGGGCAATGTGTTTAGGGTTTTGGGGGATAAGAGTTTAGGATTCTTTTGGGATGAGGGTTTATATAATTTTGCGGCTAAGGGTTTAGGATTTCACTAGGATAAGGGTATAGTTTTTGTTTTGGTGGAGGGTTTAGGATTTTGGGGGTGAGGGTTTAGGCTTTTTAGAGTTGTAGGTTTAGGTTTTTTCGGGGATGATTGTTTCGTGTTTTTTTGGGATGAGTGTTTTGGGTTTTTTGGGGATAAATGTTTATGGTTTTTGGGGGCTTGATTTTTATGGTTTTTGTGGATGAGTGTTTATAGTATTTTGGGATAATGTTTTAGGGTTTTTTTGTGGGTTAGTGTTTATGGGTTTTGGTGTTGATATTTTAGGTTTTTTACGGATGGGTGATTAGGGTTTTTTGGGGTAGGGTGTTTAGTGTTTTTTGAGGATTATTGGTTTAATTTTTTGGAATGAGGTAATAGGGTTTATTTGTTCTGAAGTGTCAAGGATTATTTGGGATGATGGATTATTTTTTTCGGGAGGATGGTTTTTATTGTTTTTGGATCGAGGTTTTATGTTTTTTTTGTGGGCTATGGGTTTCATAGGGGCGAGGGTTAAGATTATTTTGGGGATGAAGTATTAGGGATTTCAACAGCTGGGTGTTATGGTTTATATAGGGGTCGGGTGTTTAGTTATTTTTAGCATAAGAGGTTTTTTTGTTTTGAGGATGTGAGTTTAGTTTTATTCTAGGTTGGGAGATGTAGTTTTTTGGGAATGATGATTTAGTTGTTTTTACTGAGGGTTTGGGGTTTTTTATTAAAAAGGGTTTTTTTATTTTACAAGGATGGGGATTTATTTTTTTGTGGTTGAATGTATATGGTATTTTATAGATGATGATCTAGCGTTGTTTATGGATGAGAGTTTTGTATTTTTTATGGCTAAGTGTTGATGATATTTTGTGGTAGGGGGTTTAGAATTTTACTGCGCTAATGGTGTAGGATATTCTGGGGATGAGGGATTGGAAAATTTTTTGTGAGTGATTTATTATGGTGTATTGGGAAAAGGGATCATGGATTTTTTGGGGATCATTGTTTGGGGTATTTTTGGTCTTAGGGTGTAGGGATTTTTATAGATGATGGAATAGGTTTTTTGGGGGATGAGTTTTATGGATTTTGGGGATAAGGCTTCAGGGATATAGATAGAAGAGGGTTTAGGGTATTTTGGTGATGAGGGTTTACAATTTTCGGTTGATGTGGGATTATGGGTTTTTGGGTTTAATGGATTATGGATTTGGGGTTGAGATTTTAGGGTTTTGGGGGTATGAGGGTTTAGCGTTTTTGGGGGTTGAGTGTTTTGGGTATGCTACGGTTCAACCTTTATGGTATATTGTGGATGTGGTTGTAGAAAATTCTAAGGCTCTGGGATTTGAATATTTTGGGGCTGAGTGTTTTTGGATTTCTGGGGTTAGGAGTATTTTTCATTTTGGGGCTAACGAATTATGATTATTTTTGGACATAGGGATTAGAGTATTTTAAGTCTTGTTGTTTAGCTTTTTTGGGGATTTTAGTTTAGGGTTTTTAGGATTTTATGTTTAGGGTTTTTTGGGGATGGGGGTTTTTTGTTTTTTTGGGGTGAGGGTTTATGGTTTTCTATGGATTAGGGTTTAGTTCCTTTTGGTTATGAGGGAATAATAATTTTTGCTGCTATGTTTTTATTATTTTTTGGTGCTACGATTATAGAGTGTTTTGGAGCTATAGTTTTTCTCTTTTATACAAATAAGGGTTTCTGTATTTTGGGGGAAGATGTTTTAGGGTTTTTTGGTACTGTTGTTAAAAGCTTTGGTGTGGATGAGTGTTTGGTATTTTCTTGGGCAGTGGGTTTACTCTTTTTTAGGGTATATTGTTTATCATTTTTTAGGGATGACGGTTTATGGTTATTTGGGGATGAGGGTTTTGGGTTTTTTGGGGATGAGCGTTTATGGATTTTTTGTCTTACAGGTTTGAGTTTCTTGGGGGTTAGTGTTTAGAATTTTTGGTGCTGCTAGTTTGTTAATTTTTACATGTAATGGTTTTGGTTTTTATGGTATTGAGGGTTTGGTGTTTATTTGGGATGAGGGTTTTGGGTTTTTGGGGAATATGATTTTAGGCCTTTGGGTGATGAGGTTTTTTTGTAGTGGTGAGGGTCTGGGAATGTTTTTTGCAGAGGGTTTGGGGATTTTTATTGGATGTGGGTTTGGGGATCTTAGGGGATGAGGGTTTCAGATTTTATTGGGGACAGGGGGATGTGTTTTTTATAGATGAGGGTTTTGAGATTGATATGGTTGATGGATTTTGTTTTTAAATGCTAGGGTTTAGGGGTTTTTAGAATGGGGGTTTGGGGGTTATTTTTGAAGAGGGATTGGGGATTTGGGGGGGGGGGTGAGGGTTTTGGGCTTTTTGGATCTGTTAATATGAGGGTTTAGGTTTTTTTGGGGATAAAAGTTTTGTTTTTTTTTGGGAAAATGGGTTGGTGTTTTATTTTAAAAGATATTGGGTTTTGTTTGAGATCTAGGTTTTTGGGGTTTTGGGATGAGGGTGTGGGGTGTTTTGGGGATCATGGACTTTTTTTTGGATGATGATATAGGGATTTCCGAAGATGGGGTTTGTTTTTTATTAGGGATAAGGATTTTGTGTTTTATAGGATTTGGGTTAAGGGTTTTTTTCTATTAAGGGATTTTATGGGCTGACTATTATGGTTTTTTCGGTGATGTGTGTTTAGGGTTTTGGTCAAAGGGTATTGGTGTTTTTTAAATGATGTTAGGGGTTTTTAGGGACTAAATGTTTAGAGATTTTGGGGTGGATGGTTTAGGGATTTTTGGGTCTGACGAATTATGGATTTCTGGGGTACATGGTTTAGGGTTTCATGGGGATTTGGATATATTGTTTTTTGAGGTTTTGGATTGGCAGTTTTGTGGGAATATTTTTTTAGGGTATTTTGGTTATAATGGCTTGGGTTTTGTTATGTCAAATTGTTATGGATTTTCTGGGGTAATGAAAGGGTTTTTCTAGGGCTAAGGGTTTGGGATTTTTTTGTCTATGTGTTTGGGGTTTTAGTGATATTTTGGTTTACTATTTTTGTGGGTTGATGAGTTATGTTTTTCTAGTAATAAGTGTTGAGTAATTTTTTGTATTTTGGATTGTAGTTTTTTAAAAGTGAGTTTCGTGTTTTTTCTTGATAAGGGATTGGTTTTTTTAACAACTAGGTGATTGATTTTTTCATGGGATGAGGGGTTGGGGTATTTCAGGGCTATGGTTTTATGGTTTTTAGATAAGGGTTTTGGGTTTTTGGTATTGAGGGTATTCATGTCGTTTTAGGGATGTGGATTTGTTGATTTTTTGGATGGGGATTTAGGGTTTTTTTTTATGAGGGTTATGGTATTTTGGGATGAGGTCTTGGGGTTTTTAGGATAAGGTTTTGGGGTTTTGTGAGATGTGGGTTTGGGTTTTTTTGGATAATGGTTTATATATTTTATATTTTGAGGGATTTGGACTTTTTGGTGTTAAGGGTTTAGAGTTCTTTGTAGATGAGAGTTTGGGGATTTTTTGGGATTTTGGGGCTGTTGGTTTGGGGATTTATTAGGGTGAGGGTGTCATGTTTTTTTGGGATGAGGTTTTATGTATTTTCAGGTGTATTGTTGGAGATTTTTTTATATGTGTGGTTGGAATGTTTTGGGTATGTAGGATTAAGGTATTTTGAGGATGGGAGTTTGGGTTTTTTTATGTATGAGTGTTTAATTCATTTTGGGATGTGGGATAGTGTTTCTTAGGGATATTGGATTGGGTTTTTTTGGTGTTATGGGTTTTTTGATTTTTTATGCTACGTTTTTTGGCATTTCTTAGGTTGTGTGGTCTATTTTTTGTAGGGAAAATGGTTTTGGGATTTTTAGGGATGAGGGATTGTGGTTTTATGGGGCTAAGGGTTTAGTATTTTTTTTTCTGGTAAGGGATTAGGAATTTTTTGGTACATGGGTTTATAGTTTATTGGTGATGATGGTTTAGGGTTTTTTTCGGATGAGGGTTTACGATATTTTGGTAATTAGGGTATCAGTTTTCTGGAAATGATGTTTTAGGTTTTTTTGGAATTTATGGATTAGTGTTTTGGGGGGATGAGGATTTAGGGTGTTTTTGGATGAGGGATTAGGGTTTTCTTATTATTTATAGTTTTAGGTTTTTTTGACATTAAGGGTTTTGGGTTTTGAGGATGAGGGTTTTGGGTTTCTTGGGGCTACGTGTTTCTGATTTTTTGGGCTGTGAAATAATGGTTTTGTGGGATTGAGGGTTTTGGAATTTTGGGCCACATTTTTTTTGGTTGTTTGGGGACATGGTTTTAGATTTTATTGGATCATAGGGTTTAGAGAATTTCATTGTTAAGGGTTTCAATATTTTTTGTCTAAGTGTTTGGTATTTTTTTGGTAGTGGGTTTTTGGTTTTCTATAGTTGATGGTTTATGATTTTTTGAGGCTAAGGGTTTGTGGTATATTGGGGTTGATAGATTCATTTTTTAGGATGAGGTTTTATGTTTTGTAGTGCTAAAGGATTAGGGATTATAGGGATGATGTTTTGGGGTTTCTTGGTGTTGATGGTTTACAGTTTTTATGTCTCAATGTTTTTGGTGCGGGGGGGGGGGGGGGGTTGAGGGTTTTGCGTATCGTGGGGATTGGTTTTTTCATTGGTTTTTTCGGTTGAGGGATCAGTATTAATTTGTGAAAATTGATTTCGGTTCTTTGGGGATAACAGTTTAGGATTATTTAGTGATTTTTATTTAAGGTTTTTTTGAATGATTTTTATGGTTTTCTGGAGCTGGTTGTTTAGGGGTTTTTGGAATTAAGGTTTTAGTATTTCATGGGGATGATGGATTGGATTTTTTATGAGGGATTAGGGTTTTTAAGGTTGGTTTGTTGGGAGTATTTTTTGGGGTGAGGGATTGAGGATTTTTTGGTCTGAGGGTTTAATATGTTTTGGGGAAGAGGGTTTGACATTTTTTGGGGGTTTAAGGTTTAGGGTTTTTTAATAGAGGGTTTTAGGTTTTTTGGGATTAATATTTTATTTGGGTATGAGGGACTATGGAAATTTTGTATTATGGGATTTGATCTTTTGGGATGAGTATTTTTGTTTTTTAGTGTTAAGGGTTTATGGAATTTTACGGTTGAGGGTTTGGGATTTTTGTGGCTAAGAAATTAAGGTTTATTAGGCATGTGAATTTAGGGTTTTTTAAGGATGAGGTCTTTTAGTTTTTTCAGTATAAGGGTTTTAGGTTCATTTTGGACTAGAGGATTAGTTTTTGTTTGTGTATAATGTTTTGGAGAATTTTGGGGTTGTGATTTTATGATTTCTTGGTGCTGAGGATTGAGGGTTTTTTTGGGCCAGACTTTTCTGGGATTCTAGACTATGAGGATTTACAAGTGTTCAGTTTAGGGTATGGTTTTTTAGGGCTGAGTGTTTATTGTTTTGGGGGATGGTAATTTTGGTTTCTTTAGGGATGAGGTTTTATGGTATTTTTGGCCTCAGCATTTAATTTTTTTACTAAGGTTTTGTGTTTTCTGGGATTGAGGTTTTTGGGTTTTTTGTGGATGAGCATTTAGTATTTTTTGGGTCTGAGGGTTTGGGATTTTTGGGGTTGAGGGTTTTGAGATTTTTTGGATGATGGTGTTTTATATTATTGAGCTGATGTTTAAGGGATTGTGGTTTAGATTTTAGGGTTTTTTGGGAATGATGATTTGAGGTTTTTTTGGGGATGATGGTTTTTAGTTATTTGGGATGAGGGTGTAGGGTTTTTTGGGGTTGTGGATTTTGGGATTCTGGGGCTGTGAGTTTATTGTTCTTATGGGTGACAGTTTACGGTTTAATGGGGATATGGTTTTGGTGTTTTTTTAGGATATGATTTGATCTATTTTTTGGTTGTGGGTAACTATTTTTTCAAGCTTAGGGATTTCTTTTTTTAGGGATTATGTCTTAGGGGTTTTTTGGTATGATGATTCCGGATTTTTTAGGGATAATGGATTAGGTTTTTAGGGGTTGAGGGACTAGGGGTTTTTAGGGAAGACTATTTAGTTTTTTTGGGTTGATGGTTTAGAGTTTTTTAGTATTACATTTAGAGATTTTACTGTTTGATGGTTCTTTTTTTGGGGGATGAGCAATTATGATTTTTTGGGGATGATGGTTGACTAGTATTTCATTATGAGGATTTAGGTGTTTTGTGGATAGGGGTTTGTTGTTTGGGGTTATTTCGGGATGGGGGATTGGGGTTTTTTTGGGGATGATTGTTCGATGATTTATCGGGAAGTGGGATTGAGGATTTTTTGGCATGACGGTTTTGGGTATTTTGGGATATGAGTTACGGTTTTTGTGGATTAGTATTTTGTTTTTTATGGGAATATGGTTTAGTGTTTTCTATGGGTGAGGTTGTGGGGTATTTTTGGGCTAATGGTTTTTGGCTTTTGGGATTGTTGATTTTATGTTTTTTTAGTCGAGGTTTTAGGGATATTTCGGTCCTAGAGCTTATTATTTTTTGGGGCCTACGGATTAGCTTTTTTGGGGGTGGAGGTTTTATGGTTTTTTGGGATAAGGATGTGTGTTCATTTAGGGATGAGGGTTTGAAATTTTTTTGGGTGGTCGTTTTTCTGTTTTTTTGGATGAGGGTTAAATATTTTTGGGGGTGGATAATTTGTGGGCGGGGGGGGGGGGGGGGGGTTGTTCGGAGGGTGTGGAGAAATTGGTTGATGAGGGTCAGAAGAAATTAAGGGATTTCAGTTTAGGAAATTTTTTGGATGAGGGATTCTGTATTTTTTAGATAAGGGTTTAGGGTTTTTGAAGATTTGAGTTTATGGTTTTCTCCATGATGGATTCGGGTTCTTAGGGAAACATAATTCGGTTTTTTTAGGGATGATGGTTTGGGGTTTTTTAGGGAGTAGGGTTTGTGGTTTTACTGGGGATGAGGGGTTGAGGTTTGTTTGGGAGGATGGTTTAGGTTCTTTCATGGTGAAGGATTTATGGTTTTCTTGGGTAGAGTGTTTTTCACTTTTTAGGGATGAGGGATTCAGGTTTTTTAGGGATTCGGGTTTTGGTTTTTTTTTGGAATTAGGGTTTTGGGTTTTTTGGGGATGATGGTTTGGGGTTATTGCGGATGGTGGTTGAGAGATTTTTGGGTTTTAGGGTTTAGGGTTTTTTGGAGATGGGGGTTTAGGGTTTCTTTTGATGGTGGTTTATGGTTTTTTGGGGATGTTGATTTGAGAATTTTTGTGTATGAGGGTAGGGTGTAGAGTTTTCTTTGGGTGAGTATTTATGGTTTTTAGGTACGAGGGTTTGGGTTTTTTGGTGCTGAGGGTTTGGGATTTCATTGATGTTGAGGGTTTCTGTTATTTTGGATATCTATGTTTGGTTTCTTTTGGGGTTTAGTATGTTGGGTTTTTTGGGGATTGGGGATTCATAACTTATGGGGTTTAGGTTAAGGGGTTATTTTGCGATGAGGGGTTGATGTTTTTTGGGTGGATGATTTCATTTATTTTTGGGGAATATTCATTTTATAGGATGAAGGATTAGAGATTTTTATGGATGTTAATATTGGTTTTTTAGGGGTGTGGGTTTGACGTTTTTTGGGATATAGAATTTAGGTGTTTTTGGGTAATGTATTGGCATTTTTTAGGGTCAGTGGATTTGATTTATTTGCAGCGCGGGATGAGGGTTTTCGGGATGATTGTTTAAGGTTTTTGGGGATGAGTGATTCCTGATTATTGTTGATGGTTTATGGTTGTATTGGGAATAGGGTTGGGTTTTTATTATTTTCATTTTTTAGTAATATTTGGGTTTGAGGTTCTAGGTTTTATCATGTGATGAGCACTTAGGGTTTTCTAGGGTTGATGTTCTAGTGTTTTATGTGGATGAGGGTTAAGGATTTTCTAGGAGTGAGGTTTTATATTATTCTTGGGATCAAGATATAAAGTTTTCTAGGGTTGAGGTTAATGGGTTTTCCCAGGATGAGAGTTTATCTTTTTTTGGGGATGTGGGTTTATGTTTTTCTGTAGCTGATGGTTTAGGGTTTATGGGTTTTAGTGTTTATGGTTATTAAGGATTAAGGTTTTATCTATTTTTTGGGAGCTGGGCATTTAGGTATTTATGGGGATTGGGGTTTACGTTTTTAGGGGGCTTTGGGTTTTGGGTTTTCTATGGATGAAGTTGAGTGTTTTATATGATAATGTATAGGGATTTTTTTTCGACTTAAGGTTTATTAATTTTTCGGTTTTATGGTATAGGGATTTCTTGGTATCATGTTGGGTTTTTCTTGGGATGACGGTTTAGGGTTTTTGGGTGGTGAGTGTTTGGGGTTTTCTAGGGATAAGGGTTTTGGGTTTTCTGGTTTAGAGAGTATAGGGTTTACTGTGTCTTGGTAAATAGTTTTTTTTGGGGCTGAGTGTGTATGGATTACTGGTCCTAGTTGATTAGGGGTTTCTATGGAAATGGTTTTTGGAATTCATGGGTGTATTGTATATGATTTTCTATAGAATATGGTTTAGGGTTTTTATGGGAAGTGGGTTTACGGTTTTCTTGAATGGAGGTTTTATGGATTTCTGGGGATACCAATTTTGGTATTTCTAGTACTGTGTGATTAGGAATTTTTTGGTCTCTAATATTAGGTATTTATGGTGTTGTGGGATTCATAATTTCTAGGGACATAGGTTTGATCGATTGTGTTGATTAGGGAATAAGGATTTATGGGATCTAGAATTAATTTTTTTTTGGGTGGAGGATTTATGGGTTTATAGGGATGACAATTTTGGGTATTTATGGGGATCAGTGTTTATATTTTTTAGGGTTTAATGGTTTAAAATTTTATGGGGATGTGTTTATATTGTTTTATATTTCATAATTATTTTGTTTTTTAAGGATGGGTTTTTGGGGATTTTTGGGAAATAGATTTTATGGTTTTCTGGGAATGGGGGTATATGTTTTTCTATGGATGAGTGATTAGGGTTTTATTGGGACTAGGGTTATGGTTTTTCTCGGGATAAATAATTCTGGTTTTAAGGGTATGAGATTTTAGGGATTTGTGGGGATGAGTGTTTTTGGTTTTCTAAGGATGGGGTATTAGTATTTTATGGGTTTTAGGTTCAATTGTGTTTGGTCAAAAATGGATTAAATTTTTTTAGGGATGAGGGTTTAGGGATCTCTGGGGAAGATATTGTAGGGATTGTGGGGGTTGTGTCCTTCATGTTTGGGGTCTAGGGGTTAAGGGATTTACGGGGCTATGCGTTTTAGGATATTTGGAGATGAGGGTTTCATGTTCTATGGGGATTAGGGTTTAGGATATTGGGGTTAGTTCATTTTGGGTATATGGGAATATGGTTTTTGGGTCTGATTGCATGAGTTATTGGGGTTGATTATCTAATGTTTTTGGGGGATGGGTGTTTATGGTTATCTGTGGATTAGGGTTTTGAGATATCTAATGATTATAGATTATATTTTTTTCATGGATGTGGTTTTAAGGTTTTTAGGAATGAGTGTTTATGAATTTTTAGAGCCATGAATTTAGTGGTTTTCTTGGTTTTAGGTATAAGGGGTTTTTTGGAAGAGGGATTATAGGTTTTTTGGGTGGACTATTTATAATTTTTATGAATGTGTGATTAATTTTTTTTGGGGATGAGGTTTTTTGGTTTTTAAATAAGAGGGTTTATAGTATTTTTGCACGATGTTATACAGTTTTTTGGAAGATCATTTTGGATTTATTGTGTTAAGGTTTTATCTTCATTTGGGCAGACAGTTTATTTTTTTTTTCAATAAGGGGTTAGTGTGTTTTTGAGATGAGGTATTTGGGTTTTTTTGGGATTGAGGGTTAATTTTATTATATGATGAGTGTTTAGAGGTTTTTGGGTCTATTGTTTTGCGGTTTTTTGGGATAAGGGTTTTTGGTTTTTTGGGTATGAGGGTTTTTTGTTATTTTGGAAATATGGTTTTTGGGTTTTTATGATGAGGGTTTTGTATTTTCTTGTGCCTAATATATTTTGTTTCTTATCATTAATGTTTTCGGTTTTTTGCAGATGAAGGTTTAATGATTCTATGGGAAGAGGGTGTCAAGGTATTTTAAGGCTGAGTTTTATGTTTTTTTGGGGATAGGGGGTAAGGTTTTTTAGGGGTGAGTGTTCTGGGTATTTTGAGGTTGAGGGATTATGAATTTTTTTGGTTTGGTTTAATGGTCTTTTTGTGGATGAGGGATTAGTTATTTTTAAGTATGGGGGTTTAGGAGTTTTCAGGGAAGAGGTATTAGAGTTTTTGGGATGTGTTTTACTGTATAATTGGGATGAGGGTATATGGTTTTTTGGGCTAGGATTTAAGGTTTTTTTGGATGAGGGTCTACTGTTTTCTGGTGAGGAGGGTTTAGGGATATTTTGTGATGAGGGTTTACGGTTTTCGGTGGATGAGGGTTTATGGATTTTGGATACTAAAATATTATTGTTGTTTGGCACTGAGGATATATGGAATTTTGGTGCTGAGTGGATATAATATTTTTCAGCTTAGTGTTCTGGGTTTTTTTGGCTAAGATATTAGGGTTTTCGGGGCTGAGGCTGTCGGGTTTTTTGAGGATGATGGTTTAGGGTTTTTGGGTCTATGGTTTAGTGATTTTTTGGGATGAGATTTTAGGTTTTTTTAGACTACATTATTAGGATTATTTATGGCTAATTTTTTATGATTTTTTAGGGTTTATGTTTTAGTTTTTTATAGATATGGTTTTGGGGTTTTTTATGATGAGGGTATTTTGTTTTTTGGGCTGAGGTTTTGTATTTTCTGGGCTTAGGGTTTAGGGTTTTTTGGTGCCTAGGGTGTATGGATTTTTGGTGATGAGGTATTAGGGTATTCTAAATTAGGGTTTAGGGATTTTTTTGGGTGAGGAGATAGGGTTTTTCAAATGAGGGTTTAGTGTTTCTTAGTTCTAACAGTTTAGGTTTTTTTGGGGATGAGGGGTTTTTGATAATTTGGGGATGGAATTTTAGGGTTTTTTGGGGATGATGGATTAGGTTTTTTTTAGATTAAGGTTGAGGGTTTTTTGGAACTAATATTAAAGGGTTATATTGGGTATAGAGTTTATGGTATTTAGGTCTAATGGTTTATAGGCTATTAGTCTAGTGGTTTAGGTTTGTTTGGGCAAGTGTTTAGGATTTGTTAGTTGAGGGTTTATGGATTTTTTGAGACTGGGGTTTTATGGAGTTTTTGCCTAAGGTTTTAGTGTTTTTTTGGATGAGGGTTTAGGGTTTTTGGGGGTTATTTTTTAGGTTTTTATAAGATAGTGGTTTTTGGGTTTTTTTGGGGTTGAGGGTTAATGGTTTTGGGGGATGATGGTTTAGGGATTTTGGGACTTGTGGGTTAAACTTTTTTGCTGGAGATGATTTAGGATTTTTTTGGGATGAAGGTGTTAGTTTTTTTTTGAATGAGGGATTAGTTTTTTGGGGGGATGAGTGTTTATGGTAAATTTTGTTGAGATATTAGTATTTTTTGGAAAAGGATATAGGTTTTTTTGGCCAAGGGATATGTTTTTTTGCACTATGGTTTTTTCAGTTTTTGGGTTAGATGGTTTATGTTTTTTGTGGCAGATGGATGAGGGTTTTCGGGATGAGGCCTTAATATTTTTGGGGTTGAGTTTTATTGTTTTTTGGGCATGCATGTTTTTTGTTTTTTGTGGTTGATGGATTAGGGTTCTGGGGACTAAAGTATTAGGGTTTTGGAGGTTGATTATTTTTTTTAGGGCTGATGGTTTTTTGATTTTATGGGCTGATGTTTTAGTGTTTTTTAGGGGTGATAGTTTATGATTTTTTAGGGATGAGGGTTAATTGATTTTTTCAGTTGAGGTATTGTATTTTTTGGGGAATACATTTTATCGTTTTTTGTGAAAATATGTGTTAAAGTTTCCTGGGACTGATGGTTTAGTAGTTTTTGGGGATCAGGGTTTAGTGGGTTTTGGGGATTAGGGTTTAGTGTTTTTTAGGGTTCAGTTTTTAGGGTATTTTAGGGATATGATTTTATCATTATTTTGTGGTGATGGTTTATGAGTTCTGGGGATTGGATTAAATGGTTTATTTGGGATGATGTTTTTTTAGGGATGAGGGTTTTGGGTTTTTATCGCATAGTGTTATACATTTTTTTTGGCCTTAGGGTTTATTTATTTTCTGGATTCTGAGATTTGGGTATTCTAGGGATGAGTGTTCATTGTTTTTTGGGGATTAGGGTTTAGTTTTTTGTGTGTATAAGGGCTTAGATATTTTTAGTTCCAAGAATTTAGAGTCTTGGGGATTGAAGGATTAATTTTTATTGGATTTGGGTTTTGGGTTTTGGGTGGTGATGTATTAGGTTTTTTTGGAAGTAGGTTTTTGCGATTTAGGGAAAATGGTTTGGGATTTTCCAAAGACGAGGGATTATTATTATTTTTGGTGAGGGTTTACAGTTTCGGGTGGCCAGTGTTTAGGATTTGTTTGGTTGAGTATTTCAGGTTTTTTGGGCAATATTGTTTATGGTTTTCTTGTTATGGGGATTTCGGTTGTTTGTGGATGTGCGTTATGGGTTTTTTGGGTGTGAGGATTTTTGGGTTTTTAGGGACGAGTGTTCTGGAATTTTTTGGAGGTTAGGGTTATGGTTTTTTTGGGGATGAGGTTTAGGTATTTTTGGGCTTGGGGTTGTGTGTTTTTTGGTGTAGAGGATTTTTTGTTTTCCGTTTAAGGGTTTTTGGTTTTTTTGGGTTAAGGGTTTTGGGTCTTTTTTTGGTTGATTGTTTATGGTTTCTGTGGCTATGTGATTAATGTTTTCTGGGGATGAGGGTTTGGGGTTTCCTGTGGGTGAGTGTTTATGGAGTTTTGCGGATAATGGATTATGGATTCTTAGGGAAAACTGTTTAGGGTTTTCTGGGGTTTAGGGATTGGGATTTATTTATGGGTGAGGGTTTAGGGGTTTTAGGGAAGAGTGTTTAGGGTTTTCTGGAGGATGAGGGTTTATGGTTTTTGGGGGTTTAGGGATATGTGTTTTTGGGATGAGTGGTTTATCTTATTTTCAAATATTGATTTAGGTTTTTCTATGTCTAAGGGTTTAGAGATTTTTTATGATGAGCATTTATGGTTTTTTTATGTGGGTTTTTATATTTTTGGGAATGAGGGTTTTGGATTTTTGGGGACTATAGTTTTAGTTTTTTTGGGGGTTGAGGGTTTAGGATTCTTAGGGTCGATGCTTAATGAATTTTGGAGATGAGTGTTTAAGAATTTTAGGGACTACGGTAGTAGGGTTTATTGGGGTATCATTTTGATATTTTTGTGCGGTTGTTGGTTTGAGTTTTATTTCAGGCTATGAACTCAAGGTTTTAATGGGTGTAGTGTTTAGGGTTTTTTAGGTCAATGGGTATGGTATTTGGGGATTAGATTTTCATAATTTGGGGGAATGTAGGTCTATGGTTTTGTGGATTAGTATTTTTGTTTTTTCAGGTGAGGGTTTAGAATTTTATTTGGATGATTTTTTAGGGGTTTCTAGATAGTTTTTTATGGGTTATATGTCAAGCGTTTATGTTTTTTGGACTATTTTTTAGGATTTTTTCAGAATGAGAGTTTAGTGCTTTTTGGGGCAATGGGTTTAGTGTTTTTTTGGTGTCAAGGGTCAGGGTCCTTTAAATATGTTTTGTTGATTTTCTGGGCTGTGGGTGTTAGTTTTTTGGATATGAAAGTTTAGGGGATTCCTAGGGAGATTCTTTATCAGTTTTTTGGGAGGAGGGTTCAGGGTTTTTTGGGGTTCACCGTTTATGGTTTTCTAAGGTTTATAGATTAGGTTTTTTTAGGGATGAGGGTTTATGGATTTTTTTGCAATGGGGGTTTACAGTTTTTAGGGATAACAATTTTGGTTTTTTTGGGGGTTGTTGTTTAGGCTTTGTGGGTTAATGATTTAGTGTTTTTTGGAGCCACTGTTTTATATTATATTTAGGATATGGTTTTGGGGTTTTTGGGAGAGGTTTTAGGGTTTTCTGGGGATGAGGGTAAAGGATTTTTTTGTTGATTGTTAAAGAGTTTTTATTGAATAGTGTTTAGTGTTTTTATGTGCTGATGGTTTACAGTTTTTTTGGGATGAGTGTTTTGGTTTTTTTGGGGATGAATGTTTAGGGTTTTTTTAGGGTGAGGATAGTAGATATTTGGGGGAGAGGGTGTAGTGATTTTTTTGGTGAAGGGTTTACTATTTTTGGGGATGAGGGTTTAGGGTTTTTGTGTAATGATTGTTTTTGGTATTTTGGGATAGAGGGATTCGGGTTTGAGGGGGAGGGGGTATGATTTTAGTGTTTTTGGTGGCTGAGGTCTTAATTTTTTTGTGTCGGTTTTGTTTTTTTAATGGATGAGGGTGTCATGTTGTTTGATGTTGAGAGTTTAGGGTTTTTGGATATGTGGTATTTTTGATTTATGGAGGGAAGATTTATTGGGGTTTTTTGGTTCTATGAATATTGTGATTTTGTTGACTGAAGGTTTAGGATTTTTCAAGTCTGATGGTTTAGGGATGTTTTGTCTAAGGGTTTATGATCTTTATGGGAAAAGGTTATAGGGTTTTTTGGGGTTTAGGGTTTTTTGGTTTTTGGGGAAGTGGTCTTTTGGGTTTATTTGGGATGATGGTTTATGGTTTTATGGGGATATGTCATTATGTTTTTCATTGTTGGTGGTTTTGGGTTTTTAGGAGGTAATGATTTAGGGTGTTTTGGGGGATGAAGGTTAAGGGTTTTTTGGTGATGATGGTTGAGGGGTTTTGGTGATTATGCGTTTGGGTTTTTTGGGATAAGGGAATATGACATTTTAGGGCTGATGGTTTTGAGTTTTTTTTATAGATGAGGGTTTATAGTTTCTTAGGGTGTAGTTATTAGTTTTTTTAGAAATTAGGGTTTAGGGTTATTAGGTATGGAATGAAGGGTTTTGGGGGGTTGAGGTTTTTTGGGTTCTTGTGGATGATGGATTTAGTTTTTTTTTGTGCGGAGGGTTTTGGAATTTTTTGGGATGCGGGTCATTGGCAATGAGGGGCATTGGTTTTAGCATTTTTTGTTGTGGATGATTTCAATATTTTTGGGTCTGATAGTTTTTTGGTTTTTTGGGGGATGAGAGCTTAAGGTATTTTATGGAAATGTGTTTGGTTATTTTTTTATGCGGAGGGTTAACAAAATATTGGGGATGATATTTTACTATTTTTATGACATTATTTGTTTTTCATGGGATGGTGGTTTAGGTTTTGGGTTTTGCGGCAATGGTGTCTATGTTTCAGTGTTTTTTGGTATTAGGGATTAGGGTTTTGGGTGGATGATTTCATTTATTTTTGGGGAGTATTCATTTCATAGGATGAAGAATTAGGGATTTTTAGGGATGTTAATATTGGTTTTTAGGGGTGTGGGTTTGACGTTTTTTGGGATATAGAATTTAGGTGTTTTTTGGCTAATGGATTGGGGTTTTTTAGGGTTAGAGGATTGGTTTTTCTGCAACGTAGGATGAGGGTTTTTAGGAATGATTGTTTACGGTTTTTGGGGATAAGTGATTCATGATTATTGTTGATGGTTTATGGTTGTATTGGGAATAGGGTTGGGTTTTTATTATTTTCACTTTTTGGTTATATTTGGGTTTGAGGTTCTAGGTTTTCTCTTATGATGAGCATTTAGGGTTTTCTAGGGTTGATGTTTTAGTTTTTTATGAGGATGAGTGTTAAGGATTTTCAGGGGACTGAGGATTTATATTATTCTTGGGATCAAGATATAATGTTTTCTGGGGTTGAGGTTAATGGGTTTTCCCAGGATGAGAGTTTATCTTTTTTTTGGGATGTGGGTTTATGATTTTCTGTAGTTGATGGTTTAGGGTTTATGGTTTTTACTGTTTATGGTTATTAGGGGTTAAGGGTTTATCTATTTTTAAGTTGCTGGGTATTTAGGTATTTATGGGGATTGGGGTTTAGGTTTTTATGGGGCTTTGGGTTTTGGGTTTTCTATGGATGAAGTTGAGTGTTTTATATGACAATGTATTGGGATTTTTTTGTGGCTTAGGGTTTATTAATTTTTGGGTTTTATGGTATAGTGATTTCATGGTATTATGTTGGGTTTTTCTTGGGATGACGGTTTAGGGTTTTTGGGGGGTTAGTGTATGGGGGTTTCTAGGGATAAGGGTTTTGGGTTTTATGGTTTAGAGAGTATAGGGTTTACTGTGTCTAGGTAAATATCTTTTTTTTGCTGAGGGTGTATGGATTAATGGTTCTAGATGATTAGGTGTTTCTAGGGAATTGGTTTTGGGAATTAATGGGAGTATTGTATAGGATTTTCTATAGAATATGGTTTAGGGTATTTATGGGAAGTGGGTTTTCGGTTTTCTGGAATGGAGGTTTTATGGATTTCTGGGGATACCAATTTTGGAATTTCTAGTACTGTGTGATTAGGTATTTTTTGGTCTCTAAAAATAGGTATTTCTGGTGTTGTGGGATTCAGAATTTCATGGGACATTGGTTTGTTGGTTTGTGATGATTAGGGAATAAGGATTTATGGGATCTAGGATTATTGTTTTTTTGGGTGGAGGATTTATGGTTTTATAGGGATGACAATTTTGGGATTTCTGGGGATCAGTGTTTATATTATTTAGGGTTTAATGGTTTACAATTTTATAGGGATGTGGTTATATGGTTTTATATTTCATAATTATTTTTTTTAAGGATGCGTTTTTGGGGTTTTTTTGGAAATATATTTTATGGTTTTCTGGGAATGGGGGTATATGTTTTTCTATGGATGGGAGATTAGGGTTTTATTGGGACTAGGGTTATGGTTTTTCTCGGGATAAATAATTTTGGTTTTTAAGGGTTTGAGATTTTAGGGATATGTGGGGATGAGTGCTTACGGTTTTATAGGGATGGGGTATTAGTATTTTATGGGGTTTAGTTTTAATTGTGTTTTTTGAAAATGGATTAAATGTTTTTAGGGATGAGGGTTTAGGGTTCTCTGGGGAAGATATTATAGTGATTTTGGGGGTTGTGGCCATCATGTTTGGGGTCTATGGGTTAAGGGATTTTTGGGGCTATGTGTTTTAGGATATTTGGAGATGAGGGTTTCATGTTCTATGGAGATTAGTGTTTAGGATATTGGGGTTAGTGCATTTTGGTTATACGGGAAAATGGTTTTTGGGTCTGATTGCATGAGTAATTGGGGTTGATTATTTAATGTTTTTGGTGGATGGGTGTTTATGGTTATCTTCGGATTAGGGTATTGAGATATCTAATGATTATAGATTATATTTTTTTTAGGTATGTGGTTTTACGGTTTTTAGGAATAATGGTTTATGAATTTTTGGAGCCATGAATTTAGTGGTTTTCTTGGTTTTAGGTATTATGGGTTTTTTGGAAGAGGGATTATAGGTTTTTTGGGTGGACTATTTATGATTTTTATGGACGTGGGATTAATTTTTTTGGGGATGAGGTTTTTGGGTTTTTATATAAGAGGGTTTATAGTATTTTTCCAAGAGGTTTTATGGTTTTTTGGAAGATCGTTTTGGATTATTTGTGTTAAGGTTTTATCTTCTTTTGGGCAGACAGTTTATGTTTTTTTGGCAATGAGGGATTAGTGTGTTTTTGAGATGAGGTATTTGGGTTTTCAGGGAATGAGGGTTAATTTTATTATAAGATGATTGTTTAGAGGTTTTTGGGTCTACTGTTTTGTGGGTTTTTGGGATAAGGGTTTTTGGTTTTTTGGGTATGAGGGTTTTTTGTTATTTGGGGAAGATGGTTTTTGGGTTTTTATGATGAGGGTTTTGGATTTTCTTGTGCCTAATATATTTTGTTTCTTATGGTTAATATTTACGTTTTTTTTTGCGGTTGAAGGTTTAATGATTCAATGGGAAGAGGGTGTCAAGGTATTTTGAGGCTGAGTGTTATGTTTTTTTTGGGATAGGGGTTAGGGTTTTTAGGGGTGAGTGTTCTGTGTAATTTGAGGTTGAGGGATTATGAATTTTTGGTGTTTGGTTTAATGGTCTTTTTGTGGATGTGGGATTAGTTATTTTTATGTTTGGGGGTTTAGGGGTTTTCAGGGAAGAGGTATTAGAGTTTTTGGGATGTGTTTTACTGTATAATAGTTATTAGGGTATTTGGTTTTTTGTGGGCTAGGATTTTAGGTTTTTTTGGATGAGGGTCTACTATTTTCTGGTGATGAGGGTTTAACGATATTTTGAGATGAGGGTTTATGGTTTTCGGTGGAATAGGGTTTATGGATTATGGATAATAAAATATTATTGTTGTTTGGCACTGAGGATCAATGGAATTTTGGGGCTGAGTGGATTTAATATTTTGCAGCTGAGTATTCTGGGTTTTTTTGGCTAAGAGCCTAGGGTTTTCGGGGCCGAGGCTGTCGGGTTTTTTGGGGATGATTTTTTAGGGTTTTTGGGTCTATGGGATTAGTGTTATTTTGGGATGAGTTTTTATGTTTTTTTAGACTACAGGTTTAGTGTTATTTATGTATAATGTTTTATGATTTTTAGGGTTTATGGTTTAGTTTTTTATATATATGGTTTTAGGGTTTTTTGTGATGAGGTTATTGTTTTTTTTGGGCTGAGGTTTGGTATTTTCTGGGCATAGGTTTTAGGGTTTTTGGGTGCCTAGGGTGTATGGATTTTTTGTGCTGATGTTTTAGGGTATTCTAAATGAGGGTTTAGGGATTTTTTGGGTGAGGAGATATGGTTTTTTGAGATGAGGGTTTAGTGTTTCTTAGGTCTAATAGTTCAGGTTTTTTTGGGATGAGGGGTTTTTGATAATTTGGGGTTGGAATTTTAGGGTTTTTTGGGGATGATGGTTTAGGTTTTTTTGTAGATTAGGGTTGAGGGTTTTTTGGAAATAATGGTAAAGGGTTATATTGGGTATAGCGTTTTTGGTTTTTAGGTCTAAGGGTTTATGGACTATTAGTCTGGTGGTTTAGGTTTGTTTGGACAAGGGTTTAGGATTTGTTATTTGTGGGTTTAGGGATTTTTTGAGACTGGGGTTTTATGAAGTTTTTTCATAAGGGTTTAGTGTTTTTTTGGATGAGGGTTTCGGGTTTTTGGGGCTTATTTTTTAGGTTTTTATAAGATAGTGGTTTTTGGGTTTTTTTGGGGGTTGAGGGTTAAGGGTTTTCTGGGATAATGGTTTAGGGATTTTGGGACTTGTGGGTTAATCTTTTTTGGTGGTGATGATTTATGATTTTTTTGGGATGAAGGTATTAGTTTTTATTGAATGAGGGATTAGTGTTTTGGGGGGATGAGTGTTTATGGTAATTGTGGTTGAGAGTTTAGTATTTTTTGGCAAAGAATATAGGTTTTTTTGGGGACAAGGGGTATCTTTTTTTGCGCTATGGTTTTTTCAGTTTTGGGTTAGATGGTTTATGTTTGTTGTGGCACAGGGATTAGGGTGTTCGGGATGAGGTCTTACTATTTTTTTGGGTTGAGTTTTTATTGTTTTTTGGGAATGAAAATTTTTACTTTTTTGTGGTTGATGGATTAGGGTTCTGGGGACTAAAGTATTAGGGTTTTGGAGGTTGATTATTATTTTTAGGGCTGATGGTTTTTTGATTTTTTGGGCTGATGTTTTAGTGTTTTTTAGGGGTGATAGTATATGATTTTTTAGGGATGAGGGTTAATTGATTTTTCAGTTGAGGTATTGGATTTTTGGGGGAATACAGTTTATATTTTTTTGTGCAAATATGTGTTAAAGATTCTTGGGACTGATGGTTTAGTAGTTTTTGGGGATCAAGGTTTAGTGGGTTTTGCGGATTAGGG
The DNA here is from genome assembly GCA_963277665.1 of Viscum album. Classification (NCBI taxonomy): domain Eukaryota; kingdom Viridiplantae; phylum Streptophyta; class Magnoliopsida; order Santalales; family Viscaceae; genus Viscum; species Viscum album. The sequence continues at coordinate 1,533,716,830 of OY728160.1, read as the reverse complement.
TTTAGTGTTTTTAGGGTTCAGTTTTTAGGGAATTTTAGGGATATGATTTTATCATTATTTTGTGGTGATGGTTTATGAGTTATGGAGATTGGATTATATGGTTTTTTTGGGATGAGGTTTTTTTAGGGATGAGGGTTTTGGGTTTTTATGTATTAGTATTATAGATTTTTTTGGCCTTAGGGTTTATATATTTTCTGGAATCTAAGATTTGTGTATTCTAATGATGAGTGTTCATTGTTTTTTGGGGATTAGGGTTAAGTTTTTTTTGTGGATAAGGGCTTAGATATTTTTAGTTCCAAGAATTTATAGTTTTGGGGTTTGAAGGATTAATTTTTTTTGGATTTGAATTTTGGGTTTTGGGGGGTAATGTATTAGGTTTTTTTGGAAGGAGGTTTTTTTTTGGGAAAATGGTTTGGGATTTTCCCTGGATAAGGGATTATTATTATTTTTGATGTGGGTTTACAGTTTTGGGTGGCCAGTGTTTAGGATTTATTTGGATGAGGATTTCAAGTTTTTTGGGGAATATTTTTTATGGTTTTCTTTTTATGGGGGTTTAGGTTGTTTGTGTATGTGAGTTATGGGTTTTTTGGGTATGAGGATTTTTGGGTTTTTAGGGCCGAGTGTTTTTGAATTTTTTGGGGGTTAGTGTTATGGTTTGTTTGGGGATGAGGTTTAGGTATTTTTGGGGCTGTGGGTTTTGAGGTTTTTGGTGTAGAGGATTTTTGGTTTTCCATTTAAGGGTTTTGGGTTTTTCGGGGTTGAGGGTTTTGGGTTTTTTTGTTGGATTGTTTATGGTTTCTATGGCTATGTGATTAATGTTTTTTGGGGATGAGGGTTTGGGGTTTCCTGTGGATGAGTGTTTATGGATTTTTGGGGATAATGGATTATGGTTTTTTAGGGAAAACTGTTTAGGGTTTTCTGGGGTTTATGGATTGGGTTTTATTTATGGATGAGGGTTTAGGGGTTTTAGGGAAGAGTGTTTAGGGTTTTCTGGAGGATGATGGTTTTGGGTTTTTGGGGGTTGAGGGATATGTGTTTTGGGGATGAGTGGTTTAGCATATTTTCATATAGGGATTTACGTTTTTCTGTGTCTATGGGTTTAGAGATTTTTTATAATGAGTGTTTATGGGTTTTTTATGTGGGTTTTTATATTTTTAGGAATGAGGGTTTTGGATTATTGGGGACTATAGTTTTAGGTTTTTTGGGGGTTGAGGGTTTAGGATTCTTGGGGTCGATGTTTAATGATGTTTGGAGATGAGTGTTTAATAATTTTAGGGACTAAGGGAGTAGGGTTTATTGGTGTCTCATTTTGATACTTTTGTGCGGTTGTTGGTTTGAGTTTTATTTCAGGCTATGAACTGAAGGTTTTCATGGGTATAGTGTTTAGGGTTTTTTTTTGGGTAAATGGGAATGGTTTTTGGGGATTATATTTTCCAAATTTTGGGGAATTTAGGTCTATGGTTTTGGGGATTAGTATATTTGTTTTTTCGGGTGAGGGTTTAGAATTTTATTTGGATGATGTTTTAGGGGTTTCTGGATAGTTTTTTTTTGGGTTATAGGTCAAGCGTTTATGTTTTTTGGACTATTTTTAGGAATTTTTCAGAATGATATTTTAGTGCTTTGGGGGGATAAGGGTTTAGTGTTTTTTGGTGTCAAGGTTCAGGGTTCTCTAAATGGGTTTTGTTGAATTTTTGGGCTGTGGGTGTTAGTTTTTTTGGATATGATCGTTTAGGGGATTCCTAGGGAGATTCTTTATCAGTTTTTTGGGAGGAGGATTTAGGGTTTTTTTGGGTTCACCATTTATAGTTTTCTATGGTTTACATATTAGGTTTTTTTTAGGGATGAGGGTTTATGGATTTTTTGGCTATGGGGGTTTACAGTTTTTAGGGATAACTATTTTGGTTTTTTGGGGGTTGTTGTTTAGGATTTGTGGGTTGTTGATTTAGTGTTTTTTGGAGCCAATTTTTTCTAGTATTTTTAGGATAAGGTTTTGGAGTTTTTTGGGTGAGGTTTTAGGATTTTCTGGGGATGAGGGTAATTGTTTTTTTGTTGATTTTTAAAGAGTTTTTAGTGAAGAGTGTTTAGTGTTTTTATGTGCTGATGGTTTACAGTTTTTTTGGGATGAGGGCTCTGGTTTTTTTGGGGATAGTGGTTTAGGGATTTTTGGGGGTGAGGATATTGGATATTTTGGGGAGAGGGTTTAGTGATTTTTTTGGTGGAGGGTTTACTATTTTTGGGGATGAGGGTTTAGGGTTTTTGTGTAATGATTGTTTTTGGTATTTTGGGATAGAGGGATTCGGGTTTGTGGGGTAGGGGGTAAGATTTTAGTGTTTTTTGTGGCTGAGGTCTTAATTTTTTTTGTCGGTTTAGTGTTTTTAATGGATGAGGGTGTCATTTTGTTTGATGTTGAGAGTTTAGGGTTTTTGGATATGTGGTATTTGTGATTTATGGAGGGAAGATTTATTGGGGTTTTTTGGTGCTATGAATATTGTAATTTTGTTCACTGAAGGTTTAGGGTTTTTCAAGGCTGATGGTTTAGGGATATCTTGTCTAAGGGTTTATGATATTTATGGGAAAAGGGTATAATGTTTTTTTGGGTTTAGGGTTTTTTGGTTTTTGGGGAAGTAGTCTTTTGGGTTTATTTGGTATGAGGGTTTATGGTTTTATGGGGATATGTAATTATGTTTTTCATCGATGGTGGTTTTGGGTTTTTAGGAGGTAATTGTTTAGGGTGTTTTGGGGGATGAGGTTTAAGGGTTTTTGGGGATGATGGTTGAGGAGTTTTGGTGATTATGCGTTAGGGTTTTTTGGGATAAGGTTGTAGGAAATTTTAGGGCTGATGGTTTTGAGTTTTTTTTATAGTTGAGGTTATATTATTTCTTAGGGTGTAGTTTTGAGGTTTTTCGGAAATTAGGATTTAGGGTTGTTCGGTATGGAATGTAGGGTTTTGGGGGTTTGAGGTTTTTCGGGTTCTTGTGGATGATGGATTTCGTTTTTTTTTGTGCGGAGGGTTTTGGATTTTTTTGGGATGAGGGTATTTGGCTTTGAGGGGCATTTGTTTTTGAATTTTTTGTTGTGGATGATTTCAATATTTTTGGGTCTGATAGTTTTTTGGTTTTTGGGGGATGATAGCTTAGGGTATTTTATGGAAATGAGTTTGGTTATTTTTTGATGCGGAGGGTTAGCAAAATATTGGGGATGATAGTTTACTATTTTTATGACATTATATGGTTTTCAGGGGATGGTGGTTTAGGTTTTGGGTTTTGCGGCAATGGTGTCTATGTTTCAGTGTTTTTTGGTATGAGGGTTCATGGTTTTTGGGGATAAGTGTTTTGGTTTTTTTCTTATATTGGGTTAGTTTTTATCGGGATGAGGGATTAGTCTTTCTGGGTTGGATGGTATAGGGTATTTTATGGCTATGGGATTAGGGTTTTCAAGGGCTAAGTTTTTGTGATTTATGGGACCGAGGGTTTTTGGTTTTCTAGGACTCAGGGCATAGGACTCTCTGGGTATAATATTTTTTTTATTTCTTGTGGATATGTGTTTTGGGGTATTTTTCCCCAATGTTTTATGGGTTTTTTGGGCTGAGGGTTTATATTTTTTTAGTGATGAGGTATTATTGTTTTTTGGGAATACGATTATGGGTTTTGGGGAGGTGAGGGTTTAGGTTATTTTTTGGATGAGGGATTAGGGATTTTTGTCGAATAGGGTTTATAGATTTTTGGGCTGTAGGATTTGTGTTTTTTGGAGTTGAGATATTTTTTTAGGGATATAGTTTTAGGGTTATTATTGGATATGAGTTTATGGTTTTTTAGTAATGAGGGATCATGGTTATTGTGGACAACGGTTTATGGTATTTTGGAATAAGGGTTTAGGCTATTTTGGTGTTGATGGTTCTTTGTTTTTTGGGGCTGTGGGGTTATGGTTTTTTGGGGATGAGGGTTTCTATTTTGTTGGGTCTAAGGGTTTTGGGTTATTTTTGGTGTGAGGATATTTGGATTTTTTGGATACAGGTGTTTTGAGAATATTTGTGTTCAGGTTATTGGGTTTTTTGGGGTTAAGGGTTTTGAAATTATTGGTATTGACGGTCTTTTGGTTTTTAGGGATGATGGTTTAGGATTTGTGGGGTTGGATGGTATAGAAATTTTTTTCCAGGATGTTTTATGGTTTCTTATTCCAGAGAGATTATAGTTTTTTGGGGCTTAGGGTTTATGGTTTTTTAGGGATGATTTATTATGGTTTTTTTTGGGATGAGAGTTAAAGATTATCATGGGATGGGGGTTTAGGTTTTTATGTGGTAGTGTTTATAGTTTTCATGGGAATATGTTTTAGGTTTTTCTAGGGAGGTGGGTTTCATGTTTGCTATTATTGGGTGTTTTCATGGGTTTTTATGAAATAAGGGTTAGTGTTTCCAAGGGCTGTGGGTTTATAGATTTCAAGGTATAATGGTATAGGGACTCTTGGGGAAGAGTATTAATCATATTCATGGGATAATAGTTTAGGATTTACTTTGACTGATTATTTAGGTTTTTTTAATTGCTGAGGTTTTAGTGTTTTCTATGGAAACAATTTCTGGTTTTATTATACAGTGTTTTTATGTTTTTCTATGGATGAGGGTATAGGTTCTAAAAGGGATTGTTGTTTTGGGTTTTCGGGGGATCAGAATTTTGATTTTAATGGTCTATGGGTTTGGGGGATTATGGGGATGAGGGTCTGGGGATTTTCTAGGATGGGTGTCTTGGAATTTCATTGGAAGAGGGTTTATGAATTTCTATGCTTGAGAGTTTTGGGATTTCTATAGTAGGGGGTGTAGGGTTTTTTGGGATGAGGGTTTTTGGTTTTTCTGGGTAATGGATATGGGTTTTATTAGGATGATTTTTTAGGATGTTATTAGTATGACTATTTAGGGATTTATAGGGATGGGGCATTCAAGTTCTATTGGGATTACGATTTAGGGATTTCATAGGTTGTGTGTTCATTGTTTTATATTGATGAGGGTTTAGATTTTTATTGTCAAAATGGTTCAGGATTTTCTAGGGATATGGGATAACATATTTATTTGGATAACAGTTTAGGGTATTTTTTGTGTTGTGTGGATATTAATTTTAAGGGATAAGGGTCTATGGTTTTAGGGGGAAATGATTTAGAGTTTTCCAAGGCAAAAGGGTTTAAGTTTTTCTAGGTATAAGGGTTTCAGATTTTCTATTGCAGAGATTTTAGGGTATTATGGGGCTTATGGTCTGGGGTTTTTCAAGGCTAATGAATTTAGGATTTCTAGGACTCATTGTTAAGGGTTTTTTAGGCCTCATGGTTTAGGGTTGTGTGGGAATCAGGGATTTGGGGATTTGGGGACTATGGGTTTTGTGATTTCTCGGGATGAAGGATTATTTTTTTAATGGGGTTAAGTATCTACGGTATTTATTTTATATTGGTATTTAAGGTTTTTAGATATGTGGGTTTAGGGTTTTATAGGGATGTGGGCTTTTTTTTCAATGGATAAGGGTTTTTGGTTTCTGGGAATGAGGGATGGGGGTTTCCTAGGGCAGGGTGTATAGGTTTTTTTGTGGCTAAGGGTTATGGTATTTTGGACTGAGGTTTTGGGTTTTTTAGGATAAGGTTTTGGGGTTTTGTGAGATGTGGGTTTGGGTTTTTTTGGATAATGGTTTATATATATTATATTTTGAGGGATTTGGTTTTTTTGGTGTTTAGGGTTTATAGTTCTTTAGAGATAAGAGTTTGGGGTTTTTTTGGGATTTTGGAGATGATGGTTTGAAGATTTTTTAGGGTGAGGGTATCATGTTTTTTTGGGATGTGGTTTTATGGATTTTTCAGGTGTATTGTTTGAGAATTTTTTACATGTGTGGTTGTAATGTTTTGGGTCTACCGGTCTAAGGGATTTTGTGGATGGGTGTTTGGGTGTTTTTATGTATGAGTGTTTAATTCTTTTTGGTATGTTGGTATAGGGTTTCTTAGGGATCTTGGATTTGGTTTTTTTGGTGTTTTGGGTTATTTGTTTTTTTGTGCTAAGTTTTTTTGGGATTTCATAGGTTGTGTGGTCTAGATTTTGTAGGGAAAATGGTTTGGGGATTTTTAGGGATGAGGGATTGTGGTTTTATAGGGCTAAGGGATTAGGATTTTTTGTTGTAAGGGATTAAGATTTTTTTGGTACATGGGTTTATTGTTTTTTGGTGATGATGGTTTATGGTTTTTTTGGGATGAGGGTTAAGGGTACCAGTTTTCAAGAAATGATGTTTTAGGTTTTCTTGGCATTTATGGATTAGTGTATTGGGGGGATGAGGATTTACTGTGTTTTGGGATGAGGGATTAGGGTTTTCTTGTTAATGAGAGTTTTAGTTTTTTTGTCATTAAGGGTTTTGGGATTTGGAGATGAGGGTTTGGGATTTCTTGAGGCTAAGGGTTTATGAATTTTTGGGGTTGTGAATTTGTGGTTTTGTGGGCCTGGGGGTTTTGGATTTATGGGCCCCAGTTTTTTTGGTTGTTTGGGGACATGGTTCTAGATTTTTTTGTATCTTAGGGTTTAGGGAATTTCATGGATAATGGGTTCAATATGTTTTTTTTAAGTGTTTGGTATTTTATTTGTAGTGGGTTTTTGGTTTTCTATAGTTGATGATTTAAGATTATTTGAGGCTAAGGGTTTGTAGTATATTGGGGTTTAGGGATTCGTTTTTTTGGATGATGGTTTATGATTTTTAGTGTTAAAGGATTATGGATTATAGGGATGATTTTTTGGGGTTTCATGGTGTTTATGGTTTAAGGTTTTTATGTCTCAATGTTTTTTGGGTAGGGGTGGTTGAGGTTTTTGCATATCTTGGGCAATGGGTTTTTCATTGGTTTTTTAGGTTGAGGGATCAGTATTAATGGGTAAAAATTGTTTCGGGTTCTTTGGGGAAAATAGTTTAGGATTATTTAGTGCTAATGATTTATGGTTTTTTGGAATGATTTTTATGGTTTTTTGGAGCTGGTTGTTTTAGCGTTTTTGGAATTATGTATTTAGTATTTCATGGGGAAGATGGATTGGAGTTTTTTTGAGGGATTAGGGTTTTTAAGAGTGGGGGTTGGAAGTATTTTTGGGGGTGAGGGTTTGAGGATTTTTTGGACTGAGGGTTTATTATGTTTTGGGGAAGAGGGTGTGACATTTTATTGGGGTTTAAGGTTTAGGGTTTTTTAATAGAGGGTTTCCTCTTTTTTTGGGATGAATATTTTGTTTGAGTATGAGGGTCTATGTAATTTTTGTATTAAGGGTTTTGATCTTTTGTGATGAGGGTTTTGGGAATTTTGTGGTTGAGGGTTTGGGATTTTTTTGTCTAAGAGATTAAGATTTAATAGGGATGTGAAATTAGAGTTTTTTAAGGCTGAGGGCTTTTGGTTTTTTCAGGATGAGGGTTTTATGATCATTTGGGACTGGATGATAATTTTTTTATGATGTTTTGGAGCATTTTGGGGTTGTGATTTTATGATTTTTTTTTATAGAGGATTGTGGGTTTTTTGGTCCAGACTATTTTGGGTTTCTAGGGTATGAGGATTTACAGGTTTTCATTTTAGTTTTTAGTTTTTTTAGGGCTGAGTGTTTAGTGTTTTGGTGGATGGGAATTATGGTTTCTTTGGTGTTGAGGTTTTATGGTCTTTTGGCCCTGAGCATTTAATTTTTTTACTAAGGTTTTGTGTTTTCAAGGATTGAGGTTTTTGGGTTTTTTTTGGTTGAGAATTTAGTATTTTTTGTGACTGAGTGTTTGGGATTTTCGGTGTTGGGGTTTTGGGTTTTTGTTGGATTGTGGTGTTTTATATAATTGAGCTGACGTTTGAGGGATTTTGGTTGAGATTTTAGGGTTATTTGGGAATGATGATTTGAGGATTTTAGGGGGAAGACGGTTTCCAGTTATTTGGGATGAGGGTGTAGAGTTTTTTGGGGTTGATGGTTTTGGGATTCTGGGGCTGTGAGTTTATTTTTTTTATTTGTGACAATTTTGGGATTAATGGGGCTCTGGTTTTGGTGTTTTTATCGGGATATTGTTTCATCAAATTTTTGGTTGTGGGTAACTATTTTTTCAAGCTAAGCGATTTTGTTTTTTAGGGATTATGTCTTAGGGGTTTTTTGGGATGATTATTCCGGATTTTTTTAGGGATAATGGATTAGTTTTTTAGGCGTTGAGGGATTAGGGGTTTTTAGGGAAGAGTGTTTTGTTTGTTTGGGATGATTATTTTGATTTTTTTATTATTAAAGTTAGATATTTTTTTCCGATGGTTATTTTTTGGGGAGATGAGCATTTATGATTTTTTGGAGATGATGGTTGATGAATATTTCATTATGAGGATATAGGTGTTTTGGGGATAGGGGTTTGTTGATTGGGGTTATATCGGGATGGGGGATTGGGGTTTTTTGGGGATGAATTTTCGATGATTTATCAAGAAGTGGGATTGGGGATTTTTTGGCATGAGGGTTTGGGGTATTTTTGGGCTAAGAGTTACGGTTTTTGGGGATTATTATTATTTTTTGTTTATGGGAATATGTTTTAGTGTTTTCTATGGGTGAGGGTGTGTGGTATTTTTGAGCTAATGGTATTTGGTTTTTGGGATTATTGATATTAGGTTTTTTGGTCGAGGTTTTAGGGATATTTGAGTCCTAGAGCTTATTATTTTTTTGGACCTAGAGATTAGTTTTATTTGGGGTGGAGGGTTTATGGTTTTTTGGGCTAAGGTTGTGTGTTCATTTAGGGATGATGGTTTGAAATTTTTTTGGGTGGTAGTTTTGGTGTTTTTTCTGGATGAGGGTTAAATATTTTTGGGGGTGGATACTTTGGGGGGGGGGGTTGTTCTGAGGGTGTGGTGAAATTTGTTGATGAGGGTTAGAAGAAATTTAAGGATGTCAGTTTACTAAATTTTTTGGATGAGGGATTCTGTATTTTGTTGGATGATGGTTTAGGGTTTTTGGAGATCTGTGTTTATGGTTTTCTCCCTGAGGGATTCAGGTTCTTTGGGATATATTATTGGGTTTTTTTAGGTATGATAGTTTTGGGTTTTTTGGGGAGTAGGGTTTGTGGTTTTTTTGGGGATGAGGGTTTGAGGTTTGTTGGGGAGAACGGTTTAGGGTGTTTTAGGGAGAAGGGTTTATGGTTTTTTGGGGTAGAGTGTTTTTCGCTTTTTAGGGATGAGGAATTCAGGTTTTTTAGGGATTAGGGTTTTGGTGTTTTTGGGGAATTAGGGTTTTAGGTTTTTATGGGGATGATGGTTTGGGGTTATTGCGGATGGTGGTTGAGAGATTTTTGGGGTTTAGGGTTTAAGAGTTTTTGGAGATGTGGAATTAGGGTTTTTTTGGATAGTGGTTTATGGTTTTTTGGGGATGTTGTTTTGAGAATTTGTGTGGATGAGGGTAGGGTGTATAGTTTTCTTTGGGTGAGTATTTATTGTTTTTAGGTATGAGGTTTTGGGATTTTTGGTGCTGAGGGATTGGGATTTCTTTGATGTTGAGGGTTTCTGTTAATTTGGTTATCTATGATTGGTTTTGTATGGGGTTGAGTATGTTGGGTTTTTTGGGGATTGGGGATTCATAACTTATGGGGTTTCTGTTAAGGGATTATTTGGGGATGAGGGATTGATGTTTTTTTGGGTGGATGATTTCATTTATTTTTGGGGGAATATTCATTTGGGTTTTATAGGCTGAAGGATTAGGGAATTTTAGGGATGTTTATATTGGTTTTTTAGGGCTATGGGATGAGGGTTTATCTTTTTTTGGGGATGTGGGTTTAGGTTTTTTAATAGCTAATGGTTTAGTGTTTCTGGGTTTTAGTGTTTACGGTTATTAGGGGTTAAGGGTTTATATGTTTTTTGGGAGCTGGGCATTTAGGTTTTTATTGGGATTGCGGTTTAGGTTTTTAGGGGGATATGGGTTTTCTGTTTTCTATAGATGAAGTTGAGTGTTTTATATGATAATGTATTTTGATTTTTTGTTTCTTAGGGTTTAGGAATTTATGGGTTCTAGGGTATAGGGATTTCATGGTATGTTGTTTGGGATTTTCTAGGGATGATAGTTTAGGGTTTTTGGGGGGTGAGTGTTTGGGGTTTTCTAGGGATAAGGGTTCTGGGTTTTCTGGTTTATATAGTATAGGGTTTAATGTGTCTAGGTAAATAGGTTTTTTTGGGGCTGAGGGTGTATGGATTTCTAGTTCTAGTTGTTTAGGGATTTCTAGGGCAATGGTTATTGGAATTAATGGGTAGTTTGTATAGGATTTTCTATAAAATATGGTTTAGGGTTTTCATGGGAAGTGAGTTTAGGGTTTATTGGAATGGTGGTTTTATGGATTTCTGGGGATAACAATTTTGGAATTTCTAGTACTGTGTGATTAGGAATTTTTTGGCCTCTAATATTAGGTATTTCTGGTGTTGAGGGATTTATATATTCTGTGGAAATAGGTTTGTTAGTTTTTTTTGATTAGGGAATAAGGATTTTTGGGATATAGGATTATTATTTTTTTGGGTGGAGGAATTATGGTTTTCTAGGGATGACAATTTTGGGATTTCTGGGGATCAGTGTTTATATTATTTTGGGTTTAATGGTTTACAATTTTTAGGGATGTGGTTATACGGTTTTATATTTCATAATTTTTTTGTTTTTAAGGATGACTGTTTGCGGTTTTTTGGGACATAGATTTTAGGTTTTTCTTGGAATGGGGGTATAAGTTTTTCCATGGATGGGAGATTAGGGTTTTATTTGGACCAGTGTTATGGTTTTTCTCGGGATAAATAATTGTGGTTTTAAGGGTATCAGAGTTTAGGGATTTCTGGGGATGAGTGTTTAGGGTTTTCTAGGGATGGGGTATTAGTATTTTATGGGGTTTAGTTTTTATTGTGTTTTGCCAAAAATGGATTACGGTTTTTTAGGGATGAGGGATTAGGGTTCTCTAGGGAAGATATTGTAGAAATTTTGGTGGTTGTGGCATTCATGTTTGGGGTCCAGTGGTTCAGGGATTTATGGGGCTATGTGTTTTAAGATATTTGGTGATGATGGTTTCAAGTTCTATGGGGATTAAGGTTTAGGGTATAGCGGTTAGTGCATTTTTAGTATACAATATTAGGGTTTTGGGTCTGATTTCATTGGTTATTGGGGTTGATTATATAATGTTTTTGGGGGAATGGGTGTTTACAGTTATCTGAGGTTTATAGTTTTTAGATATCTTATGATTATTGATTATATTTTTTTCGAGGATGAGGTTTTAGGGATTTTAGTAATGTGGGATTATGAATTTTTGGAGCCATAAATTTATTTATTTTCTTGGTTTTAGGTATTAGGGGGTTTTTTGGAAGAGGGATTATAGGTTTATTGGGTGGACTATTTATTATTTTTATGGTTCAGGGATTAATTTTTTCGGGGGATGAGGTTTTTGGGTCTTTAAATAAGATGGTTTACTGTATTTTCGCAAGACATTTTATGGTTTTTTGGACGTTCATTTTGGATATTTTGTGTTAAGGATTTATCTTCTTTTGGGCAGACAATTTATGTTTCTTTGGCACTAAGGGATTAGTGTGTTTTTGAGATGAGATATTTGGGTTTTTTGGGATTTAGGGTTAATTTTAATTTTGGATTAGTGTTTAGAGGAATTTGGGTCTATGCTTTTGTGGCTTTTTGGGATAATGGTTTTTTGTTTTTTGGGTATGAGGGTTTTTGGTTATTTTGGGAAGAGGGTTTTTAGGTTTTTATGATGAGGGTTTTGGATTTTCTTGTGCATATTATATGTTGTTTCTTATGGTTAGTGTTTCTGGTTTTTTGCATATGAAGATTTAAAGATTATATGGGAAGAGGGTGTCAAGGTATTCTGTGGCTGGGTGTTATGTTTTTATTGGGGATAGGGGTAAGGGTTTTTTAGGGGTGAGTGTTCTAGCTATTTTGAGGTTGAGAGAATATGAATTTTTGGGGGGTGGATTAATGGTTTTTTGTGGATGAGGGATTAGTTATTTTTAAGTATGGGGGTTTAGGGGTTTTCAGGGAAGAGGTATTAGAGTTTTTGGGATGTGTTTTTTCATTATAATTGGGATGAGGGTATATGTTTTTTTGTGGGCTAGGATTTACGGTTTTTTTGGATGAGGGTCCGGTGTTTTCTTGTGATGAGGGTTTAGGGATATTTTGAGATGAGGGTTTATGGTTTTTGGTGGGCGAGGGTTTATGGATTTTGGATACTAAAAGATTATTGTTTTTTTGAATTGAGGTTCTATGGAATATTGGTGGTGAGTGGATAGAATATTTTGCTGGTGATTTTTATGGGTTTTTTTGGCTAAGAGCATAGGGTTTTCGGGGCTAAGACTATCGAGTTTTTTGGGGATGAAGGTTTAGGGTTTTTTGGTCTATGGGTTTAGTGTTTTTTTGGGATGAGTTTTTAGGGTTTTTTAGAGCAAGGGTTATGGGTTTTTAATGGCTAATTTTTTATGATTTCTTAGGGTTTATGGTTTAGTGTTTTATAGATATGGTTTTAGGGTTTTTTGTGATGAGGGTATTTTGTTTTTTGGGATGAGGTTTTCTATTTTCTGGACATAGGGTTTAGGGTTTTTTGGTTCCTATGGTGTATGGATTTTTGGTGCTGAGGTTTTAGGGTATTTTAACTGAGGTTTAGGGATTTTTTCGGCTGAAAAGATAGGGTATTTTGAGATGTGGGTTTAGTGTTTCATAGGTCTAACGGTTTATGTTTTTTTGGGGATGAGGGTTTTTGATAATTTGTGGTTTTTATTTTAGGGTTTTTTAGGGATGATGGTTTAGGTTTTTTTGTAGATGAGGGTTGAGGGTTAAGGGTTATATTGGGTATAGAGTATATGGTTTTTAGTTCTAAGAGTTTAGGGGCTATTAGTCTGGTGGTTTAGGTTTTTTTGGTCAAGGGTAAGGGATTTTCTGGTTGAGTGTTTAGGGATTTTTTGAGACTAGGGGTTTATGGTTTTTTTTCATAAGGGTTTAGTGTTTTTTATGAGGGTTTAAGGTTTTTGGTGGTTATTCTTTATGTTTTTATAAGATAGTGGTTTTGGGGTTTATTTGGGGTTGAGGGTTAAGGGTTTTTGGAGAAGATGGTTTAGGGATTTTGGGACTTGTGGGTTAATCTTTTTTGGTGGTGATGATTTAGGATTTTTTTGGATGAAGGTATTAGTTTTTTTTTGTCAATGAGGATTTAATATTTGGGTGGATGAGTGTTTATGGTAATTGTGGATGAGAGTTTAGTATTTTTTGGCTAAGGATATAGGATTTTTTGGGGTCAAGGGATATGTTTTTTTACTATGGTTTTTTAGGTTTTTAGGTTAGAGGGTTTATGTTTGTTGTGGTGGAGGTATTAGGGTTTGGGGGATGAGGCATTAGAATTTTTGGGGTTGATGTTTTATTGTTTTTTCTGGATGAAGGTTTTTTTGTGGTTGATGTATTAGGGTTTAGGGGGACTTAGGTATTAGGTTTTTTGAGGTTGATTATTATTTTTTAGGGCTGAGGGTTTTTAGATTTTTTTGGCGGATCATTTAGTGTTTTTAGGGGGGATAGTTTAGGATTTTTTAGGGATGTGTGTTAATTGATTTTTTCAGTTGAGGGAATGGAATTTTTTTTGGAATGCGGTTTATAGTTTTTGTGGAAATAGGTGTTATTGTTCATGGGACTGATGGTTTATTGGTTTTTGGGGAGCAGGATTTTGTGGGTTTTAGGGATTGGGGTTTAGTGTTTTTTAGGGTTCAGTGTTTAGGGTATTTTGGGGATATGATTTTACCATTATGTTGTGGTGATGGTTTATGAGTTTATAGGATTGGATTATAGGGTTTTTTGGGATGAGGGTTTTTTAGGGATGAGGGTTTTGGGTTTTTTGTATTAGTGTTTTGGATTTTTTTCCCTCAAGGTTTATTTATTTTGGGAATTCTAATATTTGTGTATTCTAAGGATGAGTGTTTATTGTTTTTTGGGGATTAGGGTTTAGTTTTTTTTGTGGATAAGGGCATATAAATTTTTATGTCCATGGATTTATATTTTTGTGGATTTATGGATTACTTTTTATTGGATTTGGTTTTTGGGTTTCGGGGGATGATGAATTAGGTTTTTTCTTAAATGAGGTTTTTAGTTTTTTGGGAAAATGGATTGGAGTTTTCCTAGGATGAGGGATTAGTATTATTTTCGATGAGGGATTACAGTTTTGGATGGCCATTGTTTAGGATTTGTTTGGATTGGGATTTCAGGTTTTTTGGGGCATATTTTTTATGTTTTTCTTATTATGGGTGTTTATGTTGTTTGTGGATGTGCGTTTTGGGTTTTTGGGTGTGAGGATTTCTGATTTTTAAGGGCTGAGTGTTTTGGAATTTTTTGAGTGTTAGGGTTATGGTTTTTTTGGGGATGAGGTATAGATATTTTTGGGGCTGTGGGTTTTGATTTTTTTGGTGGAGAGGGTTTTTGGTTTTTCCATTTAAGGGTTTTGGGTTTTTTGGGGATGAGGGTTTTTGGTTTTTTTGGTTGATTATTAATGGTTTCTATTGCTATGTTGTTAATGTTTTCTGGGGGTGAGGGTTTGGGGTTTCCTGTGGATGAGTTTCTATGGAGTTTTGGGGATAATGGATTATGGTTTTTAGGGAAATCTGTTTAGGGTTTTCTAGAGTTTATGGATTGGTTTTTTCATGGATGACGATTTAGGGGTTTTAGGGAAGATTTTTTAGGGTTTTCTAGAGGATGAGGGTTTAGGGTTTTTGGGGGTTGAGGGATAAGTGTTTTGGAGATGAGGGGTTTAGCTTATTTTCATATAGGGATTCAGGTTTTTCTGTGTCTAAGGGTTCAATGATTTTTTATGATGAGGGTTTATGTTTTCTTTATGAGGGTTTTTATATTTTTAGGAATGTGGGTTTTGGATTTCTGGGGACCATAGTTTTAGGTTTTTTGGGGTTTGAGGGTTTAGGATTCTTGGGGTCGATGCTTAATGAAGTTTGGAGATGATTTTTTACGAATTTTAGGGACAATGTGAGTAGGGTTTATTGGGGCCTCATTTTGATATTTTGTGCGGTTGTTGGTTTGAGTTTTTTTTCAGCGTACAAACTTAAGGATTTCATGGGTATAGTGTTTTGGATTTTTTGGGGTCAATTGGAATGGCTTTAGGAGATTATTTTTTAGTAATTTTGGGGAATGCAGTTCTATGGTTTTGGGGATTAGTATTTATTTTTATGTGAGGGTTTAGAATTTTTTTTGGATGATGTTTTAGGGGTTTCTGGATAGTTTTTTATTGGTTATAGTTCAAGGGTTTTCGTTTTTTGGACTATGTTTTTAGGATTTTTTTCGGAGTGAGATTTTAGTGATTTTGGGGATAAGGGTTTAGTGTAGTTTGGTGTCAAGGGTTAGTGTTTTTAAATAGGTTTCATGGAATTTTTGGGTTGTGGGTGTTAGTTTTTTGGAGATGATAGTTTATGGGAATCCTAGGTTGATTCTTTATCCGGTTTTTGGGAGGCGGTTTTAGGGTTTTTTGGGGTTCACCATTTATGGTTTTCTAAGGTATACAGATAATGATTTTTTTAGGGATGAGGTTTTATGGATTTTTTAGAAATGGGGGTTTATAGTTTTTAGGGATAACAATACTGGTTTGTTGGGGTTTTTGTATAGGTCTTGTGGGTAGATGATTTAGAGTTTTTTGGAGCCAATGTTACTAGTATTTTTAGGATATGGTTCTGGGGTTTTTTGTGCGAGGGTTTAGGTTTTTTTGGGGATGAGGGTTAAGGTTTTATTGGGTTGATTGTTTAAGAGTATTTAGTGAAGAGTTTTTAGTGTTTTTATTTGCTGCTGGTTTATAGTTTTTTTGGGATGAGGGTTTTGGTTTTTTTTATGGGGGTTTATGGTATTTTGAGGGTGAGGATATTGGATATTTGGGGGAGATGGTTTAGTGATTTTTTGGGGGAGGGTTTAGTGTTTGTTGGGGATGGGAGTTTAGGGTATTTGGGTAATGATTGTTTTGGGTATTTTGGGATAGAGGGATTAGGGTTTGTGGGGGAGGGGGTAAGATTTTAGTGTTTTTTGGGGCTGAGGTATTAATTTGTTTTTGTCAGTTTATTGTTTTTAATGGATTAGGGTGTCATGTTGTTTGATTTTGAGAGTTTAGGGTTTTTGGATATGAGGGATTTGTGATTTATGGAGGGATGATAGATTGGGGGTTTTGGTGCTATGATTTTTTTGATTTTGTTGACTGAAGGTTTAGGGTTTTTCAAGTATGATGGTTTAGGGATATTTTTTCTAAGGGTTTACGATCATTAGGGGAAATGTGTATTAGGTTTTATGGGGTTTAGAGTTTTTTTAGGGGGAATTGGTCTTTTGGGTTTATTTGGTATGAGGGTTTATGGTTTTATGAGGATATGTCATTATGTTTTTCATTGATGGTGGTTTTGGGTTTTTAGGAGGTAATAATTTAGGGTGTTTTGGGGGATGAGGGTTAAAGGATTTTTGGGGATGATGGTTGAGGTTTTTTTTGGTGATTCTGGATTAGGGTTTTTTGGGATAAGGGTATAGGACTTTTTAGGCCTGATGGTTTTGAGTTTTTTTATAGATGAGGGTTTATTTTTTCTTAGCGTGTAGTTTTTAGTTATTTGGAAATTAGGGTTTAGGGTTGTTATGGATGGAATATAGGGTTTTGGGGGGTTGAGGTTTTTGGGTTCTTGTGTATAATAGTTTTAGTTTTATTTGTGCAGAGTGTTTTGGATTTTTTTGGGATGATGGTCTTTGGATTTGAGGGGCCTTGGTTTAAGAATTTTTTCTTGTGGCTGATTTCAATCATTTTGGGTCTAATAGTTTTTTGGTTTTTGGGGGATGAGAGCTTAGGGTATTTTTGGAAATGTGTTCTGTTATTTTATGTTTCATATGGTTAATGGAATATTGGGGATGATATTTTATTGTTTTTATGACATTATTTGGTTTTCAGGGGATTGTGGTTTAGGTTTTGGGTTTTATGGCCATGGTGTCTATGTTTTAGTGTTTTTTGGTCTGAGGGTTTTGGGTTTTGGGGGATAAGTGATTTGGTTTTTTTTCTGATATTGGGTTATGTTTTTATAGGGATGAGGGATTACTGTTTCTGGGATCGATGGTATAGGGGTTTTTATGGCAAAGGGATTAGGGGTTTCAAAGGCTATGTTTTAGTGATTTATGGGACTGAGGGTTTTTGGTTTTCTTGGACTCAGCGCGTAGGATTTTCATGGTATAAAATTTTTTATATCTTGTGGCTATGTGTTTTGGGTTATTTTTACCTAATGGTTTATGGTGTTTTTCGGGCTGAGGGTTTAGATTTTTTTGGTGATGAGGTATTATGGTTTTTTGGGGATGAGGTTATGGGTTTTGGGGAGGTGGGGGTTTAGGTTACTTTTTGGATGAGAGATTAGGGATTTTTTTCGAAGAGGTTTTATGGATTTTTTGGGCTGTAGGAATTGTTTTTTTCGTGTTGAAATTTTTTTTAGGGATATAGTTTTAGGGTTTTTATTGGATATGAGTTTATGGTTTTTTTAAAGAGGGATCATGGTTTATAGGGACAATAGTTTAGGTTATTCTGGACTAAGTGTTTAGGCTATTTTGGTGTTGATGGTTTTTTGTTTTTTGGGGCTGTCGGGTTATTGTTTTTTTGGGATGAGGGTTTTTGTTTTATTGGGTCTAAGGGCTATGGGTTATTTTAGGTGTGAGGAATTTTATATTTTTTGGATACAGGTGTTTTAAGAATTTTTCTGTTCAGGTTTGTGTGTTTTTAGGGGTTAAGGGTTTTGAAATTTTTGGTTTTGAGGGTTTTTTTGGTTTTTAGGGATGAGGCTTTAGGATTTTTGGGGTTGGAGGGTTTAGAAATTTTTTTCCATTATGTTTTATGGTTTCTTATTACATAGGGATTATAGTTTTTTAGGGCATGGGCTTTATGATTTTTTAGGGATGATTTATTAAGAATTTTTTGGGATGAGTTTTCAAGATTATCATGGGATGGGGGTTTAGGTTATTCAGTGGTAGTGTATTTAGTTTTCATGGTTATATGATTTAGGGTTTTCTATGGAGGAGGGTTTCATGTTTTCTATGATTGGGTGTTTTCATGGGTTTTTGTGATATAAGGGTTAGGGTTTACTAGGGCTATGGGTTCATATATCTCAAGGGCTAATGGTATATGGAATTATGGGGATGAGTGTTTCTCATATTCATGGGATGATGGTTTAGGATTTTCATTGACTGATTGTTTAGGTTTTTATATTGTCGAGGGTTTAGTGTTTTCTATGGAAAGAATTTCAATTTTATTATGCTGTGTTTTTAAGTTTTTCTATGGATTATGGTATAGGTTTTACTAGGGATAGTTGTTTTGGGTTTTCAGGGGATAAAAATTTTGATTTTTAAGGAGTGCATTTTGGGGATTATGGGGATGAGGGTCTGGGGATTTTCTAGGAAGGGTGTCTCAAAATTTCTTAGGAAGAGGGTTTATGAATTTCTATGGTTGAGAGTTTTGGGATTTATATAGTAGGGGGTGTAGGGTTTTTTGGGATGTGCGTTTAGGGTTTTTCTTGGTAATAGATTTGGGATTTATTAGGATGATTTTTTAGGGTGTTATTAGGATGTTTTTTTAGGGATTTTAGGGATGAGGCATTCGAGTTCTACTGGGCCTACGATTTAGGGACTTCTTAGGTTGTGTGTTCAGGGTTTTATGGGGATGAGGGTTTAGGTTTTTATGGGGGTATTGGTTTAGGATTTTCTAGGGATATGGGATAACATATTTTCGTGGATAATAGTTTAGGGTATTTTTGGTTCTGTGTGGATATTAATTTTAAGGGACAAGGTTCTATGGTTTTAGGGGGAAAATGATTTAGAGTTTTCCAAGGAAAATGGTTTAAGGTTTTATAGGGATAAGGGTTTAGGTTTTTTTTTATTATAGAGGTTTTATGGTATTATTGGGCTTATGGTTGAGGGTTTTGCAAGGCTCATGAATTTGGGATTTCAGGGACTCATTGTTTATGGTTTTATAGGCCTCATGGTTTAGGGTTGTGTGGGAATCTGGGTTTTGGGGTTTTGTGGACTATGGGTTTTGTGATTTATGGGGATGGAGGTTTCTTTTTTTTCTAGGGCTAATTATCTACGGTATTTTTTTATATTGGAATTTAGGGCTTTTAGAGAAGTGGGTTTGGGGTTTTCTAGGGATTTGGGCATTGGTTTTTCAATGGATAAGGGTTTATGGTTTTATGGGAATGAGAGTTGGGGGATTCCAAGGGTAGGGGGTATTTGGGTTTTGGGAGGATGAGGGATTAGGGTATTATGGGGATGTGGTTTTTTTTCTCTAGGGGATTATGTTTTGGGGACATTTGGGGATGAGGGTCAAGGGGAATTTAGGGATAATGTTTTTGGGTGCCCTTGGGATGAGTGTTTTGGATTATCATATGATGAGGGTTTATGGTTTTTCTTCGATAACAGTTCAGGGATTTTTAGGCTTAGGGTTTATGGTTTTCTTGGGCGATGGGTTAAGGGTTATCTAGATTTTATGGTTCATATTTTTCTAGGGATTAGGTTTTTTTTCTTGGGATGGTGGTTTAAGGTCTTCAAGGGATAAGTTTTTAGAGAATTTTGGAGCCAAGGTTTTAGTGTTTTCTAGGGATGATGGTTTGTAGTTTTTAATGGACAACAGATAAGGGTTTAATAGGAATGTTGGTTTCTTGTTCTCTATGGTTGTGGGTTCTACGTTTTCTATGGCTAAGGGTTCTGGTTATTCTAGGTATGAGGGTTCAAGGTTTTCTAGGGACATGGGTTTATGTATTTTTTGGATGGTTGTTATGGATTTGTGTAACTGTGGGTTTAGAATTTTTCTGGGTTGAGGGTATGGGTTCTTCTAGGGTGGAGAATTATTGGTTTTATAGGGTTTCATGGTTTAGAATTTTTTTTGGATGAGGGCTTAAGGTTTTCTGGGGAAGTGGGTTTTCAGTTTTCTAGGGATGAGGGTTTAGGTTATATAGTGGTCAGGGTTTACTGTTTTCATGGGTTTAGGTTTTAGTTATTTTTATTGAAGAACATTTATGTTTTTCTGGGGATAACAGATTATGGTCTACTGGGGTAGGTGGATTGATTTTTAGTGGTTTATAGTTTAGTGTTTTCTTGTTCTGAGGATCTAGGGTTTTCAATTGATGAGAGTTTATAGTTTTGTGGGGATATGGGTTGTGTTTTTTCTAGGTAAGGGGGTTTCTTATTTTTAGGGATTATTTTTAGTTGTAATTTTTCTGTTTTTCTGGGGATGTGGTCTTAGGGTTTCTAGGATTGATGGGTAAGTGTCTTCTAAGGTTATGGTCATAGGTTTTTATGGGTCTGAGGGTTTATGGATTTCTTGTAGTTAATGTATAGGGTTTTATGGGGAAGTGGGTTTGTAATCTTCATTGGTTGATGTTCTAGAGTATTCTCAGAATATGGTTTTAGGAATTACAAGGAATAGGGTTTAGGATTTTATGGGGATGATGAATTAGAGTTTTATTAGGATGACGTTTTAGGGTTTTTTATGGTTGTGGGTTTGGGTTTATCTGTCGTTGAGGGTTTAGATTTTTTTTTTAGGATTTTCTAGGGACTATATTTTTGGGATTTCTTGGGATGAGGGGTTTGGATTTAATTGGGATGTGGGTTTAGGGTTTTTAAGGGCCATTGGTTCATGGATTTCTAGGGATGAGGATTTCTTCTTTTTGGTTTTGATACAATAAGATTTTTAGAGGCGGAGTCTTTAGGTTTTCATGGGGATAACTATTTTGGGATATTTTGGCATATCATTCAAGTATTTTTTTAGATGGTATATTGTGGTTTTCCGGGTATAAGGGTTTGGGTTTTTCTATGGTTTTGTATTTAGGGTCTTATAGGGATGAGTGTATAGGGTTTTGGGATGTGTGTTCCGGGTTTTGCGATGAGGATTTAGAGTTTTCCCATGGTGAGGGTTTAGGGTTTTGATAGGATAATTGAATAGGGTTTCTTGGGGATGAGGTTTTGGGTTTTCAGCAATTGGCGGTTCATGATTTCCTTGGGATGAGTGTATATGATTCGTTGGGTATTATGGTTGAGGGTATTATGGGGCCAAGGGTTTGATTTTTTTGTGGGATATTCATTTAGTTTTTTTTAGGAAGAGGTTTAATTGTGGCCTAGAGATAATAGTTTTAGAATATCTAGGTCTAATGGTTTATTTTTTTCTAGGGAAAATGGTTTACGGATTTCTAGTGTTGAGGTTTTTGGGATTTCATGGGAATGTGTTTATGGTTTTCTAGGGATGATTGTTTAGTGTTTTTCGGTGATGAGGTTTTTTGTTTTTATAGGGCTGAGTATTTAGGGTTTTCTAGGGATGATGGTTTTTGGATATTGGGGGAGGGATGTTTATTTTTTTCTAGGGATAATGGTTGGTGGTTTTCTCAGGTTGAGTATTTAGGGATCTCAAGGGATGAAGGAATAGTTTTTTGTAGTGCCTTGGGTTTTGGGGTTTTGGGGGTTGGGGTTTTTTGTTTTCTAGGTTTTATTGTTTATGGTTTTCTATGAAAGAGGTATTATGGTTTTCTATTAGTGAGTGTTTAGGGTTATCTATTATATACGGATTATTGTTTTCCAGGGCTAAGGGTTTATGGTTTTTTAGGGATGAGGGATTAGATTTTTATGGGGATGAAGAATTACTTTTTTTGGAGCTTAATGTTTAGGGATTTCAGGCAATGACATTTAATGTTTTTCTGGAGAAGATGGATTAGTTTTTTTATGGTTTAGGGTATAGGATTTTATTGGGCTTAGTGTATTGGTTTTTTTGGGATTAGGGTTTAGGGTTTTTTGAGGACAAGGAAATATGTTTTTCTAGGGTTTAGGGTTTAGAGATTTATGGGGAAGAGGATTTATTGTTTTCTAGGTAAGTAGGTTTTTGGATTTATTGGATTGAGGGTTGTGGGTTATCTACTATTTAGGATTTTGGGTTGTATTGCGCTCAGGGTTTTGGGTTTTCAAGGGATGAGTGTTCAGTGTTTTTTGGGGATGTAGTTTAAGGGTCTTCTGAGGCTATGGTTTTTTGGTTTTTTGGGTCGGATGGTTTGGGTTTTCTAAGGCACATGGTTTTGGTTTTTCTATGGATGGTGGTTTGGGTTTTGGGGGGATAGAGATTTGTGGTTATCTATAGATTAGTGTATGGGTAGATCAGGGGAAGAGGGTTTATTGTTTCCTAGAGTTAATGGTTTTCAGTTTTTTAGGGTTGATGGTTTAGTTTTTTCATCAATTTTGGGTTTAGGGTTTTATTGGTCAGAGGGTTTAGGGTTTTCTAGGGATGAAGTTTAAAGGTTTTTTTTGGGATAAGGGTTAATGGTTTATTTAGTTTGAGGATTTAGGGTTTTCTTAGGATGAGGATTTTTGGGTTTTCTAGTGATGATGGTTTATGGTTTTTGAGGGTTGATAGATTTCAGTTTTATGGGATTTTGGGTTTAGGGATTTATAGGGTTGATGTTTTAGGTGTTTTTAGGGATGAGTGTTTTGGGTATTCTAGGGAAGAGTGTTTAGGATTTAGTGGGGATGGAATTTTATGATTTTCTCAATATGAGGGTTTAGGGTTTTTTGGGGATGAAGGATTTGCGTTTTTTAGGATGATGATTTTGGGTTTGTTTGGGATGCTGTTTTATGGTAATTTGTGGAAGGGGTTTAGGGTTTTTAGGTGTTTTGGGTTATGTTTTTTTAGGAAAGAGTGTTTAGGGTTTTTTGGTAATGGTTTTTGTTTTTGGATTTGAGTTTTGGGGTTTATAGGCTGAGATATTAGTGTTTTTAGGGTTGAATGATTACTATTTTCTGGGGATAAGGGTTTAGTTTTTTAAGCTATGGTTTTAGAGTTGTTTGTTACTTTTTGGTAATTTTTTTATATGTATATGGTTTTTGGTTTTGTAGATTTATGGATTTAATGTTTTCAAGACTAATCAGTAGTGTAATTTGGGAATTTGGTTTACGGTACATTGAGCTTGAGGGCATAGTGTTTTATGTGGATGAGTGTTTTTTTTTTGGAAAAGGGTTTAGGGTTTTTTGGGTATGAGGAATTAGGGTTATTAGGGGCTGTTGTTTTTGGAATTTTCGATTGAGGGTTTATGAGTTTTGGGATTGATGGTTTATATTTCTTCACCTAAATTTACTTATTTTTGTGACTGAGGTTTTTAGGGTTTGTTTCTATGTTTTTTTAGTAGTTTTGAGTGAGGTTTTGATGACTTTTAAGGATTAGATTTTAGGTTTTTTTAGGGACAGAGGTTTACTATTCATTAGGAATGAGGGTTTAAGGTTTTTCGAGCTGAGGGTTTATGGTTTTTTGTGCTTGTGAGTGTAGATTTTATTAGTGATGAGGATTTATCATTTTTTGGGTATGTGGGATTAGGATTTTTTATTGTTTGGGTTTAGATTTTATTGGGGATGAGGGTTTAGGGGTATTTAGGGTTGAGGGATTAGGGATTTTCGCCCTATTTATTTTGGGTATTTAGTGATGTGGGTTTATGGGTTTTTATGGATGAGGGTTTATGTGTTTCTAGAATGAGGGTTTATGCCTTTTGGGGTTGTGGTTTTCATCATTATATTTTGTTGAGGTTTTCGGGGTTCTGCGCTAATGGTTTTGCAGTTTGGGGCTTGGGGTTTTATTGTTTTTGGGGAACAAGATTTAGAGATTATTTGGGATAGGGGATTACTCGTTATTGGGGATGTGGTTTTATGTTTTATTAAGGATGATGTTTTATTAGTTTTGTAGCTTATGATTTTTTCATTTTCGGAGGTAGGATTAAAGGTTTTGGGGATGATGGTTTAGGGGTGTTTGGGTAGATGGTTTATGGATTTTTGGGGATAAGGGTATGTGTGGTTTTGGGGAAGGGGTTTTTAGAGTTTTTCATGAGGATGAATTATGAATTTTTGGTGCCTTGTGATTACTTATTTTTAGTGATTAGGTTTTAGGGGGTTTTTATGTTATTTTAGGGTTTTGAGATATTAGGTTTTACAATTTTTTTATAGATTCGGTTTTATGGTTTTTAAATTCTGATTGTTTAGTTTATTTGGGGATGGAGGTTTTTGCATTTCTATAGTTTAGGGTTTATGTATATAAAGTTATGATGGTATATAGTTCATTGGGGATGATGGTTTAGGTTTTTTTAGAACTGAAGGTTTAGGGGTTTTTGAAGAAGGGAGTTTTATATTTTTTTGAGACTGAAGGTGTTGGGGTTTTGGGGGATCAGGTTTTTATGATTTTGGGGATAAGGTGAAAGGGTTTTTTTATTATGAGGGTTTATGATTTTTTAAGGTATGAGGGTAATTTTTTTTTTTAGGATTATGTTTTTGGGTTTCTTGAGTTAATTATTTTTTGATTTTTGGGGCTAAGGGTTTGGGGTGTTTTGGGGATGAGGGTTTAGGGTTTATTGGGGATAAGGGTATAGGGTTTTATGAGACTGGAATATAAATATTTTTTTGGGATGACAGTTTGGCTTTTTAGGGTAGTGGGATTAGTGTATTTAGGGGTTTATGGTTTAACATTATTTTTGTATTACTATTTACAAATATTTACAGATTACACTTTTAGGGATGTGGGGGTGAGGGTTGTGGGTTTCTTGGGTTGAGGGTTTAGGGTATTTTGGGGTTTATGGTTTAGAGATTTTTAGGGACGAGAGATTAGTGGTATTTTGGGATAATGGTGTATGTGCGTTGGGGGATAAGGGTTTAGTTTTTTTTTGGGATAAGGATGTGTTTTTTTGGATACTATTTTAGGGTTTTTTATGGCTGATTGTATAGGGTTTTTTGGGGATTAGTGTTTATGGAATTTTTGGGTTTAGGCTTCATGGTTTTTCAGGGGATTATTGTGTTTTTTGGTGATGTAGTTTATAGTTTCTTGGGGATGAGGGTTTAGAGTATCTTGGAAGATGGTTTAGTGGTTTTTTTAGTGTAGTGTTTAGTTATTTTTCGGGATGAGGGTTTATGGTTTTTCTGGGGATAAGGGTGTATGATTTTTGGGGTGATGTTTTAGGGTTTTTTTGGGGATGAGGGTTTTGGTTGTTTTGCGCATGGGGGTTTGGGATTTTTTGTGATACTATTTATGGTTTTTTTGAATGGGGGTTTAAAATTTTTGGGGATGAGGGTATATGGGGAATTTGTGAGGTGAGTTTAGAATCTTTTTGGTCTAAAGGATTAGGTTTTTTTTTGGGATTAGGGATTATTGTTTTTGGGGGATTATGTTACAGTTTTTGGGGGGGATGAGTGTATAGGTGTTTTCCTGTAATTATGTTTTTTCACATTTTTGAGGCTTTTGACTTAGAGTTTTTTGGGAGTTAATGTTTAATTTTTTGGCGTTAGAGGGATTATGGATTTTTTTCTAGTGATTATATAATTTTTTGGGGCTACCTGATAACTAATTTTTGGGGTGGAGGGATTAATACTTTTTGGGAAGAGGAGTAATGTTTTTTTGTGGAGAGGGTTTAATGTTTTTTGGGGTTGATGGTTCATGGGTTATGGGTTTGAGTGTATATTGTATTTTCAGAATGAAGGATTAGGGTATTTTGGGGTTAGGAATTATGTTTTTTTTGGTGATTATGTTTTAGTTTTTTTTTTGATTTAGGGGTTTTTTGGGAAGACAGTTTAGTATTTTAGGGGTTTTAGGGTTTAAGATTTTTTGGGGATGAGGGTTTATGGTTTTTTGAGGATGATGTTTTAGTGTTTCATGGAGATTAGGGAATATGGTTTTTTTTTCACTATTTAGGTGTCATTAGGTATGAGGTTTTTGGGGTTCTACTAGCCTAGAGGTTTTGGATTTTTATGATGAGGTTTTAAGGTTTTTTGGGGGTTCATTGTTTAGTGGGTCTTAGTACTGATGGTTTACGTATTCTTGTGGTGAGGGGATAAAATATTTTTGAATGAATGTTAAAGGTTTTTTGGTGCTGAGAGATTATGATTCTTTGGGTATGAGGGGTTATGGTTTTTTTGGATGAGTAGTTTAGGTTTTTTTGAGGATAAGAGTCAAGGGTTTCTTGAAGATAAGGGTTTCGTTTTTTGTTGCTAAGTGTATAGTTTTTTTCTTGGATTATGTTATTGTGAAATTTTTGTATTTGGGTTTACATAATTTATAAGGATTAAGGGTTAGGGATTATTTAGCTCTGAGGGATTAGGGTTTATTAGGTATGATGGTTCCAGGTTTTATAGGCTCATGGTTTATACAGTTTTAGGGATAAGGTTATTTTTTTATTTTGGGATGGGGGTTTAGGTGTTCTGTGATGAGGGTTTTTGGTTGTTTTAATGAGTTTTAATGGGGTTTTTGGGGAATAAGGCATTGGGTGTTTTGGGGGTAATGGTTCAGGGTTGTTTTGTTTGAGGTTTTAGGTTTTTTGGGGAATGGGGATTTAGGTTTTTTTGTGTCTATTACATTCGAGTTTTTGGGAGGTTTTAGGGAATTTGGGTGTTGAGGGTTTAAAATTTTTCAGGGATGATGGTTTAGCGTAATTTTGGGTTGGGGTATTAGGGTTTTTGCAGATTATTATTTAGTTATTTATAGGGCATGGGGTTTTGGGTGTTTTGGGATGGGGGTTTGAGGTTTTTGGGGGCTAAGAGTTATGGTTTTTTAGTGAATAGGGATAAGGGTTTTTTCTGGCTGATAGTTTAGAATTGTTTGGGGCTTTGGGTATTTGGTTTTTTGGGGCTGCCAGTTTAGGTGTTTCTTGATGTGAGGTTTTTTTGTTTTTATTGGGATTCATATTTAGTTTTTTTATGTGTTTTTAGGGTTTTTTATACTTGTGGTTTAGAGGTTTTTGGGTTGGGGCTTTATGGTTTTTAGGGGATGATGATTTTGATTCTTTTGGGGCTATGGGGTTAGTGATTTTGAGTTTGTGGATTTAGTGTTCTTGGGGGATGATGTCTTGGGGATTTATTAATGGTTGTCAGTTTTATGTTATTTGGGATTGAAGGATTGGTATTTTTTAAGACTGAGGGTTTAGTGTTTTCAAGATAATGGTTTAAGGTTTATTGGGGTTGTAGTTTAGGGTTTTCAAGGATCGCGGTTTAGGGTTTTTCAGTGTTTAGTGTTTAGATTTTTTGGGGGATGAGGGGGTAGATAATTTTAAGGATGAAGGTTTTATGGGTTTTTTGGTTTACTGTTTTTGAATTTTATATTTTTTTATTTCAGTTTTTTGGTGCTAAGGGTTTATGGTTTTTTGATAATGAGGGTTTTTAGATTCTTTTGGGCAAGGAGTTTTGGGTATTGTTAGGGTGAGTATTTATTGTTTTTTAGGACCGATTATCTTGGAGTTTTTGGGGATGAGGTTTTAGGGTTTTTCTAGATTATTGGTTTAGGGTTTTCTAGGGATAATGGTTTAGGTATTTTTAGGGGTGGGGGTTTGTGATTTTTTTAAGATGAGTATTTAGGGTTTGGGTTGTTGGTTTTTGGGTTTCTAGCTGGGGGTTTAGGGGTTTATTTGGATCAGGGTTTTGGATTTTTTATATCCAGGGGTTTAGTGATTTCATGTATTATGTTTTTTTGGGTTTTATGGTTGTCATGTTTTACGGTTTTTTAGGGGTGAGTGTATATGGTATTTTGGATTTGAGGGTATTGGATTTTTGGGTCTAAGAGTATGTTTTTTTAACATAGATGAGGGTTTTGGGTGTTTTGGAGATGATGGTTTTGGGTTTTTTTGGGGGTAGAGGGTTTTGTGTTTTTTCGAAGATGATTTATCTCAAAATTATCCATTACATACCATTCTAGATGGTCAAATCCATGGATATCATATTGTGAAGATGCATTATGATCATGATATGGAGTAAAATGAAATATTAATCCAATTAAAAAAATGTAATTTTGGAGGATTATTATCTGCATTATGTGTTTTCCGTCGAGGGAAATAGGTTGTGAGATCCAATGGTAATTTCATGAACATTCTATTTAAAAATACTCATAATGGAGGTCTTGATAGTTAATTTTGAATCCATAAAACCAAGGAGATTCCAATGGAAAATTTCTACTGGCCAAATATGTAATCATACAACCCATAAATTATATCAAGTTGTGGGACATATAGAGTTGAAAAATTCATTTCATGTCTTATTTATACACTCCATTACTTATTATGGTGCATCTATTTGAATATCTCATCATGGTTTTATTTATGTAGTTACCAAAAACCTTAAGATAGTTGTTTTATAAATAGATAGTCCACTGTCATGGATTTCAATGAAGCATTATTTCATATTGCGATACTAAATTTAACAACCATTTTTTTAGGGAATTATGTGGGAAATACTAACTGAATCATATTTTTCATCACTTATATTCACCCTCAAAGTAATAGAAAAATGTAAACTACCAATAAAACTATAGTAACTATTCATAGAACATAATATATAATCAATATGACTGATTTGGATTTACAACATGCAGAAGATGAATCTGCAAAAATCAATTCTCCATGTTCTACCAGCTCACATTTTTCATTTGAGGTGGTTTATTCATTAAACCAAAAAAATCATATTTAATTCTATCTATTGAATCTTGATTATCATGTTAATATTGATGCAATGTAGAAGTAAAAGAATACGGAGAACCATTTTAAATCTATTAGATCTCAAATAGTGAAGTCTAATGAAGCATATATTATATGTGATAACAAGAATCATATGAATGACATTTTCCACGATATAGAAAACATGTGGATTCACCTTTTCAAAGAGTGTTTTCCATACAAAAGGAATGAATGATGGAACCATGTTTTGTAGGGCCATTCATGGTACTAGAAAAAGTAGGAAAGAATTCCTACAATATAGATTTAACAAAAAAATTGTGGTATTTCTACAACATTCAATAGTTTAGATTTATATCGATACATTGATTAATATGATCTGATGAATTTGACAAAAAAATCACACTATCCAAAATGAAATGATATGGACAAGATTAAACAAATAGAAAATATTTTTGGGATTGAAATGAATCATTATCCCAATTTTTAGTCGAAGTGGTCCATCCCACAGTATTTAGTATCCAACAAAACTGTGATCCACAACACACATATTTGTGACCAAAATTAACAAATATACATGGAAAATGAATTAAATTCCAAGAATAAAATTAAATTGGT
This sequence comes from Viscum album, assembly GCA_963277665.1. NCBI lineage: Eukaryota > Viridiplantae > Streptophyta > Magnoliopsida > Santalales > Viscaceae > Viscum > Viscum album. The sequence continues at coordinate 1,533,687,778 of OY728160.1, read as the reverse complement.
AAAAAATATGGATACATTCATCATTAAGAATGATTCTCTCTAATTTAGTAAGTGTGATCATAAATTTTCATGTGATTGTGGTTATTGTGTTTTTCTGTGACTCTTGAGGGCCTCATTCCTTGTAATATGATTTGGGTCATTACGATCAATTTGTTTCATTATATTGTACTATAACTCATCTGGAATGGTGACACATGAATCCTAAAAAATTTGATGCTTGTGGTGAATCATTCTTACTTTATCCTCTTCTGATTTCATAGAATTGGTTTGAAATTCTATAAATGGTGACATGGTCTTTTTTCCATTGGAAAACCATAAAAATTCCTAAAACAAATCATAATCCTATAGTTCCAAAAAAAACCCTTAACCCACCTCCCTAGAATGTCCAAATCTCTATAACCCCAATATAGTTAACCCTAAAACCTTATCATTATAAATCCCTAAACCCTAATAGATGAAAAACACTAAACACTATGCCCTAGAAAACCTGAATCTCATAGCCTCAAAACAACCTAAACCATTAGTATAATAAAACCAAAAACTAGTACTCCTTTCAAAATCTAAACTGTCATTCCTAAACCATCCAACCTAATAAATTGAAAACCCTCTTGACCAAAAAACCATAAATTGTCACCCCAAATAACCTAAAAACGTCATCCTAAATAATAAACTACCCACTCAACCCCAACCAAACTTATACTCTTAGAAAAAAATAACCCATAAACTATCATCCCTAAAAAAACCTAAAATGAAAAACAAACCTAATCCATCATAACTAAAACCCCTAAACAATTAAAAATAACATCCCCTAAACCATAATCTAATATAAAATCTATATCCTCCTCACCAAAAAACAATAAACCCTCATCCCCCAAAACCCCTAAAACATCATCCCACAAAAACCAAAAATACTCATCATCAAAACCCCTAAATCTTATACCTCATAAAACATAAAAACCGCAGTCCAAAAAAACCAAAACACTATACCCCTGAATTCCAAAATCCATTTTCCCCAATAATTTCTAAACGATTAGCACAAAAATCCTAACCAATTATCTCCCAAAACCCATAATCATTCGTCATAAAAAAACAAAAAAAACCTAATCTCTCATCACCAAATAACAATAAATCCACACCAACAAAACTATTAAACCCTTGATCCATAAAAACTATCAACCCCAAAAAATCCTACACAAGCATCCCTAAATGACCCTAAACCCTCATTACAAAGAAATATGAAACCCTAAAACATTGAAAATCCTAAACACTATGCCCCAATAAACCCTAAACTATCACCCCCAAAACACCGTAATAAACTATCCCACAAACCCCCGAAGCATCATCCCTGAAACAGTAAACCCACAGCCCACAAACAACCATGAAACATATGGACAAAAAAAAACTATACCCATACCCACAAAAAACCTAAACCCAATTCCCCAGAAAACTCAAAAATCCTTAGCCACAAAAACCTTAATCCTTAATAACCAAAAAACCCAACCCTTAGCTCCATAAAACTGTATGCTCATTTCAATAAAAAAACCAAAACACTCATCCCAAAAAAACCCTAAAACCTCAACACCAATAAAATACAAAACACTCTGACCCAAAATACCCTAAACCCTCATCCCTAAAAAAACATATACAATCCGACCCAAATGAATCTAAATAGTTAGTACCAAAACAACCCAAACACTCAACCCCCAAAACCATAATCCCAACCACAAAACACTAAACACCCTTCCCTAAAAAACCCTAAACACTGATCCCAAAAATAATACATAACCCTCAGTTCCATAAAATCTGAATCCCCCATCACCACAATCCCCAAAACTTTAGCCCCAAAAGTCCAAAAACAGTCATCCCAAAAAATCCCATTATCCTCATCTAGAAATAACTCCTAACCTTTAGTGCTTGAAAAACAAAACCCTTATGCACCAAAATACCCAGAATCATGATCCAAAAAAAAACCCAAATCTAATACCCCAAAGAACCCCCAATCCCTAATCCCTATAAAACCCCAATTTCACACCCTCAAAACACCACAAATAATCAATCCAAAAAAACCAAACCCTCAACCCAAAAAAAATAACACTCAACCAAAAAATTCAAAACCCTAAAACCCAAAACCCACATCCCCACAAAACCCAAAACCCTCATTCCATATAATCCCACAAAACTTATCCCCATGAAACCCCAAACCCTAAGCCCCTAAAAACCCAAAATTCTAAGACAAAAGACCTCTAACACTCTTCCAAATAAAACCCAAACCGTAATTTGAAAAAACCAAAACCCCCCTGCTCACGAAAATTATAAAACCTCATCCTCAAAATTCCCCAAAACCCCATGTTCAGAAAACCTCAAACCCCCATCCCCAAAAAATCGCAATATCCTAACCCCTTGAGAACCCAAAAACCTAATCCCCAGAATAATTAAACCCCTCAACTTGGAAAAATCACAATCTTCCCCCCCCCCCCCCAGATCACCAAAAACACTCATCCCCCAAATAAATTATACACTCATCCCTAGAAAACCGAAAAACCTAATCAGTAGGAAACCCAAAACCCCCATCCCCGGAAAACTGAAAACCCTCATCCCCAAAAAAACTAAAGTCAAATACCAACAAAAACTTATACCCTATTACCCATGAAACCCTAATCTTCATCCACATAAAACCATAATCCCTCAGCCACATAACCCCTAAAACAAAATACCCATAAAACTCTAAACCCTCAACCCTAGAAAATCATACTCCCTCTTACCCAAAAACCCCCTATTCCTTAATCCCCACAAAGCCACAACTCCTAGAACCTATAAAACCCAAAACCCTCATCAATAGAAATCCATAAAATGTCATCCCTATAAAACACAAAACCATCAGGCCCAAGAAACCATAATCCCACATACCTAGAAAACTGTAACCCTAATACCTATAAAATTGAAAACACTCATTCCCATAAGATCTCAAACCCTCAGTCTCGTAAAACCCTAATCCATGAGCCCAAAAAACCCAAAACACCAACCTTAGAAAACCAAAATTTCTAAACCCTAGAAAATACTAAAACCCTATACTAGAAAACCCTAATCTCCCATCTATATGAAACCAAAATATATCATCACTATAACCCATAAACCCCCAACCCTAGAAAACACTAAAATAATCACACCTATTAATCCCTAGACCCTCAAAACCAATAAAACATTACTCAACATCAGTATAATACGCTAAACCCTCATTAAAATAAATCCTAACCTCTCATCCCCAAAAAACCATATCAATATAGCCACAAAAATCCCCAAACCCTCAATCGTTGAAAAAACCTATACCCTCAGCACCATATAAATCTAAATCCTCACACCCCAAAAATTATAAACCCTAATCCTGGACAAACCCTAATTGCTCAGCCATGGAAAAAAATAAATCATCAGCCACAAAAAACACTAATCCCTCATTCAAAGAAAACACTAAAATGCTAACAATATAAAATCCAAAAACCTCTGCCTCAGAAAACCATAAACACTCAGCCCCTAGAAAGCCTACATTCTCATCCATAGAAAATCCTAAAACCTGACCAATAGAAATACATATAACATCGTCCTCAAAAAAACCAGAATCCTCATCCATATAACACACTACAACCTCATCCCTAAATAACACAGACCCCACAACCCTAGAAAACCCAAATCCCTCATCCCATAAAACAAAAAACCATTATCCCTAAAAGACTCTAATCCCATATCCCGAGAAAACCCAAAACCCATAGCCCTAAAAAACACTGTACCCTCATCCACATTAAACCATAAAACATCATCTCCATAAAACCCTACATGATCCCCCCCCATCAAAAGACAAAAACCCTCCTCCCAAAAAAACCCTAAACATCAGTGAAAAAAATGCATCTAAAGGAACAGACCTATATAAATCTAATCTATATGCCCCATAAAACCTGATTCAATCATCCCTAAAACAACCTAAACTCTTATCCCCCAAATACCATAAACACTCAACCCCAAAACCCAAATACATCACACCTAAAAAAATACTCAAAATGAAACATCACTAATCCCTCAGCCCCCAAAAACTCTGAACCCTTAGCTCTAAAAACTAAATACATTTAGTGCCAAAAAACCTTTAACCACCAGCCCTAAGAAACCCTAAACCCTCATCACCAATAAACCATGAACCCTAACCACCAAAAAACTATAACCCTGTTATGAAGAAACCATATATGATCATCCCCAAAAAATATAAATAATCATCCTAGAAAACCCCTAAATACTCTTCTATAGAAAACAGAAAACCCTCATCCCATGAAAAACATAAACCCTCAACTCTAGTAAACCAAAAATCCTCATCTCGAGAAAAAAATAAACCATCAACCAAATAAAACCCTAAAAACTCATCCTTTAAAACCATAAATCATTATCCTAAAAAAACCAATACACTATTTACTAGAAAATCCTATACCCTCATCCCCCCAAAAAACAAAAAATATCATCCCTAAAAATCCATAAACCCTCAACCCGTAAAAAATTGAACCCCCATACCATGAAAAAAACTAATTCCTTTTCCCCATAAATAAAAAATCACTCATCCCATGAAAAAACTAAAACCTCAACCCCTGAAAAACATTCATATTTTCCCTTGAAAGCTCTAAATTCACATCCCTCAAAAATACTATACCCTTTTCACCAAAATACCCCTAATCCATAGTTCCAAAAAACCCTAAACCATCATCACCAATTGATCCAAAACACTCATCCCAATGAAACCACAACCCAATATACCCTAGATTGTTATCCCCACCAAACTAGAAACAATCATCCACAAAAATCATGAGTCCCTCATCCCAAAAAAACATTTAACTCTCATCCCTAATAAATCCTCAAACCCTCGGCCCCAAAAATCAAGAAACCCACATTCAAAAAAACCCCACACAATCATCCCAAAATAACATGATCCATTAGGACAATAATCCCTAAACCGTAATCCCTAAATACTGATAAACACTCAGTCCTGGAAATTAGTAAAACCTTAGCCTCAAAAAATCCAAAACCCTCAACCCCAAAAAAACCCAGAACCATCAGTCACAGAAAACCCTAAACCCTCATCACTAGATAATTATAAACCCTTAGCTACAAGAAAATGTAAACCCTTATCCACATAAAACACTAATTCATCATCCCTTGAAAACCTGAAACAACCATCCCAAGAAAAATATAATACATCATCACCATAAAACCCAAAATACTCATCCATAGAAAATCATAAACTATCATCCCCAAAAAATAATGAAGCCTCACACCCAAATAATCATGAATCATGTGCCACAAAAAACCATGAACCCTTAGCCTAGATAGTCCAAGAACCCCCATCCTAAAAAAACCTAAACGCTCACCACCCAAAAACCCTAGAAACAATTCCCAAAAAAACACATAATGTTATGGCCCAAAAAACACTAAAATCTTATTCCCCAAAACCTTAAACAATCCACCCAAAAAATCATGGAACCAACAACTCCGAGAAAACCAGGAACTAGATACAAGAAAACTCTAAACCCTAAGAACAATAATCCCTGAATTCTCATCACCAGAAAACCCTGAGCATACATCCCCAAAAAGAAATAAAACCTTGTACAACAAAATTTTTGAACCCTCATCCCAAATAACACTAAACCTACATTCCCAAAATACCTTAAACCATTTCCAGTAAAAATCACAAACCACTTATCCCCAAATAACATTAAACCCTCTTTCCTAAAAAACCCTCAACCCATATCCCCACAAAACCCTAAATAATCGGTATCAAAATACACTAAACCCTTATAAAAAAAATTCCATCATCCATAGCCCCACAAAAACATTAAAACCATATCCTAAAAAAATCTAAACACATAGCCAAAAAAAACCCACACTCCTCAACTCTATAAACTCCTAATCCCTCAGTGAAGGAAACTATAAATAGAAAAAAAATCCTAATACCCTTAGTCCATTAAAAATAATCAACCATTTCCCCCAAAAACTCCTTAACCCTATCCCCTAAAAAACATAAACCCTTATTCCCAAATAACATTAAAAACGCATCCCCCAAAAAACCCTGAACCGTCAGACTCCAAAAACCCTAAACCCATAGCCCCCACAACTATGAACCATTATCTACCAAAATATGTTAACCTAAAAACCCAAAATATTATAAACCCTAATCCACAAAAAATTTAAATCCTCATCCATAGAAAACTGAAAACACTCAACCCAAAAAATACTTAAACACTCTTCCCTAAAAAACCCATAACAGTAGCACCAAAAAACCCAAAACCCTCATCATCGAAACCCCTAAACCGTGAGATCCAAAAAAATACCTAAACCCTCATACCACAAAATTCATAAATTCCGAACACAAAAAAACCCTAAATCCTCATCATAAAAACATATAAATTCTAATCCCCAAATAAATCAAAACCCTCAAACCTAAAAAATTCTAACTATATTACCTAAAAACCCTTAACCCCAGTCACAAAAAATGAATAAAATTTTATTGAAAAAATTTCTTGAAAATTGCATATAAAAAACCATGAACTCTAATCTGAAAAATCCCTAAACCATCATACTAAAAAACTCAATAACCTCCATCCCCAAAAAACAATGTAACCCCTTCCCTAAAAAACCATGAACCTTTAGCTTCAAGAAACCCTATACCACATCCACCCAAAAAAACATATAACCTCATCCCATAAGAAACATGAATCCTAGAAAAATCCAAAAAACCTGATCCCCAAGAATGCCTAAGATGACACCACAAAAATAACACCTCATCCCTATACCCCAAAAAACAAAAATCACTCGACCACAAAAACCAAAAACCCTTATCCACAGAAAACACTGAACGCTCAGACACAAAAAACACTAAACAAAAATCCTAAAAAATCACCAAATCTCTTCTTAAAAAATAATAAACCCTCTACCCAAATCCTAAAGAAATATTATACCCTCAATGACCATAATAAAAACATACACTCATACCTAAAAAACTCTAAACCTCCAACAATGATCAACTCTCAAAACACTGACCCAAAAATTCCCAAACCCTCTTCCCAAAAAACCCTAAAACCTCATCCACAAAAAATTCATAAAAACTCCTACTAAACCCAATCATTCCATCCCAAAAAAACCCTAAACCATCATCCTAAAAAACATTCAACTAATTTCCCCAAAACATCCTCGACACATAACCCCAAAAAACCCTAAATAATCATCCAAAAAAACTGTCATCACTTACCCTCAAAATACACTCTAACCAAAGCCTGAAAAACCCTCAACCCATATCCCCCAAAAACTCTAAATCCCACACACTTGAAAACACTAATCACTCATCTATAAAACCACTGTATCCTAAACCCCACATAAAACCTAAACCCTCATCCCTAAATGTCCCCAAGCTCTCAACCCAAAAAAAACTTTAAACTTTTATCCAAAAAACCCCCACAACCCCAATCCCCAAAAACCCTCTTGACTTAGTTGAAAAAATACCTAAACCCTCATCCTAAAAAAATTCATTACCCACATATCTAAAAACCCTCAACCATCAGCCCCAAAAACGCTAAAACCATATCCTAAAAAAACATTATCCCATAATCACTAAAAAACTGAAAACATCTAACACAAAAAATCCGAAACCCACATCTATATAAAACTACGAGCCCTAAACATCAAAAAACCCTAGACGCTACTTCCCATGGCATTCATCACCCATCCATAATAATCCCCCAAATTTCATCCTATAAAATCCTTCAACCCCAACCCCCAATCTACCACAACCCCTTATCCCCCCAAAACCCCAAACCCTTAACCCCAAAAAATCCACAACCAACAGTTCCAATAACCCATCAAACCTCACCCCCAAAAAACCCCCAACCATTTGAACCAAAAACCACAACCCTAAGTAATAAATAATATGAACCCTTATGAATAAAAAAGTTAAAATCCTCCACTAAAAAAACCATAATCCCTTCCAAAACCCTAAAGACTTTTCCCAAAAACCCAAAACCCAAATCCCCAAAATATAGTAATCCCTAAAAAACAAAAATAGACCCTAATCCTAAAAATCCATACACCCACATATCCTATAAACTATTCCCCAAAAAAACACAAGTCCTCATCCTCAAAAGATCCGTCAAACATCAAGAAAAAAAATATAAACCATTATCTCAAAAAAATATTTAACCCTCAGAACTCTAAAAACCTAATAACATTGCCTAAAAAACCCTAAACCCAAATCCATAGAAAACCATAAACCCTATTCCATAGAAAACCCGTAATTCTAATCCTTAAAAATCCCTACAACCTTAACCCAAAAAACCATAAACCCTTTCCCATTTAAAATCATAAACCCTATTCACCAACATACCATCTACCCTCATCCCCCAATAATGGTAAAAACTCAACCCCAAAAATCCCTGAACCCAAATACCCAAAACCCATTGAACTGTCATACCTATAAGCCAAAACCAACAGCCGAAAAAACCATCAAGCCTCTCCTCAAAAAAAAAAACACTCAACATTTATCCCCATAAATAAAATAAACCCTAAGCCCCAATAAAATCTCTACAGTCATCCCCATAAAACCATATACCCACAGCCTCAAAAATAACTCATCCCATATCCTCAAATAATCATTTACCCCAACCCCTAAAAACACCAAACCATCAACACCAAAAGACCCTCAACACTTATCCCCAAAAATCCCTACACCCTCATCCTCAAAAAACACTAAACCGTCCACCTAGAAATCCCATAACCCTCCTCCCCAAAAAAATCAACCATCACCCCCAAAAAACCCTACACCCTTAGTGCGAAAAACCCTAATATCGTAGTCCAAAAAACCCATCATTCTACCACCATAAAAACCCTCAACCCTCATCCATAAAAAAACCCTCAACCAAAATCATCAGAAAACCCTCAACCATCATCCAAACCTAACAATCATCCATAAGATCTAAAGAATACTCAAATGTTATCCCTAAAAACCATCAACACTAAGCCCCAAAAAACCATCATCCCACATTCCCAAAAAACTCTTAACTTATCCCTAAAAACTCCTCAACCCTCAGACCCAAACATCCCTCAACCGTCATTCCCAAAAAACAATCAAACCTTTGACGCAGAAAACCCTCAACCCTAATCACCAAATAACCCTCAAACCCAATGAAACTCAACTTTCAACCCTGAAAAAACCATCATACATCATCCCCATATAAATAAAAACCCCCAAAACTAAAAAACCCTCAACCATCAATCCCAAAAAAACCTCAATCTTCTATCCTACAAACCCTAAAATATCAAACCTAGAAAAGCTGAAAGCATCTGGAAACAAAATTGGTCAGACCTCAACCAAGAATATATCAATTATCATCACAAAAAATACCAAAAATCATCATCCATAAAAAACCTTCAACTCACAGCTCCAATACTCTACACTCTCAGACACAAAAACACCCCAACCCTCATCCCCTAAAAACACTAAAATGCCATCCCCAAAACCCTCAACCCATAGCCCAAAAAATACATTAAACACCTAAACCTAAAAAACCCTCAACAATCCAGTCCAAAAAATAAAAAACCCTTATCTTCAAAAGACACTAAATCCATAGCCCGAAATCATGAAACAATCATAACCCCATACCACTCAACACACTTCCAAAAAATCCCTCAACACCCATCCTTTAAAAACATCATCCTTATTAGCCAAAATACCTAAACCCAAATAAAAAACCCATAAACCCCCATCCCTAAAATCCTTAAACACTATAGCATAAAAAATCCTAAAATATAATCCCCCAATAAACATGAACAGTCATCCCCATGAAACACTTAACACTCAAACAAAAAAGAACCCTGAACCATCCTCCTATAAAAATCCTAAACACTCATCCCTAATAAACCATGAACCATAATACCCAAATAAACATGAACCATATTTTCCAAAAACCATGAACACACAAGACCAAAAAACCCCAAACTCTCATACACAAAAAAAAAATCCGAACCCTCATGAGAAAAAAAACACTAAACTGTTAGCCCCCCAAAACCCAGAAACCGCATCATTAAAACCCCAAAACCTTTTTCATCCAAAAACCTTGAACCCCTATCCCCAAATAATCGTGAAACCTCAACCTAGAAAACACTAAACCTTCAACAAAAAAACCCTAAAACCTCATCAATAAAAAACCCTGAACACTTAGACAAAAAATGATTTAAACCTCAACCCTAAAAAACAGAAAACCATCATCCTAAGGAAAACCAAAAACCTATCCCCCAAAACCAATGAACCCTCATTCCATAAAAACCCTAATCGCTCAACCCCAAAAAACTGAACCTCCACCCAAATAAAACATCTACCCTCTTCCCTAAAACCCTCATACATCATCACCAAAAATTACATATACCTCTGTCCAAAAAAAACAGTTGGGTAAAAAAATATGAATCATCAAAAAGACCCTAAAACAAGAGTAACAAAAAACTAGAAGCCACATCCTCAAAAAAGTTTGAACCCTGTGCCCCAAAAAAAGAGGAACCCTCATCACTAAAAAACACTACTCTCTAATGCACAAAGAACTAAGAATCATCAAACCCAAAAAATACTCTAAACCCTTATATAAAAAACCTAGAGTCATTGGAACCAAAAAACCATGACCATTATCAATAGAAAACCATGTTCCCTCAGTCCTAAAAAACCATAACCTTCAACCACCAAAATTACTGAAGCCTCAATCTCAAAAGAAACCCTGAACCCTTAGCCACTAAAAACACTAAACCCTCATCCCCTAAAAACACTAAACCCTAAAACCATAAAAACCCTCAAACCCTATCCACCAAAAAACCTGATACTTGTCAAAAAAAATCCATCAACCTAATTCCCCAAAAATTCTTGAACCCACTTCCCCATAAAATATGAAACCTTCAGCCCTAAAATAACCATAAATTCATAGTAAAAAAAACAATAACACTCCACACCAGAAAGCCCTCAACCCTCTACCAAAATAATCGTAAACTCACAGTACCGAAAGTCACCCAACCCATGGACACAATCAAATGGGAACCCCTAGCACCAAAAACCATCAATCCCCATACCCAAAAAACCCACACCTCAAAACAACCTAAATCCATTGTCCACAAATCCCTAAAACCTAAACCCCAAAAAACCATAAACATTGTTCCACAAAAAAAAAATCCCAGTTACCCAAAATACCCTCTCCCCAAACAAACCCTCAACCCACATCCCTAAAATAACCACAAACCCTCAGCCACAAAAAAACCATCAACCATCATCCCAAAATCCTTAAACTATCATCCCAAAAAAATCATCAATATACAATACAAAAAACCTTCAGCTGTCAGACCCTCCCCCAAATCTACACACCACTCAAAAAAAAAACAATCAAAACTCATCAAAAAATACCCTATGGAATTAACCCCGAAAAACACTCAACCCCCTGAGGTGTAAGTATTTTGGGGTTCAGTGTTGAGGGATTTTTAGGCTATGGGTTTAGGTTTTTTTAACAACGTTCTTAGGGTTTTTGGGGATTATGGATTTATTGGTTTTTGGGGTTGAGAGTATTTTATTTTTTTGGGATGTGTATTTGGATTTATATGGGATTTGGTTGTAATGATTTTTTTGGGTTTAAGGGTTTAATATTTTATTGGGCTGGGTGATTAGGGTTTTGGGGGGCCAAGGGTTTAGGTTTTATTGGGATGAGGGTTTATAGACATTTGGGAAATAGGGTTTATATTTTATGTGGGAAGAGGATTCAATGTTTTTTTGACAAAGGGTTTCGTGTTTTTTGGGATGATAGTTTAGGGGTTTCTGAGATGTGGGTTTAAGGTTATTTGTGTAAGTGAAATACGTGTTTTTTGTTGAGTGTTTAGTTTTATTGTGGCTAAGTAATTTGTTTTGGGAATGAGGGTTTCATTAATTTTGAGGTGGTTGGGTTAGTATTTTTTTCAGTTGAGGTTTTAGGGTTTCGTAAGTATGAGGGATTAGGGTTCTTGGGGGCTGAGGGTGTAGGGTTTTTTAGGGATGGGGAATTTGTAATCTGGGGCTGAGGGATTAGCATATTTTGGTGTTGTGTGTTTAGGATTTTTGTTTTGGTTTATGATTTATTATTTTTTGGGGTTGAGTGTTTTGGGTTATATGTGGTTGTGGGTTCATGGTTTTCTGTGGATATGGGTTCATTGTTTTTTGGGGATGGGGGAATATGGTTTTTTATAGAGAGGGTGTTTAGTTTTTTGGGGATGAGGGTTTTGTTTTTAGTAGCGTTTTGGGATTTAGGTTTTTAGAGATGACGTCTTAGGGACTTTTGGTGGTGAGGTTTAGGGATGTTTATGGATGAGGGATTAGGGTTTTATGGGGATGAGGGTTTAGAGTTTTTTTGGATAGAGGGTTTAGTTTTTTTTTGGTCATATGGTTTTTAGTTTATTTGGGGGGGGGGGTTGTGGGATTATATTTTTTGGGATGTGTGTTTACATTTTTTTAGGGTGGATAATTTATTCTTTTTTGAGGTAGAGTGTTTAAGGGTTTTTTAGATAAGAGTTTATGATTTTTTTGGCTATGGGTTTTGGGTTTTCTAGGCCTAAGGGTTTATTATTTTTTCTAGGAATGAATGTTAAGGGTATTGTAAGACTAGGGGTTTTTGGTTTATTGGGAAGAAAATTTAGGGGATGATGGTTTGGGGTTATTTTTTTCTATGCATTATGGTTTTTTGAGGGTAAGGATTTAGGGGTTCTATGGCTAAGAGTTTATGTTTTTTAGGTTTTAAGGTGTTTTGGTGGAGAGCGATTAGTGTTTTTTAGGTTGAGGGTATATGGTTTCATGGGGATGGTGGTATATGGACTTTTGGGGATAAGGTTTTAGGTGGTTTTGGGTTGAGGTTTTCATGTTTCTTGTTTTTTATGTTGAGGGTTTTGGGTTTTCCTAGGATTAGATTATCGGTGTTTTGGGACTGATGGTTTAGGGTTTTTCTGGGGCTGATTGTTTTGGAATTTTTAGTGATGACAATTTATAAGAATTGGGGTGATGGTTTAGGGTAATTTTTGGTTGTCTGTTTATTATTTTTTAGTGAATAGTGTTTATGGTTAATGATGATTAGGGTTTAGGGTTTTTTATTATAGATGTTTTAGGGTGTTTGTTGTTGGTGGTTTAGGGGTTTGGAGGAGGAGGCTGTTGGATTTATTTGAACTTATGGTCATATGGACCATATTAAAAAAAATAGAATATTGATAGGTTTAATATGAATTTTATTTCCTACTATTATTCAAAATGGGAGATCCCTCACTTTTTCAATCAAAAACAATGGTAGTCCATAAAACTCATATTTGGTGCCCAATATTAAATATTCACATGGAAAATGAATAAATTCATAGCAATACAATAATCAGTAGAGATAACATATATAACAGAATCATAATGATGGAATACAACTCATTTAGTAAATACGATCATTAATTTTCATTTGAAAGTGGTTTATTTTATATCAATGTGACCTATATGTTCCAGAAGCATTGTAACTAGATTTCTGTTATTGAAATATCATTATTATATCATTATAATGTATTTTCACCAATTTTTAGTTATTACATAATAATCCTATGAATTTTGAATCATTTTATGAATCATTCTTGCTTTATCCTTTTATCTTTTCTCTGAATTGATGGTATTTTTGGTGAAAATATCATTAAGCTTGGAGAAACCTTAGAAGGTGGTGAAGCCTTTTCACCTATTCATTTTAGAACATTTCACTAATCCATATTCACTATCATGTTTCATACATCTGATGAAGCCTCATTTTTTTATCAGAGCTACGGTTCCCATGAATATGTTCTTCCATATTCTTCTAATTAATATCTAGAAAAAAAACATATACAAAATGGTTCCTAAATGAAGAAATTATACTCCTCCTACTCCATGTAAAATATCTAATGCATAGATAAAATCATAAATTACTAAAACTAGTGTAAAACATGCTCATCTATTAAAAGAAACACAATATTAATCTCCTCCACCACAGTGTTGTACCCAACATCCATCTCTATATAATTGGCGCAATCTGACACCATTTTATGAAAATAAGAGAAATGGAAATGATCCCAGTGATTAACTGGAGGAAAATAGAAGAATAATAGATGATAAAAATGTTGAATTGGGAATGATGAATGAAATTCCAAATTTTTAAAAGAGTATGAATTTGGATGAATTTCTAGATTGTCTATGGGGAATCGAATGAAACATTGATTTTAAGAATTAATCCAATGGGAAGTGAAAGGTAAAAATTCATAAATTTAATGAGTACGTGTATGTTTAGCAAGAATATATGATGAAATAAAGGGAATGTGATAGGAATGATAATATAATCTAATGGTAGAATCTAAAAAATACATCAATAAGATGAGTCCTACAAAAAAATTGATTAAATAGATTTATTTTTGGAATTCGTATCTTCAAAAAAGGAGATAAATATATTAAATAGTAAAATAAATAGTTTTATCAATTTTTATTTTTTGTAATGTTAAAAAATAAAATAAAAATATATTGTGTTGGTTTTTGTTGGATTAAATGAACAAATTTTTCATTAAGTAGAGTTGCAACCATACAATTAACTTGTTGAAGCTTTGAAGCTATAAATCAAAGAGGAAAAGTAAAAAAGAATATCTCAAAAGAACAAATGTCTAGGAAGCATAATTGTGGTATATAATTTTGAAATTTATTTCTATAAATAAATATATTTCTACTGATAAGAAATTTGGAAGGAATAATATGATGGACAAAAGGAATGATATGTCTATGGAACTACCAAATGAAAAATTGAAATCCTTTTAATTTTGAAATTGAAAGTGATCCAAATTTTATTTTTGTTTTCATATTCAGTCTGATTTCCCTTAAAAAATTGTTACTATAATGTAGATCAAGGATAAAAGAAATTAAATCAATGTGGATGAACATGGTAGTGATGAATATTAAAATGGTGACCAAGTTGTGGAAGAAGTTGATGTGGTTTAAATGCAAAATCTATAAAGAGTTTTTCAATCTCATATCTAACAATAATATGACCATTGATAAAACATAATCCAAACTAATTTCATAATAAATAAATAAATAAGAATGGTTATTATTTATAGTGATATTTGTACGAATTAATCCTCAATAACACTATTTGAGAAAATGAATCTTCTAATTTATAATCATTGTTGGCCATACAAACTAAAACAGATGAAACTTTGGGGCACATTTCAACTAAACAAATAGGTTCTGGTTTCATTTTCCATTATAAAGAACAATATTAATGAGAAATTATATTATTTTTTAATTTGAATTATTGTAACATGTTGTTGGGAAGGACGATACACTTTGACAAGAATGTGGAATAATATTTGAGGAACATAATAATATTCATTACAATCTCCTCAAATGAATATTACACATTCTCCATTGATTCCATCACAAAATTTTCAAATGATCCCAATGGTGTCCTATTTATCAATAAACCTAATGTGGAGTAATTAATGCATAAAAAGAATCCTTTTTGTCTATATTTATGATGTATAATTCAATATAGGAAGAGATGATTTGTTATCATCAATTACCATATTCTATGATTGAGTTATATCATAATGTATTCCTAATATCTTCCATAGGATTACAACCCATTAGAGGCATTGAACATAAAATTTATTTTGTACCATGTTTGAAATTTCCAAATAAATTACTATATATGTTTAAAAATAAAGAATCAATGGAATTTTAGGGTAAATTGGATGACTTGATTGATCAAGGACATAAAAGGAAATGTTTGATATAATGTTATATTCTAGCACTGTTAGTTCAAAATTGTGATGGAATGGATCCCATGTGAATTGATAAAATATCAATCAACAACATTAATATAAAATACTAGCATCTCATTCAATTAGTAGATGATATGATTTCCAAAATTATATTGGTCAATAATCATTTAAATGTTTGATCATTGGAGTGGATGCCACGAGATTCTAATAATGGATGGGGATGCATTCAAAATAGAATTCAAAAAAAATTGTGGATTTTTTTGAGTGGATTGAAATTCCATTCAAACTCTCTAATTCTCCTAGTACATTCAATCAACTCAGGAATAATTTTGTGAAACCATTTATTTTTAATTTTTTTTATTTTTTATCCGATTAATAATTTGATTTTGAAGAAGTATTTAGAGATATATTTGAATCAAATTTAGTAGGTATTGGGTATTAGTAAAAAACAAAATCCATATGGAAAGATATAAGTGTTTTAATTATTTTCAAATAATGTGGTGTTTTTAAAAAAATGTTTTATCCAAAAAATGTATCACGATAGATCAATCAAATGCGAATGAAATCAAGTCCTGGACACATCTTGAATCTAATATTGAAATAATATGCTTTAAATGTTTGGTATTTTTTATCATTTCCTTGTTTCAAATTTGAGCATTGTCTTGGAACCCATAACAAAATTCAAAAAAATGGGATCTTTCAGTGTTCTAAGGTATAAAATGAAGCATTTGAAATTATTTATAATTGGTTGTGTGAAGCACAAATTTCATAATTACTTAATTTTGAAAAAGTATTTGATTTGTATTCTGATTCATGTGGAGTAAGTATCGATACAGTTCTTACCCAAATAATGTGTCCGAATGAATATTTAAATGAGAATGTTAATAATTTAAGGACTAATTAAAACACTGATGACTAGGAATTTAATGCAATTATGAGGTCCATAGATCATTGGACTAATTATTTTTGAAATTTTTTTCCTGTTTACCATCATGTATTGAGATTTATTAATGGTAAATTCCATCATATATTGAGTCATGAAATGTGGGTGGAATTCTTCCAATCATTTTCAATTATGTCCAAATACAATATTATTCAATATAACCCAGTGGCTGATAGATTACCTCTAAGGAATTCATTACATACCATTATAGATGCTATAATTATTGGATTTCAGCATATGAAAAAGGATTATCAACATGATATGGAGGTAAATTCTATTTTAATCCAATTAAAACATTATTTTTTGGATAATAATTATATACATGATGGTGTTCCCTTCATGAGAAACATGTTATATTCTCTAAATTATAATTACAAGGGAATTATCATCTTAGAGACTCATGTAAGAGGATTTTATGGTAATTTTTTCATCCAAAAACCATGGTGATACTAGTGGTGAATTTATATTGGAAAAATATCTAATCAGATGTCCATGAAATTATTTGAAGATATAGGACATGTCAAAGTACAAAGAGTCAATTTGGTCCTCGTTTATACACACTCTTACATATTCTACAGATACCAAAAGAATATCTTATAATGGATTTAATTATTTATTTACCAATTTATGATGATGATTTTATATCAAATAGTTCATTTTCCTTAAGTAAATTTTTTGTATCATTGAATATGATAGAGTCCCTAAATTTCTCATCCCTTTTTAGAGGACATTAGGGAGGAAACACAGTATGAAGAGTACCTTCTGCACCTCCCATCACCCTCAAAGTGAATGTAAAATTGTTGTTACCAATCATACATTTGGATATATTCTAATATCATTTTTTAATTAGACTTGATAGATTGGGATTTCTTTATTATACAAATTTAATTTTAATTAAATATATCTCTATGTGCTTCCAATCGACAGTCTCTATTTGATTTGGTTAATAGAATCAATCAAATAAATCATACAGATTTATTCTCTCTATGTATTGATTTTCAAGTTATTATTGATGTGGAGTAGAAGGTAACAAAGATAATTAATCTTTATGAAGATAGTTGAGCTCAAATAGATATGTTTAATTATTCATATAAGATTTGAGATAATGGGAATTGGATGTACTCCATTTTCTAACATAGAAAAAATGTGTGTATTCACCATCACAAAGACACATTCCCATCCAAATGGAAGGGAGATATGGAACTAGAATATGATCATCCATTAAATTTTCTTGAATTAATAAGAAATAATTCCCACAATATCAATTTATCAAATTATTGGGGTGGTATTTATGCAATATTCAACAATTGGGATTTATCTCCTTACATTTAGGTAGACGATACCACAAATTTTTGGGTAACTACTAACTATTATATAGGGGATTATATGGACCACATCCAACCCTTGAAGAATATATTTTTTATTAACATGAATTTTAAGAAAAATTTCTGTTTGAAATGGACCATATTGTTCTTTTTTGTTCCAAAACAATAGTGGGCCAAATCACACTTATTTAGGGAAAAATGACATATCCACTTGGAAAATTGAAGGAAATGCATAGAAAGTCAATTTAGAGAAGTCATATCATGGATAAAACAACCGTTAGAAATTTCCCTACATTAGTTTGTGGGGTGATAAATTACCAAGGGAAAGCTTTTTTCACTTTTTATAGGACCATTGAGTTCTTCCATTACATGTAATTCAATTTTTCTCATTAAACTCACTTTATTTTATTTTATAAAGTATTTTCACTCATTTTGAATGGTTAAACATTAATTATAATAACTTTTATGATTTTTTTGAATCATTTTTTCTTTATCCTCTTTTATTTTTCTCGAATTGGGGGTTCATCTATATTGTAGGTGACTATGTCTTTAATAATAGATAAGCCTCAGGGGGTGTTATTATTGTTTATACATGGGAATTATACTACATTTTATTGATCCATTATCACTTACTCATTTCATTCCTCAGCTAACTCCTCATAGGGTTCAGGAAATTTTTTTGGAGATAAGGGATTGGGGTTTTTTTGGCTGAAGGTTGAGTGTTTATATGGATAAGGGTTTATGAATTTTGTGGGGTATAGGTTTAAGGATTAATTGGGTTCAGGGATTGGGGTTTCTTATGGCTCGGTGTTTATGGTTATTTTGGGGATGAGGGTTTAGGGGTTTTTGTGGATATGGGTTTTAGTGTTTTTTTAGTAAGAGATTTTTCTATCTTTTAGGGCTGAGGGAATTTGGTTTTTTGTAATAGGGTTTGGGGGTTTTTATGGTGAGTGTTTCGGATTTTTAGGGATGATGTTTTATTGGATAATTGTGTTGAGGGTTTGGTTTTTTTGGGAATGAGGGTTCATGGTTTTTTCGTTTGGAGGGATTATTGTTTTTTGGGATGTGGTTTTAGAGTTTTTTGCTTCTTAGGTTTTAAGGTATTTTAGTCTAGGAGATTAGGGGATTGGGGGAGAAGATTTTAGGTATTTTTTCAGGATAAGGTTTTTCGGTATTTTAAGGATGAGGGTTTAAGGGATTTAGGGGAAAATGGTTTTTTGTATTACTTGGGAATGGGGTTTATGGATTTTTAATGCAAAGTGATCAGTTCTCTTTTGTGGATAAGGGTTTAGTGTATATTTGAATATGTGGGTTTAGGGTTATTCTGGGTGAAGGGATTAGTGTTATGGAATATGCTTTATTGCTTTTTTGGGCATTGGGTATAGGTTTTTTAAGGGATGAGGATAATGTTTTTTTCTTAGTAGATGTTGTTTGGGTTTTTTGGGGGATGTGGGTTTCAAGGTTTTTGGAGCATTGGGTTATTTGTTATTTAGGTATGTGGGTTTTTGTGTTTTTGGGGATAAGGGTTTAGTGTTTTTCGGACTATTTGTTTATTATATTTTGTTAATCAGTGCATTTTGTTTTTTTGGTGGTGATTATTTTGGAGGTTTTGGGGTTTTGGGGTTTAAGGGTTTAAGGGATTTTGGGGCTTAGGGTTTATGGGTTTTTTGGGGCTGATGATTTGTAGTTTTGGGGGAAGAGGGAATAAGGGTTTTCCAGGATAAGGGTCTAGGGTTTTCTAGGGATGATGGTTAAGTGATTTTTGGGGATGGGTGGTCATGTTTTTTTAATTATAGGGATTAGCGGTGTTTGGGGAATAGTGTATATTATTTTTAGAGTAGAGTTTCTTGGGTTTATTGGGATATAGTGTTTACAGTGTTTTGGGGATGATGTTTTATTGTAATCTGGCCATGAGCGTTGAGGGGTTTTTTGGGGAATTAAGGTTAAGGATGTATTGGGGATGATAGGTTAGTTTTTTTTAGGTATGTGTATTCATATATATCATGGGATGGGGGATTATTGTTATTTTGGGATGGAGGTTTAGTATTATTAATGGATGGGTGTTTAGGGTTTATGAACGATGAGGTTTTAGGGTTTCTTTGGGATTAGGGTTTAGGGTTTTTAGGGATAAGGTTTTATGGTTTTTTTGATGATTAGAGTTTGTGTTATTTTATGGATGATGATTTAATGATTTATGGGGTAGAGGGTTTAGGGTGTTTGAGGAAGAGGTCTTACGATTTTTCATGATGAGAGTTTATTTTTTTGAGAGATGAGGGTTTAGCTTATTTTTGAGCTATATGTTTATGGTTTTTTCTTTTTATAGGGATTAAGTTTTTATGGAGATTAGTATTTATTGTATTTCAGAGTTTAGGGTTTCTATTTTTTTGCTTCCACGGGTTTAGAGTTTTTTTGGATCAGGTATAAATTATTTACTGGGATGATGTTTGGGGGATTTTTGGGGATAATGGTTAAGGTTACTTCGGATTTAGTGTTTAGGTATTTTTATGGCTTATGGTTTAGGGTTTGTGGGCGCATTATGGTGTAGGATGTTTTAGGAATATGGTTTTGGGGGGTATTGGGATGAGGGTTAAGGGTTTTTTTGGGCATATGATTTATTGCTTTTTGGGTTGAGGGATTGGGGGTTTTTTGGGGAGGGTTTGTTTGTGGATCTGGAGATGAGGATTTAGTGGTTTTGGGATAGGTGTATTTTGGATTTTTTTGGGTCTGGTGGTTTAGGGTTTTTTGGTGTTGAGGTATTAAAGGCTATTAAGGATGGTTGTTTAGGGTTTCATGGGGATAATTGATTGTGGGATTTGGGGGTGAGTGTTTTTGGTTTTTTGGTGCTGATGCATTATGTTTTTTATTTATTGTGGGTGTAGGTTTTTTTGGGGATTATAGATTCAGGTTTTCGGTATGAGGATATAGGATTTTATGGGGATGAAGGTTTAGGGTTTTGGGGGTTGAGGGATTTGGTTTTTTTGTAGATGGGTGCTTAGGGTTTTTTAATAAGATGGATTAGGGTTTTTGTGGTTAATGTTCTAGGGTTTTTTAGAGCACAAGGTTTTGGTTTTATTTGGGACAGTCTGATAGGGTTTTTTAGTGTTGAGGATTTAGGAACTTTTTGGGAATGAGGGTTACGTTTTTTGGGGCTGAGGGTTTAGGGTTTTTGGAGGATGAGTATTTATTGGTTTTGGGAGTTGAGGATTTTTGGTTTTGGGGATATGGGTTTAAGGTTTTTTGTAGATGTGGGATTAGGGTTTCATAGGTTTTATGGTTTAGGGTTTTTTTGGATGATAATTTTAGGTTTTTTAGAGTTGATTTTTTACTGTTTTTTGTGGCTAAGAATTCAGGGGTTTGGGGTTGACAATTTATGGATTGTTGGGGATGAGTTCATAGGAGTGTTTGTGGCTGTAAGTGTAATAGTTTTCTAGGTGAAAGTTTAATGGTGGTTTGGGGAAATGGGTTTTTGGGATTTTTGTGTATGAGGGTTTAGTTTTTTGGGGGTCTGAGGGTTTACAGTTTTTTTACCGAAAAGGATTTAGGTTTTTTGTGGATGGATGTTTAATTGTTTTTAGGTCTATTGGTTTTGGAGTTTTGGGGGCTATGAGTTTTTGAGTTTTTTGAGATGAGGGATTATATGTTTTTGGAATGAGGTTTTAGGGTTTATGGGATAGATGGATTAATGTTTTTTAGGGACGTGGGTTTTGAGTTTTTTGCCGCGTAGTTTTTTTTTGGATGAAGGTTTAGTGTATTTTTAGGCTGAGTGTTTAATATTTTCTTAATCATATGGTTTTTTATTTTTGTGCCTATTTGTTAGGGTTTTTTGGGATGGGGGTTTTTGAGTTTTTTGTGATGTATGTTTGGTTGTTTTGTTGGATGAGGGTTTATGTAGTTTTGGGCTACGGGTTAATGGTTTTTTAAGGGATGGGGGTTATTGAATTTTTTGGAATTATGTGTTAGGGTATTTGAGTACAACGGTTTATTGTTTTATGTGGGCATGGATTAGTGTTTTATATGGATTAAGGAATATCTTTTCTGTGGTTGAGGGTTTCCATTTTTTAGGCATGAGGGTTTATGGTTTTTTGGGGATGAGGTATTAGGATTTTTTGGTTGAGTGTTTAGTTTTTTTTGGGGCTGAGGGTACATGGAATTTTAGGGATGATGGTTCATGGTTTATTATAGTGGGGGGGATTAATGATTTTGGGGCTTTGGTTTATGGATTTTTTTGTTAGAGAGTTTTGGTTTTTTTGGGTCTTAGGGTTTAGTTTTTTCAGGCTGAGGGATTTGGAAATTTTTAACAGAGGATTTCAAGTATTTTGGGTTTTAGGTTTTATGGATTCACTTGGTTGAAGATTTAGTTCTTCTGGGGGCTATGTGTTTCGTGGTTTTTGGGTCTGAGGGTTTAAGATTATTTTATAGTCGATGGTTTCAGGTTTTTGTGTGATGAAGGTTTAGGATTTTTTAGGGAAAAGGCTGTAGGTTTTTGTATGGATAAGGGTTAATTGTTTTGGGATTTAGTGTTTATGGTCTTTCGGTGATGAGGGTTTAGGGATTTTAGTGCAGCGAGTTATGGGTTTTTTGGTGCTGAGGTTTAGGTTCTTTTAGGGAAGATAGATTATTTTTTTGGTATGATGTTTTAGTGTTATTTGGGGACGAGAGTTAAGGTATTTTAATATTGGGGGTTTATGATTTTTTGTGTCTAAGGGTATTGTGGTGTTTGGAGCAATGTGATTAGAGTATTTTGGGGTTGAGTGTTTAGGGTTTTTCTTCCGGGGGTTCTAGAGTTTTTTAGAGGATGAGTGCTTAGGTTTTTAGGGATAACTGTTTAGGTCTTTATTTGGATGAGGGAATATGGTTATTATGGGACTGAGGGTATTGGGTTTCTTGGGAATGAGGGTTTAGGTTTTTTTGGAATGCAGGTATTGGGTTTTTATAGCTGATGTTTTAGGGTTTTTTTTCTCGTGGAGTGATTAGGGTTCTTTTGGGATAAGGGTTTAGGGGGTTTGGGGAAAAAGTATTCGGATTGGTGGGGGTTAAGAGTTTTTTGTTATTTTGGTTCTGAGTTCTTATGTGCTTTTAAAGTTGATTATTTAGGGATGTTTGGGTGGAAGGGTTTATGTTTTTTTGGGAATGAGTGTTAAATATTTTTGTGGTTAAGCATTTAGTGATTTTTGGGGTTATGGTTTTAGGATTTTTTTCCTGGATATGGATACAGATTTTTTTTGGGGCTATGGGATTTTGGGTTTTTTGGGTAAGTGATTAGGATTTGTTTTGGATCCTAGGGTTTAGGGTTTATTGGAGATAAAGGTTTTCATGTTTTTGGGGATGTGGGTTTTGGGGTTTTGGAGAATGAAGGTTTAGGGGGTCTGAAGATGAGAGAATATTGTTTTTGGGGGGCGTGTGTATGTGGTTTTTTGAGGTTTTGGGTTTTGAATTTTTTCAGATGAGGGTTTAGGGTTATTTTGGGTCTGTGGTATTATGGTGTTTTTTGGATGAGGTTTTAGGGTTTTATTGGGGGATGAGGGTTTAGGGTTTTTAGGGTGCATAGGGTTTTGGTTTTCTTTGATAATGAGCGATTAGGGTTTTTTTTGTGGCTACGGGATTATGTTTTTTGGGATTTTGGGTCTAATTTTCAATTATGGAAGACAATTTATGGATTTTTGAGGTTTAGTATTTTCTGTTTTTTAGGGTTGGGGTTTAGGGATTTTGGGGATGAGGGGTTAGAGTATTTTGGGAGTAAGTGTGTTTTTTAGGGGCTGAGGGTTTATTGTTAATTTTGGGACGTGTGGTTATGGTTTTTTGGAAATGTGGGTATAGTTTTTGTCTGGGATTAGGATTTATGGTATTTTCATGTTGAGGTTTATTTATTTTTTGGTTCATGTGGGTCATGTTTTTTTGGAATAAAATTTAAGAAATTTTTTTTATGATGATTTAGGGTTGTTGTGGAGGGGGTTTGGGGTTTTTTGGTGATGAGTGTTAAGGGTTTTTTGTGGTTGAGGGGTTAGGTTTTTTTGGGGATAAGGGTATAGGTTATTTCTTTTGAGTAGTTTATACATGTTTTGGGGATGATTTTTTATGGGTTTTGTTCCTCACGGGTTATAGTTTTTTTGTTGAGGAATTTGGGGTTCTTGGGGATGAGGGTTTTTTGGGTTAATTCAGGATGAGGGTTTACGGTTCTTTTAGGGATGAGGGTTTATGGTTTTTTGTGATATTCTTTTAGTGGTATTGGGGTGGGGGTCTAGGAATTTTTTAGACCATGGGATTAGGTTTTTTCAGGAAATAGTTAAGTAATTTTTTTTGATTAGAGGTTAGTGTTATTTGGGTTGTGGTTTTAGTATACTTTGGGTCAGTGGGTTTTGGGTTATTTGGGCAGAGGGTTTAGAGATTTATACTATATAATGTTTAGGGTTTTTTGGGGATGATGGTACTTGTTTTCTTTGGTGAGGTTTTAGGGTTTTTTTTGGGATGAGGGTATAGATTTGTTTGGGGTTGAGGGATTTAGGATTTTTTGGGTTAATAATTTTTTATTTTTTTCAAATGAAGGATTAGGGTTTTTGGGGCTTAGGGTTTAGGGTTATTTGAATGTATAGGGTTTAGGGTATTTTTTGGATGAGGTTATAGGGTTTTTAAGCATGAGGTCATAGGTTTTTCTAGGGATTATGGTTTCAGTTTTCTAGGGATGATGGATGAGGTGTTTTCGGGGTTGTAGTTTTAGGTTTTTTAGGGGATGATAGTCTTGTGTTTTTTCAAGATATTGGTTTAGCATTTTTAGAGCTAGGGTTAACGTGTTTTTAGGGATGAGGGTGTTCTTTTTTTGTCAAAGGGGTAGTGTGTTTTTTTGGTAGAATTTTCGAAATTATTTTTTGTAGAGGGTTTAGTGTTTTGGGGTTGAGTGTTTAGTTTTTTTAGCGCATACGGTTGAAGGATTTTTTAGGGTTATGGTTTTTTATTTTTGGGGGGACAATGGTTTATCGTTTTTTTCTTCCAAGGGATGATGGTTTTTGGTGATGAATTTATAGTTTCATTTATTGTTGTGGGTTTAGGGTTTTTGTGTTCAATTATTTGCGGCTCATTGGGTTTAAGGGTTTAATGTTTTCTAGGGATAAGGATTCATTGTTTTTTAGGGCTATGCGTTCTGGGAATTTTTGGGTTTAGGCTTTAGGGATTTTTTTGGATTAGTGTGTAGGATGTATTGGAAATGTTTAGTGATTTTGGGGTTGAGTGTGTAGTTTTTTTGTGGTGATGTTTTATGGTTTGTTGGGGCCGAAAATATAGGGTTTTTTGTGTTTTGGGGTTCTTTTTAAGCATTTTTTTTGAGATTGAGGTTTTCGGTTTTTTTGAATGTGGATTTATAGTTTTTTAGAGATGAGGATTTATGGTTTTTCTAATATAAGGGTTTTAGTTCAATGGGGGATTATGGTTTTCTTTCTTTTGGGATAAGGGTTTTGGGTTTTTAGGTGATGATATTATGGTGTTTATTGGGGTTAAGGGTTTACAATTCTTTGGGGTGATTAGATTTCAGGTTTTTTTTGGGATTAATATTCAATGTTATTTGTTTTTATAGTTTAGTATTTTTGATTCATATGCATTAGGGTTTTTTTTGTTGATAATTTATGGTTTTATTGGGGTTTAGGGTTTAGAATTTTTTATGACTAACATTTTAGTGTATTTTGTAGATGAGTATTGGGGTATTTTTGGTGTTGAGTGTTTAGTGTATTTTGAGGATGCGTTTTTATGGGTTTTTTGTATAAAATTTTAGGGTTTATGGGGTTTAGGGTTAAGGGTTTTTTGGCAAAGAGGTTTTATGGTTTTATAGGGTTCATGGTTTAGGGTGTTTTATGTCAGATGGATTAGAGTTTTTTGGGTCAGTTCATCTAGGGTTTTGAGGGGTATATTTTTTTGGGATTTTTTAGGATAAGGTTTAGAATTTTTTGTTAAGAGGGTTTAGGGTTTTTTGGAGCTTTGGTACTATGATTTTTGGGGCTGGGGGTTTTGAGTTTTTAGGAGCAAAGTGTTGATGGTTTTTTGGAATGATGGTTTAAGGTATTACATGGAAGAGGGATTATGATTTTTTTCCAGTAATGAGTGTTTAAGTATTATTATTGTTGATGGTATAGTATTTTTGGTGATGAGGGTTTAAGTTATCTTGGCTTGAGTGTTAGGGTATTTTTGGGATTGATTTTTATGGTTTCTACGGTTGTGGTATTATGGTTTTTTAATTAATGAGGGTTTACGATATTTTTGGATGGAGGGTATTGGGTTTTTTATGGGATGAGGTTTTAGGATTTTTTAGTGATAATGGTTTATGATTTTTTTGTCTCAATCATTTAGCTTTTTTGAAGGTGATTTTGTATGGTTTCTTAGGGTTGAGGGTTTAGGGTATTTTAGTGATGAGGGTATAGTTTTGCATTGGGTTGAGGGTTAAGTATTTTTTTTATGGGATGATGTATTAAGGAATTTTGGGGCAGTGGGTTTAGGGTATTTTTCGAATGAAATTTTATGTTTTTTTTGGATGACGGATTTGTTTTTTTATATTACGTTTTCGTGTTTTATTGGAAAGAGGGTTTATTGTTTATTTGGGATGTTGGTTTTGTGTTTTTTAGGGTTGGGTGTTTACGGTTTTTTGGGATGAGGATTATGGTGTTTTAGTGATTTGGGTTTTGGGATATTTGGGCTTGAGGGTTTAGGGTTACATAGGGATGTGGGTTTTAGGTTTTTTATGACTAAGGGTGTAGGTATTTTGGGGTGACTGTTTATAAAATATTGGGTACATGGATATAGGTTTTTTGGGGATGAGGGTTTTTTATTTTTTATGGTAAATGGTTAAGAGTTTTCTAGGGATGATGGTTTAGGGATTTTTAGGGATGAGGGATTGTATTTTTTTTGTGGGAGATTGATTAGGGTTATCTTAGGTCTGATGGATTAGCGGTACTGGGGGCTGTGGGGTTTTTTTTTTCAGGAAGTGGGTTTTGAGGTTTTTGTGCTGAGGTTTTATGGGGTTTTAGAGTTGTAGGTATAAGGGGTTTTCCGGGATGAGGGTATATGGGTTTTTGGATAAAGTTATTAGTTTATTGTAGGAAGTGGGTTTAAGGTTATTTTATGGAATATTTTTTTTGTTTTTCTGTAGATTATTTAGGGTGTTTCGAGTTGATGTTTTAGTTTTTTTGGGAAGAGGGTTTAGGGAATTATTAGGATAATAATTTAGGGTTTCTTCGGGATGATGGTTTATGGTTTTTTGGGATGAGGGACTAGGTATTTTGCGAATGAGGATATATGTTTTTTTGGTGTAATGGGTTTAGGGGTATTGTATGGTTAACGTTTTGTGCGGTTTTGGGTTTTTTTGGGTTGATGTTTTTGGGTTTTGTGAAGCAAGGTTTTAATTTTTTTAGTATCCAATTATTTAGAGTTTTTCGGTGTAATTGTTTAATAGTTTATTTGAATAAGGGTTTAAGGTTTTTTTGGCTGACATATTAGGGTTTTTTAGGGTGGATTGATTTGGGTTTTTTTTGTGAATAAGGGTTGGGGTCTTTTGGGGTTAAGGGTTTATCAATTTTGGGGGGGAGGATTTAGGGTTTTTGTGTGTTTAAAGATAAATTTCTCTTGGGTATTAGGGTTTATGATGTGTTTTGTTTAGGTATAAGTGTTTTATAGGGATTAGGGTTTAGGGTATTTTGGGGACTGAGGGTATAAATATTTTTGGGGCTTAGCATTAAGGTTTTTTTAGGGTAATGGTTTATGGTTTTTTGATGCTAAGGGTTTAGGGTTGTTTGGGGATGAGGTTATATATAATTTTCTGGAATGACTTTTCTAGTACTATTGGGGAAGACAATATACAGAATTTTAGTTCTCAGGGTTTAGCGGATTTTGGTGATTTGGTTATAAGGTTTTTTGGGTTATATAGTTTAGGATTTTGGGGTGCTAAAGGTTTATGGTTTTGCGGGGGAAAGGGTTTAGGGTTTTTTGTGATGATTGTTTAGGTTTCACATGGGGTGAGGGTTTTAAATTTATTGTGTTGATGGTTTAGTGGTTTTGTGGATGATGGTTGTGGTTTCATTGGGGATGATGGGTTTGCGAAGTTTGGGGCTGATGGTTTATTGACTATTGGGGATGAGGGTTTTATATTTTTCTGGATATGATGGTTTCTGGTTTTTTTGGTATAAGGGTTTCCGGTTTTTTAGGGAAGATGGTTTAGATTTATTCCTATGGTTATTGTATTGGTTAGTTTTAGGGATATGGGTTTTGGATTTTTTTGCAGTTGTGGGTTTCATGTATTTTGTCGATGAGGGTTTAGTGGAATTTGGGGAAATGGGTTATGTTTTTTTGGGCTGGAGGGTTAGATTTTTTTGGGTGAGGCTTTATGTTTTTTGGGTATATGGATTTGGTTATTTTTGGGGTGAGTGCTTAGGGTTTCTTAGGGATGTGGGTTTACAATTTTTTAGGGATGAGGTTTTAGATCATTCTGGGGATGATGTTCTAGGGTTTTTTGGGGATGATGTTTAGGGTTTTTTGGGTATGTGTGTATAGTGTTTTTAGGGCTAAGGGAATAGATATTTTTTCAAATGTATGATTAGGATTTATAAGTGATAAAATTTTATGTTTTTTTGGGGATGGGTGTTTAGGGTTTCTAGATGCAGAGGGATTAGTTTTTTTTTGGGGTTGGTGGTTTTAGGATTTTTGGGGTTGAGGGATTATGATTTTTTATGGGTGAGGGCTTAGATATTTTTTATTGGCTGATGCTTTAGGGTTTTCGGGGGGTGGGTGCTAAGGGTTTTTTAGGGCTAAGGGTTTTAGGTTTTTTGGGGAGGAGGGTTTATGGTTTCCAAGGATAGAGATTTCAGATTTATTTGGGGTTGAAAATTTAGATTTTTTTGAGCTAAGGGTTAATGATTATTTGGGATGAGGGTTTAGGGTTTTTTAGTAGTTTTTAGGGTTGTTTTCCCATTGGTTATAGGGTTTTTTGGGTTGAGGGTTTAGGTTTTTTTGGATGGGGTTTTTGATTGTTTAGACATTATGGTTTTTTAAGGATGAGGGTTTAGGGTTTTTTGGGATGTTTTTTTATTGTTTTTTATTTGTGACGGTTTTTGGTTTTGGGGTGAATAAGGGTTTAGCAATTTATGGTGATAAAGTTTTTGGGTATTCAGGATTAAAGATTTAGGGTTTAATGTTGATGAGGGTTAATGATTTCATTTGGATGAGGTTATAGTGGTATTTGGTCTGTGGTTTTATGGATTTTGGAAATGATTGTTGAGAATTTTTGGCACGGGTGATTTTGGGTATTTTTGGGATTAGTGTTTAGGGATATTTGGGATGTGGATTCTAGGTTTCATAGGGAAGTGGATTTTCTGTTTTATCATTTGAGGGTTTAGGCTTCTGGGTGATGAGGTAATATGTGTTTTTGGGATGCAGGATTGGGATTTTTTAGGATAGATGATTTTGGGGATTTTCATGCTGAGGTTTTTTAGTTTTTATGGACGTGTCATTGGTTTATTTAGATATGGGGGTTTCATGATTTATTTGGACATGTGGTTTTTGGTTTTTTGGGGTAGTGGGTTTTTGATTTTTGGG
This sequence comes from Viscum album, assembly GCA_963277665.1. Lineage (NCBI taxonomy): Eukaryota > Viridiplantae > Streptophyta > Magnoliopsida > Santalales > Viscaceae > Viscum > Viscum album. The sequence goes on along the minus strand of OY728160.1, from coordinate 1,533,658,111 downwards.
GATGAGTGTATAGGATTTATTGGTATGAGTTTTTTTGTTAATGGTTTGTGGTTTTTGGGCTTAATATTTTAGGGTATTTTACTTATGAGGGCTTCAGGTTTTTTATGGATTAAGATTCATGGTATTTTGGGGATAAGGATTTAGGGTTTATTCATTGTGAGGGTTTTGGTTTATTTTATGATTAGATCTTACAGTTTTCTAAAAATGAGGGTTTAGTGTTTTATAATCTTGATGGTTTAGGGTTTTTTGTTTTTTGGTATTTAGTGTTTCAGAGGGATGAGATTTAAGTGTCTTTTGGGGATTAGGGTTTAGGTATTTTAGGGCCATGGGTTTAGGGTTTTTGGTGTTTTTTTTTCAAGTTTTTATTGAGATGAGGGTGTATAGTTGTTATGGATGACTGTTATAAATTTTTTGGGGATAATGATTTATTGGATTTTGGGGAAGATAGTTTAGGGTTTTTTGGGGATGTAGTTTTGTATTCATTGGGGATGAGGGTTTAGGGTTTTTTGGGGGATACAGGTTCAGGGATTTCATGGTTGTGGGATTAATGTTTTTTACTTATGAGGGTTTAGGATTTTTTGGGGGTAAATTTCTATGGGTTTTTGGGACAAGGGATCAATTCAATTTTTTCATGAAGGCATAGTGGTCTTAGGGGCTTATTGTCTAGTTAATTTGGGGGTTTACAGTATAGGGGCTTTGGGGGATGATGTATTAAGATTTTTTAGGAATGAGGATTTATGTTTTTTTGTCCGTGAGGGTTTATAAAATTTTAGGGATGATTGAATAGGGTGTTTTGCGGTTTTAGGATTTCATTGAGAAGATAGTTTCATGATTTTTTGGTAGAGCTTATTGGAATTCTTGGGGAATGTGGTTTATGATTTTTTGGTACTAATTGTTCAGGAGTGTTTGAGTACAGGGTATAGGAGGTTTTGGAGATGAGGTATTAGTGATTTTTTGTGGATTTGGGTTTATGTTTTTTGTGTTATGGGGTTAATGGGTTGTTGGGAATGATGTTTTAGTGGTTTTGGGGTCTGAGGGGTTACTTTTTTCTCGGGGATGGATGTTTAGGTGTTTTAGCGATGAGGTTTAAGCAGTTTTATGGATAAGGGTTTTTTTGGTGGATGATTTTTTAGGGTTGATTGGGGTTGTGGGTTGGGAGTTTTTTATGGATGGGGGTTTATGGTTTTAGGGGTATATGGATTTCAGGGATATGGGGATTTGATTTTAATGTTTATTGGGGATGATGGTTTAGGGTTTTTGGGATCTTTGTGTTTAGGGTTTATTGAGAGTGAGTGTATTATAGTTTTTGTGGTCGAGGGCTTATTATTTTTGGGATGAGTGTTATGTTTTTTGGGGATTCGGATTTAGTAATTTTTTTTCTTAAATATTTTAGGATTTATTAGGGATTTGGGTTTTTTAGTGCAATTGGTTTAGTGATTGTTTGTGGGTGATGTTTTAGGGCTTTTGGGGTTGAGGTTCTATATTTTTTGGGGTCGGAGAGTTAAGGATATCTTATGTATGGTGGTTTATGGGTATTGGGGATGAGGTTTTTCATTTTTCTAGGGATGAGGTTCTAGGATTTTTTGGGAATGAGGCTTTATGGTTGTGGGGATCAGGGATTATGGACTTTTACGGAGGTGGGTTTGGTATGTTTTTTTGGGTTAAAGGTTTTTTGTTTTTTAGGGATGAGGGTTTACAGTGTTATCTTGGATGAGGGCTTAGGTGTTTCATGGTTGTGATTTTAGGGTATTTTAGGGGCTAGTGATTATGTTTTTTTTCTGGCAATGTATTTAGGGTCTTCTGTGGATGAGGGTTTGGGTTTTTTGGTGTTTAGGTTTTAGATTTATTTAGGGGTGAGGGTTCATTGTTTTTTTAGGTCTGAGGGATTTGGGATTTTGGTCTTTAGGGTTTAATGTTTTTTGGGATTGAGGTTATAAGGTTTTTAAGTGAAAAGGGTTTAGGTTTTTTGGTGATTTAGGTTTATGATTGTGGTTGGATGAAGGTTATGGGTGTTTAGGGATGGGGTTTTAGTGTTTTGAGGCTGTGGGATAGGTTTTTTTGTGGATGTTGGTTTAGGGAATATTGTTCCAGAATTTTTTGGATATAATTGAATAAGTGTTTTAGGGATTTTAGGGATGGGGTATTATGGTGTTTTGGGGATTAAGGTTTTATGTTTTTTTCTAGTGAGGGTTTAGGTTTTTTGTTATGCGGCATTATAATTGTTTATGATGAGGGTTTATGTTATTTTTTTCCCAAGGATTTAAGGATTTTTGGAAGTGGATTTAGGTTTTTTAAGAGATCGAGGCTCAAGGATAAGTTATTACTATTTTTGGATGATGAGGTTTTATACATTTTTTGGGGTTTAATGGTTTACCATTCATTTGGAAGTAGGGTAGAGGGGTTTTTGGAACTGATTTTATATGGTTTATTAAGGATGTGGATTTAAGGTTTTATAGGGATGAGGGTTTGGGGTTTTCTTGGGCGGTTTTAGGGGTTATGGATTTTAGTGTTGACAGTTTAGGATTACAAGGGGATAAGGTTATATGTTTCTTTAGGGATGATGGTTTAGGGTTTCTTGGGGATCATGGTTTATATTTTTTTGAGGTTGCGGGTTTTAGGTATTTTGGGTTGAAGGATTAGGGTTTTTTATGGATTATGGTTTAGAGTTTTTCGGGGATGATGGTATATGGTATTTTTGCATTAGTGGGTTTAGGGTTTTTTGGGGTTGATGTTTTAGGGTTTTTTGGGGCTAAGGGTATAGGGGATTGTTATGATAATTTAAATTATTTTGTGGTGAGGCTCTATGTTTTTTTGGGAGACGTGGGTATAGGATATTTTGAAGACTATATATTAGGGGTTTTTTGGATTGGGGAATTAGTTTATTTTTAAAATGGGGGTTTAGTGGTTTTGGGTATGAGGGTATTTTTTGGTTTTAGGGTGGGGGTATTGGGAATTTTTTGTTTGATGTTTCTAGGGTGTCTATGGAAGATGGTTATAGGGATTTTGGTCTACGAGTAATGTGTTTTTTGGGGTTGAGGAATAAGGATTTTTTGGGGATGGTGGTTTAGGGTTTTCATGGTCAAGTGTTCAACGGGATTTGTGTACATTGTTAATGTGTTTCTGGGCTGAGGGTTTGGGGTTTTCTGGTTTTATGGATTTACAGAATAGGGTTTATGATTTTATTTAGTGAGAAGGGTTTACTGTTTTTTGGGTTTGTGGTTTTATAGTTTTTTGGGATGAGGCTAAGGGTTTGTTTGGGTGATGTATTAGGGGTTTGTGGCTGATAGATTAAGGGATTTTGGGTTATGAGGGTTCATTGATTTGTCGATCTGTGGTTTTATAATTTCATTGGGCTAAGGGTCTAGGGTTTTTGGGGATGAGGGATTCAGGTTATTTGTGGATGAGGGTTTATGGTTTTTTAGGGAAGAGGGTTTAGTGATTTTATAGGCTGAGTGATTATGATTGTACAGGCCTAAGGTACTATATTTTTTTGGATGAGGGATTGTGTTTTTTATATTTTGACGGTTTTGGGTTTTCATGGGGATGATGGTTTATAATTTTTTTACTTCTATGAATTTAGAGACATTTGGGTATGTGGAATGAGGTATATTTTCGAATTAGGATTTAGGTTTCTTGGAAGAAGGTATTAGGTTTTTTTAGGATTTAGGGTACAATTTTTTAGGTTAAGGGTTTAGGTCTTTGTGGGGATGAGGGTTTAGTTTATTTTAGGCATAAGGGTTTAGGTTTCATTAGGTGGTGGGGGTTTAGTGTTTTGGGGGCCGATGATATTAATATTTTTGGGGGATTATGGTTTAAGGGTTTTTGGTTGAAGGTTTTGTATTTTTTGTGAGGGTTTAGATTTTCATGGGGGTTGGTGATTAGGGTTTCTCTCTTGATGTGGGTTTAGTGTTTTGTGTGTTATGGTTTATGGAAATTTGGGGATGAGGGTTTAGGGTTTTAAGGGATGAGGGTTTAGGTTATTTTTGGGTTGGGTTCTAGTTCTTTTGTGGACTGGGGGTTTAGGGACATTGGGGATGAGTGTTTAAGCATTTTGGGAGATGACGTTCTATGGGTTTTGGGTATAAGGGTTTATGGGATTTTGGAATGAGGGTTTAGGGTTTTTTTGAGCTGAGAGTATTGTTTTTTTGTGTATTTATTTTAGTGTTTATTTGCGTTAATGGTTTATGTTATTTTGTGATAAGGGTATATGTATTGGGGGTGAGTGTTTTATGTTTTTTTTTTGGTTTTATGGTATATGTGTTTTGTGGATGATGTTTTATGGATTTTTCGGGTTGAGGGTTTTGGGGTTTTGGGGGATGGGCATTTAGGGGTTTTTTTGGATAAGTGTTTATGGTTTTCAATGGGAATTAGGCATATGGTTTATTAGGGAATAGGTTTTGGTGTATTTTGGGTATGAGTTATTAGTGGTTTTTTGTCTTTACTGTTTATGTTTTTTTGGGGAGGAGGTTTTATGAGTTTTTTTTATGAGGTAATAAGAATTTTGTGGACTATGCATTTGATATTTTTTAGGATTTGATTTTAGGGTTTTTTGGGGATACGTGTTATGTGATATTTTTGATTTAGTATTTTGAAACTTTTTGGTTCTAAGGATTGAGGGTTTTTATGGGTTGACATGTTTCATGGATTTTGGGGTTTAGGGTAAAGGGTTTCTTGTGGATGATGGTTTAGTGTTTTTTGGGGTTGAACGATTAGGTTTTTTGGGCTAAGTGTATATGATTTTTCGTGGATGATGTAGAGTCCCAAATTATGATGTATATGGACATTATATTACTTTTTCAGAATAATTAATAAATAACAAAAAAAGGCACACAAGGACCCTAATAGTTTAGTTTCTTTGGATATTCTAAAAATAATCTTCTAATCGTGGTGAATGATCTTCAACATCTCCTTTAAAGATCTTGTCCTTTTGTTTTCTTCAATAATACTGTTATTTATATACTAGGTAAAAGAAAACATATAAAGGGTGAGCTCAAATGCTCAGTAAGGGTGTGAATAGAGAACATAAAACAATCCATAAACATTTGAATGCAAAAACATGAACATAAAATCTAAACATCAAAATCATGAGCACCGAAAAAAATATTGGAAGTACATAAGGCATAGATCATAATGTAACATTAATCATGATAAAATAGCATGGTAATAAAACATGTAATTGTAGAATCCATTAAGCACATGTTATTATTTCCATAGTAGCCAAGGCATTGCTTCCAAGACCATCATAGTGGACAAAGTCCCATTCTGAATCGAGATCACTCCTCGTTCCAGTCCAGTAACACTAAACATGATTAACTTACCATTCCAACCATGTCTATCTCATAAGATATAAATACTTACCCAATTAATTGGATGGTGATATGGGTCCCACCCATCTAATAATGAAATCATTCTTACTTGTTCCACTATATAGACATAAGTCATTCTTCATAACCCAATGAATAAAATGGGTTTTATTAACCTCATCCATTCATAACGTAAGACATATAAAACAAATGGATATCATTTCATCATAAAAAAAGTTAAACCACGTAAATCAAAGAGACATTATACATGAAACATACACATATGAAATAATGTCATCTTAGATATAAAATGGTTTTGGTAAAGCATTTGAAATAAATTCTTGAGGAAAATATCCTTTCCTATTCAAATCATTTTCATTACACAAAATGCCATTAAATTTTAAAATAATAGGATTTTATGATAATAGTCATGAAATCTTGTAGAGTAAGCTTCATGAAAATAAGGTTTTATGAAACCGTAAAAATCCGTTCATTACGTATAAGATAAAAAAACATTCACCTCCTGCTTTTGCCGTAAAAGTCAAAAAGTACCTCGTAGGGTAAACAAAAGAAATATTCCTTCCATACCGTGGGATAAAAGTCAAAATGTGTAAAATGGACTTTAAACATACATGAAAACTGTTTTTGAAAACATAGACATAGATGATAAATATAACCCCAGTAAATACTTACGAATAAACAATCCCGGATAAAAATGAGATTGGAAAAGTTATCCCTTACCTTATATCTGATACGCTTCGTATGTATTAGAACGTCCTTTATAATGATTAAATAATTTAATTGTCTTATTAAATAATCATATTAATTGTTATTATATCACATATGGTTTACTTAGGTATTTGTATTACCCATTCATTTGTTAATTCCATGCTAAAGTAGCGTTTTGGGTAAAATCGTTTCATTTATCGTATGTGTCTTGACTTGATGTTCTTGAAATTATTATTACTTATATCATGATTTAAATACTTAGATAATGTAAAAAATGACATATATAGCATATATATTCAGTATATATATATATATATTTAATAGGTAGATAAATGAAATGAAACACACCGCTCATGGAGACGGTAGGCCATACCTACGCATGAACGTTGTTTTCCTTTCCTTATTAACACGAAAGGATGTAAGTTGATGAAACAAAAAAACACACATATATATATATATACATAAATACATTAGCTTTATCATGTCACATATTTCATTATTAATAATTACTTTGTATGTAATCTTGAATGGTTAACATGGAGAATGAATCTCATCGCGTCGTGGAGACGGTAGTCCGTACGTACGCACGAGCGATGATATCGTTCCCATAATTATTGAATTGAATTGTAGTAGATGATATAATATCTCAGAATTATTATGATGTTATAATAACTATATATAGTTATTCCTTACACCATTATACCCATCCAAGTAAGGTGGTGTTGAAAAAAAACAGAATACACCACGGCGTAGAGATGGTATTCTGTACGTATGCATGCGCTATGATTTAATTTTCCATAGGATGGATAGAAGGTGAAATATGGTTGTTTCATATTTATAATGACATATAATTATATTCATTATACTGATGTTATTCATTTATGATGAAACAAATAATGAAGAAGAAGTAGAAGAAGAAATAAATTGGAAAGAATCGGTAAAGTATATTACCTATTGTTTGATGCGTCTCTTCTTAACCTCTTCTTAGGGCACTAAATATGGTCTTGAAGAAGACCATGACCACTATGATGATTCATGGGAAGCGGAGAGGAGATATAGGCAGTGTTTGGCCGATCATGAAGTCTAAATATTTTGTAAAGTGTAGAGGGAGGAGGTTCCCTTTTATAAGGGAGGAGAGAGGCACTTTTGGAATTATAAGAAATATTAATTTATAATAAAATCAAACCCCACTTAAAAACCTCAAAAAAATGACTCAAATAAGAATAATAGATTCGATAGGTTTGTAATATCATCAAACAATAAAATTTAGAGAATTTGGGAATTTATTTTAAACATTATCTGCTTGATTTATCCTTATATAGTCTATTTAATTTTATTTGTGATAATAATATAGTAAATTTTAAATCATTATAAGTAATTACATATATGTTGTGAATTTTCCATAATTATATACTTTATTTGATTTTCGACCATATAAATTTTAATTTATATTTTTTAAATATTTTTGTGATTTTTAAACAAATTTATAATATGAAATTTTTATAGAATATCAATAGTGTCAATTTTGACACTATTCAATTATTGGAATTTAAATAAAATTTAAAATGATGATATGTTGGAACTAAAAGATTTAATAGAATCATAACATGTCACAGTTATCTAGAAAAATAGGAGAGCACATTTAATAGTTAATATAATATTTATTTTCATACTTTTAAAATCATTTATTTGATATTTCAATCAATAACATAATGTAAACATCACTATTATGTCATAATTAATGATAATTATTTAATCCCTACAAATTATAAATATAGTCACATGATGTAGATACTTTATTAGCTTTCTAGATACTATTCATGTTCGATGTTTCATAAAGTTTATCACTAAATTAAAATTATTATACTTATAATATTTAAGAGAGTGACATGTTGTCACTTTCATTGGTTATAATAATAATTAAATTATTTTCATGGAACAAAGTCAATAAAATGAATCCAATCCGGTCATTAGGTGATATGGGTTGACTTTAAGTCATCCTATAGAATTTTGGCAGTTGTTTGGGTAATTATATAATCTTATTTTGACCCTTAATTACCCAATTTAACTTTAACTGTAGTAAATAAAAATTACCGTAGTTACAATTCATAATTTAAAAAAAAATAAAAGTAACCCATTAAAATAATTTTTACCCACTGAATCCAAATATGGAATCCATTTTTCAAAATTCAAAACCAAGAAGTTGCAATTATTAATTTAAAATTAATCCCGTTGTTAAGAAAATAGGTTTTAAAAGTTAAAACATTGCCAAAGATTGAAATTATTTTACCTATGAATTCAATGTAAACTAAATGCTAATGACATAAATTATATTAAATTGTAAAAATATATTCTACTTATACTTTAAAACCATTCAATATTATAATTTAAACATATAAAATATTAAGATGAAAAAAAGTTGTTTTTAATTAAAATATAGCTTGTTTTTACTATTCATTAAAATATGAAAGTTATCAGAATAATATGAAAACTTTACCCAAAGTAAATTTTTATATCTTGATTCAAAATAAGAATATTATTTTGTCAATTTTATCATATAAATATGTCAAAAACTACATTTAATGTGGGTTCGCCATCAAAAGGCGGCAAAAATGCATTTTTTAAAAAATACTTATTTTACCTGAAATTTTTTTTTTCTCATACCATGTTCTAGAAAATGAGTAATATGAATAATAATGTTATAAAATTCAATATGTAGTTAATATAATTCATAACTACTAGTTCGAGATAATATTATAACCATATATCATTATTTAGTGAAACCCGATATTTCGTACAACACATGCTATCGAGGAAGGTCTCAATTTCATGTCATGCAAGCCAAGTCAGGGTTGTGTGTAGTGAAAGACTCCTTTGTTGTTGAGTATAATAGAATCCCACCATATTTCATTTATACATTGAATATATATATATACTCAATGTTGTGTATACTATAAGCTAATATTGTGTTGCATATAGCACAAGCTAATTTTGGTGTAGCATACAACACAAGAAATCAGTGAAATTACAAGACTATTTTTCATAAAATCTTAGGGTGCTACATTCTACCCCCTTTAAAATGAATTTCTCCCTCGAAATTCAGCATGGATATAAATGGTTTACTACATGAATGTTTCTTTTATAGAAACCCAGGTCGTAAAAATGAATACCAAAACTTAATCTTAAAAACTAAAGTACAAAACGTAATGGTTACCCAAATTAACTCATCACTGGGATTCCACATAGGATAACATAGGTTAAAATATGGATATGGAAGAGAAATCTAACCATCTTGTTCTGATGGAGAGTGGTAGAGAACATGGCTATGAAAAAACCAACAATCACAAAGCCATAAATTGGTGATGATCTAAGGTACCATCTGATTCATCAGATATAAGGACACTAGGACAAAATTTTTGGTTTTTATGGTAATTTTCCTAATGTTGAAGAATTTAAATTAGAAGAAATACCTAATTTATTTCAGTACAATCTCATCGTTGGTCATGCATTGTACAATTTCCACTTCACTTCTTAAAGAAATGATGTTGAATTTGTCATTCGTGTAGCAGATCATGTGATAGAATGATAGGTTATTCCATCTGTTCTCAAAAAAAAGGTTAGAACATGTTAGTATTAGTCCACATATAGTGTGATAATAAATTAATCTTAAAATGGAAAATAACATAAACTTTCCATAAATGGATAACATTAAAATCCTTCCAAAAATAAAAATTTAAAAGTTGGTGAACTAAATCCACTTTACATTTGTTTCCCATATATCACAAGGAAGTTATTTATTGTCATGTTAGAAACATATGAATACCTTAATAATGTATTCTCTTGAAACATGAATTACCATATAACCTTAGTGAAAACATTAATGCAATCAAAAATTAACTCTTTCCACATACTAAAATTCCAAAAAATTCTACATTCTCAAACCATGATATCACTTGGACCTTATATCAATCATGAGCTCATGAATACTATAAAATATATTATTTTCTCCTTATCCCTTCATTATAGGCATATCATCTTCTTTCAAAAAATATTTCAATCATTTTTCATGGTTACTGGTACCATAAAATTATTGAAAACCACAATAGACCAAATGCATAAATCTTCCAATATTCCACGATACTACAACATTATTTTGGAATCCCATTACATAAACACATTATCATACAACCAAATTGTTGTCATATTCAACATCCCGAATAGTGATTTCATATGACTTCCCTTTATTCCTTTGCCTTAAGAGGTTGTTGATGTTGATCATCATTAACCCGTGGATTAGGGAATTAATTACTATAATGCCCCATTTTCATGCACATGTAGCATTGAAGTGTTGGTGGTGAATTATCTGTAGTATTTTCTCTATTCATATCATTAGATTACTTTTTACATTTACATCGACACTCAAATGATCTATGACCTTCATTTACACAATTAATTAATTTTATAGTACCTTTTAGACAATCTCCACCATGCTTCTTTGAACACATTGATCATAAAGAGACATTCATCTTCTTTTCACCATTGTTATGAGATTTTTCCTTGAACTCCATCTTTCGTTTCTTATCAAAACCATGAGATGGATATGTAACACCAACATCCGGTTCTACCTAGATAGCACAACACACAATTTCTTCAAAGCTACAAATGTAATTTATAGCTAATTCCCTTCGAAGACTTGGTTTTATGCCACTGAAGAATCGATCAACATTACTTTCAGGATGGATGATAAAGCTAGATTCATACCATGCATGCCATGTAAAATTCACATAGTATATAATAACAGATTCATCATCCTTTTTCTTAAGCTCAATGAACTCATTTTCCGTCTTTGTTTGAAGAATGTGAGGGAAGTACTTATTGAAAAACATGTTCTTGAACACATCCCATTCCATGGATGCAATTTCATCTTGGGGCCTTGTATTCTTAATGAGATTCCACTACTGGTCTGATTCACCTTCTAAAAGTTAAATAGGTAAAATGACTTTTTCAAATTTTTAACAGCGATGTATGGAAAATATCTTTTCAATGGTACTGATCCATTGTTCATCCACAAGTGGATCAGAATACCCATTGAAAGAAGGTGGATGTTGCCTCATGGAGGGCTCAATAGAATATTGGACCTTTCTCAGCTCATTTGGAAGTCCATAATGATTCATAGCTTGTGTAAGTATAAAAATAAGATTTTTCACTCCATATCCCATAACATTGGTTTTTTTAGGAGGACAATCATTGCATCTTCCATGACATTGATCAACATGGTTTTTTCGAGTTCCAGCCATCATCTAAAACTGAAAAATAATAGTGTCAGATGAAAAAATCATTCTAGGAAATCAATATAATAAAGAGTAAGTACCTTCAATAGATAACATCATAATTTTAATTCTATGATCATTACCATAATCCTAGGACTATAACCTATACATATACTTAACCTTAGGGACATCCCTAGACATACCTTCGAAATATCTGTAGGGATCTCACTAATGTTTTCGAATCCTAGTTTCCAAAGGATAACTAATCCTTTCCTCTGATACCAACTGTACAGAAAAAAACCTTGACGTATATGGAAATTACATTACATTTTCAGAATACATAATACATAACGAAAAAAAACACACAAAGACCATAATAGTTTAGTGTCTTTGGAAACTCGGGAAATAATCTTCTAATCGTGGTGAAAGATCATCAACATCTCCCATAAAGATCTTCCCCTTTTTTCATACCTAAAACCTTTCTTTAAATCCTGAGGAAAAGAAAACATATAAAGGGTGAGCTCAAATTCTCAATAAGGGTAAACATAGAGAACATAAAACAATCCATAATCATTTGAATGAAAAAACATGAACATAAAATCTAAACATCATAATCATGAGCAACGACATAAATCTTGGAAGTACATAAGGCATAGATCATAACAGAACATTAATAATGATAAACTAGAATGGGAATAAAACATATAATTGTGTCATCCATTAATATCATGTTATTATTTCCATAGTAGCCAAGGCATTGCTGCCAAGACCATCTTAGTGGACAACGTCCCATTCTAAATCGAGATCACTCCTCGTTTGAGTCCTATAACAATGAACGAGATTAACTTACCATTCCATCCATGTCAATATCATGAGATATATATATTTACTAAATGCATTGTAGAGATAAATATTTCCCACCCATCTCATAATTAAATCATTCAAACTTGTGCCACAACATTCACATAAATCATTCCTCATAACCTAGAGAATAAAATGGGTTTCATAAGCATCATCCCATCATAACGTAATCCATATAAAATAGATGGATATCATTTCATCATAATAAAAGTGAAACCATGTAAATCATAAATACAATATACTTGAAACATACACATATGAAATAATTTCATCTTAGATGGAAATTGGTTTTGATAAAACACTTGAAATAAATTCTTGAGGAATATATCCTTTCTAATTAAAAATCATTTAGTTTTCACAAAATTCCATGCAATTTTAAAGAAGAGGATTTTGTTGAAAATAGTCATGAAATCTTGTGGAGTAACCTTCATGAAAATAAGGTGTTATGAAACCGTATAAATCTGTTCATGCCGTATAAGTTAAAAAAACATCCACCTCGTACTTTTGCCGGAAAAATAAAAAAGTAGCTCGTAGGGTAATCAAAAGAAAGATTCCTTCCATACCATGGGATAAAATTCAAAATGGGTAAAAAGGACTTTAAAAATACATGGTAACAGTTTATTAAAACATGGACCCGGATGATTAATATAACCCAAGTAAATACTTACGAATAAAAAATCTTGGATAAAAATGAGATTGGAAAAGTTATCCCTTACACTATGTCAGATATGCTTCGTATGTATCTGATCCTCCTGTATAATGATCTAAATAATGCCATTGACTTATTACAGAATCATATTAATTGTTGTTATATCATATATGGTTCACGTAGATATTTATATTACTAGTTCATTTGGTATTCCATGTTAAAGTAGCGTTTTGGGGAAAATCGTTTCATTTATCGTACATGTTTGGAATTGCCGTCCTTATATTGTTATTACTTATATCATGATTTAATTACTTTGAGAATGTAAAAAATGACATATATATATAATATATATTAAGTATATATATATATATAATAGATAGATAAAAGAAATGAAACACACCGCTCATGGAGACGGTAGGTCGTACGTATGCATGAACGTTGTTTTCCTTTCCTTATTAACTTGAATATAAGTAAGTAGATGACATATATATATATACATAAATATAGTAGCTTTATCATTTCATATATTTAATTACTATTCATTAATTTAAAAGTATTCCGAAATGGTTAACATGGAGAATGAATCTCATCGCGTCGTGGAGACGGTAGTCTATACGTATGCATGAGCGATGATATAGTTCCCATAATTATTGAATTGAAATGGAGTGGATGATATAAAATCTCTAAATCATTATGATGTTATTATAACTATATATAGTTATTCTTAACACCATTATACCCATCCAAGTATGTTGGCATTGGAAAAAAACAGATTACACCACGGCGTGGAGACGGTATTCCGTACATACGCTCGCGTGGTGATTTCGTTTTTCGTAGGATGGATAGAAAGGTGAAATATGGTTGTTTCATATTTATAATAACATATAATTATATTATTGATACTTTTGTTATTCATTTATGATGAAAAAAATAAAGAAGAAGAAGTATAAGAAGAAATAAATTGGAAGGAATCGGTAAAGTATATTACATCTTCTTTAACGTGCCTCTTCTTAACCTCCAGATAGGGAACTAAATATGGTCTTTGAAGAATACCGAGACCTCTAGGATGAATCAAGGGAAGTGGAGAAGGGAAATTTCCAGGGTTTGGCCGAGCGTGAAGGCTCATGGTTATGTAAAGGGGAGAGGGAGGAGGTTCCCTTTTATAAGGGAGGAGAGGGCCAGTTTTAGAATTATAAGAAATATTAATTAATAATAAATGCCAACACCACTTAAAATCCAAAAAAATGTCTCAAATCTGAATATTACATGATATATGGTTGTAATATCATCATCCAATAAAATTTTTACAAGTTGGGAATTTATTTTAAACATTATCAGCTTGATTTATCCTTATATAATCTATTTAATTTTATTTTTGGTAATAATATTCTAACTTTTAAATAATTATAAATAATTACTTATATGTTGTTAATTTTCCACAATTGTATACTTTATTACATTTTCTACCATTAAAATTTTAATTTATTTAATTATTTTTGTGATTTTTAAACAATTTTATTATTTGTAATTTTTATAGAATAACAATAGTGTCAATTATGACACTTTTCATTTATTTGAATTTAAATAAAATATATAGAGAAGATATGTTCGAAATAAAATATTTAATATAATTATAACATGACATATTTATCTAGAAAATTAGTGGAGAACATTAAATAGTTAGTATAAAATTTATTTAATACTTTTAAAATCATTCATTTGATATTTCAATTAATAAAATAATTTCAAAATCCCTATTGTCTAATAATTAATGATAATTATTTAATCCATCAAAATTTTAAATAAAGTAAAATGATGTAGATAATTTTATTATCTTTCTAGATACTATTCATGTTTGATGTTTAATGAAGTTATTCACTAAATGAAAATTATTATACTTTTAAGATTTAAGAGAGTGACATGTTGTCACTTTCTTTGGTTATAATAATAATTAAAATATTTTCATGGGAAAAAGTCCATTAAATGAATCCAATCTGGTCCTTAAGATACATGGGTCGACTTTTATTCATCCAATTGAATTTTGGAAGGTGTTTGGGTAATTGTATAATCTTATTTTGACCCTTAATTATGTGATTTACCTTTAACTATAGTAAATAAAAATTACCGTAGTTACTATTCATAATTTAAAAAAAATAAAAGTAACCTATTAATATAAGTTTTACCCACTGAATCCAAATATAAGAATCCATTCTTAAAAATTCAAAACATAGAAGTTGCAGTAATTAATTTAAAATTAATCCCATTGTTATGAAAACATGTTTTAAAAGTTAAAACATTGCCATAGATTGAAATGATTTTACCTATGAATTCATTGTAAAATCAATGTTAATGAAATAAATTATATTTAATGGTAAAAATATATTATACTTATTCTTTAAAACAATTCAATATTATAATTTATCCATATAAAATATTACGATTAAAAAATTTGTTTTTAATTTAAATATACCGTGTCTTTACTATTCATTAAAATATGAAAGTTATCAGAATTATATGAAGAATTTATCCAAAGTAAATTTTTATATCCTGATTCGAAATAAGAATTTTATTTTGTCATATTGTACTAATAAATATGTTAAAAACAAGATTTAAAGTGGGTGCACCATCAAAAGGCGTCAAAACTGTATTTTTAAAAAATACTAATTTTACCCGAAAATTTTATTTTATTCTTATACCATGTTGTAGAATAATATTAAGATGAATAATAATGTTATAAAATTCAAAATTTCCTTAATAATATTCATAACATCTAGTTCATGATAATATTATAACCATATATCGTTGTATAGTGAAACCCGATATTGCGTACAACACACGGTATCGAGGAAGGTCGTGATTGCATGTAATGCAAGCCAAGTCAACGTTGTGTGTTGTGCATGAATCCTTTGTTGTTTCATATAAATGAATCCAACCATATCTCATTTATATATTGAATATATATATATATATATATATATACACTCAATGTTGCGTATACTACAAGCTAATATGGTGTTGCATATAGCACAAGCTAAATTCTGTGTAGCGTACAACACAAGACATCAATTAAATTAAAAGAATATTTTTCATAAAATCTTGGGGTGTCACAGATGAGGTTTTTTGGGGTTTTGGGTTTTGGGTTTTGGGATATCTGTGAATGATGGTCTGTGGTTTTTTTGGGATGGGCGTTTGGGTTTGGGATTTTTTGGAGTGGGGGTTTAAGGTATTTAGGGGTTGAATTTTTATGTTTCCATGAGGATGAAGGTTCAGGGTCTATTATTCATTATAGTTCATTGTTTTTTGCAGTAGAGGTCTTTATAGTTTTTTTGGGATGAGGATTTAGTATTTTTTCTGTTTGGGTATCTACAGTTTATTGGGTATGATTTTGTAGGGTTTTTTTGGGATTACAGTTTAGAGTATTGGGGGATAATGGTGTATAGTTTTGGAGGGGTGAGGGTTTGGGATTTTGGGGGGTTAAGTGTTTAGAATTTTTTGGGTTGATGATTTAGTTTTTTTCAGGATGTGGGATACAGCTTTCCCCCATAGTGTTTATGATATTTTTGGGATAAGGGTTTGGGTTTTATTTTTAGGGTTCAAATTTAGGGTTTTGAGTTAGAGTAATTTGGGTTTTTTAGGGATGAGTGTTTATGGTCTTGTGGGGATTATAGTTTATTGTTTTTTTGGGTCTAAGTGTTTAGGGTTACATGGTTATGAGGTTTTAGGGTCTTCTTTTCAAAGTGATTAGGGTTTTTTTGCTGAATATTGTTTAATTTTTGGTGACCGAGGGATTAGTATTTCTGGTGGGTAGGGTTTATGAATGTTTGTGGGTGAGGGTGCAAGATTTTTTGGTGATGAGGTTTTATTTTTTTTGGGACTGAGGGTAGTGCATTTTATTTGTTCTAGAGGGTTTAGAGATTTGATTCTAGATATTTATGTATTTTTGTGGAAGTGGTGTTAGTGTATTTTGGGGCTATGTTTTAAGGGTTTTTTGGAGATGCTTGTTTAGGATTTTGGACCTGAGGTATCTATGTTAAAAGGGATTTTAGGTTTATGACTTTTTGGTGCAGTTTGTATATGATATTTTTGGATTAGTGTTTATGGGATTATTGGAGCCAAGGGTTTATGGATTTTTTGTGACTGATGGTTTATGATTTTTTTGGGATGATGAGTTATTGTTTTTTGGGGTTGAGAATTTAGGGGTTTCTCCAACTGATGGTTTAGGGTACCTTGGTGATGAATGTTTAGTTATTTTGGGGGTTGAGGGTTTATTGTTCTTTTTTGATGAGGTTTTGGGTTTTTTTGGATGATGGTTTAATTTTTTTGAGGATGAGGGCCTATGGGTTGTGGAGGCCGATGGATTAGGGTTTTTTGCGGTTGAGGGTTCATGATTGTTTGGGGATTATTATTTATGGTTTTATGGGGAAAAGGGTTTATGTTTTTTTTGGTATTTGATTAGGGTTTTTGGGGTTGTGGGTTTATGGTTTCTGTGGATGAGGGTTTATGGTCTTTTTCAGCTTTGTGTTTAAGTTATTTTGTGTGAGAGGTATTCGGGTTTTTTGGGGACAAGGGATTAGTATATTATGGAGGATCGGTTTTAGGTATTTTGTGGATGAGTGTTTAGGGTTTTTTTTGGGATGAGGATTATGGGTTTTTTGGTTTTGGGTTTAGGATGTTTTTTTAGAGATGAGGGTTTTTTAGATTTTAGGGAAGACAGATTAGTGTTTTATATAGATGAGGGTTATGTATATTTTGTGGATGAGGGATGGGGATTTTCTGTGATGAGGGTTTTGTTTTTTTTTTGTTTAGTGTTTATTATTTTTTGGGGTTGAGGGTTTATTATTTTTAGGGGCTATAGGTTTAGGGGTTTTTTGGATGTGGGTTTTGGGGTTTTGGGGATGTGGGTTTTGGAGTTTCTTATGATTGTGGGATGAGTGTTTTTGTTTTTTACCTTTTAGTTATTTTTTCTCATGAAGGTTGATGGGGTTTTTGGGTGAGTATTTATGTTTTTTTAGGATGTGATTTTAGGGTATTTTTTAGGGTAATAGTTTAGGTATTTTTAGTGAAGGGTGATTAAGGGGTTTTTTGATCTAATTGTTTAGGGGTTCTAGGGTTGTGGGTTTATGTATTTTTTTCGAATAATGTTGTACGGTTTTCTGGGGCTCATGGTGTGTGGTTTTTAAGGATGATGGTTTAGGGTTTTACGAGGTTGAGAGTTTTTTATTTTTTGGGGTGATTATTTAGGGTATTTTGGGGTTGTGGGTGTACGATTATTAGGGGTTAATGGTATACAGTTTTTGGATGAGGGATTAAGGTTTTTTTGGATGTGGGTATATGGGTTTTTTTAATTAAGGTTTGGGGTTTTTAATGGTGAGTTTATTGGGTATTTTGGGGTTGAGGGTTTTTATGTTTTTTTCTTAAGAATTTTTATGGATTTTTTTGGCATATGATTTTTGATATTGGGAAGGATTTTCTGGTTCCTAGGGATGAGAGTTTTGGGGGTTTTTTCGACGAGGGTTTAGGGGTTCTGGGGAAGAGAGTCTAGGGATTTTTAGATAATGATTTATATGTTTTTAGGGATGATTTTTTAGGGGTTTGGGGGAAGAGGTATTATGTTTTCTTGGGGCTAAGAGTTTAGGGTACATTTGGGGATGAGTGTATTGTGTTTTTTTAGGGCTGATGGTATACTAAAATTTTGGGGTTGAGGGTTTGGATGTTTTTGTGGTTAAGAGTATAGGGGTTTTGGGGTTGGGATTTAGAAGTTTTAGGGTGACGAGTTTATGGGTTTTAGGGCTACAGGAGTAGGGTTTTCAGGGATTATTGTTTATGGTTTTTTGAGATGAGGTTTAGAGGTTTTGGTGGTAAGAATTTTTTGAATTTTGGGATAATGGTTTCAATGTTTTTTGGGTTGAGGTTTTTGAGTTTTTTCAGGATTTGAGTTTTTCATTTTTTTTGTCTAACTGTTTAGGGGTTTTTGTGGATTTCCATATAGGGGTATTAGGGGATCTAGGATTAATGGTATATGGTAAAGGGTTAAGGGAAATTGGGTGATGGTGGATTAGGGGTTTTGGGTATGAGGTTTTAGGGTTTGTTGGGGATTAGGGTTCAAGGGTATTAGGGGATGGATGTTTAGTGGTTTGGGGGAGAGGGTTTAGTGGTTTTTTGGATGAAGTTTTTGGGTTTTTTGTGGCTGGGAGGTTAGGGGTATTTATAGGTCAATGTTTTAAGGATTTTGTGGATGGGAGTACTGGGTCATTTGTGATTAAGTATTAGGATTATTTGGGTTTTGGTTTAGGGATTTTTTGGGGATGGGTTGAGGGTAATGTTTTTTTTGGGATGAATGATTTTGGTTATATGGGGCTGTGGGTTTAGGGTTCTTTTGGATGAGGTTTTATGTTTTCTTGGGATGTTGGATAATGGGTTTTTGGGATGAGGGTTTAGATATATTTGAGGAATTTTTTTACTGTTTTGTATAATTCGGGTTAATGGACATTATGGCATTGTGATTAAAGACATTTGGTTCTATGGGTTTTTTAATTTTAGGGGTCGAGGGTTTTGGATTTTTTACGTTTCATGGTTTAGGTGTTTTTGGGAATTGGGGTTTAGGGTTTTTTAGGGATGTGGGTGTAGAGTTGTTTTGGAGCTGAGGGTTTGAGGATTTTTTTAGGCTCAGGGTTTAGGTTATGTTGTTGTGATGAGTGTTTAGGTATATTTTGGGAAAAGGATTACATGTTTTTGGTGATTTTGATTTACGGGTTTTTAGGCTAAGTATTTTTTGTTTTGATGGTTCTAGGGGTTTATGTTTTTAATTGGGGAAAGGTATTTGGGATTTTTGGAATATGTATTTTGGTTTTTTAGGTTAGTGGGTTTGGGGTTTTTTTGGTTTGAGGGTTTATAGTTTTTTTGGGCTGGCGGTAGAGTATTTTTTCGGGATGAGGGTTTAAGGATTTATTTGGATGAGGGTTTCTGGTTTTTTTGGGCGATGACTTTTTTGTATAGGGTCTCTGGGTGTATGATATTTGAGGGCTTAATATTTTCGTTTTTTTGGGGATGTGGGTTTTGGGTTGTTTGGAGCTAAGGGTATAGAGGTTTTGGGGATTGGGTTTTAAAATTTATGGGTGAGGATGATTTATGGTTTTTTGGGGATCTGGGTTTATGTTTTTTGAGGCTGGGGGTTTAGGGTTTTTAGGATGAGGATTAATGGGTTTTTGGGGTTGTTTGGTATTGTTTTTTTTGTGGATGGTGTTTTAGCTTTTTTGGATGTGAGTGTTTTGGGCTTTTGGGGATGTGTGTTTATGGGTTTTTAGGGATGAGTGTTTATGATTTGTTTGGGATGATGGTTTAGGTGTTTTTTGGGTTGATGGTTTTATGTTTTTTAGGGATGGGAGTTTAGTGTTTAGGGGGGTTTCGGTTTTCGGGTTTTTTGGGTATGAGGGTTTATTGTTGTTTAGGGATTTGGGCATAGGGATTTTTTTGAGGTGAAAGTTTATGGTTTTTTGTGATGACTCTTTATGGGTTTCGTAGGTTGGGGGTTTAGAGTTTTCTTGGGGATTTGGTTTCTAGTTTTTTTGGGATGAGGGTTTATGTTTTTTTGCTTGACGGTTTAGTGATTTTTAGGGATTAGGATTTAGGTTTGATTTGGTAACAGTTATTAGGTTTTATTGGGTTTATGGATTTATGGATCTTTTTGGATGAGGGTTTAATGTTTTTTGGGTTGTGGTTTTCATGTTTTTTGTGGAAAATGTATATGGTTTATTGGGTTATGGGATATATATTTTTTATGAATGAGGGTTTAATGTTTATTAGGACTGAGCATTTCATATTTTTTAGGATGAGGTTTTATGTTTTATTATGGGGAATAGGGTTTTGGGTTTTTTGACGCTGTTGGTTTAGGGTTTTTTGGGTTTGTGGGATGATGTTTTTCATTGATATTTTTTAAGGGTTTTTTGGTGATGAGGGATGACAGTTTTTTTGTGACAATGGTGTCGTTTTTTTAAAGGTTCATTATTGAGGGGTTTTTGGGATAATGGTTTATAGTTTTTGGACCGAGGGTTTTGGGTTTTTACAGACTATGAATTTTGGTTTTTGAGGGGCTGATGATTTAGAGTTTTTTCGATTTGAGGGTATATGGATATTTTTGGATTATAGTTTAGGGGTTTTTTGGGATAGGGTTATTGGGTTCCTTGGGGTTTAGGTTTTAGAGTTTTTTGGATGAGTGGTAGGGGTTTTTTGGGGCATAATATTTCGTGTTTTTAGGACACTGTTTTTATGTTTTTTAAGAAGGGAGTGTTTAGGTTTTTCTGGTGATGAGGGTTTATGGTTTTTAGGATTGAGGATTTTGGGGGTTTTTTTGTTGAGTTTATTTTTTTTGGGGGATGTAGTATTATGGTTTTTAGGAATGAGTATTTAGTGTTTTTTTTATGGATGGTTTATGTTTTTTGGGTCTATAGGTTTAGCAATTTTTGGGTTGTGGGTTTATGGTTTTTTATGGATGCGGGTTTACAGTATTTTGAGAATTAGTCTTTAGGGATATTTGGATCTATGTGTTTATAGTTTTGGGGGATGAGTTTTTATGTTTTTTTTGTGCTAAATGTTTAGGATTTTTGTGGCATGTGGGTTTATATTTTTTTTGGGATTATTGTGTAGGGTTATTTGGGATTTTGGTTTTAGTGATTTTGGGGACCTGGGGCCAATGGTTTTATCACGCTGAGGGTTTGGTGTTTTTTTTGGGCTGATGGTTACGGGTATATTATGTATTGGATTTAGTGTATTTTCTAACGAGGGTATGGTTTTTTATAAGGTATTAGGGTTTTTTAGAGCAAATGAAATTTGGTTTTTATCGATGAGTGTTTATTGATTTTTTTGGCTAAGGGTTATGGTTTGTTGGGGATATCGGGTTCATGGTTTTCTCGACAATACTTTTATGGTTTTTTGGGGAAAGGGATTTTTAGTCTTTTAGGGTAGAGAGATTACATTTTTTAGCGATGATTCTATAGGGGTTTTTAGGGGGGTGAGGGATTAGGGTTTTTAGTGTTTTGGGTATGTAGTCTTTTAGGGGCAAGGGTTTAGTGTATTTTTTGGGCTAAGGGTTTAGGGTTTTTTTGTATTAGGGGATTACGGTTTATTAGGGCGAAGATTTTAGGGTTGTATGGTTTTGAGGGATTATAATTTGTTAGATATGACGGTTTTGTTTTTTTTTTGGGCGAGGGTTTAGGGATTTTGGGGATGATTGTTTATTTTTTATTGTGGAATGAGGGTTTATTGTTTTTTGTCCCCAGGGTTTTGATTTTCTTATGGCTGAGGATTCATGGTTTTTTGGGTTGATGGTATAGGGTTTAATGGGGATGAGTATATAGGGTTTTGGGGGGGATGAGGGTTTATCTTGGTTCAGGGATATAGTATGATTGTTTTTCAGTTGGGATTTACAGTTTCCTAGGGATAAGGGTTACTAGTTTTTGGGGAAGAAGCATGATGATTTTTTTTTTGGGTGGAGTGATGAGCTTTATTAGGGCTTTAAGGATTATGTTTTTTGGGGGATGAGGGTTTTGGGTTTCCTGGGGTTAGCATCATTTGTTTTTCAGTTGTATATGGTTTATAGTTTTTTTGGGGATGAGGGGTTAGGGTTAATTTTGTCTAAGTGGTTTTGTTTGGTATTTATGGTCTAAGGTTTTTTTCGGATGCGTTTTTAGGGTGTTTTGGAGATGATGTTTCATGTTTGTTGTGGATGAGGGTTGCGGGTTTTTTTGTATGAGCGTTGAGTAATTTTTTGGGGTTGAGTGTTGACAGTTTTTTTAGACTCTAGTTCAAAGGTTTTTTTGGGGCTATGGGTTTTGGTAATTCGGGACTAAGAGTTTAGGGGTTATGGGACTAAAGCTTCATGGTATTTTTGGTTTGTGGGATTAGGGTTTTTTGGAGCAGAGAGCTTCTTTTTTTAAGGGATCATTAGTTTTTGTAATTTGTGGAAGAGGTTTTATGTTTTTTGTGTTATTAGGGATTAGGGTACTTTAGGCATAAGGGTTTAGGATTTTTTGAATCTAGGGGTTTATGTTTTCTCTGTGGTAGAGAATTTCTTGTTCTTTGTGTTGGGGGGTTTTATGGATTTATGGGATGATGGTTTAGGGTTTTTTAGATGAATGTAAATGATTTATGGGGGATTAGGGTTTAGGGTTTTAGTGGGATGAAGGTTCTAGGATTATCAGGATGAGTGTTCATGATTTCATGAGGTTGATTGTTAATGTTTTTTTTAGGTCTGACAGTTTCAGATTTTTTTCTCTTGAGGGTTTAGTATGTTTTCGGGAAGAAAATTTATGGTTGATAGGGATAAAGGATGGTAGTACATTGGTGCTATATGATTAGTTCTCATTTTGGTTGTTTGATTATGGTTTTCTTGGGTTGAGAGATTATGGTTTTGGGATTTTACTATTTTTCATTTTTTGGGGATGACATTTTATGTTTTTCATGGATGATGGTTGATTTTTTTTGGTTGATGGTTTCGAGGGGATGTGGGTTAAGAGTTTTCTTGTGTCCTCTTAATGAGTTTTTTTTGTGGATGAGTGTTATTTTGGGGCTGAGGTAGCTGTGTATTTTGGTGTGAGGTTTTTATGGTTTTGTGTGGTTAAGGTTTTAGGGTATTTTGTGGGTAAGGGTTTATTGTTTTCTGGTGTTTATTTGTTACTTTTTTTGGGGAAAAGGGTTTGTTTTTTTTTGGTTTTGGGTGTGGATGGTTTAGTTCGGTTGAGGGGTTAAGTTTTTTTTGTTATGGGGGTTATGGGGATGTGGGTTTATAGTTTTATGGGTGTGAGGCTTTTGGTTTTTCTGGGCTTATGGATTTGGTTTTAATGGGTATGTGGGTATATGATTATTTAAGGTTGAGTGTTTAGGGTATTTTAGGGCTATTAGTTGAGGGTTTTCTAGGGATTATGGTTTATGAGATTTATTGGGTTGAGGTAGAAGGGTTTTCTCGGGTTAGGGGTTTGGGATTTTTGAGGTTGAGAATTCACTGTTTTCTATATCTGAATATTTTGGGTTTTTAACAAATGATGGTTGTGTTTTTATAGGAGATGAGGGGTCATGATATTTCAGGCTCATAGTTTATGGTTTTCTAGGGATGATGGTTCAATGTTCTATGATGTTATATGATCTATTTTTTATGGGGATGAGGGTTTAGGTTCTTATGGGGTATTTGTTTTTTCAATTATAGGGGTCACGTTATTAGGTTTTTTTTAGGATGGGGATTTAGTGTTTTAATGGGTTGGGGTCCATATTTGTTTGGGGATAAGGGTTGAAGGTATTATATGGTTGAATATTCAGGTTTTTGTGGGGATGTGGGTTTAGGGTATTCAGGGGATCATCGTTCCGTGTTTTATGGGGATGAGGGTTCAGGGATTTCTGGGGGTGATGGTTCATGGTATTATGGGGATTAATGTTTAGGATTTTTGGGGATTCGGAATCAATATTTTCAATGGTTGAGTGTTCAAGGTTATCTACGGATGGGGGTTTAGGTTTTTCTTGTGGCTATGGGTTTAGGGTTTTTCTGGGGAACTTGATTATGGAATTTCTAGGAATTATGGTTCAATGATTTCTGGGGATGAGGAAATAGTTTTTCCAGGTTAAGGGTTCACAATTTTATAGGGTATACTATTTACGGTTTTAAGGGGTTGCAGGCTCAATGTTTTCTAGATTTGAGTGTTCAGAGTTTTCTAGGGAAGTGGGTTCATGGTATTCTAGGGTTGTGGGTTTTGGGTATTCTGGGGATGATGGCTCTTAGATTTTTGGGGTTTAGGGATTAGGGTATGGTGGGGATGAGGGTTCTGGGTTATTTGAGAAAGAGGTTTAAGGGTTTTCTATGGATGTCAATTTTGGGTTTTCTGGGAATGTGGGATTGGTGTTTTCTATGAATGAGGGGTAAGGTTTTTTTGCGGCTGAGGGTTTATGGTTTTTAGGACTGATCATTTAGATATTTATGGGGATGAGGCGTTATGGTTTTTTGGGGGTGTTGTTTTAGGGTTTTATAGGAATGAGAGTATAATGTTTTTTTGGTTCTATGGATTAAGGGTTTTATGTGGATAATATTTCATCATATTTTGGGACTATGTGATTTAGGATTTCTATGGTAGGGGATTTAGGGTTGTCTATAATTGATTGTTTAGAGTTTTTTGGGTTGTATGGTTTTACTATTTTATGGGGATTAGGGTTTATGGTATTCTACAGATGAGGGATAACGATTTTTTAGGGAAAGGGGTTTAGGGTTTTCTAGTGCTATAGATTTAGGGATTCACTGTAGATTATGGTTTTGGTCTTTATACGGATACGTTTTTATGATTCATTGGGGTTGAATGTTTAGGATTTTTTGGTGATGTGGGTTTAATGTTTTTTAGGGATGAGTGTTCAAGGTTTAATGGGGATGATGGTTTATAGACTCCAGGGGATGAGGGATCAGTTTTTTATAGTGATGAGTTTGGGGACTTTTTTGGGGGTTAAGGGTATTGTTTTTCTGGGACTAAATGTTTAGTTTTTTCTAGGGTGGATTGGTCAATGTTTTTTGGTGTTTATGGTTCTGGGTTTGCTAGGGTTGAAGGTTAATGATTTTCTAGGATCATGGTTCATAGTTTTCTAGGGTTGTGTGTTCTATGTTTTCAGGGGTTTTGGATAGAGGTTCTTCTGAGGATGAGGATTTAATGATTTATAGGAATGTGGGTTTGGGTTTTGTAGGGCTGAGGGATAATTATTTTCAAAGGATGTGGGATTAGGTTATTATTGGGATGATTGGTTGTTGTTTTCAAAGATATATGTTTTAGGGTTTTCTGTGTCTGATTGTTTTATGGTTTATAGGGATGGTGCTTAATGTTTTTCGGGGGCTGAATTTTATGGTTTTCATCGACTAAGGGTTTAGGGTTTTCTACGGCTGAGGTCATAGTGATTTCTAAGACTTAGGTTTTATGGTTTTCTAGGACTATGGGATCATGGAAGTTTTCGGGCTAACTTTTCACAATTTTTTTGGGCTACGAGTTTAGGGATTTTTTGGGATAAGGGTCAAGTGTTTTTTGGGGGTTCTGTGTTAAAGGTTTATTGATAATGAGGGTTGGGGGGTTTTTTGGATAAGGTTTCTATGTTTTTTGGCGCAGAGTATGATGAGTTTTTTTGTGGGGAGGGTACAGGATTTGTTAGGCATGACTGTTTTATGTATTTAAGGATGGAGTTTCAGTGTTTTTCTTATGAGGGTTTATATTTTTTGGGAATATGGTTTCATGATTTTATGGGCATTAGTGAACATGGTTTTTTGGTTTTAAGGGATCTAGGATTTTGGGGGCTGTGTGTTCATTTATTTTTGTTGCTAAGGGTTTGTATATTATTAGGGATGTGGGATCAAGGGTTTTTGGGGTTCGTGGGTGTGGTTTTAGAGTTTTCTAGGGCTATTGTTCTATGGTATTATATGGATGACGGTTCAATATTTTTTTGGGGCTAAGGGTTTAGGGATTTTTGGGTGATGGGTTCTGTGTTTCATATGTATGGGGGTTCATTGTTTCTTATAAATCAGGGTACAATGATTTTAGGCATAAAAATTCATGTTTATTTATGAAAGATGGTTCTGGTTTTTTGGGATAAGGGTTCCAGTATTTGGGGTAACATGATTCATGTTTTCTTGTGTTCAGTTTTTAGGGTTTTCTAGGCCTGACAGTTTTGGGTTTTTTGGGGATGGGGGTTTTGGGTTTTTGTGGTTTGGGGTTTTAGGTTTTTTAGGAAAAGGGATTGGATATTTTTTGGTTTTAGCGTTTGTGGTTTCCTTGAACTAAGTTTTGGATTTTTTGGGATGAGGTATTAGGTGTTTTTTGGATAAAGGATTATGGATTTTTGGGGTAGAAGTTTTAGGGTTTTCATGGGACTGAGGTTTGATAGAATAGTGGGTGACCTAGACCCAACATAGTTAATATATATGATAACCATATTTTGTATATATCTAGATAAATATGATGTATTCTTTAAATTATAGTGTCTACATTTCTATGTCCACTATTGAAATGGTAGTGTCTATAGATTAATTTTTCTATCAAAAAGTTATGTCAGATCTCAGGATATAATGAGAACCTTGATATACTATGAGATTAATCTTAAAAAGATGTCTTATAGGTTTGATATATCATACTGAATGGAAATAGTTGATTTTTTATTTGATGCTAGAATCTTATAAGCATAGATACTTTTTCTCATGAAGTTCTCAAATGGTGATCTCTTGTTGTGATAGCATGAGGATAGACCCGCCAATAAAAAACACGACATGCTTTGGGTATCCTTGGTTGTCCCATTCTATGGGCATGTTTATTGGTCTCCCAACTTGATATCATTACTAGTGTCTGCCATTTGTTTGTAAAAAATGATGAAAGGACGAAAACCATATTAATGAAATCAGGGTGTGGTAGCTTCAGTTGGGAGTGTCATTTCTCGTATAGAAATAGATGAAAGGATAATAAGTGATTTGTAGCTTCTAGGTTCAGGAAGTAATATATCTCGAGCCTTTTTTATCATATTGGTAGTATCTTCATAATTTTGTGTCCAAGGAATTCGGGGGTAAATCCATACAAATGGATAAAAATATAATAAATAAATAAAAGGTAAATGAGACAAGTGTGTATCCTAAATTATGATATTTTTATAGATAATTATATTATAATACACAGTGGGGGTTTGTAGGTTGGATTTTATTTCTATAACATTCATTTTCTCCTTAAGGTCCCTAATGTGTATCTACATTCCACTCTTCGTCTAAGAATTATATTCAATACTATCGAGATAAGGTCCTAGAATGTCACACACAATAGCTCATTGAAGAATATTATATATTTAGTTTTATATGTATATTGGAAATATTATTAACTTATAGAACAATTGGGATGAATATAATTATTAAAAGTATGTATAAGTTATGTAAACATAAGTAATAATATTAATTTAATGGATATCATTTTAATGTTCCAAGATCATTTAATATAAAGTTGGAATTTCAAGTCAATTAAATGACCAATTTTATTAATTTGATATATTTTATACATATTATAGGTATGTTAAAAAAATATATAATATTTTATGATGTTGTTTACATCATCAATGTTTTTTATTTATTTTATTTTTAGTAGTTTTTTCATTCGGATGGTTAGAGAACCTGTTCTGTATAATCTACTCACCAACTATATAAGAAAAAGAGTATAATATCCTTGTTTTCAATTAATTTTCCAAAAATGAGTGCTTCCCTCTCCTACTACTTTTAATATATATAAATTCTATCTTAGAGATCTGATCAAGGCACAACACTGATGGATCAAAGGAACCTGATCTCGGTGAACATCACGACAACAAAGGACTCATCAGAACATCATTCTTGCACCTGAATTTTGATGAATGGTGACATTAAGGATTATTGGGGTGTGAAAAGATAATCTAGAGGGGTTTGGTTTCAGATCCTTGGAGAAACATTTGTCGACGACGAGATGCAGTGATGTGCACATTGGATTCAATCACGGTTTGTACTCATTTAAATATTTGTGATCTGTTTAATTTAAATGAGATATTCCAACAATACCATTTCTTTGATTTTTTTGATGAAGAGTCTCATCATCATAGTGATGAAAAATTTATAATGCTTCATCCCACTACCTTCCATTGTGACCCAGTTGCATCATTTTGTATTAGAGTAATGCTTAAATTACCTAATCCAAGGAAAAAATATGTTTTATTAAAATTTAGTAGTGTGTTTAAATATGTTCCCAATGTAATGATCCATGATTCATTCCTAGTTTTAATGATAATGATATATCCATCTAAAAAATGTTTTGATAACTATTGTTAAACGAGTATTAATATTTGAAAATCATTTTTTTTGGAAAACAAGTTAGTTTCGACCAGGGATGGACTAAATAGTTTTATCCAACATGTGGTTTATTTACACTAAAAATGTGTTTTATTATAATAAAAACCATTAATGTTTTATTTTAATAATATTATTATTATTATTATTTTTTTTATATCAATTTTATTATTATAAAAATAAAAGTCTAACATATTGTCCATTGGAAAATATGTATATTGTGTGAAAAATTCCCCATAAGAAACAATAAATTGGAAGTGGTTTGTAGTATTTTATCAAGGAATAAAGTCATAAAATATTGGGGACATGCATTTATAAATGGTATAAGAAACAAAAAAATCATTTGACATCAAAAAGAGCAGAGTCTCCCTTGTATCTTCTCTTGTGAATCACCAGATGGATCTCCCCTAGGCCATTATCCCATAGCCCAATTAGTCTCCACCAAGACTCCTCTTATTCTCTTTTGTTGTCATTTGACCTCCATAATCATTGACTAGGTAGAAGCCACATCTCAAAAAACCACTGCTCATATTGATCCACCCACAATAGATAGAAAACCCATATCTTGTCATTGATCCTTCCTCTTTTCTTGGTGAACAACTACCATCTCTACCTACCGGTAACCCTTCAGCTGTCAGGTCGTCTTATTTGTGCACCACAAGCTAGGCCTCTACTTCCACCTCCATTGTCAAAAGACCTCACTGGGACATCATCACTGACCAATAATGCTACATCAAACATCCGATAGTGAAGCCACTTTCATCAGCTAGTTCCACAATTTTCATACATTTAAATGAATCCTCCACTACCTTGCATGTTTCATGCAACAACCGTGGAACCAACCTCACTCATCCCTAAATATTGTTGAACCACATGGCCATCATTAAACTTCTGAATCCATGAACCTTTCTACCATCCATATATGTTTTGAGGCCACTAGATTCATTCGACCACATCACCTTGCTCCATGGCCTACTCCTCTTCCATCACGACTTCTACTAACCACAATCCAAAACCCAATTTGAGGTACTTCCATTAATAGACCTAAATCTCCCTAAAAATGGCATCGATGGGTCTTCCCATCCCAAAATGGGTCCGGGAGGACCTAAATGGGCCATAATAGTGAAACATCGGATTTTACAACATTTTAAAGGTCTATACAGGTTCGTAATGATCTATAATGGGTAAAATTGGTGTTTCAGGTTGTTGATAATTTTTGAATTTAATAATATTTAATAAATTTAATAAATTTAATAAATTTAATTTTAGAAGTAAATTAAAATAAGTAAAATATTTTCTATGTTTGAAACATAATTTTATACCATGGATAAAAATAATTTAATTTTGTTTTTAAATTAAATATTTTTTTATTAAATTTTATTTAATTATATATATTAGGTGATGGAATGTGAATTCAATAAATTATATGAATTTTTAATTCCCGTAATATATCACATAATTGTTTTTTTTATATTTATTTTTATAGAACCTTTAATTTTACCCACTCACTAGTATTTTCTTATATATCATACCATTTTATATCATGGTTTATTTAATTAATTATTTTAACTTCATGTGATGATTGTAATTAATTAAGACGGTATTCAAATCATCATTTATTTTTCAGTCAATATCTGATAGGGCCTACATGTCAAAATTTATCTCATGTACATTACACCCCCTATTTACCTCTCATATGCATCATTATTGTTTTATACTGTATGAAGATGATGTATTTCATGTACCTCTCCAAGATGTGGAAGTACACTAGAAGATATGTGGACCCCATCATGTTGAGGTGTTTCTCCAAACAACTAGTGGACATACAGGATGGGCGCAAGCTACATCACGAGTCAAGAAATGTCTCATGTATAATGGCCCTAAGTCATGGCTGGTCCATTGAATTTAAATGGATAAACCAGTATTAGATTCTAATGAACAGTCAAGTTGTTTCCTTCCTCTATGCATTTATAAATTAGTTTACGCATTTTATAATAGTGGGAGAATACATGATATAATAAATAGAAAAATTCATAAGAAAGATATGAATGTCTTTTATTTAAATGTTAAGTTTTTTTGTTGACAATGTAGAATGAAAATGATTAATATAAATTAAATACATTTATATAATGAAAAAAATAACCATAAATTAAATATTAAGTCATAAATGCCTTCCATCATTTGAATTTTAACACATCTGGGTGTTCAGGGTGCTCAATCATCCCTAGT
Source organism: Viscum album (assembly GCA_963277665.1). NCBI lineage: Eukaryota > Viridiplantae > Streptophyta > Magnoliopsida > Santalales > Viscaceae > Viscum > Viscum album. Next base: position 1,533,627,214 of record OY728160.1, on the reverse strand, counting down.
TGAGCATACCTGTTACTACTAGGGATTTATTATGAGATTGAAGTGTCAAATTAACTAAAATAGTAGTAAGGATTATCCAGAGATAACTTTATATCACTTTAGAGGAAAGATATGAGAAAATCATGTTTATCAATTTAGAAGAATGGAATTCACTCAAGAGATATAGGATCTATGAGGGTGATAAATTACACTAGATTATGTGAAAATACGAATTTAGAATCAAGAAATTTCAACGAATACCACTCTTACATATGTTTACTCTAGTATTGTATGTGTTTGAAAAATGAAAATGATTGATTAAATGAATCATTAAAATTTAGCTAATGTTTTCCATGTGAATAAAAATAATAAAGACATATTAATCTTTAGTTCTTATTAAAAACATGTTTAATGGAAACGATTAATGTCCACTGAGATGGGTACCTCTATAGTCACATTCATGATCTCCTTCAATGAAATATGGTTTATTTTAAAATATAATTTTATTTTCATCACATAACAGGAAATAAATTCCTTGGATGTTTATACACAATTAACAAAATTAATGTATCAAGTTATAACTTATTCTTTAGGTTTCTTCATCAATATAATATTTAATTTTTTTGACATAATATATTAGTAATAAATACAATATTCCATTCACATATCTGTATTCATGTAAAAGAGTAATGTAATTTTTATAAACATATCAATTGGTAAGGTGTATTATCAATTTGGTCAATAAGAGGTGATTCTTATGTCAACAGTGAGAAACAAATAACATCTAATTACAACATTAAATATTTAATTCAAACTATTAATGGTTATAACCAAATAAATTGTCTCATATGTCCACTGGACAAAGAGAGTAATTATTCCAATTTCAATAATTAAATATCATTATGGTATCTCAAATTCAATCAATAGATCAGTGGTACATGAATCACAAGCAACACATGATGAATAATAAATGTAGGACTTATTTACCTAGTAATTGAATGATAAATAATTATCAAGTAAATCTAAATGTCGACATCAATGATACCTCTAGTTTGGTGTTTAGAATCTATGTAGCTAAACACCGTAGGTATTTTCGATGTATATAGTTATTTATTTTTTGAGCAAGAAACTTTTTTAAATAAATATATGCCATAAATATTTTAAAATTAGGTCAGAAAAAGGGTATGAACTATTAAAAGTATAATCTAGTGGTAAAAATAATATTTATAATATTACATTATGTAATTAAGTAATGTGATAATGAATTATATGCATGGTTAGAAAATATGAGTTTCTTTAGGCCACCATGTCAATGGATAACTTGACAAAGTGTTCATAGGTCAGTATTATGTAGTGTGGAGTAATTACTAAAAACACATTACCTTATCTTCATCAGGACATTGATGATTATAAGGGGTATCTAAGATAATAATTACATGATAACCATTATAATATGAATGTAGTGAGGAAAAATTAAAAAAAAACATATTTTATACATCAGATTCAATATGTAAGGAGTATCAATGTTACGACTTGCAGAAACATCCATTATATTTGACAATGTTCTTTGAATATAACAATGATTTCTTATAACTATTTTACAATTATCATGAAAAATGTATTTCATATATTTCATTAAATTAGGTCAATAAATTATTTCATAAGCACGTGTGTTTAGATGAAAATTCATTTTTATGATATAATCCAACATGCATCAAGAAAAACACTTATTGAATCTATGTAATTATCATTACAGTTACAAAGGATATTTTGTAAATCCTTTTGATAGAAAATATGAATTCAAGTGATATAATACATTTCGGATAATGTTTGAACATATATCCTTGAGATAGTGTGAGAAACTTTGACTTAGGTTGAGTCAATCCCAATGAGACACAAGTTGTTTGAATAGGAAGTAGTTACTAAATTACATTTGGAAAAGGTATGTTTTAGGGACTCATATATGGTAGCAAGGGTAAAAACAAAGAATTTTTTTTATATAAACTAGGTATGGTGATAAATTAATCATTGAGAAAAATTATTCCACCAATTATGATATATATAGAAATAATATGAGATTAAGAAATATTAATTAAAACTCAATAATATATTCCATGTATCAATGTGAAAAGGGGAATATTATTTGGAATATTGTATTGGGTATTCAATTGAGATGAGAAATGGATTTAAAAATCCTATCACTAATAAGGTTTGATTTGTAATACCATGTCTTCACGCCTAAATACATTAGAATTTTATATTTCATAGAATATTTCTATGATCATTTTATTGAGAATTGGTTGTCATGACCCCCAACCGTGGAAGGTGTTTATATAAAGAATCCAGAAATAGATTATAACATCACATAATTCTAATAAAGGACATAAGATGCTAAAATACTCTTTAGGATTGACGTAAGAAATTATATTATTGAATATTTATTTGGAATTAACAATTTAAATTTTTCCATCCAATGCTAGTGGGAGATCCATTGTTTTCTGTGTAAAATAGGTTTGAAAAAATATGAAAAAATTGGCCTTTCAGTTAGTTATGACTATGATGAATGTAATTATTTAGTGACAGAATTAATGTAGCAACCTATGTTATATGTAATTGGATCTACTGAGGAAGATATAATGGTTTGTTGGACCTAGCCAATCCCACATATAGTTATATGGTATTTAAAAATGTATTTTGTAATAATTCAATAGATAATTATTATCAATTTCACATTCCATAAATCCACTCAAGTAGGCATGTAATGGAATAGAAGGAGATTATTAAGTTGAGTTGAATTCCACATTCTTTAGTGATGGATAAATAACATATTCCCTAATATTTACATAGATTTATATTACATACATTTAAATAATAGTGGGAAAATATATATTATATCTAGTAGAACTACATGGGAAGCATTTAGAATTATGTGGTTGTACATAGGCATGTATAAAATATATGTACATAGTATATAGATATAAAGGTATAATAGTTATAATAGGACAAGACATAGTCTTCCACAGATCAATTTGATCTATTATTTAATTTTGTAAAATGTCTTGTGTGATATTATCTCATAAAATATAGTGGTATTCATACCTAAATATACAATTTATGTTGTTTCTTCTGAGGTAGCTAAAATGTATTTAGTAAATGAAATGATGTGGTATAGTTCATGGAATATCACCTACCAAGTAACGTTTTATAATAATTTTGATTCTATTTCTAGACAAGATTTCATGTTTTGATAGTACATAGAAATATTTACATTGTGATACAATATTCTATGATGTTTTAATCAAGTCGGCCATGTCGTATATCGTATAACATCAAGTACGCAGAATCCTGGAAGACTAAGAAAATAATGTTGTGACTCAATATAAACATGATCTTAATCATGTTATATCAAACAAGTATGGATTTCATGTTGGTTCTAGAGAAATTGGGAGTGTTGTAGAAATGTGTTCCCTAGACTCAATAGTAACAGTAATTTTTATAACCATATCATTTATACAGTTAGATACACCTGATGTATTATTACCATTATAGTGTAGAATTGTATGAATCATATATTGATATGGAAATGTACAAAAATTAACTATTGTATCAAACAGTTTTATAATGTCCCATGATATTATGATAAAATTCAGATACTATGAAATAAATCTTAATTGAAGTCGTATGGTCTAGATACATCTTAATGATTGAACAAAATTGACTATCAAGTGTTGTGGTTCAAAGGCATCGAGATTTATTCTCATGAACTTCACACATGGTGATCTCATGTAGTTGTTGTACTAGTTTCTTTATTACCTTTAGTGATTCCAATACCTATCGTGTTCCTAGGATTATTTACAAGTGGATTTCAAGATCTTATTTGCACAACATTAGCCACGACATATATAGGTGAATCTATAGAGGATCATTATTGACTAGTTTTTTATACTCAATCAAATAAAAATAAATATACTAAATTCAAAAAATTCTATATTATAGGGAATATAATTAATGGTAAAAAAAATTAACCTGGCATGGTCAATCAAGATCGAGTATATTCATATATTTAATAATGGAATATCCAAAAAAGATTACAAAACTTATTTTTTCTTAGTACTATTTTATTTGTATCTATTACAATATAATATCAAATAACTGCATAATACTATAGATTATAATTCTATAAGTATAAATAATTAACACAATATAGGAAATGTAATTTCATGTTATATTTCGAAAAGAATTATTCTAGAATCCCTTTAAATTTGATGAATTGTAGTACATTAACTATTTAGGTTATCCAAGAAAATTATGGGTTCACGTTTTTTAGATATGGGCATTATTATTAACTATTATTAGTATATAAATAGTAAATAAATATAAAATAGTATTGAAATAGTATATAAATAAAAAAGTTATTCAGGAAAAACAAAATATGGATCAAATCATTCTGATGATTCTATCAACAATCATATTTTTCAGTTCATAGTTATTCATTATAAAAAAATGACTGGATAATTTAGCAATGGAAGAAGTACATTGGTTTATGAGTATTATTAAATGAATTCTATAATTTGATCAATTTATTTAGGTAATTTATTATGAATACAATGATTTTTTATGCTTATGTTATTGTTGTAGTATTGGCCATTATGCTTGCTTCTATTGGACATGTTCTGGGTCAAGGGACTACTGTGGGCCAAGATGTAGATGGTATCGCAAGACATCCTGATGTGGAGGGAATGGTATGAGGTACTATATTACTTAGTCTATCTTTTATGGAAGCTTTAACCATTTTTTGATTTGTTGTTTCATTAGTGAAATTATTTGTGAATAACATTGTTTCATCATAAAATATATTAAATAATTGGTCTCTTACCATCCAAATCTCATTTATGGATAAAATAACCAATATAAAGGACATTCTATTTTAGAGTTTCTAATTCAAATTTCCCACCAACTCACTTTCTTCCTTATTCCTTCCAGTACTTACTCAAATAGAAAAATAATTTTTTAATTTACCAAGTACCTCGAATTTTATTATTTAAATTGGAAGTCCATATAAACTGTAGAATATTTAGAATATCTTTTTTTTCATTCAAATATTTTTTATAAATAAATGATACTCTTTCTATTAAATTTATTATTATTTTTTGTTTCTCTATGTAATAAATAAGGAGGAAGTAATATTAAAAAGATAATTGATCATTTATTTTCTTTTCCATTTATCATTTGTGTGTTTAATACTGTTATTTTATAAACATATTTGATAAATATATATGTAGTTCTTGTTATATTTAATTTTATTGGAAATGGTGTGCGTGCGTCTTTTTTATTTCATGAATATGGTTTATTTAACCAACTGTAAATTAATTTTCATTAAACTGGGATAAATTTTTTTCATGATGTCGCGAATGACATCAAAATAAATGATCTAAATCAATGAATAAATAATATTGATGAATCACAGCATTTTATTATTGATTTTTGTAAATATACTTCGATTATCTATCAACCAATCATGTAGACCGTTATTAACATTTGTAAAACTAAGTGTTTTGAAGTCCAGATGCAGGATTGTACTCTTTCAACAACTAATAGTATTTTTTTCAATTACTATATATAAGTTATATACATTTTATTGTGTTTAGTGACTATATATTTTTCAAAATTGAAAATAAATAAATAGTTACAAATTATTTCAATTTAAAACACTCATGTCAATAGAATGATAAAACATATTTTCTTAATAATGGGGATTCACTCTGATTATATTTATATTTTTTTGTTTTTTTGATTATATTTATATTATATTATATTATATTATATTACATTACATTACATTATATTATATTATTTTATTTTATTTTATTTTATTTTATTTTATTTTATTTTATTTTATTTTATTTTATATTATGTATGATATATTATGTTGGATATATAACCTATATTATCTATTAAAGTCATCTGCATTCAATTTTTGGATCAGACAAAAAGAAACAACTTTGCTGAAAACATTACATATTTTTTCAGAACAGTCCATTGAATATTATTGGATTATTAGTGATTCATTTCCATTTGTTTTGAATATTCAAATAAAGATATGATAGGTTCATTAAAAAAAATATTATGTCAAATGATATAAATAAATCACAAAATTTAGTGAGAGCCAAAAGATTTCAAAGACTCATGTTTGGTTCGAGAAGGGATCATATATGTTTTGAAATGAAAAAATCATCCTATTTCAATAAGTAATGTATTAGATAATCGAAAATGGGGGATTTTTAAACCAATTTTATATTCACAAGAGCTATGTGGGAAAGCCATAGACAAATTTGAAACAGCCCAGGCTAACTTACAGAAAGAAAAAAATTGAAAAAGATTTGTTTTGAGGTAATGGATACTCTGAGATAGAATAAGAAAAATCAAATTTGATTCATTATACTAATATAACATGAAAACAACTATAAAAATTTAAAAACCAAACTATTAATTTTCATAAAAAAAGATAAATTCAACAAGTACAACAACATCATTTCCAACAATACTTAAAAGGATATAATGGATGTTTGAATAGTTGTTTGAATAATGAGTAACATTTACATACAATCAGTATCAAAATTATTAGTAAAGAGAAGGTTCATAGGAGATATTTGTTTGAAAGAATGACATGAAACCTTCATATTATCTTGAACCTTATAGGAAACAAAGTGTATGTTCAATGGGATTCCTCATAATATCTTTAAAGGACATGTTTTCGGTAATATATGAACATAACAATATGTAAATTCAGCTACATGGACACATCAGTACTCTAATGCATTTATCCCTTGGAGTCAGAATATATATGATTTTGAACGCTCTCTTTAAAATTCAATGTATATTCTCGCATGAGAATTTCATCAATCACCAGTTATGATTTGACATATTGATCATTTTGAAATAAAAGAAATATTTTAGGTTGAATCTTCAGTTTATGTGTCGTTATATCTTCTTGACTCTCAATATGTACATATAAGTCTATGTAACATTCAAATTCATTATATACACGATGTATACATGTGGGATGAATCCATTCCTCATTGAATGATATTTTTCCATTGTAGGAGTCTCATATTACATGTTATACTATATCCCACAATAATTCTCTACTGGGATGAAATGTTAATATTATTAGTTGAGTCCCCATCTTTCTAATAAATTAACCTACAAGAATACCTACACCTTCTCCTATGTCGACAAGGTTTCCATGCGTAGAACTCCATCCGTAACATTATTTACAGATCCATGACATACCACTACTAGTAAAGGGTGTTCAAAGAGATATGGATTTTACTCTAATGGTTATGAATCCATATATATTTTTAATCCCAATATCTTAATTTCAAGTTGAACGAAATCATTCATCCATATAGAAATGTTCTACTACTATATGACCAATGGATGTTTGGATACAATTGATTTCCAGCATCAATTTTTGGAGACTCAAAGAAATACCTCGTATGGTACCACAATCGTTTATACATACTATAATGTGTTCAACTACATTCACAAGTATTCAAGTGAGATATCCAGCTTCTGATGTTTGTACAACTATATACACAACTCCTTTTCAGGCTCCATAGAAAAAATGATATGTTCTATTATAGAAAGTCATTCACGTAAATTTATTTGAATGGTTTAATCAATCATTTGTTCTTGTGGATCTTACATTAATCCTCTCATACATTCTAATTGGTGTACCTAATATTCATTTCCTCTAGATCTCGAAAAAGTCATTATATTGATGGGTTTAAAAGGATCACTCATCGTAATATTAGGAATCATTTCTCATTGATAAAATTCACTTGTTTCATACCATATCTCAATATTTAATTTTTTGAGTGTGGGTATATTTCGATAATAATGGTGTTTTTCTAAACAGAAACTTTCCTTTCAGCATATTGAACTACCCTTCTCTTTAATAGTATTGTAAAAAGATTTTCTATTCCTAATGAAATAGATATTGCAGTAGCATGCTGGAAACCTAGAGTCATCTCTTTATCCATGATGTGTGATGTATATTCCATTCCAAAATTCTATATGAATATACTAATTAGTTTTTTCATGGGTGTTCAATATATATTTTTATTATGAATGACTAAAGGGGCACCCCATTCTCACAGAAGTACTCCCTTCTACGAGTGAGTAGGATTTCATAATGATTTTAGTTATTGATTGGAAAACATCCTTTTCTCTATCTTTATTCATGTATTAAATAATGTGAAATGTAAATAATTGTGATCCTTTTTTAACTAGATTGATAGAATTATTAGTGGTAGAATCATGGAAAAAATTAAAAATATATATGTAATTGGTACCATATGAACAGGACAAAGAAAACCCTTCTACGAATTATTCTATTTCTTGATAAAGACAAATATGACAAACCGTGGTTCAAATTTACATACCCAGAGTTTCTTGATCATTTGATTTTTTATATAGTTCTCATGATTTTCATGATAGATACCCAATGATTCATAATGAACATCGATGTGAACTTCTCTTGAAGAAATAATGCATTGATCTAGTTGCCACTATAGCTAGAGAATACTATCAAAATGGAATTTTTTCTACCGAAATGAACCAATGAGATCATAAGAATCAGAAAATAGAGGCTTCGTAAATGTCTCATAATGATTATTGTCAATTATTTAATTTATAATGAGTCTACAATTACATGGACAACTATATCTATTTTCAAAAAAACATCATCTTGAAATATTCATTACATAGTTTCCAATAAGAATATTTTCAGTTTTTATGGAAATGGGATCACCCATTGCTGGGGACAAGAGAATTATATGAGAAAGCTTAAGTAAAAGGGACTCTGCTTTAGGTTCAAAAAAATAAGGGACATGAACATCAATTTGATCCCCATCAAAATTGGCATTAAATCCCTCACAAACAAAAGGATATAAACAAATATCATGTCCTTCTAGTAAAACATGTAAGAAGGCCAGTATGCCAAATCAATGCAGATTATGAGCTCTATTCAACAATACAGGATGCTAGGTAATAACTTCCTTAAGTATTTCACATAAAATGTGGTCTTTTTACCGAATTTTACTCTTTTCCACTACTATGTTCTTAGAAAGATGTTGTCTAATTTGAAAACGAATGACAAATATCTAGAAAATCACAATTTTAGTTTCTCGAGGAAATCCATAATGATGTAATGAAAGTAAGGGGCCCATAATAATGATGTAACATCCAAAATAATCTCTCTGTTTACCTAGAAATGTCTCGCGAAATCTTCCCTCTTTTCCTGCAATTACATCTGAAAACCACTTATAAATGTGAGTATGACCATCCCTTTATCCCCAGAATCTATTATCAAGAAGTGTATCAACTGTTTCTTGTAAAAACTTCTTCTAAGACATGAAAAATTCACCTTCGTTAAATATACTAGTAGTTAATGGATATATAAAAACTTCTTCTACTTGGCTGAAAGCTACTTGACCAGTTCCCACTCGAGTATGCTGGTGAACACGTGTCAAATAATGAGGTAGATATGTTCATTGTTTTTGGTTATGATGGTTAAACTTTTTATAGGGATGAGGGTTGATGGTGTTTTCTTCCTATGTAATTATGATTTTTATGGGTCTTAGGGTTTATTGATTTATTTTTACTATGGGTTTATGATATTATAGGACTATGTGTTTATGGAATTTTGGGTTTGAGGGTTTATGTATTTTTATGGATTTTGTTTTAGGGTTTTTTAGGGATGTTGTTTTAGAGTTTTGGTGGTTGAGGGTTTAGGGTTTTTAGGGCCTGAGGGATTAGTGTTTTTGGGTTGTGGTTTTTAGGTTGTTTTGGGCTAACAGATTTGGGGTTTTTAGAGATGAGGGCTTAGGGTTTTTTGGGGGTGATAGTTTAGAGTGTTTGAGGTTTTGGGATTATGGTTTTTTAGTGATCACTATTTACGATTTTTTAGGGTTGAGGGTTTAGGTTTTTTTGAGTTTTTGTGTTTAAAATGTTTTTTGGAATATTTTTCATAGATTTTTTTAGAAGAAGGTATATGGTTTTTTGGGGATGCGGTATTATGTTTTTTAGGGATGCAGGTTGAGGGGATTTTTTGGTTGAGGGTTTAGAGTTTTTTGGGGTTGTGGTTTTTTGGATTTTTTATGGCTGATAGATTAGGGTTTTGGGGGCTGAGGGATTAGTAATTTTTAGGGATGTAGACTTAGGGTCTTTTGGGGATGATGGTTTAGGGTTTGTTGGGGATGAGTATTTTTTTATCTTGGTATTAGGGTTTACGGTATTTTGGGGTTGGGTGTTTAGGTAATTTTTGGGGAAGAAGATTTAGGTTTTTTATGGTTGAGGGTTTATGTTTTTTAGTGACGGTTGTTTAGGATTTTCTATTGTTAAGGGATTAGGTTATTTTTGGGATGACGATTTAGGGTATTTTGGAATGAGTTCGTATGTTGTGTTTGAGAATTTATGGTTTTTCATGGGGTAAGGGTTTAATGTTTTTTGGGGATGATGGTTAATTTTTTGGGGGGTTGAGGTTTTGTAGTTTTATAGGGATGAGGGTTTAGGATTTTTTGGGGCTTATGTTGTACTTTTTTTTGAAGGTGAGTTTTTTGGGTTATTTAGTTTCGAGAGTTGAGGGTTTTTAGGACAAATTGGTAAGGGGTATTTTGGCCATGGGATTATGGATAATTTAGGTTGATGTTTTTGGGTTTTTAAGTACTGGGGTTATTGGTTTTTTAGGGAAGATTGTTCAGGGTCTTCTGGTGATGTGATTTGAGGGTTTATTTGGGGTGACTTTTTAGGGATTTTGGCATTGATTGTTGAGGTAATTTTGTGGATGATGATTTAGGGTTTTTTGTGGGTGAGGGTTATGGAATTTTTTGGGAAATGTTTATTTTTTTGTGATTTAGTGTTTAGTTTATTTGGGTATTATGGTTTAGGGTGTTTTGGGGAAGAGGGTTGATGATTTTAGGGGATAAGGGTTTAGTATTTTTCATACTAGGGATGAGGGTATTTTTGGGATGAGGATCTGGGGTAATGGGGCTAATGGTTGAGTGTTATTTGGTGTTGATGGTTAAATGATTTTTGGGGCTAAGGGTTTTCAGTTTTTTGGGTATGAGGGTATAGGTTTTTTTGTGTTTAACGGTTTAGGGATTTTTTGGGTAGAGGGATCAGGGTTTTTCAGGGATGTGTTTTTATGTATTTTTCTTTTTTAGGGTTTAGGAGGATTAATTATTGATGGTTTAATATTTTTTGGTGGTGAGGTTTTAGGATTTTTAGGCATATGGGTTTAGGATTTATCAGGGATAAGGGTTTTGGGTATTTTCTAATAAAACAAAATGATATTGACATATATTATTTTTTTTATCCTTTTGAAATTTAATTAAACACTTAATTTAGCTTTAATTACATAAAATCGCAGGGTTTTGATTTAGGTGGATGCAATGAAGACTTATTCTAGTGTTGTACACAACACAGAGTATTACAAACCCACACCACTATGTTAAATGAAACATGACATATTATTAAAATTTTATTATTTAATGTAATGATTTTTAGTAGAATATGGATTGGAGGTTATGAATAATATTAGACAAATTATGATAATATGATTTATATATTTTTTTAAAATAAATTCCTTGGTGACTATTTCATTACAAATGAAAATAAAGGACATCTCTTTTTGAGAAACTATTTTTATGGTAACAAACATTTTCAAGGTAATTAAATTAAAAAACAACTATTATTGAATGAATTTAATAAAATTTATATTCTCTATATATTCAATAAAATATTTATTATTTATTATAATTTGTTTCTAAAAAAGTAAAAAAATTCAATCTTATGCTTAAGACCAATATTTCTCAAAAAAAAAAATCACCTTTAAATGGAGCACATAATTTTAAAAAAAAAATTATTAGTTGTATACCTTTGATTTTAGAAAATAAAAATAATATATTAATTCTGAATAAAAAATATCTTCTATTCATATTTTTTCCAAAAGTTTCATTTTTTTAATACTCAGAAAAAACTTAATATTAATTGAAAACTACCATCACATTTTATTTATTTAACACATTAAACTATATTTTGAAGTCACTATAAAGTAAAAGTACATATTTTTTTCAATTAATACTATATATTTTATTAAAATCAATTTCATGTTGAAATTAGATATAAAAACATTTATTTTTTTATATATTATCTCTGTAAAGAGACATTTTATTGTTAAGTATGTGGGGTTAAATATAAATTAACTCCTATCAAATATGTAAATGAAATAGTGGAGAATGGATTCCATATATAGAACCATCATAATAAATATTATCTTATAAGTTTAAACTTATTTTTTACCAAAATAATTAGTGAAAAAAGTATAAATTAATTATGATGATGAAGGTTAAAATAGGGGTTTTTCACATAACATGATTTTGTCTTAAGATAATTTTTCAACAAAAAATGATTTTTCTTTAATAAATTATATTTAATATATAAAATCAGTTGTTATAAATTATATAAAAAAATAATTATATTTATAGGCTTAAAAGATAAATTACATTGGTAAATTTAAATATTAAAGTATCTTTTGTTAAAACTATAAGGATAAAATTGAGTAACCATAATGATGAAGGAATAACATTATAAAAAAATATTTCTTTACATATTGATGGGTTTTGGTGAACAAATAATCCCTTGCATATATTATTATTCACTTTTTTTAGGAAGATATGCTATGGGAGACCTACAATAATGAATTCTTTTGAATATTTACAATAACGACACTCGTCCACAACTATATAGGGCCACACACTCCCCCCACATATTCAAACCTCTCATGACTTTTGTATCATCCAAACCCTACCAAATTAACATCCCAAATTAAATTCTCTCATCCTATATGAACTATTTTTGGAATAATGAAATCCTTTGAATTCATTATTATTATTACAATGGGGATACCCATAAAAGAGGCATGTTTCTTCAACGATCATCATTACATTATTTCATTATCGACCTCCAAAAATAAATATTATACCATGGTGATATAATAACCTCAATAACATTAATATAAAAAAATAATTTTATCATTATGAGTTGAAACTGCCCAAACTTCCATCAAATGGGTTTTGAAATCATGGTTCCTGCATATAGTAAACTACCACCTCGCTAACAGATATAATTTGTTCTTCCATTACCACCATTCATGGTTTGGAATAATGATGTAAATAATATTTATATATTATATTTATTATATTTATGATGTTATTATGATTATGGAATTATAATATCACACATAACATCATGTTTTCCATTTTCTGGGAATACAATAACATCAATGATGTGTACGAGAATCTACCTCCTCGCAAAGAGATGTGTTTCTTTGTTAACATACATGGAATGTATTAAGGATGATATAAATAAAAATATTTATATATATTGATAAATAAATTATAAAAGAATTAATATATATATATATATACTTACCATTTACTTTTCATTAATTCAATACAATAAGAATGTTTAACCAATCTTCGTGGGTACGTAAATCCTACAACCTCAATGAATGGTTTATTTCATTTCCTATTACCAAATTTTATTGACTAATCTATATTAATTTATACTGAATATATATTAAATTTATATCATTATTTAAATTAGGAAATTATTATGTCCTAATCAAAATAGTTGGGACAAAATTACCAATTCAAACCACACTTGAAAAACAAAGTGATGATTTCCCAAAACATGACATTAACATGAAATTGTTAATAAAATGGTAATAAAATGTCCTATTAAAACAATAAATGGTATTATATATATATATATATTGTGCTATATTATATTGATAATAAAAATATATTATTTATAAATGATTTTTGAATGAGTATGATGAATTTCAATACATACAGTAATTGGTATCTGTATTAGTTTTTTACTTCTGTGAGACACATGCTATATTCACCACATATTTATTTATGTGGTGTGTTTACTTCCCATTAATTGTTTTCTTGATTATTTTAATGATAATTATACGGATTTCATTATCAATTTTATGAGCTCTTGTTCGTGGGGTTTACATTGAAAATGTTACCAAAAAAGTAAGGGTATTTCTAATATCACTCTTATTTTTGAGAGACTTATTCTATATTCACCACTTATTATTTTTTATATATTCTACCTATTATCATGATATATAATTAATATAAATTATTTAAAGACGATTAATATTTCTATTCAATTTATTCATTCATATGATTTACAGTTCAAATGTTATAAAATTAGAAATGAGTTTTTTGTCTCAATTTTTATTCATTGAGACATACATTATTTTGTAAAACAATATTCTTTCATAAGGTTTAATAAAATCACATTTTACATGTAATATAATGAATTTTACTATTATCATAATTTGTTTCATTTTATTTTATTAATTCGTGGATCATATATTTCATTACTACCAAAATTATAAGAGTATTGTTTACAATCACAGCATTTCTCTAGATTATTTATGATCATGTTATAAAAGATTATATAATATGATCTATGTCTCTAAAATATCATTTATTTTTTTCTCCACTTATTATTCATGTATATAGATTTAATTATAACATTCCACCACACATTGTAGTTTAGTGAATTTTGAGACCTTTTTTAAGAAAAACTTACTCTTTTTCTCGATATAGTAAGAAAATGTTTTCTTCCAAAACAATTTATTCAAAAAAAAATACAAAAAAAATTTAATAAGAATTTTAAGAAAATTTTAATTTAAAATTATATCAATGATTTGTTTTTTTGAAATATATTTTATGTTATTTTCAAATATTCTCTTATATTTTTCGATTTTATTTTAAATTGAAAAAGGTTTTCAAAATGTTTTATGTTTTAAAATGTATTTTTAAAAGAAGAAAGGACGATTTCCCTAAGAAATTGTTTCATTAATCTTTAAAAACCATTCTCCATATATGATGTCATATTTTGTTGTAACCTTTGACTTCCTGATAATATGATCCAAGAATACAATTCACATTATTTATCTGAATGGTTTATGTTTTAATGACATGATATTTACGAAAATATTTCTCTTGCACAAGTTAAGCCATGAAAAAAATTTAAAGAAAACCAATTATTTTCGTTAGATAATTTATGATCAAATGATTATGAGTCATGCAACATCTCCATAGTTTAGGATAGGATTAAACGTAATTGATACCAATTTTTATAAATATGGTTTTCATTATGTGAGATAAGGGACATATATCTCCGTCTAATGAATTAGGTAATTATTTATATATCATGTGATAGAAAGGGATGGAATATGTAGTTACATGACTACTCTATGAGGAATGATATTCTGCTTGGGATGTTGGTGTGTCCAACCTAGGAGCTGTATCCGCCTATGTGTGAATTTGATTACTTGTTCCAAATGCTATGCCTAAACATGATTACATTAGAATAATGTTATTCTTGAACAGAATTACACGATCAAAAGGTTATGTGTGAACCTTATTATATGTCCACAATTCTCTATATGAACCTCATTACATGTTCAATGTTTTATAAAATAACCTCATTACATGATCACAATGTTTCACATTAACCAGATCACATATTCACAATTTTGTGGGGGACCTGAATACATGTTCCCAATGTTTTCTCTGGACATGGTTTCATGTCCATCAATTTATGTTAGGGACACATTTTATGTACTTAACATAATGATTGAACCTGATTATATTTAAAAACGTTCACCATATTATAAGATTATGTATATTCCATAAATCCATGTCTTATGAAAAATTTATGGTCTCATGACTCATGTTCATTGATTAACTTATGACTCGTGTCTCATGAACTACAAATATTTATGCTATGACTCATGTTTCTGATATATGATCGGTTGGGTGTTAAATTTTTAAATTAAATTCATTATCACAAACCCTTATTCTTATATTATTATTTCTTACGATCTATGTATGGTATCACTTATGCCCCCCCTTAGTGAGAATCTCATCTATCCCTTTATTTTGTTTATTTTCCTAAGGTTATAAAGAATGGTTTTAAGTAGTGTATGTTTATAAATATTTCTAAATGGGATGATATTTATGGGAACTACAGAATATAATTCATCAAATTTGAAAAATGTGATCCATGTTTCCAAATCCACTAAACATGTATTTCCTCATGAGTGAGTTTGTTTAATGTAATTAATATTCATAAAAGTGTTTTAATAGAAATATATGATAATATGTGGAATCTATTGATGGTATTAATGGGAGTTTTATTTAACCATTAGTATTAAGGATGAGAAAACAATAGTTATATCCCTAGTGATATTTCTACAGATATGATTAATGATTTCTCTGAGTACATGTCCAAGGATGCGTCAATTCTTTTGAAAATGTCATGGAATTATTCAAGAGGATTCAAAGAGCAGTTTATATGAAATTATATCCCAATATAGATTTAAAATGTGGGTGTGGATCTTTCACAAATGTACATAGGGGAATAACGCCCAAAACACAATATTTTGGTAGACTCAATCTAGAACTAATTTGCGACAATGGGCCTTCCTGCACACTTGGTTTGACACTCATAGGGGGATATGATTTGAAAATTAAAAAAATAATTACCACCAATCATGAATGATTTAAATATATTATGAATGTGAATGACATAGGAAAAAACAATGGTGTGCTAGATTGAATAGAAGGTTTCGTGATTTAGATATCCTATAAGTTATACTCATGATTAGGTTGTTTTCCAGAATGATTTTTATTTTTTACAATACAATTACTACTTTTACTCATTGGAAGGAATGAGAACGAACATGAAAAACATTTAATGTGAAGCTCATTTGTTGATTAGTAGCCAAATTTGATAATGACTGGAGTTATGATTGTTGTTATTTTTCCTAATCTGTTTTTATTTAATATTATTAACAATGTGTACCATAACCAACAATGAGACTCAACAAAGAATATAAGGATAGTGATTGACGGGGGTTTAGGTAGTAAAGACCTTGTAGGAAATATGTTCCATTTTCCTTTATGTTTATAATGTTGGAAGAAGCATCCATGTGAATGTATTAGTGGAATGAGAAGATGTTTTGACTGTGTAAAGGGACACAAATAAAGTAGCAGTGAATGGAAAATGAAATGTTTAGTTAACATTAAAATTATGGATATTGGAATCCATATGATATCATCAACTATTGAATGAAATTAAATTTGTAATTTTTGGGAATTATAAAAATTTATTTTTGCAGAGTAAAAATCAAGAAGAGAATCATCGATTCAATACAAGAGATGGCTATATTATTGACGATGAAGAGACTACAAATGACATGTAAAAGGAAAATGGTATTAGTGAATAACACGAGGAAACCTAGGAAAATGTATGAGAAGGATGTGGGATGATGTATACTTGTATTTGAACTCAAAGATTATGTTCTATAAATCATGAAAAATATAAGGATTTTCAGATTAAGTTTTTCATTAATGGTTTTCAACATTATGGAAAATGGTAGAGATGAACTGGAAAAATAGACGTAATAGAATGATTATATTTTATAGAAAATACATTATTATGAGATGTAATCCCTTAATATGATCTGGTTATTTAGATAATTTTCTCCAAATAAAGATAATTCAGATAATAATATGTAAATCTTATATATATATTTCCGTGAAAATGATTAGGGATTTGTTGAAAAAGTGGTTTATACCATCATTGATGGATTTTACATCATTATTGGATTTAATGAATAAATCCAGTAATCATTTTTAATTTTATGAAATAAATAACCATTTATGTTTTCAATATAGTTTTATTGTAATTAATGTAATCACCATGTTTACATAGAATATAAGATGATGATATTCACATTTATGGAATGTAAGAATGAAGTGTTGCTTTATGATATATAGGGGTTTATGGTTAAACTAATTTTGAGATTTTTTGTCATATTCTTTAAAATGTATTTGAATTTTATCTTTTGGAACAATTATAAGTAAAACCATTTATGAGATGGGTTATGTTGATCACTGTATAAGGTTTTATAGAATAATGTATTATTTCATTCATAACAAATAACCTTTGGGAATTATTTTTTATGATAACTGTAGATAGATGGAAGGAATTATCATTATATTTATGGATATTATGATCCGTTTCTTTTTTAGACATAATAAATTCATCTCAGTTTCATAGAGAAAGTGATATAGTGTAAATTTATCTAGGCCCAACCAACGGCTGATACTGGGTTTATAAAATGGAATGAAATCAAGTAATTATATCTTCTCTTGATGGTTCTCTAATTTTAGGAAAAGGATCATCAAATAAAATCATTCCATGTTACCATCATTTTTTATGATATCAATTAAAATTTTTAGTCTCTATGGTTTATGGACTTTGGTTCATTAAAAATCCCAAGATCACTTACTTTATATTAACTAATGATATCTATCATTCTGCATCATTATTTTGTTGTTAATTTTCTCTTCCATGACCATGTTTTCACTTTCCATCCATTTTCATCTATTCAGAATATTATTATGTGTTATTATAGACGAATTACACATAGAAAATTATCTTTTTAAAGATTATTTTTATAAACCCTCTAATGATGTGGTTTTTTATTGAGTTATTTTATATTATTAATCCTTTTATAAAGAATATTAATTTTGAGGGTGAAATTTTTTTAAGGGGGGTAGTGTGTAACACGCCATGATTTTGTGAAATGTTTTTTTTAAATTAAATAAATATTTTTGATATTTTTCATTTCAACCAAATATAAATTTATCATGGTTACTTGAAATAAATGATTTTGGATTTCATTACACGAATCACTGATTTTAGCTAGTGTTATATGCAATAATGAGTTTTTCATTCATGCAAAAGTATGTTTAAATGAAATGTGAAAAATTATTACAATATTATTATTTAATTTGATAGTTTCAAATAAACATTATAATGGTGGTTAATAGAATTAGTATCTAAATTATGAAAATATAAATTAAATATTTATATAAAATTAATTTCATAGTAACTATTTATTTACAAATAAAAAATGGTAATATCTTTCTGAGAAACTATTTTTATTCAAGCATATATGTCTCACATATATAAATAAAAAATCACTTATAATTAAATATTTTAGAGAAATTTATATATTGTATGTATTAAATAAACAATTTAGCATTAATAATATTTTTGTTTTCTAGACAAGGGATATGAATTAATAATTTTTTTAAAAAAATAATAATATTTCTATAAAAGGCTTTTTTGTAGTCTTTTTATGGAACCCATGGTTTAAAAATAAATTTTATAAATTTTATATATTTTATTTGAAAAACAATTCTTTTAAATCATCATAAAAATATTATATTAGTGTGGTTTTTTTTATTTTTCTAAATAGTATATTTTTAATGAATAGTGAAAAATAATTAATTCTAATTGAAAAATTATTTTTGTTTTATTTCAATAGTAATGTTAAAATATATTTTGAATTATTTATAAGTAAAATTATTAATTTTTTATATCAATAAATAAACTATATTTCATTTTAATCACTTTCAAGTTGAAATTAGATATTAAAATATTATAAACTTCTAAACATTTTCTCTTAAAAACCCCTATTTGTCGTTGTGTCTATGGAATTAATTTAAAATTAATATCTAAAAATAGTGTGAATATAATTTTTAAAAATTGATTCTATATTTGGAATAATAATAATTTATACTATCTAATAACATTAACTTATTTTTATCATAAATATTAGGGAAAACCGTTAAAATTAACAATCATGATTAAGGTTAAAAATGTGTTTTGTGAATTACCTGAATTTGTATTAAAATTAATTTGAAACACCCATATGATATTTTATTTAATGAATTTATTCCATATTTTGAATATGTGGGTACAAATTATCTAATAAATATCATTAAAATTTTTGTATTATGGGTTATATTACCTCATTAAATAAATAGATAAAATTTACTTTCTAAAAATTGTATAGATAAATTTGGGTAAACATAAAGAGAATGAAATAAAATAAACATAAATGAGTTTATTTTGTGAGGTGGTGGTGTTTTTCAGCCAAATAATTTGTATCCTCATTTGAATTTCAATTTTGGTGGCACATTTGTTAATAGAGACATCCCAATAGTGAATACTTTTGAGTATTTAAAAAAATGCCACTCCTCCTCAACTATAGAGGGACACTCACTATACATTATTCGACAAGCGACTATACATTATTTCATTCTATGCGTCTTCTAATACATATTATAAAGTTATGATATAATAAAATTAGTATCAATAAATAATTTATATGATGTTTTGTTAAAGTTATGTACTAAAATCCAACAAGAATCCATTAAATTAGTTACAAAATCATCGTTCATGCATATAACCGATTACGACCTCAAGAACCTACGTCATTCGTTCTTCCATTACCATCATTCATGGTTGGTCATAATTATGTACATACTATTTATATTTTTTATAATATTTATGATTTTATTATGATTTTTAAATTATTATATAAAACATACCTTCATTAATTCTATTTATTGGGAATTTGATAATGTCATTCAGTTGTACGACATGCTACCTCCTCATGAAGTGATTTGATTTGTTAACAATTTACATGGAATGTATTGGATATTTTTTAAGTAATAATATTTGATATATATGACATATAAATTATAATTATATTATATTATATATATATCATTTAATTATACTTCATTCAATATGGTAAGAATATGGAAACAATGTTCTAACGTATGTAGGGCCTACCATCTTCATCCACGGTGAATTTTATTTTTCGTCCCCAAAATTTATTTATTATTAAAAATACATATATAATCAATATATATTATAATAATAAAATGTTTTTCATTATTTATATTACTACATCCTGATTAATTTTATATGACAAAAAATAACATGTCAATGTATAATAGAAAAACCAAGAAGTTATTGCCTGAAACCTGACGTTATCATGAATTTCATAATAAATGATCAATAAAAAGTCCTATGAAAATAATATTTGGTTTTATATATAAATTCTTCTCTAATTTATTTTAATAAACATATTATTATTATACATGATTTTTTTTAATGAGTTTGAATGATGTCAATACATACGTAATGGAATTTCCATCCCACTTTCTTACTTCCATGAGACACATTCTATATTCACCACCTATGAAATTTATGTGGTGTGTATACTGCACATTAATGTATATTATAATATTTATATATAGAATTATTGATATTTTCTTATCTATTTTAGGATCCCTATTTCTTGGGATTCATTGTAAAAACGTTACAAAATTTGTAAGGGTATTTATTATCTCATTGTATTTCTATAAGACTTATGCCATACTCAGCATTAGATTATTTCTGGGTTTTATGGTTCAAATGTTAACAAATTGTTGAGGTATTTAATTCTCAATTTTCCACCTTTGAAACATACATTGTTTTGTACACCTATATTCTTGGATTTGGTGTATATAAACCCACTTTTATATATAATGTAATTAATTTTTCTATTCTTTTTAAATTTTCATATTCATACCATTTTTTTCCCTTCAAGTGACATACTATTTAAAATTATAAAATGGTAAGTGTTATATTCTATAATATCATTGTTTATCAAAAATGTTTTTTATTATTCTATAAATGAAGAAATTATTTGATTTATATATAAAAAATGTAAATTATTTTCTTCTCCTATGTATATTAATGATTTCTTGAAGTAATGGTTAAATTTATCCACTATTTGGTACTTTATTTATTTGAAGAAATTATTTGATGAAAAACAAACTGCATTTCCCTATTCAGACTACAATTTGTTTTCTTATAATACCATGCTTTTTAAAAATGTTTTCAAAATTTTTTTAATTGATATTTGGAAATAATTTTAATTGAAATTTAATTTAAATAAATTATGTTAAAATATTTAATTTATTTTGAAATCATATTTTATAGGATTTAAAATATTCATTCGATGGAAATGGTTGCAATGATGTTTTTTATTTTAAAAATAAATTTTCAGAGTATAATATATATTATCCCCAATAAATGTTTTAATTGATAATTACAAATTATTTTACATTTAATATGTCATCCATTGGTGTTATCTACGACTTCTGAGGTATATGATCTACGGAATCCATTCATATTTTTTAACTGAATGGTTTATGTTTTTATGGAATGATGTTAATGATTTTTTTTCAATTCTATGGGATATACTGTGATAAAATGAAAATGAAACCCACTTATTTTAATGGTTAATATATGATTAAATGATAATTATAGCAATAATTTTCCACATGTTATGATATGATAAAATGTTTATGACACCCATTTCATTTCCTGGGTTCTGATATGATTAATGTTTTTTATCAATTGGCACACATAAATATTATTTTCATTATATGATGAGTGGGACATATATCTCCCTCCAATGCATTGAGTAATGACTAATATCTTATGAGATTGAGAGGGATAGAATGTGGAGTGATCCCATTCCACTGCGAGGATAGGTATTCCACTGGGGATGGTGATGTGTCCCACATAGGAGGTGTAGCTACCTATGAATGAACCATATTACATTTTCAAAATGTTATGTGTGAACCTATTGAAATGTTCACAATTTTATGTGTGAAGCTAATTATTTGTTCACAATGATATTAATGAACGATATTTCTTGTTTATAATGTTACTCCTAAACCTGATTACATGTTTACAATGTTAGGAACGAACCTGATTACTTGTTTAAATTGTTTTGCGTGGACCAGGTTGAATCTTAATACGATTATGTGAGATCATTATTTCATGTAAATATATTATTTAGTGTTTCATTATCTATTTATTCATGTTTATATTGTGATAATATTATGAATAAGCCAAAAAACCATGATTTATGCTAGTATTATTCTCGCATGACTCAGGTTCAATGATTACCTTATGATTCATGTCTTATAAACTGCTAATATTTATTCCATGAGTCATCAGTATGATCTATGACAGGTAGGGTATGGACATTTAATTTTATGTTCATTATCACATACCCTTATTCATATCACTGGATTTTGTATGATCATAGATTGATATCTATAATTTTTTCCCATACTATGAATCCAAGCTCAGACATTCTTATGTTTCCTTTCACACAGTTATGAATATGGTTTCATGTATGGTATGTCTATAAATAGTACTAAATGGGAGGATCTTTATGGGAAATATTGATGATATTTCATCAGATTAGAATATCATGTTCCATATATCCAAAGGCACTAAACTATTACATTCCTCGGGTGTGTGTTAGTTTAATGTAATGAATATTCAAAAAAATGAAATACCCATAATGAGAATCAAATGTCATGATTTTATTTTTGATGAGGGTTTATCATTTTTTCTAGAAGAGGGTTTACGATTTTCAAGATCTATGAAATTAACATTTTTTAGGGATGAGGGTTTAATATTTTTTGTGGATCACAGATTGGTAAATTTTTGGGAATTATTACATATTTTATGGGAAAAGGGGATAGGATTTATTGCGGATGTAGGATTACGATTTAATGGGGAAATGTGTTTTTTATTTTTATAGAGCGGAGGTTTTAGGGTTTTTTTAGGTATAATGGTTTATGATTTTTTGGGGTTATGGATTAGGGTTTTTTGGGATGAGATTTTTGAGTATTTCGGAAGCTGAGTGTTGATGTTTTTTTGGGTGAATGTTTTAGTGTGTTTTTGAGTAGAGTGCTTGGGGTTATTTGGTATGAATTTTTTGGATATTTTTTGGGGGATGAGTGTAAGTGTTTTTTGAGGAGGTGTGTTGATGATTTTTTTGGTCGAAGGATTTGGGGGTTTATTGGGATGGGGATTTTGGATGTTTCATGGTTGAGGTTTGAAGTATTTTTGGGGCTCATAGTTGAGGGACTTTTGGGTTTGAGGGTAGATAGTTTTTTGGTTTGATGGTCTTGAGTGTATTTTTATTTAGGTTTATGATTTTTTTTGAGGAAGATGGTTTATTTTTTTCGGAGCTATGGGGTGAGGGGGTTTTTTCGACTATGGATATATGTATATTTAGGTAATATGGTTGATTTTTCTATTATTTTTAGGTTTGATAGTATTTTGGGGATATGCTTGAGGTATTTTTGTAGATAAGGATGTAGGATTCATTAGGGTTGAGCTCTTCTGCCTTTTGGGGGATGAGGTTTGTGGGTTTTTTTCTTAAGAGGGTTGAATGTTTTTATGATGATTTTGTGTTTTTTTAAGAGGTGGGTTTAGCATTTTTGGGTATGATAATTTAGGATTATCGGGTCTGAGGTATATGGTATTTTTAGTGCTGAGCGTTGATGGTTTGATTGGGGATGTGGTTTTAAGATCTTTTGGGGACTAAGGGTTTAGGGATTTATGGGACTAAGGTGGAGTGTTTTTCTCTGGTTGAGGTTTGTAGGTTTGTGGTGGTTTTGGGATTAGAGATTTATGGGGAATATGGTTGAGGTTCCTTTTGGGGCTAAGGATTTCTGGTTTTTTGGGGCTTAGGGTTGATAGTGTTTTGTGACTAAGGGATGATGGTTTTCTAGTGGCAGGGGTTTTAATTTATTGGGGGTTGATAGTCAAGGGTTTTTGGGATGTGGGTTGAGCATTTTTCTGGCTGAGTGTTGATGTTTTTTGTCACTCTAGGTTTAGGATTTTTTGAGGCCTAGGGTTAGGGTTTTTTGAATAAGGGATTTCATTTTATTGGGAGACTACATTAAATTTTTTTGGTTGATGGTTTAGGGTTTTTTGGGGATGATGGTTTAGGTGTTTTTTGGCCTAGAAATATTGGTTTTTTGGGGGATGGTGGTTGATTTACTTTTTGGATTATGGTTGAGGGTTTTTTGCGGATGTGGGTTGATGATTTTTTGGGGTAGTGGAATGAGGTTATTTTTCAGATGGCGGTTGCATGTTTTTTTTTGGATGAGGGTTGAGGGTTTTTTCAGGTTTCGAGGTTGTGGGTTCCTATGGAAGAGGGTTTTGAGTAATTTGGGTTCAAGGTTATAGGTTTTTATGGGACTATGATTTTTTTGATTTTTGGGTCTGAGTGTTGAGGTTTATTGGGGATGAGTGTAGAGGGTTTTTTGGGGATGTGTGTTTAGTGATTTTTGTTGTTGATTGTTGAGGGATTTTATGGCATAGTGTTTGCGGTTTTTTGGGATGTGTGTTGAGTTTTTTTGGGGGGGATAACGGTCTAGGGTTTTTTTGATTAAGAGGGTTTAGGGTTTTATTATGGATGAGGGTCTAGGGTTTTTTAGGGCTATGGATTGGTATTTTTTGGGTCTATGGCTGAGAGAGTTTGGGTCTAGGGGTTGAGGGGTTTTTTTTAGGGTTGATGTTTTTTACCCTAGAGGATTTACATTTTTGGGGATTATATTTGTGGCATTCTTTGGGGATGGTGGATGATGGTACATTGAGAATTAGGATTGAGGGTTGATGGTTATTTGGGGATGAGGTTTTCATATTTTTGGGACTAGGGTTTTAGGGATTTTTGTGTAAGAGTTAGAAGATATTTTTTTGTGTTTTTAGGGTTTTATGGGTATGATTTTTGAGGTTTTTTTGGGGTTAATAGTATACGGTTTTTTGGTTCTCAAGGTTGAGGTTTTTTGGGGCTGGGGGATGAGGTTTTTTGGGATTATGGTTTTATTGTTTTTTTGTAGTGATGGTTGAGTTTTTTTAGTGTTATGTGTTGAGGGTTTTATAGGGATTACATTTTATGGTTTTTATTGGTATGAGGGTTTAGTGTTTTTTGGGTATGAGGGTTGAGGGTTTTTTGTTATTGACTTCTCAGGAGTTTTGTGGATAATGAATTAGTGTTTCTTAAGGAGGAGGGTTTTTTATTTTTTGGGGATGATGTTTAAGGTTTCATTCTCTAAGGGATTGGCCTTACTGAGATTAAGGGTTTCAGGTTTTTGTGAATGAGGTTGGTGGTTTTTTTACGGTTGAGGTTTTTATTATTTTGCATTTATGGTTTATGGTTTTTTGGGACAAGGGTTTAGGTTTATATAGTTTTGAGAGTTTATGGTTCTTTGGGAATGAGGGTTTAGTGTTTTTTGGGGTTGAAGGTTGAGGTTATTTGTATTCTAAGGGTTGTGGGTCTCATGGGGATAGAGATTTAGGGTTTTTTCATTGAGGGTTTATCATTAGGGGTGATGACAATTTAGGATTTTTTTGTGGCTAATGGTTAAGGGTTTTTAGTGGATGAGAGTTGTGGTTTTTAGGGGATAACAGTTGATTGTTTTCTAGTATTGAGGGTTGAGGGTTATTTGGGGATGAAGTTTCCGTGTTATTTGGGGATGTGGGATTAGTTTTTTTGCTAAGAGTTGAGTGTTTTGGGGGCAATGATTTGAGGGATTTTTGTAATGAGGGTGGAGGGTTATTTGGGGATGATCATTGAGTGTTGTTTGGTGCTGGGCCTTGAGGGTTTTCTATGTATGAGTGTTAAGGGTATTTGGGGGGTGATGGTTTAGGTGGATTTTAGTATTGAGGGTTCAGGTATTTTGGGGGATAAGTGTTTAGGGTTTTTTAAGGATGATAATTTACAACATATTTTGTAGGGGGTTTAGGTTTTTTGGGGGTAAATGGTTTAATGTTTTTGGTGATGAGGTTTTTTCAGGTCTCGAGGTTTACTATTATTTATGGTTGTGTATTGAGAGTTTTGCATAGTCGAATGTTGAGGGTTTTGGGGGGATGAGTGTTGAGGGTTTTAGGACTGAGGGTTGAGGGTTTTTTTGTTATATTTTTTACCTGTTTTTTGTTGTTTAAGGATTAGGATTTTTTGTTGCTAAGGGTTGATGGTTTTTTGGGGATAAGGGTTGATGGTTTTTTGGGGTTGTGGGTATAGGGTTGTTTGGATGAGGTATTTTGAATTTATAGAGATTATGTTTTAGGGGTTTTTGATAGTGGGGGTTGAGGGTTTATATGGATGATGTTATAGGATGTTCCAGGGATCATGGTTGAGTGTTTCTAGGGCCTGATTGTTGGGGACTCATTGGGGATGGGGGTTTAGGGTTTTCTAGGGATAATGGTTGACTATTTTTGGGATAGATTGTTTAGGTTTTATTTGGGGCTGAGGGTTTGGGAGTTTCGTTGGGATAGGGGATAAGAGTTTTTTAGGATGAGTTTTTTGGGGGATGAGGGTTGTGGGATTCTAGGGATGGAAATGTTGAGTTTTTTGGGGTGGAGGGTTTATGGATTTTAGGGGATAAGTGTCCAGTTGTTTAAGTGTCTAGAGATTAATGGTTTTTAGTGTTTTTTTTCATATTTTTTAGGGGAAACTATTGATATTTTTCCAAATCATTAAGGGTTTTTAAGGTTACGAGTTGAGGATTATTTTTTTTGGTAGTGTGCTAAGTGTTTATTTTTTTCTGAGGGTTTCATGTTTCTTGGGGATAATGTTTGATGGTTTTTTATGGTGTACAATGAGGGGTTTGTGCAGTTCAATATTTTTGGTTTTTTGGGGATGAGGTTCTTTTAGGGATGAGGCTAAATGGTTTTTGGGAAAGACGATTGAGACTTTTTTGGGGTGGAGTGTCTAGGGTTTTTTTCCTGATGAGGGTTTCATTTTTGTAAAAATTAGGGATTATGGTTCATTATGGCCGTGGGATACTGGTTTTATAAGGTTGAGGGTTTAATTGTTTTTGGGGTTGTCTGTTGAGTGGTTTTTGGGTTTATGGATTATTGGTTTTTTGGGGCTTTGGGTATAGTGTTTTTTTGGGATGATTTTTTATGGTTTTTAGGGCTCTGGGATAATGGTTTTTTACAGTAGAGGGAATAAATAATTTTACATATGAGGGTTGATATTGGAGTGGGTGCCTTAGAACAAAATTCGATGTAGTCTATGTTAATCTGTATTCATAAATTTTAATATGAATAAACTTCTTAACACATCGTGATTGTTATTATACAATATATTGTTTTTCACGATGCCCTAAGAGAAGCTATTGCAAAAAAAGATTGTATATGTACATTGCTATGATGAAAACCTGGAAGTTCTACTACACTATTCATAAATTCATGTTCTATAGCTAGATAATATAATTTTAGGGACAAAAATGATATAGGCTATCAGGGGTGGATTATAATAGGACATTGAGGCATATTCTCATCATAC
Source organism: Viscum album (assembly GCA_963277665.1). NCBI lineage: Eukaryota > Viridiplantae > Streptophyta > Magnoliopsida > Santalales > Viscaceae > Viscum > Viscum album. The sequence continues at coordinate 1,533,599,055 of OY728160.1, read as the reverse complement.
AATCCCGTGGTAATATTCAGTGATGGTTATTTTTAGAACAAGACCCGCTATTAGGAAATCTTCATTTACATGTGTCATTGGATGTTTCTATCTACATAAATTTGTATTGATTATTATAGAATAAAAATATTAGTATTGATTACAATGATTCATGCACATTGATTTGTTGATGAAGACCAATACAACAGATATTTACAAAGAGGTAATATATTGGGTGAATGATGAGTAATATTGCATTAATGAATAATCTGAGAAATTTTTTTCCCCTCTGTTCTTCATCTGAAGTTGATATCTTATACCCTTTATGGAAATGGTATAGCCTAATTATTTCTACGTCCACGGTGTTCTATAGGAATGTTTGATTACTGAAATGACAATGAATGAGACGTTGAGAAAATATGTTGATGGAAACAGTGTGTAGCTTGCATGATTATATATATCATGATAATGGGATTATATTACATATTATGAATCCGTATGAGGTATTATTTCATTATGGCATTTAGTTCCATCAATATGGGTGTTTTGGTGTGTTGATAGATTCCAACCATGGATTTAGTTTTATTCACATAATTTCACTATGAAAGAGGCTTAGAAGGACACACACTGAGTGTATCTAGAATCTCAGTAAAATAATATTTTATTATTTATTATTTAAAAAGTGGAATAAAGTTTATTCATCCACGTGGATTAATAATTATCCAGGTTTTATTGATCTCATTTTTTCCATCATCTTTTATTTGAGAGATTATTATATGAGTTGAATATTTGATAAATATTTATATTTCCATTTTGTGAATTTAATATTGAAGTATTTAATAGATAATAATGCAGTGATATTTATTTATTAAATAAATAGAAATTATACATGGCTCGATAACTATTGTGGAGGAATGGTGGTCTGATATTAATGGACTGGTGAGAAATAATATAAATTTAATTTTATTTGATTAAATAATATTAAAGTTATTTTTCTTGTCAACTGAATGTCTAGAAATATTATAACTATTATTGATATCGATTTCTACGAGGATTACATAAATATTAAAAGTAAATTTAGTTAATATTTTATTATAAACCATAGAAAGATATAAAAATAATTATATTATTCTCTATGAGATCACATTCAGGTATTTTGTTGTGCACAACGAAATTGGTGGATCCTCACTAGGCCTATAAAGCTCCCTTATCTATGAACTCTTCCATGAACAGATAGCTTTCTTCAACAACATCAATTTACTGTGTGACAAGTGATAAAAAGGAATTATTAGGAATAAATTCACATGGTGATCAATTTCAAACAATTCAAGTGATAGGATCATCTAAGATATAACCTGATGATTCCCACAAAAACATTCATAGATTTGAGGAACATGTGGGGATCACTACTAGAGGTAATATTCAATTGATTCCAAATACACAATGAAGATAAAACACATGTATGTTTTCAGACCCATCAATAGTGAAATATTTCATGCAAGGTATTTCTGTAATTTCCTAAATTAATTATAAATAATATGTTATAATACTACATTTTTTTCCATAATTATATCCCTTGTCTGATTTCATTGATTTGATTCCATTTATCTTGTTCTTCAACATCATGAAAATAGAATTTTGTTCATCGATCATGACAAAAAATAAATTTTGGGAATGACCAATCATTATGCTTCCACTGTGCTCTGTCCCCACATGTTGTATCATGGAATTCACATAATTAATTATTATTATTTAAATATCATTTATTGATTTATTCATTTATAATTTACTTTTTAAATTCATGATTCATTCTTTCTTTAAATCTAAATTTCATGATTTACTCCTTCCACTTCATTTCTCATAGATCTAATTAGTTTTATTAATTTTTCGAATTGAATAAAAATGAAGCACAAATCGCAAGCTGTCATGGATTTTAGCTATATAACACAAGAGTACACACCATGTACCTGAAGGTACATACCATGTACTGGTGTTTAAAAACCTAGGATTTAAATCATAATAAATTCAAGATGTGTGAATTTTAGAAAAGTAGTGCATTTAATTATACACCACAAGTTGGACGGGCTGACCTTGCACATTGTGAGATGGAGTACACACTATGTAGACAAAATACACAGTGTGTAGTTATTTTGTCATAGAAGGGACATGTATTTTGATACACAACCAACCTGACTAGTGATAATGTAACTTTGATACCACACTTTGTGTACGATTGTACACATCATATACTCCAATTTTTTTCAGGCAGAGTTTCCATGCTTAGTCCCCAAGTGTGTGCATCAAATAGACGGTGAGAGATGTATAGAACATAGTGATTTTTATCACTGCTTTTCTTTCTGAATAACATTCGAAGAAAGACATGGAATTAAAATGCGAGACATCTGTTGAGTTTGAAATGGTGTATTTTGCCAAGGAGTGATATAAAATAGGTGTGCGAGGAGGTTTTGAAATATGTTCCCATTGGGATAGTTTTAGTGAATTTTTACAAATTCACTAAGTGTTGAGGGAAGACCCATTTCTTCCTCCCTCTATCTACCTCCCTCTCTCTAGCGTTCTTTTCCATTCATTGTCATTATTCACTGTTAGTCGCCGGATTGATGAGTGGACTCCGACGGATCGAAGCAGGATCGGGCAGATGCATCGCCAACGACGAACAGATCCAACAAGATAAGACTCATGTTAAATTACTCGCCTTCGTCGATTTCATAATTTATTCATCAATTTCATCTTTGAATTTTATATTTTTTAGAATTTGGGGTGTTGGCCGAATGAACATGGCCAACGCCCGAGCCCCGTTTAATTTTTCATTCTTGGTCGTTCTTCATCCCAATTTTCGGATTCATGCGAACCTCGACAGATCTAGGAGTGAAGGGTGGCGATGCGGCGGCCTCGTCCCGAGCACCCGAATTCCGGCCTCGGAATCGAAATCGGACCTCCGATGAGGTCCTGGTGGTCCGTGGAAGGGACCACTGGTGTGGGCCAGCAAGAGCGGTAGGCGGCTGTGCGAGGCAGCCGCGGGGTGTCGAGCGGCCGGAGGTCGAGCCAGAATTGGGGAGGTGCTGGGGCATGGCTTCGCTGAGGTGAAGTAGGAGCGAGGTCAGTCTTTAAGCGGGGTCGGCGGTGTGAGGCATCGTCTACCGGGGTAGCATGGTAGGTCCAAGCCGGAGCCGGCGGGGTGCAGCGCCCTTGGGGTAGCGCGGCGGTGTCTTTTGGAAGGTGGAGGAGCCGAGGGAGGTGGTGTCGTCTAGTCGCAATCAGCGGAGGAGCACCCTGAGGCGGCAACCCCATGGGATTTGGAGGAAACAAATACCCATATTTTGAGGGTCCTGAGTGATGCGATGATGATCAACCAAAATCTCGGCCTTCTGTGAAGAACCAAACCTGATGGGGTTTGGTGCGGTTGTAGCAGGACGAAGCAAATGTGACATGGGCCGGCGATTCGGACCGGGCTGGCTGGAGTGAATCGGCACAATTAGGCCCGTTGAATTCGGGGGGCCGTATCTCTAAATGGTGCATCTGTTTGACACGCTGTCATTGGTTGTGGGACTGTATCGACGAGGTGGCCCCGTTAATGTTAGTTTAGGGGTTTTTCAGTTATTCACTCGAAGACGGGAAACCTAAGAGCTTTAATTTAATAATATTAAATTATTATCAAATCTCGCAATGGACGCACCTCGCGAGCCGGAAATCCGTTTGACGTGCCGTCAGAGGCAATGTGGCCTTGGAGTTAAGATGTTCCTTCCAAAGAGAGTTTGGAACCTTATCGGTTTGGTTTCCTTTCTCAGTGGCACGAAATTCTTAATGAGAAAAATTAATTAATTAATTAATTAATTATTCATGCATCAGATCTAACTCCATTTTGGGATGTCTGATTGACGGGCCCTCAGTTGTAGGGTGATCCTAGTCCTCGTGCAGACCTCATGAGATTCCCCTTTTAGTGTTCGGGCTAGAGACAATTTACGGGCCCCACAGGGCCCAGTTTGCATGTTTTTCGGTGAAAATCCATGTTTTCACCCGACATCCTTTTGGTGTGTTTGAGCACGCATTTTTGTGAGTTTTTCCGAGGGGATTGCAATGGTGAATTTTTTCCTGCCTAAATTGGAATTGAGGCGTGGGCCCCACCAGCCGTATTTTATGAAATGAACATCATACTACCACTTTTTCATCGGGCATCCGTTCAGGGAGAATGAATAGTCAATTTGAAATGTTTTTCAGAGAGCATCGAAATGGCGTAGTTCGGCCGACCTTTTTCGGGATCATGGTTTGTGTCCCACCCGGGCTGGCTACGGCGAATAATACCTATTTTCACTGGGTGTCCATTTTTGGTTATCAAGTAGCAATCCCATGTGTTTATCTGAGGGGATCGCAGTGGTGTGATCCATTTGTTCAGTTTCAGGATCTTGGTGTGGGACCCACATGAGCTGGCCATAGTGAATAGAACCATATTTCCCGATTGACCGTTTCGGGTGACTAAATGGTCTATCTCTCGTGTTTTTTCATGAGTATTGCAATAGTGTGATTAGTTTGGGCATGTGGAACCTAGTTTGGGATGTTATTAATTTTGGAAACAGGAATGGGTGTTGGATGGATGTCTCGTTGACTCTCTTCAAACCAACGCACAATAGCGATGTTGGTAACACTAGATGATATCAGTTGCAGTGCTGAGTAATCGCACCCATTTTTGGGTCTACCCTCCAGCAGGGTTGGGCAGTGGGTCACCCGACGACTTCTTAGGGTCTACCCTCCAGTAAGGATGGGCAGTGGGTCGAATGTAGACTTCTTAGTGTCAACCCCTCAGCAAGGTTGGCCATTGGGTCGCTTGTCGACTTCTTAGGGTCTACCATCATGCACGACTGGGCATTGGGTCGCCTGTCGACTTCATAGGGTCTACCGTCCAGCAGGGCTGGGCAGTGGGTCGCATGTCAACATATTAGCGTGTACCCTGTAGCACGGCTGGGCAGTGGGTCTCATGTCGACTTCTTAGGGTCTACCCTTTAGCAGGGCTGGGTAGTGGGTCTCCTGTCGACTTCTTAGTGTCTACCCTCAAGAAGGGCTAGGTAGTGGGATGCCTGTCGACTTATTAGGGTCTACCCTCAAGCAGGGCTAGGCAGTGAGTCACCTGTCAACTTATTAGTGTCTAACATCTAGCAGGGCTGGGCAGTGGGTTGCCTATCGACTTGTTCCAGGTCTACCCTCCAACAAGGCTGGGCAGTGGGTCGCCTATCGACTTATTTGGGTCTACCCTCCAGTAGGGTTGGGAAGTGGGTCACCCAATGTGTTATCGAGGTTCACCCTACAGCAGGACTGGGTAGTGGGTCACTGTCGACTTAATGTGGATTACCCTCTAGCGGGGCTGGGTAGTGGGTCACCCATAGACCTAGCGGGGTTTACCCTCCATTCAGGTTGTGCAGTGGGTCACCCATTGGCATTTCAGACTCATCCATTTCTACGAGGCTAGTCAGTGACATTCCTCCATGATTACCAGAGAAAGACTCTTGCTGTACAGATCAGTGGTGGGTCAGCTTTGACATTGCCTAAGGATCCACAAGGAAGAGGGAAACTTTCCCCACTGATACGCATCCTTGTGACGTGACATAAAATCGTGCAGGTGAGCCAGTGCCACCCAAAGAGGATAGTATCGATGTGTGGTGAGTTCGGCCCCTCTGTCTTTGGCTTCCTAGGTAGACGTGATGAGTTTTTAGGATTTACATATGGTTTTATGTAAATATGATTGCGACTCACTTTCTTGAGCTGAGCTATGAGATGGAGATCTTCTTATGATCTGGTTCAGGTTTCTTGACAGAGCATATATATATGTATACCTCGTACATGTACCCATCCTTTGGGTTGGTTACTCTCCTTCTAGGGGAGACGAAGACGCGCGGGGTATGCCACGTGCCTTTCATGTCTAGCTTCTCGTGGTTGGACAAGTATACTCTCCGACCATAGGTAGTGAAGACTTGATGATAAGTTCATCTTCTCACCATTCCAAGATCCTTGTGTTTTGGATGAGTCTACTTCTTTCCCTTGTTGGGTTGAGTTGTACTCTTTACTGCACTTTTTGTTGTACTCCTTTACTATTCTCTATTCCATCTAATGCTCACCTCTTCAGTACCTCCTTCATTGCTCCCTCGAGCCGCAGGGTTATCATACTGAGTATTTTTATACTCATCCCTGCTTGGGATTTGGCCACACATGGTGTGCCCTTGCAGTCGATGGACATGTTGGTCGTGAATACCGAGGAGCTTAGGAGTTCAGGAGCTTTGACCACGTATGGTGGTCACAGAGGGGTTTCCATGTGGGAGACTCTCTAGTTGTTTACTTTTATTTACCTGTTGCCTGGTTGTGGCACATTTCTGGTTGGGCGCGTTTTTTCTCCTTTTCTTTATAGTTTTCCCTAATAACATACTTTTTACTATTTAGAGGTCGATGCCCATTTGGGGTTTGTTTATATCAGTGAGTAATTTTTTTTCCTTTTACTCTGCACTTCTACATTGAGTTGGATGTGTGTGTGTGTGTGTGTATAGGTACTTAGGTAAAGACCTCCATGTGTTTTTGTGCCTTCAGCATTGGTCGACATCCCCTGGATATGGAGGCAGGCATGGGGTTGTTGCGGCTCGTGCCCGGGTAGGGTCGGGTCGTGACATGATTGTTTCTACTCAAACGCAGTTTTCATAATTCTTTGAAAATGTTTCCTCAAAAGCAAAAGGAGAACAGGAGAATGAGGTAGATACCATACACATCTTTGATTGGATCAATAATGAATTCCATGTTACGTACTAAATTTTATGTTCAATAAGAAATGACCATGGAATCTAGATATCAAGAATATCTAGGCGAATTGAATTGATATTTTGTTAAGGATAACCTTAAGTATCTTCTAAAAACAAAGGATATTATCATGATGTATGGAGGAGACATATAGTTGTTCAATATGTTTTATACTGATTCTAGTTTTGAAACAAATCATAATTATTAGAATTCACAGATATGATATGTTTTCTTTTTCAATGGAGGATCTATAATCTGGAATATTTCAATGAATCCATTAGTCTATAATTCTATTATGGATTCCTTATATGTAGTGGCTATTGGTGTAACCAAGTGAGATTTTTGGATACATATCTTTATCTAGGAGCATGATGTGGTACCTAGTAGTACGAAACCAATAACATTATATTTTGATAATACTATAATGGATTCTCTTGTAAAAGAGCCAAGGTCAAACAAAAAGACAATGAATATAATCCGTATGTTTTACCTCTTAGTGTATATTTATCCAAGGGGTGATGTTATAGTAAGAAGAGTTCCCACAGAAGAGAATCTAGAAGACACCTTGACTAAAATTTGATATCAACATAATCATTATTATTATATGAGAGCTAGCAGACTAATTACTTTTATGAGTTATCTCTAGTGAAAGTCAATATTTTGATGGAGTTTGTACACTTGAACCAACATCTGTGTACATTATGATAACCAATATTCATAATTATTAATATTAATCATCTCTTTATCACATCATGGATGTTCTTATGTGAAACATAGTATGTGGTAATGTCCTAAGTGTAGTTATAACAGTAAAATTTAATAGTAGTTTCCTACATTGACGAGAACCAATAAAGTGCTACAAAGATACGCTTAAATGTTTGTTCTATAAATGGATGATATCATTTTATGTACACAAATGACATAGGATATTAGTTGGGGAGACTCATATGACATTGGGGAATCTTCTTATGCTGTACGCCCTGGGTAATAACGAGTTTATGATACTATGAGAATAATACCCTCTAATAAGAATTAAATATTTATATGTTTCATTGGTTGATCCTATCTTTCGGAAAATGTATTGATCCTATATCATTAATATTATTATTAATGAGTATTACGAGTTTCTTACATTAATGTATTGATGAAAACTATGATGACATGCATTCACGGTGAGGTAAGATACATTGGGTGCATCATGAGTAATATGGAATTGATGAATAATGTGAGCATGGATTATTTCCATTCGTTATTGAATGAAATTCTATATCTCAATATTATTTATGGAAAATAAATAGCCTAAAAAATATATGGACATGGTGTTCTATAGGCAAGTTCAATTTCTAGAATATCAATTAATGGGACATTGAGAACATAAGTTGCTGGCACCTGCATGAAACCTTCTCTATTAGAGATATCATGATAAGGGATTATATTAACAGTTAGCAACTATAATAGTTATTATTTATTGCGACATTATTTTCATTCTCTATGGGTTCTTTAGCATGTTCCTAGGAACTAACCTTGGACATTAGGTTGAATCTCCTAATAACACTGAGATGTAGGCAAAGTGGGGAACACATTATGTGTATATCTAATTTATTTTCAATAATATATTACTAATTATTATGTAACATGTTAAATTAATATTATTCATGAACATTGTTTAATATTTAATCTTGATTTATTGACGGCATTAATTTTTTTACCAGTAATTCATGATAATATTATGTGACGCGAATATTTGATCAATACATAATTTCTTATTTAGTGAATATAATAATTTTTTATTTATTTTTGAATAATTAAGTGATATATATTTATTAAACAAATAGTCATTTTTCAGGGATGGGTATATATTGTGGAGGAATGGTAGACTAAGATAAATAATCTATTGTGAAAAAAATATTGAATATAATATTATTAGAGAATATTTATGTAAATTCACAAGTTATTCTCTTGTTATTGAAGATTATTATTATTATTTTCATGGTGCTCCATAGTGAATAAATATATATTATGAGGAACATGGGGAAAACTTTATTTATAAACAATATAAATATATAAACACAGTTAAATTATTTTCCAAGAGAGCCAATCAATTTCTTTTATTGTGCACAATAAATTATTTGAATCCTATCAAGCCTTAGAGAGATCCATTCTCCAAGAAATAACCCACTAATGGATTGAGATCATTCTCTACCTCCCACTCTTAAGTCAAGAGAGAACAAATAGAGATATTTGAAAGAAATTCTTGTGGTGATCAAAGGCGAACGATGGAAGTGGAATTATCTACCATGATATCACCTAGATATTTCTATGGTAATGTTTGGGGATCTATGGACCACATGTGGATCACCGCTATAGGTTATATGATCATAATTTATACAACATAATGATGGTACAATGCAATAATATTGTCAGATCCGTCAACGAATAAACAATTCAAGCAAGGTAATCATATCATTGATTAAATTAATTATAAATAATATGTGATGATATTTCTCTTGGATCCAATATTATTTCCATTATATTGTATCTTTTATTCAAAACCATTAATCACAGTTTTCATTTTTTTAAATTGTGGATTTATAAATGATCACAAAAAGAAGAAAAATTGGGAAACACTCATTGCAACACTTCCACAACGCCCAAAACCAGTAGTTGAGAGTTTCATTGGGATGAGCTTTGATGGTTTTTTGGGTGTGAGGGTTGAGGGTTTTTAGGGAATGGGGTTTTATGGATTTTTGGTATTAGGCTTGTGTTTTCTTTTGGGTTGATGGTTGACTGTATTTTGGGGTTTAGGGTTTAGGGTTCTGTAAGGGGTAACAACTAAAGGATTTTTTGGGCATGGGAGATGACGGTTATTTGGGATGAGGATTGTGGATTTTTGGGGCCTGTGGGAATTGGGATTTTGGGGGCTGAGGGTGAGGGTTTCAGTGGAAGAGGGATTTAAGTTTTTTTCCTTATTATTTTAGGGTTTTTAGGGTAGAGGTTTTATTATTTATAGGGTCATAGGTTTTATGGGTTTTTGGGAAAAAAGTTGATGGCTTTTGGGGTTGATTTTTTAGTATTTTTATGACTGATTGATGATGGTATTTTGGGGCTTATGGTTGATATGTTTAGTGATATGGGTTTTCAATATTTGAGGTTGAATTATGATGGTTTTCTGTGGATGTGGTTATTTTGTTTTTTCTGATGAGGTATGAGGGTTTTTTGGGGATAAGCATTCAAGGTATGTTGGTGATAAATATTTAGGGGTTTTTAGGGTTGAGTCTTTAGGTTATTTGTTGGACTATGGATTTAGTGATTTTTTTCGAATTGGGTTTTGGGTTTTTTAGGGATGAGAATTTATGGTTTTTTGTGAATGATTTTTTTCTTTTGTTTTGAGGATTATGATTTAGTAGTTTTTTCGGAATGTGTGTTAAGGGTTTTTTAGGGATGGGGATTTTGGATTTTCTGGGGAAGAGGGTTGAGGGTTTTTTTGGGTTGAGTGATTGCACATTTTTAGATCTAAGGGATAAGTGTTTTTGGGGGATAATGGTTGTGGGTTTTTTTGGGCTCAGTGTTGGTGGTTTATTTGAATTGATGGTTTAGGGTTTTTGGGGTTGTTGGTTATGTATTTTCTTTGGGGGATAATGGTTTTGGGTTTTTTAGAGCTGAGAGTTTAATGATATTTGGGGATGTGAGTTGATATTTTTTTAGGTATGATTCTTTACTGTTATTTGGATATCGGGATGATGGTTTTTTGGGATTGGGGGTTGAGGTTTTTTTGGGTTTTAGGGTTGAGTGTTTTTTTTGGTGTTGTGGGTTTTGGGCGTTTTTGTTTGAGTTTCTAGAGTTTTAGGGTTTGAGGGTTGAGGAATTTTAAGGATTACAGTTGATAGTTTTAGGGGGTTGAGGTTTGAGAATGTATTCGGTCTATGTATTGACGGATTTTTGGGGTTGAGAGTTGAGGGATTTTTAGGGCTGACGGATGATAATTATTTTGGGTTCAGGGTTGAAGGTTTTTTCAAGCTTGTGGTTGAGGATTTTATGTGGATGATGGTATAAATATGTTTCGGTCTAAGTGTTGAGGAATTTTGGGGGATGTGGGTTTATAGATTTTCTGGAAGAGGGTTCAGGTATTTTTTGGGCTAAGTGATGATGAATATTTGTGGATGAGGGTTTAGGGATTTTTTGGTTTAATGTTGAGGGTTATTTAGGGATACGATTTGATTTTTTTAGGATTAGAGTTTAGGATTTTTTGGGGGGATGATGGTTTTTTATGGTATAGGGTTTAAGGTTTTTTTGAAGATGAGAGTTTTATTTTTTGGAGGGATATGGAATTTGGGAGTTTTTTTTGGTGACTGTTGAGGTTTTTTTGGTAATAATAGTTTTCAAATTTTTGGGATGATTGTTGATGGGAGTTGGGCGATGAGGGTTTACGATTTTTTTCGGTAATAGGATAAGGATTTTTGTGGCTATTGGTTTAGTGTTTTTAGGTATTCTATTGAGGGTTTTTTGGGGATAAGGGATGATTTTTATTTGGTGCTAATGGTTTATGGGTTTTGGGCCTTAGGGTTTTGGGTGTTTGGGGGTTGATGGTTTATGGTATTATGTGAATGAGGGTATAGTTTTTTATAGAGTTTATTTTTATTGTTTTCATGATTTTGGGTTTGAGTATTTTCTAGGGTTCAGGTATTAGGGATTCCTAGGGCTGAGGTATTGGGGTTTTCCTGGGTGGAGGGGTTAGGATTTTATGGGTATGTGGTTATAGGGTTTTCTAGGGATGATGGCTTAGGGTTTTCTCTGAATGATGTTATAGCGTATTGTATATCTGAGAGTATAGTGTTTTTGTGGACAATGAATTAGGGGTTTTCTAGATATGATCAATTAGTGTTTTTATGGGCTGATGGTTTAGGTTTTTATGGGGCATAGTGTTGTGGGTTTTATTAGGATGAGGGTCTGTGGTTTTAAAGGGATAATGGAGTATTATTTTTGGAGGATGATGGTTCCTGGTTCATTAGGGATGTGAGGTTAGGGATTTATGGGAATATGGGTTTATGTTTTATTAGGGAATAGGGTTCAGGTTTTCATGGGGTTGGGTGTTTAGGGGTTATTTGTTCATAGGGTTCAGGGTTTCATAGATCTCATTATTCAGTGTTTCTTCAGGACTAGGCTTCATGGATTCTTGGGGTTGACAGTTCTACATTTCAGGGGGAATACGATTCAGGGTTTCATGCGAGTGGGGGTTTATGGTTTATAGGGGCTAAGGGTTCACTGTTTTTGGGGGGATTAAGGATAGTGTTTTATATGGATATGTTTATTTCTATGTATAGGTTTCAGGGATTTAGATGGATGAGGGATTATGGGGTATGGTTAATGATGGGGGTATAGAATCTTCTGGTTCTGAAGGTTTAGGTTTTTATAGGGATTTAGTTTTATTGTTTCTTGGTGACAGTGGTTTATATTTTTCTAGTGATGAACATTTAGGGTTTTTAGGGCTAAGGGTGTAGGGTTTCAAGGGCCTGTGTGTTTATAGCTTCTTATGGATGAACATTCAATGATTATTGGGGATATGAGTTCAGTGTTTCTTGTGGATGAGGTTTCATGGTTTCTTGGGGATAAGGGTTCACAATTTCATATGGATAAGGGTTATCTGCTTCATGGGTATTAGGGTATAGGGTTTTTTGTGTATGGTTATTTAGGGTTTCCTATGGATGGGGGTTCATGGATTCTTTGGTATAATTGTACTGGGATTCTTGGGGATGAGGGTTCATAGTTTCTTAGGGATGAGGGATGAGGTTTTCTAGTTGATACAGATATATGGTTTCTTCTATCTATGGGTTGATGGTTTCATAGGGATGAGGGTTTTGGTTTTCTTTAGGATGAGGATATAGGTTGTCGTAGTTTTGAGGGTTTCGACTTTCTTGGGACTGAGTGTTATTGGTTTCATGGGAATAAGGGGTCATGTTTCTTAGAGATTAGGTATTAGGGTTTCTTTTGTTTGAGTGTTTATGTTTTCCTAGAGATATGGTTTTAAGGTTTTTGGCGGATCTGAGATAAGGGATTCTTAGGGGTGTGGATATTGCGTATATTGTGGATGACGGTATCAGTTTATTTTGGAAGAGTTTTCACAATTTTATAGTCTGATGGTTTAAGGTTTCTTAGGGTAGAAGGTTTAGGGATTATTGGGGATTAGGGTTGATGGAGTCATGGGGTTATGGGTTTAGGGATTCATGAGGATGGAAGATTAGTGTATCTTGCGTATGTGGATCTTGAGGTTCTATGGGATGAGGTTTTATGGTGTCTTAGGGTTGCGGGTCTAGTGTTTCTTAAGGATAATGATTCATGGTTTCATATAGATGATGGTTTTGGGTTTCTTATGGATGTGGTTTTATTATTTAGTGTGGATGATGGTTTTATGGCTTTATGGGGATTAGAGTTTAGGGTTTCATAGGGATAAGGGATTATGATTTCATGGCGATGAGGGTTATGGTTTTTTGGAGTTGAGGGTTTAAGGTTTCTTCGGACAGATGGCTTAATGTTTCTTATGGATTAGTATTAATGGTTTCTTTTGGATAAGGGCTTTTGTTCCTTATGAATTTTTTACTATGATTTATTGTGGAAGATGGTTTATAGATTCACAGGGATGCTGGTTTATGGATTTTTTGTACAAAGGATTAATATTTTTAATGGGATGGGTGTTTAGTGTTTCTTGGGGTCTAGGGTTTAGTGTTTCAAGTGAAAGGGGGTTTAGGGTTACTTGGGGCGATTTTTTAGGTATTAATGTGGCTAATGGCTTCTGGTTTATTGTTTAATAGGGTTTAGGGATTCATGGGGATGATGGTTTAGGATTTATCATGAATTATTATTTAGTGTTTCTTGGTTATGAGGGTTCATGGTCTCTTGGGGATGACAGTTCCGGGTATCTTTTGGATGATGTTTTAGGGTTCAGTGGGCCTAATCATTTAGAGTTTCTTAGTTTTCAGTGTATTGTTTTCATGGGTATGTGGTTTTAGGGTTTCTTTGGGATACATGTTTAGTGTTTCTAAAGTATAATGATTTAGGGTATCTCGTGGTTGAGGGTTTAGGGTTTCTTAGTGATGACAGTTATGGGTTTACGTGGGGAATTAGGGATTTGGGATTTTTATGGGTAAGGATTTAGGGTTATCTATAGTTGATTGAATAAGGTTTGTTATGTATGAGTGTTTAGGTTTTTTGGGTTCAGATGGATTATATTTTCTTGGGGCTTAGGGTGTTCCATTTCATTGGGATGTGGGTTTTTTATTTTTTTAGGTTTGATAGTTTAGGGTTTCATGGGGAAGAGTATTGAGTGTTCATTAGAATGAGGGTTTATAGATTCATGTGGTTATGGGTTTATGGTTTCATAGGGATAAGGGTTTAGGGTATCATGGGATTGAGAGTCTAGGGTTTTTTAGTGATGATGTTTAAGGATTTCAGGGGGGATTATGATTTATGTTTTTTTTGGGAAAGCGGTTTGTGGTTTTTTAGGATGAGGGTATAGTGTTTTTTATTATGTGGATTATTATGGTATTGGGACTATGGGATTAGTTTTTTTTGATTGAGGAATTATAATTGTTTTAGATTGAGGGTTTAGGGTTTTTTTGGGCTGAATGATTATTATTATAGGTGGGTGATTTTTATGGGTTTTTTAGGGCTAAGGGTTTATAGATTTTTATGACTGGTGGTTTTATAATTTTTTGGGGCAGATTTTTTACTATTTTTTGGGTGTTGGGGTTTTGGGTTTTGGGTTTCTAATGGTTCAGGGGTTTTTGGGGCTCATGTTTTAGGTGTTTTGGGGGAGGAGTATTTATGGTTTTTCTGTGGCAAGGGGGTTTATGGTGTTTTGGATTTTATGGATTAGGGATTCCAATAGTTGAGGGTATAGAATTTTCTAGGTCTATAGATTTAGAGTATTCTTCTACAGAGGGTTTAGGGTTTGTTGTGCCTGAGCATTTATGTTTTTCTGGGGATAACAGTTTAGGTTTCTTTGGGATGAGGGTTTTGGGGGTTTTAGTGATGAGGGTCTATTTTTTCTTGGGGAAGAGGGTATAGATTTTTGGGTTATAATTGATTTGGGGTATTTTGGGATGAGTGTTTAGGTTTTTTGTATGACTAGCAGTTTTGGTTTTTAAGGAATAAGGGTTTAGGGGTTTTATGATCAGGGTTTTAGTTTCTTAGGATCAAGAGTATAGAGTTATTTAGGGCTCAAGGTTTATTTTTACGGGGATGTGGGTTTAGGGTTATTTAGGGGTGGGGGTTTTCTGGTTTGGGACGAGTATTTAGAGGTTTTGGAAGACTATGGTTTAGGGGTTTTGGGGGATAGGGTTTTATGATTTTTTGGGCTGAGTGTATATGGGTTTTGAGGCTCACGGTTTTGGTACTTTTAGGTACGATTGTATCAGTGATTTTGGGGATGTGTGTTTTGAGGATTTGGGGATGAGGTAATAGTTTATTTGGGTCTGAGATAATAGGGGTTTGGTGATTTATAGTTTATTATTTTTTGTGAATGAGGGTTTTGGTGTTTTCTAACATGGGGATTTATTGTTATGGGGGATGAGGGTTTATGGTTTTTGGGGATTATGGTTTTGGGGTTTTGGGGTTGAGGAATGAGGATTTATTGGGATTGTAGATTAAAAGTCTTTTTAGGATATGGTTTGAGTGTTTTTTGTGCATATATGTTTAGTATTTTATAGTCTGTGTGTTTAGGGTTTCCTAGGGATGAGGGGTTAGGATTTTCTAGAGATGAGGGTATAGTTTTTTTAGAGGGATTGTAGTTTAGGGTTTTCTAGGGAAGAAGGTTTATGGTTTTCTAATGATGTGTTTTTGTTTTTCCAAGGATGAGGGTTTAGTGTTTTCAGGGGATATCAATTTAGGGGGTTGTAGGGTTGTGGGATATGATATTTATGGGTCTGTAGATTTTGTGTTTTCAAGGGCTGAAAGTTTAGGGTTCTCTAGGACATAGGGTTATTGGTTTTTTTATGTCTTGAGGTTTATGGGTTTCTGCGGTGAGGGTTTAGGGTGTTTTGAGGATAATCAATTAGGTTTTTATGTGGCATGGGATATCGGTTTTTCCTAGGGCTTTGGGATTATTGATTTCTAGGGATGAGATATTGTGGTTTATGGGGGATAATTTTTTAGTTATTTCTAGGGCTAAGGGGTAATATTATTATGGGGAATATGATTTTGAGTTTTGTAGGGATGTGTGTTTAGGATTTTCTTGAGTTGAGGGTTTATGATTTTCTGAAGATGATTATTTACGGTTCAATAGGGATGAGGTTTAAGGGTTTTCTATGGTTTATGGTTTAGGTTGTTCTATGATTGTGGGTTTAGAGTCTTATTATCGGTTGTTTTTCATTTTTTTATCATGTTTAAAGTTTTTTGGAGATGATGGTTAAGCGTTTTTTGGAGCTAATGGTTAAGAGTATTAAGGTGATGAGTGTGAAGGGTTTTATGGGGCTGAGGGTTAGTGGTTTTGGGGGGATAAGGGTTATGGGTTTTTTGGGGAATTAATTTTAGAGTTTTCTAGGGATGAGGGTTTGGGGTTTTGCTAAAATAATGGTTTATGGTTTTTAGGGGATAATTGTGATGGGTTTTTAAGGACTGGTGGGTGTGGGTTATCCTTGTATTAGGGTTTAGGGTTTTTGGGGTTATGGTTTTATGGTTTTTTTGGGATGATGGTTTACAGGTTTTCTCAAGATGAGGGATTAGTGTTTTTGTGTAGAGGTTTTAGGGTTTCCAAGTGATGACATTTTAGGGTTTTTTGGGGTTGAGTATTTTGGGTTTTGGGGGATGAGGGTTTATCTTTATTGGGATGATGGTTATGGGTTTTTTGGGGATAATTTTTTAGGGGGTTTTAAGGACGGGGTTTTATGGTTTTTCATTGTTTTGGTTTATGGACTTTTGAGGGTGATGGTTATGGGTATTTTGGGGGTTTGGTTTATAGTTTTTTGCGGACTGAGGTTTCAGGGGTTTTAGGGATTAGGGTTTTGGGTTATAGAATGTTTATTTGGTTTTATTGATAGGGGTTTAGGGGATTTTGTAGATGTTAGTTTGTTGTTCTATCAGATAAGGGTTTAGGGGTTATAACAGGTGGTGGATTATGGGTTTTTGGGATATAGGCATTATTATTATTGGTGATGAGTTTTTAGTTACATTGGGTTTGAGTGTAATGTGGTTTTTTATGACTATGTGTTTTGTGGTTTTGAGGCTGAGGGTTTTGTGGTTTTTGAAGCTATGGTTTTATTAGGGGGGGGTACGGCTTCAGGTTTTGGGATTTTTGGTAATATATGTTTTTGGGTACTGGGGATCTGGGTATATGATTTCTTGGGTCTAAGGGTATAGAAATTTTGAGGGGCAGGGAATTTGGTTTCTTTAGAGCTAGGGTTTTTGGGGTTTGGGGGACGTGGAAATAGTTTTTTTTACCTAAGGGTTTATTGTTTTCTAGGATAAGGTTTTAGGATTTCATGTGGGTGAGGGTTTTCTCTTTATTGTTTTAGTGATATGAGTATTTTTGGGATATCTTGGTTGAGGGTTTACGTTTTTATAGGGGTGACAGTTTAGGTTTTTCTGTGGAGGAGGGTATAGTGTTTTGTAGGGATGCGGGTTTAGGGGATTTAGAGGCTGATGGTTTAAGTCATTCTAGGTCTTAGTATTTCAGGTTTTCTTTAGGGGAGGTTATGGGGTTTTCTAGGGATAGAGGATTATAGTTTTCTGAGACAATGGTATTGGGGTTTTCTTGGGAAGAGTGTTTACGGGTTTCTAGGGATGAAGGATTGAGGTTTTTTATATCATTGGGTTAAGGGTTTTCTTGGGATGGGGGTTAAGGGTTTTCCATAGATTGTCTTTTAGGATTTTCTAGGGATGACTATTTAGGGGTTTCATGGGAAGAGGTATTATGGTTTTATATTGATGAGGTTTTATTGTTATAAGGGGATAAGTGAAATGGGTTTCTATGAATGAGGGAATAATTTTTTCAAGGGCTATGTGTTTAGTTTTTTCGGGGATGAGGGTTTAGAGTTATCAATGGATGAGTGTTTAGGGAATTCTAATACTACATGTTGAGGGTTTTCTATAGTTTACGGTTCATGCATTTATGGTTTTTATGTTTAAATATTTTCTAGTGAAGAGGGTTTATGGTTTTATGGGGTCATGGGTATAGAGTTTTTTTGGGGCTAGTGGTTTTAATTTTTCTTCTGCAGATGGTTAAGGGATTTTATGTGGATGAGGGTATATTTTTTTCTGGGGAATATGGGTCAGGGTTATCTCAAGACAAGGTTTGAGGGTTTTTTAGAGTTGATGCTTAAGGGTTTATAGTGGAGTATTGTTTAGGGTTTTTTGGGACAGAGGGTTTACTATTTTCAGATACTGAGGGTTTTTATTTTTCTTGGTTTGACGGTTTAGGGTTTCTAGTGATGAGGGTTTAGTGTTTTTAGTTTTTGTGTGTTTATTTATTATGGTTAGAGTTTAGATTTTTGGGAGGCTGAGGGTATAGTGCTTTTTAGGGATAAGGGTTTACGGTTTTATGTGATTGAGGATATTCGGTTTTTACAGTGTTTAGGGTTTTTTTGGGGATGAAGAATTATCAATTATTTGGATAGGGGTTTAGGTAATATATTTGATGAGGAATAATTTTTTTTTTGTGTTCAGAGTCTATCATTTTTGGGGGCGTAAGTTTTTTAGGTTTTTAGGGATGAGTACATTGGGTTTTTTGGTCCAATGGAATAGTTTTATTTTAGTGATCAATGTTTATATTTTTTTAGGGTTGAGGGTTTTGGTGTTTTTTATGATGGGTTTTTGGTGGTTTTGATCTAATGGAATTGCTATTTTGGTGGATTGTGGTTTAAGTGTTCTTGGTATGTGGGTTTATGGATTATTGGGGATGAGGGTTTAGGGATTTCGAGACTGAGAAAATAGGGATTTGGGGTATATAGATTTCAATGTACATTGGGTATTTCGATTTCTAGGTTTTGATGATGAAGGATTTGGGGGTTTGGGAGATATGTATTTTCATGTTTTGGGGTTTAGGGATTAGGGTTGTATGTGAATGAGGGTGTAGGGTTTTTGGGGATGTGGTTTTAATGAATATTGGGGCTAAAGATTTAGGTATTTTTGGGGATGAGGGTATATGTATTTTTGGGGTGAGGAATTAGGATCTTTTAGAGTTGAGTTTTAAGGGGTTTTTAGGGTTGTTTTTTTGGGTTCTTGGGGCAAAATGATGTTGGGTTATTAGGGATGAGTGTTTCGGTTTTTCTAGGGATAATGGTTTAGTGTTCTTTAGGGATAAGGGTTTATGGTTTTATATGGATGAGAGTTTAGTGTTTTCGAAGGATGATTGGGTACATATATTTGGGGATATGGGTTTACGGTTTTATGGGGACGTGGGTTTAGTGTTTTTTAGGGAATTGAGTTTAGGGTTCTCTAGGGATGATGATTTATGGTTTTTAGGGGATAAGGGTTTATGATTTTTTGGGGCTATGGGTTAAGAGTATTCTAGAGATAAGGTTTTTTATTTCTCTGTTAATAAGGGATTAGGGTATTATAGGGCTAAGGGTTTTGGTTTATTTGGGGATTAGGGTTTAGGTTACTCTGAGGGTAGGGTTCCATGATTTTTGGAGATGGGATTTAGGGGTTTCTTGTAGAATATGGGATTATGTTTTTCTAGGGTATACGGATTGGGGTTTTATATGGATGGGGTTTTAGGTTTTATGTAGGATAAGGTTATATGGTTTTCTAAAGTAGAAGTTTTCAGTTTTTCTAGGGATAAGAGTTCTGGTATTTCTGGGTGTGAGGGTTTAGGGTTTTCTATGGTTTAGGGTTTTTTTTTCTAGATCAAATGATTTATGGATTTATGAATCTTTGTTTTTAGATTTAACGGTCCTGAGGGTTAAGTTATTTCTAGGGATAATGTTATATGGTTTTCTGTGGATATGGTTTTAGGGTTTTCTTGGGATGTGGGTCTATGTTTGTTTTGGGATGAGGTAGTTTCTTTTTCTAGGGAAAAGTGATATTGTTTTTTTTGTACGAGGGTAATTTTTTTCTAGGTATGATGGTAAAGGGTATTCTATGGATGGGGGTAAAAGGTATTCTGGGGATATGCGTAAAAGGTTATTTTGGGAATAGGGATGGGTGTTTTTTATGGCATAGGGTTTCATGTTTTCTAGGGCCATGGGTTGAGGGTTTAATGGGGATGGTGGTTTAGGATATTTTAATGCTGAGGTTTTAGTGTTTCTATAGTAAAATGGTGTTGATTTTCATTTGGCTGAGGGTTAAGGGTGTTATGGGTATGATGGTTTAGGGTTTTGGGGGCTAATGGTTTACGTTATCCTGATATGTATGTTTCAGTTTTCTTGGGGATAATGGTTTTGGGATTTCTAAGACTATGGCATTAGGGTAATCTAGGGTAGAAGGTTTAGGGTTTTCCCATAGATAGGCTTTTTTTCTATGGATGATGATTTAGGGTTTTCTGGGGATAAGGTTTTAGGGTTTTCTCGTGGTTAGGGTTAGGGTTTTCTCAATGTAACAATTTATGGTTCTGTAGGGATGAGGGTTTAGGGTGTCAAAGGCATGATAGTTTTGGTTTTCATACAATATGGATTTTTTTCTAGGAATTAGGGTTTAGGGTTTTTTGTGGATGAGGGTTTTTGATTTTGGGGGCTGAGGGTCTAGGGGTTTTTATGGATGCACATTTAGGATTTAATTTGTCTAAGGGTTTAGGTTTTTAAGTGGTTGAGGGTTTTCTTGGGATTTGTGTCTAGGGTTTTCT
Source organism: Viscum album (assembly GCA_963277665.1). NCBI lineage: Eukaryota > Viridiplantae > Streptophyta > Magnoliopsida > Santalales > Viscaceae > Viscum > Viscum album. The sequence continues at coordinate 1,533,578,513 of OY728160.1, read as the reverse complement.
ATGGAAGATGGTTTTGGGTTTTCCTAGGCAGAGAGTTTGTGTTTTTCGGAGGGATGGGGTCTATATTTTTTATGTGGCTGAGGGTTTATGATATTCTAGGGCTGATGGTTTAGGGTTTTATTTGGATGAGGGTATGTGGAATTATATAGATAAGTATTTGGGGTTTTTAGGTTCTAGGGGTTTGGGTGTTTCATGGGATAATGTTAAATGGGATTTCTAGGTCTTATGGTTTTGGGTTTATCTGTGGGTGAGTGTTTAGTGTTTTCTAGGAATGAGGGATTATGGATTTTTGGGGCTAAGGGTTTAATGATTTCTTGAGATGGGGGTTTAGTGTTTTATAGAGTATAGAGTTTCATTCTTTCTATGGATGAGAGACAATTGTTTTATGTGGATGAGGTACAACGGTATTCATAGTATGATGGTCAATGGTTTTCTAAGGTTAAAGTATTATCGTTTTCTAGGGATGATTGAATAGGGTTTTATGGGATAATGGGTATAAGGTTTTCTATGGATAACTATATTGGGTTTTATAGGGTTGTGGAATTTTTATTTTCTATGGATTAGGATTTAGGGTTCTATATGGAGGATGTATTATGGTTCTATAGGGAATAGGGTTTAGTGTTATCTGGGATTTGTTGTTTAGTGTTTTCTATGTTGGAGTGATTAGGTTTTTTTGGAGAAGAGAGTTTAGGGTTTTCTTGTTATGCTTTTTAGGGATTCATGGTATTGATTTTATAGTGTTTTCTAAGGTTGGAGAATTTGTATTTTTTTGGATGACGGTTTATGGATTTATGGGAATGATGGTTTAGTTTCTTTACGGAGGATTTGTTATTTCAAAGTATTGGGGTTTAGGGTTCTCTTTATCAAAGGGTTTAGGGTTTTATAGGGACGAGGGTTTAGTGTTTTCTAATGCTCAGGGATTAGGGAATCCTAGGATAGAGGGATCGAGGATTTCAATTTGTAAAGGTATAGAAATTATGACGTCTGAGGGCTTGTGGGTTTTTGTGGCTGTGGGTTTATGGTTATCTTGGGAGGAAGGTTTATGGAATCTTGGGGCTGAGTGTGTAGGTAATTATAGGGAAAATGGATTATGGTTTTCTAGGATATGAGGGTTTATTGTTTTTTGGGGATGAAGGATTATGGATTTTTGGGGATGAGGGATGGGGGTTTTCTAGGGCTGAGTGTTTAGGTTTTATTGGGTGTTGATGGTTTAGTGATTTTGAGGAATGTGTGTTGAGGGTTTTCCCGAGTGAGGGATTTATGGTGTTTTGGGGGTGATTTTTTTGTGTTTTCATTTACTGGGGGTTAAGGGTTCATTGTGGTTGAGTGTTTAGGTTTTATGGGGATGAGGGTCTAGGGTTTTCTCGTGATAGTGGTTTATGGTTTTATTGGTCTGGGGGTTTTGGGTTTTATGGTTCTAATGTTTAGGGTTTTTAGGGGAAAATAGTTTAGTTTTTTATAGGGTTTAGTACTCATGTTTTTCTAGTGTAGATGGTTTATGTTATTCTTGGGATTTTGTATATGTATTTTTATGGTATAGGGTTTATGATTTAATTGGATGTTGTTTAGGTTTTTTTGGGGCCGGGGGTTTTGGTTTTTCTTGGGATGAGGGTTTTGTTTTATTGGGTGATAATGATATTTTATTTTTTTGGACTGAGTGTTTATGGGTTTTACAGGGATTTGGGATTGGGGATTTTTTAGATATGGGTTTGAGTTTTTTTGGTTTGAGGGATTTGGGGTTTTTGAGACAGGAGGTTACTGTTTCAGGGGTGTAGTGTTCAGGGTTTTTTGGAGATGTGGGTTTTGGTTTTTTTAGAGCAATGGGTTTATGGTTTTTGGGGATGATGGTTGATGGTATTTTCTAGCTAAGTTTTTTGTGGATTTTGGGGCCATGGGTTGAGGGTTTTTGTGGAGATTAGAGTTCAATTTTTTTGGGATAGTTTTGAGTGTATTTTGCGGAATGGGGTTTAGTTTTTTATCAGTGTTTCGGGTTTTTTCAGCCGAGGGGTTAGTGATTTTGGGGGATAAGGGTTTTTGTTTTTGTAGGGATATTAGTGTTCTAATCATTTAGTTGTTTCTAGAGATAATTTTTAGGGATTTTAGGGATATTCATTCAGGGATTTTGGATGATGAGTGTTTAGGGTTTTTTGGGGACGAGGGATTAGGATTTTTCAGGGCTGGGTGTTTGGGTTTTTATATGGTTGATGGTTTAGGGATTCATGTAGATATGGGATTCTGGTTTCTATTGGATATGAATTTGTATTTTTTTGGGGTTGAGGGTTGGTTGTTTTTTGGAGGTGAGTGTTTATGGTTTTTTGGGGCGAACTGTTTAGGGTTTTTTGAGACTGAGGGTTCATAGTTTTTTGCAGCTGATGGTTTAGGGATTTTTAGGGTTTTGGGATTAATTTCTGTCTGGATAAGAATACATGGTTATTTGGGAATAACGGTTCATGATTATTTTTTCCTGAGGGATCGGGGGGTTTTACATCTATTAGTATTGGATTTTTTTGGGAAAGAGGGTTTTGGTTTTTTGGTGGATGAGGATTTAATGTTTATTGTGTTTCGGGGTTTTGTGTTTTGTTAGGGATAAGGGTTTATGTTTTTTTTGGATTAGGGTTTTGTTTTTTTAGGGATGAGGGTTTAGGGATTTTTGGGGTTGAGGGTTCTGGGTTGATTGGGGCTATGAGGCAAAGAATATTTTATTCCAACGGTTCAATAATTTTTAGGGTTGAGGGTTTATGTTTTTTTGGGGCTTAAGGTTCATTGTTGTTTTCGACTGACTACTTAGGTTTTTTTGAGATAAGGGTTCAGGGTTTTTTGGGGATGAGGGTTCTATGTTATTTGGGTCTTATGATTCAGGGATTTTTTAGGGATGAGGGTTTAGGGTTTTTTTAGAAACGAGGGTTGTGGGATTTTTGGGGCTGATATTTGAGTGTTTTTTGGTTTTTATGGTTATGTTTTTTTTCTATATGAGGGTTCATGAATTTTTTTTCTAAGAGGGATCAAGGATTTTTATAGAAGAGGGTCATGGGTTAAATGTTTTCTTGGTCTGAAGGGTCAGTTTTTTGTGGATAAGGGTTCAGTCTTTTTGGGGATAAGTTTTTATGGACTTTTGGGGTTGAGGGAATATGGATTTTTGAAGCTGAGATGTTTTTTTAAGGGTTTTAGGGTTGTGGTTTTGAGGGGATAAGGGTTTATGGTTTTTTAGAGATGATTGTTAGAAATTTTTTTATGTTTTAGTGCTCATGGATAATTTAGTGAAGAGGTTTTGGGTTTTTGGGGGTGTGGAATCAGGGTTTTTTGGGGTTTAGGCTTTAGGAATTTTGGGGATAGGGGTTTAGGGTTTTTATATGATGATGTGAATAGGTTTTTTAGGCTGAGTGTAATGGTTTTTTTGGCTAAGGGTTATGGGTTATATGTGGTCTATCGATAAAGGTAGTTTGGGGTTGAGGGTTCCAGTTTTTTTTTGGATCTAATGGTTTAGGGTTTTTTGAGGATGGTGGTTCTCAGTTTCATGGGAGTTAGGGTTTAGGGTTTTTCGGGGGTTGTGTTATTAGTGTGTTTTGGGGTTATGGATTTAGGGTTTTTGGGGTTTAGTGTTTACAGTTTCTATATGGTTGAATGTTTATGATTTTTTGGGGCTGAGGGTTTAGGGTTTTACTGTTGAGGGTATAGGTATTCTTTGGTATTAGGGTATAGGGGTTTTTTGGTATTTGGTTATAGAATATTTTTGGGACTAAGAGTTTAGTTATTTTTGTGCAAAAAGGATTCAGATTTTTTGGGTGAAGGATTAGTGTTTTTTGGTTATGAGGATTTAGTCTTTTTTGGGGGTGAGGGATTAAGTTTTATTGGTGATGAGTGTCAATGGTTTTTTAGGATATAAGGTTGAGGATATTTTGATATTGAGGCTTGAGGTCATTCTAGGGCTTAGTGTTTTGGATTTTCTAGGTTAGTGGGTTTTGGGTTTTGGGGGTTGTGGGTATGGGTATGGGGTTAAGGGTTAAGGGTTTTATGGGGATGAGGTTTTAGGTTTTTGGTGGGCTGTGGGTTCTGTGTTTATTGAGGCAATGGGTTTATGGATTTTTTGAGTTACCCTTTTGACTTTTTGGGGAAAAATAATTTTAAGGTTTTTTTGATGAGTCTTTATGGTTTTATAGGGGTTATTTTTGTGGGTTTTTTGGGTTGCTGGGTTTCGGGATATTTGGGGAAGAGGGTTTTTTGTTTTTTGTGTTTATGTGTTGATGGTTTTTTAGGACCAATGGTTTAGGGTTTCTAGAGATATGGTTTTAATGTTTTTAGTAATGTTAGTTTTGAGGGTTTTTAGATCTAACGGTTGATGGTTTTGTATGGATGAAGTTTTTCTTGGGGTTTTGGCTTTAGGGGTCTTTAGGGATGATGGATTTCGATTTACAAAGTTTGAGGTATTTTTGTTTAACTAGTCCTAAGGGTTTTGTGTTTTTTGGGGCTCAGTGGTTATTGTTTTTTTATTAAGGGTTGAGATTTATTTGTGGTTGAGGGTTTAAGGTATTTTCGGGAAAAGGTTATAGGGTCTTGGGTATGTGGTTTTAGAGTTTTTACTCTGTAGGGTTTAATATTATATAGGGAAGATGGTTGAGGGTTTTTTGGGATTATGGGATGAGAGTTTTGGGGTTGAGGGTTTACTGTTTTCCCCATATGAGGGTTCATTTTTTGTAGGTGTGGAGGGTTTAGGGTTCATTCCGATTGTGGTATTAGGGTTTTATGAGGAAGTTTGTTTATGGTTTTCTATTACGTAAGATTTTGGTTTTCTAGGGCGGATGGTTTAGGTTTTTTGGGTAAATGATTTAGTTTTTTATAGGGCTTTTGGTTTAGGGTTTTCTAGGGATTATTTTTTAGTTTATTACAGGGTTGAGGGACTCATATGTTCTGGGGTTCAGGGTTTAGGGGTTTTAAGGAATGTGGGTTTATGGTTTTTTGGTGTATAGGGTTAATCATTTCATGGGATGAGGGTTTAGGTTTTTCTTTTTCACAGCCTATAGGGAATTCTAGGGTTTATGGTTTATGGTCTTCTAGTGCTGAGGGGTTAGGGATTTCTTGGTCTAAGGGTTTAGGTATTTTTGGGGATGAGGTATTAGTAATTTTGGGGGATAAGGGTTTAGTGTTTTGGGGCTATAGTATTATGATCTTAAAGCGATGAGGGTTTAGGAATTCAATGGGAAGATTGTTTGAGTATTTTTGGACATGAGTTTATAGGGTTTCTACATGTGTGGGTTTAGTGTATTTTGGCGTAGTGAGTTTAGAGTTTTTTGTGTTAAGGTTTTTTCATTTTCAAAGGATGAGGATTATGGTTTTTTTTATGAATGAGGGTTTTTGTTTTTCTGGGGAATATGGTTATGGTTTTTCTTATAATGATTGTTTAAGGTTTTATAGTTCTCATGTCTGAGTGTTTTCTTGGGATGAGGGGTTATGGATTTCTGGGGTTATGGGTTTAGGGATTTTGAGGTCTGAGGTCATATGGTTTTTTGGGGATGAGGGTTTAGGGTTTTCTTGGTGTGATGGGTTTAGGGTATTCTGGGGATTATGGATCAACATATTATAGGGTTGAGGGTTTTTAATATTCTATGGATGAGGGTTAAATTTTTCTTGGGATGATTTATTAGTGTTTTCTATAGATGAGGGTTAATAGTTTTTTGGTGTACAGGGTTTAGGGAATATTTGAATATAGGATTAGGGTTTTCTGGGGTTGATGGATTTCTATTTTCTACTGATCAAGGTTAACGTTTTTTGGGGGATGAGGGTTTAGTGATTTTTGTGGCTGATGGGTATGCATTTTCATGGGACTAGGTTTCATATATTTTGTGTATAAGGGTTAATGGTTTCTTAAGGATGTGGTTTAATGTTTTTCTAGAGATACGAGTTTAGTTTTTTCTTGTTCTCATGGTTAAGGGTTTTCTTGGGCCGATTGTTTTTGTTTTTTTAGGCTAAGGTATTATATTTTGGGGAGCTAAAGATTTGGATTAATTTATGCATAAAAGATTATGGTATTATGGGGATGGCCATTTTTTTAATTTTTTGGCTGAGTGTGCGGGTTTTCAAGCTATAAGGGGTTATGGTTTCATGGGGAAGAGGATTTATGGTATTTAGGGGCTGCAGATTTAGGGTTTTCTATGGATGAGATTTTATGGTTTTCATATTCAGAGGATTTTTTATTTTTTGGGTTTCAATGTTTAGGGTATTCAATGGATGAGGATGTAGGGATTTCTAGGGATTAGGGTTTAGGATTTTCTCATGATGAGTGGTTAAAATTTTATTGGGTGTGGGATTATGTATTTTTGGGGATGAGTGTTCAGGGTATTCTATAGCTAATGGATTGTTGGTTTTTAGGGATGATGGATCTTATTTTTCTAGGGGATATGGGTTTAGGGTATTATGAGGAATATGTATTAGTGTTTTCTAGGGAATCTATTTTAATTTTTTCTTTGTCTTAGGGTTTACAGTTTTCTGATGTTGAGTGTATAGGTTTTTTTGTGGATGTGGGTAAGTGTTCAATAGGTCTGAGGGTTTAGTATATTATGGATTTCTATTTTCAGTGTTTTTATGGGTCGAGGGACTATGATTTTTAGGGGATGATTATATAGGGTTTTTGGGGATGAGGTTTATTTCTTTTTGGGGCTCTGGTTTTATCATTTTCTGGCCCATTGGATTGGGGTTTTCTTGATCTAAGGGTTTAATGTTTTCTAGGTCTGGGGGTTCATGGATTTCTAGATATGTTGTTTTAGTGATTTCTAGGGATATGCTTTTATGGCTTTAATGGGTTTAGTATTTAGATATCATAGGGGGTAAGGGACTGAGGTTTATGGTATTCTAAGACTAAGGTATTTTTGATTCCTTCAGATGAGTGTTTACAGTTTTCAAGGCCTGTGAGTTTAGGGTTTTCATGGTCTGATGGTTTAGGGTTCATGTTTGATTATTTTTTGATTTCCTGGTAGTAGTGATAAGGATTTTGTGGAGATGAAGGTTTAGGATTTTCTAGGGTTGAGATTTTTGGTTATTCTAGTGAGGAAGGATAAGGGTTTTCTAATAAAGAGGGTCTAGGGATTTATGCAGTTGAGGGATTATAGATTATGGAGGATTATATTATATTGTTTTCTAGGAGTGAGGATTTAGGGTTTTCATGGGGTGAGGTTTTATGGTTTTATAGGTTTGTAGGTATAGGTATTTTTTGGGATGACGTAATAAATTTTGTGGGGATGAGGGGGTATGGTTTTCTACGGAGGTTTTTGTTTTTTATAGTGGCGTGGGTTTAAGGTTTTATAGGAATGGTTGTTTACCGTTCTCTAGTATTGAGTGTTTTTGTTTAACTAGGTATGAGGATTGTGTTTTATATGGGAGTTTAGGGTTTTATGGGTCTAATAGATTTTGGTTTTATGGGTCTAATGGTTAATGATATTCTAGGGAAGATATATTATGTTTTTCTAGATATGAGTGGTTAGATTTTATGGGTTTGAGGGTCTCTGTTATTCCGGGTATGAGAATTTTTTTAGGGTACATGGTTTTGGGGTTTTTGGGAATGGGGATTTATGGTTATTTGAGGCTGTGGGTCTAGGTTATTTTGGGGATAAGGGACTTGTTTTTTTGTTGATGAGGTATTTTTTTTTTGGGATTGAGAGTATTTGATTTTTAGGGATTTTTTATTAAGGATTCTTGTGGCTAAGTTATTAGTGTTTTTTGGGGATGGCGGTTTTTGGGTTTTTGGGATGTCATTTAGGGTTTTTTGACCATCATTGTTAAAGGTTTTTGGGGGATGATGGGTAAGGGTTTTTTAGGTATGTGGGTTAAGCATTTTGTTGATAAATAGTAAGGGTATATTCATACAAACGGTTGAAGGATTTTTATGGCATAGAGTTCTTCATTTTTTTGTTATTCGGGTTATTAGATATTTGGGGCTATGTTTTGAGAGATTTATGGGGATGAGGGTTTACGTTTTTTGGTGATATTTGTCAAGGGGTGTTTGGATTGATTGTGTAGAATTTTTTTGGGTTTGAGGGTTTATAGTTTTTTGTTCTAATGGTTTATGGTTTTTTGGGGCTAATGGTATATGGATTTATGGGGCTGAGTGTTTAGGGTATTTTGTATATGAGGATATTGGGACTGGTGAGGCATAAGGATTAGTATTTCTTGGGGGGAGAGTTTATGGTTTTTGGGGTTAACTCTTACGGATTTTCTATGGTTTAGAGTTTAGGGTATAATGGGTATGAGTGTTGTAGGTTTATTTGGGTGGAGTTTTGGGTTTTTTGGGATTAGGGTTGATGGTATTTTGGAGCTGGGGGATGAGGGTTTCGGGGCCTACGATTTAGGGTATTTTGGGGATGTGTGCTCATTTGTTTAGACTGAGTTTTTAAGATTTTTTGGTTCTACGGTTTTTATTTTTTTTACATGTATTGTATCAGGTTTCACTGTGGATGAGGGTTCATGGTTTTCTTTAGGGATAAGGGTTCATGTTTTTTTAGGCTAGGGGGTCAATGTTTTTGTGGCTCAAGGAATATGTTTTTTTGGAAGGGGAATTATGTTTTTTAGTATATAAGGGTTTAGGTTTTTTATGCAATGAGTCAATTGGGGTTTTTAGGGTGGTGGGTTTATGGTTTTTTTGTGCTGAGGGTTCGTGGATTTTTAGAGATGATTGTACAAAAATTTTGTAGGATAATGGTTCTGGGTTGTTTGGGGCTGTGGGAACTGTATTTTTTTAGGGTTGAGGGTTCATGCTATTTTAGGGATAATTGTTTAGTGTTTTGGGTATGTGTGTTTAGGGTTTTTTGGGTCTATCGTTCAGGGTTTTTTATGGATAGGGGTTTAGGGTTTTTTAGGGAGGAGGGTTAATGTTTTTTTGGGGCTTAGGGTTTTGGAATTCTTGGGGTGGAGGATTCAGGGTTTTTTAGGGCTGACGGATGGAGTTATATTAGGGATGAGGGTTTATTTTTATTTCTTAATTAGGGCTTATGATTTTTTAGGGATGAGGATTCGAGGTTTTTTTTGGTTTTCGAGATGATTTTTTTGGTGGATTGGTGTTTGTGGTTGATTGGGGTAGTGGGTTAAAGGTTTTTTGGTTCATAGGATTCATACGTGTAGGTATAAAGATTATGTTTTTTTTATGAGAGTTTATGTATTTTTAAATGAGGGTATAAGGATTTTTGGTTTTAAGGGATTATGTTTTGGTGGACTGAGGGTTTATGGTTTTTTTGCGAGAATGGTTGAGAGTTTTTTGTGGATGAAAGTTAATTGTTAATTAGGGATATGGGTTTGGTGTTATTTTGGAGCTACGGATTTAGTGTATTTTGTGGCTAAGGGTTAAGGTTTATTTTGGATTGATGGTTCATGTGTTTTGGCGAAGGGGTTGGTCTTTTTAGTTATGGTTTTAGTGTTTTTCTTGGTATGATGGTTCTCGGATTTTTGGGTATGAGAATTCTGATTTTTTGGGGCTAAGGGTTCTCAGTTATTTGGGGATGATTTTTAACCATTATTTGGGGTTGAGGGTTCATGATTTTTTTAGGGTTTGGTGTTTTTTGGGGCTGTGGGTTGTTGGTGTTTTAGGGATAGGGATTTAGAGTTTTTACTGATGAAGGGTTTAGTGTTTTTTGGGGCTGAGCGTTTATATATTTTTTGACTCAGCATTTAGGATATCTATTGGGAGGAGGTTTTCAGGGCATTGGGGATATGTTTTTATGTTTTTTAGGTTGAGGGTTTATTGATATTTAGGTGTGGGGTATATAAGGTTTTTTTGTGATGAGGTTTTAGGGTTTATTTGGATTGACAGTTTAGTGTTTTTTGGGCAATAGGGTTTATGGTTTTCTCTGGATGAGGATTTAGTGTTTTTTGGGGATGAGATTTTTTTACGGGTAAGGGTTTATAGAATTTTGGCAATGAGGGTTATTGTGATATAATGATGAAGGTTTTTTTACAATGAGGGTTGAGGTTTGTTATTGATTTGGGTTTAGGGTTTTTTAGAGGAAGAGAGTTTAGGATTTTTTTTTCTGGTTCATTATTTAGGGGTTCTTGTGGCTGAGAATTTAGGTTTTTTTTGGATTATGGTTTAGGGTTCTTAGGGGCTGTATGTTTAGTTTTTTGGGTCTTTGGGTTTATGGTTTTCTGCTGGCATTTTTTTTGGGTTTTTTAGGGATGAGGGGTTAGTGTTTTTTGGGGTTGAGTGTCTCGTGTTTTTTTGGAATCAGTTTTAGTGGTTTTTGGGTTATAGGGATGAGGGGTTTGGGGGAAGAGGATATTGTGTTTTTGGGGGATAACGGTTGATGATATTTTGGATATAGGATATATGATATTCTTAAGCTAAGGGGTTGGGGTTTTTTTGGGATGAGGATTGAGGGGGTTTTGGGAATGTGGGTTGAATGTTTTTTGGGGGTGATCTTTTTTGATTTTTGTGGATGGGGGATTATATATTTTTGGGGTTGAGTGTTTAGGGTTTCAAAAGGATGAGGTTATTCTGTTTTATTTTGGGATGAGAGTTTTGGGGTTTTCAGTGATGTGTTTTATTAATTTTTTGGGATCTGGGTTGAGGGTTTTTGGTGTTGAAGTTATAGGGAATTTTTTTATGAGGGTTTATAGTGGTTTAGGGCGATGGGTTTATCATTTTCATGGGATGTGTGATGAGGGTTTTTTGGGTATGATTGTTGAGGGTATTTGGGGGCTAATTGGTGATGTTTTCTTGTGAAACATGTTGAGTTTGTTTTGGGGTGATTAATTTAGGAATTTTAGGATGAAGGATGAGGTATTTTTGTAGATAAGCGTTTTTTGTTTTTGGAGGATGAGTTGCTAGGGATTTTTTGGTTGTTGGGATGAATGATTTTGGGGATTATGGCACTGAGTTTTCTGATGACACATGTATTTATTTTTTTAGGGATACATGTTGATGGAGTTATGGGATGTATATTGAGGGATTTCTGGGGATAAGGGTTCATAGTTTTTTGGGGCTGAGGGTTGAGAGTTTTTTTGTGGTATGAGTTGAGAGTTTTTTGGAGCTGAGTTTTCATTGTTTTATTTGTTTAGAGGTTTATTGTTTTTTTGGTGATTAGGTTTTATCTATTTTTTGGGATTAAGGTTCAGGTTTTTTTGATGAATGTTCTGGGTTTTATGGGGATGATCATTTAGGAATTTTGGGTGGAGGGTTCATTTTTTCTTCGGGCAATGGGTTTATGTATTTGGGGGTTTGGGGTTTATAGTTTTATATGATAGAAGTATCAGGGATAATTAGTACTATGGTTTATGTTTTAAAGAGGGTACTTGCCCAATTTTTTTTTTGGATGGATGGGTCAAGGTATTTTTTAGGGCCAAGGTCCCATTTTTTGGGTTGAAGGTTCAATGATTTTGGGAATGAGTTTTCTGGTTTTTTTTGGTATGATAGTTTAGTGTTTTTTGTGGCTCAGTGTTTAGTTTTTCATTGTGTTGATGTTTTAGGGTTTTTGTGGACTTAGGATTTAAGGCCCCTTGGGATATGAGTTTTGGTTTTTTCGGGGGCTGTAGGTTCATGGAATTTAGGGTTTAGGAATCATTTTATTTTTTTACATCTGGGTTCATGGTTTGAGGTGTTGAGGGTTTAGGTTACATTGGACCATAGTGTTTAGGGTTTTTTTGGTGCTGAGTGTTAAGATTTTTGTGCTTGAGGGTTTAGAGTTTTAGGGCTGAGGGTTTACGGATTTTTGGGTGTGAATGGCGAGGGATTTTGTGGATGAGGGTAAAAGTTTTTTTGGGAAGAGTGTTTATTATTTTTAGGACTGAGAGAACATGTTTTTTTTGGAATAAGGGGTCATGATTTTTTTTGGGATGGGGGTTTTGGGATTTGGGGGGCTTATGGTTCTTTTTTATATAGGAATCATGGATATGGGATTTTGGGAGCGACGGTTCATGGTTTTTTTGAGGATAAGAGGTTGTTATTTTTTATAGATATTTATTCATAATTTTTGGTGGATGATAAATTAGTTTTTTTTGTCATGAGGGTCCATATTTTTTTGGATGAGGGTTCGGGGATTCTTGGGGATGAGGATTCAAGTTTATTTGTGTTGAGGACTTTTTCTGTATTGGGATTGTGATTTTATTTTTTTTGTTATGTTCTTAGGATATTATGGGTTTGAGGGTTCAGGGAATTTCAAGATGAGGGTTTTGGGTTTTTCATTAGGACGGTTTAGGGTTTTTTTAAGGATTGGGGTTTAGGGATTTTGGTGGATGAGATGTTAGGGTTTTATGGGGATGTTAATTTTGGTTTTATGGGGTTTCAATGTTTAGGTTTTTTGGGAGATGATGGTTCAATTTTTATTGGGGCTAACGGTTTTATATTCTTTTAGATGAGGGTTTATGGTTTTTTGGGGGTGATGGATGAGGTTATTTTGGGGCTAAGGGTATACTATTTTTCTTGGGATGAGGGTTGAATGATCATTGGGGATGTGGGTATATTGTTTTTTGGTGTTGAGGGTTGAGGGTTTTATGAGGGTGAGGTTTTAGGTTTATTTGGTGATTAGGGTTTATTATTTTATTAGGATGATGGTTTAGGGTTTTTTGTGGATGGGACATTCGAAATATTTTTGTGGTGAGGGTATTGGTTTTTTTGGAACCATGGGTTTAGAATTTTTGGGGATGATAGTTGAGGGTTTTTTGGGGATGATTTATGAGGGTTTTTTGGGGTTCTTGGTTAGAGTTTTTTGGGGCTTAGTGTTGAAAGTTTATGGGGATAAGGTTTTCAGGTTTAATGGGGTGGAGTGTAGAGGGTTTTTTTATGATGTTATAGGGGTTTTTAGGGACTAGGGTTGGGGGTTTTATATAGATATGGGTGGAGAATTGTTTTGGGGATGTTTTTTTGGACCAAGGGTTGACATTTCCTATGGATAATTGTATAGGGAGCATTGGGACTCAGGGTTTTAGATTTTAGGGATCTAAGGGTTTTGGGTTTTTTAAGGCTGACGGGTGATGGTTTTTTAGGATAACAGATGACTATTTTTTGGGGCTATGGGTTCAGTGTTTTTTTGGGAGCGAGTCAGGGGATTTTTGGGGCTGAGGGTTTTGGTTTTAATGGGATTATGGTTGAAGGTTTTTGGGAGTCAATTAGATGATATTTGGGGGGGTCCTAAGGTTTTAGGATTTTTACGAGGGTTGAGTAATATTTTAGGCTGAGGGTTGACTATTTTTTGGGTCTTAGGGTTGGTTGTTTTTTCTACTAAAGGACTGTGTATTTTTAGGGATGATGTTTTAATGTTTTTGGGATGAGTGTTTATGGTTTTGGGGTTGATTTTTATAGTATTTTTGGTATGAGTGTCTATGTTTTTTTTGTGTTGAGGGTTGAGGGTTCTATGGAGAGAGAGGTGAGGGATTTTTGGGACTGCGGTTTGTGGGTTTTGGGGGTAGAGCATTGAGTGATTTTTAGGCTAATGTATTAGGGTTTTTTTATAGATGAGGGTTTTGGGTATTTTGGGGTTGATGAGTTTGGGTTTTTTTTGTAGCTGAGGGTTTAGGTTTTGTTTGGCACTGGCATTTTATAGTTTTGGGGGAAGTAGATTGTGGGTTCTTTGGTGCTGATGGGTTAGGTATTTTTTAGATGAGTGTTCAAGGATTGTTTAGTGATGATGTTTTTTGGGTTTTTTGGCCATGAGGTGAGGATTTTATGGTAGATGGTTGATTTTTTATGGATGAGGATTTGGGGTTCCTTGGGGATGAATGTTGTGGGTTTTTTTTCTAATGTAGTTTTAGGGGGTGGTGGATTTAAGGGTTGGGGGATTTTGATGCATAGGGATTCGGTTTATTTGTGATGATTGATGATGGATTTATTTGGAAGAGGGTTGAGGGTTTTATGGGGATGAGGTTTAGGGATTTTTTGGGGATGAGGGTTTAGTGTTTTTTGATTATTGGTTTTTAGGGATTTTTGAGGATGAGGGTTTAGCGTTTCTTGGGGTTTGGGGATTTTTTGGACAGAGGGTTTGAGGTATTTTTTGGGGTTGTGGGTTGAGGTGTTTTGGGGAGATTATGGTTTATGGATTATTTTCTATGAGGGTTTCATGTTTTTTTGGAGGCGAGGGTTTACGGTTTTTTGGGTATGTCGAATTTCTACATTTGGGTATTATGGTTTATGGTATTTTGGTACTGGGTTTAGGGTTTTTCAGTTATAAGGGATTAGGGTATTTGGTGTTGTAGATTTTAAGGATTTTGGTGGCTATGTTTTTGATTGTTTTATAGGGTTTAGACTAATGGTTTTAGGGGATTATGGTTTTGGTTTCTCTAAGGGTGAGGTTTTGGGGGATGATGGTATATATTTTTTAAGTATGTGGGTTGATGATATTGGGGGATCAATGTTGACTGTTTTTTCCAAATTAGGGTTGTGGGTTTTTTTGGATAAGGTATTAGGATTTTATAAGATTTAATTTTGGGTAATTTATGGGGATAAGGTTTAAGGGTTATTTAGGGATCAATGTTTTGGGTTTTACTGGGGTGTGGGTTGAGGGATTGTTGGGTATAAGTGTTGAGGGTTTTTTTTCTTAATGATATTTTAGGGTTTCTTTGGTGATGAGAGTTAAGGTTCATTGGGGCTAAGGGTTAAGGATGAGGATTTAGTGTTGTTTTTGGATGAGTCTCGAGGTTTAATTTTTTTTATGGATTTTTCAATTTTTGGTTTGATTTACTATGGTTTTTTGGGGCTAAGGGTTCGAGGTTATTTGGGTCTGAGTTTTTTTTTTTGTATTTTTCAGCTGATGGTTAGGGTTTTTTGGGGAAGAGTATTAATGATTTGTTATAACTAATGGTTGAAGGTTTATTGGGTAAATGGGATTAGTGATTTTTGGGGTTTATGGATTTTTGGGGATTAGGTTTGAGTTTTTCTTGGGGGAATCATGTATATATGTTTTTGGGAAATAGGGTTAAAGGGTTTTTTGGGGTTTTGGGTTTTGGGTTTTGGTGGGAAAATGGTTAAGGGGTTTTTTTTATGAAAGTTGATAGTTTTTTTTGGGATTTGATCTCATTTTTTTCTGGATAGTGGTCTTCTATTTTGGGTGACTAAGTGTTTAGGGATTTTTAGGGATGATGATGGAGGGTTTTAACTGTGATGTTTTAGGGTTATAGGGGAGGAGGGTTTTTTTAATTGAGGGTTGAGAGTTTATATGAGATTTAGTTTTTTGGGGGCTAGAAATTGAGGGTTTCATGGGGGATGATGGTTTAATTATTTATCCAGTTGAGGGTTGAGTGTTTTCTTGAGACTAAGGGTTGAGTTTTTTTAGGGATAGGGTTTTCGTTTTTTGGGAGTTAGGGTTGGCTGTTTTTTGGGGATGAGGATTTAGGTTTTTTGTGGGGCTGATGGTTTAAGGATTTTTGGGGAAGAAAATATCGGATATTTTTGGGGCTGAGGTTTTTTCTTTTTTGTGGGTAGGTGGATGATGGTTTTTTTGGATGATAGTTTAATTTTTTATGTTTAGTGGTTGTGTTTGTTTTGGGAATGAGTTTTTATAATTCATTGGGGATGAGGTTTAAAAGTTTTTTAGTGATTAAATTTAATGATTATTTGTGCTTATAGGTTTAGGTTTATTCATATAAGTGTTTAGTGTATTTTTGGAGATGGGTATATAGTTTTTTAGTACTGAGGGTTGATAATTATTTGGGGATGATTTTTTAGGATTTTCTTGGTATGAGGCTTTAGGTTTTTTAGGGGATTAGGGGTTTGGATTTTTAGGCAATGGTTGTTTAGGTTTTTCTGCTACTGAGGGTGGATGGTTTGTTAGGGATTAAGGATTTTGGTTTTTATTATGCTGAGGGTATAGGATATAATTTGGATCAGGGGTTATCATTTTTTCAGGGATTATGGATTATGGTCTTCTAGTGTTGCGGGTTTCCAATTTTTTAGGGATGATGGATTAATGTTTTTTGGGTATGAGGTTTTAGGGATTTTTGGGGAATTTTATTTAGGGTTTTTTATGGTCAATGTTTTTATGGAATTATGGGGATGGGGGTTTAGGTTAGTTTGGATGGATGTTTTATGGGTAACAAAGGATGGTGGATTATGGTTTTTATGTCAAAGGGTTTAGAGACTTTTTGGAAGATAGTTTATTTTTTAGGGGGGATGAGGGTTTAGTGTTTTTTTGGTATTTGGATTTAGGGTTTTTTTGGTCTGAGGTTATATATGTTTTATGGGGCTCTAGGTAATGGATTTTTGTAGATACGGGATAAGGTATGTTTTTTGATATGTTTTGAGGGGTTTTTTAGGTATGAGGGTTAATGATTATTAGGGAAAAGTGTTTAGGGTTTTTTGGAGATAATGATTTCATGGTTTTATGGGGAGAGGGTTGGGGGTTTTTAGGGATGTTTTTTGAGGGTTTCATTGGGCTGAGGGTTGATTGTTTCAATGGTTTTAAGGCTTAGTGTTTCTTGGGGACGAGGTTTTAAGATTTATTAAGGTTAAGGGAATAGTGTTTATTGGGGATGGGGTCTAGGGTTACATGGGGTGTGGTTTTAGGGATTCATTGAGATTTGGGTTAAATGTTTCTTGTAGATGAGGGTTTTGGGCATTTTTGGGGTTGGTCGTTTAGTATTTATCGGGGATGAGTGTTTTGGTATTTTATGATTCAAGGGTTAGTGGTTTTTTTTAGTATGAGGATTTAGGGTTTTTATTTAGATAATGGTTTACGGTTTATTGGGGATCGGGTTTTAGGGTTTCTTCGGAGAATTGAATTTATGATTTTTTGGGTTGAGGGTTGATGGTTTTTTGTGGTGGAGGGTTTATGGTTATTTGGGGTTTATGGTTTAGAGTAATTTGGTAAGGGTGGTTTATGGTATTTTATGGCTGATGGTATTTCAAGGGATGAGGTTTTTGGGTTTTTTAGTGCTTAATGATTATTTTTTTAGATGATGTGGTTTTGGGGTTTTATAGAGATGAGTTTTGAGGTTTTTGGGGGATTATTGGTGACAAAGTATTGGGGATGAGGGATGAGTGTTTTTTGTGTCTAAGGGGTTAGGTTTTTTTCAGTTTGTTACATTGTGTTTACATTGGGCTGATGGTTTTCGATTTTTTGGGGGCTGATGGTTTTTTTAGTTTGGATGAGGGTTGAGGGTTTTTTAAGGCTTTTGGTTGAGGGATTTTGGGTTTATGTGGTTGATAATTTATTAACAATGATGGTTAAGGGATTTATTAGGTTTGATAATTTTTTACTTTTTTGGGATTGAGGGTTTAGATAATTTTTTTGCTATGGGTTGATGGTTTTGAGGCTGATGGAATATGGTATTTTGTGGCAGTGGGTTTATAGGATCTAGAGAATAGTGTTTACCATTCTTATGTATGATGGTTTAGGGTATTGGGTTTTTTTATAACGGTTTAGGGAGTTTGGGCTACTGTATTGAGGGGTTTTTAGGCTGATGGTTGAGTGTTTTTGTGCTTCACATTTAATGGTTTTTCATGCTATGGGTTTAGAATTTTTATGGATAATTGATTAGTATTTTTGTAGAAGTGGGGATAGAATTTTTTTAGGAATGAGGATTCAGTGATTCTTATAGTTGAGGTATGAGGGTTTTTTATAGCTTATGGTTGAGTGTTTTTTTGTGTTGAGGATAGATTGTCTTCTGTGGATGGGGGTTTAGTATTTTTAAGGATGAGGATTGAGGGTTATTTTAGTAGGGTCGTTGATGGTTTTTAGGTCCATGGGTTAAGGGTTTTGGGGATGAGGAATGATGGATTTTTGGGTATGGGGGTTTAGGGGGTTGGGGTTCAAGGCATTTTGGAGATGGGGATTTAAGGTTTTTAGGGACACGTGTTTAGGGTTTATTAGGGATGACGTTTTATGGAATTATAGCGATGAGGTTTTATGGTTTTTTGATAATCAGGCTTTATGAATATTTTTGGCATAAGGTTTACTATTTTATAAGGCTGAGGGTTTTTGTGTTTCTAGGACTCATGATTTAGTATTTTTTAAGGGTATGTAGTTTTTTAATGGCTGAGGGTGAGGGGTTTTGGTAATAGGTTTTTAATTATTTGTTATTGTGGGTTTAGTTTTTTCTTTATGAGAGGGTTTATAGTTTTTTGGGTTTTGGGGTTTTGTGTTTTTTGGAGATAATGTTTTAGGGTATTTTTTGGATGTCATTTTACAGATTTTTAAGGATAAATGTTATGGGGTTTTTGGTATGAATGTTCAGTGTTTTGGGAAGTGGATTTGGGGTTTTTTGGAATTAGGGTTTAGTATTTATTATTGAATAGGGTTTCTGATTTTTGAGGATTCAGGTTTATGTTTTTTAGGGATAATGGTTGTGCGTGTTTTACAGATGAGGTTTGAGAGATTATTGGTGTTGGGGGAAGAGTGTTTTTGGGGACTACAATTTGAGTCCTATTTAGGTAATATGGTTTACTGTTTTTTAGGGGCAAAGGGTTTATGTTTATTTGGGGTGGATATATTACAATTTTTTTATACTATTTTTTGGAATTTTTTGGGGCAGGTGGAATAGGGTTCTTGGTGGTAAGGTTTTACAGTTTTTAGCAGCTCAGGGCTTAGTTTTTGGGGGGATGAGGGTTGACAATTTTTAATATGATAGTTGGTGGTCTTTAGGGATTAGGGGTTTAGGGTTTCCAAGGAATTAGGATTTAATGATTATTTGTAATGAGGGTTTCATGTTTGTTTGGTTGGAGGGTCTAGTTTTTTTGGACAGTGGTTTTATTGTTTTTTTCAACTAATCGATTAGGGTTTTTTGGTGATTATGTTAGAGTTATTTTGTGGTTGATGTTTGAGGGTTTTTTTACGGGTTGTTATTTGGGCTATGGTTTTATTATTTTTTGAGACAAGGGGTTCAGTTGTTTTTGGGGATAATGGTATATGGTTTTGTTGGCTATGTGTTTAGGGTATTCTTGGAGTGAGGGTTGAGGTATTTTAGAGATAGGGGTTAAGGGTTTTTTGGGGTTGATTATTTAGGTTTTCCAAGGATTGAGGTTTTAGTAGTATTCTTGGATTAGTGTTTATGATTATTTGGAATGTTTGTTTATAGATTCTTGTAAATTAGGATTTAGGGTTTTTTAGGGATGACGGTTTAGGTTTCCTAAGGGCTTATGGTTGAGGATTATTTTCTTGAGGATTGAGGGTTTTTGGGGACGATGGTTTTTGTTTTTTGAGGTTAATGGTTAAGGGTTTTTTGGGCCGATGTGTTTATGGTTTTTAGGGGATAATGATTCAAGGGTTTTGGTGCTGAGTGTATAGAGTTGTGTGGATAATGGGTATAGGGTTTTTAACGGTTGAGTGTATAGGGTTTTATTGGGGATAAGTGTTTAAGGTTTTTTAGGGCATCATGTTTATGGTTTTTTATCGCTGAGGGTTGATATTTTTTAGGGCTATGGGTTTACGGGTTTTCAGGGGTGATGATAGAGGATTTCTGGGGAATAGGGTTTAGTTTTTTTTGGAGGTGAGGGGTTATATATTTTTAGGGTTAGTGGTTTAATGTTTTTTGTTGGTGTATAGGTAATTTAGGGATAAAAATTTGGGTTTTATTAAAACTCTGGGTTTGGGGTTTTTATTGTTAAGGTTATAGGGTTTGTTGGAGGTATGGCCTTAAGGATTTTTTGGGGCAGTGGGTTTATCTATTTTTTGGGATGATGATTTGTAGTTTTTTTGTTGATGTGGGTTTAGGGATTCCTAGGAATGAGCATTTAGGGTTTTTCTAAGTGAAGGATTATGGTCTTTTAGGGTTATGGAATTTTTTGTTGGGTCTGTAGGCTTTGGGTTTTTTGGTACTGAGGGTTTATGGTTTTCTAGGGCTAAGAATTTATGGTTTTCCTAGGATGAGTGTTTTGATGGTCTTGGGTGTCATAGCGATGAGTTTATAATTTTTGGTGGGACGAGAGTTTAGGTTTTTTTGTGGATAAGGGTTTCTAGTATTTGGGGTTGATTGTTTTGGGTTTTTTAGGACTAAGAGTTTTTGATTTTTGGTGTTCGGGATTTTGGTTTTTTTGGAAAGAGGCTATGGAAATTTTTTAGGGCTGATGGTTTATGGGTTTTTAGGGGCATGTTTTTAGGGCTTTGGGGGTTAAGGATTTGTGTTTTTTTGGGGATAGGGTTCTTGGGTTATTATTAGATGAGTTTTTTGGGGTTTTGGGGGTTTTGGGTTTTGGATTTTCCAAGGCTGTTTGTTTAGGACTTTTGGGGTTGGTCATTTATTGATATTTTTGGCTTTTATTAGGGTTTAGGGGGTTTTCAACCCATGTTTATGGTTATTTTTGGGTTTCGAGTTTAAATTTTTATTGGGATGAGGGGATAATGATTTTTAGGGTGAATGTTTATGATTTTATTTTTGTGAGGTTTTAGGGTTTTTTGGGGACAACTAGTTATTGATTTTGGTGATATGGGTTAAGTATTGTTTTTGGTATGAGGGTTTTTTTAGAGCTATGGGTTTAGATATTTAGGTGGATGAGGTTATACAGTTTTTGGAAAAAGGGTTTGGGTTTTTTTGGTGATGAATTATTATTAGGCATGTTGGTTTAGTGGTTTTGTGGCTCACGGTTTAGTGGTTTTTACGACTGTGGATTTATTTATTTTATAGATTATGAGTTTTGTGTTTTTGGGCATAGGTTTATTTTTTTGTTCTGAAGGTTTAGGATTTCCGGTGGATTAGGTTATAGGATTTCTTTGGGATGAGGGTTTTAAATTTTTGTGGGGTGGTTGGATTAAATTATTTGGGGCAGAGGATTTAACGTTTTTGTGGGAAATGTATTTTTGGGTTTTTGGGCTTAGGGTTTTGGTTTTTTTGAAGATAAGGGTATTGGGTATTTTAGTATTGGTGGATTATTTTTTTGGGGTCTAAGGGTATAGGGTTTTTTTAGGCTGAGGGTTTTGTGTTTTTTGGTACTGTTATCGTGATTTTTTATTAAGTGTTTATAGTTTTTTGGGGATGAAGTGTTAGGGTTTTTTTGGATGATGATTTAGGGTTTGTTAAGGGTTGATCATTTTGTGTTTTTGGAGGATCATGGTTTATTGTTTTGGGGGATAGAGGATAGTGTTTTTTGGGTGATATTTTAATGTATTTTGTGTTGAGTTTTTTGGTTTATTTGGGGATTATGGTCTAGGGTTTTTGGGGGATGAGGGTTTTGGGTTTTCTAGGAATGTGGGTTTATGGATTTTTGGAGACATGGATTTAGGTTTTTTTGTTACTATGGGTTTAGGGGTTTGGGGGAAGAGGGTTTAGGGTATTTTATGAAAGTAATATTTTGGGTTTTTTGGAGTTGAATGTTTACGGTTTTTTTGAATCCACCTGTAACACATTCTCAGTGTGCAGAGCTTACACTAGGACAACTGTATTGGTATAGGGTTATGTTATTTCAGTGCCTACGGATTTAGTGGTTCCCATTAATCAGACATCCACATATATATTTATAGAACCCTAATAACCATTATTACCATATTTTATTTTCATTATAGGATTTATTGAGAGAATTATTTTTTTATTCTATAACAACTTGATATAATAATAGGCGGTGTGTGAGTACATAATGTGTGCAGTGTGAAACCACACTACGCAGTTGATGGTGGAATACAATGAAGATAACCAAATGATCTAGTAAATATGGAAGTAATATCGGTTTTTTATATACTTTCCAAATACTATGACACCATTTCTACCAACACACTCTCCAAGAAAAACCTTTCAAATGAGGTAAAAGATAACACCTATGCACATATATGGGTAAAAACTATATTTGATTTAATATTATATTTTTATTGTATTTATTTGAATTATTAATTTGGTGTTATATTAAATTTTCTTTTCCAGATGGTGAGGGTGTAAGGAATGAACAACTCATAGAATTTGGTGAGTTCTGGAGAAGGTATATGAATTAGTTTTATATTGGATGGCATGTTATTATAGGCATGAATTTAGAGGTCACACCTTCCGTGGAATATTTTCTGATAGAACATTATCAGTAAATGATTACTCATTGGACGAGTACCGTGTAAAAGGTATTAATCATATATGAGGATTAAAATTGAAAATATTAATGTTTTAATCAATAATTTAATTATTATTTTTAATTTCATTACCAATAATTAAAAATAATAACATTAATGTTGATGCTAAGAAATACATCAACACTTTGGGGAGGACTATAATGTCAGACCATGAGGGGATGCAGGTAAAATAATAATTTTTTTTGTACATTAAATTTATATTATTTCATTGATATTTCATTCAATATTTAATGTTTTGGTAGATTCTTGGAGAATTTATATCAACAAAATTGACACTAAAATTATATAAACTGAACTAAATATAATCGAACCAAACCTAACAAAATAAAACAGTTTTGAACAAAATTGAGTTGAACTAAATTGACATATATATAGTTCAATGAAACCAAAAGGAATCAATCCAGATTTACTAAAAATGAATAATATTTAACTAAATCAATCTGAATCTAATAGAACCAAACTAAACATAACAGGCCCCTGAAAACCTATATATAAGTGAAGCAAAAAATAGGTATACAATAATTAAAGTAGAGGTAAACAAAATGATATTTACTATAAAGGAATATATTTTTATTAAATATTCTAAAAACAACCTAAACCAATTATAATCAAATGTTAACAAAACAAGCCACAATAAGAAAAATTATATAAAATTGAATCAAACTATTCAAAAAATAAATAAATTTTTTACTATATATACTGCAATTGAATCAATTCAAATCTATCCAAAAAAATATGATTTGAATAGAATCAAATCAAACATTATTGCCCAAAATAGAATAAACAAGATCTGAAGCAAATTAACAATATGAAATTAAACTAAATAAAATAAAAGTAAAGAAAAAAATCATAACAAATATGAATTATATTGGACCAAATTCATCTACCATATGTTTTTATTTTTATCTTCATTTATATTTAATATCCAGTTGATATCATTTTTGAACTTCATTAATATTAAAACATGCATATATTGGTTACATGGGTATTTCATTCTAGGCATGTGTTTTCATGTGTAGGTGTAGGTCTCTCTTGTATGTATTGGGTTTGATTTGCAGTAGGGTTGTTGTAGTTACATTCAAGGGGGAACATTGTCGTTGTTGCCGATATGGAGGTGGGGGGTCTATTCCAATGTTTATAATACTTTTGGTATAAATATGTCCTAACATATCCTCCTGAAATGTTGGGATATTATTTTCCATATGGTTTAAAAGAATTGGTAACCACCAATACCAACAGGTATAAAAATTGGTTAAATACAATACAAACTATTTTAAACTATTGGGACAAGACTATCCTATTAGTTCAAGGTGAACTATTGGGAATATTTTATTTTGCACACCCTATAATAATAGTTCTCTAAAAACCATCGGTATAGGGATATCCCAACACCAAACATACCAAGGGTTCATAGAACCTTTGGGATAGTCTATCCCAATGGCTCCATGGGAAATCCCAACTGTTTGAATAGTGGGAATAACTCACGTTTATGGTTGTGTGTTTTTGTGGTGGATTGTTTAATTATTTTTAGACTGTGGGTTTATGGGATTTTTTGGATGTGGTTTTAGTTATTTTTAAGATGGGAGTTTAGGATTATTTTGGACTCATGAATTAGGTTTTTCATTCAAGTGATTCAGGAATTTTGGGGTGAGTGTTTTCATGTTTTATAGGATGAGGGTTTAGGTTTTTTGGTTGTTTAGGGTTTATGATTTCTTGGGGATGAGGGTTTTTGGATTTTTAGGGCTCATGGATTATAATTTTGTTGGTATGAGGGTTTAGGGGTTATTATAGAGAGTGTTTGCAGGTAATCTGGGATGAGGGGTTATGGGTTTATTGGGATGATTGTTAACGGTTTTTTTGGGATGGGTGTTTAGATTTTCGGCGGCATAGAATTTAATGGATTTAGATGGCGAGGGTTTAGGATATTTTATCATATAGGAATTAGGGGTTTTTTGGTTTATGGGATAAGGTTTATCAGGGGATTAGGGTTCAGTGTATTTTGGTGCTGAGGTATTATGTTTTTTTCGGTTGAGGAATTTGGGTGATGAATGATTAAGGTTTTTTTGGACTAAGGCTTTAGGGTTTTGGGGGATCAGAGATTAGAATTTCTGAGGTTGAGGTTTATGTTTTTGGGGGCTGAGTGATTAGGTATTTCTGGGATTGAGGTTTTAGGGTGTTTTTAGGTAAGGTTATAGCTTTTTTTATATATCAGGTTTTGGTGTATTTTTATCAGAGGTATTAGGGGTTTTGGGGATACGGGTTTAGGGTTTTGGGGGGATAAAAGTTTAATTTTTTTTTGTTAATTAGGGTTTATGGTTGATGGGGGATGGGGACATAGGATTTTTTAGTGATGAGGGTTTAGTTCGGTCTAAAGAAGAGTTTTATGGGGGTTGTGGGATTATAAATTTTTGGGTCTAAGGGTGAAGTGTTATTTGGGTCTATTGGTATAATATTTTTTGGGATGAAGGTTTAGGATTTTATGGAAGAGGTTTTAGGGATTTGGGGGGTTAAAATTGTAGGTGTTTATGGGGATGTGGGTTTAGGGTTTTCTTAGGCTGATGGTTGAGTTGTTAATTGGGCCATGTTTTGTGTTTTCTGCGATTATGGATTATAGTTTTTTGGTGATGAGGGTTTATCATTTTTCGAGGATAATGGTTTAGTATTATTTGGTGTTGGGAATTTTGGTTTTTGGGGATAAGTGTTTAAGGATACATTGGAAAACGATGAGGGTTTAGTGTTTTCTTGGGATGATGGTTTTGGTATTATTGTGGTTGAGCGGTAATGATGTTCTGGGGCTAATCCTTTAGTGTTTTTTGGAGAACAGTGTTTTGTTTTTTTTATCTCAATGAAATTTATGGTTTTTTAGTGATGAGGTTTTACTGTCTTGTGGGTCTCTAGGTTTAGGGTTTTGGGCGGGGGGGATAAGGGATTATGGATTTTGGGGGAATAAGGTATAGGTATTTTATGGGATGTGGGTTTTAGGATTTTTGTGTTGAGGTTTTATTGTTATTTAGTGTTGAGGGTTTAGCTTTATTGTGGTATACGGGTAATGGTTTTTTTGGTGACAAGGGTTTTGGGTTTTTTCAGGCTAAAAAATTATGATTTTTTGGGTATCTGGTTTTAGGGTTTTTGGGGGGATGCAGGATTATTATTTTTTGGGGGTAAGGGTTTAGGGTATTAGGGATGACTGTTTAGGGTTTTTTGATTTTCTGGGTTTATTTTTTTTTGGGGATAAGGGTTTATAGTTTTTCTATGTGACAGATTTGGTTTTTTTCCACTGTGGGTTTAAGATTCTATTGGTGAAAATGGATTAGGTTTTTTTGGGGGATGGGGTTTAGGGACATTTAGAGGGAGGGTTTAGTAATTTTTGGGGATGAGGATTTAGGGTTTTATGGGTCTTATGATTTTTATTTTTTTGGATGTGAGTGTTTATGGTTTTTGGGATGAGGGTTTCTGGTTTTTTGGGGCTCAGGGTTTAGTTATTTTTGTGAATAATGTGTTAGGGTTTTTTAAGGATGAGTATTTATGGTTTTGGGGGGGTGATGTTAAATCATTTTTGGACTGAGGGTTTATTTTCATTGGGGGGTTTAGGAATACGGTTTTTGGGATTGACATTGAGGGTTTTTTGAGGCTATAGTTTAAGTGTTTCTATAGCTGAGGGTTTAGGATATTTTTTGGGATGGGGCATTAGGGTTTTTTGGATAATGGATTTAGGGTTTTTAGGGTTTAGGGATTATTTTTTTATGGGGATGAGAGTTTAGGGTTTTGGGTGGACGATCATTTTGGTTTTTATGGGGCGTGGGTATATTATTTTTGGGGATAAGTGTCTAGGGTTTTTGGGCTGACTGTTTAGGGATTTCTAGAGGTGGGGTTTTCGGATTTTCTATGGAAACAATGTATGGTTTTGTGGGGTTGAGTGTTTAGGGGTTTCTTAGACTAAATGATAAGGGTTTTCTAGGTTTGATCAATTATGGTTTTATAGTGCAAGTTGTTGATGTTATTATAGTGATTGGCAGTTTTTAGTTTAATGTGGTGAGGGTTTACGTTTTTCTGGGGAAGAGGCTTCATGGTTTTTTTGGACTAGGTGTTTAAGGTATTTTGGGACTAGTGGTTAGTGTTTCTAGGTATGAGCATTTCATGGTATCTATGGAAACAAATTTAGGGGTTTCATTATATGAAGGTTTAGGGGTTTTGGGGGAATATGGTTTAGAGATTTTTGGGGGGGAGGTTTTGGATTTTATAGGGATGGGGGTTTAGGGTTTTCTATAGTTTATGGTTTAGTTTATTATATGTATGGGGATTTTGGGGGTTCTAGGACTCACCAATTTTAGATTTTTGGGGATGATGGTATAAAAGATTCTTTTAGGGAATTGGGTTTAGTGTTTTTGGGGATGAGGTTTACATATATTTTGGGATGAGAGAATATGGTCTTTAATGGACGAGTTTTTTGGGTGTCATTATGGATGAGGATCTAGTTGTTTTGAGGATTGGGTTTCAGGTTTTCTATTGATAAAGGTTTAGGGTTCTCTAGGTATTATGGTTTAGGGTTTTATAGGGATGATTGTTTAGGGTTTTATGGGTTTGTGGGTTTTGTGATTTCAATGGATTTGGGTATACTATTTATTGGGATTATGGTTTTGGGTTTTTAACAGATTAGGGTTCAGGGGTTTTTGGGAAGAAGGATTATTTTGTTTATAGGGATGAGTGTTTATGATTTTCTCGGGAATAGGGTTTTCTGGTGATGAGGGATAAGTGTTTTGGGGCCTCGTGTATAGGTTTTTCTATGGTTTATGGTTTAAGGTATTTTGGTGTTGAGTGTTTAAGGTTTAATGTGGCAATGGTTTTAGGGTTTTCTAGGGTGGTGTTTTTAGCTTTTTCATGGAATGAGGGTTTATTGTTTTATCATGATGATCGTATAGGGTTTTCATTGTCTATGGATTTATTGTTTTCTGGGCCTGAATTTTTAATATATTTTGGAGTTTATGGTTTAGGAAAATCATGGAATTGGGGTTTACGGATCTATTGGGATGGTTGTTTATGGTTTTATTGGGAATTTTTTAATGTTTTTTGGGGATCGGGTTTAGGGTTTCTAGAAAATGATCGTTTAAGTTTTCATGGGGTAAATCATTAGGTATTTCTAGGGATAAGGTTTTACAGTCATGTAGGGTCGAGTGTTTTTGTTTTTCTTGTGTTGGGGCATTATAGTTTAATAGGGAAAAGGGTATATGGTTTTATGGGGATGGGGATTTAGAATTTTTTGGGGCAATGGGTTTATGGATTTATGGGGAGGGGTATTTAAGGGCTTTTGTGGATGGGGTTCTATGGTTTTCATTGTCATGGGGTTTAGGGTTTTTTAAGGATTCAGGGATAGCATTTTCATAGTTTGGGGTGTAAGAGTTTTCTTGGGGGGGGGGGTGTTTTTTGGTTTTTAGTTAGTGGGGTTTTGGGTTTTCCGATGATGAGGGTTTACGGTTTCTAGGGAAGTTATTATGGGTTTTAATGGGATGGGAGTTTTGTGTATTGTAGGGATGGTGGTTTACGGTTTTTTTGGGGATGGGGGTCAGGTTTTTCATGGGATGGTGGTATAGGGTTTAATGGGTATGGGGATTTGGTTTATTCAAGGATATGGTATTAGGGTTTACTTGGATTATATGTTTATGTTTTTATGGGACTTGGTGATTATGGTTTTTCTTGGTGACGAGGTTTTAGGGTTTTGTGGGGTTGCTTTTTTGGGTTTTTTCTGGATGAAAACTAAGGGTTTTATAGAGATATATGATTAGGATTATCTACGATTAATGGTGTTGTTTTTTATATGAAATATTGTTAAATGTTTTATAGGAATGAGAGTTTAGGTTTTTCTATGGATAATGGATTGAAGTTATATGGGGTTATTGTTTATGATTTTTTATGGGTGTTTAGCATTTTTTTGATGCTATGTGTTTATGGTTTTATGGGTATAAGGGATAAGGTTTTTTTGGGGTTAAGGGTTCAAGGATTTATGGGATGACTGTTTATGGTTTTGGGTGGATGAGGGTTTATGGTTTTATTGGGATGAGGGTTTATTCTTTTTTGGGGATGGGGTTTTATGGTTTTCTGATGCTGAGGGTTTACGATTTTCTTGTGCAAATTGTTTTGGGTATTCTAAGGATGAGGGTTTTTTGTTTGGGGGGATGTTTGATAATGGTTTTCTAGGGTATAAGATTAACGGTTTTCTAGGGATGAGTATTTAGGTTTTTCTACAATGAGGAATATTGTTTTTATAGGGAATAGGGTTTATGATTTTTTTGGCATAGTGTCAGAGGTTTTTTGGGGAAGTGTGTTTAGGATTTTTTGGGGCTAAGTATTTATGGTATTCTATGGATATGGATTTATTGTTTTCATGGGATGAGGATTTAGCAATTTTAGAGGATTCTAGTTTTGTGTTGGATAAGATTGAGGGTTTAGTTTTATCTCTAGAGGATTTTTTAGGGCATAGATTTTAGTGTTTTATGGGGACTAGGTTTTTGAGTTTACATGGGATGAGGGTTTATAGTTTTAGTAGACTGACGGATTATGGTATTTTAAAGTAATGGGGATAGGATTTTCAAGGATTGGGGGATTAATTTTTTCTAGTGCTATGGGTTTAGGGGTTTTAGGGGATAATGTTATAGGGTTTTCATGGAATGAGGGTTTAATTTTTTTTCTGGTTAGGGGATGGGGGTATTCTTGGGATTATGGTTATGCGTTTTCTGGGGCATTGGGGTTTATTTTTTTTTTGGAAGAGAGATTTTTTTATTTTGGGATAGAGGGTTTTGGGTTCTCAGGGATTATGGTTTAGAGTTTTCTTTGGATGATGTTTTATTTTTTTTCTATGGGCTTGGGTATATAATTGTTTGAGGAAAATGTTTTATGGTTCTCTTGGGAAATATATTTTGTTTTTGGGTGACAAGGGTAAAGGGTTTGGAAAGGTAGGGAGATTATGTTCTTCCTGGGTGGGGGGGGGTTAGGGTATTCTGTGGCTGAGGGTTTATGTTTTGGGGGAAAATGTTTTATGTCATTCTGGGGTTGATGGTTAAGTTCTATCTTGGGATGGGGGTTTAGGGTTTTCTAGGGATGCAGGATTAGTGTTTTAGGTGGATCATGTCAGTTTATTTTCTAGGGCTGGTGGATTTGGGATTTCTATCGGGGGAGTGTTGTGGTTTACTTGGCGTAAAGGTCTATGGTTTTCCAAATATGAGGGGTCAGGGGTTTGGGGGATTAAGGATTTATATTTTTCAATACTGAGGGTTTGGGATTTTTTAGGGCTGAGGGTTTTGAGTATTCTTAGGTTCAGGTTTTGCGGTTTTCTTTGATAGATGGTTAAGGGTTTTCAGAGGTTAGGGTTTAAAATTTTCTTGGGATGCAGGTTTAGGTTTATTGGGGCTTAGGGTTTAGTGTTTTATAGGATTGAGGTTTATTTGTTTTTCTGGGGCTACGTATGTAGGGTTTTGTGGTACTAATGGATTATAGTTATCTAGGGCCTGGGGATTATGTTTTTTTGGGGAGGAGGGTTTTGGGTTTTTTGGGGATGAATGTATCTGGTTATTTGGGGATTAGGGTTAGTGTTTCTAGGGCTGAAGGGTTATTGTTTTTATAAAAGAGGGTTTATGGTTTTTGGGGGATGAGGGTATTTTTATTTGTTGTTAGGATTTAGGTTTTTCTAGGGATTAGGGTTTTGGGATTTTGGGGGTTATGGTTTTAGGGTTTTATTACCGTAATGGTTTAGGTTTCATAGGGGTGAGGACTTTTTATTTTTTTTGGATATACGGTTTAGGGTTTTTTTCTATTAATTGTTTTGGGTTTTCCTGGGGAATAAGGTTTATGGTTTTTTGGTGCTAAGGGAGAATGGTTTTTTGGGGCTTTGGGTTTATGTTTTTTTTGGGATGAGGGATTACAGTTTTTGTGGAATAATGATTATGGTCTATTGGGGTGAGGTTTTAGGGTTTTAGGGGGATAATGGTTTAGTGTTTTTTCGGGATGAGTGTATGGTGTTATTTGGCTACTATAGGTTTAGGGTTTTCTAGAGAAGAGTGTTTTGGATTTTTTTAGGTTAAGTGATTATTGTTATTGGGGTTATTTGTTTATAATTTTATAGTGATTGGATTTCAGGTATCTAGATTCTTGGTGTTTATGGTTGTGTGTGGATGTTGGTTTAGGGTTTTTTGGGGTTGATGTTTTATGGTATTTTAGTATGAGAGTCTATGGATTATTGGTGTTTAGGGTTGGCAATTTTTTGGGTTTCTGGTTTTTTGGGGTTGGGGGTTATGTATTTTTTTTGGGACTAGATATTGGGGTTTAAAATTTTTATTGTGTTGAGGGTTTGATTTTTTCAGGAGAAAATGGTTTGTGGTTCTTTGGTTTTGTGTTATTGGGATGTTTTTTTTGAGGGTTTAGGGTTTTCTGGGGTTGGGGATGGGGTTTTTGGGGATAAATTATTTGGGGTTTTCTAGTTCTAGTGATTATGTTCTTTCTAGGGATGATTGCTTGGGGTTTTCTAGGTCATAGGACATGGGGAAATTTTGGACTGAGGTCTTGGGTTTTTTTTCAGAGTTTTGTATTTTTTAGGGATGGGAGCTTGGGTATTTTTTAGGGATGAGGGATTAACCTTTTTTGGATGATGGTCTGTGTTTTTATAGATTTATGGGTTTTCAATACGTATGGGGTCGATTGTTCAAGTTTTTATGGGTGATAATGTTTAGTTTTTAATGTGGATGTGGGGTTTGGGTTTTTTGGGGATGTGGGATTACTATTTATTGGGGATGTGGGTTTAGGTATTTCTAGGGATGGGGTTCTAGGTATTTCATGGACTATGTGTTTATTGTTTTTGTGACTTAGGATTTGGGTTTTTGTGGGATGGTAGTTTTCAGTTTGATGTTGATGAGGATTTAGGTTATTTTTGGGCTTAGTGTTTAGAGTAGTTTGGGGCTGTATTCATTGGATTTTATATGGTATATTGTTTCGGGGTTCTAGTGGAAGAGTGTTTAGGGTTTTTTTTCTAGGGTTTTAGGTTTTTTTATGGGGGTTTATGGATTTTTTTGGAATATGGTATACGGTGTTTTCGGTGATAGGGTTTTTGGGTTTTTGGGGCTCTTTGTTTGTGGATTTTTGGGGTTAAGTGTTTAGGGTTTATATGGGTTATGGTTTTTGGTACATTTGGGGATAATTTTCTATATTTTTTGGGGGATTGGGGATTATTTTTTTGGGGGTTGAGGGTTTATAGTTTTTTTGGGATAGAGGTTTTGTATTTATTGTGGAAGAAGGCTTGGGTTTTATGGGGATAATGGTTTTGGCTTTTTTTTGGGATGAGAGATTAGGGTTTTTGGGGGTTTAGTATTTATGGATTTTAATGGTGGAGGGTGTCATGTTTTTTTTCTGTAGAGGTATTAGGGTTTTTGGGGGAAGATGGTTTATGTTATTTTTGGGTGTAGCGTTTGTATTTTTTTGGGATGTTTGTTTTTTTTGGGGTTGTGTGTTTAGCTTTCTTTGGGTTTGAGGGTTTAGGGTTTTTATTGTATAGATTTTAGGGTTTTTTTGGGATATGGGTTTAGTGTTATTTGGGGATGAGGGTTTAGGGTTTTGTAGGGCTGAGTGTTTAGGGATTCTTGGAGATATGGCTATAACTTCTTTTGTGTATGATTGTTTTTTTGGGATATTTTAGGAAAAGGGTTTTGGGTTTTATGGAAGAGTGTTTTGGGTTTTTTTTGTTTATTAGGGTTTAGGGTTTTTTGGGGGGAGTATTTAATATTTTTAGTTTATGGAGTGTCTATCATTTTTTGAAGATGGTATTTTTGTGTTTATATTAGGGTGATGATTTAGATATTTTTATGCGGAGTGTTTGGGATCCTGTAGGGATAAGGGATTATGGATTTTCTGGGATTATAATTGGATTTTTTTGGCTGAGGGTTAATAGTTTTTTGGGTTTTAGTGTTGTTATTATTTTTTGGGATTGACAGTTTTTGGGATTTGGGGATTAGGGTTTCGAGTTTTTTTAGGCCGTGGGTATTTTATTCTTTGATATTTAGTTTTATCATTATTTGGTGATGAGTTTTTAGGGTGTTAAGGAAATGTATTTCGGTTTTTTTTGGCCAATGGTTGAAGGTTTTTTAGTGGATTTGTGTTTAGGGATTTTTACACCGAGGGTATATGGTTTTATTAGGAAGTTGGTTTAGGGTTTTTATAACACCCCAAGCTTCTACGGTATGATTCCCTTTGAAAAATGAAATAGCTTTCATTGTACGCAACTTCAAAACTCTAACACACCGCACCCAATCAAAGTATCCATTATGAATAGTAATGCACACTTTTTGAAATCTTATAAATTTTATTATTCATATTGGACTTCATTTTTTGGATTCGAAATGTCAATATTAATTAGGGTAAATTTTTGGTAGTTTTATGAGAACGTCCAATTTTTGATGAGTAGTGAATAATATTAAATTTTAATTAAAAACAACTTTTCTAATAAAAATAATTTACAATGATAAATTATAATAATAGGTGGTTTAAAATAATATTTTTACCCTTTAATCTAATGTTGGTCATTAGATGTAATTTTACATTTAAACTAGATATAAACAAGTGTCAACCTTTTGATAGTTATTATTTGATAAAAACGCGCCTTTTGTTTTGACAGCATGAATTAATTTTAAAATAATTTCATCCAATTATGTTGTTTGAATTTAGAAAAATTGATTCCATATTTTGAATTAGGATGTCCAAATTGTGTTAATAGGTAACTTTTGTTTTTATACATTATGAATAATTACTTCCGTAAATATTTTATTTACCATGGTTAAAGGGTAAATCAGGTAAATAAGGGTAACAAAATAATATTATAATTATATAAAATTATTATTAAACGAGTACTAAACATATTGGATGATATAATTCTGACCATGGTAATATTTTGGTCGATTTTGGGACCCCATGGATCCACTAGTAAGTGAAAAGGAGACATTATATTAATTAAGTTAAAATGATTACAAAAATGACATAAGCATATATCTTTTAGTAATAAATTTTTTTTATAGTGTTATATAAGTTATATTTTTTACTATAAATATTAATTAGAAAGATAGAAATATTTAATACATAATGGTATTTTATTTATAATTTTTATACATTGAATAACTAATGTTATTTATGACACAATGATGTTGCAGTATTTTCATTATTAATGAAAGAATCAAATAAATGGTATTATAAATGATAAAATAAATATAATTTGAATGTTTTGATGTCATCCACGAATATTATAGGTTAATATGACATGTTATAACTGATTTAATTAACTTTTTTTCTAAGTAATCATTCTTTTATGATTTTAAAAAAAAATCGATTTCCAAATAGTGACAAAATCGACAAAAAAGAGTTTTTAAAACAAATATTATATTATTAATTGATATTCTATTCTTAAAAATATAATATTCAGCCAAGAGTCTTATATAATTATATTTGTATCATTAATTAACCACATGGGGTTCGTTTGGATGTTAATAGCATGTTTATTAAACATATAATAAAAAAATACAAAGAGACATGGTAAATGATAATCTAATTAACTAAGAGTTAAAACTTAAAGTTAAGGTTAATATAGTGACCAAAACCTGTATAAAACCTATTGGATGATTTGATTTAGACCCATCCCCACCTTATCCATGAATTAATCTACATTGGAGCCTTTATAAACAGAATATTAATTTATTATAAAATAAT
The DNA here is from genome assembly GCA_963277665.1 of Viscum album. Classification (NCBI taxonomy): domain Eukaryota; kingdom Viridiplantae; phylum Streptophyta; class Magnoliopsida; order Santalales; family Viscaceae; genus Viscum; species Viscum album. Next base: position 1,533,544,833 of record OY728160.1, on the reverse strand, counting down.
ATTTCTAGATTTTCCTAAGCTGCCCCTCACCCCTCTTATAAAAGGGCACTCACCCTTATCTCAATTTCACACATTCAAAGCCATTTGGATCGGACAACCCCAGCCAAAATACTCTCTAAACTATCCCCCCGAAATTATATAGGACTTATTTTGTTCATAAATCCAACCTATGGAGCCCTTTTGATCAAATCAAGAGGAAGAACTCGAAGAAGAGGTAATGTTTTCACCAACCTCTTCCAAGATCCTTTCTTCTTCCACTTCTTATTTCTTTGTTTTTTACATTCTAAAATAAAAACTCTAGTATCTTCAATATACTTTAATGTTATTATAAATATGGTATAACCATATTCAGTATTTTATACATCCTTTGAATGACATGTCCTCATACGTGTGTACGTACGGCTTACCGTCTCCACGTCGTGGTGTAATTGTTATTGAAAGCATTATTATTTGGATGGGTTTGATAATGATGTGTATTTGATGTAAATAATAAATATAAGATTATTATGATTCTTTATATATGATATACCATGCAATTATATATTATTTTAATATAAAAATAATGATATTGTTGCTCTTGCGTACGTATGAACTACCGTCTCAACGAACGCGATTAGATTCATTCCTAATCGTATACATTCAAGACTAATTCATATTTGATTACTTAAAATAATTTTTAAAGACATGATATCATTATGCATATGATTAATATACAACCAATCCATAAAAAACATGACTTATGTAACAAAACATATAAAATAAAATGAGTCAGTTAACACCCGAAACGAAGATAATACTAAAATATTATTATCAAAGCAATATTAAAATATCATATATGATATCATATTTAGGTATATGATTCTTTTATAATTTATAAAAAATTATTTTACTATTATAAAGGAGGTTAACCTCCCCTTGACCAAGGAAAAGTACAAGGTAAGGGTTTATTTCACAATCTATTCATTATCTGAGGTTGTTTATATGTAATTATCTACTAGGACCGCTTTATCATCCATGTCCATGTTTCTTAAAAATGTATTTCAAAACATTTTTAATATTTACTAGACTATGGTTTAATCCATTTACACCCTTTTTTTACTTTTTATAAAATGGGTTGAAAGGAATCTTAATGTCGTTTTCCAAGGAAGGTCTTTTTTAACCTTTTCGAGAAAATTAAGGTAAGAATGGTTTTTTCAACTTATGCGGTGGGTGAGGCTATTTTCCACCGTTATAAAATTTTCGATGATTCCCTTACAATATTATAAATTTATTTTCAAAATAAATGTTTTATTTTATAATTATGTGACTTTTAAATGATTTAAAAAAGGAGATATATCTCTCAAATAGTTTTCATTTCATCCATGTCAACATCCTTTGAAGGATTTTAAGCTTGTTTGAAGTTGATTAATTATGATAAAAAAAGTCCATATTTTATTGATTCTTTTCTGATATGTTTGACTGTGGATGTGTTATTTTTATACCATTCATGGTTTATGGATAAAGTAGTGACATTTCATATGCAAGTTTTATTACGATTGTTTATGTTATGTTTAAGACTTTTTATATGAGGAATGCATTGGACATAGTATGTGATGGGTGGAGCCCACTATAGGTCCTCTATGAATCGGTAGGTCTCATGAAACAAACTAGTGTATTGTCACTAGGCCTTCAAAAAATCTTATTTGTATTGTTGGAACAAGGCCTTGAATATGTGGTTATCATAGTCTGGAATTATGGATTCCCTTATTATGAAAGTGGTTATTGATATTGTTTGTGATTATTCGATTAGTAGAATATCCATCTGTATAATTAAATTGCATTATTTCATTTTATCTTTTCCATATTAGGATGAAGTTCGTGTTTAACATGCTTTTGTTTTAGTTATACATTTCCTTAAATGTTTGTGTTTTTATGCATGTTTCTGAAATATTGTTATCCATACTGAGCATCTGAGCTCACCCCTTTCAATGTTTTATTTTTTCCAGGATGTGAAGAAATATTTTATAAATTACCTACAGGGATAGTATGAGGGGATATGAAGAAAATATGTTGTTTTAGTTTTTCAATTTATGATTTAATGTATGACTTATGAATATATCAAGTGTTTTCAAGGCTACTAAACAGATTGGTCTTTCGAGATTTGATCCCTTGTGACCATGCCAATGATATGTAATAATTCACCAACTCTGGGTAACTGGGGTAGAGGCGTTACAGTTGGTATCAGATGAAGTTTAGTAATAAACCTTGGAAGAAAGATTTAGGTAAACTCTGATTAGAGCAAATAGACCTATGATTGAATTTGAGGATTAGTATAGAAGGACGTCCTAGAATTTTGGTTTTGTATATATTTTGTGAGGTTTCCAATCAATAAAACCCGGTATAGATACGAACAGGTAGAGGTGACTCTTGCACATATGTACCTAGGGGTAAAACCTGAAAACACTGCTTTGAGATAGACTCGAACGGGAACTGGTGCACGACAACGGGCCTTGCTTCACTCTTGGTTATAACAGGCCCAGGGGATATACATAGGATAATTCTCATTTTCATTACAAACCATTATGAAGGGTTTCTGAGTATATACTTCCTCAAAGAAAACGTTTTTTTGATTATGGATTATATCCATAAACTGAAAAATTTATGGTAAGTGTTTTATGAGCATGTAATTATGTATTTCGATACATAAACTAATCCATTCTATGCCATTTTTATGAAATGACACCTAGTGGAAGGAATGGAAACTGTATCAATGCACGTACTGCATGTTCGGATTTCCATCCTGATCAAGATAATTATAGTAGAGATAGTGATACAACTGGTGCTAATCATCTTATCACTATATTGGGACAACTCACTCAGGTTATGAATAATAACCAGACCCATGTGGAGCACCCAGATCCACAGTGTGGAGGATCAACGCTAGATCGCTTCCTGAGGAAAAAACCACCAACATTCAATGGGAGTACAAGTCCATTAGTAGATGAGAAGTGGATAAGTTCCATGGAGAAAATAGGTCAGGCATTGGGGAGTGGTGAAAGGGAAAAAGATGTCATGGAAATTTATTACCTCACTGTAGATTCTGATAATTGGTGGTCATTGATTCAAAACACAAAGAAAGATAAAGAAGTATCTAGTATGGAATGTAGTCATATTAAAGAAACATTATTAGAAAAATACACTTCCTCATGACCATCGAGTGGATATGGAAAGACATTTTCTGAGTGTGAGTCAAAAGGAGGATGATAATATCACAAAGTATGAGGCTAACTTTACAAGGTTATCAAGGCATGCAGCAGATTATATACGTAACCCAAGGAGTATGATTTATTGTTTCTTTGATGGGTTAAAACCATTTCTCCATCGAGCATTAGTCTCATTATATTTCTCATCATATGAAGATATAGTCTCATGTGATGTCAAGACAGAAAATTAATTCTCTAAATCTTTTGAAAATAAAGCAAAGCAAGAGATGAAGGGAACAATGGAGAAAGAGACATATAAAGCGAAAAAGGGAAAGAAGGATTTTACATTATGTGATAATTTTAGGAAAAAACACCATGGTACTTGCCTAAAAGGAATGGGAGTTTGTTAAAAATGTGGAGAAAAAGGTCACCAGGCTCGTGATTGCAAGTGAAAGAAAGAGGCTGTCAATGTTAAATGCTATAGTTGTAGAGAAATTTTTCATTATGTGAATGAATGTCCTAAGAATCAGGGAAACTATTTTCAAAAAATTATAATGGATCACGGCCAAGATAATGATGTTACTATAGTTGAAGTGGAATAATTAATGTATTTGTTTTTTGGACTCATGGATTATATTCTTGTTATGAGAATAATGTGATATATATAAGGATTGTAGTACAGTACTTTTTGTTATCATTATGTTTCTAATATTACTAAGTTAATCATATTTTCAGCATGGGACAATAAGAGAATAATTACTTTTTTTGGGAAATCTGATGTTGAAATTGATTTTGGAATTTAGATACCTTTTAAAGAGTGTATGGATAGAGGTACTATGGATAACTATAATGTTTGGAATGGATTAAGTTGAACATTTGATAGTATTGTTTAAGTTCAAAACATTTATTATAAATTTTTTTTGGAATATAATGATACTATATTTTTAAGAAAAGGGAAACATGTAGGTCGGGTGATAACCCGTCATGTCGGACAAAGCTATAGGAATCGAACCCCCAACCATAGGGCGACATGCCTTTATTACCTACCACTAGCCTATAGGAAGTCCCTGGTTATTAAAAAATATTTTCCTTCTTTATAATGGTATATGTTAAGGTTTCTAACCTTATACGATGAGTATAAATATAATATTTTTTGAGTTCTATTATCTTTTAGAGTGAATGATGAGTCTGTGGTAGAAATTAGTTGAAGGATGAAACACCTATTGTCAAGTATATATATATATATTTATATATATAATTATATTTTCCTATGAATAAATTAATTCATAAACATTATTTAAGGGATATTAAAAAAAATTATCCTAATACCTTATGTTTTGTTGAACTGATGATATTTTAAATCATCATAGATTAATGGATTTGAGGCCCTCCATTTTACACTTTTCTATGATTGATGACCTCAATCACTCCCTATAAATATTTTTGTTTTTTTTTAATTAAATTTCTATAATTTCCACCAATGTTCTCCTTTTCTAAAACATAATTTGGTGGTGACATTCTCATTTCCCTTTCCCTCTTATTAAAACTAAATTTTATTAACCCTATTAAAGATATAGGTTTTCCAGAATGGTATTTTCTATTTTCATCCTTTTATTTTCAAAGAACAATTTCAAATTGTGAGGAAAAAATTATTTGAAGGAGGGGAGATTGTAACACCCCAATCTTCTATGGTATGCTTCCCTTTGAATAATGCAATATCTTGCATTGTATACAACAACGAGACTCTAACACACCGTGGCCAATCAAAGTAGTCATTATAAATAGTAATACACACTTTTTGAAATTTTATAAATTATAGTATTCGAATTGGACTTCATTTTGGGATTTGTAATATCAAAATTATCTTAGGGTTAATTTTTTGTATTTTTCTGAGAACTTGATGTTTTTGATGAATAGTAAAAACTATTAAATTTAAATTAAAAACAACTTTTCTAATAAAAATAATTTATAGTGATAAATTATACTAATAGGTGGTTTAAAAGAATAATTAGATTATATTTTTGAAATTTAATCCAGTGATGGTAATTGGATGTTATTTCACATTTAAAATGGACATAAATAAGTTTTAATCTTTTTATAGTTATTATTTCATAAATACACGTTTTTTGTTTTGACAGCGAGAATTAATTTTAAATTAATTTCCGCCACTTCTGTGTTTTGCATTTAGAAAAATAGATTCCATATTTGGAATCAGGATGTGAATAATGTGTAAATTGATTTCTTTTATTTTTAGACACTATGAATAATTACTTCGGTAAATATTTTATTTACTATGGTTAAAGGATATATCAACTAAATAAGGGTAACAACATAATATTATAATAATATACAATTACCCTTAAATGTGTCCTAAACATATTTTTTGGTAAATTTCCGACCATTGGCATCTTTGGGTCGTTTTTGGGACCCCATGTATCCACTTGTAAGTGAAAATGATACTTTATATTAATTAAGAAAAAATGAATATAAAAACGACATAAGCATATATCTTTTAGTAAAAAAATTTTGAAATAGTGTTATATAAGTTATATATTCAACTATAAATATTCATTATAAAATTAAAAATATTTACTACTTAATGGAATTTTATTTATTATTTCTAAATATTGAATAGTTAATGTTATTTATGACACAATGATGTTGCAGTATTTTCATTATTAATTAAAGAATCAAATAAATGGTATTATAAATATAAAAATAAATATAATTTGAAAGTATTGATGTCATTGACGAATTTTATAGGTTAATATGACATTCTAGGATTTATTTATGTATCTATTGTCTATGTAATAATTAATTTATGATTTTCACAAAAAACAAATTCCAAATAGTGTCAAAATCGACAAAAAAGAGTTTTTTTAAAAAATATTATATTATTAATTGATATTCTATTCCTAAAGATCTAATAATCGGCCAAGAGACTTATATAATGATATTTTTATCTTTACTGAACCACTTGGGGTTTTCTTGGATGTTTATAGTATGTTTATTAACCATATAATATAAAAATACAAAGAGACATGGTAAATGTCAAACTAATTATCTAAGAGTTAAAACATAAAGAAAAGGTTTAATAGTTACCCAAACCTATCTAAAACCTATTTTTTGAGTCTATATAGACCAATACCGACCTTATCCTAGTAATAATCTATTTAGTAACCTTTATAAACCGAATATGAATTTATTATAAAATAATATTTCAAGCTTTTCCTAAGGTGGAAATAACCCCTCTTATAAAAGGGCACTCCCCCTTCTCTAAATTTCACACATGAAAATCCATTTGGATCGGCCAAAACCTGCCCAAATACTCTCTCAATTATCCTACCTTAAACCTAGAGGCATTAGTTTGATCAGAAATCCATCCTATGGAGAGCTTTTGATCAAATCAATGAAAGAACCCAAAGAAGAGGTAATGTTTTCACCACCCACATTCAAGTTCCTTTCTTCATCCACTTATTCTTTCTTTGTTATTTCCATTGTATAATAATAAATCCAGTATATTCTATATACTGTGATATCATTATAAATATTGTACAACTATATTAAGTATTCTATCCATCATTTGAATGACATGTGACCATACGTGCATACGTATGACTTACCATCTCCATGTCACGGTGTAATTGTTATTCAAAACATTATTACTTGGATGGCTGTGATAATGATGTTCAATTGATGTAAATAATAAATATAAGATGATTATGATTCTGTATATATGATATACAATTCAATTATATATTATTTTAATATCAAAATAATGATATTGTCGCTCGTGCGTACGTACGGACTACCATCTCCCCGAACACGATGAGATTAATTCCCCATCTTTTCCATTCAAGAATAATTCTCATTTGATGATTAAAAATAATGTTTAAGGACTTGATATGATTCTGGATATGAATAATATACAACCAATACATAACATACATGACTTATGTAACAAAACATATAGAAGAAAACGAGTAAGTTAACACCCGAAATGAGAGTAATACTAAAATATTATTAACAAAGCAATATTAAAAGATCATATATGATAAAATATTTATGTATCTTATTATTGTATAATTTAATAAAAATTATTTAACTATTATAAATGAGGTTAACCTACCCTAGACCAAGGAAAATTATTATGTAAGGGTTTATTTCACTATCTCTTCATTATCCGAGGTTGTTTATACGTAATTATCTACAGGGACCTCATTATCATCCATGTCCATGTTTCGTAAAAATGTATTTTTAAACATTTTTACTATTTAATAGACTATAGTTTAAATTCATTTATACCCTTTTTTGAATTTTTATAAATTGGGTTTAAAGGAATCTTTCCGTCATTTTCCAAACAAGGTCATTTTTATGCCTTTCGACAAAATTATGGTAAGAATGTTTTTTAACTTATACAGCTGGTGCAACTATTTTACACCATTATAAAATCGTCAAAACTTCCCACACAAGATTATAAAATTATTTTCTAAATAAAGGATTTATTTTATAATTATATGACTTTTAAATGATTTCAAATAGTAGATATTTCTCTCAAATAGTTTTGAATTCATCCATGTCAACATTCTTTGATGGATTTTAAGCTTGTTTGAAGTTAATTAATTATGATTAAAATCATACATATTTTATTAAAGGTTTTGTGATATGTTTGACTGTGGATGTGTTATTTTTATACCACACATGGTTTATGGATAATGTATTTTCATTTCGCATGCTAGTTTTAATATGAATGTTTATGTTATGTTTAAATCTTTTCATATGAGAAATGCATTAGACTTACTAAGTGATGGGTGGAGCCCGCTATAGCTCTTCAATGCATCGATAGGTCTCCGGAGACAAACTAGTGTCATGGGATAAGTCCTTGACAAAATCTTATTTGTAGCCTTGTTACAAGGCCCTGTATATGTGGTTATGATAGTATGGAATTATGCATTCCCTTATAATGAATGTGGTTATTGATATTGTATGTGATTATTATATTAGTAGAATATCCATGTGAATATGTAAATGGAATTATTTTATTTTATCTAGGCTATTTTATGATGATTTTCAAGTTTAGAATGATTTTGTTTTAGTTATACATTGCCTTAAATGTTTATGTTTATTTATGCAATTTTCCGCTATATTGTTTTCCTTACTGAGCATCTGATATCACCCCATTCAATGTTTTATTTTTCCCAGGATATGAAGAAGTATTTTATGAATGACATGCAGGGATAGTATGGGGGATAAGAAGAAAAGATGTTGTTGTATGTTTTCAATTTATTATGTAATTTAATACTTATTAATATATCTAGTGTTTCCAAGGCTACTAAACTGATCGGTCATTCAAGATTTGATCCCTTGTGATCATTCCAATGATACATTATAATGCACTAACTCTGGGTAACTGGGGTCGAGGATTTATAGTTTTAGGTTTGACGTTTTTTCGGTTTTGGGGATTATGGGTTTTTGGTTTTTTTGGGCTGAGTGTTTTGGGTTTTTTATGGTAGTCGGTTTAGGTTTTTGTGTGGATAAGGGTTTTGAGATATGTTTTTTATGTCAGTTTATGGTTTTCGTGTCTATACATTTATTTTTTCTTGGGGATATGGGTTTTTAGATTTTTGGGGATGAGTGTTTTGGGGTTTTGCGATGAGGGAATAGGGATTTTTGGGGATTAGGGTTTGGGTTTCTTTGGGAGAAGTGTTTTGGGTATTTTGGTTGAGTGGTTTTGTTTTTTGAGGGATATGGGTTTACTGTTTCATGGAGATAAGGGATTATTGTTTTTTGAGGTATAGAATTTCGTGTTTCTGGGGTTAAGGGTTTAGTTTTTATGGGGCCTAGGGTTTTGGTTATTTTTGGTAGAGGGTGAAGGATTTTTTAGGGTTGATGAATTAGGGTTTTTGGAGGATATCTTATTAGGGAAGATGGTTTAGTGTTTTATAAGGATGAGGGATTATGGTTCTTGCATAATATTGTTTAATGTTTTTTGTGTATGGGAGTTTTTAGGTTTTGGGGTTTAGGGTTTAGGGTTTTTCAGTATGGTGGTATATGGATTCAGGGTAAAGGGTTTGTTGTTTTTCTATGATGAGTGTTTATGGTATTTCCTGGCATCGGGATTAGGGTTTTTAGGTAGAGGGATTAGGGTTTTTTGGTGATAAGGTTTTAAGATTTTTATAGGCATGGGAATAATTTTTTTTTTGGGAATGATGGTTTATTAATTATTAGTGTTGACTTATTTGTGTTTTTATGGGATTAGGGTTTATTGTTTTCTGGATATGATGGTTTAATTGTTTCTGGGAATAAGGTTTTAGGGATTTGTGGGGATAAAGGATTCATGATTATTGGTTTCCTAGGATTATTTTTTGTTGTTGATGGGGGTTTAGGGTTCTTTGGGGATTAGGTTTTATGGTATTTTTGGGATGAGGGTTAATGGATTTTGGTGGTAAAATATTTTTTTGGGAGGAGATGGTTTTTTGTTTTTTTAGAGATGGGGTTTCTTGATTTTTGGTTTTGAGGGTTTCATATTTTTTTGGGGTAGTGGGTTTTGGGTTACTTGGGGCTTCTTGTCTAGGGTTTTTTTGGGAATGAGTGTTTTTGGATTTTTTGAGGTAAGAGTTTTGTGGTTTTGGGGGTATTGTATCTAGTGTTTTTTAGGGATTACGATTTATGTTTTTTTGGGTTGCGTATTTTGTATTTTTAGGATCTTAGTTTTGGTGTATTTTAGAAGGTGGTTTTAGGTTTTTTGGGGCTGATGGGTTACAGTTTTTTATGGATGAAAGTTTTGGAATTTGTTCACCTATGTTTTTTGAGTATCTTTGGGAGGTGGGTTTAGGGTTTTTTAGTGTTGATGGTTTAGGGTGTATTGGGGATGAATTTTGGGGGTATTCTTTGTATATGGTTTTATGAAATTTCAAGGATTAGGTTTTAGTAATTTTTGGGTGGATGGTTATTGGTTTTTTAGTACTATGATTAAAGATATTTTTTGGGGAGATGGTTTATGATTTTTTGTGATTCTCGGTTTAGTGTTTTTGGGGACTGATGGCTTATAGTTTTTTATGGATAATAGTTTTGTTTTTTTGGATGGGGGTTTCATTTTTTAGTTATTTTGATATATATTTTTGGGTGATGAGGGTTTAGAATTTTAGGGGTTGAGGGATGAGGTTTTGTTTTATTTGAAGGATTAGGGTTTTTCAGGGGTTTAGGGTTTAGGGTTTTTTAGGGTTGATGGATAAGGGTTTTATGGGCTGAGGGTTTCAATTATTTTGAGCTATGGATATTTGGTTTTTTTGGTTTGGGCATTTAGGAATTGTTAGTGCTATGGGTTTAGGGTTTTCCAAAAGTTGGGTTAATGGTTTTATCAGAACTGTGTTTTGGGTTTTTGGGCTAGGTTTTTAGGGTTTTAGGGATAAGTGTTTAGGGTTTCATGGGGTTGGGGATTTTGGTTTTTTTATCTAACAATTTATGGTTATAATGACTGTGTTTTTTGGGTTTTTTGAAGATGAGGGTGTAGAGTTTTTCAGGGATGAGTGTTTAGGGTTCTTTTTGGGATAATGGTTTGTTGTTTTTAGCACTACCAGTTTAGGTATTTTTGGGGATGCTTCTTTAGGGTTTTTAGGTCCTAGGGTTTAGTGTATTTGGGTATACGGGTTTTGGGGTTTTTTGGTTCTAATTGTTGAGGTATTTGGGGTTTTTTGGTTCTAATGGTTTGGAGATGGGGGGGGGGTCTATACCAATTTTTGTAAAACATTTGATATACGTATGTCCTATTGATTCCTCTCAAACCATTGCATAAGATTTTCCCAATGGTTCAAATGAATTGGGAACCACCTATACCATTGGTTATACAAATTGTTAAAAGACTATCTGAGTGATTTTATACTGTTGGAAAAAGACTACCCCAATAGGTCAAGGTGAACTATGGGGAATATTGTATTTTACCCACCCTATACTAATAGTTCTCTAAACACCATATGTATATGTATATCCAAAAACCTAACATACCAACCGTTCATAAAAACATTGGGATAGGCTATCCCATTGGTTCAATGGAAAATCCCAACTGTTTCAACTGTTGGAATAGCTCATGTTTAATGTAGTGGGTTTTTATGGTGAAAGGTTTAATTATTTTTAGAATGAGGGTTTATGTGTTTTTTGGGTATGTGCTTTTTATCATTTTTAGGTTCAGATATTAGGAATATTTCAGACAAATGTATTAGGTTTTTTATGGTCAAGTGTTTTAGGTATTTTGGGGTGATGGTTCTCCAGTTTTCAGGGCTGAGGGTATAGATTTTGGGGGGGTTTAGGGTTTAGGTCTTTTTGTGGATGAAGGTTTTGGATTTTCTGGGGTGAGGGTTTATCATTTTTCCGAAGAGGGTTTAGAGGTTTTTGGTTAGAGTATTTACCGGATTTCTAGGATGAGGGTTTAATGGTTTTTTGGGAAGAAGGTTATTGTTTTTTTGGGATTTGGGTTTTGGTTTGAGGGGATGATAATTTAATAGATTTAGAGGGTGGGAGTTTAGGATATTTTAAGATATAGGGCTTAGAGTTTTTTTGGTTGAAGGGATATCGTTTTTTCACGTCTAAGGGTTTAGGGTATTTTGTTGGTAAGGGACTATTTTTTTTGGGATTAGGGTTTAGTATTTTTATGGATAAGTGATTAATGATTTTTGGGTCTTATTGTACATGTATTTTGTGTGCTGAAGGATTTAGGATTTTTGGGCTAAGGATTTTGTGTTTTTGGGGATCATGGTTAAAAATTTGTGTGGTCGAGGTTTATGGTTTTGGGGGTTGAGTGTTTAGTTATTTTTGGGGATGAATGTTTTGGGTGTTTTTCATCTAATTTTTTAGGTTTTTTTTATGTATTAGGTTTTAGTGTATTTTTCATTGAGGGATTTGGGTTTTGGGGGTTTAGGGTTTAGGGTTTTTGGGGGTGAAGAGTTTATGTTTTATGGGGATTAAGGTTTAGGGTTTATGGGGGATGTGGTCTTAGTATTTTTTAGGGATGAATGTTTAGGGTTGTCTAAAGAAGTGTGTTTTGGGGGTTGTGTGATTATTATTTTTTGGTTCTGAAGGTTAAGGATTTTTTGGGACTATTGGTTTATTATTTTTGGGTTGAAGTTAAAGGATATTTTGGTATAGGTTTAGGGTTTCTTGGGGTTGGAATTTTAGGATTTTATGGGGATGTGGGTTTAGGGTTTTCATAAACATAGGGTTTAGAGATATATTGGGGTGTGTTTTTTGTAGGGGGTATGAATTATAGTTTTCTAAGAAATAGGATTTATCATTTTTTGGGGGTAATGGTATAGGGTTTTTTGGGGATTCGATTTTGGTTTTTGGTGATGAGTGTTTAGTGATACATAGGGATAAGGATTTAGGGTTTTCTAGGGATTACGGTTTAGGGTTTTCTTGGGATTAGGGTTTTGGGCTCAAAAAGGTTGTGCATTTATGGTTTTCTGGGGAATATATTTTAGTGGTGTTTGGGGCTAAGTGTTTAGAGTTTTTTTAAGTCTATGGAAATAATGGTTTTTGGGGATAATTTTTTAGTGTTTTCTGGGTCTCTAGGTTTGTATATTTTTTGGGGGATAAGGATTTATGGTTTTGGGGGGAAGGTATAGGTTTTTTATGGGATGTTGTTTTAGGGATATTTGGGTTGAGGTTTTATTGTTTTTAGGGTTTAGGTTTTAGTATTTTTTCTAGCAGATGGGTTAGGGTTTTTTTGTGATATGGTTTTAGGGTTTTTTAGTGCTCAAGGATTATGATTTTTTTGGTCATTGGTTTTAGGATTTTGGGGGGATGAGGGTTTACTATTTTTTTGTGGAAAAGGGTATAGGGTTTTCGGGGATGATGGTTTAGGGTTTTTTTTAGTTCATAGGGTTTAGGGTTCATTGGGGATGAGGGTTTATACTTTTTCTATGATGAGGGATTTGGTTTTTTAGGGCCATGGAATTAAGATATTTTTTGTGGGAATAGTTTAGGGTTTTGTTTAGAGGGGTTTTAGGTAATTTTAGGGTGACAGTGCAGAGATTTTTTGGGATGAGGGTTTAGTGATTGATTGGTCTCACTGTTTAGGATTTTTGGGGGTTGAGGGTTAATGGTTTTTTGGGATTAGTGTTTTTTTGTTTTTTGGGGATGACTGTTTTGTAGTTTTTTGTGGATAAAGAGTTTGGATTTTTAAGGATGACTGTTTAGGGTTTTTTATGGTGAGGGTAAAGAATTTATGGACTAACAGTTTATTTTTACTGGGGGGTTGAGGGTTGAGGGTTTTTTGGGACTCGGGATTAAGGGTTTTTTAAGGCTAAGGATAAAGTGTTTTTTGTAGTTGAGGGATTAGGATTTTTTGAGGATGAGGGTTTATGTTATTATTGGGATAAGGATTTAGGTATTTTAGGTATGACGGGTTACTGATTTATGGGGAGGAGAGTTGAGGGTTTTTTGTGGATGACCAATTTTGTTATTACGGGGTGTGTGTATTATTGGGCAAATTGTCTTGGGATTTCTAGGGTTGACAATTTAGTGTTTTCTGAAGGTGGGGGTTTATTATTTTCTAGGGAAACAAGTGTATGATTTTTTGGGGATGGTTGTTTATAGTTTTCTTGGCCAAAGTGTTTATGGTTTTATAGGTCAGCGTAATTATAGTTTTATAGTGATGTTAGTTGATGTTATTATAGTGATTGGGTGTTTGGTGTTGTATGTGGATGGGGTATTTAGGGTTTACTGGGGAAGAGGGTTAATGGATTTTAGGGACTAGGTTTTTATGGTATTTATGTGCTGGTGGTTAGGGTTTCTAGGGATAAGTTTTATTGTGGTTTCTAGGGCAACAAATTTAGGGTTTTCTTGGTCTGAATGTTTAGGGGTTTTCGGGGAATAAATATTAGAGTTTTCTAGGGATTTGGTTTATATTTTATAGGGATGGGGGATTAGGATTTTCTTTTTTTTGAGTGTTTAGGTTATTATATGGTTGATGCTTTAGGGTGTTATAGGGATCACAGTTTATGGTTTTGTAAGGATGATGGTATAGGGGTTTCTGTTTGGTAATAGGGTGTATAGTTTTGTAGGGATGAGGGTTTACATATATTTAGTGATTGTGGTTTATGATTTTTCAGGGCCAAGTGTTTTGGGTGTCATTGGGGATGAGGATTGAGGTTTTTCTAGGGATATGAGTTTATGGTTTTCTATGGCTAATGGTTAGAGGTTTTCTAGGGATGATTGTTTATGGTTTTCTAGGGTTGAGTGTTTTGGGTTATATGGGGTTGTGGGTTTTGGGCGTTCTATTGATGCAGTTAATTTTTGGGATGATAGTTTAGGGTATTTAAGGGATTAGGGTTTAGGGTTATTTGGGGAAAAGGATTATTTTTTTTATGGGGAAGAGTGTGTATGGTTTTCAATGGAAGATGGTTTAGGGATTTCAGGGGATGAGGTATAAGGGTTTTGGGGACTTGTATATATGTTTTTCTCTGGCTGATGGTTCAATGTTTTTTGGGGACAAGTGTTTAGGGTTTTATGTGGCCCTAGTTTTAGGGTTTTTTTGGGTGGTGTGTTTAGGGTTTTCATAGCATAAGGTTTTAGTGTTTTATCATTATGAGGGTATATGGTTTTCATTGGATAAGTATTTATGGATTTCTAGAGATGAGTTTTTAATATTTTTAGTGGATGATAGTTAAAGGAATTTTAGGGATGGGGGTTTAGGGATCTATTTTGATTGGTGTGTATGGTTTTATAGGGATTACTATTTAATAATTCTTCGGGATGGGGTTTAGGGTATCTATAGACTTAGGGTATAAGTTTTAATGGGGTAAATCATTAGTTTTTTCTAGGGATAAGGGGTTACAGTCATCTTCGGTTGAGTTGTTATGGTTTTCTGGTTTTGGGGCATTACGGTTTTTTATGGGAGAGGGTATATGGTTTTTTAGGGATGGGGTTTCAGAATATTTTGGTGATATGGGTTTAGGGTTTTATAGGGATGGGTAATTAGGTTCTTTGGGGGAAGGGCATTAATGGTTTTCTATGTCTTGGGGATTAGGGTTTTCTAAGGATTTTGGCATATAATTTGATTAGTAGGGGGTGTTAGAGTTTTCATGGGCTGAGTGTTTATGATTTTTAGTGGGTGGGGTTTAGGGTTTTCTGAGGATATGGGTTTTTGTGTTCTAGGTAATTTATTTTGGGTTTTCATGGAAT
Source organism: Viscum album (assembly GCA_963277665.1). NCBI lineage: Eukaryota > Viridiplantae > Streptophyta > Magnoliopsida > Santalales > Viscaceae > Viscum > Viscum album. The sequence continues at coordinate 1,533,529,474 of OY728160.1, read as the reverse complement.
GTGAGTTTACTGTTTTCTTGGGATGGTGGGTTAGGGTTTTTTGAGGCTAAGTGGTTAGGATTTTCATTGGATGGTGGTATGAGGATTAGGGTTATTCAAAGATATAGGATTAAGGTTTACTATTATTATAGGTTTATAGTTTTCTGGGACTTGGTGTTTAGGGGTTTTATAGCGATGAGGGTTTAGGGTTTGATAGGGCTTATTTTTTGGGTTTTTTTAGGATGAAACATTAGGATTTTCTAGAGCGGCAATTTATATTTCTCTAGGGTTATGGGTTTATGGTTCTATATGTAATATGGTTAATTTTATTATAGGGGGGAGTGTTTTAGGGTTTCTCAAGAATGAAGTATTAGTGCTATATGGGGAGATTATTTAGTATTTTTTTGGGAATAGGGATTATGGTTTTTTGAGGCTAAGTGTTTAGGGTTTTATTTGTATAAGGGATAAGGGGTTTCTTGGGGTTGAGGGTTCATGGGTTCATAGGATGATTATTTAGGGTTTTTTGGGGATGAGGTTTTAGGGTTTTATATGGATGAGGGTTTAGTCTTTTTTTCGGATGGGGTTTTATGGTTTTCTGAGGATGAGGGTTTTAGGTTTTCTTGTGCTAAATTTATTGGGTATTCTATGGATGAGGGTTTAGGGTTTTTGGGGATGTTTTTTCTGGTTTTCTTTCATAGATGATTAATGGTTTTCTTGGGATGAGGATTTACGGTTTTCTAGAATGATGATTTATATTTTCCTTGGGATTAGTGTTTAGTATTGTATTCTGTAGAGTGTTGATAGTTTATTTGCAGAACTGGTTCTAGGATTTTCTAGGGTTGAGTAATTATGGTTTTCTATGGATATAGATTTGTGAATTTCATGGGTTATGGTTTTAAATCTTTTATAGGATTCTAGTTAAGTTTTCTCTTGGATTGAGGGTTTAGTGTTATCCTTATATGAGGGTTTAGGGTTTTCTATGGCATATATTTTAGTTTGTTTTGGGGAATAGGGTTTTGAGTTTTCATGGGATGAGGGTTTAATGTTTTATTAGTATGAGGGATTATGGTATTTTGAAGCTACGAGAATAGAGTTTACTAGGATTGGGGGATTAGTTTTTTCTAGTGTCGTTGGTTTAGGATTTGTGGGGTATGAGTGTATAGGGATTTCATGGAATGAGGGTTTAATTATTTTTATGGTCATCGGATTGGGGATTCTTAGGATGATGGTTTTGAGTAATCTAGGGCTCAGGGTTTCAGGTTTTTTGGTAGAGAATTTGGAGTTTTTTGGGAGAGAGGGTTTTGGGTTTTCAGGGGATGTTGTTTACAGTTTTCTATGGTTTATGTTTTATTGTTTTATCTGGATAAGAGTATAGTCTTATTTGAGGAAACGTTTTTAGGGTTCTCTGGGGCAATGTATTCATTTTTTTGGTGCTAATAGTATAGGTTTTGTTGAGAAAGAGAGATTATTTTTTTCTTGTGCTGGGGGTTTATGGTTTTTCGGGGCTGAGGGTTTATGGTTTTTGGGGAAAAGGTTTTATGTCATTCTGTGGTTGATGGTAAAGTGTTATCTTGGGATGAGGGTTTAGGGTTTTTTAAGGAAGTGGGATTAGGGTTTTTTGGGGATGAAGGCTTACTATTTTCTAGGTCTGGTGGATTAGGGTTTTTCATCGGTGAGGAGATACGGTTTTCATTGGGTAAAGGTCTACAGCTTTCTCGATATGATGGGATAGGGGTTTTGGGGAACAAGGCATAGGGTTTTCAGTGCTGATGGTTTGGTATTTTTTAGGGTTGAGGGTTTCAAATATTCTTGATTTGAGGGTTTAGAGTTTTCATTGATTTAGGGTTAAGGGTATTTTGGGGTTATGGTTTATCATTTTATTGGGATATGGGTATAGGATTTTTGGGGGATGAGATTATTGGGTTTTATAGGCTTGAGGGGTTTTTTTCTATGGATAAGTGTGTACGGTTATCTGGTACAAATTGATTATTGTTTTTTGGGGCTTGGGGAATAGGGTTTATTTGGGATTAGGGTTTTTGGTTTTTTCATATTGAATTTATATATTTTTTTGAGGCTCAGGGTTAGGGTTTTTTCGGGATGATGGTTTAGGGTATTTATGGATGAGCATTTATGGTTTTGGGGGGATGAGGGTTTATGTTTTTTAGGGTTAATAATTTATGTATTATTTAGGGAAGAGGGTTTTGGGTTTTTTTGGGTTTAAGGTTTTAGTGTTTTATTACCTTTATATTTTAGGTTTTCTTAGGGGTGATGGTTTTTCTTTTTTTTTTTTGCAGGGGGTTTTGGTTTTTTTTGGAACTAAGTGTTTTCGGTTATATTAGGGAAGAGGGTTTTTTTGTGCTGAGGGAGTATGGTTTTTTTGGTGATGTGGGATAATTGTTTTTTGCTGATGATGAATTAGGTTTTTTGTGGCATAAGGTTTATGGTCTATTGGGGTGAGTGTTTAGGGTTTTGGGGGGTAGTTGTTTAGTGTTTTTTTCAGGGTGATTGTATGTGGTTTTTTGGGACTATAGATTCAGGGTATTCTTCAGTAGTGTGTTTTGGTTTCTTTTGGTTTTGGGATTATAGTTTTTTGTGGTTATTTGTTTGTAATTTTATGGCTATTGGATTAAGGGTCTCTAGTGCCATGGTGTTTATGGTTATGTGAAGATATTGGTCTAGGGTATTTTGGTGTTGATGATTTAGGGTAATATAGGATGAGCGTGTATGGATTAATGGTGTTTAGGGTTTGGATTTTTTGGGGTTTGATGTTTTTTTGGGCTGGGGGTTTTGGGTTTTTTTGTGGAGGAGGGATTGTGGTTATTTTAGGGATGAGGTTTTAAATTTTTATTTGGTTGAGGGTTTGGTTTTTTCTAGGGAAAATGGTTAGGGGTTTTTTATTTTTTTGGTTTTGGAGTTGTTTTAGGGATTCTGGTTATTTGGGATTGGGGAGGGGTTCTTGGGGATAAATTAAATGGGGTTTTAAGGTTCTAGGGATTATGGTTTTTCTGGGGATAATAACATGGGGTTTTTTGGGGAATAGGACTTGTAGGACCTTTTGGACTGAGGTCTTGGGGGTTTTTTTATTGAGAGTTCGGTATTTTTTAGGGATTAGAGCTTAGGGATTTTTTAGGGACGATGTATTAAACATCATTGGGATGTTGGTTTAGGGATTTTTGGGACTAAGTGTTTTCACGACTTATAGGGTCTAGTGTTTAGGGTTTTATGGGGAGAATGTTTAGTTTTTTCTGAGGATGTGGGTTTTGGGTTTTTTGTGGTTGAGGGGTTAAATTTTTCTTGGGATGAGGGTATATGGATTTCTGGGGATATATTTTTTTGGATTTCTATGTTTGGGGATTAATTTTTTTGTGGTTTTAGGATTTGGGGTTTTGGGGGATGCCAGTTTTCGGTTATTTGGGTATGAGGGTTTAGGGTTTTTTATGTATAACTGTTTTGAGTTGTTTGGTGCTGTATTATTGGTAATTGTTATGTAATATTGTTTAGGGGTTATATGGGACGATTGTTTAGAGGTTAGGTTTTTTTAGGGGGGCTCATGGATTTTTTTGGAATGGCGGATGAGGGGTTTTTTGTTCTAGGGTCTTAGGGTTTTTGGGGGCTCTTTTTTGGGGATTTTTGGCTTAGGTCTTTAGGGTATTTTGGGGTACGAATTTTGGTATTTTTGGGGGATAAGTGGCTAGATTTTTTTTTAGGAATAGAGTTTAGTTTTTTTGGGGGTTGAGGGTTTGTGGTTTTTTGGGATGGAGGGTTTAAGAATTTATTATGGAGGAATTATTGGGTTTTATGGGTTAATGGTTTTGGATAATTCTGGGGATTAGAGATTTGGGTTTTTGTAAGTTAAGTATATATGGATTTTTAGGTTTGAGGGTGTCTTGTTTTTTTCATTATAGGGATTATCATTTTTTGGGATGATGGTTTAGGTTATTTTGGGGTTGTAGTGTTTGTGTTTTTTTGGGATGTTTGTTTTTTGTTTTTTGGAGTTGGGGGTTTATCATTTTTTAGGTTTGAGGATTTCAGGTTTTTTTACATCTTATATTTTTGGAATTTTTTGGTATAATGGTTTAGTTTTATTTAGGGATGAGGTTTTATGGTTTTTATGGTGGATTGTTTATGTTTTTTTGGACCTAATGGTATAACATTTTGTAGGGATGGGTGTTTCAGGGATCCTAGGGGCTAATGGTTTAGGATTTTCATAATAGTTGTGGATTTAAAAATTTTTGGGATGTGCGTTTATGGTTTCTTAGGGTAGAGATTTTAGTTTTTTTATTGATGATGATTTATTTTTTTTTGTGCAAAAGGTAAATTGTTTTTTAGGGCTGAGGGTTTATGGTTTTTTGGGTCCAAGAAGATCTGTTTTCTGAGGCTATGCTTTTAGGGTTTTTTTTACTTAGTGTATAGGGATTTTTAAGGCTATGTTTTTAGTATATTTTGGGGATGAGGGTTTATGGTTTTATGGGGATGAGTGTTTTGAGTTAGGGGGTTGATGATTTAGGGTTTTCTTGGGGATGTGGGATTATAAATTTTTGGGGTTATGGGTGTATGGTTTTTAGTGATCAAAGTTTGTGGTTTTTTTGGTCAAATGGTTTATGTTGTTTTGGTGGTGTCATTTTTAGGTTTTTTGGCGAAAGATAGTTTAGGGTATTTTGGGGCTATGAGTTTAGGGTATTTTTGTGCAGAGGGTTTAGGGGTTTTTTGTGCGGATGGTATTTGGTTTTTTAGGGTTATAGGTTTTTGGGGTTTTTTTGGGACAAAGATTATAATGATTTCATAGGGATGACAGTTTAGGTCTTTTTGAGCAGATGATTTAAGGATATTTCAAGGAATGGTTTTAGGGTTTTATGGTAGAATGTTTTGGGTTTTTTTTTGTTTAGATAGTTTATTTTTTGGTGGGGAATATTTAATTTTTTTGTGGTGGAGGGTATATCATTTTTTGAATTTAAGAGTTTAGTGTTTTTCTTTCAGTGATGTTTTAGATATTTTTTATACTTATTGTTTATGATTTTTTATGGAAAAGGGTTTTTAAATTTTATTTTGCTGATGGTTATGATTTTTTGGGATGAGGATTAAGTGTTTTGTTGGGTTTGAGTGTTTTATTTTATTTGGGATTTTAGGGATGGGGGTTTAGAGTGTTTTGAGACTGAGGGTATTTCATATTTTGATATTTTTGTTTAGCATTATTTGGGGAGGAGTGTTTAGGTTGATAGGGAAGAGTATTTCGGTTTTTTTATGAGGGTTTACCATTTTTTGGTGGATGAGTGTTTAGGGATTTTTACACCGAGCTTATAGGATTTTGTTGGGTGGATGGTTAAGGGTTTTAGGATTGAGGGCTTATGGGTTTTGGGGACTAAGTATTTAGGTTTTTTGGGGGATGTGTGTTTTGGGATTTTTGGTTCTGTCAGATTAGTGTTTTTTGGGGATAAGTGTTTTGGGATATGGTATTTTTTATGTTAGTTTACAGTTTTGGGGACTACACATTTAGTATTTCTTGGGGATAAGGGATTTCGGATTTTTGGGGATGAGTGTAATGGGGTTTTGGTGTGAGGGTATAGGGTTTTTTGGGGATAATGGTTTTGGTTATGTGGGATAAATGTTTAGGTTATTGTGTGGTTGAGTGCATATGTTTTTTAGGGATAGGGGATTACTATTTTTTAGAGATAAGGGATTATTTTATATTGAGGTAGACGATTTATGGTTTTTGGGGTTAAGGGTTCAGGGTTTTTTGGGTGTTAGGGTTTAGGGTATTTTGGGAACATGGTGTAGGGTTTTTTGGGGTTTAGGGTTTAGGGTTTTGGCAGATAATTTCTTAGTGATGATGGTTTAGTGTTTTTTGAGGATGAGGGTTTATGGTTTTTAGGTATGATTGTTTATAGTTTTTTGAGGATGAGGGTTTCATGATTTTGGAGTTGAGGTTTTAGGGTTTTTCGGGATTCTGGATTAGGGGCTTGGGGGTAAAGGATTTAGTTTTTTTCTATGACTAGTCTTTTGGGAATTTCCTCGCATCGCGTTTAGGGTTCTCTAGTCCAAGGGATTTGTGTTTTTCTTGGAAGAGGGTTTAGGATATTTCTAGGATAGCGCATAATGTTTTTGGTAATGAGGGTTTATTAAATATTAGTGTTGAGGATTAAGTATTATTTGTGTATTATGGATTTTTTTCGATATAATGGTTTAAATTTTTTGGGAATGAGGTTTTAGGGATCCAGGGGGATGAGGGATTAGGGTTTTTTGTGCCGAGGGTTTAGGATTTTGTGGGTTCTGGGGGTTTGGGGTTTTTTTTGGTGAATACGGTTTGTGGTTTTTTTGCGATGAGGGTTTAGGGTTTTTGGTGGATAAGGATTTTGGTTTTTGTGTGTGTGAGGGTTTTGTGATTTATTATATATGGGGGTTCTAGTTTTTTTTTTGGTTTTTAGGTTTTCATGTTTGTTTTCAGGTAATGGGTATTTGGTTATTTCAAGGCTGCTTGTTTGGGGTTTTTTGGGAATGAGTGTTTTTCTATTTTTGGGGAAAAGATTGTTGTGGTTTGGGGTGTAGATTATTTGGTATTTCATAGGGATTATGTTTTACTTTTTTTGGTATGGGTATTTCATATTTTTACTTTATTATTTTTAAGGTATTTTGGGCTGAGGTTTTAGGTTTTTTGGGGCTGAGGGGTTACAGTTTTGTAGGAATCATTGTTTAGGAATTTTTTTAGATGAGTTTTTTGAGTATCATGGGGCAGTGGTTATAGGTATTTTTAGTGTTGATGGTTTAGGGTGTTTTGTGGATGATTTTTTTTGTGTATTTTGGGGATAAGGGTATATTATTTTTTGGGAATGATGTTTTAGTGTTTTTCTGGGTGGGTGGTTTTTGGTTTATTGGTACTAAGAGAAAATATATGTTTTGGGATGATGGTTTAGGATTTTTTTGGTATTGAGTGTTTAGGGGTTTGGGTATTTATAGTCTTTTGTTTTTTAGGGATAATGATTGTGGGTTTTTTTGGCTGAGGGTTTCATATTTTTCAGATTAGGGTATATATTTTGGGGGATGTGGGTTTAATGTTATAGTGGTTGTGAGATTGAGTTTTTTTGTAGTTGATGGATTAGGGGTTTTTTGGGTTTTAGGGTTTAATGTTTTTTTAGGGGTGAGGGTTTAGGGTTTTATGGGGATGAAGGTTTCAGTTACTTTTAGTTGTGGATTTTGGTGTTTTTAGGGTTGAGCATTTAGGATTGTGTAAATCTTTGGGATTATTGTTTCTCAGAAGGAGGGTTTAGGGTTTTCTCGAAAGAGTGTTTTGGGGTTTTGGGATAGGATTTTATGGTTTTTTTGGGATAAGAGATTAAGGTTTCATGGGGTCGTAAATTTTGGGTTTTCTGGGACAAAGGATTTGTGGTTATGATGGCTAAGTGTTTGGGTTTTTTTGAAGATGAGGGTATAGAGTTTTTCAAGGATGAGTGTTTAGGGTTCTTTTAGGGATAATGGTTTGTAATTTTTTGGGGAAGCTGGTTTAGGTAGTATGGGGATGCTAGTTTATGGTTTTTTGAGTCATAGGGTTTAGTGTTTTTTTGGGTATGAAGGTTTAGGGGTTTTTTGTTGTAGATAGTCTAGGGTTATTTACAGATGAGGATTCTGTGTTTTTTTAGATAAGGGTTTTGGGGTTTTTGGGGATAGGGTTTTGGGATTTTTGGGGGTATAAGATTTGTGTTTTTTGATTATGAGCTTTTCAGTTTTTTGGGGTTTAGTGTTTATCATTTATTGTGGGTAAGGGTTTTGAGTTTTTTTAGGATAAGAGGTTTGGTATTATGGGGGATGAGGGTATAATATTTTTTAGGGATGAGGTTTTAAGGATTTTATGGAATAGGGTTTATGGATTATTGGGGTGGATGATTTAGGATTTCTGGTGATGAGGGTTTTGGGTTTTGGGGGGTAGAGGGTTTAGGATTTTTGGGGACAAGCGTTTTTGGTATTTTGTATTTAAGATTTAAGGATTCGGTGGAATACGGTAATAGATTCATTAATTCCGAGTGTTATGGGTATCTTTTTTATGTTTATTTTGGTGTTGGGAGGCTGAGGTTATAAGGTTTAATGGGGATGAGGTTTTAGTGTTATTTTAGGTTTAATGGTTGACGGTTTTTTTGGAGTTGATAGTTTAGGATTCTTTTGGATGTGAGGTTTTAAGGCTTTTTGGGAATTATTTTTTTATGTTTTTAGTGCTATGGGTTTTGGGTTTTCACTTGTATAGGTTTTGTGGTTTTTTTTATTGTAGGTATATTATTTTTTGGGGATGTGTGTGTTGGATTTTTTTGGGGATTATAGGTTTTTGTTTTTTTGGAATGAGTGTTCAGGAATTTTTGGGGCTGGATGGTTATAGTTTTTTCGGTTATAGGTTTAAGGTTTATTTGGTCTGAGGATTTAGGGTTTCTTGGGGATGATGGTATCAAGTTTTCTGACAATAAGGGTTTTGGGTTTTGGTGGGATGAGTGTTTATAGGTTTTTATGGGATGAGTGTATATGGTTATTTGGGGCTGATAGTTTCCTGTTTTTTTGGGCTATCGTTTTGTGGTTTTTTTGGAATAGGGATAGTGTTTTGGGGGGATGAGGTTTCAAGATATTTGGCAACTAAGGATTTTTTTTTATGATGACTTTTTAGTGTTTTTTTATTTGTGGGTTTATGGTTTGTTGGGTTTAAGGGTTTATGTTTTTATGGAGTAGAGAGGATAGGGTTTTTTTGTGGATGGGGTTTTATGGTTTTATGGGGTCATGGCTTTAGAATTTTTTTATTGTAGTGGGTACAAGGATTCTTTGTGGTATGGTTTTAGGGTATTTTGGGGAAAATATTATATCTATTTTTAGGGATGAGGGTTTACCAATTTTGGGGGTTGGGGAATTATGATTTAAGGAAAATAGGGATTAGGGTTTATTAGGGTTGAGGTTTTTGTTTTCTGGGGGGATGAGGGTTTAGGGTTTTTATCAGAATTCGGGATTGTGCCTTCCTGGGTCTCAGGGTTTTGAATTTTGTTGTGGATGGGGTATTGGGTTCTATGGGGTAGATGGATTAGTGTTTTCATGGATGAGGGATTAGGATTTTTTAGGGTTATGATTTATAGGTTATTTGGGGATTAGTATTTAGGGTACTATCGAGTTCATGGTTTTGGGTTTTAGGGGTGCAGGTTTATGGTTTTTTCTTCTAGTGGTTTAGGGTTTTTTGGTGGGTAGGGGTTTATTGTTTTTTGTGATTGGTTGTTTGGGGTTTATGTAGTGGAGGGTTTAGAGGTTTTAATGTCGATAATTTTTGTTTTTATGGGGATTATGGTCTAGGGTTTTATAGGGGTGGGGTTTTATAGTTGTTTTGTGCCGAGGGATTAGGGTTTTTTGGAGCTTTGGATTTATTTTTTTCTGGTGATTGATTATTACATTTTTTGGGGCTGAGGGTTTATAGTTATTTAGTGTTTTGGGTATAGGGTTTTTTGTGCTGAGTGTTGAGGTTTTTTGGGTCCATAGGTGTTGTGGTTTGTTGGGGCTGAAGGTTTTAGTGTTTTACGTGGATTATGGTTTATGTTATTTAGGGATGATTGTTCAAGATTTTTTTGATAGGGGGTTTTGGGTTATTTCCGGGATGAGTGTCTAGTTTTTCTAAGGGTAGTGGGTATTTTGTTTTCGAGGCAGTGTTTTTATGGCTTAGGGTTTTGGGATTTTAAGGTATTAAGTTTTAGGGTTTTTTGGCGACTAGGGTCATAGGTTTTTGTTGCTGAGGGTTTAGTGTTTTTTGAAGTTTAGGGTTTACATTTTTTTTGGAATTGATGGTTTACGGTCATTTGGGGATGAGTTTTTAGGATTATTTTTGGATGCGGTTATTGGATTTTCTGGGACAACGATTTATGGATTATTGGAACTATGGGTATAGGGTTTTTTGTGTTTGATGTATAAAGGTTTTTGGGGTAGTGGGTTTATATTTTTTTGGGATGAGTTTTTAGGGGTTTTTTGTGATCAGTGATTAGGGTTTTTTAGGGATATGGGTTTTAAATTTTTTGGGGGAAAAATGTATAAGGTTTTTTGGGGTGGAGGTTTTAGGGTTTTTTGGGACTGAGTGACTGGGCATTTTATTGGGTGGAGGGTTTAGGGTTTTCTGAGGAAAACAATTTCATCTGTTTTTGGTTATGAGGGTTTTGGAATTTGAGGGCTGATGTATTTTTTGTGTGAATCAGGATTAGTGGTATTGGGGAAAGAAGGTTTTTGAATTTTTGGGGCCATGGGTTTATGTTTTTTGTCGGATAATAGTTGAGGATTTTTAGCGGACAAGCATTTAATTTTTTTGGATGAGGTATTATGGTTTTTGGGGTTGTGGGTTTAGGGTATTTTGTTTAAGGAGGTTTAGTGTTTCTTGGTTTTAAGCGTATTATGTTTTTTGGGGCTATGGGTTTTTGTTTTTGTATGGATGAGTGTTTAGTGATTGTTGGGGATGATGGTTTAGGGTTTTTCAGTAGAGGGTTTATTGTTTTTTATTAAAGATGGATTTGGGTTTTTTGGGGGCTGAGGGATTAGGTTTTTTAGGGTTGATTGTTAAGATGTATTTGGTGCTAAGGGTCTAGTGATTTTTTGGGTATATGGGTTATTCATTTTATAGGTCGTAGTGTTAAGGAATTTTTACAGCTGAGGGATTATGGTTTTTGTGTTTTAAGGTTTAGTTTTTCTGTCTACAGAGTTTAGGTTTTCCCTCATGTGACAGATTATAGTTATTTTGGGTTGTGGGATTATGGTTTTCGAGGATGAGGGTCTATTCTTTTTTGGGAGGATGATTCAATGTATTTTAAGGATGTTGGTTTAGGTTATTTTATAAATTATAGTGTACTTTTTTTGTGGTTGATGGTTTTTTTGTGCAGAGGTTTTAGACTTCTTTGGGGATGCGGGTCTAGGGGTTTTTTTGGGTTAAGGATTAAGGGTTTTTTGGGAATGTTTTTTTAGTGATATTTGGGTTGAGGGTTTTTGGTTTTAAAAGATTATGGATTAGGTTTTTTGGGGATAAGTGTTTATGAAATTTTGGGGAAGAGCATTTTACGGTTTTTTGGGGATGAGGGTTTATGGTTTTTTGGGATTTAGATTTAGTGATTTTGTAATGTTGATGGTTTTGGGTTGTTTGAGATGCGGGTTTAATTTTTTTTTGGTTTTTTTGGGATTATTATATTTTTAGGGGCTGGGAGTTTAGTGTTTTTAGGGTGTAGGGTATAGGGTTAATTTGGGTTGAGGTTTCTAGGATTTTTGGGGCAGTTAATGTTTTAGGGTTTTACATGGCGGAGGAATTAGGGTTTTCTAGGGATTAGTGGTTATGGTTTTTTTGTGGACGAGTGTTGAGGGTTTTATTGGTGATGTGGGTTTAGGTTTTCCTAGAGATATGGGTTTTTTTTTTGGTTTACGGGTTTATAATATTTGTAGATAAGGGTTTAAGAATTTTTGGGAAGAGTTTTTTGTGGCTTTTTTGGGGATAATGGTTCTGGTTTTTTGTGGAATGAGGGATTGGGGATTTCTAGGGGACAAGGGTTTTAGGTTTTTTTAATGGTTAGTGTAGATGTTTTGTGGTAAGGGTTTAGGATTTTTTGGTGATGAGGGTTATAGTTATTTGGTTTGAGGGTTGCTGGGTGTTAGGGGTCGATGTAACATTGATTTTTAGGGATGAGGGTTTAGAGCGTTTTTTTGGATGAGGATTAGGTGTTTTTTGGGGATGCATGTTTTGTGGTTTGGGAGGATTATGGTTGATTTTTTTTTGCGTAGGGTTCATGTTTTATAAATACGAGGGTGAAATATTTATTTCGGATGAGGGTTTTATTTTTTTGGAGTAAGAGGGTTTAGGTATTATTTTTTGAGATTTAATGGTGTTTAGGAGATTAAGACATAGGATTTTATGGAATCGAGGATAAATAGTTTTTTTGAGCCAAGGTTTAAGGTTTTTCAAATGATGAGTGTTTAGGGTTCTAATAGGTTAGGTGATCATGTTTTCCAAGGGATAATTGTATAGGTTTTCATAGGAATGATTTTTCAGTGTTTCTGAGTTGGAGGGTTTATGATTTCATGGGGGGGTGGATTATTATTTTTTTAGGATGTAGGCTGAGTTTTTTATAAGGATTAGCTTTTATGTTGTTTAAGGCATAAGGGTTGGGTGTTTTTTGGGGTAGAGGGCTTAGTGTTATTTATGGATGCAGGTATAGGGTTCTATGGTACTGGTGCTGAGGGTTTTATGGGGCTGAATGTTGGGGGTTTGGGGGGATGAGGTTTGAGGTTTTCTCTGGGATGAGGGTTTTAGTTTTTCATGGGCTGAGGGTTAAGGGTTGATGGATTCAATGGGATGAAGTTTTAGAGTTCACTATGGATGGGTATTCATGGTCTTTGAGGGATTGGGGTTTATGGATTTTTGGGGCTAAGGGATCAGGGTTTCTTATTTTTGGAGGATTAGTTTTTTTAGGTTTAGGGTATTTTGGGGATGAGGGTTTAAGATTTTTGTGGGGATGAGTGTTTGGTATTTTTTGGGGAAATGGGTTGGGAATTTTTTTGGATTAATGGTTTATGGTTTTTTGTGAATATGTTACATGGTCCTTTTTTGGATGAGGGTGTTCGGTATTGTGTATATGAGGCTAAATGGTTTCCTAGTGCTGAGGGTTTAGGGTTTTTTGGAATGATGGTTTATGGTTTAGTGGGAATTAGGGTTCATGGTTTTCTTATTTTGAGGGTTCATTGTTTTTTGGGGATGTGTGTTCCTGGTTTTCTGATGCTGAGGGATTAGGTTTTTCCTAGAATGTGGTTCAATTGTTTTCTAGGATTGAGTATTTTAGGTTTTCTGGGGCTGAGGGTTTATCATTTTCATGGGATGGGGTTGAGGGTTTGGTGGAGGATGTTTGAGGTCTTTTGGGTGTAAGGGCTCCAAGATTTATGGGGTAGAGAGATTAGGGTTTTCATAGGATGGATGGTTATGGTATTTCTATGATTTGGGGTAAATTTTTTTTCTAAATCTAAACTATGAGTTTTGTATAGGGATAAGGGTTTTCATGGGATGAGTGGATAAGGGTTTCTAGGGATGAGGGTCATGCGTTTTATAGGGATGAGGGTTTATGGTTATATAAGGATTTGGGTTTTCTGTTTTCTTGTTCTCGAGGATCTGGGATTTCTCGGATAAGGTTTATGGATATTTCATTTTAGAGGTTATAATGTTTTTTTATATTTGTAGGTTTTGGGTTTTCCCAGGATGAGGTTTCAGTGATTTATGGGTTTGTGGGTTTAGGGTTTCTTAGGGTAGGGGTTGATCATTTTTTTGGATAGTGTTTTTGGGTTACTTGTGGATGAAGCTTAATGGTTTTTTGAGGTTGAGGGTTTTTGGTTCATTGGGGATGAGGGTTTAGGGTTATTTTGGGATAAGGGTTCATAGTTTTTAGGGGGATGAAGCTGAAGTGTTTTTTTTGACTAAGGGTATGATTTTTTTTGGATTGAGGGTTCAGGTTTTTTGGGGATGTTGGTTCATGGTTTTTTAGGGAATAGGGTTGATCGCTTTTTCATTGATAAGGATTCATGATTTTTGGGGGATTAGGGTAATAGGTTTTTGGGGGTTGAGGAATTAGTGTTTTTTGGGGTTGATGGATAAATTGTTTTTTGGATGAGTGTTCAGGGTTTTTAGGGATGTGGGATTAGTTTTTTTGCAGTTGTGGGTTCATTTGTTTTTGGGCCTAACAGATTTGTGTTTTTCGGGAATAAGGGTTTATATTTTTTGTGGCTGGGGGTTCTGGTTTATTTAGATATGGTGGTGGAGGTTATTGATTTTCAAATATGAGGGTTCATTTTTTTGTGGTAGACGGTATTGGGTTTTTTTGTAATGAATTTTCACAGTTTATTGGTGTAAGGTTTTTAGGTTTCATGGTTTCATCAAGATGAGGGTTCATAGTTTATTAGGGATGAGTGTTCTGTGTTTCTTAGTGATAAGTGTCTACGATTTAATTGGGAAGAGGGTTTAGGGTTTCATGTGGGTGACGATTCAATGTTTCTTGGGGAATATGGATGTTGTTTTCATAGGGAAGAGATTTTAGGGTTTATTATTGATAATTAGGTTGTCTTGGGGTTGAGGTTTCAAGGTTACATAGGGATTAGGGTTCTAGTATTCATTTGGATGAGGGGTCATGGATTCATGGGTATGAGGGTTCATGGATTCATTGGGATGAAGATTAATATTTTCATAGGGTCAAGGGTTCTTGTTTTCATGAGGATGAATTTTTAGGGTTTCTTAAGGCTAACTAATCAGGATATCTTTTTGATTGAGGGTTCTTTGAGTCGTGGGGCTGAGGGGTTGTGTTTTCAAGGGGATAAAGGTTCATTGATTCATTGGGATGAGGGTTTTGGGTTTCATGGGGATGAGGGTTCAAGGTCTCATGGAACTGAGGGTTCAGGGTTTCTTGACGATGGGGGTTTCTATTTCCTGGGGATGAGCGTTTAGGGTTTTTAAGGATGATGGTTAAAGGTTTCTTGGGGTAACAGATCAGGGTTTCTTGTGTTGAGGATTCAAAGATTCATAGAGATGTTGGTTTGGTGTTTCATTGTATTTTCTTTTCATTTTCACTTCGGTGTTAAGGGCTGAAGTTTTCTTAGGGAAGAGGTATCATGTTTTCTTGGTTTTGAGGTTTCCGAATTTCATCAAGATGTGGGTTTAGGAAATCATGGGGATGAGGGTTCTAGTTTAATGTGGTTGAGGGTTTATGGTATCTTTTGGATGAGTGATTATGGTTTTTTGTAGATATAGGTTTCCGATATCTTTGGGATGAGGGTTTATAGTTTATTAATATGTGGATTTGGATTTTTTTTTGGCTAGGGGTTTATGGTTTTTATGGATGATGTTTTTGGGTTTCTTGGGATGGGGGTTTAAGAATTTTTTAATTTTTTGGGTATAATGTTTTTTTAGGATTCCTTTTTTGGTTCTTTTTTAAAAATGGTGTTGGGTATTTCTAGGATGAGGGTTCATGGTTTATTGGGGATAATGGTTTCGGGTCTTCTGAGGTTGAGTGTTTATGGTAATTTGTGGTTGATAGTGTAGTGTTTTTTATGGTTGAGTGTCAATGTCATTTTTAGTGCTAATGGGTTTGGTTTTTTTGGAGATGAGGGCTTAATGAATTTGGGGATATGAGTTTAGGGTTTTTAAGGGTGAGAATTTCGTAATTTTTATGGTTGAAAGTTTAGGAGGTTTGGGGTTGGGGGTTTATGGATTTTTGGGGAAGTGGTATCAGGTATTTTTTATGCGGAGGGTTTAGGGTTTTGGGGGTTATTGTTTATAGGTTTTTATGAGGCTGAGGATTTAGGTATTATGTGGATAAGTGATGATGGGTTTTTAGGTATGATTGTTTAGGGTATTTTTGAGAATGGGGGTTCATGATTTTTTGGTTCTATGGGTTTAAGAATTGTTTGGGATGATAGTTTAGGGTTTATGGGGATAGGTGTTAGGACTTATGGTGATTAGGGTTTATGGGGTTTTGGGACTATGGATGTAGAGGTTTCAATGGTGGGGTGTTACGGGGTTTTTGAGGATGAGGGTTATGGGATTTTTGGTGCTGCGGGTTTATGTGTTTTTAGAGATAATGGTTCTGATTTTTTGGGGGCTATAGATTTTAGGTTTTTTGGGGTTGAGGATTTAGTTTTTTTAAGGAATTTTTAGGATTTTTATTTGATACTGGGTTTTGGGAATTTTGTGGCTTGAGGTTTTGGCTTTTTGGAGAATGTTTACGGTTTTTTTGGGATTATGGTTTTGGGGTTCTTGTGGAATATAAATTAGTGGTATCTATGGATAATATTATTGTTTGTGGGGAAAATTATTTCAGTTTTTTAGGATGAGGCTTCATGGTTTTTGTGGGATGTGGGATTAGGTGTTCATGGTGCAGAGGGTTTTATGGTTTGGGTGAATGATTGTTTATGAGTTTTTTATGGTAATTCTTGGGTTGTTTCTGGAAAATGGTTTATGTATTTTGAGGGATTAGGGGATAGGGATTTTTGGGGCCATGGGTATGGGTTTCTTTGGGGATGATTGTTTATCAATTTTTTGGTATGTGGGTATAGTGTTTTCTCTAGTTGAGGTTTACTATTTTCTAGGGTGGGGTGTTTAGATTATTCTAGTGATGATGGTTGAGGGTTTTCTAGGACATAGGGATTATGGTTTTATGGTGCTAAGGGTTTGGGTGTTTCTATGGGTGGAGGTATAATATTTTATGGGGTTGAGTAATTTGGGTTTTCTAGGGCATCAATTTTTGTGTTTTTAATGGACCGTCTTTTAGTGATTTCTAACTTTTCATTTTTTTGATTTATAGGAAATAGATTTTAGGGTTTTTTAGGGATGAGGTTTTAATTATTTTATATTCAAGGGAGTTTAGGGATTTCATGGGATGAGGATTTAGGAATGTTTGGTGCTGAGGGTTTATGATATTCTTGGGATGATGGTTTAGTTTTTTCTTCTCATGTGGGTTTAGTGTTTTTTTATAATGGTCTATGTTTTTAAAGGAAAAAGGGTAAAAGGTTTTTGGGGTTTGAGTGTTTAGTGTTTTATAGGGTTTGGGTTTAGGGTTTTTTGGGGCTGAGAGTTTTTTATATTCTTCGGAAGATGGTTTGTTCTTTCTTGGGATAAGTGTTCTCGATTTTCAAGGGCCAAGGTTTTTGGATTTTTTGGGAATGATGGTGTAGTGTTTTCTGGGGATGTAAGTCGATAATTTTCTAGGTTATAGGGTTTTAAGTTCTCTACGGATAAGGGTTTAGGGATATCAAGGTGTAACAGTTTAGGTTTTATATGGCTGTCGAATTAGGGTTGACTAGGACAGAGTGTCTATGGTATTTTATGGATACGTGTTTAGGGTTTTTGGGGTCGAAGGTTGTAAGGTATACTGTGGATGATGGTTTGGGTATTTAGGGATAAAGAAATTGGTTTCTTAGTGAAATGGGTATATGTTTTTTTTGGAGATGAGGGTTTAAGGGTTTCCTAGATCAATTGGATTCAGATTTTCTAGAGACTGTGGTTTAGGGTATCCTAGGGCTAAGGGATTAGGGTTTTATTGGGCCGTGGGATTAGGGTTTTCATAGGTAATGGGATTAGGTTTTACTAGGGAAATGGGATTATGGTTTTATTTTGATGTGTATTTATGGGATGCTTCGGATGTGTGATATGGATTTTCTAGATCTAAGGGTTTTGGGTATTCTAGGGAAGATGTTTTAGGGTTTTCTAGGGACAAGGGTTTAGGGTTTTTTGAGATTAGTTATTATGGTGTTATGGGGATGAGGTTTTATGGAGTTTTCTGTATAAGGTATTAGGGTTTTTTGGGCATTATGATATAGTGTTTTATGTGGTTAAGGGATTTAGTTTTTATGGGGATGCAAGCTTCAGGTTTTCTGGGACTGAGGCATTAGGGTTTTTGGGGATTCAGGTTCATTGTTTTATTATGGTGAGGGTTTATAGTTTTTTGAAGATAAGGATTTAGGTTTTTATGATGATGTACTAGTGTTTATTGGGGATAAGGTTTTAGGGTTTTAAGAATGAGGTTTTATGGTTTTTTTCTAGGATGATAGTTTGGGATTTTTTAGGGATGTGATTTATGGTTTTTTGTTGGATGAGGGTTTATGGTTTTTTGGGGATGAGGTTTTTGGATTTTTTTGTTTTGAGATATTAGGAGTTTTGAGTATGAAGGCTTGTGGAGTTTTTGGGGTGTGTTTTTAGTGGATTTTCATCTAAGGGGTTAGTGTTATTGTGGATGGTGTTTTAGGGAGTTTTGGGGATGAGGTTTCTGGGTTCCTTAGGATAAGGTTTTTGGGTTTTTTGAGATGTGATTTTCGGGTGATTTTGTGTGAATTGTTTAGTGTTTTTTGGGGATGGGGTTTTAGGATTTTTGGGGCTATAGGTATAGTATTTTCATCTATTTTGGGACTAGGATAATTTTTGGGATGAGGTTTTATGTTTTTTGGGGGCTATGTATTTCCTGTTTTTTGGGGATTCT
Source organism: Viscum album (assembly GCA_963277665.1). Classification (NCBI taxonomy): domain Eukaryota; kingdom Viridiplantae; phylum Streptophyta; class Magnoliopsida; order Santalales; family Viscaceae; genus Viscum; species Viscum album. The sequence continues at coordinate 1,533,511,514 of OY728160.1, read as the reverse complement.
GTTTAGTTAATTATATGGATTCGGCATTAGGGTATTTGTAGGGATGAGATTTTAGGGGTTATTAGGGTTTAGTTTTTGGGTTTCTTAGGGTACTGTGATTTGTGTTTTTTGGGTTTTCGTGTTTATGGATTTTTAATGATGTATGTTTCAAGTTTTTGGGGATAAGGGTTTATGGTTTCATAGGGAAAGGGGGTTAGATTATATTAAGGATAGGGTTTTATGTATTTGGTTTTTAGGTACTATGGGTTTTGTGTTTTTGGGGATGTGGGTTTCGAGGTTTTGAGGGATTTTGATTTAGGGATTTTGGGGCTGGTGGTTTAGGTATTTTATGGTGTGGGGATTCAAGAAATTTTTAGCGAATATGGTAAATGTATTTTTAGGGAAAATGGTGTAGGGGTTTCAGGTGATAATGGGTTATGGGTTATTACAATGAGGTTTTATATATTTTTTGGTGGTGAGGGTTCAACAGTTTTGTGGGATGACGATATCAATTTTTTTAATGGTGGATGGCCCATTGTTTTTGGGGCTGATGGTTTAGGATTATTCATAGATGATTTTCTAGGGTTATTTTTCGGTGGATGATGAGGGTTTTTAGGGATGATAATTTTTGGTTCCTATTATGAGGGTTTTAGGGGTTTGGTTGATAATTATTATGTGTTTTTAAGATGAGGGATGTGTTTTATTTTTGAGTGTTTATTATTTTTTGGGGATGATGATTTTGGGTTACAAGGCGTTGAGGGTTAAGGGTTTGTTTCGGGATGATGGATTATAGACTTACAATGAGGTTTTAGGTTTTTTTCCTAAAATTTTTTTAGGGTTTTTGGGGCTGAGGGGTTATTTTTTTTTGATATGGTGGTTTAGAATATCTCTGCCTGATGTTTTAGGGGTTTTGGGGATGATGGATTTGGGGTTTTTGGAACTGATGGATTACTATTTTGGGGATTAGGATTTAAGGATATTTTAGGATAAGGGTTTTGGGGGTTTTGAGGCTGACTATTCAGGGAACTTGTGGTTCAGGGATTATGATTTTTTGGAATAATGGTTTCGGGTTTTTTGGAATAATGGTTTTGGGGTTTTGGGGTTGCTGGGTTAGGGTTTTTTTGGGTATTAGAGATTAGGTTTTTATGGGTCATATGATGTTTTGGTTCTTGGGGGAGTGGTTTTTGGGTTTTCTAGGGCTGAGGGATTAGGGTTTTCTAGGGTTTTGGGTTTATGTTTTTGGGGGATGTGTGATTAAGGATTCTTGGTTATGAGTTTTTAGAGTTTTCTTTGACTGAGGGTTTATGAATTCCCAGGGAAGAAGGTATTGAGTTTTAAGGGGAAAAGGTTTTATGTTTTTTGGGGATGTGATGCATCATCGAATGAAAAAATGAGTATGTGATGGTGAAGCATCAAAATTTAGCCAATTTTCTAAGGGTCAAGGTCAATGCCACCTGCACCTGCTTCTTCCCACTAAAATCCAAAGTCACCAGTAAAGGAGATGCACTACTAATTCTATGTAAGGTAATAGGCTGATGCAAGAATAATTTGTAGAATTCTTCTAAAATTAAATAGATTAAATTAAATCCATTATAATGGTGTTAAAATACATTTTAATTAAGAAATATATGAAGATGTCCCAAAATGAGTTACAAGGAATGGGGAACTCAAAATGCACATAAAAAAGTATAGAAAATACATCCCCATTCAATTTATTGACCCCACTAACTAATGTGGTAAATTTCCATCTTAATGAATTTTTTCTACACCTTATCTATCTTCATTAATGTGAGGATAAGAATTTAATTCCTTTTCCATTTGTATATTTCATTTTGGGAGCCAACATGTGTTTTGTGGACCACTATGGTGTTGGATGTAAAAGTTGTGGGCTGGTCTAATTCGATCAATAATTGGGATTAACTTTTTCCTCAATACCAAGATTATTCTCATTGGGTTAGATATAATTTATATCATTCCAACCATTTTGGTGAGTATTTTCCCTCCAATCCTTGGAAATTCCTTTTACAATCCATGGAGATAATTCCCCAATGTTGAACATTGCATAAATTCCACCCAAATCATCAGGTAAATCGATTTTTAAGGATTTTTTTCCACTCAATCAAGCACATTGAATGGAAATTCATCTCAAGGTGCCAAATTTATATTAAATTTTGAGGGAAACCACTCCTTACAAAGTTGAATCCACAATTTTTTTCTGTGTTGTAAAATTTAATTCTTTCTATTATTGATAGCTCTCCTCTTGTATGCTTGATTAGACATCTCCATTTTAGCACGAATATAATCATGATGCTTCTTCTTCTACTTCATCTTTCATTCTTCATCAATATTCACCATAAAATCAAGAGTAAAAGAGAATAAATCTATTGTAGGGATAGTATTGATTACATAAACCACTTCTAATGTAAATGAAGATTGGTAACACTGGAAGGTATATTGTATAAAAATCCATATTTCTCGAAATGTAAATCCAAATATCTCATACTCCTTTTCAAAAATGTAATCCTAATATTTCCCAATTTATGATTGGAAAAATCAATTTTACAAATAAATTTAAGGTGATGGGATGTGGTAAAAAGATGTTTCATACTGAATTTCATCCAGAAGGTCCTAAAAATTTGCACAAAATCGTAGACTATCTATCTAAAAAAATGATGTGAGGAATTCCATGGAGTTGAAAAATCTCTATGAAAAACAACGACCCTTTCATCACATCTTTTTTCTTATGGGATGTTACAAAATGATTCATCTTATAAAATTGATCAACAATTTAAATAATTGAATCTTTACCTCACCGAGTATTCTGTAAACCCATAAAGAAAACCATGTTGAGATAATCCCAAGGTAGCTCGGGAATAGATGATTGAGTGTATTCACCATGACTGAAATGACTCTTTACTCTTTGAAGTTATACACATTACAAAATAATTGTGGGGAAATTTGATAGCATCTTCAGCCAGAAGAAATGCACATTTAGTATATCCAAGGTTTTATGGATTCCAAAATTATGTGAAATTCCCCTTTCTTGTTCCCCCCATATAATAAAATCCCTATAATTACCCTTTATAACAAACAATGTTTTTATATTAAAAATGAACCCATCATGTAAAGAATTATCCTCAAAAAATCAATTTTTACATCGGATTAATATAGAATTGAAGTCCATATCATGCTAATAATCCTAATTCATAAGCTAAAATACAATAATTCAATCATCTTGAGAGGTAAGTAGTGAATTATTTGGAGATAAAGAATCTGCCAATAGGTTTACAGATGAATTATTGAGTTTGGAAAAAATTAATAATGATTGAAATAATTCTTGCATCTTGGAATTCCTCAAAATCATCATGTGTTGACCATTAATAAACCTCAATTCTAGATGATTGGAATGAAAAAAACAATTTTGGTCTCAAATAATGGGTTCAATGATCTAGATATCTCAGAATGACATAATATTCCTTATCATAGGTGATGCAACTCATCCATGAATCATTATATTTATCATGTAAATATTCAATATGGCACTTTCTTTGGATATGAACAACAACTATCCCAGCTCCACTTACATCACATTCAACTTCAAAGACATGATCAAAATCAGGTAATGCCAAAACTAGTGCCTCACACATGTTTTACATAATTATTTAAAATGATTCATTTAATTATTTTGACCACATAAATTACACATTTTTCAAGCATCCAATGATGGGTGCAATGATAGTGTTGAAATTTGGAACAAAGCGATGATAAAAAAATTCCAAACCATTAAAACAACATAATTATGTTATAGCTTTTGGTTGTGTCCAATAAATTATTTCATCAAATTTTGATTCATCCACCATGACACCTCCTTTGGTAACCACATATCTCAAATGCACCACATCTAGTGGTATCCATTGTTAAGATAAACCTTCGAAAATATCGATGACCCATGTAATTCATCAAGAATATTAACACGTTTGGAAATAGATACTAGTATTTTATGGGTATATTATTTATAGTCCTACTATCATGTAACATGAAATACATACCATATTTAATTGGCGCCAATAATGTTGGTACAGAACAGAAGATCATGCTTGGACTTATAAATCCATGGTCCACCAATTCATCAACTTTCATCCACAATACCATCGATTCTCTAGGATTACACTGATATTCTAGTTTATTAGGAAATTCCACACCTGTTAGAAGATCAATTTGGTGTTCAATGCCTCTAAATGGTTGTAATCATGCTTGATGTTCATTACAAAAAACATAATGATATTTCCCAATAATGGAATGAGATAATGTATGGGGATGGATCTCATCCTCATGGAATGAATTTTCCATCACCTACAATGAAAAAAGAGGCTTTTTGGTATTTATTTCATTCTCAACATTAAATTTATTTTTAAATAGTCTATCATTAAGAGCTTCAATAAATTTTTTTTCCTAAATGGTTTGGGACAACCTCAAAGGAAACTTTTGATATTCTATTCTCCGGATCAAAAAGAATATGTGTTTTCCACCCACCATATTTCACATACCTTTGAAAATTTCAAGGACATCCCAAAAACATGTGACAATAATTTGTAGGAATAACATCCCACAACACCTCATCAAAACAATTACTACCAATGGAAAAAGAAATGAGGACCTATTTTTTGACTGGGAGTGTGCCCCCATTCTTTAACAATTTCTATTTCTATGAACAATGATGATTCATATTTTTAAGATTCAATTTATCTGCTAGTGTTGTTTAAGAATAATTTTTACATATCCCACTGTTAATAATCGCCATGAATACCCTCATATTAATGGTGAAACTGGTTTGGAAATTTTTTCTCTTTGATCTTCTTCTCGGAAAATTTCATCTTTCAAAACTCTTCACAGCACTAGCGTGTTACTCACATCATCTACATCCACAACATGATCCTAATTTTTAGATTATTCAATATCATTTTCATCATCTTTTATTTTATTTTAAATATATTCAATATAATTTATTTTAATAATTCACATATTATGGAAGATGGACTGAAAATTACCACACCAATTATTTTTAAAACACATTCAATTTGTATTCTCAAAAGATTTGGATTTCCATTTTTTTGTTCTCTACCCTTCTCTTTCCCATTATCCAGTGTCTTCCACCTTACATGTTCATTCTCTACAACACCAAATTTAATAGAAGAAATCTATTTATAAAATTTTATACCACTATTATTGTTATTGAGGGATGGTGCCTATGAGGAAGCCATTTTTTCCACCTTAGTAGCATGCATGAAAAAATAATCAAGTTAGAAGAACAGTTATAACTCCACTGAATATTAAATTTCATAATTTAATCCACCCAAAAAATGAAAACGTATTCTCTTTGTAATTTTGAACATAAATTAATGTCAATAAATTATCAAACACATGATTATACTCTTTAACGGATTTATCTAATTATTGCAGGCTATGAATTTTGAAATAAAGCTCTTGTATATAATTCTCAGGAAATAATCATCTCCAAAAAAACATTTTAAAATTATCCCATGAGCATATTTTTTATTTCCCATTACCTTCCCATTGATTCTTAAGAGTTTCCGACCAAATATATGTATAATCATTAAATTTTATAATGGATACCTTGCAATTATTCTCATCTGAACAACATTTAAATTCATTTAATCATTATATTCCTGTATTCTTTTTGGAAAATCATACAGATTCATACTTTCATAAAAATATATAATTTCAATCATTAATTCTATTTCAATGTCTTCATCATCTCTTCTTCTTCTTCCCATACCCTCCTCTAAATCACTATAAGCATTTTCAATTTGTGTGATCTTCATAAATTGGGGCCAGATTGAAACTATTATATTGAGATGTATGGAGGGGAATATGCATTAGTGAAGAATAGTCATGTCGTCTCACTCTCAGTAGTTGAGAATTATTATCCATGATTCGATTAATTTACTATTGGAGTTATGCGTTATAATTTTCCAACATAGCAAGAGTAGTATAAGGTCCCATCTTGTGATACATAGAGGAGATTACTAAGAGGAATGTGATAGAACAAACTCATTGGAACCTACTACTATAATAAAATATTGATCCATTTCTGGATTCAAGAAAATTTTATGTGTAGATTAAGTATTGAGATTTATCTAATTGGCCAAGGGATAAAGGAAACAACACCCACGGAGGTTTCTACATGATTAAAGAGAAGGTCACCAGCAATGGAGATGCACCACCAATTTTGGGAAAGGAAATAAGTTAAAGAAAGAAGAATGAAAACCAACAACAAAAAATTATTATGATTCCATTCTATCCATTAAAAAGGTGGTAAAATGTCATAAATACACAATAAAGAGAAGAAAATGTACCAAAACGGTTTACAAGGCATGGGGAACTCAAAAGGAAGATAAAAATATTTAAAAAAATTCCCATTCCATGTACTGATCCAACCATTTAATGTAGATAATTTTCGTATTAATAAGTTTTTTCTACACCTTCTATATCCTCTATAATGCGATACTATGAATTTACATAATTTTTTAGGTGGATAATTTATTTTGGTCCCCAAATATATGTGTTGGGGCCCACTATGGTGTTGGATGTCAGAAAGTTCTGGTTGGTCCAGCTCGAAAAATAGTTGGGATAAAAATATTTTCAAGCATAAAATTATTCTCCTTAAGTTGGATGCGATATATATTAGAACTAGGGTTCAGTTTTTCTAGGACTAAGTGTTTGTGTTTTCTATAGATGATGGTTTGGGGTTTTCTGGGAATGAGGGATTAGGTTTTTCTAGTATTGAGGGTTTACTTTTTTATTGGGTAGAGAGTTTAGGGTTTACTGAGGTAGAGGGTTTATCTTTTTCAAGGGATAAACATTTTGGGTTTTGTATGCTGAGGGATTAGGGTATTATGTGTTTTAGGAATTAGGATTTTCATGGTCTAAGGGTTATGGGTTTTTTATGATGAGGTTTTACAGTTTACTAGGGTCGGTGGATTGGAGTTTTCTAGGGATATGTGTCAGGGTTTTCATTGTATGAGGTTTTTCGGTATTCTGGGGTAGTGGATTTATGGTTTTCTGGTACATAGGGTTTAGGGTAATCTTGGGATATGGTTTTTGGTTTTATCTGGCTATGGGTTTGGGGTTGTTTTGAGAATTAGGGTGTAATGTACACTATGGATGAGGTTTAGGGAATTCAAGGGAAAAGGGTTTAGTAGTTTGTGGGATAATGGTTTAGGCTTTTCTAGGGATGGGGTTTTAGGATTTCTTAAGGATTAGTGATTTGTTTTTATAGGTATGGGGTTTTAGGGTTTTTAAAGTAATTGGGTTTAGGTGTTTGGGGGGCTGAGGTTTTATCATTTTTGAGGGATGCGGTTTCATGATTTTCTCTTGCAAGGGATTTAGGGTGTTAAGGGGAAAAAGGATTTTGGTTTTCTGTGGATGAGGGTTTGGTGATTTATATTTGAGAGGGATTAATTTTTTTTAATTTAGTGGTTTTAGGGTTTTTATGGATCTAGATTTAGGGTTTTATGGGTATGATATTTTAGGATTTTCTTGGACTGATGGTTTAGCGTTTTATTGGGCTGAGTGTTTTGGGTTTTTTGGGGTAGTGTGTCTAGGGTTTTCTAGGGCTAACAATTTTTTGTTTTCTTGGTCTATAGGAGTATGGTTTTATGGGTAATGTGGTATTGTGTTTTTTAATCTAATGGTTTAGGTTTTTCTATGGCTATGGATTTAGGGTTTTTTTGGTGATATGGGTTTACTGTTTTTCTAGGGATGAGAGGATTATTTTTTCTAGGGTTGAGTGTTCAGAGATTTCTAGGGTTGTGGGAATATGGTTTTCAAGGGTTGAGGGTTGAGTATTTTCTAGGGCTATGGGATTAGGGTTTTCTAGGTTTTAGGGTGTAAAGTTTTTTGGGGATCAGTTTCTAGGGTTTTATATAGAGAATGTTCTAGGGTTTTTTGGGAATGAGGATTTAGGATTTTTTGGGGATGAGGGTTTTCACATTTTTTGGGGTTTGTGTTTAGTGTTTTCTACGGATGAGTAGTTAGTGCATTTTTGGTATGCGGGTTTTGTGTTTTATAGGGCTAAGGTTTTATGGTCATTTTTTTATAAAGGTTTCAGTTTTTGGGGATATATGTTTTGGGTCATTCAGGGTTGTGTGTTTAGGGGGTTTTGATGGTGAGGGTTGAGGTATTATGGTTTTTTTGGGGTTGAGGGTATAGGTGTTTATTTGGGTTGAGGGTTTTGGGTTTTTTTGGGATGAATGTTTAGGGGTTTTGGGGATCTGGGTTCATGGGGTTTGGGGATAAGGTTTTAAAGTCTTTTAGGGATGATTTATTAAAAAAAAATTGGGATCAGGATCTAGACATTATCGTACTAAGAGTTTAGTGTTTTTTTGCTGAGGGTATAGTGTTTTCTGGTGATAAGGTTTTAAGATTCCTTTCCGACGAGGGTTTAGGGTTTTTAGGGATTCAGGTTTATATTTTTTTGGGGATTTGGTTTTAGTATTTTTAGGGGCCAAAGGTTAATTCTTTTTAGGGATGAGAATTATAGGTTTTTTTAGGTATGATTGTTTATAATTTATTAGGTATGAAGGTTTAGGGAATTTTTGGGCTATGGTTTTAGGAGTTATTTGGTGCTATGGTTTTTGGTTTTTTTAGGGCTGAGGGTTTTGGGGTTTTGCAGGGATGAGGGTTTAGGATTTTTAAGGGTGATGGATTTTCTGTTTTCCGGGATGAGGATTTAGGGGTTTTGGGGATGAGGGGTTAGGTATTTGTGGGTAAATTTGTGTGTGTTTTGGGGATAATGGTTTAGGGTTTTTGGGAATGGGTGTTTAGGGATATTTTGTGCTGAGGATCTATAGGATTTTTTGGATGAGGTTTTCATTGATTTTGTTGTATAGTTTCATGGTATTTTGGGTATACGGTTTAAGGTATTTTTACATGACGCATTAGATTTTTTATGGGTGAGTTTTTAACATTCAAGTTGTGGTTTAAAGGGTTTTGGAGATGATGTTTTAAGAATATTTGTGGCTGAGTGTATAGGGGTTCTTGATGATGAGGATTGTAGGTTATTTTGGGTATGAGGGTCTTGGGATTTTGGGGGATGAGGGTTTAGGATTTTTGAGTTGGAGGTTTTAATTTTTTTTCTCAATTAGAGTTTATAGTAATGTGGATGAATAGTTAGTGATTTTTTAGTGCAAATGGTTTAGGTTTTTTTGGGTCTTAGGGTTTAAGTTTTTTTTGTGATTAGGGTTTGTGGTTTTTGGTAATGAGGTTATAGGTATTTTTGGTATGAAGGGTTTAGGGTTTCTGGTGTATAGGGTTTACAGTTTTTTAGAGATGAGTGTTCATGTGTATTAGTGGTGAGGATTTAGGGGTGTTCTAGTTTTTTAGTGATCAAGGTTTATGTATTTTGGGGGTGTAGGGATTAACGTTATTTTGGTTGAGGGTTTGAGGTTTTTTATGTCGGTATAGCATTTTGTGGGGATTGTGGTTTAGTAATTTTATTTAAAGAGGGTTTAGGCCTTTCTAGTGCTAATGGTTTAGTGTTTTCTAGGGTTGAGGGTTTAGTTTTATTGTAGCTATAGATGTAGTTGTTCTTAGGGATGTTGGTTTATAGTTATTTGTGGAAGATGGATTATAGATTACATGGGAGGAGGGTTTAGGGTTTTATTATACTACGGATTCACGTTTCATCCATTTTTGGGGGTTTAGGCTTTATAGGGTTAGGGTTTCATTTTTTGGGTATAATGGTTTATAGTTTTTTTGGGATGAGGGTTTAGGATTTTCTGCGGATGTGGGTATAGTGTTATCTGGGAATGAGAGTTTTCAGTTTTTTTGTGGTAGAGGGTTTCGGGTTTTAAGGGGCTAGGGTTTAAAGGTTTTCTAGGCATAGGGTTTAGGGTTTTATGGGAATGAGGTTTTAGGATTTTGTGGGGCTGAGGGTTTTTGGTTTTTTATGTATGAGGGTTTAGGGTTTTATAGGTATTGGAGTTTTGAGTTTTATTGGGATATAGGTTTAGGTTATTATTGATCTAATACTTTTGGGTATTCTGTGGCTTTGGGGTTAGGGTTTTCTAGGCCTTATTGTTTAGGGGTTTCTGGGGACAAGTGTTTATTGTTTTTCGGGGCTGAGGGTTTAGGTATTTTTGGGACTTAGGTACAAGGTTCTCAGTGGATAATGGTAATGTGAATTCTTGGGAGAAGTGTTTATCTCTTTGTGGGCTAAGTGTCTAGTGTTTTTTGCAAATAAAGGATTATGGTTTTCTAAGAATTAGGGTTTTGGGATTCTAGGGCAGATGGTTTAGGGTTTTCTGAGGAAGTTGGTTTAGCAATTTTTGGGGATGAGGGACTATCATTTTTAGGGGATGAGAGTTTAGGTTTTCTAGTGTTATTGGAATAGAATTTTTTTGTGGGGTTTAGGTTTTGGTGTTTACCAGGGATAAGGATTTAGGGTTTTCTAGGGATAAGGGTTTGTGGTTTTATAGGGAGTAGTGATTAAGGTTTATTGGGGATTGTGGTTTTAGGTTTTTTTGGTGATGTGGTTTTCATTTTTTTCTTTGTATGAAGGATTTTTGTTTTTTGGTTTTGAGTACTTATAGTTTTGTGTGTTTTTTTTTGGGTTTTCTGATGATATTTTTAATGGTTTTATGGTGAAATTAATTAAGGGATTCCTATGGTTGATGGTTTACCTTTTTCAGGAGCTACTAGATTATGATTTTCTAGGGTTTTGGGTTTACTTTTTTTAGTAATGTTGGTTCAGTGTTATCTAGAGAATTGGGATTTGATTTTCTATTGACATGGGTCTATGGTTTTTTTGTGTTGAGGGTATGGGATATTCTATGGTGTGTTTTAGGTTCTATGGGTATGAGTGTTGAGTGTTTTGGACATGTGTGTTATGGTATTTTAGAGATGAGGGCTTAAGGGTTTTCTGGGGCAGATTGTTTCAATTTTTTTCAGGAAAATGGTTCTTGGTTTTCTATAATATATGGTTTATGGTTTTGTGAGGTAGGTGGTTTAAGGTTTCCTTAGGAAGGGGGTTTAGGGTTTTACGGGGTTATGGTGTTATGTTTTTAGTGTTTTTTCAAGAAGAATGTTTTGAATTTTCAAGGCATGACGGTCTAGGGTTTTATACATATGAAAAATTAGGATTTTTTGGGGATGGGAATTTTGTCTTTTCTAGGGTTGAGAGATTATTGTTTTCTGGTGTTGAGTGTTTATGCATTCAGGAACTGGTAGTTCAGTTTTTTCTAGGGGTGATTGTTATGTTTTTCTGTATTTTTGGGATTAGGTTTTTTTATGGATCAGTGTTTATGGTTTTTTTGAGGTGGATCGTTTAGGTTTTAATTTTGAGGAGGGTTTAGGGTTTTCTAGGTCTGTGTGTTTTTAGTGTTCTATGGATGAGAATTTATGTATTAATTGGGTCATGGCTTTAGGATTTTCTTGGATTTAGGGTTTAGGGTTTACTAGGACTGGGGATTTAGGTTTTTCTATGGTTGAGGGTTTTGGGTATCCTGGTGATAAAGGTGTAGGGTTTTTTGGAGCTATGTGTTTAGAGTGTTCTGGGGAGGAGGGTGTATAGTATTCTAGGGGTGAGAGTTTTGGATATTCTTGGGATGATGGTTTAGTGTTTCTAGGGATGTGGGTTTTCTATTTTATAGGGATGAGGTATTATTATTTTATGGATCTGACAGTTTAGTGTAATCTTGGGATGAGGGTTTAGGGTTTTCTCGGGCTGAGGGATTGCGGTTTTATTTGGAAGAGGGTCTAGTTTTTTTAGGAATGAGTTTTTAAGGTAATCCATATCTAAGGGTGTTGGTTCATCTATGGCCTATGGAAAACATTTTTCTGGCACTTAGGTTTTATGGTTTTTTATGGATGGGTGTTTATGGTTTTTTGGGGCTGCCTATTTAGGGTATTCATTGGGTTAGGGTTTAGGATTTTCTAGGACTGAGGCATTAGTGTTTTCTGTTGCTAAGGGGTTATTGTTGAAAAGGGATAATGGTTATGGTTTTATATGGATGAGGTTTTAATGTTTTACATGGGTGTGTGTTTAGGTTTTTCTATAGTGAAGGTTTAGGATGTTTTAGGGGTGATGTTTTTGGGTTTTCTAGGGAATATGGATTTTTTTTATTTGGATGAGGGTTTAGGGGTCTCTTTGGCCCTGGATTTAGGGATTTATATTTCCGAGGGTATATTATTTAATTTGGATGAGTATTTTGGTTTTTTGGGTATTTGGGTTTAGAATATTTATGGGATAAGTGTTCAGGGTTTTCTAGGGTTGGGGGAATAGGATTTTCTATAGTTGAGGGTTTTTGGTTTTTTGGAGCATAGTGTTTTGTGTATTCTAGGGATGAGGGTTTAATGTTTTGTACGTATGAGTGTTAAAGGTATTTTGGGGATAATTTTTTTATGTTTTTCTAATTTTGATCATTTCTATTATTCTAGGGATGAGGATTTTGTGTTTTCTAGTGCTAATGGTTCTGTGTTTTTTGGAGCTATGTGTTTAGGTTTTTCTATAGTTGATAATTAACAGTTTTCTAGATATGGGGATTTAGGGTATTCTAGGGAAGTGGGTTTAGGTTTTCCATTGGATGGTTGATTTGGATTATTTTTGTATTAGGGTTTAGGGATTTTGGGGCTGAGGGTTTTGGGATTTCATTGGTTGAGAGTTAACTGTTTTCTAAGGTGAAGGGTATAGGTTTTATGGAGATGAGGGTTTCAAACTCATTAGGTATGACTTTTGTTGATTTTTTGTTTCTAGGGGTTTAGGGTTTTTAAGGGATAGTTTTTAGGGTTTTTTAGGTATAAGGTTTATGGTTTTCTAGGGTAAAGGTTTAGAGCTTTCATCAGATGGGTGTTTAGATATTTCTTGTGAAAAGGATTTAGGGATTTCAATGGATGGGTTTTTTTGATTTCTTATCCTGAGAATTACAGTTTTCATCATATGGGGGTTTAGGGTTTTTTGGGGCTAAGGGTATTTGTTTTTCTAGGGATGAGTGTATAGTGTTTTCTTGGGATGAGAGTTAGTGTTTTTATAGGGTTTAGGGTTTAGGGTTTTCAATGTATGGGGGAATGGGGTCTTATATGGTTGATGGATTTATTTAGGGCATATAGGCTAAGGTTTTAAAGTGGTGAAGTATTGGGGTATTATGTGGCTGCAGGATTATTGTTTTCTGGGACTTAAGGATAAATTTTTCCAAGGGATGAGGTATTACAGTTTCCTAGGGCCGAGGGAATTAGTTTTTTATGGTGTTGATAAGTTATTGTGTTCTTGGGATGATGGTCTATGATTTTCTAGGGATTATTGTTTATATTATTCGCTAATTTATGTTTTATGGATTTGGGAATGAGGGTTGAGGATTTTCTAGGGTTGTTGGTTCAGTAAAATTTATGGATGATGGTATAGGATTTTCTAGGTATGAGGTTTCAGGGTCAGCTTGAGTTTAGGGTTTAGGATTTCCTAGGGCTAATGGTAAATGGATTTCGGGGATGAGGGTTTAGGGTTATTTTGGTGTCATGTTCTTAGGTTTTTTTGGGATGTGGATAAAGTGATTTTAGGACTGAGGGTTTAGGGTTTTTTGGGTTGAGGATTTAGGGGTTCTGTGGATGAATTTTTTGGGGGTTTTGGGGATAAGGGATTATTTATTTTTGGTTATAGGGTTTAGGGTATTATGGGGATGAGGGTTTAGGGTTTTTGGGTATAATAATTTAGTTCATATAGGGAAGGGTTTATATTTTTTTGGGGTTGATAATATGGCTATTTTGGGGTTGGGTGTTTAGGGTTTTTTAGGGTTGGGTTTTTCGTGTTAATTAGGATGAGGTTTTAGTGTTTTTTTGGAATGGGTTGTTTAGGGATTTCTTGGGGTTGAGGGTTTAAGGGACTTCAGTGCTAATTTTTATGGGGTTTTTTATGGATTAGGGATTTGGGTTTCTTTGGGATAAGGGTTTAACAATTTATGTAGATGTAGAATTAGTGGTTTATTTGATGAGGGTTTGGGGGTTTTATGGATGACAGTTTAAGTGAATTAGGGGTTAGCAGTATAGGGGTTTTCTGGGCAAAGGGTTTAGGGTTTTAGGGTATGTGGATTTTGTGTTTTTTAGGGCTTTTGATTTAGGGTTATTTTGGGGAAGGAGTGTTAGCATTTTCAGGGGTATAGTGTTTAGGGTTTATTGAGGATGAGGGTTTAGGAATTTTCGAGGTTGGTTGTGTAGGGGGGAGGGATTAGTGTTTTGTGAGGCTAATTGGATTGTGTTTTTTGGTATTTTTGATTTGGGTATTTTGGAGATAAGATTTTAGCGTATTTTGGGGTTGACCTTTTAGGTTTTTTTATTTTTGATATTTTATTTTTTTTTGATATGAGGGTTTAATATACTTTGATAAATGTATATTGTTATTTGGGGTGGTGGTGTTGGGGATTTTTTGGGGGCCAATAGATTAGGGGTTTCAGACTAATTTTTTAGATTATTTGGGGATTGGGGATTTCAGATTTCCTAGGGGTGATGGTTTACTATTTTTGAGTTTGAGTGTCTAGTGTTTTTTGAGGATGAGTTGTAATTGTTTTGGGATAAGGGGGTTTTATTTGGATAAGGTTTTAAGGGTATTTATTTCTAGGGTTTTACTGTTTTTTTGGGTATGTGTTGTTGTTTTATAGGCTGGGAATTTTTGTTTTTTTGGATGAGGGGTTTTTTGGGTTTTTTGGTGATGAGTGTTTAGAGATTCTTAAGGATGAAAATTTAAAGAATAATGGGGCTGAAGGTTTAGGGTTTTTATAGCTATGATTTATAAATTTTTTTGGATGAGGGTTTATTGATTTTTTGGGATGTGGGTTAAGGGTTTTGTGGGGTGATGGTTCTTTGTTTTCTGGGGCTGAGGATTTATGATATTTTTGGGTTTAAGATATCGAGTTTTTATGGGATGAGAGTTTATGGGTAATGAGGATGAGGGGTTTGGGTTTTTTGGGCGAATGGATTACTGTTTTTTGGGATGATGGTTTAGGGTTTTTTAGGGGTTGGTGATTAGGTTTTTTTAATAATGTTTACATCCTATTATGTTAGAGTGTTTTGGGTTTTTTGAGACAAGGGTTTATGGGTTTTTGTGTTGAGGCATTAGATTATTTTGGGGACGCGAGTTTAGGGTCTCTTGGGGAATATGGTTCAGGTTTATTTGGGGAAGTGGGTTTAGGGTTATCTATGTTTTTTGGTTTTCTGTAACTTCAGGAATGAGGATTTTGATTATTTTGGGACATAGGGTTTTTCGGTTTTTTATGCTAGGAGATTAGAGGTTTTGGGGATAAGGATTTAGTGGTTTGGTGGAAAGAGATTTAAGAGCTTCTGTGGTATAGGGTTTATGTGTTATTAAGGATAAGAGTTTAGGTGCGTGGTGGATAAGTTTTTATGGTTTTTTTTGGGATGATGGTTTATGACTTTTTAGGAATAATGGTTTAGTGTTTTTTGGGATTGGTGGTTTTAGGGGTTTGGGGATGTGGTTTTAGGGATTTTTGGGATGTACCATTAGGGTTTTTTGGATCAGGGGGATTAGTGTATTTTTTTAATGATGGTTTGTGGGTTTTTATGGTTGAGGGTTATTGGTTTCTGTGGGTGAGAATTTAGGGATTTGGGGGTTGTGTGTTTAGGAAGTTTTCCAAATAAGGGATTAAGGTTATTTAGGGAATAAGGTTTATAGTTTTTTGGGCATGAGGGATTAGTGTTTCTTAAGGATTAGGGTGTAGTGGTTTTGGGGACTCAGAGGTTAGTTGATTCTATTGATGTGGGTTTTGGGGTTTTGGGGACAACAGTTTATGTATTATAGTGATGAATATTCATGGTTTTTAGGGGCTGAGGGATTAGTTATTTGGGGGATGATGATTTAGGGTTCATTGGGATGACGTTTAAGGTTTTTGTGGTTGGTGATTTAGGGATTCATGGTACTGAGGGTTTGTATTTGTTTGGGGATTAGTTTATAATGTTTTTAGGGATGGGTGGTTAGGTTTTTCAAAGTTGACAGTTTAGAGATTTTTTCGCAAAGGGATTAGTATTTTTTCAGGGTGAAGGATGTGGATTTTCTGGGAATGAGGCGTTTTTTTGTATAAAGCTTTAGGTTTTTATGGGTATGATGATTTTTTGTTTTTTGGGGGAAAGGGTTTAGTTAATTTTTTTCATAATATTTGGGTTTTTTATGTGTATGAATTTTTTTGGGTTTTTTGGGGATGAGGGTATAGGTGTTTTCATGTTTGCTGGTAAAGATTTTTTGTTTGTATTAGGGTTTAGGGTTTTTTTTGGATAAGGATTTTGTTATCTTGTGGGATATTTTTTAGGGTTTTTTGGGGCATAAGATGTCTGATTTTTTAGATATTACTTTTTAGGGTTTTCCAAGGATTAAGGTATAGGTATTTTTTTTCTTCTTGTTTAGGGGGTTTTGGGGATAAGGGTTCATGGTTTATTTGGATTGAGGCTTTTTGTTTTATAAGGATAATGGTTTTGGGTATTTTTGGGATGAGGGTTTAGGGGTTTTTGGGATGTGGGTATAGGATTTTTTTGGTGGTGTAAGTTTATGGTTTTCTGAGAAACAAATTATGGGGTTTTTTTGGGGTTATGGTTTATGTTTTCGGGAGATTAGGTTTTGGGGTTTTGGGGGCTAACGATTTATGGATTTTTTTGATAGGGGTTAGTATTTAATGTCTATGACAAAGTATTGTTTTTTATTAAGTATTTAAGGATTTTTGGGGGTGAATATTAAGGGTTTTTTTAGGAATGTTTATTTTGGTGGGTGGATGATGTTTTATTATTATTTGGTTCCAATTAATGTCATTTTGTAGGAGTGTGGTTTATGGTAATTTAGTGATATGTGTTTTGGGTTTTTTATGGTTGAGTGTTTCAGGATTTGGGGGGAGATGGTTTAGGTTTTCACGGGGTTAACAGTTTATGGTTTTTTAGGATAGAGGGTTTTTAGTTTTTTGTTATAAGGTTTTAGGGTTTTTTGGGGTGAGGGTTTAGGGTTTTTTTGGAATATTGTTTAAGGTTATTGGGGACTGGTGAATTAGTGTTTCATGGGGATGAGGGTCTAGGGATTTTCTAGGGTAGGGGATTTGGGTTTTTTCATCTGATGTTTCTGGGGTTTTGTGGCTATGTGTTAAGGGTTTTTGTAAAGGGTGTTTATGATATTTTTGGGTCTCAGTTTTTTGTGTTTTTGGGACTTATGATTCTA
Source organism: Viscum album (assembly GCA_963277665.1). Taxonomy (NCBI): domain Eukaryota; kingdom Viridiplantae; phylum Streptophyta; class Magnoliopsida; order Santalales; family Viscaceae; genus Viscum; species Viscum album. The sequence continues at coordinate 1,533,494,317 of OY728160.1, read as the reverse complement.
GGATTTTTTCAGCTAGGGGTTTTAGGGGGTTTGGGGGATGGGTGTTTTGTATTATTAGGGATAAGGGTTTCATGATATTTTTCCAGTTGAGCATTTACAGTATTTTGGGGATGAAGATTATGGATTTTTTGGGTGGTGTGTTTCAGGATTTTCTAAGCTGTGGGATTTGGGTATTGTGGTGATCAAAAATTTAGTGTTTTGGTTCCAACAGTATAGGGTTTTGGGGGTTGAGTTTTTGGGATATAAGGGTCTCATGTATTTTATGGGTGAGGGTCAATAGTTTTTAGTGTTTTGGTGTTTAGGGTCTTCTGTGTTGAGGGTTTAGGGTTTTCTGGGGAGAGTGTTTTATGTTTTATGTGGCTGAGGATTTATGGGATTATTGGAAAAATGTGTCTAGGGATTCATAGGTTTTATGGTTTATAGTTTTTTGGGTCTATCCTTTTTGGGTTTTTTTATTTTGGATTATGGATTTTTCCGGGACACCGGTTTATGGGTTTTTGGGGATGTATTTTTGGTTTTTTGGCGATTTGGGATTAGGGTGTTATCGGACTGAGTATTTAAGATTATTTGGGGATGAAGGTTTAGGTTTTTTTAGGGATAAGGGTTTTTTTCGCTACTGTTGTAGGGGTTTTGGGAATAGGGTTTAGAGGGGTTTGGAGATAAGGGTTTTTTATTTTATTTCTTATGGATTATGATTTTTTGGGTGATGGGTTTAGATTTTTTTAGGAATGAATGATTAGGATGTTTAGGGGATGTGGTTATTGGGACTATTTATCCTAAGTGATTAAAAGTGTTTTTGGATGAGGGTTTAGTGTTTTTCATGTAGTTGGTTTAGGAGTTTTAATGTTGAATGATTATCATTTTTTGGGATTGAGTCTTGAGGGGTTTTTTGGGATGAGGGGTTTGGGGTTCTTGGAGTAATTGTTTAAAGTTTTTTTCGGTAGAGGGTTATGGATTGTGTGGTGGTTCAGGATTAGGGGTTTTCGGGATGATTGTATGGGGATTCATTAGGGCTAATGGTATTTGGATTTTTAGGGCTCCGAATTTATGGATTTTTGGGGATAATGTGTGATTGTTTTTTGAAGAATAAGGTTAGGGGTGTTTTTTTGGCTGAGGGTATAAGTTTATTTTGGGATGATGGTTTTGAGTTTGGTTAGGATTAGGGATTAAGGTTTTTTAAGGTTGAGGTTTTTGGGTTTATTCATGCTAAGGGTTAATGTTTTTTGGGAATTTTTTATTTGTTTTTATGGGGATATGAGTTTAGGTTTTCTGGGTGAATTGTGTTTTTATTCATTTGGGATGAGGGTTTCGATATTTCTAAGTCTATGGTTTTTTTGGATTTGGGTATATAACATTAGTGTTTTTGGGGTTGATAGATCAGGGTTTTTTGGGGATATGTCGTTATAATTATTTGGTGTTCTGGGTTTTGATTTTTTTTGATGGGGATTAGTATTTTGGGGGGACGCGGGTTTATAATTTATATTCACTAGGGTATAGGTTTTTCCAAGGATAAGGGTTCAGTTTTTTTGGGCATGAGGGTTTATATTTTTTGGGGGAGGAGGATTAATGGATATTTTGAACCCTAGGGTGTATCTTTTTTTAGGGATGAGGGTTTGGGGTGTTTTTGGATAGGAGTTTTGGGGTTTTGGGGGACTGAGGTTTTAGGGTTTTTTGGGCTGACAGTTTATGGTTTATGTCCCAAACGATTTAGGGTTATTAGGGCTTTGGTTTTTGGGTTTTTTGGATATAAGGGTTTTGAATTTTTTTTAGATGAGGTTTGGGGATTTTGGTGATGAGGGTTTATGTTTCTTGGGAATAATGATTTGAGGTTTCTAGTACTAAGGTTTTTTGTTTTTTGGGGGCTATGTATTTAGGGTTTTCTTAGAGATGAAAGGATGTGGTTTTTAGGGTCTGAGGTTTTGGGGTTTTCTCAGGCTGAGTGTTTAGGGTGTTTAGGGGATGAGGGTTAATGTTTTTTAAGGTATATGGGTTTTCATTTTTTCAGTGGAGAGGGTTTACAGCTTTTTGGGGATGAAGTTTGATGGTTTATGGTTATTTATATATGGGTTGAGGTTTTTGTGGGGGCCAAGTGTTGAGGGGTTTTGGGGCTCTGGGTTGATGGTTTTTTGGTGATTAGGGTTTATGGTTTTTTTGGGATGTGGTTTAGGGCTTTTTAGGGATGAGGGTATATGGTATTTTGGGGGATGAGGTTTAAGGGTTTTTCAAGGGTGAGGGTTGAGGGTATTTGGGTGTTGAGGGATTAGGGTTTTTTGGGGCTGTGTTTTCATGGTTTTTTGGGGCTGAAGGATGAGGGTTTTTTTTGGAATTTATTATTTAGTGTTTTGGAATCGGAGGGTATATAGTTTCATGGGGAGGAGGTATTATGGTTCTTTCAGGATGAGGGTTGATGGTTTCAGGGGGTTTGGTATTTAGTTTTTTTTTGGGCAGTGTTTTTGGGTTTTTTGGTGTTGTGGGTTTAGGGTTTTTTATTTCTAAGGGTTTAGGGTTCATTTGGTGATGAGGGTTTCATATTTTTTGGTATCTGGTGTTCAGGTGTTTTCAGTTGAGGGTTTGGGGTTTTTGGCTGATGGATTTGATTCATCTTTGGGGGAGGGTGGGGTAGGTTTTAGGGTCTTTTGGGGCTAAGTGTTTGGGAATTTTTTAGGTCTGAGGATTCTGGGTTTTTTGGGGTGGAGGGTATATGGTTTTCTAAGGTAGATGGTTTTGGGTTTTTTTGGGAAGTGGGTTTAGGGTATTTGTATTGACTATTTTTTGTTGTCCATTTATTAGAGTTTAGGATTTTTACAGGTGATGGAATTGATTTTATTTATTGGTATGTTTTTGTGGATTTTTATAAGGGTTTAGGGATTCTAGTGGTTGAGAGTATTGCACTTTTTTGGGACGATGGTATGGAGTTTTTTTGGGGATAATGATTTGGTTTTTTGGGGATGAGGGTTTTGGGTTTTATAGATCTAAGGGAATGGGGTTTTCTAGGCCATGTATTTAGAGTTTTTGAATTTTTTAGGGTTTGGGTTTCTTAGAGGGGAGGTTTTTGAGATTTTTTCCCTTGGTTTGGTGTTTTTTTGGGATAGGGTTGTAGGGTTTTTTAGGATGAGAGTTTTATGTTTACTAGGGATGATGTATTGGGTACTTTGTCTTGCCATTTTATGGTTTTCTAGAGATAATTGTTTAGTTTTATTTGGGGCTAGGAGTTTAGGGTATTTTTGGGCTAAAGGTTTAGGGTTTTTTGGGCCTCACTTATTACTGTTTTATTGTGATTGGGTGTAAGGATTCTTTTGGGGCTGAGGGTTCATTATTTTTTCATGTTTAGGGTATAGTGATTTTTGGGGTTGAGGGTTTATGATTTTCTGTGATTGAGCATTTATGATTTTTTTATGTGGCTTTAGTGGTTTTTTAGATAGATTATTTTGGGTTTTTTGAGGATGAAGGTTTAGGGAATTTTTGGGGTGCGGGTTTAGGGTTTTTTTGGAGAAATGGGTTGAAGGTGTTTTTGTAGGCTAAAGGTTTTGGTTTTTTTCTTAGGGTATAACGGTTTTAGGGATGAGGTTATAGATTTGGGAGGTATAGGTTTAGTTTTTTTGGGATTTAGAGGTAGTTTTCTTAGGGGTGAGGGTTTCAGGTTTTCTAAATCTAGGAGTTTTTGGATTTTAAAGTAAGTTGATTTGGGGGTTTTAGTGTTGATGGTTTGTGTTTTCTGGAGGCTGAGGTTTTATGGATTTTTTGGGTGAGGATTTAGGGTTTCCGGAGCATGATGATTTAGAGTTCATTTGTGGTCAATGGTTTTGAGATTTTTTTGGCTGTGGGATAAGGGTAATTTTGGGGTGAGGGATTATGGATTTTTTGACTATGGTATTAGGGTTTATTGGGATTTTTGGTTTATTGTTTTGGGGGTTAGGGGTTTAATGTTTTTTCAGGCCTAAGGGTTTGGGGTTTTGCGGGTGAGGGTTTTGTGTTTTTTAGGTATGTGGTTTTAGGGTTTTATGGAACTATGGGTTTAGGGTTGTTTTGTGACAAGTGTTTAAGGTATTTCTTGTCTTAGGATTAGGGATTTTTTGGGAAGAGTGATTAGTTTTAATGGTGTCATGTGAATAGGTTTTATTTTGTCTAATGGTTTGGGTTTCTTGGGGCTCTGGGTTTATTGTTTTTTTGTGCTAATATTACAGGGTTTCATGGGGCCAAGGTTTTAGGGTTTTTTTCTGCTGAGGGTATAGGTTTTGGGGGTGAGTTTTTAGTGTTTTTTGTGTGATGAGTGTTTAGGGGTTTTTGAGGATGAGGTTTAAGTGTATTTTATGGGATGAGGGATTATGTTTTTTTGGGGGGATAAGGGTTTATGCTATTTGGGAATGAGGGTTCAGGGGTTTTTTAGATGATATTATATGGTTTATTTTGGATCAAGGATTACTTTTTATAGATTTCTTGGTTTTGGGTTTCCTGGGAATGATGGTTTAGGGTTATATGGGGTTGAAGGATTAGTGTTTTTTTGGGGGATGATTTTTATGGGTTTTGGTGGCTAATGTTTTAGGGTTTTCTAGGGGTTGAGGTTTTTTTATTTTCTGGCGTTTAGGGTATTAGGTTTCTTAGTTCTGAAGATTTAAGATTTTCTAGGGGAAATTGTTTAGTTTTTATAGGTCCATGGGTTTAGGGGGGGTTTGGAGATAAGGGTTTTTTTTTTATTTCTTATGGATTATGATTTTTTGGGTGAGGGTTTAGATTTTTAGGAATGAATGATTAAGTTGTTTAGGGGATGTGGTTATAGGGACTATTTAGGATAAGTTGTTATAAGTTTTTTTGTATGAGGGTTTAGTGTTTTTCATGTAGTTGGTTTAGGATATTTAAAGTTGAATGATTAGCATTTTTTGGGATTGAGTCTTGATGGGTTTTTTGGGATGAGGGGTTTGGGGTTCTTGGAGTAAGGGTTTAGGGTTTTTTCGGTAGAGGGTTATAGATTGTTTGGTGGAGCGGGATTAGGGGTTTTTGGGATGATTGTTTGGGGATTCATTAGGGCTATTGGATTTTGGATTTTTAGGGCTCAGAATTTATGGTTTTTTGGGGATAATGTGTGATAGTTTTTTGAAGAATAAGGTTTAGGGTTTTTTTGGCTGAGGGAATAAGTTAATTTTGGGATGAGGGTTTCGAGTTTGGTTAGGATTAGAGATTAGTGTTTTTTAAGTTTGAGGGATTGGGGGTTATTCAGGTTATGGGATAAGGTTTTTTGGGAATTTTTTATTTGTTTTTATGAGGATATGAGTTTAGGTTATTTGGGTGTATTGTGTTTTTGTTTTTTGGGGATGAGGGTTTCGATATTTCTAGGTCTGTGGTGTTTTGGTATTTGGGTCTATAACAATAGTGTTTTTGGGGTTGATGGATCATGGTTTTTTTGGGGATATGTCGTTATAATTATTTCGTGTTCTGGGATTTGATTTTTTGTTGATGGGGATTAGTATTTTGGGGGGATGGGGGTTCATAATTTATTTTCACTAGGGTATAGGGTTTTCTAAGGATATGGGTTCAGTTTTTCTGTGCATGAGGGTTTATATTTTGTTGGGGAGGAGTATTAATTGATGTTTTGAAACTAAGGGTGTATCTATTTTTAGGGATGATGGTTTGGGGTGTTTTGGGATAGGAGTTTTGGGGTTTTGGGGGACTAAGGTTTTAGGGTTTTTTTGGGCTGAAATTTTATGGTTTTTTTCCAAAAAATTTAGGGTTTTTAGGGCTTTGGGTTTAGGATTTTTTGGAGATAAGGGTTTTGGATTTTTTTAGGGATGAGGGTTTGGGGATTTTGGTGATGAGGATTTATGTTTCTTGGGAATAATGATTTGAGGTTTCTGGGACTAAGGATTTTTGTTTTTTGGTGGCTAAGTATTTAGGGTTTTCTTAGAGATGAATGGTTGTGGTTTTTAGGGTCTGAGGTTTTGGGATTTTCTCAGGTTGAGTGTTTAGGGTGCTTTTGGGATGAGGTTTAATGTTTTTTAAGGGATATGGGTTTTCAGTATTTTCAGTGAAGAGGGTTTACAGATTTTTGGGGATGATGTTTGATGGTTTAGGGTTTTTTATAAATGGGTTGAGGTTTTTGTGGGGGCCAAGTGTTGAGGGGTTTTGGGGCTCTAGGTTGATGGTTTTTTGTGATTATAGTTTATGGATTTTTTGGGATGTGGTTTATGGATTTTTGGGGATGTGGTTATATGGTATTTTGGGGGATGAGGTTTAAGAGTTTTTCAAGGATGAGGGTTGAGGTTATTTTGGTGTTGAGGGATCAGGGTTTTTTGGAGCTATGTATTGATGGTTTTTTGGGGCTGAGGGATGAGGGTTTTTTGGATTTTAGTATTTAGTGTTTTGGAATAGGAGGGTATATGGTTTCATGGGGAGGAGGTATTATGGTTCTTTCAGGATGAGGGTTGATGGTTTCAGGGGGTTTAGGCATTAGTTTTTTTTTTGTTTTTAGGGTTTTTTGGTGTTGTGGGTTTAGGTTTTTTTAGTTCTAAGGGGTTAGGGTTCATTTGGTGATGAGGGTTTCATATTTTTTGGGATCGGGGGTTTAGGTGTTTTCGGGTGAGGGTTTGGGGTTTTTGGGCTGAGGGATTTGATTCTTTTTTGGGGGGAGGGTGGGGAAGGTTTTAGGGTCTTTTGGGGCTAAGGGTTTCAGAATTTTTTATTTCTGAGGATTCGGGGTTTTTTGGGGTGGAGGGTATAAGGGTTTTTAAGGTAGAGGGTTTTGGGTTTTTTTGGGAAGTGGGTTTAGGGTTTTTTTATTGACTGATTTTGTTGTAAATTTATAAGGGATTGGGATTTTTACTGGTGATGGTATTGTTTTTATTTATTGATATGGTTTTTTGGTTTTTTATAAGGGTTTAGGGATTCTATTGTTTGAGAGTTTTCCACTTTTTGGGGACTATGGTATTGGGTTTTTTTGGGGATAATGATTTGGTTTTTTTGGGGATGAGGATTTTGGTTTCTTTAGATCTAAGGGAATGGGGTTATCTAGGCCATGTATTTGGAGTTTTTGAGTTTTGAGGGTTTGGGATTTTTAGAGTGGAGGTTTTTGTGATTTTTCCCCTGGTTTGGTGTTTTTTTTGGGATAGGGTTGTAGGGTTTTTCAGGATGAGGGTTTTATGTTTACGAGGGATGATGTATTGGGTATTTTGGGATGATATTTTATGGTTTTCTAGAGATAATTGTTTATGTTTTATGGGGCTAGGATTTTAGGGTATTTTTTGGTAAAGGTTTAGGGTTTTTTGGGCCTCAATGATTACTGTTTTGTAGTGATTGAGTGTTAGGATTCTTTTGGGGCTTAGGGTTCATTGTTTTTTCATGTTTAGGGTTTAGTGATTTTTGGGGTTGAGGGTTTATGATTTTCTGTTATTTGGCATTTATGATTGCTTTTATATGAGGCTTTAGTGTGTTTTTAGATCGATTATTTAGGGTTTTTGGGGATGAATGTGTAGGGAATTTTTGGGGTGCAGGTTTAGGGTTTTTTTGGAGAAATGGGTTGGAGGTGTTTTTGTAGGCTATGGTTTTTGGTTTTTTTCTTAGGGTATATAGGTTTTAGGGATGAGTTTATAGTTTTGGGGGGTGTAGGATTAGTTTTTTTGGGATTTGGAGGTAGTTTTTTTAAGGGTGAGGGTTTCAGGTTTTCTGAATCTAGGTGTTTTGGGATTTTAAAGTAAGTTGTTTTGGGAGTATTTGGATTTTAGAGGATGGGGGTTTAGTGTTTTTTGTCGCTAATGGTATAGGGGGTTTTGATGGAAGAGGGGTCCGTTTTAATTATGGATGAGGCTTTTGGGGTTTTATGGGATTAGGGTTTCATGTTTTTAGGGGCTTTGGTTATAGGTTTTTATTAGTCATTTGTTTATTTTGGGGGTTATGGGTCATTGTTTCATGGGGATGAGGTTTTAGTGAGTTATTCTATTACTGTTTAGGTTTTTTTTTGTCTGACAGATTAGTATTTCTTGGGGCACAGGGTATAGGTACTTTTGGGGAAAAGGGTTTAGGGATTTTTGAGGATAAGGGTTTAAGGATTTTTTGGGTAGAAGGTTTATGAATTTTGGGACAGAGTGTTTAGGTTTTTTGGTTTATAGGGTTTGTGGCTTTCTTTGGATGATGATTTAGGGTTTTATGGGGAATAGTGTTTAGGGTTTCTTTGGGCTCAGGTGTTAGCTAGTTTTTAGGACCATGTGATTAGGGTTTTTATGGGATTTAGATTTAGGGATTTTTTGGGGATATTTTTTATTGTAGTTTGGCACTCTGGGTTTTGGATTTTAGTTGATGATTGGTTAGGGTTTTTTGGTGATGAGGATTTTGGTTTTTTTTTGTCTTCGGGGTTGGGGTTTTTGGGGAAATGTGGTTTTCTTTTTTTGGGATGAGCATATACTATTTTTTTGGCAGAATGTCTATATTCTTTTGTGGATGAATGTCTAGGATTTTTTGGGGTAAAGTGTATATGTATTTTTAAGGATTTGATTATTAGATTTTTTTGTGCGTCGGGTTTAGTATTTTTTGGCCTAGGGTTTAGGTTTTCTAGGCTAAGGCATTACTATTTTTTGGGTTCGAGGGATTTTTGGTTTTTGGAGATGAGGGTTATGGTTTTTTGGGTATTAAGGATTAATGGTTTTTTGGGATGAGGGTTTAGGGTTTTGGGGGGACATGTTTTTAGGGTTCCTAGGGGATGAGGAATTGGTTAATTTTATGGATGAAGGTTTTTTTGGGGAAAAGGGTTTAGGTATTTTTTTAGATGAGGGTTTAGTGGTTTTTGTGTTGAGAGATTTTGGATTCATTCGACTGAGGGATTAATGTTAATGGAGAGAAGTATTTAGTTTTTTTTGTGGATGAGGATTTATAGTTTTTTGGGGTTGATATTTTATGGAATTTTGTGATGGAGGTTTTTGGTTTTTTGGGTATAAGGGTTAGTGATATTTTGGAGATGATGGTTTTTTGGGGTTTAGGGTTATATTTTGTGGGTTTATGGGTTTATGTTTTTTTGGGGGTAAGGGTTTAAGGTTTCTTTACATGAGTTTATGTTTTTTGTGGATGAAGGTTTACCTTTTTTTGGTGAAGACCAATTATGGTTTTTTTGTGAGAGTCATATTATAGTTTTATCGGACTGAGGATATGGGTTTTTTGGTGCTGGGAGTTTACTATTTTTTGGGATTAGGATTTTGGTTTTTATAGATCATGGCGTGGAGCTAATTGTGGATGAAAGTTTTTAGTTTTTTCGGGCTGGGGTTTCAGGTTTTTTGGGATAAGGTTGAGGATTTTTTTGATGAGGGATAGAGGTTTTTTAGGGTTGAGTGTCTGAAATTTCTTGGGATAAATGATTATGGTTTTTTGGGGATGAGAGTTTTTCAATTTTTTCGGATAAGGGATTGTGGGTTTTGGAGGCTATGGGTTAAGTTTTTTTGTTGTTGAGGGTTTGTTCATTTTTCGGGGTAAGGGTATTGGGTTATTTGAGAATGATTGTTTAGCATTATTTTTTGTTGTGATTGAGTAACTTTTAGAGGAATAGATTTTAAGTATTATGTTGTTTGAGGTATTATTTTTTTAGGGAATAGGGTATGGGGTTTTCTAGGGCCAAGGGTTTTTGTTTTCTTGGCGTAGAGGGTTCATATTTTTTTGGGTAGAGGAATTAGAGTATCTTGGGACTAATGTTTTGGTGTTTATTGGGATTGAGGTTTGTGTTTTTTCATCACATGTTTTTGAATTTTTTAGTGATGAGTTTTTCAGGTTTTGGGGATGAATGATTAGTTTATATTGGGGGTGAGGGTGTATTTTTTTTCGAGGATGATGGTTTGGAGTATTTTTTTGGGTGATGGTTTATGGTTTTAGGGGGAAATGTGTTTATGGTTTTTTAGGACTACTTTTTTGAGGTTTTTTGAAGATGATGGTTTGGGGTTTTCATGTTTAGGATTTAGGGTTTCTTAGAGATGTGGTTTGGGGTTTTGTTCGCAGAGAGTTTAAGGTTTTTTTGGAATAAGGGTTTTGTGGTTTGTTGGGAAAAAGGTTTTATGTGGTTTTAAGGGTTTTAGTTTTAGTTTTTTAGAGTTGGGGTAAGGGTTCTGGGATGAGGGTATTTTTTAAAGCCAAGGTCTATGTTTTTATTGGTAATAATGGTTTCGTGTGTTTAGGGCCATGTGGTTTAGCATTTTTAAGGATTTTTTACGAAAATTTGTGGATGAGGGTTTGGGGTTTTGGGGGATAAGGGTTTAGGGTTTTCTTAGGATGATGGTTTATGGTTTTTTCTAGTTTAGGTATTATGTTATTTTGGGGATAATGGTTTCATGTTTTTTTTGGATGAGGGTTTTAGGGCATTTAGGGTATATAGTTTATGGTTTTTTGGTGTTGAATGTTTGGGGTTTTTTTGGAATTGGATGGTTTATGATATTTTGGTAACAATGCTTTGGGTTTTGTTGGCTATATGGTTATATTGGGCGTGAGTGTTTGGGGTCATTTGGGGATGAGGGTTTAGGGATTCTATGGGTTTAGGGTTTGACATTTTTTTGTGGATGAAGGTTTAGTTACTATTAGGGTTTAGTGTTTATGGTTTTATTGGATGAATTATTGGGTTTTTTATAATGAGTTTTTGGGGTTATTGGGGCATAGTGTTTGTGTTTTTTTTTGTATGAGAGTTTTAGATTTTTTGTCGCTATGTAATTAGGTTTTCTTTGTCTGATAGGTTAGGTATTATTGGGGCTAAGGGTATTATTGTTTGGCACAGATGGAATAGTTTTTTTGGGCTAACGATTTGGTGTTTTATGGTGATAAATTATTAGGGTTATTTGTGTCATTGGTTCAAGTTTTTTTGGGTTGTATATTTTGTGTTTTCTTGGGGACAAGTTATTAGGTCTTTAGGGGAAGAGTATATATGGATTTATTGGGATTAGGATTTGGGTTATTTTATATTTACAGTTTAGTGTTTTAAATGGATTAGTACTTAGAGTTTTGGGGGGTTAGTTTTTGTGGTTTTTTTAATGAGGGTTCATGTTTTTTGGGGGATAAGGGTTTATGGTTTTTCAGGATAGCGGGTTTGTGATATTTTGGACTTGTTTTTTAGGGTTTTTATGGAATGGGTTTGTGTTTTTTAAGATACATTCATAGGTTTTTTGTGGAAGATTTTTTATGGGCTATGAGGCAAAGGGTTTTGGGTTTTTTGGGGTTGGGAATTTTGTTTTTAGGAGTTTTTTAGGGATTTTCGGGCCGAGTGTTCATTTTATTTTGGGATGAGGGTTTTTGATATTTGGGGATGAGGGTTTAGGTTTTTTGGGTGATGGGGGTCTAGGGATTTTTTGAGTAGATTTTTTAGGTTTTTTATGATTGTTTGGGGTTTATTAGTGATGGGGTTTTGTGTTTTTTGTGGAAATGGTTTTGGCATTTTTTGGGAAATGGGTTTGGGGGGTTTTGGATGAGGTTATGGGTTTTTTAAGATGTAGGTTCCATTTTTTGGGATGAGGGTTTGTTGTTTTATAGGGATGCGTTTTTGGGGGGTTTTGTGTTTCTATTTTTTTCAAAAAAGGGTTTCAGGTATTTTGGGTTTGAGGGAATTGGGTTTTTTGGGGTTGAGGGTTTAAGTTCTATGGGATTGCGTTTTAGGGTTTGTTGGGGGTTGAGGATTTAAGGTTTTTTTGGGGTATTGTGTTTTTTATATCATGGGGGCTGAGGGTTTGGAATTTGTTTTGGTTAAGTGTGTACAGTTTTTGGGGGATGTGAGTTCAGGGTTATTTTAGGATAAGGGTTTTTTTAGTTGAGTGTTTGGGTTTTTTTGCAGATAGTTTGGGGGGTTTCAGGGATGGGGGTTTAGGGTTTGGGGGGTGAGGGTTTTGGGTTTATTAGGGATTAGGGTTTCGTATTTTTGGGATGAGGGTTTATGTTTTTTTTGGATTGGTGGATTTTGAGTATTTTTTGGAATTACGGATTTTTGTTTTTTATTGATAGGTGTTTGGAGTTTATTATGAGGGGGTATGGTTTCAAGTTTTTTTAGGGATGGGGTTTTAAGGTCTTTTAGTTATGAGGGTATCAAGTGTTTTGGGGATGTGTGTTTAGTGTTTTTTTGTGACAATGATTTTTTGGAATTTTCTGGCCAAGGGTTTGTTGATTTTTTGTTATGAGGGTTTAGGGTTTTTTTTCGGCGATGGTTTATGTTTTTTGGGGATGTGGGATTTGGGTGTTTTAGGTTATATGTTTTACAATTTTTTTGGAATGGGTGTTTTGTGTTTTTTAGGGATAAGGGTGTATGGTTTTTTCAGTCCAACGTATTAATGTTTTTTGGTGTTTGGGATTAGGGATTCTAGGGGTTGAGTGATTTTTTAGGGTTTATTATTTTAAAATTTTTGGGACTGAGGGATTAGGTCTTTTCATTGATGATGGATTTGTTATTTTGGGGATTATTTTTTGGGGTTTTCTAGGGGAAAGGTTTTTTAATTATTTGGAGATGAGGGTTAGGGTTTATTAAGGAAAAGTGTTTGGGGTTTTTTAGATTAATGTTATAGGATTATTGTGGGATAAAGGATTTTTTTATGGGATATGTGTTGATGTATTTCTAGGGTTGGGGATTGTGTTTTTTTGGGAAATAAGGGTATACGTATTTTTGGGGCTGAGGGATTCATGTTTTTTCAGGCCAATGGTTTGGGGTTTTTTGGGGCTGATGGATTCTAGTTTTTGGGGATGAGGATTTAAGGATTTTTTGGAATGTCTGTTTAGGGATGTTTTGGGTGGAGTGATTATAATTTGTTGTTCCTATGATTTACTATTTTTTTAAGTTACAAAGTTTAGTGTTTTTTGGGGCTAAGGGTTTGAGGTTTTTTGGGGGCTGAGGGTTTAGGGCTTGTTAGGGATGGATGTTTATGGTTTTTTCCTATCTTAGTTTTTTGTTATTTATAGTATTTTAGGAATATGGTTTTTTAGATCCAAGGGTGTAGGGTTTTCAAAGACTGATATTTTTGTTTTTTTGGGGAAGTGTGTTTCATTATTTCATTGAATGATGGTTTTGGGTTTTTTGTGGTAGATGGTTTAGGTAATTTTGGTCTCACAACATTAGGTTTTTCTGGGGTGAGGGATTTGTTTTATTTAGGGATAATGTTTTCAGTTTTTTTGAATAATTGATTTTATAGTTTTTAGGATCAATGGTTTGGGTTTTTCCTAGGGTGACGGTTTTCAGGGGGTTTTTGGCTTAGGTTTTGGGATTTTTTATAGTTGAGGGATTAGTTTATTTTCAGGAAATATAGTCATGGTATTTTTTGGATCGAATGGATTATGGTTTATTATGGGATAGTGAATAGGAATTTTTGTGGTTGACGGTTTATGGTTTACTAGTGCTAAGGCATTAGGGTTTTTTTGGTGATGAGGGTTTAAGGCTGCTTGGTGCTGAGGGTTTATGATTTTATGGTAGTAAGGGTTTTGGGGTTTTTGGGGTATAGGGTTTAGGGTTTTTTGGGCCAATTGTTTGGTGTTTTGTAGGGACGATTTTTAGGTTCATTCAGGGCCATGGGTTTAGGGGTTATGCATTCATAGGTTTAGGGATTTTGGGGTTGGGGGTATAGGGTTATTTGGGGCTGATGGATTGGGATTTTTAGGGTCACTATGTATATGGATTTTTGGAAATCAGTGTTTTAGTTGTTTTGGGGCAGAGGGTTTAGAGTTTCTTGAGGTTGAGAGTTTGGGGTTTTTTTGGTGAAGAATACTTAGGTTTTCATTTCGAGGAAGGGATTAGTGTTTTGAGGGGATGATGGTATATATATTTTTTGGGTGTAGTGTTTAGGGTTTTTATTATTCAAGGGAAGAGGGGTTATAGAGATGAGGGTTTATGATTTTTTTGGGCTGAGAATTTAGGATTTTTTTGGGGCTGATGGTTTAGGATTATCTGGAGTTATGGGTTTGGGTTTTGCGGTATGAGTGTTTTTTTAGAATAGTATTTGGATTCTTTTGAATGAGTTTTTAGGTTTTTTCGGGGTGGATGGGTTACTATTTTTTGTGGATACGGGTTTATGGGTTTCTGTAGCTAGTGGTTTATAGTTTTGGTATTAGAGTGTTTAGGGGATTTGGGGGGTCAATGTTCGGGGTTTTTTTTGGATTGTGGGATTATGGTTTTAGGGAGATAAAATTATAGGGAATATAGGAGTAATGGTTTGGGGGTATTTGGTTCCATGGGATTTGGGTTTTTTGTGATTTAGGGTTTTGTGTTTTTTGGGACTGAGGGTTTAGGGTTTTTTGGTGTCTTCTGTTTAGGGTTTTCTAGGGCATAGGTGTATGGTTTTTTGGGATGAGTGTTTAGTATTTTTTAGGGTATTCTGTCTAGTTTTTTGGGGGGATGAGGTTTGAGGTTATTTTTTTGATGAGGTTTTTGGGTGTTTTGTTGTTGAGGGATATGGGTTTGGGGGGGGGGTGGGGTAAGGGTATTTTTTAGTCTGATGTTTTTGGGTTTTTTGGAGATGAGGGTTAAGGGTGCTTTGGGGATGATGGATTATTGTTTTTCGGGGGAGATGGTTTATGATTTTCCAGGATGAGGATTTCGGGGTTTTTAAGGGGGCAAGGGTTTAGGGTGTTTTTTGGTAAATGGTTTATGTTTTATGGGGATGAGGTTTAGGGGATATTTGTGAATGATGGTTTTGGGTTTTTTGGGATGAGGTTTTAGCTTTTTTAGTGTTGATGGATTTGGGGTTTTTAGGGATTAGGTTTGCAGTTTTTTGGGGTTGTAGGTTTATGTTTTTTGGGGGGATATTAGGGGTTTTGGGGATAAGGGTTTATGATTTTTTAGGGGTGATGGTTTAGAATTTTGTCAGGGATTTGAGATTAGTTTTTTGGGGGGATGAGGGCCGATATCATTATCGGGTGAGGTATTAGATTTTTTGGGGTTGAGAATTTAGGGATTATGGGGATGAGGCTTTAGAGTATTTTGAGGGTGGAGGTTTAGGATTTTTTTGGTGTTTAGGTTTTATGGTTTTTGGGATTAGGGGTTAGGGTTTTTTAATGAAGATGGATTAATTATCTGGAGAATTGCGTATAGAGTTTTTTGGGGAAAAGGGACTAGTATTTTTATAGGATTAGGATTTAGTTTATTGGGGGATCATGGGATATTGTATTTTAGGGCCTCGAGATTATGGTTGTTCTGAGATGTGGTTTAAGGTATTTTTTGTGATGATGTTTTATGGTTTCATGGGAGTGAGGTTATATGTTTTTCAGTACTGGGAATTTATGATTTTTTAGGGTTGAATTATTGTGGTTTTTTAAGATTGTGGTTTTAGTGTTTATTTGGAATGATCTTTTATGGTTTTTTAGGAAACATGGTTTCTGTTTTTTGGGGCTGAGGTTTTAGGGATTCTGTTGGGTTGAAGGTTATGATTTTTTGGTGCTAAGTGTTTTTTTTTGGGATAAGGGTTTCTGTTCATCTGGGGATGTGGGTTTAGGGTTATTTTGGGATGAGGGATTAGAATATTTTAGGGATTCAAGTTTTGGGGTTTTTTAGGCTGATGGTTTTGGATTTATGGTGCAATTATGTTTAGTGTTATTTATGGATGAGGGGTATGGTGTTTTTTTGAAAAGGGTTAAGATTTTTTGGGAGTGAGGGTTTTGTTTTTTTAGTTTCTCTGGGTATACGGTTTTCTAGTTGGTGGGATTTGGATTTTTTTGGATCCCATGTTTTGTTTTTTGGGGGTTGAGAGTTTAGAATTTTTTATGTACAAGTGGTTAGGGTGTTCTAGGGTAGATGGTTTAGGTTTCCTGCTTATTTAGGGATAATCTATTATTGGGGATGATGGTTTTTATTTTATAGGATGTGATTTTATATTTTTTGGGGCAGAGGATAAACAGTTTGGGGGTAAATGATTTAATAATTTGTGGGGTAATGGGATTAGTATTTTTTTCTGAGGGTTTATTTTTTTTGGGGATAAGGGTTTATGGAATTTTGGGTTCAACTGTTGAGGCATTGGTTGAGCTAAGGGTTTATAGTCTTTTAAGGAAGAGGTTTTAGGGTTGTTATGTGCTGATTCATTTGGGTTTTTTGGCCTAGGGTTTTTGGTTTTTTTGGGGCAAGGGTTTAGGTAATTTTTTAGCTGAGGAGTAAGGGTCTTATGGGGATATAGGTTTTGTTTTTTTTTGGTAGAGGTATTAATATTATATAAGATTACTTTTTTTTGTTTATTAGGCCTGAGGGTTTATTTTAATTAGATGATGATTTATGCTAATTTGGGGATGACTGATTTTGTTTTACTTTCCTTAGTGTTTGGCTATTTTTTTGGACAAGGGTTAATTCTTTATGGGGATAATGGTTAGATTTTATGGGAATAACGTTTATGGTTTCTTGGGGGTTTATAGTTTTTGGTAATAATTATTTATGGCTTTTTGGGGATGAGGGTCAATGATTTACTAGGGATGAGGGTTTATGAATTTTTGGGGATGAGCGTTAAGGGATTCATGGGGATGATTTTTTAATGATTTTTAACCCTAAGGGTTTAGTATGTTTTTTGGGGTTTAGGGTCTGGGGTTTCATTGGTATGAATGTCTCTATTTTTTAGGTTTGAAGGTTTTTTTTGAGTATAGTGGTTAGGGTTACATGTTAAAGTGGATTTTGGATATTTTAGGGAATATAGTTTTGGGTTCAATGAGAATGTTGGTTCATTATTGGGGGGAATAGGGTTTAAGGAATTTTTGGGAAAATTTTTTAAGGTTTTTTAGGGCAGAGTGTTTTGGCTTTTTTTGGGTTTTGGGTTTTGGGTTATTTGCGGGTGAGGGTTTTTTTGGTTTTTTGAGGTGGGAGATTATTATTATAGGGGATGAGGGTTAATGATTTATTTCATTCAAGTGTCTTTGGATTAGGGTTTAGGTGTTTTAGGTGATTAGGGATTAGTAATTTTTCAATAGGAGAATCTAATTCTTTATAGGGATGAGAATATTGTCTATTTTTATACTGAGGGATTGGGTTTTGATGGGACCAAGGTTTTGGAGTTTTTTGGGGATTAGGGTTTATGTATTTATGGGGTTGAGGGTTCAGGGTTTTTTGGGGATGCGGGTTTTGTATTATTTAGGTATGAAGATTTAGGGATTCTTGGGGCTAAATTTTTTGGTTATTTTTGGTCAGAGTGATTAGGGTATTTTAGGGATGTGGTTTTGGTTTGTTTTGGGGCCAAGGGTTTACGGTTTTTTTGGAAAAAGGGTTTATATTTTTTTATTTGACTATTTATGGATTTTTTTAGATGAGAGTTTACTGTTTTTTAGGGATAAGTGTTATGGTGTTTTTGAGGTCAATGGTTTCTAGTGTTTTTGGGGCCATGGGTGTATGGGTGTCTATGGTAGAGGGATTATAGTTTTTTAGGGACATGTTTTTGAGGTTTTATGGGACTGAATGTTTTATATTTTATGGGGATAATTTTTAATGGTTTTTTTGGTATGGGTGTAGGGTTTTATGCGGATTCGGGTCTAATATATTTAGGTTCTATTTCATAGGTTTTTCTAGGACTTAGATATTGGTATTTTTTAGAGCTTAGGTTTTATCATGATTTTTAGGATAAGGATATATTGTCTTCATAGGATGATGGTTTTTGGTTTTTTGAGGATAATGGTTTTTGGTTTGATTGGTTTTGGGGGTTTCATGATTTGGGGATGAGGGTTTAGGGATTTTTGGGGATGAGGATTTGGAGGTTTTTATTGAGGATTTTATGTTTTGTGGGATGATCGTTTCAGGTTTTTAGTGTTATGGGATTGGATTTTTTTGGGAAGAGAGAATAAGTTTTTTTGGGGCTTAGTATTCCAAGGTTTTGGGAAGGTGAGTTTAGAGATTTTTTGGGAAGAGGTTTAAGGGTTTTTTGGGATTAATGATTAGGGATTTTTGGGAACAAGGATTCTCTTTTTTTTTGTGAGGTTTTAGTTTTTTATAGTTTCCATGTTTTTTCTGATTCATAGAAAAGTATTAATGGGTTTTGTGGAAGGGGATTGAGGATTCTTGGGTCCAAATGTTTAGGGTTATGGGGGGTGATGGTTAATGGATTTTGGGGGAGAGTGTTTTCATATTTTTGTGGAAGAGGGATTATGGTATATTGGGGAAAAAATATTTAGGATATTTTGGGGATGAGGGTTTGCAGTTTTTTTTGGTGTTATGAATTTAGGATATCATGTAGCAGGGGGATTTTTGTTTTTTGTGTCTTGGGGTTTGGGGTTTTTCTGGACTATGAGTTTATGGATTTTTCGGTTAAAGGTTTTATGTTTTCTTAGGGAATATTATTTAGGATTTTTTTGTGTCTATGGGATTATGGATATTTGGGGATGGGTGTTTAGGGTTTTGGGGTAAATGTTTTTGGCTCCAATGGTTTTGGGTTTTTTTGGGCTTGATGTTTTGCATCTTTTGGGGCATAGAGTTTTGGGTTTTCTAGGGCTATGGGTTTTGGATTTAATGGGCATCAATGTTCATGGTTTTCTTAGAATGGGGATTTAGTGTTTTGGAGGATGATGCTTAAGATTTTTTTATGGATGAGAGAATAGTTTTTATTAATGTGAATATTTTATTGTTTGTTGCGGCTCAGGGTTTAGTGATTTTTGGGTCTAAGGATTTTTAGATTTTTTGGGCTGATGGTGTTTGGTTTTTTGGGTTACGGGTTTTGGATTTTTGTGTTTAGGGTATAGAGATTTTTTTGTTAAATGTGTTTTGGGTTGTTTTTGGGCTAAGGGGTTATGGTATTTTAGTATTGAGGTTTTATGCTTTTTTGGGAAAATGGTTTTTGGATATGGGGGTATAGAGTTTTTTGGCATGAGAGTTTTTGGTTTTTTCAGGATTATTATTTACAATTTATTGGACATAAGGTTTTAGGGTTTTCTTAGATGAGTTCATAGGGGTTTATAAGGAATAGTGCTCAGTTTTTTTGGGAATTACGGGAAGGTTTTTGTGGCATAGGGTTTAAAATATTTGGTGCTAAAGGTTTATGAATTTTTGATCTGATTTCATATTGATTATTGGGGTGAGAGTTTTTGGTTTCTTATTTATGATCGTCTTGGTTTTTTTGGAGATGGGGGTTTCAGATTTTTTAGCGATTATGTATTAGTTTTTTTTCAATGTGGGTTTAGGCTTTTTTTTAGGCTGGGGGTTTAGTGTTTTTTGGGGCATATTGTTTAGGTTTTTGGGGGTATATGGTCTAGGGTTTTTTGGGGAGGTAGTTTTAGGTTTTTTTTAGTAGGGTTTATGGTTTTTTGGTGTGAGGGTTTAGGGTATTTTGTAGATTAGTGTTTACGGTTTTTTGGGGATGAGTGTTTATTTTTTTTTCGAAGTATCGAAACACTGTTTTTTGGTGTTGAGGGTCTAGGATTTTTTAGGGCCACATTTTTGGTAATTTTGTGTATGACGTTATATGATATTTTGGTTCATAGACTTTATTGTTTTTTAGGGTCAAGGATTTTGGATTTTTTTGGGGGAAAGGGTTTTGTATTTTTGTGGGGATGAGGGATTATTGTTTTTAGGGTAGATGGTTTATGTTATTTTAAGGAGTGTTTAATGTTTTTTTGCAACTGAGGGTTTAGGGTTTTTTTGTGACTATGGATTTTGGGTTTTCATTCGTCTGAGGGTTTATGGTCTTTAAGCACTAAGGGTTTAGTATTTTTAGATTGAGGGTTTAGGATTTATTATGTTTCATGAATTTAAGATATTTTGTAGCCCATTATATTAGGGTTTTTTTGGGGGTGAGGGATTAAGGTTTATTAGGAATGAGGCTTTCGGGCTTTTTGGGGGCGGAGGTTTTAGGAATTTTTTGGTTGTGGTCTTCTGTTTTTTTGTGGATGAGGGTTTAGGGTTTTTCGGGGCTGTGGGGTTATGAAATTTTGGCGATGATGTTTTTATTATTTTTACGGATGAGGATTTTGAATTTTTTTGGGATGAGTGTTTTTCATTTTTGGGATTAGAGTATTGGGTATTCTTCAGCTGAGGATTTATTGTTAATTTAAAAAAAGGGTTTATAGTGAATTGGGGATGATGGATTATGGTTTTTGGGGATTACGATTCATTATTTTTTGGAGATAATTCTTTAGGTTTTTTGGGGGATGATGGTTTATTTTTTTTATAAGGGTTTTGTGTATTTTAACGTTGATAGTTTCATGTTATGGGGGGATACGATTTTTTTGTAATTTTAGACTGAGGTTTTCGGGGATTTGTGGAAGGGGGATTAATGTTTTTGGGGATAAGGATAATGGTTTTTGGGGGACGAGGGCTTATGGTATTATGTGCTATGGGATTATGGTTTTTTGGTCCTCAGAGATTAGGTTTTTTGGCAGTAAAAGATTTCTATTTTTTGGGTTCTGGGATTAGAGTTTTTTGGGGATGACCAATACATGATTCATTTGAGTTAAGGGCATTTGATTTTTTCTGAGGTTTTATGGTTTTTGGGGCTGATGGATTGGTGATTTTTGGGGATTGAGGTTTAGGGTTTTCTGTGGATTTATTTTTTGGATTTCATGGGGATGAGTGTTTATGGGTTTTTTTGGACTGAAGGTGTTGGGGTATTAGGAATGAATTTTTTGGGTTTTTTGGGGTAGGGGGTTTTTTTAGAGAGAATAGGGTTTGTGGATTTTTGGGGGATGAGGGTGTATAGTTATTTGGGGACGAGATTTTATGGTTTTGGGGAAGGGGAGTTTACGTGTTTTTAGTTTCATGTGTTTTGGGTTTTTTTGGCCTGAGGGTTTGGAGATATTTGGTGTCAAGGGTTTGGGATTTTTTGGCTCTTATATTATTTATTTTTTTAGCATCGAGGGTTTGGGGTTTTTTGGTGCTTAGGGTTTTGAGTTTTTTGGGGTTGACAGTTTTAGAGTTTATGGGTATAGGGTTTACGGTTTTCTTGGGATGAGTATTTATGGTATTTTAGGATGATGATTTATTGTATTTTTGGGGATGAGGGTTTGTGGTGTTTTTGGGATAAGGGTTTGGGTATTTTATGACTATGGGATTTGGGATTTTTGGGGATGAGGTTTAGGTTTCTTTTAGGGATATGGGTTTCTGATTTATTGAAAAAAATTATTATGTTTTTTAGGGGAATGAATTTTGGGGTTTTCTATTTTGATGATATAGGGTTTTTTGGGGTTGATGATTTGGTATTTTCTGCGGATGAGGGAATGGGTTTTTTTTTAAGAAGAGTGTTTTGGGATTTTTAACAGAGTTTAGGGACTTTTTTGGATGTGGGTTTGAGGTTTTTTTGGGGATGATGGTTTAATGTTTTTGGGGTTGAGGATTTTTTGTTTTTTTCGAATCAGAGTTTTAGTGTTTTTTGTATCTACATGTTAATAGGTTTTTAGGGTTGTGAATTTTGGTTTTTTTTGTTAAGATTTTGGGGTTTGGAACATTAGAGTTTGGGGTTTTTTCATGATGAGGGTTTGGTATTTTTGTGGGAAGAGGGTTTAGAATGATTTGGGGATAAGGGTCATGTTTTTTAGTGATGAAGGATTTGGGTTTTTTGGGAATTTTTTGTTGGGGTTTTTAGGTCTATGGGTTTGAGGATATTTGGGGATGAGGGTTTTATGGTTTTTTGGTGTCGAGGGTTTGTCGTTTTCTATGGAAGAATGTTTAGGAATATTAGGGATGAGGCATGGGGTTTATTTTGGCTGACATTTTTGGTTTGTAGTAGAGGGTTGAGGGTTTTTTGTGATTGAGAGATTTGGTTTTTTGGGGCCAAGGGAATGGGGTATTATAGAATGAAGGGGTTGGGATTTTTGGGTATGAGGGTGTTAAAAATGTTTTGGATGAGGTTTTGGGTTTTTTATTAAGCTTTAGGTTTTTTATGTTGATGTTTTAGGGATTTTTTGGGCTAGGGGTTTGGGGATTTTGAGGTCTATGGGGTTTAGGATTTTTTGGGGATAATGGTTTATGGTTTTTTAGGCTTATGGGATTATTGTTTTACGAGGATGATATTTTAATTTTCTCTCTGTCGTTGAGATTATGGTTTTCTAGGACTAAGTTTTTACGTTTTTCTTATGTTAAAGGATTAGGGTTTTTTTTAGGTTTGCAGGTTTTCAATGTTGTGAGGTTGAGGGTTTTGGTTTTTCTTTGGACGAAGTATTTGTGTTTTCTAGCGATGAGGGTATAGGATTATCTAGAGATTGATGTTTAGTATTTTTCGGGGATGGGGATTTAGGGTTTTCATGGGATGAGTGTTTAGTGTTTTTGGGGATTAGGGTTTAGTGTATTCATGGCATATAGTTTAGTGTTTTCTAGGGATGATTTTGTGGTTTTAAGGGGGATGAGGGTCTTAGGATTTCTAAGGAAAAGGTTTTAGGGTGTTTGGTGGATAATGGTTTGGGGTTTTTAAAATTTGATGTTTTTGGGATTTCAATGGATTTTAGATTAGGTGTTTATAAGGATAAGGGTTTAGTATTTTCTTGGGTTGAGGTTTTAGTGATTTATAGGGATGATTTTTTTGGGTTTTCTACAGTTAAGGGTTATTGTTTTCTAGTGATGGGTGTTTAATATTATATGGGACTAAGGTCCTATGATTTTCTATAAATGAGTGTTTAGTGTTTTCTAGGTATGATTGTGTGGGGTTTTCTAGGGATAATGTTTTAGGATTTTCTGGAGATGATTGTTTACTGTTTTATTGGGAAGTGAGTTTAAGTTTTTATGAGGATGAGGGTGTAGATTTTTTTGTTTGCTATCATTTAGTTTTTTCTTTTGAATGGTGTTTATGTTTTCCTAGGGTAGAGCTTAATGTGTATTCACAGGTTGGGGAATTAGTTTTTTGAGGGGATGAGTATTTAGGTATTTCTGGGGATGAGGGTTTAGGTTTTTATAGGGAATCGGTATTAGTTTTTCTAGGGGTGTACGTTTTTTCTAGGGATGACGGTTTACAGTTTTTTAGGGCCGAATGTTTTTTTTGTGTAATGGGTTTTGGTTTTGGGGGGTTAGAGGGGTTAGGTTTGTTTGGTGTTACTGGTATAGGGATTTTTGGCACTGAGTGTTTGTGGTTATTTTATGATGAGGGTTTAGTGTATTTTGGGTATGTGAGTTTAGAGATTTTTTAGATACATGTTTAGGAGTTGTTGGGGCTAAGGTTTTAGTTTTTTTTGTGTGCAGATGGATGAATTTAATCTAGGGTTGAGTGCTTATAGAATTTTTAGGCCAGGTTATTAGGGGTTTTGGGATAATGTATTAGGTATTTTTTGGGGTACATGATAAGGGTTTTTTCGTTGAAGGGTGTATATGGTTTTTTGGACATAGGGATTAGGGGTCATTTGGGGATGGGTTTTTCAGGTTTTATGGGGTTGGGGTTTAGTTTCTTGTGGGGAAAAGAATTTATCATTTTCTAGGGATGTGATTTAAATATTTTATGCACTAAGCGTTTATCATTTTTTAGCGATGAGGGGAATAGTTTTTCGGGGATAAGGGTTTATGGTTTTTTTAGTTCTGTGGTTTTATGGTTTTTTAGCGATGAGGGTTTACATATCATTAGGAATGATTTTTTACATTTTTAGTTGAATGGAGGCTTAGATTTTTTAGGATGATGGTTCTGGGTTTTTTTGAAATGAGGGTTTCATGTTATTTATTTTGGGCATGTGATTTAGATGCTCAATAGAAGTGGGATTGGGGTTTTTGGGTTTGATATCATAGTGTTTTTAGGGAAGAGGGATTAGGCTTTTCAGGATGGGGGATAAGTAGTTTTCAAGTTTGAGGGTTTATAATTTTTTCTGTTTAGTATTTACTGTTTTTTGGTGCTTAGGGTCTGGGGTTTTCTGGGGCTCAGTGTTAGGGGTTTTTTTATAGGGGTTTTTTGGGCTGATATTATGTGTTTTATTGGTTTTGGGTTAGTTGTTTTTTGGGGCTGGGGGTTTGGAGTTTTTTAGGGACTGAGCGTTAAATGTTTTTGGTGGATGATATTTTGGGTTTTTTTAGACCAAGGATCAGTTGTTTTTATGGTGAAGATGTTTTTGGTTTATTTTGGTTTGAGGTTATAAGGTATTTGGATTGGAGGGTTAAATGTTTTTTGGGTATGAGTTTTTATAGTTTTTTGGTGTTGAGGGTTTATTGATTTTTGCGGATTAGGTTTTGGGGTTTTTTTAGAGATGATTTTTTGATGTGTTTTGGGGATGAGCATTTTGGGCTTTTTAGGGATGCAGGATTTGTGTTTTTTAGGGAAGTGTATTTTGGTTTTATTGGGATGATTATTATTCAGTTTCAGATCTAATGGGTTTTGGTCTTTTGGGGATGAGCGTTTAAGATTTTTTTAGGGTTCATGGTATGCGTTTTTATGGGATGATGTTTTATTTTTTATAGGGTGTGGGTTAAGGGTTTTTTATGGATGAGGTTTTTTTGGGATGGTGGGTTTTATCTCATTCGGGTTGACGGTTTGGGTTTTTCATTGGATGAGGGATTATGGTTTTGGGTATGATGGTCTAGGGTTTTTTGGACTAGGTGTTTGGATTCTTTGGGGATAAGGGTTTTGGGGTTTTGGGGGATGAGATTTTTTTTATGGGATGAGGGATTTGTGTTTTGTGTGGATTCTGGGTTTAGGATTATTGTAGGATTGAGTGTGTTGGGATTTTAGGATTGATTGTTTGGGCTTTTGGGTGTGTTTGGTATAGGGATTTTGGGGATATGGGTTTGGGGTTTTTTGCTATAGAGGTTTTAGGTGTTTAGGGATGAGTGTTTACTATTTATATGGAATTAGTGTTTACAGTTTTGGGGGGATTTGGATTAAGGATTTTTTAGGTCGACTATTTAGTGTCTATTTGGGATGAGTGTTTTGGGTTTTTTGGGGATGAGGGTTGATGGTTTTTTGGGGAGTAGGGTTTAGGCATTTTTGTGAATGAGTGTTGAGAGTTTATAGGGATGACAGTTTAGTATTTTTTGTTTGGTAGGTATTATATTTTTTTTGGGATGAGGGTATCGGGTTTTAGGACTGATGATTTTGGGTATTTTATGGATGATGATTTTGTTTTTTTGGATAGGGCTTTAGTGTTTTTAGGGATTAATGTCTAGGGTTCTCATTGGACGATCATTTATTGTTTTCGAGGGAATGTTTTAAGTGTTTATGGTGGATTAAAATTTAATTTTTTTTATGGATGGGTGTTTAGTGATTTGGGCATTGAGTGTTTTGGGTTTTTTAGATTTGAGGGTATTATGTTTTTTGGGGATCTGGGATTGGGTTTTTATAAGGTGGTGGGATTATGGATTTTGGGGGCTGATGGATAAGAAATTTTGGACGTAGTGGGTTTATAATTTTATGGGTTTTAGGGTATAGGGTATTCTGGGGATGAGGATTTAAGTTATTTTTTGGGGTGATAATATAGGGGGTTTGGGGATATGGTTTTTTGGTTTTTTGGTTTTTTGGGAATTATGGTTTAGTGGGTTATGGTGATTAGTGTCTGGGGTATTTTGGGACTGAGGGTTTGGGGTTTTTTGGGGTTGAGGGTTTGGGGTTTTTTGGGGAAAGACGTTTGTGTGTTTTTAAGGGTGAGGGTAAGGATTTTCGTGGGTGGGGGTTTGGTTTTTTTGGTGGGATGATGGTTTTGTGTTTTGGGGTTTGAGGATTTATTGATTTTGTGGCTGAAGGATTGGGGTTTCATAAGGATGAGGTTTTAGTGGTATTATAGATGAGGGTTTTTATTTTTTTAGGATGGGGTTTTTGGAAATTTTTTACGTTAGTTTTTTCGGTTTTTTGTTGAAAGAATGGAGGTTTTTCGGGATGAGGGTTTTTGGTTTTTTTGGGATGAAATTTTTTATTTTTTTGACATAAGGGATTAGGGTTTTTTGCGGTTGAGGGTTTATAAATTTTTTAATATGGGTGTTTTGGGTTTTTTTGGTTGATGGTTTTTAGTGTTCTGGGAATATGGTTTTGGTATTTTTGGGACATTGGGTTTAGGATTTTTTTATAAGGATTTGGGGATTATTGGATATGAGTGTTGTGAATTTTTTGAGGCATGGGACTGAGTTTTTTTAGTGGTGAGGTTTTAGGGTTTTTTAGGGCTATGGGTTTGGTGTTTTCGAGGGTGAGGGATTGACATTTTTAGAGGATGATAGTTTTTCTTGGGATAAGGAATTTTGGTTATTTTGTGAGGGTTCGTGGTTATTTGTGGTTGAGGGTTTAGTGGTTTTTTGATTGAGGGTTTGGGATTTTTTTTCAGGAATGACATTTTCTGGAATCTTTGGTCTGTGGGTCAAGGGGTTTAGGGGGGTTAGAATTTGGGTTTTTTTATGTGGAGGATTTGGGGTTTTTGTAGCTGATTGATTGGGTTTTTTGGGGGATGAGGTATTGTTATTTTTACGGGCAGAGGGTTTTGGATTTTTTTAGGGATTAGCGTTTCAGAATTTTTTGGAAATGGGTTTACTGTTTTCTTTGGGTTATGTTTATGGGTTTTTTGGGATGGGGGTTAGGGGTTTTTTCAGTTTGAAGGGTTTATGTATTTTTTTGGAATTACGGATTGGGGGTTTTGGTGAAGAGGGTTTAGGATTTTTTTGGGAAAGTCGTATTAGGTTCTTTTGATGAGGTTCTAAGGAATTTGGCAGTTAAGGGTTTCTCGTTTTTTAGGAAAAATGGTTTGGGATTTTTACGGCCAATGGTTTAGGATTTTTTCAAAAAAGGATTTCATGTTTTTAGTGCTAAGGGTTTTGGGGTTTTTTTGGATGAGGTTTTTGAGTTTGTCATGCTAGGTGTTTGGGGTTTTTTTGTTGTCGAGTATTTGTGGGTTTATTGGGCTATGGTTTTGGGTTTTGGTGGGAATAGGGTTTTGGGGTTTTTTAGGGAAGATGATTTAGGGTTTTTTGGGGATATGGGTTTACAATTTTCTAGGGTTGAGGTGTTATATTTTCTAGGATTGTGGGTTTTGGGATTTTTTAGGCTGAGTGTTTAGGGTTTTCTATGGCCATGGTTTCAGGTTTTTCATTTGCTGAGGGTTATGGATTTTTTTGGGTTTGAGGATTTAGGGTTTTATAGGGAAGAGGGTATTGGGTTTTCTTTGGCTGATGGTTTATTTTTATCTATGTCAAAGGTTTTTGGGTTTTCTGGGGATTGGGATTTATGGATTTATAAGGATGATTGTTTAGGGTTTAATGGGGCATAGGGTTTAGTGTATTCGAGTTTGTAGTGCTTTATTTTGTCAAGGGATGAGTTTTAGTGTTTCTTGGGGGTGATGGTTTTTGGTTATCTATGGAAGAAGTTTTAGGGTGTTTGTGTGACGAGGGATTAGAGAATCCATAATATGAGGGTTCTTTTTTTTTGAGACATTGGGATTATGGTTTTTAGGGGGAAAGGGTTTTGGTTTTCTAGGGTGGAGGGTTTAGGGTTTTCTATGGATAATGGTTATGTATTCGATGGGGTTGATGGATTAGGGTGATCTATGGATGAGTTTTTTAGGTTTTATATCGCTAAGGGTTTATTATTTTTTGGGGATAAGCGTTTAGGGTTTTCTATGACTAAGGGTTTATTGTTTTCTAGTGGTGAGGGTTTTGAGTTCTCTATGGCTGCTGGTTTATGGTTTTCTAGAGCTAAGTGTATATGGTTTTTTGGAGTTGAGGGTTTAGGGTATTATGGGGTGGATGGTTTTGTGTTTTATGGAGATGAATGTTTATGGTGTTTTAGGGTTGATGTATTAGGGTTTTCTTGTGCTAAGGGTTTAGGGTTTTTTATGGATGAGGATTTATGGTTTTCCCTGGATGATTGTTTTGGAATTCTTAAGGATAAGGGTTTATTCTTTTCAAGGGATTAGATTTTAGCGATTTATGTGGAATAGGATTTAGAGTTTTTTGGGGTATAATTTTTAGTGTTTTTTAGGGATAACAGATTTGTTTTTTCTAGCGAAGGGGTTTTATTAGTTATAAATGCATGACACTCATTACTACTAAAAAATAATTCTTCAATAGAATGAAGATTTCACAATGAGATTCTAGTGCTCAGAAGGCACTTAGAAAGAAAGGAGTAACACACAAAGAAGATGAAGAGGTGTTAAGATCCACACCAGCACAAACATCATTGAATATCAAATGTTCAAGTGTGAAGAATGGAGAAAGTGTAACATCTCGGTTGAGAGAATCGTCACTACCTTTTTTATTAAACTGATGAAAAAAGGAGGTTCCATCTTATTCCCTAATCACTGGTATATACATTTTCATACATTTCAGTGAATTAAAGATGATGATCACTCTCAAATTAAGAATGGTATGGATAGAATGGAGTTCAACCCTTGAGGGTGAGAAAATCTAAAGGAGATTATTTTTTGAGATTCCTATCATCTTGTGAAGAATGAAGTTATTCCAATCACACATTCATCCCTTGTTTCTTTATTGTATTTAAAATGTCAATTAAGGGGGAGTGTTTGATTGAAGACAAAATGATGATTGGGGGAGCTTTATCATTGCACCTGAACTTTCTAATGAGTTTGGAGAATTATGTGCAGCATTTAGCAATTCATTGATATATCTAAAAAATTTAAACCCCATGAAGCCTAAGCATGATCTCACATTTATAGTGAATTGTGGAAAGAATTGAATTCCTTGGTTATATCACTCTTGTTTTCTACACTGGGTTAGCCCATGTAGACTTAGAGATGATTTACTAAAGTCTCTTTGATAAAGTGAACATGTGACACCATCCCTCTCTTAGTGATTTTCAAGAAGATTCTATTCAATGGGAGGAAGAAATATTTTGAAGATAACAACACCACACATTTGTATTTGGTTTCCAATAAAGGGGAGAAAAGATGGGAACACATATTGAACCATTCATATGTGTCTAGTGATATTGAAAACAAATACAAAGTGGGGGATTGTTGTGAAACTGTGTTTCATTTGTTGTCAATAAGGTTTCAAGGATTGAATGGATGACATGGAGTGTCAATATTTGAATGACAGATGATGTGATGGTAATGGTGATGTTGTTAATAAGATGCCATGGATTGAATGAATGACAAGGTGATGGTAGTTATTGGAGAATGGTCATGGTACTGAGAAGCATGTCACATAGGAGAATCACTAAGTGGCATATGAGGTAATGGTTGAATCATTATCCATACTAAATGAGATGATTGTTGAGCTGATCTTACGTTCAAAGAACTTGTATCAAAAGGATAAAATGTCACAACATTGTTAGAAGTCCATGCATTGTCTTCACAATGAATGAGGAGATAAAGAAGTGACTTCCACTATCACTAAGTGGATGAGGAATTTCGAAGGGATCCATCCACGACCTCTAAGTGGATGAAGTGAAAAGATGAAATATGCATAGCTACTTAGTGGATGAAGTGGTTTGAAGAAGACCATGCACTAACTCTTAGTGCAGGAGGATTTGAAGATGATCCAACCACATCTATGATTGGATCAAAGAAGAACACTTAATATCATGTAATTTATGATTAATGGTTGATGAAGATACTTGAGTGATTCTTGGGTATTCCATCTCTTAATAGGAGGAGGAGGAGAAATTTTAAAGAAGATAGATGGAATTCTAATGAAGAAGAGGAGGTGAAGAAGAGGAGACTGGCTTGATGTAGACCTCTTCCTACTTGGTAATTTAACCAAGTATACAAGGAGGAGCTTATGAAAAAAATGGTCAATGCCTATTGTAGAGACCCGTATCTTGACGTACATGGACATTACATTACATTTGCGGAATACATAGTACATAACAAAAACACACACACAAGGACCGTAATAGTTTAGTGTCTTTGGAAACTCGGAATATAATCTTCTAATCGTGGTGAAAGATCTTCAACATCTCCCATAAAGATCATCTTTTTTTATACCTAAAACCTTTCTTTATATCCTGGGGAAAAGAAAACATAAAAGGGTGAGCTCAAATGCTCAGTAAGGGTAAACAAAAGAAATATCAATCACATCATATACATAAGCACATAACTTTTGGAAATCTTAACCTGCAAAAGAGATCATAATTTCATAACATGGGGTAAATCATGGCAGTGAAATGTAATCACAATAATCATAACATAAAACATGAAACTTTGTGGCATTCACACATAATCATAGAGAATCATTTCTTGTTAGTCAAGACTAATTGCCAAGACTATCTTAGTGGACAAAGTCCCTTTCTGAATCGAGTAACCCTCGTTTCAGTCCTGTTTCACTGAACCGGTATAACCTACCGTTCCAGCCCTGTCTATCTCATGAGATATAAAATCTTTACCCAATGCATTGGAGGGAGATATAGGTCCCACCCATCTCATAATGAATCCTTTCTTATGTGTGCCACATAATCATAAATCATACATCATCGCATAACACATGTAACAAAAATGGGATTCTTGAAACATCATGACATCATAAAACAAATCATATAAGGTAAATGACTTCATAAAAATAATTCCCTCAAAACATAATCAAATCAATATAATAATAGGGATAAAAACAGAACCCTATATTATCTTAGATGGAAACTAATTTTGATAAAACATTTGAACTCCATTCTTGAGGAAAATATCCTTTCTTCTTCAAAAAACATTTTTCCTTTCATAACATGTCATAAAACTTTAAAATAAAAGAAGTTTATTAAAAATAAACTTTAAAACTTTTAAAGGAAGCTTCTTGGAAATAATGTGTAAAAATCCATTCATGTCGTATAATATAAAAAAACATTCTTTGTACTTTTGTCGGAAAAGTCAAAAAGTACCTCGTACGAAAAACGACAAAAGATTCCTTTCATATTCTTTACTAAAAACTCACCAAAGGGTAAAATTGGATTTAAAAAATTGTAGGTGGATGGAAGTAATATTACATATTGATGAAACATGGATGTGGATGATAAAATACACCCCAGTAAATACTTACGAATAAACAATCTCGGATAAAAATGAGATTGTGATATTTCCCTTACCTTATGTCCGACTTGCTTTGTAAGTGTCCGAACCTCCTGTATAATGATTTAAATCATGTTATTGACTTATTCCAGAATCATATTCATTGTTATGATATCATATATGGTCATATTATTAGCTTCTTGTTAGTAATATTTCATTGTTACTTGTTACTCGGGTCTTTATAACTTTTTGTTCTTATGCGTGTTTTGTCAAATAAATTCTTATTCTTATCTTTAGGTTATAGATAATTCATTTACAGAATGGTATTAGTGTAGTATATACCATATTCATTCATTCAATTCATTTATATAATTATTATGAAATGAAGATCATGTAGAACGAGTCGCATCACATCGTGGAGACGGTATTCCGTACGTACGCACGAGTGATGATATCGTTCCTATGATCGTGGAATTGTATTGGAGTATATATATATATTATTTCAGTATCAATATTACTTCATAATAATAATATATAGTTACTCATTACACCATTGTACCCATCCTTGTAAGGTGATGGTGGAAAAATAGATTACACCACGGCGTGGAGACGGTATTCCGTACGTACGCACGGGGTTAAATTGGTGTGAGGAGGAGGGGGAGGAGGTGCCCTTTTGTAAGGGAGGAGAGGGGCACCATAGGAATATCTCAAAATATTATTTTATATTAAAGTCAAAATCGGTTTATAATGGTTCCAAAGGGTCTTATTTCGAAGATAAAGTGGGGATGGGTCGAAATCCTATCAACCAATAGGATTTAGACAAGTTTAGGGTATTATTTTAACCTTATCAATTAGATTTAACTCTAAGTTAATTAATTTAACTTTTACCATGTCTTTTTGTTTTCTTTCACTATATGGTTAATACACTTACTATAACATGCAAAACGAACACCAAATTGTTTATTATTAATATATATATCCTTATATAAGTCATTTGGAGGAACCTTAGATTTTTAGGAATACAATAACAATTAATAATATAATATTTGATTTAAAAACTATTTTGTGTCAATTTTGACACTATTTGATATATGATTTTTGTGAAAGTCATAACAGAATTATATGTTCGAACCAAGTTGATTAAATCAACATTAATATATCATAGTAACCTAGAAAATTAGTGGAATTCATAAAAAGTCTCAAATGACATTCATTTGAGCATTTATAACATCAATTATGTTAATATTTCCTTAAAAGGGTAATTACTGCATCATCGTTGTGTCATAAATAAATTAATTTATTTAAAGTCTAAAAATTAATTTATTTAACTATTCATTAAGTAATATAATATTAAATGTCATAATCTAATCCAAGTGGACCTAAATGGTCATATTATATTCATAAGGTTGTTTTTGGTCGAATTACACTTATCCAATAGAATTAGGACATGTGTTAGGGTAATAGTAATATCATATTTACCCTTAGTTACCCTATTTACTATTAACCGTGGTAAAAAAAAGTAAAAAGTTACTATTCACCAAAAATTATTTTCATCTCATTGAACCACATTTTACTTACTGACATCAACCGTGTCTCTCGTATTTTTGAAATTCCATTCACATAAGCGGTAAAATTACAATTTATGAAGAAATTAATTTTTTTAACTACCACTTAGTAGTTTCACTATTCATCAAAAATTGATGTTTTTCAGAACAATGCCAAAATTTCATCCTAAGCTATATTTCATATTCCGAATTCAAAAATGAAGTCTATTTTACCAAATTCATAACATAGAAGTTGCATTAATTAATTTTATAATTAAATCCCGCTGTTAAAACAAATAGCGTGTTTTTAAGAAACAATATCTATCAAAAGATTGACACTTGTTTATGTCTGGTTTAAATGTGCAATTACATCCAATGACCAACATTGTATTAAATTGTAAAAATATATTCTAAATATACTTTAAAACTACTCCAATTAATAATTTATCACTATTAATTATTTCGATTAAAGAAGTTGTTTTTTAATTATAATTTAGTAATTTTCACTTTTCATCAGAATATGAAAGTTATCCGAAATGTACCAAAATTTCACCTTAGGCTAAATTCGATACTTCGAATCCAAAAATGATGTTCATTTTGAAAAATAAGATTTACAGAATTTTAAAAAGTGGTTATTACTATTCATAACGGCTAGTTTTAATAACATTTTAATAGCATATCGCTGTTTAGTGAAACTCATTATTGCGTACTACACACGCTATCGAGGAAGGTCGCGATTGTGTGTAATGCAAGGAAAGTCAAGGATGCGTGTTGTGCAAGCTCCTTTTGGTGTAGTGTACAACACAAGACATTAATAAAATTAAAAAGAATATTTTTTTATAAAATCTTGGGTTGTTACATTCTACCCCCCTTAAAATGAATTTCGCCCTCGAAATTCGTCGGGGTTATAAATGGTTTACTATTTGAAAGTTTCTTTAATAGAAACCCACATCGTAAAAAGGAATATCAGAACCAATCTTTAAAAACAAAAGTATGAAACGTAACGGTTACCCAAATAAACTAATCATTGGGTTTCCACATAGATGAAAATATGGATATGGAAGAGAAATCTAACCATCATGTTCTGATGGAGAGTGGTAGAGAACATGGCTATGGAAAAGCCAATAATCAGAAATCCATAAATTTGTGACGATCTAAGGTACCATCCGATTCATCAGGTATAAGATCACTAGGACAACATTTTTGGTTTTCAAGATCATTTCCCTAAAGTTGAAAATTTGAATTAGAATAAATACTTACTTTATTTTGGTACAATCTCACTGTTGTTCATGTCTTGAACAATTTCCACTTCATCTCTTAAATAAATGAAGTTGAATTTGTTATTCGTGAAGTGTTAGCCGATCATGTGATAGAATGACGGGTCATTCCATCTATCTCAAAAGGATAGAAAAATTTATATACATAAGTCGATCTATAGTGGAATTGATCATATATGGTTCCTAAAATGGGCTTATACATCATATATCATACTGCTTAATATAATAACAGTAGTTTCTACTAAACAGGGACTTCCTGTAGGTCAGTGGTAGGCGATAAAGGCCAGTCGCACTTCGGTTGTGGGTTCGATTCCCACAGCCTTGTCCGAAGCGATGGGCTGTCTCCCGTCCTGCAGGTTGTCCTTTTTCCAAAACTATATTACTATAACATCCCATAAATAATATCGAAAAAACTTCTATCCTTAAACAATACTAACTTATGTCCAACATAATCCATTCCAATCTTTAGTCCTATCCATAATACTGCAGTCCATTCTCATAACATAGTGAAAACGATTACCTGAGATTTAATACCATCGTTGATCCCCATATATCATAAGATATATCTTGTTGGACACATTCCAAACATTCAAAGGCCTTAATCTTGTACTCTCTTGAATACCCATTGAACCTTAGTGAAAACCTGAATGCAGTTAAAAGTTAACACTTTCCACATACCAAAATCCTCAAAATTCTATATACTCAAACCATGATATCACTTAGTCCTTATATCAATCATGAGCTCATGAATACTGTTAAACATTTCATTTTCTCGTTTTCCCTTCATTATGCGCATAATATCTCAATCACTTTGAATACCACATTAGACCAATACATAAATATTCCAATATTCCAAGATACAACATTATTTTGGAATCCCATTACATAAACACTTAATCATTCCACCACATCGTTGTCATATTCAACATTGCCAATAGTGATCGCATGTGACGTCCCTTTGTCCTTTGCCTTAAGCGGTTGCTCATGTCGATCATCACTAACCCTTGGATTAGGGCATTTATTGGCATAATGTCCCATCTCCTTGCACTTGAAGCATTGAAGTGTTGGTTGTGCGTTCTCTGCAGTGTTTGCTTTATTCACATCATTAGAATCCCTTTTTCCATTACTTCGACACTCAGCTGCTCGATGACCTTCTTTTCCACACTTAAAACATTTTCTAGTCCCTTTAAGACAATCTCCACCATGCTTCTTTCCACACTTTGTGCATAAGGAAACATTCATCTTCTTTTCACCATTATTCTGAGTTTTCTCCTTGAACTCCATCTTTCGTTTCTTGTCAAAACCGTGAGATGGATATGTAACACCAACTTCCATTTCTACCTTGATAGCACAACGCAAAATTTCTTCATATCTACTGAAGTCTCTTATAGCTAATGCCCTTCGAAGACTTGGTTTTAAGCCACTGAAAAATCGATCAACTTTACTTTCAGGTTGGATGATAATGCCAGATGCATACCTTGCAAGTCTTGTAAAATTCGCTTCGTATATACCAACAGATTCATCATCCTTTTGCTTTAGTTCAAGAAACTCCTTCTCCATCTTTGTTCGAAGAATACGAGGGAAGTACTTACTGAAAAACAAGTTCTAGAACTCGTCCCATTCCATGGAATCAATTTCATCTCTTTGCCTCCTATTCTTGATAAGATTCCTCCATTGATCAACTTCACCTTCCAAACGATATACTGCTAAGATGACTTTATCATGTTCAGAACATTGAAGAACTGAAAATATCTTTTCAGTAGTACTAATCCATTGTTCAGCAACTAATGGATCAGTAGACCCACTGAAAGAAGGCGGACGCTGCCTCATGAAGGATTCAACAGAATGTTGCTCCTTCCTTTGCTCGTTTGGAAGTCTTGCATGATTCATAGCTTGAGAATGTTGTGTGAGCATGGCTACAAGATTTTTCATTCCAGCTCCCATATCGTTTGGTTGCTCAGGGGGACAATCATTGCATTGTCCATTGCATTAATCAACACGATTCCTTCGGGTTCCATCCATCGTCTAAAATCCCAAAAGAATAGTGTGAGAGGCAAAAATCATGCTAGGGAAAACAACATAATAAAGGGGTAGTACCCTCAATATCTAACATCTTAGGTTAAATTCGAAGATCGTTAGCACATTTCTAGGACTATAACCTATACGTATACTTAACCTTAGAGACATCCCTAGACATACCTTAGAAATATCTCTAGGGATCTCACTAACGTTTTCGCATCCTAGTTTCCAAAGGTTGACTAAACCTTTTCTCTAATACCAACTGTAGAGACCCGTATCTTGACGTACATGGACATTACATTAAATTTGCGGAATACTTAGTACATAACAAAAACACACACACAAGGACCGTAATAGTTTAGTGTCTTTGGAAACTCAGAATATAATCTTCTAATCGTGGTGAAAGATCTTCAACATCTCCCAT
Organism: Viscum album; assembly: GCA_963277665.1. Taxonomy (NCBI): domain Eukaryota; kingdom Viridiplantae; phylum Streptophyta; class Magnoliopsida; order Santalales; family Viscaceae; genus Viscum; species Viscum album. Next base: position 1,533,458,348 of record OY728160.1, on the reverse strand, counting down.
AAAGATCATCTTTTTTTATACCTAAAACCTTTCTTTATATCCTGGGGAAAAGAAAACATAAAAGGGTGAGCTCAAATGCTCAGTAAGGGTAAACAAAAGAAATATCAATCACATCATATACATAAGCACATAACTTTTGGAAATCTTAACCTGTAAAAGAGATCATAATTTCATAACATGGGGTAAATCATGGCAGTGAAATGTAATCACAATAATCATAACATAAAACATGAAACTTTGTGGCATTCACACATAATCATAGAGAATCATTTCTTGTTAGTCAAGACTAATTGCCAAGACTGTCTTAGTGGACAAAGTCCCTTTCTGAATCGAGTAACCCTCGTTTCAGTCCTGTTTCACTGAACCGGTATAACCTACCGTTCCAGCCCTGTCTATCTCATGAGATATAAAATCATTACACAATGCATTGGAGGGAGATATAGGTCCCACCCATCTCATAATTAATCCTTTCTTATATGTGCCACATAATCATAAATCATACATCATCGCATAACACATGTAACAAAAATGGGATTCTTGAAACATCATGACATCATAAAACAAATCATATAAGGTAAATGACTTCATAAAAATAATTCCCTCAAAACATAATCAAATCAATATAATAATAGGGATAAAAACAGAACCATATATTATCTTAGATGGAAAATAATTTTGATAAAACATTTGAACTCCATTCTTGAGGAAAATATCCTTTCTTCTTCAAAAAAATTTTTTCCTTTCATAACATGTCATAAAACTTTAAAATAAAAGAAGTTGATTAAAAATAAACTTTAAAACTTTTAAAGGAAGCTTCTTGGAAATAATGTGTAAAAATCCATTCATGTCGTATAAGTTAAAAAAACATTCTTTGTACTTTTGTCGGAAAAGTCAAAAAGTACCTCGTACGAAAAACGACAAAAGATTCCTTTCATATTCTTTACTAAAAACTCACCGAAGGGTAAAATTGGATTTAAAAAAATTTTAGGTGGATGGAAGTAATATTACATATTGATTAAACATGGATGTGGATGATAAAATACACCCCAGTAAATACTTACGAATAAACAATCTCGGATAAAAATGAGATTGTGATATTTCCCTTACCTTATGTCCGACTTGCTTTGTAAGTGTCTGAACCTCCTGTATAATGATTTAAATCATGTTATTGACTTATTCCAGAATCATATTAATTGTTATGATATCATATATGGTCATATTATTAGCTTCTTGTTAGTAATATTTCATTGTTACTTGTTACTCGGGTCTTTATAACTTTTTGTTCTTATGCGTGTTTTGTCGAATAAATTCTTATTCTTATCTTTAGGTTATAGATAATTCATTTACAGAATGGTATTAGTGTAGTATATACCATATTCATTCATTCAATTCATTTATATAATTATTATGAAATGAAGATCATGTAGAACGAGTCGCATCACATCGTGGAGACTGTATTCCGTACGTACGCACGAGTGATGATATCGTTCCTATGATCGTGGAATTGTATTGGAGTATATATATATATATATTATTTCAGTATCAATATTACTTCATAATAATAATATATAGTTACTCATTACACCATTGTACCCATCCTTGTAAGGTGATGGTGGAAAATTAGATTACACCACGGCGTGGAGACGGTATTCCGTACGTACGCACGCGCGGTGATTTCATTTTTCCGTAGGATGGATAGAAGGTGAATTAGGGTTGTTTAATATTTATAATAACATATCAGTATGTAAGTAATACTGATGTTATTACTTTATCATGAAACAACTAAATAAGAAGAAGTTGAAGAAGAAAGAAATTGAAAAGATCGGTAATGGATATTACCTCTTCTTTGGAATGCCTCTTTGAATCCTCCACTTAAGGAACTAAGATTGGTCTTTGGAGAAGACCAGGACCTCTAGGATTATTCTAGGGAAGTGGAGAGGAGAAAATGGCAGGGGTTGGCCGAGCTTGAGTGCTCAAATTGGTGTGAGGAGGAGGGGGAGGAGGTGCCCTTTTATAAGGGAGGAGAGGGGCACCTTAGGAATATCTCAAAATATTATTTTATATTAAAGTCAAAATCGGTTAATAATGGTTCCAAAGGGTCTTATTTCGAAGATAAAGTGGGGATGGGTCGAAATCCTATCAACCAATAGGATTTAGACAAGTTTAGGGTATTATTTTAACCTTATCAATTAGATTTAACTCTAAGTTAATTAATTTAACTTTTACCGTGTCTTTTTGTTTTCTTTCACTATATGGTTAATACACTTACTATAACATGCAAAACGAACACCAAATTGTTTATTATTAATATATATATCCTTATATAAGTCATTTGGCGGAACCTTAGATTTTTAGGAATACAATAACAATTAATAATATAATATTTTATTTAAAAACTATTTTGTGTCAATTTTGACACTATTTGATATATGATTTTTGTGAAAGTCATAACAGAATTATATGTTCGAACCAAGCTGATTAAATCAACATTAATATATCATAGTAACCTAGAAAATTAGTGGAATTCATAAAAAGTCTCAAATTACATTCATTTGAGCATTTATAACATCAATTATGTTAATATTTCCTTAAAAGGGTAATTACTGCATCATCGTTGTGTCATAAATAAATTAATTTATTTAAAGTCTAAAAATTATAAATAAAATATAATTATGTAGGAAATCTTTTTATCTTTCTAATGAATATTTATAGTCTAATTTATCTTATGTATAACCCCATATTAAAAATGTTTTAGTTATTAAACTTTGATTTTAACTATTTTAACTATTCATTAAATAATATAATATTAAATGTCATAATCTAATCCAAGTGGACCTAAATGGTCATATTATATTCATAAGGTTGTTTTTGGTCGAATTACACTTATCCAATAGAATTAGGACATGTGTTAGGGTAATAGTAATATCATATTTACCCTTAGTTACCCTATTTACTATTAACTGTGGTAAAAAAAAGTAAAAAGTTACTATTCACCAAAAATTATTTTCATCTCATTGAACCACATTTTACTTACTGACATCAACCGTGTCTCTCGGATTTTTGAAATTCCATTCACAGAAGCGGTAAAATTAAGATTTATGAAGAAATTAATTTTTTTAACTACCACTTAGTAGTTTCACTATTCATCAAAAATTGATGTTTTTCAGAACAATGCCAAAATTTCATCCTAAGCTATATTTCATATTCCGAATTCAAAAATGAAGTCTATTTTACCAAATTCATAACATAGAAGTTGCATTAATTAATTTTATAATTAAATCCCGCTGTTAAAACAAATAGCGTGTTTTTAAGAAACAATATCTATCAAAAGATTGACACTTGTTTATGTCTGGTTTAAATGTGCAATTACATCCAATGACCAACATTGTATTAAATTGTAAAAATATATTATAAATATACTTTAAAACTACTCCAATTAATAATTTATCACTATTAATTATTTCGATTAAAAAAGTTGTTTTTTAATTATAATTTAGTAATTTTCACTTTTCATCAGAATATGAAAGTTATCCGAAATGTACCAAAATTTCACCTTAGGCTAAATTCGATACTTCGAATCCAAAAATGAAGTTCATTTTGAAAAATAAGATTTACAGAATTTTAAAAAGTGGTTATTACTATTCATAACGGCTAGTTTTAATAACATTTTAATAGCATATCGCTGTTTAGTGAAACTCATTATTGCGTACTACACACGCTATCGAGGAAGGTCGCGATTGCGTGTAATGCAAGGAAAGTAAAGGATGTATGTTGTGCAAGCTCCTTTTGGTGTAGCGTACAACACAAGACATTAATAAAATTAAAAAGAATATTTTTTTATAAAATATTGGGCTGTTACACCTATGATCTAGCTACCCAAACATCAACCCAAGACACATGTGGGACTAGGTCACCACGCCCATGAGGAGGCCTAGGTAGAACCAGCCCGCAGGAGGCCGGGCCGTGTATAAGCCTGAGCGACACGGAGGTCATGCCCGCGCAGTGTGGGTGCTAAAGCCCGCCCGAAAAAGCATAGTGGCCGCTAGAGCACGCCTGCAGGTGAACTGGTGTGGGGCGGCACTAGAGGGGGGAGAGGAGAATTCTGAACCAAGGATGGGAGGAGCTGGTTGTTAAACCGTGCAAGAACTGTGGCACATTTCTATGTGGGACATGTTTTTAAAGACGCAAATCTAATCCTGGCCACTCATCTAATCGCACGCTGATATGAATCGTCTGATGCATCTCTCCATGCCTCATTATAATCTTGACCGTCTGAGATCATCAAACCCCGATCCAACGGCCGTGGGGTTGTCTTCAACCTCCCACCGGCTGAGGGTCACCCTACATTTCCTTCCGTGATCCAGAGCCTCCCAAGCAAGGGATATGGAGCTCCCGGACACCTCTGATGAACAAGAACCCTCAATGATGGCCGTTTTGAAGAACTGAATACATGAATGCATTAAAAGTGGATTGCATGCAACGAAATGAAGAAATTCAAACAAGGCTGAAGCAAATGGAGTTGTGAGGTAGTGTATTCGTGCATGGACAGAACAGGAAGAAGCCATGCATCTGTTCAAAAACGTATGAACTTGATGACCGTGCACAATGAAGAAACCCGTGCTGAACAAAGAAGAAAAAAAGATTTGATAAAATCGTGAAATCCCAAAGGTTGCGGGAAATCAAGATTTTCTTAAGAATGAAAGATCCCATGGTTGAAAAGTAAAAAGGAATCAACCGGGATTCTAGCATCCCGTGTTCCAAATTTTTTTAAGCTGAAGATCTCGGGCATTAAAAAGCCCGATATTCATGGATCTTGATCCGCCTCCTTGCCTAACAAATAAGAACCCCAACGAGAAGAATGATGCTGCCTCCCGGACATTCAAATGCTTCTGTTTAAAAGAAAAACAGAGCATCTTTGAAGAGGAGAACTGCACAACCACTACCGTGAAGGAGAACTACGCATCCCTTGCGCGAAGGAAGAGGCCGAGTTAAGCCACCTTGTGTGATACCATTTGTGCGACAGGAAGAGGCCGAGTCGTGACACCCTGTGCGTCCCTTTGTGCGACAGGAAGAGGCCGAGCCGTGTACCTACGTGCCTTCTACCCACGGAACCTATGCGGCAGTAGGTATTCTGTACACTTGCACGAAGAGTTGAAGACCTCCTCGTGCCAACCTTAAGCGAAGGAGAAGTGGTCATCGACCACGTGAAGAGTATGGCCGAGGCATTGAGGAAAACCGTGTTGTCATTAGGCACACACGAAGAAGTATTAAAGTACCTACGCGGTAGAAGAGAGGAGAAGTCTTGTACGCTCTCCTTTTAAGTGTGTGCAGGTGAAGATAAGACCACACACGGTGTGTGTGCGTAAACAAGGAAGATCACACCCTTTGAGGTCTGTGTGTGTGTGCAAACAGGAAAGGCCACACCCACTTGGGTTTGTGTGTGTGTGCACGAGATTAAGATGGAAGGACGTGTGTTCAAAGTGGAGAGGAAGGGCACAACATATCGTGTTTTCATGTGCACAAAAGGAGAGGAAAGCCACACCATCATTGAGTGTGTGTGTGTTCAAAGAAACAAGAAGTTTTTAGCCCTGTATGTGCACAAGTGAATGAGGCCATACCTCTTGTGTGTGCCAATGTGAAGGAAGAAGATGCATGCATGTCCATGCATGTATGAATAAGTGAACAAGTGGGTGAACACCTTGGGATGAAAAAGTGAAGGAGAATTTCACACTAAAGAACAAAACACAATTTGGTGTGTGTGAGAAAGAATAAGAGAGTGTGACTCTAAGAAGAAGGTGTCTGAGCTAAAAGAGATTACACCCTTTAAGGGTTTATCACACCAAGAAGAAAATAAGAGAGCATGTTTTCATGCATGCACATGCACACGTAAACAAAGTTTAAATCTGTGTTTGTGCATTTGAGAAGTCCAAGAACAATGGTTCTTGAATATATTTCACATTACATGCCAGTCTTGCATGAATATTGAGAAACCAAACAATTAGTGCATGAAGATTAAGAGATTCCATGTAATCAGTGCATGAAGTTGAATTGAAGAGAGACTGAAGCCAGACTGAAGTAAAAGAAATCATTCATCTGAGTTTTCAGTAGTTGATAAGACCAAGAGTATTGAGTGAGCATACTTAGTGCAATAACATATGTTCCAATCATGATTCTTGAAGACAGAGGTCGGGTCTTCTTTAGAAGAAGGAGATAAATCCCAAGAATAGAAGAGGAGTCTTGATCCCACATTTGATCAGAATAATTGAGGAAGGCCAACAGACCTTATCCAAGGTTGTTGAAGACTCTTGAAGAGCATTAAAATAAGAAGAGATACTTGTGTGACTCGAGGAGCCAGGATAAGACCCCCTGTGAGACTCAGGGTGGAGAAGTCTTTGGTGGAAGATGAAGCAGGCCAGTGGGACTCTGGTAACACTATAGGATGCAGTATAAAGAACCTCATGTGGGACTCAGGAGAGATATAGTGTAACTCTATATCAACCAATGTAATTACTAACAAAATTATAGTGGAGAAACCATGTTGGGGCCTTTAACCAACATGGACAGGACGTAGGACTTTGGAGCTGAAACTTGTAAATCCTTGTGTCTTGTGACTTTACATTTACTGGATCACACAAGGAAAGGCTGATAGATACAAGAAGAGTGGATTTAGGCCTTAAAAATCTATATAGGTTTAATTGATAAAGAATCAATTAGTAAAAAGTTTAAAAGGATCACGGATTCACCCCCTCCCCCTCTTAGTGATCAAACTGATTCGGGCACTTCAATTGGTATCAGTGGGAGGTTGCCTCTAAAATATCCAATGGAGTATTTATGAAGTGCAGATTTGAGGAAATGAGAAATCACCCTCAAATTGAGATATCTTCCAAGAATTGGAAAAATATAAATAAGAAACAGTCCAAGAAGATGAAGAAGAAGGTTGCTACTAAAAAAGAAACCCCTTCTATTGAAGGTAATATAAAAGTCACAATAGATGAAAATTCCTTTTATCACTCTTCTAATGAATCTTGATCTAGATGTTAGGATGATGGAACAATCAACGATCTTCTAAATGCACTCAAATATCATTAGATGATAGTCCCCACGAAAGTGGAAATGTGTTTTGCTACAATTATCCATGATCTTCAAGTAGAAAAATTACAGCTAGTAGAAGAAGCCAATTCTATTGAAGATCAATTGGCAAGAAGGGTTGACATAACCAACACTCTCACAAATCTGGTGAAGGATAAAGATGAAACCATTTCCCTTTACAGTGAAAGAATTGATGATGTTGGTGAATAATGGAAAAGAAGCATTTGTGAGAAAGAATTCATTGAGATAGAGTTTAAAGAAGTTTTCCATACACTGGAAAAGAGGCATAGAGTTTCAATGGCTGTCAAAGATACTCAACTAGAAGACAAAGTAAAAAAGATAAAGGATCTTGACAATTCATTGGAAGATATAAATAAGGTGCATGAAGACCATATGACACAACTGAAAGAGAACTGGGAAGGATATCTAAGACTTGTTGTGGATGAGAAGAACTCTCTCAGCATGAGATGCTTAGGACTATAGGTTATATTGAAAAATAAGCAATCAACCAAAGAAGAAACCTCCGAACCAGCTGGATGTAGAAATTTTTCCACTCAAGTTTGCATTGAGAAGGATGATTCCAAAAGAAGGACATCCTCTAATGAAAGGGAAGCATCTACCAAGAAGAAGGTATCAACCATCCCATCTTATACTAATGCTTCTAAATGTGATTCCACAAAAATTGCAGCATGGAAGAGTAACTCTAAACATATATGGATGAAGAAGATGAAGAAAGAGAGATCTCCTGAAAAGACACAAAAATTCAAGAGAACGACCCAATAATCAGAAGAAGTCAAGAAGACAAGATTTGTAGGTCAATGTTTGTGCGGAAACAGGTATGGGCATTGTGCAATATATTGTTGGTACAATTCACTAAATGAAAAAGAAGAAAGGAAGCCCATGCCATGGGGGAGCAATCCAAAGAAGAAGAAGCAACATCCACAGGTGCAGAAACATCTGTTTACTGCAAACTGATTTGGAATGTTTGATAAAATCTGAGGTGTATGCACAAGTTGTCACAAGAATGATAAATACCTATCTCCAAATGTTTCCAAAGCTAAAAAGAAGAGAATATCACAGAACCTATCTATGAAAAAAAATTATCCTTGGTAATCCAGCAAAATAATGTAGAAAATTCTCCCAAGATGATTTTGAAAAAGAAAGAGAAGTCCTTGGATTCCAAATTCATGAAGGGTGATGCATCCAGAAGGACCACCAAGAAAAAATGCTTCAACTGCAGAAAGAAAGTTCATTACAAGGAGCTTTGTAAACAATCCATGGAACTAAATAGAAGCAAACTGCACTCAAAAGGACAATCAATCCAGAAGAATAATAAGGGTTTGATTGAAAATAAATGGCCTAAGAAAGGTAACATAAAAGCATCAAAGGAACGATGTGGAACACCCAAATCTGAAGCCTCACTTCCAAATGACATATTAATCATCTGGACAGAAGATTTTTAATGAATGAGAAAGCAAGAAAATTCATAGGCCAAAGTTTGTGAGAAAGAAAAAAAAAGATTTCACATGAAAATGAATTTCTATGTGTGAGGTGCAATAAAGCTGGTCATATTAGTAATAAATGCATGACACTCATTCCTGCTCAAAAATAATTCTTCATGAGAATGAAGATTACACCATGAGATTTTAGTGCTCAGAAGGCACTTAGAATGAATGGACTCACACACAAAGAAGTTGAAGAGGTGTTAAGATCCACACCTGCACAAACATCATTGATGTTCAAATGTGCAGGTGTGAATAATGGAGAAAGTGGAACATCTCAGTTGATAGAATCTTTACAACATTGTTGTTCAAACTGATGAACAAAGGAGGTTCTATCTTATTCCCTAATCACTGTTATATACATGTTCATACATTTTAAGGAATTAAATATGATGATCACTATCAAATTAAGAATGGTATGGACAAAATGGAGTGCACCCCTTGAGGGGGAGCTAATCAAAAGAAGATGATTTTTTGAAATTCATATCATTATGTGAAAAATGAAGGTATTCAAATCACTCATTCATCCCATGTTTCATAATTGTATTTAACATGTCAAATAAGGGGGAGTGTTTGATTGAAGTCAAAAGGATGAAAGGGGGAGCTTTATCTTTGCACCTGAACTTTCTAATGAGTTTGGTGAAGTATGTGTAGGATTTAGTAATTCATTGATATATCTGAAAATGTTCAACCCCTTGAAGCCTATGCATGATCTAAAATGTATAGTGAATTGTGGAAATAATTGAATTCCTTGGTTACGTCACTCTTGTTTTCTACACCGGGTTAGCCCAAGTAGACTTAGAGATGATTTACTAAACGCTCTTTGATAAAGTGAACTTTTGACATCATCCCTCTCTTTGTGATTTTCAAGAAGATTCTATTCAAAGGGAGGAAGAAATATTTTGAAGAGAACCACACCACACCTTTGCATTTGGTTGCCAATAAAGGGGAGAAAAGTTGGGCACATATATTGACCCATTCATATGTGCTCTAGTGATATTGACAACAAATACAAAGTGGGAGATTGTTGTGCACTGTGTGGAATTTTTTGTCAATAAGGTTTCAATGATTGAATGGATGACAAGGAGTGTCAATATGTGAATGATAGAGGATGTGATGGTGATGGTGATGTTGTTAATAAGATGTCAAGGATTTAATGAATGACAAGGTGATGGTGGTGATTGGAAAATGGTCATGGTAATGAGAAGCATGTCACATAGGAGAATAACTAAGTGGAATTTGAGGTAATGGTTAAATGATTATCCATACTAAATCAGATGATTGTTGAGCTGATCTTAAGTTCAATGAACTTGTATCAAGCAGATAAAATGTCACAACATTGTTAGAAGTCCATGCATTGTCTTCACAATGAATGAGGTGATAAAGAAGTTTCATCCACTATCACTAAGTGGATGAGGAATGAAGAAGGGATCCATCCACAACCTCTAAGTGGATGAAATGAAAAGATGAACCATCCACAGCTACTAAGTGGATGAAGTGGTTTGAAGAAGACCATGCACTATCTCATAGTGCATGAGGATTTGAAGATGATCTAACCACATCTATGATTGGATCAAAGAAGAACATTGAAGATCAAGTGATTTATGAATAATGGTTGATAAAGATACTTGAGAGATTCTTGGGTATTCTATCTCCTAATAGGAGAAGGAGAAGAGATGTTAAAGAAGATATATGGAATTCTAATGATGAATAGGAGGGGAAGAAGAGAAGAATGGCTTGATGTACACTTGTTCCTACTTGGTAATTTAACGGTGTATACAAGAGGAGCTTATTCAAAAAATGGGGCCTTCCTACGAGCTAGCTACCAAAGCATAAACCCAAGGTACATGTGGGACTAGGTCACCACGCCCATGAGGAGGCCTAGGTAGAGCCAGCCCGCAGGAGGTCGGGCCGTGTGTAAGCCCAAGCCACGTGGAGGTCAAGCCCGCGCAGCGTGGGCGCTAATGCGCGCCCAGAGGAACATAGTGGGTGCTAGAGCGTGCCCGCAGGAGAACCGGTGTGGGGCGGCACCGGAGGGGGGAGAGGAGAATTCTGAACCGAAGATGGGAGGAGCTGGTTGTTAAACCCTGCAAGAACCGCGACACGTTTTGATGTGGGACATGTTTTTAAAGACGCAGATCTAATCCTGGCCACTCATCTAATCGTGCACTGATCCGAACCGTCTGATGTATCTCACCACGGCACATTATAATCTTGACCGTCTGAGATCATTAAACACCGATCCAATGGCTGTGGGGTTGTCTTCAACCTCCCACCAGCTGAGGGTCACCTCGCGTTGCCTTCCGTGATCCAGAGCCTCCCAAGTAAGGGAGATGGAGCTCCCGGCCACCTCCGATGTACATGAAGCATCCATGATGATCGTTTTGACTAACCGAATACATGCATGCATTAAAAGTTGCATGCATGCAACGAAATGAAGAAATTCAAACAAGGATGACGAAAACAGAGTTGTGAGGCAGTGTATTCAAGCTTGGAAGGAACGGGAAGAAGCCATGAAAGCGTTCAATAACGCATGCACGTGAAGACCATGCACCATGAAGAAACCCACACTGAACAGAGAAGAAAAACAAGATTTGATAAAATATTGAAATCCCAAAGGTTGGAGGAAATAAAGATTTAATTAAGAACGAAAGATCCCGTGGTTGAAAATGAAAAAGGAAACAACTGGGATTCTAAAATCTCGTGTTCCAAATTTTGAAGCTGAGGATCTCGGGCATTCAAAATCCCGATATTCGTGGATCTTGATCCCCCTCATCACCAAAAAAATAAGAAGCCTAACGAGAAGAATGCTACTGCCTCCTATACATTCAAGTGCTTCTGTTTAAATAAAACAGAGAATATTTGAAGAGGAGACCCACACAACCACTATCATGTAGGAGAACTACGCATCCCTTGCGCAAAGGAAGAGGCTGTGTCGATCCACCCAGCACACTCCCCTTTGTATGACAAGAAGAAGCCAATTCGTGACACCCTCTGCATCCCTTTGCACGATAGGAAGAGGCCGAGCCGTGCACCTGTGTGCCTTCTGCCCGAGGAACCTACGTGGTAGTAGGTATTCTGTACAATTTCCCAAAGAGTTGAAGACCTCCTCAAGCCAACCTTGCATGAAGGGGAAGTGGCCCTCGGCCATGTGATGAATTTTTCTGATGAATTGATGAAAACCGTATAGTCTTTAGGCACACACGAAGAAGAAGTGAATTACCTACGCAGTAGAAGAGAGGAGAAGGCTTGCACGCTCTCCTTTGAGGTGTGTGAAGGTGAAGAGAATACCACGCACGGTGTGTGTGTGTACAAAAAAGGAATATCACGCCCATTGAGGTGTGTGTGTCTGAAAACTATCAAGGCCACACCCACATTTGTTTGTGTGTGTGTGCACGAGTTAAAGAAGGAAGGCCCTGTGTGCAATGTGGAGAGGAAGGGCACAACATATCTTGCTTGTGTGTGCACAAAAGTAGAGGAAGGCCACACCATCTTTGAGTGTGTGTCTATGAATAAAAACCTGAAGGTCATAGCCCTGTATGTGCACAAGGGAAGGAGTTCATACCTCTTGTGTGTGCCCAAGTTAAGGAAGAAGATGCATGCATGTCCATGCATGTATGAATAAGTGAGAAAGTGGGTTATCACCCTGGGAAGAAAAAGAGAAGGAGAATTTCACACTAAATAACAACACACAATTTGGTGTGTGTGAGAATGAATAAGAGAGTGTCACTCCAAGAAGAAGGTCTGTGTGATAAATGAGATTACACACCTTAAAGGTTTATCACACCAAGAAGAAAAGAGGAGAGAATTCTTGCATGGATGCACATGCACATGTAAACAAACTTTAAATCTATGTGTGTGCATTTGAGAAGTCCAAGAAAAAAGGTTCTTGAAGATATTTGAGATTCCATGCAAGTCTTGCATGAATATTGAGAGGCCATGCAATCAGTGCATGAAGATTCAGAGATGCCATGTACTCTATGTAGGAAGTGGAATTGAAGAAAGACTGAAGCCAGACTGAAGTTAATGACATCATTCAACTGAGTTTTCAGTAGTTGATAAGACCAAGAAGATTGAGTGAGAATACTCAGTGCAAGAACATATATGTCAATCAAGATTCTTGAAGACAGAGGTCGGGTCATCCTTAGAATAGGGAGATAATGCCCAAGCAATGAAGAGGATTCATGATCACCAAATTTGATTAGAAGAAGTGATCAAGGACAACAGACCTTATCCCTGGCTATTAAAGACTCTTGAAGAGCTTCAAAATAAGAAGAGCTACTTGTGTGACTCGAGGAGACAGAAGAAGACCCCCTATGAAACTCAGGGTGGAGAAGTCTTTGGTGGAAGCTGAAGCAGGCCAGTGGGACTCTGGTAACACTCTGGGATGCAGTATAATGAACCTCTTGTGGGACTCAGGAGAGATACAGTGTGACTGTGTATTGACCATTGTAATTAATAACAGAATTATAGTGGAGAATCCATGTTGGGGCGTTTAACCAACATGGCAAGGACATAGGCCTTTGGAGCTGAACCTTGGAAATCCTTGTGTCTTGTGACTTTACATTTACTACATCACTCGAGGAAAGGATAAGAGATACAAGAAGAGAGTATCGAGGCCTTTATAAGCCATAGAGGTTTAATTGATAAAGAATCAATTAGTAAAAAGTTTAAAAGGATCACCGATTCACCCCCTCCCCCTCTCAGTGATCACACTGATCTGGGCACTTCAGTTTTTTAGAGTGAGTGTTTGAATTATTTTTGGCCCGATGATTTATAGTTTTTTAGGGATGGAATTTTATTGTTTTTAGGGATGATAGTCAAAGGTTATTTGGATGCAAGTGTTATATTTTTTTTGTGGGTGAGGGTCTAGGGTTTTTGGGGGCCTATGGTTTAGGGTATTTTGAGGAAGATGGTTTAGTGTTTCTTATGGATAACATTTTTGGGATTTTTGGGGAATAGGGTTTAGTTTTTTTTGAAGCCATGGGAATAATATTTTTCTATGTGTTTAGGGTTTTCATGGGAAGAGTGTATATGGTTTTTTGGCTGACGGTTTAGGGTTTTTTGGGGTGATGGTTTATGTTTTATTGTGGGAGAGGGATTATGGTTTGTTAGGATTGAGGTTTTTTTGAAAGAGGTTATACTGGTTTTTTTGAACTAGGGTCTAGTGTTTTTTAGGGTAGAATGATTTTTTTAGTTTAGTGTTTAGGGTATTTTTGTGCTAAGGGTTGAGGGTTTATTGGGTAATAGGGTTGATGGTTTTTGGGGGTTGATGGTTTAGGTATTTTTAGGAATTGGATTTAATGTTTTTAATTGATTGAGTTGTAATATTTTCCGGGGTTGAGTCATTTTGGTTTTTATTTAACTATGATTATATTATTTTTTGGTGTGGTTGGTTTAGGGATATTTGGGGTCAAGGAATTTGGGTTTTAATGGGATGATTGTTTTTAGTTTTTTTTGGATAATGGTTTTGGTTAACTTGGGTATGAGGGTTTATTTTATTAAGGATGATGGTTTAAGGTTTTTCTGGATTGATGGATTACAGTTTTATATTGTTGATAGTTTATCATTTTTTCGGTAAGATGTTCTTTTTTGGGGAAGAGAGTTTATAATTTTTTCGGATGAGGGCATTAGGTTTTTGGGATGGGTATTTGGGTTTTATTTAAAATGAGGCTTTATTGTTTTTTGTGTTTTGGTTTTATATTTTCATGGGTCTGAGAGTTTACATTTTTTGGGGCTGATGGTTTTTTGTTTTTTGATACTGAGTGTTTAAGGTTATTATGTTTTTCTTTATTGGGTGTTTTGGTGAATAAGTGTTCAGTGATTTTTCGGGCCAAAATTTTATGGTTTTTGGGTGATGAGTTTTTAGGGTTCTCAAGGTTTTACAGTTGTGTGGTTTGTTTGAGCTGAAGGTATAAGTTGTATTTGGGTTTTTGTTTTAGACTTTTTAGGGATACAGATTTATAATTTTTCGGTTTTGATAGTTTGGAATATCTTGATGTGTTTTGATTATTTTTTTGGAATATTGGTTTAGGGTTTTTTGGAGATAAGGTTCAGGGTTTTTGGGGGCTGATGGTATCGTAATTTCGATTTTTTAGGGTTAATGGTTTTTTGGGGACTATAATATATAGTTTTTCGGGGAATGAGGTTATAGGTTATTTTATGTTAGGGGTTTAGAATTTCTTTTATTGAGGGTTTAGAGTTTTGGAGGCTATGGATTTAGGTTTTTTTTTGGGTTGAGGGTTTTGGGTTTTTTGGGGCTAATGGTTTTTTTGGGTGATGAAGTTATAGGGTTTTTTTGGGATGGATAATTTTTTGTTTTTTCGATGAGGATATATGGTTTTATGGAGTGAGGTTTTGTATTTTTTGAGATGAGGGTTTAGTATTTTTTGGTCCTGAGAGATTTCTGTTTTTTGGAATGGAAATTTAGAATTTTTTGACTCTGAATGATTTGTGTTTTTTCCAATGGGTTTTGGGTTTTCTGGGGAGAATTTATAGGGTTTTTGGGTGAGGATGATTTAGTGTTTTAGGAGGATGATGATTTAGGGTTTTTTATGGTTGTGGATTAGTGTTTTTTGAGGACGAGGGATTTTGTTTTTTTTGGAAGATATTTTTGGGTTATTTTTGCATAATGGTATAAGGTTTTTTAGGGTTGAGGGTTTTGGGTATTTGGGGGGAATAGTTGGGGTTATTTGGATCCAAGGGTTTAGGGTATTTTTTGCATCTGTATTTAGGGTTTTCTAGGCTGAGGGTTTAGTGTTTTTTGGAACCGTGGTTTTAGGGTTTTAGGGGGTGAGGTTTTAGTGTTTTTTGTGCATGAAGTCATAAGAATTTTTGGGAGGAGGGTTTTGAGTTACTTGGGTTTGAGGGTTTAGGGATTTTTGGTGCATGAGTTTTGGTTTTTTGTGGACAAAGATTAATATTTTTATGAACTAACAGATTATGATTTTTTAGGGAAATTATATCTGGGATTTTTAGGGCTGAATGTTTTGGGATTTTTTGGGATAAGTGTTTTGTGTTTTTTGGAGTAAGGATTATGGGTTTTCAGGGAAATGGATTTAGATATTTTAATGCTAAATGTTTAGGGTTTTTTTGGGACAATGGATTAGGGTTTTTGGGGATGATGGTTTTTGCATTTTGGGGCCATGGGCTTAGTGTTTCTAGGGGAAGAGGATTTTTTGTTTTTTTGTAGATAGAGGATTAGGGTTATTTAATTTTAAGTGTTTTTTTGCGTGTTTAGGTATTTTTTGGTTTGAGGGTATAAGTGTTTTTTTAAGGTTGAAGGATTATGTATTTTTGGGGCTAGGGGTTTATCATTTATTGGGGTTATAGTTTTTTTATTTTTAGTTCTAGAGGGAATAGGGTTCTTTGGGATCGAGTTTTTTGGGATATTAGGGTGGAGGGTACATGGTATTCTCATGATGAGGGATTAGGTTTTTATGGGTAAGAGTGTTTAGGGTTTTCTTTGAGATGAGGTTTTAGGGATTTTTAGAGGAGAGGGTTATGGGTTGTTGGGGCTGAGAGTTTAGGATTTTTGGGGATGATGATTTAGGCACATTTCTATATGATGGTTTTTGGTTTTTGGTGTTTGATGTTTCATGGTTTTTTTAGGATGAGGTTTTTGTTTTTTTTGGGAAAAGAGTTTAGGAAATTTTTGGAACAATGGGTTTTCTGATTTTTGGGGGTTGATCGTTTAAGAATTTTTGGATTCTTGGTTCTAGGGTTTTCTGGGACCGATGGTTTAGGGTATTATGGGGCTATGGGTGTATGGTTTTGTGGGAAAATGGTTTTTGGTTTTCATGGGCTATTGGTTTAGGAGTTTTGGTGATATGGTTTTAGTAATTTTTGGTGGTTGAGAGTTAGGGTTTTTTTAGTTCAGGTAATACGTTTTTTCTCTCTCAGGATTTAGGGTATTTTTTATAAAATGGAAGATGGTTTTTTGGGCTATGGGTATAAAATTCTTTACTAGTTATGGTATGGGGTTTTCTAGGGCCAAGGGTTAATTGTTTTTTAGGGTTTAGTGTTTTGGGTTTTTTGAGTGAGGGGTTAGGGTTTTCTAGTCCTATAGGTTTGTGGTGTTATAGTATGAGGGTTTCGGCTTTTTGAGGGATGAGGGTTTATGAATGTTCATGATTTATTTTTGTATTTTGGGTGATTATAGATTACTATTTGTTGGGGATTTGGGGTTAGGGTTTTTAGGGACCGAGGGTTTAGGGTTTTTTTGGGGATATTGTCTTAGGGTTTTTTGGGGATGAGGGTTTTGGGTTTTTGGGTGATAGGGGTTTGTGATTTTTTTGGGATAAGGATTTAGTGTTTTGGGGGGAAGTGATTTTAGTGGTTTGGGAGACGTGGGTTAGTCAATGATTATGTTAGAGCCTGTAGGGTTGTATAGGTCATGGGGTTTTTGTTTTTTTGGGTACAAGGTAGGGTTTGTTGGGGATGAGGGTTTGGGGTTTTGGGTTGATCAGGGTAAAGGGTTTTCTTCGCAGAGGATTTTTGGTTTTGGTGGGTCAAATTGTTTAGATTTTTTATTATAGAGGATTTGGGTTTTTTTTGGGAAGATAGTTTTGAGTTTTGGCGTATTATGTATTGGGGTTTTTCTGGGATGAGGTTTGTGTGATTTTTGTGGATGTGGATTTAGGATATTTTGGGTCTGTGAATTATTGGTTATTTTTTCTTCTTAGGGTATAATATTTTATGGGGCTTGGGGTTTTGGGTTTTCTGGGCGATGTGTTTAGTGGTTTTGGTGATGATGGTTAAGGGACTTTTGGTGGTTATTGTTTATTGTTTTTTTGGACTGATGTTTTAGGGGTTTTGGGGGATGTGAGTTTAGGTTTTAATGGGGTTTATGGTTTTTTTTCATTTGTGGTTCAGGGTATTGTGTTTTTTGGGAATGATATTTTGGTGAATTTTGTGCCATAGGCCTTTGGGTTTTTTGGGGACGAGAGATTATCCATTTATGTGGATGATCATTTTGGATTTTTTAAGGCTTTGTGTATAGGGTTTTGGAGATATGTGTTTGTGGTTTTTTGGAAGAGTGGTTGGTGTTTTATAAGGATGCGGATTTAATGTTTTAGGGAATTGGGTGTTTGGGGTTTTGGGGGGATGAGTGTTCGGGTTGTGGGGGATGATGATTAAGGATTTTTTTGGTGTTGAAGGTTTGGTGTTTATTGGGAAAAAGGGTTTAGGGATTTTGGGGGAAAGGTTATATGGTTTTTTGGGGATGGGGTATAGGGTTTTCTATGGATAAGGGTTTACGATGTTGTTGGTATTAGAATTTATGTTTTTTTATGACCATGGACTAAGGTTTTTTATGCTGATCATTTTGGGTTTCCTGGTATTAGGGTTTATAGATTTTTTAGGGATGGGGGTTTAAGGTTTTTTGTGGATGAGGGTTTATTATTTGGGGGTAGGGTGTGTTTATTTTTTCTTTTCAGGATGAAGGTTTAAGAGTTTTTTAATAAAAGTGATTAGGTTTTTTGGGGGATGTGAGTTTATGGTTTTGTGGGGCCAAGTGTTTAGTGTTTTTGTGGTGAGGTTTTAGGGTTATCTTGAGGTGATGGTATACAGTTTGATTGTGCTAATGGTTTACATATTGCTGGAATTGATGATTTATAATTCATTGGGGGTCAGGGTTTATGAATTTTTGGGCTTAGGGTATATGGTTTTTTGGTCGAGGGTTTAAGGATTTTGGGGGATACTGGTTTTGGGGGTTTTGAGGAATATAGTTTATGTTTTTAAGGATAAAGTATTATGGCCTTTTGGGGTTCAAGATTGTGTGTCTGTTATAGATGATGATTTAGGGTTATTTTGGGATGAGGTTCTAGCATTTTTTGGGACATAGGATTCCTGTCTTTTATGATTTAGATTTTATGGTTATTCGATCACGAATTTTTCTTTTTTCGGATCGGGACTTTGTGTTTTTTGGGATATGTAATTCGGGATTTTTAGAGATCATGTTTTAGGGTTTTTTTTACCGAGGTTTTTGGGGTTTTTATGTGTGTTTAAGGGTTTATGGGTTAGAGGGTTTTGGATTTTGGATTTTTCATGTTCTATTTTTTTGGTTTTTCTAGGTAGAGTGTTTTTGTATTTTGTGGATAATTGTTTAGATGTTTTTTGGATCATGATATAAGGTTTTTTTACTGAGGGTTGGTGGTTTTTTATAATAAGGTTAATGGTTTTTTGGGGATGAGGGTTTAATATTATTTTTCACCAAGGGTTTTATTTTTTTTGGGCTGATAGTATAAGGGTCATTGGGAATGAGGGGTTAGGGTATTGGGTAAGAGTGTTTAGGGATTTTTGGGGCTGAGGGTTTACTATATTTGGGAATGATGTTTTTGGGTTGGGGGGGCTAAGAGTTTAGGTATTTGTTGTACCAGGGGTTTAGTGTTTTATGGGGCTGGGGGTTTCGGATTTATTGGGGCCGTGAGATTAGGGTTTTTATGGTTTTGGGTTTAGGGTTTCATGGGGATGAGGGTTTAGGGTTTATTAGGGTTGAGGGTTTTCAATTTTAACAGATATTTTCTGTTTATTTGGGATTAGGGTTTACATTTTATTAAGTTGAGTGAATTCTGTATTTTTTGGAAAATGGTTTAGGGTTTTTTTATAGAACCCGTTCAGAGTTTCTGGGGGATGTATGTTTAGGATTTTTTCTGTGATGGGGATTAGGTTTTCTGGGTAAAGTGATTACAGTTATTTTGGGGCCTAGGGTATAGGGTTTTTTATGGTAAGGGTATAGTGTTTTTTGGGGGAAAGGTTTTAGGTTTTTTATTGCGAAGCGTTTGGGGAATTTTTTCCTGGCCTTTTTAGGATTTTTTGGGCACATGTTTTAAGGATTTTTCAGTGAAGGGGTAGGGTTTTTTAGTAATTATGATTTTGTATTTTTGGGGAAAGAGGGTTTTTTTTGGGCTAAGTAATTTGGGTTTTATAAGGCTGAGGGTTTAGGGTTTGATGGGGAAGTGGGTATATGGGTTTTTGGTTCCATGGGATTAGTGTTTTCCTTGGTATAGTTTTTAGTGTTTTTTAAAGCATTGGGATTTTTTGTGGACGAGGATTTTGGGTTTTCTAAAGCTGACAGTTTAGGGTTTTTTGGGTCAGAGGGATTGGGTTCTTATGGTTCCACGAGTTTTTAGTTTTCATAGACAATGTATTAATTTTTTTGGGGCCTATGGTTTATCATTTTCTTGATGTGATTTTTTCTGGTTTTTTAGCTATGGAATTTGGGTTTTTTGGGGCTCTGGGTTTATGTATTTCTGGAACTATAGATTTTGTATTTTTGTGGCCAAGGGTATATGTTCTTTTGGCTAAGGGTTTAGGCTTTATTGGGGCTATGGTTTTAGTGTTTTTTGGGCTTACGGTATGTTGTCATTTTTTTTTGAGTTTAGTGTTTTTTTTGTGTTAATGGTTTTTCATTTTTTGGGGTTTAAACCTCTTTTTGGTAGAGGGTTTTGGATTATTTGGGGATGAGGAGGTAGGAATTTGGGGGATGGAAGTTGAGATTTTATTTAGGCCAATATTATAGGTTTTTAGGGCCAATGACTTCATTGTTTTATTGTATTACTATTTTGGTTGATTTGGGGATGCTGATTTAGGGTTTGATGGGGGTGGAGGGATTAATTTTCTTGAGCTAGTGGTATGATTTTTTTTGGGGATGATTTTTTAGGAATTTTTGGTAATGAGGATTTTTGTTTTTATAAGTATTAGTGTTCAATGTTTTTTGGTGTTTAGTGTGTGTGATTATTGTTGTACGGGTTTTAGGGATTTCCGGGTAGTGATATTAGGATACTTTTTGGAGGAAGGATTAGGTTTTTTAGTGCTTTGGGTTTTCCGTTTCGTGGGATGGAGTGATTAATTTTTTTTGGTGTAGGGGTTTAGGTATGTTCATTAATTAGTGTTTTGGGGTTTTGGGGATGAGTATGTTTGGTTTTTTGTGGTTGAGGGTTAATGTTATTTTTGGGCCTATGTTTTATGGTTTTTTTGGTCTATGGTTTTTGGTTTTTTTGGGAAGAGGGTATTGGAATCATTAGGGCTAATGTTTTAGGGATTTGGGGGGATGATTGATTAGCATCTTTTGGGTCTGAGGTATTATTATATCTGGGGTTTAGGGTTTCATTTTATTTTGGGGTGGAGTGTTTAGGGATTTTGGGGTGGAGGATTATTGTTTTTTAAATGGTTTTTGTTTTTTTTTGGGATAAGGTTTTAGGGTTTTTATGGCTGAGGGATTTGTAAATTTTGGGCCCAAGGGATTAGTATTTTTTATGTAAGATGGTTATGTGTTTTTTGTGTATTTTTTTTTGGGTTTTTTATGTCAGGGTTTTAGTTTTTTTGTATGAAGGATATACGGTTTTTTTGGCACTAGGGAATAGGGTTTTTTTTGGAACTGGGGGTTCAAATTTTCTAGGGGATGATGGTTTATAGATTATTGGGAATGTAGGTTAATGGGTTTTTAGGGTGGGTAGTTCTAGGTTTTCTTCAGCTGATGGAATATGGTCTTTTGGTGAATGATTTTTGGGGTTATTTGGGGTCATGGGTTAAAAAAAAATTGGACTAAGGATTAAGGTTATTTGGGGTTGTGGGTGTAGGGTTATTTGGGTTTGTGGTTTTTCAGGTTGTTTGATGTGATGGATTAAGGTTCATTTTTATGATGTTTAGGTGTGTTTTATGGATGATGGATTATAGTCTGTATGTCTATGGTTTTAAAAATATTTAGGGTATAAATTTTAGGATGTTCATTGAATGAGGAATTTGGGTTCTTTTTGTTGATGTGGATATTGAATTAATTTGGGAAGAAATATTATTGTTTTTTGGGGTCTAGGATTAATTATTTTTTGGGTTGAGTGGTTATGGTGTTCTAGGATTCTAGATTTAGGGATTTTTTGGTCCTAGGATTTTAAATTTTTTGGGGATATGTTTTTAATGCTTTTGGGGTTAATGTTTTTTGGTTTTTTTGGGATAAGGGTTTAGGGTTTTTTTGGTATGATGTTTTAGGGTTCTTGGGGATCCAGAGTTTAGGATTTTTAGGGTAAATTGTTTTGGGATTCAAGAAATGATTGATAATGGTTTATTGGGGGAGAGGGTTTTTAGTTTTTTGGGGAATTTTGTTTTTTTATTTAGGACTTATTGATAAGTGGTTAATGGGTGAGGGTTTATGGTTTCTTTTAGCTGAGGGTTTAGAGTTTTTTAGGAAGGGGTGGGATTATGATTACTTCAGCCTAAGGATTTATGGATTTTTGGGACTAGTGGTTTAGGATATTTTGATACCAAGTGTGTAAGATCTTTTGGGGGTGAGGTTATAGGGTTTTTTGTGTCCTAGGTTTTCAGGATTTTTTTCGAGCAGATAGTTTATGGTTTTTTTGAATGAGACTATAGGGATTTTTGGGGTAGAGATATTAGGATTTTTTGGTTTCCAAGGGTTAAGGTTATTTTAGGCTTTATAGTTTAGGGTTTATTAGGGGTGAGGGATTAGGTTTTTTTGGGCTAGGGTTTTGGGGTTTCTTTTTAGGTCCAAACATTTAATATTTTTTTGGGGACGAGGGTATTTTTTGTGTCATTGTTTTTGGGTTTTCATGGGCTATGATTTTTTTTGTTGATGATGGATTATAGTTTTCTTGGGCGGTGGTTTTGGATATTTTTAGGGAAAGGGTTTATTGTTTTTTGTGGATGAGTGTATAGGGTTTTTTGAGTTTGATAGTTTAGGGTTTTTCTGGGTGGAGGGTTAACCATTTTTTGGTATTAAGGTTTTGGTTACTTGGGGATATGGGTTTAGTGATATTTGGGACTATAGGCTTAGGGTTTTTTTGGTAATCATTTTTAGGTTTTTTTGGATAAGGGTTTAGGGTTTTTTTAGGCTTAGAGTTTATGGTTTTTTATGGAATTTTTTTATGGTTTCATTAGGATAATTATCCTGGGTTTTTGTTTGATATAGGGTTCTGCATTTTTTGGAACATTGGTTTAGGGTTATTTGGGGCTTTGGGTTCTATTTTTTTGGGACTTATAGTTTTTTATTTTTTGGGGATAGGGGTTTTCATTTTTTGGGAGAGTTTTTAGGATTTTTGGGGTTGGGGGTTTAAGATTTTTTTTTTGGTTCTGGGCATTTAGTATCTTTCAGGGCTTCAGTTTTAGTGTTTTTTGGTGATAAAGATTTATAATTTGTTGGGGTTGACGGTTTTGAGTTTTTAGGGATGATTGGTTACGTTTTTTGGATGAGGGTTTTGGGTTTCTTTTTGTTCATGGTTTAGTGTTTTTTGTAAGGATTTAATGTTTTTGGGGGATGATAGTTTGAGGTTTATAGGGGAATTTGGTTTTGGGTGTATGGGGGATAAGGGAATCAAGTTTTATGTGGATGTTGGTTTCGGTTGTTTTTGTCTATGAGGGTGTAAGATTTTATGGAGATGAGGGATTTGGGGTTTTTAGGGAAGAGGGTGAGGGTTTTCTGGTTCTGATGGTTTGAGATTTTTTTAGATTGTTTAGGGTCTTAAGGGATAAGGGTTTAGATTTATTAAGATGAGCGCATAGGATTATTTTACATGTAGGGTTTATTGATTTTTTGGGAGGTGTATTTAGGGTTTTCATAGGGCCAAGGGATTATGGTTTTCTTTTGGAATAGTTTTTTAGGTTCTTGGGGCTGAGGATTTAGGGTTTGTTAAGGCAGGGATATTATTTTTTTTTGGGATAAGGGTGATGTTTTTTTGGGACCGATGTTTTTTTTATGGGTTTGATGTTCTGGGATTTTTTGGTGATGGGGTTTAGATTATTTTGGTTCAAGCATTTATGGTTATTTTGGGATGAGGGTTTAGGTTTTACCAATGATGATGAATTTTGGTTTTTTTTTTGGTTTAAATGTTGATGGTCTTTTAGGATGAGAGTTTTTGG
Source organism: Viscum album (assembly GCA_963277665.1). Lineage (NCBI taxonomy): Eukaryota > Viridiplantae > Streptophyta > Magnoliopsida > Santalales > Viscaceae > Viscum > Viscum album. The sequence goes on along the minus strand of OY728160.1, from coordinate 1,533,434,886 downwards.
ATTTTTCTTGGGCCAAGGGTTTATTGTATGTTGTAGATGAAGGTTTAGAGTTTTCCTTGGGTCAAGGGTGTAGGGCTTTTTTGGTCGATGGTTTTTGGGTTTTTAGGTCCAAGGGGTTAGAGTATTATGAGGCAAAATATTTAGTGTTTTATGTGGATATGTGTTTTGGGTTATTTGGTGCTGAGGGTTTAGGGTTTTTTATGACATAGGGTTTAGGAGTTTTGGGGAGGAAGGTTTAGGTTTATTTTTGGTGGCCATGTATTTTTTGTGTACTGGGGTAGAGGCTTTGGTATTTTTTTGGGGAAATGTGTTTAGGGATTTTAGGGTCTCAAGGTTTATTATTTTTTATGGGCAATAAATTAGTGTTTTGTGGGGTTGAATGGTGTAGGTGTTTTTGATTCATGAGTTTTGGGATATTTGTGGCAAAGGGTTTTGGTTTTTTTGGGAATGATTGTTTTGGGTTTTTTTGGGATGAGGGATCATGGTTTTTTTATGAGGTTTTTGGGTTTTATGGAAACCAATACAAGTTTTTTTGGGCTGAGGGTTTAGTATTTATTGGTAAGAGTCTTTCCATAATTTGGTGACTGAGGGTTAATGGTATTTTGGGGTCACAGGTTGTGTGTTTTTTGGGGCTCATCTTTTAGGTATTTTTATGCTGAGTATTTTGGGATTTTTAGGCTAAAGGAGTGGGGTTGTTTGTGGTCAAGATTTTGGTTTTTTTAATTGACGGGTTTTTTCACTAATGGTTTTGGGGTTTTTTTGGTCCATGATTTTATAGTTTTTTGGGTGCACTATTTTTGTTTTTTGGGGGGGTTTGGGTTTTTTTTGGCCTATTAATTTTGGGTTTTTGGGGATTTGTTTTTATGTTTTTTTTGTGATGTGGGTTTGTTGTATTTCTGTGCCGATGGTTTATAGTTTTTGAATATGAGGGTTTTGGATTTTTTGTGTCCACGGGATTAGGGTTTTTTGTGTGGAATGGTTTAGTGTTTTTTGGGATGATATTTTATGGTTATATGAGGCTGAGGATTTATGTTTTTTGGCGGATAAATGTTATGGGATTTTTTGGCCATAGGGGTTTCAATTTTTTTGAACAGAGTGATTTTAGATTTTTTGGGATGTGGTTTTTGGGTTTTGGGGGGAAAGGGTTTAAGGTTTTTCGGGGTTGAGTTTTCATGATTTTTTTGGCAGATTGGTTAGGGTCTGTTTGGGTAGAGGGTTTATGGTTTTTTTACGATGATGATTTAGGTATTTTGTGGATGATAGTTAAGTGTTTTCTATGGCTGATGTTTTTTTAATTTTTGAAGTAGTGGGATATTTTTTTTGTGGATGAGGTTTTAGGTATAATTAATTTTGAGGCTTTTGGGTTTTTTGGACTAATGGTTTAGGTTTTTTGGGCCATGGGATTATTTTTTAGGCTAAGGGGTTCTAGTTTTTGGTGGCTCAGTGTTAAGGTTTTTCTTGGGATGAGTGTTTAGGTTTTTTTTATAGCTGACTGTTTAGGGTTTTTTACGGTTATGGGATTAGTTATTTTCGGGGTGAGGATTTATGGATTTTTAAGGCCATGGGTTAATGTTTTTTTGGGTCTGAGGGTTTAGGATTTCGTAGGGAAACGTTTTTAGGGTTTTTTGGGATGAGAGTTTAGGGTGTTTATAGGAGACTATTTAGGGCTTTTTTAAAGTATTGAAATTTTTGGGTTAATAAATTATCTAATTTTGGGTTAGGGGGTTTAGTATTTTTTTGGGATAAGGGTTTAGGGTTTTGAGATGAGGTTTTAGGATATTTTCTGACATAATGTTTAGTGTTTCTAGGGGCTTAGGGCTTACCATTTTTTGGGGCATAGTGTTTTGTTTTCATAGTAGACGAGGGTTTAAAATTTTTTTTGGGATGAATGTTTAGGTTTTTTAGGGACATGGGATTAGGGTTCTTCGGGTGTGTTTTTCTGGTTTTTTTGGGCCATGGGATTAATATTTTCCAGATTGAGTATTTTTGGTTTTTTGGTATTAGGGTTTGGGGTTTTCTGGGGATGAGGGATTAGGGTTTGTGATGTTGAGGATTTTTTCTATTGGAAGAGTGTTTTGATTTTTTAAGTTTGTTCATTTAGATTTAATTTTTATTGAGGTTTTAGGGTTTTTTGGGTTTGAGGATTTCATGATTTTTTGGGTTTGGGGGATTTTGATTTTTTGGGTCCTATTGTTGAATGTTTTGTAGTGTCATGTTGTAGTGTTTTTGGGGAAATTGTATTTTCAGGAAAATGGTTTGGATATTTTTGGGACTTACTGTTTCAGAATATTTTGGGAAAAGGTTTTTAATTTTTTGTTTTGAGGTCTTGAGTTTTTTGAGGCATACAGTTTAGGGATTTTCAGTGCCAAAGGATTAGTGTTTTTTATTGTTGTGGATTTTGGGTTTTGGGTTGTTGTGGATTTAGATGTTTTTTTTGGGCCAAGGGTATAGGGTTTCGTGGCTGTAAGGTTTTAGGATTTTTTGTGGATAGGGTTTAGATTTTTTTGGGCCCATGCTTATAGGGTTTTATGGTGTCAATGTTTTTGGGTTTTTTGGGGCATTGGTTATAGGGTTTTTTTATGGATGAGGGTTTTTGTTTGTTTTTGGATAAGTATTTAGTTTTTTTTGAGTATGTGGATATAGTTTTTAACTTTTAAGGTTTTAGGTTTATTTTGGGCTTGAATTTTGGAGTTTTATTGAATCTTTTATAGAGTTTTCTTATAGCCATGGGTATCAGGTTTTTTGGGGCAGAGTGTTTTAGGTTTTGTGGATATGAGGGGTAATGGTTTTTGGGGGCTGGCAGATTGTGTAATTTGGGGTTGACGGTTTATGATTTTTTTGGGGCTGAGAATTTACTGTTTGCGGGGCTAATGGTATATGTTAATTGGGGATGTGTTTTTAGGATTTTTTATCTCATAGGGATTATGGGATTGGGGGGTTTAGGGATTAGGATTTTTTGGGTCTAATAATTTAAGGTTTTTTTGGGTCAATGGTTTATGGGTTTTTTGTAGATTAGGATTTACTATTTTTTTGGTTGAGGGATCAAGGTTTCATCTGCCCAAGGTTTGAGGATTTTTTGGGGATAAGTGTTTAGTGTTTTTTAGTATGTGGTTTTAGGTTTTTTACCTAGAATTTATATTTTTTGGGGGTTGAGGTTTATTGTTTTTTGGGATTGAATGTTTAGAATATGGTTTACAATTTTATGGGGATAAGGGTTTACAATTTTTTCAGAATGTTTGTTTAGGGTTTTTCAAGAAAAAGGTATAGTGGTTTTGGGGGCCGAGAGTATAGGCCCATTTTGGGCAGAGAATTTCAGGTTTTTTGTGTTTTGTGTGTTTTGGATATTGGGTTTATGGTTTTCTAGGGAAAATATGTCAGGGGTTTTTGGGGTGATAGTTTATTATTTTTTAGGTCGAGCGTTATAATCCTTTTTGGGAAGAGGGTTTAGGGTTTTTTGGGGTTGAGTTTGAAGGATTTGTTGGGTATGATGTTTTAGTGTTTTTTGGGGGATAATCATTTAGGATTATTAGGAATTTTATTTATGAGATTGGGGGGATGGTGGTTTATGGTTTATGGTTTTTTGGGGCTGAGGGTGAAGGATTTTTGGGGCCACAGGCTTAGTGTGTTTTGGGGTTGAGGATTTTGAGTTTTTTGGGGTTGATGGTTTCGGTTTTCAGGGGATATGGGTTTAGGGTTTTTTAGGGTGTAGTATTTAGGGTTTAGGGTTATTTACGGATGAGATTATGGTATTTTTGGGATGAGGGTATTGGGTTTTCAGTTTTAGGTATTACGGTTTTTTGGGGATGTGGGTATTAGGTTTTTTGGGCCTTTGGTTTTAGTTTTTAATAGGGATGAGTGTTTGGGGTTTTGGGGTAGAGTGATATTTTCTTTTTGGAGTTGAGTGTTGGGGTTTTTTGGTGTCATGGATTTAGGGTTTTTTGGGGAATAATGTTAAGTTTTTTCTTAGGATGAGGGTTGTGAGGTTTTTAGGTCCAAGGATTTATGGTTTCTGGGGATTAGGGTAAATGGATTTGGGGGTGGATGGTTTAGGGTTTTTTGTAGTCGATTGTTTAGTTTTATGGGTATGTGGTTTTAGGAATTTTTGAGATGAAGGGTTTCTATTTTTTGGGGGTGGAGGGTTTATAGTTTTTTTGAGCAACAGTTAATGATTTTTTTAGGAGAAGGTTTTAGGAATTTTAATATTTGAGGGTTTAATACTTTTGGGGCTGTGTATTAAGGGTTCATTATGGATCATGAATTAGGGTTTTTTTGGGGTATATGGTTTATTATATTTTGTGGTTTATGGTTTTTCATGGGATGAGTGTTTCATGTTTTATGTGATGAGGGTTTTATATAGTTTGGCGATGAGGATTTATGGTTTTGGGGGGCTACGTGTTTAGTAATTTTTGGTGATAGGGGTTTAGTGTTTTTTCCAGCTAAGGGATTACTAATATTTCGGGATAAGGGAAAGGGTTTTTGGGGAAGTGGATTTAGTTTTTTTTTTGAATGAGGGTTTATTTTTTTTGGGAATGTGGGTTTAGGGTTTATTGGATAATCAAGATTTGGGATTTTTTAGTTTTAATTTTAGGGTTTTTAGTGGGAGAGATTTTAGGAATGAGGGGGAATTTGTTTTAGGATTTTCAGAGGATAATGTTTTTGGGTTTTTTGTAGATGGGTGTATTATGATTTTTTGGGACCATGGTTTTTAAGGGATTTTTAGAATAGGATTTATGTTTTTTTGGGATAAGGTTTTAAGGTTTTTGCATCTTAGGTTCTCGATTTTTAGGGAATGTGTCTTTATTTGTTTTTCGGGATATGGTTTTAGGGTTCCTAGGGATGACATTGTTGGGGTTTTGGGTTGTAGGAATTATTTTTTAAGGAAATAATTTTAATATTTCTTTGGTATATGTGTTTAGGGTTTCATAGGGCTGACGATTTAGAGTTTCATAAGGGTTAGGGTGTATGGATTTTGCATGATATTGTTGTTCGATTTTGTTTGGGTTTGAGGTTAGAGGGTTTTTTAGGCCTATATATATATAGGGTTTCTTGGGCCTAAGGTTTTGTATTTTTGGTAATGTTGTTTAGGAATTTTGGGGGATTTGGGTACTTGGTTTTTTGAACATAGTGATTTATAAATTTTTGGGTGGTGTGTTTAGGGTTTGATGTAGTTGAGTGATTATGTTTTAATTTGGATGCAATTTAGGGTTTTGGGGGATGAGGGTCTAGGGTTTTGTGGGGATGAGGTTTTATGGTATTTTGGGTTAATGTTTTGAGGGTTTAGGGTGTTTTGATATGATGCTTGAGGTTTTATCAATTATTGTTGCAATTGGTTAATGGTTTTTTTGGTGTTGTGGGATCATGGTTTTTTGGGGTGACTATTTAGGGTTTTTTGGAGTTGAGGGCTTACAATTTTTAGGGTTGTGGAAATATGTTTTTTTGTGGCTTAGTGTTTTTTTTTGGATGATGATTTTGATTTTGATGGGGTTTAGGGTTTATGATTTTTTAGGACTGAGGGTTTATGGATTTTTGGATAAATGGGATTATGATTTTTTAGGGATGAGGGTTTTGTGTATTTTGGTGCTAGGGGATTAATATTCATTTTTGTTTGAGTGTCAAGCGTTTTTTGGGGAAGAGGGTTTATTGATTCTTCTAGATAAGGATTTATGATTTTTCGGTTTTGATCATTTAGGATTTTTGGGGCATATGGTTTATGTTTTTGGGGGGATGATGGTTTAGGGTTTTGTTCGGTTAAGGTTTTGAGTTTTTGGGGGGATGTAGATTTAATTTTTTTTGGTAATGAGGGTTTTGGGGATTCTTGGTGGCTATGATTTGTTGTTTTGGGGGAAGTGGATTTAGGTATTTTTGGCATTGAGGAATTGGTGATTCATAGGAAATGGGGTTTAGGGTTTATTTGAAGATGATGGTTTTTGGTTTTTTAAGGCCGGTGGTTTAGTGTTTTGGGGGCTAAGGGTTTAAATTTTTTTCATTTATCTGGAGTAAATTTTGTTATTTCTAAAAGATTAGGGTTTTTTGGTGCTGATGATTTGGGATATTTTTTGTAGAGGTTTTAGGGTTTTTTAGGATGAGGGTTTTGGTTATTATTGGAATGTGTGTTTTGGATTTTATGGGTTTAGGGTGTATGTTATTTTGGTTAGAGGGATTAGTGTTTTATTGGTGCCAATGATTAATGTTTTTGGATGCTCTAGTTTTTGGGTTTTTTGGGGACAGATGATTACTTTTTTTGGGAGACGGAATTAGTGTTCATTTGGTATGAGAGTTTAGTGTTTTTGGGGGATGAGGTTTTATGTTTTGTTGGGACGAAGGGTTGTAGGTTTTTTGGGGTTAAGGGATTATCTTTTCTTAGTGCATATGGTTTTAGGTTGTTGGGTCAAGGATTTAGTGTTTTTTGGCCTGAGGGTTTAGGATATTTTGGGGCTGAGTGTATTTATTTTATCAGGGCCAAATCACTAACATTTTTTTGGACTGGGGTTTTATGGTCTGTTGGGGATTAAGGTTTAGATATTTGTGGGGATGTGGTGTAGGGATTATTGAAACATTGGTTTTGTGCGTTTTGGTAATGATGTGTTAGGGTTTTTTAGAATGAGGGTTATGTGTTTTTTGGGAATAGTATTTTGAGTTTTTTGGGGATGAGGGTTTGGGTTTTTTTGGATGAGTAATTTTAGGGAAAATGATTAGGGTTTTTTTTGGTTTCGGAGTTCTTATTTTTTTGTAGAGGGTTTAAGATTTTTTCAGCTAAATATGTGGGGTTTAAAAGGGATCATTGTTTACGGTTGTTTATGGATACAAATTTTTGTATTATTGGGTTTGAGATTGTATGTTGTTATCAAGTGTCTAGGGTTTTTTGTGGCCAAATTTTTAGGGTTTTTGGGGGATGAGTTTAGAATATTTTTGGATTAGGGTTTAAGGATTTTTTGTGGATGAGGGTTTTGTGGTTTTGAGGCATATTTTTTAGGGTGTTTGGGACTAAGGGATTATTCTCTATTAGGGATGAGGGTTTAGGATTAATTGGGTCTAATGGTTTAGTGTTTTTTGGAACCTTGGGTTTGTGGTGTTTTGGGGTTGAGGGTTTATGGGTTTTACGTTGAAGTGTTTAGGGTTTTTTTTGGGGATCATGTATTTTGATTTTTTTAGGATGAGGGTTTACGGTTATTGGGGGCCTAGGGTATAGGGTTTTCTTGGACATGGGCATAGTGTTTTTTAGTACAGAGGGAATTGATTTTTTTTAGATGAGGGTGTTGCTTTTTTTTGGGATGAGTTTTTAGAGTATTTTGTGGAAGAGTGTTGAGGGTTTTTTGGGGGATAGGGTTTTTTGGTTTTTATGGGGCTGAGTGATTAGTGTTTTTTGGGGAAGAAGGTTTAGTATTTCATGGGTTCCGAGTGTTTATGGAATTTTAGGGCTTAGGGCTTAGTTTTTTGGGGTGAGGTTTGAGTATTTTTTTGCAACCATGAGTTTATGGAATTTTTGGTGAAATGGTTTATTTTTTTTCTTGGGATGAGTTTTTAGATTTTTTTGGGGATAAGGGTTTAGGGTTCTTTATGGAATAATACTTGGGAATTTAGGGCCAATAATTATGACTTTTTAGAAATTATGGTTTAGATTTTTGGCTAGAAAATCATTCAGTATTATTATGGGATGATGTTTTATGGTTATTTGTGGATGAGTGTTAAGGGGTTTTGGGTTATAGGAATTAAGGATTTTTGGGCCTAGGGTTTTTTGTTATTTTGTGGAGAGTTAATTTAATTCTATATAAAAAGGTATTTGTATTTGTTGGTGTAGTGTTATTTGTTTTTTTGAGAGGGTTTATGATTTTTTGGGGATAAGTGTTTAGGGTTTTTTAGACTAAGAGATCATGTTTTATTAGGTCCATGGTATTAGGGGTTTTTTAGGCTGAGGAATTATGGTTTTTTGGGGCCCAATGGTGAGGTTTTTATATGGATTATAATTTATAGTTTTTTTCGTTTTTTGGGTTGTGGGCTTAGGGGGTGGGTTTATGGATTTTTCAAACTTAGTGTTTTGGGGATTTTGTTTACAATGGTTTGGGGCTTCATAATTCCAAGGATATTGGGTTTTTATGGACGAGGTTTTATGGTATTTTTGTGAAAGAGGGTGTAGGTTCTTTTGTTTTTTACAATTCAGTAGTCTCTAGGGGTGAGGATATGTGTCTTTTTGGGTATAGGGGTTTATTATTTTTTGGGATGACTATTTAGTGTTTTTGGGGATGATGGTTTAGGTTTTATTTGGGCTGAGGTTTTTGGTGTTTCTTGGGGATGAGTGTATATGGTTCTCCAAGTCTGAGTGTTTGGTTTTTTTTTGGCCTGAGGGTTTAGGAATTCATGGGGATGAGGGTATTTGATTTTTGGTGGTGTGGGTTTGTAGATTTTTCCTGTGAGGATTATGGTTTTTTCAGATTAGAGTTTAGGGTTTTTAGGGTTGAGTGTTTTGGGTTATTGTTGGCTTAGGTTTTGTTGTTTTTTGGGGATTAGTGTTTATGGTTTTGGGGTGCTATCTATTTGGGGACTTTTGGGGATGGGGGTTTAGGGTTTTTTTGTGCTCACATTATTCCATGTAGGGTTTATGTTTTTTTTGCTGATGCGGGTTTAGGGCTTTTTGGAGCTGAGGGATTCATGATTATTTTTGTTACATTTTTTGGATTTTTGGGCCCCAAGGATTAAGTTTTTTTGTGTCCTTGGGTTTATAATTTTTTGGACTAAGGATTTCAGGTTTTTTTGAATTGTGGTTTTATTGTTTTTTGGGTTGAGGGTTTTGGGTTTTTTTGGACCCGAGGGTTTAGTGTTTTTTTGGAGAGAGTTTACAATTTTTTGGGGGGAGAATGATATTATGTTCTTTTTGTGCTGGGTCTTTAGGGTATTTTGGGGCTCATCATGTAGGGGTTTATGGGGATGGTGTATTATGATTTTTTAGGATAATAGTTTTGGGTAATTTGGGGTCATGGGTTTACTATTTTTTGGGTTTCAACGTTTTAGGATTAGTTGGGACTGTGGGTTTAGGATTTTTGGGAAAATAGTATATTATTCTCTTGGAAGAAATGGTATAAGATTTTTTGGGGGATGAGGTTTTAATTTTTTTTGGGCATGAGGGGATATAATTTCTGGAGGCTGAGGGTTTTGGGTATTTTGTGGATAAGGGTTTATAATTTTTGGGGCTGATGGTTTAGGATTTTTTGGTGAAGGGTTTAGGGTTTATTGGGGACGTGTTGTTAGTGTTTCTTGTTAACAAGGGCATAGTGGATTTAGGGGATAAGGGTTTAGGGTGTTCTAGGGTAGAGGTTCTATTTTTTTGGGGTCATGGGTTTTGGGTTTTTTGTAGGTCAGGCCTTAGGGATTTTTGGGGTTCTAGGATCAGGGATTTTTGGGGATATGGGTTTAGGGATTTTTGGGGCTTAGGGTTTAGTTGTTTTTTTGGGATGAGGGATTAGTTTTTTTTGGGCCTATGGTTTTATGTTTTTTCGGGGCTGAGTGTATTGTTTTTTGGGGGCTGTGTATTTAGGGTATTTGGGGCACAAGGTTTTGTTTTTTTGGGGAAGTGGGTTTTGGGTTTTTTGAGATTAGTGTTTAGGGTCATTTGGCAATTAGTTTTTTGGGGTTTTGGGGGCAGTGTGTTTATTTTCTTTGGGTATGTGGGTTTATCCAATTTTTTGTTGAGTGTTTATGATGTTATGGGGTTAGAAAGCTAATGATTTTTTGGTGCCAAATTATTATGTATTTTGGTATTGAGGGTTGAGGGTTTTTTAATAGCTATTGTTTGTGTTTTTGGGGGCCATTAGTATAGTTTTTTCTAGGGTTTAGTTTTAGTTTTTTTGGGGTCAAGGGTTTAGGGATTTTTTAGAGATGGTGTCTTAGGGGTTTTGGGGTTGAGGTTATAGGGTTTTTATGTGGTGCGATTTTAATATTTTTTATGTTCGAGGGTGAAGGGTCATTTTGTGATTAGGTTTTAGGGTTTTCTAGGGCTATGGTTTTTCTGTTTTTTGGGCATTAGTTATTTGGGTTATTTGGGGCCATGTATTTTTGGATTTTTGGGGATAAGGGTTTAGTATTTTTTTGGTCTATGAGGGTTTATGTCTTTTGTCGATGTGGATAGAGGATTTTTTGGGACTAAAGTATTAGTTTGTTTTGTAGTAGAGGGTTTCAATTTTTTATTTTGGTTTATAGTTTTGTTGAGTTATTGGTTTATAGATTTTTTGGGCTGACGGTTTATGGTTCTTCGAGGATCATTGTGTGGCGTTTTTTGGGGCTATGGGTACAATGTTTTTTTTGGGTCTTAGTGTTTATGTTTTTTTTGGGGGTTGAGGTTGTTGCGTTTTTTTGGGCAAGGGTTAATGGTTTTTTTGGGGCTGAGGGTATAGGGTTTTCTAGGGCATAGAGATATGTATTTTTAGAGATGGGGGTTGTGGTTTCTTGTGGTCATGTTTTTAGGGATTATTTATGAAGAGTTTGAAGGGTTTTTTGGGATGAGGGTTTACGGTTATTTATGGACAAGTGTTTTTGGTTTATTGGTTCTTTGGGTGTAGGAATATTTTGGGGGGATATTTGAGGGGTTTTAGGTGATTTTTATAGGGTTTTTTGCGATTGAGGGTTTAGTAATTTTTTAATCTAAGGGTTTATATTTTTTGGTCCTTAAGAGTTTATGGTTTTTTCGGGCTGAGGGTTTAGGTTTTTCATGGGGATAAGGGTTTAGGGGTTCTAGGGATGATATTTTAGGATTATTTAGGGTTTTTTGGGTTAAGGATTATTTAGATATGAGTGTTTAGGGTTTTTTAGGGACAACAATTTATGTTTTATTACAGTTGATGGTTTTTTAGGGATAAGGGTTTAATGTTTTTTAGGGTCTAGGGTTTAGTGTATTTTGGGGATGAGGGTTAAGGGTTTTTTGGGGCTAATGGATTAGGGTTTTGTGGGATGGGTTTTTATTGTATATTGGGGATGAGGGTTTAGGTTTATTTGCGGTTTATGGTGTAGGGATTTTAGAAAAGGGTGATTTTGGGATTTTTGGGGGTGTAGGATTAGGGTTTATTTGGATCATTGAGTGTTGGGTTCTTTTTTCATGAGGTTTAATTATTTTTAGGTGATGAGGGTTCTTGGTTTTTGAGGGATTAGGGTTTATATTTTTCTGAGGCCTGAATATTAATACTTTTTTATAGGGTTTTATGTTTTTTTGTTTCTGATTTCATAGGTTTTTTTGGATTTTGGTTTAGGATTTTTGGGGGATAAGGGTTTAGGGTTTTTGAGGAATAAGGTTGAGAGTTTTATAGAGGATGTTGGTTTATGATTTTTTTGGGATAATGATTTTATGGTTTATATGGATTTTGATTTATGGGGATATTGTTTGAGGGCTCATGGGTTATTTAAGATAGGGTCGTTCGGGGATAAGTGTGTAGTGTTTCATGGGGATGAGTGTTTATAGATTCAAGGGGATGAGGGTTTATGGATTTGGGGTATACGGTTTTATGGTATTTTTTGGTTGATTTTATAGGTTTTTTTTGGGATGGGGTATAGGTTTCTTGTGCATAAGTGTTATGGTTTTTTGTGAAAGATAGTTTTGTGTTTTTGGGCATAGGGAATTGGGTTTTTTGGGTCTTAGGGTTTAGGTATTTTTTGTGATGAGGATTTATGGTTTTGGGGATTTTTTTTTATATTTTATTTGTAATGATTTTTTAGGGTTTCATGGGAATTATTGTTAGGGTATTTTTTGGGAATTGTGGATTATGGTGTATTGGATCTGATGGAGGAGGGTTGAGTGTTTTCTGTTTTGGGTTTTTTGGGGCTAATGTTTTTGCATTTTTTGGGGTAATTGGATTATTATTTTTTGGGGGTTATGGTTTAGGGTTTTCTGTGGTATAGGATTTTTTGTTTTTTGGAGATGTCAGTTTATTGTTTTTTGAAGTTGGGCGTCTAAGGTTTTTATAGATGGGGGATTAGGGTTTGATTTTTTTTCTTGATGAGGGTTTCGTGTTTTTTGGGGTGAGGGTATATCACCTTTTCGGGATAAGGTTTTAGTGTTTTTTGGTTCTAGGGGATTAGGGATTTTTAGGGGCAAGGGTTTAGGGTTTTGGGGGTTTTGGGTTTTGGGTTTTCTGGGGATGAGTGTTTTGGATATTTGGGGGTTTGGGGTTTAGTGTTTTTTTGGTGATTAGGGTTTTGGGTTTTTTTGATGAACAACCAGTGTTTTTTGGGACTTAGTGTTTACTATCTTTTTGGGATGAGGGATTAGGGTTTTTGGGATGAATGTTAAGGGCTCTTTGGGACTAAATTATTAGGGTTTTTTTGGGATAAGAGACTATGGTTTTTTTGTTTATGTTTTTTGGGTTTTTGGGGGAATATAGTTTACAATTTTTTGGGGGATTGGGGTTTTGGGTTTTTTGGGCTTGGATTTTAGGGTTTATTAGGGATGAAGGTTTTGGGTTTTTGAGGCTACGAATTTATTCTTTCTATGGATGGGGGAATAGTGGTTTTCCAAATGAAAGTTTAGGGTAATTTAAGGATGAGGTATTAAGGTTTTGTTGGGTTGATGGTTTCAGGGTTTTTGGGGATACGGTTTAGGGTTTTTTGGGGTTGGGTGTCTAGGATTTTCTTGTATTGTAGGATTATGGTTTTGGGGATGTGTGTTTCTTCATTTTTTTAGTGTAATGGTTCATGGTTTTTGTGGGTTGAGGCATTAATTAATTTTGGGGTATTAATTGTTTTACACTAACAGTTATGTGTCATTTTTGTACCGGGGGTTTATGGTTTTTTAGGTTGATTGTTTAGGGACTTTTGAGGCTATGTGGTAAGGGTATTTTGGGGAATATGAGTTATTTTTCTTCATGTATATGGGCTTGGGATTTTTTAGGGAAGAGGGTTTATTTTATTTTTCTGCTGAGGGTTTAGGGTATTTTGGATCTTAAGGTTTATAGTTTTTTGGGGATGAGGGATTATTGTTTTTTGGGGATGATGGATTGCTGTTTTATGGGGATGGTGGTTTAGTATTTTCTGGGGATGGCAGTTTATGGTTTTCTAGAGTTGAGGGTTTGGGGTTTTCCAGTGCTGATGGTTATGTGTTTTCATAGGATGAGTGTCTAGTGTTTTCATGGGATAAATCATTAGTGTTTCCTGGGTCTAAGGTTTTATAATTTTCAAGGGAAGAGGGTCGGGTGTTTTATAGTTTAGAGGGAATGATTTTTCTAGGGATGAGTTTTTGGGGAATTATTTCTCCAAGGGTTTATTATTTTCTAGGCCTGGGTGATTAGGGTTTTCTAGAACATAGTTTTTTATGCTTTTAGGGAAAATTGAATATGTCTTGGGGTGGAGGTTGTAGTGTTATATGTGGTTGAGGGTATGGGTTTTTATGGGGATAATGTTTTAGGGTTTCTGGGATAAGTGTCTTGGGTTTCATATGGGTGAGGTTTTTGGGTTCTTTGGGGATAAGGTTTTGGTGATTTTAGGGGAATATGTTTTTGGGATTTAAGAGGATAAGGATTTTTGTATTTCTGGGATTGAGTGTTTAGTGTTTTCATGTTTTGAGGTTTTAGGGTTACTTGATTCTAAGAGTTTAGTGTTTATAGAGATTTGGGTTTTGGGTTTTCTGGGGATGAGATTTTAGGTTATTTTTATAAGTGTTTTTGATTTTCTAGGGAATGAGGGATTATGTTATTTTGCGGCTAAGTATTTTTATTTTTTTGGGATTAGGGTTTTTGGTTCTATGGTGAATATGGTTTAGTGTTTTCAAAGGACAAGGGATTATTTTTTTATTGGGGTGAGGGATTATTTTTTATTGGTATAATGGTTTAGGTATTTTTGGGGGAGAATGATAGGCGTTTTATGGGGATGAGGATTTTTGGTTTTTAGGGGTTGAGTTTTTGAATTTTTTGGTTCTAATGGTTTATTTTATTTTCGGTCTAAGGGATTACGGTTCACTATGGTTAGGGTTTGGGTTTTTTTGGATGTTGATATGTATTTTTATATGGCTATGATATTAGTGTTTTTCTGGTATGAGGGTTTGAGGATTTCTAGTGATGAGGGTTTAGGGATTTTTATGGATGTGGGTTTGGGGATTTCAGGGGATGTGGTTTTTCGGAATTCTAGGGTAGAGTGTTTACGGATTTAGGGAGATGAGGGTGCATGGTTTATAACTATGATGGTTTATATTTTACTAGTTATTAGAGTTTAGGGATTTTTGGGGTTAGGGGTTTAGGTTTCTCTAGTGAATAGGTTTTAGGGTATTTTAGGGATGATGGTAATGGGTTTTCTATGGTTGTTCTTAGTGATTTATATGAATGAAGGATTATAGTTTTATATGGATGATGATTTAGGGTTTTTTGCGGTTGAGGGTTTATTAATCTCTAGGGTAGTGTGTTTAGGTTTTTCTAGGTCTGATGATTTTTCGTTTTCTAGGGCTAAGGGTTTTCAATTTTTGGGGATGAGGGTTTTGATACTAGGGAAGAGGATTTGTGGTATCTTGGAATAATGGTTTTTGGGTATTTCGAGGTTGATAGATTATGGTTTTCCTATGATAATGATTAAGGGTTTTATGGGCTCAAGGTTTATGGCTCTCTAGGTCACATGGTTTAGAGTTTTTTATGGTATTTGGGTGGGGGTTTTCTGGGGTTCAGGGTTTATGGTTTTTTATGGTTGAGGGTTTTAGGTTTTCTTGGATTTAGGGTTTGGTAAATTTAATCTATGATGTTTAGGTTTTTCTAGTGTCAGGAGATTATGGTTTTACAGGGAATTGGGTTTTGGGCTTTCTAGAGTGGCGAGTTTTGAGTTTTCTAGGGGTGAGGGTTTAGCCTTTTCTAGGGTGGAGGGTTTATCTATTTTCTATGGTTTGGGTTTTTCAAGTGGATGAGTATTTAGGATTTTATGGGGCATAGGGATAGTAGTTTTCTAGGGTTGAGTGTTTAGGATTTGATAGGGATATAGATTTAGTGTTTTTTGAGGATGGGGGTTTATGGTTATTGGGGATGAGTTTTTAGTGATATCAAGGGATTAGGGTAGGGTTTTCTAGGGATGAGGGCACATGTTTTTCTAGGCCTACTTTTTTACTATTTTCTTGGGAATATGGTGTATGGTTTTATCAGGAATGATTTTACAGTTTTCCAGGGATAAGTTTTTTGGTTTCCTGGGACTATGTGTTTACTCTCTTCTATAGATGAGCCTTCATTCTTTTCATTGGATTAGGGTTTAGTGTTTTCTTTGGGATTGTGTTTTGTTGTTTTGGGGGCGATGGATTTTGGGATTGGTGGGTTAAGGGTTCAGGGTTTTTTTTGGGTGAGTGTTTAGGGATTCGTGGGGTTTAGTGTTTAGTCTTATGTATGGATGGGGGTTTAGGTTTTTATGGTGCGGAGGGTCTATGTTTTTATTTTATTGAGGGAGTATGTTTTTTTTTGTTATGATGGTTTATTGTTTTCTACTGCAAAGAATTTATGCTTTATGGGGTTATGCATATGGGTTTTTTGGGGTTGGGGGTCTAGGTTCTTTTGAGGATGAGGCATTAAGGTTCTCAAGGGATATGATTTTAAGGATTTATAGGGATGGGGTTTTATTTTTTTCAAGTGATATGTGTTTAGGGGTGCATGGGGAGGAGGTTATATTTTTCTCAGAGGATGAGGGTTTAGGTTCTTCAAGGGATAAGTGATTAGGGTTTTCTAGGTATAAGGGTTTGGGGTTTTATAGGGCTGATAGATTAATGTTTTCAGTGGCTAAGAATTTAGAGATTTATAGGGAATATGGTTTAGGATTTTCTAGGGCTTATGGTTTAGTGTATTATGGGTCTATTGTTTTAGGTTTTTCTGGGGATGATGGTTTCTATTTTTCATTGGATGAGGTATTAGGGATTTCTAAGGATGAGGGTTTATGGTTATCTTGGTATTATTTTTTATTGTTGTCTATAGATGAGTGTTTTGGGTTTTTTGGGGAAAAGGTTTTAGGGCTATATGGGGATGATTGTTGAGGTTTTTTGGGGATAGAGGATTTGGGATTTCTAGAACTGAGGTTTTAGGATTTTCTAGGATAGAGGGTTTAGGGTGTTTTGGTGATGACCGATTAGCTGTTTTTTGGGAATATGGTTTTGGAGTTAGAGTGATATGGGTTTTGGTGTTTCTAGGGCTAAGGGTTCAAGTTTTTCTGGGGATACATTTTCATGGTGTTCTATTGCTATCTGTTTAGGGTTTTATTGGTTTGATGGATAAGGGTTTCCTAGGTAAGGGGTATATGTTTTTCTATTGAAAATGATTTTGGGTCATCAAATGTTGTGGGTTTAGTGTTTTCTAGGGCTGAGAATTTTGGGTTTTCTAGGGATTAGGGTACAGTGTTTTCTAGGGGTTATGTTTTATGATTTTCTAAGGCTATGGATTTATGATTTTCGAGGACTGAGGATTTTGATCGTTATGCTGTTGAATTTTTTGGTTTTTTCAAGGAATAGTGATTAAGGATTTCTTGGTTGACGATTTTTCATTTTTTTGGGGATGAAGGTTTTATGGGGATGCGTATTTAGGGTTTTTTTGAAGATTAGGGTCAGAGTATTTTAGGGATGAAGGGTTCAAGGTTTTTTGGGGATGAGGGTTCTTTTTTATTTTGAGTTAAGTGTCTAGGAATTTTAGGGATGAGGTTTTGGAAGTTTTTTATTGATGGGGGCGGATTTTTTGGTGATGAGTGTTTAAATATTTTTGGGGATGAGGGTTTAGGGACTTTTTTGAGGATGGTGGTTCTTTTATTTTTTAGGGATGAAGATTCAGGGTTTTTTTGGTCTGAGGGTTTGGAGTTTTATGTATAAGTTCGTATTGTTTCTTAGGTTGAGGGTTGGGATTTTTTTGGGTAGGGAACATACGGATTTATGGGAAAAGGTTTATGGTTATTTGGGGATTTGGGTTGATGGTTTTTTTAGGATTTAGGGGTGAGAGAATTTTTTAATTGAGAGTTTTGGGTTTTTTGGGACATAGGGTTCCATATTTTTTGGATAGAGGGTGGAGGGTTTTTTGGTGGAGGGTTCAGTGTTTTTTATGGATGATGGCTGATTTTTTGGTGGATGAAAATAGAGGTATTTTTTAGTGATAGGGGTTTATCATTTTGGTGGATGAGTGATTAGGTTTTTTGGGGGTTGAGGGTTGAGGTTTTTTGGGGGCTGAGGGTTTAGGGATTTTGGTGCTGAGGGTTTAGGTAATTTTTTGGTTTTAAGAATCAATTTTTTTCGGCTAAGGATTGAGGATTTTGGGGTGTGATTTTTATGGTTTTTTGGGGTGAGGGTTTAGGGTTTTTTGTTAATATAGTTTTTGGGTTTTTTGGGGGATAGGTTATATGTTTTTTAGAGAAAGGGGTGGAAGGGTTTTTAGGGATGAAGGATTTGAATTTTTTGGTATAGGGTTGAGGGATTTTGGGGATGATGGTTTTGGTTTTTTTTGTTGATGGTTAAAGTTTTATTAGGGATGTGAGTTTAGGGTATTTTGTGTCTAAGTGTCTATGGATTTTTGGATATGAGGGAAGATTTTTTTTGGTTGGAGGGTTGATTCTTTGTTGATGATAAGAATTTGGGATTGGGGGTTGATGATTTTTTATGGAAGTAGGTTTTGGAAATTTTGGTGTTGAGGGTTTAGTTAATTTTGGGGCTGAGGGTTGATTGTTTTTTTTTGGGATTAGGGTTTTTAGGGTTCATAATTAAAGTTTCATTTTGGCTAAGGGTTGAGGGTTTTTTAAGGATGAATAATTATGGTATTTTGGGGTTTAGTGTTTTGGGTTTTTTGGGCTCATTGTTGTGTGTTTTTTTGTGGACGATGGTTGAGGATTCTTTTGGGGTATCAAGTTGATGGTCTTTTGGAGTTGAGTATTTATGGTTTTGGGGGGAGGAGGTTTGAAGGTTATTTGGGTATAAGGGATTATGTTTTTTAGAATTTTAGGATGAGGGTTGAGGGTTCATTTATGGATATGGGTTTAGTATTTGGGGGGAGAGAGTTGGTGTTTTTTTAAGGAACAGAATTGTGGGAATAGTTGGATGAGGGTTTGTGGATTTTTAGAGATGGGGTTGAGTTTTACATGGGGATCTGTGTTCATGGATATTTTGGACATTGTGTGGAGGGTTTGGGGGGCAAAGGGTTGAATGATTTTGTAGATGTGCGTTGAGAATTTTGTTGGGATAAGTGTTCAGTGTTGATTTAGAATGGGGATGGTGGGATTTTTGGGGTTGAGGCTTGAGGGTTTTTTATGCCTTAGTGTCGTGGGTAGTGTGGGGCTGATGTTTGAAGGTTTTTTTGTGCAAATGGTTTAATTTATTTTCGGGTTGAGCACAGATGGTAGTTTGGGGCTGAGGGTTGAGGGGATTATTGGTATAACGGTTTATAGTTTTGGGGATGGGTATTGATGGTTATTTACATATGAGGATTGAGGATTTTTTTTAGATAATGCTTGTTGGTTTTTTGGGGATAAGTGTTCTTGTTTTTTTTGGGGCTGTGGGTTGAGGGTTTTTAATCTTGAGGGTTGAGGTTTTTGTTGGTACTAAGGGATAAGTATTTATTGGTGATGTGGGATTAGTGATATTTGGTAATGATGGTTGATGGTTTTTTTGAATTTGTGTTTATGACTTATTTGGGGCTAAGGTTTTAAGGATTTTGTTTCTTAGTTTTCAAAAAATTTTGTGGCCAACGCCTTATGGATTTTTGGGACCTGGAGTTATGGTTTTTTTACAAAGAGGTATTCATGTTTTTTTGGGAAAATGGTTTGGGGTTTTTTGGGGGATTAGGGGGTTTTTACGGGATGTATGATTATGATTTTTTATGATATGTGTTAGTTTTTCTGGGGATATAGGTCCTAGTTTTTTTGGGATTGAGGGATTAAGGTTTATTAGGGATGAGTGTAGAGAGTTTTTTTGGTACTTATTGTTTAATGTTTTTTATGGAATGAGGGTTTAGTGTTTTTTTAGCTTGGGGTTTTGGGTTCTTTTGGGGCTATAGATTAGGGTTTTTTGGGGATCAGGTTTCATGATTTTTAGGCTGAGGATTTACATTTTTTAGTTATGAAGGTTATTCTTTAAAGGGGAACAATTTTTAACGTTTTTGGAGATATGGGTTATGTCTTATTTGGGGATACGGAATTAGGGGTTTATAGGGATAATGGAATCAGTCTTTTTGGGATGTGGTTATAGGGATTTCTATAGATGAAGGTTTAGTTTTTCTTAGGTTTTCAGAATTATTGTTTTTCAGGATTAAGGGTTTAGGGTTTTTTGGGGATAAGGGATTCAGGTATGGAGGGGATGAAGATTAAGGGTTTCATTAGTGATGAGAGTTTGGGGTTTATTTTGAAGGAGGGTTTATGGTCTTTTCGGGTTTATGGTTTAGGGTTTTTTTGCAACTGAGGAGTTATGGTTTTTTGGGGTTGTGGGTATATGGTTTTTTTGTGTATAAGAGTTTATGTTTTTTTGAATCTGATTTTATTGTTATCTAGTGAATAGGGATTAGAGTTTTCTTGGTAAAATGTCTTAAGGTATTCTAGGGTTATTTTTCTAGGTATTATGGAGGTGAGGGTTCATAATTCTCAGGGGATTAGTGTTTAATGTCTTAAGAAATAAGGGTTTAGTTTTTTCTATGGATGAGGCTTTAAGGTATTTTTTGTATGAGGGTTTATGGTTTACTGGTGCTGAGGCATCATGTTTTTATGGGGATACGAGTTTTGGTTATTCATGGACTGAGGGTATAGAGATTTATGTGGCTATGGGTGTAGTGTTTTGAAGGGTTTAGGGATTAATGATTCCTCGGTATGAGTGTTGATGGGTTTATAGAGGATATGGTTTAAGGTTTTATCATTCTAGGGGTTATGGTTTTACTAAGGTTAATGTTTTAGGGATTTTTTGCGATGTTTTTTATGGTCTTTTAGGGATTAGGATTCAAGGGTTTTTGGGAATGACGGTATAGGGTTCTGTGGTAATTATTTTTTTTATTTTAGGGGGATAAGGGTTTTGGGTTTTTATTAGCTAAGGGTTATGGAATTATTTGAGAAGAGGGTATAGGGTTTTTTGGGACTAATATTTTTATTGTGGTTTTGGGCAGAGGGGTGAGGTCTTTTTGTGTTAAGGGTGTAGGATTTTTATGGGATGATGTTTTACTGTTATTGGGGCCAAGGGATAACGTTTTTTTCATCTTGAGGGTTGATGGGTTTAGAGGGGTTAGGGTTGATGTGTTTTTGGGTCGAGGGTTCATATTTTTTTGAGATTGAGGGATGAAGGTTTTTTATTAATGTAGGTCTAGTGTTTTTTTGGGATGGGGATTCAAGGTTTATATGGATTAGGGATTAGGTTTTTTTGGTGCTACAGGTTTTTTGTTTTTGGGGATGAGGGTCTAGGGTTTTGGGGGATTAGTGTATAGTGTTTTTTAGGGGTGAGGAGTCAGAGTATTTTGGGGGAGAGGCTTAAGGGTAATTTAGGAATGAATGTCTATTTTTCTTTGGGGCTGAGGGTATAGTTTTTTTCTAAAATGGGTTTAGGGTTTTTTGTAACTAAGTGTTTAGGGTATTTTAAGGTATTGGTTAGGAGTTTTTGGGTCATAGGGATCAATGATTATTGCGGCTAGAGGTTGTGTATCTTTTGCTATTTGGGTTCTTGGTTTTCAGTGGCTTAGGGTTCAAGGTCTTTTAATGCATTGGGTTGTTTTATTTTTTTTCATGAGGTTACAATTTTTTTTTGGATTTATGGTTTGGGGATTTTTTGGACTGGGGGTTTAGGGTAAATTTTCTACTGATGGTACATGATTTTTGGGACTATAGGTTTTGGGATTTTCTGGGGATTAGGATTCATGGTTTTTGGGGGCTGTGGGTTCAGGGCTATTTAGGATGGGCTTTCTAGGTCATGGGGGATATGGTTTTAGGGTTTTTGGGGAATGAGGGTTCTGATTTTTGTTTGCGGGAAAGGCTTATAGGATTTTGGTGGAGGGTATTTTGGGTATTTTATGGTTTAGAGGTTTTTTTTTTGGTTAAGTGTCTATGGTTTTTTGGGGATGAGGGATGAGTGTTTTTTCATGTTAAGGGTTGATATTTTCCGGGGGTTGAGGGCTGAGAAACATTTAGGGTTATGTGTTGAGTGTTTCTCAGACAAGAGGGTTTATTGTTGTTTGGGGCTGAGGGTTGAGGGCTTTTTAAGGATTTGGATTGAGGGTTTTTTGGAGATGGTAGTTGAGTTTTTCTTGTGGATAAGGATTTATGATTTTTTAACTAAGTGATTAGAGTTATCTTGGTAAGAAGTTTTTGGGTTATATGGGGATGCGACTTTAATAATTATTTGGGATGTGGGTTTTTGGTTTTTTGGTGTTGAGGATTGAGGGTATTTTGTGTCATGGGATTTATGATATTTTGGATTTGATGATTTATATTTTTTTGGAATACGTGGATACATTTTTTAGAGATAAGTGATTTGATTTTTTTGGTGCTGATGATTTAGTTTTTTGGGGGGCGATGGTTTAATTTTTTTGAGGTATGATGGTTTAGGTAATTGTGTGGGTATTATAGTAAGGTTTTCAAGGCACTGGGGTTTGGGTTTTTATAATGTTGAGGGTATAGTGTTTTTTGGGGGTAAGTATTGAGGTATTTTAGGAACTTGGGTTTTGGATTCATTGGGGCTGATGGTTAAGGATTTGGGGTCATAGGGTTAAGGGTTTTTTGGTGCTAAGGGATGAGGGATTTGTTTCCAAGGATTTATGGTTTGTTGGTCAATGTGTTGATATCTCATGGGTGTTGAGATTTGAGGGTTTTTTAAGGATGTGGGGTGAGTTTTTTTGAGGGGTGAGGGTTGAGGGATCTTTATGGTTAAGGTTTGAGGATTTTTTGGGCTGGTGATTGGGGGTTTCTTTGGAGATGATGGTTTAGGGTTTTTTTATTGAGGGTTGGTGCTTTTTGGAAGTTGAGGTTTTTATAGTGATCATGATTGAGGATTTTTAGGGATGAGTGGTTAGTGTTTTTTAGGGCTAATGGTTTTTAATGTTTTTCCCTAAAGGATGTGGTCTTTTGGGGATGATAGTTTGGGGATTTTTGGGTTTGGGTGTTGGGATTTTATTTTGGATATGTGGGTTTTTGGATTTTGGAGACTAAGGGGTTAGGGTTTTATAGGGATCAGGATGGAGGTTTTTTCAAGGTGTTGGGTTGGGATTTATTTGGGTTTGGGGTTGAGAGTATTTGGGGACGAGGGATGATATTTTTTGGGAATTTGTTTTGAGGAATTTTTGGTGATGATTGTTGAGTGTTTTCTTGGGCTAAATTTTGATGATTTCATAGGGATTAATGTTAAGGGTTTTATGTAATATAGTTATTTAGAGGTTATGGTTTATGGGTTTTTAGGTTGAGGTATTAGTGTATTGTGGGATGTGGTTTTTGTGTTTTTCAGGGCTAAGTGTTCAGGTTTTTTGTAGGGTGACTCTTGAGTGTCTTTTTGGAATGAGGGTTGTGGGTTTTTTTAGGATGAGGTTTTAGGGTTTTTTGGGACTGATGGTTGATATTGTTTTTTGGAATTCTATGTTGATGGGATGTTTGGGGCCAAGGGTTGAGGGGTTTTTTGGTGATTTGGTTCTATAGTTTTTTTAGGGATCATGGATGATGATTTTTTGGGCTAGGTGATGAAGGTTCATTGGGGATTATAATTGAGTATTTTATTAAGGTTGAGGATTTAGGTTTTCTTTTGGATGATGGTTGAGAAATTTTTGTGGCCAAGGGTTGAGGTTTTTTTGGGTCTAAGGATTTATGGTTTTTTGAGGATGAGGGTTGAGGGTATTGTGGGGTGATAATGGTTTTGTGTTTTCAGGGATGAGGGATGATGGTTTATTGGGGTTAAGGATTTAGGGTTTTTAAGGATCGGGGTTGATAGGTTTTTTTACTCCAAGGGGTGATAATATTTTTGGGCAAATTGATGATTTTTAGGGGTGATGGATGAGGTTTTTTTTGGGTATGAGTGTTTAGGGTTTGATGGTACTGTGGGTTGCCGGTTTTTGGGGTTGGGGTTTTATGGAATTTTGTGATTGAGGGTTTAGCGTTTTTTTTGATTGAGGGATGAGTGTATTTTGGGGATGAAGGTTGGTCTCCTTTTGTGGATGTGGATTTTGGGTGTTTGGGGCTATGGTTTGAGGGTTTTGGGGGCTTAGGGTTGAGGGTTTTGGCGGATGATGGTTGAGGGGTTTTGGTGGTATATGGAAGAGGGTTCTTATGGGATATGGGTTGAGGGTTTTTTTGGATGAGTGTGGACGGTTTATTAATACAATGGGTTTTGATTTTTTTCATGGATTATTTTTGAGGTTTTTTTGGGATGAGAGATTGTTGTTTTTTGGTGTCGAGGGTTAGGTGTTTTTTTTAATTAGATTTTTGGTTTTTCTATTGAGGGTTATGTATTTTCTACAACTGTGGGTTTAGGGTTTTTTTGGTGATGAGTCTTGAGGGTTTTTTGGGGTTTAGGGTTTAGGGAATAGGTATTTATGGGACTATGGTTACAGGTTTATTATGAGGATTTATGATTTTTTTAATTTGAGAGTTTATAATGTTTTCAGGATAAGGGTTTAGGATTTATTGGGTTTAATGGTTTAGGGTTTCTTTTTGGGCTACAGGTTTAGGGATTATTTGGGTTAAGGGATGAGGGATGATAGATTTTTCTAGGATGCGGGTTGAGGGATTTTGGGTTGGGGGTTGAGGGTTTAAATGGATGGGGTGTGTATATTCTGTGGACGATTCTTTTGGGTTCTTGGGGTTGATTGTTTTTTACTTTTGGTTCTGAAGGATATGTTTTATGTGGATGAGGGTTTAGGGTTTTTGGGGATGGTTGAATTGTGTTTTTTTTGAGAATGTGGGTTTATTTTTTATGGGGTTTAGTTTTTAGTGTTTAATGGGTATAGGTATTTGGGGTATTTGTGGCTAAGTGTTTACAGTTTTGCATGCTATGGGTGTATGGTTTTTGGGTGGGGGGTGAGGGTTTATGGTTTTTGGGGCTGAGGGATTATGATTTTATGCGGATGAGAAGTTTCGAATTTTTTTGTGTAATGTTTTAATTTTTTGGGGATGAGTGTTTATGATTTTTGGGGGATGATGGTTTTCGGTTTTTTGGTGCATATGGTTTAGGGTTTTAAGGTATGAGGGTTTAGGTTAATTTTAAAGATATGGGTTTTGGATTTTTTTTGTACTGGGTGTTTTGGGTTTTTTTATGTGTTTTGTGGTTTATTGAGGATATTGGTTTAGGGTTTTTGGGCCTGAGGATTTAGGGATTTTGAGGGAGAAGGGTTTATGGTTTGTTGTGAATGAGGGTTTAGGGTATTTTTGGGGGATGGGGGGATAAGGTTTTTTTAGGAAACAATGTTTATGCTTTTTGGGAATAGGTTTTATGTTTTTTTTGGGATGAGGGTTTTATGATTTTTACTACTCTGGGTTTACATTATTTTGAGGGTTATCGTCTCGTTTTATTGGTGGATGATGATTTTTGTTTTTTTGGAATATGGGTTTATGGGTTTTTTGGAATGTGGTTTCATGGTATTTTTGACTAAGGGTTTAGTATTTTTATGGGGTTGAGAGTTATGGTTTTTTGGGGCCGAGGTATTAGAGTTATTTTGGAGATGAGGGTTTAGAGTTTTTTTTCGGATGAGTGTATAGAGTTTTTTTGGGAATATGGTTTCAAGTATATTACAACTATGTGTTTAGGGTATTTTTGAGATGAATGTTTAGGTATTATGGAATGAGGGTTTAGTTTTTTCATGGGATAAGGGATTAGGCTTCTTTGGGGATGAGGGTTTACGGCCTCTTACATATGAGGTTTTACTATTTCTTGGGGTGGATGGTTAGCTTTTTTGGGGGCCATTTTTTTATGGATTTTTAGGACTGAGGGTTTAAGGATTTTTATGGTTGTGGTTTTTTGGTTTTTCGGTTTGAGGGTTTATTTTTATTTTGGGAAAAGGGTTTAGGGTTTTTTTGATTTAGGGTTTGGTATATTTTGAGATGAGTGTTTCATGTTTTTTTCTTGAGGTAATAGTCTTCTTTTTGGGCCCAATGTTTAGGTTTTTTTGGGATGTAATTTTAGTGTTTTTAGATGGTTGGGATTTATAATATCATTGGATAATAGTACATAGGTTTTTTAGTATTGTAGGCATAAGGGTTTTGGGGGGTTAGAGTTGAGTGTTTTTTGTCTCTACGGATTGAGGAATTTTTGGGCTGATGGTTGAGGTTTTCTATGTTTGACGGTTAATAGTTTTGTGGCTGAGGTTTTAGGGTTTTTGGCGCTTAGGGTTTAGGGATTTAAGGGTAGATGGAATTTGTTTTCAGGGTTGATGTTCTTGGTTTTTCAAGGATATTCATTTTTATTGGGTGTCGGAGTTTATCGAACATTGGTGATGAGGGCTTTGGGATTTTTGGGCCTATGTGTTTGGGTCTTTTGGTGTAGAGGGTTTAGAGTTTTTTGAGGATGAGGGTTTACAAAATTTTTGGGCTGACGGAATATGGTTTTTTGGGTATTGGTATTTAAGTTATTTTTATGCCAATAGTATAGGTTTTTATATGGATTAGGGTTTAAGGTTTTTTGGGCAGAGGGTTTTTGGGTATTAGGGTTGTGGGTTTAGTGTCTCTGGGGCTAACCGTTTTGGGATTTTTGGGGATATGGGTTATGGTTATTGGTTATTGGGGGTTTAGGATTTTTGGGGCTATGTGTTTAGGTTTTTTTGGATGAGGGTTTAGGTTATTTTTAGTAGAGGTTTTAGGTTGTTTTACAGGATGATTTTTTTGGGTTTTATGTCCGAGTGTTTATGGTTTTTTGGGGCTCAGTATTTTGGGTTTATTTTTGTTGAGATTATTGTGTTTTTTGTTACTAAGGGTTTAGGTTTTTCTTGGGTGAGGTATTATAATTTTCTGATTTTGAGGTTTTACGGTTTTTGGTGATGTGGGTTTTGGATTTATTGGATAGAGTCACTGTGGTTTTTCGGGGATGAGACTTTAGGTTTTTTGGTGTTGAGGGTAGATTGTTATTTGTGGTTGAGGGTTGAGGATTTTTTGGAGATGGGGGTATAGGGTTTTTTGGGGATATAGATTGGAATTTTTATCTATTTTTTAGGCATAGGGATGAGGTTTTATTCAGGAAGAGTGACTAAGATTTTTTCAGGCTATAAGAGTTGAGTTATTTTTTTGGGATGATGGTTGATGGATATTTGGATGATGACAGTAAAGTGTTTTTTGTGAATGATCGGTTTAATTAAATTAGTGGAGGGGGTTTAGATTTTTTTGGGGATGATTGCTGATGGTATTTTTGGGATGAGTGCTTAAGGTGTTTTATTGATGAGGATTGTGGGTTTTTTAGGGCACAAGGGTTTAGTGTTTTTTAGGGAATAAGATATACGGTTTTTTGGGTCTGAGGGTTTAGGGTTTTCTATAGATTATGGTTTGAGGATTTTTGGTGCAAAAGATTAATGATTTTCTGGGATAAGGGTTATGGGTTTTTTGGGTCTTAGGGATTAGGGTTTTGGGGTTAATGGTTTATGGTGTTTTTTGGGGATGACTGTTTACAGTTCATGGGGATTAGGGTTTGGGGTTTTTGTAGGGATGATGGTATAGTTTTTTGGTGGGTATGAGTGTTCAGTTATTAATGGATGAGGTTTCAAGGTTTTTTATGAGGTATTAGGGGTTTTTATGACTCTTGGTTTTAGATTTTCGGTGGATAAGGCTACTGAGGTTTTTAGGGCTTAGGGTTTAGGGTTTTTTCTGGGGATGTAGGTTTATCTTTTTTATGGTATGAGGGTTTATTGTTTTTTATGACAAGGTTTTACTATTTTTTATGATGACAATGTAGGGTTTTCTAGGGATGAGGTTGATTTTTTAATAATAAATGAGAGTTTTATGGGGATAATCCATTTTTGTTTCATGGGGTTGAGAGTTTAGGGTTATTTGGTGCTGATAGTTTAGGGTTTTGGTGGATGAGTGTTAAGAATTTTTTGGGAATAATGGATGATAAATTGTTAGGGATTAGGATTGAAGTGTTTTTTGGGCTATGGGGTGATGATTTTTTGGGGATGTGGGATGATATATTTCTAGGGATGATTTTTGAGGGTTTTCAAAGAATGAGGGATGTGGTTTTTGGGGGGATTTGGTATGATGTTTTTTTGGGGATAAGAGTTTGGGGATTTTTAGTGTATAGGGTTTATGTGTTTCTAGTGTTTAGGGTTTATGTTTTTTGGGGGTTTTGGATTTAGGGTTTTTTGGGTATGGGTTTTGATGGGATTTTTGGGATTAGAGATTAGGGTAATTTAGGGTTTAGTGTTAATCTTGTTTATGGAGAAAGATTATGGTATTTTGGGAATAAGGTTTATGGTTTTGGGATTTAATGTTTAGGGGTTTTTGGGAATGATGGGTTAGATTTTATGAGGGCTTAGGGTTTAGTATTTTTTGGTGATGAGGTTTTAGATTTTTTTGTGGATGTTGGTATAGGGTTTTTTGTGGTTGTGGGTTTAGTGTTTTCTTGTGTAGTGGGTCCAGGTTTTTATTGGTCTTGGGGTATATGGTTTTCTGGGGATAACTATTTAGAATTTTAAAGGGATATTGGTATAGATTATTTTGTGATGAGGTTTTTGGGGTTTTTAGGGATATGAAATTAGTTTTTTTACAGTGAGAGTTTATAGTTTTTTGGGACAGTGTATTTATTATTTTTTAAGTCTATGTTTTCAAGTTATTTTTGTGGATGATCGTTTAGGGATTTTTGGGCCGATTGTTTAGTTTTTATTGGGGATGATGTATTAATATTTTTTGGGTTAAACGGTTTTGTATTTGTTGGGGATTGGGTAATTTTTTTCACAACCTGCAGGATTATGTTTTTTGGTGCAAAGTGTTTACGGATTTTTGGGGTTGATGGTTTATTGTTTTTATAGATAAGGGATAATAGTTTTTTTGGGATGAGGGTTTATGGTTTTTTGGGGATGGGGTTTTAAGGTGTTTTTGGGATTATGGATTAGGGTTTTTTTAGGGATGATGGTTTATGGTTTTTTTATACCGAGGGATTAGGGATTTTTAGTGTTGAAGGTTAATGTTATTTTGGGTCACATATTTTGGTATATTTCATGGTTTTTTGTTTTGGGTTTGTTGGAGCTGGGTGTTTTTGGTTTCTTGGGTATGAGGTTTTTTGGTTTTTTGGGTATGAGTTTTAGTGGTTTTTAGAGTGAAGGGTTTAGGGTTTATTTGTGATTACTGATTATTATTTTTTGGAGATGAGGTTTTAGGGTTTTTATGTGATGTGGGTTTAGGGTATTTTTGGGAAAAAGTTTTTGGATTTTTTTGGCAGAGAGGGTATATGGGTTTTTTAAGATATGGGTTTAGGGGTTTTTTGAGAAGAGTGGTAAGTGTTTTTTTGGATGCATTTGGAGTTTTTTTTTGGGTATGAGGGTTTTGTTTTTCTATGCGGATGATTGTTGATTGATTTTTGGGGATGAGGTTTGATGTGTTTTTTGGGATGATAGTTTTTGGTTTTTACGATATGAGGTTTGAGTGTTTATTAGGTCTTAGGGTTACTAGTTTTTTAGGTCTAAGGGTTTTTGGTTTTTTATTGCTATGTAATGAGGGTTTTTTGGTATAGAGGGTTGATGAATTTTTTCATATGAGGATTTACAGTTTCTGGGGATGATGGTTGAAGGGTTTTTTAGAATTATATATTTGGGATTTTTGGGGTTTAATGATTATAGTTTTATAGGGTTTTGGATTGGATGTTTTAGGGATAATAATTGAGGGTTTATTGGAATGGGATGATGTTTTTTTAGGGATAGGGGTTGAGTTTTTTTAGGCTACGGGCTTCGGGGTTTTTGGGGAAATTGGAGTATGGTTTTTTGGGGTTTGTGGAATATTGTATTTTAGAGACGAGGGTTTAAATATTATGGGGGGTGTGAATTTAGAAATTTTTTAGGGATATGGGATTATCATTTTTTGGGGATGAGGCTTTAGGGTTTTTTGGGAATGGGGGTATAGGTTTTTTTGGGATGTGGGTCTATTTTTTATTGGGGCTGAGGTTTTGGGGTTTTTTAGAGCTGGGGTTTCGGGATTTTCTAGTGATGAGTGTATAGGATTTTATGGGGATGATACATTAGGATTTCACAGGGATGAGGGTATGGGTTTTTTATGGAAAATTTTTTAGGGTTTTTTTCGGATGGGGCATTAGTGTTTTGTGGATGGGGGTCAAATGATTTTTTAGGATTATGATTTAAGTTTTTTTATGACTAGTGGTTTAATGTTTTATTGGGATGATGGATTTGGTTTTTTGTGATGCGGGTTTCTTTTTTTAGATGGAGTGTTTAGTTTATTTTTTGTCTAAGGGTATAGGATTTTTTCATGTGGAGTGTTTAGATGTTTTTTTGGTTGAGGGTGATGGTTTTTATGATTAATGGATTAGGATTTTTTGGGCTCCAGGTTTAGGGTTTTTTGTGGTTCAGGGTATAGTGTGTTTTGAGGCTGAATGTTTTGGGGTTTTTGGTGATTTGGGTTTAGGTTTATTTTGGTTTTTTGGGATTAGGGTTTTTTTGTGGATGAGGTTTAGTTTTTTTGGGTACTGAAGGTTTTTTTTTTGTGGATGAGGGTTTAGGGTTATTTTTTATAAGGGTTTAGGGTTATTTTCTGGATGAGGGTTTAGTGGTATTTTGGGGTTTTGGGATTAGGTTATTTTGCGGGATGAGGTTTGAGGATTTTAGGGATGATGTTTGAGGGTATTTTAGTGTTTAATGTTTTTTGTTTTATGGGATGAGGATTTGGTTTTTTTTTGGAGTTGAGGGTTCATGATTTTTTGGGAATCAGGGGTTATTATTTTTTTACCAATTTTGGATTTTAGGTGTTTAGGTTTTTGTATTTTTTGGGATAAGTGTGTAGGGTTTTTTGGGGATGTTGGGTGATGGGTTTTAAGGGGATAAGGGTGTTAATTTCATATATATGAGGGTCGTTTGTATATCCAGACAACGGTTTTATAAATTTTTGGGGCTGAGAATTTAGGGTTTTTTGGGACTAATGGTTTAGGGTTACTCTAGGATAAATGTTTAGTATTTTTTGGGATGATGGTTTTGGGTTTTTGAGGGATGAGGGATGAGGGATTTTTGTGGAAGACATTGAATGTTTTTTGGGGTTAAATAGTTATGGATTTTGGGGATGAGTGTTGAGGGTATTTACCAACTAAGGTTTTATAGTTTTTTGGGGGATGAGTATTAGATTTATTGGGTTGCTGGGGTTTGATGGATTTTTTTTATCATAGGATTGAGGGTTTTTGGGGTTTGAAGGATGAAGTGTTTCTAGAGATATGGGATGATGATTTTTTTAAAAGAAGGTTGATTTTTTTGGTGCGATGGGTTGGGGTCCTGGGGTTAGGTGTTGAGGGATTTGGGGGGAAGATTTTTGATGGTTTTCTTGGGATGAGGTTTTATTTTTGTTTGAGGATTGAGGGGTGATAGCTTTTATTAATTGAGGGTTTAGGGTTTTTGGCGCATAGTGTTTTATATTTTTTTGATAGAGGGTGGAGGGTTTTTTTGGTGGTGGGTTCAGTGTTTTTTAGGGCTGATGGTTGATTATTTTCGGGTCGAGAGATTAGGGATTTTTTTAGTGCTAGTAATTTATCATTTTACGGGATGAGTGTTTAGGATTTTTGGGGGTTGAGGGTTGAGGGATTTTTGGGGCTGAGGGTTTTTGGATTTTTGGACTAAGGATTTAGTTATTTTTTTGGTTTTAAGATTCAATGTTTTTTAGGATAAGGTTTGAGGGTTTGGGGGGATATTTTTACGGTTTTTTGGGGCTGAGGGTTTTGGGTTTTTTGGGCTTATTGTTTTGGGTTGTTTTAGGGGATAGGGTATATGTTTTTTAGAGAATGTGGTGGAGGGTTTTTTAGGGATGAAAGATTAGGATTTTTCTGGCATAAGGTTCATGGATTTTGGGGATGAGGGTTTTGGTTTATTTTATGTTGAGGGTTAAGGTTTTTTTTGGATGTGGTTTTAGGGTATTTTGTGCCTAAGGGTCTATTGATTTTTGGATATGAGGGTAGAATTTTTTTTGGGTTGGAGGGTTTATTTTTTGATGAGGATGATCATTTGGGATTGAGGGTTGAGTATTTTTTTTAAAGCAGGTTTTGGGATTTTTGGTTCAAAGGGTTTAGTTTATTTTGGGGATGAGGGTGGATTGTTTTTTTTTGGTTTTAGGGTTTTAGGGTATATAATTAATGTTTATTTCTTTCTAATGGATTAGGGTTTTTTAGGATGAGTTTTTAAGGTATTTGGGGGTCGAGTGTTTTGGGTTTTTTGGGCTCAGTGTTTTGTGTGTTTTTTTGTATGACTATTGAGGCTTCTTTGAGGGTATTGAGTTGATGGTCTTTTAGAGTTGAGTATTTATTGTTTTTGGGGGATGAGGTTTGAGGTTTATTTGCGTATAAGGGATGATGTTTTCTAGAATTTTTTGGATGAGAGTTGAGGGGTCGTTTATGTATATGGGTTTAGTGTTTGGTGGGTGATGGTAAGTGTTTTATAGGGAAGAGAATTGTGGGTATAGTTGGATGAGGTTTGCGGTATTTTTAAAGATGGGGTTGAGTTTTACATGGGGCTATGTGTTTAAGGATATTTTGAACTGTGTGTGGAGGGTTTTTGGGGATAAGGGTTGAAGGATTTTTGAAGTTATACATTTAGAGTATTATTGGGATAAAGGTTGAGGGTTTCGTGGGGCTGGGGATGGAGGGTTTGGTTGGGGCTGAGGCTTGACAGTTTTTAGGCCTGAGTGTTGTGGGTAGTGTGGGGCTGATGTTTGCAGTTTTTTTTGTGCCAATGGATTAAATTATTTTGTGGATGAGCAGATATGGTAGTTTTGGGCTGAGGGTTGAGGGGTTTATTGGGATGTCGATTTAGGGTTTTGGGGATGGGTATTTATGATTATTTACATATTAGGCTTGGGGATTTTTTTATAGACAATGGTTGATGGTTTTTTGAGGCTAAGTGTTCTTCTTTTTTTGGCGATGAGGGTTGAGGGTTTTTATTCTTGAGGGTTGATGGTTTTGTTGGTACTGTGGTTTAAGTATTATTTGGTGATGTGGGTTTAGTGATATTTGGTTTTGAGGCTTGATTGATTTTTGTGAAATTTTGTTTATGTTTTATTTGTGGATAAGGTTTTATGGATTTATGGTTCTTAGTTTTCAATATTTTTTGCGGATGGTGCTTGAGAGATTTTTGGGGCCTGGATTTATGGTTTTTTTGCACAGTAGTATTTGAGTTTTTTTTGTGAAAAGGGACTGGAGTTTTTTTGGAGGATTAGGGTTTTTTTAGGGGATGTGAGATAATGATTTTTTTTGTTCTATGTGTTAGGTTTTCTGGGGATATGGGTCATGGTTTTTTTTGGGATTGAGGAATTATGGTTTTTAGGGATGAGTGTAGAGATTTTTTTTGGAACATAGGCTTTAATGTTTTTTATGGGATGAGTTTTTAGAGTTTTTTTTGGATTTGGGGTTAGGGTTCTTGTGGGTTAAGAGATTAGGGATTTTTTGGGGATGAGGTTTTATAATTTTTAGGCTGAGGATTTACAGTTTTTTAGTTATGAGGGATGGTCTTTAAAGCGGATCAATTTTTAGTGTTTTTGGATATAAGGGTTATGTCTAATTTGGGGATATGGAATTAGGAGTTTATAGGGATAATTTAAAAGGTTTTATTGGGATGTGGTTTTAGGTATTTCTAGAGATGAGGGTTTATTTTTTCAAGGGTTTGAGAAATTATGGTTTTTCAGGGTTAATGGTTTAGGGTTTTTGGGGGATAAGGGTTTTGGGTATGGAGGGGATGAAGATTAAGGGTTTCATTAATGATGAGGTTTGGGGGTTTATTTTGGATGAGGGCTTAAGTTTTTTTGGGGTTTATAGTTTATGTCTATTTGTAGATAAGGGGTTATGGTTTTTTGGGGATGTGGGTTTATGGTATTGTTTTGGTTATAAGAGTTTATAGTGTTTTTTAATCAGTGTTTAGGGTTATATAGGGAATAGGGATTAGCGTTTTCTTGGGAAAACGTCTTAAGGTATTCTAGGGTGATTTTACTAGGTTTTATGGGTGTGAGGGTTCATAGTTATCTTGGGATTAGGGTTTTAATGTCTTTAGAAACTAAGGGTTTAGGATTTTATAGGGATGAGGGTTTAGGTTATTTTTGGGATGATGGATCAGGGTTTTTTAGGGATGATGGATTATAGTTTTATTATATCGAGGGTTTAGGTATTTTTAGGGTTGATGGTTGATGTTTTATTGGGTCACATATTTTGGTATATTTCATGGTTTTGGGTTTTGGGTTTGTTGGAGCTGGGAGATTTTGATTTTTTGGGGATGAGGTTTTAGGTTTATCATGGGAAGTGGGTTTTGGGTATTTTTGGGCTAAAGTTTTTGGATTTTTTTGGGGAAGAGGGTATATGGGTTACTTAGGATGAGGGTTTAGGGTTTTTTTGAGAAGAATGGTAAGTGTTATTTTGGATGAATTTAGAGATTTTTTTTTGGGTCTGAGTGTTTTGTATTTCTGGGGGGATGATTGTTGATTGATTTTTGGGGATGAGGTTTGTTGTGTTTCTTGGGCTGAGAGTTTATGGTTTTTAAGATATGAGGTTTGTGTGTTTCTTTGGTCTTAGGGTTACTGGTTTTTTTGGTCTAAGGGTTTTTGGTTTTTTATTGCTATGTGATGAGGGTTTTTTGGTGTAGAGGGTTGATGAATATTTTCAAATGAGGATTTACAGTTTTTGGGGATGATGGTTGAAGTTTTTTTTATAATGATAGTTAAGGGATTTTTGGGGTTTAATGATTAAATTTTATAGGGGTTAGTATTAGATGTTTTGGGGATAAGGATTGAGGGTTTATTAGGATGGGATACAGATTTTTTAGGGATAGGGGATGAGTTTTTTTGGCTAGGGGCTTAGAATTTTTTGGGGAAAATGGTATAAGGTTTTTTGGGGTTAGTGGAATACGGTGTTTTGGGGATGAGGGATTAAATCAATTGGGGGGTTAATTTAGATATTTTTTAGGGATATGGGATTATCATTTTTTAGGGATGAGGCTTTAGGGTTTTTTGGGGATGGGGGTTTAGGTATTTTTGGGATGAGGGTCTATTTTTTAATGGGGCTGACTTTTTGAGGTTTTTTTGGAGCTGGGGGTTTGGGATATATTGGGGATGAGTGTTTAGGAGTTTATGGGGATGATACAATAGGATTTTACAGGGATGAGCGTATAGGATTTTTAGATTAGGGTATTTTTTGGATGGGGCATTAGTGTTTTGGGGATGGGGGGCCAATGATTTTTTTGGATTAAGATATAACTTTTTTTATGACTGGGGTTTATGGAATTATTGTGATGATTGTTTAGGTTTTTTTGGATGCGGGTTTAGTTTTTTTGGATGGATTGTTTATGGTATTTTATGTCTAAGGGTATATATTTTTTGATGTGGAGTGTTTAGATATTTTATTTGTTGAGGGTGAAGGTTTTTTTATGATTAATGGCTTAGGATTTTTTGGGCTTTGGGTTTAGGGTTTTTTGTGGCTCAAGGAAAAGTGTGTTTTGAGACTGAATGTTTTGGGGTTTTTGTGAGGAGGGTTTAGGGTTATTTTGGGTTTAGGGTTTAGGGTTTTTTTCTCGGATGAGGTTTTGTTTTTTTGGGGACTGAAGGTTGTGTGTTTTTTGAGGATGAGGGTTTAGGGTTATTTTATTATAGGGGTCTAGGGTTATTTTTATGGATGAGGTTTTAGTCGTATTTTGGGGTTATGGGATTAGTTTCTTTTGCGTGATGTGGTTTGTGGTTTGTAGGGATAAGGTCCGAGGGTATTTTAGAGTTGAATGTTTAATGTTTTATGGGATGAGGATTAGGGTTTTTTGAAGCTGAGGGTTCATTATTTTAAGGAATGAGGGGTTAGTGTTTTTAGAATAACTTTTGATTTTAGGGGTTTAGGGTTTTTTATTTTATTTTTTGATATGTTTGTAGGGTTTTTTGGGGATGTTGGGTGATGGATTTTTAGGGGCGAAGGGATTTAATTTAATATATATGAGGTTTTTTTGTATATCCGGACTAAAGGTTTATAATTGTTTTGGGCTGAGGATTTAGGGTTTTTCAGGACCAAGTGTTTAGTGTTACTCTAGGGTAAATGTTTAGGATTTTTTGGGATGAGGGTTTTGGGTTTTTGAGGGATGATTGATGGAGGATTATTGTGGAAGATGTTGAATGTCATTTGGGTTTAAATAGTGATGGTTTTTGGTGATGAGGGTTGAGGGTTTTTTCGAACTGAGGTGTTATAGTTATTTGGTCATTGAGGGTTAGATTTTTTGGGGGGCTAAGGGTTGATGGATTTTTTTTATCAGTCGATTGAGGGTTTTTGGGGTTTGAAGGATGAGTCGTTTCTAGAGATAAGGGAGGAGGATTTTTTTTTGAAGAATGTTTATTGTTTTTTTGTGCTATGGGTTGGGGTCCTGGGGTTAGGTGTTGAGGGATTTGGGGGGAATATGTTTGATGGATTTCATGGGATGAGGTTTTATGGTTTTTTGAGTATGGAGGGGTAAGAGCTTTTATTAATTGAGGGTTTAGTTTTTTTGGGACATAGGGTTTTAGATTTGTTTTGATAGAGGGTGGAAGGTTTTTTTTGGTGGAGGGTTCAATGTTTCTTAGGGATGATGGTTGATTATTTGTGGGATGTGAGTTTATGTATTTTTTAGTGCTAGCAGTATTTCATATTTGGGGATGAGTGTTTAGGATTTTTGGGGGTTGAGGGTTGAGGGTTTTTTGGGGCTGAGGGTTTTAGTATTTTTGTGCTGAGGATTTAGATATTTTTTTGGTTTTATGATTCAATGTTTTTTAGGCTATGGATTGTGGGTTTTGGTGGGATATTTTTATGGTTTTTTGGGGTTTAGGGTTTAGGGTTTTTTGGTCATAGAGTTTTGGGTTGTTTTGAGGGATAGGGTATATGTTTTTTAGAGAAAGGGGTGGAGGTTTTTTTAGGGATGAAATATTAGGATTTTTATGGCATAAGGTTGAGGGATTTTTGATGATGAGGGTTTTGGTTTATTTAATGTTGAGTGTTAATGTTTTATTCGGGATGTGGGTTTATGGTATTTTTTGTATAAGGGTATATGGATTTTTGGATATGAGGGAAGAATTTTTTTTGTTGGGGGTTGATTTTTTGTTGAGGATGAGAATTTGGGATTCGGGGTTGATGATTTTTTTGGATGCAGGTTTTTGGATTTTTGGTTCTAAGGGTTTAGTTTATTTGGGGGATGAGGGTTGATTTTTTTCTAGGGATTAGGGTTTTATGGGTTTAGTATTAATGTTTCTTTCTTGCTAAGGGTTGAGGGTTTTTGAGGATGAGTGTTTATGGTATTTGGGGGTCGAGTATTTTGGGTTTTTTGGGCTCAGTCTTGTGTGGGTTTTTTGTGTATGATGGTTGAGGATTCTTTTGGGGTATCCAGTTAATGGTCTATCTGATTTGAGTCTTTATGGTTTTTTGGGGATGAGGTTTGAGGGTTATTTGGGTATAAGGGATGATGTTTTATAGAATCTATGGGATGAGGGTTGAGGGGTCATTTATGGATATGGGTTTAGTTTTTGGGGGTGATAGTTGGTGTTTTTTAGGGAATAACATTGTGGGTATAGTTGGATGAGGGTTTGGGGAATTTTAGAGATGGAGGTTGAGTTTTACTTGGTGCTCTGTGTTCATGGATATTATAGACTATGTGTGTAAGGTTATTGGGGCTAAGGGTTGAAGGTTTTTTTGATGATGTGTGGTTAGAGTTTTATCGGGTTAAGGGTTGAGTGTTTCTTGGGGTTGGGGATGGAGGGTTTGGGTGGGGCTGAGGGTAGACAGTCTTGTATGCCTGAGTGTATTTAGATATTTTTTAGGGATATAGAATTATCATTTTTTGAGGATGAGGCTTTAGGGTTTTCCGGGATGGGGGTTTAGGTTTTTTTGGGATGTGGGTCTTTTTTTAATGGGGCTAAGGTTTTGGGGTTTTTTGGAGCTAGGGGATTGGGATGTTTTGGGGATGACTGTTTAGGATTTTATGGGGAAGATACATTAGGATTTTACAGGGATGATGCTATGGGGGTTTTATGGAAATGTGTTTTTGGTTTTTTTTCGGATGGGGAATTAGTGTTTTGGGGATGGGGGTCCAATTATTTATTATGATTAGGATTTATGTTTTTTTATGACTGGGGGTATATGGTTTTATTGGGATGATAGTTTAGGTTTTTTGGGATGCGGGTTTTGTTTTTCTGGATGGAGTGTTTAGGTTATTTTGTTGCTAAGGGTATATGATATTTTGATGTGGAGTGTTTAGATGTTTTTTTGGTTGGGGGTGAAGGTTTTTTTAGGATTAATGGCTTATGATTTTTTGGGCTTCAGGAATAGGGTTTTTTGTGGCTCAGGGTATAATGTGTTTTGAGACTGAGTGTTTTGTGGTTTTGGTGATGAGGGTTTAGGTTTATTTTGTGTTTTTGGGTTTATGGTTTTTTTCCTGATGAGGTTTAGTTTTTTTGGGGACTGAATGTTATGCGTTTTTTGGGTATGAGGGTTTAGGGTTATTTTATTATAAGGGTTTAAGGTTATTTTCATGGATGAGGGTTTAGTGGTACTTTGTTGTTTTGGGATTAGTTTCTTTTGCGGGATGAGGTTTGAGGTTTGTATGGATGAGGTTTGAGGTTAATTTAGAGTTGAATGTTTAGTGTTTTATGGGATGAGGATTAGGTTTTCTGGAGCTAAGGGTTTATGATTTTTTAGGAATGAGGGGTTAGTGATTTTTTAATAATTTTGGATTTTAGGGGATTAGGGTTTTGAATTTTTTTTGGATAAGTGTGTAGGGTTTTTCGGGGCTGTTGGGTGATGCGTTTTTAGGGTCGAAGGGTTTTAATTTCATAGATATTAGGGTTGTTTGTATATCCGGACTAAGGGTTTATAATTTTTTGGGGCTGAGGATTTACGATTTTTTGGGACTAAGGGTTTAGGATTACTCTAGGCTAAATGTTTATTATTTTTTGGGATCTGGGTTTCGGGTTTATGATGGATGAGGGGTGATAGATTTTTGTGGATGTCATTGAATGTTTTTTGGGGTTAAATAGTGATGGTTTTAGGGATGAGGGTTGAGGGTATTTTTGAAATGAGGAGTTATAGTTTTTTCTGGGATGAGAGTTAGATTTTTTGGAGGGATGAGGGTTGATTGATTATTTTATCAGAGGATTGAGGGTTTTGGGGTTTGATGGATGAGGGGTTTCTAGAGATGTGGGAGGATGATTTTTGTGTAATAAGGTTGATTGTTTTTTGGTTGCTATGGGTTGGGGTCCTGGGGTTAGTTGTTGAGGGATTTGGGGTGAAGATGATTGATGGTTTTCTTGGGATGAGGTTTGATGGTTGTCTGAGGACTGAGTGGTGAGAGATTTTTGTAATAGAGGGTTTAGGGTTTTTCAGACATAGGTTTTCAGATTTTTTTGATAGAGGGTGGAGGGTTTTTTTTGGGTGGAGGGTTCAGTGTATTTTAGGGCAGATGGTTGATTTTTTGGGGGATGAGTGTTTAGGGATTTTATAGTGCTGGGGTTTTAGCATATTGGGTGATGAGTTTTTAGGATTTTTAAGGGATGAGGGTTTTTCGGGGCCAAGGGTTTGGGATATTTGTGCTGAGGATTTAGGTATTTTCATTGTTTTAAGATTCAATGACTTTTAGTCTAAGGATTCAGTGTTTTGGGGGTCTATTTTTATGGTTTTTGGGGGCTGGGGGTTTAGGGTTTTTTGGGCTTAGAGTTTTGGGTTTTTTGGGGGGATAGGGTATATGTTTTTTAGAGAAAGGGTTGGAGGGTTTTTTTGGGATGAAAGATTATGATATTTCTGGCATAAGGTTGAGGGATTTTGGGTATGTGGGTTTTGTTTTATTTTATGTGTAGGGTTAAGGTTTTATTGGGGATGTGGGTTTAGGGTATTTTCTATCTTAGGGTTTATGGATTTTTGGATATGCTGGTAGAATTTTTTTGGGGTTGGACGGTTGATTGTTTTTTGATGATGATAATTTGTGATTGGGGGTTGTGGAATTTTTTTGGAATCATGTTTTTGGATTTTTGGTTCTAAGGGTTTAGTTTATTTTTGTGATGAGGATTGATTGTTTTTTTGGGTTTAGTGTTTTAAGGTTTAGAATAACTGTTTCTTTCTTGATAAGGGTTGAGGGTTTTTGAGGATGATTATTTATGGTATTTTTGGGTCAAGTGTTTTGGGTTTTTTGGGCTCAGTTTTGTGTGTATTTTTGTGTATGACGGTTAAGGATTCTTTTGGGGTATTGAGTTGATGGTCTTTTGGAGCTGAGTATTTATGATTTTTGGGGGATGAGGTTTGAGGGTTATTTGGGTATAAGGGATTATGTTTTTTACCATTTTTTTATGAGTTTTGAGGGGTCGTTTATGGATATTGGTTTATTTTTTGGGGGATTATAGTTGGTGTTTATTAGGGAAGAGCATTATGGGTATAGTTGTATGAGGGTTTGGGGTTTTCTAGAGATGGGGGTTGAGTTTTACTTGGGGTTATGTGTTCATGGATATTTTGGACTGTGTGTGGAGGGTTTTTGGGGTATAGGGTTGAAGGATTTTTTAAGATGTGCGTTTAGAGTTTTATTGGGATAAGGGTTTAGTGTTGCTAGGGGCTGGAGATGGAGGGTTTAGTTGAGGCTGAGGCTTGACAGTTTTTAGGCCTGATTTTTGTGGGTAGTGTGGGGCTGATGTTTGAGGTTTTTTTGGTGCCGATGGTTTAATTTATTTTGGGGATGAGCACAGATGGTTGTTTGGGGATGAGGGTTGAGGGGTTCTTTGGGATGACGATTTAGGGTTTTGCGGATGGGTAGTGATGATTATTTACATATGAGGATTCATGATTTTTTATGGAAAATGGATGACTGTTTTTTGGGGATAACTGTTCATGTTTAGTTGGGGATGAGGGTTGAGGGTTTTTAAGCTTGAGGTTTGAGGGTTTTATTGGTACCGAGGGTTAAGTATTTTTTGTGGTGCGGGATAAGTGATATTTGGTATTGAGGGTTGATGGATTTTTGTGAAATTGTGTTTATGTTTTATTTGGGGATAAGGTTATATGGATTTTTGGTTCTTAGTTTTCATATTTTTTGGGGCTGAGGCTTGAGAGATTTTAGGGTCATGGAGTTATGGTCATTTTTCACAGAGGTATTTGTGTTTTTTTGGGAAAAGGTACTATGGTTTTTTGGGGGATTAGGGGTTTTTTAGGGGATGTTAGATTATGATTTTTTTTCATCTATGTGTTAGGTTTTCCAGGGATATGGGTCTTGGTTTATTTGGGATTGAGGGATTATGGTTTTTTATGGATGAGTGTAGGGAGTGTTTTTGGAACATAGGGTTTAATGTTTTTTATGGGATGCATGTTTATAGTTTTTTTCCTTAGGGTTTTTGGTTCTTGTGGGTTCAGAGATTAGGGTTTTTGGGGATGAGGTTTTATGATTTTTAGGCTAAGGATTTATAGCTTTTTAGTTATGAAAGATAGTCTTTAAAGTGGAACAATTTGTAGTGTTTTTTGATATAAGGGTTATGTCTTATTTGGGGATATGGAATTAGGGGTTTATAGTTATTATGGAATAGGTTTTTTGGGGTGTAGTTTTAGGTAATTCTAGAGATGAGGGTTTAGTTTTTCTTAGGTTTGCGGAATTATGGTTTTTCATGTTTAAGGGTTTAGGGTTTTTTGGGGATAATGGTTTTTGGTATGGAGGTGATGATGAATAAGTGTTTCATTAGTGATTTGGGTTTGGGGTTTATTTTGGATGGGGGAATAAGGTTTTTTATGGATTATGGTTTAGGTTTTTTTTAGCTGAGGAGTTATGGTTTTTTGTTGATGTGGGTTTGTGGTATTGTTTTGGTTATAAGAGTTTATGGTGTTTTTTAATCAGAGTTTAGGGTTATCTAGGGAAGAGGGATCAGTGTTTTATTCTCAAATGGTCTTAAAGTATTCTAGGCTGATCGTACTGGGTTTTATGTGTGTGAGGGTTCATAGCACTATGGGTATTAGTGTTTAATGTCCTTAGGAACTAAGGGTTTAGGTTTTTTTAGGGATGAGGGTTTAGGGTATTTTGGGGATAAGGGTTTACGGTTTACTAGTGCTGAGGGATCATGCCTTAATGGGGATATGGGTTTTGGTTATACTTGGTCAAAGGTTATAGGGGCTTATGTGGAAGTGGGTTTAGTGTTTTTAATGATTTTGGGATTAAGGTTTCATGGGGATGAGTATTGATGGTTTTATAGAGATGATGGCTTAGGGTTTTGTCATACCAAGGGTTAAGGTTTTAATAGGGTTAATATATTAGGGTTTCCTAGTGATGTTTTTAAGGAAATTTATGGATGAGGATTCATGGGTTTCTGTGTATGATGGTTTAGGGTTTTGTGGGGATGAGGTTTTTTTATTTTTGGCGGATGAGGGTTTTGGGTTTTTATTAACTAAGAGTTTAGGGGTTATTTTAGAAGAGGGTTTAGGGTTTTTTGCAACTGAGATTTTTGGGTTGTTTTGGGCAGAGGGTTGAGGACTTATTTGGCTAAGGGTGTATGTTTTTGTGGGGATGAGGTTTTATAGTTTTTTGGGACAAGGGATAAGGGTTTTTTCATCTTGACAGTTGATGG
Organism: Viscum album; assembly: GCA_963277665.1. Classification (NCBI taxonomy): domain Eukaryota; kingdom Viridiplantae; phylum Streptophyta; class Magnoliopsida; order Santalales; family Viscaceae; genus Viscum; species Viscum album. The sequence continues at coordinate 1,533,393,291 of OY728160.1, read as the reverse complement.
GTTTGGAGGGGTTAGGGTTGATGGGTTTTTGGGGTGAGGGTTCATAGTTTTTTGAGACTGAGGGTTGAAGGTTTTTTATTAATTATGGTGTAGTTTTTTTTGTGGATGGGGGTTCAATGTTTTTTTGGGATGAGGGATTATGGTTTTTTGGTGCTACGGGTTTAGGGTTTTTTGGGGATTAGGGTCTAGGGTTTGGGGAGATTAGGTTACTGTATTTGTTAGGGCTGAGGAGTCAGAGTATATTTGGGGTGAGGGCTGAGGGTAATTTAGGAATGAAGGTCCATTTATTTTTGGGGATTAGTGTTTAGGTTTTTTTTAACAAAGTGTTTAGGGTTTTTTTGGTACTATGTGTTTAGGGTATTTTAAGGTATGTGTTCAAGATTTTATGTGTTATAGTGATCAATGTTTTTTGAGGATAGAGGTTAATGTTCTTTTGGGATTTGGGTTCTTGGTTTTTAGGTGCTTAGGGTTCAAGGTATTCTAATGTATAGGAGTTTTTTATTTTATTTTTTTGTATGTGGGATATATTTTTTTGGATTTATGGTTTGGGGATTTTTTGGACTGAGGGTTTAGGGTCAATTTTTTACTGATGGTACAAGTTTTTTGGGACTGGATGTTTGGGGGTTTTTTGGGTATGAGGATTCATGGTTTTTGGGGGCTGATGGTTCAGGGTTATTGGGGATGAGTTTTTAGTGTTTTGGGTGGATATGGGTTCAGGGTTATTGGGGAATGAGGGTTCTGTTTTTTTTTTCTGGGTAAAGCTAATAGGATTTGGGGGGCATAGGCTTTTGTGTTTTTTATGGTTTAGGGTTTTGTTTGTTGGGGGTAAGTGTATGGTTTTATGTGAATGAGGGTTGAGATTTTACGAGGGTTGAGGGTAGGGAAACATTTTGGGTTAAGTGTTGAGTATTTTTTAGAGAAGAGGGTTTATTTTTATTTGTGGCTGAGGGTTGGGGTATTTTTAGGGATTATTCTTGTGGGTTTTTTGGGGATGGTAGTTGTGTTTTTTTAGTGGATATGGATTAATGGTTTTTTAATTGAGGGTTTAGAGTTTTCATGGTAAGAATGTTTTGGGATATTAGGGGATGTGGGTTTAAGGATTTTGGGAGTTGAGGATTAAGGGTTTTATGTGTCATGGGATTTATGATTTTTTAGAGTTGAGTGTTTAGATTTTTTTTGGAATAAGGGGATACATTTTTTAGGGATAAGCGATTTGGTTTTTTTGGTGATGAGGATTTAGTTTTTTTGAGATGGTTTAATGTTATTGGGTATGATGGTTTAGGTAATTGTGGGGGTAAGATTTTAGGTTTTTATAGAATCTAGGGTTTGGGTTTTTATATAGTTGAGGGTTTAGTGTTTTTTGGGGGTAAGGATTGAGGAATTTTAGGAACATGGTTTTTGGATTCTTTGGGGATGATGGTCAAGGATTTTAGGGCATAGGATTAAGGTTTTTTTGGTGCTAAGGGCTGAGGGATTTTTTTCTTAGGATTAAATGTTTTTTTGGGTATGTTTTGAGGTATCATGGGGGTTGAGTGTTGAGGGTTTTTTAAGGATGTTGGGTGAGTGTTTTTGGGGGGTGAGGGTTCCAGGATTTTTGTGGTTAAGGGTTGTGGATTTTTTTGCTGGGGATTGAGGGTTATTGGAGCTGAGGGTTTAAGGTATTTTTGGTTGAGGGTTGAAGCTTATTGGAAGATGAGGGTTTTTTTAGGGATCATGAATGAGGATTATTTTGGATGAGTGTTGAGGCTTTTTTAGAGCTAAGGGTTTATAATTTTTTTCCCTAACAGATGTGGTCTTTTTGGGGCTGAGAGTTGAGGGATTATTTGGTCTGGGTGATGGGTGTTTTTTAGGATACCTGGGTTTGGGATTTTGGATACTAAGGGGATAGGGTTTTATTGGGATGATGTTGGTGGGTTTTTTAGGGTAGTGGGTTGGTTTTTTTTTTGGGTTTGGGGTCGAGAGTATTTGGGGATGAGGGATGATATTTTTTTGAAAGTTTGTTTTGAGGAATTATTGGTGATGAGTGTTGAGTGTTATCTTGGGTTAAATTTTGATGTTTTTGTAGGGAATATTGTTGAGGGTTTTTTGTAATATGTTTTTTTAGATATGATGGTTTATGGGTTTTTAGGGAAATGGATTAGTGTATTGGGGGATCAGGTTTTTGGGGTTTTTAGGGCTATGGGATTAGGTTTTTTTTTGGGTGACTCTTGAGTGTCTTTTGGGAATGTGGGTTGTGGGTTTTCATGGAATGAGGGTTTAGGGTGTTTTGGGACTGATGGTTGATATTGTTTTTTGTAATTCTATGTGGAGGGGTTGTTTGGGGCCAAGTGTTGTGGGTTCTTTTAGTTCTTTTGTTTTAGTGTTTTTTTAGGGGTCATGGTTTATGATTTTTTTGGGCTGGGTGATGAAGGTTCGTTAGGGATGAGAATTGAGTGTTTTTTAAGGTTGAGGATTTAGTTTTTCATCTGGATTATTGTTGAGGAATTTTTGGGGCCAAGGGTTGAGGGTTTTTTGGGTCTTTGGGTTTATGGTTTTTTGGGGATGAGGGTTGAGGGTTTTTGGGGTGATAGTGGTTTTGTGTTTTTAGGGATGAAGGTTGAGGGTATATTGGGGTTAAGGATTTAGGGTTTTTATGTTTTAGGGTTGAGGGGTTTTTATGGTCCAAGGGATGATGATTTTTTGGGGCTGAGTGATGATTTTTTATGGCTGATAGATGAGGGTTTTTGGGGAAAACTGTTTAGGGTTTGTTGCTGATGTGGGTTGCGGGTTTTTGGGGTTGATGTTTTTTGGTATTTTGTGGATGAGGGTTTAGAGTTTTTTGGTGATGAGGGATGAGTGTTTTTTGTGATGGAACATGGTCATTTTTTGTGGCTATGTATTTTGGTGGATTGGGGCTATGAGTATAGGTTTTTTTTTGGATTAGGGTTGAGGGTTTTGGGGGATTATGTTTGAGGGGTTTTGGTGGTATATGGATGAGGGTTCTCATGGGATTTGGGTTGATGGTTTTTTTGGATGGTTTGGACGGTTTATTAATACCATGGGTTTGGGTTTTTTCATGTATTCTCGTAGATGTTTTTTTGGGTTGAGCGATTATGGTTCTTTGGTACCGAGGGTTAGGTATTTTTTGTGAATTAGAGTTTTTGTTTTTTTAGGGTTTTGGATTTTCTACAACTGTGGGTTTTGGGTTTTTTTGGTGATGAGGGTTGAGGGTTTTTGGGGGTTTAGATTTTAGGGAATAGGGATATTTAGGGCTGAGGTTTACAGGTTGTTTTGGATGAGGATTTATGTTTTTTTGAATATTAGAGTTTATAATTTCTTCAGTCTAAGGTTTTAGATTTTTTTGGGTTTAATGGTTTATGTTTTTTTGGGAAATGGGTTTACAGATTATTTGGGTTAAGGGATAAGAGATGATAGATTTTTTTTGGATGCAGGATGAAGGATTTTGGGTTTTGGGTTGTGGGATTAAATGGATGGGGTGTGTATTTTGTTTTGTGGATGAGTGTTTAGTGTTTCCAGGGCTGAGTTATTAGTATTTTTGGGGTTGAAGGATTAGGTTTTATAGGTATGAGGGTTTAGGGTTTTTGGGGATCGGTGAATTGTGTTTTTTTGGGAATGTGGGTTTATTTTTTAAGTGGTTTAGGGATTAGGGTTTTTTTGGGAGAGGTATTTTGGGTATTTGTGGCTGAGTGTTTATGTTTTACATGGTATGGGTGTATGTTTTTTTAGGATTGAGGGTTTATAGCTTTTGGGATAAGGGTTTATGATTTTATGTGGATGAGGGGTTAGGAGTATTTTTTTGTACTGTTTTAATTTTCTAGGGATTAGGATTTAATATTTTTGGGGGATTAAGGTTTTGGGTTTTTTGGTGAATATGGTTTCGGGTTTTAAGGGATGAGGGTTTAGGTTAATTTTAATTGAATGGGTTTCGTAATTTTTTTTACTATGTGATTCGGATTTATTTGGATGTGGGTTTTGGGTTTTATGGGGTATGTGATCAGGGTTTTTGGGCCTGAGGGTTTTGGGATTTTTATGGATAAGGGTTTAGGGTTTCTTGGAGATGAGGGTTTAGGGATTTTTTGGGGGATGAGAGGATAAGGAAATTTAGGACACAATTTTAAGGTTTTTTGGAATAGGTTTTATGTTTTTTTGGGATAAAGGTTTTACAATTTTTACTACTCTACGATTAGAGTATTTTGGGGGTTATCGTCAAGTTATATTAGTGGATGAGGGTTTTTGTTTTTTGGGGATAAGGGTTTTTGATTTTTTGGGAATGAGGGTTATGGTTATTTTGGACTAAGGGTTTAGTATTTTATGGGGTTGAGAGTTTAGGGATTTTTGGGGACAAGGGATTCAAGTTATTTTGGAGATGAGGGTTTATGGTTTTTTTAGGATGAGGCTATAGGGGTTTTTGGGGAATATGGTTTATGGTATATTACAAATGTGTGTTTATGGGATTTTTGGGATGAATGATTAGGTATTATGGGATGATGGTTTAGTTTTTTCTAGGGATTCGGGTTTGGGGTTTTTTGGGGATGAGGGTTTATGGCCTCTTATATATGAGGTTTTACTATTTTTTGGGATGGATGGTTAGCTTTTTGGGTGCTATGTGTTTATGGATTTTTGGGACTGATGGTTTAGTGTTTTTTATGGTTGAGTTTTTTGGTTTTTGGGGTTTTAGGGTTTAAGGTTATTTGGTGACAAGGGTTTAGGGTTTTTTGATTTCTGGATTGGTATTTTTTTGAGATGGATTTTAGGCTTTTTTGCCTGAGGTAATAATGTTATTTCTGGCTCAAGGTATAGGTTTTTTAGGGATTTAATTTTACCGTTTTTAGATGTTTTGGGTTTAGGTTATTGTGGGATAATTTTTCATAGATTTTTATTATTGAAGGAATAGGGTTTTGGGGGGGTTAGAGTTGAGGGTTTTTTGTCTCTAAGGATTGAGGATTTTTTTTGGCTGAGGGTTGAGGGTTTTCTATGGATGAGGACTGATGGTTTTGTGGCTGAGGTATTAGGTTTTTTTGGGGCTTAGGGTTTAGGGTTTTAAGGGTAGGGTGATTTTATTTGGGGCTGATGGTATGGTTTTTTAAAGGATATGCGTATATTGTTTTTGGTTGTCGGAGATTATAGAATTTTGGTGATGAGGGATTATTGATATTTGGTGCTAAGTGATTAGGGGAATTTGGTGCAGAGGTTTTAGTGTTTTTTGAGGAAGATGGTTTATGAAATTTTGGGGCTGATGGTATAGGGTTTTTTGGTGATTTGGGTTTATGTTATTTTGATTCTGATAGTTTAGGTTTTTATAAGGATTGGTGTTTATGGTTTTTTGGGCAGAGGGTTTCGGGGTTTTAGTTTTGTGGGTTTAGGGTCTTTGGGGATAACATTTTTGGGATTTTGGGGGCTATGGGATTTTGGTTTCTTGTTTCTGGTGCTTTAGTATTTTTTTGGTCATAGTGTTTAGGTTTTTTGGGATGAGGGTTTACGTAATTTTCCATAGAGGTTTCAGGTTGTTTTAGAGGATGATTGTTTTGGGTTTTTTGTTTGAGTGTTTAGGGTTTTTTGGGTCTTGGAATTTTTTCTTTATTGTTTTTGAGTTTATTGTGTTTTTTGTTATTATGGGTTTAGGTTTTTTTGGGGTGACGCATTATCATTTTTTGATGTTGTGGTTTTAGTGTTTTTCGTGATGTGGGTTTAGGATTTATTGAATAGAGGCACTATGGTTTTTTTTGGGATGAGGGTTTAGGTTTTTTTGTGTGCAGAGGGTAGATGGTTATTTGCAGTTGAGGGTTGAGGATTTTTTGGGGATAGTGATATAGGGTTTTTTTGGGGGTATCGATGGATGTTTTATCTATTTTTTAGGCAAAGGGTTGATGTTTTTTTTGGCCTAGTGATTATAATTTTTTAAAGATAAAAGTGTTGAGTGATTTTTTGGGATTATGGTTGTGGGATATTTGGATGCTGACGGTTTAGTGTTTTTTTGGGGATGATTGGTTAAGGTAAATTGGTGGAGGGGGTTTAGATTTTTTTGGTGATGATTGTTGATGGTTTTTTTGGGATGAGTGTTTACATTGTTTTATTGCTGATGATTTTGGGTTTCCTAGGGATCGGGGGTTTAATGTTTTTTAGGGATTAAGATATTGGGTTTTTTGGGTCGTAGGGTTTAGGGATTTCTATGGATGAGGGTTTGAGTATTTTTGGGGCTAAGGATTAATTTTCGTTAGGGATGAGGTTTTTGGGTTTTTTGGGTCATAGGGATTAGGGTTTTTAGGGTTAATGGTTAATGGTTTTTTTTGGGGGATTATTGTTTACAGTTCTTGGGGATGAGGGTTTGTGGTTTTCGTAGGGATGATCGTATAGTTTTTTGGTGGGTATGAGTGTTTAGTTATTTTGGGATAAGATTTTAAGGTTTTTTATGAGGGATTATGATATTTTAAGGATCTTGGTTTTGTGTTTTTGGGGGGTATGGCTGCTGGGGATTTTAAGGCTGAGGGTTTAGGGTTTTCTTTGGTGATGAGGGTTTAGGTTTTTTTGGGGATGAGGGTTTATTGTTTTTTAGGACAAGGGTTTATGGTTTTTGGGGTTGATAGTTTAGGGTTTTATAGGTCTTAGGGTTGAGTTTTTTATAAATAATGTGAGTTTTATGGGGATAAGAATATTGGGTTTTTAGGGTTTAGGGTTTAGGGTTTTCTGGTGCTGATAGTTTGGGGTTTTGGTGGATGAGTGTTATGAATTTTTTGGGCATAATGGATGATAATTTTTTAGGGTTGATGGATGACTATTTTTTATGGATGATGGTAGAATATATTTTTGGGCTATGGGTTGATGATTTTTCAGGGATGTGGGATGAGATATTTCTGGGATGATTTTTGAGGGTTTTCGAAGAATGAGGTATGTGGTTTTATGGTAGATGTGGTTTGAAGGTTTTTTGGGGATAAGATTTTAGGAATTTTTACTGTATATGGTTTATGGGTTTTTAGTGTTGAGGGTTTATGTTTTTTGGGGGTTGATGATTTAGGGTTTTTTGGCCTTTGTTGTTCACGGGATTTTGGGGATTAGAGATTAGGGTTCATTAGGGTTGAGTGTTAATATTTTTTTATAGAGAAGGATTATGGTATTTTTTGGATAAGGTTTACATTTTTGGGATATAATGTTTAGGGGTTTTTAGGAATGACGGATTAGGTTTTGGGGGAGAGGGTTTAGTGTTTTTGGGGAAGAGGGTCTAGATGTTTTTTGTGGATGTCCTTATAGGGTTTTTTGTGGTTGGGGGTTTACTATTTTCTTGGGTAGTGGGTCTAGGATTTTCTTGTTCTTGGGGTTTATGGTTATTTTGGGATAAGTGTTTAAAATTTTAAATAGATCATGGTATAGAGTTTTTTTTTATGAGGGTTTTGGGGTTTTTAGCAATGAGGAATTTTTTTATGTTGAGTTTTTATAGTTTTTTGGGACTGAGTATTTGTTGTTTTTGAGGGCTATGTTTTCAGGATATTTTTGGGGATGAGGGTTTTGGGATCTATGGGGCCAATGGTTTAGTGTTTTTTTGGGATGATGTATTACTATTTATTGTGTTAAAGGGTTTAGGATTTCATTGGACTTGGGTATTTTTTTCTTCTTGAGCTGCAGTATTATGTTTTTTGCTGCTAAGGGTTTACAGTTTTTTGGGGTTGATTGTTTTTTTATCGAGGAGGGTTAACCGTTTTTTTTGGGATGAGGGTTTATGGTTTATGGGGGATGGGGGTTTGCGTTGATTTTTGAATCATGTATTAGGGTTTTTTATGTATGATGATTTATGGTTTTGTATTACTAAGGGTTTACGTATTTTTATGGTGGAAGGTTAATGTTTTTTTGGGTCACATTTTTTGTTTATTTCATGGTTTTGGGTTTTGAGTTTGTTGGAGCTGGGTGTTTTTAGTTTTTGGGGGATGATGGTTTTTGGTTTTTTGGGTATGAGTTTTGGTGGTTTTTATAGTGAAAGGTTTAGGGTTTGTTTGTGTTTAGTGATTAGTATTTTTTGGAGATGAGGTATTACAGTTATTGTGGTATTTGGGTTTTGGGTACTTTTGGGCTAAAGGTTTTTTATTTTTTTGGATAGAGGATATATTGTGTTTTTAGGATTATGGATTAAGGGGTTTTGGAGAAGTGTGGCTAGTGTTTTTTGGAATAATTTTGAAATTTATTTGGGTCTGAGGGTTTTGTTTTATTGGGAGGATGATTGATTATTAATTTTTGGGTATGAGGGTTGATGGATTTTTTGGGCTGAGAGTTTATGGTTTTTAAGAGATGAGGTTTTAGTGCTTCTTAGGTCTTAGGGTTCCTAGTTTTTTTGGTCTAAGGGTTTTATTTATTGCTATGTGATGAGGGTTTTTTGGTGCAGAGTGTTGATGAATTTTTTCAGATTAGGATTTACAGATTTTTGGGTATGATGTTTGAAGGGTTTTATTGAATGATAGTTTAGGGATTTTTCTTGTTTAATGATTATAGTCTTACAAGGGATAGGATTGATTATTATTTGATATGTATTGAGGGTTTATTGGGAGGGGATGAAGGTTTTTTAGGGATAGGGGTTGCGTCTTTTTAGGCCAGGGGCTTAGGGTTTTTAGGGGGAAATGGTGTATGGTTTTTTGGGGTTATTGGAATAGGGTATTTTGAGGATGAGGGATTTAATCTTATGGGGGTGTGAATTTAGATATTTTTTAGGGATATGGGATTCTCAATTTTTTGGGATGAACATTTAGTGTATTTTGGGATGGGGGTTTAGGTTTTTTGGAATGGGGGTCTATTTTTTAATGGGGATTACGTTTTGGGGTTTTTGGGGTTGGAGGTTTGGTATTTTTTGGGGATGAGTGTATAGGATTTTATGGGGATGATACATTAATATTTTACAAGGATGAGGGTATGGGTTTTTTAGGGAAATGTGTTTAGGGTTTTTTTAGGATGGGGCATTAGTGTTTTGGGGATGGGGGTCCAATTATTTTTTAGGCTTAGAATTTTTGTTTTTTTATGACTGGGGGTTTATGGTTTTATTTTGATGATGGTTTAGGTTGTTTGGGATGCGGGTTTAGTTTTTTTCAATGGAGTTCTTAGGGTGTGGGTAAGTGTATAGGATTTTTAATGTGGATTTTTTAGATATTTTTTTGGTTGTGGGTTATGGTTTTTATAGGATTAGTGGCATAGGATTTTTTGGGCACCGAGTTTAGTGGATTTTTTGGCTCAGGGTATATTGTGTTTTGAGACTGAATGTTTTGGGTTTTATGGTGATGAGTGTTTAGGGTTATTTTGGTTTTTTTGGGTTTAGTGTTTTTTTCCTGGATGTGGTTTAGATTATTTGGGGAATGAAGTTTGTGTGTTTTTTTGTGGAGGAGGGATTAGGGTTATTTTATTATAAGGGTTTAGGGTTATTTTTATGGATGACAGTTTAGTGGTATTTTGGTGTCTTGTGATTAGGTTATTTTGCGCGATGAGGTTTGAGGTTTTTAGGGATGATATTTGAGGGTAATTTCCAATTGAATTTTTATTGTTTAATGGGATGAGAATTAGTTGTTTTTGGAGCATAGTGTTCCTGATTTTTTGGGTATGAGGGGTTAGTGTTTTTTTATCAATTTTCGATTTTGGGGAATAGGGTTTTATCTTTTTTTGGGATGACAGTTTAATGTTTTTTAGGGATGTTGGGTGATGGGTTTTTAAGGGATAAGGGTTTTGAATTTCATAGATATTAGGGATGTTTTTATTTCCATACTAAGGGTTTATAATTTTTTGTGGCTAAGGATTTAGGGTTTTTTGGGACTAAGGGTTTCGGGTTAATCTAGGATAAATGTTTAGGATTTTTCGGGATGAGGGTTTAGTTCCTTTGAGGGATTAGTGATGATAGATTTTTTGTGGACGAAATTGAATGTATTTTGGGGTTAATCATTAATGGTTTTGGGGATGTGGGTTGAGGTTTTTTTCGAACTGAGGAGTTATATATTTTTGGGGGATTAGGGATTGATTTTTTGGGTGGATGTGTGTTGATTGATTTTTTTATCAGAGGATCGAGGGTCTTTGGGTGTTCAAGGTTGAGGAGTTTATGGGGATGTGGGATGAGGGTTTTTGTGGAAGTAGTTTGATTATATTTTGGGAGTATGGGTTGGGGTCCTAGCCTTATGTGTTGAGGGATATGGGGGGAAGATGGATGGTTGTTTTTTTTTGGGATGAGGGTTGAGTTTTTTTTGGGGCTGAGGGATGATGTTTTTTAGGGTATAAGGGTTGATAGTTTTTTTGGGATGAGGGTTGAGGTATTTTGGGGGTGAAGGGTTTAGGGGTTTATAGGGTTGAGAGTAGAATGTTTTTTGGGTGAGTTTTGATACTGTTTTGGGGAACTAGGTTGAGGGATTTTTAGGGGTGAAGGTTGATGATTTTCTTAGGGTTTGAGGTTTGAAATTTTTTCAGGGCTGAGGCTTGAGGGATTATTGAGGATGGGAGTCAATAGATTTTTTTTTCTATGGGATGTTAGTTTCTTTTAGTTCTCAACTAATGGTTTTCTTTGGTTTGAGGGTTATATATTTTTTGGTGATGATTGTAAAGGGTTTTTTGGGCATTAGGTTTGGGGAATTATTGTGGAAGAGAGTTCATGTATTTATGTGAATGAAGGTTCAGGGTTTTTTTAGGCTACCTGTAAGGTGTTTTTGGGGGTTTTGGTTTCAATATTTTTAGGTATGAGTGTTTTTGTTTTTAATTTCTGAGGGATAATTATTTTTCATGTTTTATGGTTTATGGTATTTTTCTGATGAGGGATCAGGGTAGTTTGGTGATGAGGGTTGAATTTTATTTTGGGCTGAAAATATGTTTTTTTCTGGGGCAGGGGGTTTTTGGTTTTTGGGGATGAGATTTTAATTTATTTTTGGTCTATTATTTTATGTTTTTTTGCGGTGAGGAATTAAGGATTCTTGGGGAATATGGTTTAGGGATTCATTGTGGTTGTGGGTTAATAATTTTTTAGGTTTATTGGCTCATTGTTTTTTCCAGAAATGGATTTAGGGTTTTATTAGGATGAGGATTCAGGGATATTTCAAGGTGAGGTGTGAGGTTTTTGGGGGGATAAGGGATCTTGTTTCTTATGATTGAGAGTTCAACATTTTTAAAGATTTGGGTCAGTTTTTAGGGGGTTGTGGGTTCAGTATTTTTTGGGGAGGAGGGTTCAAGATTTTTTGGGGATCAGGTTTCAGGGGTTTTTATGGCCGATGTATTAGGGTTTTTAGAAAATGATTGCTCAGGTATTGTTGAGGATTATGGTTCTGGGTTTTTTTTGGGCTGAGGGATTCATGGTTTTTAGGTCCAAGGTTATATGGTTATTGGGGATAATTTATTATTTTTTAGGGCTATGTGTTTAGTTTATTTTGCGTGAGGGTTTTGGATTTTTTGTATATGAGGGTTCAGTTTATTTTTTCACTATAGGTTTAGGCTTTTTTTAGGTTTAGGGGATTAATGATTTTTTGGGGCAGAAAGTTTAGGGATTTTTTGGTTGTAGGGTTTAGTGTTATTTAGGATTTATGTTTTTTGAATTTTGGGGATAATTTTTTATGCTATATTGGCTATAGGTTTTAGGATTTTATAGTTGTGATGTTATAGTGTTTCTTGTGGCCAAGGGTTTATGTTTTTGCAGGTTGCTGAGTTTATATTTTTTCTAGTCGAGTGTTAAGGGATATTCTATCTGAGGAATTAGGTTTTTTTGGGATGAGGGATTAGAAATTTTTGTACCTGAGTGTTGGGGGTTCTTTGACGTTTTCGGTGAAGTGGTTTTGTGGATGGGGGTTTATGATGTAAGGGTGTTGAGGGTATAAGATTTTTTGCAGATGTGGGTTCATGATTTTTTTGTTAGAGGGATTATGGTTTTTTTTGGGTGGCTTGTTAATGGGTTATGGGGGGATGATGGTTTAGGGTCCTTTGGGACTGAGGTGTTTGGGTTTTTTTGGTAAGGAGTTTGGGATTTTTTTATCATTGAGGGTCTATGGATTTTTACAGCTGAGGGTTTATGGGTTTTCACCATTAGGTGTTTATTATTTTTTGAGGAAGATGGTTTAGGGAATTTTTTGTCTAAGTCATTATTGTTTTTAGATTTTTTTGTTTCTAGGACTAAGGGTTCAGGGTTTTGGGGGCTAAGGGTTTAGGGTTTTTTTGGTTGAAGGATGAGAGTTTGTATGCTAACGTTTTGGGATATTTTGGAACTGAGAATTTTGTGTTTTTTGGGGATGAATGTTTATATATTTTTTGCATTGAGGGGTTAGGGTTTTTTGGGGATGAGGGTTTATATTTTCTGGTGTTGAGTATTCAGGTTGATTGGGGTTGATGTTTTTTGTGGTTTTTGGTTGAAGTGTTTAGGATTTTTTGAGGCCAGTGGTTTAGGATTTTTTTGGGACTCTGGGTTTTAATTTTTTTGGGTCTATGGGGTTTTGTTTTATTGTCAATGAGGGTTTATTTTTTTCTTTTTCATTGAGTTTATAAATTTTTTTGGATGTGGGTATATAGTATTAGGTATAAGGGTTTATATTTATTTTGGTTTGATGGTTTAGTTGTTTGGGGGACTTGGGTTTATATTTTTTGTCGGATGAGTGTTTATGGTTTTTTTGGGACTGAGGGTTTAGACAATATTGGGGTTAAAGGTTAAGGGTTTTTTGGGCCCGACTGTTTACGGTTTTTTGGAATAAGTTTTTTGGGTTTTTTGGTTCCATTGTTCTGGGATTATTTGGGGCTGAGTGTGTTGGATTCTTTTTGGGATGTGGGTTTTGGTTTTTTTTGTGCTGATGGTTGAGGATTTTGTTGGGATAAAGTTTCAGGATTTTTTACAGATGGATGTTGATGGATTTTTATTGATGAGTGTTTAGGGTTTTTTGGTGATCAGAGTTTTGTATTTTTTTTATGAACGAGGGTTTATTATTTTGTTTGGGATGAGTATTTAGTGTTTTATGGGGCTGAGGGTATAGTGTTTTTTTGGATGTTGGTTTTAGTGATTTTTATAGAGTGGAGGGTTTTGGGTTTTGGGGGTTTAGGGATTAGTGTTATTTGGGTCTAGGGATTTATGTTTCTTTGGTGTTGAGGAGTTAGGTTTTTTTGGGATGTGAGAATAGGGTTCATTTGGGAATTAGGTTATAGGGTTTTTTGGGACTAAGGGGATTGGGTTTATTAGGGATGACGGTGCTTGGGTTATTGGGAGCTGAGGGTTTATTATTTTATTGCGACAGAGGGTTTAAGGATTATTTTTGATATGGTCTTAGTTATTTTTGTATCTAATTCCTTACGGTTTTCAGGGCTAGGGGTTTGGGTTTTTTTGGGACTGAATATTATTGTTTTCGAAGACTGAAGGATTTTTATTTTTTGGTGATTTGGTCTATGTTTTTTATTTATAAGGGTTCAGGAGGTTTTATGATAATGAATTAGGGGTTTATAGGGTTTAGGATTTGTGGTTGTGGGGGGGGGGGATGAGGATGTAGTGTTTTTTATGGCTAAGATATTTGTGTTTTTTGAGGATTAGGGATTACTATTTTTGGGGGCCAAGTGTTAATCATTTTATGGTGTTGAGTTATTATGTTTTTTAGGGATGGTTTGGGTTTTTTTGGTTTTAAGGGTTACATGTTTTTTCTCTGAGTGTATGGGGTATTTTACGAATGGGTGTTGAGGAATTTTTTTGGGACGTGGGTTTAGTGGTTTTCAGGTAGAGAGTTTACTATTTTTTGAAGTGTGTTAATGGTGTTTTTGTTAGAGGGTTTATGTTTTTTGGGGATGAGGTTTCTTGGGATTTTTGGGCCATGGGATTATTGATTTTTGGGGTTTTGAGTTTTGTAATTTTGGGACAGATGGTTTATGGTTTTTGTGGATGTGTTTTCAGTTTTTTTGGGGCCGAGGTTTTAGGTTTTCTTAGGAAACGTTTTTAGGGATTTTTTGGGAATATGGATTAGGTTTTATTAGGGATGAGTTTTCAGGTTTTTTGCTGCGGTAGGCTTACTTTAGTTGGTCATAGGGTTGAGGGATTTTTATGGATGATTTTTTATGGTGTTTGGTGGATGATATATTATTTTTTCCTTGGGAAGTGGGGTTAGGGTTTTTTGGTGATAAATTTTTAGTGGTTTGGGTGATGACGGTATAGGGTTTTATGAGAATAATGGATGGGGGTCTGGGGGGGATGAGTGTTTGGAATTTTTTTAGGGATGATGGTTTGGGGCTTTTTTAGGGAAATGGTTTAGGGTTTTTTTGGGATATGGGTTTAGAGTTTTGTTTGGCTAAGGTTTTATGTTTTTTGTCTAAGGTTTTATGGTTTTTTGGGTGGAGGGTTTTTATTTATTTTGGGGATGAGGGTTTAGGTTTTTTGGGGATATTGTTTTTTTATTTTTTTTAGGGATGAGGGATTAATTTTATTTCTCAAGGTTAAGGAATTATTAAGAGATTAGGGTTTTGAGTTTTTAGTAGCTGGGGGTTTGTGTTTTTTTGGCTGAGGGTTCCGGGTTTTTGGAGATTATGGATAGGGTTATTTTTCGGGCTGAGGGTTTAAATTTTTTGGTTGAGTTTTTAGAGATTTATTGGGTTAAGGGTTTTGGTTATTTTAGGGATGATGGTTTGAGGTTTTTTTGGTAAATGTAATGGAACTTTTTTGGGATTAGGGCTTGGTGATTTTTAGGGATGGTGGATTTTGGTTTTTGGGGTTAATTATTTCAATTTTATTGGGGTTGAGGGTTTATGATTTTTGGATTATGGTTTTAGTGTTTCGGTGGGATAATTGTTTGTGTTTTTTGGCGATGAGGGTTTCAGTTTTTCGGGGCTAAGTGTTTATAGTTTTTAGGGATGAAATTTTTTTGTTTTTTGGGATGACAGTTTAGGGAGTCCTGGGCATGAGGGTTTGGGATTTTTTGGGATTAGGGTTTGGGGTTTTTTGGAAAAGGATCTATATTTTTTAGGTTGATGGCTTAGGTTTTATCGGGTCCAATGGTTTAGGTGTTTTTAGGGAATAATCGTTTGGTTTTTTGAGGCCGACAGTTTTTAGATATTTTCGGATAATTGTTTTTGGGTTTTTGCGCCAGGGTGTTTTTTGTATTTTAGGTGTAATGGATTTGTGTTTTTTAGGGGATAATGGTTTATGGATTTTTTAGGCTGATTGATTATTGTTTTTAAGTATTAGAGATATATTATTTTTTGAAGCGGGTTTGGGGTTTTTTTCGTTGAAGTTTTAGGGGTCTTTAGGGATAAGGGTTCACTGTTTTTTGGGGTAGGGGTTCAGCATTTTTTGGACGTTAGGGTTCAGGATCATTTAGGGATAAGTGTTTATGGAGTTTTTAATGGTGAGGGTTCATATTGGTTATGGAGCCAAGGGTTCAGGTTAATTTGGTGATCTAGTATCATGGTTTTTTGGGGCAGTGAGTTTAGGGTATTTTGAGATGGAGGGATCAATGTCTTTTAGGGATGATGTTTCAAGGTATTTTGGGGAGGATAGTTCAGTGTTTTTCGAATCATAGGGTTTTGTGTTTTAGGGGGATTAGGGTTTAGTTTTGTTTGTTGGGGATGGGTGAGGGTTTTTTTAGACTGAGGGTTGATGGATTTTTGGGGATGAGGGTCTGGGGTAATCCGAGGTAGATGGTATATGGGTTTTTAGGGAAAATGGTTTAGGGTTTGTCAAGGTAGATGGTTTATGGTATTTTCTTGTTATCAGTTATTTTAGGGAACAGGGTTAAAGGACATATTAGGATGATTTTTTTGGGTCTTCTTGGGATAATGATTTTGTTTTTTCTTGGGTTGTGGGTTCAGGGATTTCATTGAATGAGTGTTTATTATTTTATTGGGAAAAGGGTTTTTCGTTTAATATAATTTAGGGTTTAGGGAATTTTTTGGGCTTAGGGTTTATAGTATAAATAGGCTAAGGTATTATGTTTTTCTGGAAACAATTTATGTTTTTCTGGGGCTGAGGGTTTGGTTTTTCCAGCGTTGTGGTTTTATCATTTTATGGGGCTAACATTTTTGAGTTTTTTTTGTGTCTATGTGTTTAGGGATTCCTATCATTGAAGTTTTTTGGTTTTATAGGGCTCCATTATAGGGGTTTTTTTATAAGTCTTTAGGGATTTTATTGGATGTGGTTTTATGGTTTTCTTGGGATGAGAATTTTGGGTTTTCTAGGGTTGAGTATTTTATAATGTTGAAGGATTAGGGTTTATTGAGGATGAGGGTTTATATATTTCTTGTAACTTTTTTCTAGGGTCTATTGAGTTATAGGGTTTATGTTATTGTGGGGATGTGGGTTAAGGGTTTTCAGAGGAAGAGGGATTGGGTATTTTTGGGGATGAGGGTTTATGGTTTTATAGTTCTATGGTTTAGTGATTTTCTATGGCTATGAGATTAAGGTTTTCAAGGGATATGAACATATTATTTTCTATAGATGAGTGATTAGGGTTTTATAGGGATAATGTATTTCGATTTCAATATATAATGGTTTAGGGTTTTATGCGTATGAAGGTTTTGGATTTTCTAGGGATAAGGTTTAAGGGTTTTCTTGGGATGAGGGTTAATGGTTGTTTAGGGAATATGGTTTATGGTTTTATGAGTTTGACAGTTTAGTGTATTATAAGGAAGAAGGATTAGGGTTTCCTAAGGGTGAGGGTTTTGGGTTTTTTGGGGATGATGGTTTATGTGTTTTTGTGGCTATGATTTTATGGTATTTATGGGATGATGGTTATAGGTTTTTTTGTAGTGAAAGTTCAGTGTTTTCTAGGTCGATGGTATTAGGGCCTTCTATGGATGGGGGTTATGGGTTTTATTGTGATCAGGGTTAAGTGTTTTATATGGTGGAGGGATATGGTTTAATGGTATTGAAATTTAAAGGTTTTTAGGGCTTAGGGTTCAGTTTTTTCTATGGATATGTGTTTAGGATTTTGGATTGAGTTTTTAGTTATTTTTGGGGCTACGTGTTTAGGGTTTTTAGGGGATGAGGGTTTAATTTTTTTTTGTTGGGGGTTTTTAGTTTTATGTAGGTGAGAGGTTAGGATTCTCTATGGCTGAGGGATTTGGTTTTCTTGGAGATAAGTGATTATAGTTTTGTAGAGCTCATTGTTTTGGGTTTTATAAGGCAGAGGGTTTAGAGTGTTTTCGGGATATAGATTTAGGATTTTATTGTCAAGATGATTTATTTTTTATGGGGATGAGGGTTTATAGTTTTGTAGTGATTACTATTTAGTGATTTCAATTGATGTGATTTTTTTCAAGGGATGAGGGTTTAGGTATATCTTCATATGAGGATTTAGGGTCTTCCTATGGTGAGTGTGTAGGGTTTTTTGGGGATGAAGGCTTGGGGTTTTCTAAGGATGATTTTTTTGGGTTTTTGGGGATGGGGTAAATGGATTTTCTAGTGATGAGATTTTAGGGTTTACAATGGCTAGTGGTTTGAGGTTTTTTAGGGATAAACGTTGGAGGTATTCTTTGGATAAGGGTTTGGAGTTTTGTAGGGATGTGGATTTGGAGTTTTTTGGGTATGGAGGAATATGGTATTATAGGGATGTGGGATTAAGAATTTCTAGGGATTATGATTTAGGGTATTTTAGGGTCATGGTTTTAGGGTTTTCATGGGCTATATGTTTAGGGTTTTCTGAGGATATGGTTTTAGATTTTTCTATGTCTAAGGGTATTGCTTTTTAACGGAATAATGTTTTAGGTTTCTTTTTGGAGAAGGTTATACCTATTATTGGGGGTTTATTATTTTTTTGTGGATGAGGGTTTTGTTTTGTTTTCAAAACAATTAGGGTTTTAGCGTATGAGGATTTTGGGGTTTTGGAGTTTGAGGGTTTAGATTTTGGGTGATGAGAGTTTATATATAATTGTGGATTGATATTTAGATGTTTTTAGGGATCATGATTTAGGAAATTTTCCTCTAAGGCTATTGATTTATTTATTTATAAGGATGTATGGTCTTCAATGTATGAGGGAATAGGGTTTTTTGTGGATTTTGGTTTAGGGTTTTACATGGATGAGGGATTGGGTTTTGTGGGGAAGAGGGATTGGGGTCTTATGGGACTGAGGGTTTGAGGATTTCATTTGATGAGGGTTTATGTCTTTTGGGGGGATGATGTGTGTGGGTCATTTGGGGTGGAGGGATAAGGTTATTCTATAGTTTAGTGTTTATGGTATTAATTGGCTAATTATTAATGGTTTTCTATGGATTTGGGTTTATGGTTTATTTATTAGGTTTTCGTGTGTTTTGGGGTTTAATGTTAAGGGTTTGATTTGTTTAGAGATCAAAATTTTCTACAAAAGTGGTTTTATTTTCTAGGGATTATAGGTTTTTCATGGTGATGATGATTTAGGTTTTTTTAAATGAGGATTTAGGGTTTTATATGGTCAGGGTTTATAGTTTTATGGGGTTTGGGGTTTAGGGTTTCTAAGGGCATAGTGTTTAGTGTTTTCTAGGTATGACAGTTTATGATTTTCTAGGGATAACGGTGTAGTGTTTTCTGCATCTTAGTGTTAATGGTTTTTTGGGGATGTAGTTTTCTGATTTTCTGGCTCTATATCTTTTTTTATGAGGATTGGGGTTTTTGGATTTTTGTTGAAGTGGGATTCTTTTTTTAGTGATAATGATTCATGGTTATTTGTGTCTGTGTTTTAAAAATTTCCCATGGCTGATGGTTTAGTGTTTTCTATGACTTAGAGTTTAGAGTTTTGTGGGGACGATGGTTTAGGGTTTTCTAGGGATGAGAGTATAGTGGTTTTAGGGCATATTGTATAGGGTTTTTTTGGGATCTAGGGCTTATGGATTTCTGGTTGATAACTTTTAGGTTATTCTAGGGCTTAAGGATTTGTTTTTTATATGGAATAGTGTTTATGGTATTCTAGGTCTGATGGTTTAGTGTTTTTTGTGGTTAAGGGTTTTGTGACTTCTAGTTTGATGGGTTTAGGTTATTTTGGGGATGAGGGTATAGGTTTTCTGGGTATAAGGGTTTAGGATTTTTTGGGACAAGTGTTTAGGATGTTATTGGATGTTTGTTGAAGGTTTTCTAGGGATGAGGTTGAGGGTTTCATTGGGATGATGGTGTTTGGTTTTTTGGGGTTGAGGTTTTAGAGTTTTCTATGGATGTGGGTTTACATTTATCAATGAAAAGGGTTTAGGGTTTTATAGGTATTAAGGATGTGGGTTTTGGGGGTTTGGGGATAAAGATTAAGGGGTGTTTGAGGAATAGGGTTCTGGATTTTGGGGTTCAGGGTTTAGGGGTTTTAGGGTTGTTCGTCTAGGTGTTTTGGGGTTTTGTATTCAGGTTCTTTTCCAACTGAGGGTTTTGTTCTTAGTGGGGTTAAGGGTTCAGAAATTTTTTGTTTTGGGGTTTAGGGTTTTATAGTGAAGAGTGTTTAGGGTTTTATGGGGATGAGGGTTTAGGGTTTTTTGGGCCTGAGTGAGTAGGTTTTTTTGTCAATAAGGGTTTAGAGATTTGTGGGGCTTAGAGTTTACGGTCTTTTGGGAATATGGGTTCATGGTTTTTTGGGGTTGAAGGATTATGGGATTTGGGGGCTAATTTTTTAGGTTTTATTGGGTCTGAGAGTTTGGCTTTTCCGAGCATAATTGTTTATAGGATTTCGGGGAGGATTGTTTAGGGGTTTATGGGGATGAGGTGTTAGTGATTTTTGAGGATGTGGGAACAAGATTTTTGTGGCTGAGGGTTTATCTTTTCCTAGGGTTGAGGGTCTTGGGTTTCATGGTTCTGTGTGTTTTGTGTTTGGGGGATGAGAGGTTTTGGTTTTTTGGGACTAATAATATATTGATTTTTTTGTGGATGAGGGTTTAGGATATTTTGTTTCCAAATTATTATTTTTTTTTGCGGTTTTAGGTTTAGGTTTATTTGGGAATAGATATTATTGGATTTATGGGGTTCAAAATTTATGATTTTTTTGGGTTTATATTTTTTTGGATAATGGTTTAGGGTTTTTTTGGGCTATGATATTAGGAGTGTTAGGGTTGAGGGTACATGATTTTTTGGGAATGAGTGATTAGGGATTGTCAAGGATGATGGTTAGGGTTCATTTAGGATGACGTTTTATGGTTTCTTGGGATTATGGTTTAGGATTTTTTGAGGTTGATAGTTTTTTTTATATATTATTTTTTTGGGTTTTTTAGACTTTGGTTTTTAGCTTTTTTGTGGTAGAGGGTTTTGGGATATTTGATGTTTAAGGAATAAGGTTTTTTCATGTTATTGGATTCTGGATTTTAGTTGTTGATGGTTTTCTGGGTTTATGGTTGTGGGTATTTGGGGATAAGAGATTAGTGTATTTTTAACGAATAGTTTGTTCTTTTTTAAGGCTAAGGGATTATATTTTCTTGGGGATGATGGTTTAGGATTTTTTGGTGAAGAGGGATTATGGTTTCTTTGGTTGTCTATTTTGGGAACTTCTAGTGTAAGGGTATAACATTTTTTTGGTAAGGTAATAGGGACTTTGGTGTGAGGATATAAGGTTTTCTGGTGATTAGGGTTTTAGGGTTTTTTCTTTGGATTTCGGCTTTTATGGGGATAAGGGTTTTGGGTTTATTTGGAATAAGATTTTAGGTATTATGTAGGTACATGGTTCATGATATTTGGGGGATGAAGGTTTATGATTATTTTGTAACGACCCAAAGTTTCATTAATTTAAATCCCTCTTGATCTAATTAAATGTCTCTTTATGTTTATATAAAA
This sequence comes from Viscum album, assembly GCA_963277665.1. NCBI lineage: Eukaryota > Viridiplantae > Streptophyta > Magnoliopsida > Santalales > Viscaceae > Viscum > Viscum album. The sequence goes on along the minus strand of OY728160.1, from coordinate 1,533,372,631 downwards.
TGTAAACTTCTTTGGTTTTATGAGAAAACTTTTGACCATTGCTAATATAGCCGTTGAACAGTGATCACATGATTAGTATAAATATAGGGATTTTACAAATCCAAATTCACTCAAAAGAAGCGATGGCCTCATCTAGTAGAATTTCCCCATACAAAGCCCATTTGTCGGAGCTCGAAAAAAAGGTTGAATGCTTGGGCTTCGCTCTTGACCAAGCCCATGCTGAGCTTCATCATGTCAAGCTCGAACGGGACCATCTATGGGAGAAGTGGAAGTTGATAGAAATTACCACTCGAGCGATTTTATCCGAGCCACCCGAAGAGTCTGTCACCATCGCACACCTTAACCTTAGGTATTATGAGGCTGTTTTAAGGGGTTATGTAAAAAATAAATATTACAATGTTCAAGTACATTATTTTTTGTATATAATAATGTATATACTTTCTTGTCATTATTGATACATTGTAAATAGTTTTTTAAACTAAAAATAATGTTTTCAGTTATTATTTTATTAAGAATTATATTTTATTAAATTTAGGGATTTTTGAATTAAATAATATTTTAAGAAATTATTATTATTATTAAATTATTTTTTATTAAATATAAATGATCTTATAATTTTATGAATGCAATTGTAATTTTTATTAAGGTTTGAAATCCATTTCTGTTAAAACCAGTGATTTTTCGATAAATGTCAGTTTTTATTTTAAAAGTGAAAATTCACATTATTTATAAAATTATTTAGATAAAATAAATGTTATTTCTGAAATCAGGACGTTGAAATTATCCAACGGTGAATTTTTCATAATTTCATGAGACAATCAATGTTTTGGGTAAAAATTAAATACCGTTTTAATATATAAAGTGTTTTATGAAATCATAATGACCCAATAGTGATTTAATCAAATACTATAATATTTATGTTCGGCCAATTTATGTTATACCATTAAAATAATTTGATTTTGGTTTTTTTGACTTACTTTTCAAAGCATTAATGCACCCCTTAAGACTTATTAAACACCTTGTCTTTTTAAATTAATTTCCATGGGAGTATGAATCATCTCCACATAAGAAACCCTATTATTTTAAGAACTTAGGACTTTGGACTTATAAAATATTGTTTTCCATTCCCATTTCCAAAAACCATGGGAAAAAACCTTTGGATGGTTTTTGGTTTGGATTAATTTAATGTAAGAGGACCCAAACCAAAATAATAAAGAATTCCCTCACATTTCGTATATTAACCCACCCAATATCCCACTTACTCCACACTCCAAGCCTTGGAGTTTGTCCGAACTCTGCCCTACACTCTCTAGAATCCTCCCAAGGATCCCCAAACTCTCAAGAAGACTCTCACAAGCCTCTCTCTAGCCTTTGGAAGCACACTTCCAAGTAAGGGGTTTTTCTTCCTTTCTCATTTTTGTCCAATTTTCATTATGTAGTTCTGCCCTTTTAATTCAATTATGAATGTTGGGGTATGGTTTCTCACCTCCCTCATACTTCCATCTTTATGTTTGAATGATGGTATACCCCATTATCTCTCATCAAATTCCTACCATGTACAGCTGTTACTATGCCTAAATTTAGAAATGAACATCTCTCTCCTCATTTACATTCCATCAGTAATATTGTATCATGAATCAAAATTCCATTACAATTGTTGGGACGTGTATCCATATGACCTTCTTACTGTCCATTACATTTAAATATGATGAAGAACCCCTTTCAATCTCATCAACCATTTCTATGAATTCTTATGTCACGGCGTTACGCTGCTGAAATCGCACCGATTTTCTAAGCCAATGCCATTGTGTAGTGAATACCATGTCCATTTCTCCATCAAGGGTGTTCACCTTTATCCACATTTACATATTGATTATAAAGATTCATATATGAATTCCACATTCATTTATCGTGGAATAAATGATTATTTTTTATGAATCCATGTTTTATGATCCATGGTGAACACTTATGCATTAAATGAAATGTTTAAGATGGGTGTGCCCTTATAGCACTCCAATGAATTGGGTAAAGTATAGTATCATGATACGTCATGTGAAATGAGTGTTGAATCATGATAATTAAATTGAAACGAGGGTTTACTCATTCTTTATGTGCAATGAGGATTTACTAATGCTCCATGTGCAATGAGCCTTGGCTCATGAAAAGTCCATGTTATGTGTTGTTGCCACATTTCCATGTTATGATTATCATGATTTATCATGCCTTTATGTTCATATTTGTCTTATTCTCTATTGATATAACTATTGCTTAACATGTATTGTACTCCTCATGTTATTCCATGTGTACTCCGTTACTGGGCTTTATAGCTCACCCTTTTCTTATGCATGTCCTCAGGTTATCCCATGCAATGCTAAGTATGAGGGAATGTAGTGGTAATGTAAAGGATGTTTTCAATAAAGATGTTTTATTTCATGTTTTATGTTTTTATGTAATGATCATAATCCCCAAGGACACTAAACCACTCGATCGTCTTTGTTGTATCAAGTGAAGTTTTATGTAATAAATCATCTTTATGTTTTCAATAAAAGCAGGGTTGTCATAGTTGGTATCATGGGATAGGTTTAGGTATTTTTGAGAATAGGATTAGAAAACCCCAGTAAAGCATTAGAGACAAGACTAAGTATAATAAAAACATCCCAATGTTTTGGTAAGTACTGATTAAGTGGTTTATAAAACAAATAAATCCCTGTCTGGATACGAGCAGGTAGAGGCGGCTCTGGCACTGATGTATCCTAGGGGTAAAACCCGAAAACACAGCTTTGAGCTAGACTCGAACAGGAACAAGTGCACGACAACGGGACTTGTTGCACTCTTAGTTACGACACTCCTGGGGGATATGTTTTGACAAATTCACAATCTTATTATGAACCCTTATTAACAGAATTTAAAAAAATTACCCTATGAATATATGCTAGAAAGTTTACCATGAAAATCTTAGATTGAAGCCTATAGACTCATGAGTTCAGGAAATAAAAGTATATTTTTAAGTCATCAACATTTGTGTCTGGATTACCCTTTATGTGTTACCCCTAATTTTTTTTTATTCCAAAAAATTGTTTGTAATAGGAGGACTCGGGCTAACAATCGTTTTGAAGATCAGTGTGATGACTGTACTAATGAGATGCCCAACAAAATGGGAGCAGGAATCGTGAACTTTGTCACACTTCACTCTTACATAACTCACGTTTTGAATAGAAATACGAGTCAAGAGGAATGTTCAACCCCCCCCCCCCCCCCCCCCCCCGAAGATTGAACAAGTATCCATGTAAAGCTTCATGAGATAAAGGCCTCCTACTTTTAGTGGATCATCTGATCCAATGATCGCTGAACAATGGATTAACTCCACTGAAAAGATATTCTCCATCCTTCAATGTTCTGAACAATAGAAGGTTCTCCTGGTTGCTTATTGCATTAAGGGTGAAGCTGGTCAATGGTGGACGTTGATCAAAAATACGAAGCCTGAGGAGGAGATCGAGGCTTTGGAACGGAAGGATTTCCGGACGATGTTTTTTGATAAATATTTTATGCGCATCATCCGGCGTATGATGGAAAGGGAATTCCTTTCCCTAAAGAAAAAATAAGAAGAACATGTTGGATTTTACGAGGTAAACTTCAAAAGGTTTACACAATACGCTTCTGACTTTGTCGTTACCCCAAAATGCAAATTTGACCGCTTCTTTGGTGGGTTGAATCCTAGCCTATGGAATGCATTTGCAATCCGTGACTTCGACAGCTACGAGGAAATTGTCCGATGTGCCCTCAAGGTCAAAATGGAGATCATAAAATCACAGGGGTATCATGGGGATACGAAGCATAAATTGCAATTCAATTCTTGTGGTCCGATGGATAAATCCAATGGTGCTATGATGATCCAGCACCCCACATGCCAAATGTGTGGAAAGAAGCACCCTGTAAATTGCCTTAAGATGACGAGGAAATGGTTTAAGTGTGGAAGAGAAGAGCACCTAGCTGTTAACTATCGGCAAGAAAGACCTGCTTCTGCGGAAGAGGAGAGGAATCCTCCGGTCGAACCTCAACGCATTGTTCAATGATACAAATGAAAGAACTGGGTCATTTTTCAAATATGTTCCCAAATCAAAGGGTTTTTTTGAGGCAACCAACAACCTACAAAGAAACAAGGAAGAGATTTTGCCATCACTTATGCCGAAGTGAACCCAAAAACGAAGTGGTGACAGGTACGCTAGTTATTCATTCAATAATAGCGACCATAATTTTTGATTCAGGTTCTACAGATTCATTTATTTCTCGAATTTTTAGTAGAACAATCCCAGCACCACCACAAATCATGGAAGTGAAGATGTCATTGAGTACAGAAAATGGGGAAATCATTGCATCCCACGAATATAAATCCTCCCTTATTATAATCTATGGATTGAATTTCCTGGTGATCATCGTAATATTCCCTCTAGTGTAATTTGATGCAATTCTTGGAATGGATTAGATTTCCTTATATAGAGCCAACATAAATTTTCTGGAGAGGGAAATCACACTCAATATGGAGAATCGACCCCCGATTCGTTACAAATGTAAGGAGGAAGATGAATCTCCTTTAGCTCCATCATATCAAGCATGGATGTTACTTCCCTATGAGCACGCGTATCTAGCTCAGATGATTGATTCCAAGGAAGAAACCTTCCATGATAAAATGCCTATTGTGAGGGAATTCACTGAAGTGTTTCCCGAGGAACTGCCTGGTCTTCCACCTAGAAGAGATTTGTAATTCTCAATTGAACTTATTCCCGGGGCTTTACCAATATCCAAGACTCCATATTGAATGGTTGTTTTAGAGCTTGAAAATCTTAAGAAACTACTACAGGAGAATCCGGATAAAGGGATTATACGCCCAAGTGCTTCAACATGGGGTGCACCCATCCTCTTCGTCAAGAAGAAGGATGGGTCAATGCGACATTCCATCGATTATCGTGAACTCAACAAAATCACAATAAAGAACAAGTATCCTATCCCATGAATTGATGACTTGTTTGATCAGTTGCGTGGATCACAATACTTCTCCAAGGTGGACTTGCGGTCGGGATATTATCAAGTAAGGGTGAAGAAGGAAGATATCCCCACGAATTCTTTTCGCACAGGATACATACACTGTGAATTCATAGTAATGCCTTTTGGACTCACTAATTCTCCAGAAATCATAATGGACATAATGAATAGAGTATTTAGATAATACCTAGATAAATATTTGTTAGTCTTTATAGATGGTTTTTTAATATACTCCAAAACAAAGGAGGATCATGAAGAGAATTTAAGAACTTTACTAGAGACTTTGCGCAAGGATAAGCTCTATGAAAACAACAGGAAGTGTGAGTTCTAGTTGAAGGAGGTCTCATTCTGGGGCAATATCATCATAAGCAATGGGATATCTGTGGATCCCTCCAAAACAGATGCAATTGAGGGATGGCCGAGGCCAACATCGGTAACAGATATTTGTAGATTCTTGGGGTTAGCTGGATATTATCGACGATTTGTGAGAAATTTCTCACAATTTTCCAACCCTCTTACAAAGCGAACTTGAAAGGGAGTAAATTTTTCTTGGAGTGATGAATGCAAAGAAAGCTTTAAGGAGTTGAAAAGGAGGCTTATCACTGCACCCGTACTCACTTTACCAACAAGTGGGGAACTTTTTGTTTTATTCAGTGATGCTTCAAAGAAGGGATTAGGCTCTGTGCTGATGCAGAATGATAAAGTTATATCCTATGCCTCAAGGAAGTTGAAAATCCATGAGAGAAACTATCCAACACATGATATGGAGTTGGAAGCGGTGATCTTTTCCTTGAAAATGTGGTGGAATTATCTATATGGAGGGAAATGTGAGATATATATTTACCACAAGAGTCTTAAATATATATTCACACAGAAAGAGCTCAATATGCGCAAGAGAATATGGATAGAGCTCATCAAGGATTATGACTGTTCAAACCATTACCACCCTGTGAAAGCGAACAAGGGGGAAGATGCCCTAAGTAGAAAGGATCCAGTGATTCTGTCAATGATGAGAATTGATAAGGATCCAATATTCTTAGACTTTATAAAGATGGACATGGGAATCATAGAAAATGGAACATAATGGATCCTTTCACAAATTATTGCTCAACCGTCTCATTTGGAAAGGTTAAAGGATGCTCAAAAGGATGATGTGGGAATTCAAGAAAAAGTTGTAGCTATTGAAAAAGGTAAATCCTCAGTGTTTAATGTTAATGAAGAAGGAATTGTGTGTCTTGGGAAAAGACTATGTGTTCCACCAAGTCCGGAGCTGATGTAGGAACTTTTGGATGATGCACATAGTTCAAATTTCTCTATTCACCCAGGGAGCACAAAGATGTATCGAGATCTTCGAGGAAACATTTGGTGGGATAATATTAAGAAAGAGATCGCTGAGTATACATCAATGTGCCTGGTGTGCTAGCATGTGAAGGTAGAGAGGAAGAAGTCTAAGGGGATGATGCAACCATTGCCCATACCAGAATGGAAATGGGAGAACATCACAATGGACATTGTCACCGGACATCCGATGACATCCAAACGCAACAATGAAATTCGGGTTCTTGTGGATAATCTTACAAATACTGCACAGTTCATTTCTATTTAGGAGGATTTATCATTGGATCAACTGGAACAAATACATATCAGGGAAGTTGTAAGGTTTCAGGGAGTACTACTATCTATTGTGACTGACCGAGATCCAAGATTCAGCTCTATGTTTTGGAAGTGTCTTCAACATTCTCTAAATACTGAACTGAACTTCAGTAAGGCCTATAATCCTCAAACTAATGGCCAATCCGACCGGAATATCCAAACACTTGAGGATATGTTGAGAGCGTGCTCAAGGGAATTTAAAGAAGGATGGGATAATCATCATCCTATGGTTGAGTACTCTTATAATAATAGTTTCCACTTGAGCATCCTGATGGCACCATATGAAGCCCTGTATTGGAAAAGGTGCAAAGCACCGGCATGTTGGGATGAGGTCGGAAAACATGTGCTTCTTGGACTGGAAATGGTCGGGGAAATGGTGGAGAAGGTGGAATCCATTAAGCAGCATATCAAGGCAGTCCAGAGTCAACAGAAGAGTTATAAAGATAATCATCGACGAGACCTTGTGTTTAATGTTTGATACATGGTTTTTCTACGCATATCTCTGTGGAAGTAGGTCATGAGGTTTGGAAAGAAAGGGAAGTTAATTCCAAGGTACATCAGCCCCTTAGATATTCATGATCATGTTGGGGTTGTGGCCTATCGACTAGCACTTCCACCTACCATGGCCAATGTACATGATGTCTTTCATGTATCCCTCTTAAGGAAGTACACACCGGACCCTTCACATGTACTCTCTTCTTAGGGGGTACAATTGAAAGATGATATTTCTTATGAAGAGCAGCTAGTGAAGATATTAGATAGTGGAGAAAAAGTTCTATGAAATAAGACAATGCCCCTCGTCAAGCTGTTGTGGAGAAACCACAAATTTGAAGAAGCGACTTGGGAATTGGAGGAAATGATGAAGCTGAGTTACCCACATCTATTGTAGTGTGGGAAAAGGAATATTTCGAGGGAAAAATATTTTATGGGGGGAATATTGTAACAACCAAAAGTTTCATTAATGGAAATACCTCTTGATATTAATAAATTTCACTCTATGTTTATATAAAATGTCAACTTATTTGATTTTATGTTCATAATTTTGACCGTTGATAATAAATCCATTGAACAGGGATCACATGATTAGAATAAATATATGGCTTTAACAAATCCAAATTTACTCAGAATAATGAAGCGATGGCCCCGTCCAGTAGAATTGCCCAATACGTAGCCCATTTGTTGGAGCTCGGAAAAAAGGTGGCATCCTTGGGAATCCCTCTTGACCAAGCCTAAGTTGAGCTTCATCATGTCAAGCTCGAACGAGACCATCTACGGGAGAAGTGGAAGTTGATTGAAATTTCCACTTGAGCGATCTTATCCGAGATACCCCAAGAGTCTGTCACCATCGCACACCTTACCATTAGGTCTTATGCGGTTGTTTTAAGGGGTTACATAACAAATAAATAGTACTATGTTCATGTACATTATTTTTTGTATATAATAATGAATATGATTTCTTGTCACTATTAATACATTGTAGATAGTTTTTTAATGTACAAATAATGTTTTTAGTTATTATTTAATTAAGAATTATATTTTATTAAATTAAGGGATTTTTTAATTAAATAATATTTTAATAAAAAATTATTATTATTATTAAATTAATTGTTTTTAAATATAAATTATCTTATAATTTTTTGAATGCAATGGTAATTTTAATTAAGGTTTAAAAGCCATTTCTGTCAAACCCCATGAATTTTCGATAAATGTATGTTTTTATTTTAAAATTTAAAATTAACATATGTCGAAAATTATTTAGATAAAATAAATTTTATTTCTGAAATCATGACATCGAAATTATCCAACGGTGAATTTTTCATAATTTTATGAGATAGTCAAATTTTTGGGTAAAAATTAAATAACGTTTAAATATATAATGTGTTTTATGACATTGTAATGACCCAATAGTGATGTAATAAAATACTATAATCATTATTTTCGGCCAATAAATGTTTTACCATTAAAATAATGTGAATTTGGGTTTGTTTGAATTACTTTTAAAAGAATTAATGGACCCCTCAAGACTTATTAAAAACCTTGTCTTTTTAAATTAATTTCCTTTGGAGTATGACTCACCTCCACATAAGCACCCCTATTATTTTAAGAAGTTCAGACTTTGGAATTATAAAATATTGTTTTCCTCTTCCCTTTTCCAAAATCCATGGGCAAAAACCATGGGATGGTTTGTGGTTTGGATTAATTTAATGTAAGAGGACCCAAACCTCAATAAAAAATAATTCCCTCACCTTTCCTATATAAACCCACCCAATATCCCACTTCCTCCTCACTCAAAGCCTTTAGAGTTCGTCCATCCTCTATCCTACTCTCTATATAATCCTCCCAAGGTTCCACAAGCTCCCAAGAAGCCTCTCACAAGCTTCTCTCAAGCCATTGGATGCACACTTCCAACTAACGGTTTTTTCTTCCTTTCTCTTTTTTGCCAAATTTTCATTATGTTGTTTTGTTGTTTTAATTTCAATTATGAATGTTGGGGTATGGTTTTGCACCTCCCTCATACATCCCTATTTATTCTTGAATGATGGGAGACCCCTTTCTCTCTCATTAAATTCCTCCCATGTACACCCATTACTATGCCGAAATGCTGAAAGGAACTTCTCTCTCCTCATTTACATTCAAGAAATACTTTTGTATCATGAATCTAAATTCCATTAAAATTGCTGAGAGTTTCAGGTTTTTTGAGGTATAGTGTTTAGGGAATCTTCGGGCCGAGGGTGTAGGGTTTTTTGGGATAACGTTTTAACGTTTTATATTTTTGGTTATTCACCATTTTTAGGGTTGAGGATTTATGGATTTTTGGGGCCATGGGTTCAGGGTTTTTTAGGGATGATGGTCGTTTGTTTTTTGTGATAACCAACTAGATTATTTTAGTGATGATGATTTAGGATTACTCAATATCAAGGTTTTAATGTTTTTTGGGGATAATGGATGAGGGTTTTTTTGGGGATATGGGTTTAGTATTGTCTAGGGTAGAGGGTTTAGGGTTTTTTATGGCTGTGGGTATTGGGGTTTTGGGTTATAAGAGAATAGGGTTTTTTGGTGATGAAGATTAATGGTTTTTTTGGTGATGATGTTTTACAATTTTTGAGGCCACTGGCTGGGGGTTTATTAGGGATTATGGATTACAATTTATAGGGATAAAGTTTGGTTGTATGACGGGGATGACATTTGATAGCCTCTTGGGACTATGGGTTTTGGTTTTATAGGGATGAGTGTTGATTGTATTATGGGGCTATGTCTTGAAGAATTTTGTGGATGAGGTATTATTTTTTTCAACAATAAGGTTTGATGGTAGTTTTGTTTTGAGTGGTGGGTTATTTTTGGAAATGCCTTTATGGGTTTTTGGGGATGTGGGTATACATATTTTTTGGGAATGAGGGTTTAGAGTTTTTTTTGGGGTTGAGGGTTTATGTTTTTCTAGGGATGGGGGTTTACTGTTTTTTGGGGATGGGGTTTAGGATTTTTTATGGATAAGTGTGTATGACATTTTAGGGATGTCGGTTTTAGGGTTTTTGGGGTTTAGGGTTGAAGGATTTATGATCATTATTATTGTGTGTTTTTTCGAGCTAAGGGTTGGGGGTGTTTAGAGATGAGATTTTAGGGTTTTTTGAGGATCAGGGTTGAGAGTTATTTTATTGATGAGGTTTGAGGGATTCATGGTGATATAGGTTGATGGTTTTTTATGAGGGTTGAGGGTATCTTGGGTATGAGGGTTGAGGGATTTGTGGGTGTCAATGTTTTGGTTTTTTAGGCTGAGGGTTTAATACATTTTGGGGATGATGATTTATGGTTATTTGGGATTGATCATTTTTTTTGGTATGAAGGTATTGGATTTTTATACTGTTATGGTAAAGGGTATATGGGGATGATTGATTATGTTTTTGGTGGATGTGGGATTAGGGGATTTTGGGGAATAGTGATTATAGATTTTTGGGATATTGGGTTCTGAGTTATTGGGGGTTTATTATTTTTGGTTTTTTTCGTGTTGGGGGACTTTTGTTTTCAGATGCTGATGGTTTATTGGTATTTGGGGAAGTGGGTTTAGGGTTTTTTGGGTATATGAGTTTTTTTTTGTGGATGAGGGTTTACAGTTTTTTGAGGATGAGAGTTTTTGGTTTTTGGGGATGAGGGGTTAGGTGTTTTACGAATGAAGGTAGAGGTTTTTTTTTAGGATTAGTGTTTAGGGTTTTTAGGGTCGAGGGTTATGGTGTACTGTGGATGATGGATATTTTTTTGTGGGGATGGGTGTTTAGGGTTTTTTTGGGGTGATGTATTATGTTTTTCGGGGGTGAGGGTTCAGGGTTTGATTGGGATGAGGGATCAAGGATTTTGGGGCTGATGGATTAGGGTGTTTTTGGTGATGAGTGTTCAGGTTTTTTGGGGGGATAAGTGTTTAGCATTTTTTTGGACTAAGGATTAAGTTTATTTTTAGGCTGAGGGTTCAGGGGTTTTTTTGTTAGGGTTGATGGTTTTTTGGTGTGAGGATTTTATGTTTTCTGGGTCTAAGAATGGATGTTTTTTATTGAAGAGGATTGAGGGTATTCTGGGGTTGAGGTTTCATGGTATTTTTTGGGCCTGAGGTTCATGGATTTTTTGTGCCAATTTTGAGGGTTTTGGAGTTGTGGGATTATGTTTTTTGGGGTTGAGTGTTTAGGATTTTTGGGGATGAGGGTTAAGGGTTTTTTGGATCTATGGTTTTTTGAAATATTGGAATTATGTTTTAGGGATTTTAGGGAAATTTTTTATGGATTATTATTTTTGAGGGTTGATTTTTTTGGACCTAATAGTTTATGTTTTTTGTGCGTGAGGGTTGAGGTTTTTTGGGGATAATAGTTGAGGGTTTTTTGGGGTTGAGATGTTAGGCTCTTTTCCTGAGGTTTTATCATTTTTTTGGGCTAATGGATTTGGGTCATTGAGGGTATGGTTTTAGATTTCGGTAGGGATTACTGTTTAGGGGATTATTGTGTGAAGTGTGTTTATGTTTTTTGGTGATGAATCTAAAGGGATTTTTTTAGTAGACAGATTAGGTATTTTGGGTCTAGGGGTTATGGATTTTATGGTGATGATGGTTTTGGAATATTATGGGCTTGAGGCATATTGTTTTTTAGGGATGCGGTATTAGGGTTTTTTAGCTGAGGTTTGAAGGTTTTTTGTGGTTAAGGGTTGAGGTTTATTGGGGGTTGAGTGTGTTGTTTTTTTGGTGCTGAGGTGTTATGTTGTTTTGGGGCCTGTGTGTTTGTTGTTTTGGGGGGATGATGGTTTAGGGTTTTTTTAGATGAGGTTTCTAGGTTTCTAGGTTGAAGGGGTTAGTGTTTTTCTAGATGTTCTTTTATGGATTTCAGAAGCAATGTGTTAAGGGATTTCTGAAGGTGAGGGTTGATGTTTTTTGGGACTGAGGGTTGGTATTATTTGGAGCTAAATGTTTAGGATTGTTTATGTTGAGTTTTTAATATTTTGGGGGTCTAATCATTTACGATATTTTCAAGATGATGGTTTAGGGTTTTAAATGGATGAGTGTTTATGGTTTTGGGGGCTGTGGGTGTATGATTCATTAGGAATGTGTGTTTATGGTTTTTTAGGTCATGGGGTTTAGGGTTTTTTCAGGATAATGGTTTTAGTTTTCTAATGTTGTGGGCATACAGTTTGTTACTGATTAGGGTTTAGGGTGTTGGGGAATGAGTATTTAGGGTGTTTTGGGGATAATGGTTTTGAGATTTTTGGGGAAGAGGGTTTTGGTTTTTTTGACTGAGGGTATAAGGTTTTTTAATGATGAGGGATTAGGGTTGCATGGGGATGAGGGATTATGGGTTTTTAGGGATGAGGGTTTATCAGTTTTGGGGAATACCATTTATGTGTTTTAGTATATTATGTATTAGGTATTTTGAGGTATATGGGCTTATTTTTTTCAGTTACGGGGGTTTAGAGTTTTTAGGTGCTGATGGATTTGTGTTTTTTGTGATTATGATTTACTGTTTTCTTTGGAAATGGGATTCATATTTTTTGGGTAGTGGGTTATGGGTTTTTTGGGATGAGATATTATCAATTTTTGGGGATGAGGGTTTTTTTTATTTTTGTGGATGGGGGTTTCATTATTTTTTTTATAATGGTATAGTGTATTTTGGGGGTGAGGATTCTAGTTTTTTTGGCCGAATGATTCAGGGTTTTTTGGGGATGAGGGATTAGGTTTTTTTTACGGTTGAGTGATTTGGTTGTTTTAGGGATGTGGGATTAGTAGTCTGGGAATGGGGAATTAATTTATTTTGGTGTTTTGGGTTTAGGTTTTCTGGGGATAAGATTTTAGTGTATTTTGATCGTGGGGATTTAGTGTTTTTTGATATGAGGGTTTAGGGTTTGTTGGGACTGAGGACTTAGAGTTTTTGGGGTTGAGGTTTTTTTATTTCTTTGGGTGGTGGGTTTAGATATATTTTTGACTGAGGGATTAGGTTTTTTAATTTTTTAGGTATTAGGGTTTTTCAGATATTTGGTTTTTATCGTCAGAATGATTAGGGTTTTTTGGGTCAGTGTGTTTATGGTTTTTTAGAGGTGATGTTTTTGGGTTTTTTATGGCTAATAGTTTGATGTTTTTTGGGCCTATGTGTTTACCAAAATTTTAGGATTGAGGGTTTAATTTTTTTCAGGTTTAGGTTTTAGGTCTTGTAGGGGTTTGGGGTTTAATGTTATGGTGGATTAGGATTGATTCTTTATTTTATTTTGGTATCAAGGTTTAAGGGTTTGGGGGATTATGGTAGATGGTTTTATAGGTATATGGCTTTAGGGGTTTTTTGAGATTTCTGTTTGGGGTTTTGGGGGGTTAAATGGGTTAGGGATTGTTTGGATCTGGGTGTGGAGTGTTATTTTGGACATAGGGATTGGATATTTTTAGGTATGTGGGTTCATCATTTTGTAGGGCTCTACGGTCTGGATTTTTTAGGGATGATAGTTTAGGGTTTTTGTGAGATGAGGGTTCAATTTTTTTATAGATAAGTGTTTCATATTATTTGTGGATAAATGATGATTTTTTTCATTGGGTTTATGATTATTGGGAATTATGGTTTAGAATTTTTTATGGCTGAGGGATGATGGTTTATTTGGGGCTTAGGGTTTTGGGTTTTTGGGGTTGAAGGTATTGGGTTTTTTGGGGTTAGGGTTTGAGGGTTTTAAGGAGATGAGGTTTCATTATTTTTGGGGGATGAGGGATTATGGTTTCAAGGGCTTAGGGTTTATAGGTTTTTTCCTCCGAGTGTTTATAGATTTTAGCAGTTTAGGGTTATTTTGGGATTTGGTTTTAGGGTTATTTTATGTTGAGGGTAATGGGTTTTTGGGCTGAGGGTCTATTTTTTTAGGGATGAGTGTGTAGGGATTATTGGAGTGGACTGTGTATGATTTTTTTGGGATAAGAGTTTATAATTTTTTAAAGCTTATGGTTTAGAGATTTTTATGGTAGTGAGTTTTTGGTTTTTTTAGATGAGGGATTACATTTTTTTGTGGATGAGGTTTTATGGTTTTTTTAGCATATATGTTTTATGAATTTTTTGTGTATATTGGTTTTGTATTTTTGGAATGATCATTTGGTTTGTTTAACTAAGGGTTGAGGGTATTTGGGGTTGAGGGGTTTTGGGACTCTGGGTTGTGGTTTTTTTGGGGTTGGGGGTTGATGGTCTTTTAGTACTGAGGGTTTAGGGTTTTTTGGACCTAGGATTGTGGATATTTTGTCAATGAAGGTTGATGGTTTTTTTGGGGGTTCATATTTTCTTCATATAATTATTGAGGGTTGAGGGTTTGGGGGATGAGGGTTTAGTGTTATTTAGGGTTGAGTGTTGAGGTATTTATGGGGATGAGGTTGAGGGGTTTTGGGGGATGCGTGTTGTGGGTTATGAGGAAGAGTGTTTAGGGTTATATAGGGATTAAGGTTTAGGGTTTTTTAGGACTGAGGGTTTATTTGATTTTGGAGTGTATGGTGTAGGGTTTTTTTGGGAACATTGTCAATGGTTTTTTAGCGATAAGGGATCATGGTTTTTTGGTGATACTGATTTAGTGTTATTTGGGGATGAGGGTTTTGGGTTTTTTCTGGATGAGTGTTTTGGGATTTTTAGGGATGAGGGTCCAAGGTTTAATGGGTTTGTTGGATCATTTTTTTATTGGGATGGGGGTTGTGTATTTTTGTGAGATGAGGTTTTAGGGTTTTGGGGGATGAAGGTTGAGTGTTTTTTGTTGTTAAGGTTTCATGGTTATTTTGGGAATAGAGTGAGAATATTTTAGGGCTAGGGTTTTAGGTTCATTTGGGTTGGGATGGGTTATGGTTTTTTCCGGGGTAAGGGTTTAATTGGGGCTAGGTGTGTGAGGAGATTTGGGACTAAGGGTTGCTGGTTTTTTAGAACTAATGGTTGAGGGTTTGGGGGATGAATGTTTATGGGTTTCAGGTATGAGCGTTGAAGGTGTTATAAGATTGAGGGTTAGGGATGTTTGGAGCTTAGGTGTTTTGTGTTTTGGGGTAGAGGATGTAGGGTTATTGGGTAAAAGTGTTTAGTGATTTGGGGGTCTAGGGTTTAGGGGTTATGGGGATATGGGTTTTGGGTTTCGGGGGTTGAAGTTTTTTAGGGCTGAGATTTTAGGATGTTTTGAGGATGTGGGATTACAATTTTTTCTTGATGAGTGTTTCAGTTTTTTTTAGGTATATTGTTTAGGGACTATTTGGGTAGAGGGTTTAGGGTTTTTTTTGGGATTATAGTTTAGCATTTTCTATGGCTGTTTATTAACCATTTTTAGGTTTGAGGATTCATGGATTTTTGGGGCCATGGGTACAGGGTTTCTTAGGGATGATGGTCGATGATGTTTGGTGATAACCAATTCGAGTTTTATTGTGATGTAGATTTAGGATTACTCAAGATCGTGGTTTTAATGTTTTTGGGGCTAATGGATGAGGGTTTTTTTGAGGATATGGGTATACTGTTTTTAGGGTAGAGGTTTTAGGGTTTTTTTGTGGTTTTTGGTATTGGGTTTTTGGGTGATAATGGAAAATGGTTTTTTGGGGATGAAGATTAATGATTTTTTGGTAATGAGGGTTTACGATTTTTGAGGCTACAGGATGGGGGTTTATTAAGGATTAGTGTTTAATATTTATATTGATAAAGTTTGGTGGTTTTTTGGGGATGAAATTTGAAAGCTTCTTGGGACTATTGGTTTTGGTTTTCTGGGGAAGAGTGTTGATAGTTTTATGGGGCTATGTCTTGAAGAATTTTGTGGATGAGGTATTATTTTTTTCCGGGATAATGGTTGAATGTATTTTTTGGGTTGATGGATGAGGTCCTTTTTGGAAATTTATTTTTGTGTTTTTGGGGATGAGGGTATACGATTTTTTGGGAATCAGGGTTTAGAGTTTTTTGGGGTTAAGGGTTTTTGTTTTTCTAGGGCTAAGGGTTTAGTGTTTTTTGGGGATGGGGGTTTAGGTTTTTATATTTATAAGTGGGTATAGATTTTTAGGGATGTGGGTTTTAGGTTTTTTGGGGTTGAGGGTTGAATAATTTATGATCATTGATATTGTGTTTTTTTTTCTAAGGGTTGGGGGTGTTTACAGATGATATTTTAGTATTTTTTCAGGATGAGGGTTGAGAGTTATTTTATTGATGATGGTTGAGGGACTCATGGAGATATGGGTTGATGGTTTTTTTTAGGTTTGAGGGTATCTTGAGTATGAGGGTTGAGGGTTTTTTGGTTGTCTATTTTTTGGTTTATTTGGCTGAGGGATTACTATTTTTTGGGGATGATGATTTATGGTTATTTGGGATTGATCATTTATTGTTTTTGGGTATGGAGGTATTGGATTTTATTCCTGTTATTGTATAGGGTATATGGGGATGATGGATTATGTTTTTGATGGATGTGGGTTTAGTGGTGTTTGGGGAATTGTGTTTATAGATTTTTGGGATGATGGGTTTTGAGTTTTTTGGGGTTGATGAATTTTGGTTTTTTTTCGTGTTCGGGGAATTTTTTTTTGATGCTGATGGTTTATTGGTATTTGGGGCAGTGGGTTAAGGGTTTTTGGGCCAATGAGTTTTTTTGTTTTTTGGGGATGAGGGTTTACAGTTTTTTGAGGATGACAGTTTTTGGTTTTTGGGTATGAGGGATTAGGTGTTTTTGGGATGAAGGTAGAGGTTTTATTGAGGACGAGCGATTATGGTTTTTATGGCTAAGGGTTCTGGTTTTCTGTTGATGATGGAATTTTTTTGGGGATTGGTGTTTAGGGTTTTTTTGGGGATGATGTATTATGTTCTTTTGGGGGTGAGGGTTTAGGGTTTTGTTTGGGATGAGGGCTCAAGGATGTTGGGGTTGATGTATTTGGGTGTTTTGGGTTATGAGTGTTTATCATTTTTTGCAGGCGAAGTGTTTAGGGGTTTTTTGGACTAAGGATTAAGATTATTTTTAGGCTAAGGGTTCAGGGGTTTTTTGTGAGAGTGGATGGTTTTTTGGAGTGAGGATTGTTTATGTTTTTTGGGGCTAAGCATTGATGTTTTTTTTGTTGATGAGGATTGAAGGTATTCTGTGGTTGATGTTACATGGTTTTTTGGGTCCTGTGGTTCATGGATTTTTTGTGCTAATTTTGAGGGTTTTGGAGTTATGGGGTTATGTTTTTTGGGGTTGAGAGTTTAGTGTTTTTTGTTCATTGATGGATTAAAAATACATTGTATGGCGATTTAGGTTTTTTGGGAGATGAGGTTTTTGGTGATTTTAGGACTCGAAGATTATTGTTTTTTGGGTAGTGCATTTTGGGTATTTCGGGGCAGTGGGTTTAGGGATTTTTTGGGATGATAGATTATTTATTTTTGTGGGTGATGGTTTAGGTTTTTTGGTGTTTAAGGGTATATGGTATTTGGGATTGAGGGTTTATCTTATTTGTTTGTGAAGATTTTCGGTTTTTTAGGATGATAGTTTTGGGATTTTTGGGAATGTGGTTTTAGGGATTTTTGGTGATATGTGATTTGGGTTTCTTCAATCTGAAGGTTTTGTGTGTTTTGGCGGTGAGGGTTAACGAATTCATGTTGTGCAAGGGTTAGGTTTAATTGTGGCTGATGGATTAGGGTATTTTTGGGGTGAGGATTTATCATTTTTGTTGCTCTAGGTTTTTGTTTTTATTTTGTTGTGGTTTAGGGTTTGTTAGGGGTGAGGGTTTTGTATTTTTTTTTTGGATGGAGGTATTTGGGGATAAGGTTTTATGTTTTTATTTTGTATATCATTTAGCCTGTTGGGGGATGATGGTTTAGTTTATTTGAGGTTGAGGGTTGTCAGTTATTTTAGGTTTAGGGTTTAGGGTTTTTGTGGTTACAGGTTTAGCATTTTCAGAGCTGTGGGTATATGTTTTTAGGGGATTTGGATTATGAATTTTCTAGGGAAGTGGGTTTATGGTTTTTTACATATTACGGTTTAGTATTTTTTGTGGTTGAGGGTTTAGGTATTTTGGTGGGTTGATGTTTTAAGGTTTTTTTGCATTGTGGATTTTCTATTTTCTGGGGCAGAGGGTTTAGGTGTT
Organism: Viscum album; assembly: GCA_963277665.1. Taxonomy (NCBI): domain Eukaryota; kingdom Viridiplantae; phylum Streptophyta; class Magnoliopsida; order Santalales; family Viscaceae; genus Viscum; species Viscum album. The sequence goes on along the minus strand of OY728160.1, from coordinate 1,533,354,396 downwards.
TTTGGTGTAGAGTGTTGAGGTATTTTTAGAGCTGGGGATAGTGGGATGATTGTTTTTTCAGGATAAGGGCTGAGCTTATTTCTGTAAGAGGGATGATAGTTTTTTGGGGTCATGGGTTTAGGTTTCTTGGGGCTGGGGGTTTAGAATTTTTTTAGAGATGATGTTTCATTGGATTTTATCAGATGAGAGTTGCTGGTTTTTTGGGGATAAGGGTTTGGGGATTTCTTGTTCTGAGGGTTCCAGTTTCATTGGGACTTTGGTTTTAGAGTATTTGGGGATGAATATTGAGTGTTTTTTGGGGCCACTGATTTAGGGTTTTTTGGGGTTGACATATGAGGATTATTTGTGGCTAAAATTTAAAAGTTTTTTTTGCGATGTGGTTGTTGGATTATTCAAGATTAAGGATATAGTTGTTTTGGGATGAGGTTTATTTTGTGCTGGGGGTTGTGGTTTTCTTTGGGTCTAATGGTTGAAAAATTTTGGAGATGGAGGATTAGTGTTTATTGGGGATGTTGGATGATGGATTATTTAGGATGAGGGTTTATGGGTTTTTTATGTTTGAAGATTTTTGGAGATTATGGTTTAGGATTTTGGGGGGATAATTATTTAGATTTATTTGGGATTGAGGGTTTTGGGGTGTTTGGATTTTTGGGTTCTAGGTTTTTGTTGGGGATGGATATTCAAGGTTTTTTGGGGCTGAGAGTTTAGGATTTTCAAGATTTTAGGGTTTACAGTTTTTTGAGGATGAGGGTATTGGTTTTTTTGGAATATTGGTTTTTTGTTTTCTACTAATGAGTTTTTAGGGTTTCTTTGAAATAGGTTTATGTGGTTTTTGAGGTTGAAGGGTTAGGATTTTTTGAGGAACAATGTTGAGTTTTTCTTAGGGTAGAGAGTTTATTTTTTTTTCTGGATGATGGTTTGTCATATATCAGGGCTAGGGGTTGATTTATTTTTGGAGCTAAGGGCTAAGGGTTTTCATGGTTGATGGTTTTCTAGGCTATTGGTTTAGGGAGTTTTATGGTTGATGGTTGAGGTTTTTTTTTTCAGATGGTTGAGGATTTTTTGGGATGTAGGGTTCATTGTATTTTGGGAATGTGGGTTCAGGGTATTTTCGGAAGTGTATTTAGGGTTTTTTGGGTCATAGGTTTTAGAGGTTTTGGGATTTGGGATTTTGGGGGAAGTGGGTTTTTGGGATGATGGATTAGGGGTTATGGGTTTGAGGTTTTATAGTTTTAGGGGCTGAGGGTTTAGGTGTTTTTTGGGATGAGCATTCATGGTTTTAGGCGGATGATGTTTTAGGGTTTTTTAGCATCAATGGTTTAGGTTTCATTAGGGTTGACGGGTTAGGGTTTATTAAGGATGATATTTTTATGTTTTTTATGGATAAGGGTTTAGGGTTTAATGGGGCTATGGTTTATGGATATTTTGGGATTAGAGTTTTTGGGTTTTAGGGAAAATGTTTTAAGGATTTCTGTTATTGAGGGTTGATATTTTTTTGGAGCTTATAGCTGTGGTTTTTTACAGATGTGGGTTGGCGTTGTTTTGGGGATAATAGTTGAGGGTTTTATGGGGTTATGATGTTAGGGTTTTTTTCTTAAGGTTTTATGATTTTTTTGGGCCAAGGTATTTGGGTCTTTGAGGCCAAGGGTTTAGATTTTTGTAGGGATCACTGTTTAGGGGTTTATGGGGGTGACTGTTATGATATTCTTTCTGATGATGGTTTAGTTTTCTTGTGGCTAAATTTATAGAGTTTTTTTGGGATGATGGTTTAGTATTTTTGGGGCAGACTATTGAAGGATTTATGGGCATGAGGGTTGTGGGTATATTTGGCTGATGGGTGAGGTTTGATCATGGATGAGAGTTTAGATTGTTTTGGGGATGACGGTCGAGGGATTTTTTAGGAAATAGTTGTATGATATTTTTTGGAGTTCATGGTTTTACAGGGCTGGAGTTTGAGGGTGTTTTAGGGATCAGTTGATATGGCTTTTTGGGGATCAGTGTTTATGGTTTTATTGGGGCTAATGGTTTAGGTATTTTTGGGATTGATGGTTTTGGGTTTCTTCGGGATGAGGGTTTGGAGTTTTTTATAGATGAGGGAATAGGGTTTTAGAGGGATGATGGTTTTGTGTTTTGGGGTATGAGGGTTTTGTTGGTTTTGGGGACATTATGTTTATGGTTTGTGCAGCATAGGGTTTTTTTTTTGGTTGAGTAATTTGGGTTTTTTTGTTGCAATGGTTTTCGGTTGTTTGGGAATGAGGGTTTTTGGGTTTTTGGGGATAATGGTTTAGGTTTTTTTCGGGGGGGGGGGGGGTGAGGGAATATTGTTTTTTGGAAGAGAGTTTTGTGGTCATGGGGATGAGGGTTTTGGATTTATTGGGTTGTACTTTTTTTTGGGATAATGTTTTTTTTTGTTTTGTGGTTTTTTGGATTCGAGTATATGGTTTTCTAGGACTGAGGGTTCAAGGGATTTCATGGAATTGTTTCCATGTTTTTTTCAGGCTTCGTGATCATTTTTTTTGGGGATGAGTGTTTAATGTTTTTGGGGATGTGGATTTATGGTATTTGGGGGTGATAATAAATGGATTTTTGTTTCTAGTGGTTAATGGTGTTTTTGGGCTTACGATAGATGTTTTTTTGGGAATGAGGGTTTATGTTTTTTGGGGGAAAGGGTTTTGGGTTTTATTGAGGATTAGGTTGGAGTGTTTTTCTATATATTTTTTGTTGTATTAGTGTTAGTTAGTGATGAATGTTTTTAGTTATGAAGCATGAGTGTTTTTAGGTGATAAAGGTTGATAGTTTTCTGGAGGTTTATGGTTTTTGGGATGACTATTTATGGATTTTTTGGGTGTAGGGTTTAGGGGTTTTGTGGGATATGTTCTTAGTGGTTTATTGGGATATGGGTTTTGGGTTTCTTTATGATGGTGGTTTATGGTCTATTTGGGATAAGGGTTTCGGGTTTTTTTGGATTGAGGGATTATGGTAACATGGGGATTAGGTTTTAGGGTTTGTTGGCGATAAGGGTTTTTGGTTTTCAAGGTCATGGGTTTAACATATTTGTGGATGAGTGGTTAGTGTTTTTTTGGTTCGATGGTTTAATGTTTTTGGGGCTAATGGTGGAGGGTTTTGGTATTTAGGTTTATGTGTTTTTTAGGATGAGTATTTAGAATATTTTTTAAACGAGGGTATCCATTTTTTTTTGAGATATGGGTTTGGGGTTTTTAGGGATGTGGGTTTATGGATTTTGGGTTTGGGGTTTGGGGGTTTATGGTTTTTAAGGGTTATAGTATAAGGGTTTTTTGTGGGTTATTTTTTCGGTATATTTTGGTGGGATATTGTTTAGGGTTTTTTTGCTAAGTGTTTCAGGCTTTTTTCGATGTGGGTTTACGGTTTCTTGGGGATAGTGGTGCATAGTTTTTTAGGCCTATGGATTTATGGTTTTGGGGTGATGGGTGTTTTGAGTATTTTGTGGACGATGGTTTTGGGTATTTGGGGATAAATAATTATGATTTTTGGGGGTGGAGGGTTTATGGATTTTAGGAATAAAGGATTACTGGTATTTTAGGCTAAAATTGTAGGGTTGTTTTTAGTATCGATGTTTTAGAATTTTTTTTGTATGAGAGTTTTATGGTTTTCTAGGGATGAGGGTTGAGGTTTTTTTGGACTATATGATTATGATTTTATTGTCGTGAGGGTTTAGGATTAATGGGGTAATAGTGTAGTTGGTTTTTTTGGGATGATAGTTGATTTTTTTTATGTTGAGGTTTTAGGGTTTCAGGGGTAGTATTTTAAAGTTATTTGTGTATGAGTGTTGAGGTTTTTTTGGTGTGACGGTTGAGGATTTTGTTGGTTGAGAATTTTTTTAGGGTGAGGGATTAATGGTTTTTTGAGGGAGATGTGGGTTGATGGTTTTTTTGTACTATAGGTTTATTATTTTTTTATGGATTATGCTAGGGTTCATTTGGTAAGAGGATTTAGGTTTTTTTGTTCTGAGGGTGGAGGTTCTCTATGGAAGGGGTTTTTTTGTATTTTGGGGATAAGCGATGGTGGATTTTGTGGGAGAGAGTTTATGGAATTTTGGGAATTTGGGATGAGGGTTTTTGGGGATGAGGGGTTAGGTTCTATTGGGGATTAGGGATTGTGGTTTGTTAGAGATGAGGGTTAATGGTTTTTTGTGGTTTAGTGTTGAGTGTTTATTTTTACTATGGCTTCATGTAATTTTGGGGCTGAGGGTTAAGGATTTATTAGGGCTGAGGATTTATATTTTTGGGGATTTAGGTTGATGATTTTTAGGTATGTGGGTTTTGGGTTTTCTATGGATGAATATTAGGTTTTTCATAGGTTGAGGGTTGAGGGTTTATTAGGGATGATGGTTCAGTGGTTTTTGAGGTAATTTTGAGTGTTTTTGGGGGTTTAGTGTTTCTGGTTTTGGGGGAATTGGGGTGAGGTTCTTTAGTGATGTGATTTTAGGGTTTTTTGGGGATGAGTGTATAGTGTTTTATGGGGAAGAGTGTTTGTGGGATTTTTGGGCTGAGAATTATGTTTTTAGAGGGTTGTGGGGATAGGGTTCTTTGTTGTTGAGTGATTAGGGATTTAGGGGGGGAATGGTTTTAGAGTTTTTTGCGGATGTGGGTGTAGGGGTTTTGGGGGGTGAGGGTATATGTTTTTTCGTATTAATTTCAAATGTTGTTTTAGGACTATGGATTAGGAGTTTTTTGGGGTTTATGGTTTAGTGTTTCATTGGGATGACAGTTAAGTGTTTTTTAGGGTTTCAGTATATGGGTTTTTATGGTAGTGGGATCAAAGTGTTTTAGGGAAGATGGTTGGGGGTATTAAAGATTAGGGTTATTGGTTTTTTGTGTTAGAGGTTTGAGGATTTATGTAATTTTGTGACTATGGGTTTATGTTTTTTTGGAGTTAAGGGATTATGGTTTTTTTGTATGAGTTTCTGTGGTTTTTTGGGGTTCAGGTATTCTGGATTTTTTGGAATGAGGGCTTTTGTTTCTTGTGGATGATGGTTTAATATTTTTTGTGTCATTTGTTCTAAGTTTTTTTGTGATATGGATATAGGGTTTTTAGGGTTAAGGGTTTAGGTTTTTCATGGGTTTAGGGTTGACTATTTATGGGGATGAGGGATTGGGATTTCATGGGGATAAGGGTTGATGGTTTCTATTTTTTTGAGGCTCAATGTTGAGGAATTTTTTTGGCAGAGGGTTTATGGTTTTTTGGGGAAGGTGGTTTAGGATTTCTTTAGCTTGGGGTATAATTATTTTGAGATATGAGGGTATAGGTTTTTTTAATAAGGGATTAGATTCTCTGGGGGTAGAATGTTGATGGGTTTTTGGGTAAGAGGGTTAAGGGTTTTTTAGGGACTCATGGTGTAGGTTTTTTGGGGGATGATGGATTTGGGTTTTTTGGGGATGAGGGTTCGGGGTTTTTTGGGGCTGAGGGTTTATGATTTTTGTGGGATGGGGTATTTTTTATTTTAGAGATGATGGTTTAGGGGTTTTGGGGCTGAGGGTTAATAGTTTTTTCAGTCAAGGGATTTTCGTTTTTTAGGGATAAGGATGGAGGGTTTTTTGTGGTTAGAGAATTGGGTTTTTTGGGGGCTAGGGGTTTATGTTTTGTTAAGAATGATGGTTGAGGATTTTGTGGGAATGAGTGTTGAGGGGATTAATTTTTTTTGAGTTTGGTGTTTTTGGGTTTTTGGGTATTCTAGTTTAGGACTTTATAGGTATATGGTTTAAGGATTTATTTTATGAAGTTTTGATGGGTTTTTTTGAAATGGGTTGAGGGTTTTGGGGGTAGAGGGTAAAGGAAATTTTAGGGAATTTTGGTAAGTATTTTTTGGGATTGATGGTTGGGGTTTTTTATAGTCTTAGGGGTTAGGGTTTTTTGGAGTTGAGGGTTGAGGTTTTTGGGGGGGATGATTCATTATGGTATTTTGGGGCTAAGGGTTTATCCTTTTCTAGTGTTGAGTGTTTGGGTTTACTGGTGGATAGGTTTTGGGTTTTGGGGGGATGAGGTTATATGGTTTTTTGACTAATGGTTGAGTGTTTTTTATGGCTGGGGGTTGAGGTGTTTTTTGGTGATCAGGGTTCATTATATATTAGGATAGAAATTTTGGATTTTTCATATTGAGGGTTTACTGGTTCTGGGATTGAGGGTTTAGTATTTTTTAGGGATGAGGGTCTATGGTCTTCTGAGTATGAGGTTTTATTGTTTTATTAGGGTATAGGGTTTAGTGTTTATGGGGGTGTCTAGTTTTGGGTTATTTGGGGATAAGGGAATAGGATTTTTGGGATGAGGGGTTACGTTTTTATGTGGATTAGGGTTTAGTGTTTTCTAGGTAGGAAGGTGTTGGTTTTTTGGGGATAGTGATTTAGGGTATTCCATTGATGAGGGTTTAGGGTTCACTACGACTTCAGATTTAGGGTTTTATGGTTCTAAGGGTGGAGGGTTTTATAGGGATTTTGGTTTATGGATTTTTGATTTGAGATTTTGGGGTTTTATATGGAAGGGGGTTAGGGGTTATCATGGACTGAGGGTTTTGGTATTTCTAGGGACAAGGGTTTTATTTTTTCTCTGAATTAGGGTTATGGTTTTCTAGGAATGGGGATTTAGATTATTCATGGGATGAGGGGTTCATGATTTCTAGGAATGATACATTAGGTTTTTATGAGGTTGTGGGATTACAGTTATTAGGGGATGAATGATTATGATTTTCTAGGGATTTGGGTTTAGGGTGATCTGTGTTTGCGGTTTTAGTGTTTTCCTAGGAAAAGGGTTTAATTGTTTCTAGATTTGTCGGTTTAGGTTAATTTATGGATTAGGTTTTATATTTTTCTATGGGTAAGGGTTTAGGGTTTTTTGGGGATGAATGTTTAGGGTTTTATGGGGTAGAGGCTTTAGGATTTTCAAGTAATAAGGGTTTGGGGTTTTTTGGGGTGAGGGTTTGGGGTTTTTTTGTGCTATGGTTTTAGGGATTTCTATAGATGAGGTCATATAGTATTCTAGGAATGGATATTTTGGTATTTCTAGGGATGAGAGTTTAGGTTTTTTAGTGGATGAGGGTTTATCATTATCTTGATATATGGATTTATAGGGCTTAGGGCATTGGGTTTTATTGAGATTAGGCTATAGGGTTTCTAGGGTCTAGGGTTTAGGGTATTCTTGGGAAGAGATTTTATATTTTTCTAGGTATGAGGTTTTAGTTGTATTTTTAGGAAAGAGTGTTAAGGGATTTTAGGGATACTAGATTACGGTTTGGGGTTTTTTTTGGAATGATTGTATAGGATTCTTTAGGGGGTTTGGGGATAGGATTTTTCTGTTTTTTTGGAATTGGAGTTTGGGTTTTTTTTGCTGGTGAATTATGGGTTTTGGGGTGAGAGTTTGGGGTTTTTTAGGGGAGGTCGATTATTTTTTGGGGATGAGGTTTTAGTTTTAATTGGGGATTAGGGATTGGGGTTCATTGGGGCTAAGTGGCTGGGATTTTTTAGGCATGGAGTTTTTATGGCTTTTTGGGGCTAAGCATTTGGGGATTTCTGGGGTTGAGGGATTGAATTTTTTAGGGCCAGAAGTTTAGGGTTCATGGGGATGAAGGTTTTGGGTGTTCTTTTTCTCATGGATTGAAGTATTGTATAGATGAGGGTCTGGGTTTTTTGTTGAGATGAGTGATTGGGGTTTTTGGGATGATGATTTGGGGTTTTTTGGGAATGAGGTTCTTTTTTTTGGTGGGAAGATAGATTGGGGTTTTGTTGGGTTGAGGATCTATGGATTTTAGGGCTATGGGATTTATATTTCATTGTGTTTTGGGCGAAGGGTTACATGGGGATGATGGTCTAGTGTTTTTTGGGGATGACGAATTTGTTTCTTGGGGGTGTGGGTATAATTTTTTTTGTGAATGAGGATTTTAGATTTTGTAGGACATATGTTTTAGGGTTTTTTATGGATCATTGTTCTGTGTTTTTGGGGGATTAGGGTTTAGGGAATTTGGGGAAGAGGGTTTACGGTTTATTGGGGTTGAGTGTTTAGTTGTTTTTGGAAATGTGATTAATGTTTTCTGGTGATATATATTTTCAGTTTTTGATGGATGATTGTTTAGAGTTATGTTGGGATGAGGGTTTAGGGTTTTATAGGTGTGAGGGTTTGGGGTTTTTAGGGGTCAGGCTTTACGGTTTTTTGGGTGATAGTTCATTGTTTTTTCGAGCTGAGAATTTAGTATTTGGTTTTGGAAGAGGGATTAGGTTTTATGGGTAAATGGTTTTTGGTTTTGTGGGGATGAGTTGTAGGGTTTTATGGGATTAGGGTTGTGGGTTTGTGGGGGACGAGGGTTTAGGGTATTTTGGGGATAAGGTTTCATGGTTTTCTTGTACGTGGGTTTCGGGAGTTTTTGGGCTAGGGGTTTAGGTTATTTTGAGGTTGAGTATTTAGATTTTTTATTACCGAGGATTAGGTGTTTTGTGGGGATGAGGGTCTAGGGTTTTTTATGGATGAGTGTTTAGGGTTTTTTTGGATATAGAAATTTATGGTATTGTGGGGAATAGGGTTTAGGATGAGGAGGGTTTATTATTTTTTGGAAAGGAGGGTTTAGTGATTTTTGGGATGAGGATAAAAGGGTTTGTGAGGCTAAGGATTTATGGTATTTTGAGACTGATTATTTAAGGCTTTTGGCGGACGAATTCTGAGGGTTTTCAAGTGATGAGAAATGACTAAAAAATAAAATTTTTATTATCAAAACACTATTGAAGAATAAGTGATAAATCGCAAGATCTAAACATTACAATCAATTAAAATCGTGAAAGAAGATAATCCAGATCAAGACTACAAGATCTGCCTCTACCCAGCAACTGCATCATGATGAAAAGCTTTCACCATTGCATTACCTCTTGACTAGCAGTCCCGTGTAGGGTTGCATGTGCTTGGTACCGATGGCAGAGCCATACACTCTTGAACATCCAAATAAGAATTCCAACATTATGGGAAAGCATCCTACTCTAAAACTCTTCTGAAGAATATCCATATAGTGTGTTGGTTTTAAAAATATCAAAAATTAAATAATATTTCAAGAACCATAATGTATCCTCAATTTGATGACTCCTTGTGTTCATCCACGACATCTCTATTTGATTTCCTAGAGACATTAAATTCGTTAACATTTTTATGTTCCATTTCTTTTTCATATTCATTACGAAAGAAAAAAAAATCGGGGCTTAGATTCATTGACTTCATCCTACCCTAGAGATTCATGAAATATGTAATAAAATTAAAAAATCGGAGACCATAGACCAAACCAATGCAATATATGAAGATTCACCCAAAACCAACAATATCTTCAACTAGAACTAAATCACAATCAGAACAGGTCAAAGAAAAGAATATTCAAATTGAAGATTCATAAAACACACAACAAGACACACAATAATTCACATCCAAAACCATAACTTGAATTAATAAATGAAGGGTCAAAATCCATCACCTTAAATATCCACCAAAATGCCAACAGGATGAAAAAATTGACCCACTGCAAGCCTGATCTACATTCCTATACCCGCCTCCAAGACTACACTCAATGCCCATAGTGAACCTCCAAATGCACCCACAGTTGACCCCTAAACGAGGCTACAACACATAGAGATGGGACTCAACCAACAAAAATTCACGGCACCAGAGTGAAAAAACCAATCATGTTTGGGGATAGTGAAAGAAGGTAAGAAAGAAGTAGTGAAATCTTCAGGAAGATTCATCACACAAAGTCAAGAGTTGCACGCCACAAGCCCTCAAGAAGGAATTCCATGGAGAGGATGTAACTGAGTGTTTATGCTTTTGGGGGCCTATGGTTTTAAGGATATTTGGGGAAAAAGTTTTAAGGTTTAAGATGGATTAGTATTTATGGTTTTATGTGGGTGAGGGATAAGTGTTTTTAGGGACGATTTTGAATGGTTTTCTAGGGCGGGGGTTTAGGGTTTTCTAGGAATGAGGACATTAGGTATTTATAGGACTAAGGGTTTTAGTATTTCTAAGGATGAGGGTTTATGGTTTTTTGGGGATGATTGTTTCTGATTTTATATGGATTATGTTTTAATGTATTCAATGATAGAGGGTAACGGTTTTATAGGGAAAATGTATTAGGGTTTTTTGGTGTTGAGGGTTTATGGTTTTCTAGGGCTAACGGTTTAGGGTTTTTAGGAGTTGATGTTTTTGATGGTTTAGGATTATATATGGCCAAGGTTCTGGTGTTTTATAGTGGTTAGTGTTTATATTTTTCATGGGATGAGTTTATTGGGTTATCTGGGAATGATGTTATAGTGTTTCTTGATGCTATGGGTTTGTGGTTTGTTGGGGCAAAGGGATTAGGTTTTTATGGAACGGTGGGTTATCATTTTTCATGGACTAGGGGTTTAGCATTTTTTGGGTATGGGGGTTTAGGGTTTTCTATCGATGAAAATTTATGGCTGTTGGGGGATGGGGGTTTAGAGTTTTATCAGGATGAGTGTTTTGGGGTTTGGGGTGTGAGGGTTGATCATTTTTTGGCATGAGTGTTTAGTGTTTTCTGGGGTTAGAGTTTATGGTTTTATGGGGCTGATGGTTTTCCAATTCACGATCCTATGATTTTATGGGACTTTTGGGATGGGTATATAGGATTTTCTTGGGATGGTGGTCAAGGGTTTTCTAGGGATGAGGGTTTAGTGTTTTTTGGGGATAAGGCATTGGGGTTATATAGGTTGGAGGGTTCACTATTTTATGGGAATGAGGGTTTGATGTTTTCTATGGATGGGAGTTTCAAGATTTCAAGGGTAGAGGGTTTAGAGTTTTCTATGGATATGGTAATGGGGTTTTAAGAAAATAAGAGTTTACGTATTTCTAGGGGCGAGGTTATGGATTTTTTGGGATGAGTTTTTAGGTTTTTTTGTGGTTGATGGTTTATGGATTTCTATGTATGAGATTTTTAATTTTTATGTGTCATAGAGATTATTGTTTTCTGAGAATGAGGCTTTATGGTTTTATGAGGTTGTGGGTTTCAGTTTCAATAATATTAGAGTTTAGGGTTTTCTCAGATATCAGGTTTTGGGTTTTTTATGACTCATTGTTTAGGGGGGGTTTATGGGGATGAGGGTTTATGATTTTATAGGGCTCCAGTTTTCATGCTTTCTGGTGTTATGGGTTTGGGGTTTTTTCTAGATGATGGTTTTTGGGGGATGGTTATTTATGGTTTTTTTAAATAAAGGGTTTAGGGATTCATTACAATGAGGGTATAGGGTTTTCTATGGGTGAGTGTTTAGGTTTTTCTATTTCTCATTCTATATGATTTTCTGGGGATGTGGATTTCCATTTTTCTGGGGAATATGGGTTATACATTCACAGGGATGGTGTTTTTTTAATTCCAAATATCTGTGTTTGTATTTTTATAGTTCTAATGGTTTAGAGGTTTTTATGAGGGGATAGAATTGTTTGGGACTGAGTGTTTAGGCTTTTGGGGGATGAGGGTATTGAGTTTTCTTGATATTAGAGTTTAGGGTTTTCTGGGGATGGATGGTGATGGTTATCTATGGCTACGGGTTTTATGTTATTTAGGGGTGATGGTTTTTTCTCTAGGGTAGTATGTTTAGTGTTTCCTTGGGTTTAGTGTTTTGGTTTGTCTATGGATTATTATTTATGGTGTTCTGGGGCCGAGGGTTTATGATTTTCTATGGATGATGGATTTGGGTTCCATGGGGCTATGGTTTATAGTTTTCTAGGGTTGAGTATTTATGGTTTTATGGAGCCGGTGATTTAGAGTTACCTATGGATGTGTGTTTTTTGTTTTTTGGGGTAATAGGTTTAGGGTACTATATGGAAGAGGGTTTTGGTATTTTTGGGGAATAGGATTATGATTTTTCATGGGATGTGGTTTCATGGTTTTCTAGGTCTGAGGGATTAGGTTTTTCTGGGGCATTGGTTTTGGGTTTTTCTTGGTATCATGGTTTTGGGTATTCTAGTGTTGAGGGGATTTTATTTTCTATGGATGAGGGTTTATTGTATTCTATTATTGATGGTTTGTGATTTTTAGGGGATAAGGGTTTAGGGATTCATGAGGGTGAGGGTTTATGAATTTCGAGTGATGAGGGTTTTGGGTTTTCTGGAGATATTTGTTTACGTTTTTATGGGTTGGTGGATATATGGTTTTCATAGGCTTAGAAATTAGTATTTTTTAAGACTAAATGATTACGTTTTTTGTGGGATGGCGGTTTATTTTTGGGGGGCTGAGGGTTTTGGGTTTTCTTGGGCTAAGGGTTTAGGGTTTTCGAGGGGGAGGGTTTATAACATTTTTGGGATGTGTGTTTTTTTTGTTTTCTAGGGATGGTAGTTAATGATTTTTGGGCTTGAGCGTTAAGTGTTTTCTATTGATGATGGTTTAGGGATATTTGGGGATGTGGGTCAATGGTTTTCTAGTGATGACTATTAAGGGTTTGTTGGGGATGAGGGTTTCACGTTTTCTTGGGCTATGGTTTTGGAATCATCTAGGGTTGAGGGTTTATAATTTTCTATTACTAATGGTTTTTGGTTTATAGGGATATGGGAATAGGGTTTCATGGGCCTCTATTTTTGGTGTTTTATTAGGTTAAGGGTTTCTGTTTTTCTTATGCTGAGATGTTGGTGTTTCCTGTGACGAGGTTTTCAATATTCCCTGGGCTGAGCTTTTATTTTTTTCCTAGGACTGATTTTTTTAGATTTACTCGAATAGAGGGTTTATGGTTTGAAATAGCTATGTGATTGGGTTTTTGTGGGGGTAAGATTTTAGGATGTTATGGGGTTGTATGTTAGGGGTTTTCTAGGGTTGACGGATTGGGGTTTTGTTAATCTTAGTGATTTTGGTTTTCTAGGACAGTGGGTTTCGGGGTTTATAGGGTTGATGTATTAGGGTTTCATGGGGATAAGGTTTTAGGGTTTTATGGAGCTAATGGATTGGTTTTTTAGGGGGTTTCGGGTATGGTATTTTTTAGGGTTATGGATTTGCATTTTTCTAGGGCTGTGGATTTGGTATTTCTAGGTAAGAGGGTTTACATATTTTGGGGGATGAGGATTTAGATTCCTTTAGGACTAAGGGTTTAGGGTTTTTTGGGGTTTAGAGTTTAGATTTTTTTTAAGATGACGGTTTATAGTCTTTCGGGGATGAGGGATTAGGGTTTTATATGGTTGATTGTCTTTTGTTTTATAGGTCTGTGTGTTTAGGTTTTTATGGGTTGAGGATTTTTGGTATTTTGGGGTCGAGGGTCTAGAGTTTTCTTGGGTTTTTTTTGTCTTCTTTTCCAGAGGGTTTAGGGTATTCTATTGATCTGGTTTTAGGGTTTTCTAGGGACAAGGTTTTAGAGTTTTTTGTGGTTGAGGGTTTATTATTTTCTAGGGTTGGGTGTGTAAGATTTTCATGGATATGGGTTTAGGGATATCTGGGGTTCAGGGTTGAGGGGTTTCTAGGGAGAAAGGTTTATGTATTTCTAGGGATATGTGTTTATCGTATTTAGATGGTAAGATTTAGGTTTTTTATGGATGAGGTGTAGGGATTATCTAGGGAAGTGTGTTTAGGTTTGTCGAGGGATAGGGTCTAGGGTTTTATGAGAATGAGTTTTTAGAATTTTTTTGGGTGTGGTTGTATGGTTTTATGGGGTTGAGGGTTTATATTTATCTGGGGTTGAGGGATTCTGATATTTTTGGGCTTAGACTTTAGGATTTTCTATGACTGAGGGTTTTGAGTTTTTTTCTGAGGGGTTGGAATTTTCTAGAGATAACGGTCAAGGGTTTTTTGGGGATGAGGGTTTTCATATTACCTAGGAAAAGGGTATTAGGGTTTTATTAGGATGAGGGTTTCATGTTTTTTGGGGCCAAGGGTTTCAGGTTTTCTTTTGATGGTGGTTTATGGTCCTTTGGGGATTAGTGTTTAGGGTTTTTGGGGATGCAGTTATAGGTTTTTTAGGGAGAGGGGTTTTTGGTTTTAGGGGGAAAAGTATTTGGGATTTTCTATCACTGTAGGTTTTGGGTATTCTATGGATTAGAGTATACTATATATTGGGGATCATGGTTTAGGTTTTTCTAGTTATAATGTTTTATAGTTTTATAGGGATTAGTGTTTAGGGTTTTCACATGTTGTGGGTTTAGGGATTTCTGTGGATGATGGATTAAGGTTTCATCTTGCATAATGTTTGGGGTTTTTTTCAGGAAGAGGATTTAGGGTTTTGTAGGGCTGCGGATTAAAAGATTTCTCAGAAAAGGGATTATTTATTTGTGCTCCTAGGGTTTTTGGATAAATGGGGCTGAGTGTTGTGGGTTTTCTAAGGTAGAGGGTTTATATTTTTTGTGTCTGGGGGTTTAAAATTTTCTTGTGATGTGGGTTTACTATTTTTTTACTCATTGTCTAGGGTTTTCTAGGGATGAGGGTATGAGGATTTCTATGGTAGTGGGTTTGTCATTTTTGGGACTGAAGTATAATGGTTTTTTTGGTCAAGGATTTAGTTTGTTCAGGGGCTGGGTGTTTAGGGTTTTATGGGGATGAGTTTTAGTGTATTTTTTGGATTATGATTTGCGATTTTATAGGGAGAATGGTTTTTAGTTTTTTGGGGCGAAGGGGTTTGGGGTTTTCTATGGGTTTTAATTTAGGTTTTTGTGGGGATGAGGGTTTGGTTTTTTTTTGGCTTAAGGTTTATGATTTTTGGGAATGAGGTTTTAGGGTTTTCATGGGATGAGGGTTTATGGTTTTCTATGTTGGAGGGTCGAAGGTTATTTGAGCTAAGCTTTGAGGATATTCTCATGATTTGATTTAAGAGTATTATGGGTCTAGGAATTTAGGGGTTCATGGGGAATTGTAGTTAGGTTTTTTGAGGGCTGAGGGTTTAGTATTCTCAAGGGATGCATGTTTATAGTTTTCAAGGGATAATGGTTTTGGGTTTCTAGGTGGTGAGGGGTTTGGTTTTCTGGGATGAGGGTTTTGGATTTTTCTGGTAATGTGGGTATAAGATTTTGTCATCTAGAGTGTTTGGCTACTGTTGGGATGAGGGTTTGGTGGGGTTTTTACAAGTGTTTAGTTTTTTTTCTATGGATGCAGGTTATGGGGTTTTTTAGGTCATAAGGTTTTGGGATTTTTGGGGTTTCGGTTTTAGGGTTTTTTGGTACTCCAAATTTATGTTTTCTTGTTGTTGAGGTATTATGGTTTTTTAGGGATACGGTTTTATGGTTTTTTGGGGTTGAGAATTTTTTGTTTCATGGTTTTAGTGTTTATATTTTTCTAGTGTTTGGGGTTATTTTGCAATTTTATATGGAGTTTTATGGGGGTTAAGGATAAGGTTTTTTGGGATGAGGACTTATAGTTTTATTGGGGCTTGGAGCTAGGGGTTTAGGGTTTTATAGGAATAATGGGAAATCGTTTTATGGGGTTGTGGGTTTAGAATTTTTTAAGGCTCAAGTTTAAGGGTTTTCTGGGGTTATTTGTTTGGGGTTTTTAGGGTAAAGGGTATATGGTTTTGGGGATAAGGATTTAGGGTTTGTGAGGGATAACTGTTTATGTTTTCTTGGGTACAAGGGATTATCATTTTCTAGGGTGAGTGTTTAGGGTTTTTCTAGGGATGTGGGTTTATTTTTTTCTAAGGTTTAGGTTTTTTGGTTCTCTAGGACTACGAGTTTTGGTTTTTATTAGTTGAAGGGTTTTTATTATTTTGGTGTAGAGTGTTTATGCTTTTCTAAGGATGAGGTTTCTAGGTTTTCTTGTGTAGAGGATTTAGTGTATTCTTGGGTTTTTTATTTATGGTTTTCTTTTGATAAGGGTTTATGGTTGATCATTTCTGGGATTTTAGTGTTTTCTAGAGATATGTATTTAGGATATTCTAGGGAAGTGGGTTTGGTGTTCCTAAGGGATTATTATTTATGGTTTTCTATGATTTATTGTTTAGGTTTTTCTATGGAATAAAGTATAGGGTTTCTAGAGTTAATCGTTTATGTTTTTCTTGGCCTGATTGATTAGTTTTTTTCTTGAGATGTGGTATTATGGTTTTCTAGGGCTGAGGATATAGGATTTTATGGGGATGAGGGATACTATTATTTGGGGTTGAGGTTTTAGGCTTTTTTATGGTAGAGGTTTCAAGTTTTTATGTGTCTTGGGGGTTATGTTTTCTCGGGATGAGTTTTTAGGATATTATTGGGATGATGGTCTAGGATATTTTGGGGATTAGGGACTGGATTTTTCTATATATGGGAGTTTTTTGTTCTTTTGGGTTGAATTATTTGTGTGATAATTGGATGAGGTTTTGGGTTTTCTACGGTTAAGGGTATCATTTTCTTATAAGGATTTTTATTTTTCTAGTTCTGAGAGTTTTTGGTTGTTTAGGGTAAGGGTTTAGGGTATAGTGGGGATGAGGGTTTTTTATTTTCAGTGTATAAGAGTTTTTTGGGCTTTTGGTGATGTGATTTTGGTATTTTCTAGGGTTTAGGGATTAGATTTTTAATGGGATTATGTAATATGAATTTTTGGGATGATGGTTTGTGGTTTTGTGGATTAAGGGATTAGTTTTTTCTAGGGATGAGGGTTTTGGGTTTTCTCGGGATATCAGTTAAGGGTTATTTGAGGATGTTGGTTCAGATTTGTATGTCTCTAACTGTTCGGAATATCCAAGTAATGGGCTATTAGGGATTTATTTGAAGAAGGATTTGGGTTTTCTTTGGATGGGGATTTAGTGTTTTTTGGGTCCTACGGTTTTTATTTTTTTATCGATGAGGCTTAATAGTTTTTTTCAACTTAGGGGATAGGTTTTTTGGGGGGTTGAGGGTTTAAAATTTTGTGGGGAGGATGTTTTTTGGTTTTATGGGCCATAGTGTTTAGGGTTTTTGGGATGGGGATTTGGGTTTTGGTTTTTTAAGGATGAGGGTATAGAATTTTTTGGTTCTGAGGGATTAGGGTTTTTTAGGGATGATCGTTTATAATTTTATGGGTCATAGTGATTAGGTATTTTTAGTACTGTGGGTCTAGGGTTTTTTTGGAAGAGGAACCATGGTTTTTTGGGGAGTGGATTTAGGTTTATTTTGGGATGTGGGTTTGGGGTTTTTTGGGGATCTGTGTATAGTGTTTCGTGGGGATGGGGTTTTGGGGTTTCTGGGGTTCGAGAGTTTATGGTTTTCTAGGTATGAGGGTTTTGGGTTTTGGGGATGAGGGTAAATGATAAATTTTCAGATTAGAGTTTATTTTTTTCTGGGGCTGCGGTTTTTTTGGTTTCTAGGGATTATATTTTTAGGTTTTCTAGGGCTTTGGGTAACAGTTTTCTAGGTATTACGGTTAAGGGTTTCCTTTAGATGAGGGTTTATAATTTTCTAGGAATGAGGGATTAGGATTTTCGTAGGCTTTTATAGGGATACTGATTTATGGGTTTTTTATGGGGAGAATATTGGATTTTGTGGTGTGACGGTTTAGGGGTTTTCTAGGGAAAAGGGGCAATATTTTTCTAAGGATGATTGTTCGGCATTTTTTTGGATGAGTGTTTGGGGTTTTTTTATTCCGGGGGTTTAGGATTTTCTATGGATGGGGGTTTTTAGTGTTTTCTATGTCTTAGTGTTTATGGTATTCTATGGTTGAGGGTTTATGATTGTTTAGGTCTCCGGATGTAGGGTTTGTTGGCATGAGGGTTTAGGCATTATGGATTTCATGGATTTAGTGTAAATGGTTTTCTATAGTTGGGGATTTTTATTCATTGGATGAGGGATCAGTGTTTTGTGGAGTTCAGTGTTTGATTTTCCTATGGATGAGTGTTTGGGGTTTTAGATGGTTTACGGATTAGTGATTTTTGGTGATGAGGATCTAGGTTTTTTGGGAGTTAGGGTTTGGGGTTTTCTAGAGATGAGTACTTGGGATTTTATGTAGATGAGTGTTTAGGAACATCTAGGGATGATGGATGGTGTTTTATCCGGATCTGGGTTTGGGATTTTAGGGGGATGAGTGTTGGGGTATTATGGGGATGGGGTTTTTTTTTGTTTTCTAGGGCTAATGGTTTAGGGTTTTCTAGGGATTAAGGTTTATGGTATTCTAGGGATGAGTGATTATGAAAATATATGGATTTTGTTTTAAGATTTCCACGGGCTATCTGTGTTGGGATTTCTAGGGATGTTGCTTTAGATTTTTGTGGAAACAAGCCTTTTGATTTATCAATGGCCGTGGGTCTGGAGTTTTCTAGGTATGGGAGTTAGGGTTTTCTAGGGATGAGGTATTAGGTTTTTCATGGGATGAGGGTTTAGGATTCTCTAGGTGGAGGGTTTTGGTTTATTTTAGGGTTTATCATTTGTGATTTTTTAGTGTTGAGGGGTTTGGAATTTTTGGAATTGAGGGTTTCAGGGGTTGAGGGCATAGTTTATTGTTGGCCTTAGGGTTTCTATGTTGTTGGGGCTATAGGATTATGGTTTTTTGGGGCTTATGGTTTGGGGTATTTTGGGTCTGAGTGTTTTGGTTTTATATGGCTAAGGGTATAGTGTTTTCTAGGGAAATCAGTTTCTATTTTTTGGGGGATGTTGGTTTTGGATTTTCTTGAGCTAATGGTTTTGAGTTTTTAGGGGCTCGGTGCATAGTTCTTTTTGGGATGAGGGTTTGGTGTTTTCTAGGGCTCTTGGTTTTATGATTATTGAGGGTGTTGGTTTAGGTTTTTCTATGAATGAGGGTCTGGGGTATTTAGGGGATGTGGGTTTTGCGTTTTTTTGTGGATGGGTGTTAGAGATTTGGGATTTATGGGGTCCGAGGGATTAGGGTTTTTTGGGACTAGTGGTTAGGGAATCATGGGATCGATTTTTTTTTTAAGATTAGGTTTTGTGGTTTTTTGGGGATAGGGGTATTGAATTTTCTAGGACTCAGGGTGGGGGTTAAGGGGGTTAAGGGTTTATTGTTTTTATGGATGGGGGTCTATGATTTTCTATAGAATATGGTGTAGGGTACATGTCTACTAAGTGTTTAGTGTTTTCTAGGGCTAAGGGATAGGTGTTTTCTGGGGATGATGGTTTATGTTTTTTTGGGGATAAGGTTTTGGAGTTTTTGGGGATGAGGTTTATGTGTTTTGTGGGATGAGAGATTAGGGTTTCTTAGACAGAGTGATTACGCGTTTTAAGGCCATGGGTTTACCTTTTTGGGGGGATATGGGTTTAGGGTTTTATGGGGATGGGGGTTTATGGTTTTCACTGATGAGGGGTTAGAGTTTTTTGTGGATGGGATTATAGGGTTTTTTATGGATGGGGGTTTACAATTTTTTGGAGTGATTTTTTTGGTTTCCACTGGTTGAGGGTTTCGGGACTTCATGGGATGGTTATTTATGTTTTTCAAGGGATGATAATTTAAGTTTTTCTGTTTTAGTGGTTTTAGTGTTTTCTAGGGATGAGGCTTTAGGGTTATCAATATATGAGGTTTTGATATTATCAAGGTATGAGGTTATTGGGTTTTCTAGGTATGTTGGTTAACTGTTTTTTGTGTTTGATTGTAATTGTTTTTATGAGGTTTAGGGTTTAAACTTTTTTTGGGGTTGTGGGATCATATTTAATTTGGATTGAGTGTTTTTGTTTTCTTAGGTAGAGTGTTTGGGGTTTTTTGGGATATGGGTTTATGAATTTCAAGGATTGAGTGTTTTGGGTTTTTTGGGGTTGAGGGTTGTGGTTTTCTGCGGTTGAGGGTTTAGGGGTTTCCAAGGAAGAGGTTTTAGGTACATCAAGAGAAGAGGGATTACAGTTTTCTAGGGATGAGGGTTTAGAGTTTCCTACGGCTAATGGATTAACATTTTCTAGGTATGTGGGTGTAGTGTCTTCTAGGTTTAAGTGTTTTGGGTTTTTTTGGGATGAGATTTTGTGTTTTCATCAAGGGTTGAGTGTTTGGGGTTTTCTGGGGATTAGGGTTTATCATTTTCTAGGGGTGTGGGTTTATGGGTTTCTAGGAAAGATGTTTTGGGTTTTTTAAAGGATGGGGGATTAGGGTTTTCTGGGGATGAGGGTTTAGGATTTTATGGCGATGAGGGTTTACGGAATTCTAGGGTTGTGGTATTGGGGTTCTCTTTTGCTCGGGGTGTAGGGTTTTGTAATATATTGGGTTTAGGGTTTTATGGGGTTTAGGGTTTGGTTTTTTTCAAGGATGAGGGTTCAGGTTTTCCTAGGGATGATTGTTTAGGTCTCTCTAGTGATAAGGGATTAGTGTTTTCTAGTGCTGAGATATTGGGTTTGTCTAGGTTAAGTGTTTAGGACTATTCGGTTGGCGGTTTTAGTGTTTTTTGGATATGAGGGTTTAGGGATCTATGGGAATTAGGATTTATGGTTTTCTATGGACATGAGATTTTATTTTTCTATGGATGGGGGTTTGGCGATTTTTGGGGATGTGGATTTTGGTTTTTATGGGGATAATGGTTTATTATTTTTTGGGTTGAGGGATTGGTTTTTCCTATGGTTGAGAGTTTTTGGTTTTCTAGGAATGAAGATTTGGGGTTTCCTAGGGATGAGGGCTTTAGGATTTCTAGGGATAATGTTTTGGGGTTTTTTATGTATGAGGGTTTATCATTTTCAAGGGATTGGGAATTAGGGTTTTAGGCCTATGGGATTGGGGTGTTTTTAGCATTGTTGATTTGTGTTTTTCTATGGACGAGGGTTTGGGGTTTTCTAGGGATGAGAGATTGGGGTTTTTTGGGGGATAAGTGGTTGGGTTTTCTATGGTTTAATGTTTAAATTTTTCTGGGGATTAGGGTTTATGGTTTTCTACATATAAGTGTTTAGTTTTATCTAGATATGAGCATTTAGGGATTTCAATAGATGTGGGTTTAGGGTATTCTGGGGCTCTGGGTTTAGGTTTTTTTGGGATGAGGTTTTTATTTTTTCTAGGGCTGAGGGTTGGGTTTTTTCTAGGGAAAAGTTAATAGGGTTTTATAGGGATGGATTTTTAGGTTTTTAGGGTATAGGTTTTCATTTTATTTGGGGATAAGGATTTATAGCTTTTACAAGATTAGAGTTTATGATTTTTTAGGGCTGAGTGTTCGGAATTTTGGGGGTGTATAGGGTATGGTATTTTTCGAGGATATGGGTTTATGATTTTTTTAAAGTCTAGGGTTTAGGGTATTGGTTTTTCTATTTATAAGTGATTAAGGTTTAATGGGTATGAGGGTTTATAGATTGTTTGGGTATTCGTGTTTGGAATAATATGTGGATGAGGGTTTAGGGTTTTATAGGGGTGAGGGTTTAGTGTTTTGTAGGGACGAGGATTTAGGGTTGTATCGCACTGAGGGATTATTGTTTTCTGTTGTTGAGGGATTTTGTTTTTTAGTGATATTGGTTTGGATATTTCTAGGGTTTAGGGTTTAGGGTTTTTTGTGAATATGGGTTTGGGAATTTTATGGATGATTTTTTGGGTTTTTCTAGGGCTATGAGTTTAGGGTTTTATTGGGAAGAGGATTTGGGGTTTTTTTGTTAATTTTGGATTATAGTTTTATGATATAAGGGTTTATGGTTTTCTGGAGATGATGATATAAGGAGTTATAGAGATGTGGGTTTAGGATTTTGTAAAACTGAGATTTTGGGGTTTTCCGGGGATGACGGTTTGGGGTTTTTACTGTTGAGGGTTTAGGTCTATGTGGGTATGGTTTTGGATTATTGTATGGTTTGGGGGTTTGGGGGTTTCTAAGGATGATGGTATGGATTTTTAGGGAATTTTTCTTTGTGGTTTTTAGGGTTTATGGAGTTATGGTTTTGGGGGATGAGGGTTTTGGGTTTTCTAAGGCTAGTGGATTATGTCTTCTGGAGACTATGTTTCATGTGTTATATAGGGATGACCATTTGCGTTCTTTTATAGATTTGAGGGTTTAGGGTTTTATGGGGATGTGGGTATAGTGTTTTTTTCTTAGGATTTATAGTTTTATGGGTCTAAGAATATGTATTTTTTTGGATGTGGGTTTAGTTTTTTCTAGGGATGATGGTTTGGGGGTTTCTAGGGCTGATGGTAAAAGGTGTTATGAAGATGAGGGTTTAAGGATTTGTGGTTGATGGTTTTGGGTTTTATGGTGCTGATGGTTTATCATTTTATTGGACTTAGGGTTTAATATTTTAATGGTCTAAGTGTATATTGTTTTCTAGGCGGATGGTTTTTTGGTTTTCTATGGATGATGTTTTAGGGTATTATTGGGATGTGAGTTTGGGGTTTTCTTATGATTTTTTAGGGTTTTCTAGGGATTAGGATGAGGATTTTGATTTTTTAGGGGATGATGTTATTGGATGTTATTTGGATGAGGGTTTTGGTTTTTCTAGGGATTATGTGTTATAGTTTTCTAGGGTTGAGGGTTTGGGGTTTTCTTGGGATAGGGGTTTGGGGTGTTCTAGGGATGAGGATTTGGGAATTTATGGGGCTCATGGTTTGGGTTTTTCTATAGTTGGGTATTTTCAATTTTCTGGGGATGATGGTTTTGGGTTTTCTAGGGAAGGCGGATTGGGTTTTTCATGAGTTGAGTGTTTAATGTTTTCTATGGATGAGGGTTTCAGGTTTTATTAGGTCAACAGTTTTGTATTTTCTTGTGCTTGGGTCTGGGGTTTTCTAGGGATGTGGATTTACGGTGTTATAAGGATAAGGGTTTAGTTTCTTCTAGGGATGAGTGTTTTAGGGTTCTCTAGATCATGGGTATTTTGTTATTCAGGGATGAGGATTTATGGTTTTTTGGGATTGAAGGTTTTAGGTTTTCTTCTACTGAGGGTTTATGGTTTTATAGAGCTAATGGTTTAGGGTATTCTTCTTCTAATGGTATTTGGGTTTTCTAGGGATTAGGGTTTGGAAGTTTCTATGGTTAAGGGATTCTATTTTTTGAGGGCTGGGGGTTTAGGGTTCTTAGGGGAAGGGGGTTATGTGTAATCTAGGGATGAGGGTTTAAGGTATTTTGTGATGAGGGATTAAGGTTTTGTGATCTTGTTGGATTATGTTTTTTTGGGAAGTGTGTTTAGGGTTTTTTCTAAGGGATAAGGGCTTAGGGGTTTTTTGGATGTTGTTTTATGTTTTGTGGTTGATGGTTTTGGGTCAGTTAAGGATCCTAGAGTTTTCTAGGATCAAGGGTCTAGGGTTTTTCCGTGAAAATGTTCTAGGGATTTCTAGCATTGAAGATTTAGGGTTTCATAGTGATGAGAGTCCATGAATTCTTATACTGAGTATTATGAGGTTTCATGGGTTGAGTGTCTAGTGTGTCTAGGTATTTGGTTCTAGGGTTTTCTAGGATTGAGGGTCTAGGGATTTGGGGGGATAAAGTTTTATGTTTATTTAGGGATGATGGTTTATGGTTTTTTGGACTGAGGGTTTCGGGTTTTCTAGGGATAATGGTTTAGGGTTTTTTAGGGGATATACTTTTGGGAGTTCTCGGTCTGAAGGATTAGATTTTTTAGGGAATATTTATTAGTATTTTATTGGCCTGGGGGATTAGGGTTTCTTAGTGTTTGGTATTTATGGTTATCTTTTGTGTAGTTAATAGGGTTTCTATGGTTGAGGATTTACGGTTCTCTAGAGAAGAGGGTTTAGTTTAATTTGGGGATTTGGGTTTTGTGTTTTATGGACCTTGGGATTTAAGGTTTTATGGGTATGAGGTTTTTTTGTTTAATGGGTATAAGGGTTTAGGGATTCAGGGGAAGAGAGTTTAGGGTTTTGCTTAGATACTGGTTTTGGGTTTTTCTGGGCTGATGGTTTCGGGTTTTCTAGGGATGAGGGTTAAGGGTTTTCATCAGATGAGGATTTAGGGATTATTGGTGGGAGGGTATAGGGTTTTTTGGGGATTAGGGTTTAGGTTCATTGGGGGCTCAAGATTTTGTATTTTATGGGGATTGGTGATTAGGGTTTCCATGGGATAAGTGTTTTGAGTTTTTTGGGGATGAGGGTTTTTTGATTTCTCGGACATAGGGTATGGTGTTTTTTGGTGCTATGGATTTATGGTTTTGGAGGATTGATTGTTTATGTGATTGAAGGACATAACATTTTTAGTTTTATGGGGTTGATAGATGAAATATTTTTAAGGTAGAGACTTTAGGGTTTTGGGGTTCTGGTTTTAAGGATTCATGAGTCTGAGGGATTAAGGATTTAGTTGGCTGAGGATTTAGGGTATTCAAGGGCTGAGGGATTGGGCATTTCATTGAACTATTCAAAATCAGGCCATTAAATGAATTAGTAAAGTAGATTTATCAATCCTATAGAATTTCTTATAATGAAATTATTATTAAAGGGTTTGGTTTAATATCAGTCTTAATTTTTTTTGATAAAGTCCCCCTTTAACAACACTAAAAATAGAACTGATAATGGATTCACTGATAACGTTGGCATTTTTACACCCCTCCCCCTTAATAGTGGTTCGCCCATCCCATTATGAGCACATTAGCTAATCACAACTTCCAACATGCATCCCTGCCTCTTTTGAGTATCAAACATAAGATTTCCAGCTTATACACCATCACTATTCCTACTACCCTATATTGTTTTTCATTACATTTTATGGTGTATGTATTAAAATACATATATAAAATATGTTTTGTGTGTATGTGTGTGTGTATGTATGTGTTTATAAATACATATGAACTTATATATATATATATCATTTATATATATGTTTGTGTACATCTATAAATCTAATTATACTTGTTTATATTTATTTACATATATTATATGTTAATATTAATATACATATATTAGAATATATAGAAAAATATATATGTGTTTTTCATTACACACACACAAAAATAAATATATAAACATTATGTAAATATATATTAATTGTATATGTATATAAAGCTTCATACATTTATATTTTAAATAAAATGGATATTAGTTTTTATTTAAATATGGTTTATATATTGAGAAATTAATTTTATATTAATGATGATTAATTATTTATTTATAAAATTAAAAATTAATGTGTTAATGTATAAAAAATTATGTATATATTGTTATATATTTGATTATAAATAATAATACATTGTGAAAAATGATAAAAAATCATATTGACAATATCTATATGAATTTAATCATTGGGATTGGGTTCCTATAATAATGGATTTAAGGTTTTACATTGAAAAAGGTATATAGTTATCTTGGGATGAGGGTTTGGGGTCTTATAGGGATGAGGGAATAGGTTTTTCTATAGTTGAGGGTTTTGGTTTTTTAGTGACGATGTTTTAGTGGTTTTGGGGAAAAGGGTTTGGGGTTTTCTATGTCTGAGGAATATCGTTTTCTCAAGAAGATGGTTTAGAATTTTTTTTGGAATAGGGTTTAGAGAATTTTGGGGATTCTTGTTTAGGGTTATCTAGGGATGAGGTTTTGGGGATTTTATGTCTGAGTGTTTATGGTATTTTCGGGCCATGTTTTTTGTGTTTTTTGGGGAATAGGGTTTTGGGGGTTTTCGAGCTATGGGTATTGGATTTTTTGGGAATGATGGTATATGGATTTTTGGGGTTGACGGTTTAGGGTTTTTTTAAGATGAGGTTTTCGTCTTATTTTGGGGATAAGGATTTTCAGTTTTTTGGGGTTAAGGATTCCAGGTTTTTTGGGGAGGACGGTTAATGGTTTTTTTGGAGATATGGGATTTCGGTTTTTGATGTCAAGAGATTAGGGATTTTATGATTTTATGGTTTTGGATTTCTAGGATGGATGGTTTAGGGGGTTTTTATTAGGGTTTAGGTTTTCTCAGGTCTGATGGTTGCGGCTTTTCTAGGATTACTGTCTTTTTGGGTTGAGTGTTTATAGTTTTTTGGTGGTGCGGGTTTTTGATATTTTAGGAAAGTTGGTTATGGGTTTTTTGTTTGTCAAGGTTTATCTTTCTCTAGGGGGTGGATGTTCAGGGATTTTGGGTGATGAGGATTTAATTTTTTTAGGGATGGGGGTTTATAGTTTTTTTCTGGAGGGTTTAGAGCTTTTTGGGATGAAGGGTTTATCTTTTTTTGGGGGTGTCATGTAAGGGTTTTTTGGCGATACGGGTCTTAGGTTTTTTTGGGTCTTACTGATTAGAGTTTTTTGGAATTGGGATATTATGATTTCATTGGACAAAGGGTATAGGTATTTTTAGGTGTTAGGGATTACTTATTTGTGGATGGGGGTTTAGGGATTTTTTCGGTTGAGGGTTTTTGGTTTACATTGATTGATGATTTAGGGTGCTTGGGGGTGTAGGATGAGTGGTTTTGGGGGGTATGGTTATTTTAGTTTGGTGGGTGAGTGTTTAGGTTTTTTTGGGGGTTAGGGTATAGTGATTTTAGAGGCTGAGGGTTTAGGATTTTTAGGGTCCAATGGTTTAGGTTTTTTTTGGGATGAGTACATTGATTCTTTTTGGATGAGGGTTTATGTTTTTTGGATCATTGGTTATAGGGTTTTTGGGGGATGAAGATTTATTATTTTTTTTGGGAAAATGTATTTTTGATTTTTCGGACTGAGGGTTTAGGGTATTTTGCTGATGAGGCTTTAGGGTATGCTAGGGTTAAGGGTTTTGGTTTTTTTGGGGTTGAGGGTTTTAGTTTTTTGGGGTTTAGGGTTCTGGTTTTGTTGGGGTTAAGTGTTTATTGTATTTTATGGATGAGGGTTAAGGGTTTTTTGGGGCGTAGGGTTTAGGGGTTTAGGGGTTCTAGTTTATGGTTTGCGGGGTGGAGTGGTTAGGGTTTTTTGGGCCTGATGGTTTAGGTATTTTTTGAGGCATAGAGTTTATGTTTTTTTGTGATGAGGTATTTACATTTTTTTGGTTGTTTTTGGTTTTGTGTTATTTGGGGATGAGGGTTTCATGTGTTTTCAGATTGAGGTTTTGGGTCATGAGGGTTGAGTGATTACTGTTTTTGGGTTGGGATTTTTTTTTCGTGTTGAGGGTTTATGGTTTTTGGGGTAGGGAATTTATGTACTTTTAAGGATGAGGGTTTATGATTATTTGGGCTAGGGTAATGCGGTTTTTTGAGACGACAGATTTAATGTTTTTTGGGGCTGATTGTTTAGGGATATTGGGAGTTTGGGTATATTATTTTTGTGGATAAGGGTTTAGTGTTTTCTGCTCCTATGTATTTCAGATTTTTAAGGACTAAGTGTTTTTTACAATTTTGGGATGAGGGTTTATGATTTTTGGGGGTATGGGTTTAGGGTTTTTTAAGGCTAATGGATTATTATTTTTGGATCTTCTGGTTTTGTATTTTTTGATGTTCCATTGGGGTTTTTTTATAGATAGGTTTTATTGTATTTTGTGGAAGGGTGTATTGAGTTTTTTGGGATAGGTGTTGAAGGTTTTTTCGGATAATGGATTATGATAATAGACGTAAGGGGTTTTAGTATTTTTTCAGATGAGGATTATGGGTTTTATAGGGATGGAGGAGGGTAAGGGTTTTTTGTGGAGAAGGTGTATGGTTTTTTTATGTTGTATTAGGTTTTTATGAGGGGGATTTTGTTTTTTCGGGAGGAGTGTTTTAAAAATTTAGGTTCTGAGGGTTTAGGGATTTTTAAGGAAGATGTTTTGGGTTTTTTGGAGCAAAAGATTTAGGTTTTGTTGGGGATAAAGGGTTTAGGGTTGTTTGGGATGAGGTTTTAGGGTTACTAGGTATGAGGGTATTGGGTTTTGGGGTATGGGGGTTTAGGGTGTTCATAGGTTGGGGTTTTAGGGTTTCTTGGGGCTGAGTGTTATGTTTTTCCTTGAGATGGGTGTTAACGTTTTTAATGGTCCGGGGAGGTTATATGGGGATGAATGATTTTTTATTTTTTTTCTCGGTCTCCGGGTATAGAGATTCATGTGTGTAATGGATTCTATGGATAAGGTATTAGGTTTTATTTTTTTATGGGGGTGAGGGTTTAGGGTGTTATAGGGATGAGGGTTTAGGAATTTATCTTTTCAAGGGTTTTGGACTTTCATAGGATGAATGTTTATGGTTTTCAAGGGATTTTGTCATAGGGTTTTTGAAGGATGAGGGTTTATAGTTTTCAAGGGAAAATGATTAACACTTTTCTAGAACTGATGATTTTTGGTTTTCTAGGAATAAGGGTTTAGTTTTTTCTATGGATGTGGGTCTAGGTTTTTCTGACACCGATGGTTTACAGTTACATGGGGATGAGGATTTCTATTTTGTTGAAATTGAGTCTTTAGGGAATCATTTGGATAAATTTTAATGATTTATGGGGATTATTATTATGAGTCTTCTAGGAATTAGTTGTTGGTATTTTCTATGGTTGAGGGTTTAGGGTTTTCAGGGTGTGAGGGTTTCGGTTTTTTTGGGGATGAGGGTTTATGGTTCTATGGGGATAAGTTTTTATAGTTTCTAGAGGATGAGGGTTTAGTTTTTACTATGGTGGATAATTTAGGTTTTTTCAGGCTATGGGATTATTGTTTTTGGGGTTGGGCATTTAATGGATTTTGAGGTAACAGTTTTAGGGTTTTTTGGGAATAGGACTTTCTGGTTTTTTGGGGATGTTGGTTAATGAATTATTAAAGATAAGGTGTTTGGGTTCATTAGTGCAGAGTGTTTTTTGGTTTTTAGTACTGATGGTTTAGGGTTTTCAGGGGTTTACTGATTAGGTTATTCTTAGGTAAAGGGTTTGGGGTTTCCTTGGGTTGAGGTATTTGGAATTTCTGTGGCTAAGGGTTTAGGTTTTTCTCTAGGTGAGGGTTGATGGATTTCTAGTTATGAGTGTTTATGGTTTTCTAGGGATAAGGGTTTAGAGTTTTTGGGCAAACTATTTAGGATTATTTTGGAATAATGGTCTATAATTTTTTAGTGAATTATGGCTATGAATTTTTTTTGGGGATGTGGGTTTTGGGTTTTGGGAGGTATAAGGTTTGGGTTTTTTAAGCCTGGGGGTTTAGGGTTTTTAGGGTTTGGAATTTAGGGTTTTTTATGGCTGAGGGTTTTTTGTTTACTTGGGAAGAGGGATTTTTATTTTAGGGATGAGGGTCTTGGGTTTTTTTTGGGTTGAGTCATTACAATTTTCTTTGGCTGAGGGTTTATGATTTTTTTTCTAACGGGTTACAGGTTCCTGAGGCTATGCATTACGTATTTTTTAAGGATGAGGGTTTGTGTTTTTTTATGATGGATTATAGTTTATTTGGAATGATGGATTAGGGTATTTGGGGGATCATGGTTTAGGGTTTTCAGTGGTCTAAGGTACAATCTTATTTTTTTGGTTAATAAATTTGGTCTTTTAGGAATGGGGTTTTAGGGTTTCGAGGATGAGGTTGTTGTGATTTCTGTAGAAAAGGTTTTAGGTTTTATTAGAGCTTGGAGTATAGAAATTTTTTGGTATAGGGGATTCATTTTCATGGGATGGGTGTTCATGGTTTTTTTGTGATATGGGTTGTGGTTTTTTGGGGAAGAGTGTTTTGGGTTTTTTTATTCTCTGGGTTTTGGTTTTATGGCTATAAGGTTTTGGGGTTACTTATAGAAGAGGGTTTTTGGATTTGGGGGGTTTATGGTTTTTTGGTTATGGGGATGAGGATACTTGGTTCTCTGGGGAAAAGGGTTTAGGATATTTTGTGATGGGGATTTAGGGTTTTGGGGGGATGATGATATATGTGTTTTTTGTCAATGTTTTACATTTTATTCAGGCTGAGGTTTTATGGTTTTTAGGGGAAAAGTGTTCATATTTTTTTGGATGAGGGTTTAGGGTTTCTTTGGGATAGAGTTTTAGTAGTTTTTGGGAATGAGGGTTTTTGGTTTTTTGGTGTTGAAGGATTAGGTCTTTTTTCCACTAAGGGATTAGTATTTTTGGGATTAAGGTTTTGGGTATTTTATTTCATAGGTTTTAGATATTAGAATTTTTTGGTGGTGAGGTTAATGATTTTTTGGGGCTTAGGGTTTTTTAATGCTGAGGGTTTGGGATTTTTTGTGGGTTAAGGGTTATGGATTTTTTGGGCAAAGGGATTAGTTTTTTTTGTATAGGGTTTGTGGTTTTTTGAATATTAGTGTTTTTAGAATTTTTGGTAAGTGGGTTTAGGGTTTTATGGGGATGAGGGTTATGTGTTTTTTCGGGAAGACGATTATGATTTTTTTGAGGATTCATGTTTACAGTTTTTTATTTATGGGAGTTTAGGGTTTGGGGGGATGAGGGTTTGGATATTTTGGAGCTCAGTGTTTAGGGTATTTGTAGATATGGGTTTGGGGGTTTTTAGGGTTTAGGGTTTAGTCTTTTCTATTGTTGAGGGATTATGTTTTCTTGTGATAGAGGGTTTAGGGTGTGCTGGTACTGAGTTTGTGGGGTTTGATGTGGATAAGGATTAACATATTTTTGTGGAAAACAATTTTTTTGTCCTCCTGGGAGGATGGTTTATGTTTTCTTGTTTAGAAGGATTGGTGATTTTTGAATATTAGGGTCCGAGGTTTTCTAGGGGTTAGGGTTTGGTGTTCTCTAGGGATGATATTTTGGGTTTTTCCAGGGATGAGGGTTTCTATTTTTCTATGGTAGTAGGTGTGGGGCTTTCATGGGCTGAGGGTTTAGGTATTTCTTGGTCCAGGTGTTTAGGTCGTTCTAGGTAAGAGGTATAAAAAATTTTCTATTCACGAGAGTTTTGGGTTTTTTGAGGGCTATGGGTTTAGAGTTTTATGTGGATGGGAGTTTGTTCTTTCAGGGGATACTATTTTATGGTTTTCTTGATCATAGGGTCATGGTTATTCTAGGGATGATGGTATAGGGATTTTTAGGGATGAGGTTTTAGGTTTCTCAGTGAATAAGGTTTTAGGGTTTTTTAGAGTGAAGGGTTTATTGTTTTCCTGGGATGAGAATTTAGAATTTTTTGAGGATGAGGTTCTTCAATTTTTTGGGGATTTGGTTTTAGGGTTTTCTTAAGATGGGGATTTTTTAATTTTTAGGGTGGAGGTTTTTCTATTTTCTTAGGAATAATGTTTTGGGTGTTGGGGGGATGAGGGTTAGTTTTTTTCATGGAAGAAAAGTTTTGGGTTTTCTGGGGAAGACAAAATTGGGTTTTATGTGGGTAAAAGTTTAGGTTTTTATGGGAATAAGGGTCTTTGGTTCTTTGGGGATTCATATTTAGGTTACTCTTGGACTGAGGGTATATGGTTTTATAGGTATGAGAGTGTAAGGTTATGTGGGGTTGACTATTTGTTTTGGGGGATGAGGGTTTAGGGATTTCTATGGTCGATATTTTCAGATTTTCCAGGTGTATGGTTTTAGGGTTTTCATGGTCTTAGAGTTTACAATTTTCCATTTCTTGGGGATTTTGGTTTTCTGTGGCTAGGGTATTACTGTTTTCTGGGGATGAGGGTTCATGGTTTTGGGGGTCTAATGTTTAAGGTTTTATGGCCCTGAGGGTTTTGTTATTTATTAAGGGTTAGGTTGATGGGTTTTTAGGGATAAATGTTTGGTGTTTTGGGCATGATCATTTTAGGTTTTTTGGAGCTGAGGTTTTTGGGTTATTTGGGATTGGAGGATTATGGTTATTTGGGTGAGGGTTTAGTGTTTTATGAGGTTGAAGAATTTCGATTTCTAAGGGATAATTGATTATAGTTTTTTGGGTTTAGGCATTATGTTTTTTTAGTGATAAGTTTTTAGGGTTTTTTGTGGCTGAGAGTTTTTGATGTATTGTGATGAGGTTTCGGGTTTATTTGGGGATAATTTTTTTGGGGTCTTTGATGATGAGCGTCTAGGTATTTTTGGGGATGTGGATTTTTTGGTATTTGGGGTTTAGAGTTTATGGTATATTTGTGGATGAGGGGATAATGTTTTTTGGGGATCATGAAATATGTTTTTATGGGGTTTATGGTTTAGGGTTATTTGTGGTTTACCATTTAAAATTTTATGATTGAGGGTTTAGGGTTTTTAGGGAGGAGGTTTTTGGGGTTTTTTGGGCGCAGGGTTTGGGGAATTATGAGGAAAAGGGTGCCAAGTTCTTTAGGGTTTGGGGATTACTATCTCTATGGGGTGTTTTTTTATATATTTTAGAAATTTGTTTTAATTAATTTTAATGGAAGAAGGTGAGGTTTTAAGGGTATAGGATTTACATATTTTTATGGATGAGGTATTAGGGTTTTCGGGACTGAGGTTTTAGGGTTTTCTTAGGACGAGGGTTTAGGTTTTTTCGAGATGTGAAATTACTGTTCTTTTGGGGATGAGGGTTTAGGGTTTATAGGGTTAAGTGTTTAAGGATTTTTTGTTCTGAGCTTTAGGGTTTTGGGGGGTTGGGGGTTTAGGGTTATTTTAGGACTCAGTTTATATTGTTCTTAGCACTAAGTGTATATGTTTTTTTAGATGAGGGTTTATTGTTTCATAGGATGAGGGTTTATGGTTTTTTGGGGCTCTGGGAATAATAGGGTTTTATGGGTTGAGGGTTTTAGATTTTTTGGGTCTGAGATTGTAGGGATATCTGGGGATGAGGGATTAGGGTTTCTTTGGAAAATGGTTTAGGGTTTTCTAGGGTATAGGGTTTATGGTTTTATTTGGATGGGGATTTAGGGTTTCCTAGGGATGACAATATGTTTTTTTCTCGAGATGGTTGTTTAGTGTTTTCTGGAGATGTGGGTTTCAGCCTTTTTTGGGGTTGACTGTATAGATTTACATTTGACTATGGTTTTAGGGTTTCCTAGGGCTGATGGTTTATTGTTTTTTAGTTCTATGGGGTTAGAAATTTCAATGACTAAAGATTTTTGGTTTTCGTAGGCTAAGGGTTTATGAATTTTTTTGGGATAAGTGTTTTGGGATTTCTACTAGTGAAGATTCGCTTTTTAAGGCTGTGTATTTAGAGTTTTCTTAGGGTAAGGGTTTATTGTTTCTTGTGGATGAGGATTTAGTGTTTTCTAGAATAGAGGGTTTAGGGTATTCTGGGGTGGAGGGTTCATTGTTTTTTTGGGGATGAGGGTTTAGGGATTTAGGGTCTTGGGTTTTAGGGATTTCTTCGAAGAAGGGTTCAGGTTTTTTGAGGGATTATGGTTTATGGGTTTTTAGAGATGAGGGATTATGGTTTTTTATTTTTTGAATTTAGGGATTTTTGGGGCATTGGGTTTAGGTTTTTCCAGGGATTATATTTTAGGGCTTTTTGGGGGTGAGGGCTTAAGGTTTTCTAGGACATATGATTTTGGGTTTTCAGGGAATGATGGTTAAGGTTTTTCTAGGGAATAGGTATTAGGGTTTTCATGGGTTGAGGTTTTAGTGTTTTCTAGGGATGCCGGTTTAAGGAATTCTGGGGATGAGGATTTAGGCTCTTGTAGAAATGGGGGTTTAGGTTATTCTAGGATTGATGGTTTATGTATTATAGGGGTGAGGTTTTTGTTTTTTCTTAGGGTGAGCTTTATGGGTTTTTGGGGATGATGGATTCTACTTTTCATTGGATAAAGGTTTAAGGATTTATATGGCTAAGGCTTTAGGTTTATTGGAGATGAGGGTTTAGGTGTTTCAAGGGGTAAGTGTTTAATGTTTTCTAGGGCATAGCATTTAATGTTTTCTATGCTGAGTGTTTGGTTTTTTCTAGGGATAATGGTTGAGGTTATTCAAGGGTTGAGGGATTAGGGTTTTTTAGGGATGAGGGTTTATGGAATTTTAGGTCTTATGGTATAGGTTATTCAAGGACTCAGGATTTACAATTTCATATAGTAAATGGTATAGGGTTTTATGGGGTTGAGTTTTCATGTTTTTTAGGGACTAAGAGTTTAGGGTTCTATAGGGTTGTGTGATTAGTGATTTCTAGGGATGACAATTTAGGGTTTCCTAGGATTTAGTATTTAGTTTTTTTATAGTGGGTTTAGGGATTTATATGTTTGAGTGTCTAGGGTTGTCAAGGTTTGACTATTTATGGTTTTCTAGGATAGTTGGTTCATGATTTTATGGGGTTGATGGTTAAGGGTTTTCTAGGGCACATGATTTTTGTTTTTTGGGGGAAATGGGATTATGGTTTAATGGTGATAATGATTTTGGTAGTTATTGGTCTATTGGGTTATGATTTATTGGGTATGTAGTATAAGGTTGTTCTGGGGTTGAGTGGTTGGTGTTTTGTGGCTGAGGATTTTGGGTTTTGGTTTTTCAAAGGATTAGGGTTTAGTATTTTTTAGGGATAATGGTTTAGGATTTTATGGGGCTGAGGGAGTAAGTTTTTCAAGGACTAATGTTAAAGGGTTTTCTAGGGGTGAGGGTTTACTTTTTTTAGGGCAGATGTTATAGGTTTTTTGTGATAAGGGTTTGGGGTTTTTTGAGGATGAGTGTTTACGGTTTTCTATGGCTAATGTTGTAGGGTTATGTAGGGCTCATTGTACACAGTTTTATGGGGTAGAGGGTTTTGATTTTTCTAGGTATGTGGATTGAGGGTTTTCATGTGTAGAGGATTTAGGTATTTTTGGGATTGAGGGTTTATGTATTACTCGTGGTGTAGGTTTAGGGTTTTCTAAGGATGGGGGTTTTGTGCTTTCTAGGGATGAGGGTTTATAGTATTCCGGGGTTACGTGATTACTAAATTTTGGGACTGATGTTTTAGGGTTTTTTGTGTTTGTGGTTTTAGGTTTTTCTAGGGTCAAGGGTTTAGGGTTTTCTATGGAGTAGGGTTTTGGATTTTCTAGTGAAGTGGGTTTAGTTTTAGTTTTTTCTAATGGTCTTGAGTTTTCTTGGGGTGAGGGTTTTAGGTTTTCTTAGATAAAGGGTTTTGGGTTTTCTAGGGTTAAGGGTTTATGGATTTCTGGGGATGATGGATTTGGAGTTTTTGTGGATGAGGGTCTATGGTTTGTTGGGGCTCAGGGCTTTGAGTTTTTAGGGACACAAGGTTTGAGGTTTTTTAGATGAGGGTTTATTGGTTTTTAGGAATTATGGTTTATGCTTTTTTGGAATGAGGGACTCTAGTTTTTTTGTGGTTGTGGGTTTATGTGTTTTTTGGTCTAAGGTATTAGATTTTTGGGGGTCAGATCTTTTACGGTTGTTAGTTCTTAGGGTTTGGGGTTTTTTGGGGCTATGAGATTATGGGTTTTTTGGGATGAGGGTTTATGGTTTCCTGGGGATGTGGGTTTTGGGTTTTTTGTGGTTTAGGGTTTATGGCTTTTTTGGGCTTATGGTTTATCGGTGTTTGAGAAAGAGGGTATATAGTTGTTTTGGGTATGATGGTTTGGTGTCTTTTGGGGATGAGGGTTTACAAATTGGTGGGGTAGAAGGATTATGGTTCTTTTTGGCTAAGTAGTTAGGGTTTCTGGGCCTGTGGGTTTAGGGTTTTTCGTGCTAAGGGTTTAAGGGTTTTTTGTGATGGGGTTTAGGGGTTTCTAGGGATGAGGGGTTTTTTTGTTTTTTTGCACTTAGGGTTTATGGGTTCTCGGGTGAGGGTTTAGGGTTTTAGGGGGTGAGGATGTTTTGGTTTTTTTGGGATGTAGGTTTCAGTGTTTTTGGTTATTCATTATTTAATTTTGAATGATTAATATTTAAAATATATTATTTTAAAATATAGTTAAATTTTTTTATTTTTAAATTATTTATTATTTATTATTTATTATTTATTTATTGATTTATATTTATTTATTATATATATTTACTTCTTTACCTATTATTTATTTATTTTTAAATAATATATATATATATATTTATTTATTATTTATCTTTTATTTATTTATTTATTTATTTTTCATTATTATTTTCTTATTTCATAATATTAATATTTTATTATTTTATATATATATATATTATCAAATTGATTATTATTTATTTATTTATTATTTATTTTTTATTGTTTATTATTTATTTAACATGTATACATTAAATATTATTTTTTTCGTTAATTTACTATTATATTAATATTAATTTATTATTAACATATTATTAATTAATTAAATTATTTTTAGTTTATTTATTTGTAATTTATTTATTATTAATTAATTTATTATTTATTTATTATTAATTCATTATTAATTTATTATATTTTTAATATTAATATAATATTATTTCCTTATTCATTGTTTATTTTGTTAATAATTATTCATTATTTACTATTTATTATGTTTTATCTATTTTTTATCATTTACTATTTACTATTTCATATGTAAATTTTATTATTTATAATTAATTACAATATTATTTATGTATATTTATTATTCATTTTTATTTTATTTATTAATTAGTAATTAATCATTATTAAATAGTTATAATTACTTTTTAATAAATAATTGTTAATAATTCAAAATTAATTATTACTTATATATTATTGATTTTTTATTTTTTATCCATTTTTTATATTGTATTTGTTTTTTCAGTCGATATATATATAAGTATATTAAATGCTATTTATTCACCACAAGAAGAGCCTCCTAGAGTGGTACGAGAAATAAAAATATAACAAAACTAAGAAAATAAAAATAAAATAATTAAGAGAATAATAAATAATAAATGGTAAATAATAAATACTAAATAAATAATTATTAATAATTTATTATTAATAATAAAAAATAGTAATTAATTAGAAATTAGTAATAATAAATCATTACTAATTACTAATTAATAATTACGAATTAATAATTAATAATTGATAATAAATTATAATAGTAAATAATAAATAATAAAAAATACATAATAAATAATAAATACTGAATAATATATAAATTATTAGAAATTAATTACGAGGATTAAAAATGTTACCAAAATAATAGTAATAAAATATTAATAAAAAAATAATAAAATAATAATACCAATATTAGTAAATAAATAATGAATTTATTACGATAATTAAATTTTTTAAAAAAAATAATATTTAGAAAATAATAATAAAATAATAAAATAGAAAAAAAATAAAAAATTAATAAATAAAAAATAATTATTACAAATAATAATTAACTACAAAAAAATAAGAAAACCTATGTGAAATGATATGGCAATGGTTAAAACTTTTTCTAACTGATTCTCCTGAATTTCAAAAACCTCTGCTAAATAATTTAATGAAGATTTTGAAAAGCAACCGCTAAATGAATAATGACACACGATTTAGGGGTGGTTTTCCTAAACTGTCACAGAACGATTTATCAGCAGTTGAAAACAATAGCCACTAAAAAATCTCACTAAAGACCTATTTTAGTGTACTGTTTGGGGATGGGGGTTTTTGTATTTTCTGCTAAGGGTTTAGTGATTTGGGGGACAGAGGATTTGGTTTTTTTGGGGTTACACCAATAGGGATTTTTAGGGATGAGAGTTTAGGGTTTTTCATGGATAATTGTTTATGGGTTTGTTGGGCTGATGGTTTAGGGTTTTCAATAGATGAGGGTTTAAAGTTTTCTAGGGATTATATTTCTGGGTTTTATGGGTTTGATGGTTTACGGATTCCTAAGAACGATTGTTTTGGGTTATCTACGTCTAAGGGTTTGGGTTTTTCACGGGATGTGAGTATACTGTTTTCTAGGGCTCAATTTTTAGGTTTTTTTGCTGTCGAGGAAATTAGATTTTCTAGGGAAAGTGGTTTAGTGTTTTCTTATGATGAGGTTCTAGAATTAAATTGGGTAATGTTTAAGGACTTTCGAGGGCTGAGGGAATATGATATTTTTTCTTTAGGGTTTAGAGTTTTTTGTGGCTGACACTTTATGGTTTTCTGGAGCTGTGGGTTTATGGTTTTTCTAGGTCTAAGGGTTTAGGGTTTTATGGGGATGAGGTAATACCAGTTTTTGGCTAAAGGTATAGGGTTATTTATTGTTGAGGGGAAAGGGTTCTCTGGGGTTGAGGCATTAAGATTTTCTATGGCTGAGTTATTAGTGTTTCCTATTGATTAGGGTATAGTGTTTTATGCTATGCTGGGACAAGGAATTTTTGGGGAAGTGAGTTTACAGAATTTTTGGGGTTGAGGATTTAGTGTTTTCTTGGGCATAGGGAATAGGTTTTTCTACATGTGAGGAATTATGGATTTATGACATAGAGGGTTTATCATTTTCTGGGGCTGGGGGTTTCAAGTTTTCTAGGGAATAGGGTCTAGGGTTTCCTAGGGCTAAATAATTATGGTCTTCCAACACTGGGGATATATGTTTTTTATCGATTGATTGTTTAGGGTTTTCTAGGGTTGATCATTTTGGGATTCATGGGGATTAGGGTTTTTCAGTTTCTAAGCCTGATGTTTTAGTGTTTTCTTAGGATAAGGGTTTATTTTATATTTTGGGATGAGGGTTTAGGGTTTTTTTGGGATGAGGGCATATTATTTTTTGGTTTAAGGGTTTAGTGTTTTTTTGGGTTATGGGTTTATGGTTTAACTTGGATCGTAATTTTTAGTTTTTTGGGGTGATTTTTTTTAGGATAAGGGTTTACTCTTTTTTATAGCTAAGTGTTTAGTATTTTTTGGAGTTGATGGATAGGGTTTTTTAGGGCATGGGGATTAGTTTTTATTATTTGGTAAGGGTTTAGTGCTTTTTGGTACTGAGAGATGATTATTTTTTTGGAGATTAATGTTTATTGTTTCTTGGTGGTGAGTTTTTTCAGGTTTTCTTCCTAAGGGTTTAGTGTTTCTTGGGGATTAGGGTTTATTTCTTTTTATGGATGAAGGTTTAGGGATTTCTAATTTTGAATTTTTTTGGGTTTTAGGGATAATGGATGAGGTTTTCGGTGGGGGGGGGGGGGTTGATGGTTTGGAATTTTTTGTGGCTAAGAGTTTAGGGTATTTTGAGGCTAATGATTTATCATATTTTTAGAACAAAGATTTTTGGTATTTTCTAGCTATGATTAGATTGTATATTGGTGATTAGTGGTGAGGGTTCTTTCCTACTAAGGGTTAACAGTTTTTTGGGTTTGTGTGATGCGGATTTTTTGGGTCTTTCGTTTGAGGGTTTTGGGGAGATGAGGGATGGTGGTTTTTTGGGGCGAAGGGTTGTGGTTTTTTAAGGGAACTATGTTGATGGTTTTTTTTGGATGAGGGTTGACAATTTTTCTAGGACTAAGTGTTGGGTGGTTTTTTGGGCTAAGCAAATATGGATTTTTCTGGGGATTACTGTTTATGCGTTTTTTTGAGATAAGGGTTTAGTGTTGTTTTGGGAAAGGATCTAGGGATTTCTAGGTATAAGGGTTTTGGGTTTTATGGGGCTAAGTGGTTATGGTTTTCTATTGTTTGGGATTTATAGTTTTCTATGGATGACAGTTTATGGTTTTCATGAGAAATGGTTTTAGGGTTACCTTGGTCTGAGTTGTTATTGTTTCTTGGAAAGTAGGTTTTAGGGTTTACTGGGGTTGATGGGCTAGGAATTTTTATGGCTAAGTGTTTAGGGTAACATGGGACATAGGGTTTATGGTTAACTGGGGATAAAATATTAGGGTTTCGGGGTACTATGGGTTTTGGGTTACATAGGGATGACGATTTAGTTTTTCCTAGGGATGAGGGTTTATGTATTCTCATGGCCGAGGGTTTAGGGTTTTACAGGGAATATCATGTAGGGTTTCATGGGGTTGAGTGTTTTCAGTTAACGGGGGCTGATATTTTAGGGTTTCATATGGATGACATTTTTGTGTTTCAAAGGAAAAATGGATTAGGGTTTCATTGTGATGGGATTATAGGTTTTTATATGTTTTCCAGTTCAACGTATTTTCGTAGTTGAGGGTTTTGGGTTTCAAGGGTTGTGGGTTTAGTGGTTTTTGAGACTAAGGGTTTAGGGGTTTCATCAGATGATGGTTTTTTTTCTAATGGTGCTAATGTTTTTTGGTTTTTTAGGGATGTGTATTTAAGGATTTCATGGGATGAGGCTTTACAGTGACTCTAAGGAAGAGGGTTTTGGATATAGTGAACCCTTAACCCCAAAAAACCATGAACACTTGCACCATTAAACATTCAACCCTTAGCACCCAAAACACCATCAACCCTCAGAACCCAAAACTTCTAAACCCCCATCCCCAAAATACCCTAAACCCTAATCCCAAAATAACTATAAAACATATTCCCCAAAAATACCTAAAACTTAAGGCTCGAAATACCCTAAACCCTGATCCCGCAAAACCTTTAAACCCTAAGCCCATAAAACCCTAATCCAAAATCCCCAAAACCCCAAAAACCCTCATCCCCCAAAACCCTTAACCATTGGGAATGAATCACAAACCCCTTATCCCTATAAAATCCTAAACCCTCATGTGATGAGAAATTGAGACACTCACCCCTAATAAAACCTTATCCCAGAACCCCATTTAAACCTTAAACACTAATTACCAAAAAAACATTAAGGAATCTACCCGAAAGATTACCCTATAACATCATACTCAAAAATCCATATACCCTCATCCTTAAAAAAATCATAAATCACAATAACTGTTGTACCCAAATCCACAAAGAACCCTAATCATGAAGCCCCAAAAAACCAAAAACCATCATCCCAATAAAACCCTAAACCCATAGTCCCAAAAACCATTTACCCTTAACCCCAAAAAACAATCAACACATAGCCCCATAAAACCCTCAAAACACAACCCCAATAATCCTTAACCAATAACCCACAAAAAATCATCAACCCCCATCCCCAAAACTCCTTCAACCCTATGCAAAAAAAACAAAACCACCTTCCTCAAACTCCATAAAAATTAATTCTAAAAAAACCTATACACTCATCCCCTAAAACCCTCATGAATGATCCACAAAAACCATCAACAATATTCCTTAAAAAAACGTCAACCCCCAACCCTCAACCCAAAAAAACCCTAAATACTCAACCCTAAAAACCCAGGACCAATAGACCCAAATAATCTAGAAACATGAACCCCAAAATTCCCTCAACCATCTTCCCCAAAAATCATAGTCCATCTACCCTAAAATCCCATAACTATTTGACTAAAAAAGCCTAAATCCCTCAATAATAAATAACCCCAAACGGTTAGCCCCATAAAACCATAAACCCACAACTACAAAAAATCATAAAAAACATAGCCGCGAAAAAACATAATCTCTCAATTCCACAAATCCCTAAACCCTCATCAAAAAAAGTTCTCATACCTCATTCATTACTAACAATAAAAAATCATTAAAAAATCATCATCCCTTATAAAAAGATAACCATGAGCCCTCAACCCCCAAAAAAACATAAACCAAAACCCCAATGAACCGTAAACCCTGAGTCACAAAAATCTATAAACCCCCATCCCAAAAAAACCATAAACCCCAACCCAAAAATCCATAAATCATCATCCCAAAATAATCCTCAACCCTGAGACCCCAAAAATCCCTAAACCCTTATCCATAGAAAACCATTATCCCTCAACACAAAATCATTATCAAACTTCATACCCAAATAAACATCAACCATGAAACCTATATAAACTAAAACACTCATACCTAAAAGACATCAAACCCATAGATCCAAAAAAGTCAAATACCCCACCACCAAATTATCATTGAGCCTTAGCCACAAAAAAATCCTCAACCCATAACGCCAAACAACCATCTACAATCTTCACCAAAAAACCCTAAACCCACTTCCTTAAAACACATAAACTGTCATCCCTAAAAAAAATCTATTATCTGCCACAAAAATCCCTTATCCCATAATCCAAAAAAACTACCATCCCTCTGCACCAAAATACCATAAACCCTCATCTCCCAAATAACATATTCCCTCACCCAAAAAAACTCTAACCTCAGCCCCAATAAACCATAATTCCTTAGAAGAAAAAAATCATCCACCCCTAACCTTAATAAACGATAAACCCTTATCCCCTAGAAAAATTCGTCAACCCTCTTCCCCAAAAAACCCCTAAACCCTCATCCCAAAAATATGATAAATTGTCAAAAACAAATCAACCCTCTGAACAAAAAACAGTAAACCTTCATATAATGAAGCCCTCATCCCTCATGATAATAAACGATCAACACTCATCACCAAAAAACCCTCAAACATCATCCACATACAACCCTAAACACTCAACCCCAAAAAATCTTCATCCCACAACCCGACAGACTCCTAAACTCTTTCGCTCAAAAAAAACTCAACCATCATCCCTCCAAAAGCTTCAACCAGAATCACTAAAAAACCATCAACCCTCGGATCTCAATAGCCAAAAATCTAATACCAAAATTCCATTAACCCTTGGCCCCATAAAAATCATGCCCCATCCCCAAAAACTATCAACCCTCAACCCAAGAATACCCTCAACCCACATACCCAACAAACACTCAATCGTCATCCCTAAAGAACTATCAACAATTAGCCCCAAAAAACCATCAACCTCATCACTAAAAAAACATTCACCCA
Organism: Viscum album; assembly: GCA_963277665.1. Lineage (NCBI taxonomy): Eukaryota > Viridiplantae > Streptophyta > Magnoliopsida > Santalales > Viscaceae > Viscum > Viscum album. The sequence goes on along the minus strand of OY728160.1, from coordinate 1,533,312,309 downwards.
TCCTCTCTAGAAAAACCTCAAACCTTAGCAGCAAAAAACCCTCATCCCTCATCCTTGAATAATCCTCATCCCTCATCCCAAAACACCTTCAACCTTAAGCACCAAAAACCCTCAACCCTCCTCCTTCCAAAAAACTCTAAACCATCAACCCCAATGAACCGTAAAACCTCAACACCAAACAGATCATCCATCAGTCCTAAAAAAACTTTTACACTGAACCCCAAAAAACCCTCAACCAAGATCCCCAAAACCCCCCATCCCTCTGTACCAAAAGACCCTAAACCCTATCCCCCCAAAAAATATTCATGCCTCATCCACAAAAATAACAAATCCCTTAATCCCAAAAACCCTAATTTGTTAATTCAAAAAAACCATAACTCTAATACCTAACAAACCATCAACCCTCAACCCCAAAAAACTTAATCCTTATGACCCCAAGCCCCTAAAATATAGAAAACAAAAAATCCCCAACATTCATGGCCAAAAAACACTCAACCCTTTATCCCTATATTACACTTAACCGTCATCCACAAAAAACCACAAACCCTCATCCCCAAAAAACCCCTCAAACATTATACCCAAAAAAAACTTGACCCATTATCAGCAAAAGAATACCTCTAACCTCAGTCCCATGAAACCCTCAACCCTTATAGCAAAACTACAATAAACCCTAAAACCCAAAAAAAAATTAACCCTCGTATCCAAAACTCCTTAAATGCTCATCCCTAATAAACCCTCAACCCTCTACCACAAAAAAAATATAAACCCTCAACCTAATGAAACCCTCAGCACTCAACCCAAAAAAAATGTTAAACATAGTTCCCCAAAAGAATCCTCACTACACAGACCTATAAGCCCTCAACCCACGGCCCAAAAAACCCTAAACCCTCAATCGTAGAAATCCCTAAACCCTTAGATCAATAAAATCATAAACTCGTATCCCCAAAAAATCCTCATCCATTAGCAGAAAAAAACCCTCATCCTATAGACCCAAAAAATCCAAAATCCTCATTCATAAAAACCAAGCATCCATATCCCCAAAAAACCCAAAACCCTCTATGCCAAAAAACCATCGGCCTATATTCTTAAATGTACAAAAACATCCTACCCAAAAAATACCTCAACCATCAGCTACAAAAGGGACTCTACCTTCATCCAAAAAACCCTCATCCCACTGCACAAAAAAACCATCATACCCCAGTCCCAAAAAAACCCTCAAACCTAAACCCAAATATCTTTTAACCCTCAAGCCCAAAAATCACATAATCATCATCCTCAAAAAAACCTAATCCATCACCCCCCAAAAAATCATAAACCATAAACCCCCAAAACCCTAAACCCACATCCTAAAACCATTCACACTCAACCCCAAAAAACCAACAAAACTCATACTCAATAAATATGATACCCTCAGTCAAAAATTACCCTAAACCATTAACTCCAAAATACCATAAACCATTAGCCTTGAAAAACCATAAACCCCCATTCCACAAATACCCTGAAACCTCGGCCCCCAAAAAATATTAAAACATTTCCCCTAACCCTCTAAACCATCGGCCCCCAAAACCACTCTAAATTCATCCACAGAAATCCCTAAATACTTATCCCTAAAAAAATTGTAAACTATCACCTCCGATAAAACCCAAACCCAAAACCATCATCCCAAAAAAACCCTATCCCCTCCACCAAAAAAATATCGGAATCCTCACCCTTAAAAACCCTAAACCCTTATCCCTAAAAAACCTTAAACCATTTTCATCAATAAATCCAATACCCTCATCTGGAAAACAGCCAAAAACCATGACCAATGAAATTCCAAACCATCATCCCCAAAATACCCAAAACCCTCTACCAAAAATACCTAGTCCCTAATCACCACGAAACCATAAACCCTCAACCACAAAATACACTAAAACATCTAACCCCAAGAAATAAAAAATAATGTCCTCAAAAACCTAATGTCATAGCACAAAAGAACCATAAACACACTTCCTTAGAAATCCTTAAACCCTCATCCCTAAAACACTAATCCCTTATCCTAAAATGCCAATATATTTTTCCCAAAAAAACACTAAAACCAAATACTCAAAGAGACTAAAATACTTATCCCTAAAACACACTATATCCTCATACAAAAAATAACCCTTAACCCCCAGCCCAAAAAAAAATGAACTGCTACCCCAAAACAACCCCAAACCCTTTTACAAAATAATATTATTAATTCATTCCCCAAAAATTAATCACTCAGCCCAAAAAACTAAAATACTAACGAAAAAAATCCATAAATCCTGAACCCAAAGAACCTAAAAACTTTTTATCTAAAATCCCATGAACCATGATCCCTGAAAAATAATGAACCCTCATTCAAAAATATCCCTATACCATCATTACAAAAAATACCGCAAGCCTTAGCCCTAAAAAACATCAACCATAAACCCCCCCAAAAAATTAATTATCCCTCACTCTGAAAAAAATAAAAACTGCAACCCTAAAAAACACTAAACCAAGAATCCCTCAAAAACCACAAAAAAACATAAACAAAATCCCTAGACCCCAATCCGCAAAAATTCATGTACTCCCATTCCCAAAATCCCATAAATACTCATTCAAAAAACCCCATAAACCATCATCCCAAAAAAATACTAATCCCCCACCCACAAAAATCGATAAACCTGTTACACCGTAAAACCCTAAAACATGTGTCCCAAAAACCACAAATCCCAAGCCCCAAAAAACCCGAAAAACTCATCCCAAATAACCAAATTCAATTAATAATAAAAACCATAATCCCCCAGCCCCATAAACCTAAACATAAACCTTAAAATCCCTAAACCCACAACCTAAAAAACCATAAACACTAAACCCTTGAAAACCATAAACCCTCTCCCACAAAAAACCATTACCCACAACCCCAAAAAACACTAAAACATCTTCCCCAAGAACCCAAAAACCCACTAACTCAAAAAACCCTCTCCCTTTCCAATTAAAAACACAAAAACCATATCTCAAAAAGTCCCAAAATTCATCACCCAAAAAATCACTAAACCTTCATCCCAAAAAAACACTAAACCCACAGTCACAGAAAACCCTAAACCCTCATACCCCGAAAACTATATAACCTCATCCTTAAAAACCCTGAAACCTCTATCCAAAAAACCATAAAACCTCCTCCCCAAATATTAAAAACACATAAACCCAAAAAATCATAAATATTCAACCCTAAAAAACTGTATAACATATACCCCAAAAAAACTAAACCCCCATCCCCAAAAACCATAATGCCTAAACATGAAAAAAAATCCTAAATCGATATTGCGAAACAAACCTGAAACATCAGCCACAAAAAAACCTCAACCATTAGAACAAAAAAAACTCCAAACATTCATCCTAGAAAACATTAAACCCTCGTCCCGAAGAAACGCTATACCCTCGCCCCCAAAAACCTTAATCCATCAGCCCAAAAAAAACACTAAAAACTCAACCGAGGAAGACAATAAACTATCATCCACAGAAAAAATTAAAACTACAAATTGAAAAACCTAATCCATCTACAAAAATATTCTATAATTGCTCACCACCAAGAAACCATAATCCCTCAACCCAAAAAAATAATATCCTATCGCCCATCCCCAAATATTCATAAACACACAGCACAAAAAAATTATAAACAAAGAGCCTGAAAAAAAGTAATCCCTTAGCCCAAAATCATAAACATTAATCAATCAAATTACTAAACCCGTAGTTCTAGATATTCCAAATCCCTCCACCCCCTAACCCTAAACAATCGTCCCAATAAAACCATGAATCCTTAATCCCAAAAAACCCTAAACCCATATCCTCAAAAAAACCCTCAACCCTCATCCCCAAAAAACCCTAAACCATTAGCCCTAAGAAAAAATAATCCCCAAGCCCCTAAAAAACAAAAAATATGATCCCAATAAACCATAAACCATAACCCCTAAAAAAACCCCTAAATGCTTAAAATATAAAAAGAAACTAAACCCTATGCCCTATAAAACCCTAAAACCTCACCCGAAAAAATCCATACCCATTTGTATTAGATAACCCTCAACCCTCTTCCCAAAAATAACATAAAAAAGCATCCCCAACAAACACTAATCCCACATCCCCAAAAATCCCTAATCACACAGCCCCAAGGAACATTAACCCTCTCCCTCAAAAACCCTAAGCTAAGTCACCAAAAAAAAAATCCTAAACCCTCAACCCCAAAAAAACATAAACCACCTTCCCCCAAAACCCCTAATCCCATATCCCCAAAAAAATAATGAACACTGGCCTATAGAAAACCCCACTCTCTCATCCTTATGTAACCCTCCACCCTTGTCCCTAAAAAACCAAAACACTCACCCCAAAAAACCCCAAAACTTCTTCCCTAAAAAACATAAACCATCATCCCTAAAAAACCCTAAACCCACAACACAAAGAAAACCTAAACCCTTAACCACAAAAAACACTAATTCCACATACTCAATAAATGTATACACTCAATTGAAAAATAACGAAATCCCTCATACACAAAAATCCATATACAATCTACCCCCAAAAACCCCAAACCCATATTCCTATAGAACTCTAAACCCTCATCCCTAAATAAAAAGTCAACCCTCATTCCGAAAAAAACTATACCCTTATCTACAAAGAACCCTAAACCCACATTCCCAAAAAAACCATTATCCCTTAAGAAACAAAAAACCCTAAACCATCATTCCCAAAAAACCATAAACCCTAAACACCAAAAAACATTATATCATCTTCCCCAAAAATCATAATCATTCCTCTCCAAAAGTACCTAAACACTTAGACCAAAAGACCCTATACCCATATCCCCAAACCCTTAAACCCTCACCCTAATAAACACATATCCCTAATACCCCCCCACCAAATCATTCAATCCTCCTCCCCCAAAAACCTAAAACCCTCATCCCCATGAAACCCTAATCCATCAGCCCCAAAACCCACAAAACCTCTGCCCAAAATCCCATTATCCATAAACACCAAAAAAACATTTAACTATATTCCCCAAAAAATCCTAAACACTTAGACCCAAAAAATATAAACCATCACCCCAAAAAACCTGTTCACCCTCATCCTAAAAAAAATCAACCATAGTCCCGAAAATACCCTCTACCATCATCCCCAAAAAAATCACAACCCAAAGCAACATAAAACCATAAAACCTCATCCCCAAAAACACTTAAACCGAAACCCCAAAAAACCCTCAACTGTTATCTCCCCAAAACCCAAAACCCTCATCTATAAAAAAAACTAATGCCTTGTTTCCAAAATACTGCAAACCTTCATACCCCAAAGAATCATAAATAACCAGTCTGAAAGAACCCTGAATCCTTATCCCCATAAAACCCTAAATCCTAATTCCAAAAAAAATAAACCCTCATCCTCAAAAAACATTAAACACTAAGCCCCAGAAACACCTAAATGATGAATCCAAAAATGCCGTTAACCATCACCCCAAAATGCATAATCCCTCATCCTCAAAAAAAATTAAACCATGGTCCTTGATAAACCACAAATCCTTATCCCCCAAAATGATAAACCATCTTCACCAAATATAAAAAAACACTGATCCCTAAAACCCCCTATACCCTCACCCCCAGAAAACACTAAACTCCCTGCCTCAAAGTACCCTAAACACTCATCTCCAATAAAAATAACCCCTACCCCAAAAAACCCCAATCCCTTATTACCCAAAAACCCTAAACCCTCAGGCACAAAAGACCCTATACCATCATCACCAAAAATTTCTAAACCCTAAACCTCAAAAAAGTAAACCTTCATCCCAAATAACCCTTAAAACTAATCGCTGAAAAATTGTCATCCAAATCCAGCAAACCCTAATCCCTAACCCCTAAAAAAATCTAACCCCTCATCCCAAAAAACCTCAACCAAAAAAATCCCAAACCATCATCCCCAAAAACCATAAACACCCGTCCTCAAAAAACACTAATCCCTCAGAAAAAACCATAATCCCCTAGCCCCAGAAACATTAAATACTCATAAACCCTATACTCCAAAAAACCCTAAACCTTAAACCATCAGCAAAAAAACCCTCAACACTCCGCCTTAAATACCCTAAACCCACAGCACCAAAAAAATCTAAAACCTTGTCCCTAAAATACCCTAAACACTCTACCCAGAAACCCTAAATCCTGAGCCTAAAAACCCTAAAACCTCATCCCCAAAAAATTATAAACTCTCGCCCACAAGAAAATAAACATTTCCCCCCAAAAAATCTAACACTCATCCTTGAAAAACCCTCAACCCTCAGCCCAAAAAATTGAAAACCGCTTACACTCGAAATAGTCTAACCACTCATCCCCATAAAACCCTAAACCATTAACCCCCTAAAAACCCTCAACCCTTATCCCTAGAACCCCTAAACACAATCCGAAAAAACCACAAACCCTCAGCCCAAAAAAATGTTAAACCCTCATCAAAGAATAAACAAAACCCTCATCCCCATAAACCATAAACCCTCATCCCCACAATATCCTATGAACATGGACCCAAAAGACCCTAAACCCACATCCACCGAAAAACCTTAACCATTGGCAAAAAGGCCTAAAACCATAAACCCCATAAATCCCATTACCTCATTTAGAAAAAGTCTAAACACTCACAACTAGAAAACACAAAATCCTCATCCCAAAAAACCCTAAACCCTAATCCCTATAAAACCATATAACGTTAGTCTCTAAAATCCCAAAGACCTCATCCCAAAAAAATCCCAAACCCTAACCCCAAAAAAAATACTAACCCTCAATTCCAAAAAAACCCAATCCCCTATTTCCCCAAATAACCCTAAACCTTAAATCTCCAAAACCCCAGAACCCTCATCATGAAAAAACCCTCAACCAACATCATTTTAAAAACTCAATCCTCAGACTGCAAAAAACCTAAACCCTCATCCCCAAAACACAAATCCCTAAATAAACTAAATACTCATCCCCAAAAAACCCAGATACCCTCATTCGAAATAAACATAAACCATCAACCCCAAAAAATTAAAACCCACCAGTATAAAAAACCATAAACCCTCATCCCTAAAAAACCATAGACCCTAGTAAAAAAAACCTAAACCGTAATCTTGAAAATAACCTACACCCCCATCCCTAAAAAAACCTAAACCCTCAACCGCCATAAACCCTAAACACTTCGCCCAAAAAACAATAAACCATTCACCCCTAAAAAACCTAAAACCATAGCTCACAAAACATAACAACACCACCCCAATAATCATAAACTCTATAATATGAAACCACTTTATCCCCAAAAAACCCTCAAAATGCATCCCAAATAACCCTAAACCCTATTTCATGACAAATCCAAAATCATCATCCCTAAAAAACCAAAAAACCATCATTACTAAAAATAATTAAAACCAAAACCTAAAAACCCCAAAAACCACGTCCCTAGTAAGCCTAAACGCTCATCCACAAACAAAAACCTAATCCCTTTTCCCCCCAAACCCTGAAATCTTAATCCCTAAAACCCTAAACCATCACCCCTAAAACGCGATTCCCTCAAACACAAAAAACCCTAAACACTAATCCCCAAAAAAACTAATTACTAGTCAGAAAAAAATGGAAACCATAATCCAAAAAAACCCTAAAAACTAAACCTCAAAAAATGCTAATCCCTAATACCCCAAAACCTACACCCACATTACCAAAAAAACTCCAATCCCTCAACCGTAAAAAATCATATACCCTCCTCCCACAAAACCCTAAACCCTAATCATAAGAATATATAAAACCTAAAATCTAAAAAACTCTATACCCTCATCACCAAAAACCCTAGAGCATCATCCCCAGAAAATGTAAAAACAAAAAACACCAAAAAACCTAAACCCTTATCCATAAAAGAAACCTAAACCCCATCCCCAATAAACATTATACCTTCTTACCCAAAATACCCTATTCCCTCATCCAAAAAAACATATACCCTATACCCTAAACCCTTAAATCTACAAAAACCCTAAAGAAAAACCCCCCAAAACCCTAAACCCTCAGTTCCAAAAAACCCTCAACCCTCATCCCCAAATATACCTAAACTCTATTCCCCCAAAAAAACTAAACCCACAGACCCAAAACACCCTAAACCCTCAGCCTAAAAAAACCTAACCCCTCATCCCCAAAACCCCAAATCCCCAAAAACCCTATTCCCTTATCCCTGAGAAACACTCAACTATCTGACATAAAAAATTGTTAACCCTCATCTCTCAAAAAATATTGAAACTCATCACCAAAAGATGATCAAAACTCATCCCCATAAAATCCTCAACATCCACCCCCAAAACCCTCAACACCAACCCGGAAAATACCCAAAATCTAAACCCAAAAAACCACCAACCATCAGACCTAAAATACCACTCAACACTCTTTCATAAAACACTATCAACCCTCATCCCAAAAATAAAAAAACATACATTACTAAATATTATAAACCCATTACACAAAAAAATAATAAACCCACAGGAAAAAAAATTTAAACCCTCATGTACAAAAAAAAACTAAACACCCACCCCCAAAAATTCCCTAAAACTTCGTCCCCAAAAATCCTTAAACCATCTCTATAAAAAAAACATCAACACATATCTCTAATAAACACTAATGCCCTATCCCTAGGAAACTATAAACCCTAATCCCCAAAAAAATCTCTACCCTTAGCCCTAAAATATGCTAAATCCTTAACCACAAAACCCTCAACCATTAGCACTGAAAATACCTCATCCCAATGTACTGAAAAAACATAAACCCTCAATCACAAAACCATAAAAAATATTCCCTGAAAAACCCTAAATAAGATTTCTCTAAAAATCCAAAACCCTCAGCCCCTTGAAAATCTAACCCATTAGCCCAAAACAACCCTAATCCCTAATCCCAAAGAACATTTAGTTCCAAATAAACCTTAACCCATTTCCCTTAAAATCCATAAACCATCATCCCTAAAATATACTAAACCCTATAACCCAATACCCCCTAAAACCACATCCCTAAAAAACCTCATCCCTAATATCTAAAAACCGTAAACACTCTGAACCAAAACCCCCTAAACAATAATCTCATAACAATCCTAAACCCTTATCCATAGATTACCCTAAACTCCCCACCCCAAAAAATTAACATTCATCAACCCTAAAAAACACTAAACCCATAGAAATGAAAAACCCTAAACCATTATCTAGTAAAAAACCAAAATCCTCATCCCCAAAAAATCCTAAACCCATTGCCACAATTAAATCTAAATTAATATCCAAAAAAATCATAAATCATCATTCCCAAAAAACCCTAAACCCTCTTCCCCAAAAAAACCCTAAACCATCATCCCCAAAATCAATTAACTATTAGGCAAAAAACACAATAATTCCATCCCTAAAAAACACTAAACCCTCATCCCCAAATATCTCTAAACCCTCATCACTAAAAACAATTATACCATCAACCCCAAAATAACCCTTACCCCTCAGCACCAGAAAACCCTAAACTATCATCCCCAACATACCCTAATATGTGGCCCAAAAAAACTCTAAACAAATTTCAACAAAAAACCCAAAACACCCCACCCCAAAAAACCATAAACAATAATTCCAATAAAACAATATCCCTTCGGCACCGAAAAACTCATAACCCATAGACAAAAAACCCAAAACAGTTAACCCCATAAAAAACCTCAACCCTCATCCTCAAAAACTCCAATAGCCTCAGCATTAAAACCCATAACACCCATCACTAAAAAACCAAAAACCCTCAGTCTCAAAAAACCAAAAACCCACAACCTCCAAAAAAATATAACCTCATCCTCAAAAAACACAAAAAATTTATCCCTAAAAAAACATAAACCCCAATCTTCAAAATTCCTTAAACCATCATCCCCAAAAATTAAAAACCTTTGGACCTAAAAAATCACAACCCTAAACCGAAATATTTAGAAAAAAAATTACCCCCAAAACCTAATCCATCAGCCCCCAAAAAACCCGAGACACTCAAAAGAAATCCCTAAACCCTCAGAACCAAAAAAACACTAAACCATCAGCCCATAAGACCCTCAACCCCACCAAAACAAATAAACACTAATCCCCAAAAATACATAATCCTTTAGACATAAAACTACAAAAACTCATAGCCCCAAAAATCAATAAACATTCTTCCCCAGAAATCCATAAACCCTCATCCCCAGAGAACCCCAAACCCGTAGCCTTAAAAAATATAAACCAATATTCCATAAAGTCTATTAACCCTCTACTTGAAAATCTCTAAACATTCATCCCCATTAAACCGTCAACCCTTAGACCAAAAAACCCCAAAATCAATATCCCAAAAAACCCTCATCCCTAAAAACCCTAAACCCCTATCACCAATAAACCGTAAACCCTCACCCCCCCAAACGTCCTAAAAACCCATAAATTCACAATACAAAAACCCATAAATATTCATCCCCAAAAAAACAAAAACCCAGTAATCCATAAAAAGATAAACCTATATCCCCCAAAAAAACCAAACCCTAATGTCCAAAAAACCCGAAACCCAAATCCCCAAAATACCTTAAACTATCTACCCAAAAAATCCCAATCCCTCTTTCCGAAAAAACATTAAACACTAAAAAACCCTCAATGATCAGTCCCCAGAAACCCTCAACCAAAACCCCCAAACAACCCTCAAACCCTAGCCCCAAAAAAACCTCATATTTCAGCAGAAAAAACCATAAACCCTAAGCCATAGAAAACACTATAGCCTCAGCCCCAAAAAACCCTAAACAGTCCTATAAAAAAACCTAACCCAAGAGATAAAAATTCCCCTAAAACCATTATCCCCAAAACCCAAAAATAGTCTTATTAAAAAACAGACAACCCTTAACCGCATTAAACACTAAACACTTAGTCCATAAAAACCCCTAAACACTAAACGTCATGAAATCATTATCCTTGAACCACGAAAACCCTAAATCATTATCACCAAAATACCCAAAACCCTCAGCACCATATAACCCTAAACCACAATCCCCTTGAAACCCTAAACCCTAACAACAAATAAACCCTAAACCCTCATCAAAAAAATACCCAAGTCCCCCATCAAAAAAAACCCATCATCCCCAACCACAGTTAACAACAACCCTCAGCCCGAGTAAACCCACAACCCTCAGCACCAGAAAGCCCTAAAACATTATCCCAACAAAACACTAAACCATCATCCCAAATAAATTTCTCAACCCTCAACCCAAAAAAACCCAAAACCCCAAAACAACATAACCACTCATCCTCAAAATGACCTAAACCCTCATCCTAAAAACTATAAACCTTAATCCCCAAAACACAAAAAACCCACATCCCTAAAAAAACATTTATCCTCATACCCAAAACCCCTAAAACGTCATCCGCAAAAAAAAAGTAACCTTCATACCCAAGAAAACCTAAACACTATACCCTTATCTATAAAAAACCCAAAAAAATTGTAGCTTCAAAAAACCCCAAACCATAATCCATGGAAAATCCTAAACTCTCATCCCCAAAAATACAATAATTTCTTAACCGTAAAAGGACATATACGCTCAGTTGCTAAAATACCTAAACCATTTGTTATAAAAAATACTAAACCCTCATCCCTAAAAAATATTATAACCTCAGGCCCAAAAAAACCTGAAACCCTCAGTCCAAAAAAAACACTACACTATAATCCACAGAAACCCATAAACCATTAGTCTGAAGAAACCCAAAACCAACATCCACTAAAAACCATAAACATCCTACCCCAAAATCCCTAAACCCTAATTCACAATAAATCTAACAACTAATAATTATAAAACGTAAACCCCAACCTAAAAAACCATAAACGCTCAACCCCAAAAAATAAAAAACCCTAAACCCCCCAAAAAACTAAATGCTTTACCCAAGAAAACCTTAACCCTTGGCCTAAAAAATATAAACTCTTATCCTTAAATACACTTTATCTCCAAAAAAACAATAAATCTCCAACCCAGAAAATCAATATACCCTTAGTCCTAAATAGCCCAAAAATCACAGCCCCAGAAAAAAAAACTTATCCCCTAGCCACAAAACAACTAATCCTTGAACGATAAAAACACAAAACCATCCCCCCAAAATCCCAAAACCCTCTTCCTTGAAAAAATATTATAAAAATAGCCACAAAATCCCTAATCCATTGGCCAAAAAACCCCAAAACTATCACTTTAAATAAACTATAAACCTTCATCCACTAAAATCCTAAACATCAATTCCAAAAATCCTAAACAACCCACCATGAAAACCCATAAACCCTAAAAAAAACATTAAACCCACTTCCCATAAAATAACTAAACCCTCATAAAAAATCATCTCAAAATAATTTTATACCCTAATACCCAAACAACCCTAAAAACTCCTTCCTAGATAACACTCAACCCTCATTCCTGAAATACACATAACCTTTAACCACATAGAATGACTAAATACATAGCCTCAAAAACCATAAACACTAATCCCTAAAAAATTACAATCTCTTAGCTCTAATTAACCCTAATCCCTCATTCAACAAAAAAATATAAAACAAAAAACAAAAAAAATAAACATAAACCCTCAACACTAAAATATAATAAACCCTCTTACCTAAAAACACCCTGAACCCTTACCCCTAAAAAAATCTAAACTCACATCCTTAAAAAATCCCAAAAACATTGGCACAAAAAACCCAAAACACATACCCCCAAAAAAACCCTAAACCATCATCCTTGAAAACCATCAACAATAAGTTGCAATAAACCGTCAACCCATAGTCCCCAAAAATCATTACTACTCATTCCCAAAATACTCACAACCCTCACCCAACAAATAACTCAATACTTACCCACAAATAAACTATCTACCCTTAGGCACAAAATGTCCCTAAACCCTCAACCCCAATAAACCCTCAAACCATCGCAAAAAATGTTCTTATATGATTATACCTAAAAATAATATAAACCCTCTAAAAAACTCATTCTTGATCCCCCAAAAAACCCTAAAATCAAAACAAAATAACACTGAACCCTCATCCTCAATAAACCATTTTTTCTCCACTATACAAATCCTAAAACCTTATCACAATAAACACATAAACCATCAAACCAAAAATCCATAAACCAACAAACTTAAAAAAACCCAATCCTCTACCAAAAAACAATCTCATCCATCAGCCCTGAAAAACACTTTTCCTTCAACCCCAAAAAACCCTAAACCCTTGTCCATAAAAAACCTGAATTCCTCAACCCTAAAAATCCATAAATTTTTAGTCCCAAAAAATACTAAACCCCCATCCCCAAAAAAACTCTAAACCCTATCCAAAAAATCCCTCACCCATCATCCCCAAAAAACCAATTTCCATTATCCACAAAAACCCTTAAACCCTCACAATAAAAATCACTATACCATCATCCCTAAAAATAACATAAAAACTCAAGTACAAAAAACCATCATCCCTCAACCTGGAAAAAGAGTCAACCCTCAGCACAAAAAACGCCTATTATCTCAACCCCAAAAAACCCTAATCCCTCTACACAATAGAAACCTAAACCATAAATCAAAAAATTCATAAACCCTTGACCTAAAAACCCTAAAAATGTATACATAAAACCGAAACCCCATCACCAAAAAATCCTCAGGACCAAATAATCATCAACCATATCCATAAAAGTCCAAAACAATTTTCCCAAAAATACCCTACACACTCTACCCCAAAAAATCATAATCCTAGAGACCCAAAAATCCCTAAACCCTCAGACCTAAAACCCCTAAACACTCAGCCACAAAAACACTAAACCCTTATCTCTAAAAAATGATAAACCCTATGTCAAAAATTCACCTAAACCCTTTATTCCAAAAAATCCCAATCCCAAAACCCTAAAAAATACATAAGCACTCAGATGTAAAAAACAAAAGGCCCTCAACCCGTAAAAACATAAAATGATCAACCCCTAAAAACACTAAACATATAACGACCCATAATTTACATACATTGATATTAATTCAAAATTGAAGAACACTTATTACAACATATAACAAAACCATGAAAGGACCATATAGGTATACTGTCGTCAGAAACTAGAAATCATAAACAACTGGTTCATAAAGCATCTACTTTTCCTCCCATTTATTTCATCATATTTAGAGTCCCTTTTTGGCATATTCTACTTAATAACCTTCTTCTTGACCTGGGGAAATAAAACATACAAAAGGGTGATCTCAAATGCTCAGTAAGGGTAAACAAAAGAAATATCAATCACATAATATACATAAGAACATAACTTTAGGAAATCTTAACCTGCAAAAGAAATTATAATTTCATAACATGGGATAAATCAGAGTAGTGAAATTTAATCCCAATAATCATAACGTAAAACATGAAACTTTGTGGAATACACACTTAATCATTGAGAATCATTTCTTGTTAGTCAAGACTCATTTCCAAGACTATCTTAGTGGACAAAGTCCATTTCTGAACCGAGTTCACTCCTCGTTTCAGTCCTGTTTTACTGAACCGGTTTAACCTGTCGTTCCAGCTATGTCTATATCATGAGATATAAAATCTTTACCCAATGCATTGGAGGGAGATATATTTCCCACCCATCTCATAATGATACCATTCTTATGTGTGCCACAAAATCATAAACCATACATCATAGCATAACACATGTAATAAAAATGGGAATCTTAAACATCGTGACAACATAAAATAATTCATATAAGATAAAGAAATTCATAAAAATATTTCCATCACAACATAATAAAATCAATGTAATAATAGGGATAGAAACAGAACCCTATATTATCTTAGATGGAAAATAATTATGATAAAACTCTTGAACTCCATTCTTGAGGAAAATATCCTTTCTACTTCAAAAACATTTTTTCTTTCTTAACATGTCAAAAAATTTTAATCTAAAAGAAGTTGATTAAAAATAAACATGAAAACATGTAAAGGACGCTTCTTGGAAATAATGTTTTAAAAATCCATTCATGTCGTATAAGTTAAAAAAACATTCTTCTCGTACTTTTGTCAGAAAAGTTAAAAAAGTACCTCGTACGAAAAACGACAAAAGATTCCTTTCATATCTTTTACTAAAAACTCACCGAAGGGTAAAATAGGATTTAAAAAGTTGTAGTTGAATGGAAATAATATTACATATTGAGGAAAGATGGATGTGGATGATAAAATACACCCCAGTAAATTCCAAAGTATAAACAATCTCGGATAAAAATGAGATTGTGATATTTCCCTTACCTTAGGTCTGATATGCTTTGTACGTATCCGAACCTCCTGAATAATGATTTAAATAATGTTATTGACTTATTCCATAATCATACTCATTTTTATGATATCATATATGGTCATATTCTTAGCTTCTTATTTGTAATATTTCTTTACAACTTGTTATTCTGGTGTTTATTACATTTTGTTCTTATGTGTGTTTTGTCGAATAAATTCTTATTTTTCTCTTTAGGTTATAGATACATCATTTTCAGAATGTTATTAGTGTAATATATATCATATTAATTCATTAAATTCATTTATATAATCATTATGCAATGAAGATCATGTAGAACGAGTCGCATCACATCGTGGAGACGGTATTCCGTACGTACGCATGAGCGATGATATCGTTCCCATGATCATGGAATTGTATTGGAGTATATGTATAATATTTTAGTATCAATATCACATTAAAATAATCATATATAGTCATTATTTACACCATTATACCCATCCAAGTAAGGTGGTGGTGGAAAATAGAGTACACCACGGCGTGGAGACGGTATTCCGTACGTACGCACGCACAGTGATTTCGTATTCCGTAGGATGGATAGATGGTGAAATAGGGTTGTTTCATACATATAATAAAATATAAGTATATTAGTGATACTGATGTTATTACTTCATAATAAAACAACTAAAGAAGAAGAAGTGGAAGAAGAAATAAAGATGAAAGAATCGGTAATGGACATTACCTCTACTTTGAAGTGCTTCTTTGAGAGCTCCTTTTAGGGCACTAAAATTGGCCTTTGAAGAAGACCAGGACATCTAGGTTGTCTCTAGGGAAGTGGAGAGGATAAAGTGGCAGGGGTGGGCTGAGCTTGAAGGCTCAATGTGGTGTGAGGAAGAGAGGGAGGAGGTTCCCTTTTATAAGAGAGAAGAGGGGCACCATTGGAATAACTAAAATTATTATTTTATTATAAAGCCAAATTCTGTTTTAAATAGCTCCAAATTGATTTATTTAGAATATAAGGTGGGTATAGGTAGAAATAATCTCATCCAATAGAATTTAGACAAGTTTAGGTTCCTATTTTGACCTTATCATTTAGATTTAACATTAAGTTAAATAATTTTACTTTTACCATGTCTTCTTGTGTTCTTACACTATAAGGTTAATAAACATACTATAACAATCCAAACGAACCCCAAGTTGTTTATTATTAATATATATAACCTTATCTAAGTCATTTGGCCGAACCTTAGATTTTTAGGAATAAAATAACATTTAATAATATAATATTTGTTTTAAAAACTATTTTATGTCAATTTTGACACTATTTAGTAATTTATTTTTGTGAAAATCATAACAGAATAATTAGTTCAAAAAAAGTTAATTAAATCAATAATAACATGTCATATTAACCTATAAAATTATTGTAATTCATAAAAAGTCTCAATTTACATTTATTTGGGTGTTTATAACATCAATTATGTCAATATTTCATTAATAAGATAATTACTCAATCATCTTTGTGTCATAAATAAATTAAATTATTTAATGTCTAAAAATTAAAAATAAAATACCATTATTTATGAAATCTTTTATCTTCCTAATGAATATTTTAGTCTAGTTTATCTTATATATAACCTTATATTAAAAATTATTTACTTATTAAACATTGATTTTAACTATTTTAACCCTTCTTTAAATAAATTAATAATAAATGTCCTAATATAATCCATGTAGGCCTAAATGGTCATATTTTATTCCTAAGTTTGTTTTTGGTCGAATTACACTTATCAAATAGAATTAGGACATGTGTTAGGTAATACTATTATCATTTGAACCCTTAATTACCCTATTTACTTTTAACCGTGGTAAGTAAAAGTAAAAAGTTACTATTCACCAAAAATTATTTTCATCTCATTGAACAACATTTTACTTACTGACATCAACTGTGTCTCTCGGATTTTTTGAAATTCCACTCACAGAAGCGGTAAAATTACGTTTTATGAAAAATTCAGTTTTTTAACTACCACTTAGTGGTTTCACTATTCATCAAAAATTGAATGTTTTCATAAAAATACCAAAATTTAACCCTAGGATAATTTGGATATTCCGAATCCAAAAATGAGGTCCTTTTTGAAAAATAAAATTTATAAAATTTCAAAAAGTGGTTATTACTATTCATAACTGCTAGTTTTAATAATATTTTATTAGCATATCATTGTTTCGTGAAACTCGGTATTGCGTACGACGCAAGCTATTGAAGAAGGTCGTGATTACGTGTAAAGCAAGCCAAGAAGGTGTTGTGTGTAGAAAAATATTCCTTTGATGATTTATATAACATAAAAGTCTCGGTTGTTTCATTCTACCCCCCTTAAAATGAATTTTTCCCTCGAAATTCATCACTTTGTAACAAACAGATGAGGATACCTCTCCCTCATCATATCCTCAAGCTCCCATGTTACTTCTAATTAGTGGTTCCTCCATAAAACTTTCACCAATCGAGTGGTCTTGTTTCGTAGGAATTTTTCGCTATGATCCAGAATCTCTATCGGCTTTTCTTTATAAGAAAGAGCCTACTCCAGCGGTATAACTTCTGAGATTAGTACATGTGAAGGATCAGGTGTGTACTTTCTCAAGAGAGATACATGGAACACATCGTGAACTTGAGATAGATTCGGTGGAAGCACCAATTGGTAAGCTACCTTCCCAACACAATCCAGTATTTCGAAAGGACTGATATATCTAGGGCTCAACTTCCCCTTCTTTCCAAATCTCATGACCCTCTTCCAGGGAGATATTTGTACGAACACTTTATCACCCACTTCAAACTCAAGGTCTTTTCTTCAGTTGTTGGCATAACTTTTCTGTCGACTCTGAGCTGCTCTTATGTGTTGTTAAATAGATCTGACCTTTTCTGCCATTTCATCAATGAGATCGGGTCCTAATAGCTTTCTTTCCCCATCTTCATCCCAGCAAGTTGGAGTCCTGCATTTCTTTCCATCGAGAGCTTCTTAAGGAGCCATCTGAATATTGGAGTGAAAGATATTATTATAAGAAAATTCCACCAAAGGTAGGTTTTGATCCCAAACACCTTTGAAATCCATAGAGAAAGCTCTCAACATATCTTCTAGAGATTGAATTGTTCTCTCAGACTGACCGTCTATCTGAGTATGATAAGCAGTGCTGAAACTAAACTCTGTATCCAAAGTATGCTGAAGACATCGCCAGAACTTTGAGGTAAATCTTGGATCCCGATCAGATATAATAGGAAGTGGTACTCCATGCAATCTTACCACTTCCTTTACATATATCCTGGCAAGCTGATCCAGAGAGAAATCCTCTCTAATAGAAATTAATTGTGCAGACTTTGTAAGACGATCCACTATGACCTAGATAGCATTATTGCCTTTGGATGTTTTAGGAAGTCCTGTGAAAAAGTCCATAGTGATGTTTTCCCATTTCCATTCGGGTATGGGTAATGGTTGTAACATCCCCTTAGACTTCTGTCTCTCAGCTTTAACTTGTTGACAAACCAAGCATCGAGAGACATATTTAGCAACATCTCTTTTCATGCCATCCCACCAGAAGTACTCTTTCAGGTCCCTGTACATCTTCGTGCTTCCAGGATGAATAATGAATGAAGAACTATGAGCCTCATCCAGCAGCGCCTTCTTCAATTCAGGGATGGGAGGAACACAAACCCGATTCCTGAACTTTATTATCCCATCACAATCAAGGTTGAATTCAGGAACATTTCTCACTTTCTTTTGTAACTCGACATCTTCTTTCTGTGCCTCTTTAATCTTCACATGTATAGATGGTTGAACATTCATTTGAGAAAGATACGATTTTTCCCCTTTCATTATAATTCCAAGATCCATCCTTTGTAAATCCATAAATATTGGATCTTTTGTGATCCTCATGGATAAAATAGCATGGTCTTGTCGACTTAATACATCTGCCACCTTGTTTTCTTTCCCAGGGTGGTAATGAATTGAGCAGTCGTAATCCTTAATCAGCTCCAACCATCTTCTTTGACGCATATTAAGCTCCTTTTGTGTGAAAATATACTTTAAACTTTTATGATCAGTATAAATATCACACCTCTCACCATAAAGGCAATGCCTCCAAATATTTAATGCAAATATTACCGCAGCTAACTCCAAATCATGAGTTGGGTAATTTTTCTCATGTATTTTTAACTGTTGTGAGGCATAAGCTATCACCATAACATTTTTCAAAATAACACACCCCAAACCCTTCTTGGATGCATAACTGTATATCACAAACCTTTCTCCACTACAAGGCAGTGTGAGCACAGGTGCACTGGATAATCTTCTTTTCAACTTCGTGAAATTCTATTCACATTCCTCCATCCAAACAAACTTAACTCCTTTCCGAGTCAACTTGGTAAGTGGATTAGATAATCGTGAAAAATCTTTCACAAAACGTTGATAATATCCAGCCAAACCAAGAAAACTTTGGATCTCAGTTACTATTGTTGGTCTCGACCATCTTTCGATAACCTCTGTTTTTGCTGGATCCACAAATATCCCCTCTTTTGAGATTATGTGACCCAAAAATGAAACTTTTTGAATCCAAAATTCACACATGGTAAATTTGGCATAAATCTTCTCCTTTCTCAGGGTCTTCAATATAATTCTCAAGTGATCTTCATGTTCTTCCTTTCTCTTTGAATAGACAAGAATATCGTCTATAAAGACTACCACAAATTGATCAAGATAGTCTCTAAAGACTCTATTCATTAGATCCATGAAGATAGCAGGGGCATTAGTAAGACCAAATGGCATCACTATAAATTCATAGTGTCCATACCTTGTAAGGAATGTTGTCTTTGGTATATCCTCCCTTTTGACCCTTAATTGATGATACACTGAACGAAGATCAATCTTGGAAAAGTATTGAACTCCGCGTAGTTAGTCAAATATGTCATCAATGCGCGGGAGATGATATTTGTTCTTGATAGTGATCTTGTTAAGTTCTCGATAATCAATGCAGAGTCTCATTGATCCATCTTTCTTCTTAACAAACAGAACAGGTGCTCCCCAAGGTGACGCACTAGGGTGTATGAACCCCTTATCAAGATTATCTTGGAGTTGCTTCTTCAATTCTTGCAACTCAATTGCGGCCATTCTATAAGGTGTCTTTGAAATCAGCAAAGCATCCGGTATGAGTTCTATTTAAAACTCGACTTCACGATTTGGTGGAAGACCCGGTAATTCCTCCAGAAAGACATCATCAAACTCATGTACATTGGGAATATTCTTAATTGTGAGTTTCTAACAAACCATTTTAGATAAATAACCTTCATTTAGTGGAATCAATACCCATAAAATGGAAGAAATTTCCACTGGAAGGTTATGTTCATCCTTGCATCGATAGACGATCATAGATTGATCTGGAATATGAAATGCGACTTCCCTTCATTGGAATTTGATATGAGCTCCATGTAGAGAAAGCCAATCCATGCCAAGAATCACATCAAATTCCATTATAGGAAGGATCACAAGATTTGCAGGAAGCACTTTCCCAGAAACATCAATCAGAGAAGAATTATAAACTTTTGATGCGACTATTGTGACATTAGGGGTTGTCATAGCTATCTCAACATCTAACTGTTGAGGTAATACGGTGATATCCTTAGAAAATTCTTCATAAATAAAGGGGTGCATGGATCCAGAATCAAATAAAACATTTGCTACTTTAGTGTGGATGGTAAGTGTACCTTTCACCACATCGTTATCGTACTCCACATCGCTGATAGAAATTGCATGTGATTTTCCTCTGTCTTTAGCCTTAAGAGTTTGTTGACGTCGACCATCATCATCAACCCTTGGATTTGGGCATTGATTGGAATAATTCCCCATCTCCTTGCACTTGAAACATTGAAGTGTAGTAGGGTCATTCTGTGTATCCCTTCCATTGTTTTCATCATTAGACATCTTCTTCCCATAATTGCACCATTCAAATGCCCTATGACCATTTTTTCCACATTTGAAACATTTAATTGTCCCTTTAAGACAACTCCCTCCATGTTTCTTTCCACACTTTGAGCAAAAGGGAAAGCTCATCTTCTTTTCAGTGTTCTCTTTATATTTTCCTTTGAATTACATTTTCATCTTCTTATCAAACCCATATGACTGATGGGTTACTCCAATCTCTGTCTCGACTTTGAGAGCACATCGAACGATTTCCTCGTAGCTATTGAAGTCCCTTATGGATAGCACCCTTCGAAGACTTGGTTTTATGCCACTAAAGAATCGATCGATCTTACTCTCAGGTTGGATAATAATACCAGAAGCGTACCTTGAATGTCTGGTAAAATTTTCTTCATACGTACCAACAGATTCATCATCCTTTTGCTTCAGTTCAAGAAACTCTTTCTCCATCTTTGTTCGGATAATACGAGTGAAGAACGTATTGAAAAATATGTTCTTGAACTCGTCCCATTCAATGGACTCAATTTCATCCCTTTTCCTCGTATTCTTAATAAGATTCCACCATTGATCAGCATCTCCTTCCAAACGATACACTATTAGGATGACTTTATCATGTTCAGAACATTGAAGAACTGAAAATATCTTTTCAGTAGTACTAATCCATTGATCAGCAACTAATGGATCAGTAGACCCGCTGAAAGAAGGTGGACGCTGCCTCATGAAGGATTCAACAGAATGTTTCTCCTTCACTTGCCCGTTTGGAAGTCTTGAATGATTCATAGCTTGAGAAAGTTGTGTGAGCATGGCTAAAAGATTTTTCAATCCAGCTCCCAAAACGTTTGGTTGCTCCGAGGGGACAATCATTGCATTGCCCATCGCATTCCGCATTAACACGGTCCCTTCGAGTTCCAGCCATTGACTAAAACCAAGAAGAATAGTGTGAGCAACACTAATTATAATAGGAAAACCACATAATCAAGAATAAAATTTCACACTTAAGGTCTTTTCCTAGGTTATTCATGGACATTTCTAAAACACTAAGATTGTGTTCTATGCTTAGACTTATCCTTAGGATTCTTATTAAGGCTTTCACATCCTAGTTTCCAAAGGTTGACTATACCTTTCCTCTAATACCAACTATAACGACCCATAATTTACATACATTGTTATTACTTCAAAATTGAAGCACACTTATTACAACATATAACAAAACCATGAATGGACCGTATAGGTATAGTGTCTTTAGAAAATGGAAAGGATAAACAACTAGTTCATAAAGCATCTACTTTGCCTCCATTTTATTTCATCATATCGAGAGTCCCTTTTTGGAATATTCTACTTAATAACCTTCTTCCTGACCTGGGGAAATAAAACATACAAAAGGGTGAGCTCAAATTCTTAGTAATGGTAAACAAAAGAAATATCAATCACATCATATACATAAGAACGTAACTTTAGGAAATCTTAACCTGGAAAAGAGATCATAATTTCATAACATGGGATAAATTATAGTAGTGAAATGTAATCTGAATAATCATAACATAAAACATGAAACTTTGTGGCATACACACATAATCATTGAGAATCATTTCTTGTTAGTCAAGACTCATTGCCAAGACTATCTTAGTGGACAAAGTTCATTTCTGAACCGAGTTCACTCCTCGTTTCAGTCCTGTTTTACTGAACCGGTTTAACCTGCCGTTCCAGAAATGTCTATATCATGATATATAAAATATTTACCCAATGAATTGGAGGGAGATATAGGTCCCACCCATCTCATAATTATACCATTCTTATGTGTGCCGCAAAATCATAAACCATACATCATAGCATAACACATGTAATAAAAAAGGGAATCTTAAACATCGTGACATCATAAAAAAATTCATATAAGATAAAGGAATTCCTTAAAATATTTCCATCACAACATAATCAAATCAATGTAATAAAAGGGATAGAAATAGAAACCTATATTATCATAGATGGAAAATAATTTTGATTAAACTCTTGAACTCCATTCTTGAGGAAAATATCCTTTCTACTTCAAAAACATTTTTCCTTTATTATCATGTCAAACAATTTTAAACTAAAAGAATTTGATTAAAAATAAACATGAAAAATTCTAAAGGAAGCTTCTTGGAAATAATTTTTTAAAAATCCATTCATGCCGTATAAGTTAACAAAACTTTCTTCTCGTACTTTTGTCAAAAAAAACAAAAAAGTACCTCGTACAAAAAACGAAGAAAGATTCCTTTCATATCTTTTACTAAAAACTCACCGAAAGGTAAAATAGGAATTAAACAATTGTAGGTGAATGGAAATAATATTACATTTTGAGGAAACATGGATGTGGATGATAAAATACACCCTAGTAAATGCCAAAGTATAAGCAATCTCGGATAAAAATGAGATTTTGATATTTCCCTTACCATAGGTCCGATATGATTTGTACGTATCCGAACCTCCTATATAATGATTTAAATAATTTTATTGACTTATTCCATGATCATAATCATTGTTATGATATCAGATATGGTCATATTCTTAGCTTCTTATTAGTAATATTTCCTTACAACTTGTTATTCGGGTGTTTATTACTATTTTTTTCTTATGCGTGTTTTGTCGAATAAATTCTTTTTATTCTCGTTAGGTTATAGATACCTCATTTCCAGAATGTTATTAGTGTAATATATATCATATTAATTCATTGAATTAATTTATATAATCATTATGCAATGAAGATCTTGTAGAACGATTCGCATCACATCGTGGAGACGATATTCCGTACGTACGCATGAGCGATGATATCGTTCCCATGATCATTGAATTGTATTGGAGTGTATGTATACTATTTCATAATCAATATAACTTTACAATAATCATATATAGTCATTATTTACACCATTATACCCATCCAAGTATGGTGGTGGTGGAAAATAGATTACACCACGGCGTGGAGACGGTATTCCGTACGTAAGCACGCGCGGTGATTTCATTTTCCATAGGATGGATATATGGTGAAATAGGGTTATTTCATACTTATAATAACATATCAGTATATGATTGATACTAATGTTATTACTTCATAATGAAACAACTAAAGAAGAATAAGTGGAAGAAGAAATAAAGATGAAAGAATCGGTAACAGACATTACCTCTTCTCTGAAGTTCTTCTTTGAGACCTCCTTTTAGGGCACTAAAATTGGTATTTTAAGAAGACCAGGACCTCTAGGATGTCTCTAGGGAAGTGTAGAGGAGACTTTTCTAGGGGTTGGACGAGCTTTAAGGCTCAAAGTGGTGTGAGGAAGAGAGGGAGGTGGTGCCCTTTTATAAGGGTGGAGAGGGGCACCTTTGGAATAACTAAAAATATTATTTTATGATAAAGCCAAATTCAGTTTTAAATAGCTCTAAATTGATTTATTTTGAAGCTAAGGTGGGGATGGGTCGAAATAATCTCATAAAATATAATTTAGACAGGTCTAGGTTCCTATTTTGACCTTATCATTTAGATTTAAAATTAATTTAAATAATTTTACTTTCACCGTGTCTTCTTGTGTTCTTACACTATAAGGTTAATAAACTTACTATAACAATCCAAACGAACCCCGATTTTTTTATTATTAATATATATAACCTTATCTAAGTCATTTGGCCGAATATTAGATTTTTAGGAATAAAATAACAATTAATAATATAATATTTGTTTTAAAAACTATTTTATGTCAATTTTGACACTATTTAGTAATTGATTTTTCTGAAACTCTTAACAGAATTATTAGTTAGAAAAAAGTTAATTAAATCAATAAGAACATGTCATATTAACCTATAAAATTAGTGGAATTCATAAAAAGTCTCAAATTACATTTATTTGGGTATTTATAACATCAATTATGTCAATATTTTAATTAATAAGATAATTACTGCATCATCTTTGTGTCATAAACAAATTAAATTATTTAATGTCTAAAAATTACAAATAAAATCTCATTATGTATGAAATATATTTATCTTTCTAATTAATATTTATATACGAATTTATCTAATATATAACCTTATATTAAAAATTATTTACTTATTAAACTTTGATTTTAACTATTTTAACCCTTCTTTAAATAAATTAATAATAAATATACTAATCTAATCCAAGTGGGCCTAAATGGTCATATTTTATTCCTAATTTTCTTTTTGGTCGAAATATACTTATCCAATAGAATTAGGACATGTGATATGGTAATAATAATATCATTTTTACCCTTAATTAGCCTATTTACTTTTAACCGTGGTAAATAAACGTAAAAAGTTACTATTCACCAAAAATTATTTTCATCTCATTGAACCACATTTTACTTAATGACATCAACCGTGTCTCTCGGATTTTTTGAAATTCCACACACAGAAGCGGTAAAATTAAGTTTTATGAAAAATTCAGTTGCTTAACTACCACTTAGTGTTTTCACTATTTATCAAAAATTGAAAGTTTTCAGAAAAATACCAAAATTTCACCCTTGGATAAATTCGATATTCCGAATCTAAAAATGAAGTCCATTTTGAAAAATAAAATTTATAAAATTTCAAAAAGTGGTTATTACTATTCATAACAGCTAGTTATTATAATATTTTATTAGAATATCATTGTTTTGTGGAACTCAGTATTGTGTACGACACAAGCTATCGAGGAAGGTCACGATTTCATGTAAAGAAAGTGAAGCAAGTGTTGTGTGTAGAAAAAGATTCCTTTGATGATTTATATAACATGAAATTCTCGGGTGTTACAAAACAATCATCCCAAAAAACAGCTAAACCCTTATCCCCAAAACCCCTAAACACTCATACATAAAAAACCCTAAACCCATAGCCCAAACAAATTGTAAACCCTCACCCCCCCAAAACCCTCAAACCACATCCCCAAAAAATCCAAACCCCGCCTCCCCAATAAAATGTAACCATTAGCCTCAAAAAACCCTAACCCCTCATCCAGAAAAACCATATACCAACAATCCCAAAAATTCTAGACCTTAATCAACCAAAAAAACATAATACCTTAACCAGTAAACAACCTAATACTTGAGCCCCAAAAAAAAACCAAAACCCACCTCCCCAAAAAACAATAAACCCAATGACCAAAAAGCCCTAAACCCTCAATCAAAAAACCCTAAACCATCAAATTCAAAAAACCCTATAACCTCACCCTCAAAAAAACTTAAAAATTCTATATATAAAACTCTAAACCCTCATCCCAAAAAATCGAAATCCCTCATACCAAACAACAATAAAACCTTAACCCTAAAAAACCATCAACCATAAAAACCAAAAAACCCTAAACCCTTAGTCCTAAAACCCCAAAACCCCAAACTGCAAAAAAAAACATTAAATACTCATCACCATGAAACCCTCAATTGTATTGAAAAAACTACACCATCATCCCTGAAATACCATCAACCTTCATCCCAAATAATTCCTAAACCAATATCCTATAAAAACACTACTTCATGAGCACCAGATAATCCTAACCTCTCCTCCTAAAAATCAATCGGCCATCGAACCCCAAGAAACCCTAATCCCCCAACCTAAAAAACAGTTATCCCTTATACCCAAAAATCACTAAACCATCTTCCCTAAAGAACCTTCAACTCTCATCCAGAAAAAACTACAATCCCTTATGAAAAAAAACATAAAACACTCTTCCCGAAAAAACCATAAATGCTCAACCCTATAAAAAAATAATCTCTCAGCCCCAAAAAACCCTAAACCTTGATAAAAAAAATATAAACATCTAATGTAAAAAACAACCTAGACCATCATCCTTGAAAAAACCCTAACCTGTTAAACCCAAAAAAGTATATAAACTCATCCCTAAAAAACCATGAACCGCTAGCCGCAAAAAATTAAAAAAAATATAAGACCAAGAAACCCCTAAACCCCCATCCCTAAGAAAACCAAATTCATTATCCAAAAAAACAAAACACTAATCCCAAAAGAACTCTATACCCCCAGTCCCATAAACAATGAAATATCAGACAAAAAACACACTAAACCCTCATCCTTAAAAAACCCTAATCCCCAAACCTCATAAATCCTACAACACATATCTTTGAAAAAAACTAAACCCTCATTCACAAAAAACCCCAAAACCATCACACCAAACATCCTTAAACCCTCATCCCAAAAAGAACCTCCCCCTACTTTCTGAAAACCCACTAATCTCTCAGCATCGAAAATTCTAACACATTATCCCCAAAAAACATTAAAACATAATCCCCAGGATTACCTAAACCCTTTTCGAAAAAATACTAATTCATATGCCCCATGAAAACCTCAATTCTCAGTCCAAAAACAACCCTAAACCGTCTGGCCCAAAAACACTAAACCATCACCCACAAAAAAACCCTAAACCCTCGCACCCAAAAAATCCAAAACCCAAATACCCAACAACACTTATTCTCTAAAAACCAAAAAACCATTAACACTCATCCGTAAAAACATCTAAGCACTTATCTAATAAAACCCAAAAACCCTATTCCCAAAAACAATTCCCACATCCCCAAAAAACCCAAACCCTCAACCCTGAAAAACCATAAACCATGAGACCCCAAAAACAACTAAACCACAAACCCCCAAAAACCCTAAAACCTCATCTCCAAAATTCCCAAAACCTTCACCCCATAAATCCATAAACCCTCAACTCTTAAAAATCCAAATATCTCATCCCCAAAACCACAAAACCCTAATCCCTCCATAAACATAAACCCTCATAACTAAAAAAACCCAAGACCCATATCCCTAAAAATCCTAATTTGTCTTCCCCAGGTAATCCAAAACCCATATCCCCAAAAAACACTAATTCCTCGGCACAAAAAAACAAGAATCATCAACCCAAAAAACGCTAAATGTTCTTCCCATTAAAAAAAACATTGCCACAAAACCAAAAAAATCTCATTCTTAAATTTTTTTAAACTATTAGCCTAAAAATATTTAAACCCTCAGTCCCCAAAAACCCAAAAACCTTAGACCTAAAAAACCCATTACCCTACACCCCCCAAAACCCAAAACCATCTGCCCAAAAAAACCACAAAAAACTAATCCCAAAACACCCAAAACCATTATCCACAAAATATAAAAATCCATGATCCCCCAAAAAAACTAAACCATTAGACTGAAAAAATAAACCCATGGCCAGAAAAACCCATAAAATCGAACCCAAAAAAACCTACAATCATAGCCTAAAAAACCGTCATCATTTAACCTCAAAAAACTATAAACCCTCATCCAATGAAAACCTTAAACCATCATCCATAAAAAACCATAAACCCTCATCCTCAAACCACCCTAAACCCTCATCCACCAAAAATGTAAACCCTCAACCAGCAAAAATCCTAAAAATCAGCCCCAAATAACCCTATACCCTCATCCATAAAAAATCCAAAAAACTCATGCCCATAAAATGGAAATTAATCAGCACCAAAAAACCATAAACCCTCATCCACAAAAATCCTAAACTGACATCCCCAAATAAACCCTAAATATCCCTAAAACCCATTAAACACAAATAATCAATAAACAATCGTACGTCGAACTCGAATAACCCTATACCCTCGTCACCAATAAAATCATAAATCCTAATCCCCTAAAACCCCCACCCCTCATCCAAAAATACCATTATATCCTCATCCCAAAAAAATTAAAATACCTCCTCCCAAAAAATCCCAAGACCCTTAGACTCAAAATACCAGACCCTCCCCAATAAAAATCACTAAACCCCTAGTATAAGAAATCCTAAATTCTCATACCTAAAATACCTTGAACCACCAACCCCAAAAAACCCTAAAACTATAGCCCCAAAAAACACCAATCCCTAGCCCCAGAAAAACCTAAACCATATGCCCCAAAAAACACTAAACCATCAACCTAGAAAATCCTAACAATCCTTCCCAATAAACTGTAAACCATTATGACCAAAAAACCCTAATGCTTTATCCCCAACAAAACCCAATTACCTTAGTCCAAAAAAACCCCCAAACCCTCTGCCAGAGAAAATAGTAAACATCCATCCCCAAAATACATGAATCGCTCAGTCTAAAAAAAATAAACACTTAGCCCTAAAAATAACTAAACCCTAAACCCAAAAAATCACGAAACTCTAAACCACTAAAACCCAAAACTCTCATTCCTAGAATAACCCTAAACCCACAACCCCAATAAACCCCAAACCATCTACAACAAACCACCATAAACCCTTATCCCCAAAAAAACCTAAACCCTAAACCCAAAAAATCCCTAAAACATCACCCCAAATAACCCAAAACCCTCATCCCCATACAACCTTAAAAAAACATTCCCAAAAACTCTAAAACCTCATCCCCAAAAAACCCTAAACCCTTATCCTCAAAAAATCTAAATCATCATTCAAAAAAAATAGTATACCCTAATCATAAAAAAACCTAAACCCCCAACTCAAAAAACACTAAACCCTCACCCAAAAAAACATTAAACCCTTATCACCAAAAAAAACCCTAAACCCTAATCTCTAAAACACCTAATCCTTCATCAAAAAAATATACTAAACCCTATTCTATAAAAAACGAAAAACACTCATCCAAAAAAACCCTAAACCCTATACCCCGATATAATTAGATACCTCAATCCCAAAAAAAACTGAAAACCTGTATCAACAAAAACATAGAACCCTAATCCCTAAAAAAACCAGAACATCTTATCTATATAACTATAAACCCTAATCCTCAAAAACCATAAACCCTAATCCTAAAAAACCCAAATCCCTGAGCCCCAAATAAACCGAAAAACCTCATCCCCAAAAAACCCAAAACCCTCATTCCGAAAAAACCCTAAATCCTTATTACCAAAAAAACATTAATTCATTAACCACCCGAAAATTATAACATTATTCCCAAAAATCATAAACCTTCATCCTAAAAATACATGAAAACATCAACCCCATAAAACCCTACACCCTCACCCCCAATAAGTGAAAACCACTCAATCTTAAGAAAACCAAAACACTAGTTTGAAAAAAACCTAAAGCATATTAAAAAAAATAACCTAAACCCCCAACCTAAAAAAACCAAAAACCATCATCCCCAAAAAATCCTAAATAATTAAGATCCCAATCCATAAAAAATCATCCCAAAAAACCCTCAACCCTAATACCTAAAAAATCCTAAACCGTCATTCCAAAATAATCATTATCCCCTTTCTCAAAAAAACCATCAACCCTCATCCCCCAAAAAACCCATAACCCTCATCCACAAAAACCCAAAACAGATGGATCTAAAATACCATCAACCCATAGTCCACAAAATCATAAAATATAAGGCACAGAAAATCCAACATGCTCACCCCCAAAAAACTCTGCACTCAAAATCCCAAAAAACAGAAAACCCTCACCCAAAAAAAACTAAACCCTCATCATTGAAAACCTTAAACACACAGCCCCAAAAAACAGTCATCCCTCAATCCCCAAAAAACCCCTCTAACTAAAACCCCAAAAAACACTAAAACCTCATCCAAAAAAATAATTTACATTATGCTCCAAAAACCTTAAACCGCAATCCAATAAGAACCCTAAACCAGAACCCTAAAAAAAATACAAAACCATCATTTAAAAAAAATCATCAACCCTTAGACCCAATAAACCATATTCCTTCTTCCCCAAATAACACAATTCCCTCAAAAATAAAAAACACTAAACCAGAACCTATAAAATACAAACATGTCCCAAATATTTCCTTAACCAATATCCACCAAAAACCCAAAACTCATTGCCCCATAAAACCCTAAACCCTAATCCACAAAAAACCATAATCCATATTCCCAAAAAACCCCAAACATCTATCCACATAAAACCCTAAATATTCATACCTATAAAAACATAATCCCTATACCCTAAATTATTCTAAACCATCATCCCAAAAAAAACTAAATTCTCATATTGAAAAACATAATCCCAAAACCCCAAAAAACATAAACGACCTTCCTTATTAAACCATAAACCCTCAGATACATAAATCCATAATTCCTAAGTCCAATATATCCCATAAAAAGCATCCAAATAATACCATAAACCCTTAGCCACAATAATTACTCAATAATAAATAGTCATAAACTATAACACTAAAATCTTCCATGATGCATTTCTTTTTAAATAATTCAATAGATTGCGCTTCATGCTACACCAAGTTTGTGTGCACCACGACTAGCCATTTAAAAATATATTTGGAATAGCATTATCCCCATTTTTAATTTTATATAATTATAATATTCATCTCCTTTACTTGTTATACATTATATAAGAACAAATTCTATTTTTTGTATAAAAGAATTATTATTTAAAAAAATGCAGTTTTACCACCTTTTAATGGGGAGGCCTTTTTAAATCCCATATTTGATAATTTTATAAATTTAATTTGAAAAAATAAATATCTTCATTATAATAGGGACATAAAAAAAAATTCCACAAATTTTTGGGTTTTTCCGAAAGCATTCATATTTTATTAAATAGTGAAAAATACAACATTTTAATTCAAAACTATTTTTAAACTAATTAATTTATATTTTTACTTTCTCATATTATTATTTTTAACACTAATTAGATTATGTTTTTATAATTTAATCAAATTTTTTCGACTAGAAGTAATTTCACATTGAAATTCTCTATAAACCCGTGTCAGCCATTTGATGGTTTATACCATAAAAGCCCATGTTTTCTCATTTGGTCAATGGGGGTTAATTTTAAATTTATTACTGCAACATAATTGATTTAATTTTTTATAAATTGATTCCATATTTAGAATTAGGGCCCCAAATTATGGAAGTATGTTACTTTTATTTTTTAGATATTATGAATAGTAGCATTAGTAATTTTTTATTATCGTGGTTGTGGGTAAATCGGGTTATTAAAGGTAATAATAATATTATAATACAACCCTTACACCATTAAAAATCCTATTGTAGGACTCAATTAGATCCTTATTACCTATATTGAAATGGAATCATTTAATTTAACCTTGTACCCAAATATTAATTGAATATTATTAAAATTAATGAATGGGAAAAAATGTCACACTCACAATAATTATAAGTATAATAATTTTAATAAAGAGATCTCCAGGAGATAGCATTGATTCAAATATTATATGGAATGTTAAAATAATTAACTACCTCACTGAAATTTATTTACTATTTTCTGTATTAAATAATCTCTTAATTGTGAAATAATAGTGAATTATAAATTATTTTATTAATAGAAATATCAAAAAAATGAATTTAAAAATATTAAAATAAATATAGTATTACTTAATTAATGATTTCCAAAAAAATTGAATAATATATTCATTTTAGAAAAATATTTTATGTATTAGATCGATGATATCCTGTTATTTTTATTTTTTAAAAAGAAAATATTGAATAGTTACAACATTGACATAAATTATAGATTAAAATAAATGTTCTTTAATTAAATGTTATAAAAAAAATAAAAATATCACATTAATAAAAATAACTTGTATAGTGTTAAATATGAAATAAATTATCCTATTAGTGCTTTTTTGGTATTTTCTGGTAACTATATTAACCCTATAGTGTAAAAAAGACAAGTTGACACAGTAAGAGTTAAACTATATTAATAATGGTTTAATCCAGAAGGTAAGGTCATTTTTGTGACCTAGAATGGTCTAAAATTAATTACATGTGATTATTTCTACCCATTTTCTTATTATCCTACAAATAAATTACTTTATATCTAATCAAAATCTAAAATCAAATCATATTAAATTATTAGTTTTGGAGTTTCCTTAAGTCCACCCCCTATTATAATAGGGAACTCCACCTTGTTATTTATTCACACGACTTAATCCATTTGAATCTAAAAAAACAGGACCACTTCTCCTCCCAAATTCCCGCACCTCATCCTAGAGGCAAAAATTTGTTCATAAATCTAGCCTAAGGAGTATTTCTGTGAAAATCTAAAGGAGACACTCGAAGAAGAGGTAATTGTTTTAACAAATCAATTCAATTTCTTTTATTCTTCTACTACCTATAATTATATTGTTTCAATAATAATGTAATAATTATAGTATAACTTATATTATTAAATGTTATTTTAATTATATTACAACCATATTACTCCTTTTATCCATCCTATGAATAAAACTATCATTGTGCGTGTATACGTACGGCTTACTGTCTCCACATTGTGGTTTTATTATTTATTAAAACACTAATTTATATAGATGGGTATAATGATGAGTATAATGTATATAATTAATTATTATAACATGATAATGATTTTTTATAATTAATATACCATCTAATTCCATACTATTAAATAATCAAAGGAATGATACATTCTCTTGTCTGTACGTACGACCTATCATTTCCAAATTAGGTACTTTATGACACTTTCAATAAATTATAGAAAGAATGTTTTTTATGTTATAGAGTAACAGATGATATTTTCTTCCATTAGAAAGAATTTAAATTTTTTATCTTCCCTTAAAATCTAATAAGGTTAGTTTCAAAAGAAATATTTAATTTTATTATTTTTAGGATTTTAAATGATTTCATTATAAAAAAAGTATATTTATCTCAAAGAGTTTTAATGATTTCATTATATCATTTTCTATTTTTCAAAATCCATCACTAGATTTTATACATAATTGATGTTAATTTATTATAATACAATATTCTATGTTGTATTTAAGGGTTTGAGATATGTTTAACAATGGATGTGCTATTTTTAGACAATTCATGGTTTAAGTTTAATTTATTAACATTTATTATGATAGTTTTAATATGAATGTATATTTATGTCTTACCGCTTTCATAAGAGGAATGAATTGGACTTTGTATGTGTCAGGCAGGGCCCACTATAACCTCTCAATGCAGTGGTAGGTCTAATGAGACATGTAGGTTTGGGTTTTGGCTAATGTATTTCCCAATTATGTATGGTGTCTTGGTCGAGGCCTTGATAGTATGTTTCAGATGTCCTATATTATGCATTCCCTCTTTCATATATTAGTTACTACAAGTGATTATTCAACGAGAATAATATCCATGTGCATGATTTATTATTTACATATTATGCAGTAGATTATGTTTAAATGGATTTTTATTTTATTATAAATCTTGCCTTAAATGTTTGTGTTCAATATGATAGCTTCGACTGAGTTATTTACCCATACTGATCATCTAATCTCACCCCTTTTTTATTTTTCATTTTCCACATGATGAAATGATAAAAATTATGAATGAATTAAAGGAAATAGGAAATGAAATAAGAATATTTTCTAAATGACTTTGTATTTTTACATTCATTTCAAGATGTAATGTAAAACTTATGTTTATATATAGTCATAATAAGTATTCTAAATGGATCAGTCCTTTGGGATTTGAATTCTTATAATCATAAAAATGTCAAAAAATAATACACAGACTGTAGAAAACGAGGGTTAGTTCCTTACATAAACCTCAATCATTATCTCCATAAAAACCTAAAACCTTAACCCCCAAAACACTAAACCCTCACACCCAAAAAAAATTCCCAATCCACAATCCTAAAAATATATAATCCCTCATCCCCAAAAACCCAAAACCCTGAGTCCCAAAATTCACTAGACCCTCAGACTAAAAAAACCTAAAACCTCACCCAAAAAAAACCCGAAACCCTCATCCTAGATAAACACTAAATTCTTATACACAAAAAACCCTCAAATCTATTCCCCAATATAACATCACAATTAATCCACAAAAAAACATCAACCCTAAGCCCCATAAATCCGTCCACCCCCATTCCCAAAAAATATAATATCCCTTATCAACAAAAAACCCTCCAACCACATCCCCAAAAATATTTTCCCTCAGCACTAAAAGAAACATAAACCCTTATCACCCAAAAAACCTAAACCCCCATCCCAAAAACCCCAAAACCCTCTTTCCAAAAAATCGATAAACCTTCATTTCCAAAAATAAATAGATCCTCATCCACAAATATAAACAAAATATCCATAAAAAATACAATAAACTGTCATCATAAAAACCCATAAACCCACAAACCTATAAAATCTTATCCCTCATCTAAAAAAATCTTTAAACGCTTAAACCAAGAAAACCATAACCCCTCAGTCCCCAAAATCCTAATCATTGAACCCCAAAAAACCCTATAACCTCACCCTCAACAAGCCCTTAACACTCATACGCAAAAAAACATAAAGATTAGTCCCTAACAACCCATTAAACCGTAGCCCAAAAAAACCCAATAAACACACCCTAAGGTAACCATAAACATCAACTCTAAAAAACCATAAACCTTCCGACCTATGAAATATTAAAACCTCATTCCCAAAATACCAAACCCCTCATCACAAAAACACCCCAAAGCACTCACCCTTAAAAAAACCTAAACCCTTATCCCAAAAAAACCCTAAACCCCAATCCCAAAAATCAATTGGCCAACAACCGCCAAAAAACCCTAAACCCCCAACCTAAAAAACAGTTATCCCTTATACCCAAAAATCACTCAACCATCTGCCCTAAATAACCTTTAACCCTCAGCCCCAAAAAACTACAAACCATCCTGAAAAATAACCTAAAACACTCTCCTCAAAAAACCATCAACGCTCAACCCTATAAAACAATAAAAACTCAGCCCCAAAAAACCCTAAACCTTAATAGAAAAATATAATCATCTAATGTAAAAAACAACCTAGACCATCATCCATGAAAAAACCTTGTCCTGTTAAACCCAAATAACTACATAAAATCACCCCCAAAATACCATTAACCCATATCCCCAAAATATCTAAAAATCTAAGTCCTAGAAACCCCTAAACCCCCATCCATAAGAAACCAAAATTCATCATAAAAAAAACTAAACCGTAATCCCAAAAGGACTCTATACCCCCAGCCCCAAAAATAATAAAATATCAGAAAAAAAACCCCTAAACCCTAATCCTAAAAAAACCCTAAATCCCAAACCTCAAATATCCCACAACACATATCGTCGAAAAAAACTAAACCCTCATTCCCGAAAAACCCCACAACCATCACCTCAAAAATCCTTAAACACTCATCCCCCAAAAAAACTGCCACCTACTTCTTGAAAACCCACTAATCCCTCAGCATTGAAAAGTATAACCCCTTATCCCCAAATAACATTAAAAACTAATCCCCAAGAAAACCTAAACCCATTTACCAAAAAATACTAAATCGTAAGCCCCCCAAAACCACAATTCTCAGTCCTAAAAAACCCTAAACTGTTAGCCCCAAAAACTCTAAACCATTACCCCCAATAAAATCCTAAACCGTCGCACCCAAAAAAATAAAAAACCCAAATACCCAACAACCATTATTCTATAAAACCTAAAAAACCTTTAACACTCACCCCTAAAAACCTATAAACTCTTATCTAATAAAAACCAAAAACCCTATTCCCAAAAAAAACCCCACATCCCCAAAAAACCCAAACCCTCAACCCCAAAAAACCATGATCAATGAGACCCCAAAACACCTAAACCACCAACGCCCAAAAACCATAAAACCTCATCTCCAAAATGCCCAAAACCTTCACCCCATAAATCCCTAAACCCTCAACTCTTAAAAACCCTAATTCCTAATCCGAAAAACCTCAAAACCCCAATCCCCCCATAATCATAAACCCTCACATCTAAAAAACCCAAGACCCCTATCCCTAAAAATCCTAGTCTGTCTTCCCCAGGTAATCCAAAACTCATATCCCCAAAAAACACTAATTCGTCAGCCAAAAAAAAACAAGAATCATCAACCCAAAAAACCCTAAATGTTATTCCCATTAAAATGAAAAAAACACATCCCCACAAAACCAAAAAAATCCCATTCTTAAAAAATCATAAACTCATTGCCTAAAAAATATATAAACCCTCAGTCCCCAAAACCCCTAAATCCATTGACCTAAAAAACCCCCAACCATACACCCCCCAAACCCCAAAACCATCTACCCAAAAAAACACAAAACACTAATCACAAAACACCCAAAACCATCATTCACAAAATATAAAAATCCATGATCCCCAAAAAAATCTAAACCATTAGACTGAAAAAAATAAAACCATGGCTAGAAAAATCTATAAAATCGAACCCAAAAAAAAACTACAACCCTAGCCCAAAAAACCGTGAACTATAAACCCCAAAAAACTATAAACCCTCATCCCTAAAAAATCTTACACGCTCATCACTAAAAAACAATAAACCCTCAGCCTCACACAACCCTAAATCGTCATCCACCAAAAAAACATAAACCCTCAACATGAAAAAATCTGAAAACTCAACCTCAAATTACGCTAAACCATCATCCCTAAAAAATCTAAAAAACTCATGCCCAAAAAACAGAAAATAATTAGAACCAAAAAACCATAAACCCTCATCCCCAAAAATCCTAAACTCTCATCCCCAAATAAACCTTAAATATTCCTAAAAACCCTTAAACACTAATCCTCAATAAACAATAATACATCGACTCGGATAACCCTATACCCTCATCCCCAATAAAATCATAAAACCTCATCCTTTAAAACCCTCATCCCTCATCCCAAAAAACCATTATACACTCATCCCAAAAAAATATAATACATCATTCCCAAAAATCCAAACACCCTTAGACCCAAAATACAAAACCATCTTCCATAAAAACACTAAGACCCCAGTATAAAAAATCCTAAAACATCATCCCTAAAATAGCTTAAACCACCTTCCCCAAAAAACCATAACCTATAGCCCCAAAAAACACTAAATCCTAGACGTAGAAAACCGTAAACCATATTCCCCAAAAAACCCTAAACCCTCAACCTAGAAAACCCTAACAATCGTTCCCAATAATGTGTAAACCATCATGCCCGAAAAACCCTAATCTATTATCCACAGCAAAACCCAATTCCCTTAGTCCAAAATAACCCCAAACCCTAAGCCAAATAAAACATTAAACATCCATCCCCAAAAAACCTAAATCGCCCAGTCTAAAAAAACCATAAACTCTGAGCCCTAAAAATAACTAAACCCTAAACCCCAAAAATCATGAAACTCTAACCCCATAAAACCCAAAAGCATCACTACTAGAATAATCCTAAACCCACAACCCCAATAAACCCTAAACCCTCTACACCAAACCACCATAATCCTTTATCCCCAAAAAACATAAACACTAAACCCCAAAATTCCCTAAAACCTCACCCCAAATAACCCAAAACTCCCATCCCCATACACCCCTAAACAACCATTCCCAAAAGATCTAAAACATCATCCCCAAAATACCCTAAACCCTTAGCCTTAAAAAATCTAAATCATTATTCCCAAAAAATAGTATACCCTAATAAAAAAACCTAAACCCCAAACTCAAAAAACACTAAACCCTCAGCCCAAAAAACACTAAACCCTTATCACCAAAAAACCCCTAAACCCTATTCCCCAAAACACCTAATCCTTCATCACCAAAATACACTAAACCCTCTGCCCTAAAAAACAAAAAACACTCATCCAAAAAAACCCTAAACCCTATACCCCTATATAGTTAGATACCTCAATCCCAAAAAAACTGAGAACCCATATCCACTAAAACATAAAACCCTAAGCCCTAAAATATCCAGAAAATCTTATATACAAAACTATAAACCCTCATCCCCAAAAACCATAAACCCTCATCCCAAAAAACACTAATCCATGAGCTCCAAAAAACTGACAAACTTCAACCCCGAAAAACCCAAAACCATCATACCAAAAAACCCTAAACCATTTATACCCAAAAAACATTAATTCCTTAACAACCCAAAAATTATAACCTTATCCCCATAAATCCTAAACCTTCATACTCAAAACACATGAAATCATCAACCCCATAAAACCCTACACCCTCATCCCCAATAATTTCAAATCACTCAATCTCAAGAATACCAAAACCCTCATCTGAAAAAAAC
This sequence comes from Viscum album, assembly GCA_963277665.1. Lineage (NCBI taxonomy): Eukaryota > Viridiplantae > Streptophyta > Magnoliopsida > Santalales > Viscaceae > Viscum > Viscum album. The sequence continues at coordinate 1,533,273,125 of OY728160.1, read as the reverse complement.
CTAAAGCATAATACAAAAATAACCTAAACCCCCAACCTAAAAAATCCAAAAACCATGATCCCCAAAAAAATCATAAATCATTAATCCCACAAACCCTAAATCATAATCCCAAAAAACCCTCAACCCTAATACATAAAAAACCCTAAACCGTCATTCCAAAATAGTCATTATCCCCTTTCTCAGAACAAACCCTCATCCCCCAAAAAACCCATAACCCTCATCCACAAAAAACCCTATACTAATGGATCTAAAAACCATCAACCCATATTCCCCAACATTATAAAATATACGGCCCAAAAAATCCAACATGCTCACCCCCAAAAAACCCTGCACTCAAAATCCCAGAAAACCGAAAACCCTCTCCCAAACAAAATGAAACCCTCATCATTGAAAACCCTAAACACACAACCCCAAAAAATAGTCATCCTTCATACAAAAAAAATCCTCAAACCTCATACACAAAAATAATTTACTTTATTCCCCAAAAACCCTAAACCTCCATCCAAAATAAAACCTAAACTAGATCCCAAAAAAAATTCAAAACCATCCTCTAGAAAAAATCTTCAACCCTTAGCCCCAAAAAACCATAATCCTTCTGCCCCAAATAACACTAAGCCCTCAAAATTAAAAACTCTAACACAAACACCTATATAATACAAACTTTTCCCCATGAATTCCTTAACCAATATCCAATAAACCCCAAAAATAATTTCCCCATAAAACCCTAAACCCTAATCCACAAAAAACCATAATCCATATTCCCAAACAACCCTAAACAACTATACCCATAAAACCCTAAAAATCATACATAGAAACAAATAATCCCTCTACCACAAAATATTCTACACCATCATCCCAAAAAAACCAAAATTCTCATCTTGAAAAACATAATCTCAAAACCCCAAAAAAAACATACACCACCTTCATTATTAAACCAGAATCCCTCGTCTACAAAAAACCATAATTCCTCATTCCAATATATCCTGTAATGCTCATCCAAAAAATACCATAAACCCTTAGCCACAAAAATTAATCAATACTATACAGTCAAAAATTATAACACCAAAAGCTTCCATGATACATTTCTTTTTTAATAATTCAATATCTTGTGCTACATGCAACACCAAGTTTGAGTGCACCACGACTAGCCATTTAAAAATCTATTTTTAATATAATTAACCACATTTTTAATTTTATTTTATTTTAATGTTCATCTCATTTTCTTTTTATACATTATATTAGAACAGATGCAATTTTTTGTATAAAAGAATTATTATTCAAAAAAATGCATTTTACCACCTTTTAATGGGGAGGCCTTTTTAAATCCAATATTTGATACTTTTTATATTCAATTTGAAAAAATAAACATCTTCTTTATAATAGAGACATAAAAATTTAGATTTCACAAATTTTTGTGTTTTTCTGAAAGCTTTCATATTTTAATGAATAGTGAAAAATACTACATTTTAATTCAAAACTATTTTTCATCTAATTAATTTATATTTTTACTTTATCATAATTTTATTTTTAACTATAATTATATTATGTTTTTATAATTTAATCCACTTTTGGATACTAGAAGTAATTTCACATTGACATTATATATGTGAGTCATTTGATGGTTTATACCATAAAAAACCATGTTTTCTCATTTTTCAATGGGGAATAATTTTAAATTAATTACTACAACATCTTTGTTTTAATATTTTATAAATTGATTCCATATTTAGAAATAGGGTCCAAAATTATGAAAATAAGTTACTTTTATTTTTTAGATATTATGAATAGTATCATTAGTAATTTTTTATTACCGTGGTTGTGGGTAAATCAGGTTATTAAAGGTAAAAATAATATTGTAATATAACCCTTAAACCATTAAAAATATTATTAAAGGACTCAATTAAAACCATATTACCTATATTTAAATGGAATAATTTAATTTAACCTTGTACCAAAATATTAATTGATTATTATTAAATTTAATGAATGTGACAAAATGTCACACTCTCATTACTTATAAGTATAATAATTTCAATAAAGAGATCTCCAGAAGATAGCATTGATTACAAATATTATATTAAAAGTTAAAATAATTACCAACCTCATGGAAATTTATTTACAATTTTTTATATTAAATAATTTCCATTAATCATGAAACAATAGTGAAGTATAAGTTATTTTATTAATAGAAATATCAAATTAATGACATTAAAAATAATAAAATAAATATAATATTACTTAATTAATGATTTCAAAAAAATTAATGAATATATACATTTTAGTAAAATATTTTATGTATTGGTTCGATGATATCATGTTATTTTAATTTTTTAAAATGATAATATTCAATAGTTTCAACATTTACATAAATCATACTTTAAAATAAATATTCATGTAATAAATGTTATAAAACAAATAAAAATATCACATTAATAAAACTGACTTTTATAGTGTTAAATATGAAATAAATTATCCAATTAATGTTTTTTTGGTATTTTATGGTAACTATATTAACCCTATAGTGTAAGAAAGAAAATTTGACATAGTAAGAGTTAAACTATATTAATAAGGGTTTAATCTAGAATGTAAGGTCATTTTTGTGACCGAAAATTGTTTAAAATTAATTACATGATATTATTTCTAACAATTTTCTTATTATCCTACAAATAAATTACTTTTTATCTATTCTAAATCTAAAATAGAATTATATTAAATTAAAAGTTTTGATGTTTCCTAATGTCCACCCACTATTAGAAAAGGGAACTCCACCTTGTCATTTATTCACACCACTAAATCCATTTGCCTAAAAAAACCAGGCCCAATTCTCCTCCCAAATTCCCTCACCTCATCCTAGAGGCAAAAATTTGTTCATAAATCTATCATAAGGAGACTTTTTGTGAAAATATAAAGGAGACACTCGAAGAAGAGGTAATTGTTTTACCAAATCAATTCAATTTCATTTATTATTCTACTACCTATTATAATATTATTTCAATAATAATGTAATAATTATAGTATAATTTATATTATTAAATGTTCTTTTTATTATATAACCACCATATTACTCCTTTTATCCATCCTTTGAATAAAAATATCACCATTCGTGCATACGTACGACTTAATTTCTCCACATTGTGGTTTTCTAATTTATTAAGACACTACATTATTTAGATGTGTTGAATGATGAGTATAAAGGATAAAATTAATTATTATAAAATGATAATGATTTTTTATAATTAATATACCATCCAATTCCCTAAAATTAAATAATCAAAGGAATGATACATTCGCATGTCTGTACGTACGACCTATCGTTTCCAAAATAGGTACTTTATGTCCCTTTCATTAAATTATAGAAATAATGTTTTTAACTTATACAATGAGAGATGATATTTTCTACTGTGGGGAAGAAATTAAATTATTAATAATCCCTTACAATCTTACAAGGTTAGTTTCAAAAGAAATATTTTATTTTATAATTTCTCTGGATTTAAATTATTTTAATGTAAAAAAATGGAAATTTATCTCAAAGAGTTTTAATGATTTCATTAGATCATTTTGAATTTTTCAACATCCTTCACTATATTTCATGGTTTATTGATGTTTACTTATTATGATACAATATTATTTGTTGTATTTAAGGGCTTGAGATATGTTTATCTAGGGATGTGCTATTTTTATAAAATTCATTGTTTAATGTTAAAGTATTAACATTTATTATGATAGTTTTAATATGAATGTATATGTATGTCTTACCCCTTTCATAAGAGGAATTAATGGGACTTTGTATATGTCAGGAGAGGCCCACTATAACCCCTCAATGCAGTGGTAGGTCTCATGAGACTTGTAGGTTTGAGTTTTGGATAATGTATCACACAATTATGTATGGTGTCTTGGTCGAGTCCATGATAGAATGTTTAAGATGTCCTATATTATGCATTCCCACATTCTGATCTTAGTTACTACAAGTGATTATTAGACTAGAATAATATCCATGTGGATGATTTATTATTTACATATTATGTAGAAGATTATGGTTAAATGGATTTTGATTTTATTATACATCTTGCCTTAAATGTTTTTGTTCATTAAGATAGCTTCCGATGAATTATTTACCCATACTGATCATCTATTCTCACACCTTTATTATCATTCATTTTCCACATGATGAGAAGATAAAAATTATGAATGAATTATAGGGAAGAGGAAATGGAATAAGTATGTTTTCATATGACATTGTATGTTTACATTCATTTCAATATGTAATGTAAAATTCATGTTTATATATTTTCATTACAAGTATACTAATTGGATTAGTCCTTCGGGATTTGATTTCTTATGATCATGAAAATGTCAAAAAAAAAAATACACCGACTCTAGTAAACTAGGGTTAGTTACTTACTTAAACCTCAATCCCTAGCCACATATCAACCTCAAACCTTAACCCCCCAAAACACTAAACCCTCACAACCAAATAAAATTCTCAACCCACAATGATAAAAAAAATATAATCCCTCACCCCCAAAAAACCAAAACCCTGAGTCAAAAAATTCCCTAAACCCTCGGACTAAAAAAACCTAAAACCTCACCACCAAATAACCCGAAACCCTCATCCTAGAAAACCATATATACTTATCTCCAAAAAACCCTCAACTATATTCCCCAAAATAACCTCAAAATTCATCCACAAAAAACAATCAACTCTAAGCCCCATAAATCCCTCAACCCCCATTCCCAAAAAAATTAATATCCCTTAGCACCAAAAACCCCTATAACCACATCCCCAAAACCCTTTTCCCTCATCACTAAAAAAACATAAACCCTTATTACCCAGAAAACCTATACCCCCATCCCGAAAACCCCAAAACAAAATTTCCAAAAAATTGATTAACCTTTATCCCCAAAAATAAAAAGACCCTCAGTCCCAAAAAAACACAAAATTTCCTTCCCTAAAAAACAATAAACTGTCATCATAAAAACCCCTAAAACCACAAACTAATAAAATCCTATCCCTCATCCCAAAAATTCTTTAAACACTTAAACCGAGAAAACCATAACCCCTCAGTCCCCAAAATCCTAATCATTAAGCCCCAAAAAACCCTAAAACCTCACCCCCAACAAACCCTAAACCCTTATAAACAAAAAAAAACATAAGGATTAGTCCCCAAAAACACATTAAACTGTAGACCAAAAAAAACCCAATACTCCCAGCATTAGGTAACCCTAAACATCAACTCTAAAAAACCATAAACCTTCAGGCCAAAGAAATAGTAAAACCACATTCCCCAAAATACAAAATCCCTCATCCCAAAAACACCCCAAAGCACTCACCCTTAAAAAACCCTAAACCCATATCCCAAAAAATCCATAAACCCCAATCCCAAAAAACCTTAAACCACCGGCCACAAAAAAACCCCTAAAAACTAACCCCAAGAATCCATAAACCCACATCCCCCAAAAATCCAAAACCCTCTATCCCGAAAACCCATAAATAATCAACACCAAACCCCTAATCCCTTATAAAAAAAACCCAAACCCTCATCAACAAAATCCCTCAAACTGACATCCTAAAAAACCCTAAACCACCACCCCAAAAGAAAAAAAACCCTCATCCCCCCAAAAACAGAAACCATCATCTCCACAAAACCGTAAACCATCATCGCCAAAAAACAAAAAACCATTAAACCCAAAAAAAACACAAACCCACTGCCCTAAAAACCCAAAACCCTCATCCATAAAACCAAAAGCAACGTCCCCAATAAACCATAAACCCTCAGAGCCAAAAAAAACCTAACCCAACATGCCCAAAATACCCTACACCACCATCCCCCAAAAAAACTAAACACTCATCCACAAATAAAACCTAAACCCTCATCCCATTATAAACTAACCCCTCAACCACAAAAACAATAAACTCTAATCCCAAAAAACCATTAACCCATATCCCAAAAAACCCTAATCCATCAGTCCCATAAAACCCTAATTCCTAATACAATAAAAACAGTAAATCTTATGCCCCAAAAAACCATAAAATAAATGCACCAAAATTATGTAGATCCACATCTTGAAAAATACCTAAACATTGTTCTCCAAAAAATAACAATCTTTGAGCCAAAAAATCCACTATATGGTGTAAAAATATCATAAATCCTCATCACCAAAAAACCCTTTCCCTAATCCCCCAAAATATCAAATCCCTAATCTCCAAAAAACCCTAAAACTTTTTCTTGAAAAAATCATCAACCCCCATCCCCCAAAAATTATCAACCCTATACACTAAAAACCATCAACCATCAGCCCCAAAAAATTTAATCCATATTTCCCAAAAAAACCTCAACACTCCAACACAAAAAAATCCTAAACACTCATCCCCAAAAATCAGTTATCCCTCAACCCCAAAAAACTCTAATCCATCTTCCCCCAAAAAATAAAACCCTCTTCCCCAAAATAACCCGAAACAAAAATTCCAAAAAGCTAATCCCTTGGACAAAAAACCCTCATCCTTCAGTTTGAATAAACTCTCAACCAAAATCCCCATAATTCCATCAACCCTAATCCCTACAAAACCGAATACCCTCCTCTGAAAAAAAAAACACTAAATCATGATCCCCAAAAACCATTAAACCCTTATCCCAAAGAAAACATAATCCCTTATCCAAGAAAATCATAAACCCTTAGAATAAAAAAAACCTCAATCTCCCAGCCTTGAACTCCCCTCAACCCACATCCCTAAGAATACATAAACCCTTATCCCCAAAAAACCCGAAACCCCCGGCTCAAAATAACACCTAAAATATCCACCCTAAAAACCCAAAATCCTCTATACAGAAAAACCCTAAACCCACAGCACCAAAAATCACTAAATCCCCAGTTCAAAAAAACCCTAAAACCTCACACCCAAAACCCTATGATCATATCCTAAAATTTCCTAAATCATTAGCCTCAAAAACTCGTAAATCTGCATCCCCAAAAGTAACCTAAACCCTCTAACCCAAAACCACAACACCAAAAAATTAAAGACCCTCACCTCCCCAAAAAAACTCCCTTAAACTAAAAAATCAAACACAAACGTCCCTAAAATACTCTAATCCCTCAAACCCAAAATACCCTAAACCATCAAACCTGAAATTACATGAACCCTCATCCCTAAAAAAACATAAACTCACATCCCCAAATAACCCTAAACCCTCCTCATAGAAATACCTATGGCTTCAGCCCTAATAATCTCAAAACAGTCACCCACAAAACCCCTTAACCCTTTGCCCCAAAAAAACTAAACCCTCTGTCCCAAAAAACACAGAACCCTCAGACCCAAAGGACCTAAATCCCTCATTCCCCACAAAACATTAACCCTTATCCCAAAAAACACTATACACTAAACCCCATGAAACCCTAAACCTGATTACCTAAGAATCCCTGAACCCTCATCCCCCCCAAAAAACCCTTTTCCCTCTTCCTGATATAAAAATATACCTTCATCCCCAAGGAACCCCAAACCCTCATCGAAAAAAACTGTAATCCATAATCCCAAAAACCCTAAATCCGTATCCCTATAAAAAGTATAAACCATTAACCTAAAAGACCATAAAACCTGCTCCCAAAATATCCTCAACTATTAACCCCTCCCAAACCCTCCAACCTCATCCCAACAAAAACCCTCATCCCATATTCCCAATAAAACAAAAACACAACCCCAAACCCCCATAAACCCTGATCCCCAAAATTCCCTCTACCCTTAGTTCTATAAAACCTAAACCCTCAACACAAAATAACTAACACCCACAGCCCCAAAATACCTTAAACCATCATCCGCAAAAAACACTACACACCTTTCCCAAATCAATCACTAAACCCCCATCTGCAAGGAAACCATAAACCCTCTCCTCAATAACCCTAAACACTTAGTCACCCAATACCCTCAACAATCAGAACCATAAAAACCCCAAACCTAATTCCCAATATACCTCAACCCATAGCCGAAAAATATCCACAACCACCATCCCCAGAAACCATAATAACATTGCCCCCAAAAAAACTAAACCCTCAACCACAAAAAACCCTAAACACACATCCACGAAAATACCATATACCATTTACCAAAAAATAACTTAAACCCTAATCACCAAAAAATAGTAAGCCACCATCCCCAAAAAACATTAAACCCTCATCTAAAAAACATTAAACACTTAGGGACCAAAACCCTAATCACTTAGCCCCAAAATAATTCTAAAGACTCATCTCTCTGAAACCCCAAACCATTAGCCTCAAAACCATAATACATCAAAAAAACTCATAGCCCCAAAAAAACAATAATCCACTACCCCAAAAAACCATAAACCCATTGCAAAAAAAACACTAAACCCTCCTTCCAAAAAAACATAAACCATTATATCGAAAATACCCTAAACCCTCTACCCCAAAATACACTAAATGATTGTCCCAAAAAAACTGTAAACTGTATGCCCTGAAAAACCATAAAACCCCATTCCTAGAAATCCCTAACACGTCAGCACCAAAAAAATAACCTTTAACCCCAAAAGAACCCTAAACTCTTATCCATTTAAAATAAATAACCACTTATAAAAAAACCTAAATCCTTGTCCACCAAAACCTTAAACCTTTATCCCCAAAGAACATTAAACCCTAAAATGCATGAAAAAAACCTAACCTATAAAAACACATAATCCCCCAACACCCTATAACATTAAAACCTCATAAAAACCCATAGATCTTATTTCAATAAAAACAATACACCCACTGCCCCAAAAAAACCCTAAACACACATGCATAATAATCATAAACCGTCAGCAATAAAAAATCCTAAAAATCCATCCCCAAGAAAACCTAAACCTTCATATAAAAAAACCATAAACTATCAGCGACAAAAAACTTCGAGAAAATCATCACCGAAAGACCCTAAAACTCATCCTAAAATTCCATGAATCCTAAGACCCAAAAAAACCTAAACCTTTTCCCCTAAAAATAACAAATTACTCAACCCAAAAAACAAAACCCCCTCATCCATAGGAAACCATAAACCATCACCCAGAAAAAATCACTAAACCGCTGTCCCTAGAAAACATTAAAACCTCAACCACAAAAATCCTAAAACCTTCATCCCTAAAAAACCATACCATTGGTCTCAAATGACACTATACCCTCATCCAAAAAGAACACTATAATATATCCCAAATAAACCCAAAAAACATATCCCCAAAAATGAAAATCCCTCCGCCCAAAAAAATCCATAAAACCAAGACATTAAAAACCCTTAACACATAACACTAAAACCCCAAACCATATACCATAAAACCCACAACCCTCAGTCCCAAAAAATCCGAAATCCTCATCCCCCAAAACCCTGAACCCTCATCACAAAAAATCCATATACACTCATCTATAATAAAACCTAAACCCTTATCCCCCAAAAACCCTAAACTCTAATCCCTCAAAACCCACATGCAATAATCCCTAAAAAACACTAATCCCCAATCACCAAAATACCCTAAACCCATAAAAACAATATTACCCAAACTTTCATCCTGAAAAACCCACAACCCACAACACACAACCCCATAAAACCCTAACCCTCATCCCATAAATACATTAAACCATTAGCCTAAAAAAACTAAACCCTTTACCCTAAAAACCATAAACCCATAACCTCAAAAAACCCAAATCCCTAAACAAAAATACACTATAAACTTTCAGGCCCAAATAATTTTAAACCCTCATCATCAAAAAACCCTAAACCCACATCCTTGAAAAAACTAAAGACTAATTCACAATAAAATCCAGTTCCTCCTCCACAAAAACCCTAAAATGTCATCACCCAAAAATATCTATACCCTGAGTCTGAAAAAATTACAATCCATCAGCCCCAAAAAAAATCAAATATCCACCAATAAAAAACCCAAAAACACTGAACAAAAAATAACTAAACACCCAACCACAAAATACTATAATCCCTTAGCCCCAAAAACCCTAAAACCATAGTTCCAATGAACCCTAAACAACTATCCCAAAAAAAACTAAACACTCAACCCAAAACACACTAAACTGTTGATCCCCAAAATCACTAAACCATCACCCCCAAAAACCCCTAAACCCTCACCCCAAAAAACCATAAACCCTCATCCTTATAAAAACCAAATCCCAAATCACAAAAAATAGTAAATACTTAGCCCCAAAAACCATAATCCCCTAGGACCAAAAATCCAAAAAACTAATCCACGTAGATCCATAATCCCTCAACATAAAAAAACCTTAAACATTTAGCCCCTGAAATCCCTAAATCCTTAGAAAAAACAATAAACCCTTGACCCCAAATAAATCATAAACCCTCCTCCCCAAACACTCCTAATACCTCATCATAAAAACCCCTAAACCATCTGCCCAAAAAACCCATAAACCTATATCCCCAAATATCCCGATACCCTACTCACTAAAAAAACATAAACGTTCAGCCCCAAAATATAATAAAAACTTAACCCCAAAATACCCATAACACTAAACCCAAAAAATAAAAGAGCCTTTATTCCAAAAACCCAAGAACCCTAATAAAATTAAAACATGAAATCCTCCGCTTAAAAAACCCCTAATCCTTCAACCCCAAAATACCCTAAACCCTCATCTGGAGAAAAACTAATCATTATTCCCAAGAAAACTGAAAACCTAAACTCTAAAAAACAATAAACCATTAGACCCACATAACCATAAAACCTCACCCCCAAAAAACCCTAAATCATCATAACCAAAAAACATTAACCTATACCTCAAAAAACACTACACCATTATCCCCCAAAACACAAATCCCTCAGCTGGGAAATACCCCAAAACCTCAACCCTAGACCCTAAACATCAAAACCCTCTAATTGATCATCCTGTGAAATTCAAAAACCATCATCCCAAAACAAATAATAAACTCCTTTCCATAAAAAACCATAACCCTTCAGCCCCAGAACCCCTCAAGCCTCACACTAGAAAAACACAAAACACTAAGCCTCAAATAATCTGCATCCCTCTCCTCCAGTAAATCATCAACCCTTAACCCTAAAAATCCTTTAATCCACATCCACAAAAAAAACTTACATCCCTACAAAACCTCAACCAATAGTCCCAAAAATCATAAACTAACAACCCAAAAAAACCTTTCACCCTCAGACCTTGGAAACCCTAAAACCACAACCCAGAAATACATTAAACCCTTATACCCAAAAAAACCCTAAACCATTTTCCCTAATAAACTATCAACATGCACGTCCAAAAAAACATCATCCCTCATCACCAAAATACTCTCAACCCTAAGACATAAAAAATTCTCAACCCTCATCCCCAATAAACCATATAATCTAATTCACAAAAACTCTAAACTCTCATTATGAAGAATCCATATTCCTTCAGCACTAAAAACCCCTAACGCCTCATCACCCAGAAAACCAAAACCCTCAGCCCCCCAAAACCTGAAACCATAATCCCCAAATTACCCTATCCCACATAACCAAAATAAATCTAATCTGAAACCCAAAAACCACTACATACCTAGAACAAAAAATACCATAACCCCTACACCCAAAAACAATCAACCCTAATTCTTATAAAATTTTAATTTATCAGCCATAAAACCCTAATCCCTCCACCCAAAAAAATACCAAAACCCACATCCCCAAAAAACACTAATCCCTCATCCCCCAAAAACCCTAATCCCTCTACCCCAATAGTCATAAACAGTCATCCTAGAAAACCTAAACCCTCATCCAAAAAAAAATAATATCACAGCACTGAAAAAACATAAACCATCATTCCCAAGAAACTCTAAACCCTCATCAACAAAAAAACCCTATACCCTCGGCCTTGTATACCACTCATACATCATCCCAAAAATACCATTAAACCTCAGCCACAAAAATACTCAACACTCCACAACCAAAAACCCTCAACCCTGAGCCCCACCAAACCCAAAAACTTCAGCACAAAAAATCACTTTTCCCTTACCCCACAAAACCCCTCAACCATTAATGATTAAAATCTGTAAATACTCATCCCAAAAATACACTAAACCTTCTTCCCAAAAACCACTAAATACTCTTCCCAAAAAACCCTAAACCCTCAACCACAAAAAATACACACACTCAGCTCGAAAATACCCTTAACCTAGTTCCTTGAAAAACCCTCAACCCTATGTGCTAAAATATCCTCATCCCCGATCACCAAGAAATCCTCAATCCTAATCCACAAAAACCCCTCAATCTTCAGCACAAAAAGAATCTAGACCACTATCCCCCAAAAACAATAAACCCTCATCCCGAAAAAACCCAAAACCCTTAGCCCTAAAAAACCATAACCCCTTATGCCCCAAAAAACCTAAAACCCTAATCCCAAAAACCTTCATCTCCCCAAAAACCTAAACCCTCCTCCCCAAAAAACAAAAAACCCTCAAACCTAAAAAATAATTAAACCCTCAACCCCAAATTCCCTAAATGCATAGCCCGAAACATCGATAAAGAGTCCACCAAAAACCTGAAAACCATCATACATAAAAACTGATGAAAATTTAGTTATTTGTGATGGGTCATTTGAAAAGATATTTTTTCACCAATGACCCATTATAGAAAATATCATTGCAATTTGTTTACAACTGTTATTTGAAAATCTTACCATGACTAGCCCATTGCAAGTACATATTTGTGATAGGTCTGTCACAAAAAAAGCATTAAAATCATAATAACATTATTATTTATAAAATTTAATAAATTAATATTACTAACAATAAAATAATAATAATTACTAATAAATATAATACAAAAACAACAATAAAATAATAATATTAATAAATAAAAAATATATTATAAATAATAATATTAATAAAAAATAATATTGATATTAATAATATTAATAATATTAAAAATAATAGTAATAATATTAATGATAATAATAATAAAATTATCTTAATAATAATAACACTAATAATAATAATAATAAATAAATAAAAACATATAAAATAATAAAAACCTCAATATTCAAAAAAATATAATAATATAATAAAAAAATAATAATACAAATTATAATAAAATTAAATATAAAATAAAATAAAATAATATATAAATAATAAAATATGTAAAATAATTAAAAAATTAATTAAATAACAAAGTTCTATCATAATAAATAATAGAAAACACAATATTCGCAAAAATATAGAAAACACACTATGTAGAAATGTAAATATATAATATTTAAAAAAATACATTCAAATTCATTGTCATCAAATGTAAATACATCACTAGGGTGTCATTTGGATGAGTTAGAGGAGCTGTGGGGTGGTGGTGGGAACCCTATCCCTAAACGTTGAGTTAGAAGATGCATGTACTCTATCACCTGCTCGTGTTGCTGCTTCTGCCATCGATGCATCTCTTCCTCCTCCAGCTACTGCAACTATTAACAGAGCTCTTTATTCTCCCAATGGATACTCTCTATAAGCTCACCCCGAGCTTGTAGAAACTCCTTATAATGAGATGTGGATGATGATTACTCTCCACGAGCTCCTCTGGAGTTGCATGTCGACGTCGCAGGGGTCCAACAATAACTCCCAGGCATTAATTATGAGATTATGCCAACAACTCGGCCTTTCTCAAAGGCATACTTGGACACTTGCATCAATGTTGCCTCAAAAGACTCTCAGTCTGCATTTGATACGTCTCATCCTCATATGAATCCATCAATTTCAATTTAAAATTAATTTAGTTAAAATATTAATTGCAGAAAATTTTTAAAGTTGGAAAAGTAATTACACTGAATAAAATCTGACGGTAGTTATCTCCTCAAATATCTATAGTGAACAGATCATTGTACATCCTCCTATAATTATCAATCTATGTAAATTGGGTTGTTTGAAATCCAATATGAATATAATATTAATCGTTTACATTTAATGTTATATATATTAATTAAAAAAGTACATACCATATATTCCCTACGTATAATGAGTGTACGACTACAAGCTCGATGTGTCACTTCCTTTCCCCCCTAGTTTCTTGACTAACTGATGATACTGTTTCAAAATTACCACCCATTCTATGTGAACATAATCCTTCCCAATCCTGAGATGAAATGTAATCTAGTTAGTTGGTAAATCAAGACTCATAAAAATATATTACTTCTACTTTCATAATTTCTTTCCTCCTCAAATTGTGAAAAACAAAATGACAATGATCATGTATAAACCCCTCCCATGCATCCCTGATAGCGTCACACAAGCTCTAATGGAAGGAATACCATAAAACCTAAAAATAATTAATAATATCAAATAATTAATTAAATATATTTCAAAATAAATATTATTTATTTACATACCAGCCAATAATTGGACATGTGGTGCTGAATATCAAAAGGAATCTGATCCCATGTGACCCATGCTCTAGAAAAATAATGTTTCCATACCCATGTCCAATATCTATTTTCCAAAATCTGTGAAGAAAAAATCAATTAATGAAATAGTTAGTATAAAACTAAATTAATGATAATTAAGGAAAATTAACTGAAATACACATGTAATCAACCCTCTGAATGTGTGGATCGAATCCAATAAGTGGAGATAATTTGGGGATAGGGCCAAGAATCATCAATTGTGCAAGACCACACCCCCTCTAGTTACTCCATAAAACGTTAGTAGTATGAGGGGCATATGATCCAACATCCCACTATTCATCAGGTAGACCACCCTCATCGAACCCACGAAACAGATCTCAGTCCATCTGAAGAACAAAGTAATTGTTGTTAGTAAATAGTTAAAATAAACCATTATTTATAGATTTATATTATATATGAATATAACAAACATTTAACTATTTATTTCATCATGTTCATCCTCATATTCATATCTGGAAGTTTTAGTATCTTCATATTCCTCCTCAGCATCATCATTTTTTATATGAGTTTCAGTTTCTTAGTCTCTTGTCATTTGAAACTCATTTGTTACATCATTAACATCATCATAACCATCAACACTTAACTGTGGGGTGTCATCATAGATATTCAGGATTCTTTTTTAAAAGGATGTATTTGGGGGTAGTCTCTTGGAATTGTTCAATTCCTTTCACTGAATTGGAACCACATTCACTTTCAATAAACTTTTTTTCCTGAGATTTATTTTTTATTATGCACCACCAATCACCCAACTCTCTTGAAATAGCATAGTAATTTTTATAATTTTGATGTGCCTCATGAGAAAATAAAAATGGTTTATTTACTACAAGAAGGATTTTATTTTTAATATCAATGATTCCATGTCATGGATGTACACAGAAGACTCTCTTAGTATCCAACCACTAATATTTAAACATCATTATGTAATTTTATCCCAAATAACACAGTTCAATAATTTCATCAATCATGTATTAAAAGACAAATTCAATTTCTCTATGATGGTATCAACTAAAGAAAACACCATTATTCATTTTATTATTCCCCATATTCATTTGTATGAAATCAAAAACCATTAATCCCTTATGCATTATATGATTTTACAATTTTGAATAGTGGTTTACTCAATACAGAAAACTGGTTATCAGTTTTATCAACATGTTTAGAAATATGAAAATATTTAAAACAATTATCAATATAAAAAATAATAAATTAAATATATATGTTAAAACATAAATAATTTCTGAATCCATTATGAAAAATTATTTTGTGGACATTCTTCAAGAGAAGCTACTGTAATTTTTGAATGATGGTTCATGATATGATTATCGTATAACGTAAAATTAAAATAATATTAATTTATTATAAAAAATATTATAGTATACGTGATAGGATCAATAACTATAAAAATAGATTATTTCATCATTTCTTCATCAAAAGTTCCCTCATTATGTCCCATGTGGTTTTGTTTTGAGGGATATTCAGATTGAAAGTAATGAGAGCTTAAAAAAGAAATTTCCTCCATTAAAAAATCATCAATATTTTATCCTTCAACTGATGATTTGTTATGTACATTTTTCTTTAATCTATGTATATATCTCTCAAATGCGTACATCTATTATAACTGTACCGGACCTCCATATTTTATCTCATGTGGAAAATGTAACATCAAATGTTACATTATTTCAAAGAATGTAAGTTGGAGGATTTTTTCCTATTTATATAATACTAAAACAACATCTTATTATGATCTACATAGTGAATCATTGTACGTCTTCACAACACAAATGAAACGAAAAAAATATGATATGTCTATAAGTTCATCCCAAATCATATAATTGAACATTCTTCTAAATCCAACCAATTGAAGACTTTCTATTATAACACAATAGTCATGACTTTTTAATATAGTAATATGATCATTTCTGACACATCTCCCCAAATTGAAATCATAACCATCTGGAAGTCTAAAACATATTATACACCAGAAAAATAATAATAGACTTACTTTGGAAAGTGTATATGCGGCTTTTGGCTTCATTAACTTCTATAGAATAACATTTTCAAACAGTTCATGTTCTTGTCGCCTGCGAATTTGGACAGGATCTATTCATTCCTTTACCATAGCATTGATCTTACCTGGGGTATCAAACTCTTTATAAACTATATTATCAAAATATTTATTCTCAATATGCATGACATCCAACATTTGATGGACCAGCATATCATACCAATATCGTAGATTGTAAAAATGATCTGTTTTATCCATCTTTGTTGTTTCATGATGACATCAATTTTCGGTTGGTTTATAGTTGGTACAAATGTAATGGGAGGTAGTGAAGAGGTAAAATGTTTTAACTCCACACCTAAGATTACTATTGGTGGTTCATCACTTTCAATTTCTTGTTTTTTTGAAATGATATTTGTTCCTCTAAAAAGGATGATCGATTGTATGGAATCTATGATGATAGTAAAAGAAACATTGTTTTCTTCCATTGATTACTATAAATTATTGTTTGACACTCATACTGTATGAATATGATTTTAGACAATGTGTACCCTAGCTAGATAAAATTCCATATTTTGGGAAGTCAATAATTGCCCACATCAATGCAGCTTTCAGTAGAATTTTTTTTCCAGCAACATCATATGTACTGACACCATTACTCCACAAGAATTTAACTCCTCAATCAATTGTTTCAATATAACATCAATTTTATTTTTCGATTTTCCAGAAATTAATAACTTCAAAAACATAAATTGATCCTTAATCAACACCGAAGGATAAGAATTTTGTGGAGTTATAATGATAGACCACCGTGAATATTAACTACCCTAAGAACCTACTGGACCGAAATTGCTAGTATAAATACCTAATACCATGTATTAGGCTTATGAAGATAAATATGGATGTTCATGGTGAAAATATTCCATTTAATCCCCCTCAGAGGGATAATTTAATATTTTTCAATTTGAAATTTTGATTTTGTGCCATGACATAAATTTTGATATGTTCTGAGATATAAATAAGCACTATATTATGGGGGTAAGTTAGAAATACCTCAACTGTCTTACAGGAATAAATCTAGAAATCCCTAGTTGAGCATCTCTATTAATCAATTTTCCCCATGTGGGATAACTATCAGATGAACCATTTTAACCATAATATAATATGGAATCATATGAACATGCTGGAATCTTCTAATAACCAATACTCATATTACAAACCTTCCTTTTCCTCTCATATATAATTCTAGTAAACACATTTCCTTCAGGTAATAATGTTTTAACCAAAGAGAATATCTGATAAAAATGATATTTGATATTCCATTATCTGATTTAATATCCATAAATTTTGCAATTACTTCAAATTTTCATATCCTGTAAATATGATATAATGAATCCTCAGCAGACCTAAATAACTTATAAAATTGAGATGGTTCCCAATAAAGAGTCAAATCAATATCATATTGATTTTTATTTTCTTGAAAAGACGGACCTACCACATCATTTACTAAATTTTGAAACCTTGATGGACCAGGAATCAAATTATTAGTATCTTCTTGAGAACATCATTCACCATGTTGAGACCAAAATACAAAATTTGTTTGAAAAACAAAACGCAATAGATGACCCCCCAACATTATCAACTTTTTGAAATGTCCTCAAACCACATTTTTTTACATGGACAATTAATTTTCCCTTCTGAAACATGTTTTCTTTTTGATGATAGAAATAATAAGAATGTTTCAACACCCTAAACATATACTGAATTTATAACAGAAATTTTTGGATTCCATTCAATATTTATCCAAACATGATTATAAAATAATGACTATTGTTAACTTCCTTGTTCCATATTTCACTAAAAAATAAAAAATAAATAGTTTTTATGAATAATTTGATATAAGAAAAACAATTTTTCCAAAATGTAAAAACAAATTCAATTATTTCTAATTACCACTAATTACCTCTATTTATTACTAATTACCACTAATTACAGTTATTAACTATTATTTATTACTATTTATTACTATTTATTAATATATATAAGTAAAAATTACTAATTACTACTAATTAGTCCTAATTACATTTAAATATTTCTAATTACTATTAATTAGTTATTATATCAAATTAAACCAAATTATAAATAATTATTACTATTTATTATTAATTACCACTAATTTTTACAATTAATTAATATTTATTTCTATTTATTACCAATTGTTTCTAATTACTGGTAATTGCTACTAATTATTCCTAATTATTTATAACTACTACTAATTAGTGATAATTTGTTTTTATTACTATATATTACTAACTGTTTCTATTTATTAGTATTAATTACTATTTATTACTAATTATACATTTTTATTACTAATTATGAGTATTTATTATTAATTATACCTATTTATTACTAATTATTACAAATTATACATAATTTTATGCAATTATTTCTAATTATACCTATTTATTACTTATTATTACAAATTACACCTATTTATTACTAATTCTGACCAATTATAACTACTTATTACTAATTATTACTAACTATACCTATTTATTACTCAACATTTCTAATTATACATAATTATTACTAATTATTACTAATTATACCGATTTATTTCTAATTATTACATATTATTACTAATTATACCTATTTATTAGTAATTATATCTAATTATACCAATTTACTACTAATTAGTACTATTTATATCTATTTATTACTATTTAGTACTAATTATTCTTATTTATTACTAATTATTACTAATTATACCTATTTATATCTAATTATTACTAATTATTACTAATTATTACTAATAATTATTAAATATATATATTTATTGGTTATTATTAATAAATATACCTATTTACTGCTAATTATTACAAATTAGTAAAAATTATACCTATTTATCACTAAATATTATAAATTATACCTATTTATTACAAATTATTACTAATTATACATATTTATTACTAATTATTACTAATTATACATATTTATCACTAATTATTGCTAATTATACATATTTATTAATATTTAATAATAATTAGTACTAATTAATACTAACAATTACTCATTAGTACTATTTATACCTATTTGTCACTACTTATTAAAAGTGTTACTAATTATACAAAATTATTACTAATTATACCTAATTCTCACTAATTATACCTAATTATTACTAATTATTCCAAATTATTACCAATTATTACTAATTGTGCCTAATTATTAATAATTATTTCTAGTTATTACAAATTTTAACAAATTATTACTAATTATAACTAATTATAACTATTTATTAATAATTATTACTAATTATACCTATTTATTACAAATTATTACAAATTATACCTATTTATTACTAAATATTACTAATTATTAATAATTATGCCTATTTATTACTAATTATTACAAATTGTACATATTTGTTACCAATTTTTTACTAATTATACCTAATTATAACTATTTGTTACCAATTGTAAATATTTATTACTAATTATTACTAATTATACATAATTATTACTAATTATTACTAATTATTACTGATTATTGGAACTTATTACTAATTATACCTATTAATTACTAATTATTACTAAATTACCTATTTATTACTAATTATTACTAATTATACCTATCTATTACTAATTATTAGTAATTATTACTAATCATTACTAATTATACACATTAATTATTAATAATTACTAATTGCACCTAATTATTACTAATTATTACTTATTATTAATATTTTCTCTAATTATTACTAATTATACCTATTTAATACTATTTATTACTATTTATTACTAATTATACCTATTTATTGATATTTAGTACTAATTATTACAAATTATTACTAATTATTTCAAATGTGTTCCATGGGATTTGGCCCAGTTGGCCATGAAACATTACTCAGTTAGTGGTTGGAAATCTAGGCATGTTTGGCACTTTTTGATAGTGTGTTATCTTATGAGTGTTGTGAAATCTCATTTGGATCTATCATAAGCATTGTTTGTTTTAACATGATTTAAAAAGAGCATTGGAATGTTTTGTTAAATGCTTGGTTTAAGGGCCCATTTGGCTATCCTTGTATAAAATAATGTTTATTGTTGTGTTGGAAATCTATCCTAGTTTTTCTGGTAAATGTTTGATTGTTGTGAACCAAAAGGCCCAGATGGAATTTGAAAATCTCTATATAAAAAGGGTTTTATATGTGGGATTTGAATAAGGCCAGTTTGGAATCTTTGAAATAGTATGTTTGGAAACCCCTTTTGGTTAGGTCTTTTTCCTCGAATTATGGTCATAATATGGGAGGGACCTCAGGATGGGTCCTCTTTCATATTGCATTTTCTCTAAGGCGTTAGACTAATCATGAGGATGCTAGGGTGGGGATGGACTATGTGGTGTACTTTGTTATTTGTATATATATATGGCATATTGATTGAATGTGTGGCACACCTTTTTTTTAATATAGAATGGAAACTTAGAATAACAAGGGGTTACTGAGAACGATTGCTGCACTGGAAGTTCACGTACTGTCCAGTGGCCCATAATAGGTGTATATTTGGGATTATTTCTATGGGATTGGGCCCCTCGACCAGACCTGAGAAAGGGTGGCCAGGTGTTATTGCATATGATTTTTTCAAGTGTGGAATGCTACTAGGGATGGAGATGCAGGTATTAGTATGTTCTCGTCTTCCTCAGAGATCTTATGTTTTCTGTGATCCTTTGATATGAGCACTAATAATACCATTTCCCTTGCCGTGTGTTTACAATCATACCCTTCAAAATGGTATTGCTATTTCTTAGAAAAACTTTTTATGAATGGTTTTTTAATAATCATTTCAAAGTATTTTTTTTCTGAATGTTTGTGTATGCCCCTCTTTATTTAGTTTCCCTATTTTGGAATTATAAGGGAAATGGAATTGGGATTGTTATTTTTCAAAATTCATTGTATATGTTAAAATCTTATTTTGTTTATAAATGTATCTAAAACTTGTATTATTGGCCTGTTTTGGAATTTGAACATGTATGGATTCTGTGGTTCACTATTGGCATCCCTATTGAGAATTTTTTTATGCTGATGCCTTTTTTATCACATTAGTTGCAGGTTTTGTTTGATTGATTTTCATGGCTGATTTTCTCATTATTGGAGAAAATTCAACCATTGGATTGGAGGTGACCTGGAAGGTCATGTGCATGTATGTTGAGCTCTTTTGTTTATTTCATTTCCTCTTTTGGGGTTACATTTTATTATTCTATTTATTCCTGTTTATCTATTTGTCTTTTATTGGAAAAATATTTCCTAGCAATTAGTGTTTAATTCTCACCATTGGGTTCCACCCTGTGGGGATCGGGAACGCCCCTTAGGACATGTTGCAGACCGAATTGGGTGATCGGTTCAGGGTCAACCCTGGTTGGTTCATGATAAAATGGTATCAAATAAGTCCCTTGTTATTTGGGGGTGTCCGGATTAACGATATTAGGATTGTCATGACTCGAGAGGTAGGTACGGGAAGGACGTCGTGAACCCTCTCTCATTTCGAACATTGAGTCGCAAGGGGTAGTTCGAGAATTGAGTCATTATCTCATTCATGATTGTTTTAGATTGTGGGATGATAAGAGAGGTGAGTTGATGTTAAATCGTGATTTCAGATCGAGTAGTGACCTATGTGGAATAAAGTACATTGTTTAAGTTCCACCTAGTTGATGATGCTTTCTTGGGGCATGAGCCACTTCCATGTCACCTGGTTAAGCATGACTACTAGTCCCTCACTTTGTTTATTTGATCCAAGTTGGGTGTTGTCTTGGTTCTAGTTGGTATAAGTGCACCTTTGAAAATAAAGGGCTTTTGAAATGAGAATGATTTCTATTTAAATGAAATTAAATTCGTGAAATGTGTTTTAAAACTGAAACCACTTGGTCTAAAAATATGGTGTTTGCTTGGAATTAGTAAAGGAACGGTTTGGGTGTAACCTTTGGTACTCATTATGAACGTTTTAACTTGTGAGGGGATGCATGGGAAGTGCTTGTTGGTGAGTATGGATGAAGGTGGATGAAGACAAGTGAAACGGTTAATGGGATTACTGAGGCGTGTACTATGAATTAAAGTCTTGACAATATTTTTTGAGAATGATTTTAAAAAGGGGAAATGATTTTGGAAATTCAATTTGGTTTGAAAAGTGGGTTTCATATTTGGATAGCTATTCTGAAAGATGGAGGTTTTGAAATCTAAAATGAAGAGGGTCTTTTTAGAAGGCATTTTTGGGGATGTGTTTGTATTTTTTTGGTTTTTTGAGCTGATTGTTTTTGGTTGAAGGCACCTTCATTGATGTTTCATCATATTGATATTGGTTTTGCCTTGGTGTTTTATATGTGGATCAGAAAAAGCTTCCCAAGGATTCAGATAAGTCATGTCTAGTTTTTTGTCCTTCTTGGACGTTTCTTTTCATTCATAGTGGTCATGGTCCATTAGAGGATGTAGAGTGGCTTGAAGTGGTCAAGCACATATTTAGGGTATTGGGAACTCCCGAACCTATCAGAGTGCGTGATGTTTTGGGTCTGTTTAAAGGTCCAACTCTAGGAAAATGGGAGTTGTTATCCATTCCACCAATGCATGTTGGGATGATGTGGGATGACTTTAAATATGTATTTGTCTGACGGTTTATACCTAAAGAGGTGAAGATGATGAAAATGGAAGAGCTAATGCTCATTCAACAAGGCCAGTGGATGGTGAAATCATATGTTGGCCATTTCAAGGAACTACTGTCCTTTCCTCTGGAGGTAGAATCAAATGATTTGATAGAGAATCCCCTCATCATTAGGGTGTATTCATCCAGATATCGAGGAGTGGTCCTTCTTTCTAAGAACCATTGTTTAGAGAATCGGGTGGATGAGGTGTTACTAATTTATTTGGTCTCAGAACTCGTGAAGGTTCTTCATCCGGCGAGCAAGTTTTATTGGAGAGGTATATTCTTAAAGATTCATCTATAGTGGTTCTGGATTCAACTTCATTGGACCGTTTAGTGGTATGCCATCTATGTGGCCAGTTCAGTCATTAGAAGCCCTCATGTCACATCCCTATGAAGATGTGCTATCATTGCGGTTGTCTGGGTCACATGGAAATTTTTTGCAGGTAGAGTCACCTGAAGAAGTTCCTGTGACTGGAGAATTTCCAATGCATGAATGTGAGGAAAGAGATTCTTCAGACATCAGAGCTCTAGCCATAGGTCTTGGGGTGAAGCTAGCGCTTTTTGGAGTTTCTGGGTGTGTGATGCCTCGGTTTAGGTTTTGAGGTACATTTTGGTAGTAGAACATTTAAAGTCTTTCCATTCTTGTTTTTCTAATATTAATGTTTTGACATTGTTGTATGTTGTTTTTTTCCTAATGTTATGATCACCTCATTCTATTATAATCCGATTAGTCCTAGTTGTGTGGATGTGGTTTTCTTATTGTGTTTTTCATAAACGTGTGCTTGGCCCTTGTACGGGTTGATCTTTGATTAGCTATGTTCATTTGGTGACGCAAGTGCCTACAAAAGGATTGATGTTTGTAGGTATGCTCGGGTTAACCACACATGTTAGGTTCGTCTCAGAGTTTTTTCTCTAGTGTTGGGGGATTTTTTTTCTGTCGAGAGGTCCATGTTTCAACTAAGGTGTGGTATTCGTATGCTATATAAGTTAGTTTGGATCAGTTTGGAGTTTTATTGGTGAACCCCCTTCCCAGGATGATGTGTTTGGGTGTTAAATTTAAACAATATTTGACTTTTAGTGGTGGCGTGAAACCTCTTGTGTTCTTATGTTTTATTGTGTGGGGGTTTCTTTCAGATTTAATTGGGCATGGATACTTGTTTTGTATGTTGTTCACCTGGGTGACATTCTGTTAGAAAAAAGTGTCTATGGTGTGGAGAATTGTCACACCCTGACTTTGGTGTTTATTTTTTACTTTTTTATTTTATGGCACTGGGCTCTCACGCCAAGGTCAAGGATGGGTAACGGTTTATAATTATTGTCGTTTAATAATTCCAGTGGGTTTCAATCCCATGCGTGGTCATCGCACAGTGGGCGGTAGTAGTGTGGTTAGCCCAGGTGCCACTGCAGATGTCTAACGATAAAAATAAATACTGTTTTTTGTAGATAAAATGAGTTTAATGTTTAAATGTTAATAATAATAATAAGTATGTTGTATAGATAATAATATTGTTATTATTAAGTATTATAAATAATATTTTTAATATTTGTAATTATTTTTTGTTAATATAATTATTAATTATTATTATTATTATTATTATTGTCGATATTATTAGTATTAGTATTATTATTATTGTATTTTTATTTAATATTAATAATAATATTATTATTATATGGAGACAATAAGAATCCCGAAGTCTATCCTACACCCCTACCTCGGCTTGACCCCTCTTTCCACCATAACTTTCTACACACAACACCACCCTCGCCTCGACTCCTTCTGCGATGCCGGCAGCCAACTCCGCCTCTCACCCCTACATATCCCCGCTGCACCTAGGCACATGCCCTCGCCTAGTCTCTTTCCCCTTTCCCGCACCCATCGTCACCCTGGCTCCCAACCACCGACCACACCTCGCACCCCAGCGTACAAAGTCACCCCCACCCCACCTTAACCATGCATCCTCTAGCCACACTTTACATGGCCTCCTGCCACTCCAGACTCCTACCTCTGGCCTCCTGCACCTCCAGCCAGGACTTGCTCTAGCGACCCGCTGCCCTGAACCCCCATACGTTCCCTATTTTCCAATAGGCCGAACCCCCCCTTACAAGTACTATTTTTGGTGGTCTTCCAGCACAAACTCAAACCTCCTTCATATCACCTCCACCTCCCCTCCAACACAGAGACTCATCCCTTCTGGTCTGTGCTCCGTCTGTAGGGCATTGTTCCTCATTCTATTGAGGTTTTTTCATGTACTCTTTTTCATTGAGGTAGTTTAATCCCTGACATTCATTTACTTTTCATTTCCTTTAATGCATGATGTATATTTAAATTTATAACCTTGTATCACAACTATAAGATACTCCTATATAGCTTTTTTTTGTTCATTAATGTTGTTTTTTGTTGTTAAAATTAGTGGTTTACATGACTATATGTGTATTACCATGCGTTTTTCCACAGTGGGTGACTGGTATAATGTTTGTTGAACCTTTTTTGGGAAAATAGTTTGGTTGTTTGTGGATTTCCCATTAGAAATGTTTTATTAAATGGATTTGGATCATAATTTGGAAGTTTTTATATGTGTAATACCAAGAGATTTATATTATAGTGGTTTGAAAGATGACTTGAAAAGAGAACCTTGGGATTTTAACATGTGTTATGATTTTAAATGGGTTAAATGGATGGAAATGTGTTTCAAATGATTTATTTGGGTTTAGAATGTTCCATTGGATGAATACACAACCATGGGTGAATTAGGTGAACACATGGATGAGGATTCAAGAGAAGATGACACTCTAGAGACAATATCCCATATGAGTACCTCTTCTACACTATATTTTTTTCTTAAAATGTTTTTCTATTTTACTAAATTGCGGAAGTGGTGCTCCTTGTGTTTCAAAAATGATTTCAAATGTGTTCCGCATGGTTTGGCCTAGTTGTCCTTGAAAAATGTTTTAGTGAATTGTTGGAAACTATGGTCCTTTTGGCACTTGGCGAAATTGTTTTATCTTATGAGTATTGTGAAAACCCGTTTAGCACTTTCTTAAGTGTTGTTCGTTTTAACTTGATTTAAAATGATCTTGTGAATTTTTTGTAAAATGCTTGGTGTAAGGGAATGTTTGGCCATGAACGTATAAAATAATGTTTATTATTGTGTTGGAAATCTATCAAAGGGTTTTTGGTAAATTTTTTATTATTGATAAGATAAAGGATCTGTTGTAATTTTAAAATGGAAAATTAAAAAGGGTTTTTTGTGTGGAATTTTAGTAAGTCGTGTTTGGAATCTTTGAAACAGTATGTTCAAAACCCCCTCTTTGGATAGGTATCTTTACTCAGCTAATGGTCACGAGATTGGAGGAACCTCAGGATGGGTCCTCCTTCAAATTATACTTATTTTAAGGCATAAGACTAATCTTGAGGGGGATGTGGTGGTGCTGGATTGTGTAGTGTGCTTGGTTATATATATATGGCTTGTTTCTTGAATGTGTGGTACAACTCTTTGTGAACATAGCACAAAAAACTAGCAAATCAAGGTGGTTACTGATAATTATTGCTACACTGGATGTTCATGTACTCTTTAGTGTCCCATAGTATGTGGATATTTGGGATTATTGTTATGGGATTGGGCCCCTCGACCTGACCTGAGAAAGGGTGGTCAGGTATTAGGGAATTTAATTCTGTCATGTGTCCATGCTACCGGGGATGGAGTCCCATGTGGTAGTATGTTCTATTCTTCCTCCGAGTTCATAGGTTTTCTATGATCAATTGATACGAGCACTATCAGTACTATTTCCCTTGATGTGTGTGTATAATCATACCCTTGAACTTGGTTTTTGTGTTTCTTGAAAAAATGTTGCATGAATGGTTGGTTATAAAATGGATTTCATTGTAGCTATTTTGGAAACGTTTGTGTGCCCCCCTATTTATTTATTTTCCATGTTTTTGAATTATAAGGGAAATGGAATTGTGATTTTTAGTTTAGAAATTTCATTTTATATGTGAAAACATTTTTTTATAATTTTAGTTCAAACTTGTATAATTTGTCTGTTTTGGAATTAGAAAATACATGAATTCCGTGGTTCACTTTTTCCATCCCTATTTGGAAAATTTTTTATGCTCATGCATTTTTATCACTATAGTTGATGGTTTCCATTGCTCATATTTTCTTTTCTATGCATCTCATTATTGGAGAAAGGTCGGCCTTTGGTTGGGAGGTGACCTGGAAGGTCACGTGGTGGTATGTTGAGCTTTTCTCTTTATTTATTTTTCACTGATAGAGTTTATTTTTATTATTATATTTATTCTTGTTTATATAATTATATATTATAGGCCAAATCATTGCCATGGATTGAATTTTGATGCCTGAAAATAGATGCCAGCCCATGGGGATCGGGAACGCCCCTCGACCTATGTCGTGGACTGGCTCGGGTGACCAGTTCAGGGTCTACCCATGTTGGACTGTGACACCCTTTCCCCAAAAAACCCTCAACCCACTATCCTCATCAACAAATAAATCCTCTCCCTCAGCCCTAAAAAAAACCCAAACCTCATCCCCAGAAATATTCAACCCCTATTACCAAGAAACCCACAAGGCATAGCCACAGGGAACCCAAAACCCTCAACCCCAAATATACTAAATGATTATCCATAAAAAATCATAAATCACCAGTTTCCCAAAAATACTCTATACATATAGCCCTAATAATTAATAAACCATCAGCCCAAAAAATCCTTAAAACCTCAGCCTAAAAATTCCCTAAACCCTTATCTCATAAAACAATAAAATTACATCCAAAAAACCCCTAAAACCCATCCCCAAAAGCCCCTAATCCCTCAATCCCATAAAGTCCTAATCCCTTATCCCCAAAAACCAAAAACCATTCGCCCCAAAAAATACTGAACTCCCATCCCCAAAAAACCCTAAACCCCTACTCAAAAAAACAATAAACCCTAATCCCCCATAACCAAAAATCAATAAACCCTCAACCCTAAAAAAACCAAAACCCTCAACCACTAACAAACAAAAACCCTATACCCTTGAAAACCATAAACCCTACTACCCAAAAAACCATATACCATGTACCAAAAAAACTAAAACCCTCTCCCCCAAAACACTAAACACTAAACCTTAAAAAGAATAATAAACCCTCATCTCTAGAAAACACTAAACCCCTAGCCGCAAAAAAATCCATGACGATCAACAACAACAAATCATTGAACCTCATCTCTAATAAATCCTAAACCCTAACCAAAAAAGCCCCAAAACCCTCATCCCAAAAATAACCCTAAATAGTCAACTAAAAAATACATGTATCATTTTACCAAAATAACCTACACCCTCATCCCCCCAAAAAAACCAAATCATGAGCCAAAAAAACACTAATCCATCATCCTCGAAAAACCTTCAAACCCATGCGATAAAAACCATCAAACCTTTACCAAAAAAATCATCCCTCATCCCCAAAAAACACTAATCCCTTAGCCACAAATTTCCCTGAACACATATCCTAACAAAAACATCAACCATTGATCATAAAAAATCCCTACCCTCACCCCAAATATCCCTCAGACATCATCCTTAACGAAACATAACAATTATCCCCAAGAAACCCTCAACCCTTAGCTCCAAAAAACATAAACATTCATAAAAAACCCAAAATCATGAGGCCTAAAATCCCTATACCCTCAACCCAAAAAAACCAAAATCATCTCTCCCAAAAACCCTAAAACGTTATCCAAATAAAAACCTATTCCCTATGAACAAGAAAATTTAAGAACCTCTTCCCCAAAACCACCAAACCATCCTTACCAAAAAATTATAAAACCATAGTCCAAAAAATTATAATCCCTTATCTTGAAATAACCATAAACCCTTATACCTAGAAACCCCTAAATTATCATCCCAAAAGGACCCAAAACCCTCAACTCCAGAAAACTATAAACCCCCAACCACAAAAAACCCTAAACCATGAACCCAAAAAACACAAAAAACATTTCCCCAAAAAAACCCTAAACACTTTCCTAAAAAATCTTAAACCTTAATCCATAAAAAAACTATCAACCGAGAACCCAAAACATCCCTAAACCATCCTATAATGAAACCCTAATCCATGAGCTGATGAAAAAAGAAATCCCTAAGCCCCCCCAAAACCCTCAACCCATATCCCAAAAATCCACAAAATCTTCATCCCCAATAAACACTTATCATACATCCCTATAGTTTCAAAATCAATCATCACTAAAAATAACCCTCTAACCACATCCCCCATCACCCCTAAACCCTCATCCACAAAAAACCCTAAACCATCAATTCCAAAAAACTGTCATCCCCAAAAAAATAAAAAACCCTCATCCATTAAAAAACTCAGCACATGGTCTCAAACCCTTGATCACTTAGTTAAAAAAAACCCTCAACCCTAAACCCCCATCACCAAAACCCCCTAAACACAAAACCCTTTAAAATAATAAACCCAAATCCCAAAAAAACTAAACCATCATCCCTAAAACTTAACAAACCCCAATCCCCAAAAAACCTTCAACTATTCGACAATATATCCTTAAACCTTCATCCCATAAAACCCTCAACCTCCAGCCCCAAAAAATACTTAATCACCTGCCTACAAAAACTTCCAACCCAACACCCCATAAATCCAGTAATCCTTCTCATCAAAAACCACTCAACTATCATCCCCAAAAAACCTAAACCAAAAGCCGCCAAAAAACCCTAAACCCTCAATCCAAAATAACCATAATCACTCATTTAGAAAAAATCCTTGAGCATTAATCACCAAAACAACATAAATCATAATCCCAAAAAACCATAAACCCATAACCCTAGAAAACCCTAAACCCATATCCCTAATAAAACCCGCAACACTCAGCCCCAAAAAACCCTCAACCCTCGCCCCAAAAAATAATCAACCCTCAAACACAAAAATCCTCAAACCTCATCCCCAAAAAACCCTAAATCCTCAATCCAAAATAACCCCTAAACCATCATCCACTAAAAAATCTACACCCTCATACCCTTCCCTTCCCACTCAGAACAAAATTACACTAAGCCCACAATACCCAAAATACTAAAAACTCTACCATAAAAACTCCCAATTCTTTAGCCTCAACAAAAAATAAAACCCTCACACACAAAAAAATAATAAATCTTTTTCCCCAAAAATACCATAAAAAGTCAAACCAATAAAACCCTAGACACTCATCCCCAAAAAATCTTAAACCCTCAACCACAAAATATACTATTAACTCACCCCAAAACCCCAAAACACTCATCACTAAGAAACCTAAATACTCATCCCCAAAATTCCCACTTCACTGAGCCCCCAAGAATAGTTTAACATTATAGTAAAGAAAAAATCAATGTTCTGGTAAAACAAAAACCCATACATATCATCCAAAAAAACATCATACCTCATCCCCAAAAATAAACTAAACCATCATCCAAAAAAATCAGAAAACCCTAATCCATAAATAACTCCTAATCCTCAGCCCCAAGAAACCCTCTAACATCAATCCCCAAACACCACAGACCCTCATCCCAAAATACCTGTTAAACACATCCACAAATAATCCTAAGAACTCTACACTAAAAACCATAAACCCTCATCCCTAAAAATAACTACACCCTCGTCCCAATAAAATAGTAAGCCCTGTTCCCCAAAAAACCCTCAACCCACAGCCACAAAACCCTCATCCCTCTTCCCTAAGAAACATTCCAACCCAATCCCCAAAAGAATCCTGAACATTTATCCCCCCTGAAACACTAAATCCATTTCATTAAAAAAACCCTAAACCCTCATCCCTAAACAACCCTACACACTCTACCCCAAAAACTCCACGACCCTCAGAGATAATATACCCTAAAATGTTAGCCTCAAAGACCCTTCAACCCTCATCCCCAAAAAACCGTAAAATCGTATCCCTAGAAAACACCAATACCAAAAAACCCTTAATCCTTATCCTTAAATACACTAAATGTAACACCCCAAGCTTCTATGGTACGCTTCTCTTTGAATAATGTGATAGTGTGTGTTGTACGCAACACCGAGTTCTAACACACCATAACTAATCAAACTAGCCGTTATGAATAGTAATACCTACTTTTTGAAATTATATATATTTTATATTTGAAAATAGACTTCATTTTTGGATTCGGAATATCGAATTTAGCCTAGGGTGAAATTTTGGTACATTTCGGATAACTTTCATATTTTGATGAATAGTGAAAATTACTAAATTTTAATTAAAAACAACTTTTTTAATCAAATTAATTACTAGTGATAAATTATGAATTTGAGTGGTTTTAAAGTATATTTAGAATATATTTTTACCATTTAATATAATTTTGGTCATTGGACATAATTTTACAATTAAACCGAACATAAACAAGTGTCAATCTTTTGATAGTTATTATCTCTTAAAAACACGCTTTTTGTTTTAACAGCGGGAATTAATTTTAAATTAATTTCTGCCACTTCTGTGTTTTGAATTTAGGAAAATGGATTTCATATTTGGAATCAGGATGTTCAAATTGTGTAAATAGGTAACTTTTATTTTTAGACATTTTGAATAGTTACTGTGGTAAATATTTTATTTACCATGGTTAAAGGGTAAATCCGGTAAATAAGGGTTAAAAAAATAATATTATAATAATACAAAATTACCCCAAAACGTGTCCTAACCTTATTGGTGGACACATACCCGACCATGGGCATCCTTGGGTAAATTTGGGGACCCCTTGGAGCTACTTGTATGTGGTAGGGACACTTTATATTAATAAAGTTAAAATAAAAATAAAAATGGCATAAGCTTACATCTTTTAGAAGAACAATTTTTACATAGGGTTATACATGTTGAATTTTCGATTATAAATATTCATTAGAAAGCTAAAAAGATTTCCTACATAATGATATTTTACTTATAATTTTTAGACATTAAATAATTTATTTTATTTATGACACAATGATGATGCAGTAATTACTATAATAGTGAAAAATTAAAATAAGTGATATTATAAATACCCAAATAAATATAATATGAAACTTTTAATGAATTAAACTAATTTTCTAGGATAATATGATATATTAGGATTTATTTAATTGACTTTGTTCGAAGTAATAAATCTGTTATGAGTTTCACAAAAATCAACTAATGAATAGTGTCAAAATTGACATAAAAGAATTCTTAAAACAAATATTATATTATTAATTGATATTAAATTCATAAAAATCTAAGGTTCGGCCAAGAGACTTATATCATGATAGGTTAATCATTAATGGACCACTTGGGGGTCTCTTGGATGTATATAGTAAGTTTATTAACCATAATATATAAAATACAAAGAGACATTGTAAAAGTGAAACTAATTAACTTAGAGTTAATACTTAAAGATAAGGTTAATATAGGTACCCAAACCTGTCTAAATTCTATTGGATGAGTTGCTTTCGACCTATCCCCACCTCATCATTTGAATAGTCAACTTTGGAGCCTTTAGAAACCGAATATGAATTTATTATAAATTAATATTTCTAGCTTTTCCAAAGGTGCCCCTCACCCCTCTTATAAAAGGGCACTCCTCCTTCTCATTTCTTCACACCTTCAAAGCCTTTTGGTTCGGCCAAACTCTGCCCAAATACTCTCCCAACATCCCTCAATACAACCTAGAGGCCTTAGTTTGATCATAAAGCCAACCTAAGGAGCCCTTTTGATCAAATCAAAAGGAAGAACCCGAAGAAGAGGTAATGATTTCACCACCCTTTTCTAAGTTCATTTCTTCTTCCACTTCTTCTTCCTTTGTTCTTACCATTCTGAAA
Source organism: Viscum album (assembly GCA_963277665.1). NCBI lineage: Eukaryota > Viridiplantae > Streptophyta > Magnoliopsida > Santalales > Viscaceae > Viscum > Viscum album. The sequence goes on along the minus strand of OY728160.1, from coordinate 1,533,240,197 downwards.
TAATAACTCCAGTATCTCACATATACTGTGATGTTATTATAAGTATGGTACAACCATATTCAGTATTCTATCCACCCTTTGAATAACATGTCACCATACGTGCGTACGTACGGCTTACCGTCTCCACGTCGTGGTGTAATTGTTATTCAATATAATATTATTTGGATGGGTATAATAATGATGTGTAACTCATGTAAATAATAAATATAACATGTTAATGATTCTGTATATATGATATACCATCCATTTATATATTATTTTAATATCAAAAGAATGATATTGTCGCTCGTGCGTACGTACGGACTACCGTCTCCACGAACGCGATGAGATTCATTCTCCATCGTAACCATTAAAGCGTAATTATCATTTTATGATTTAAAAATGATGTTTAAGGACTTGATATCATTCTGGATATGAATAATATACAACCTATCCTTTACAAACATGTCTTACATAACAAAACATATGAAAGAAAACAAGTAAGTTAACACCCGAAACAACGATAATACTAAGATATTATTATCAAATCAATATTAAAAGATCATATATGATATCATATTAATGTATATGATTCTTGTATAATTTAATAACAATTATTTCACCATTATACAGGAGGTTAACCTACCACAACCAAGGAAAAGTACAAGGTAAGGGTTATTTCACAATCTCTTCATTATCCGAGGTTGTTTATACGTAATAATCTACTGGGATATCTTTATCATCCACATCCATGTTTCTTAAAAATGTATTTCAAAACATTTTTACTATTTACAAGAATATGGGTTAAATTCATTTATACCCTTGTTTGACTTTTTATAAGAGGTTTATAAAGGAATCTTTCCGTCGTTTTCAAAACAAGGTCCTTTTTAACCTTTTCGACAGAATTGAGGTAAGAATGTTTTTTTTAACTTATACGGCGGGTGCGGTTATTTTACGCCGTTATAAAATCTTCAAAGCTTTCCTTACAAGCTTATAAGAATATTTTCAAAGAAAATGTTTTATTTTATATGGATCTTAAATGATTTCAAAATAAAAGGAGATATTTCTTTAAAAAGAATTTTGATTTCATCTATGTCAACATCCTTTGATGGATTTTAAGATTATTTGAAGTTGATTTATTATGATACAAAACTTCTATATTGTATTGAAGGTTTTGTGATATGTTTGACTGTGGATGTGCTATTTTTATACCATTCATAGTTTATTGTGAAAGTATTGACATTTCGTATGCTAGTTTTAATACGAATGTTTATGTTATGTTTAAACCTTTTCATATGGGAATGCATTGGACTTAATAAGTGACGGGTGGAGCCCGCTATAGCTCCTCGATGCATCGGTAGGTCTCATGAGACAAACTAGTGTCTTGGCACAAGGCCTTGACAAAATCTTATTTGTAGTCTTGGCACGAGGCCTTGGCTATGTGGTTATGATAGTCTGGCATTATGCATTCCAACATTATGAAAGTGGTTATTGATTTTTGCATGTGATTATTCGATTAGTATAATATCCATGTGAATAAGTAAATGGCATTATTTCATTTTACTTTTTCCATACCATGTTGAAGTTCAATTTTAAAAGGCTTTTGTTTTAGTAATGCATTGCCTTAAATGTTTATTCTTATTTATGAAAGTTTCCGCTATATTGTTATCCTTACAGGGCATTTGAGCTCACCCCTTTTCTATGTTTTATTTTTCCCCAGGATGTGAAGAAGTAAATTATGAATGACCTGCAGGGATATTATGAGGGGATAGTAGTGTGGATTATGGAGACATTATGTTGTTGTAGTAGTTTTTCATTTTATGATGTAATGTAAAACTTATGAATATATCTAGTGTTTCCAAGGCTACTAAACCAATCGGTCTTTCGAGATTTGATCTTTCTTGTGATCATGCCAATGTTATGTAATAATGCACCGACTCTGGGTAACTGGGGTCGGGGCGTTACAGTTGGTATCAGAGGAAGTTTAGTACAAACCTTGGAAGCTAGATTTAGATAAACTCTGATTAGAGCACGTAGACCTAAGATGAACTTTGAGGATTAGTATAGAAGAACTTCCTAGAATTTTGGTATTGTAGAGATTTTGTGAGTTTTCCGAGCAATACATCCCTGTCTGGATACGAGCAGGTAGAGGCGGCTCTGGCACAGATGTACCTAGGGGTAAAACCCGAAAACACCGCTTTGAGCTAGACTCGAACGGGAACTGGTGCACGACAACGGGCCTTGCTGCACTCTTGGTTACGACACTCCCGGGGGATATGCTTAGGATAACTCTCATTATCTTTACAAATCATTATGAAGGGTTTATGAGTATATACTTCCTCAAAGAAAAACATTTTTATGATTATGGATTATATCCATAAATAGTTCAATTTATGTTAAGTGTTTTATAAGTATGGGATTATGTATTTTGATTCATAAACTGATCTAGTTTATGCCATTGTTTAGAAATGGCGCCTAGTGGAAGAAATGGAAACCGTATCAATGCGCGCACTCCATGTAGGGATTGCCCTCCTGCTCAAGATAATTATAGTGGGGCTAGTGATGCAACTGGTGTTGATCAACTAATCACCATACTGGGACAACTTACTCAGGTTATGAATAATAACCTTACCCGTATGGAGCACCCTGATCCGCAGCGTGGAGGATCAATGTTAGATCGATTCATGAGACAACAACCACCAACGTTCAATGGGAGTACAAATCCCTTAGTAGCTGAGCAATGGATATTTTCCCTAGAGAAAATATTTCAGGCTTTGGGGAGTAGTGAAAGGGAAAAAGTTACCATGGCAGTTTACCGCCTCACTGGAGATGCTGATCAATGGTGGTCATTGATTCAAAACATGAAGGAAGATGATGAAGTATCAAACATGGAATGGAGGGAGTTCAAAGATCTGTTTTTAGAAAAATACTTTCCTCGCGACCATCGAGCAGATATGGAAAGGCAATTTCTGAGTCTGAGACAAAAGGAGGATGATAATGTCACAAAGTATGAGGCTAACTTTACAAGGTTAGCGAGGTACGCTGGTGATTATATTTGCAACCCAAGAAGTAAGATTGATCGTTTCTTTGATGGGTTAAAACCATTTCTCCGTCGAGCATTAGTCTCACAATCCTTTTCATCGTACGAAGACATTTTCTCATGTGCTATCAAGACCGAAAAGGAATTCTCTAAGTCTTATGACTTTAAAGCAAAGCAAGAGAAGAAGAGACCTGCTGATCAATCTGGGAATGGAAATAAGGGGAAGAAGGGAAAGGTTGAATATCCATCTTGTGGTAAGTGCGGGAAGAAACACCCCGGTGCTTGCCTGAAGGGAATGGGAGTCTGTTACAAGTGTGGTGAAAAAGGCCACCAAGCTCATGATTGCAAGGGGAAGAAGGAAGCTACCAATGTTCAGTGCTACAATTGCAGGGAGATGGGGCATTATGCAAATGCATGTCCTAAGCGTCAGGAGAACTTACCTCAGAAAAGGCCAAGGGATCAAGGCCAGGCTTATGCTATCACTACTGCTGAGGTAGAAACTCCGAAAGACGTGGTGGCAGGTAATTTAATGGTTTCCTCAAGTTTAGCAAATGCATTATTTGATTCTGGATCATCGCATTGTTTCATATCTTCCCAGTTTGCTAAGAAAATTAGATATTTCCAATTTTATTTAATAAGGGAGTTGTCAGTTAAAACTCCTAAGGGAAGTATCGTTGCAACAAAGTTTTGTGAATCAGTCCCCATTAGAGCACATAAATTTTCTTTATCTGCTGATTTCATCGTCATACCTATGATTGAGTTTGATATAATCCTCGGTATGGACTGGCTTTCGGACTATGATGCGAAGATTTATTGTAAGAAGAAAGAGGTTACGATTCATGATGATAATGATAAGGAGCACCTTATTTTTAGAGCAGAATCGTCACCACCTAATTCTTATTTAGACCCACCCCCAGTAGCTCAACTTAATTCAATTATTGGGGAGGAAGAGAATGAAGTAACTATCGGTGAGGAAAGGAATGTTCAAATAGAGGATGTACCTGTTGTGAAAGAATTTGTAGATGTATTTCCAGAACCATGAACCCTAAGACCTGATAAACCAAGAACCCTGAGGCCCAAATAACCCCAAGCCCTCATCCCCAAGAACCCATGAACCCTCAGTCCCGAAAAAACAAAAATTATTTCCCCAAATAATTTGAAACCCACATCCCAAAAAAATCATAGACCCTCATCCACAAAAACAATATTCCCTAACCCCAAAAAACATTGAACACATGTCTAGAAAAAACCTTGAACAAATCATCTCTAAAAAACCCCATAAAACATAATCCCTAAATAGCATAGAACCCTAAGCCCAAAATACCTAGAAATTTTATAACTAAAAACCATGAACCCTCATCACCCAAAAAATATGAACCCTCTGCCCCAAAAATACCCTAATCCCTCAGCTCCAGAAAATTCCTACACCCTCAAAACTAAAAAACTCAGAACCCTCAACCCAAAAAACCAACTACCCGCAGCCCAAAAAATCATAATCCTTCATCCCAGAAAAATCCAAAACCCCCATCCCCAAAAATATCTAAACCATCATATCCAAATAACCCTTAACTCTCATACCTAAAAACTAGAAATCATCATCCCCCAAACCCTAAACCCTTATCCAAAAAACACTATACCCTAATCAATAAAAAACACATCAAACCACTTCCCCTAAAAACCATGAACCCTCAACTGCATAAAACCCCAAAAACTCAACTATAAAAAACCCTAAACCCTAAACCACAAAAAACCATGTTCTATAAGCCCCCCAAAAATTGAACCCTAAGCCACAATAAATGATCAACCATAAACCCCAAAAAACACTGAAACATGAGTAATAAAAATCGTTAAATGTGATCCCTAAAAAACCTGGAACCATAATCTCTAAAAAACAGTAACCCCTCAGCACCAAAAAAACCTAAAAACTCAGTTCTATAAAACATTGAAACCCCAGTACCAAAAAAACCTCTGAACCCACAACCCCAAAAATACTCTGAACCCTATTCAATAAAAAATGGTAGAACGTTAATCCCAAAAAAACCCTGAACCCTCAACCACAAACATATCAATTCCCTTAGCTACAAAAATCATGAACCCCCATCCAAAAACCCCTAAACACTCATCCTCAAATTACCCTAATTCTTATTCCCTATAAAATCATCAACCTTCAGTCATAAAAACCCTAAACCCTCATTTCCAAATAACCATAAACCATTAGATCCAAAAAAACACTAAACACTCAACCCTTGACAACCATCAATACATATCCCCTAAAAACCACTAAATTATCATCTAAAAAAATATCCTAATCTCTCATCAGAAAAAATACTTAAACCCTTGGCCCCAAAAAACTCTAAACACTCATCCCCAAATAAAAATAAACCATTTTGCGCAAACAATCCTAAAACTCTATAAACAAAAATCTTAAACCCTAATACATAAAAAAACCCTTATACATTAGCCCTAAACAACCAGAACTATCATTTTAATGAAACCCTAAACCCCCTTCCCTAAAATCCGTCTACTAATAAAAATTATACACTCTCAATACTCATCCTCAGAAATCATAAAACCCTCAATCCAAAAAATCCTTAAATAGTTATCCCCAAAAATCCATAAACCCCCATACCTAATAAATTCTCAACCATCACCCTAAAATTCCACTAAGCCCTTATCCCTAAAAAATCCTAAACCCTCAGCCATGAAATTCCCTAATCCACTGCCCCAAAATACCCTAATCACTCAGCCCCAAAAAATCCTAAACATTTAACCGTACAAATCATAAAAACTCACCCATAAAAACCCAAAACATAATCCCAAAAAACCCTCAACCCTCTACCAAAAAAATCCATCAACCCTCATCTTAAAAAATCCCAAACCATCATCCCTAAATATAAATAGACCCTTATCCACATAAAATCATTAACCCATAACCCCAAAAAACCAACAAAACTAATCTAAAAGAAACTAAACCCTTATAACCATAAAACCATAAAACCCTAATCATCATAAATACTCAACCCTCATCCACAAAAAACACTTGTACCCTCCGCGACAAAAAACCCTAAACCCTCATCCCCAAAAAAACTCTCAAACCTCATCCCCAAAAGGAACTCATCTGTCAACCGAAAAAACCATAAATTATCAACCCCAAAAAAACCCTCAACCTCTATCCCATAAAATCCCCCCAACCCACTTCCCCAAAAAACCTTTAACCCTTATCCAAATTAAACACTAAACCCTTAGCATAAACACCCTCATTCCTCATCTACAATTATTAATTATACCTCTTCCAAAAAAACTATCAACACTAATCCCCAAATAACCTTCAACCCTCATTGACAAAAACACGTTACACCAATACCAAAAATACCATAAATCCTTAGCCCAAAAAATCATTCAACCCTCTGCCCCCAAAAACAACAACCCTCATCCCCAAAAATCCATGAACCCTCATCCCAAAAAAACCCTCTTCCCTTAACCTTAAAAACCCTAAACCTCTATCCCCAAAATACCCTCAAAACGTAGCCTCCAAACCCTAAACCCACATCCCCAAAAAACCCTAAACCCCATTCCTTGAGAAATCATTAATACTCAGCATAAAGAAAAACCTGAACACTAATATCCAAAAAACGATTATCCCTTATCCCAAAAAACCAAAAAACCTAATCCCAAAAAAACCTTCAACAGTCTTCCCCCAAGAACCCTCAATCCTAGACCCCAAAAACCCTTAACCATCACCCCACAAAAAGTAATCAACCCTCATCTCCAAAAGGCCCTGAACCTTGATCCCCCAAAATGAAAAACACTAAGACCCAAAAATCCATCATCCTTTAACTCCAAAATATCCTAAAAACCAAAAACCCCCACCCCATAAAACCCTCAATACTAATACATTTATAAAACAAAACCATTATCCCCCAATACCCCTCAAACCTCATCCCAAGAAAAGAATCAGCCCTAATCCCCAAAATAGACTAAACTCTCAGCCCGAAAAACCCTCAGCCTAATAATACCATAAATCCTTAACCCCAAAATACACTCAACTGTCATCCCTCAATATACCTCACCCTTAAATCCTAAAAGCCTAAAACTCTAAGCCCTATAAACCCCTAAACCATTCATCATATGAAAACCAAAACCCTCATCTCCAAAAATAATAATCAAACCTAAGCCCTAAAAAACAATCAACAGTCATCCCTAAAACCCCTCAGTCCTCAGTTTTGAAAAACCCTAAACCATAAGTACCAAAAAACAATAAACCTTGAGCCCAATAAAACCATCAAACCATAGTCAAAATAAAAATCCTAAACCATCTACCCACAAAATCAAAATCCCTTGCCCAAAAAAAGTCTCTAAACCCTCAGACCCCAAAATTCTAAACCCTCATCCCAAAAATCCCAAACCCTCAATCCCAAAAATCCCTCAACCCTTAGCCCAAAAAAACCCTCATCCAAGAGATCAAAACAAAACAACCCCAGACCCCCCAAAAACAAAAAACCCTCAAGCCTAATAACCCCTCAACACTCAACCAAATAATACTTTAAAAATACAGGCCCCAAATACCTGAAACATCATCCCTAAAACCCTCAACCCTCCTCCCCAAAAAAATCACAACCCTCATCCCAAAAACACATTCAACCCCGCACTCAAATAACTCTCAACACTCAACCCCAAAAATCACTCAACCCACAAAACCCAAAAACCCTAAACCCTCATCCTCGAAAAAACCAAATCCCTCCACTTCAAAAGACATTAAACCCACATCCCCAAAAACCATCAAAACTATGTCAAAAATTAACACTCTACACTCATCCCCATAAATCCCTAAATCATCATTCCAAAGAAACCTTAAACCCAGCTCCAAAAAAAATACTAGACACTCAACCTTAACTAAACCACAACCGTTAGGCCCAAAGAAAATGTCGAACCTCTTCCCCCAAAATTCCTAAATCCTAATACCTAAAAAGGCATCACCCTCATCCCAAAACAACCATAAACACTCAATCCCAAAAAACCTAAAACCAAATCACCAAAAAACAATAAAAAATGATTCCCAAAAATAACTCAACCCATACCCCCATATGACCATTAACCCTCATCCCCAAAATACAATAAACACACATCCCTAAAAAATCATAATCCCTCAGCTACAAAAAACCTAACTGTCATCCCCAAAATCACAAAACCCTTAAATAAAAAACATAAATAGTTATCCCAAAAAAACCAAAACCATCATACACAAAATATTGTAAATCCTTTTCCCCAAAAACACTCTCAACCCTCTTCCCTGAAAAACATTACCCTTCAAATACTAAAAATACCCAAACCTCATCACTAAAATAAACCTTTAACAATTTACCTATAAAGTGTTGTACCCTCAACACCAAAAAACAGTCAACCCTAAACCCCAAAAAACACTCAAACATCAACCAAAAAAATCATCAACACACATCCCAAAAAACCATCAACTATCGATCCAAAATATACCTATACCCTACACTCCAAAAAAACCCAAATAATTAATCCCCAAAACCAAAAAAACCCTCATCCATTAAAAACCACAAACCTCAGTCGCAAAAAAACATATACATCAGCCCTATATAACCCCAATACCTCAGCACTAAAGAATTAGTCTACCATAACCCACATAAAGAATATTTCCTCATCCCCAATAAATCATTACCCTCATCCCAAGACCCTCAACACTAACATACAAAAACCAAAACCCTCATCCCTAAAATAACCTCAACTTTTATCCTAAAAAACCTCAAAACTGTAATGCCCTGACCCCTATTATCTAGAGTCGATTCATTATTACATAACATTGGAATGATCACAAAAGATAAAGTCTCAAAACACCGATTAGTTTAGTAGCCTTGGAAATACTAGATGCATTCATAAACGTTACATTACATAATAAAGTGAAAAACTACAATAACATGGTCTCCATAGTCCACACTCATATCCCCTTCCGACTATCCCTACAAGTCATTCATAAAATACTTCTTCACATCTTGGAAAAATTAACACATTGAAAGGGGTGACCTCAAATGCTCAGTAAGGATTACAATACAACAGACACTTTTATAAATAAACATAACAATTTAAGGAAATTTATAACTAAAACAAAACCCATTTAAACTTGAAGTTCAGCATAATATGGAAAAAATAAAATGAAATAATTCCATTTACATATTCACATGGATTTATACTGGTCAAATAATCACATGCAATATCAATAACCACTTTCATAATGATGGAATTCATAATGCCAGACAATCATAACCACGTAGCCAAGGCCTCGTGCCAAGACTACAAATAAGATTTTGTCAAGACCTCGTGCCAAGACACTAGTTTGTCTCATGAGACCTTCCATTGCATTGAGGAGATATAGCGGGATCCACCTGTCACTTATTAAGTCCAATTCATTTCTTATATGAAAAGGTTTAAACATATCATAAACCATAACATAACCGTATCACATAAAACATGCATAAAGGAAACATAACATTTTCACATTTCAATCACAATATATCAAGACAACACATTGATATAATAAAAACTTTATCAAAAGCATTTTCAATAACAAAATAAAATACGAGTAAAACATGGTATTTATTTTTCATTTTAAAAAATGTTATGTCTTGTAGAGGAAGCCAAAACTCAAATGATGGTCACGACGGTAGAGAAGTCGTTGTCGCCGCATACGTAAGACAAAATATTCCTTTTGTAGTATAGTAAAAATGCTTAATATAAAAATATTACTTTTTAATTATAGTAAAATTCCATGGGGTTTATACACCATATAAAATAATGTTGTGTATAAAACAAAATATGCCACTATGAAAGGAGATTGAGACCAAGTTCCTTACCTCATGTCTGACTTGACTCGATCACTCTTTAACCTCATGAATAATAAACTAGAGTTAATTTATACTTTCTTAAGAACCTTTTTCATGTTCATTATTCCATTTATATCACTTATTACCATGTTATTATCATTATGTAATTATTCATGTTAATAACGGTCGTTTTTTCGATCTTTGGTACTTGAGTCAAAAATAAACTCCTTATAATTACAAGTTGTTCATGTGTAAAATATTTATTATATCCTGAATTATATTAATGATGTTGATATCATATAAATCATATATATACATTATATACATTCATTTATAATTTTACATAACATTTAGAGGTATGAAATGAAATGCACCATTCATGGAGACGGTAATCCGTACGTATGCAAGAACGCTACTTTCATTTCTATTTAGTATTTAATGGAATTAAATAATAATGATATAAACATATATTATAATTCCAGTATAATATAATATATAATATCATTTAATCCATCCTTATACGTTCCACATTTGGCATTAACGATTTAAATGACTTTGAGGGGGCGGTAGTCCGGAATTCCTAAAATGAAATTATCGCGTTTACCCATAATGTAAATCGTAAAGGTATTCCATAAATGAAAAATACAAAATCATAAGGAAAACATAAACATAATATATATCATATATAAATATAGTGACTTCTTATTGGACACCATGAGATGAGTTAAACGAAGATTGAACAATAATCGTTTTGTGAGGTTGTAATTCACCACCCATAGAAACAGTTTGTTCTTTAACCATTAGAAGAAGGTGTGTAAGTTTAAATCAAATCCATATCATTAAAACATCCTAGTATTTTGATGATACTAGTTTTTTTACAAAATAAATTAATAAAAATAGTTTAATGGGTTGGAGAAGAAAAATAAAACAAAAGAACATAAGAGAAGACATTACCTTAAAATTGGGTAACTCTTTTTGATTTGAGCCAAAATCTTCCATGGAAAGACTTCTGCTCAAAGTGTGGCTTCAAGGAGTAATATAGCTAAGTTGAAAGAGTTTTTGGGCATAGGTTGTCTGAGAAAAATGGATTGATGCTGTGAATAAGGTGGTAGAGGTGGGGGCCTTTTATAAGAGGAGAGGAGGGGAACTCTTGGAAAATCATGAAATGTTACATTATTATGAAGTGCTTTTCGAATTTCAAAGGTCCCAGAATTATATATTTTGAGGATATGGTGATAATGGTTCTAAATATACTCATACAATAGTTTTTTGACATGTTTATGTCTTAGATTTTACATTATATTTTCATTTTATTTAAATCGTTAATTAATGAGGTAATCGCCGCATCATCATGGTGTAATAATAAATTTAATTTATTTCATGTCTAAAAATTATTAAAAATATATATTGATTTAGGAAATCCTTTTATATTTCCAATGAATATTTATAGTCAAAAATATACCTTATATAACACCATGTAATAATTGTTTTAGTAAAACAACACATGTTTGTGACAATTTTAATTTTTACTTTAAATAAAAAGTTATTAATGTCATTTTCTTACCCTGGTAGCTCCATGGGGTCCCCAAGTTGACCCATGGATTGTCTTGGTCGGCCATGACTCATTCAATAAGGGTAGGACAAGTGTCTAGATATTTTCAGATTTTTATAATATCTTTTTTACCTAAAATTTAACTAATTACCTTTAATAGCGATTAATAAAATTTAAAAGTTACTATTCACCAAAAATTATTTTCATCTCATTGAAACGCATTTTGCTTCCTAATGACAACCATGTACGTTGGATTTTTGAAATTCAATACACAGAAGTTGTAATGTTTCATTTACATGAATAATTACTTTTTAAACTACCACTTGGTGGTTTCACTGTTCATCAAAATTGATGTTTTTCAGAAAAATAAAAAAATTCACCCTAAGCTCTAATTGATATTCTGAATTAAAAAATGATGTCTATTTTACAAAATTCAAAACATATAAGTTGAAATAATTAATTTTATAATTAATTCACGTAGTCAAAATAAATAGCATGTTTTTATGAAACAATATCAATCAAAAGATTGACAATTGTTTATGTCTATTTTCAAAAAGAAATTATTTCTAATGACCACCATTGGATAAAATGGTAAAATTATATTCTAATTATACTTTAAAAACAATCCATAGTATAATTTATCACTATAAATTATTTTCATTAAAAATGTTGTTTTTAAGTATTTTTCAATATTGATCGAAAATTGGAAGTTCTCGGAAAAATACCAAAAATTCAACATGGGCTAATTTTGATATTCCAAATACAAAAATGAAGTCCATTCTGAAATATAAAATTTATATAATTTCAAAAAATGGGTATTACTATTCATAACGACTATTTTGATTGGTCGCGGTGTGTTAGAATCTCGAACTTGCGTACAATGCACGCTATTGCATTATTGAAAGAGAATTGTACCATGGAAGATTGCTGTGCTACATTCTCCCCTCCTTCAATAAATTTTGTTCTCGCAATATGAAAAAGTTCTATGAAAATAAAAGGTTGAAAATATAAAATACCATTGTGGAAAACCCACATCGGAAATAAGGTTAATAAAATTTAGCCTTAATAAGAGGCAAAGGGAAATGAAAAAGTCACCTACAAAGTATGATCTAGATTAGGAGAACATTGGTAGAAATTAGAGACAAATAATTGGAAGGAAAATGTAAATATTTGTAGGGAGTGATTGAGGTTATCAATCACAAAGAAGTGTAAAATTGAGGGACTCAAAGCCATATCATCATTTCAACAAAACATATGGTATTAGGATTACTTTTTTTGATATCCCTTTCCTAATGTTTAAGAATTAATTTATCCATAGAATAAAAGAGAGTTATATATATATATATATTTGACTAGTAGAGTTTCAACTTTCAAATAATTTCTACCACAAACTCATCTTTTCCTCAAAAAGATAATAGAACTCAAAAATATTATATTTATCCTAATAGTACAAGGTTTCAAATTATAACACATACCATTTAGATTAGAAAAACTATTTTTTAATAATCAGGGACATCCTGTAGGCTAGTGGTAGGTAATAAAGGCTTGTTGCACTATGGTTGTGGGTTTGATTCCTGCATCTTTGTCTAGTGCGATGGGTTATCCACCAAAATGTAGGTAGTCCTTTTCCTAAAACAATAGTATTATAATATTCTAAAAATAATATTCAGAAATGTTTTAACATTAAATAATACTATCCAAGGTTCAAGTTAATCTGTTCCAACCATTATAGTAATCCAAAATACCTCTATCAAGACTTTCTCTAAATGGTCTCAAAATCCCAAAATCAATTGTAACATCATATTCTTCTAACAATGTAAAGATTGTCCTATTGTCACATACTAAAAATATGATTACCATCATCATATAAAAAACATAATGAAAAAAAGTAACTTAGTACAATCCTTATATATATCACATTAATTTTATAACCATGATATAGTTCTTGATTCCAAAAAATAAAATAATTATTCCACTTCAACTGTAGTAACAGCATAAGATTGGCCCTGATCCCTTGGAATTTTCAAAGGTAAGTTTCCCTGGCGTTTAGGACATTCATTTTCATAACGCCCAATTTCCCTACAATTATAGCATTCAACATTGATAGCATCTTTCTTTCCCATGAAATCCCGAGCCTGGAACCTTTTTCTCCACATTTATAACAATCTCCCATTATATTTAGGCAAGTACTGGGGTGATTCTTCCCACAATTATCGCATAATGGAAAATCCTTCTTTCCCTTTTTCCCTTTATCTGTCTCTCATTCCATCGTTCTCTTCTTATCATGCTTTACTTTATTTTCATAAGAATTTGAGAATTCCTTTTCTGTCTTGATAGCACATGAGACAATATCTTCGTATGATGAGAAATATTGTGAGACTAAGGCTCGACGAAGAAACAGTTTTAACCCATCAAAGAAACGATAAATCTTACTTCTTGGGTTATGTATATAATCTGCAACATACATCGCAAACCTTGTAATGTTGGCCTCATAATTTGCGACATTCTCATCCTCCTTTTTTCTCAGACTCAGAAATTGCCTTTCCATATCTACTCGATGGTCAGGAGGAAAGTATTTTTCTAAGAAAATTTCTTTGAACACACTCCATTCCATATTAGATACTTCTTCATCTTCTTTCGTGTTATGAATCAACAACCACCATTGATCAGCATCTCCAGTGAGGCGGTAAAATTCCATGATAACCTTAACCCTTTCACTACACTCCAAGGAATGCAATATTTTCTCTATGGAATTTATCCATTGCTCACCTAATAAGGAATTCGTGCTCCCATTGAATGTTTGTGGTTGTTGCCTCATGAAGCGGTCTAACATTGATCCTCCATGTTGCGAATCAGGGTGCTCCATATGAGTATGGTTATTATTCATAACCTGAGTGAGTTGTCCCTGTATGGTGATAAGTTGACTTGCACCAGTTGTATCAATAGCACCACTATAATTATCTTGAGCAGGAGGGAAATCTCTACATGGAGTTTGTGCATTGATACAGTTTCCATTCCTTCCACTGGGATCCATTTCTAAACAATGGAATAAACTAGATTAGTTTATGAATCAAAATGCATAATTCCATACCTGTAGAACACTTAACATAAATTGAACATTTTATGGATATAATCCATAATAATAAAAATGTTTTCATTGAGGAAGTATATACTCATAATCCCTTCATAATGGTTTGTAAGGAAAATGGAAATTATCCTAATCATATTCTCCGGGAGTGTCGTAACCAAGAGTGCAACAAGGCTCGTTGTCATGCACCAGTTCCCGTTCGAGTCTAGCTCAAAGCGGTGTTTTCGGGTTTTACCCTTAGGTACATTTGTGCCAGAACCACCTCATCCTACTCATATCCAGACAGGGATGTATTGCTCAGAAAACTCACAAAATCTCTATAATACCAAAATTCTAGGAAGTTCATCTATACTAATCCTCAAAGTCTATCTTAGGGATATGTTCTCTAATTAGAGTTTTTCTAAATCTAGTTTCTAAGGATAGTACTAAATTGCCTCTCATTCCAACTGTAATGCCCCGACCCCAGTTACCTATAGTTGGTGTATTATTACGTAACATTGGTATGATCACAAAAGATCAAGTATCGAAAGACTGATTAGTTTAGTAGCCTTGGAAACACTAGATACATTCATAAATGTTACACTACATCATAAAGTGAAAACCTACAATAACATGGTCTCCATAGTCCACACACATATCCACTTCTGACTATCCCTGCAAGCCATTCATAAAATACTTATTCACATCCTGGAAAAATTTAAACATTGAATCGGGTGAGCTCAGATGCTTAGTAAGGATAACAATAGAGCAGAAACTTTCGTAAATACACGTAATCATTTAAGGCAATGTATAACTAAAACAAAATCCTTTTAAACTTGAACTTCAGCATAATATAGGAAAAATGAAATGAAATAATTCCATTTACTTATTCACATTGATATTCTACTGGTTGAATAATCACATGCAATATCAATAATTAATTTCATAATGATGGAATGCCTAATTCCTAACTATCATAACCACGTAGCCAAGATCTCGTGCCAAGACTACAAACAAGATTTTGTCAAGGCCTCGTGCGAGGACAGTAGTTTGTCTCATGAAACCTTACGATGCATTGATGAGCTATAGCAGGCTCCACCTGTCACATATTAAGTCCAATGCATTCCTTATATGAAAAGGTTTAAACATATCATAAACCATAACATAATCGTATCATATTAAACATGCATAATGGAAACATAAATTTTCCACATTTCAGTCACAAGATATCAATAAAACACATTGATATAATAAAAACCTTATCAAAATCATTTTCAATACCAAAATAAAAGTAGAGTAGAACATGGTATTTATTTTTCATTTAATAAAATTTATGTCTTGTAGAGGAAGCCGAAACTCAAATGATGGTAACGGCGGTGGAGAAGTCATTGTAGCGGCATACGTAAGAAAAAATATTCCATTTCTCATTTAGTAAAAATGCTTCGTATAAAATGATTCATTTTGAATAATAGTAAAAGTCAAAGGGGTTTATACACTATAAAATAAAGTTGTGAATAAAACAAAATATGCCTCATTGAAAGGAGATTGAGATGAAGTCCCTTACCTTGTGTCTGACTTGACTCGATCGTTCTTTAACCTCCTGAATAATAAACAAGAGTTAATTTCTACTTGATTAACAACATTTTTCAAGTTCATTATTCCTTTTATATCACTTATTACCATCTTATGATCATTTTGTAATTATTTAAGTTAATAACAGTCGTTTTGTCTATCTTTGGTACATGAGTCAATAATATACTTCTTATAATTACAATTTGTTCATGTGGTAAAATATCCATTATATCCAGAATTATATTCATGATTTTGATATCATAAATATCATATATATCCAGTATATACATTCATTAATAATATTACATAACATTTAGAGGTATGAAATGAAATTCACCATTCATAGAGACAGTAAGTCGTACGTACGCATGAACGCAACTTTCATTTCTATTTAGTATTTAATGGAATGTAATAATAATTATATAAAGGTATATTATAATTCTAGTATAATATCATATATAATATCATTTACTCCATCCTTTATACATCCCACATATGGCATTAACGATTCAAATCACTTTGAGGGGGCGGTAGTCCACACTTCCTAAAATGAAATTATCGTGTTTAACCATAATGGAAATCATAAAGGAATCCAA
Source organism: Viscum album (assembly GCA_963277665.1). Classification (NCBI taxonomy): domain Eukaryota; kingdom Viridiplantae; phylum Streptophyta; class Magnoliopsida; order Santalales; family Viscaceae; genus Viscum; species Viscum album. The sequence continues at coordinate 1,533,223,546 of OY728160.1, read as the reverse complement.
CAAATGAAAAATAAACAATCATAAGGAAAAAATAAACATAATATATATCATATATAAATATAGTGACATCTTAATGGCCACCATTATAGGTGTTAAAAGAAGATTAAACAATCATCGTTTCGTTAGCCAGTAATTCACCACCCATGGAAATAGTATTTTCTTTAATAATTAGACGAAGGTGTGTGTATGTTTAAATAAAATCCATCTAATGAAAACATACTAAAATATTGAAGATACTGGTTTTGTTACAAAATAAAGTAATAAAAAGAGATTAATGGGTTGGAGAGGAAAAATAAAACAAAAGAACATAAGATAAGATATTACCATAAAATTGGGTAACTCTTTTAGATTTGAGCCAAAATCATCCTTGGAAAGAATTATGCCCAAAGTGAGGCTTCTAGGAGTAAGAGAGGGAAGTTGAGAGAGTATTTGTGCATAGTTTGGCCAAGCCAAATGGCTTGAATGTGTGAATAAGGTGGTAGAGGTGAGTGCCTTTTATAAGAGGAGAGGAGGGGCACTATTGGAAAATCATGAAATGTTACATTATTATGAAATGATTTTAGGATTCCAATGGTCCCATAGTTATATATTTCTAGGATAAGGTGATAAGGGTCCGAATTATACTCAACCAAGAGGGTTTTGAAAAGTCTATGTCATATATTTTACATTATATTTTAATTTAATTTAAATCGTTAATTAATGATGTAATCGCTGCATCATCATGGTGTCATAACAAATTTATTTTATTTAATGTCCAAAAATTATAAAAAAATATCATGATGAAGAAAATATTGTTATATTTCCAAATATTATTTATAGTCGAAAAGATACCTTATATAACCCCATGTAATAATTGTTTTAGTAAAACAACACATGTTTGTGACTATTTTATTTTTTACATTAAATAAAATGTTATTGATGTAATTTTCTTACCCAAGTGGCTCCATGGGGTCCCCAAGTTGACCCATGGATTGTCTTGGTCGGCCATTACTCATACAATAAGGGTAGTGAATGTGTGAGGATATTTTTATATTTTTATAATATCATTTTTTCCTTAAATTTAACTAATTACCTTTAATAGCGATTAATAAAAATTAAAAGTTACTATTCACCAAAATTTATTTTCTTCTCATTGAACAACATTTTTCTTCTAATGACAAACATGTATGTCTTATTTTTGAAATTCAATACACTGATGTGGTAATGTTTCATTTACATGAATAATTAGCTTTTAAACTACCACTTAGTGGTTTCATTATTCATCAAAAATTGATGTTTTTCAGAAAAATAACAAATATTTACCCTAGGAAATAATTAATATTCTGAATTCAAAAATGATTTCTATTTTACAAAATTCCAAAATTATAAGTTGCATTAATTAAATTTATAATTAATTCATGTTGTCAAAACAAATAGCGTGTCTTTAATTAACAATATCAATCGAAAGATTGACCATTGTTTATGTCCAATTTCATAGTGAAATTAATTGTAATGACCACCATTGGATAAAATGGTAAAATTATATTCTAATTATACTTTAAAACAACTCAATAGTATATTTTTTCAATGTAAATTTTTTTTATAAAAAATGTAGTTTTTAATTATTTTTCACTATTCATCGAAAATTGGATGTTCTCGGAATAATACCAAAACTTCAAAGCTGGATAAATTCAATATTCCGAATCCATAAATGAAGTCCATTATGCAATATAAAATTAATATAATTTCAAAAAGTGGGTATTACTATTCATAATAGCTACTTTGATTGGTCGCGGTGTGTTAGAATCTCGAACTTGTGTACAATGCAAGATATTTCATTTTTGAAAGAGAATCGTACCGTAGAAGCTTGTGGTGTTACAAAAACACTAAACTAAAAAACCCTGCACCTTCATCCCCAAAAATAATTCCACCTATAATCCCAAAAAAAAAAATAAGAAACCCAGACCTTAATGAAACCTAAACAATAATCCCCCCAAAACTATAACCCATAAACACCAATGAACCATTAACAATCAACCCCAGTAGCTGTTAACAACAAGCCGCAAAACCCCTCAACCTATATATCCAAAAAAACCCTCACCACCAGCCCAAAAAAACCCACAGTCACAAAAAACAATAAACCCTATTCCTTGAAAAACCATCAATCATCAACCCAAATAACCATAATCCCATATCCCCCCAAAAAAAATCAACATTCTTCCCAAAAAAAACCCACAACGATCATTTTAAAAAAAGCTGGTCCCTCAACCCCATAATGTCATCAACACTCATCCCCCAACAATCCTCAAACCTCAGCCCCAAAAATCATTAAAACCACAATATCAAAATACCCTCATCACTCACCCCCCCATAACCCTAATACCTTTTCCAAAAGAATAATCAACACTCATCCCCAAAGAATCCCTCAACCCTCTATTGTAAAAAACACTCAACACTTAGCCCCCAAAACCCCTCAAACCACACACCCAACAAACCATAACACCTCAACCCAAAAATCCCAAAATCCTCAACCCCAAAACCCACGTCTATCATCCAAAAAATAACCTCAACTCTCAGTACTGAAAAACCAAAATCTTAATCCCCAAAAAAAACTCGACCCTCGGCCTAAAAAAACCTCAATCATCTGCCCTAATAAACCTTCAACCCTAGCCATAAAAAACCCCAAAACGTTATCCCCAATAAATCCCCAACACCCTACCTATTATATCCATAACCCTGATCCCCCAATAACCCAAAACCCTTAGCTGAAAAAACCCTCAACCCTCAACCCCATAAAACCATCAAACCTCTTCCCCAGAAAAAACCTAAACCCTTAGACCCAAAAATCCATTAACACTCATTAATTCAAAACCCACAACACTCATCCCAAAAGAACTCTAAACCCAAATATCATAAAAATTGTCCCAACCCTCATCCTCAAAAACATTAAACATGCATCCCCAATATCATTCAAAACATATCCCCAAAAAACCCCAGAACCCTTAGCCCTGAAAAATTCTTAACCCCCAGCCACCCCAAACCCTATACCCAAAACCCCATTAAACCCTAAACACTAGCCCCCAGAAAACCCTCATCCATAAGACATAAATAACCTCAACCACCTCCCCTAAAAATCAATAAACCCTTATCCCCTAAAATCCCCCAACCCTCTACCCCAAGAAAACATCAACCATTAGCCCCAATATATCATAAACACTCATCCCCCAAAAACATCTACCCTCATTCCAAAAAAAACACTAACCCTCAACCTAGGAAAATCATATAAACTTATACCCAAACAACCCTCACCCCATATCCCCAAAAACACTCAACCCTCAACCCTCAACCCCAAAAATCACTGAACCACCATCCCCATAAAACCTTCGACCATCTGCTTAGAAAAACCCACAACACGTAGCCCTAAAGTACTCTTATACAAAAAACCCACAACCCACAACCCTAGACACAAAAATCCATCAACCATCATCCCCAAAAAACTGTAGACCCAACCCCATAAAAATCAAAAAGCTTATTCCCAAAAAACCCTCAACACTCATACTAAAAAACACAAACCATCATCCCCAATAAACTATCAACCCTCGGTGACAAAAAATCTGGAAGACTTATCCCCAAGAAACCCATAACCCATATCCCCAAAAAACCTTATAACCTTATCCCCTGAAAACCCTATACCCACTACATCAAAAAAATAAAAACCCTCCACACAAAAGAAACCATCAACCCTCATTTCAGCAAAACCATAAACCCTTATCCCCAAAAAACCTACAACCCTTATCACCGCAAAAAAAAATCCTTCAACCCCTAAACCCCCTCAAGCCTCATTAAAAAAACAACCAAACCTCATGAACCCAAAACTCAAAACCCATATCCCTAAAAAACCGTCAACCACTAGCCTTTAAAAACCATACAACATCAACCGCAAAGGGAATAAAACCCTCATCACTAAAAAACATTAAATTCTCATACCTAAATACCCTAAACACAAAATCACAAAACACCCTCAACCGTCATCCCCAAAAAACCATTAACCACATTCCCCAAATCCCTCAACCCTTATCATGAATAAACCATAAACTCTTACCCCCCCAAAACATAATACCCTAATTCACAAAAAAATATTATACCCTAGCCACATGAAAAAAATGTAAACCCTCATCCCAATGAAACCCTAAACCCACACCCCTAAAAACACTAATTACTCATCTCCAAAAAAACACTCATCCCTCACCCTTAAAAAATCCACAACCCTCATCCCTAAAATGAAGTAAACCCTCAGCTATAATAAACCCTCAACCCTTAAACCAAAATCAACTGAACCCTCATCCCCCTAATATCCAAATAACTTATCCCCAAAAAATGATTAATCCTCATCCCAAAAAGATCCTTAACACTCAACCCCAAAAAACACTTAACCCTCAGATGCCCAAATTCCTCAACACTCATCCCCAAAAAACAAAAACCTGCATCCCTAAAAATCATAGAATCATCATCCATAAAAATTAACTGTCCCTAAGACCCAAAAAAACACTAAACCATATGCTGAAATAATATCATAAAACCTAAAACCTAAAAAATAATTATCCCTCTGCCCCAAAAAAACATAAACCATCTACTCCAATAAACCCCAAATCTGCCATCCACAAAAAACCATTAACCCTTATTTCAAATAAGAATTGAATTGTTAGTCTTAAAAACCAATGATTCCATAGTAATAAAAATCCATAAACTGTCATTACAAAGAAACACTTACTCCATACACCAAAAAGCCATGAGCCTTCAAACTAAAAAATTTCTAAACCCTCTATCCAGAAAACCTAGAACCGCAATACCCCCAAAAAACCATGAAACATCATACCAAAAAATCCCTAAACCACTACCCTTAAAAAATCTAGATCCCTCATCATCCAAACATCATGAACCGTGATCCCCAAAAACAGTTAACCATCAGCCCCAAAAAACCCAAAACCCGAATCCCATAAAAAATCCTAACCATGCAGCCCCAAAAATACCCTAAACCCTCATCCCAAAAAAACCCCTTGAATCCTCATCGGTATGAAACCCTAAATTCTTATACAAAAAAACACTAAAACCTTATCCCTAATCCCCAAAATAAACATGAACCCTCATCCCCAGAAACCCTAAAACCTTATCTTAATAAAAACCAGGAACACAATTCCCAAAAAAATTATCGTTAGTCCAAAAAAACCCTAAACCCTCATTCGGAAGAAACCATGAACCATAAACCCCAAAAAAACCTTGAAACCTGAACCCTAAAGAAACAAGAATTCATAGAACCAAAAGAATCCCTAAAAACATACACCTAACAAATGATAAAACATCAGCCCCAAACAATCAAAAAACATCATCCCTACAAAACATTTACCCATAGCCCAAGTAAAACCCAAAAACTTATTCCCAAAAAAATCCTAAACCCTGACCCAAAAAAACCAAAATAATATTCCCTAAAAAACATGAACCTTTCCCCATAGAACCATGAACCCTCATCCTTGTAACACATTCATCCCTCAGGCCAATGAACCCCCTAACCCGTATCCCCAAGAATCCTAAACCCTAATCCCCTAAAAAAGCCTAAAAACATAGCATAGAAAAATCATGACTCTCAGTCCGAAACAGACCTCACCCTCTACCACAAAAATTATTGAATTCCCATCCAGATCTACTCGTTCCACAAAAAAACCCTAAACCCCCATCTCTAGAAAAAAATACAAAAACCCAAAAATCCATCAATCCTCAGTCCCAAATAAGGTTAAACCCTTAATCCCAAAAAACAATAATCATCTATCCCCAAAAAACCCTAAAAAATCTTCCATTAAAACCCTATACCCTCCTTCACAAAATACTATAATCCCCAAAAAAATAGTAAAAGTCAAACAGAAAAAAAGTTGAACACTTATATGTAATATTACTTGAACTGTCATACACAATAAAAGTAACCTTATCTGCAAAAAACCCAAAACATTGAACAAAAAAACAATAAAAAGACATTAAAATAAAGATAAAATCTAATCCCCAAAAAAACCCTAATCCCTAAAACCACAAAACACATGAACCGTCAATCCCCCAAAACCCTAAAAACTTTTTAAAAAACATTATACCGTCAACACTAGAAACAATGAACCCTTATCCAAAAAAACCCACAAACACCTGCCCTATTTACCTGAACCCCTAGCCCGAAAATATCCAAATCTCTCATCCCCCAAGAAATATATTAAGCCTCATCCCAAAAAAAACCCAAAAAACCCATTCCGAACATACCATTAAACCACCAGTACTAAAAACACCTAAACCATCAACCCCAGAAAAACCATAAACACTCATCCACAAGAAACCCCAAACACCATCCACACAATTCCCTCAACCCTCAACTCCAAAAAACACTAAACCCTTGTCCAAAAATACCCAATATGACAGGCCTCAAAACCCCTATTCCTTCATTCCAAAACCAATTTACCCTTATCCCTAAACTATCCTAAACCCTCGACTCAATCAATTACTAAAACCTGATACCTAAAAAACCATCATCCCTTAGACTAATAAATCCAAACCCTAAAACAAAAAAACCCAAATTCTCTTCCCAAAAGAAACTAGAAACAACAAAAATCCAAATACTCATCCCCCAAAAACCTAAATCCCTAATCTTAAAAAATCGTGCATTTCTAATACCCATAATTCCTTGAACCCTATTCCATTGAAACCAAGAAACTATGTGTCCCAAAACCCCTAAACATGCATCTCCAAAAAAACCAAATACTTATCCCCAAAAAACCTGAACCCTATACTTCATAAATCATGAAACCCTCATCCCCAGAATGACTCAAAAACTATTCCACTAAATCCCACAAACACTAAGAACCAAAACCCCTAAACACACATCTCTATAAAATTCCAAAACCTCATCCCTAAGAAACCTGATTCCCACAAAACCAAAAAAACCAAAACATCTTCCTTAATGAGGCCCAAACCCTGACACCAAAAAACCAAAAATCCCTTCCCTAAATAAATCCCTAAACCATCAAGACCAAAAAACTCTAAACCATCAACCAAAAAAACCGAAAACAATCATCCCATGAAAATGTTAAACCCATTAGCCGAAAATAACGAACCATCATCCCCATAAAACCTAGACCCCCTTATCCCTAAAAAATTCCAATCTGTCAACCTAAAAAAACACCAAACCCTCATCCAAAAAAAAACTACATACCTTAATCCTAAAAAAACAAATCCCTAAACATAAAAACACCTAACCCTAATTTAGAAAAAAATCTATCAGCCATAAAAACTCCAATCCCAAAAACCATAATAAGTCGAAAACCCTCTTCGTCAAAAACACCAAACACTCAGCCCAAAAAACACCCAAACCCAAAGATCCAAAAAACCAGAACCACATATCCCCAAAAATTCATGATCCATTGGTACAAAAAATAAAAAACCCAACCTCAAAAAAACATAAAACACTTTTACCAAAAAAATCCTAAACCCCTTTTCAAAAAAAATTCTAAAACCTTCAGCACCATAAAAAACCCAAAACCCTCATCACCATAAAACCATAAACCTTCATCACACAAAACCATATTTCCTAAGACCCAAAAAACCATAAATACTCTTCCCAATTAAACCGTAAAATCACACCTCTATAACACTAAACAACCATCCTTGAATAAACCAAAATTCTCTACATACGAAACGCTATACACTCATCTAAAAAATCCTTAATCCCTCATCCACAAAAAACCAAATGTAGTCATACCATAAAAACACAAAACTCTCATCCACAAAACAACCTAAGAACACATTCCAAAATACCCTAATATATCATCCTCAATGTACCATAATCACTCATCTCCAATAAACATTTAGACCTTCCCCCATGAAACCTCAAACCCTAAGTACAGAAAAATCAAATTCCCTCTACCTTTAAAATCCCAAAATTTTTATTCACAAAAAAACTGTAAACCCTCATGAACTAAAAACCCAAACCCTAGCCCCCAAAATAGGTAATCCAACAACCACAAAAAAACATACATTCTAATCCCCAAAAAACCATAATCCCTTTTCCCTATAAAACCCTAAACCCTCATCCCCAAAAAAACCATGAACCCTTTGCCCCAAAAAAACCAAAACATTCCTTGGTAGGTACACAAAAAACCCCATCACATAAAAACCCCTAATCACCTAGCCCAAATATCCTAAACCCCTAGACCTAAAAATTCATAAGACCTGTCTATCAAAAAACACTATACCCTTTTCCCCCAAAACCCCAAAATAATAAGCATTAAAAAAATCGGATCCCTCTAAACCAAAAAACCCAAACACCTCGAAACAAAAAAAAACATAAAATGGATATTTTATAAATTACATTTATTTCCATATCTTATGAATTAATTGGGCTTTAATCTATGTTATCCATGACCTACTTCCCAACATATATTTTTAGGGATCCTAATTTTATTACCAAAATAAAGGTTCTTAATAATCTTAGGAACTTACCAAATCACATCCCTAAGGTGTGTTATAAATAAGAGTGAAACAAGGTCCTTTGTTGTGCAGCATTTCCTATTTGATTCCAGCTCAAATCGGTGTTTTTAGGTTTTACCCCTAGACACATTTGGGCTAGAGCCACCTCAACCTGATCGTATCCTTACATGGATGTATTTTATAGATAAAACACATACTCATTACTCAACAAAATTTAGGTATGTTTTTATTATACTTAGTCTTATCCCTATAGAGTTCTCTAGGTTTTTCTATTCCCAATCCCAAAAATAACTAAACATATCCTCTGATAGCAACTATATCAACCATTCTATTTATTACACACAGAATATGGATTTATTACATAAACTATCACTTAATACAACTATTATTATTGAGATGTCGAGTGTATTAGGATATTAGGAAAATTACATAACAACTGGGGACATAAAATACAAAATCTTTATTGAAAACATATTTTACATGACTAGAGCATTCCTCCGTACATATCATTGCATTGGATATACGAAGGACATTCATAAGATAGGAGTGAGATATAAAGTCCAGTAAGGGAGTAAAAAAGAAATAAAAAAAGTATAAAATACATGTTAGGAAATACTCATATCAATGGAGCATAAGAGAAACATGAACCGAAATGTATTATATTTCATGATTATCATAACATGGAAATGTGGAAAAAATATTTAACATGATATTTGTCTGAGGAAAGAATCGTTTCACGTGGATAATGAGTATACCCTCATTGAACTTGAATTATAATGATTATACCCTCATTTGACTTTATTTATCATGATACTAATCTTTACTCAATGCATTGGAACGTTTTCAGGGTGCACCCTTCTTAATCATTTCATTTCATGCATAATTGTGCCACATAGATCATACAACATGGACTCATTAAGAATAATCATTTATTCCAAAATAAACAGATTTGAATTAATAATAAAACTATATAATAAAAAGGTAAATTTTCATAATGGATAACACCATTGATAGAAAAATTGGCATTGTTTTTACTACACAATGACTTTGTCTTGGAAATTCACAGTGCAATTTCGTGAATAGAACGACGTGCCATAAAAATTTATATAAATGTTTGATGAGATAGAAAATGGTTATATAATCATATTTACATGAAATTTAAATTAAGGGGTAATATAGATACATTTCCCAACATATTTTATGGAATTTAGATGCATAATATAAAATAATTTCTTGAATGTAAATGAGGAGAGGGAATTCTCTTACAAAATTTCAGCATGGTAACAGGTGTACCTGGGATGCATTAATGAGAGCGAAAGGTGTATATCATAATTATAACACATTGAGAAAATTATATGGTAGGTGATAAATCATACCCCAACTTATTTCATTGAAAATAAAATGTGGAAACAATATAAGAAAACTTGGACATAAATAAGGAAGGAAGGAAAGTGAGAATCCCTTACATGGAAGTGTGATACCAAAGACATGGGAGAGTCTTTAGAGAGGATTCTTGGGATCATGGGTTTCTTTGGGAGTATTCTAAATAGAGGAGGTCATGATTTCGTCAATCTCCAAATGGATTTAGTGATGAGTATTGGGAGATTGAGTGGGTTTATATGGGAATTGATATGGAATTGTTTATTATTTAGGTTTAGGGAACTACACATAAAACTAATCAAAACCAAAATCCATCCAAAGGTTTTTGCCCAAAAATTTTCCAAATTGAAGTGAAAAACTTTATTTTATAAGACCAATGGGCGATCTTATTAAAATATTAGGCTTTCCTATGTGGAGGTGAGTCACACTCTCAAGGAAATCTTTTTTAAAAAATAAAATGATTCATATGTCTTGGAGTGTCCATTAGGGCTTTTTATAATAAATAAATAGAAACCAAAAATCCCATTATTTTAATGTCATAACATATATTGGATGAATATTCCATTTCTAATATTTTATTACATCACTATTTTGTCATTATGATGTCATAAAACATATTATATATTTCAACGTTATTTAATTTTTACCCAAGAATTTGACTGTGTCAGAAAATTATGAAAAATTTACCTTTAGATATTTTAGAAATCCTAATTAAAAAAAATATTTTTATTATCTAAATAATTTCTAAATATGCGAATTTTATCTTTAAAAATAAATACCGATATTTATTAAAAATTCATGGTTTTTGAAAAAAATATCTTTCAATACTTAATAAAAATTATAATTGTATTCATAAAACTTATATGATCATTTATATACAATAAAAATTAATTTTGTAATAATATATTATTAAAATATTATATAATTAAAAAAAACCATTAATTCATCAAAATATATTTCTTAATTGAATATTAACTAAAAAATACTAGTTCTTTTTAAAAACTATTGAAAAATTAACAACAATAAAATGAACGTATATTATTTATTCTATTAAAAAATAATGCACATATTCATAGTGATAGTGTCTTGTTACATAACCTCTTATAACACCCACATAAGACCTAACGGTAAGGTGTGCGATGGTGACCGACTATTGGGGTGGCTCAGATAAAATCGCTCAGGTGGTAATCTCTATTAACTTACAATTCTACCATAGGTGGTTTCGTTCAAGCTTAACGTGTTAAATATCATATTGTTCTTGGTCAAGAGAAAATCCCAGTGATGGTACTTCATTTCTAAGTTCTGAAAAATGTGCATCGTTTGTAGAAATTCTACTGGATTAGGTCATCCCTTCCTTTGTATGATTAAATTGGATTTGTTAAAGCCTTATATTTATACTAATCATGTGATCATTGTTCAAAAACTATATTATAAATGGTCATAGTTATTAAAGGTATTTTAAAATCTAAAAACATAAAAAAATGGATGTTCATATATTTTAGATAAACATTTTACATAATAAGATATTTAATTTTAAGAAGTGGAATTTTTATTAATAAAAGATTGGGTCATTACACAGAGAGTTAAGATTTTTTGGGGCTGAGAGTTTCATTTTTTATTGATAGGGGTTGATGGTCTTTTGGGAATGAGAGTTGAGGTGTTTTTTGGGGATGAGGGTCGAGGGTGTTTTGGGATGAGGGATTATAAATTTTATTGTTCTAGGAATTAAGTGAGTTTTTAGGTGAAGGGTTTATGGGTTTTTTGGGGATGATGATTGAAAATTTATTGGGGATGAGGGTTGACAATTTTTTGGGGATGACTATTTTGGGATTCCTGGTTATGATATTTTATGCTTATTTAGGGATTAGGGTTTATGGATTTTAGGGGATGAGGTTTTAGTGTCTTTTAGGGATGATAATATAGGGTTTTTTGGGGCTGAGCGTTTAGGTTTTTTTTGAGATGAGGGCTTAAGGTTTTATTTGGATGAATGTTAAGGTTTCATGGGTATAAGGTTTTATAGTTTTTTATGTTTTAGGGTTTATTATTTCTAGGTATGATGGTTAAGGGGGTTATTTGGGATGAAGGATTACCATTTTGTGGGGGATGATTGTTCTTGTGTTTTTTGGATGAGGGTTCCTAGTTTTTGGGGGAAGAGGTTTGAGGGATTTTTTGAGGATAATCATTTAGGGTATTAGGGGGCTGAGGGTTTATGATTTTTTAGTTATGAGGGTTTTGGTTTTTTTGGGATTTGGGATTTAGGGTTTTTTGGTGTTGAGGGTATAAGGTTCTTTGAGGATTATGGTTTTGGGTGTTTCATGGATGACAGTTTAGGGTATATTAGGATTAAATGTTTTAGGGTTTTTTTTCAATATGAGGGATTATATTTTTATATGTATGGTGGTTTAGGGTTTTTTAGGGTTGAGTTTTTATAATAATTTAGTGATGGGTGTTTAGAGTTTTTTGGGGATTAGGGTTTAAGGTTTTTAATGGATGATAGTTGAGGGTCTCTTGCAGAAATGATATATAGTTTTTTAGGGATAATGTTTTTGGGGGTTTTAGGTTGAGGGTTGAGGGTTTTGGGGGGATGAGGGTTTAGTTTATGTGGGAATCTATGTTTATTTTTTTTCTAGGATAAGGATATATCGTTTTTGAGGTTAAGGCCATAGGTTTTTTGGGAATGAGGGTTTATAGTTATTGCAGATGAGGGTTGAGGGTTCTGTAGGGATGAGAGATGATAATTTTTTTGAATATGTGAGATTAGGGTTTTTGGGGGTTTAGGGTTTTAAGGGGTTTATGGTTGATGGGTTTTTAGGTATGGAGGTGGAGGTACACTTCAGGATGTGGGATTAGGGTTTTTTTGTTCTATGTATTTTGGATTTTCAGGCTGTGTGTTTAGGGTTTTTGGGATAAGGGTTTAGGGTTTTTTGTTATGTGTTCATTATTTTTTGAGGATGAGGGTTTCATGTTTTTTCTGGATGAGGGTTTAGCGATTTTTGGGATTAGTGTTTAGGGTTTCATTGTGGATGAGGGATAAGGGTTTTTGGGGGATGACCGTTGATGGTTTTTTGGGATTGATTGTAAAGGGTTTTTTTTAGGTTGGGGTTGAGGGTTTTTTGGGTATCATGGTTGAGGTTTTTTGGGGGGTTGAGTGATGAGGGGTTTTTTAGGATGAGAGTTAAAAGATTTATTGGATGGGTGTTGATTTTATTTTGTGGTTGAAAGATTAGATTTATATGGGGATAAAGGTTGATGTTTTTTGGGGTATAGGGTTTAAGGATTTTTGGGGTTGGTGTTTAGGGTGTTGTGGGGTTCGGGGTTGGGGGTTTATTGGTGACGAGGTTTAGGATTTTTTTGGGTTACAGTTAAAAAAAATTGGGTTAGAGGGATTATGGTTCATTGGTGACGAGGGTTGGGAGTATTTTGGGTTCAATATTGACTATTTTTTCAGAGGATTGAGGGTTTCTTGGTTCTTACTATTGAGGTTATTTTTTGGATTGATGGTTGTGGATTTTTTAGGGTTGAGGGTTGAAGGTTTTTTGGTGATTTGGGTTGATTGTTTTTTTGGGATAAGGGTTAATTGTTGTTCTGAGATGATTTTTGAGATGTTTTTTTAAAATGGGTGTTTAGGGATTTTTGGGATAGATGTATGAGGGTTATTTGGTGTTGAGGGTTGAGGGTTAATTTGTGATGAGGTTTTAATGTTTATTAGGTCTAAGGGTTTACATATTTTTGGGTAGTATATTTTGGGTTTTTTGTGTCTGAATGTTTACTATTCTCTATAGATAAGGGCTGAGTGATTTTTGGGGCAAAGGGTTCCGGGTTTTTCGGTGATGATGGTTTTCTGATTGTTAGGGCAGATAGTTTATATTTTTATAGGGATAGGGGTATAATGTTTTCTGAGTCTAAGAGTTTTGGGATTTTCGGTGCTGAAGGTTTAGTGCTTTTGGGAGCAGAGGGTTGAGGGTTTTTTAGGGACGAGTGTTGATGGTTTTTTTGGGCCACGGGTTTGGGGTTTTTTAGATGTCGGTTTAGTTTATATTAGAATGACTTTTAAGGATTTATAAGGCGGGATGATAAGGGATATTTGAGGATGATTGTCTAGATATTTTAGGGGTGAGGGATTTAGGATTTTTTGGGGCCTGGGGATTTTTGGTTTCTTCGAGTTGAGGGATTAGAGTTTTTTTTAGTCTGATTTTTATGGGTTTTTGGGATGTGGGTTGATGCTTTCATGGGGAACATTTATTATAGAATTTTTAGCAGAGGATTTAGTATTTTTGGGGGATGAGGGTTTTTATTTTTTGGGGGGTTAGGGTTTAGGTTTTCATGTGGCTGAGGGTTTATGATTTTTTGGGGTTTATGGTATTTGGTTTTTTGGGATGATGGTTTTGGGTTTTTTCACTGAGGGGGAGATGTTTATTTGATCATGATAGTTGATTGTTTATTGGGTTAAGGGTATGATTTTTTTTGGGGTTGACGGTGGAGGTAATTTTTGGGCTAATGGTTTATAGTTTTTTGGTCAGAGGATATTGAGTATTTTGGATGGAGGGTTGTGGTTTTTTAGGGCTGATGATTAATGGTTATTGGGGTAGATAGTTGAGGGTTATTTGGAATGAGGGTTTATTGTTTGTTTGGGCTGAGGATTTAGGGTTTTTTGGTGTTAAGGGGTCTCAAATTTTATGGGATTTGGGTTTAGTGTTTTCTAGGGATGAGGTTTTTTTGTTTTTTTGTGGTTGTGCATTTAAAGTGTTTTCTTGGTATGAAGGATTAGTGTTTTTTGGGAATAAGGATCTATGGTTTTTTGGTTAGGCTTTGGGATATTTTGGGGCTGAGGATTTAATGTATTTTTAGGCTATAGGCTTAGTGTTTTTTGGTGGGGATAGTTTGGGGTTTTTGGGTGAAGATTAATTGGGGTTTTTGGTGTTGAGTGTTTAGGTTAATTTGGGAAGAATATTTAGTGTTTTTTGAGACTAGGGGTCATGATTTTCTCTATCTGATTGTTTTGTGTTTTTTTATACTGAGGTTTTATGGTTTCTTGTTCTTAGTTTTTATGAATTTTTCGATAAGGGTGTAGAGTTTTTTGGTACTAAGGGTATATGAGGGATATTTTTTAGGGTTTTTTGGTCTGTGAGATGACAGATTATTTGAGTTGATGGTTTGGAATTTGTTGGGCAATGACAGTGATAATTTTTTTTGGTAATGTGGTTTGAGGAATTTTTGGTACTGAGGGTTATGGGTTTTGGGGAATAATATTGTGGCTTTTTGGGGGCTGATGGTTGAGGGGGGTTTTGGGATGAGGTTTGAGGGTGTTTTGTGATGAGGGTTTAAGATATCATTGGTAAAAGTGTTGAGGGTTTTTTCAAGATGAGGGTTTATTGTTTTTGTTTTTAGGGATAATAGTTTATTTGGGATGAGGGTTTTGGTTTTTTTGGTGATTAGGGTAAAATTTTATTTTTGGGTGAGGGTTGAGGGTTTTTTGTGGATTAGGTTTGAGGGTTTTTGGGGGTATGGAGTGAGTTTTTTATGTGGTTGAGTGTTCATGGTCTTTGGAGGATAAGTGTTTATGTTTTTTGGGGTGATTGGTTAAGGTTTTTTTATGATATTACATCTTTTAGGGTTGAGGTATTAGTATTTTCTTTCCTCTAGGGGATTAAGGTTCTTTGGGGCTGAGTGTTTATGGTTTTTGGGGTGAGAGTTTATCTTATTTTGGGGGATGAGTGTGGAGGGATTTTTGGGGATGTGGGTTTTGGTTTTTTTGGGGATGGAGGTTCTGGGTTTTTTTGTTGATTTTCTATTTTTTTCCAGATGAGGTATAATTTTTTTTGGGGCTAAGGGTTTAGAACATTTCGTTGATCAGTGTTTAATGTTTTTTGGGGTTGAGGGTTTAGTAGTTTTGGGGGATATCGGTTTAGTTATTTTGGCGGGATGATTGTTTAAAGATTTAATGGGATGAGTTTTTAAGAATTGATGTGGCTGTGGATTTATGGTTTTATGAGATAAGGGTCTAAGATTTTTCTGGATGAGGGTTTACGGTTTTTTGGGGAAGTGGGTTAATTATTTTTTTAGAATGATGTTTATTTGTGTTTGAGTGTTTAGGGTGTTTTGGGGATGAGGTTTTTCATTTTATTAGGGTGATATATTATGGTTTTTATAGAGATGAGGGTTTAGGGTTTCTTATGGCTGAGGGTTTTGATTTTTTATGGTAGGGTGTTTAGTTTTTTTGGGAAGTGGGTGGAGTTTATTTTGGGGATGTGGGTTGAGGGTTGACAATTTTTTTGATAATTAGTGTTGAGGGTTTTTTGTTTTTTATGTGTTTATTTTTTTCATTGGATGAGGGTTTAAGGATTTTGGGGACTAAGGGTTAAGGGTTTATGTCGGATTAGGGTATATGTATTTTTGGGGATGGAGGTTTACTATTTCAAGGGATGATGGTATTTTTTTGGGATTGGAGTTTAGGGTTTTTTGGGGATCAGAGATGATGATTTTTTGGGAAACTATTTTGTTGTTGGTTTTCTACTATTTTGGTCTCAAGGAATATGATTTTTGGGGTTGAGGGTTTAATTATTTTTTGTGACTCCCATTTTAGGGTATTTTGGGACAGTAGGTTGATGATTTTTTTAGGGTAGTGGGTTTAGGGTTTTCATGGGATGAGGGTCAAGAGTTTTTAGGGGATGAGGGTTTAAGGTTTTCCTGGACTGAGGGGTAAGGGTTTTTTGGATTATGTGTTATGGTTTTTTTTAGGATGAGCATTGAATGGTTTTTAGGGATATGGGTTTAGGATTTTTAAGGGAAAAGGGATTAGGATTTATGGAGATAAGTGTATGTCATGTTTTGGGGCTGAGGATTTATGGTTTTTGGTGTCTTAGTGTTAAGCGGTTTTTGTTGCTATGAATTTACGGTTTTGGGGGATTAGGGTTTAGGGGTTTTTTGGATGATCATTTCGGGTTTTTTGGGAGAGGGTTTAGGGTATTGGGTCTGGAGTTTTTATCATTTATGAGGTTGATTTTATATGGGTTTTTAGTTTTTATGGTTTAGATATTTTTGGGGATTAGGGTTGATAGTATTTAGGGATAGGGTTTTAGGGATTTTTGGGTTTGAGGGTTTAGCTTTTTTTGTTATGAGGTTAATGGTTAATTTTAGAGGGTTTAGTGGTTTTTTTGGATTAGAGTTGGCTGTTTTTTGGGATGATGTCTGAGGGTTAAAAGATAAATGAGAGTTTACTATTTTTTGGTGCGGATGGTAGATGGTTTTTGGGGATGATGGTAGATGATTGTTTGGGGATTAGGGTTTAGGATTTTTTAGGGTTGAGGATTCAGGGTTTTATTGAACTAGGGGGTGAGGGTTTAGTGTTTTGGTGGTGGGTGTTTAGGGTTTATAAGTCTATGGATTTGTGGGTTTTTGTGGATATGTGTTAATGGGTTTGGGGGTAGGGAGTTTATGGTTATTTTGGGTGGGGGATTGATGGTTTTTTTGGTGTTTTGTGTTTAGTTATTTTGGGGATGATGGTCGTCAGTTTTTGGAGATGAGGGTTTTGGATTTGTATGGCTGAGGGTTAGGGTTTTTGTGGATGAGGTTTAATGATTTTTTGGGAGAGAACTATTGATGGTTTCATGGGGTTGTGGGTTGTGCATGGTTTTGGGATAACCTTTTGGGTTTTTTGGGACTGTGGGTTGAGGGTCTTTTAGATTGAGGGGATTTGGGTTTTTGGAGATGTAGGTGGAGTTATTTTTTTGGGATGAGTGTTTAGGATTTTTTGGATGAGGGATAAATATTCATCTTGGATGATGATTTATAGTTTCTTTGGGGAAGAGTGTTTTTTATTTTATAGGGCTGAGGGTTGAGGATTTTTTTGGGTATGAGGGTTTATTGTTTTTTAGGGTTGAGTGATTAGTGTTATTAATATGGTGTTTTAGGTTTTTTTGTGGTTGAGGGTTTCTATATTTTTTAGGCGGATAGATTTTTATTTTTGAGGGTCTAAGGTTTTAGGGTTTTTTGATGCTGAGGGTCTTGGGTTTGGGAGTGCCAAGGGGTATGGGTTTCTTGGGGCTGACTGATTATGGTTTTTTTGGGAGTTATGGTTTTGTGTATTTTTGGGATGAGGGTATTGGGATATTTTTGAAATATTGAATTTTGGGTGTTTTTGGAGTTTAGGGTTTAGTAATTTTTGGGGATGAGTGTTTCATACATTTTGTGGATGAGGGTTTATGGTTTTCTAGGAGGATCTTTTTTGGATTTTAGGGTATAAGGATGTAGTTTTGGAGGGATAAGGTTGATGTATTCTATGTACTAAGTGATGATATATTTTTGGATATGAGGGAATGCAATTTTTTGGGGGTTTAGGGTGTTTGGTTTTTTGGGACTGAGGGTTTAGGTTTTTTTAGGGAAGAGTTATTAGGGTTTTTTGGGGGTGAGGGTTTATGGTTTTAGGGTGCTATTGTTCTAGGGATTTTTGGGGATGGGGTTTTATGGTTTTTTCTTGAAGTGGTTTCATGTTTTTTCATGTTAGTGGGTTTTTAATTCATTTTTGCAGAGGTTTTACGATTTTTTTGGGTTAAGGGGTTAGTGATTTCAGGATAAGGGTTTTCGGTTTTTTGGTGATGAGGGATGATTGAATTTTTTTTCTATGGATTTATGGTATTTTTCAAATAGGGTTTATGGTTTTCTAGGGATAGGTGTTGAGGGTTTTTGGGGATATGGGTTGAGGTTTTTTTTGGGAAAAAGGGATGATGATGTTTTGTGGATAAGAGTTGATGGATTTTTAGGAGATGTTTTTTGGTTTCATGGGGATGATGGTAACTGTTTTTTTGATGCTGAATATTTATGGTATTTTGGGCTAAAGGGTTTTTAGTTTTTTAGGGCTGTGGGTTTTGGTTTTTTGGGGGGATGATTTTTTTAGTATTTTTGGTGCTATTGGTTTAGTTTTTTTTGTGGGTTAGGATTTAACGATTTTTGTGGATGAGTGTTTAGGGGTTTTAGAGATGTGGGTTGGGGGGTTTTACAACTAATGTTTTCAAGTTTCAGTGGGATGAGTGTTGAGGTATTTTTAGGATGAATTATTATGGTTTTTTATGATGAGGGATTAGAAATTTTTGTGTCCAATTAATTAGAATTTTCTTGGGCTTAGGGTTTATGGGTTTTTAGGGCAGAGGGTTTATGGTTTTTTGTGGATCAATATTTAGGGTTTTTATAGAATGGGTTTCAGGGATTTATGGGGATGAGGGTTTTAATTTTTTTTGGAAGTGGGTATAAGATTTTTTTCTTTGGGATTAGATTTACATTGGTATAAGGTTTGTTGGTTTTCTGGGGATAAGTGTTTAGGTATTTGTGAGGCTGACAATTGTGGGATTTAGGGGGATGGTGGTTTATGGTGTTTCTAGGCAAGGGATTTTGGAGTATTTTGGGGTACATGAATTGGGTGTTTTGGGTTACTTCTTATGTTTTTTTGGTACAATTGTGGAGGGAGTTTTTTGAATGATGGAATAGGGTTTTTTGGGGATAATTTTTAGGGTTTTTTGGGGGTGAGGTTTTAGAGTTGTTTTGGGGATGAGGGTTTAGTTTTTTTTGGTGTTGAGGGTTGAGGGATATTTTGGGATGAGTGTTGGGGATTTTATGGGGGGTGAGGTATTGGGGTTTTTTGAGTAGATGGTTGAGGGTTTTAGGGGGTGGATGGGTTATTTATTTTTCGGTATGGGGTTTTAGTCATTTTTAGGGTGATGGTTGATGGTTTCCTAGGGATGAGGGTTTCTGTTTTTTGGGGATGAGGGTCTATGGATTTTGGGGCTGATGGTTTAGGTTTATTTAGATCTGTGGGTTCAGAGTTTATTGGGGTAGAGTATTGATGGTTATTTTGGGATGAGGGATTATAAAAGTTTTGGGTTGAGGTTTGATGGTTATTTAGGGCTGAGTGTTTAGAGTATTATGAGGATTTGGTTTTGATTTTTTGGGGCTATGTAGTTAGGGTTTCTTGGGATGAGGTTCTTGGTATTTTTGGGGATAAGGGATGCTTCTTTGAAGGGGATAAGGGTAAATGATTTCTTGGGATCTGGTTTTATGGTATGTTGGGAAGGAGGTTTTTTTTTGGAAGGATGATTGAGGGTTTGGGGGGATGAGGGTTATGGATTTTATGGTGTTTGGGGTTATGGGTTGTTTGTGTCTAAGAGTTGAGTGTTTTATTGGGATGAGTGTTTATGGTTTATTAGGGTAGACAGTTCGTGGTTTCTTAACTATGAGGTATATTTATTTTGGGGGTAGAGGATTTTGGGGTTTTTATGAGGGTTGAGGGTTTTTTTGAATTTAGAGTTGATGATTTTTTCAGGATGATGGTTTAGAATTTTTTATTCTTGGTTGTTTATAGTTTTTTGGTGCCAGGGTTGTAGTTTTTTTTTGGTTTGATGGTTTATTGTTTTTTTTTAATTAGAGTTTATGATATTTTATGATAGATGGATTAAATATTTTTGGAGCTAAGGGATTATGATTTCTTTTGGATATATTGGTTTAGAGTTTTTGGTTCTATGAATTTGGAGTTTTTTGGTGTTTTGGGTTTGAGGTATTTTGGGGATTAGTGTTTGGGAATTTTGGGGAATGGGGTTGTAGAGGTGGTTGGGGATGATGGTTTACATTTTTATAGGGTTGACAGTTTAGGTGTTTTGGGGATGAGTCATCAGGGTTTTTTTAGGGATGAGGGTTTATTGCATTTTTTGGGATGATGGTTTTGAATTTCTTGGGGAGGTGTGTTTAATGTTTTTTATGAATAAGGGTTTAGGTTTTTTAGTAGAAAGGGTTCATGGTTTTTAGGGCATAGGGTCCTGGGATATTTTTGGTTCAGAGCTTAGAGATTTTTTTTGGATGAGGGTTTAGGGAACTTTTGGGGTGAAGGTTAATATTTTTTGGCTATTGGAGTTTATGTTTTTTTAGGATAAAGGTTTTGGGTTTGTGGGATTGAGGGTTTAGAGTATCATGGGGTGTGGGATTAGTGTTTTTTGTACTGAGGGTTTAGGATATTATTTGGGATGAGGATTTATTTTTTTTGGGGGCAGTGGAGCTAGTGCTTTCTAGGGATGAGATTTGAGTGTTTTATGGGGATGAGGGTTGAAGGTTTTCTTCATGATGAGTGTATATGATTTTTGGGCTAATGTTTTTCTGTTTCAAGGGATGTAGTGTGTAGAAATTTTTTTATCTAAAGGTTCAAGATTTCTAGGGCTTAGGGTTTATGGTTTATTGAAGAAGCAGGTTTTTCTTTTGTTGGGACTGAGGGTTTTGGTTTTTTAGGGGATGAATGTTTAGGGTTTTTCTATTGAGGGATTTGGTTATTTTTGACTCTGGGGTTGTTTTTTTGGGGCAGAGGGTGGAATGTTTTCTAGGGCTATGGGACGAAACATATTTGGGGATGATAGTTGGGGTTTTTTTGTGTCTGTGAGTTTTGGGTTTTTTAGGCATGACGTTTTAAGGTTTGTTGATGACTTTGGATTACTGTTTTATGTGACTAGGTGTTAATGGTTTTTTTGGGGAAGATGTTTAATTTTTTTTTAAGTCAAAATGTGTAGTGTTTTTATAGAACAAGGGATTTGAGTTTTTAGGTCTATAGAAAAAGTTTTATTACTAAGGATTATGGGGGTTTGGGGGTGGTGGTATTTTTTTTTTTAGATAACAGTTGAGGTTTTTTGGGGTAGATGTTTTAGTTTTTTTACGAGAGTTGGATTTAGTGTTTTTTGTGGTGAGGGTATTGGGGTTTTGGGGCTGAGGGTTTATAGTATTTTAGGGATGAGTGTTCAATGTTTTTTGGGTTCTGAGTAATATGAATTTATTTGTTTAGATGGATTAGGATTTATATTGGAATGGTAGTATAGGGGGTTTTATGGATGAGGGATTATTTTGGGGTGGGGAGGGTTTAGTGTTTTTTGGTGCTGAGGGTCTAATGTTTTTTTGGGATTTGGTCTCAGGGGTTTTTTGGGAATAACAGTTAAGGCATTTTTGGGGACAAGGGTTTAGATTTTTTGGGGCTTAGGATTTAGGTGTTTTTGAGGTTGATGTTTTAAGGATTTTTGGGAAAGATAGTTTAGGGTTTTTTGGGGATATGGTTTCGGGTTTCTTTTGTTCAGGGATTATGTTTTTTATAGTGATGATGGTATAGTGTTTTTTGTTGTATGAGGGTTTAATGTTTTTTGGGGTTAATAGTTTAAGGATTTTTGGGACTATGGGATAATTGATTATTTGGCAAAGTGGTTAGGGTTTTTAGGGATAAAGGTTAATTGTTTTTGGGGAGAGGTTTTATAATTTTTTAGGGATGACGATCAATGTTTTGTGGGGTTGAGTGTTTATCATTTATTGGGGATCATGATTTATGGATTTCTTGGAGGTAGGGGTGAACGGTTTTTTGGTGCCGAGTGTTTATGGATTCTTGGGGTTTAGTGTGTTGGGTTTTTTGAGGATAAGGGTTTATGGTTTTTCATGGTTGGGGTTTTATGTTTTTTTGGAGGGGGTATTTATGTTTTTTTTGGGATTAGGGTTTTGGGATTTCTAGGGTTGGGGACTAAGGATTTCTTGAGACTGATGTTTTTGGAATTCTGGGGATATGGTTTTAGGGTTCCTTTACAAATAGGGTTTTGGGTTTTTTGGGGATTTGGGTTTTTTTGGAGGATATTTTAGGATTTTTTTGTGCTAATGGCATAGGGTATATTTGGGAAATAGATTTAGAGTTTTAGGATGAGGGTTTATGGTTATTTGGGGATAAGTCTTTTGGATTTTTTGAGGATGGATATTTATGTTTATTTGTGATGCGGGGTTTTTCGGTTGATGCTTAGGGTTTGTGGGATGAATGATTAGGGTTCTTTGGGGATGAGGGTTGAATGAATTTTTGGATTCAAGGTTGATGGTTATTTTGGGTTGGTTGTTGATAATTTTCTGGACCAGAAGGTTTAGTGTTTTTGGGGGATTAATATTGAGGGTTACATTAGAATGAGGGTTTAGGGAATTTTGGGCAGAGTTATTAAGGTTTATTTGGGATCTGTACTTAGGTTTTTTCGTGACGAATGTTTTAATTATTTTTTTTTGGAGGGTGTAGGTTTTTCTTGTGGGATATGGTTTTGCGGATATTTAAGGATGAGGTATTAGGGTTTATTATGGATTAGAGTTGTGGAATATATAGTGTGGATGTTTTAGGATTTTTTGGATGAGGGTTCGTTGGTTTTTGGGTCTAATCGTTTAGGAGATTTTGTGAGTGGGGGTTGAGGTATTTCTGGGGGTGTGGATTTCATAATTTGTAGATAATGTTTAAGGGTTTTTTGGGGTTGTGGATTTTGGGATTTTTGGGTATGAGGGTTGAATGAATTTTTGGGATGAAGAATTTAGGTTTTGTGGGATGAGGTTTTATGTTTTATTGTCTATTAAAAATGAGGTTTGTTTTGGGGATTAGGGTTTGTTGTGGAATATGTTTTAATGTTTTTCAAGGATGAGGGATGAGGTTTTTTTTCAGGAGAGGGTTTAGATTTTTCTAGGATGAGGCTGTAGGATTTGTTGTTTTTCAGAGTTTAGGGGTTTTTGTGTGAGAGTGTCTAGGGTTTTTTGTGGCTATGGGTTTACGGTTTATTGTGATTGGGGTTGAGGGTATTTTTAGGATAAGAATTGAGGTTTTTTTGGGATTATGGGTGAGGGTTTTATTAGGGTAGAGTTTAGAGTTTTTTTAGTGATGAGGGTTTAGAGTTATTTAGGGTTGAGAGTTAAGGGGATTTTGGGGATGAGGGTTGATGGAATTTTAGGTATAAGGGATTAGGGTTTTTTGGGGATGAGTTTTTAGGTTTTTTGGGTGATGCGGGTCGAGAGTTTTTTAGGGTCATTGCTTAATTTTTTTTCTTTGACTAAGGGTTTATGGTTTTTTGGTTCTGATGGTTGAGGGATTTTTGGGCTATAGGTTTATGGTTTTTAGATCTTAGTGTTGAGGGTTTTTTATTGATGGGTGTTGAGTTTTTATTATTAATTAAATTAGATGATTTTTTATATTGAGAGTTGAGGTGTTTTTTTGGATGAAGGCTTTACAATTTTGCGGAAGAGGGATTAGGGATTTATGGGGATAATGGCTTAGTGTTTTTTGGGGATTTGGGTTTTGAGTTTTTTAGGGAAAATTGTATAGTGTTTTGGGGTTGAATGTTGAGGTTTTTTAGGGATAAGGGGATAGGGTTTGGCAATAAAGATTGTGGTTTTTTTTTGTTGAGGGTTGGGGTGTTTTGTGGATGAGGGTTGAGGGTTTTGGGGGGCTGACCAATTAGGGTTTTTATGGGATGAGGGTTGAATTTTTTTTATGATTTTAGATTATTTATTGTGGGGGTTAAAGGATTAGGGTATTTTTTCCTATGGTAGATGGTATTATAGTGATTTGTGTTGATGTTTTTTGGTTCTGAGGTTTTAGGGTTTTTATGAATGAGGGTTGAGTGTTTCTTGGGGATGAGAGTAAATGTTTTTTGGGGATAATGATTGAGGGATTTTTGGAATTTATGTTTAGAGTTTTTTTGTCTAAGGGTTAATGGTTTTTTGGGGCTATGGGTTCATGGATTTTTTGGGGTGGAAGGTTAACAGGATTTTTGGGGACTATGGTTGAGGCATTTTGGGTTTTAGGGTTTAGGTTTTTGTTTCTAAATGGTTGTAGTTAATTTTGGGATTGAGAATTAATGATTTTTTGTAGGTAGAGGGTTTATGGTTATTTGGGGATGAGGGTTATGATTTTACTGGGGTTTAGGGTTTAGGAATTTTTGGGGATGAGGGTTTAGTTTTTTTTTGTATTATGGTTTATGATGTTTTGGGGGTAAGGGTTTTGGGTTTTTTAGTGAGGGGTTAGTGGGTTTTTTTAGCAATTAGGGTTGAGGTTTTTTTGGAGACAAGGGTTAAGGGTCTTTTGTGGAATAGTGTTAATGCTATTATGGGGTAGTGGGTTGAGTTATTTAGGGGTGAGGATTGAGTGTTTTTTTGTTGATGAGGTTTGAGAGTTTGTTAGGGATGATTGTTTACTACTTTTTGGGGATGATGGTGTAGGGATTTTTAGGGTTGAGGGATTATGGATTGTGTGGGCATAGAGTTGAGGGTTTGTTTAGGGATGAGGGTTGAGGTGTTTTTTGGTTTGAGGGTTTAGGATTTTTTTGGGGATGATGGTAGATGGTTATGGAGTATGAGGGTTTAGGTTTTCTTTAGAATGAGGGTTGAAGGTTTTTGGGAAGAGGGTTTAGATTTTCTAGTGTGAGAGTTTATAGTTGTTTAGGGATGGGGGTTGATGATTTTTGGGGGGCTAAGAGTTTAGGGTTTTTTAGGGCCAAGGGTTACGATTTTTGTGGATGTGAGATTAGGGATTATTAAGGATTAGGGTAGATTGTTTTTTGGGTTATTTGTTGATTGTTTTTATGGATTTCCTTTTATGGTTTTTTGTTGATGAGGGTTTATGATTTTATGGTCTTGTGAGATGAGTGTTTTTAGCGATGTGGTTAGAGTTATTTTTATTTCTATGGGTTGATGGTTTATAGCGATAAAGGTTGGTGGTTTTTTCAGGTGGAGGGTACAATGTTTTTTTGTTAAGGGTCAAAGGTTTTTTGGGGATGATGGTTGAGGGTGTGTTGTAGATAAGGGTTTAGGATTTTTTTGGGATGAGGGTTGTGGTTTTTTTCCAAATTATTTTGGATTTTTTATGGTTGAGGTTTTAATAGGGTTGATTGTTGTTGGTTTTTTAGGGCTAATGGATGAGGGTTTTTTGGGGCTCAAGACTGTATGTTTTTTTGGTCCAGTGGTTGGGGTATTTTTGGGCTAAGGGTTTATGGATTTATGTAGAATAAGGTTTAAAGTTTATTGGGGTCAAGGGTTGATGGTTCTTTGGTATGAGGGTATATGGTATTCTGTGGAGGAAGGTTGAGTATTTTTAGGGACTCAAGGTTGAGTGTTTTTTGGGCCCCATATTGTGGGTATTTGGGGTTTGAGAGATATGGGTTTTTATGGATCAGTGCTTAGGGTTTTTCATGTCCAGGGGATTATATTTTCTTGGTATGTGGGTTGGGTGTATTTAAGGATAAGCTTTGATGTGTTTTTGGAACTTCCCATTGATATTTTTTGGGGGATGAGGATTGAGGTTTTTTTGGGGATGATGGTTGAGGGATTTGGGGGGCTGAGGGATTTTTGTTTTGGGTGATTTGTTTTTAGGTTTTTTTGGGAATGAGGGTCTATGGATTATTTCTATTCTGGTCATGGTGTTTTTTGGGGCAGATTTTTAGGGTCATTTGTGGCTGAGGGTTTTCGGTTTCATAGGGACGAGGTTTTACTATTTTATGTGGCCAAATGTTGAGAGTTATTTTAGAATGAGTGTTTAGGGATATTTTTTGGTTGAGGCTTAATTTTTTTTTAAATAATGATTGATGGTTTTATGACACAAATGGTTGAGGGTTTTGGGTACTATGGGTTGACGGTGTTTGGGGAATTAGGGTTGTGGATTTTGTAGGGATAAGGGTCTAGAGGTTTTGGGGGCAGAGTGTTTATGGTTTTTAAGTGATGGGGTTAAATAGATTTTGGTGGTGAGTGTTGAGAGTTTCTCGTCAATGGTATGATGTTTTTGGGTTATTGGTTATTTGGGGGCTGATTGTTTAGGGTTTTTGGGGGATGATAGTTTAATGATTTTCAATGACGATGCGTAAAGGTTTTTTCGGGATAAGGGTTTAGGGGGTTTTTTGGTCTATTGTTGATTTTTTTTGGAAGAGTGTTTAGTTTTTTATTTGGGATGATGTGTTATGGTTTTTTTGTGGAATCGAGTTGTGGGATTTTTACAGATGAGGGTTGATGGGTTTTTTCTTGTTGAGGTATGGTAGTTTTATGAGGCTACCAGTTGAGGGTGTTTTGGGATGAGGTTCGGGGATATTTTGGTACTGAGGGATTAATATTTTTTTAAAGAAATATTAGGGTTTTGGGGGATAATACTTTAGTGTTTTTAGGTATGATCGTTGAAGGTTTTTTGGGAATGACTGTTGAGGGTTTTTTGGGGTTAGGATTGAGTTCTTTTTTTGGTTGAGGGTTTAATGTTTTTTTTTGTAATTTATGGTTGTTGTTGTTGTTTGGGGTTTAAATTTGATGTATTTTTGGTGCTGAAATTTTATGGTTTTTTGGGGTTATGTGTTTTTTAGGGCTGTGGGTTTAGTATTTTTGTTATGTAAGGATTTAATGTTATTAAGTATAAGTGAATTATTTTTTGGGGATATGACATGAGGGTTTTTTATTAATGTAGGGTTGATGGTTTTATGTGGATGAGTGTTTAAATTTTCTTTGGTGGCGAGGGATGAGGGTTTTTCATGTTTAGTTTTTAAGGTAGTTTTTGGAGATGATAGATTAGAGTTTTTATCTGTTAATGGCTGAAGGTTTTTGGGGGACGAGGGTTGATGAATATTTTGGAAAATTGGTTAACAATTTCTTGTGGATAAGGGTTTATGATTTTTTGAGGTTGAGGGTGTAGGACTTTGGGGGTTGAGATTTTAGGGGTTTCATGGGTTTTTGGGTTTAGGGTTTTCTTTTGATGAGGGATTTGGGTTTTTTGGGGTGAGGGTTTACGGTTTTTGGGGATGGTTGTTTAGAGTTTTTTTGTGCTGACTATTTTTTTATGTCTAGGTATGAGGTTTTAGGTATTTATGAAGCAAATATTTTAGTGGTTTTTAGGGTTTAGTGTTTAGTGTTTAGTGTTTAGGATTTTCAAGGGATGAGGGTTTAGGTTTTTTTGAGGATAAGTGTATAGGATTTTGTGGGTATGGGGTTTATGGTTTTATATGACTATATGTTTAGGGTTGTTAAGGGATGAGGGTTTTTGGGTTTTCTAGTCTTGAGGGTTTAATATTTTTTGGAGATGAGTGTTTAGGGTTTTCTAGGTATGGGGTTTTTTGGTAGTCTGATGGTTCATGGATTCATATGGCTGAGGGTTTAGGGAATCTCGTGTCTAAGGGTTCAAGTTTTCCTAGGGCTGTGGATTTAGGGTTTCTTGGGGATGAGGATCTAGGGTTTCATAGGGATTAGGTTTTAGTGATTCATTGGGAATAGTGTTTAGGGGTTCTTGGGTATTAGGATTCAATGTTTATTAGGGACACAAGATCGGGCTTTCATGGGGATGTCTTTATAGGGTTTTGATGGGGATGAAGGATTTTTGTTTTATTGGGGTTTAGAGTTTATATTTTCCTTGGGATTAGGGTTTATGGTTTTTTGGGGTTGAGTATTTTGGGTTTTCAAGGAATGAGGGTATAGTGTTTTTTTTGGTTTTAGGGTTTAGGGTTTTCTAGAACTGAGTGATTAGAGATTTCTAGGAATAATAGTTTAGGGTGTTATATAGTTGAGGATTTCGGTTTTTTGGCCATAATGGTATACAGTTTCTTGGGGATATAGCTATAGGTTATCTTGGGGTTGATAGTTTATAGATTATTGTGCCATATGGTTTAGAGCATATTTGGTCTCCAGGTATAGGGTTTCTTTGGGATGATGGTGTATGGTTTCATGTGTATGTGGCATTAGGGAATGTTAGGCATGAGGGTTTTGGTATTCTTGGAAAGGAGGGTTTATGGTTTCCTGTGGATGAGGGTTTTGGGTTTCTTATGTCTAAGGTTCTAAGATTTCATGGGGATGGGGGTTTAGGGTTTCATGGGGATGAGGGTATTTGATTTTGGATATGATATTTTATCATTTCTTCTAAATGAGGGTTAAGTGTTTCTTAAGGATGAGGGTTTGGGGTTTCTTTGGGATGAAGTTTATGGTTTTATGGGGATGAATGTTTAGTGTCTCTTGGGGATAAGGGTTTAGGTATTCATGGAGCTGATGGTTTGTAGTTTCTTATGGATCAATGGTTAGCATTTCTATGGATGATGGTTTTTGGATTCAGGGGGATTATGTATTAGTGTTTCATGGGGATAAAGAGTTAAGTTATCATGTAGATGAACGTTTATAGGTTTTTGGGTCTCTGTGTTTTGTTTTTCTTCAAGATGGGGGTTTAGGATTTCATGGGGATATGATTTTAGGATTTTTTAATACTTAGGGATTGGGGATTCATATGGATGAGGGTATAATTTTTTATGGGGATGACAATTTAGTGATTATTTGGGTTGTGGGTTTAGGGTGTATAGAGAGAAGGTTTTATGGTTATAAGGTAAAAAGGGTTTAGTTTTTAATGGAAAAAAGTGTTTTGGGTTTCATGGAAATTAGGTTTCATGTTTTCATGTGATGATTGTTTTTGGTATATTAGGGATAGGGTTTTAGTGTTTCGTGGAGAAGAGGGTTTAAGGATTATCATGGAAGATAATTTAGAGTTTCTTTGGGATTGGGGATTAGGGTTTTATGGGAATTAGGGTTTAGGGATTCTTGGGGATACAGATTTAGGGATTCTTGTGGAAATGTGTTAAGTGATTCATGGGTATGAGGGTTTAGGGGTTAATGTGACAGAGGGATTATCATTTTTTGTTGAAAGGTGTTGAGGTTATCTTGGGACAGAGGGTTTAGGGATTCTTCAAGATGACAGTTTAGGGTTTCAGGGGGAAGAGTGTTTAGTGTTTCTTGGGGATGAGTGATTTGGGTTTCTTGGGGTGGGGTTTTAGGTATTATAAGGGCATAAAATTTAGGGTTTCTGGTTTTGGGGGTTTTGGGTTTGCTGGGGTTGAGGATTTAGGGTTTCTTAGGGCTATGAGTTTAAGGGTTTTGCGAATGACTGGTTTTGGGGTTTTTGGGTCACGAGTTTAGTATTTTTAACGGATGATGGTTAATGTTTTTTATGGTGATGGGGTTTTAGATTTTTATGGGGATGAGGGTATGTGGTTTTATGGGAAGAGGGTTTTGGGTTTTTATGGCTGATGGTTTATGGGTTTCTAAGGAAAATGGTTTATGATTTACTATAGATGAGGATTTTGGGTTTTTTTGGGCTTACATATTAATTTTATGGGACTCAAGTTTTAGTGTGTTTTGTAGATGAGTGTATAGGATTTCATGGGTCTATGGATTATGTGTTTTTTTAGATGAGGGTTTATTCTATTTCGTAGATAATTGTTTTGGTCTTTATGGGGATGAGTGTTTAGCATTATTTGGGGTTTTGGGATTATGTTTTTTCAGGGATTATGGTATACTATTTTTTGGGGCTAGGGGTTTATGGTTTTTTGGGGCCGGGGGTTTAGGATTTTTTTGGTCTGAGTGTTTAGGGGGTTTGCGGGAAAATTATTTTTGTTTTTAAGGGATGCATGTTTAGTGTTATTCTGGACTTATTGTTTTGTGTTTTTTGGGATTGATAATTTAGGGTTTTTTATGGCTGGGTAATAGGTTTTTAAGCTTAGGGTATATGGTTTAATAGGTATGATAATTAATAGTTTTATGGGGAATAGGGTTTAGCATTTTATGGGGAAGAGGGATTTGGGTTTTCTAGGGTTGAATGTTTAAGGATTTATGGGGCTGCGGGATTTGGGTTTTTTAGGTCCAAGGGTATAGTGTTTTCTAGTACAATGTGTTCTAGGATTTCAGGGGCTGATGGTTTATGGTTTTTTATGGTCGATCATTTATGGTTTTTTTGGATATGAGGGTTTTCAGTTTTCTAGGTAAGATGGAATAGGGTTTTCTAGGGTTCATTTAGGGTTTTATGGGGATGAATGTTTAGAGTTTTATGGGACTGAGGTTTTAGGTTTTTATAAGGATAAGTTTATAGGGTTTAGTGGGTATGAGTGTTTGGGGTTATTTGGGGACGATTGTTTAGTGTTTTCTAGGGTTTGGGTTTAGGGTTCTATGTGGATAATGTTTTAGGGTTTTCTATGGCTGAGTGATTAGGGTTTTCAGGGGCTTAGGGTTCAGGTTCATATGGAACTAAGCCCTTAGGATTTTATGGGGATAGCTGCTTCTTGTTTTCTGTGATGGGCGTTTACAGTTTTTTAGGGATGAGTGTTTAGGGTTATCTAGGGATTAGTGTTTTGTGTTTTACATGTATGAGGGTGTTGGGTGTTTTGGTGATGAGGGATTAGGGTTTTCTATTCTTGATGTGTTTTGGATTTCAAGATATGATGCAATATGGTTTTTGGGGCATGTAGTCTTATGGTTTTTTGGGGATGAGTGTTTAGGGTTTTTGAGGGATAAGGATATAGGGTTTTCTAAGGATTAGGGTTTAGTGTTTTCTAGGACTAAGGTTTTACTGTTTTTGAGTTATGAGAGTTTGTGGTTTTCTATATATTTGGTTTTAGGGTTTTCTAGTTCTGAGGGTCTACGGATTTCTTGGACTGAGGGTTTTTTTCTAGGTATTATGGTTTTTTGTTTTTTGTTGTAGTGGGTTAATGGTTTTTGGGGATTACGGTTTAGCGTTTTTGGGGGCTACGGGTTTAAGGTTTATGGGGATGAGGGTTCAGGGTTTTCTAAGGATGAGGGTTTTTGGTTTTATGGGGAGGATGGTTTTCGGTTTTATGGGGAAGAGGTTAAGGGATTAATGGGGATGACAATTTAGTGTTTTTAGTGATAACATTTTAGGGTTTTATAGGATTTAGGTTTGAAGGTTTTCTAGAGAAGATGGTTAATGTTTTTTTTCGGGTGTTGATTTAGGTTTTTTTGGGATAAGGGTTTAGGGTTCTAAGGATGTGGGTCTATGGTTTTCTACAGTTGAGGGTTTATGGTTTTCTAGGGTAGAGCGTTTAGGGTTTTTTCAGGTTGGGGGTTTAAGGATTATAAAGGATGAGGGTTATGTGTTTTCAAGAAATTAAGGATTAGGGTATTTTTTAGCTAAGTGTTTATGGGATTCATTTTCTAAGGGTGTAGTAATTTTCAGGGCTAATTATTTATGGTTTTCTATAATTTGGGTTTTATGTTTTTTCAGGGATAAGGGTTTAGTATTTTTTTGGGGTGTGTGATTAGTGTTTTCCTAGGATGAGGATTTTGGGTTATTTAGGGATGAATGTATTTTGATTTCTAGTTCTGAGGGATTTGGGTTTTCAATATATGAATGTTTAATGGTTTTCTTTGTATGGTGGTTAACTATTTTTTGGGTGTGGTGGTTTAGGATTTCTTTGGGGTTGTGGGAAATCAGTTTTATAAGGATGAGGGTTTAGTGTTTTATTGGAAAGGGGGTTTAAGTTTTTCATTGTCTGGGGTTTTATAGGGTTATCTATGGATGAGTTTTAGAGTTTTTTGGGTTGCATGTTTGGGTTTTAATTAGTGAGGGTTTCAGGTTTTTTTTGGTCTGATTGACTCTGATTTTCTAGCGTTGAGGGATTTGGTTTTTCATGAAATGATGTTTCAGTGTATTAGGGGGTAAAGATTTTAGTGTTTTTAGAGGATTAGGGTTTAGTTGTTTCTAGGGGTTAGAGTATAGGCTTTTAATGGGTGATGGTTTAGGGTTTTATGCGTTAGAGATTTTATGGTTTCCCAGGGATGAGTGTTTAGGGTAATCGAAGGATGGGTATTTTGTTTTTATCATTTTATTGGGATGAGGGTTTACTGTTTTGGGGATAAAGGATCAAGTGTTTTTTGGATTAGTGTTTAGGTATTATTGGGGCTATGGGTTTTGGAATTTTTTGTGGTTAATGATTTATGATTTTTTGGAGCAACAATTTAGGATTTTTTTGGAGATGAACGTTTTAGTTTTTTAGGGATAATGTTTATAGGTTTTTATAGATTGTGGTTTATGTTTTTTTGGGGATAAGGGATTATGGTTTGGGGTATTTGGTTTTAGGTTTTTTGAGGGTTAAAGTTTTTGGATTTCTTGTGAGGGGTGTTTTGGGTTATTTGGGGCTGAGGGTTTGGGGATTTTATAGTGCAGAGGGGTTTGGGTTATTTGGTTTTGAGGTTTTATGGTTTCACGGGGCTATGTTCTTTGGTGTTTTTTGGGGGATAAGAGATTACGGTATTGGGGGTAAGGGTTTAAGGATTTTTTTTGTTATGTGTTAAAGGTTTTTAGGGTGAGGGGTTAGGCTTTATTGGGAAAAATGGTTTAGGGAATCTTGGGGTTACAAATTGGGGTTTGAGATTCAGGTTTATGGTTTTTTGGGATTTTCAGATTAGGGTTTTCATGTTGATTAATGTTTAGGGTTTTATTTGGTGTATAGGATTTAAAATACTATAGTATGTGATGTATTGGGTTTTATTGGGGCCAATAATTTAGATGTTTTTGGAGGATGAGAGTTTAGGGTTTTTCAGTGCTATGGTTTTAGTGTTTTTTATATTTATTTAGGGTTTTTGTGGCCCGATCATTTATGTTTTTTTGGTGGATGAACATTTAGGGTTTTTTTGAATGGGAGTTTATTGTTTTTTTGGTTTCAGGGATTATGGTTTTTTGAGGATAAGTGCTTAGGTTTTTTGGGTTTTAATGCTGTACGAGTTTTGGGGGATGGCAGTTTATGGATTTTTGGGGTTAAGGGCATTGGGGTTTTGATTCTTGTGGGGTTATGGGTATTCGGAGCAAGAAGTTTAGATTTATTTGGGGTTGAGTATTAATGATTTTTTTAGGATATGTTTAGTTATTTTGGGGATGAGTTTTTAAGGGTTTTTGGGGTTCATGGATAAGGTTTTTTTGGTGTGAGGGTTTAGGAATTTTTTAGGTTGAGGGTATAGGGTTGTTGTTCTAATTAGTTTAGTTCTCTTTAGGGTGAGGGTTGAGTAATTTTTGGGGCTATGAGTATAGAGATTTTTGTGGAATATGTTTTTGGGGTTTTTTTGGGACTCAAGGATTATAATTTTTTTGGTGATGTTGGTTTAGGGTTTTTGGGGCATGTGTATAGGGTTTTTTATTGATAAGGAGGTAGGTACTTTTGAGGCTGGGGATTTTGGGTTTTTTTTGGAACTGAGGTTTTAGTTTTTTTCTAAATGAGTGTTATGGTTTTTTGGGGCTATGGGTTATGTGTTTTTTGATGATTAGGTTTTTGGGTTTTGTTTTTTCTTAGGGTTTAGGGTTTTTTTTGTATTTGATGGGTTTTGGTTTTGGGGTGAGGGTTTATGGTTTTTATGATGATTTTTGGAATTTTGTATATGAGGGTTTATGGTTTTTTGGGGCTGAAGGGTTATTGTTTTTTGGGGTGAGGGATTAGTCTTTTGGGGGGATTTTAGTACAAGGTATTTTTAGGGTGAAAGTTTAGTATTTTCTACCGATGGGGTATTGGGTTTTTTTATGGAAGATGGTTTATGTTTATTTGGTGATGATGGTTTATGGTTTTTTTGGGGATGATGGTTTTGTGTTTTGTATGCCGGAATGTTTAGGGTATATAATGTTTCGGGATTAGTTTTTTTGGGACTGAGGGTTTAGGGGTTTTCATGGTTGATGGTTTGTGGTTTATTTGGGATGTGGTTTTAGGGTCTTTTTTTGGGTTATTGGTTTTGGGGTTTTGGGGATGAGGGTTTTGGGGTTTGTGGATGTGGGTTTCAATGTTTTTTACAAGATTTTTTAGTGTTTTTATGGCTGAGTAATTATGTTATTTTGGAGATGAGGGTCCATGGGTTTTCGGGGCTGAGTGTTTGAGGTTTTTTCGGGATTGTGGATTTAGTGTATTTTGGAAATAAGGGTTAAGGTATTTTTGGTGTGAAATATTCTTTTATTGGGGGGGGGGCTGAGGGTTGAGGTTTTTCATGGGGATGACTGTTTAATTTTTTAAGGGATAAGTGTTTAGGTATTTTTTTGGATGACGGATTAGGTTTCTTTCTGGAAGAGGCTTTAGGGATTTTTTGGCTGAGTGTTTTTTTATTTTTTGGTTGATCGTTTTTGGTTTTTGGGGATAAGGGTTTAAGGTTATTTAGAGAATAGGGTTTAGGGTTTTTGGGGTTGATGGTTTATGATATTTTGGAACTGATGGATTTAGGTTTTTTGGGTTGTGGGATTAGGTTTTTATGGGGCTAGGGTTTAGTGTTTTGGGGGGATGAGGGTTTAGGTTTTATGGAGAAGTGGGTTTAGGGTTCTTTGGGGCCAAGGTTTGAGGTTTTCTCTAGGATTTAATGTATTTGGTTTTTTTTGGGAACATGTTTTATTGTTTTTTGGGGATGAGGGTTTTGGATTTATTGAATGAGGGATTACTGTTTTTTTGGGGATTAAGGATTAGGGGATATGGGTGATGAGGGATTAGGGTTTATTGCGGATATGGGTTTGGGGTTTATTATAGCCGTGGTATAGTATTACTTTTGTATGGTGGTTAGGAGTTTTTTCATTTAGGGTTTACATGTTTGGAGGGGTGAGGATCTATGGTTTTTTTTGGGGATATGGGTTCAGATATTTTTTTTGGATGAGGGTTTAGGGTTTTTGGGGGCTAAGGGTTTATGGAACCATGGGGTTAAAAGTTTTGGTTTTTTGGAGTATATGAGGTGTTAGGGTTTTTTGGGGTGGGGAGGTTTTTGGGTTTTTGGGAATATAATTTTCAGGATTTTGGGGCTGAGAGAACTGTGTTTTGGGGATGAGTGTTTGGGGTTTTAGGGAAGAGGGTTTACTTTTTTGAGGCTTAAGGTTTGGTGTTTTTTAAGGCTGAGTGTTTAGTGATTTGTATGTTCAAGGGTTCATGTTTATTAGGACTAAGTGTTTAGGGGTTTTGGGGGGCTCATGGTTTTGTGGTTTTTGTGGCTATGGGGTTAGGGGTTTTTTGGGGAATAGGGTTTAAGGTTTTTTGGGGGTGAGGATTTAGGGGTTTTGGGGATTGGAGGTTAATTGTTTTTTGGGGATAATGTTTTAGGGTTTTTTGAGGGGGGGTTTACAGTATTTCGAAGACTAGTGTTGAATGATTTATGGAATTTAAGGCTTCGTGGTTTTTTGGGTATTAGGGTTTTGAGTTTTTTGAGTTTAGGGTTTAGGGTTATCTTGGTATGAGGCGGTTGGGTATTTTTTGGATGAGTGTTTACAGGTTTTTATTCATGAGTATTTGGAGTTTCTTTTGGAAAAATGGATCATTCTTTCTTGGAGATATGCATAAAGGTTTCTTAGGGCCTATGTATTAAGGTTTTTAGGTGATGAGGGAATGGTGTTTTAAGAGGATAGTGTTTTAGGAAACTTTTGGACTTATGGTTTAGTGTCATTTTTAGTGTTTAGGGTTTATTGGGTATGAGTGCTTAGGTTTTTATTGGGATTGAGATTTAAGGATTATTTTGGGATGAGTGCTTAGCTTTTTATTGGGCTTGAGATTTAAGGATTATTTTGGGATGAGTGTTTTGGGTTTTAGGGGATGAGGGTTTAGCTTTATTTGTGGATGATCTTTTAGGGAATCTGGGGGATGAGGGTTCAAGGATTTTTTGGGCTGAGGCTATAAGCTTCCATAGGGCTAAGGGTTTAGGGGTTTCATGGGGATGATGGTTTAGGATATTTTTATGATGACAATATATGTTTTTAGGGGTGAGTGTTTATGGTTTTTTGAGGATGATGGTTTAGGTTTTTTTTCTAAGGGTTTTTTATTTTTGGGTGCTAAGGGTGAATGGTTTATTAAGATGTTGGATTAGGGGTTTTAGGGTTGAGTTTTTTGGAATTTTTGAATGATATTTTTGTTGTTTTTAGGGATGATAGATTATGGTTTATTGGGGATTAGTGTTTAGTGTTTTTTGGGTTAGTTTTAAGGGTTTTATAAGGATGAGTGTTTTATGTTTTCTTGGGATAAGGGTTTAGGGTTTTAAGGAAAATATTTTATAGCTTTTGGGGGTTTGTGTTTATGGTTTTCTGGAGATGGGAGTTTAGGTTTTTCTAGGGATATGTATTTTTTTGAGGCTCAGGGTATAATGTTTTCTGGGGATAAGAGTTTTTTTCTATGAATAAGGGTTTGGGGTTTCTAGGGATTAGGGTTAAGGTTATTTATAGGGATGAGGGATTAGGTATTTAATGGGTTGAAGGTTTAGGGTTTTCTAGGGATGATTTTTTAGGGTTTTCTAGGGGTGAGGTTTTAGGGTTTTTTGGGAATGAGGGTTTTCTATTTTCTGAGGATGAGTGTTTATGGTTTTCTAGATCTAAGAGATTTGAGTTATATTTGATGGAGGTTTTAGGGTTTCATGGGGTTGGGGTCAGGGTTTTCTACGGGTGGGGGTTTTGGGTTTTCTAGGCTTATTGTTTAGTGATTTCTAGGGCTAAGGGTATAGATTTTTCTTATAGTGATGGTTTTGGGTTTTCTGTGGATTAAAATTTTGGGTTATTGTGAATGTGAGAGTATGGTCTTTTGGGAATGCGGTTTTGGTTTTTCCAGAGTTGAGGGATTAGGGTTTTCTACTGTTAAGTGTTTAGGGTTTTTTAGTGATCTGGGTTTATAGATTTATAGGGATATGGGTTTAGGGATTTTTTTGGATGAGGGTTTTGGGTTTTTGGTATTGGGGGCTTAGGATTTTATGGAGATTATGGATTCACTATTCATGGTTGTTTTGGATTACAATTTTATGTGGCAAGGCTTTAGGGTTTTCTAGAGTTTGGAGTTTATATTTTTATAGAGACGATGGATTTCGGGTTTCTGGGGTAAGGTTATGGGGATTTTTAGACCATAGGGTATTAAGATTAACTAGGAAAAAGGGTTTATGATTTTATGGGGAAGAGGGTTTGTGATATTTTTAGAGTGGGGGTATATGGTGTCTAGGGTTGAGGGCATTGAGTTTTCAAGATATGAAGGATTTGATTTTTCTGGTAATGAGGGTTTATGATATTCTAGGTGTATGGGTGAATGGTTTTCTAGGGTGGATGATTTAGGGGTTTTGGGTCTGAGGGTTTATTTATTTTTCTAAGGATGAGGGTTTATAGTTTTCTAGGTCTTTGAGTATTCGGGTATTGGTGGATGATGGTTTAGTGGTTTCTATAATGAGGGTTTCGTGTTTTATGTTTTAGGATTAAGTGTTTTTGGGATTTTTTTCGGGTTAATGATATAGGGTTTTTTGCGGTAGAGTTTATGTTTTTCTAGGGATTTGGATTTTGGGGTGTTGGGGCCTGAGGATTTAGGGTTTTCGGTGCCTCGATGTTTAGGGTTTTTAAGGGATGAGGGTTTATGGTTTTCTTGGGATGATAGTTTAGGTTTTCTATGAATGATGGTTTAGGTTTTCATGGATGTGGGTTTAGCGGTTTTTGCTGATGAGTGTTTATTTTTTCTGGGGATTAAGAGTCTGGGTGTTTTTTTGGGATGTGGGTTTACAGTTTTGTGGGGATGGGGGTTTATGTTTTTGTGTGGATAATGGTTTTTTCATTTGTGAGGCTAAGGGTTTCTGGTTTTTTGGGGTATAGGTTTTAGGGTTTTTTTGGAAATGGGTATAGGATTTTCAAGGAATAAAGTTTTATAGATTATTATGGATGAGGGTTTAGGGTTTGGTAGGGCTAATGGTTTTGGGTTATCCAAGTCTGAGGGATTGGGATTTTCTAGGGGTGAGGGTGTCAGGTTTTCTAGTGGTGAGGGGTTAGGGTTTTTAGAGAATGATGGTATGGAGTTTTTTTGAATGAGGGTAAATTGGGATTATAGTGGTAAGTCATTAGGGTTTCTATGGTTGTTGTTTTAGGTATTTCAGGGGGTTAGGGATTATGGTTTTTTTGTGGATGAGGGTATAGGGTTATCTTGCACTAAGGGTTTCAGGAATTCAATGGTTGAGGATATAGGGTCTTTTGGGGCTGATATTTTTTCTCTTTTCTAGTGATTAGGGTTTTATGGTTTCTTGGGATAATGGTTTGGGGTTTTTTTGATGATGGGTTTGGGATACCTTGGTTTATGTGTTTACAAATATTTGAGTATGTGGATTTAGGGTTTTCTAGGGCTTATGACTTAGGGTTTTGTGGGGATATGGTATTAGGGTTTTTTTGGGGAGAGGTTTTAGTGTTTTGGGGGATGGGGGTTCAGGTCTTTGTGATTTGAGTGTTTAGGGTATTCAGGTGATAATGATTTAATATTTTCTTGGGATGGGTGTTTAGTGTTTTATGGGGATGAGGGATTGGGGTTTTCTAGGTTTGAGGGGTTTTGGGTTTTTAGAGGTTATGGGTTTTGGGTTTTCAAAGGCTGAGGTTCTAGGATTTTCTGGGGATGTGGTTTGAGGTTTTTCTTGGGAAAAAGTCTTAGGGTCCTCTAGGGTATAGGATTTATGGATTTCAAGAGGTAATGATATAGGGTTTTTAGGGGTTGAGGGTTCATTGTTTTATATGGATGATTGTTTAGGGGTTTTTTCAGGATTAGGGGTTGGTCTCTTCTATGTTAGTGTGTTTGGGGTTCTCTAAGTTAGATGGTTTATCTATTTATGGGGTTGAGGGATGAGGTTTTTATAGGGTTTAGGGTTTTGGATTTTCTAGGGTAGCGGGTTTAGTTTTTTTGGGGATGATGGTTGACTTTTTTATAGGGAAGAGGGATTAAGACTTTATGGGGATAAGGGGTTTTTCTTTTTTGGGGGTTGAGGGTTTACGTTTACATGGGGATGAAGGTTCATGGAATTCAAAGGTATAGTATTAAGGGTTGTGTGTTTTCAAATGTTGGGATTTAATGGTTCTCTGGGGTTAATGGTTTAGAATTTAATAGGGCCAAGTTTTCAGTTTTTTATGGTTGATGGTTCAGGGTTTAATGGGGTTGAGTGTTTAGTGGTTTTCTAATGATGTTGGATTAAGGATTTCTGGGGATATGTATTTAATATTTTCTTGTGATGAAGGGTTAGTTTATTTTCGGGATGATGATTTAGTTGATTCATTTCATAGAGTCCATATTTTTCTACTGATGGGGGTTTAAGGGGTTCTAGGGATGTGTGTAATGATTTTATGTGGCTATGGGTTTAGGGGTTTCCTGGGAGAAGTGTTTAGGATTTTTAATGGGGTTTTTGGGGTATTTAAGGAAGTGGTTTAAGGTTTTATATTGATGAGGGTTGAGGGTATTCAAGGGAAAACTGTATTTGGTGTTTTGGGGATGAGGAGTTAGGATATTATAGTAAGTGGGATTAGGAATTCATAGGAATGAGGGTTCTGGGATTTCATTCTAGGGCTTGTGGTTTGGTGTTTTTTTACTGAGGTTTTCTTGATTTTAATTGATGAAGATTTAGGGGTTTGGGGGATGACTTTATTGGTCTTTATGGGGCTTTGTGTTGATGAATTTTTGTGTCTGATGGTTGAGGGTTTTTTTGGGAAGAGAGTTTAGGTTTTTATGGGGTTTATCATTTATGATTTTTTTGTGACAAGGGATTAGGATTTTTTTATGGTGATGGATTTTTAGTTCTATGGGTTTAGGGTTTTTTTGAGTTGATTGTATTGGGTTTTTTTTGGGTTAGGGAGTAAGGGGTTTCTAGGGATATTGGATTATGGTTTTCTAGATCATAGTCTTGGGGGATTTTTTAGGTGGAGGTTTGATGGTTTTTTGGAGCTGATGTTTTAATGTTTTCTAGGGATCTGGGTTCTTTTGATTATGATGATATGGGTTTAGAGGATTATGGGGCTACAGTTTTAGTGTTTTAGGAAAGAAGGTTAATGTGTTTTTTGGAATTGAGGGTTTATGATGTTCTAGGGATGATGGTTAATGGTATATTATAGTGGAGAA
Organism: Viscum album; assembly: GCA_963277665.1. Taxonomy (NCBI): domain Eukaryota; kingdom Viridiplantae; phylum Streptophyta; class Magnoliopsida; order Santalales; family Viscaceae; genus Viscum; species Viscum album. Next base: position 1,533,183,248 of record OY728160.1, on the reverse strand, counting down.
TTGAGTTTTATTTTGGTTGATGGTTGATATTTTCTTGTGGTTGAGTGTTGAGGGTTTTTTTGGATAGGAGGGATTAGGGTTTTTTGGGGCTATGGGTTGGGGATTTATTGGGTCTGAGGGTTGAGTTTATTGACCAGGGGGATTACGGTTAAGGGGTTTTGTGGATGTAGGTGTATGGATTTTTTGGGCTGAGGGTTGATGATTTTTTGGGGTTGAGGGTTTACTGTCCTTTGGGTATGGGTTTTTAGGGTTTTATGGATAGATTGTTGATAGTTTTTTAGGGCTGGGGTTGAGGGTTTTTTGGGAATGGGGTTTAGGGATTTTTTGGGACCCCTATAGATCATTTTTTGGGATGAGGGTGGAGGATTTGTTTCATGGGGTTGATTATTTCTTGGGATTGAGGATTTATGTTATTAGGGTATAATGGTTGAGGGTTTTCAAGGGATGAGGGTTTAGGGTTTTTTGGTGTTGAGGGTTTATGTTTTTTTAATAGGTTTTCAATGATTTATTGGTGTTGAGTGATGAGGATTTTTGGGGGATGTGGTTTGAGGTTTTTTGGGGACGTATTCATGATAATTTCTTATGGCTGATGATTGAGGTTTTTCTTGGGGCTTAGTATTGATTATTTTTTTAGGCCTTAGGGTTGATGTTTTTTTGTAGTTGGGGGTTGAGGATTTTTTGGAATTAATGGTTGATGGTTTTTTTGTAGAAAGTGTTAATGGTTTAAGGTGGATGAGGGTTGATGTTTTATTTTGGGTTGACATTTTTTGGTTTTTTTGGTGCGGGTCGAGGGATTTTGGTGCTTTGGGTTGGGGGTTTAGGGACTTTTATAGAAAAGGGAATAAGTTTGTTTTTAGGATGAGGGCTTAGGGTTTTCTTGGGGGGTGATTTAGTGTTTTTTGGAAAAGATGGTTTACGATTTTTGGGAAAAAAGATTAAGATGTTTTTGGGATGATGGTATATGGATTCTTGGGGATGAGGTTTTGGGGTTCTCTAAGGGTGGGGGTTTATGGTTTAATGTGGTATAGGGTTTATGAATTTATGGGGATAAGTGTTTAAGGTTTCATTGGGATGACGGTGGAGGATTTTTTTTGGGATGAGGGTTGATAGTTTTTTGGTGCTGAGGGTTGGTGTTTTTTGGGGGTTGAGGGACGATGATTTTTTGTGGAAGAGGGATGTGGTTTTTTATGATGTGTGTTAAGGGGTTTTGAGCCTTATCATTTTGGGTTTTCTGGGGCATTGTGTTGAGGATTTTATGGGGATGAGGTATTAGGGTTTTATGGGAATTCAAGTTTAGGGTTTTTTGGACCAAGGGTTAACATTTTTGTGGTTAAGAGTATAGAATTTTTTAGGGTTGTGGGGTTATGGTATTTTGGGCCGATGATTTAGTGTTTTTTGGGGCCAATTGTTGAGTTTTTACTGTGGATAATGGTTTAGGGTTTTTTGTGGGGAGGGTTTATATTTTTTTGGGGGGTTATTTAGGGTTTTTTGAGGGTGAGGGTTGTCTATGGCTGATGGTTGATGGTTTCCTAGGGATTAGGGTTTGGATGTTTTTTATGGCCGAGGGTTTAGTGTTTTGGGGATGGTGGTTTTTTGTTTTCAGGGGCTAATGGTTTCGGGTTTTTAGGGGATTAGTGTTTAGGGTTTTTTGGCGATGAGGGTTTTGGTATTGTTATGGATGAGGATTTATTGTTTATAGTGTTTGGGGTTGAGGGTTTTTTGGGAATGAGGGTTGGGGGGTTTTTTGGGCCGAGGGGAGTGTGTTTTACGATGATTAGAATTGAGGGTTTTTTTGGGATGAGGCTTTTTGGTTATCTGGTGTTGAGGGTTTTCTATTAATTTGGGCTAAGGGTTTATATATTTTTGTGGATAAGGGTTGAGGGTTTATGGGGGATGATGATTAATGGTTGTTCATGGTTGGTGTTTAGGGTTTCCTGGGGATAAGGGTTTATGGTTTTCAGGGGATGGGGGGGTTAATGGTATTTTTCCGAAAAGGGTTTTGGATTTTTTTATGGATGAGGGTTTTGGGATTTATATGGATGATTGTTTATGATTTTCTTGGGATAGGGGATTAAGAATTTCTTGGGCTGAGAATTAGGGTTTTCATGGGACGTGGGTTTATATTTATTTTGGTTTGAGGATTAAGAGGTTTCTAGTGTTGTGGGCTTGGGGTTTTCAACTGTTAGGGTTTATGATTTTTTAGGGATAAGGGTTTAGGTTTTTCTAGGGTTGAGTGTTTTCTTGGGTTGAGAGATTAGGTTTTTATGGGTTGATGTTTTTGAAGTTATTTTTGGCTAAGGGTTGGGTATGTCTAGGACTAAGTGTTTTCTTTTTTTTGGAGATGAGGTTTTAGAGTTTTCTGGAGATGAGGGTTTTCAGTTTTTTGGGCCTTGGCATTTAGGGTCTTATGGGGTAGTTGCTTTAGGGTTTTTTGGGGAAGATGGCTTGGATTACTGTTTAATAAGGAAAAGGGCTCTTGGGAATTTTAGGGATGAGTTATTATGTTTTTATAGGGTATACGGTTTAAATTTTTCTTAGGACGATGGTTTTGGGTTTTTTGGTTTGAGGGTTTTGTTTTTTTAATGATGGGGGGTTTGGAAAATCTAGGGAATGGAGTTTATTATTTTATAGGGCTATGTGTTTATGGTTTTTTATGGATAGGGTTTATGGTTTTTTGGGTTTATGGTTTAGTGTTTTTGTGGATGGAGGTATATTGTTTTTTGGGGATGAGGATAGAGTTCTCTTTTGGATAACGGTTTAGTTTTTTAGTGGTTAAGGTTTTACTGTTTTTTCAAGATGTTGGTTTTTTTTGGGTTTTGGTTTTCTGTTTTATTGGAGTTATGTGTTTATATTTTTTTGGTTATGAGTTTTTATGGTGTTTTGGGGATGAAGGTTTTGGGTTTTTTGGGTATGTTTGTTTAGGTTTTTTAGGATAAATCTATAAGTTATTTTGAGGCTGCGGATTTAGGTATTTATAAGGATTAAGGTCTAGTGTTTTGGAGATGTGGGATTATAGTTTTTTGAGGATGAGAGTTTATGGTTTTTAGGGGCTTTTTTGGGGTTTTATGTTTATTTTATTTTTGGTCTATTGTTTTATGGTCTTTTTTAGTGAGGGTTAAGGTTTTTGTAGGGATAAGGGTTTAATGTTTTCTAGGATGGAGGTTTTAGGGTTTTCTAGGGTTAAGGTTTTAACATCTCTTTGTAGATGGTTTAGGGTTTTTGGAGTAGATGGCTTATGTTTTTCTATAGATAGGGGTTTAATGTTTTTATGGTTTGAGTGTTTTTTGTTTTTTGGGGTTTTGGTTTTAGGATTTTTCTAGGGATGAGCGTTTAGGTATTTCAATTGCTTAGGGTTTAGGGTTTTATGTGTCTAATGGTTTACTATTTTCTACGGTTGAAGGTTTAGTGTTTTCATTATCTAAGGGTTATGGGTTTTTTGGTCCTAATTGTCATGTGTTATTTGGGGTAGGGGGTTTTGGGTAATCTAGGGAAGATATTTAGTGTCTTCTGTGGCTGAGGTTTTAGGATTTCATGTGGTTTAGGATTTATGGTTTTGTGGGGGTGAGAGATTGACGTTTTCTAATGATAATGTTTTAGGGTTTTTTGGGGTTGAGGGACTATGGTTTCCTGGGGATGAGGGTTTTGGGATTTCATTGCTGAGGGATTCTGTTATTTTAAGGATGAGGGTTTATTATTCAATGGGGATGAGTATTTAGGGTTTTTTATGGTATAGTGTTTATTGTTTTCTGTGGATGGTGGTATGGTGCTTTATGGGTATGAGGGTTTAATATATTCTAGGGTTGAGGGTTCATGATTTTCTAGGGCTTTGGGTATATGGTTGTGTTGGAAAATGTGTTCAGGGGTTTCTGGGGTTGTGGGTTTAATTGACTGTGGTGCATAGGTTTTATTGTTTTTTCAAGATGAAGGTTTGTGTTTTTTTGGATATTAGGGTTTTTAGTTTTATAGGATTGAGTTTCTGTGGTTTTCACGGTCTCATTGTTTATGGATTTTTCGGGATAAGGGTTTTGGGTATACTAAACATATGGTTTTGGGGATTTCTAGGGCTAATGGTTTGGAGTTTTTAGGGGATGAGTGTATAGTTATTTTTCAATGTGATGGTTTATGAATTTTAGGTAGTAAGGGTTTATGGTTTTATATAGATGAGGGTTTAGGGGTTTTAAGGACTGATGATTACAGTTATTCTAGGGTATAGGATTTAGGGTATCTTATGGGTGAGTTTTAGGGTATTGTATAGATTGTGGTTTATGGTTTTCTAGGGATAAGGATCTCAAAATTTTGAGGGCTATTTTTTTAGTGTGCTTTTAAGCTGAGTGTTTAGGATTTTTTAGAGTTTATGGTTTGGAATTTTCTGGAGCCTGACGGTATACTGTTTAATAGGGTTGCGGGTATTTGGATATTTTTGGTGATGTGGGTTTAGGAGTTTTGGGGGTTGAGGTTTAATGGTTTTTTCTGGCTGAGGAGTTCCGGTTTTCTATACCAAGTGGTTTCTAGTTTTTTAGGGATGGAGGATTAGGGTTTATAAGGATGGGGGGGTTCTTTTTTTCTTATTCTAATTTTTTAGGGTTTTTGGAGATGAGGTTCAATGGTTTTCTAAAGATGAAGGTTTAGGGTTTTCATGGGATGAGTTTTTTTCCTTTCTAGGGATGGGGAAATAATGTTTTATGTGGCTGAGTGTTTACTGTTTTTTGGAAATAATGGTTTAGGGTTTTCTAGGACTAATGGTTTAGGGTTTCCATGGACATAAGTATTAGGGATTTGTAGGGCTAAGGGTCTGGTTTTTCTTAGGGTTGATGGTTAAGGTTTTTTTAATGCTAAGGATTAGGGATTTTATTGGGTTTGATTTTAAGGTGTTCTAGGGTTGATGGTTAATAGTTTTCTATGGATAATGGTTTAGGGGGTTTTAGGGATAAAGGTTTAGGTTTTTATTAGAATGAGGGTTTGGGGTTTTCTAGAATTTTGTGTTTATAATTTTATTTGGGATATGGTTTCATTTTTTTCTTGGGATATGGGTTTAGGGTAATATTGGGATGGGGGTGGTGGGATTTCATAGGGTGATGGTTTAGGGTTTTAGGGGATAATTGATTACAGTTTTTAGGGGGATGGTGGGGACTAGGATTTTTTTGGGATTAGTTTTTTTTAATTTATAGGGATAGGGTTTAGGGTTTTCTAGGGATTACTCTTTCGGTTTTTCTAGTATGATCGTTTACTTTTTTTCTAGGGTTGATAGTGTTGAGTTTTCTGGGGAATTGATTTTCGGACTTATGAGTATAGGGTTCAGGGTATTCTGTGGCTGAGGGTTTACAGTTTTCTAGGGATGAGGGATTCATGTTTTCTAGTTTTATGGGTTTAGGGTTTTATGGTGATGAGGGATTTAGATATTCTGGCGATGCGGTTTTATGGATTTATTTTTCTTATGGTGTACTGTTTTCATTGGATGAGTGTTTTGGATTTTCATGGTACATGAATTTGGGGTTATACTGGGTTAAGAGATTAATTTCATTTTGGTATAAGTGTATAGGGGTTTTCACAGGAAAATGGTTTAGGGGTTTTTTTTGGATGTGGTTTTAGGGTTTCTAAGGATAAGGGTTTAAGAAAATAAGGGTCTGTGGGTAAGGGTTTTTTAGAGTTGATCATTTATGGATTTCTGGTGTTGATGTTTTTCTAGTTTCTTTGGATGTGTTTATGGTTTCTCTAGGCTATGTGTTTCATATTTTCTAAGTTTGAGTTCTTATGGTTTTCTAGCCATTAGGTTTTTCAGTTTTCTATTAATGAGGGTTTTTGGTTTCCAGGGGTAGACAGTTATGGATTTCTAGGGATAATGGTTTAGGGTTTTATAGGGATAAAGATTTAGGGTTTTCTAGGGCTGATGGACTGTGTTTTCGTACGGATGAGGGTTTATGATTTTCTTAGGCTAGGGGTTTAGGGTTATCTAGGGATGAGGGATTACGGTTTTAAGTGGATGCAGGTTTTGGAATTTCTATGGCTGAGGATTGATGGTTTTCTCATTTAGAGGGTTTTGGAATTATTTCTACAGATGGATAAGGATTTTTATGTGATAGTGGTTTAGGGTTTTATGAGAAAGAGGGTTCATCATTTTCATGGGATGAGGGTTTATGGTTTCCTATGGTTGAGGGTTTTTTTTTAGGGATGGGTGTTTTCATTTTAGTATGGTGTATGGGTCTATGGTTTTCTAGGACTGAGGAATTATGGTTTTCTGTGGACGAGGGATTAGTGTTTTATAGGGACCATTGTTTAGGGTTTTCTTGTTTATGGTGTTTTATATTTTTTGGGGTTTAGGGTTTAGGTAATTCTAGTACTGAGGTGTTATGGTTTTTTGGGGATTAGGATTTAGGGTTCTCTAGGTTTCTGTGTTTACAGTTTTATTGGGATCAGGGTTATGTTTTTGGGGTAACCTTTATAACGTTTTCTAGTGTTGAGTGGTGGGGATTTTCTAGTGATTAGTGTTTGGTATTATCTTGTGCATAATGTTTAGGGTTTCCCTAGGTCGAGTGTTTGGTTTTTCCCTGGTCTCAGAGTTTTCAGTTTTCCAAGGAAGAGTGTTTCTATATTTTGGTGATGTTGGTTTAGTGTTTAATTGAAATGAGGGTTATGTTTTCTTGGGGATTGAAATTTATGGTTTCCATATGATTGGCGTTGGGGTATTCTATGGATGATTGATTAGGTATTTCTAATGATTTGGGTTAGGGTTTTCTTTAGATGTGTGTTGAGGGTTGAGGTATTTCTAGGGATGAGGGTTTAGGGTTATTTCTAAAAGATGGGTTAGCATTTTTTGTTACTGATAATTTTTGGTTTTAGGGGATTATGGTTTAGTGTTCTTAATGGATGAGGGTTTAGGGTTTTTTTCTACAAGGTTTAGTGTTTTTGGGGGCTTATGGATGAAAATTTTCTGTTTCACAAATGAGGATTTTATTGGATAAAGTGTTTATTATTTTTTAGGGTTGAGCATTGATGGTTTTCAGGGGATGATGGATTAGGATTTTTATGGTTAAGGGTATTTTCGGGATAAGGTTCGAGCATTGCCTTCGGTTATGGGTTTCGAGGTTTTCTATAGATGGGGGTCTGGGGTTTTTCCAGCTGAGGTTGATGAGATTTCTAGGGTTGAGGGTTTTGTGTTTTCATGGGATGAGTGTTTAGAAATTTTTATGGCCTAGGGTTTATAGATTATTTGGGTTGACGATGAGGGTTTTTGTGTGTGTTGAGGTCAGAGTTTTTTTGCTGAAGGTTGAAGGTTTATTTTTGGTCTGAGATGCATTTTTTTGGATCATAGTTCAGTTTCTTTTGTACATGTTGATTTTTTTTCCATTAGGGATGAAGTTTTAGGGTTTTTAGGTACAAAGGGTTCAGTGTTTTTTAGGACTATGGTTTTAGAATATTTTGGGGCTGAGGGATTAAGATTGTTTGGAATATGTGTTTCGGGTTTTCTAGGAATCATTTTTTCATATTTTATAGGGATGATGGTTTAGGATTTTCTCAGGATGAGGGTTTTGTATTTTCTTCGACTGAGGGTTTTTAGTATTCTAGGGATGACAATTTAGGTTTTTCTAAGGCTAGGGTTTTACAGATTTCTTGGACTCAAGCATTGGGGTTTTCTGGGATTGAGGGTTTGGGGTTCTATGGGGTTGAAGGTTTGGGGTTTTCTAGTGATGATTTACTAGCGTTTCCTAGTATGAGGGTTTAGATTTTTTTGGGGTTGATTTTTTAGGGTTTTTTATGGCTGGGGGTTTATGGTTTTCAAGGGTTGACCACTGAGGTTCTTCTGGGGATGAGGTTTTTGGGTTTTTTTGGGGACACAAGTTTATGAGTTTCTAGGGATGAGGGTTTTTTGTTTTTTGTGGTTGAGGGTGTTAGGTTTTCTAGGGAAGATTACTTCTAGTTTTTTAGGGAAATTGGTTTAGGTATTTCTATGGAATTCAGTTTAGGGTTTCTTGGGGTAGATGGTTTGGATATTGATTTCTAGTTATGAGAAATTTTGGGTTTCTTGGGGATGAGGTTTTAGGGATTTATAGGGATTATAGTTATGTTTTTCTAGGGATAAGGGTCTAGGATATTATAGGTTTTACGATTATTTTTTTTGGGTGCTAAAGGATTATAGTTTTTTAAGGATGGGGGTGCTTTTTTGGGTAGATTGTTTATGGTTTTTTGGGGTCATGTGCATATGGATTTTTGGTATGTGGGTTTAGAGTTTTCTGAGGATGAGGGTATATTGTTTTGTTTTGTATAGGGGTAGATGTTTTATTCGGGATGAGGGTGTAGTTTTTTTGGGATGATGATTAAGGGTTCTTTTAGAATGAGGGTCCTGGGTATTTTTGGGCTATGGTTTTAGGATTTTTTTGGTTGTGGGTTTAGATAATTTTTATGCTGATGATATGTAGAATTTTTGTGGTTGAGGGTAGTGGTTTTTTCGGGCTGAGTGTTTAGGGTGTTTTGGGTGATGAGGGTTTGTGGTTTTTTTTTTGAAGATGAGGGTTTGTGGTTTTTTTTGGGATAAGAGTTCAATGTATATTTCAGTTGTGGTTTTAGGGTTTTTTTGGTTTTTATGGTTTATGATTTTTTAGGGACGAAGATTTATCTTTTTTGGAGACTAGGATATTAGGATTTTTTTGTGAGGATTTAGGTTTTTTGGGGGAGTTGGTTTAGTGTTTTTTGGGGATATGTGTTTAAGTATTTTTGTGGATTAGGGTTTTGGGATTTTGGGGCAGAGGGTTTTGGGTTTTGAGGATAAGATCTTAATGTTTTATGTGGATGAGGGTTTAGTGATTTTTTGGGTAGAGGGTTTATTGTTTTCTGGGGTAGGGTTTTTAAGGTATTATGGGGATAGGATTATGGGGCCTTATGTGGTGAGGGTTCAGGGTTTTCTGGGGATAAGGGTTTATAGTATTAAATAGCTAGGTGTTTAGGGTTTTTTAAGTATGAGTGATTGGGATTAGTGATTAAAATTTTTGAGGTAACAGTGCTACGGTGTTCTTCGATTAAGGTTTTACGGTTTTCTGGGCCTCAGGGTTAAGGGTAATCTAAGGAATATGGTTTAGGGTTTTATGGGGATGTGGGTTTAGTGTTTTTTGATGATAAGAGTTTATGATTTTCTTGGGAGGAGGGTTTATTATTTTTTTAGGTAAATATTTTATAGTATTTTGGGGTTGAGTTTTTATGTTTATCAATGGTTCATGTATTAGGGTTTTCTATGGTTGGGGTTTTTTGGGTATGGGTATGTGGTTATATGGTTTTATGGGGCTGAGTGTTTGGGGTTTTAGAGGATTATGGTTTACCATTTTCTGTGGATAAGGGTTTAACATTTTCTAGAGCTGATGGTTTTGTCTTTTCTGGTGTTTAGGGATTAGTTTTTTATGAGGATAAGGGATTAGGGTTTATACAGATGCAAGTATAATGCTTTTAAGTGTTGATGATTTATTTTTTTATAGTGATAGTGGATTGGGGTTTATTGAGGATGAGGGTTTTGGGTATTCTGGGGTAGAGGGTTTAGGGTTCACTTGGTCAGAGGATTTGGGTTTTTCTAGGGATGAGTGTTTAGGGATTTCAAGGATGATGTTTTGGGGTTTTTTAGTGGTGATGGTTTTGGGTGTTCTTGGGATGAGGGTTTTGGATGTTCTTGGATTGAGTGTAAATGATTTTCTATGGATGAGGGATTAGGGTTTTCGGGGGATCAATTTTTTGTATTATTCTAGGGATAGGGTGTAGGGTTTTCTAGGAAGGGGTTTCTATGTTTTTTAGGGTGTGAGTATATGGATTTATAGGGATTAGGGTTTAGGGTTTTTTAGGGATGAGGGTTTTGGGTTTTCTGCAGATGCTGGATTGGGGATTTCTAGGCTTGAGTGGTTAGGGTTTTCATGGGATGATGGTTTTAGATATTCCAGGGATGAGGGTATAGGGTCATATGGGGGTGAGGGTTTTGGGATTTGGGGGATGATGGATTAGGGTTTTCTTGTGCTAATGGATTCACATTTTCTAGGTAGAATGGTTTGGTTTATGAATTTTTGGGTTGAGGGATTTTGGGATTTCTAGGGTTGTGTGTCTAGTGTTTCCTGGGTTCAATGATTAAGGATTTTCCAAGGATAAAGGTTTAGTGTTATCTAGGGATGAAGGTTCAGGGTTTTCATGGGAAGAGTATTTAGTTTTTTATGATTATTCGGGTTTGATATTTGTTGAGTATGAGGGCTACCTTTCTACCGATGATGGATTCAATATTCCATATTTTATTAATTTAGGGGTTTTTTGGTGATGAAGATTTAGGGTTTTTTGGAGATGAGGTTTTGGGGATTTAATTACTAAGCATGCAGTATTTTCATTTCATGAGGGTATTGTGTTTTTTTAGGGATGAACAGTTGTGGTTTTATTAAGATAATTTATTTGTTTTTTTAGGGATAAGTAATTATTGGTTTTTTGATGCTAAGGGTTTAGACTTTTGTGGTTGAGGGTTTACGGTATACTAATAGTAAGGATTTGAGGTTCTCAGTGGATGATGGTATATGAGTTTTTTTGGTGATGAGGGTTTAGGTATTTATAGTGCTAAGAGTTTCCTTTTTTCTGGAGATGATTATTTAGGGTTTTATAGGATGTGGGTATGAGGTTTTTAGGGATGAGGGTTCAAAGATTTATAGGGATGAGGGTCCCTGTTTTTATAGCGATATGGGATTCGGTTTCTTTTGGGGATATGTATATGTTTTTTATAGGGATAGTTTTGTGGTTTTCTACATATATGTGTTTATGTTTTTCTAGGGGTGGGTTTTAAATGTTTTCAGTGACTAAGCGTTTAGGATTTTCTAAGTCTGTGGGTTTAGGGTTTTCTACGGATGATGGTTTAGTGTTTTCTGGGGATAAGAGTTCAGGTATTTCGAGGGATATGTATTTTCTATGGCTGAGGGTTTTGGTTTTTCTGTGGATAGGGTTTTGGGATTTCTCTTAAAGATGGATTTTAGTTTTTAGTGGACGTAGACTTATAATTTATTAGGGTAGAGGATTTAGGGTTTTCTAAGGCTAAAATTTTATGTCATTTTAGGGTTAAGGGTTTATGATTTCCTAGGGATGATTGTTTATGTGTTTCTAGGGATTTGGGTTTAGTAATTTATAGGAATGAGTGTTTAGGTTTTTCTTTGGATTAGGGTTTATGTTTTTTAGGGCTGGGTGTTTATGGTTTCATTGGGCATAGAGTTTGGAGTATTATGGGGTATATTTTTTTGGTTTTTTAATGTGGAGGGTTTTATGTTTTCTATGAGATTTTATGGTTTTACTGGGATGTGGTGTTGGATTTCCTTGGATATGGGATTACTATTTTTTGGGGTAGAGTGTATTGTATTTTAGGGAGATAAGGGTTTGGGTTTTATATAGATTAATGGTTGAGGTTTTATTAAGTAACAAGGTTAGGGTTCCATGGGTTTATGATTAGGCACTTTCTAGGTCTTAGGGATTGTGGTCTTATAGGGTGTGGGTTTCAGGTTTTTGTGGATGAAGGTTTACTGTTTAATGGGGATGGGGGTTCTGATTTTTCTAGGAATATGTGTTTAGGATTTCATTGGGATGGGGGATTAGTGTTTTCTGGGGTTGAGGGCTTATTAATATCAAGATATAAGGGTTTATGGATGATGGTTTAGTGTTTATTTGTCTAGTGGGTTTTGGGCTTTCTAGGGCTAAGGTTTTAGGGATTTATCGAGCTAAAGGTATAGGATTTTCTAGGGATGAGGGTTTAGGTATTTCATTGGATTAGGGTTTTGGATTTTATGGGGATATGGGCTTAGGGTTATTTGAGGATGTGGGTTTAGTATTTTTTTAATAAGGGTTTATACTTTTCTGGCGATGAGGGTTTTGGGTTTTTTAGGGTGGCGGTTTTAGGGTTTTATGAGGATGAGGGTTTGGGGTTTTCCAGGGCTTAGTGTTTGAGGATTTCGTGGACTGCGGGTTTAGGATTTTCTAGGGATGAGGGTTTAGGGTTTTTCGGTAGTGCTTAGGGTTTGTAGTTTGTAGGGGATGAAGGTTTAGGGATTTTTGGGGTTGTGGGTTTAGTGTTATCTATGGATGAGGTTTTAGGGTTTTCTAGGGGTAGGGTTTATGGTTTTCCTGGACTGAGGGTTTAGGGATATTTTTGGGAAGAGAGTATTTTGTTTTCTAGGGATGAGGGTTTTAGGTATTTTGGGTATTAGGTTTTAGGGTTTTCTGAGGATAAGGGTTTTGGATATTTTGGGGGGTGTGGTTTAGAGATTTTCTAGGGCTTAGAGTTTAGGGTTTTCAAGTTATGAGGTTTTATTTTTTTTCTAAGGGTGAGTGTTCAGGCCTTTTTGAAGATGGTGATTTTGGGTTTTCTAATGATGATGGTTTAATGTATTTTGGGGCAAAGATTTTAGGGATTTTTCAGGCTAAGCGTTTATATTTTTCCATGGATGAGGGTTTTGGTTAATATACAGATGAGGTATAAGAATTTTTTTGGGAAGAGGGTTTATGAGTTTTTTAGGGTTGTGGTTATATGATTTTTTGTGGATGAGGGTTTAGAGTTTTTTGGGTTGACAGATTTGGGTTTCTTGGGTCTGGGTGTTTTCAGATTTATGGAACATATGGTATAGTTTTTATGGGGATGAGGATTTAGGGTTTTTTTTTGGATGGGGTTTTAGGGTTTTTTTCTAGAAGAATTAGTGAATTTTGTAGTGGAGGGTTTTTGGTTTTTTTGGGTTGGGTGTTTTGGGTTTTAGGGGATTAGGGTTTAGGTAATCTTCAAGATGTGGGTTTTCGGTTTTTTAGGGATGAATGTTTAGGGTGTTATAGGGGTTAGGGTTTTGGGTTTATTTGGATTAGTATTTAGGGTTTCATTGGGATGATGATTTAGGGGGTGTTTTGGGGACGAGTGTTTGTGATATTATCAAGGATAAGGGGTTAGGGATTTTTGGGATTAGAGTATTGTTTTATTTTTAGAAATGAGTATTTATAGTTTTTTGTGTATGAGGGATTTCAATTTGTTGGGGATAACAGTATAGGGTTTTATTGAGGATTTGGGATTATGATTCGTTTGAATTGAGTGTTTAGGGATTTCTATGGATGATGATTTATTGTTTTCATGGATTACGGGATTATGGTTTTCTAGGGGTAATGGTTAAGGGATTTTTGGGACTTCTAAATTAGGGGCTCAATGGTCTATGTTTAAGGTTTTTCTAGGGATCATGGAATACTGAATTCTAGGGATGAGGGTTTAGGGATTTCTGTGGCTAAGGGTTTAAGATTTTTTTGGGAAGAGAGAATAGGATTTAATGGGGAATAGTGTTCATGGATTTTACGGGCTAAGGGTTTATGGTTTTAGGTGGGTGAGGATTTTGGTATTAAGGGTAGAGGGTTTAAGGTTTTCTAGGGATGAGAGTTTATAGTTTTCTCAGGTTGTGGGTTAAGGTTTCTCGTGTGATGAGGTGTTATTGTTTTCTAGGGATGAGTGTTTAGTGTTTTATAGGGGTGAGGATTTCTGTTTTTCTAGTGTTGAGGGATTAGGTTTCTGTGGGGATGAGTGATTAAGTTTTATAGGGATTTTGGTTTTATGTTTTATGGTGTAGAGGGTTTACGTTCAACTAGGGATGAGGTTTTGGGTTTTTGCTGTAGTTGGTTTATGTGTTTCTAGGGTTGAGGGTTTAGAGCTTTCTAAGACTATGAGTTTAGGGTTTTCTATAGTTCAGTGTTTATGGTTTTCTGGGGACAAGGGTTTAGGGTTTTCTAGGAATCATGGTTTAGGGATTTCTAGGGTTGTTTGATTATGGTTTTCTATGAAAAAGTGCTTTGTATTTTTTGGGGTAGCTGGTTAATGTTTTTATGAGGATAAGGGTTTAGGGTTTTTTAGGGATCTAGGTTTATATTTTTCTAGGGATGGGGTTTTAGAGTTTTTGTGGTTGGAGAGTTTTGGGTTATTTTTGGTTTGAGGTTTTAGATTTTTCTTCATCTTATGGTTTAATGTTTTCTAAGGATGATTATTTTGGGTTCCATGAGGCTGAGTGATTAGTTGTTTCTAGGTTTTATTGTTTATGATTTTATTTATCTAGGGATTTATTGTTTTCTAGGGTTGATGGGTTAGGTTTTTCTAGGGTTGAGTGTTCACAGTATCCTTTGGACCAGGGTTTACGATTTTACGGAGATGATGGATTAGGGTTTTATGGGGATGTTGGTTTAGGGTTTTATGGGTCTGGGGTGTAGGGACTTCTAGGAATAAGGGATTATGGTTTCCTATGATTGAGGGATTAGGATTTTATGCGGTTGAGGGATCATCATTTTATTGGTATAAGTGTTTAGTATTTTCTCGGGCAACGGTATCAGGGTTTTTTATGAATGTGGATTTAGTGTTTTTTTGGGGATGAGGGTTTGGTGTTTTATTAGGCTAATGATTTGGATTTCCTAGGATTGGGGTTTAGGTTTTTTTTGGGGCTATGATTTGAAGGGGGTTTTAGGATAAGGGTTTGGTTTTTCCAATGGCTGAGGGTTCATGGATTTTTGGTGCTGAGGGTTTAGTGTTTTTTGGAGTTGAGGATTTAGAGTTTTCTAGGGTTGAGGGTTTGAGGTTTTAGGGGTATTAGGGTTTATGGTGTTATAATGATGAGGGTTTATTTTTTTCTAAGGCCCAGTGTTTATGGTTTTTTAGGGCTGAGGGTTTAGAGTTTTCTAGGGATGTGGATTTTGGGTTTTTTAGGTATTAGGGATTTTGTTTTTTTAGGGCAATGTGCATAATGTTTTTTTTGGAAAATTTGGTTTAGGTTTATTTGGGGTTGAGGGTTTTGAGTTTTTTGGTGTTGTGGGTTTAGTGTATTATAGGTCAGGTGGTTTAAGGTTTTATGGGGATGGGGGGTATAAAATGTTTTGGGTATAACAGTTTAGTGTTTTATAAGGTTTAGGGGTCAGGGTTTTGTGTGGCTGAGGGTTTATTGTTTTGGGGGCTGATGATTTAGAGGGTTTGGGGGCTATGGATTTATTGTTTTTTGGGGATGAGGGTTTAGGCTCTTTTTAGGATAAGTTTTTATGGTTTTCCAAGGATAAGGGTTAATGGTTTTTTTGTGGATGAGGGTTTATGGTTTTTTTGGGATGAGGGATTCGGGGTTTTATGGGGATGCGTGAATCGGGTTCTTTGGGGATGATGATTTTAGGTTTTTTGTGGATAAGGACATATGCTTTTTTAGAAATGATGGTTTATGGTATTTTGGGGCTAAGTATTTTTGGATTTTTTTGGATGGATATTTAGAATTTTTTTGGATGAGGGATTATGTTTTTTTTCCGATGAGTGTTTAGAATCTATTGTGTGTGATGTTTTAGGGCTATTTGTGGTTTTGTGTTTAGTATTATTTGGGGTTTAGGATTTAGGGTTATTTTGGACTAAGGATTTAGGGATATTTGGGGATGATTCTTTAGGTTTTTCCGGGGCTATGTGATTTGGGTTTTTTGGGGATGAGAGTTTAGGGTTTTTTGTGGATGAGTGTTTAGGTTCTTTTGGGGGCTAAGGATTTAGAGGTTTTTAGGGATGAGGGTTTTAGAATTTTGGAGATGTGGGTTTAGGTTTTTTCAGCTGAGGGTATTTTGTTTCCTTGGGATGAGGGTTTAGGGTTTTCTATAGATAATGGTTTATGTTTTTCTAGGGTAGAGGATTTAGAGTTTTCTAAGACTGAGGGTTTGTTGTTTTTTATAGTTGAGTGTTTAGGGTGCTCTATGTCTAAGGGTTTAGGTTTTTCTGGGGATGAAGGTCTAGTGATTTCATAGGATGATGAATATAGTTTTTCTAGGGAAAAGGGTTTAGTGATTCCTAGGGAATAGGGTTTTATGTTTTCTAGGGCATAGGGATGAATATTTTTTTGGCTGGTGGAGTAGGGGTTTTTTGTGGTTTTAAGTTTTTCTCTATAGATAATGTGATATAGATTTTCATGTGATGGGGATTTGGGAATTTTTTTATGATTAATTTCATAGTTAATGGTTTATTGATTGTTGGGGGAGAGGGTTTAGGTATTTTTGGGGGATCAAGGTATATAGTTTTTTTGTAAAAGTGTTCAAGGTATTCTTGGGATCATGGTTTATGATTTTTTACGGCTTATGGTTTATCTTTTTTCTGGCTAAAGGATATGGATTTTTTTAGGCTGAAGGATTTAGGGGTTTATGGTGATGAGGGTTTAGGTGTATTTGTGTATTAGTGTTTAGTGGTTATTGGGGATAATGGTTTATGGTTTAGGGATTTTTTGAGCTGAGGGTGTATGGTTTTTTTGGATTGGTATTTAGGGTATTTTGGGGAGCAGGGTATAATTGTTTCCAAGGTTTAGGTTTTAGGATTTTTTGGGGTTGAGTGTTTTTAATTTTTAGTAATATGTTTTAGGGTTTTCTAGGGATGGGGGATCAATATTTTTTGGGGATGAGGTATTTGGGTTTTTTAATGATGGGTGTCTTTTTTTTTTGGTTATCTGGTTATATGGATTTATTTTATTAGTTTTCTGGATTTTTTATGGATGACGGTTAATGATTTTTTTGGGGATGTGGTTTTAGGGTTTTTTAGGGATGATGGATACTATTTTTTTATGGGTGATGGAATATGGTATTTGTGGTTTTGTTTTTAGAGTTTTTCAGGATGTGGTTTAGGGATTTTTTGGATGGTAATTTAGGGTTTTAGGGGTTTAAGGGTTTAGGTGTTTCGGGGGATAAGGGTGTATATTTTTTGAGGCATAGTATTTAGGGAATTTTGCGATAATTATTTAGTGTTTTTTGGTGCTGAGGTTTTTCTGGATGTTGGTACAAAGGGTATAGTATTTTTTTGGATGAGGAATTTGGGATTTTATGGATGAGTGATTACGGTTTTTGGTACTGAGATATTATGGGTTTCGGGGGATGATAGATTAGGGATTTTTTTACTAATGGAAATATAGGTTTTCCCAACGGATATATACCAACGGTTTTCTTAAACCGTGGGTTTATATGATTATACCAAGCATATACCAATGGTTTTTCAAACACCGTTGGTAAAGGTATGTAGAGGTGATGTTATACCAATGGTTTTTGCAAGACCGTTGGTAAAAATGTGTTTGTGAGGAAGATATACCAACAGTTTTGCAAAACCATTGGTAAAAGTTATTTTTTGATTAAGATATACCAACGGTTTTGTAAAACCATTGGTAAAAGTGAGTTTTTGAAGGTCATTACCAATGGTTTTTTAAAACTGTTGGTAAAATTTTTCATTCCCAACGGTTTTTACAAACCGCTGGGAAAGATTTCCCAAAAATAGACAGAACCCCGGGCTCCCCCATTCCACGCGACTGGAGCCCTAAACTGAAGTAGAGGAGTGGGATTCTCTTTACCCTACTGTCTAAATCATTCCATCTTCAAAATTTCTTAGATTATCATTTTTAATCTGTAAGTAATACATTCATTTTAATTTTATGTATCTTCTATTTTGATTTTATGATTTCAATTGGGTGAAGAGGTGAATTGGGATTCTGTTTACCCTACTGCGAAAATCCTTCATTCCGACCCATCTTAAAAATTTCTTAGTTCTACATTTCCTATAAATGATACTTTTATTTTAATTATCTACATCTACTGTTTTAATTTTCTCTTTATATTTGTGTGTTTATGAATTTTGTTTTCTGTTTGATTTGGGTGCGTGTGTTGAGCTTTGATAGTGGCACACATATAGTGATTATAGTATGAGTTTGGTCTATTGGGATAAGTAGTAAAGTAGATCAAATTTTATTCAAAATGAATTGTGTGTTAATATCATACATAATTTTGCATTTTTTAGAAGGTTTGGTATTTCTGAGAATTTTGTGTTAATATCATTCATATTACACATGATTCACATCATGGTAAGAATATGTGATGATGTTGTTGAGATTAGAGAGAAAACTCATACACTCTAGGTTGTTTATAGTGTCATGGTTAGTCATGAGTGATAATTGGCTTCCTAAGATTATTGTACTAATAAAGAATTTTGGGTTAATTAAATATGGTTCTCAATGTACATTGTATATTATGTCTTTTTCTTGGAAAATACTCACTTTTATGATGGTGGGGTGCTTTTCACTAGCCATGCTGGCATGTGTAGTCATCCATAACAATTTTAGATTTGGTTTTATTGATGTGCAACATTGTTTTTTGTTTTTCTCTTTTGATTTGGTAGAAATGAGAGGTCTGTGGAAATTAATCATGGCTGTGGGTGGTAATTTAGGATGTAAGATATTATGCCTTCATTTTCCTTGATATATCCAATAATATTATTGATTTATGTTCAGTATGATTATCTTTGAAAAATTATGTAGTTTAATAATTTTCTATTAAAGGTTGTAATAATGACTACATGGGGATGTCCAGGTGTTGGGGGATGGGGTGTCCAGGTGGGGGGGGGGGCTATCCAGGTGGTTGTCCAAGGGGTGGGGGCTGTCCGGGGTTAGTGGGGGCTGTCCAAGGGATGGGGGTTTGTTCGGGGTGAGTGGGGAGCTATCCGAGGGGTGGTGGGTTGTCCAGGTGGTTGTATAAGTTAATCTCACCTCAACATTTTAAGTGAAAACAACTACTGGAATACGGAAAATAGAACAAACGCATTTGTATTGAGTTTATAATTTAGTAAAATGATCCATGGGTCATTTGTGATGTGTACGAGTCAACCCCGCCTCATTCTGAGGCACTGTGTGGCCGATAGCACTCTAAGTGTCTCACTTTTGTTTAAAATGAACACTATTTTAAGTAAAAATAACTGACATACAGAAAACCAAACAAACGTATTCAGATTGTGTTGATACTTTAACACAACGATCCATGAGACATTTTTGACTTGTAAGAGTCAACCCCGCATCAATTCGAGCTGTGGTGTGGCCGGAACCACTCAAACCATGTAACTTTTATTTTAAATGCAGAACATTTTAAGTTAAAACAACTACTAGCATATGGAAAACCGACCAAACGCATTATAATTGTGTTGATACATTTTGAAAATGATCCATGGGAGATTTTTGACTTGTATGAGTCAACCCCACCTCAATCCGAGGCACGGTGTGGCCTAAATCACTAAAAGAGTCTCTCTCTTTTTTAAAATGGAAACTATTTTAAGTAAAAATAACTGACATACGGAAAACCAACCAAACATATTTGGATTGTGTTGATAATTTATAAAAACGGTTCGTGGGACATTTGTGACGTGTAGGAGTCAAACCCACATCAATTCAAGGCGCGGTGTGGCTGGAACCACTCAAAGTGTCTAATTTTTTTTTTGAAATGAACAACATTTTAAGTGAAAGCAACTACTGGCGTACAGAAACTTACCAAACGCATTGGTATAGTGTTGATACATTAGTAAAATGATAAATGTGTCATTTTTTATGTTTAAGAGTCAAACAAACATCAATCCGAGGCTTAGTGTGGCTGGTACCACTCAAAGTGTCTCACTTTTGTTTAAAATGGACTTAATTTTAAGTGAAAACAAAAACTGACATATGGAAAACTGAACAAATGCATTTGGATTCTATTGAAACTGTAGAAAAATGATCCATGGGTCATATGTGACATGTATGAGTTATCCCAGCCTCAATCCGAGTTGTGGTGTGGCTGGTACCACTCAAAGTGTCTCTCTTTTGTTTAAAATGGACTAAATTTTAAGTGAAAACAACAACTAACATAAATAAAACTGACCAAATGCATTCAGATTCTATTGAAACATTTAAAAAATGATCTATGGGTCATATATGATGTGTACGAGTCAACCTTTCCTCAATATGAGTCGCGGTGTGGCCAGCACCACTCAAAGTGTCTCTCTTTTGTTTAAAATTGACTTAATTTTAAGTGAAAACAATAAGTGACATATGGAATACTGAACATACGCATTCATAATCTGTTGAAACTTTAGGAAAAGGATCCATGGGTCATATGTGACGTGTAAAACCCAACTGTGCCTCAATCCGAGTCACGGTGTGGCCGGAACCACCCAAAGTGTCTCTCTTATGTTTAAAACGGACAACATTTTAAGTACATACGGAAAACCAACCAAATATATTCTTATTGTGTTGATACTTTATCACGAGGATACATGTCTCATATGTGACATGTATGATTTGACCCCGCCTCAATATGAGGCGCGGTGTGGCTGGTACCACTCAAAGTGTCTCTCTTTCGTTTAAAATGGATTAATTTTAAGTAAAAACAACAACTGACATACGGAAAACTGACCAAATGCATTCGGATTCTGTTTAAAATTTAGCACAACCATCCATGGGTCATATATGACTTGTATGAGTCAACCCTGCCTCAATCTGAGTCACGGTGTGTCCATCACCACTCATAGTGTCTCTCTTTTGTTTAAAATAGATTTAAATTTAAGTTAAAACAACAACTGACATACGGAAAACCGACCAAACGAATTCATAATTTCTTCAAAATTTAGGAAATGGATCCATGGGTCATATGTGATGTGTAAAAGTCAACCGCGCCTCAATCCGAGTCACTGTGTGGACGAAACCACCCAATGTGTCTCTTTTATGTTTAAAATGGACAACATTTTATGTAATTATGGAAAACTGACCAAACAAATTCTGATTGTGTTGATACATTATCACAATTATCCATGGATCGTATGTGATATGTACGAGTTGACCCTGCCTCAATCTGAGGTACAGTGTGGCTGGTACCACTCAAGGTGTCTCTCTTTTGTTTAAAATGGATTTAATTTTAAGTAAAAACAACAACTGACATACAGAAAACTGACCAAATGCATTCGGATTCTGTTGAAAATTTAGCACAACGATCCATGGGTCATATATAACGTGCACGAGACAACCCCGCCTCAATCTGAGTCACTGTGTGGCCGTCATCACTCAAAGTGTCTCTCTTTTGTTTAAAATAGAATTAATTTTAAGTGAAAACAACAACTGACTTACGGAAAACTGACCAAACGCATTCATAATTTGTTGAAACATTAGGAAAAGGATTCATGGGTCATATGTGACGTGTACAATTTGAACCCACCTCAATCAGAGGCGTGGTGTGGCCGGTACCTCTCAAAGTGTCTCTCTTTTGTTTAAATGGACTTAATTTTAAGTGAAAACAACAACTGACATACGGAAAACCAATCAAACGCATTCAGATTGTGTTGATACTTTAGAAAAAGGATAAATTGGTAATATGTAATGTGTATGAGTCAATCCCGCCACAGTCCGATGGGGCTGTCCTGGTGGTTGTACGAGTTAATCTCGCCTCAACATTTTAAGCGAAAACAACTACTAGCATACGAAAAACATAACAAACGCATTTGGATTGTGTTGATAATTTAGGAAAATAATCCATGGATCATTTTTGATGTGTAAGAGTCAACCCCGCCTCATTCCAAGGAACAGTGTGGCCGACACCCCTCAAAGTGTCTCTCTTTTGTTTAAAATAGACTTAATTTTAAGTGAAAATAACAACTGGCATACAGAAAACCTACAAAACGCATTCATAATCTGTTGAAACTTTAGGAAAAGGATACATGGGTCATATTTGATGTATACAGGTCAACTGCGCCTCAATCTGAGTCATGGTGTGGCCGGAACCTCCCAAAGTGTCTCTATTATGTTTAAAATGAACAACATTTTAAGTACATACGGAAAACCAACCAAACAGATTCTTATTGTGTTGATACTTTATCACAAGGATCCATGGCTAATATGTGATGTGTAAGATATGACCCCACCTCAATCCAAGGCGCAGTATGGCTGGTACCACTCAACGTGTCTCTCTTTTGTTTAAAATGAACTTAATTTTAAGTGAAAACAACAACTGACATACCCAAAACTGACGAAATGCATTCAGATTCTGTTGAAAATTTATCACAATGATATATGGGTCATATATGATGTGTACAAGTCAACTCTGCCTTAATCTGATTCACGGTGTGGCCAGCACCACTCAAAGTGAATCTCTTTTGTTTAAAATAGACTTAATTTTAAGTAAAAAAATAACTGACATACAGAAAACTGACCAAACGCATTCATATTCTGTTGAAACATTAGGAAAAGGATCCATGGGTCATATGTGACGAGTAAAACTCAACCGCGTCTCAATCCGAGTCACGGTGTGGCTAGAACCACCCAAAGTGTCTCTCTTATGTTTCAAATGGACAACATCTTAAGTACATAAGGAAACCAACCAAATAGATTCTAATTGTGTTGATAATTTATCACATTGATCCATGTCTCATATGTGACGTGTACAAGTTGAACCCGCCTCAATCTGAGGCATGGTGTGGCCGATACCACTCAAAGTGTCCCTCTTTTGTTTAAAATGGACTTAATTTTAAATGAAAACAACAACTGACATACAGAAAACCGATCAAACACATTCGGATTGTGTTTATAATATAGAAAAAGGATACAGGGTTCATATGTGACGTGTATGAGTCAATCCAGCCTCAATCCGAGGTGCGGTGTGGCCGATACCACTCAAAGTGTCTCTCATTTGTTTAAAATGGACTTAATTTTAAGTGAAAACAACAACTGGAATACAGAAAACCAACCAAACGCATTCGAAATCTGTTGAAACTTTAGAAAAACGATCCAGGGGTCATTTTTGATGTGTAAGAGTCACTTCTGCTTCAATATGAGGCACGGTGTGGCTGGTACCACTCAATGTGTCTCACTTTTATTTGAAATGGACTTGATTTAAAGTGAAAACACCAATTGGTATACGGAAAATCGATCAAACGCATTCGGATTGTGTTGATACTTTAGAAAAGCGATACATGGACCATTTGTGACATGTAGGAGTCAAATCCTTCTTAATCCAAGACATGGTGTGGCCAGTACCACTCAAAGTGTCTCACTTTTATTTGAAAAGGACATAATTTTATGTTAAAAC
The DNA here is from genome assembly GCA_963277665.1 of Viscum album. Classification (NCBI taxonomy): domain Eukaryota; kingdom Viridiplantae; phylum Streptophyta; class Magnoliopsida; order Santalales; family Viscaceae; genus Viscum; species Viscum album. Next base: position 1,533,160,388 of record OY728160.1, on the reverse strand, counting down.
AACAACTTGCATACAGAAAATGGACCAAACTCTTTCAGATTGTATTGATACTTTAGGAAAATTATACATGTGTCATTTGTGACATGTACAAGTCAACCACACCTCCATCTGAGGCATGGTGTGACCGGTATCACTCTATGTGTCTCTCTTTTATTTGAAATGGAGAATATTTTAAGTGAAAACAACTTGCATATAGAAAACTGACAAAACTCTTTCAGATTTTATTGATACTTTAGGACAACGATACATGTGTAAGCTGTGATGTGTATGGGTCAACCTCGCCTCCATCTGAGGCACGGTGTGATTAGTATTACTCTATGTGTATCACTTTTTTTTGAAATGAACAACATTTTTAGTGAAACCAACAACTGACATAGGAAAAAATGATCAACGGTATTTTGATTGTGATGATACTTTAGGACAATGATACATTGGTCATTTTTTATGTGTATGAGTCAACCCCACCTCAATCCGAGGTACGATGTGGTGGAATACTACTTTGATAAATAGATCGCACCATACTTGTACCATTTAGTGTTCATAGCCGTAAAAACATTAATATTATTCTAACTAAGTTCAAAAAACATACAATTCCATTCTTCTAGACCATCACATGTAGAACATGTGATAATTTCAGTTCTGCCTGAATTTTAAATCAAATAATGAGTTCTATACTTTACTCCTTTTGTAAGCACCATGGAACCATGGGTATGTTTCCCAACCCCATTTTCAAATTTAGTTTCATAACCACCATGGAACCATGGGTATGTTTCCATACCCCATTTTTATTTATTGAAACTATTATTCAACTCCACTGGATTATTCTTTTCATATGAAGATTGAAATATGGAATTGTAGTACACCACATGGTTGGAAGAGTTTGGTGGTTTTATGTGTTTTTTTGTGTTATTATAGGTCTTTTTATGCTGTTTTAATACTGTGCAATAGTTCTGGTGCTTTTTATGTAGGTGGGGGTGCTGGTGCAATGGTGGGGGTGTTGTGAAATGGTTCTGGAAATACACAATACCAACAGTTTGAAACCGTTGGTATAGTATTCCATCTTCACTATATACCAACGATTCTCTTGAACCGTTGGTAAAAAACACTATACCAACGGTTTGAAACCATTGGTAATGTGTTATTCCGTTATATATACCAACGGTTCGAGTGAACCGTTGGTATAAATCCTATTGCAATAGTTGTAAACCATTGGTACACCCAAAAAGTGTATGTTCCAAATTGTTTTAGAACCGTTGGAGTAGAGATTTACCAACAGTTTCAATGGAACTGTTGGTATAGGTTTGGGATGGAGTTATATACCAACGGTTTTTAAAAACCATTGGGAAAACTTTCCCCCAAATTGGCAGTACCCGATCCCCTCCACCATTCGCGATCCATAGCCCTAAACGGAAGCGCATGGGCGATTTTGGAGGCGCTTTTGGAGGTTCTTCAGGTTCTCTTCCTCCATACCATCCAAAGATGAGGTATTTTCTTAGTTTTTAGTTTCGATTTTGATGTGGGATGAGACCAATTTCTATTCTCATATTCCAATCGAATTTCTATTCCAGCCCAATTTACGTTTCCGTTCTTTATTTACATTCCATGCATATTCCACCCCATATAGATTGCACTAGACAGTTGTCTAATTTTTTGATGTGCCTTTCATGTTTCATTACCAAGAAATTTTTATTATATGTTATAAAACTCAATCACATGTTTAGTATTAACATTCATTGTTACTTTGTTATCTTGTTTTAATAATTTATATTAATATTCTTTTCATATATTCCATCATTGAGTGTTTTTACTTGTGCAATAGAATTCCATGCTAATTTTACTTCATAGTGATTATTTAGATTTCAAAATGTTTTATTTTTCATGTTAAAATTATTGAAAAGTTTTGGGGACTAATTAATGTTATTAGATTCCAATTTCCATGCTTCTATGCTTGTTAAGAATTAAATAAAATATGATAGTTGTAATTAAATGAAAGTCAATGTTCAATTTTTATCATGTATGGGTTATTAATAAATTGGAATGTGATGAACCATATAATTGAACCATTGTTGATGCACATTATATACCAAAAGGTTATTGAATAAAAGTTATTCTTGTGAATTTTGTTACATCATAGATAAAAATGGTTGTGATTATATGAGAGATACCTCTGATGGTTCTTTGAACATTGTTTTATGGAGAATGAATGGTTTTGGTCCGGTATTAATAGTAGCTTCCAGTGAGTCCAATTTAGTATAAGGGGAAACGAGATTATGATCTACAAGGGGGTGATTGAGTTGGTAGAGACCAAACATTGTTTGTTCCTTGTGTTCATGAACCATAAATAGAGTATTCCAATTAGGTGGTCATCAGTAAAGACGTAGGTAAGATTTCCATGTCCTGTTTCATGATGTTGAAAATGTGGTGCTATAGTGGTTTTGGATTGTTTTAGGTACTCTTAGTGTATTTTATACCCCCACTTGTTCCATATTCATTTAAATTTATTTAATATAATTTTTTCACAAATACGGAAAACAGACCAAATGCATTCAGATTTTGTTTAAACTATAGGACAATGATCCATGGGTCATATGTGACGTGTACGAGTCAACCCCGCCTCAATCCGAGGGCCGGTGTGGCTGGTACCACACAAAGTGTCTTTCTTTTGTTTAAAATGGATGCGCTTTTAAGTAAAAAAACCACAAACGGTAAATGTAACAAACGCATTCGGATACTGTTGATACATTAGGACATGTATCCATGGGTCATATGTGATGTGTACGAGTCAACCCCACCTCAATCCGAGGTACGGTGTGGTCGGCACCACTCGAAGTGTCTAACTTTTATTTGAAATGGACAGGATTTTAAGTGAAAACAACAACTGGCATACGGAAAACTGAACAAATGCATTCGGATTCTGTTTAAACTATAGGAAAACGATCCATGGGTCATATGTGATGTGTACGAGTCAACCCCGCCTCAATCCGAGGGCCATTGTGGCCGGTACCACTCAAAGTGTCTTTCTTTTATTTAAAATGTATACGCTTTTAAGTAAAAAAACCACATATGGGAAATGGACCAAACACATTCAGATAATATTGATACATTAGGACATGTTTCCATGGGTCATATGTGACGTGTACGAGTCAACCCTGCCTCAATATGAGGCGCGGTGTGGCCGGCACCACTCAAAGTGTCTAACATTTATTTGAAATGGACAGGATTTTAAGTGAAAACAAAAACTGACATACGGAAAACAGACCAAACACATTCGGATTCTGTTTAAACTATAAGACAATGATCCATGGGTCATATGTGATGTGTACGAGTCATCCCCGTCTCAATCTGAGGGCCGGTGTGGCTGGTACCACTCAAAGTGTCTTTCTTTTGTTTAAAATGGATGCGCTTTTAAGTAAAAACAACCACATACGGAAAATGGACCAAACACATTCAGATACTATTGATACTTCAGTACATGTATCCATGGGTCATATGTGACATGTACGAGTCATCCCCGCCTCATTCCTAGGCGCGGTGTGGCCGACACCACTTAAAGTGTCTAACTTTAATTTGAAATGGACAGGATTTTAAGTGAAAACAACAACTGGCATACGAAAAACAGACCAAACACATTCTGATTCTGTTTAAACTATAAGAAAATGATCCATGGGTCATATGTGATGTGTACGAGTCCACCACATCTCAATCCGAGTGCCGGTGTGGCTGGTACCACTCAAAGTGTCTTTCTTTTGTTTAAAATGGATGCGCTTTTAAGTAAAAATAACCACATACGGAAAATGGACCAAACGCATTCGGATACTATTGATACTTCAGGACATGTATCCATGGGTCATATGTGACATGTACGAGTGAACCCTGCCTCAATCTGAGGTGTGGTGTGGCCGGCACCACTCAAAGTGTCTAACTTTTATTTGAAATTGACAGGATTTTAAGTGAAAACAACAACTGGCATACGGAAAATAGACCAAACGCATTCGGATTCTGTTTAAACTATAGGACAATGATCCATGGGTCATATGTGACGTGTAAGGGTCAACCCTGCCTCAATCCGAGGGCCTGTGTGGCCGGTACCACTCAAAGTGTCTTTCTTTTGTTTAAAATGGATGTGCTTTTAAGTAAAAAAAACCACATACGGAAAAACAAACCAAATGCATTCAGATACTACTGATACTTTAGGACATGTATCCATGGGTCAGTTGTGGCATGTATGAGTCAACCCCACCTCAATCCGTGGCACGGTGTGGTCGGCACCACTCAAAGTGTCTAACTTTTATTTGAAATGGATAGGATTTTAAGTGAAAACAACAATTGGCATAAGGAAAACCGACCAAAGGCATTCGGATTCTGCTGATACTTTAGGAAATGTATCCATGGGTCATATGTGACATATACGAGTCAACCCTGCCTCAATCCTAGGGTCGGTGTGGTCGGTACCACTCAAAGTGTCTTTCTTTTGTTTAAAATGGATGCGCTTTTAAGTAAAAAAACCACATACGGAAAACGGACCAAACACATTCAGATACAATTGATACTTTATGAAATGTATCCATGGGTCATTTGTGGCGTTTTGGAGTCAACCCCACCTCAATCCGAGGCACGGTGTGGCCAGCACCACTCAAAGTGTCTAACTTTTATTTGAAATGGACAAGATTTTAAGTGAAAACAACAACTGGCATACGGAAAACTGACCAAAGGCATTCGGATACTATTGATACTTTAGGAAATGTATCCATGGGTCATATGTGACGTATAAGAGTCAACCCCACCTCAATCCGAGGGCCGGTGTGGCTGGGACCACTCAAAGTGTCTTTCTTTTGGTTAAAATGGATGCGCTTTTAAGTTAAAAAAACCGCATATGGAAAACTGACCAAATGCACTCGGATACTATTGATACTTTAGGACATGTATCCATGGGTCATTTATGACATGTACGAGTCAACCCCGCCTCAATCTGAGGCACGGTGTGGCCGGCACCACTCAAAGTGTCTACCTTTTATTTGAAATGGACAACAGTTTAAGTTAAAACAACAACTGACATACGGAAAACCAACCAAACGCATTCGGCTTCTGTTGAAACTGTGGGACAACGATCCATGGGTCATGTGTGATGTGTACGAGTAAACCCCGCCACAATCCGAGGGTCGGTGTGGCCGGTACCACTCAAAGTGACTTTCTTTTGTTTAAATGGATACACTTTTATGTAAAAAAACCACATATGGAAAACTAACCAAACGCACTCGGATACTGCTGATAATTTATGACATGTATTCATGTGTCATTGGTGACGTGTACAAGTAAACCCCACCTCAATCTGAGGCGCGGTGTGGCCGGCACCACTCAAAGTGTCTAACTTTTCTTTGAAATGGACAACAATTTAAGTTAAAATAACAACTGACATACGGAAAACCTACCAAACGCATTCGGATTCTATTGAAACTGTAGGAAAATGATCCATGAGTCATATGTGATGTGTATGAGTCAACCCCGCCTCAATCCGAGGTGCAGGGTGGCCAGTGCCACTCAACGAGTCTAACTTTTCTTTGAAATGGACAACAATTTAAGTTAAAACAATAACTGACATGCGAAAAACCAACCAAACACATTCAGAATCTGTTGAAACTATAGGACAACGATCCATGGGTCATATGTGACATGTACGAGTCAACTACACCTCAATCCAAGGGCTGGTGTGGCCGGTACCACTCAAAGTGTCTTTCTTTTGTTTAAAATGGATGCACTTTTAATTAAATAAACGACATATGGAAAATAGACCAAACACTTTATAATTCTATTGAAACTTTAGGAAAATTATTTACGGGTCATTTTTGATGTGTATGAGTCAACCCCACCTCAATCCGAGGCGCGGTGTGGCCGACACCACTCAAAGTGTCTAAATTTTATTTGAAATGGACAGGATTTTAAGTGAAAACAACAACTGGCATACGGAAAACTGATTAAATGCATTCGAAATCTATGGAAACATTAGGAAAATGATCCATGGGTCATATATGATGTGTACGAGTCAACCCCGCTTCAATCCGAGGGCCGGTGTGTCCGGGACCACACAAAGGTTTTCACTTTTCTTTGAAATGGACAATGGTTTAAGTTAACACAACTGTCATACGGAAAATGGACCAAAGGTATTCTGATACTATTGATACTTTAGGACATGTATACATGGGTAATAGGTGACGTGTATGAGTCATCCCCGCCTCAATCCGAGGGCCGGTGTGGCCGGGACCACTCAAAGTGTCTTTCTTTTGTTTAAAATGGATGCGCTTTTAAGCAAAAAAACCACATACGGAAAACTGAAAAAACGCAGTCGGATACTGTTGATACTTTAGGAAATGTATCCATTGGTCATTTGTGACGTGTATGAGTCAACCCTGCCTCAATCCAAGCCATGGTGTGGCTGACACCACTCAAAGTTTCTAACTTTTATTTGAAATGAACATGATTTTAAGTGAAAACAACAACTAGCATACGGAAAACCGACCCAACGCATTCGGATTCTATTGAAACATTAGGAAAATGATCCATGGGTCATATGAGACGTGTATGAGTCAACCTTGCCTCAATCCGAGGGCCGGTGTGGCCGGGACCACTCAAAGTGTCTTTCTTTTGTTTAAAATGGATGCGCTTCTAAGTAAAAAAACGTCATACGGAAAACCGACCAAACACTTTTAGATTCTATTAAAACATTAGGACAATGATCCATGGGTCATTTGTAACGTGTAAGAGTCAATCCAAGGTGCGGTGTGGCTGGAACCACTCAAAGTGTGTCACTTTTCATTGAAATGGACAACAGTTTAAGTTAAAACAACAACTGACATACGGAAAATAGACCAAAGGCATTCGGATAATGTTGATACTTTAGGACATGTATCAATGGGTCATTTCTAACGTGTATGAGTCAACTCCGCCTCAATCCGAGGCACGGTGTGGACATCACCACTCAAAGTCTCTCTTTTATTTCAAAAGGAAATCATTTTAAGTGAATACAACTGAAATTTACACTCATCAACGATAGTCGCAAAATCTTTTTCATGAGTTGGGTAGTTTCACTCATGGGGTCATAAGTGACGAGACTCCTAAGAAAATATCTTTTCACCATATATTATAAACAATACAAGTTCAACGCAAAATTTATCACAAATCATTACATACGCAAAACTAGTATCACAAAAAAATGGAATTTGAGTCAATTTTAATGTCTTATTCAACTCTAATAGATATTTATCAAACTATTCTGCCTATTATAATTTGATGGGTGAGGTGAATTACCACCGGATTATTGTTGTCAAATGTGTTTTTTTGGGATATTTCAGGTGTTTTTTATAATGTTTGATGTCTGTATGTGGATTTTGTGATATTTTTTATGCAGGTGTATAGTGGAAGGTATACTGGAGGGCTGTTGGGCACTGTTTTTTTATGCAGGTGTATGGTAGGGCTTCTGGAGGGCTTCTGGGGGCTGCTGTGCAGCAGCTCTGGGAAAAGCATTACCGACGGTTCTTAACCGTTGGTAAATCCATTTCCTGAAATTTGGAAAAACTTATACCAATAGTTCTGAACCGTTGGTAAAGCTTTTTCCAGTTCTGGAAAAACTTATACCAACGGTTCGGAACCATTGGTAAAGCTTTTTCTAGAATTCTGGAAAAACTTATTCCAACGGTTCTGAACCGTTGTTAAAGAGTTTCCCAGAATTCTCAAACACCTATACCAACGGTTTAAATGAAACCATTGGTATAGGGCTTTCCTCACAGCTAACTGGCCAATGGTTTGGAAAACCGTTGGTATACCCTATACCAACGGTTTTCCATCCTATACCAATGGTTATAAACCATTGGTATAGCCTACTTTTCCAGTAGTGTTTTTTTTAGGGAATTGGGTTTTGTTGATGAAGGTTTAGGGTTTTTTGGAAGATGATTTTGGGGTTTTTGGTATTATTTTTTTGAATATTATGGTGGTGGATTTAGGAGTTTTTGGGAATGTTAGTTTTGTTTTTATAGGGGTGATCGTTTAGGGTTTTGGGGGGATGATAGATTTGGGGTTTGGGGGGATGAGGGTTTAATGTTATGTCAGAAATTGTGGTTTAATGTTTTTTTCGTGTTGAGGGTTTACTAATTTTTGGGAGGAGTGGTTAGAATTTTTTAGAAATGAGGTTTTAGGGTTTTTGGGGATTTGTATTTCGGTTTTTTAGGGATTAGGGTATATGCGTTTTGGATGATGAGTTTTTTTAGGGGATGAGGGTTTATGTTTTTTTGCTATGTTTATAGAGTTTTTTATGGATGATTACTTAGTTTTTTGGGGATAAGTGTTTAGGGTTTTTTTTATTGAGGGTAAAATGTTTTTAGGGGTAGAGGGTTTATGTAACACCCAAGACTTTTATGAGAAATATTTTGTTTTTATTTTATATAAATCATCAAAGGAATATTTTACTACACACAACACTTGCTCGGCTTTCTTTACACGCAATCGCGACCTTCCTCGATAGTTTGCGTCGTACGCAATACAGAGATTCACTAAACAACGATATGCTATAAATTTTATTTAAACTAGCCGTTATGAATAGTAATAACCACTTTTTGAAAATTTGTAAATTTTATTTTTCAAAATTGACTTCATTTTTGGATTCGGAATATCGAAATTAACCTAGGGTGAAATTTTTGTATTTTTCTGAAAACTATCAATTTTTGATGAATACTGAAACCACTAAGTGGTAGTTAAAAAAACTGAATTTTTCATAAAACTTAATTTTACCGCTTCTGTGAGTGGAATTTCAAAAAACTTGAGAGACACGGTTGATGTCAGTAAGTAAAATGTGGTTCAATGAGATGAAAATAATTTTTGATGAATAGTAGCTTTTTACTTTTATTTACCATGGTTAAAAGTAAATAGAGTAATTAAAGGTAAAAATGATATTATTATTACCCTAACAGATGTCCTAATTCTATTAGATAAGTTTAATTCGACCAAAAACAAACTTAGGAATAAAATATGACCATTTAGGCCCACTTGGATTAGATTAGGACATTTATTATTAATATATTTAAAGAAGGGTTAAAATAGTTAAAATCAAAGTTTAATAAATAAATAATTTTTAATATAGGATTATACATAAGATAAATTCGACTATAAATATTAATTAGAATTATAAAAATATTTCCTACATAATGGTATTTTATTTGTAATTTTTTGATATTAAATAATATAATTTATTTATGACACAAAGATGATGCATTAATTATCTTATTAATGAAATATTGACATAATTGATGTTATAAATACCCAAATAAATGTAATAGGATACATTTTATGAATTACACTACTTTTATAGGTTAATATGACATGTTAGTATTGATATAATCATCTTTTATCGAACTAATCATTCTGTTATGATTTTCAACAAAATCAATTACTAAATAGTGTCAAAATTGACATAAAATAGTTTTTAAAACAAATATTATATTATTAATTGTTATTTTAATCCTAAAAATCTAAGTTTAAGCCAAATGACATATATAAGGTTATATATATTAATAATAAACATCTTGGGGTTTTTTTGGCTTCTTATAGTAAGTTTATTAACCTTATAGTGTAAGAACACAGAAAGACACGATAAAAGTGAAATTATCTAACTTAATGTTAAATCTAAATGATAAGGTTAAAATAGGAACCTAAACTTGTCTAAATTCTATTTGATGAGAGGATTTCGACCCATCCCAACCTTATATTCTAAATAAATCAATTTGGAGCTATTTAAAACCGAATTTGTCTTTATAATAAAATAATATTTTTAGTTATTCCAAAGGTGCCCCTCTCCTCCCTTATAAAAGGGAACCTCCTCCCTCTCTTCCTCACACCACATTGAGCCTTCATGCTCGGCCAACCCCTGCCAAATTCTCTTCTCCACTTCCCTAGAAACATCCTAGAGGTTCTGGTATTCTTCAAAGACCAATTTTAGTGCCCTAAGAGGAGGACTCAAAGAGGCGCTTCAAAGAAGAGGTAGTGTCCGTTACCGATTCTTTCAACTTTATTTCTTCTTCAACTTCTTCTTCATAGGTTGTTTAATTATGAATTAATAACTTCAGTATCACTCATATACTGATATGTTATTATAATAATGAAACAACCCTATTTCCCCATCTATCCATCATATGGAAAACGAAATCACCGCACGTGCGTACGTATGGAATACTGTCTCCAAGCCGTGGTGTAATCTATTTTCCACCACCACCTTACTTGGATGGGTATAATGGTGTAAATAATGACTCTATATGACTATTTTAATGTGATATTGATTCTGAAATATTATACGTACACTCTAATACAATTCCACGATCATGGGAACGATGTCATCGCTCGTGCGTACGTACGAAATACCGTCTCCACGATGTGATGCGACTCGTTCTACATAATCTTCATTGCATAATGATTATATAAATGAATTTAATAAATTAATATTATATATATTACACTAATAACATTATTGAAATGAGGTATCTATAACCTAAAAGAAGAATAAGAATTTATTCGACAAAACACACATAAGAACAAAAAGTAATAAACACCCGAATAACAAGCAGAAATATAATATTACTAATAATAAGCTAATAATATGACCATATATGATATCATAAAAATATTTACATTTCTGGAATAAGTCAATAACATTATTTAAATCATTATACAGGAGATTAGGACACTTACGAAGAAAATCGGACCTAAGGTAAGGGAAAGTATCACAATCTCATTTTATCCGAGATTTTTTATACGTTGGTATTTACTAGGGTGTATTTTATCATCCACATCCATGTTACCTCAATATGTAAAATTATTTCTATCCACCTAAAATTGTTTAAATCCAATTTTACCCTTCGGTGAGTTTTTAGTAAAAGATATGAAAGGAATCTTTTGTCGTTTTTCGTACAAGGTACTTTTTGACTTTTCCGACAAAAGTAAGAGAAAAATGTTTTATTAACTTATACAACATGAATGGATTTTTAAAACATTATTTCCAAGAAGCTTTATTTACATTTTTTCAAGTCTATTTTTAATCAAATTCTTTTAGTTTAGAATTGTATGACATGTTACTAAAGGAAAAATGTTTTTGAAGTAGAAAGGATATTTTCCTCAAGAACGGAGTTCAAGTGTTTTATCAAAATTATTTTCCATCTAAGATAATATAGGGTTCTATTTCTATCCCTATTTTTATATTTATTTGATTATGTTATGATGGAATTATTTTTATTATGTCCTTTTATCTTATATGGATTATGATGGCATGATGTTTAAGATTCCCATTTTTATTACATGGGTTATGCTATGATGTATTATTTTTTTGATTTTGTGGCACACATATGAATGGTATCATTATGAGATGGGTGGGACCTATATATCCCTACAATGCATTGGGTAATGATTTTATATCTCATGAGATAGACATGGCAGGAACGGCAGGTTAAACCGGTTCTGTGAAACAGGACTGAAACGAAGAGTGAACTCGGTTCAGAAATGGACTTTGTCCACTAAGATAGTCTTGGCAATGAGTCTTGACTAATAAGAAATGATTTCTATGATTATGTGTGAATGCCACAATGTTTCATTTTTAGGTAATGATTATTAGGATTACATTTCACTACTATGATTTATCTCATGTTATGAAATTATGATCTTTTTTGTAGGTTAATATTTCCCAAAAGTTATGTTCTTATGTACACGATGTGATTGATATTTCTTTTGATTACCCTTACTGAGCATTTGAGCTCACCCTTTTGTATGTTTTATTTCCCCAGATCAGGAAGAAGGTTATTAAGTAGGATATTCCATAAAGGGACTCTAGATACGATGAAATAAATGGGAGGAAAAGTATATGCTTTATGAACCAGTTGTTTATGTTTCCCAGTTTCTAAAGACTCTATACCTATACAGTCCTTTCCTGGTTTGGTTATATGTTGTAATAAGTGTGCTTTAATTCTGAAGTAATAACAATGTATGTAAACTATGGGTGGTTATAGTTTATATTTGTTTTGTGATATGGGGTTAGGGTTTTTTAGGGATGAGGGATTATGATTTTTTATAGATATGGTTTTAGGGTTTCGTGTGGTTGTGGGTTTAGGGGATTTGAATATGATGGTTTAGGTGTTTAGGAGGTTTATGGGTTAATGGTTTGTTGGATTTTATGGTTTGATGATTTATGGGATTTTGGGGTAATGTTTTTTTGGTTTTGGGAATAATAATATATGGTATTTTGGGATTGAGGGTGTATGGGTTTTGGCAGATGAGGTTTACGATTTTTATGGATGAAGGATTACGGTTTATAGTTGTTGATGTTTTAGGGTTGTTGGATCCTGTGTATTTAGGTTTTTTTGGGGATAAAAGTTTAGTGTTTTGGTGGGTGGAGGGTTTATCGTTTTTTAGGGAAGAGTGTTAGTGTTGATTGGGAATGTGGTTTTAGAGTTTTTTCAAGGTTTAGGGTTTGGGGTTTCTGGGTATAGGGTTTTAGCGTTTTGGGGGGATGAGGGTTTAGGGTTTTTTGGAATTGAGGGAAAATAATTTTTTGGGTCTATTGAATTAGGGATTATTGGGTTGAGAGTACTGATTTTTTGGGTTCTCATGGTTTAGGGTTTTATGAGGATGTAGATTTAGGTTTTTTGGCCTAGGGTTTATGTTATTTTTTGGATGATGTTTTAGGTGGTTTTGGTGCTTAAGGATTTGGTTTTTGGGGGCTAATGGTTTATGATTCATAGGGGATATGTGTTTATGTTTTTTTCGTGTCGACAGTTTAGTGTTTTTTTCATTGGAGGGTTGAGGGTTTTTTTTGGGATGAGGGTTTTGGATTTTTGGGGTTTTGGGGTTTTTGGTATTTTGGGAAGAGGATTTATGGTTATTTAGTATTGATGGATGGGGGTTTTCTGGGATGAGGGTTTAGGGTTATTGAGTTTTTCAGTTTTGGTTTTTTAGTGATGTGCATTTAGGTATTTTTTGACTGAATATTTAGTTATTTTTTAGGATGAGGTTTAATTTTTTTTTTGATGAGTGTTAATGATTTTTTAGGGTAGTGGATCTAGGGTTATTGTTGATGAGTGTTTAGGGTTTTTTGGGACTGAGTGTTTAGGGTTTTTTTGGGTTGACCATTAAGTATTTTTTAGGGCTGTGGGTTTAGGGTTTTTTGGGGTTGTGAGTTTCGGGATTAATTGGTGCTGAGGGTTTATAAATTTTTGGGGTTGTGGGTTCATGGTTCTGTGGTTTTTAGGGGTTACATTTTTTTTGGGTATGAGGGTTTATGATATTATGTGGCTGAGTGTTTAGGGTATTTTGGCATTGAGTGTTTAGAGTTTTTTATGGATGAGGGATTATAGATTTTGGAGGGTAAGGGAATTTTATTTTCTGTGGATGAGGGTTTACATTTTTTGGGGGCAAAGGGATTTGGGGTTTTTGGTGTAGAGAGTTCTAGTGTTTTGGCGGATGAGAGTTTTGACTTTTTTGTTGTTGTGGTTAAGGATTTATTATGAATGCTAGTTCAGGGATATTTGGGGTTATGTGTTATGTTTATTTGGTGTTGTGGATGTAGGGTTTTTTTGAGGGTGAGGGTATAGGGTTTTTTGGGGGTGAAGGATTAGGGTTTATTATGGATGAGGGGTTAGTGAATTTTGGGGATGAGGTTTTTGGGGGAATTTAGGATTTGGGTTTGGGATTTTTGTAGGCTGTTAGTTAATGGTTTTCTAGTGAGGTTTTAGGGTTTAATGTTGAATAGGGTTTAGGTTTTCTAGGGAATGATGGTTTTGATTTTTTTGTATGAGGGATTGGGTGTATTTAGTGATGATATATTATAGGATTTTGGGTTGGATGATTTAGGGGGTTTTTGGTCGTCGGTATATAGTTTTTTGTTGAGGGATTTGGGTTTTAATGGGTAGAGGGTTTCATATTTTTTTGTTCCTAAAGGTTTTAGGGATTTTTGTATTAGAGGTTTTGGGGGTTTTGGGGGATTGATGTATAGGGTTTCTTTGGACTGAGGCTGATTTGGACAATTTTCAAACAAAATAGATTTCTTTTAGGCTTCACAGGAATATAAATCCCAATTGTGATTTGAATAGGACTAGCCTAATTGATGTTTTTCACAATACAACGTAACAACCCATGCTTCCACTGTACGTTTCCCTTTGAATAATGATATAGTTGCATTGTAAGCAACTTCGAGATTCTAAGACACTGTGACCAATCAAACTAGCTGTTATGAATAGTAATACTGACTTTTTGAAATTTTATAAATTTTATCTTTCAAAATAGACATTATATTTATTTTCGGAATATTGAAATTATCTTATGATATATTTTTTGAATTTTTCTGATAACATTCATATTTTGATGAATATTGAAAAATACGAAATTTTATTTACAAACAACTTTTTTGAAAGAAATAATTTATAGTGTTAAATTATAAATTTGAGTGGTTTTCACATTTTATTAGATTATATTTTTATCATATCATATAATTTAGGTCTTTATTTGTAATTTCAAATTTAGACTATACATAAACAAGTGTCAATCTTTTCGTAGTTATTCTTTCTTAAAAAAACGATTTTTGTTTTGAAAATAGGAATTAATTTTAAATTAATTTCTGCCACTTATGTATTTTGAATTTGGAAAAGTGGATTCCATATTTGGAATCAGGAAGTCAAAATTGTGTAAATAGGAATATTTTATTTTTAGACATTGTGTATTATTAAATTGTTAAATTTGTTATTCACCATGGTTAAAAGGTAAATCCTGTAAATAAGGGTAAAAATATAAATTTATAATAATACTAAATTACCCTAAAATGTGTCCTATTTCTATTGTATGATACATGTACGACCATGGAAATCTCGTTTTCGATTTTGGGACCCCTTGGAACCACTTGGGTGTGATAATGACATTTATTTCAAGTAATCTTAAGAATAGAAAAAAACAACAATATAAAATATCTTTTAGTAAAAAAAATTTATATGAGGTTATGTAATATATCTATTAGACTAAAATAATAATAATTATTATAATATTATTTCCTACATCATGATATTTTATTTATAATTTTTAGACATAAAATAAATATATTTATATATCACAAAATAATGATGAAGTATTTTCCTTATTAATTAAAGAATCAAATAAACGATATTATAAATTTTAAAATAAATATAATATTAATATTTTTATTCCATATAAGAATTTTATAGGTTAATGTGACATGTTATTATTGATTAAAATAATTTATTTTGAAGTAATCTGGTTGTTATGACTTTAGAAAAAATAAAATACCAAATAGTGTCAAAATTGACATAAAAGAGTTTTTTTAAAATATTATATTTTTAATTGATATTATTTTCCTAAAAATATATGGTTCAGAAAAATGACTTATATATGGTAATTTATATCAATAATAAACCACTTGGGGTTCTCTTGGATGTTTATATTATGTTCATTGACCATATAATATAAAAATATAAAGAGATAAGGTAAATGTCAAACTATTTAACTAAGAGTAAAATCTAAATGATATGGTTAATATGGTGACATAATCCCATATAAAACCAATTTTTTAGATTATTTAGACCCATACCCATATTAGCCTCTAAATATATTATTTTGGAGCCATTATAAACTGAATATTAATTTATTATAAAAGAATATTTCAATCTTTTCCTAAGGTGCCTCTCACCCATCTTATAAAATGGAACTTTCCCTTCTCTCAAATTCACACCTCCAAAGCTATTTGGATCTACCAAACCCTACCCAGATATACTACCAACTATCCTCCTTTCATCATAGATGTCTTATTTTGGTCATAATACCAACCTATGGAGGCATTTTGATCAAATCAAAAGGAAGAACCTGAAGAAGAGGTAAATTTTTAATCACATATTTCATGTTCTTTTCTAATTCAACGTCCTCTTTTTTTGTTTTTTCCATTATAAAATAAAAACTCCAATATCTTCTATAAACAGTGATGTTATTATAAAAATTTTATGACCATATTCATTATTCTATCCATCATATGAATGAAAAAGTCACCATACCTGCATACATACGGCTTACCGTATCCACGTGGTGGTCTAGTCAAATGAGTATACTAATGATGTATAATTGATGTAAATAATAAATATAACATGTTAATGATTCTGTATATATGATATAACATATATTTACATACTATTTTAATATCAAAATATTGATATTGTCACTCGTCCATACGTATTGATTACCATCTCCACGAACACGATGAGATTCATTCCCCATCGTACCCATTCAAAACAAATTTTCATTTTATGATTAAAAAAAATGTTTAAAGACTTTATATCATTATAGATATGAATAAGATAAATCCCATCCATATCAAACATTACTCTCGTAATAAAGAATATAAAGGAAAACAAATCAGTTAACACCCGAAACGACGATAATACTAAAATATTATTAACAAATCATTATTAGAAAATCATATATGATATCATAATTATGTATATGGTTCTTGTATAATATGATAGGAATTATTTATCTATTATACATGAGGTTAACATACACTTGACAAATTAAAGGTACAAGTTAAGGGTAAATTTCAAAATCTAATTACTTATCTAAGGTTGTTTTTATGTAAGTATCTTTTGGGACCTCTTTATCATCCACATCAGTGTTTTCTTGAAAATATATTATGAATTTTTTTTAATATTTACTAGAATATGGGTAAATGTCATTTATACCCTTATTTGACCTTATAGGTTTTGAAAGGAATCTTTCAATCGTCTCCCAATGATTGTAATTTATGAAATGTTTGACAAAATTAAGGTAAGAATGTTTTATTATCATATACAGGGTGTGCAGCTATTTTCCTCCATTATAACTTCACAATGATTACCTTTCAAGATTAAAAAAAATATTAAAATTAAATGTTTTTTTATTATTATGTGACTCGTAAAATGATTTCTAAATACAAAGTGATATTCCTCGAATAGTTTTATTTCATCTATGTCAACATATATTGATAAATTTGACACTTTTTTGACATTGATTCATTATGATTCAAATATTACATATTGTATTGAATATTTTGTGATATTTTTTGACTATGGATATGTTATTTTGATACCATTCATGGTGTATGGTTAAACTATTGACATTTGGTATGCTATTTTAAATATAAATGTTTATGTTATATTTCAACCTTTTCATATGAGGAATGTATTAGACATAGTAAGTGATGGGTGGAGACCACATTAGCTCCTCGATGCATCGGTATGTCTTATGAAACAATTAGATATGTAATTGGCTGAGGCCTTTCCCAATTTTGATATATGGTTTTGGTCGATGCCTGAATTATTCTTAGACTTCTTGACCGAGGCCTTGAAATTTTTTTAGAATGTCAATAATTATATATTCCCTCATTATGAAAATAACATTGATGGTTAATGTAGTTATTCGACTAGTAGAATACCCATTAATATGTTTAATTATGTAAATATTTACTCATCACATATTCCTACCATAATGTTTCATGTTTTTCATTTGGAAAGGCATGTGTTTTTAATTATTCACCATGCCCAATGTTTATGTCATCATCCGCTATATTGTTTACCTTTACTGAGTGTTTGAGATCTCCCCTTTCTTATGTTTCATTTTCCCAGGATATGAAGAAGTTAGTTTTTAGTGACTTGCAGGCATAATCTCGGAGGATTGGATTTTTTTAATGGAATTAATTAGTGTTATATTTCTTCTCAAGTTGTAATGTTGTTCATAAGTATGAATCTTGTTTCCAGGGCTACTAAACTGATCAATCTTTCGAGATTTGATCCCTTTTAATCATGCCTATATTATGTAATAATGCAACGGCTCTAGGTAACTGGGGTTGGGGCATTACAACAATATTTGGCCACAAAAATTATTTGTGTCCCAAAATTAATTATCAATATGGAAATGCATGAATATTCATAGTATCATAATAAATAATTGGGAGAACATGGATAATTCCATCATAAAAAATAATATCTCTTCTTTAGTTACTCAGGTATTTATTTTTCATGTGAAAGTGTTTTTTTATTTTTAAGTGAGATTTGGGTTCCCCCATGATTTGTAATTCGATTTGGGTCATCAATATCAATTTATATCGTCTTTATAAAGTATTTCCTTCCATTATTAATGGTTACACATGAATCCTAGGAATTTTGAATCTTATTGTGCAATATCCTGGATCTAGACTCTTCCCAATAGATTAAATTGTTTGTGACCCTCTATTAATGGTGGAAATGTTGTTAATATTGGAGAAACCCTAGTGCCTATTAAAGCCTTTATGCCTTTTTCATTTGCCTACATTTCACTATTCTATCTTTAATTACTCATTTTGTGCTTCTAGTAATAGATCAGTTTGGTATTGAAGCTATAGTTTCTAGAAGTAAACTATTCCATATTCTACATATTAATATATAGAAAAAATGTATTGACCATGGCTCACAATTACATATCTTCAACTCCTCCTACTCCCTGGGAAATTTCATTCATGTAGCTAAACTCAAAAATTACTCAAAATAGTGGGCAGCATGCTTAATTATTGAGAGTGAAAAACCATAACTACCCTCCACCGTAGTGGTATCCCTGATGATTATCAGCACATAATCAGCATAATCTAAAACCATTTTATGAAGAACGTACAAATAGTAATGATTCAAGAGATCATTGGTGGATATGTGAAAAAGAACAGACGATGAATATATTTCAAGTGGATTGATTATTGAAATTTCATATTTTGATGGGATTTTGAATATAGATGAAATTATATATTGGATATGAAAGATCACATGATTCCTCGAATTTAAGAATTATTCCAATGAGAATAAGTGCAATGATGAATTTCCGAAATTTAAATATTATGCATAAATTTTTCCAGAAAATATAAAAAAATAATAGAAACGTGATCAGAATTAAGATATTCCCCCATGGGAGAATTTAAAAAATGTTTTTAGAAGTCGATTGCTACTTTAGAATAATATATAGTGGATTTACTTCTCATTTCAGGAATCAGGAAAAGATATAAATCTATTGAAGAAAACATTCAATATTTTTTTCATTTATTGATGTGTAGTGATATTACAGAATAAAACGTAAAAAATGATTGTGAGGTCTTTTGGTGGATTAAATTTGGAAATTTTACATCCAGTGGAGTCACACCTATTTGTTCACTTGGAGATGATTTTAATATAGAAATATATGTGTAAAAGGAAATGTGGACCATATATTAACTGGTTTTCATGAACTATAATTGAAGAACATCATTTTATAAATACATTTATTCTAATAGGTGTTGGTGATAAATATTTATGATGGAATAAGATGATGGAGAAAGGGGAATAGAAGCATATGGAACAACGAAAAATAAATTCCAAAACATTTTTAATGTGGGAATATAATGTGTTTCAAATGTCATGTATGTGGTCATTTTCATTACAACTTTGCTAATAATCGAATTATTACTATTAAAGAGATCGAGGAGATTGATACTATAATATAAAAGTAAAATCATTTCGGTGAAAAATCTAAAAATTAAGATCATGTTATGGAAGAAGTTTTTTGTGGGAAACATTCATACTCTATGAATATTTTTGTAATAACGAATCATACCTCAAAATATCATTGAGAAAACATTTTCCAAACTAGTATCACTATAAATCAGCGAGTAATATTGGTTATTATTTATTATGGTAGTTGCGACAATTAATCTTAAATAACACTATTGGATGAAATGAAACTTCTATCATAGAATCATCTTAAGTCTTACAAACTTCAATGGTCAAATAATGAGAGTAAACTTAAGTCATCAAAAGAGATATAATTTCATTTTACCTTTTCAATAACTATATTAATGATGAATATTACGATGTCATTACAATGGATTGATGTCACCTTTTGTTGTGAAGGAAATTAAATTAGATATATACGTGAAATAAGTTAGGAGGAAGAAGACATATTCTTTTCAATATTGGGGAAATGATATAACACTTTCTCCCTTGAATATTCATAAAGATTTCCAGAAATATTTTTACTCAAAGAACCCAATGGTATCCTTTTTATCAATAAATCTCATTGAGAGTAATTTATCCATAAAAACCTATTTTTCATTATTGAGGATGGAGAAGTCCTACCATGATTAGATGAGTTGTTATTGTACCTCAAATCATTCTTCAATTGATTAATATACTAGTTTTTCCTGTTGATCTTCCTGGAGGATGACCACCCTTTATAGGAATTGAACACTATATTGATATTGTACCAATCGTGAAATTTCCTAAAAAACCATTATATTATTTTAATACTGTGTAATCAACAGAATTTTAGACTAATGTGGAGAAATGGTGGATCATGGATTTATAATGAAATTCTTGTTCTTGTGATCTGTTCTAGAATTATTTGTTTGGAAGAAATATGGTACGTATCACATGTGCACTCATAGATGATCTATCAATAACATTATCATCAAATATTTGTATCTTATTCCTTGAGTTGATGATATTCTCGATGAATGACATGGTTCACCAATATTTTCAATGTTTTATCATAGTAGTAGAAACCACTAGATTATAATGAATGAAGGGGATGAGTTTAAAATAAAATTAAAAACCAAGGATTAATTCCTTGAGTGGTTAGACATGCCATTCAGTTTCTCTAATGCACCTAGTACATTAATTAAACTCATGAATAGTGTTTTGAAACCATTTATTATTAATTTTTCTAATTTTTTTATCATGTTGATATTTTTATTTTCAAAAATTATTTAGAGATACATATAGATAATCTTTTGTATGCATTCATAATTCTATGGTAACCAATGCTATATGGAAAGATGCAAATGTGTGAGTTATTTTCAATGTAAGAGGTGTTATTTGACAATTTTCTATACAAAGAAGGTATCATGGTGGATTAATCAATGGTGAATGAAATCAAGTCCTATACACCTCATGAATCTGATAGAGAAGTAATGATTTTTAATGACTTTTCATATTTTTATTATTATCTAGTTTCCAATTTCATTAATATCCTAAAACCCATCATTGAGTGATTAAAAAATTAGAAATATGAGATTTATAAGTTCAAATATTTACCATTTTAAATTTTTAATAAATTTTAATGTGATGTAATAATTTTGGAATTACTTAATTTTGATCCAGTTTTTGATGAGGAGTGTGATGCTAGTGAAGTTGTGTTTAGCTCTTTTATAATCCAAGGAATTTGACCCACTAAATATTTAAGTGATAAGCTGAATAATTTATGGATGAATTAAAACACCTATGATAAGTTGTTCTATATGATTGTGAGATCCCATGATCATTAGTATCATTATTTTGTACAAAAACAATTTCTCTTCATTTAGACCATTGGATCTTGATATTTATCAATTGTCATCTTAGGAAGATATTGAGGCATGCAAAGTGGGTGGAATTATTTAAATTATTTTAATTTGTGTATATATAAAAGATAGATCAAGATAACCATGTGGAAGATGATTTATCTCTAATTTCTATGTTAATTTCCTTTATAGATGCTCAAATTCTTGGATTTCATCTTATAAAATATAATTATCCGCATGATAAAGACTTAAATTCTATATTAATCCAAGGTCAAAATGTATTTTTGTAGGATAATTATATTCATGATGGGATTATATCCATTTTTAAAATGTTGATTGTTCAAATGGTTAAACCATGGGACATTCTCATGTTGAGGAAACATGAAATAGGACCTACTTATCATTTTCTCATCTATAAAAATATGGAGATTCTGAATGAGAATTTCTAATTTCCAAATATCTAATCAGATATGCAAGAAATCCATTTGTGATGTGGGACATTTCATTGAAAAATGAGTACTTTAAAGTTATTTCATAAAAACAATTTAAAATTCCAAAGAAACCATGGGATGATATCATCAAGGATTTTATTATGGAATTCCCAAAGACATTCTAAGAATTATTTTTCAAATATTATGTTTTCCTTCATGGAATTTCTTTCATCATTAAATTAGATAGTCACTAAATTTATCAACCATTTTCAAAAGGACATTATGGGATAATTTGAATGTGATGTTTGACACCATATCCCTCAATATTATGGGAAAATCGAATTTACCAATTAGACTCTAGTAACTACGCTGAGAACATTGGTGAACAAGAATATGAAAGATTTGGATTTATAGTTGACACAAGATGAATTTTCATTCAAAAAATCTCAATGATCTACAAATATACATTCTCCATTTAATGTGGTTTATATAATTAAAATGATCACTCCTATATAATTTTTTTCTTTGCCTCATGATTTTTTAAATCAATATTTAAGCGGAATAGATGGAAAAGTAGATGAATATGCTATATGTATCTAATCGAGCTCATTTAGAGATTTCTAATAAAAAATACAAGAGGAGAGATAATAATAATTATAAGTAGACCATTTTACAACATATTAAAAATGTGTGGATTCACCTTTACATGGAGTGATTTCCATATATAAAGAAGAGTAATTGGGCACCAAGATCTAAAGTTCTATAAAAGATAGTTAAATGAACGGGGCCAAAGTCTAACAAGATTTACTTAACTAATGATTTTTTGTGTGTTTCTAAATATTTCAACAATGGATATTTATCTGCATAAATTTAGGATGAATATTTATTAGATTTGAGGGAATATATTATCCATTTTAGGGAATGATAGGGACCCAAGCCAACACAAGGAGACTACTATTATGCCAGAAAAAATATAATCCTAATTATTATTTCAATTGGGTAATCCCACACTATTTTTATTCCTACACAATTTTGGTTCACAACACACTTTTTTAGGGGCCAAAATTACATATCTACATTTAAATAGAAGTAAATTCTATGTAATAAATTAATGAGGAGAATAAACATGGATAAATAATCATTATAAAGGAAATTTTCTACTTTAGTTAGTAGGGTCATTAATTAGTATAGGAAATTGGTTTTGTAATATATATATGACCATTGCACTCCCCAATTCAATTTAATTAAATTTTGTTCTGTACCCTTACTTTATTTTTTATATATATTGAATTTCACTTCATTTTAATGGTTACACTTGAACCTTATGCATTTTTAATCATACTGTGAAATATTAATTCTTTTGCCTCATCCCATTTATTGAAATTGGTTGTAAATCTTCATTACTAATGGCATTGTCTTTAAGATTTTTTTAATCCTCAGTGGGTTCTGTGGCCTTTAATCCTTGTTCATTTAACATAATTTCAATTTTCCATCTTAACATACTCATTTCATGCATCAAATTATTCATTAGATGGTTTATTGTTTTTTTAAGATGAGGGTTTTGGATATAGGGTTATTTGTGGCTAAAGGTTCTGGGATTTTTTGAGTATGAAGATTTAGGGTATTTTTCTGTTGGGAGATTCGTGTTTTTTAGGGATGAGTGTTTTATATTTTTTGGGGATGATGGTTTATGTTTTTTTGGCCTAAGGGTATATGATTTTAATGGGCTAATGGTATAGGGTTTTTTGGGACTAGGGGATCAGTGTTTTGGGAATGAGGGTTGTGGGGTTATTTTGGACGATAGATTTGGGATTTATTTAATGGTAGGGGGTTCATGGTTTTTTAGGGATGATGGTTTTTTGTTTCTTGGGGAAGTGGACCGACGTTTTTTTAGGATGATTTTTAGGGTTTTTTAGGGCCAGAGGGTTCGGCATTTTTTAAGGATGATGATTCAGGGTATTTTGGGCATGATAGTTCAGTTTTTTTGTGTTAGGGGTTCACGTATTTTTTGTGATAACGCTTCAAGGATTTCTAAGGTTCAGTGTTCTAGGTTCATTATGTAAGACAATATAGTATTTTGTTTATTGATGGTATAGTGTTTTTAGGATTACGGTTCTAGGTTTTTTTTGGGTTTAGGGTTTTGGGTTTTGGGGTAAGGATTCTGTGTTTTTTATTAGATTGGTTTCAGGATTTTTTTAGGGATGATGGTTGATGGATATTTGCGAACAGGATACATAGTTGTTTTTTGTTAGTCTTTGGGGTTTTAGAGGCTGAGTGTTCTGGTTTTTTTGGTTATATGTTTTATGGTTTTTTAGGCTGAAGGTTGATGTTTATTTAGGGATAAGGGTTCATTATTTTTTTTGTCGTAGGATTTATAGTTTTTTGGGGAAGGGGGTTTATGGGTTTTTTGGGATGCAGTTTATTGTTCTTTTAGGATGAGTGTTCAAGGTTTTTTGGGGCTAAGGGTTCATGATTTTTGGGGTAGAGGGTAAAAGGTTTTTTGGGGATGGGGGTTTATGATTTTGTTTTATGAGGGTTTAGGGTTTTTTAGAGTCGAGTGTTTTTGGTTTTTGGGGGTTGAGGGATTAGAATATTTTTGGATTACAGTTTATGTTATTTTTGGTATTATGGTTCATGGTTATTTGTGAGTGATGGTTCAGGGTTTTTTGGCTAGAGATATAGTTTTTTTATAATGGGTGTTATTTGTTTTTTGGGGGATAAAGGTTTAAGGTTTTTTTGGGGATGGAATTCCTGTTTTTTAGGGTTTAAGGTTCTTGTATTTTTGTGAATGAGGATTCAGGAATTTTTTGGGGTTCTTGGTATTGTGTTTCTTAAGTAATAGGGTCAAAAATATCAGGGGGATAAAGGTTCATGGTTTTTTGGTGAGTGGGTTCTGGGTTTTTTGGGTTTGATGGTTTGGGATTTTTAGATCTGAGTGTACATGGTTTTTTGGAGTATTCAGGTATTTATGAAATGTATTTATGATTTTTTTATGGATAGGGTTCAATTTTTTTATGGACTAATGGAATAGGGTTTTCTGTTGGTGTTGGTTTGGGTTTTTTAGGGGTGAGGGTTTGGGGTTTTATGGGGGTTAGGATTCAGGGTTTTGTCTAGGTGAGGGTACAAGGTTTTTTTGGGTAGAGTGTTAAAGGTTTTCATGGGTAGAGGGTTTCGTTTTTTTCAGATGAGGGTTAAAGGTTTTTGGGGGCTAAGGGATTTGGGATTTTTGGGTCTAAGGGTTAACAATTTTTTAGGGATAAGGGTTTTTGGTATTTTGGGACTGAGGGTTTAAAATATTTTTCCGATCAGGGTATATGGTATTTTTGTGGATGAGGGTATAGTGTTTTCTGGGGATGAGGGTGTAAGGTATATTGGGTTGTGGATTTATCATTTTTTGTATTGAGGGTTTAGGTTTTTTTGGAGATGAGTGTTTCAGGTTTTTTTGTTTTGAGGGGTTAGAGTTTCATGGGATTTGATTTTAGAGTTTTTTGGGGATTAGGGATTATGGTTTTTTGGGGTTGAGGGTTCTCGTTTTTTTGGGGATAAGTATTTTGGTTGTTTGGGGATGAGGGTTTTGGATTTTTTTGGAATGGGAGTTTATAGTTTGGGGATGAGGTTTTTTCATTTTTTGTGATGAGGGTTTTGGGTGTTTTCCATAGAATTAGGTTTTTCATTTTTCATGGTGCTGAGAGTTGATGGATGTTTGGGGCTGGTGATTAGGGTATTTAGGGTTAATGAATTAGGGGTTTTGGGGGTTGAGTGTTGAAGGTATTTGGGGTGACGGTTTATGGGTTTTTAGGGATGTGTCATTAGGTGTTTATAAGTTATAGGGTTTATGATTTTTGTGGAAGGTATGTGAGGGTTTTATATGGATGAGGGTTGAGGGTTTTCTAGGTCTTAGGGTTGTGGGTTTTTGGTGATGAGGTTTTAGGATTTTTTGAGGCTGTGGGTATAGTGTTTTTTGGGCCTGAGGGATTTCTATTTTTTTGGGGAGGGATTAGTGTTTTTGGATATGAGTGTTTATTGTTTTTTTTGGGCTAAGGGTTAAGGGTTTTTTAGGAATGTTTGTTGGGTGTTATTTAAGGATGATGGGATAGCATATTCTGGGGATGAAAGTTGATGGTTTTTTTGTTCTAAGGGTTTAGGGTTTATTTGGGTAGCGTGTTGATGGAATGTTCGAGAAAGTAATTGAGTGTTTTCTATGGAAAGTGTTTATGGTATGTCGGGGAAAATGATTCAGGGTTTATGGGTGTGAATGTATAGGGATTTATTGATATGCAGGTAGGGGGTTTTGGGTATTAGGGTTTGGGGTTTTTTGGTGACGAGGGTTGAAGTTTATTTGGGGATGTTGGTTTTGGGTTTTTGGGGGGCTAAGGGTTATGATTTTTTTTGTGGTTCAGTTTGTAGTCTTTTTTTGGTTGATGAATTATGGTGTATTGTGGCTGAGTGTTTAGGTATTTTGTGGATAATTGTGTAGTGTATTTTATGGGTTGTGTAATTAGTGTTATTTTGGAATGTTAATTTAGTATATTTTGTGGATGAGGGTTTATGGTTTTTCAGTGATGAGGGTCTAGGGATTATTTGGGACTGTGGGTTGAGGGTTTATCGGGGAAAGGGTTTACGGATTTTTGGGGATAATGGATTATGTTTTTTGGGTTTATGGTTTAGGTTTTTTTGGAGATGAGTGTTCATGTTTTTTTGGGAATAGAGTTGATGTTTTTTGGCGGTTGATGGTTTTTTTGGGGCTGAGGGTTTAGGGTTTTTTATGGGGGATTAGTATTTTTTAGGGCTGTGGTTTGAGGTTTTATTTAGGTCTATGGGTTAATTGTTTTTTGGGATGATTGTAGAGGTTATTTTCTGGTAGAGTGTTGAGGGATTTTTATCATAGAGGATGAGGGTTTTTTGGGGCTATGAGATATGTATTTTTTTGGAAAGATGGTTCGTGAAATTTTAGGGCTCAGTGTTGCTGGTATTTTAGACCTAACGATTGACTGATTTTTTGGGGGATGATGGTCTAGGTGTTATTTGGGCTGAGGGTTGAGGGTTTTTTGGGATTTAGGGTTGACTATTTAATGGGAACAAGTTTTTATGGTTTTCAAATGAAAATAGTTTATGGGTTTTAGGGGATGAGAGTTATGGTTTTTGTGGGCTAAGTGTTTAGGGTTTTCTAGGGATAAGGGTTGATTTTTTTTTGGGTTTGAGGGTTTAGGGTTTTTTAGAGATGAGGTTTTAGTGTTTTTTGGTTGTGTATTTATTGTTTTATGGGATATATGATTGATTAAGGGTGAGGGGTATGAGGGAGACATGGTTTTTGAGGCTTATGATTGAATTCTTTTTATGGTAGAGGGGTGTCAATTTTTTGGCCATGGGTTTATGGGTTTTGGGGATGAGGGTTGACTATTTTTTTGGGGATATGGGATGATTGTTTTTTAGGGATGATGGGTTTGTGTTTTTTTTGAATGTGGGTTTAGGTTTTTTTGGGATGACGTTTGATGGATTTTGGGGTAGTGGGTCAAGAGTTTCTTTGGGAGGAGAGTTTGTGGTTTTTGGGCACTGAGGATTGATCAATTTTTGGGATGAGGTTTTTGGGTTTTATGGGGTTAATGGTCTAGGGTTTTATTGGGATAGGGGTTTCATATTTTTTAAGGTTTGGGGTTGAGGTTGTTCTTGGGATAAGGGTTAATCATTTCGTATGTCTACTGATTTAGGGTTTTTATCAGACAAGGATTGAGGGGTTTTTTGACTGAGTTCTTAGGGTTTTTTTGGGGCTAGTGATTTAGGAATTTTGTGGTGGTTGGTTCGGGGTTTTTTTGGGCGTGAGTGTTGATGATTTTGGGGTCTTAGAGTTAAGGTTTTTTTGGGGACTGACTTTATTGGGTTATTTTAGTTGAACCTTGAGACAGTTTTGACATGGATGGTAACCTTTTTTTTGGTTTTTAGGTTATATTTTATTTTGTGATTAACGATTGAGGGTTTATTGGATCTAATGGTTGGGGGTTTCATGTGATTGAGCATTCCGATTTTTTTGGGATTGAGGGTTGAGTATTGTATTGGGTATGTGTGTATGTATTTTTTGGATAGGGGTTGTGGACTTTATTGGGATTAGGGTTTAGTGTTTTTTAGGGATGATGGTTTTGGGTTTTGAATCTAAGGATTTATGGTATTTTATGGTAGAGAGTTGAGTGTTTTTTGGGATGAGGGTTGAGGGGTTCTTGGTGTTGAGCGTTGAGGGATTTTGGAGCATAGGGTTGAGTATTTTTTTGGTGATGAATTCATAGGGTGTTTTACAGATTTGAATTGATGGTTTATTGGGGTTATGGTTTTAGAGTATTTTGAGTATACTTTTTGAAGATAATTTTGGGATGAGGGTTTAGGTTTTTTGGGTTTATGGTTTTTTGGTGCAGTGGAGTTGGGGTTTTTTGGGTTGTGTGTTGAAAAAAATTTGGGGTTTAGGCATTAGGAATTTCTGTGACATATGGAATAGGGTTGTATGGTTTCTGTTATTTTTGGGTTATATGGTTTTTTGGGGTTTAAGGTTTTTTGGGTATGAGGGTTTTGTGTTTTCTGGGGATTATGGTTGAGGGTTGTTTGGTGCTCATGGTTTAGGGTTTTTGGGGTTTAAATGTTTAGGATTTTTTTAGGATGGGGGATTATTGTTTTTTCAGGTTTGGTTTTAGGGATTTTTGGATAAGGGTTTACGGGTATTGCTGTAGATTGTTTATGGATTTTTGGGGCTGACTGTTCAGGGTTTTTTTGGAGTCGAGGCTTTAGGTTTTTTGAGGGGCTGAGCGTTTCAGGGATTTTTGGGGTGAGTTTTTAGGTTGTTTTGGGTATACGGATTTTTTTGGGAATTGGGTTTATATTTTTTGGGCCTAATGTTTTAGGAATTTTTGGGGTTGAATGTTTTTGTTTAGTTTTTGGGATTGGGGACTATGTTTTTTTGGACCTGAGAATTTAGGATTATTTGGTATAGAGGTTATAGATTTTTTTTGGGATGAGTGTTAATATTTTTTCCAACTAAGGGTTTATTGTTTTTTGTAGATGAAGGATGTATTATTTTTTGGGATGAGGGTTGAGGGTTTTGGGGAGATGAGGGTTGTGTGTTTTTGGGTGATCAATTTTTATTATTTTTTGTGGAAGAGGATTGAGGGTTTTTTAATGCTGATGTTTATTGGTTTTTTGGGGACATGGGATTATGGTTTTTTGTGGATGAGTGTTTATGGTTTTTCTCGGATGAGGGTTTATGTTTCTTGGTAATGAAAGTTTACTGAATTTGGGGGTAATTCTTTATGTTTATTTTGGGATGAGGGATTAGGGTTTTTAATACATTTTGGGCGCAGTGAAATCACATTAAGTGGGAGTTATATTAAAATTCCTTTCAATATAGAGATCCTAAAACACCAAATGAGGATCTTGTTAATTAAATTAAAAATTTATTTATATAGATACTATGAAATGACCACTTTAACTTAGGATTGTTTCATCAGAGACGATGATGAACTTGATAAAACACTTTCGGATTACATTCATTACATTATGAGAATTCATGGATAAAATCCCTCTAGAGGTAATCCACAAATGATACTTTGATCCTTGGGAAATTCCAATTGACTTCAACTTTCTAGAACAGTGAATCCATTGCCTTTTGTTATTTTTTGATCACTCATCCATCAGTATTGAAGGAATATATCTAGAATTTCTTATTATTGAGATGGATAGTGACGCAGGAGTCGAGAGATAATTTCATTGTGCATAACAATTATTTATTTTCATAAATTCTACATAATTTATAAAACAATTTGTTTATAGATCTAGGGTTTAGGTTATGAAATATTATTTAATTGCATGAAAAACCAAAAAATAATATAATATTATTAACAAACCCACTTCCACATAATAATAATAATATTAATGTAATTATTTTATTATTTTTTCTAGCACGTGAATCATGAAATAATATTTACCATCTTGTAAATAAATATTTATTAATGGATATAGGATTTGTACATTCATATTCAGTATTTATAATACTAAAAAATAAATATCAAATATAAATATTTCATTTATCAATAAATATATTATATAGAAAAAAAGTTAATAAAATTATTTATTGGACTTGAAAATAATTTTTATTCTATCAAATGCATAATAAAAATTTTTCTGGATCAAATAAAACACATAGTCTGTGACCCTGTAGTATTACTTCTCATTTTAATTAGGTAGGATTTCCCAATGTCCATGATTATTGTCTAGAAATGGATTAAGGACCCCAAGAGAAAGATCATAATGTCACAACAATGAAGACCACATACGAACAGTCACTATAAAATATAATCCATTTATCAAAATATCACATCAAGAAGGTCGATCATCTATGTCATCAACCAATATGCTCAATACACCTTTATATGACTATCTAAAACAAACATGTCGATAGACTATGGACATGCAACTTAAGGAAATGATTTTATTCCCCTTAAATTATTGATATATTAACATCCATAAAACTGAAGGGGACGAATTTCTTCCTGGATTTATCAATCAATGTGTTGTCCTTCATGATGCACCTAATGTACCCTCCTTCCCACAAACATACATGGAGAAAATTTTCATCATCCAATATAATTATGAATTTTATGATATAAATTCATGAAAATATTAATTTCTAAATAATATTACACATTCTCATAGATATTAATACATGATAATGCCAAAATATGAATAATTCTTATTGGATGGTATATTCTCATAATATCTCATCCTAAAGATTACCAAATATGAACTTCATGAGATTGTACCACACCCTATTATGTTTAATCAAATTATAAAATCATGTTCTATGTGTCCAATAATAGAAAATTATACATATGTAGAACAAATATTTTAGAATATTATCAGATTAGTTAAAGGTTGTTATCCTACCAGGGAACTACTAAAACCATATAATTATGACAAATATTCTTGGATACGATTAAAATAAACAAAATAAAGACAATTAGAAATATTTAATAAGATATTTTAATGTTGAAATAAATAAATTTAAATGTGATAAAATTAAAAATATTTGGTCCTAGGAAATCAACACATAAAAACACCCACTTGGACTGGAGCTAACTGCCATAAAATTTTAGACCACTATAACTCACTTTATAATCATGTTTATAAGGTGTTAATGCTTTATTAAAAGGGAATACCAAGTTTAATTCCATGGAAATTTTTTTCATTGTTACCTCACTTATCTGCAAAAAATTCCATCAATAGATTATACATCAAATCTATGTTCTTTTTCCACTGATGTAACCATGGATATTTCACAAGAGTCACCATTTTAGTATTATTACTATATAGATTGTAGGGATATTTACTACTAGGTACCAATTAATTCTCTTGGAGAATTTGTATTATCTTTATTTATTCTCTAATAGTCAAAAAATCTAGAGTATAGGTAGACTGTTCTATAGAATCTATGACCATAGCTTTTTTTGAGTTATTATAGCTTATAAAACCACTATTCAAAGTGAAGATGTATCCTTTTTGTTATTTCATATCATATTGATATATTTTGAAACTAGAATTTAAATATCCTTTGATGAATATTTTCTCATTACCTCCATAGTCCATGAACATATCCTTAGAACACCTCGTGTACTTGAGGATAGTCTTGACTACCATCCAATGTCTATCACCTGGGACTTCATGAAATCAAACTGCCACACTTAATGTGCATGAAACGTATATTATAGTTCATATCATTGAATACATGAATGACCCAATCTCTTATTGGCATAAAATTCTTCCCATTATTTTTCTTTCATCGTGTGCGTGATGAAAAATTTTCCTTCAATATGGAATTCCATGATTCCCCTTTGGGATTGTTCCATATTGAACCTATTAATTATCATTTCAATATATGTACTTTTACTTGAGCTCGGAAACCATAGGGATGTATCAGGATAGATTTTGATATCAAGAATATATGTTGTCTCTACCAATTCCATCATGATGATTAATTTATTCAACAATTCATTTACATGCATTAAAAATGGTATCTCATTTACAGTATGTAATATTTAATAAACAAAAACTATTACGAAAATGACAATAGTCTCACAAAATTGATCATAAGTATAATTGTCAAATTCATTCTTCATGAAACCAAATTCTATTATGTATTTATATCAATAAATTTTATATGTTTTGGATTCATAATGTATTAAATAAATTTATTTTTTTCTAACTTTTATATCATATTAGCATCCCTGGAGTGAAAACCCTTCTGGTTGTGTATTATAGAAATCCTCATGAGGGTTTCCATTGTGAAATGATGTTTTTAAATCCATTTTCCAAAAATCATAGTCCTGGAAATAAATAATGGAAAGATGAATTATAATGGATATCATCATTGAAAATAGGGAAAATGTTTTATAACATCCAGTGCATTAACACTCTTTAAACACTTTTTCAACCATCCATTCATTCTATACATTGGCTTGTCCGTCCATGTCTAGATTCTACAAGTATACCCATTTTCCACCAAATATCATCACATCCACTAGAGGATAGAACAATATCTGGATGCTGTTTTAGTTCATTGAACCATTTCAGAATTCATGGATTCTTTCCACTTTGATACTTATGTACTGTTTATAGTATCCGTGTAGGTTAGAGGTCGATTATTATAAAATAATAATGGGTAACCATACTAATGGAATAAAAACCATATAATTCCAGTTCTCTATATACTCATTCACTCAAAGGTTGTACTTGTGTATCTGTAATAGGTTCTTCTTCCAGAAGGATTTTTGGAATCTATTCGTGGAAAAACACTTTTGTATCATAATCATTGATATCTTCAATTTCTATCTCACTCACACTATATATTTTAGAGATTTTTTGTCTCTTAAAAAATATAATATTTCTTACCAAAATTAATTTCATTCTCATGGTTCATATAGGTCATGTATCCTTGTTAGCTTAGGGTATCCTATATAGTTAAATTTTATGCCTTGTGGTGTATTATTGTTACCTGATGTTACCTTAACAAAAATTTCACAAACCCACACATGTAAATTGGACAACATGCTTTCTCTTCCATTCCAATATTGATAGATAATCACATTTATCAAATGAATTTGTAATTGTTTTATTATGTGTGATTCTATTTTGTAATGTGTAACACTAAAAGGATAATGGATGACAGATAAGACCTATCCTTGATCTCACAATGAAAAACTATGTGTGGTTCCAACATTCAATTACACCATTCCACTGAGGTGTATAAGGAGGAGTGAGTTGATATAGGGTCCTATCTCCCATATATAACTAATGAAGTACAAATTTATATATTATCCACCATGTTCTATGTTCAAGATCTTAATCTTATTAACAATGTGGTTCTAATATTCATTCATGTCTTCCTTGAATTTATCAATAGATTATGACTTAGACCTCATTAAGTTTTCATATCCATATCTAATAATATCATCTGTAAAAGTTATGAAATATGAGTACCCATCCCATGAATCAATAGGAAAAGATACAAACACATCAGTATGAACTAATTCAATATTCTCTTTTCTCGTTTAAAATTATTCCAATAAATGGTAATTTGGAAAATTTACCATGTAAACATGTGAGACATATACCAAGAAGTTTTAATTTTAATGAATCTAAATATCTATATTTATATAATTTATTAAATAATATTTCATTTTCAAAACATACTATTTGATTCCATATTTTCGTGTAGTATGAGTCATCATATGTAGTTTCATTATATATTTCAATTACATTGATAGTGTGATCCACCAATTAATTACCATTAATTAAATTTGGATTTCCAGAAAAAAATATTTTCTTTATAAAATATTTCACATTTATTTTTGTACTTGAAAATAAATCCATCAATATTATGATTAGATAAAAATATTATATTTCTGGAAATTAATGATATATAATAAAAACTATTTAAAATAATATCATTCTTGTTGGAAACATGAGTTGGTAGTTACTGATAGCTACAACCACAATTTAGCTCTCTTCGCTTCTTGAAAATAAAACTCTCATAGGGAAATCATTCTAAACCAAATGGTTCACATATTTTAGTAAATATGTAATCAACATAACCAATATCTATTACAAAATTTATTGAAACAGATTAATTGAACTAGATAAAAATTTCATATGAAGCATCCAATTTTTTTTAGGGTTCATTTTTCATATTGTGTCCCTTCTTGTTGTGTGTGAAACAGACATCAATCTATTCCCTTACATTCTCCTATATCATTCCATTCTTGTATTGGCATGAAACAGATTTTGGATTATATCTCATCATTTTCCCATATAACATTTTAACAATTAGAAAAAACTATTTTTCACTCTTAGTATCCTTATTATATTGGAAAAGAAAAATGAGAACATATTGGACAGACTTTTTAACACTATTCATGGTAAATTTTTTAAAACAGAGTTGGAGAAGCTCTAAGGTAGTGATGTGTGGATGAGATCAGTGCACAATTATTCAGTCATTTTATACCCTAAAATCATTACTCACTCAATGTATCCATTGAGTATGAATACCTGAGGCCCAACTAGTGAACCTTATCTAATATTTCTCTGAAAATAGCCTTAGAGATCTTAAAATGCATCTATCATTCTCATTTATTGTACATTCCATGAAGTTGCTCGAGCATGAAATAAGAATTCATGTTTTTGAGTTACAATAAGAGTTAATGAGACATCTAAGATGACATTAATCATTAAATATATTCCACATCATTCATATTTCTATCATAAAAAATGAAAAATCGTCATTAATTGGCTTCTTTGAAGTTGGATGTTATAAAGATTTATTCTATAAGGTAAGATTTCTGTTAAAGTCACATCACAACCCAAAGGTGTCTGAATCACTCCAAGATGTTATAACCAATTAGGATATTTTCTTTCTCTAATATTATATCATGGATAATGTGGATGAAAATCATTTCATTTTATTCTACAATTTAAAGGAACATATTATTAGTACATTACATGATTAGAAAGTATGTGAGAAATAATAATAATTAATTTTTTAGGCCTCCCATTATTTTATCAATACTTAATTTCTATGACCATTTATATTAGAATTCATAGTTTCTAAGACATTAGATTCGAAAGGACCCATCTTCCAATTCACCTAACCCTTATAAGGGTAGTTCAATGTACATGTTAGAATTTACGTAGTCTAGTATTTTCCAACTATGCGATTGATGTTCCAAGAATAGTTGAGTGGATTCCACAATCCTGATATCATGAATTGGATTTCCTAAACACATGTCTCCCAATTACACCAAATCATGAAACGTCTAATCCTATTGTTGTAAAATGATTAATTCAACCAAAAACCTTCATAAGAACTACCCTTATTGAATAAGTGTCCCAAAAATGGTTGGTCAAAAACATAGATCCATTGCTTTCTTCACTTATCATTTAATGTAATTTTGATAATAAAATAATATATATTTGTGATATTTTCAATTTATTATGCATTAATTGTGTCTTATTTTATCATTTACCTATATTTTTAATAATAAGTGGATGTTACATAACTAATTATCCTTGTTTTGATAATCCATTTATGCATAATCAGTTTCATTAAATTTCATCATTGAACATTAATTAATTTATTTACGGGATAATAGTATTATATCCACCAAATAATTAGCTGGAATTATGTGAATAACGAAATAATACATGACCCATTCCTCATCTTATCTAATAATAGATTTGTTGATCAGCTAAGAAATTAACATTTTCCTAGGAGAAATAGAACTTATTTTTAGTGTTGGTATGAGTTAAGACATTCCACATGTCAACCTTTATATCATTTTGGATGGAATCATTATGGTTCCATCTTGAACCAACTGAAACCACACCATTGGAATCACCATTAATTAAAAGTGTTTATAACTGACATGAGGTGAGGAGAACCAAGCTATTAGTTAAATAATGATTACATAAATATACTTTGACATGTAGAAACTACATAATAATAGAGGGAGGGATGACACACATGGATCAAATATAAAATAATATTATATGATTTTAAAATATTAAATAAATTAATTAAAATATAGGACAAATAGAATTTCCTTGCCTAAGATCATGATTAGTCATACATGAAATGTATTAAAAAAATAAATAAAACTCATTAGTTATTTTTTATTTATTATTAATATAATCAGACATACATACATTAAAAATTTAATTCTTTAATTCGATTTCCTCTTAATGACCATTTGAAATAATTAAGAGAAAACCATATTAATGGAATTCATGTATAATATATGGAAATCCAATTAATATATATTTGTAAAATAAATAAATTGATTATTAATTATATTCGATAACCCTTATTAAATAATAGAAAATATATTGTTTCAATGAATAAAAAATGGTTTTAATGATAAATTATAAATTTAATGTAATTAAAAATTTTCATAAATTAGGAGACTACATGTCTTGAACTATAAAAATAATCATAATGTACATGACATTCTGTGTACCTTGGATACTTGATTGGGACATCTATGTGTATCATAGATAATCTACACATTTTTTACATACCAGCTACACAATATTTGTTGCGGTTTCCTTATATCATCACTTCCCACTAAGGGGCTCAACATATATTTTCAACACGTGAATTAATGAACCACACTGTGTGTATAAGTAAGTTACACACTTTTATTCTCATTATTGCACTAGGATACAAGTCTCACATTGTTTTAATGTATTTATGTCCACATGGGATATATGGAATTTTTACCAAACCATGAAGACTACACAACATGTACGCCAACTACAAACACTTTAATTTGACATGTCATGTGTTAGGTTTCCCCTATCCAATTAAAGTTTCCATTAAATGCACTCCTTATAATTATTGACCAGGGAATCTTGTATTATATTACATGGATAGGTGTATTGAAATTGAATACATGGAGAGTACCCAAGATACAAACCATGTATTCCAATGATTTCTCAGATGATTCTTGGACACTTCCAAATGACATCTCTAGACATTCTTCATCTATTTTTAGACCATTAAGAAACTAAAACACTGAACTATCATGATTAATATATAAAAAAAATTAATTTAAATTATATTAACTAAAAAATAATATGAATAGAAAATATATCCCTTAATACTCATAGATAACCAATCAAATAAATAATAATAAATTTAAAATGTATCCCCCTTATACCATGTGTTTGTTCCTGGTGTAGTGAATGTTCATTAAGTGTGATTTATATTAAATTTACTTTAATATAAGGTTTCCCAAACCCCAAAAGAGGATATTAACCATTACTTTTATTACTGATTGTTTTAAATTTGAATCAATGGTCACCTCATCTTATGATCCATTCTTCATTTTTTATGTCGATAATTCAAAAAAACATTTTGAATTGCCTTCATTGTGCTGTGATTATCCATTGACAGAATCCCTCCTATGACGATTCAAAATATTCCCTCTAATCATTGTGAAATTGTAATCAATTTCTCAGTGCTAGCATTGTGAATCGATTCTATTGTTTTTTTCATGTTGATCACTCACCCTTCGGCCTTGATGTAATATATCTTCTGAATCTCATTCTTAAGGGGGTGCGAGAAGGAGGAGATAGTATAGAACTTCATTATCTACACCAACTATCTATTTTTATACATATCAATTAACATAACCGTCTATTTATAGAGTAAGGTTTTAGGTTATGAAATAACATTTAACTAAATTTTTCCCTAAAGATAATATTATAATCCTAAAAAACCACGTGCCACATAATAATAATAATATTGTTATTATTTTTTGAAGTGTTCCAGCACGTAGAAAAATAAATAATATTTACCAGATTGTAAATAAATATGTATAAATGGATGCAGTCTTGGTCTATTAATCCTCCTCCGTATTTATTGAGTACAAAAATAAATATTCAATTTAAAAATACCTTCCTTCAACAAATACTTATGATTGATAAAACCTGAATAAAATTATTCCTCATTTGATAGATTATTACATATTATATTATATTTAAAATAGATTTTTTATCGATATAAATGGAAAAAATTAGTGTCCAAAACTCTAGGATTTTATTACAATGGAATTATTCCCGCATACCCAATGTCAAATATTTCAATCAAGATATGGGTTAAAGACCCCGAGAGAAATAACTTAAAATCTCAATGAATACAACCACATATGAACTCACACTATGAAATAACTTAGGGATGATGGTTTTTTGAGGATTTGTGTTTCGGGATTCTTGAGAAAGATAGTTGATAGTTTTCTGGGGAAATGGGTTTATAAATATTTGGAAATGTGGTTTGAGGGTTTTTTTGTGTAGAGTGTTGAGGGTTTTTTAAGAAATAGGGTTGACAGTTTTTTGCCTAGCTGTTTAGGGTTTTTTAGAGATGAGGGTTTAATATTATCTGGGGATTAGGGTTTAATGTTTTTTGGTGATGAGTGTTTTTTGTTTTTTAAGGATGAGGGATTAGGGTTTTTTAGGGTTGAGAGTTGAGGGTTTTGGGGTAGATGGATGAGTTCTTTAAGCCAAATTGTTTTGCGGGGTTTTGGGGCTATGTGTTTTGGGATTTTTGGGGCTGAGGTTTGATGAATTTTTGTGGCTATGGGTTCTCATTTTTTTTGAATTTTTGTTGATTGTTTTTATCATATGATGGTTTTTGGTTTTTTGGGACTCATGTTTTAGGGTTTTATTGGGTGAGGTGTTGGGGTTATTTGGGAATAAGGGTTTAGGGCTTTTCATATATACAGGGTTGAGTGTTTTTTGGTGATGTGGGATTTTTTTAGGGGCTAATGTTTGGGGGATTTATGATCTGAGAGTTGACATTTTGTTAGGGTTTGAGGATTGAGGGTTCCTTGGGGTTAATATTTGAGGGTTATGGGGATGAGGGATTAGGGGATTCTTTGGTTTGGGGGTTGAGAGTTTATTTATACACATATCTTTGTGTTTTTTGGGGATCCGGGTTGATGTATTATTATATCAAAGGGTAGATAATTTTTAGACAGATGGTGTGGGTTTTCTAAGCATAGGTTTTAGGGTTTTTGGGCGATGAGTCTTTAGTGATTTTTGGGGATGAGGATTTTGGATTTTTTGGGGCTATGGGTATACTATTTTTTGTGAAAAAAGGGTTTCTTATTTTTTAGGTAATAAGGGTTTTGGGGTTTTCTTGGCTGAGTGATTAATTTTTTTGGGGCTGAGGGATTAGAGTTATTCGGGGATTCAGATTCCATGTTTTTTAGGTCAGAGTGTTATGATTTTTTTGGGGCCAAGGGTTCAGGTTTATTTGGGATGAGGGTATATGGTTTTTTGGGGAGAGGGTTTAGGGTTTTTTGGGGATGGGGTTTGATGTTTTTAGGACCAATATTTTAGTTTTTTTAGGAGCTAAGTGATTATGGTTTTTGGGGATGGAGGTTTAGAGATTTTTGGTGTTGAGGGATCGGGGCTTATTGGGATAGAGGGTTTATGATTGAGTAGGAAAAATAGTTCAGATATATTTTGGGGGCTGAGGGTTCAGGATATTGTTTATGAGGATTTAAGGTACTTATGGACCGAGGGTTCAAGGATTTTTTTTGGTTTAGGGTTTGTTTTTTTCTATGGATTATGGATGAGTGTTTTGGGGGGAATAGAATTGAGTATTTTTATCATCGAGGGTTTATGGTTTTTGGGACAAAGGGTTTGTGATTTCATTACTGGGGATCAAGCAATTATTGGACATATTGTTTTTTTATTTCTGTTTTTTAGGGTTTTTTGCGATTGAGGGTATATGAATTTGGGGGATAAGTGTTTATGGATTGTTGGGGATAAGGGTTTATAATTTTCTTTTTTGATGGTTGAGGGTTATTATGGATTTGGGTTTAGGGTTTTTTAGGGATGAAGTTTCACATTTTTTGGGTTTGAGGTTTTAGGGTTTCTTGGGGATGAGGTTTCATTGTTTTTTGGGGATGAGGGTTCAGTGGTTTTTTCAGAAAATGGTTCAGTGTTTTTTGTGGATGAGGGTGTTGTTTTTTGGGTCTAGAAGCATAGGATTCTTTTTTTTGGTTGAGGTACCATGGATATTTTGGGGCTAGATGAAAAGGGTTTTTTTGGGATAAGGGATTATGGATTTTTTGGGGTTTTTGGTTCTAATTTTTTGGGGGTTAAAGGATTAGGGAATTTTGGGATGATGTCTTAGGGTTATCTTCATTTTGTGGGTTTAGGGTATTTTGGGTTGATCGTTTACTGTGATCTAGAGCATTGGTTGTTGTGTTTTTTGGAGATAAGTGTTTATGGTCTTGGAGAATAGTATAGGGCTATTGGGGGCTAGGGTCCTAAAGTTTATTTTTATTGGTATTTATGTTTTTTTGGGCTTGGGGTTTAGAGTTTAGGGGGATGATGGATTCTGATATTTGTGGCTTCGGGTTTGGGGTTTTCTGGTAATGGGGGATTTGTGTTTTTTGAGGATTATGGTTTAGGGTTTTTTTGGTGTGATTTTTTACATATTTTGGGGATGG
Organism: Viscum album; assembly: GCA_963277665.1. Classification (NCBI taxonomy): domain Eukaryota; kingdom Viridiplantae; phylum Streptophyta; class Magnoliopsida; order Santalales; family Viscaceae; genus Viscum; species Viscum album. The sequence goes on along the minus strand of OY728160.1, from coordinate 1,533,120,021 downwards.
GGGTTTAGGTTTTTTGGGGTAGAGGTTTGACTGTTTTTTTAGGCTAATGATTGTTTTTTTTTTCTGGGCTAGGAGTCTAGGGGTTATGAGGCACATGGTGTAGTTTTATAGGGATGAGGGTTTAGTGTTTTTTGGGGATGTGGGTTTACTATTTTTGGGTCTGGGGGATTAATATTTTAGGTGTATTGGGGTTTAGTGTTTTTTAGGCTAAGGGTTTAGGGATATTGGTGGATGATGGTTTTTTTGGGATAATGATTGATTTGTTTTTGGGACTGACTGATGAGGGGTTTTTATGGAATAGGGTTTATGGGTTTTTCTGGATGAGGTTTTATGGATTTTGGGGATTGATGGTTTTTTGTTTTTTGGGGATGTGGGTTTATGGTTTCTAAGGTTTGAGGGTGTAGGATTTAATTGAGGTTTAGTGTATCATTATTTTTAGCGATGAATTTTTAATTTTTTTTTGGAATGAGGGTTGAGGTTTTTTTAAGGATGAGGGTTTTTCATTTTTTGGATGTGGGTGTAGGGTATTTTGTGCTTTATGGTTTATAAAATTGTTGGGCTGAGGGCTGATGGTTTTATGGATTTGATGTTTGAGTTTTTTTGGGACCAAGGGTTCATGTTATTTTTTGGGATGATGGTTGAGTATTATTTGGTTTTGAGGCTTAATAGATTTTTGGGGATGAGGGTTGAGGATTATTTTGTGAAAAGGATTGAAATTTATTGGGGATGTGGGCTGAGTAATTTTTAGTGATGGGGGTTTATGGTTTTTTATCTATGAGGGTTTGGGATTTTTTTTATGTTTATGTGTTTTCAAGTTTTGGGAAATACAATTGAGGATATTTTTTGGTCTATTGTTGTGAGTATATTTGGGATAAGGGTTTATGTGTTTTTTGGGATATGATTTATATACTTTTGGGAATGAAGGTATTGGTTTTTTGGGGATGAGGTTTAATGGTTTTATTAGGATCACTGTAAAAGATATTTTTCAGATGAGGGTTTACGTTTTTCAGGGATGAGGGTTTTGAGATTTTACGAATGAGTGTGGGGGTTTTTTGGGGTCGAGGGTGGTGTTTTTTGGGTGAAGTTTGAGGATTTGTTCTAGATTAGTATCAAGGGATTTGGGGTATGAGTGTTAATTGTTTATTGGGGCTGATTATTGTGGATTTTTATAGGTTGTGGGTGTGGGTTTTTTTTGGTTTTAGGGTTTTGGTTTTTTAGGGTTGAGGTTTTATTGTTTTAGGGGCGGTGGGATTTTTTTTGAGGTATAGTGTTTTACGTGTTTTATAGCTGCTGAATAATTGTTTATTGTGGAATATGCTTTAGGAATTTTTTTCATGATAAGGGATTATTTTTTTATAGACACGAGGGTTTATGGTTTTTTAGGGATTTGGGATTTTGGTTTATTAGGTTTTAGGGTTTAGTATTTTTGAGGGGTAACTGAATTGTGTTCTTTGGTGAGGAGGGTTTAGGGATATTTTTTGATATGGGGTGTGGGTATTTTTGGTGCTATGGGTTGAGTGATTTTCAGGGTAGAGTGTAAGGAGTTTGTGGGGGTAACGGTTCTGTTTTTATATGGATGAGGGTTGAGTGTGGGTTGGAGTTTTGTTGGAACTATTGTTGGGGTTTTTTGGAGTTTAGGGTTCGGCGGGTTTTGGGGATGAGTGTATGAAATTCTTTTGTGGATGAAGTTTTAGAATTTTTAGATTAGAATATATAGTGCTTTTTTGGGATGAGTTATTAGGGTTTTGGGGGTATATTATTAGGGTATTTAGTGTCTAATGATTGAGTGTTTCTTGAGGAAGAAGGATGGTGATTTTTTTGGGGTGAGTTGTTGGTGTTTTTGGTGGTTATGGTTTGGGGGATTTTGGGAAGATTTTTGGGTGTTTCTTATGGATGAATATTCTTTGTTTTTATGGATGATGGTGGGAGGTTTTGTGGTAGTGGGTCGGGTGATTTATTGGGATGAGTGTTGGGTGTTTTGTTGTGACAAGTAATTGGGGTTTTTTGGAGGAAGTGGTTGAGGGTTTTTTAGGGCTAGGTGTTGGGGGATTTTTGTGGATTATGATTGATGTTTAAGGGTTTTTAGTGATGAATGTTGATATTTCATGGGGGATGATCGTTTAGGTATTTTTGGGGCAGAGGGATATCAGTTTTTTTGGTGCTGCTATTTGAGTGTATTTTAGGGATGATGGATAAAAGCTTTCAGGGACTGAGGGTTGTGGGCTTTCTGGTGATGAGGGTTTAGGGTTTTCTGGAGTAGATGATATAGGGTTTTTTGGGGAAGAGGGTTTATGGGTTTTGGGGATGAGGGTTTAGGGTCATTTGGTTTTATGGGTATTGTGTTTTTTTGGGGTTGATGGTTTATTGTCTTTTGGGGATGCTTGATTATGTTTTTTGGGGATGATGTTTTTGGTTTTTAGTGGGACTATGTGTTTAGTGTTTATTTGAGATGTGGATTTTGTGTTTTTTCAGGATAAGGTTTTAGGGTTTTATGGGTTGAGAGTTATGGGTTTTATAAGGAGGAGGGTTAATATTTTCATAGTGGTGAGGGTTGTGGGATTTATGGTGTTTATGTTTGTGGATTTTTTGGGAATGAAAATCGAGGTTATTGATGGGATAAGGGTTGAGCGTTTACTTGGGTTGAAATTTTAGGGTTTTCGTGGGATGGGGGTTTATGGTTTTTTGATGATGAGGGTTTAGTTAATTTTTATTTCTAATGATTTTGGGTTTTTTTTGTGTCAAGTGATTATAATTATTTGAGCCTAATAGTTTAGGGATTTTTTGGGAATTTGGTTTTAGTTTTGTAGGGACAATGATTTAGGGTTTTAGGGATTATGATTTTTGGATTTATGAGGCTGAGGGTTTAGGGTTTGTTGGGGATAAGGGTTAAGGTGTTTTATATTTTGATTCTTTGGGGGTTTTTTTGGGATTAGGATACAAGGTTTTAGAGGGATGATTATTTAGAGTTGTTTGGGGATGAGGTTTTAGGTTTTTATGGGGATGAGGGTTCATGGTTTCATGGGGATAGGTATTTATTTTTTTGGGGTTTAGGGATTTGGTATTTTTATGGATGAGGGTTTATAAGTTTTTATGACATATGGAATATGTTTTCATAAGGATGAGGGAGTAGGTATTGTGGGGGATGAGGGTTTTTGGTTTTGGAGGATAAGGGTTTTGGGTTTTTTATGGATGAATACTTATGATTTTTTTTCTCTAGGTTTTTTGTCTTAATAGGATGTGGTTTTAGAATTTTCTTTGTCAGGGTTCAGGTTTTTTTATGGATAATGGTTTAGTAATTTTTAGGGAAGTGTTTTGTGGGAAATTAGGGATATGGTTTTAGGGTTTTGGGGATGACGGTTATGGTTGTTTGAGAATAGGGTTTTTGGTATTTTGTGGATAATGTAAGAAGGTTTTGGTGGATGAGGGTTGACGATTTTTTTAGGATAAGTGTTTAGGGTGTTTTGGTGCAATGGTTTGAGTGTTTTTGTGTTGAATATTATGGTTTTTTGGGTTTGAGGGTTGATTATTTTTATGGATATGATTGGTGGGTTATTTTGGATAATGATTTAGTGTTTTCGGAGGGTTTGTGTTGAGGTTTTTTTATTATTAAGGGTTTTAGGTTTTTTAAGGATGAGTATTGATGATTTTTTACGGCTTAGTGTTGAGTTTGTTTAGGTCTTAATGTTGAAGGTTTTTGGAGGATAAGTTTTGGGTTTTTTTAGTATGATGGGTTATGGTTTTGGGGGATCAATCTTGTTGTTTTTTAGGTGTCGCGCATTGAATTATTTTTTGGCTGAGTGTTGAGGGTTTTTTGGAGGATTAAGGATGAAGATTTTTTGTGCTTGGGGGTTGAGGGATTTTTTCTGATGAGGTTTTAGGTTTTTTTTGGATTATGGTTGAGGTGTTTTTGTGAATGTGGTATTATATATTTTTTGCATAATGTATTTGGGGTTTTGTTTGGTTTAGGATTTATGATTTTTTGGGGATTAGTGTTTAGGATATTTTTAGGTTGATGTTATTGGTTCTTTTGGTCTTGAGGGTTTAGAGTTTTTTGGAGTTGATGGTTGAGGGTTTTTGGGGGATAATAGTTTAGGGTTTTATGAGGTTGAGGCTTTAGTATTTCCTTTGGACGGGGGTTAAGGTTTTTTTAAATATGATGTGTAATGGTTCTTTGGGCCGTGGGTATTGGGTTTTGGTTGGAAGTGGGTTGATAAATTTTAGGGTAAGAGGGTAGAAGGTTTTTTGGTTGTGAGGGATAACAGTTTTTTGTGGCTGATGGATAAAAGTTTTCTTTTGGGTATGACAATTTATGTTTTTGGGGATAAGATTGTAGGATTTTCATTGTATTAGGATTGAGTATTTTTGTGGATGAGGATTTATGAATTTTTTGGATGAGGGTTTAGGGTATTTTTGGGATGAGGGTCTATGGGATTTTGGGGTTAACAGTTTGAGGGTTTTGGGGGATGATGGTTGAGGGTTATAAGGGATGAGTTCTGTTTCTTTTTTGAGGATAAACATTTATGGTTTATTGGGGCTGAGTGTTGATGGTTTTTTTGGGGTTATGGGTTGAGGGTTTTTTGGTGCTCAAGGATTGGGGGGTTTTGGGGCTCAAGGTTGTGGGTTTTTTGGTGCTATGAGTTGAGGGTTTTTAAGGTATGTGTATTTAGGGAATTATAAAACTAATGGTTTAGCTTATTTGGGGATAAGGGTTGAGGGTTTTTTGGGGATTATTTTTTATCTTTTTGGTTAGGAGGTTTGAGAGATTTTGGGGGTTTATGGTTTAGGGTTATTTGGAGTTTTCGCGTTTTCGGTTTTTGGGGATGGTTGTTGAGAGTTTTTGGTTGAGGGTCATTTTTATGGTCTGTGAAATGATGATTTTTGTTGTTGAGGATATATGATTTTTTTCATCGAAGTATTAATAGTGTTTTGGGGCTATGGATTTATTGTTTTTTATAAAGAGGGTGGAGGATTTTATTGGCATAAGGAATTTTTTTTGGAAATGTGTTTACCATTTTTTTTGAGGTTTAAGGCCTATGTTTTGTTTTGGATTGGGGTTTAGATAATTTTACGGGTGAGTGATTAGGGTTTTTTGGAGATTAGGGTTTTTTGGGGATTATGTTTTATTATTTTTTAGGGTTTAGTTTTAATGTTTTTTTGAGTATGAGGATTTAGAGTTTTAATGGGATGTTCTTTGAGGGTTTTTTAGGGATGAGTGTATATTATTTTTTTTGTGATTAGGGTTTAGGGTTTGAGGGATTAGGGTTTCTTCAGGATTTGGGTTGAGGTGTTTTGGGGAATTATAGTTGAGGAATTTTTTAGGGTCAAGAGTTTTGATTTTTTTCATTGTGGATGTTATTTTCGGAATTTTTTAGGCAGAGGGTTTTGGGTTATTAGGGATGATTGTTGATGGTTTATGGGTTGTTTATAGTGGATTAGGATTCTGGGGGATGAGGTTTGACAGGTTTTGGGGATGATGTTTGGGGGTTTTTTATGGATGGGGGTTTAGGTTTTTTGTGGAAGCAGGTAAATTGTTATTTAGAGTTAGGTTTTTTGTATTTTTATGGCCATATGTTGAGGGTTTATTTGGGTTCAAGGATTAAGGTTTTTGGGTGAAAATAATTTAGCAGTATTTAGGACTAATGATTTATGTTTTTCCGGGCTTAGTGTTGAGAATTTTATGTGGATGAGGGTTGAGAGTCTTTTATAAGAGGGGGATTAGATTTTTTTTTGTTGAGCATATATGGTTTTTTCTGATTTTGGTTTTTGGGTTGTTTGGGGCTGAGGGTGAGGATTTTTTGGGGATGAGGGTGGAGGGATTTTTGTGGATGAAAGTTGAGGGATCTCGTGGCTGGGATTTTGAGTGTTTTATGGGGGATTAAGGGTTTTGGATTTGTTGGGAATAAGGGATGAGGGTTATTTGGGTATATTTATTTATGGTTTTTTATGTATGAGGGTTTCAGTATTCATGGGGGAATGAGGGTTTAGAGTTCATTTGAATGGGGGTTTATGTTTTTTGGAACTTATGGTTGATGGTTTTTTGGGTATGAGAGTTTTGGGTTTTTTGGGTCGAAGGGTTTGGGGTTATTTAAGAATGAGGGTTCAGGGGTTTTAGTGATAATATTTTAGGGTTTTTTCGGATGAGGATTGACGGTCCATTTGGGAATATAATTTCTGGTATTTTTAAGAGTTATTAGATTATTTTGGGGATGTTTGTTCATCATTTTTTGGATTTAGGGTTTAGGGTATATGGGGTAGTGGGTTTAGGAATTTTTAGGTTTGAAGGTTTTGGGTATTCTAGGGATGATGCTCCAGGTATTTAGGGGGCTGAGGGATTATTGTTTTTATGGTATTAGACTATAGTGTTTTTATGGTACAATTGGTTTAGGTTTCATTGGGCTGAAGAGTTTAGTCTTTTCTAGCGATGACGGTTTTTTTGGAGTATGGGTTTAGGTTTTTTATTGGATGCAGGTTTTTTATTTTTGGGGGATGAGATTTTAAGGTTGTTGGGGATGAGGGTTTAGGGGTTTTTTGGGACTGAGGATTTAGGTTTTGTGGGGCTATGTGATTTTTTATATGAGGCTTTATGGTTATTTGTGGATGAGGGTTGAGGGTTTTTTTGTGGTTTAGGTTTCAAGGTGTTTTGGGGTTTGGGGTTTACGTTCTTTACGGTCTGAGGGTTGATGTTCTATGGGGGATGATGGATTAGGGTTTTTAATGGCTAGGGGTATCTGGATTTTAGAGAGGACGGTTGGGCGTTTTTTGAATCTCATTCTTTTTTATTTTTTGGGGATGAGGGTTTAAGTTTGGTTTGGGTTTATTCATTTTTATTTGTTGTGTATGAGGGTTTAGAGTGTTATGATGATGAATTTTTATGGTTTTTTTTGGGATGAGGGTTTATATTTTTTTGATAATGACGGTTTAGGTTTTTTTAGAGAAGAGGGAAGAGGGATTTTTTTCAAAGTGTTTTCTGTTTTATTGGATAAGGGTTTGGATTTTTTGGTGTTCATGTTTTTTTGTTTTTTGTAGTTGAGGGATTTTGGTTTTTTAGGTATGAGGGTTTATGGTTTATAGGGATGAGTGATTACTATTTTTTGTGAATAACGGTTCTGGGTTCTTTAGTGTGGATGGTTTTTGGTGTTTTTGGCATGAGGGTATAGTGTATTTTGGAGTTTATTGATTAGGGGTTTTTTTGGATGATGGTTTAAGGTTTTTTGGGGGGTCATGGTAAATGGTTTTTTGTAGTTAATTGTTTAGGTTTTTTGGGGTTGATGGTTTAGGGTTTTCGGGTTTTGAGGGTTTAGGGTTTTCTTAGGTGGAGGGTTTATCATTTGTTGGGGCATAGGGTTTATAGATTTTTGGGGGATTTGGGGATGATATTTTTTGGGGGTGATAGTTTATTTTTTTTAGGAAAGGGTTTTTGGGGTTTGGGTAGAGTGTTTCATATTTTTTGAGGTTGAGGGATTTGGGTTTTTGGGGGTTTAGTGTTTTGGATATTTTGGTGCTACAGGATTTTGGTATTGTGGGGTTGGGGTTTAGGATAATATGGGGATGAGGGTTTATAATATTTTGAGACTATGGATTGATGTTTTTATAGGTTGAGGGTAGATTGTTTTTTTGGGACAATGGTTGAGCATATTCTAGTTATGAGGGTTGTGTGTTTTCTAGGGATGAGGGATGATGGTATTTTTTGGTTGAGAGTTTATAATTTATGGGGTTATGGATTGAGTGTTTTTTCGGGATATGGGTTGAAGGAATTTGAGTTTGAGGATTTAAGATTTTTTGGGGATAAGGGTTGAGTGTTTTTTAGGTATGATGGTTGACGGTTTTTTTTGTACTGATGGTTGACATTTTTTTGGGGCAGAGTTTTGAATTTTTTGGGTGAGTCATGCAGTTTTTTAGGCTGAGGGTTGATTGAATTTTGGGTTTAGGGTTATGTTTTTTTTGACAGATGATTGAGGGTTATTTTTGGGCTTATGGTTGCTGGTTTTATGGGTATAATGAATTATTGTTTTTCCATTCTGTGCGTTGAGTGTTTCTTAGTGGTGTGGATTAAGCGTTTTTTGGGAATCAGGGTGGTGGGTTGAGGGTTTTTTTTTGGGATGTGGGTTGAGGTTTTTTAGGGATTAGTGTTGAGGGTTGTTAGTGCTATAGTTTTTTGGAGTAGTGGGTTTATGGTTTTTTGGTGCTAATGATTTAGTGTTTTTGTGACTAAGGAATCATGGGTTTCTAGGACTGAGGGTATAGTATTTTATTTTGTATAGGTTTTAGGAATTTTATGACTGAGGGTTTATAGTTTTTTTAAGATGAGGCATTCATTTTTTGGGATGACTATATAGGGATTTTTTTGGGAAAACTTTTTAATGATTATTATGGATTAAGGGTTATGGATTTTTTTGGGTGGATGGTTTAGTGATTTTTTTGGTATAAGGGTTTAGGGTTTCATGGAAATGAGGGATAAGAATACTATTGGGGGTAACTATTCAGGGTACTTTGGGTCTAATCATTTAGGTTTTATTAAGATGAGTGTTTAGGTTTTATTGGGTATGAGGGTTTAATATTCTTCTGTGATAAGGGATTATATATTATTAAGGATTACGATTTAGTGTTTTTGGGAGGTGGGATTGGGTGTTTTTGGAAGAAGGGTTTTTGGTTTTATGGGGATGAGGTTTTAGGATATTTTTATGATGAGTGTATAGTGATTTCATTAGGATTTGGGTTAAGGGGATTTTTATGAGGGTTTAGGAGTTTTTTTCAACTAATGGTTTATTATTTTTTGGGCCAGATGGAATTTGTTTTTTTGGGGATGAGCGTAATGTGTTTTAATGGGGGAGGGTTACTATTTTTTTGTGATTTATGGATGAGAGTTTTCTGTGAATGAGAGTTTAGGGTTTTATTGGGAAGGGTTATTAGGGTTTTTTTGAGGGTTTATAATTTATTGTGGTTTGTGGTTTAGAGTATTTTGGTGTTGAGGGTTTAAGGTATTTTGATGGTGGGTTTTAGTGTATTATGGTTACAAGGGTTTATAGTATTTTGCAGTATAGGGTTTAGGGGTTTCTGGTATTGATGGATGAGGGTTTTATTTGGGTTGATGGTTGAAATATTTCGATGGATGAGGGTTAAGAAATATTTGGGGATGGGGGTTAAAGGATTTTTTGGGTTTAGAGTTGAATATTTTTTGGGATAAGGGCTGAGGGTTTTTGGGGGCCAAATGTTGAGGAATTTTTGGGGGTTAGGGTTGAGGTTTTTTGGTGCTATGGGTTGAGGGTTTTACAACCATAGGGTTGATAGTTTATTGGGACCAAGTGAGGAGGGTTTTTTATGGCTGAGGACTGAGTTTTCGTAGTGTTGGGGGTTGAAGGATTTTTCATTGTAGAGGATTGGTGGGTTTGTAGGGGATGAGGGTTGGGGGTTTTTTGGGTTAATCAGTTAAGGGTATTTTTGGACTATGACATTAGGTTTATTTCAGACTTAGGGGTTAGGGTGTTTTGGGGATGAGGTTTTAGGGTCTTAAGGGATGAGAGTTGTGGGTTTTTTGGCGATTAGGGTTGTGTTTTTTTGGATGAGGGTAGAGTGTTTTTTGGGAAGATAGATGAGGGATTTTTCAGGGTGTGGTTTATTTGAGCTAAGGGGTTATGGTTTCTCGGGGTTGTGGGTTTAGAGTTTTTTTAGTATAATTGTTTTGGGTTGTTTTTTTCGGAGGGTTGAGGATTTTTTAAGTGGATATATTAGTTTTTATTATAATAATTGTATATTTTATTTTGTGGCTGAGAGTTTTGGAATTTTTAGGGTTAATGGTTAAAGGGTTTTTTGAAATAGGATTTTGGGTTTCATAGGTATAAGGGTTTACATTTATTTGGGGATGATTATATAGAGATTTTGGGGCTAAGGGTTTAGGATTTTTTGGCAAATGAGTGTTTAGGGTTTTTTGGCAATGTGTTTTGGGATTTTTTAGTGCTGAGCATTTAATGATTGGGGGTGAAGGGTTTACTATTTTTTTGGGATTAGGGTTTTTGGTTTTTTGGTACTATGTATCATATGTTTTTTAGGATTATTGTATAGGGATTCTTGGGTATAAGGGTTTTGTATTATTTGGGGTAAGGTATTTAGGGGGTTTGAGGTATAAGGATTACCAGTTATGGGGCTAAATGTTTAGGGTGTTTAGGGTATGAGAGTTTAGGGTTTTTTAGGGATGGTGTATTAGAGTTTTTTTATGAGATTTTAGGTATTATTGGGGAAAATGGTTTATGGGTTTCTAGGATTGAGGGATTGGGGTATTTTGGGGGTGAGGGTGCAGGGTTTTTTTGGTGAAGTGCTCAAGGTTTTTTGGGGATGAGGGTTGAGTTATTTGAGGGTATACAGTTTTGGGTTTTTTTGGGTGGTGCTTTTTTGTCATTTTGGGGTAGGGGGATAAGTGTTTTTTGGGTATGATGGTTTTGGGGTTTATGGGGATGAGGTTTTATAGATTTTTGGTGATTTTTGACTAGGATTTTTTGGGGATGTGGGTTGAGGGATTTTGGGGGCCTGACGATTGATTGTTTTTTGGGGATGAGGGTTTTTTTGGTTGCGTTTTAGGGTTTTTGGGACATAGATTTTTATTTTTTTTATTATTTATTAATTTTTTTTAAAGTTTAAGGTTTACTATGTTTTGGGACTTATTCTTTAGTGTTTTTTGTATATTAAGTTATATGGTCTTAGGATTCTAGTGTTTAGTGTTTTTTGGGAAAGAATGTTTATGGATTTATTGGGCTTAGTGCCTTGGGTTTTTATGGCTGAAGCTTTTGGGCTAATTTTGGATGAGGGTTTTAGTTTCTTTTGGATAATTTTGGTATTAGTGTTTTTTTTGGGTCAAGGGATTTTAGATTTTTGGACTATGTTTTTAGGATTCTTCTTGCCAGAGGGTTTATAGGTTTTTTGGGGATGAGGGTTTTTCTGGTCTTGGGGGATGAGGGTTTAGAGGTTCATTAGCTTATAGTTTTAGGATTTTTGGGGGGTGAGGGTTTAGGGTTTTTTTGGGTCAAGGGTTTAGGGTTTTCTGTGGATTAGGGATTAGGGTTCTTTTGGGATATGGGTTTAGTGTTTTTTAGACTAACGATTTAGTTATTTTTGGGAAAGAGGGTTTATTGTTTTTGGGACTAAGTGAATGGGAATTTTTAGTGTTGAGGGTTTTTAATATTTTTAGGATGAGGGTTTGGTATTATTTGAGGATTTCATTATTGGATTTCTGGGGAAATGTGTTTATACTTTTTTGGGGACAAGGGTTTAGGGTTTTTGGTGTAATGGTTTTGTTTTTTCGGGGGTGTGGGTTTAGGGATTTTGGGGGTAGAGAGTTTAGGGTTTTTTAGGGATATGGTATTAGTGTTTTTTGTGACTGGGGGTTTAGTGTTATTTGTGTTGGAGGCTTTTTGGTTTTTTGGGGTTTATGGTTTTGGGGTTTTTTGGGGTTGAGGGTTTTTGTATTTTGGGGATTAGGGTTCTTGGATTTCATAGAAGTGGGTATTTGGATTTTTTAGGGTGAGGGTTTATGGTTTTTTGGGGATAGGGATTTACGGTTTTTTCAAGATAAGGGTTTTTTGTTTTTATGGGGATATGGGATTATTTTTTCTGGTCCCATGGGTATAAGTTTTTTTTGTGTTGAGGGATGGGGTTATTGTGGTGATGATATCAGGTATTTTTTGGGCTTAGGGTCTTGGGATTTTTTAGGGTTGGGTGTTTAGGGGTTTTTAGGTCTGATGTTTTTGATTTTTTTTTGTGACCATGAATTTGAGGTTTGCTGGGTCTATGTGTTTAGGTATTTCTGGGTCGAGCGTTTAGGATTTTTTAAGGGCTAACTGTTTTCATTATTTTTCTATGAAGGTAGAGTTTTTGTGTAGCCGAGGGTTTATGGTCTTTTGGGTATGAGGTTTTAGGGTATTTGGAAGATTACTTTTTAGGGTTTTTTGGGGCTAATAATTTTGGGTTATTTGGGAAAAGGGGTTTAGGGTTTTAGGGGATAAGGGTTTAGGGTTTTTATGTCTAAGAGTACATCATTTTTTGGGTTGAGTATTAAGGGTTCTGGGGGTGAGATTTTTGAGTTTATGGGGGATAAGGGTTATTTTTTGTTTTATAGGGATGATGTTTTAGTGTTTTTTCCAGGATGAGGGTTTATGATTATTTTCGACTGATGGTTTAGGGTTTTAGAGGGGTGAGGGTTTAGGGTTTTTTGTGCTGAGGGCTTGGTGTTTTTTGGGAATGAGGGTTTATGATTTTCTTTGGTAGAGGCTTTAGGGTTTTTTGGGGATAATGGTTTATAGTTTTTTTTTGGACTGAGGGTTTAGGGTTTTTTGGGGCCGAGGGAGTTTTTATATTTTGGAATGATAGTTTAGGGTTTTCTAGGGGACTTGGGTCTTTGGTTTTTTTGGCCGTGGGATGAGGATTTTTAGGGAATAGGGATTAGGGCGTTAAGTTGATGAGGTTAAAGATTTTTTATGCTGTGTGATGAAATATTTTATTTAGAAGAGGATTGAGGGTTTTCATGGAATGATAGTTGAGGTCTTTTAGTGATGAGTGTTGAGGTTTTTTGGGGGAAAAGGGATGATGGTTTTTTATAGTTGAGGGTTTTGGTTAATTTTGGGCTCTGAGATGAGGTTTTTTTGGGACTGAGGATTGAGGTTTTTTTCCAGCTGAGGGTTGAGGTTTTTTGGTGGCCGAGTGTTGATGGTTTTTTGGGGCGGAGGCTTTAGTGAATTTTTTGGGATGAGTGTTTAGGTTTTTTGGGGCTTAGGGTTAAAGGGTTTTTGGGGATTCTGGTTTTTGGACTATGGGGTGATAATTTTTTGGGCAGAGCGATTATATTTTTTTCACTAAAATGGTTTAGGGATTCATGGGGATGAGGTTATAGGGTTTTCTCAGGGAATGTTTTTTCGATTTTTTGGTGATAAGTTTTTTTTAACCTGAGTATTTAAGAATTGTTAGGGTTGTGGGTGTAGTGTTTTTTCATAAATAATAATTTAGGTTTCACAGGGTTCATGGATATGTGTTTTTAAAGATTAAGGGATTAGGGATTATTTTGGGGCTGAGGGTTTTAGGATATTAGTGGATGGTGTTTTGGGATTTTGTTGAACTGAGTGTTTATTGTTTTTTATGGTTGTGTATTTAGGGGGTTTTTTGGAGGATGAGGTTTTAGGATCTTTTGGGGTGTCGGTTTTAATTTTTCTATTATGGAATATTATGGTTTTTTGGGTTGGTGGTTTGGATTTCTTTTGGGGGTGAGTGTTTATGATTTTCTAGGGAAGAGATTTTTTGGTTTATTGTGGTTAATGGTTTACTCTTTATGGATATAATGGTTTAGGGTTTTTTATGATTACATCATAAGGTTTTTTGGGTTTGATGGTTTCAATATTTATGAGGGTTTATGTAATTATTGGGCTGATGTTTTTTGTTTTTTTGGGATGAGGGATTATGCTTTTTTGGGGATAAGGTATTAGTGTTTTTTTGGCCGGAGGTTTTTCGAGTTTGTTGGGGCTAGTGGATTATTATTTTTTAATGCTAGAGGTTTTCGTGGTTTTGGGAGACAGGGGTTTAGGGTTTAATGTGGATGAGGGTTTATGATATATTGGTGCTAAGGGTTAAGGTTTTTAGGGGTTGAGGGTTCAGGGTTAGTTTGGGCATATAGTTTAGTGTAATTTTATATGAGGGTATATGGTTTATAGGGATGATATTTTAGTATTTTTTTGGATTATTTTTTATGGTTTTTTGGGGATTAAATCATCGGTTTTTTTGGGGATGAGTGTTTAATGTTTTTTTTTGGGTGAAGGATTAATGTTTTTCTAAGGGATTGATATTTTTAAGGGTTGAGGGTTTTGGGTTTTTTGGTTCTATGGTGTTGGGAATTATGGGGAAGAGGTGTCTAGGATTTTTCTATGAAGAGGGTTTATGGTGTATTGTGACTGAGGTTTTAAGGATTTTTCTCTCCATGGGTTTAGGGGGTTTTGTGGACAAGGTTATTGATTTTTTTGGGGTTGAGTGTTTTGTTTTTTTTTTGGGTTAGGGGTTTAGGATTTTATGGGATGATGGATTAGTGTTTTTGGTGGATGATGGATTTGAGTTTTCTTGGGATGAGGGTTTAGGGATTGTTGGGGTTGAGGAATTGATGTTTTTTGGGGTTGAGGGTTTGGGGATTTTTACGGATGGGGTTTTTTGGTTTTCTGGGGATGAGGTTTTCGGGTTAATTGGGGATGATGGCATAAGGACTTTTTGGGTAGAGTGTTAATTGTTTTTTGGGGCCTTAGGTTTAGGGTTTTGAGGGATGAGGGTTTAGAGTTTTTGGGGATGAGATATTATATTTCATGGGGATGTGGTTTTAGTGTTATTTTTGAAGGTTGGTTTAGGGTTTTACTGGGTCAATGGTCTAGGGTTTTTCTGACAGAGATTTTATGGTTTTCTAAAGCTTATGGACCATTGTTTTTTGGGGATGATGTTTTAGGGTTTTGGGGACTGATGGATTAAGGTATATGGTTATATGTTATGGAGGGTTTATACTTTAATGGGGTCCATACTATTGGGTTTCTTGAGGCTGACAGTTTAAGAATTTTTCGGTTGAGGTATTATTAGGTCGGTCATGATTTTAGGGTTATTTTGGGATGATCGTTGATGTATTTTTCGAGTTGAGGTTTTTGGGATTTCTGTGATGAGTGATTGTGATTTTTTCGGTGAGGTTTTAGGGGTTTTAGGGTTGGGGGTTTTGGTTTTTTGTTTGTTGGGACTAAGGGGTTAGGTTTTTTGGGGTTAAGAGTGCGGATTAATTTATGTTTTTTGGGGTAGGGGATTTAGGGTTTTTTGGTAATGAGGGTTTATTGTTTTTTTGGCGTTTTGGGTTTATGGTTATTGGGGATGAGGAGTAAGAGTATATTGGGACTGACCTTTTAGGGTTTTTTGGGGAAGATGTTATAATGTTTTTTTTAAGTCAATGGTTTATGGTTCATTGGGGTAGTGGGTTTTGGGTATTCTGGTCACACAGTTTTTGGGGTTTTAGTGTTGAGGGGTTAGGGTTTTTTGGGGAAAATGATTAAGGATTTTTGGGGGCCAACACATTAATGTTTTTTGTTGTTAGATATTTTTCTTTATTTCTGATGAGGGTTTACTGTTTTCTAGGGTTTAGGGTTTATGATTTTTTGGGTTATGTGATTTAGATTTTTGGTGGGCTTAGGGTTTAGTGTTTTTTATTGAAGAGGGTATGGTGGGTTTTAGGAATGGTAATTTTGTGTTTTTAAGGAAAAATTTTAAGTATTTTTTGCGGCCAACGGTTTTGGGTTTATGGGGGAAAGGGTTAAGTATTTTTTGTGGATTGGGGTTTATGGTTTTTAAGGTTGATTGTGTAGTGGTTTTTGGGGCGTTGCGATTAGGTTTTCTTGGGGCCATAGGACTAATTTTTTTGTGCCACGTGTTCAGGTTATCTTTGATAGAGGTTTTATTTTTTTTTTGGGGATGAGGGTTTATATTTTTTTGGTTTTGGGGGATTAATGTTTTTTTGGGATGAGGATTTATTGTTTTTTGGGGTTTATGGTTTATAGTTTTTTGGGGTTTAGGTTTTATGTTTTTTTGGTCGAGGGTTGGAGGATATTTGGTTTCTAGGGTTTGGGTTTTTTTGGCTAAAGTTTTTGGGTTTGTTGTGCGTAGAGGTTTAGATTTTTTTTGTGCCAGAGGGTTTATTGTTTTATAGGGTTGATGGTTTTTTTTGGGCCATTATCTTTTGGGTTTTTTAGGTGAGTGTTTTGGTTTTTTTGTGCTAGGGGATTAGGGTTATTTGGGATCTAGGATTTAGGTGTTTTGCAACATTGGTTTTAGGTTTTCTTCAAGGATTATGGTTTAGTGTTTATCAGTTTTGATGTTGTAGAATTTTTTGGGTATTTGGGTTTTGGTTTTTGGGGGCTGATGGATTATTGTTTTTTAAGGCTGAGGTTTTAGCATTTCATTCAGATGAGGGATTATGGTTTTTTGGGTATATCATTTTCGGTTTTTTGGGATATAGGGTTATGGTTTTTTGGGACTATGTTTTTAGGGATATTTGGTGCTAAGGGTTTAGTGTTTTTTGGTGATTAGAGTTTAAGGGTATTTGAGGAAAAGGGTTTAGGATTTTTATGGGCTATGGGTTTTGGTTATTTTAGTGACACAGGATTACTGTTTCTAGGGATAGGGGTTTAGGGTTTTTTGGGTCAAGGGTTTAGGGTTTTTTTGGGGCTGAGTGAATATGGTTTTCTTGAGATGGTTGTTTTGGGTTTTTTAGGGAATTAAATTTTGGTATTCGCGGATGTGTGTTTAGGGATTTTTGTGACTGAAGGTTAATGATTTTTTCGGGCTCATGGTTTACGGTTTTTTGAGGGTTAGGGTTTATGTTTTTTTTGCAGTGGGTTTAAATTTATTTAGGGCATAAGTTTAAATATATTTTCTGGTATAGGGTTTAAATAATTTTTTGGTGATGATTTAAAGTTTTTTGGTGATGTGGGTTTAGGGGTTTTTGTGGAAAATGGTTTAAAATTTTTTGGGATTGGGGGTTTAATATTTTTTGTGTGGGAGAGGGTTTAGGGTTGGTGTTTGTTTATTTTGGGGTTGGGTGTTCAGGGAAATTTGGAAACGAGGGTTTATGACTTTCTATGTCCATGTGTTTTGGGTTTTTTGTGGATATGATTTTAGGATTTTTTAGGGATGATGGTTTATGGTTTTTTGTAGACGTGGGTTGAGGGTGTTTTGGGGCTATGGGTTTAGGGTGTTTTTGGATTCAAGGGTTTGGTGTTTTTTGGGACAAAGGATGTCGGGTGGATTTGGGGCATGAATTTAGGGTTTTTTCCAAATTTTTTAGGGGTTTTTCGAATAAGGGGTAAGGGTTTTGGGGGAGATGGTTTATTGTTATTTTGGGATGATGATTTTTAGGTTATTTTGTTTCTAAGATCATTGGGGGTTTTTTGGGGCTTATGGTTTCGATATTTTTGTGGAATAGGGTTTACGGTTATATTTGGCCAATTGTATAGGGTTTTTTGGGATTAAGATTAATTGTTTTTTATCATAGTGGTCTAATGGTTTTTTATGGTTGATGTATTATTTTTGGAATGAGGGTTTAGGGATTTTTGCAGATTGCGTTTAAAATATTGTGGGGTTGAGGATTTAATTATTTAGGGGGATGAACATTTAGAGGATTTATTTGGGAAATTAGTTTATATTTATTAGGGCTCACTGTTTAGAGTTTTTTGGGGCTCAAGGTTAGGGTTTTTGGGGCTTGGGGATTAGTGTTTTTTAGGGATGAGGGTTTTGAGTTTATGGGAGCATATTGATTTAAATTTTTTTGGCTAAGGGATAACATTATTTTCGGGCTTATGTTTTATGTCATTTTGTTGTTGAAGGATTATTGAATTTTGAGGTAGAGGGCTTAGGTTTTTTTTGAGAATAAGGTTTATGGTTTTTTGGGGATGAGGATTTAATGTCTTTGGGGATTAGGATTTATGGATTTTTGGGACTCATGGGTTTTGGTTTTCATGTTATGTGGGTTTTGGGTATTTATGGGCGTCAGGTTTACATTTTTCATTCGCTAAGAGTTTAGTATTTCTTGCATCTAATTGTTTAGTGTTTTCTAGGGATAAGGGTTTATGGATTTATGAGGCTGATGGTTTAGGGTTTTCATGGGATGAGGGTTCAGTGTTTTATGGGGATAATGGTTCAGGGTTTTCTAAGGATTAGAGTTTATGGTTTCTTTTGGTTTATGTTTTATTTTTTTTAGGGCTGTGGGTTTAATTTATTTGAGATGTTTGTTTAGGGTTTTTTGTCTATGTGTTTTGGTTTTGGGGGATGATTGATTACAGTTATTTGGGGATGAGGGTATATGGTTTTTTCTTGATGAGTTTATTAGGGTTTCTTGGTGAAAAGGTTTTATTTTATTTTGGGGATGGGGGTATGAGTTTTGTTGGGATGATGTTTTAGGGTTTTTTATTTCTTTGGGTGTAGGTTTATTTGGGCTAATTGTTTAGGGTGTTTTGGAAAATATGTTTTTGGGTTTTTTGGAGATGAGGGATTAGTTGTTTTGGGCATTGAAGGTTTATGGTTTTTTAGTTATGAGGGTTTAGGGTTATTGGGGGATGAGGGTATATGGTCTTTCTAGTGCTTAATGTTTTGGTTTTTTGGTGTTGAGGGTTTATGTTTTTTAGGTCTGACAGTTTGTAGTATTCAAAGGACGAGGGCATAGTGTGTTTTAGGGATAAGGGTTTTGAGTTTACTCTGGGTCAAATTTTTTTGTTATTTAGGGATGAGGGTCTAGAGTTTTATTGGGGTTGTGGTATATATTTTGTTGATGAGGGATTTGGTTATTTTGTATGAGGGTTTTTGTGTTTTTAAGGATAAGGGATTCAGGATTTTTTTGGATGAGTTTTCAGGGTTTTCCTGAATAAGGGATTTGGGGATTTTTGGTTGATGGTTTAGGGTTTTTTTGTGGGGGGGATAATAATTTTTTTTTTGTGATGAGGGTTTGGGTTTTTTTGGGTTGAGGGTTTATGGTGTTTAGAGTTTATGGTTTAGTGTTTCATGGGGATTATAGTTTAGGTATTTTTTGGATGAGTGTTTAGTGATTTTGGTGTAGAGGATTTATGGTTTTTTGGGGATTATGGTTTATGGTTTTTTAGGGATTATGTTTTTTTAGGGATTATGGTTTTTTTTGTTAGGGATAAGGGTTTATATGTTTCTAATCCTTAGGGTATATGAATTTATGGGGTTGGGGTTTATAATATTTTTTACAAAGGGTATGGGTTATTTTGGGATTAGGTTTTACGGTATTTTCGGCTACGGGTTTGGAGTTTTTTAGGTGGGATTGGTTTTTTATGGGGTTGATATTTTTTGTTTTTTTGGAAAGAGGGTTTCATGTTTTTTCAGGTATAATGGATTAGGGTTTAATATGGGTTAGATGGTTTGGCATTTTTGAGGTAAGACAGTGTAGGGTATTTTAATGATGAGGGTTTCGGTTTTTTTGTTCTAAGGCTTTATTGTTTTATGGGTTGAGGGTTTATGGTTTTATGAGGATATGGTATTAGGGACTTTTGGGACTGCAGATTTACATTTTTTGGGGGATGAAGGTTTTTGAGTTGTGGGGGCTGAGGATTTCAGATTTTTGGGATAGTAGGGTTTAGGGTTTATTAGGAAGAGTGTTTTGGGTATTTTATGGATGAAATTTTAGGGTTATTTTTATAATGAGGGTGTAGGAGTTTTTATGATTTGGGATTTTGATTTTGTTCTGAGGTATTAGGTTGTTTTAGGTACGATTGTATGGGGTTTTTGGTGGCTAAGATTTGATGATTTTTTGGGAGAGGATTTATGTTTTTTATAAAGGTTTAGGTTTTTATAGTGCTTAGGGTTTATGGTTTTTGGATGCCATGAGTTTAGTATTTTTTAGGACTCTGGGTTTAGGGTTTTTTCGTGTGAGGGTTCAAGGTTTTTTTGGGATTAGGGTTTTGGGTAATTTTTGTATAAGGGTTTTGGTTTATGGGGTGTTTAGGGTTTAGGGATTATTTGGGTCAAGGTTTAGGTTTATTTGGGCCTAGATATTTAGTTTTTTTTGGGATTATAGGGTTTTTGATTTTTTGGGGCTGATGGTTTATGCTTTTGGGGGATACGGGTTTTAGGTTTATGGACATCGGGTTAGTTGTATTTTGTGGTCAATGGTTTAGGGATTTTAGGTGTTTAGGGTTTAAGGTTTTTTAAGGTTGAAGTTTTTTGGGTTTTTTTGGGGGATGAGGGTTTAGATTTTTTAGGGCTGAGGGTCTTGTGTTATTTAAGCTCATAGTGCTTGATTTTTAGGGATAGATTGAATATGGTTTTTTGTGGATGAGGGTATAAAGAATTTTCTGGATCATGATTTAGGGTTTTTTTGGCCTGACGGAATATATTTTTTTATGGTGAGGGTTTAGGGTTTCTTTTGATGAGGGTTTACTGTTTCTGGGATAGAGCGTTTATGGATTTTTGGGATGAGGATGTATTGGTTTTTTGGTCTCAGGGTATTTTTATTTTTGGGATAAGGTTTTTAGGGTTGTTGGGGCTGAGTTTTTAGGTGTTTTTTGGGGATAACAGATCTGTATTTTTTGAGGTTAAATTTTTTGAGTTTTTTGGGATGAAATATTAGTTTTATAGGAACTAGGATTGAGGTTTTATAGGGCTTTTAGATTTCGGTATTTTTGGGATAAGCGTATTGAGATTTTTTAGGATGTTGTTAGTGTGTTTTTTAGGAAGAGGGCATAAGGTTTTTTGGGGCTGAGGATTTATGGTTTCCTAGTGATGAGGGTTTTCTATTTTTCGGGGCTGAGTGTTTAATGATTTTTTTGGGTTGGGGGATTAGGGATTCGTTCAGGATTAGGGATTATGTTTTCTTTTGGGAAGAAGGTATATTGTTTTTTTGAATGAGGGTTTTTTAATTAGGGAAAGGCTTTTTGGATGTGATTATGGTTTAAGGTTTTTATGGGTAGTGGGTATATCCTTTTTTGTGTATTAAGAGTTAATATTTTTTGGTGTATGAGGGTTTAGGTTTTTTTAGGGTTGGGGTTTAGCATTTTTTGGGGAGTATTGTTATATAGATTTTGGGTATGAGGTTTATAGTATTTTTGGGCAAGGGGTTTAAGGTTTTATGGGGATTATGGGTAAGGGTTTTTTATTATTGAGGTTGGGATCTAATGGGGTTTATTGTTTAGATTTTTTTTTATTCGGGATATTAATGTTTTCTGGGGTTTATAGTTAGGGTTTTCAGGGGATGTGGGATTAGGTTTTTATGGGTCCAATGGTTTATTGTTTCTTGGGGATGTGAGTTTACTATTATAGGGGGATGGGGATTTATTATTTTCTAGGAGTTATTGTTTAATGGGGATTAGGGTTTATGGTTCATTAGGGCTAAGGGTTTTGTGTTTTTTAGGTATGAGGATTTATGTTTTTTGGGTTCGAGGTTTTAGGATCATTTGGGGTAGAGTGTTTATCATTTTTGGGGGTTGAGAGTTTATGTTTTTTTTGTTAAAGGATTACATATTCATGGGGTTGAGGTCTGAGGGATTTTTACGATTGAGATTTTATCGTTTTTTTAGGATGTTGGTTTAGAGTTTTGTGGGGTTGAGGGATTATGTTTTTTCAGGTCGATGGGTTTCGGGTTTTTTGGTGATTGGTGTTTAGGTTTTTTTAGGGTAGGGGGTTTAGGGTTTTCTGGGGAAATGTATTATGTATTTTTGGGGAAAAGGGTATAGGGTTTTTTGTGGTTAAGGATATAGGGATTTTTAGGCAGGATGGTCATGTTTTTTTTAATGCTGAGGGTTTATGGTTTATTGTTACATAGAGTTTATGGTTTTTTTGGATCATGTGTTTAGGGATTTTTAGCGCTAATGGTTTAGGGTTTTTGGGTTGTCGATTTATGGTGTTTTTGGGATGATGTTTTAGGGGTTTTTTTCCTTTATGGTTTATGTGTTTTTTGGTCTCAGGGTTTGTAGTGAATAAGAGATTAGGGTTAAGTGTTTTTTGCGGATGAGGATTTTGGAATATTTTGCGATGTGGTTTTAGAATTTCATGAGAAGAGGGTTTATGATGTTTTGGTGAAGATTTTTTGGGTTTTTCATGTAATTGTTTAATAGTATTTTCACGGTGGTGTGATTTGGGTTTTATATAGATTAGGGTTTAAGTTTTTTTTGGGAATAGGTTTCTGGGTTTTTTGTGGCTTGATGCTTAGGGTATTTTTGGGAATAAGGGTTTAAGCATTAATGGTGCTGATGGTTTAAGGTTTTGTTGGGGATTAGAGTTTAGGGTTTCTTGGACCAAAGTTACTGTGATTTTTTTAAATTAATGCTTGGTGATTTTTGGGGATCATTATGTAAATTTTGTAGGTGCTGAGGGTCTTGGATTTTTGGGGCTGTGTGTTTGGTTTTTTGGCCTCAGGATTTATTCTTTTTTGGGGATTGGTGTTTAGAATTTTATTTGGAATAATGTTTTGGTTTTGAGGGTTAGGGAATTTTGTATTTTTAGGGCTTGGGGTTTCAGATTATTTTAGGGCCCTAGGTTTAGGGTTTTGTAGATGAGGGACTGGAATTTTTTTAGGGCAGTGTGTTGTGGTATTTTTTAAGGATTTTATTAGAATAATTTTTGGATGATGGTTTTGTGTTGTTTAGGGATGAGGGTTTTGAGTTTTCTTGCTAGGGTGTAGGGGTTTTTCGGTGTTGAGGGTTTGGGTTTTTTGAGGGATGAGGGTTCGTGTTTTTTGGGGATGTGTTTTTTTGGGTTTTGGGGGAAAATGGTTTTTTATTTCTTGGATCCGATGGTTTATCTTTTCTTTGGGCAGGATGTTTGGGTTTTTTTGGCTATGAGCATTTAGGGTTTATTGGGGTAGGGGATTTAGGTTTTTTCAGGGCTATGTTTTTAGAGGTTTTGTGGGATGAGGGATTCTATTTATATAGAAAAAGGGTTTAGGGTTTTTTTAGTTGTGGGTTTATGATTTTTGGTGTTGAGCATCTAGGGTATTTTTGCTGAGGATTTTAGGTTTCTTTTGGCCGACTGTTTTTCATTGGATTTTTTTGGGGTGAGGGATTAGGTTTAATGGGGATAATAGTTTAATATTTTGGGGGGAATATGTTTTAGTGTATTTATGTTAGAGGTTATATTGTTTTCTAGTGATGAGGTTTTAGGGTTTACTGGGGAGATGGTTTCAGGTTTATTCAGTCCAAGGTTTAAGAGAATTTTGGGACAGACGCTTTTGGGTTTTAAAGGGTGGTGGGTTTAAATATTTTGGGGGATGAGGGTTTATAGATTTTTGGGGATATGTATTTATGTATTATTGGGTCTATGGGTTTATAATTATTCATATATGAGGGTTTACCATTTTTCGGGAAGGAGTTAATAGGGGTTTAGGGATGATATTTTAGGTTTTTTTGCTGAAGGTTTATGGTTTTCTACAATTGATTGTTTATCATTTTTTTGGGAGAAATGTTATGGGTTTTATGGGGCTATGAATATAGGTAAATATAGGGGTGAGGGTATAGGTTTTTTAGGTTTCTTGGGTTTAATATATTTTAGGGATGAGAGATTATAATTTTTTATTACTAAGGGCTTACAGTTTTTTTTGTCTGCGGGTTTCTAGTTTTTCTATGGGTGATGGTATAGTTGTTCTTGGTGGAATAGGGTTTATGGTTTTTTTGGACTGATGGTTTATAGATGATTTGGGATGATTGTTTAGTGTTTTGTGGGATAAGGCTTGAGGTTTATTTCTATCTAAGTGTTTAGGGTTTTTTGTGTCTAGAGGTTTTATGTTTTCTGGGGAAAATGGTTTATGGTTTTTTGGGACCAAGGGTTTTGGTTTTTTTGGTTCCAATTGTTTAGGGTTTTTTTGGATAAGGGTATGGGGGTATTTGGGGGCTGTTGGTTTGTGGTTTTTTAGAGATGACTGTTTAGGGTTTTTTCGAGATGTGGGTTTATGTTTATTTGGTTCTGTGTGCGTATGGTTTTTTGGGGGATGAGGTTTTACGATTTTTTATAGTCGATGGTTTAGAGTTTTTCTAAGATTAGGGGTTTATGGTTTTATGGGGGAGGGGGTTAAGGAATTTTTATGAAGGTTTAGGTTTTTTATGGTATTTTTGGTTTTTTGTTTTTAGGGGATGGAATTTTGTGGTTTTTTAATGCTGTGTTTTTAGGGTTTCCTGGGCCTGAGGATTATGGTTTTTTGGGGGACATGTGTTTATGGTATGTTTGGGGTTTAGGGATTATGGTTTTTTAGTGCCATGTGTTTAGTTTTTTTTTGTGGGGGTGAATGTTAGGGTTTCTAAGGACTAATTGATTTTTTGTTTTTGTGGTATTGGTCATATGTTTTTTTAGGATGAGTGTTCAGGATTGGTGGGGTGGTGAGGGTCTAAAATATTTTTTGATATGGTATTTGAGACTTTTTTTGGATGATGGTTTATTTTTTTTTTGATCTGAGGGTTTAGGGTTTATTTTGGGATGATTATTTATAGATCTTTTTTTATAGAGAGATTAGTTTTTTTGGGATTGTGGGTTTAGGGTTTTTTAGGGATGAGTGGTTAGGATTTTTTGTGATAAAGGATTAGAGATATTGGGGATAAGGGTTTAGGGATTTTTCTGGCTGAGAGTTTTCTGTTATTAGGGATTTGGGTGTGGGGTATTTTGAGGAGTAGGTATTGGGGTTTTTTGGGCTAATGGTTTAGAGTTTTTGGGGATGAGGTTTTTTTTTGTTTTTGGGGGGATTATGGTTTAGGGTTTTTTGGGGTCGAGTGATTATGTTTTGGGGGCGAGGTATTAGAATTTTTTGTAGTAGATGGATTTGTGATTTTGGGAAAAGGGGATTAGGATTTTTTTTGTATAAGGGTTTAGGGTTTTTAGGAAGAGGATTTATGATTTATTATGCCGAAGGATTGTGGTTTTTTGGGGTTAATGGTTTAATATGTTAAGGGGTTGAGGATTTAGGGTTTTCTAGGGATTATAGTTTATGTATTTTTAGAGATGAGGGAATTGTGTTTTTTTTGGATAATGGTTTATGTATTTATAGGGGAATGGGTTTGTGGGTTTTGAGGATGAGGGATTTGGATTTTTTTGGTCAATTATTAAGATATTTTTAGAGAAAATGGTTTAGGATATTTTTGGGGGTAATATGGGTTTTGGGATTTTCTGAGCCACTAGTTTAGGGTTTTTATGGTAGAGGTTTTGGGGTATTTTGAGGAAGAGAGATTGTGGTTTTCTAGATCTGAGGGTTTAGGGATTTTCGGGGCTGGGAGATTATGTTTTTTGGGAGTGATGTTTTAGTGTTTTTGGTGGGTGAGGGTATATGGTTTTAGGGGGATGAGGTAAATGAGTATTTTGTGGCATAGGATTTTTGTTTTTTTTGGGTTTAGGATTTAGGTTTCTCTCACTAAGGGTTAAGTTTTTTGTAGATGATTATTTATAGTTTTTTGGGGCAGAGGGTTTAGGGTTTTAGGGGAGGATCATTTTGAGATTTTTGGGGCTAATTTATTAGGTCTGTTTGGGGGAGAGTGTTCTGGGTTTTGGGGTTTAGGGTTTATGTTTTTTTGGAAATGAGCGTTTGGGGATATTTGGAGCACATGGTTAATGATTTTTTTGTGCTAAGGGTATAGGGATTTTTGTAGTTTATGTTTTCATTTTTTTTTGGATGAGGGTTCTTTGTTTTTTTAGGATGAGTGTTCAATGTTTTATATGGTTGTGGGTTTATAATTCATTCGGGCTGATAGTTTATTGTTTGTAGGGATAAGAGTATTTGGTTTTTTTCGTCTCAGGGTTTATGGTTTTTTAGGGATGAGGTTTTAATGGTTTTTAGGGAAGAGAGTCTATGGTTTTTTTGGGATGAGGGTTTTATATTTTTTGGGGCTGTGGGTTTTGGGTTTTGGAATTTTCTAGTTATATATTTTAGTGTTTTTTTGGTATCAGGGCTTCATGTTTTTTGGGGAAAAGAGTTTAGGGTTTTATTAGGATCTATGTTTGGGGTTTTTCAATTCTTAGTGTTTTAGGTTTTGGGTGTGGAGGATTTATGTTTTTCTATGATGATCGTTGATGGTTTTTTTTTTGGATGAGGGCTTTGGAAATTTCTTGGTCTTGAAGATTTAGGTTAATTGTGGTTGTGGGTTTTTTGTTTTTTGTGGTTGAGGGTTGAGGGATTTATGGGACCATGGGTTTAGGGGTTTTTTTGGAATGAGTGTTTTGGATTTCGGTGTTAGATCATTTAGGTTATATTGGGGAACGAGTTTTCTTCTTATTGGGCGAAAGGGTTTAGGTTTTATTTTGATGTGGTTTCGGGTTTTTTAATGTTAAGGGTTTGGGGTTTTTTTAGAGGGAAAGGTTTGGGGATGTTTTAGGGATGAGGGTTTAGGTTTTTTGGGATTAAGGAATTATGTGTTTTGGGTTTTAGAATTTGGACCTTTTGAGGTTGAGGTTTTTTGGGATTTTTTATTTTAGGGTTTGGGATTTTTTGGTGGGTTATGTATTGGTGTTTTTAGGGCTTTGGGATTGTGGTTTTTCAGGGATTAGGGAATAGGTTTTTTATGGATGAGTGTTTTTAGTTTTTTTGGGATGAGGGTATGGAGTTTTTTTGTGGCAGAGGGTTTATGGAATTTGAGTGTTGTGCATTTAGGGTTTTGGTGGGATTAGGGTTTACAGTTTCATAGTATATAGGGTTTGGTTTTTTTTGGTCTGATGGTTTCAGATTTTGTTTTGGTTGAGGGTTTTGGGATTTTTGGGAATGAAAGAATAGGGATTTATGGCACCAAGGGTTTATGGTTTTTCAGGGTGAGGGTTTTGGATTTTTTTGGACAAAGGGTTTAGGGTTTTTTTGGGAAATGGGGTTACGATTTTGGGGGGAAATGGGTTGAAGGATTATTGAGGCTTTGAGTTTATATGTTTTTAGGGTGGGGGTTTGGGTTTTTTAGGGTGGAGTTTTTTTGGATTTTTTAGGTATGACAGCTAACGTATATTTTTTGTGCTAAGGGACTAGGGTTTTTGGATCTTAGGGATTATAATTTTTTGGGAGTGAGGGTTTATGGATTTGGAGAGATAAGGATTGATGGGTTTTTAGGATAATGATTTAGGATTTTTTGGAATGATAGTTTAAGGGTCTGGGGGATGATGTTTTCTTTTGTTTTGGTGGTTGAGGGTTCAGTAGTGCAAAAAAAATTACGTCCATTGTTTTTGTTTTTCACATAGTTTTAAGACGACGTTGTTGCAGGAAACATAAAAATCATATTTTTTAACATTGTTTTATATAAACGATGTGAAAAATATAATTTTAGAGATTTTTCTGGTATTTAATTTAATTATTGATGTTCAAGACGCTTTGATGGAGATTTTTCTCATCAGTAATTAAATAACTAACGTAAAAAACTGTCTACCAAGTCGGTTTTTATATAACCAAGGATGAAAACCTGGATCCTGAAGAATTATTCACATTTGATATTAAATAACTGAATTAAAAACCTATATACAACTTTAGTTATAATGAAACTGATGTGGAAACCCACATTTTTTACATCGGTTAAAAAATAAATTATGTAAAAACCAGGTGAATTTTATTTTTAATTTCAGTTATAAAATAACCAATTTAATAAAATAATTTTATTAAAAAAAATATATATGAAACCCTTCCTCACCACTGTAGAACCAAACCTAAAACAAAAAAACTAGACTATAATACAGACCCAAAACAAGTACAATCAAACCAAAAATAAGTAAAATTAGTAGTAAAATTACACATTCACATTTACAACATTAAAAAATTATAATATGAACTGAAAAACCTAAATCCAACCAAAACAACTACCAAATACACATTTACAATTAATACATTTAAAATTAAACTATTCAATGAATACAAAATAAAATACAATCAATGATATAAAATAATTTGACCATTCCACATGTTACAGTTTTACCTTTTGTGAACTATAAGGTTGAGGGTCATCAAGCAGATAAAAATTAAAAATAAATTAGTTGACATGTATAATAAAAAAACAAATGAAATATTAATTTATAATTTATAAGTAAAACTAACCTGGTCTAGCTTCGTAACTATTCCATTTGTAATTAGATCATATATAATACTTAACATATAATATATGCATTCCATGATACCTTGTTTTTTAGGAATGTTTGGAATAAATTAGTCTTTCAATTTAAAATATCATTTTTTATTTAACAAAAAATGTAATAATTATAATTTTATATTCACCTTTTCCTTTATATATTTGATCTCGAAACTCTATCTCTTAGTGCTTCTTTGAACGAAATCCCATCTCCTTTTAGAAAATAATATGAATGAAATAAGTTTAAAATTACTTATAAAATAAACAATTATTAATAAATTAAAACATAGTATTCCAATATGTTCTTCTAATTTTCTCACACATAACCATGGAAAAAGCATATCCAATAATGTGATTTCTCCCATTGACAATAAACACATACCATATAATTTTCACTGATATAAAATAAAATATAATGTTTCCAGTTTAATTTTTTAAAATACAAATAACAATTTGTAAGATAAATTATTTATAACTCTCAACATAAGGAAAAATCCAACACAGCGTAATTATATTCTTCTGAATTCTTTTTGCAAATTAAACTGATTTTTGTTCCTTATCCAATTCAGATCCTTCAGGTGAAATCAATTGTGGTTCTATCAACCCATATACATATATCTACTCTTTCATCTCACTAATTTTATAAAGATACATAATAAAAATCAGAAATAAGTATAAATTTTCAATAAGTTTATCATTGGGAAGTATTTGTGTTATGAAATAAATGGAAAAAACATGCACCTCATTGATGCCCAAATTATCTCGAGTAACAAGCTACATGATGTCATTTTTCAGAATCCCCGCTTCTTTTTTACATCAAATTACATAAGATTCCACTAGAATCATATAATGGCCTGCCAAAAACTTTTAAAATCATGAAAATCTGTCAACACTACAAGATTATGAATCTGATTTCATAGAACTTTAACGTTGTTGTTGGTTATAAAGTATTTCATTAAATTTTAAGAATTCCAATAAATAAATATATAAATATATAAAATTTCTACCGATAAATAAAATTTAATACAAAAAAAATAAATGATATAACAGACACATACCTCTATGGTATGGGGTCATAGAAGTCTATATTGACAAACTAAAAAGTGGATGATACTTTGTCCAATTTATGTCACATCATTTATAGGTAATGTTACTCCAACTAATCTATCTATAATATTCTTTACAGTTACCCTGTGTTTCTCTACCTCTAGATTTTAATGATGAATTGTATCTTCTATAAAATATATCAGCCCATATGAAAATATATGATAGTTAGGATCATCAACAATCAACTGCCAATAACGAGAAGCGTTGGAGGAGGGGGTGTTGGAGTATTATTAAAAATAGGCTTTTCAAATAGAGGTGGAGGACAAATAATGGGGTCTATAGGTTGTGGTGGTGGATAAATAATGTGGTTTGCTGGCGGAGGTGGGGGAGTGGGATTTTCTAGAAGAGACTGAGAGGGAGCAGCATTCTGAAATTGTCTTTTCTTGTCTGCAAATATAGACTCTACCGATGCTCTGATATTTTCCTCCATCGTCAAATTAATATTTTGAATTTCATCATAAAAATATTCTATGTTTTTATATAAACCCTACTTGTAAGAAGTGGAAGAACATGGTAACACTTTTATTATCGATACACCCTTAAGGAATCCTCAAACATACCCTGGGTGTTCGGGATTTCCCAATTTAACAGATAAAATACCATGCCATCCATCGTCTTTAAATACCCTCTATGTGCACTACTCCATAATATAATCTTGTATGATTTATTTGACAAATTATGTAACGATTAAAATTATAGAATGAGTTTAATTTAATTAAATAAATAAAATTAAAAACATAAAATCCTCTCGGCTACAACCCTCAATTCATCTATAAGATATTTCACATTTTTTCCATTCGATCCCTCTTACATTTTTCACGAAATGAATGAGGGGATGGAGGGGAAATCCCTCCATATCTGGAAGACGTGGCTATACGTTTTTGTAAATTTTCACATATCATTTGTTCTTATAATAATTTTAACCATCCTCAAGATAAACTATGAGGGTATAGGTTTCATTATTGGATATCATTATGACCTATCCTTGATTTATGAAAATTTAGAATAATAAATCATTAACAAGTCAATAAAATTATAATTAAAATAAGAAAACTTCTAAAAGTTTACATTGCACTTACAAAAATGTTTCTTTTTTTTCTACTTTTGAAAAATTGTCTCCACATGTATTCATATATAAAAGTACATATATTACATGGAAAATCATGTTTTCTATACCAAAAAATGAAATCATATGTGAGGGTTGATTTGAAATCCCTCCATCTCCATGCAGCCATCAATAAATATTTCCACCTGACTGCTCTAGTGTTAGGTAATTCAAATGTAATCAGATAAAGAAGAGGGAAAACCTATTAAACATATAACATTTCAAGATTATTTAAAAATATAAAAATATCATACCAATATGGTCTCCCACAATTTAGGTAAAATCATGTTTTCACGTTTACCAACCCTCAAACTCTTCTTTCACGTTATGTGGTGCACGTGGAGATGATTATGGAACATCAATATTAGCATGTGGATGTTCCTCCTGAGAGGTATGATCATGAAACTCATCTCCAGAAGATTGATATTGATCATCTAATTGATCTATCATTATCCTTCAAATCATGGAAACAAACATTTAGTAAACAGTATATAGAAATTCATATATTACAATACTAATGTAAACAAAAAAATTATGAAACAAAAATCTAAACTAAAACATAAAAAAATATTATTCATATTTTTTATTGATAACTAAAATTATAACAATAGTAATGATATATGAAATATCATGAAAATGAATGAAAAAAATACACAAGTGGTCTAGAAATATTAAAAATGGCCCAACAAAATAAAACATTTTTTACATAAAAAAGAATATTTTTTAACTTGTAGATTTAAATAATTTTTATTAAACAAAATCAATAAATATATACGTTACATAATGGTAAAAATGTAAAAATAAAAAAAACAAATATAAAACAAAATTTCTACATATTTTTTTTAATACATGTTTTAATAAAGAAAAAAAATACAATATCTAATATTTTATGAAATTAATAAAATTTAATGTTAAATAAACATTTGTTTCCTATAATATTATGAAAGTAATAATGGATTGATTTTCCAAAATACTTTTTCCTGATCATTCCATATGAATCAAACCATGTCTTCAAAATGTTCATCATTATTAATTGTTAATATTTCCATGGAATAAGAGATATTACATAATTAAACATCTTCATCAAGTTGATCATCACCAACATTTTTTCATGTAAAACAATAGATCACTTCATATCAGATTGATCAAGAACATATAAATTTTTTCCCACTATTTCCATTATAAAAGAATCAGTTGTGTCTTCCATTCTATTCATATTAACATGTGTTACTTCAAATTCATCATGTGTGACAATGTTGTTACTGATAAACCATTTTCTTTTAAACACTGGAACATTAATTTTAATGTAATAATCCTCCCATATTTCTTGAATGAAACCAAAATATGAACTTACATAAATTATTATTATTTCAATAGAACTTGAAAAATGCATTGTTTCTATGAACACCAATACACCACAATTATGAACAACACTTTTGTTTTATTGAGAATTCGTTATAAATTTGTACCAAGTAATTTCATAACCAAAATATTTTATCTCATTTAAAATTAGACCACCCACTAACCATCTTAATGTATCTAATGCATATTATCTACAAAGCATATACGTTGTAAACCATGGAAAATAATGTTTTCTTATTCTCATTCGAATTCCACATTTAATTATTCATTGGTTGAAATTTTATCAAATGATTAATATGAAATTTAATATATGGTTGAGCATTATCCATGTCATTTGATATGTATAAATTTACATTCTTCATCTATTAACCTAATAATTATTTGAGTTTCAATCCAGGAATCCCCTTTCCATCATTATTAACTCATTCATGGTGAGATGGAGGTAATCCAATGTACTCCACCATAGACAAGTAGCTCGCAAAAAATACCACAACCTCCTCAGAAATATAGTTTTCAATAGTGGAGGCTTCAGATCGATATGGACTCTTAACGTACCCCTTCCATATCTTCATATACCATTCAATAGGATACTTCCAACTTAGATACACAGGTCTACAGATCTTTATTTATCAAACTAGATAAACCATTAAATGCACCATTATATCAAGAGAAGACGGAGGAAAATACATTTCCAATTGACATATATATAAATTTCTTCATTTTATAAATTATTCAAAGCATCTAGATCAATCGACTTATTGCTAATTTAATTGAAAAATAACAAACCTTCATGATTGAATTTCTGACCTGGATTGTAAATATTACATGCAATGAAAATGGTAGATGTTTTTGCTTCATGACATGAAAATCCTGATATTTCATACCTAGAAACTTCAAATAATTAAAATATAATTTTTTTTACATTTTTTGAAAAACCTTGAGGAACTTTGGTATCGTGAATACACTAAAACAACTAATTTTATCCCTCTTGGATAATGTTCAACAAGATGGGGGAAGAAATTTTCATCTTTCATCAGGACTGGGAGCTAACTCCAAACATATTCCCATTTATAGTAAATCTAATCATGCATTCAACCCATAATTAGTCTTTCAATTAATATCTAACTATGTTCGAATCAAACTATCAGAGATAATCATCTCCACATGCATAAAATCAATGTTATGTTTCTCTTTATGATAACTCTTATATGGTAGCTCAAAAAATATTGAACATTTCCTCCAAATATGTCTATCATTACCATATTTATGTTCCCTTCCCAATGTAACATCATGGTTTTTAACCCTATCAAAATAGTCATAAGTGGATAATGGTTTTGGAGCAATATAAATTACTTTTGAGCCATTGAATTACTTTTTTAATCATCAATAAGAGTGATCCATATGAAAAATTGTTTGATGAACACTATATACTATTTTCCTCTCATGATGTAATTAATAATATGAGGTCTGTTTTTCATGAATTGGACACGCTTCATACCTCTTAACATTGTATCCAGAAAAATCTCCATATACTGGGAACTCATTTAATGTGAACATAATCACTGATTGTTGTTGAGAATATACAATTTTTTAAGAATCATACAACCTAATACCATCCTCCCAAAAGAGTTTCAAATCATAAATTAATGGTGATAAGAAAACATCAATATAATTTATAGTTTTCTTTGGTATATAGATCATCATACTCAAGGTGACATATTTTCTATTCATACAAAATGTGGTAGATAGGTTGTAAATTACTAATAAAATAGGCCACGCAATATGTGTGCTACTGTGGCTTTGATATTGATTCATTCCATCCATGCACGTCCCATGTCATTGATATATAACTTTTGTTCTTAATGTATGATGATATTCATCAATTTTCTTCCACTGTGGAAAATCTTATGGATAATGTATTCTTCCATCAGATATAAACTCATCAGCATGCATCATTACCATTTTACATCATGTGAATGAGAAAATTAACACTTCAAATGGGGAATCATCATAAGATACCAAATTACCTTGGCATGGATCTTTGTAATCTCTATATCATCTTATGATTTTTCTTTCAATTTACACCGTGATGCCCCATATTTAGGAAACTCTGACAGAAATCCATATTCCTTCCTAAATATCACACAGTCATTTAGACAGGAATATATTTTCTTTTATCCCAATCCCATCAAGCATAATATTTCTTTTCATTATAATGTGAATCTGGAAGATCATTTTATTTCGGAATAATGTCAGTCAACGATTGTAGCATCTCTATAAACTCTTGTCACTCCATCCATTCTATGCCTTCTAGTTAATCAATCTTATCACTGACGATAAAACCATATAATACATACAACTATGATAAAATTTGATGATAACCATGTAATGTAACCATGTAGATTTCATGGGAGGAGGAGTTGGATTTATAGGGCCCAATTATGGGAGGGATATTAAAGAGGCTCGGTTATATGATGGGTGCCCATCTTGCTTCATCAAAGGACCAACGGATCTTTCCTTGCATGGATGGAAACAATAGGTCTATTATCTCATTTATTCTGACTTAAATGAGAGCTTATGATTTTTTTCTCTCCGTTGTTTGAGAACTATTCTGAATTCCCCCTTGATCATGTGAATTCTTGCCTTGTAAATAATTATGTTAGATTGGTGATCCAAGATCACCAAGCCGCTAATTTTGAGCCTCAACCAAATTGCATTACTATGTGGATTGGCTATTACATTCCTCCCTTGAGTGTGTTGTCTAGGTAGCAGGTCGCACTCCTTATAGCGTTGATAAACTACTTTCATCTGCTATCCATAACCATCATTCACCACTTAGCCCCAAATCGCATCTTACATCTTCCGCCCTACAGTGTGATGATCAGGCCACCCAGTGCGTCCCACATCAGTTGGTATCAGAGATCCGGTTGACACAGTAGGCATCTATCACCCTATATTATCCCATATATCTATTTCCATTCTCATCTTACCTTATTATCCACCCATTCAAAAATACATTTCTTTGAAAAATTTCCAAAATTGGCCTTTATTGTGAAAGATATAAATATATTTACATTGAGTCAATTTTTCATCCATCATGTTTTTGCATTTAATTCTCTATATGTGATTTGTATCTGAAAAAATCAAATTCTCTCAATTCATCATTTTGTTCATCTCAAAATTCAGCACATCCTTTCAATTGAGAGATTTAAAAAAAATTCTTACTCTTCGTTCATCATCTTGTTCTTTAAAACTCCCATCCCAACACTTTTTGTGGAGATTTGACAAAAAAAGAAAAATAGCGGATAAAATTACCTCATCATTGTTATTTACATTATTAGCACTTTCGATTTCCGTACATCACTTTCTCCATCATTTTGCATAATCCCCATATTATATTTCGGTCATATTGTTTTTAATTTTTATTATGATGATCAATCAGGAAAAATCCATATTCCACCTTAGTATGCCCTTTTCCACCCACCATTTATCCATTTTCTACCCTCTTTTCACCCTTTAACCTTTACCACTCAAGCGGGTTGTGTTAAACCATCCCCCGACACAATCATTATTGGGGAAGGATTGATGACAAGTGGTCACCTGAAACGAGGTATTATATTTCATAAGATCTTGGAATTTGAATTGAGTGTTTAGAGTGGAGATAAATAAGAAAAAAATTTCTTTTGTCTGTGAGTGTGCGTATCTTGTTGTGAGAGCATGTGTATGTGTGTGTGCATCGTGTGTGTGTGAGTGTGAATATCTTGCATGGATGCGTGTGTATCCTTTTGTGTGTGTCTGTGTACATCTTGTGTGTGTGTGTGTACATCTGGTGTGTGTGACTGAGTGTGTATCATTGTATGTGTTCCCCCAAGTTGTGTTTCTGTATTTGTGTAACATATTATGGCCGAAGATCATGGGAAGAAAATTGTTCCTGCTACTGATGATGGAAGCCGAAGTAGGTCTCCTGCACCAGATGCTTCTCCACTCCAAATTCAAGCTTTGGTGAGCCATTTAGAGAAGCATAATGATCGAAAGAGGTGGTTCTACATGAGAGGATTGATAACCGGTACAATCAACTAAGCCCAAGGATGATCCATGATAACCTGTGGCGAGCTCTAGCACCCCGTCGCCCCCACATCATGGAGGAGGATATGGAAATCCTTGATGGTGATTTAGAGGATGTCCCACAAAAGAGGAGGTTGTACCAACAACCTATAGGAGGACAATAAATACATTATGATGATGACCTAGATGGCTGGATCAAGGTGGAGGTCCCTTCTTTTCAAGGGAAAAAAGATCTGGAAGCATACTTGGAGGGGAAGATGTGGATCGAGAAGGTGTCTTCATGTCATACCTATTCCGAGGAGAAGAAGGTAAAACATAAAGCCCTTGAATTCATTGATTATTCATTAACATGGTGGGATCAAGTTCAAAAAGATAGGGCAAGATATGGTGGATGCCCAATCGACACTTGGGAAGACATGAGGTTCGCCATGCGGAAGCGGTTTGTTCCCACACTTTACCATAGAGGTCTCCACAAAAAACTTCATAGCCTCACCGAAGGGAGTAAGAGTGTTGAAGAATACTACAAGGAGATGAAAATTTCCATGATTCATTAAAAGGTGAGGAGGATCCGGAGGAAACCATGGAACGATTTTTACATGGGGTCAATCGGGAGATTGGAGATCAAGTGGAGATGTGTCACCATGTGGAAATACAAGATATGATCCATCAAGACACCATGATTGGGAAACAAATAAAAAGGATGAGAAACATGAATAAACCCACTACCACTTTCAGGACATGGAAAAATACAAGGATTTTGGAGATCCATCAACGGTGAAAGAGGTGGTTGATCGCAAAAGTGAGAGGGAAATTCTTCCACCTCAGAAACCTACTTTTGAGACTAACCAAACTAGGAATCGGGATATTCAGTGTTTCAAATGTCAAGGATGTGGTCCCATTGCTAGTGTGTACCCAAACCGGAGAACCATGCCAATAAAAAAGTATAGAGAATGGGTGACTGATGGAGGGAGCTCAGAAGAGGAGGGGGAAGATCTGTGAAAATTGATAATGGAGGGTTTGCAGAAGATGATGAGATTATTTTCTGTAGGAGCGTTCTAAGCACAAAAATGACCATGGGAGAGATGGATCAATAAGAGAACCTTTTACATACATAGTTCAAGATCCATGGGAAGGTATTTAGTGTTATTATTTATTGATGAAGTTGTGGTAATGTGGCGAGCATAGAGTAGGTAGAGAAGTGGTTCATCCTACTTTGATGAATCAACATACATATCGAATTTAGTGGTTGAATGATTGTGGAGAGATGAAGGTTACAAAACAGGTGAAGGTATTGTTCACCATTTCTAAATACAAGGATGAGGTATTTTGATACATTGTTCTTATGAAGGTGTGCCACTTACTTTTGGGTTGATTGTGGCAGTACGATCGGTGTGTTACTCATGATTGTTTGTTGAACCGTCACACTTTTGTACTACGAGGGGAACCTATAACCCTCAACCCTATGACCCCAAATCTAATTTTGGAAGAACACATTTTGAGAGATATGAAAAAAATGAGTGATGATTAAAGAATGTTTGAAAATGAAAAATTAGCGAATGAAGGAAAAATAGACGATGAGAGAAAAAAGGAAATGGAGAACTAAGAAAAATCAAGAGGAAAAAAGATTTTAGAGGAGGGAAAAGTGTGATGTTGGAAAAACAAAGTCAGGCTAAGTATTCTTTTATTTCTCGACAAAATATCTTAGTAATTATGTACAAAGAGTTGATTATGAACACTAACAACTTAATATATCCTTTGCCACATGTTATTGAGTGTTTTTTTTAGGAATTTGAAGATGTGTTTCCTGAAGAGGTGCCACCTGGTTTACCACCCATTAGGGTTATTGAGCATCAAATTGACCTCATACTGGGAGCATCACTACTGAACTTCCCTGCATATCGCACCATCCAGGAAGGGACAAAAGATATTCAAAGGCAGGTTATGGAATTTTTGGATGTTGGATATGTTAGAGAGAGCCTTAGTCCTTGTGTGGTAATTGTGCTTCTAGTACAAAATAAGGATGGAAAGTGGAGAATGTTGATTGACTTTAGAGCCATCAAAAACATCACAGTCAGTTATCAACATCATATACCTGGGTTAGATGATATGGTAGATGAATTAAATGGTTCAACTATTTTCTCAAAATTTTATTTAAGAAGTGTCTACCATAAAATTAGGATGAATGAAGGAGATGAGTGGAAAACTATATTTAAGACAAAACATGCACTTTATGAATGGTTGGTAATGCCCTTTCATCTCACCAATGCACCATGAACATTTTTTTGGTTAATGAATCATGTGTTATGTGCATATATTGGAAAATTTTTGAGCATTTTATGTTTCAGTATTTTTGTAAAATGAAAATCTGTTCTAAAACATACCCTTTCTAAAAAACCCCAAATAAAGAAAAAACCAATCATTTCCTTTTTCAAAATGTTCTTTTTCAAAATTTACTAATAAATTTATATATCAAAAATGATATAAAATTATAATAATATAAATGAAACACAACAAGGCTCCATATAATCAATTTAATAAAGGAAAGATACAACATACCATGGTTCTACACAAGACAATAAAACTAGGAAGATTGATAAAACGAAGTATGGTAATCTCTTATAATTTCATCCATCATCACTAAGTGTTCTGGGAAACTAAATACATCCTAACGTGATACATTACTAAAACGTAACAAAACACTAGACAAATTTTTGGCTATATTGTGTTCGAAACAAAACACAAACAATCCATCTACTCCACACTATCATAATCGGGCCCCCAAATCTGGTACCACAAAACTAGGTGCACTAGAACATGTCTACAATTAAAAAATATAGAATAAATCTAGTCCTCAATCTTAGTTTTGTGGGTTCCTGTAAATGTAAAAAAAGTGGATATATGAAAATAAAAAATCATTAGAATAACATAGAAACAAAAATTATGTTCATATACAAAATTATCAGATCACCACTAATTCCCTCCTAGAGCATTTTCAAGTCAACCATGTCATAATTTCTAAAAAACTAAATCCCCCTTAGGGACACCAATCCATATAAAGTATAACAAAAATTAAAAGGGCCAATAAAGGGTCTCATCTTCAATATGAAAACTCTCTTTTAAGGATCAAAATAATCCATTTCCAAAATGAATGTAGAATTTCAATTCATTCCCACCATTTAAGATCCTATTTTTAAATATTGAACTTAAACGAATCCATGGTAAACATATATGAAACCATTTAAAGTGTAGACCAAATTTATTTTAAATCATTTTAAAAATCAATTCATTTTCTTCAATTAAAAAAACCATGAAAACCACAGCTTTTCTATTCCAATCACAAAAATGATTTTAAAATATTGAAAACATAAATTTCATTTAGAAAAATCATTTTAGACATTTTAAAAAAACATGTAATTTGTCACATCTCTGTAGAAACTATAAAATCATTAAAATTTGATTATAGAAAGTGAAAAAAAAACAGCAAAAATATGATGAAATGAATTTAAGTTATAACATATATATTTAATTTGAAAACATGTAATTATAAAATTGATATAATTAAATTTCATGCAAATTAAAGGAATTATACCAAAACCCCTAATTATATCAAGTATAAATAAATATATATAAATTCTCCTATAATAATGATGCTATATAAATGAGTTTGTAGACCACATGATCAAGGTTATAGTTTAGGGTTTCCACACCAGAGATAACAACTTATTGTCACCAAAAAAGAAAAATAAAGGAATAACATGAATAAGGAGTAAATAAATTTTTTAAAATATTTATCACGTCGGTATTAAATAACCGATGTGATAAAGAGTTTTTTTACTTTTATCATGTCAGTTATAAAATAACCAACATGATAAATGATTTGAAACATCATTTATTATATAACCAATGTGATAAAGTAATGACGTTTTTTTTATCATGTCCATTATATAATAACCAACATCATAAATTGGCATTATCAGGTTGGTTATCTTATATCCGACATGAGAAATCTAGATATCTCATTTCTATAATTGATTATAAAATACCCTATGATATAAATCAAGATATTTCATTTTCTACGGAGGTTACAGTATAAAAAAGGTGATAAATCAATTTTCTTGGCTATGGACATTGGTTATTTATAAATAATGTAAAAATGAAGACATGGTAACTACTTTTTATTATAGTGTATTATGGTTTTTTTGTGCTAAGGTTTTAGGGTTCTTGTTGGGGAATAGTGTTTAGGATGTTTTGGGTCCAACACTTTATTGTTTTGTGGGAATGAGGGTTTGGGGTTTTGGAGGTTTAGGGTGTTTTTCCTTTTCAGGAAAAGGGTTAAGGGATTTTTGGGGTATAGTGTTTTGGGTTTTTTGATGATGAGGGTTTTATATTTTTTTGGGCAGGGTGTTTATGGATTTCTGGGGTTAAGGGTATGGCATTTATTTTGAGTGACAGTTTATGGTTTTTTAAGGATAAGGGTATCTGTTTTTTCTGCATTTAGGGGTTAGGAATTTTTTTGGGTAGAAGGTTTATTTTTTTGGGGGGTTTAGGTTTATGGGTTTTTTTGGATGTGGGTATAGGAATTTTTGGGTCGGAGGGTTTGGGATTTTTGGGGTTTATGATTTTTCATTTTTATGGGATTATGTTAGGGATTCTTTTAGGGATGAGGGGTTATTGTTTTTTGGGGATGAGTGTTTTTGTTTTTTATGGTTAAAAGAGCCTTGTGTTTTTTGGGAAGAGGGTGTACGGTTTTTTGGCGCTCATTATTTACGATATTCTGGGATGAGGGAATGGTATTTCCTTTAGATGGTGGTTTTTGGTTTTTTGGGTTTGAGGGTTTCAATTTATTTGGGGTTTTGGGTTTTTTTATTTATTGGGGCTTAGTGTTTAGGGTTTTTTTAGGGACTCAATGATTGTGGTTTTTGGGGTTATGGATCTCGACATATTTGGGGCACATGTTATTTGGGATTCTTATGGTGGAGGGTTTCAGGATTATTTGTATTAGGGTTTTGGTTTTTTGGATTCATGTTTATTGTTTTTTTGGTTCTGGGGGATAGGGTTTTTGGTGACAAGGTTCTATATTTTTGGGGGATGAGTGTTTGGAGTTTTTTTTAACAATGGGATTTGGTTTTTTTTGGGGTATTGATCTTCGGGTTTTTTAGTCTAAGGGTTTAGTGTTTTTTGGGGTGATGGGATAGGTTTTTTTCTAGATGGTTTTTTGTTTTATTGAGATAAGTGTTTGAGTTTTTTGTGATAGGGTGTTTAGTGTATTTTGGGGAGGGAGGTTAAGGTTTTTTAACGCTGTGGTTTTTTTATGAGTTTTTTAGATTTTTTTTGGGATAATGGTTTGGTTTTTTTATGGTTGAGGGTTTTTTGTAATTATGAGTCTTACGGTTTTGGTTTTTTTGGTGATGTGGTTTTGGGGATTTTTGGGGTTGAGTATTTTGGGTTTTTTTGGGCCCTTGGGTTTTTGGTATTTCGGGATGAGGGATTTGGTTTTTGGGGTTCTAACAGTTTATGGATTTTTGGGGATTATTGAATTGTTTTTTGGGGGATGATGGTTTAGTTTATTTAATATTATTATGTTTAGGGTTATTAGGTGTAATGGTTTTGGGGTATTTTGTGGTCGGGGGTTTATGGTATTTTGGAGTATAGGGTTTTGGGTTTTGTTAGAAAAAGTGTTAAGGGATATTTTTGAAGTGAGGTATTACTGTATTGTGGGGATATGGGTTTTGGGGTTATTGGATCTTAGAAATTAGGTTCATTAATAGAGATAGATTATGTTTTTTTGGGGTTGATGGTTTAAGGTTTTTGGGAGTAGAGGGATTTGGGTTTTAGGGGATTAGTGTTTAGGATTTTTGAGGCGTAGGGTTTATGGTTTTTGTGGGAGAATGTTTTAGGATTTTTTTTAGTGACAATGGTTTAGGGTTTTCTTCGTGGTGGTTATAGGGTTTATTGGGGTTGAGGTTTTACGGGTTTTGGGGGCTTAGGTATTAGGTTTTTTTTTTGGATTTTGGTTCTGAAGATTCTTTTGGGTCTGAGAGATTAGGGATTCATTAGGGGTGAGGGTTTAGGGTTCCTAGAAGTTAAATGTTTACATATTAATGGTGTAGGGTGTTCAGGGTTTGTTGTTGATGGGGGAATTTTTTTTGGGGTCAAAGGTATATGGTTTTTATGAGTTTAATGCTTTAGGTTATTTGTGGTAGAGGTTTTATTATATTTAGAGATATGGGTTTAGGTTTTGTTGTGGCTAACGGATTATGGTTTTTAGGGGACAAGGTTTAAGGGTTTTTTGGGGCTGAAGGATATGGCTTTTTGGCATTTAAATTTTATTGTTTTTTTGGGCATAGGGTTTTGTCTTTTTTGGGAATGAGGGTTAAGGGATGTTTGGGCCTATGTGTTTTCTATTTTTTGAGGTAGAAGGTTTTGGGTTTCTGGGGTTTAGGGTTTAGGGTTTTTTTGGGATTAGGGTTTACTCTTTTTGGGATGATAGTTTTGGTTTTTCTAGGGATAAGGGTTAAGGGTTTTTCTAGATGATGGTATATGGTTTTTTGGGGGGCCAAGGATTTAGGGTTTTTTAGGATGAGGGGTTAGTATTTTTTATAGTTGATGGATTAGGGTTTGGGGTGGTGAGAGTTTTGGATGTTGAGGGTATTAAGGATTAGGGTGCTCTGTTACTGATGTTTTAAGGCGTTCTGGGTATGAGGGATTAGTGTTTCTTTGGGGTTGAGAGTTTTTATCATTTTGGGGATGAGGTTTTAGGGCAGTTTTGGGCTTATGGTATAGCTTTTTTTGGATAAGGGTTTTTGGTTTTTTGGGGGTTGATGGTCTAGGGATTTGTTTTGGATAAGTGTCTATTGTTTTTTATTGTAGATTGGTTAGAATTTTTTGAGATTGAGGGATTTTTGGTTTTGGGACATAGGGTTTAGTATTCTTCATTGATGAGGGTTTAGTGGATTTTGTGAATGAGGTATTAATTTATTTCCGGTAATAGGTTTTTGTGTTCTTTTGGGGATGAGGATTTAGGGTTTTTTATGTATGATAATTCCAATATTTTCGGGCTTGTGGAATAGGTTTTTTGTGGGAGGACGGTTTATGATTTTTTATGGCTGGGAATTTATGATTTTTTTGAGATGAGTGTTTATTGTTAACTACGATAGTGTGATTTTGTTTTTTTTTGGAAGATTGATTAGGGTTATTTAGAGCGAGTGGATTAAATATTTTTGGGGCATATGGTTTTGATATTTTTTTTGGGCATAGGGTTTAGTGTTTTATGGGGTGAAGGGTATTTGGTTTTTAGGGATGAGGTATTAGGATATTTTGTGGCAATGTTTTAAGGGAATTGAGGGGTAGGGATTTTTGGGGGATAAGGGTTTAGGGTTTTTTGGGGATTATGGTTTATTTTTTTCTGGTGAAAAAGATTTTTTTATTTTAAGCATAAGAGATTATGGTATGTTTGGGTATACAGTTTTGAGTTTATTTGGATGATAGTTACCTAATTTTTAATCTGTGGGTTTAGGGGGTAATCTGTGGATTGTTTAAGGTTTTTACGGGTTAAGGGTTTTTTATTTTTAGGGGATGAGGTTATAGGGTATTTTTTTGAATGTGGGTTTAATGTTTTTTTGGTCTGAGGGTTTAGGATCTATCCTGGTCAAGTGTTTTTTTTGGGTGGGGGTGTTGTTGTAGGTTTATTTGAGGAAGAGGGTTTGATGTTTTGGGGGATAAGGGTTTATTGTTTTTTAGTTCCAATGTTTTATGTTTTTTTTGGGGATGACGGTTTAGGGTTTTTTGTGGTGATGGATTATTATTTTTTAGGGCTGAGTGATTAGGGTTTTTGGGGGCCATGGGTTTAGATTTTTTTGTGGGATGAGGGATTAGGTTTATTTGTTGATTAGGATTTATGGTTTTTTGGAGAAAAGTGTTTAGGTTTTTTTAGGAACCGGGGGTTCAGTTTTATTTGAGAGAGAGGGTTTATTGTTTTATAGTGAAAATGTATCATGGTTTTTGGGTGAGGTTTTAGGGTTTTTGGAGGATTAGTGTTTCAGGAATATATGTGTTTAAGGTATAAAGTTTATTTGGGGCTGAGTGTTTAGGGTTATTTGGGGACTGAGGGTTTAGGGTTTTTGTGTTTGATGGTTTATGTTTTTTAGGACTTGGGTGTTTTTGGTTGATTCTAAGGGTTATTATGGATTATGTTCAAGTGATATTTCGGTTTTTGGGTTTAAGAAATTTAGTTATGAGAGTTTCTGTTTTTCAAGGATAAGGGTTTCGGGTTTTGGGGGGATGAGTGTTTAGTGTATTTTGGGGATGAGTGTTTGAGGTTTTTTCTTGAATGATGTTTTGGGGTTATTTTGTTGTTTAGGGTTTATATTTTTTGGGTTTTAATTTTTTGGGTTTTTTTGGGTAATTGTTTAGTAATTTGTGGGATAAGGCTTTGAAGTATTTTTGTTTTGCGGTTTTTTTGTGTTTTTAGGGCTGAGTGTTCAGCGTTTATTTGGGAATGATGGTTTGGTTTTTTTGGGTATTTGGGTTTTGTTTTTTTGTGACTGAGGGTTTGGGGTTTCTTGGGTATTCATGTTTTAGTTTTTTTTTTGGATGGGGTTTTTTTATAGTTATGGGATTCAGGTTTTCTACAGAAGAGGGTTTGGGGTTTTTTGGGGATGAGGGTCTTGGGTTTTTTGTGGATGAGATTTTTAGGTGTTTTGGGTTTGAGTGTTTTAGGTTTTGTGGGGATAAGTTTTTTGGGATATTTTATTATGATGTTTTTAGTATTTTTGGTGATTAGGGTTTCATGTTTTTTGGTACTGAGGGTTTTAGATTATTTGGGGTTGAAGGTTCTTATTTTTTTTGGGATGAGGGTTTCATTTTTCTACTAATGAGGGTTTACTTTTTTTTCTACGACTATGGATTTAGGGTTTTATGGGGATGAGGGAATATGTTTTTCTAGTAGTGATTGTTTAGGGAATTTAATGTTAGGTGGTTTACGGTTTTCTATCACTATTGGTTTGGGTTTTTCTAGTAATGGGGTTTTAGGTTTTATTGGGATGCAGGTTTAGGTTTTTTAGGGAGGAGGGTTTAGTGTCTTTTGGGGCTTAGGGATTAGGTTTTTATAGGTTTTGAGGGTTAAT
The DNA here is from genome assembly GCA_963277665.1 of Viscum album. Lineage (NCBI taxonomy): Eukaryota > Viridiplantae > Streptophyta > Magnoliopsida > Santalales > Viscaceae > Viscum > Viscum album. The sequence goes on along the minus strand of OY728160.1, from coordinate 1,533,075,691 downwards.
TTTTTGGGGGATGAGGGTTTAGGGTTTTTTTCACTAGAGGTTTTAGGGTATTCTGGTGCTGAGGGTTTAGGGTTTTATGGGACAAAGGGTGTAGGATTTTCTAGTGATGGGGGTCTGTGGTTTTAGGGGGTGTCGGTTATGGGTTATCTAGGGTAGTGGGTTTAGGGTTTTGTTGGGACTAAAGATTTTCTATTTTTTAGGATGAGTGTTAATGTTTTTATGGGTATTTGGGTTAAGGGTCTTCTAGGGTTTAGGGTTTAGAGTTTTCTACAGATGCGGGTTGAGAATTTTCTGGGGTTTAGTGTTTAGGATTTTCTAGTTCTAAGTGTTTATATTTTTTTATGATGGTTTAGCTATTTATTGGAATAATGGTTTCGGATTTTATTGTTCTAAGGGTTTATGGTTCTTTGGGACTGAGGTATTATTGTTTTTTGTGGGCTGAGGGTCTATGGATATCTAGGTATGGGGGATTTGGGTTCTCTAGGGCTATGGATTTAGAGTTTTCTTGGGTAAAGTGTTTAGGGTTTTTTAGGGTAGGGGATTAGGGTTTTGTAGGACTGTGGTTTTATATATTTCTAGGGTCAGGTGATATGTGTTTTATATGGATTTCGATTTTTTTCTAGGGCTAAGTATTTAGGGTTTTTTAGGGAAGGGAGTTTATGGTTTTTTCAAGCACTAGGACTAGTGATTTTTGGGGATCGTGTTTAGTGTTTCATGTTCCTGAGCATTCAGGGTTTTTTCGAATGAGGGTTTAGAGTTTTGTGGGGATGAGTGTTTAAGGTCATATGTGGTTTAGGGTATAGGGTTTTATGGGGTTAAGTGTTTACATTTTTATAGGTATGAGGGTTTTTATATTTCTATGGAAATGGGTTTAGTGTTATCTGGGACTGATGGTTTATGATTTAATATGGAAAAGGGTTCATATTTTTCTTGGTATATGGTTAAATGGTTTTATAGGTATAATGGTTCATGGTTTTTTTCGATGAAGTTTCAAGGATTTATGGGGCATACAGTTTATTGTTTTCTAGGGTAGAGTTTCACTATTCTCTAGAGATACATGTTTTGGGATTTTTGGGTTTGGGGGTTTAGTGTTTTCTCGGGTTTAGGGTTTAGGGTTTTTGGGATGTGAGTCTAGGGTGTTCTGTTGCATAGGATTAGGGTTTTCTAGTGCTGGGGTTTGGGGTTTTCTAGTGCTGGGGTACATTTTTTTATATTTCTAAGGGTTTAGGGATTTTTTATATTTGGGTTTAGTGTTTTATAGGGCTTGGGTTTTAAGGATTTCTGGGGTTTAGAGATTACTGTTTTTTGGGGATGATGCTATATTTTTTTTCTAGGGATTAGGGTTTACAGTTTTCTAGCGACGAGGGTTTAGTTGTTTTTGGGGTTTTGTGCCCATGGATATTATTTGGATATAAGGGTTCATGATTTTCCAGCGATGAGGTTTTAGGGTTTTATAGTGATGAGGTTTTGGGGTTTTCTGCTACAGGGTTAAGTGTTTCATGGGGATGAGGTTTTATGGATTTACGGGACTGAGGGTTTAGGTATTTTAAGTGATAATTATTTATAGCATTCTTGGGATGATGTTTTAGGGATTTTCTAGTGATGAATGTTTTGGATATTATTGGGATGTGGGTTTGGGGTAATTTGTGGTTGTGGATTTACGATTATCTGTGGCAGAGGGGATAGGGATTTATGGGGATGAGGGTTTATGGTTTTCTTGGGTTGGGGTTTAGTATTTTCTTGGGATGATTGATTAGGTTTTTCTTATGGTGAGAATTTATGTTTTTTTGGGTTATGGTTTTAGGGTTTCCTAGGAATAAAGGTTTATGGTTCTTATGTTCTGAGTGATTTGGGATTTCAAGGTATGAGGGTTTATAGTATTATGGGGATGAGGGTTTTGGTATTTCTATTGATGGGGTATTAGGGTCTTTTGGGGTTGATGGTTTATGGTTATTAGGGTCTGTGGGTTTATGGATTTCTAGTTTAATGTGTTTATGGTTTGCATAGGCTGGCTGTTTAGGGTTTTTCAGGGATATATGATTAGGGTTTTCATGGGTAGATATTTTAGATTTTCATGGGGATGATGGTTTAGGGTTTTCAAGGGCCTAGGGTTTCGTATTGTTTTGGGATGATGGTTTATGGTTTTTTGAGGATTATGGGTTAGGTTTCTTCTAGGGATGGGGGTTTAGGGTCATTTGGTAATGAGGGTTTACGTTTTATTGGGGATAATGTTTTATGTTTTTTTGGAGATTTTGGTTTAGGGTTTCCAATGTTATTGGGATTTGTGTTTTATGGGGTTTAGGGTTTAGGGTCCTCTAGGGATTATGATTTATGATTTTTGGGGGATGAGTGTTTAAGGTTCCTAGGGCTGTGGGTTTTGGGTTTTTTGGGTTGAGCTCTTATTATATTTTGGGGAAGAGGGATTAGAGTTTTCTAGGTTATAGTGTTTAGGGATTTCTAGGGATGGTTATTTACTATTTTTTGGGGATGGTTGTGTGGTTTTTCTATGGATTAGGGTTTAGGGTTTTCTAGGGCTGAGGATTTAGGGTTTTCTAGGGGTGACAGTTTAGGTTTTTTAGGATTATGAATTTTTGGTTTTATAGGGTATTCATATTATTTTTTTATAATGTCGAGGCTATGGGGTTTTCAAAGGATGAGGGTTGTTTATGATTTTCTAGGGATGTGGGTTTTCGGTTTTCTATGGAATGTGGTTTTGTGTTTTTTAGTGATGAGGATTTAGGGATTTTTTGGGATAATGCCTTATGGTTTAATGGGGTTTTTGGTTTAGGGGTTTTGTTGTAAGTGTTTTCGTTTTTATAGGGATGATGGTTTCAGGTTATCATGGGATCATTGTATGGGGTAATCTAGGGATAATATTTTAGTATTTTTATGGTATGAGGGTTTATGGTTTTCTAGGGATGAGGGTTTAGGGATTTATGGGATGAAAATTAAGTTTTTTTATCAAGGATTTGGGTTATCCTTGGCTGAGGTTTTGAGTTTTTGTTTCGATGAGGGTTCGGGTTTTATGTGTACGAGGGTTATGGATTTTCATATGCTATTGGTATGAGGTTTTTGAAGGCTCTTGGTATTTTCTATTATTGAGTGTTTATGGATCTACAGGGATGATGGTTTTTGGTTTTTATGGGCTGTCAGTTTTGGTGTTTCTGTGTTAGAGGTTTATGGTTATCAATGGCTGTGGATATAGGGTTTTCTAGGGATGTGGGATTAGTATTTCTCAGGGCTGAGGGTTGAAGGTTTTATTGTGATAAAGGTTTAATATTTTTTGGGGCTGATGGATTACGTTTTTCGGTTGCTGAGGGTTTCAGATTTTCTAGGGATAAGCTTTTAGGGTTTTCCTCTAATCATGGTTTAGGATTTCCTTGGGTTTAGGGATTTGTGTTTTCTAGTTATATGGGTTTATGTTTTCATAAGTAAGAGTGTTTAGGGAATTTTGGGTGTAAGGGTGTAGCGTGATCAAATGATTAGGGTTTAGGATTTTCATAAGGGTAGGGTTTTTTTCTAGGGAATGTGTTTATGGTTTTCTATAGAAGAGGGTTTAAGGAATTTTGGGGATGAGAGATTTGGATTATCGGTGGATGAGGGTGTTGGGTTTTTGGTAATAATGGTTTAGGTTTTTCTATGGTTGAGGGCTTAATATTTTATATGGGTAATGGTTTAGGGTTTTTTAGGGCATGGATATTAGGATATTATGGGGCTTCCAGTTTAGGGTTTTCCAGGGCTCGGAGTATAGAGTTTTCTGGGTTAGAGGGTGTTGGGTTTTCAACGTATGAGGTTTTAGGTTTTCTTGAGATATGGGTATTGGTTTTTTTAAGGTTTTGGGAAAATTTTATTATGGGTATGAGAGTTTTTGTTTTTGTGGGGATGAGTGTTTTTGGGTTTTGGGAGATGAGGGTTTAGCATTTTTTGTGGATGAGGATATGGGGTATAACTGTACTGGAGGTCTTGAGTTATTTTTAGGTTAATGTTTTAGTGTGTATTATGGATGATGGTTTATGGTATTTAGAAACTGAAGGTTTATGGTATATTAGGGATAAATATTTATGATATATTGGGGTCGAGGGTTTATGTTTTATTGTGTATTAAGGTTGAGGGTTTTTGGGATAATGGTTCAGGGTTTTCTGTGTCTGAGGGTTATGGTTCCCCTAGGGCTGAATGATGGGGTTTTTTCGGCTGAGGGTTGATTGTTTTTTGGATGTGAGAGTTTAGGTTTTTTGGGGGCTATGTGTTGTGGTTTTTTTAGGTATAAGGTTTTAGAGTTTTTTGAGGATGAGGGTTTATGGTTTTTAAGGACTGGTGGTTGTGGGATTTTTGTGGATATGTGATTCGGGTTTTCTAGAGCTGTGGGTTTATAGTTTTTGAGGTTGAGTGTCCAGTGATTTATAGGGAATATTTATTAGGGTTTTCGAGTGCATAGAGTTTATGGTTTTCAAGTGATGAGGGTTTAGGGTTTTATTTTCATGAAGGATTAGGGTTTTCTATGGATGATATTTTATTGTTTTGTGGGGATGTGGGTATAGGGTTTTGTGGGGATGTTGTTTTATGGTTATTTATGCTATGGGATTGGGTTTTTTTTGCTGATATGGCCTTAGGGTATTCTAGGTACGAGGTTTTAGTGTTTCATTGGGTTGAGGGTTTATGGTTTTTAAGGATAGAGTGTTTGGGGTTCTCCGTGTTTGAGAGATTATGGTTTTATGGGGCTATGGGTTTAGTATTTTAATTGGATGATCATTTATTCTTTTCTGAGGCTTTGTGTTTATGGTTTTCTTGGGCTGGGGGTTTATGGTTTTATGGGGATGAGGGTTTAGGTTTTTCTAGGGCTGAGGGTTTAATGTTTTTTGGGGATCAGGGGTTTTTTTTATTGTTTACAGTTTTCTAGGGATGTGGATTTTTGGTTTTCAGGGGTTTAGGGTTTATAGGGGATTAGTGTTTTTTTCCTTTCATGGAATGGTGGTTATGTTTTTATGGGGATGTGTGTTTAGGGTTTTCTAGGGCTGTGGTTTTAGGGTCTAATATATTAGAGGAATAATTTTTTTGGGTAATAGGGTTTATCTTTTTCAAGGCAATATGGTTTATGGTTTTAGGGTGGTTAGGGTTTAGGATTTTTAGGGGATTTTGGATTTTGGATTTTATGGATTGGGTTTTAGGTTATTCTTGTGCTGTGGGTTTAGGGTTTTCATGGCCTATGGGTTTAGGGATTTCTAAGGATTTCAGTTTAGGGTTATTTGTGGGGGGGGACTATTTAAGGATTTTTTTTCTAGGGGTTTAGGTTTTTATAGGGATGAGATTTTAGGGTTTTATAGGGATGAGGGTTTACATTTTTTGGGGATGTGGTTTTTTATTTTTCTAGGGATGAAGGTTTAGGGTTTGCTATGAGAAAGCATTTTAGGTTTTTTGGGGCCGCGTGATTTGGATTTTCAATAGAAAAGGGTATATGTTCCTCTATATTTAAGGGATTTTTTTTCTAGGGAAATAGTTGTATGTTCTTTTTGATGCATTTTGTTTAGGGTTTTTAGTGTTTTTAGATTTATGGTTCTACGGTGCAGAGGTTTTAGGGTTTTCCTGTGATGAGTTTTTAGGACTCTCTAATGATTATGGTTTAATATTTTCTATGGAATGGGGTTTAGGGTTTTCTTGGATACAGAATTAGGGTTTTCTGAGGATGAGGGTTTAGGTTTTCTTTGAGATGAGGGTTTTTTGTTTTCTTGTGTTGGTGGTCTATGTTTTTCTAGGGATGATGGGTAAGGGTTTTATGGATATGAGGGTTTAGGCATTTAGAAGGATAAGGATTTAGGGTATTCATGGGTTCATGGTTTATGGTTTTCTAGGGATGATGGTTTAGGGTTTTCCAAATATGAGGATTTTGTGTTTTTTAGTGCTGAGATTTTACGATTTTCTGAGGATATGAGTTTTTGGTTATATGGGGATTAGTGTATATTTTTTTCTAGGGAGTAGATTTTTGTGTTTTTTTGAGTTGAGAGTTTCAGGATTCCCTAGGATGAGTTTATAGGGTTTCATGGGGATGATGTTATAGTAGTTACTGTGGTTGACGATTTGGGTTTTCCATAGATTGATGGTTTAATGTATCCTTTGTTTGAGGGTTTAGGATTTTGTGGGTCCAAGGTTTTATGGTTTTCTAGGGATGGGGGATAAGGGTTTCCAGTTTCCTAGGGTTAAGGGTTTAGGACGCCTAGGGATAATAGATTTAGGATTTTTAGGGGTTGAGGGTTTAGTATTTTCTTGTGCTCATGATTTATGGTTTCTTGGTGTAGAGGGTATACAGTTTCCTAGGATTGAGAGTTTGGGGTTTTCATTGGATGAGGATTTAGGGTTTCTGGGGATGAGTTTGTAGGGTTTCCTGGGTCAAAGGGTTTTGGATTCCTTATGGATAAGGGTTTAGGGAATTCTAGGGCTTATTGTTTTGGGTTTTCTTGGGTTTGAGGGTTAGGGGTTTCTTGGGGCTGGGGGTTTTGGTGTTTCTATGACTATATGTGTAGGGTTATTTTTTAGATGAGGATTTGAGTTTTGTTATAATGTTTTAGGGTTTTATGGGGAAGATTTTTCGGTTTTTTTGGGATTAATTATTAAGGGTTTCTGGTGTTGTGGATTTAGGGTAGTGGGGTTGAGTGTTTATGATTTTTTTGGGATGATGGTTTTTTCTTCTTTTGGGATGAGTTTTTATTGGTTATTGGTGGTGAGTATTTATGTGTTTTTAGGGAGGACAATTTCCATTTTTAGGGGTTAATATTTTGGTTTTTAGGGGATTTTTGATTATTATTTTTTTGGGGATTATGGTTAATGGTTTTATGGGTGTTAGTTTTTAGGTTATTCTAGGGTTGCAGGATAATGATTTTCTTGGAATGAGTATTCATTTTTTTATGGTAGTAAGGTTGAGGGGATTTTTTATATGAGTTTTTAGGAAATTCTAGTGATTTGTGGTTAGGTTTTTCAGGTTCTGAGGTGTTATGGTTTTCCAAGGCAATGGTTTTAGTTATTTCTAGGTCTTAGGGTTTAGGGTATTATAGGTATTATGGTTTAAGAGTTTTATATTGATGAGGGTATAATGGTGTTTTGATAATGATGATTTAGTGTGTGTTGGGGATGATGTGGTAGGGTTTTCTGAAGACTAGGGTTTATAGTTTTCTAGGGCCGATGAAGTGTTTTATGGATTCTAGGGTTTATAGTTCACTAGGGTTGAGGATTTAAGGTTTTTTTGGGATAAGGGTTAGGATTTTATTGGGTTAGTGTTTAGTTTTTATGGGATAAGGGTTTAGGGTTTCTAGGGAAGATATTTTAGGGTTTTGGGTAATGAGGGTTTTGGGATTTTGGGTTGACGATTTAGTGTTTTTTTTGGTAAGTGGGTTTATGGATTTTTTAGGTTGATGGTTTAGAGTTTTTCGGGGAAGATGTTTTATTGATTATTGGGGATGAGGGTTTAGTGTTTAATAGGGATAAGGGTTTAGGGGCTTGCATGGATGAGGGATTATGGTTTTAGGGAGATGATTTTTTTTTTTTTGTTGAGTCTTTAGGGGTTTGAGGAGCTATGTTTTCTGGGATTTTTGGGGATTAGGGTTTTGGGGTTTTGGGGGATATGGAGTAGAGGTGTTTATTCTAAGGGTTAAGAGGTTTTTTGGAATGACGGTTTACATCTTTATTAAGAGTCTTATTAGGGTTTTATATGGCTGAGATTTTAGGTTTTGGTGGGGGGATAACAGTTTATGGTTTTTTGGGGTTAAGGGTTTTTTTTGGGGGGGATGAGGGTCTGGGAGTTTGTGGATACGTGTTTAGAGGCATATAGTGATGAAATTATAGGGATATCTGGGGATGAGGGTTTATAGTTTTATAAGGCTAGTGGTTTAGGTTTTTCTTCTTCTTAAGGCTTAAGGTCTTCTAGGTAAATGGGTTTAGGGATTTTATGGGTATAGGGTCTAGGGTGTTGTAGATCCATGATTTTATGATTATTGGGATTTAGGGTTTAGGGATTTTTATATCTGATTTTTTTGGGTTCTTTTGGGAAGTGGTTTTATGGTTTCCAGGGGTAGAGGTTTTAGGATATTTTGGAATGAGGGATTAGTGTTTTAGGGATGAGGGTTTAGTGTTATTTATGGAAGTGAAATTAATGTTTGTTCATTTTTTATAGTAGAAGGGTTAGGGTTTTTGGGCTGACGGTTCACGGTTTTTTGGGGACAATGTTTTAGGATTTTTTGGGAATTTGGTTTAGGGTTTTTTCTTGTTGAGTTTTTAAGGTTTTAGGGGATGAGGGTTTGGGGTTTGGGGGTATTGGGTTTAGGGGTTTTTCTGGAGATAAGGGTTTAGGAATTTTATGTAAGAAGGATTATGAGTTTTTCGGTATGGGAGTATAGTTCTATTTTGGTATAAGGGATTATTGTTTTATGGGTATAAGTGTTTATGATTTTTTTTGGTTCTCATGGGTTAGGGTTTTTTGGGGTTATGTTTTTATCACTTTTTCAGGATGAGGGTTTATTTTTTTCTCAGGATGAGGGGTTTTTTTGGGATGAGGGTTTTTGGTTATTTAGGGATGATGGCTTTGTTTTTTTATAGATGATGGTTTAAGGTTTTTGGGGATTAGGGTATAGGTTTTTTATGGGGCTGAGGGTTTAGTGTTTTTCGGGGTTGAGTGATTATGGTTTTTATGAATGAGTTTTAAGGATTTTTTGGGACTGAGGGTTTGGAATTTTTTTCGATAAGGGTCTAGGATTTATGGGGATCAGTGTTTAGGTCTTTTTGCATTTCGGGTTTTGGGGGTTGAGAGTTTAGTGTTTTTTACTGATGAGTGTTTTGGTTTTTTTGGTGTTATGGGTTTTTCATTTTCTAGGGATAAGGGATTATTGTTTTATTTTTATTAGTTCATAGGGATTTTTTGGGTTAAAGGGTTGGGGTTTTAAGGAGTTGATGTTTTAGGGTTTTGGGGTTTTAGGGTTTATGGTTTTCTAGGGTTGAACATTTATAGGTTTTTGGGGATGATGGTTTTTGGTTTTCATTGGTTGAGAGACCGGTTTTTTCATATAATGGTGGATTAGGTGTTTCTAGTGATGTGGGTTTATGGTTTTATCTAGCTGCGGGTTTAGGATATTCTGGGGATAAGGGCTTAGGGTTTTCTGGGTCTAGGTGTTTAGTGTTTTGGTGGTATGGTATTTATGATTTTCCAGGGATGAGGTTTTAGGGTTTTCGGAAGCATAGGGTTTGTGGATTCCAAAGTGTAAGGGTTTTGCATTTACTAGGGTGGATAGTTTAGAGTTTTCTGGGGATGATGGTATTTTGGTTTTTTTGGGGGATAAGGGTTTCAGTTATTGTTTATCCTAAGGATTTAGGGTTTTTTGGTGTGATGGTTTAGCATATTTGACGATAAGGTTTTATTTATTTTTTCGGTATGTGGGTTTAGTGTTTATTGGGGGCTGTGGATTTAGGATTTTCTAGGGAACGAGATTTATAGTATCCTAAAGCTAAATGAATAGGTTTTTCTTGTGTGGAGGGTTTAGTGCTTTTTAGGGATTAGTGATTAGGTTTTTATAGGGATGAGGGATAATTATTTTCTATCACTGGGGGTATACTATTTATTAGGTATAAGGGTTTAATACTTTCAAGGGATTAGTGTTTATGATTTTTTGGGGTGAGGATTAATGGTTTATGGGAATGAGGTTTTGGAGTTTTCTAGAGATGATGATTTTTGTATTTAGGTGGCTGAGGGTTGAGGGTTTTATGAGGTTTGGAGTTTAGAGGTTTCTTGGGTTGAGGTTTTTGGGTGTTTTAATGATGAGGGTTTAGGATTTTTAGGGATAAGGGTTTAGTGTTTTCATGGGTTAAGGGTTTAGGATTATCTAGGGATGATGTTCTTCATTTTTCTAATAATGAGTGTTTATGGTGTTATGAGGCTGGGATTTAGGGGTTTATATCATGGAAGGTCTTCAATTTTATGGGGCTAATTGTTTATGGATATTTGTGGATGGGGATTTAGGGTTTTATGGGGATGATGATTTTGGTTTTTCTATTTATGAGGGATTAATGTTTTATAGGACTTGGGGTTTATTATTTTCTTGGGGATGAGGGTTTAGGGATTTGTGGGGAATATATTTTAGAGTTTTTTTGGGGTGGGGGTTTATGGTTTACTTGGGGTGAGGGTTTATTGTTTTCTAGGGTCGGTAGTTTATGATTTTCTATGGATGGTGCTATATTGTTTCTTGGGGAAGAGGGTTTTGGGTTTTCTATAGATATGGTGTATGGTTTTTATGGGGCTTGGGGATTATGGTTTCTAGTGATGGGGTTTTACTATTTTTGGGGGGTGGGGGTTTAGTGATTTCTAGGTCTTGAGGTTAGTAGTTTTCTAAAGATGGATGATTTGGGTTTTCATGGAATGTGGTTTGGGGTTATCAGGGGATGGTGGTTTAGGTTTTTTTAGGGATGGGGGTTTATGTTTTTTGGGGCTTTGTTTAATGATTTTTGGTGTTGGGGGATTAGTTTATTCTATGGTTGGGGTTTATGGTTTACAGATGATAGTGGTTTAGATTTTTATACGGAAAGTGGTCAAGGGTTTTCTAGGGATCAGTGTATAGGGTTTTCAGGGACTATGTGTTTATGGATTTCTAGGGTTGAGGGTTTAACCTTTTATGGATATTTGGGTTTGGTGTTTTTAGGGGTAGAAGGTTAATAGTTTTTTGGGGATGGACTTTTATGGTTTTCTAGGGTAAGCGTTTATGGTATTCTATGAGTGATGGTTATGTTTTTTCTGGGATTGAGGGTATATTTTTTTCTTGGGTTGATGGATTAGTGTTTTCTGGGGCAAGTTATTAGGATTTTCATAGGATGAGTGTTTTTTGTTTTTTATGATTCGTGTTTTAAGGTTTTTATGGTTTAATCATTTATTTGGATGTTGGTTTTGGTACTTCAAAGTATTAGGGTGTAGTGTTTTTTGGGGATGATGGTTTAGGGATTCTTGGGGATGAGGGTTTCGGGTTTTTTGGGATGAGTATAGTATTTTCTAAGTCTAAGTGTTTAGGGTTTTCTGGGGTTGAGGGTCTATTGTATTCTAGAGCTAAGGGTTTAGGGTTTTCCAGGGTTTAGGGTTTATGGTTTTGTGGAAGAGTATCAAGGGTTTTCAAGGGATGAGGTACCACCATTTTCTTATGGATGATATTTTACGGTTTTAGTGGGATTAGGGTGTAGGATTATCTAGAGTTGAGGTATTAGGGTTTTCATGGGATAAATGTTTTGGGTATCCTGGGATTGAAGGTTCAGGGCTAACTCAGTATGAGGATTTATGTTATTTTAGGGATGAGAGTTTTGTGTTTTCTACAGCTATGTGTTTTGGGAATTCTAGGAATGAGGTTTTAGGGTTTTATCTGGTGGAGGGATTAGTGATTTATGAGGCTGAGGGTTTGTGGTTTTCTATGTCAAAGGGTTTTGTGTTTTCTAGGGCTAAGAATATATTATTTTATACAGATGATGGTTTTGTGTTTTATGGGGTAGTGGGTTTATTGTTTTTATGGATGAGCTTTTGGAGTTTGTGGGGTTAAGGGTATTGGGTTCCCTAGGGCTTCAGGTTTTGGGTTTTGAGGTGCTGGTGTTTAGAATTTTCTACGTGATATGTTTTTTGGGTTTTTGGGGTTTAGGGTCTGCAGTTTTATAGAGACCAGGGTTTAGGGTTTTCTAGGAATGAGGGTTTTGGGTTTTAAGGGGAAGAGATTTTATGGTTTTCTAGGGTTGAGTTATTAGGTTTATCTGGTTTGGAAGGTTTAAGGTCATATGGGGATAATGGTTTAAGGTGATCTGGGGCTGAGAGATTAGAGTTTTTTATGGATGAGGGTATAAGGTTTTCTTTAGATGAGGTTTTAGGTATTTCTATGGATGAGGGCTTAGTGTTTTCTGGGGTGTGGGTTTTGGGTATTCTCAGGATGAGGGTTTAGGGTTTTCTAGGACATAGATTTTAGGGTTTTATGAGAACGATGGTTTGGGTATTCCTAGGGCTAATGGTTTATCTATTCATGGTCTAGTGGGTTAATGGATTTATATGGATGAGGGATCAAGGATTTATAGGGAATATGTTTTAGGGTTTTTTTGGTATAATGTTTATTCTTTTTTGTGAATAGGGTATAGGGTATTTTTGGGATTTGGGTTTAGGGTTTTCCTTGCCTAAGCATTCAGGGTTATTTAGTGTTGTGGGTTTGGGTTTTTTTTTGGAGAAGATGATTTATGTTTTTTTATTCCTGACTGTTTCATATTTCTGGGGAATGGGTTTAGGGATTTTTTGGGCTGATTAATTAGGTTTTTCAAGGGCTATGGGTTTAGGGTTATCATGGGGTGAGGGTTTAGGGTTTTCTAGGGCCGAGTGTTTGTGGTTTTTAGGGAATTAAGGATTAGGTTTTTTGGGTGATGAGGGTGTTTGGATTCTTGGGGGTGATGGTTGAGGATTTATTGGGGATAATATTTTAGGGTTTTATGGGGATGTGTGTTAAAGAATTTTTATGAATGTTTGTTTAGGGTTTTTTGGGGGTGAGGTTTTAGGGTTTTATGTGGCTGAGGGTTTATGGATTTCTAAGGTTGAGGGTTTAGATTTTCCCATGGATAAGGGTTTAGGGTTTCCTAGTTCTATGGATATAGTGTTTCTTGTGGCTAAGGGAAAACATTTTCATGGATGTTGGCATATGGATTTATGGAAATGAAGGTTTATTGTATTATGTGGATAGTGGTTAAGGTTTATATGAGGTTGAGGGTTTAGGATTCTATGGGGAATATCATTTGGGGGTTTCATGGGTTTTGGTTATAGGGATTTATAGGTATATGGGTTTAGAGATTTTTGGGGCCGAGGTTTTATGGTTTTCTAGGGTTTTAGGGTTTAGGGTTTTCTAGGGATGATGGTTTATGATTTTCTAGGGCAGAGGGTTTACGGTTTTCTGGAGGAAAATATTCATGATTTTTTATGGTAGTAGTTTTTGGGTTTTCTAGGGCTATGGGATTAGAGTTTTGGGGTGGCGGGATTAGGGTTTTCTTGGGTTGGATTTATAGGGTTTTCATGGTTGTGGATAATGGTATTCTATTTTTGAGGATTTATGGATTTATAGAGATGAGGGTTTATGGTTTTCTGCATATGATGGGTTTGAGTTTTCTAGGGAAGATGGTGTTGGGGTTTATGGAGATGAGTGTTTTGGGTTTTTGGGGATGTGGTTTTTTGGTTTTTTGGGTTTTGGGTTTTGGGTTTTGTAGGACATAGTGATTATTCTTTTCTATGGATGAGGTTTTAGGTTGTTTTTTGTCTCTTGGGATTAATTTTTTTTGGGGATGAGGTTGGTTTTTTGTTTTTGAGTTGTCTAGTGCTGGGGGCTTAGGATTTCTAGTGGCTGATGGATTAGGGTTTTCTGGTGATGAGGGTATAGGGTTTTCATTGGATGAGGGTGTGGGGTTTCTAGGACTGATTGTTAATTTTATGTTTGGGAAAATGGATTACGATTTCTTAGTGAAAATGGTTTTGAGTTTTTGGGGCTGAGGGATTAAGGTTTTTGAGGGTGGTGTATTTAGGGTTTTGGGGGGATGAGGTTTTAGGGATTTCTAGGGATAATTAATTATGGTTCTTCAGGGATTGGGGTTTAGGGATTTCACATGGTAATGGTTTAGGGTTTTCTGAGGTATATTTTTTAGGTTTTTAGAGGGCTGAGGGTTTTTGGTTTTTTGGGGTTGAATGTTTAAGGTTTTGGGATGTATAATGGTTTCTTCATTTATGGAACTGAGAGTGTATGTTATTTTATGTATGCGGATTTAGTAATTTTTCTGAATTTTGGATTAGGGTTTTTTGGTCAGAGCGTTTAGGGGACTATTGTGATGAGTATATAGGTATTTTTTAGGGTGTTTGGGGGTTTCTGGGGCTGGGGGCTTAGGGATTTCAGAACTCAGGGTTTCGTGTTTTTTTTGGGGTGATGGGGTAGGGAGATTTTGTGTTGACGGATTTTAGTTTTTTATTGTTGAGGGTTTTGTATTTTTTTTAACTAGTATTTCTGGTTTTTAACAGCTTGAGGTTTATGATTTTTTGGGGATGATGGTTTCATTATTTTTTGGGAAGAGGATTTTCTTGTTATGGTGATAAGGTTTTACAGTTTCTTGGGGATTTGGTTTTTAGTTTTTTTATGGTTGAGGGTTTTATGTTTTGAGGTGATTATGGTCTCGGGGTTTTTTGGGATAGAGGGTTAGGTTTTTTTGGTCATATTTTTTGGGGTTTCATGGATATGGGGTTTTAGGGGGATAAGAGTTTGGGAATTATTTGGGCTATAGTATTGGAAATTAATTGGATTATGGTTTGGTTTTTTGGGGGTTTTGGATTTGGTGTTTTTTACTACTAAGGGTTTATGGTTAGGGTGATGACCATTGGGGTTTTTTATGGTTGATTGTTTCTTGTTTTTTGGAGATGGGGTTTGATTTTTTTTTTATGGCTAAGGGATTAGAGTTTTCTAGGGATGAAAGGTTGGGGGTTTATTGGGTTTGAGAGATTAGGTTTTTTTGGATTGACAGTTTGGGGTTTCTCAGAAATTAGATATTCTGGTTTTTTGGGGAAGATAGATTGGTATTTTTGGGATGATGGTTTGCATCTTTCTGGGGTTAAGTGTTCACAGATTTATAGGGATGAGGGTTTAGGGTTTTATGGGGTTGAGGGTTTGGGTTTTTAAGAGGCTGATGGTTTTGGATTTTTTGGGGATGAGGTTTTACGATTTTCGAGGGAAGAGTGACTATGGTTTAATGGGGAAATGGGTTAGGATTTTTAGGGATTTATGTTTATTTTTTATGGGGAATGATTTTGGATTTTCTGGGGATGGATTTTTTTTGATCTTTGGTGCTGAGGGTTTAGCGTTTTTTGGGGATGAGTGTTTAGGTTATTTTGTGGGAAATGTGTATAAGGTTTTTTGGGGTGGACGGTTTATGGTTTCTAAAGGATGATGGTTTAGGGATCATTTGGTATGAGGGTTTAGTATTATTTGTAGTAGAGGGTTTTTGTTTCATTGTGGAAATGAGATTCTTGTTTTTCGGAGCTTAGGTGTTAGGTTTTTTGTTTCCAGATTTTTATGGACTTTAGTCTCTAAGGGTTTATGGTTTTTGGCATGGGGGTTTTGGGATTTTTTGTAATATGGGTTTACTATATTAGGGGATGAGGTTATATGTTTTCTTATGCTATGGATTTTTTGTTTTTTGTGTCAGAGGGTTTAGTGTTTTATTGGGGAAAAAGGTTTAGGGTTTTTTGGGGCTAGAGATTTTGGTTTGTTAAGGGATGACTATTTAGGGTTTTCTGGGTTTAGTGTTTAGGGACATTTGGGGATGAGGGTGATGGGTTTTTTAGGGATGAGGGTTTATGATTTTTTGGTGATGATGGTTTTTGTATTTTTTGGGGTTGGTGGTTTAGGGTTTTTTGGGGTATTTTGTTTTTGGATTTTTTGGGTCATGGGATTATGGTTTTTTGGGTCTCATTGTTTATAGTTTTTTCCAGATAATGGTTTAGGGTATCATAGGGATAATGGATCAGTGTTATTTGGTGAGAGGGTTTAGGGGTTTTTTTGGAATAATTGTTTAGGTGTTTTCATAATAGGGGGATTTGGGTTTATTTGGGATGAGGGTTTAGGGTTTTTGGTGGGATGGGGGATTATTGTTTTTTGGGGTTTAGGGATTAGTATTTTTGTGGGGATGAGGGTTTATAGTTTATTGGTAAGGAGGGTTTGGTGTTTTCTGAGCCTGAGGTTTTAGATCTTTTGGTTCTAAACAGTTTATGATTTTTGGGGGATGAGTGTTTAGGTTTTTTTTTTAGAAAATGGTTTGTGATTTTTTGGGGCCTTGGATTTTTTGTTTAATAGGTTGAGGGTGTTGGGTTTTTTGGGTTGAGGGTTTTTGGATTTTGATTGATTTTTTTAGGATTTATTGTGGATATGGCTTTAGTTTTTTATGGGGATGAACGTTTAGAACATCTTAGTAATGAGGGTATGAGGTTTTTTTGGGTTTAGGGTTTATGGTTATTTTTTGATGTAGGATTATGGTTTTCTGTGCTAAGGGTTTAAGGTTTTCTAGTGATGGGGTTTAAATTTGTTTTCTGGTGGACGGTTTAGGAATGTTTAGGGCTGAGGGATTATGATTTTTGTTGGATTGCGGTTTAGGATGTTTGGGGGTGAGAGTTTAGTGATTTTGGGGGATGCGTGTGTTGGGGTGTTGGGGTTGAGGGTCATGTTTTCTAGGGATATGGTTTTAGGTTATTATGGGATGTGGCTTTAAGGGTATTCTGGTGTATTGTTTTTGGTTTTTTGGTGGTTGAGGGTTTATGGTTTTTTGAGTTTATGGTTTAGTGTTTTTTGGGGATAAGTTTTTCGGTTTTGTGTGGAAGAGTTTTTATGGTTTTTTTGGAGGGTTTTTGGGTCTCTTAGACTGAGCGTTATGGGTTTTTTTGGGGAGAATGATTATGGTTTTTTTGGAGTTGATGGTTTAGAGATTTTTTGGGGCTGAGGGTTTTGGGATTTTTTGGGAAAAGGGTTTATGGTTTCTTATACTGAAGGACTGGGGTGTTTTGTGGATGGGTGTTAGGATTTTTTGGGATTAAGGGTTAAGGGTTTTATGGGTCTAAGGGATACAATTTTTTGGAGTATGTGGGTTTAGGGTTTTTTTGGGCAGAGGGTTTACGGTTTTCTGGGGCATAGGATTTATGTGTTTTTTGGATCAGATTTAGTATTATTTTGGGATGATGGATTAAAATTTTTTTGGGAAGAGGGCTTGGGGTTTTTATGGGTTGATGGTGTGGGATTTTTTTGGAGATAACGGTTTACATTTTTTTAGTTCTGAGGATATAGTGTTTTTTTTGGTATGAGGCTATAGGATTTTAGATATGAGAGATTAGGTTTTTTGAGACTATGAATTTATTGTTTTTAGGTTCTTAGTGTTTAGGATTTTTTGGGGACCTCATTTTAGTGTTCTTTTGGATGAGGGTTTAGTGTTTCATTGGGATGAGGGTATAGTATATTTTTACAGATGAGTGTTTATATTTTTTAAAGGGATAAGGTTTTCTCATTTTTCAATTCTAGGGGTTTAATTTTTTTGGGATAAGGGATTATAGTTTTTTAGGGATGTGTGTTTAATGTTCTTGGGGGATAAGGGATTAGACTTTTTTGGTGCCTAGGGTTTGTTTTATTTTGGAGTGAAGGGTTTTGGGATTTTCGAGATGAGGGTCTTGGTTCTTTTGGAATGTGTGTTTAGGGTTTTCTAAGGATGAGAGTTTAGAGTTTTTATTAGGTTTTCAGGATTTGGGGAATAAGGTTATAAGGTTGTTGTGGAAATGGTTTTTTTTATTTTTGGTGGTAGAGTGTTAGTGTTTTATTTTTGGATGTGGGTTTACGATTTTTTTGGATGAGGGGTTATGGATTTTTGGGTCTGATGGTTTAGGGTTTCTCAATGATGTGGTTTTTGGGAATTTTTTAGATTAATATTTTGGGTTTTATTAGGTTTATAGTTTATGGTATTTATTGTTTGAGGGTTTATGGTATTTATGTTATGAGGGTGTTAGGTTTTTTTGGGATGTGGGTTTAGTTTTTTCAGGCTGGGGGTTTAGGGTTTTTTGGGTCTGAGTGTTTAGAGTTTTTTTTGGCTAAGCGTTTATGGGTTTTGGGTATAGGGGATTAGTGTTTTTTGGGACTGATGGTTTAGGGTTTTCTAGTGATGATGGTATAGTGTTTTTTGGGTCTAGTTGTTTAGTGTTTTTTTATATTAGGATTTATGGGTTTTTTGTAATGAGTGTTTTTGGGTTTTGGGACTAAGGGTTTCATCTTTTTTGGTGGTGAGGGTTTTGAGATTTTTGTGGATGTAGGTTTTTAGTTATTTAAGATTGTAGGTTTTTTTTTTGTGATGAAGGTTTGGGATTTTTGGTGGTTGATGGTTGTAGTTTTTTTGGGACTGAATATTTTTTTTTTCAGATTGGTATTTGGAGAATTTTGGGATGAGTGTTTAGGGTTTTTTGGGGATATGATTTTATGGTTTTCTGGGTATGAGGGTTTATTGATTTTTGGGGATTAGTATTTTCAATATTTTTGGGTTTTGGTTTTAGGGTTTTTTGGGATTAGGGTTTTGGGTTTTGGGGAATGATGTTTATGGTTATTTTAATGAATATGTATTATACATTTTTTGGGATTAGTGATTTGAGATTGTTATTAGTCTTCTATTAGGGATTTTGGGGCTAATTTGTTAGGGTTTTTTGTGGCTAATGGTTTTTAATTTTTTGGGATGGAGGTTTTGGTATTTGTTGGGAGGAGTGGTTAAAGGATTTTTGTATCTATTATATATGTTTTTTATTGAATGAGGGTTCATGATTTTTTTGAGGGATAAGGGTTTAGTGTTTTTGTGACTGTGGGTTTATTATTTTTTGAGGCTGAGAGTTTTGAGTTTTTTTTGGGATGAGGGTCAACTATTTTTTAGGGTTTAGTGTTATAGGTTTTTTTGGGGATGAGGGTTTAGGGTTATTTGGGGATGTGGGTTTCGAATGTTTTGGGTTGAGGGTTTAGAAATTTTTCGGGGATGGGGGTTATGAATTTTTTTTTGGGTGAGGGTTTAAGGTTTTTGGATAGTGAGAGTATTGATTTTTATGAGTTGAGAGTTTAGTGTTTTTTGGAATCAGGGTTGTGTGTTTTTTTGGGATAAGGTTTTAGGGTCTTTTAGAGATGATGTCTTTTTTTTGGAATAAATGTTTAGGGGTTTTTGGGGTAGAGATCTTATGGTTTTTAGGGATAAAGGTTTAGAATTTTTTGTGGCTATGGGTTTAGGGTTTTTCTAAACCGAGGGTTTTGTGTTTTTCTTGTCCAAAAATTTATGCTTGTTTTTGTAATATGGGTTTAGTTTTTAATAGGGATGAGGGTTTAGGGATTTTTTTGATGATGGATTATGGTTTTTTGGGGCAAATGGATTAGGTTTTTTTGTGGAAAGGGGTACAGGGATGTTTGGGGATGACCATTTCGGGTTTTTTGGGGTAGATATTATAAGGTTTTTTAGGGATGTGGGTTTTGGGATTTTTGAACTTGCAGTTTCAGGTTTTTTGGGGCAATGGTATTTGGGTTTATTTGTGTTGGTGTTTCGGTTTTTGGTGGGCTTACAGTTTTTTGGTTTTGAGGGTAAGAGGTTAATGTTTTTTAGGGCTGAGGCTTTCTAGGTTTTTTGTGCTGAGGGTTTCATATATTTTTAGGTGTTGACTATAGGGGTTTTAGGGATGATAGTTTTCGGATAATGATGGTATATGATTCATGGTATTAAGGGGATGAGGTTTTAGGGGTTTTTTGGACTAAGTTTTTAAAGTTTACGGTTTTGGGGGGTTTTGGATATAGGGATTTTAGGGATGAGGCTTTAGGGTTTTTGGGAATATGGTTGTGGGTTTAAATTTTTTTGGGGAAGACGATATAGGAATTATGTGGGATGATGGTTTAGGGGTTTTTAGGTTTTAGGTTTTAGGTTTTTTCGATGTTCATGGTTTATGGTTTTTTGGATCTATGGGTTTATTGTGTTTTGGGGCACAAGATTTATAATTTTTTTGGGATGAGAGTCTGTGATTTATTTGGCATGGTGTGTTATGGTTTTTTGGAGTGGAGGGTTTATGATTTGTTGGGTCTGATTGATTTGGTTTCGGGGGGATAATATGAGGGTTTACGTATTGTTGGTGATGTAGGTTTTGGGTTTTTTCTGTTAGAATTTTTTTTTGGATGAGGATTGAGGATATTTTGTGGCTGTGGGTTTTGGATATTTTTTGGCAGGTGGTTTAAGATTCTTGGGGATGAGGGTTACTGGTTTTTTGGGATGGTGGTTTATGGTTATTCAGGAATGATATTTTATGGTTATTGGGGATAAGTTTTTACTATTTTTTGGGGAAGTGGTTTTTTTTTGGAAAATGTTTTAGTGTTTTTCTGGGTACAAGATTTAAGGTTTTGGGGGATATAGGGTTTGGTATTTTTGGGATAAGGGTTTATGTTTTTGGGGGGATGATGTTTTGGGTTTTTTAGGGATGTGGGTTTGGTTTTCTTCTTGTTGAGTGTTTAGGGATTTTAGGGGATGGGAGTTTATGGTCTTTTTGGTCAAAGTGTTTATGGTTTTTTTGGGATGAGTGTTTAGGGGTTTTTGGGATGATGGTTTAGGGTTTTTTCAGGGTAGAGGGTTTAGGTTTTTTAGAGCTATGCATGTAGGGATTTTTGGAGATTAGGGTTTATGGTTTTTTGTGGCTGGGGGATTAATCAATTTGGGACTGATGTTTTATGGTTTTTTAGGGACTAATATTTAGGGTATTTTTAGGGATGATAGTTTAATGTTTTTTGGTGCTTATGGTCTAGGGTCTTTTGGGTCTGAGGTTTTACTATTTTTTTAGGAATGAGGGTTTAGTTTGGGGGAGGGGGTTATTGGATTAGGGTGTGTTGGCCGAGAGGGTTTTGGGGTTTTGGGGTTTTGGGGTTTATGGTCTACTGTTTTCTAGGGTTGTGGGTTTATTCAATTTTCAGGATGAGGGTATAGGGATTTTATGGATGAGTGTTTAGGTTTTTTGTGATAAGGGTATACATTTTATTAGTTTAGGTTTTATGTATAATTAGGGATGAGGTTTTGGGTTTTTTTTCATAGAGGTTTAGGGTTTTTGAGGATGAGGGATTAATGTTTTTTCGGTGGATGGTATATTCTTTTTTCGTATAAGGGTTAAGTAATTTTTAATACTGGGGGTTTATGATTCATTGGAGCATAGGTATTAGGTTATTTTGGGGATATGTGTTTATTGTTTTTTGGGATGTATTTTTAGTGTATTTTTGAATTTTTTTTAGGATTGTGGGATTAGACTAATTTGGGTTGAGTGATGAGGTTTTTTTGTAACAGATGATTTAGTTTTTTTAAATTATGAGGTTTTAGTGGTTTTCTGGTATGGATATTTACGATTTTTGGGGATGACGGTTTTGGGTTCTTTGGGGAAGATGGTTTAAGGTTTTTTCAGGTAGTGGTTTAATGTTTTTCTGGGGTAGTTTTTTTATTGCATAATGGTTCGTGGTTTTTTAGGGATGAGGGTTTAGGGTTTTGGGGATGAGTTTTTTAAGTTATGGGGATATGGGTTTAGGATTTTTTGGGGATGTGGGAATACTATTTTTAGGCAAATGATTTAGTGATTTTCAGGGCTAAGGGTTTGTGGTTTTTTCAGATAGACGGTTTACAATGTTTTTGTGTGAGGGATTATGTTTTTTTTGGTTTAGGGTTTAGGGTTCATAGGAAAGTATTTAGGGTTTTTTGGGGTAGCATGGTTAGTGTTGTTTAGGGATGATGGTTTAAGGTGATATTAGGTTGTGGGATTAGGGTTTCTTTGGGTGAAGTGTTTAGAGTGTTTGGTGGGATGATTTAGGGTTTCATGGGACTAAGGGTTTAGGTATATTCTATGGAGGATGATTTAGTATTTTTTGTTCAGAGGGATTAGTTTTTTTAGGAATGATGGTTCAGGAGATTTTTTGCCGAGATAATATGTTTTTTTTAGGATTTGGGTTTATGGTTTTTTGGATCTGATATTTTATTGGTTATCAGGGATATGAATTTTGGGTTTTTTTCATGATGAGGGATAAAGGGTTTATATGGGATGAGATTTCAGGGTTTTGGGGATGAGGGTTTTGGGTTATTTTGTCGACGGGTCAAGGTTTACTGGGTCTTTGAGTTATGTTTATTTGGGGTTGGGGTTTAGGGTTTCTTGGAGGTTAGGGTTTATTGTTTTTTTGGCCTTTGGGATTAGGTTTTTTTTTGGATGGGATATTTTGTTTTTATTGTGGAAGTGTGATTTTCATTGTTTCAGTTGGGTGTTTAGCATTTGTGGGGGTGAGGGTTTACATTTTTTTGGGATGAGGGATTATGTTTTTTCAGGAGGAGTATTTTGGATTTTTTTTTGGATGAGGGTTACAGGTTTTTTTGGGCAAGCAGTTTATGTTTTTTAGGTATTATTTTTTAGGGAATTCAGGAGCTTAGGGATTTGGGTTTTTTTGGTGCTGATGGCTTAAGTTATTTTGGAGTGAAGAGTTTTTTTTATGTGGAAGGTTTAGGGATTTTTTGGGAAGAGGGATTGACGTTTTTGGGGATGAGGGTTTATGTTTTTTGTTGGTTTGGGGTTTAATAATTTTTTATATGTGTTTACGGTTATTTGGGCCGTAACATCTTCTGTTTTTAGGGTAGAGGGTATAATTTTTTCAGGGCTAAGGGTTTAAGTTTTTTTATGAATGATAGTTTAGGGTTTCATTGGGTTGAAGACTTAGGGTTTTTTAGGGATATAAGATTAGAGTTTTTTGGGGGGTGAGGGGTAAGTGATTTGGGGGGGATAAGAGTTTAGGGGTGTTGGGGATGAGGGTTATGTTTTCTTGGGATATTTTTTTAGGTATTTTAGGATGAGGGTTATGTTTTCTATAGAAAACGTTTTATGTTATTCCGGTGTTATCAATTTATGTTTTTGTGGGGTTGAGGATTTTGGGTAATTTGAGATAAGGGTTTATGTTTTTTTGGGGATAAGAGTTTCGGTTTTGTGTGTGAGTGTTTTTATGGTTTTTTGTATTGGAGGGTTTTGGGTCTTTTATACTGAGCATTTTGGGTTTTTAGGGGGAATGTTTATGGTTTTTTTGATTTGATGGTTTACGGTGTTTTGGGGCTGAGGGTTTTTGGGTTTTGGGAAAAATGGAATAAGTGTTTTTTTTAGTACTTTGTGTTTATGGTGTTTTGTGGATGGGTGTTATGATTTTTTGGGGTTGAGGATTATGGGTTTTTTTGGATAAGGATTATATTTTTTTGGAGTTTGTGGGTTTAGGGGGGAGGGGGTTGAGGTTTATTTAGGGATGAGATTTGAGGGTTTTTTGGGGCAGCAGATTTACAATTTTTTGGGGCTGAAGTATGACAGGTATTTTGGGGATGAGGGTTGATGATTTTTCGAGGCTGGGGGTTTTTGGGGGATGGGGGTTTAAGATTTTTTGTGATAAGGGTTTAGATAATTTGGGTACTGTGGGCTTAGGTATTTCTTGAGATTATGGGTTAGGTTTTTTTGGGATAAGGGTATTTTATTTTTCTGGGATAAGTGTTTAAGGATTTTTCGGGCTCAGGGTTATTGTTTTATTTGGATGAGGAAAGATGGTTTTTAGGGATTTGATGTTTAGTGTTTTTATGGATAAGGGATATTGGTTTTGTGGCTGAGGGTAAATGGTTTTTTGTAGAATATGGATTAGGTGTTTTTATATTGGATTTTATGGTTTTTTGGGGTCTATGTTTTGGGGGTTTTTTTGCGGCTGAAGGTTTGGGGTTTTTTGGGATTTTTGGACTAGTTTTTTATATATGAGGGTATATAGATTTTTGGAGCTAAGGGTTTAGTCTTTTATTCTTTCTAGGGATTAAGGGTATTTTGCAGATGAGGGTTGAGTGTTTCTTTGGGGCAAATGGTTTGCAGTTTTTGGTGAATAGTGTTGAGAGTTCTTTTTTGGGGGAAGTATTTTTTGGGGATAAGGGTTGAGGATATTTTTGTGCAAAGGTTTTATTGTTTTTGGGGGATAAGTATTTTGGGATATTTTTTGAGGCACATGGTTTACTTATCCAGAAATTAGTGTTTAGGTTTGTTTGGGGATGCTGCCATATATTTTCTATTTGTGACTAAGGGTTTTGGGGGTTTTTACGGATGAGGGTTGAATGTTTTTTTGGGATAAGGGATTAAAGTATGTTGGTGCTAAGGGGATAGGGTTTTTTTGGGAATGGGGGATTATGAATTTTTTGGGGATGATAGTTTAGTGTTTTTTTGAATAAATCCTTTAATCTTTTTTAGGGTTGAGTGTTTAGGGTTTTCGGGGTATAAGGGTTGATTTTCCTTTGGGGATGATGGTTTTGGGTATTTTTTGGATGTGGGAAGAGAGTTTTTTGAGGCTTAGAGTTTAATTTTTTTTAGGGAAGAGGGTTGAGGGTTTTCTGGGGCTATGTATTGAAGGTTTTGTGGGGGGGGGGGTGTAAAGTGTTTTCTTTAATGTTTAGGGAGGAGGGTTTTTTGGGTTTCAGGGTTCATTATTTTCTGGGGATGATGGTTGGGGGTTTTATGGGACTAAGCATTTAGGTTTATTTCGTGTAGTGGATTTACTATTTTTTCATGTTGAGGGATTAGGGTTATTTTGGAACTGGGGGGTTTGGTTTTTTTAGGGGATATTGTATATGGTTTTTGGGTGATGAGGATTGATGGTATTTTTGGGCATGTGGGTCTACTAGTTTTGTGGATAAGGAATTAGGGATTTTTTTGGATTAAGGGTATAGGGATTTTGGGGGATGGGGTCAAGGGAATATTTTGGCTATGTGGTCAGGGTTTTTTAGGGCTAAGAATTTATGATTTTATTGGGATGAGGGTTTAGAATTTTTTACAGACGAGAGATTAGAGAATTTGGTGGATTAGTTTTTAGGGTTTCTGAGGCTGAGGTTTTATGTTTTTTAGGGATGAGGGTTTAGTTTTTGGTGTTTATGTGGGTTAAGAATTTTTTTGGGATTAGGGATTAGGAATTTCTAAGGTTGATGAATTAGGGCCTATGTTGGTGAGGTTTTATGGTTATTGGGGGCTGAGGGTTTTTGGATTTTTTTAGTTTAGGGTTAATAGTTTTTTTTTGGGTGAAGGGTTTTTTGGTTTTTTAGGGCCTAGGGAAGTCTTTTTTTGTGATAAGGGTTATAGTTCATTTAGGGATGAGGTTTTATTGTTTTTTATGGTTGGGGGTTCAATTTTTTTATATTGAAGATTTAGGTTTTTCTATTCAATGGGTTTAGGGGTTTTCAGGCTGAGGGTATAGGGTTTTTTGGGGATGAGAGTTTACGGTTTTTTGGGGATGAGAGTTTAGGGTTTTTTGGGGTTGATTGTTTATGGGTTTTAGGGGAAAATTATTTTGGGTTTATTTAGGGGATGATGGTTTAGTATTTTTTGGGCCTGAGGGTTTATTGGTTTTTTTGGGAGTAAGGTTAAAGGTTTTTAGGTAGTGGGGGTTTATTTATTTTTATGGATGAGGGGTTAACATTTTTGGGGTTTGAGGGTTTAGGGTTTTTTTGGGCAGAGGGTTTATGATTTTATTGTGATTAGGGTTTATGTTTTATTGGGGATGAGGGTTTAGGGTTATTTTAGGATTTCTGTTTTGGGTTTTTTATGGTAAGGGTTAAGTGTTTTTCGGTTATGAGGTTTTAGGGTTTTTTGTCATTAGAGTTTTGGTTTTTTTGGGGGGCTGAGTAATTAGGGGTTATTGGTGTGCGCATTAGTGCTTTTTGGGGCCTAGGGTTGAGGGTTTTTTTGGATGATGGATTTTTTTGACTGTTTATAATTTTTATGATCAATGGTTTAAGGTTTTTGTGGTTGTGGGTTAATGTTTTTTTGTATATGTGGTTTTAGGTTTATTGGGGGATGAGGATAGGGATTTTTGGGGATGAGGGTTTAAAATTGATGGGGGAGAATGGGGTTTAGATTTTTTTTATGGAAAATAGTTTAGGGATTTTGGATGAAGAATGGTTAGGGTTTTTTGGGGTAGAGGTTTAGTTTTTTTAAAATATGGTATTAGTTTTTTAGGGGAGTGAGTGATTAGGGTTTTTTGGATGAGTGTTTAGAGATTATTTTAGTTGAGGTTTATGGTTTTTATGGGTTTAGTGTTTATGGTTTTCTCAGGATAATGGTTATGTGTTTTTTGGTTGATGATTTTTTATGGGATTTTTGGGAAAGATAGTTGAAGGGTTTGGGGATGAGGTTATATGTTTTTTAGTATAATCATTTAGTGTGTTTTTTTGTGCCCTTGTTTTTCAATTTTTTGGATGAGGGTTTGGGGTTCTATGGGGATGAGGGTTAAGGGATTTTGGTTGTTGGGGGGTGTGGTTTTTTTGGGGGATGAGGGTTTAGTGTATTTTTGGTCATAGGGTTTGAGTTTTTTATTGATGTATTGAGGTTTTTAGTGCCTACTAGATTAGGGGTTTTTGGGGATTAGGATAAATATTTCTTGGGATTGAGTTTTTTGGGTTATTATGGATTTCAGTTTACTGTTTTTTGGGGTAATGAGGTCATTTGGGGTTAATTATATTGAGATTTTTTGAGCTATGTGATTTTGGTTTTTGTGATTGATGGATTATTTTTCATAGGGTTGAGGGTTTTAGTTTATTAGTTACTAAGGGTTGAAAGGTTTTTGGGTATGAGGGTTCAATATTTTTGGTGGATGATGGTTTTCAGTTTTTTTGGTCTGTGGGTTTTTGGATGTTTTTGGGTTTATTTTTTAGAGTTTTTTATGTATTAGAGTTTAATGTTTTTTGGGCTGAGTGATTCTTATTTTTTTGGATGAGGGTTTCTAGTTTTTTATGCATGAGGGTTTAAGTATTTCTATGGATGAAGGTTTAGGGATTTTTATGGGATTAGGGTTTAAGGTTTTTATTGGGATAAGGGTTTAGTGATTCTTATAGTTGATGTTTATGGTTTTTGAGGATGTAGTTTTAGGGACTTTTGTTGAAGATAATTTATGGATTTTTGGCATATAGGGTTTAGTTATTTTTCGGGTTGAGTGTTTATAATTTTTCTAGGATAATGGTTTAGGGTTTTGGGTGCTATGTTTTTACGTTTTTTGGTGAGGAGGAGTTAGGGTTTATTTAGGTAGAGGTTTTATGGTTTTGTGAGGAGGTGGAAGGTAGGTATTATGGATTAGGGTTTTTGGGGATCATGGGATTTTCATCTATTGGTGGTGAGGGTTGGGGATTTTCATAGGATGAGTGTTATGTGTTTTTTTTGTACCAATGGATTAGGATTTTATAGGGGATGAGGGATTGTGATTTTTTATGGGACAAGGGTTTTGGATTTTTTTAGGGCTGAGGTTGTAGGTTTTTTGGTTGTCAGGTGTTTAGGGTTTTCAATGACTGAGGGTTTTGGGAAATTTTTGGGGTGAGGTTTGTTTTTAAGAGGGTTTATGGTTTTATAGAGCAGATGGTGTCCCATTTTTTAGGGTTTTGTTGGGATTAGGTTTTTGAGAATTTTTAGGATTGAGGGTATTGGGTATTGGAGGGATACGGGCATAAGTGTTGAGGTTTTTTTGATTTTCATGGGATTTCAGTGTAATGTTTTTGGGGGATGTGGGTTTAGTGGTTTCTTGGGGTATGGGTTTTTTTTATGGGGATAAGGGTTTATGGTTTTATGGCCTTGAGGGCATAGGATTTTCTAGGGATAAGGGCCTCTCATTTTGAAGGTATGATTGATTGGGGTTTTTTGGGGTAGGGGTATAAAAGTTTATAGGGGGGAGGGTTTAGGATTTTCTCGATATATGGGTTGGGGGTTTTCTTGGGATCAAGATTTATGGTTTTATGGGGCCGTGTATTTATGGTTTTTTAAGGTTGTGGGATTAGGTTTTTCTGTGGATGTGGGTTTTTGGATTTCTGAAGATAAGGGTTTTGGATTTTTTAGGGAATGCGGTATTATGACTTTTATAGATGATGGTTTAGTTTCATCAAGGGTAGATGATATTGTGTTTATTGGAATGTGGGTTTAGTGTTTTATAGGGCTGAATGTTTACAGTTTTAAAGGGATGAGGGTTTTGGATTTAGGATTTTCTGGTGATGATGGTTTAATATTTTCAGGGGATGAGTGTTTAGGGGTTTATTAGGATGATATATTATAGTTTTATAGGTTTTAGGGCTTAGGGGATTTCAGGGATGAGGGTTTATGTTATTTCGGGATTTGGGTTTTCATGAGATGAGGGTTTTGGTTTTTCATGTGATGACGGTTTATGGATTTCGAGGGTATTTGGTTTTATAGGGATGAGGGTTTTATAGGTAAGAGATTTCAATATTTTGCGGGATCAAGATTTCTGGTTTTCAGTGGATAATGGATTAGGGTTTTATGGGGTGAGGGTTTTATAGTGATGAGGTTTTTTGGTTTTCTAGTGAATAAGGATTAGGTTTTTATCAGTCTGATGATTTAGTGTTCTTTGGGTAAGAGGGTTTAGAGTTTTCAGTGGATGAGGGTTAAGGGTTTTTGATATGTGAGGTTTTAGGATTTTTTTGGGATGAGGGTTTAGGGTTTTTTAGGGAATATGGTTTGGGGATTTTTGGAATGATGGATTAGGATTTCTTGAGATAGGGGATCATGGTTTTAGGGGATAAGGTATTAGGGTATTCTAGGGATTAGGTTTTTGGTTTTCCTAGGGTTAAGGATTTTGGGATTTCTATGGAAGAAGGATTAGGGTTTACTATGGAAGAGGGTTTAGGGTTTTTTTGGAGGAGAGTCTTGGGTTTTCTATGGATGATAGATTAGTATTTTCTGAGGTAGTGGGTTTTGGGTTTTTTGGGGTTGAGTGTTTAGAGTTTTTTGGGGATGAGTGTTTATGATTTTTTGGGGATTATATTTTATGTCATTCAATGTATAAAAGTTTTCTTTTTCAATATATGGTATTTTAGGTTTTTCAGGGGAATAAGTTTTATATTTTTATGGGGTTAGTGGTAAGATTTTTCGTGTCTATGGGTTTAGCGTTTTCTAGGGCAAAGGGTTTCAGGGTTTTTTGGGGATGAACCTTTATGGTTTTATGGGGTTTAGGATTTATGTTTTTTTTGAGGATGATGTTTTATTTATTTTTTGGCCATAGGGTTTAGGGTTTCTTGGGGTTGATGGTTTAGATTTTAATTAGGTTTTGGGTTTAGGGTTTTCCCTGGATGAGGGTTCAGCGTTTTCAATGGATAATGGTCAGGGTTTTCAAGTGTTTTGGGATTAGGTATTTCATAGGTTGAGGGTTTAGGTTTTTCTAGGAATGTTGTTTTACAGTTCTTTGGGGCTGAGGGTTTAGGTTTTTGTGGGTCGAATGTATAGGTTTTTCAAAGGATAAGTTTTTGAGGTTTTCTGGGCTTCGAGATTAGGATTTTATAGTTTTTAGGGTTTATGGTTTTTTTGGGCTAAGGGTATAGGGATTTTGGGGCTGATGGTTTATCATTCTATGGGGCTAAGGGTATACGTTTTTCATGGGATGACGGATTATAATTTTATGGAGACAAGTGATTACTGTTTTCATTTGTTTAGTGTTTTGGGTTTTCTTGGGAATGGTGAATAGAGTTTATAGTGATGAGGGTTTAGAGTTTTCTGGGGCTGAAGCATTTGGAGGTTTCAATATTACTGTTGCTGGTGGTTTATGGTTTTAGTGGGTTGTGGGTTTAGTGTTTTCCCATGGTTAGTGTTTATGAATTTCAAGGTCTACGGGTTTAGGGTTTTCTGGGTGGAGTATTTATAGTTTCCTAGGGATAAGGATATGGGTTTTATAGGGTAGATAGTTTATGGATTTATGGTCCATAGGGTTTAGGGATTTCTAGAGATTAAGGTTGGGTTGAGGTTATTGTGGTTTATGGGGATGTGGGTCCTGGGTTTTTTGAGAATGACGGTCTATGGTTTTCTTAGTATTAGAGCCAAGGGTTTTATGAGGCTGAGGGCTTAGGGTTTTCTATTCCCCCTCAAATCATTTTTTTATTATTATTAAAAAGCCACTTTAATGAAAAGTGGGAACCATAGACGGACCCTCCAAAATAAAGATAGTCGTACAGATTTCAAAATTCTGAATATCTCAAAAAGACCAAAATCATTGCACCTCGAACCGTCTCCAGACACCCTGTTTTAAATTTCAAAACAACATGCCAACATCAATTCCTCGATCCACGAACCTACATTGAAAGTAGTCATGACCACTTCATCAACCACTTTGTTTCCACCATCATCACATCCTTTCTTTCACCAACTCATCCCCACTGATCTCTCCAAACTTCACCGTCATCACCAACGCCTGACTTCAAGCCACACATCACTGAACCCAAAGACCTTTTCCAAGCAACACTCGTCACCAAAAAAGCAGTCGATCCAATAGAAACATAACCAATCTGTCATCATTGTTGAGGAAGCCATCTCCCTCGTCGTCGTCGCACAGAACCTCATCGTCCTCTCCATTGTCGTAGATGTCGCACCACCAAGATCGATGCTGCAAACAACACAGCCATCATACCATCTTGAATCCATCAAAACTGTCATCCTGGACTCATCACTAGTTCAAACCCCAACATTGATACCTCACCGACATCCACCACCAATAGCAATGGACCGAAAATGAAACGACCACCATCAAGGAAAATCCAAAGAAGTGAGGAATAGAAACAGAAATGAAACCTGAGAAATTGGGGTTAAAACCCTGAATGAAACCGGGGATGAAACCAAAAGGGGAAGACCCGTGACCGCCATACCGATTGCCCAAAACCTTAGAATATCCATCACTCCATATCCGTCCTGGAGAGTAGAAATGGAATCCGAGTTTAGAACTCGGTTGTGGCGGCTGGGGAAGATCCAAACGGAACAAAAAAGAATCGACACCAGAAGCGTCTTTAAGCCCTACGTCCGCCGAACCACAAAAACCAAAGCCTCTTGGTTACCACTATGCCAGATCCAACTAGGAGAGTCATAGAGAAAACTGGGGCTAGAGCAGTGTTAGGGCATCCGAGGGAACCGACAACTCGAATTCCAGAAGGGAGAAAACAAAGGGAAGAGCAGCTTAGGGTTTTCTATTAATCCAATTATTATGTTTTCTAGAGATAAAATTTTTCAATTTTCCCGGGCTTGGAGATTAGTTTTTTGTGTGTTTGAGGGTTTAATATTTTCTAGGGATGAGGGATATGGGTGTTCTAGTTCCGAGGATTTTTGTTTTTTTAGTGTAGTGATTGTCTGGGTTTTTTGGGCTGGTGATTATGTGTTTTATATGGTTTAAGATTTAGGGTTTTCAGAGGGAGAGAGAGTAATGATTCCTATGGACGTGGGTTTATGGTTCTATAGTGATAGGGTATATGGATTTCTAGGGCTGAGCGTTCATGGTTTTTTGGGGATGAGGGTAACATTTATTTGGTCTTTGGGTTTTGGGTTTTTTGGGGCTAAGGTTTTAATTTTATTTAGGGATAAGGTTATAGGATTTTTGGGCATTGAATGCATAGGTTTTTTTGGTGCTGATTATTTGGGGTTTCCTTGGGCTGGGGTGTATAGTTCATTTGGGGATGAGGGTTTGGGGCTTTTTATGGCTGAGGTTTTGTGGTTCATTAATGCCAGGGGATTGGGGTTTTTGGGGGATATAGGATTGGGGTGTTTTGGGGCCCGATGTTTCTTGGTTTTTTGGGGCTTATGGATTGGGGTTTTATGGTTGATGTATTGTGGTTTTTCGGTGCCCATGGCATGATATTTTTTGGGGAAGTGTGTTTGAGGGTTTTTTGGGATAAGGGATTTTGGTTTTTTTGGGGGGTGAGGGATTGGGTTTTTTGGGATTGAGGGTTTGATGTTTTTTGGTTCCGAGGGTTTGATGTTTTTTTGGGTGAAGGTTTTGGGGTTTTTAGGGGATTAAAATTATTGGTGTTTTGTCGATGATTGTTTTGGATTTTGGGGCATAAGGGTTTCTATTTTTGGGGGGTTCAGGGTTTAGGGGTTTTTTGAAACTAAGGGTTAGGGGTTGTTTTGGGTGGATTGATTGGAATTTTTTGGGGATGACTATTTTTGGTACATAGGGATTTTGGTTTTTGTGATTCAAGGTCACAAGGGTTTTTAGTTTTTTTGGCCTTAATGGTTTTGGGGTGTATGGGGCTTACTATTTGGGGTTTTTTGGGGATGATGGTTTGGCGTCTTTAGGTGTTGACTGTCTGGGTTATTTAGGGATGAATTTTTAGTGTCTTTATGGTCATTGATTAATGTTTTCTGTTTTTTAGAGTTTACAGTTATTTGGGTCACAGGGTTTTGGGATTTTATGGTGATGAGGGGTTAGGGTGTTTTTGTGATGAGGGTTTAGTGTTTCTAGGGGATAAGGGTTTTGGACATTGGGAAATATGGGTTTTGGATTATTTAGTGACGAGTGTATGGGATTTTTTGGGGGTTGTGGAATTGGGGTTTCTTAGGGCTGAGTGTTTTGAGTTTTTGGGGATGATGAATAGTGTTTTGGTGATGGGGGTTGCGGTTTAATTGGGACTGAGGATTTTTGGATTTTTTGTGATGATGGATTGGTGTTTTTTCAGATGAGGGATTGGTGATTTTTTTATAGGGATTAGTGATTTTTTATGCCAAGGGCTTGGGGTTATTTGGGCCAGATGGCTCTAATTATTTTGGGGATGAGGGTATACTACTTTTGAGGAGGAGGGTATAGGGTTTGTTGGGGATGATTTTTTTTTCATTTTTTGGGGTTGATGTCTTAGAGATTATTTTGGGATTGCGGGTTTTATGTTTTTAGGATTATTTATTAGGGTTTTTTATGGTTGGGGTTCATTTTTTTTGGGGATGAGGGTTTGGAGTTTTTTGGGCCAGATGGTTTAGGGTTTTTTTTGGGATGAGGGTTATGATTTTTTTGGGTGAAGGTATATGGTTTTGTGTGATTAATTTTAGGTTATTTTGGTTATGATCATTTTGGGTTTTTTGGGGTTGAGGTATTAGCGTTATTGGGGCTACTTGGGCTATGTATTTTTAATTTTTGCGGGTTTTGGGATTTCGTTTTTTGGGTGTTAGGAATTGGTGTTTTTTGGGGATGAGAGATTTGTTTTTTTTTGGAATATGGTTTGGGGTTCTTTGTGGATGAAGGTGTCTTGTTTTTTTGGGCTGAGTTTTTGTGGTTTTTTACAGATGATATTTTCGGGTTTTGGGATTTAGGAATTTGATTTTTTTGGGGATGAGGGTTTTTGATTTATTGGGGTCGATTGGATTTGGATTTTGGGTTTTTAAGAGATGAGTGTCTTTGTTTTTCTAGAGGGTTTGTGGTTTTATGGGGCTTAGGGTTTGTAGGAATTGGGCTATGGGATTATGGTTTTGGGGGGAAAAGTTCTTGGGTTTTTTACATATGAAGATATCATGTTCTATTTGTCTAAGTTTTTAGGGTTTTTAGAGGTTCAGGGTTTTGGGTTTTTTTGGGCTAAGGGTTTATATTTTTTGGTGCAGAGGGTTTAGGTATTTTTTTTGGTTTAGTGTTCAGTATTTTTTATGGAGGATACAATATGGTTTTTTCGGATAGAGGGTATATACTTTTTTGGGGATGAGTGTTTAGGGTTTTTTTGGTATGAGTGTTTATGTATTTTATCTAGATGATGGTTTATTGTTTCTTGGGGATAAGGGTTTAGGGTTTTTAGGGGAAAAGGGTTTACGGTATTTTCGGATTGGGGTTTATGATTTTTTTGGGGACGAGGTCGGTTTTTGTGGTCTAGGGATCAATGTTGTTTGGGGATGAGGTTTTAGGATTTCTTAGGGATAATGGGTTTTGTTTTTTTAGTGGGATAGGGTTTAGGGTTCTATGGGAGAACAATTAATGGTTTTTTGAGGATGAGGGTATAGTATATTTTTGGATAATAGTGTAGGGTTTTTTAGGTAATAGAATTTATGGTGTTTATTATATGAGGGTTAATGGTATTTTGGGGATGAAAGATTACTCTTTCTTTAGTCTGAGGGTGTGGGATTTTTAGGATTGGGGTTTTTAGGAGTTCTGCGGTTGAAGATTTATGGTTTTCTGGGTCCTATGATTTATGGTTTTTTGTGGCTAGGATATAAATTTTTTTAGAGATGATGGTTTGGGGTTTCTTGAGGTTGAGGATTCAGGTTTTTGATGAGAAAACGGTTTTGGATTTTTTGGGGCTAAGGGTCTATGGATTTTTGGGGCTGGGTTTTGGGTTCTTTGGGGAAGAAGGTTTTGGTTTTTTAGGGATGAGTGTTTTAAGATTTTTTTAGGGACAAGGGTTTGTTAGGGATGAGGGGTTATAGGGTTTTCGGGTGAGGGTTTTGGATTTAGGGGGATGAGGCTATAGGGTTTTTTGGGGCTGAGGTTTTAGGAATTTCTAGGGTGAGGGTTTGGGGTCATTTTAGACTGATAGATTTGGGTTTTGTGGGATGATGATTTTTGGTTTTGGGGGATAAATGTTTGAGTTATTTCAGGGCTAATGGTTTGGGGTTTTTAGGGGGTTGAGGGATTAGGGTTGTTTGAGTCTAATGGTATAGGGTTTTTTTGTTATGAGGGATTAGCGTTTTTTGGGGATAGGGAAAAGGGTAATTTGGGTCTGCGGTTTATGGTTATTTTGGTGATGAGGGGTTATGGTTTTTTTGGGGCTAGAGATTTAGGGTTCATTTGGTTAGAGCGTATAGGTTTTGTGGAGGCTGATTGTCTAGGGGATTTAGGGATGATGATTTATAGTTATATGGGGCTTAGATTTATAGGTTTTTTGGGGATGGGGGATTATTGTTTTTTGTGTTGAGGTTTTGGGGTTATTATATATTAATGGTTTAGGGTTATTTGGGGGTGAGTGTTTGGTATTTTTTGTGGTTGAATGTATAGGGTTTTTGGGGTTGAGGGATTTTCTTTTCTGTTGCTAAGGGTTTAGGTTTTCATAGCGATGTGGGATTAGTTTGGCTCAGGGCAGAGGGATTATGTTTTTTTGGGGTGGAGGTATTATGGTTCTAGGGGGATTTGGGATTATGGATTTTTTACGGATTTAGTTTTCTAGGTGTTGACAGATTACGATTTTGGGGGGAAGAGGTTTTAGGGTTTTCTGCGGATGAGGGTTCTAGTTTTTTTTAGGATAAGGGCCTAGGGTTTTTTTGGAAATGAGGGCTTAGGGTTTTCTGGGGACGAGGTTTGAGGGTTTATTAGGAATAGCGGTATATGGTTTATTAGGAAAAACGTTTTATGTTTTTAGGGAAGAGGGGTTAGGGTTTTTTGGGGCTGAGGGTAATGGTTTTTTTGGATGAGGATTTTCGGATTTTGGTGGATGAGGGTTTAGGGGTTTTGTGTGTTGATATTTTAGGTATTTTGGGGCTAATGGTTTCTTGTTTATTAGGTAGATGGTCGATAATATTTTAGGGATAAGTATTTATGGTTTTTTGGGTCCTAGTATTTAGTGATTTATTGGTATAGGTTATAGTGTTTTTGAGAATAAGGGTAATTTAGGGTGGAGGGTTTTCTGCTTTTTGGGGGTGTAGGTTTTGGGAATTTAGGGATGAAGGATTAGGAATTTGGGGGCCAAGGTTATGGGTTTTTTGGGGATGTAGTTTTTTAATTTTTTCGGGATAAGGGATTGATTTTTTTTAAGGATGTGTGTTTCGGTTTTCTGGGACTAAGAGATTATGTTTTTTCCTTTTAGTGTTTTGGGTATATGGTGTAGATGGTTTATGGTTTTTTGGTGTGGAGTTTTTACAGTTTTTTGGACTTGGGGTTTTGGGTTTGTTGGGTCTATGGTTTTAGAGACATTTGGGGATGCGGATTTTGGGTTTGTTTTCATCAACTGTTTAGGGTTTTTTATGTATAGGTTCGTATTTATTTTTTTGTAGAGGGTTTAGTGTTTTATGTGGTAGGTGGTTTGATATTTTTTAGGGGATGTGGGTTTAGGAATTTTGAGGGTTAAGTTTCTCTGTTTATTGTGTGTAAGGGTTTAAGGGTTTTTAGGATGAGGTTTTAGGGCTTTGGGGGCTAAGGTTTTAGGGGTTCTTAGGGATGAAGTTTTATATATTTTTTTGGTATGAGGTTTTATAGTTCATGGGGCCGAGGGATTATGGTTTTTTGGGGTTGGGGTTTTTGGGGTTTTTTTGCATTATGGTTTGGGGATTTTTGAGGCTCAGGAATTACTATTTTTTGGGGTGAGGGTTTATGTTTTTATGTGTTAGAGGGTTATCATTTTTTTGGTGATGGTGATATTATGGTTTGTTAGGGTTTCCAATTTAGGGGTATTAGAGCAGAGGGTGTTTGGTTTTTTGGGACTAAGGGTATCAGATTTTTTGGGGATGAGGGTTTTTGATTTTTTTGGGTGGAGTGTTTATGGTTTTTTTGGTTGAGTGCTTGCGATTTTTTGGGACAAGGGTTTTGGGTTATTTAGGACTGAGGGTTTTTTGATATTTTATAATGGGGGTGTGGTGTTTTCTAGGTTGGATGGGTTTTAGTTTTGGGGGGATGACGGTTTAAGGTTTTTTATGTCCAATGTTTTTTTGTTTTCTAGATCTAAGGGTTTTGGATTTTTTGGATTATGTGTTTGGGTTTATTGAGTATTAGGGTTTAGGGTTTTCAGCAAACATTATTTTGGGTTTTTTTTGGGTTTTAGGGTTTTTTATTTTATAGGGAAGTGGTTTTTAGGTGTTTAGGGACGAGTGATTGGGTTTTTCATTGATGAGATGTTTGGGGTTTTCAGGGTGTGGGACCAATTTTTTTTTGTGATGAGTGTTTAGGGTTATTTGGGATGATGGTCCAATGATTCTAGGTGAAGGGGGTTTAGGTTTTTGGGTGGATGAGCATATAGTGTTTTGGGGGAAGAGGGATTATGGTTTTTAGGGATAATGTTTTTGTTTATTTGGACCGATGGTTTTTGGATTTTTGGTGTTGAGGTATTAAGGTTTTTTGGGGATATGGCTTTCCAAATTTTTGGGCTGAGAGTATAGGGTTTACTAAGGTAGAGGTTCGATGGGTTTTGGGGAACATTTTTAATTATTTTTTGGGGATTTCAATATTTTTTTGGGTTCATAGTTTAGGGTTTTCTGGTGAAGGGGGTTTATAGTTTATTAAGGCTAAGGTTTTGGGGTTTTTTAAGTTGACTATTTGGTGGTTTTTATGATGTGGTATATGGTATTATGGTGATGATTGTAGAGGGTCTTTTTCAGATGAAGGTTTAGGTTTGTTATGGAATATATTTTAGGGGTTTTTTTGGATGAGGATTTATGGTATTTTGTGGTTGAGGGTTTCTTGTTTTTTGGATCTGTGGGTTTGGAATTTTTTGGATGAGGGTTTTTTTTTTCATTTAGACCATGTTCTATGTATTCTTGGTGTTGAAGGTTTCAGCATTTTATAGGTTGATAGTTTCATGTTTATTAAGGATAAGGGTTATTGGATTTTTGGGGATGAGGGTTTTGGGTATTTTGGGGGTGAGGGTTTATGGGTTTTTGTTTATAAGGGTCTAGGGTTTTGGGGTTGTGGGTGTAGGGATTTTTAGGGTTTAGGGTTTAGGTATTTTTTGCGCTGGTGGTTTTTGGATTTTTGGAACTGAGGGTATATGTATTTTTGGATTTGCGGGTTCATTTTTTTGAGTCAAGGGTTTAGTATTTATTATGGATGAGGTTTTATGTTTTTATGGGAATGAGGTTTTGGGGGTTTTTGGGACTGTGGATTATCAATTTTTTTATTATGTGGGATTAGGATTTGATGGTGACGAGGGTTTGGGATTATATTTTTTGTTGCGAGTTTTTGGTGTTTTGTGGCTGACAGTTTAGTGTTTTTTTGTGATGAGGATTTATTGAAGTTTATGGATAAGGGTTTGGGATTTTTGGGGATTATAATTTAGGGAATTTAATTGGATGTTGTTTTAGGGTTTTTGAGGTTAATGGATATGGTTTTGGGGTCCAGGGATCTAGTTTTTTTGGGGATGTGGTTTTGTGGTTTTTAGTGGATATAGTTTTCTTGTTTTTTAGTATAAAGTTTTAGGGTTTTTTGGGGCCATTGATTGTTTGTTTTTGGGGATATGGGATTTTTGTTTTTTAGGCATGAGGTTTTAGTGTTTTTTGGGGATGAGGGTTATGGGTTTATTGGGGTTAGGGTTTAGTGTTTCTTTTGGCTATGGTTTTTATGGTTTTTTAGGGTTGAGAGTTTTTGGATTTTATTGCTGAGTGTTTAGTGTTATTTGGAGATAGGAGATTATGATTTTTGGGGAAGAGGGATTGGAGTTTAATGGGTCTGATGGATTGGAGGTGGTTTTCAGGTTGATGTTTTATGTGTTTTTTAGGGCGTCTGGTTTCAGGTTATTTAATGCTGTGGTTTCAATGATTTTTTATTCTAAGGGTATTGGGTAAATTGGGGATGTGGTTTTAGGTTGTTTTAAGGATTATAGTTTATGGTTTTTAGGGTTGTTGATATATGTTATTTTGGGTTTGGGGGTTTAGGGTTTTTTTGGGCTGATGTTTTAGGGTATTTAGGGTTGAGGGTTTTTCGCTTTTTAGGTTTGAGGATTTAGGGTTTCTATGGGCCAAGGGTTAAGGGTTTTTTGTGGATGTGGGTTTTGGGTATTTTGGGATGATGTTTTATGGTTTTTTATGGCATGTGGTTGGGTTTTTTAGGGGTCAGGATTTTGGGGTTTCTGGGGTTCATGGATTAGTGTTTTTTGGGGATCTAGGTTTAGGGTTTTTTAGGGAAGTGGGTTTATGGTTTTTTAAGGATGAAGATTTTGGGTTTTTTGGGGCAGAGGGTTTTGTGCTTTTTTGGCAGAGGGTTTACGGTTTTCTAGTGGGGAGGGTTGAATTTTTTTTGGGAATGAGTGTTTGGGGTTTGGGGGGGGGGATGATGGTTTAGGGATTTTTGTGGATGATGGTTTATTATTAGTTGGGCTTAATAGTTTATGGTTTTTTTGGGAATGAGAGTTTAGGAACTTTTGGGTTGAGTTTTTCTAAGGTTTTCATGGGATGACGTCATAGGGATTTTTTTGAATGGAGAGTAAATGTTTTTTATGAGGATTTATGGTTTTTTTGGATGAGGTTTTAGTATTTTTTGGGGTTGAGGGATTAGATTTAATAGGGACTAGGGTTTATTGCTTGTGATTTCTGATTGCTTATATTTTTTTGGTCATATGGTTTAGGTTTTATTGGGGATGAGGTTTTCGGTGTTTTGGGGAAGAGGGATTTGGGGGTTTTAATGCCCATTGCATGGTTTTTATCCAAACGGGGTATAATGTGTTTGGGGATAATGGTTTAGATTTTTTGGGGGATTATTGTTTAGTATTATTTTAGTATGGGGGTTTTGGGTTC
Source organism: Viscum album (assembly GCA_963277665.1). Classification (NCBI taxonomy): domain Eukaryota; kingdom Viridiplantae; phylum Streptophyta; class Magnoliopsida; order Santalales; family Viscaceae; genus Viscum; species Viscum album. Next base: position 1,533,036,909 of record OY728160.1, on the reverse strand, counting down.
ATTGGGGAAGAGTGTTTAGGTTTGGGGGGTTGAGGTGTTATGGTTTTTTATGGTGAGGGTTTAGGGTACTTTAAGGATGAGGGTTTCATGTTTTTTTGGGAGAAGATTTTATATTTTTTAATAGGGTTTAGTGAATTTTTGTCGTAGAGGGTTTAGGGGTTTTTAAGATGAGTGTTTAGGGTTTTTAGTGATGTGGTTATAGGGTTTTTAAGGATGGGGGTTTAGTTCTTTTGGGGCCGATGGTTTGTTGTTTTTTAAAGTCGATGGGTTCTGGTATTTTAGGGCTATGTGTTTGGGTTTATTCTAAGATGATGGATTGTTGTTTTTTAGTTTAAGGGATTCATCTTATTTAGGGATGAGGGTTTGTTTTTTTTTTGTATGAGTCTTCATGGTTTTTTTGGATGATGGTATAGGGTTATTAAGGGATGATGGTTTACAATTTTCTCGGTCTGAGGGTTTAGGGGTTTTGGAGATAAGGTTTTAGGGTATTTTGGGGATATTCTTTTAGGGATTTCTAGGGGATCAAGGTTTATAGTTTTTTATAACAGAGTATTTTGTTTTTTTTTTGTATTTAGGTTGTATCATTTTTTGAGCCTAGGGTTTAGGGTTTTTGGGATATGTGAGTTTAATGTTTTTTTAGGGATTTTTGTTTTGTATTGTTTTGGGATGAGGGTTTAGGTTTTTTGTGAGGATGATGTTTTATGATTTTAGGGAAAATGGTTTAATGATTTTGGGGCATAGTGTATTTTGTTTTTTTGGGATAAGGGTATAGGGTTTTTCAGGGATGAAGATTTATCATTTTTCGGACTGTGGGATTAGGATTTTTTGCTATGGATTTATGAGTTTCTGGGGATGAATGATTTGTGATTTTTTGGGTTGGGGTTTATGTTTTTTAAGGATGAGAATTTAGTTTTTTTAATGTGGTTTTATTGTTATTTGTGGGATAATCGTTTAGGGTGTTTAGTGGATGAGGGTTTAGGAATTTTTAGGCCATTGGGATTAGGGTTTTTTGGGGAAAATGGTTTAAATTTTTTGGGGGGGATGATGGTTTAGGTTTTTTGGGGGTAAATAGGTTAGGGTTTTTTTAGATAACATTTTAGTGTTTCTTTGTGTTGAGGGTTTAGGATTCTTTGGGGCTGAGGGTTTGGGGAAAATTTGGGCTCATGGTTTAGGTTTTTTTAGGGATATGGGTTTAACTTCATTAGGTATATGGGATTAGGGATTTTAGGGGCTGAGTATTTTAGGAATATTGGGGAGGAGTGATTTGGGTTTTTGAGGGATATATATTTGAGGTTTTGTGGGCTTGAGGTTTTAGTATATTTTGGGTGTAAGGTTTTCCAGTATTTGGGGATATGGAATTTATAATTTTGTAGGTTGATGGTATTGGGTTTTGGGGGGATGAGGGTTGTGGAATTTTTCTACTGTGGTTTAGAGGTTTTGACCTTTAAGGGTTTGGGTGTTTTGGGTTTGAGGGATTATATTTTTGGGGGGATGATGGTAAAAGGGTCATTGGTGAGGGTGTGTAAGTTTTTTGGATTGAGGGTTTATGATTTTTTAGGTATGAAGACTTAGGTATTTTGGGTATGAGGTTTTAGGGTTTTTTGGTGATGAGGTTTTATAGATTTTTATGGATGATGGTTTTGGTTTTGTTTTGGGGATGATAGTTGACAATTCTCTGTGGCTGAGGGTATAGGTTTTTTATGGTGTGAAGGTTTACGGTTTTTTGGAACGATGGTTCAGAAACATTTGGGTCATAGGATTCAGGTTATTTAAGAAATTATGTATTAGGGTTTTGGGGGTAGTGGGGTTGGTGTTTGTTGATGATGACGGTCTATGATTTTTTGTTGTTTAGTGTTTATTATATTTATTGGGTATGGGATTGGGGTTTTTTAGGGCTTAGGATTTGGATTTTCCTAGGTGAGGTTTTAAGTTTTATACTTGTTGAGAGTTTGCTGAGATTTGGGTCAGTGGGACTTTGGAGAAAAGGGTTTAACGTTAATTTGGGATGAGGGTTACGTGTATTTCAGGATTAATGCTTGCTGTTTTTTGGAACTGAGTATTTTGTTATTATTGGGATGAGTTTTTTTGTGTTTTTTGCAGCTTAGAGTTTTGGGGTTTTTGGTCATAGGGTGTTTGTTTATTTGGGGATGGGGGTTTATAGTTCATTAGGGTAATTTATTGGTGTTTTTTGGGGAGGAATGTTTAGGGTTTTTCTTAGGAGGAGAGTTTAGAGTTTTTTGGCCTATAGGTTTATGAATTTTGAGTATGCGGGTTTAGTTTTTTTTGTCTGAAAAATGATGGCCTTTTGGGGATAAGGGTTCAAGGATAATTTTATATCCTAGGGTTTTTGGTATTTTGGGATTATGTGTTTATGGATTTATTATATGAGGGTTTAGTGTTTTTTGGACCTGATGGTTTTGGATGTTTTAGGAAGGATTTTTCATTGTTTTTGGGGATGGTAGTATAGGCTTCTTTGGGGCTATGTATTTATGGGGTTTTTTAAGCTGGGGGGTTAGGATTTTTTAGGGATGATGTTGTATGGTTTTTTGGTGTTATGGGTTTAGGGTTTTTTGGGATAAGTTGTTATGGTTTTTTAGTGATGAGATTTAGTGATTTATAGGGAAGATTGTTAAGTCTTCTTTATAGATGAGGGGTTATTGTTCTTTTTTATTGATAGATTAGTGTTTTTTAGGGTTGAGGATTATTTCGTTTTTAGGGTTCATGGTTTAGGATTTATTGGGGCTGAGGTTTTATGGTATTTTGGGATGAATGTTTAGGGTATTTTGGGGCCAAGGATTTATTATGTTATGGGTACGAGGGTTTTTTTGGTTTCTTTAGGATGGGAGTTTAGTTTTTTTCGGGGGGGGATGTGTTTTGGGTTTTTTGTGGGCTTCAGTTGTTTGGAATATTGGGGATGATGTTTAGGGTTTTATGGGGATGTAGGTTTAGTTTGTTTGTGGGACTAAGGGTTTAGGGGTTTATTTTTGAAAGGGATTATTTATTTTGGATATGAGGGGTAATGTTTTGGAGGAAAAGGAGTTTAGGGTTTTTTGGAGATTTGGGATTTGGGTTTTGGTGGCTAAGGATCATGTTTTTTGGGGGTTGTGTGTTTGTGGTTTTGGGTGGCTGAGGATTTTGGGTTTTTTAGTGCCAGTGGTATTGTTTTTATTGGAGGATGATGGTTTAGGATTTTTTTGGGATGATTATTTAGGTTGTTTTGTGGCATTGAGATGATGGTTTCATGGGGCCGAGGGTTTAGGGTTTTGGGGTAGATGTTTTAGTGTTATTTCGCAACAAGGGTTCTATGTTTTTTGGGATCGAGTGTATAATATTTTTTGGGGATATGGGTTTAGGGTATTTAAGGATAATCGTACAGGGATTTTGGGGCTAACGGATCAGGTTTTTGGGTACAATATTTTAGAGTTTTTCACTACCATGTGTATTAGGATTTTTATGAATAAGGGATTAGGGTTTTTCTAGGGGTTGAGGGTTTAGTTTTTTTAGGGATGATTATTTATTTTTTTTGGGGATGAAAATTATAAATTTTCTGTGTTCATGGGTTTTGGGACTATTGGGGCTTAGGGTTCAGGGGTTTTTAGTGCTGGCGGTTAAGGGTTTTTAGGGATAAGGATTTAGGTTTTTGTCTGGTTTAGGGTTAAGGTATCTTTTCACCTGAGGGTTGAGGGATTCTGGGGGGGGGGGCTTCCAATTTGGGGATTTTGTTGGTATTTTTGATATTTTAGGATTTAGGGTTTAGTTTATTTTTGGGATTGATATTTTTTTTGGGTCTAAGTTTTTATGGTTTTTATGGTGGATGGTTTATATGGTTTCATGGATGACTGTTCATGGTGTTTTGGGGATGAGGGTTTAGGTTTTTCTGGGGATGAGGTGTTATGGTCTTTTATGTTTGAGGGTTTATAGTATTATTGGGAAAGATGGTTTAGGGATTTGGGGGGCTGATGTTTTATAGGTTTTAAGAGATATGGGTTACATTTTTTCGAACAAGGGTTTAGGGTTTATTGTTGCTACATTTTTTGTGATTTTTTGGTCAAGGGTTTAGTATTTTATATGGATAATGGTTTAATTTGTTGGGGATATGGGTTTAGAGTAGTTTGATTAGTGTTTAGGTTATTTTGGGGTGGAGGATTTATTGTTTTGGGGGGGGGAGATAAGTGTATCTTGGGATTTAGGGATTTTTAGGATGATGGGTATAATGTTTATTGGAACCAAGAGTTTATAATTTTTGGGCATGAGGGATTATTTTTTTGGGGGTAAGGGTTTATCATTTTTTGGCCTAGTGGTTTAGGGTTTTTTAGGGAAAATGATTTTGGTTTTTTGGGGATGAGGATTTAGTGTATCATTAGGGATGAGTGTTTAGGGATTCTCAGGGAAATGGGTTTCGGTGTTTTTGGTTATATGGGTTTATGGATTTTTTGTAAATTGGGTTTAAGATTTTTTGTGACTAACGATATATGGTTGTTGGGGAATAGTTGTTGGATATTTTATTGGGTATGAGGATTTAGGGTTTTTTTGGAACTGAGGGCTTAGGGTTTTTCTGGGCTGACAGTTTTGGGTCATTTTTGAATAATGGTTTAGTATTATTTGGAGCTAAGAGTCTCTGGGTTTTTTGTGGTGAGGGTTTAGTGTTTTTTGGGTGATGATATTTAATGGATTTTTATGGAATAGGGTATAGGGGTTTTTTGGGCTAGTGATTAGAGCTTTTGGTGGTTGAGGGTATAAGGATTTTTAGGGATGATGGTTTATGGTTATGTCACATAAAAGGTTTAGGTTTTTCTGTGGAAGATGGTTTATTGTTTTTTATGATATGTGTTTATGGTTTTTGATGATAAGGGTTTAGGGTTTTTTAGGGATTATTGGTTAGGGGTTTTATTTCTGAGGGTTTAGGTTTTTCGGGGAAGAGGATTTAGATTTAGCATTTTTAAGGATTTTAATTTTGGGGGGTTGATTACTAAGGGTTTGAGGTTGATGGTATTAGGAATAAGGTTTTGGGATTTTTTGGATAGAGGTGTTAGGTTTATTTGGAGTGGGTGTTTATTGTTTTTTGAAGATAAGGGTTTAGGTTTTTTTCTGGTTGGTGGTTTCAGGATTTTTTGGGGATGACAGATTATTGATTTTTTGGGTAGATTGTTTAGGGTTTCATGGGGATGAGGGTGTTTGGGTTTTTTGTGGATAAGGTCATAGAGATTTTTGGGGTTGAGGACTTAGGAATTTTTGGGATGAGAGATTAGGGGGTTTGGGTGGTGGGTGCATAGGGTTTTCGGGGATATAGTTTTAGGTTTTTTGGGATGGGGGTTTTGTGTTTCATCGGGATCATAGTTTAGGGTTTTTTGGGGATGAGTATTTGGGGTTTATTGGATTTGAGGTATTGGGTTTATAATGTATTAATGTTTAGAGTTATTTTGGAATGAGTTTTTGGATTTATTTTACTAGTGTACTTAATTTTTTTTGCGGCTAGGTTCTTATTGGTTTTTAGGAATGAGGGATTATGGGATTTTTCTTCCTATGTATTTAGTGTTTTCTAGAGCCATGGGTTTATATTACTTGTTATTTAGGGTAGATTTTTCTATGGGCATGGGTCTGGGGATTTTTTGTTTGAGGGTTTACGATGTTTAGATTCAATGGTTAAGAGTAATTTAGGAGTTGAGGGTTTGGGGTTTCATAGGGTGAGGGTTCGGAGTTTCTTTTGATGACAGTATTATGTTCTTTTGGGATGAGGTTTTATTTTTTTTTGGGATGAGGGATTATTGTTTTTTTTGCAGATGTTTTAGGCATTTTTGGGGCTAATTGTTTTGGTTTTCGTTGTCCGAGAGTTTTAGTTTTTCAGGGGACATGGGTTTAGATTTTTTTTAGGGATTATAATTTCATAGGGAAGAATTTTTAGGGTTTTATGTAGTTGAGGGTTTTGTGTTTCTTCATTCTTGGGGATTCATGTTTTTTTTGGGGGTGAGGGATTATGGTTTTTTGGGGTTGAGTGTGTCGGATTTTTTGGGATGAGGGTTTAGGGTTTTGGGCGGATAAAGGTTTAGGTTTTATTAGGGACGAGGTTTTAGAGTTTTTTGGGGATAAGTATTTATAGTATTTTGTGTTTGAAGGTTAAGGGGTTTTTTGGGGGAAGATGGTATAGTATTTTTTAGGGCAACTGATTTCAGGTTGTTCGGTGCTGAGGGTTCCATGTTTTTTTGTGGTGATGTTTTATTGTTTTTTTTTGTGATTATGGCTTTAGGTATTTTCAGGAAAGTGAGTTTATTGTTTTTGGGGTTATAGGTTTTGGGTTTTTTGGCTATGTGTTTATAGTTTTTTGGATCTAATAGTTTAAGGTTTTTTAGGGTCGAGGGTTTGGAAAATTTTTGTGAGAGTTTTTGGGGTTTTGGGGGTTGAGGGTTTAGTGGATTTGGGGATTAGTTTTTACAGTTTTTTGGGGCTGAGGGATCATTTTTTTGGTAAATAGTTTGGGTGTTTTTGGGTGAGGGTTTGGGGCTTTGGAGGATAATTTTTTATTGTTTCTTGTGATTAGTATTTCAGGTTTGGTGATTTTCAGGGATGGGGGGTTTGGGTTTTTTTTTGGGTGAGGTTTTTGAGTAATTTTGTGAAGAGGGTTCAATTTTTTGGGGTGGAGGTTTTTCAAACTTTTGGGGTAAAGGTTTTATTGTTTTTTGAGCATGAGGTCTTGACGATTTTTGGGAGTAAGTGTTAAGGGTTTTTAGGTCTGAGGGTTTAGGGTATTTTAGGGATAATGTTTTGTTCTTTTCTATGGCAGAGGGTTTCAATTTTTTGGTGTGGTTTAAGGGGTTTTGGGGATTAGGGTATGAGGGTTTCTAGTTTTTGGGAATGAAGGTATCATTTTTTGTGGTTTAGGGTTTAGGGTTTTTTGGGGAAGGGTGTTTGGGGTATTTTTGGATGATGGATTTGGATTCTTATGGGGATAGGGTTTTAGGAATTTGGTGATGATGGTTTTTGGTTTTTTATAGATAAGGGTTTTGGGTTTTTCGTGTGTGAGGGTTTTGGGTCTTTTGGGGAAGAGAATTTTGTTCTTTTTTTTGTTATGATGGATTAGGGTTTTTCAAAACTGATATTTTAAGGTTTTATCGACATGGGGATTTGTGTTTTATTAGGTAGGAGAGTTTTTTGTTTTTTGGGCTGAGGGTTTAATTTTTTTTGGGGCATAGAGAATAGGGATTTTTGGGGCGAACGGTTTAGGAGTTTTTTTATGTAAATTAAGGGTTGTGGGGATGAGGGTTTGGGTTTTTGGGGGTTTACTGATTAGGGGGTCTGGTGGATGCGGTTTTTGAGTTTTGGGGGATAAGGTTTTAATGGAATTTGGGGGCTAAGGGTTTTGGTTTTTTTGGGGCTGAGGGTCTTGGGGTTTTGGTGGTCTTAGGTTTAGTGTTTTTTTACAGATGATTATTTAGGTATTCATTAGTTTGGGGGTATAGGTTTTTGAGGAAATTTGGTTTTAGGTTCTTTTGGAGAGGAGGGAATATATTTTTATTTTGATTGAATATTTTATAGATTTTTGGGATTGAGGGTTTAGGGTTTATTTGGGGTTACGATTTTAGGGTATTTGGGCTTGAAGGATTGTCATTTATTGGGGTCAATAGTTGAGGATTTTTTGCGGTTGGGGATTTAGGGGTTTGGGGGGTTTATGGATTGGGGTTTTTTGTGGTTTTGGGTTTAGATCTTCTATCGTTGAGGGTTTTGGGGGTTTTGGGGATTAGTCTTTTGGGTTTCTGGTGGTCGTGGGTCGAGGTTTTCATGAAGGACGATGTTTTGTCGATTTTTTATGAATAAATTTTTTGGGGTTTTAGGGATAAGGGATTATCTATTTTTGGAGCTATCAGTTTAGGTTTTTTTTATTATGGTTTGGTGTTTGGGGTGGTCCAGGGTTTTTCACGGCTAAGGGTTAAAGGACCTTAGCCATATATGGTTTATGTATTTTATGGATATGGGTTTAGGTGTATATGGGGAGAGGGTTTAGGGTTTTTTGGGATTGGGGTTTTGGGTTTTTTGGGGATGAGAATTTGGGGTTTTGGGGGTCGAGGGTTTTGGGGTTTTGGGAGATGGGGGAAAAGGTTTTTTTGGGACTCAGGGTTTAGAGTTTTAAAGGATGAGTGTTTAGTGTTTTTGGGGTGAGGGTATTAGTGTTTTTAGTGTTTTGGGATTTCAGGGCTAATAGTTTAGAGTTTTTTTGGTGTTGATCATTTTTGGATTTTTAGGGATGAGTGAATAGGGTTTTCTTGGCAGACGGTTTAGTGGTTCTTAGGAATAGGGGATTGTGGTTATTAGGCAGAGAGTTTTAAGGGGTTTTGGGGCATATTGTTTAGTGTTTTTTGGGGTGCTGGTATGTAGATTTTTTGGGGATGTGGGTTTTGGGGTTTTACAGATGAGGCATTTGATATTTTTTGGGGCTATAGGTTTAGGGTTATTTGGGGATTAGTGTTTTGTTTTTTTTGGGGATGGGGGTTTAGGGATAATTGGGTATCAGTGTTTAGGTTATTTTGGGGAAAAGAGTTTAGGTATTTTTTGTACATAGGGTTTACATTTTTGTTTTTTTTGAGGGTTTAGGAAATTTTTCGGGGATGATTGTTTTGGGTTTTATGGGGATTGGGTTTTAGGGTTTATTGGGGTTTATGGTTTAGTTTTTATTAGGCTGATGGTCTAGGGACTATTGGGGTTTTGGGTGTTTCTCTATTGATGGTTTATGGTTATCTATGGTTGAGAGATTGAGGTTTCTTAGGGATAAGGGTTTATAGTTTTTCGGGATGAAATTTTATGGTTTTTTGGTGATAAGGGAATACCGGTTTTTTGGGATAAGTGTTATTGGTTTTTGTGGGATGCCGGATTTGAATTGTTTTGGGTGTTTCGGAATTAGGGTTTCCTATGACTCATTTTTACGGTATTTTGGGTTTTAGGTTTTAGGTTTATTTTGGTGATTAGGGTTTAGGGTTTTTTAGGGATGTGAATATATAGTTTCTTGGGGATGAGGTATAATGGTTTATTGGGGATTAGGGCTTAATGGTTTTGGTGCTGAGAGAAGATGTTTTTTGGGGATTTAGTTAAAGGGTTTTGGTGGGTTATGGGTTTAATGGTTTTTGGGATAAGGGTTTAGTATTTTTTGGGGCACTGGGTTTAGGGTTTTTTTGGGGAAAATGGTTTAGTGTTTTTGAGGGTTATGAATTTAGGTTTTCTTGGGGTGTGATTTTAGGTTTTTTTAAGGATGAGGGTTTATGTTTATTTTGGGTCAAGGGGTAATGTTTTTTATGAGGTTTTAGGTCCTTTTGGGAAAGGGTTTTGGTTTTTGGAGATGGTGGTTTGCAGTTTTTTGAGGATTATGGTTTAGATTTTCCTGGGGTTGAGAGATTAGGGCCTTTTAGTTTTGGATTTTTAGTGTATTTGGGGTCTAGGTAATTAGGTTATTTTTTGGATTACTATTTAATGATTTTTGGGATGATATTTTAGGTTTATTTGGGGATGATCTTTTAGTGTTTTTTAGGGATGAGGGTTTATGGTTTTTTGGCTACAGGGTATAAGTTTTTTTGTGTGTGAGGTTTTTCTATCTTGTGGGGAAGAGGGTTTATGGTTTTTTCGGACTTAGGTTTTTGTTATTTTTGGGGGTGAGCGTTTAGGTTTTTGGTGTCGAGTATTTAGGGTTTTTTAGGTTTATAGGGTTGACATTTTTTTGGGGCCAATGGATTTGGGAAATTGGGGATTAGGTTATAGGGTGTTTTTGGTGTCTGAGGATTAGAATTTTTTTGGTAGTGTTATTTCTTTTATGGATAAGGTTTTATTGTCATTTTTTGGAATGAGGATTCATTCTTCGTTGGGAATTAGGATTTTGGGTTTTTTCGGGATGATCATTTAGGTTTTTTTGGGGGATGAGGGTTTAGGGTTTTTTTTGGATGATTTTTCACCTTTTCTAGGGTTGAGGGTAGAATATATTTTTGGCTGAGGGTTTATGATTTTTGGGCTGAGGGTTTCGTGTTTTTTGGATAAGAGGGTTTAGGTTCTTTGGGGATGTGGTTTTAGGTTTATTCAGGGATGTTGGTTTACTATTTTTTGGATGTAGGATTTAGGATTATTTGGTGTTGAGGTATTAGGTTTTATTTATTTTCTGGGAGGATCATTTACAGTTTTTTAGGGATAAGTGTTGATGATTTTATAGGGATTATTTTTAGGTGATATTTTGGGTGAAGGTTGAGGGGTTTTTTGTATGATTTTTTTGGGATTTTTTCTGATGTTTTGTGGTTTTTGGGTGCTTAGGGTTTAGGGTATTTGGGTTCTGAGGGAATAGTTGTTTTGTTGAAGAGGGTTTTGGGGTTTTGGGGCCTAGGGTTTTTGGTTCTTATTGATGAGCGTATATGGTTTTTAGGGGATTGAGTTTATGGTTTTTTGGGCTAATGTTTTAGTGTTTTTTGAGTATGATTTTTTTGTGTTTTTTGGGGAAAAGGGATTATGATTTATTGGGGATGAGAGTTTAGTTTTTTTGGGTCTGAGTTATTTAGGAGTTCGAGGGTTGAGATTTATGGGTTTTTTGGGTGGCGGGTTTAGTGTTTTAATTCATAGAGGGGATTTAGGGTTTTTTGAGGATGAGTATTTAATGTTTAAATTGCTGAGGGTTTACGTATTTTTAGGGCTTAGTTATTTGGGTTTTCTGAGCCGAGGGATTGGATTTTTTATTGGATGAGGGTTTGGGATTTTTTGGGTTTTAGGATATGAGGTTTCTTAGGGCAGAGGGTTTAGTGTATTGTGGGTCTGATGGTTTCTGTTTTATTTATCTAATAGTTTTTGAGTGTTTTTTTGTTATGAGGGTTTATGATTTACTATTTTATTGGGTTGAGGGTGTTAATTTGGGAGGTGGGAAGTTTTAGGGGTTTCTGGGATCAAGGGTTTAGGTTTCCTGGGGCCTTGGGTTTGGTGTCTTTTGGATTAAAAATTTATGGTTTTTGGGGATTACGAAATGGGTGTTATTAGGACCGAGGGTTTAGGATTTTTTGGGGGATGAGGGTTAAAAGTTTTTTGTGTCTAAGGGTTTATGATTTTGAGTTAGATGGATTATAATATTTTTGGAATTTTTATTTATGGTTTTTAGGGATGATGGTTTAGGGTTTTTTGGGCTCGGGGTTTAGGGATTTTTTAGAGATGAGGGTTTATGTTTTTTGTTGTTGTGGGTTTATATATTTTTGGAGTTGAGGGTTTATCCTTTTTTTGGGCTAAGTGTTTAGGGTTTTGAAGTTGAAGGTCAATTGTTTTATGGGTTATGAGATTATAATTTTTTGGTTTGAGGTGTTTGATTTTGGAGGGATAATGTTTTTGGGGTTTTTAGGTATAAGTAATTCGGGTTTTATGGGGATGATTTTTAGAGGTTTTTGGGGTAGAGGGATCTTGGATTCTGGGGTTGAGTTATTGCATTTTTTTGGGGAAAATGGGTTTCTGGTTTGATGGGGAGGAGGGTTGTGATTTTTTTAGGGTTATGGTATAGGATTGTTTTGTGGATAATGGTTTAGTGTTTTCAGGATTAGGATTTTGGGTATTTTGGGGCCATCTGTTAGGGGTTATTAGGCTGTGGTAGTGGGGGGTTTTCTATTCAATGTTTTTGTGTAATATGGTCTTAATGGTTTTGGGATTACTTGGGGTATGGATTCAGGGTTTTTCAGGTATGTTAGTTTACAAATTTTTTAAGGCTGTTGGTTTAGGGTCGGTTAGTGTTTAGGGATTCATGTTTTTTAGGATGGGAGTTATTGGTTTTTTTGGACTAAGGGTTTAGGGATTTTTGTGGTTGTGTGTTCTGGGTTTTTGGGGGTTCACTGTTTTGTGATTTTGGGGCTGAGGGTTTAGGTATTTTTAGGACTGAGGGTTTTTTGTTATTTCTGGGATAATGTTGTTGGGTTTTTTTTTGGGTTGAGGGTTTAGGTTATTTTGGGGTTGGCTGTTTACATTTTTTGGGGGTTTAGGTTTTAGGATTTTTGGTGGATTTGAGTTTAATTCTTTTTTGGGGATGATGATTTATGGTATTTTGGGGATTTGGGTTTATGGTTTTATTGGGATGAGTATTTAGGTTTTATAGGGGATGATGGTTTTAGATGTTTTATGGATGAGTATTTGGTGTTTTTTGGGGATGACAGTTTCATGTTTTTTGGAGTTGATGGTTTAGTGTTTTATGGGATTGAGTGTAATAAGATTTTTGTTGATGAGGTTTTGGTTTATTTTGGGTCTGATGGACTAGTGTTTTTTCGGATAATGTTTTTGGGTTTTTTGGGACAAGGGTTTGTGGTTTTTTTGGGGAAGGGGTTTTATGGTTTTTTACAGATAACGTTTTAGGTGTTCTTTGGGGTTGAGGGTTTTTTGTTTTTTTTGTAGAGAGATTAGTATTTTTTTGTATGAGGTTTTTGGACTCTTAGGGTCTGAGAGTCTGTGGTTTTTGGGGCTTTAAGGATTGTCATATTTTTGTTTGGGTTTTGGGTATTTTGTGGATGATAGAATGGGATTTTTTAGGGATGAGGGTTTAAGGTTTATTTAGAATATTGGTTTAGTGTTTATGTGGGATTAGGGTTTTTAGTTTTTTTGGGATGAGGGAGTACTTTTTTTTAGGATGATGGTTTAGGTTTTTTTAGGTTGATGAATAAAGGTTTTTAGAGGACTAGTATTTAGTGTTTTTTAGAGAATAAGGTTTTTTGTTGTGTTTTGGGTTGACGTTGTAGGGTTTTGGAGGGCTAAAGGTTTATGGTTTTTTGGATCATTGGGTTTTTAATTTTTTTGTGATAAGGGTTTATGTTTTTTGGTCTGTAGGTTTAATTTTTGGGGGGAATAGGGTTATGGTTTTTTAGGGTTGAGGGTTTAATGTTATTTAGGATTTTGGGTTTATGGTTTTTTGTTTCTATGGGTTTAGGGTTTCTATGGAAAATATTTTTCGTTTATTTACATAAGAGGGTATAGTGTTATTTGTGGATATGGTTTTAGGTTTATTTGGGTAGAGGGATTAGATTTTTTAGGTACATAGGGTCTATGGTTTCTAGGGATGATGATTTATTGGTTTATGGGGATTAGAGTTTAGGGTTTTTTTTGGTTGGGGGTTCATGGTTTTTTCGGATTGAGTGTTTAGGGTTTTTTGAGGCCATGTATTTATGGTTGTTGGGTGCTTTGTGTCTACGGTTTTTTTAGGGATTTTTTTGTTTGTGGGTTCTTTTTTTTCTTGGGGTTCAATGTTTAGGGTTTTATGGGGTTGAGGGTTTATGATTTTATGGGGATGTGGGTTTAGGGATTTTTGGGGATGAGTGTTTTGGTTTTATATTTTCATAGGGATTATGGTGGTGGTGGGTAGGGTTTATATTTTTTTGGGTTTTGGATTTTTGGTATTGTAGGAAAATAATTTTGAATTTTTTGGGGCTACAAGTTTTGGATATTTTGGGGCCATGGGATAATGGTTTTTTGATGTTGAGGGATTATGGTTATTTATTGGATAAGGTTTTAGGATTTTTGGATTTGAGGGTCTAGTATTTTTTGGGTATGTTGTTTTTGTGTTTTTCGGTATGAGGGTTTATGGATTTTGGGGTGGAGGGTTTTGAGTTTTGGGGTAGGGGGATTAGATTTTTTCAGTGAGATGAGGGATTATTGGATTTTTCGGGATGAGAATTTAGGGATTTTTTGGGTTTTGGGTTTAGAGGATTATGGGTCCATTTGCTTAGGTAATTTTGGGGTCGAGTGTTTTTTGTTATTTATGGCTAAGGGTTTAGTGTTATTTGTACCTGAGGGTTTATTATTTTCTAGGGCTGAGGGTTTAGGGTTCTTTCAGTCTAAGGGTTTACTGCTTTTCTGGCAAGAGGGTTTGGGGTTTTTTGGAGCTAGGGCTTTCTGATTTTTTATGGATATGTTTATAGGGTTTTTAGGGATGAGGGATTATGTTTTTTTATGTATAAGTGATTTGGGTTATATGGGGTAGAGTGGTTCTGGTTTTCTGGGAAAGAGAGTTTTTTTTCAATACTATAAATTTTACCTATACAAACTTTTCGAAACCATGGGTATAGTATCTAACCATGATACTATGAAAAGTTGGGAGTGTAGTAGTCCATATAGACCTATACCCACAGTTAGGTAAAACTGAGGGTATATGTGTCCTCTACTATTGGTTTTTAATCCCTTTGCATAAGCATTTTTCGGGTCCATATCTCTGTACCCAAGGATTGAATAAGCCATGTGTAGAGGTCCATACCCTCAGACTATTAAATCCATGGGTATATGTCTTTTATTTAAATACACCCAATAGGATTTGATCCCAACACCTTTTCCCTTACAATCTAGAAACCATTCCACTTCTATATCACGAATGTTATGTTATTTTAAAGAAAAAATATATATTTATATTAACATTTTATAATCATTTTTATTTTTATGAAAAAATAATTGGCCTTCCTATACTAATGGTTTGGTTAAACCATGTATATAGGTGGAATTGGTTTCCCCCAAAACCTATTGCCACATTTTAAATTAACATTTGTGTAGTTGTTTCTTGTAAAAGTTTTTCCAATGAAACATATACCCATGATTCTCAGAAATCTGTGGGTATAGGGTTTTCCTATACCCAAGTATTTTTGTAGAACCATGGGTATAGGAATTTCTGGTTAAATATTTTACCCGTGAAACCTGTACCCACGATTCCCCAAAAATCATGGATATAGGAATGTTTTCCAGTATTGTTTGGGGATGAGGGTTTAGTGTTTTTTTCTGAGTTAGGTTATTTATGTCTGTGGATTTAGTGTTGTTCGGGGAAGAGGGTTTATGATTTTGTAGGGATGAGTATTTAGGGTTTTCCGAAGATTAGGTTTTATGTGTTTTTACTTCTAGGGATTATGGTTTTAGAGGATCAAGGAATATTCTTTTCATGGGGATAAAGGTTTTGGGTTTATTGGGGCTAAGTGTTTAGATTTTCTAGGGCTTACGGTTTAGGGTTTTTTTGGGATTAAGGGCTCTCTGGGTTTTTTGGGATGAGGGTTTATTATTTTTTATGGAATTATGGTTTAGGGATTTTTATGAGTTTTTTGGGTTTTTGGGGAATGAGTGGATGAGTAATTATGTTTAATTTTTTTAGGTGTATTTGGGATTTATTTTTTGGGGCTAGTAATTTTGGGTATTTTGGGGATGTGGAATTTTGAATTTTGTTACTTAGGTATTTTGTTTTTTTGGGGATAATGGTGTACAGTTTTTTGGTGATGTCTGTTTATGGTTATTTGGAAAGAGGGATTGGTTTTTTTTGGAATAATGGTTTTGAGTTTTTTGGGATTGAGGGTATAGTGTTATTTAGGGCTAAGGTTTTATTTATTTTTAGATGGGGGTTTAGGATTATAGGGCTTAGTGTTTAGTTTTTTTATATGGGTTTATGTTTTTCTATGGGTGAGTGTTTATAATATTTTGGGACTGAGTGTTTTGAGATTATTGGATCTTATAGTTTTGGGGTTTTGGGGCTAAGTGTTTGAGATATTTAGGGTTGATGGATGAGGGTTTTTTTGGGGCTGAGAATTTAGTGTTTATTCAAGATTAGTGTTTAGGGAATCTGTGGATGAGGGTTTAGTGATTTTTAGGCCTTATAGTTTAGGGATTTATTGGAATAATGGTTTATGATTTTTTGGGGTTTAGAGTTTATGGATTTCATGGGGTGAGGATTTTTTAGGGGTGAGTGTTATGGGTTTTTTGGGATGTGGGTCAAGGGTTTTTTATGGTAATGAGTGTTTTGGTTTTTTTGGGGTTGAGGGTTTGCGATTTATTAGGGATGAGGTTTTACTATTATGTTGGTTAAAAGGTTTAGCGTTTTTTGGGGATCGGGGTTTTGGTTTTTTTTATAAGGGTTTAATGTTTTTTGTGGATGAGGGTATAGTTTTTTTTGGAATGAGGGTTTAGTGTTTTGGGGGGATGAGTTTTGTAGGATTTTTGGGGATTGGTGTTTGGATTTTTTTGGGATGAATGTTTATAGTTTTTTGGAACTTAGGGATTGTGGTTTTTCGGGGGTGAGGGTTCTGTGTTTTTTGGGATGAAGCATTGGGGTTTTTTGGGCTGAGGGTTAGGGGTTTTATGGGGAAAAGTGTTTTTTGGTGATGAGGGTTTCGGTTTTTTTGGGAATAGTGTTTAGGGTAATTTTGTTTTTATGGATTTTTGGTGTTTTGTGTTTATGGTTTTTTGGGATCAGGGTTTAAGATTCTCTAGGAAAAGGGGTTTACTGTTTTGTTGGGAATATGGGTTTGGACATTTTGGGTAAGTGGTTTAAGGATTTTTGGGGATGTGGGATTAGGGTTTTCTAGGGATTATAATTTAGGGGGTTCTAGGGTTTTGGGTCAACTCTTATCTATGGATTAGGTTTTAGGGTTCTCTTGGCTAACTATTTATTATTTTATAGGGATTCGGGTTTAGGGTCTTCTGAAAATTAGGGATTACAGTTTTCTAGGGATAATTATTTGGTGTTTTCTAGAGATGTGGATTTTGTGTTTTCTAGGATTGAGGGTTTAGGATTTTCTAGGGAAGAGGTTGTAGAGATCATTATTGCTAAGGGTGTAGGGTTTTTTAGGGCATAAAGTTCCTAGTTTTCTAGGGCTGATGGTTTAGTGTTTTCATAGATATAGGGTTTACAATTTTATAGGGATGATGTTTTTGGGATTTCTATGGATGAGGGATTTGGGTTTTCTATGGCTGAGGGTTTTGGGTTTTCATGGGTAGAGGTCATAGGGTTTTTAAGGGTGAGTGTTTAATTTTTTTGAGGGATGAGGTTTAGTGGGTTTTGAGAGAATAGGATTAGGGTTTTTAGGGGCTATGGTTTTTTGGTTTTCAGGTACTTAAGTTACACAGTTTTGTGGTTGAGGGTTTAGTAATTTCTGGGGATTGGGTATTAGGGTTTTATATGGATGAATGTTTTGGTTTTTGTGGGTATAAGGGTTTAGGGTTTGGTGGGACTTCAGCTATAGGGACTTTGGGGGATCATGGTTTAGGGTTTTCTGGGGTGGAGTGTTTAGGTTTTCTTGTGGTGAGGGCTTATGTTTTTTCTAAAGAATATGGATAATTATTTTTTGTGGATGAGGGTTTAGAGATTTATGTGGCTTATGGTTTAGGTTTATCTTGTACTAATAATTTATATTTTTCTAGGGATGAGTGTTTAAGGTTTTTGTGGGTCGTGGCCTAGGGGTTTCAGGGATAAGGGATTAGTGTTTACTTGATATGAGGGTATAGGGGCTTTTAGGTATGATAGTTTTGGTTTTTATATGGATAACTATTTGGTGTTTTATGAGTATGATTGTTTCAGTTTTTCTATGTCTGATGGTATAAGGTTGTCTAGGGATGAGGTTTTAGAGTTTTCTAAGGATTAGAGTAAATGGTTTTTGGGGTTGATGGTTTATAGTTTTTTCGGTCTGAGGGTTTATGGTTGTTGTATGGGGATCTTATTATTGTGTTTTCTAGGTCTGAGGGTTTATTTTTTTTCTTGGGGATGATGGTTTATGTATTAATGGGGAATATAGTTTAGTGTTTTACGGGGATGAGTGTTTTGGGTTTTATGGTTAGTGGAATAAGAGTTTACCATGGTTGAAGATTTTGGGTTTTCTAGGGTATAGTTTTTTGTGCTTTTCTAGATTGAGTGTATAGGGGTTTTGGGACATAGGGATTAAGGATTGATAGGGATGATGGGTTAGGGTTTTTTGGGTTACGAGGTCAGTGTTTTATATGGATTATTTTTTTAGGGTTTTGTGGGGTTGTGGGTTCTAAGTTTTTCTTTGCTTAGGGTTTGAGGTTTTCTAAGGCTGTGGGTATTGAGTTGTTTAGGGTTGGGGGTTTAGATTTTTTGGGGATAAGGGTTTATGGTATATGGGGGTATGGATTTAGTATTTTTTAGGGATCAAAATTTATGGTTTTCTGGGGATGATGGTTTAGGGTTTTTAGGTGATGAGTGTTTAGTGTTAAGGGGGATGAGGGTTTAGGTTTTTAAATGGTGGAGGGTTTGACGTTTTATTTGGATTTTTTTGGGTCTTCTTGGGTTGCATGTTTAGATATTTATTCTGATGAGGGTTACAAGTTTACTAGATTTTTGGTTCTGAGGTTTTTTGTGGCTGACATTTTATTGTTTTCATGGGATGAGGGTTTGGGGTTTTCTGGGGATGAGGGTTTGGGGTTATTTGGGTCTGAGTGTTTTTCAGGATATAGTGCTATGGATTTAGGTTTTTGGGGTTGATTTTTAAGTGATTTCATGGGATGAGGGTTTTCAGTTTTCTAGGGATGAGGGATTTGGATTTTCTAGGGAGTTGGGATTAGGGTTTTCAGGGGATGAGGGTTTAGGGGTTTCTAGTGCTGACGTTTTGGAGTTTTTTTAGGTCTATGGGTTATGGTCTTCCTAGGGATTCACTTATATGATTTTCTAGAGTTGAGTTTTTAAGGGTTTTAGGGAATGAGGGTTTCTGGTTTTTTCAGGATGAGGGTTTCAGGTTTTCTGAGGATGAGGGTTTCTATTATTTTGGGGCTAAATGTTTAGTTATTTATATGGAAAAGGGTTTAGGATTTTCTAGGTCTAAGGGTTTGGGGTTATCTGAGGAGTGGGGTTTTGGTCTTCAGGGGAACATGTTTTAGGGTTTTTTGGGGCCATAGTTTTAGGATTATATATATCTAGGGGTTGAGGGATTTTGGACGATTATGGTTTATGGATTCTAGGGATAAGGGTTTTGTGTTTTCATGGAATGGGGTTTTAGTCACTCATGGGGATATGTGTTTTGGTTTCCAAGGGACTAGGGTCTAGTGATTTCTAGTTCTAAGGGTATAGGGTTTTCTAGGGCTTAGAGTTTGGGATTTTCTCAGGATGATGGTTTGTTATTTATTAGGTTGAGGGTATATGGTTTTTATAGGTAATAGGGTATAGGGTTTTCTAGGGATGAGGTTTTAGGGTTTTCTTGAGATGGACTGTTAGGGTTTTTTGGGGAGACGGTTTTGGGTTTTCTAGGGAGAGATTTTTGGGATTTCTGGTGGTGATGACTTAGGTTTTTTGGGGACTGAGTGATCAGGTTTTTTAGATACGAGGGTTAGGGGTATTATGGGGATTTGGGTTTAGTGGTTTTCATTTGTCTAAGGATTTAGGGATTTATTGGGTTGAGGGATTCAGATTTTATTGAACTGAAGGATTAGGGTTTTTTGGGGATGTGTGGTTATAGTTTTATGGGTTGGAGGGTTTATGGTTTTCTAAGGGTGATGGTTTTTAGTTTTTTAGGGGGAAGGTTTATGGTTTTCTAGGGTAGTGGGTTTCGGTTTTTCTAGGGATTAGAATTTTAGGATATCTAGGGTTGAGGGTTTAGGTTTTTATATTGAATAGGTTTTGGGGATTTCGAGTGTTTAGGGTTTAGGTTTTTTTTGTAGTGGTTTTGGGGTTTCCTAGGGATAATGGTTTTTTATAGGGATTCGGGTTTATGCATTTCTGGGATATAGTGTTTAGGGATTTCTTTATACCATGTTTTATGGTTTTCTAGTGTAGAGTGTTTAGGTTTTTCAGTGGCTAGATTCATAGTAATTTCTAATAAATATGTTCTAGAGGTATTTTGGTGATAAGGGTTTAGTTTTTTAATGGATGAGTGTATAAGGTTTTCAAGGGAGGATGGTTTCATGTTGTTTGGGGTTAAGGGATTATTGATTTCTATGGATGACTGTTTAGGGTTTTGTAGGGCTGAGAGATTATGTTTTTCTAGAGGTGAGGGTTCATAGATTTCATTGAATGAGTAATTTAGGTTCAATGGGTCTGAGAATTTAGGATTCTTTGGGTCTAAGGGATTAGGTATTTTAGGGGATGGGTTATTAGGAATTTCAATGGCAGTGGGTTTAGGGTTTTGTAGGGAAGAGATGTTGGGGTTTGGGGGGGTGGATCATATAGGGTTTTCTAAAGCTATGGGGATGGTGTTTTATAAGAATGATGGTTTAGGGTTTTCATTGTATGTTGCTTCATGTTTTTTACAAGTGGAGGGTATAGGGTTTATTGGGGCTGAGGGTTTGGGGCTTTCATTGGTTGAGGGTTCGGGGTTTTTTGCAGTTAATGAATTGGTTTTTTTATTGATTAGGGTGTGGGGTTTCATTAGGGTAAGGATTTGAGGACTTTGGGGATGAGGGTTTGTGGATTTCTGGGGTATAGGTTAGGGAAGATTTTGGGGTTTGGGATTTGGGGTTTTCATTGGATAAGTGTTTTGGTTTTTATGGGGATTAGGCATTGGGATTTTATGGGGTTAAGGGTTTATTATTTTCAGGGGAGTAGGGTTTATGTTTAACTAGTGATTAGGATTTGGATACTCTGGGGATAAGGGTTTGGGTTTTTTGGGGATGGGTCTTTAGTGTTTTGTGTGGTGTATTGTTTCAGCTTTTGTAGGTTTGAGGATTTGTGGTTTTTTACAATTGTGGATTTATGGGTTTCTAACACGGAACGTTCGAGGTTTTTTTGCGATGAGGGGTTTATGTATTCATGGGATGAGGTATAGGGATTTGGGGGGATAAGGGTTTAGGCTGTTCTGGGGAAGAGGTTTTAGTATTTTTTGGTGCTGAGAGTATAGGGTTTTTTGGGGTTGACGGATTATGATTTTTTAGGGCTGTGATTTTTGGATTTTTTCATGAAGAGTGTTTGGGGGTTTTCTGGGAAATTGGGTTTGGTGTATTTTAGCAGAGAGGGTTTATGTTTTTTATGGATGAAGGATTATGATTAATATGTATGAATGTTAATGTTTTAATATGGATGAGGGTTTAGGTTATTATGTGGATAAGTCTATGGGATCATTAATGGATGAGGGTTTAGGGTTTTTTAAGGCTAAGGGTTGATGGTTTTTTGGGAATGAGGGATTAGTGATTCAGGGGTGGAGGATGTGGGGTTTTTTGGAGATGGGTGTTTGGGTTTTTCAAGGATTTAGTGTTCACTTCTATTTAGGGCTATGTGTATAGTGATTTATGGGGATGCGGGTTTAGGGTTTTTTGGGGGATGATGTTTCAGGTTTTTTAGCCAGGAGGGTATTCGGTTTCTTGAGGCTATATTTTTATGTTTTTCTAGGGATCTTGGTTTGGAATTTTTTGTGGCTGATGGGCTTTTTAATAGGGATGAGGGTTTTGGATTTTATGTGTCTGAGTATTTATAGATTTCTGAGGCAGATGATTTAGGGGTTTTTGGTTATGACGGTTTGGGTTTTTATGGGACTGATGATTTAGGGATTTCTGGGGATAAGGTGTTAGTGTTTTCCGGGACTGAGGGTTTGGGTTCTCTAAAGATGGGTTTTAACTTTTTTCTTGTTTTGAGTATTTAGGGTTACCTAGGACTGAGGGTATTGTGTTTTCTAGGGATGATTTTTTAGGTTTTTTTGGGTGAGGGTTTAGGTTTTTTAGTGACTAGGTTCCTAGGAAATTCTGGTGCTATAGTATTAGGGTATTCATGTGTTGAGGGTTTAGGGTATTTTGGGGATGAGAGTATAAGGATTTTTGAGGATCCGGGTCTACGGTTTTCATGGGATGAGTACTTATGGATTTCTAGGGGATTTTTTTTATTTTTTTTCTGGCTGATGGTTTAGTCATTTCAGTGGATGTGGGATTAATATTTTCTAGGGCTATGGGTTTAAGGAATTCAAGTGCATAGTTTTTTGGGAATTCTAGGCCTAAGGTTTTAGGGTTTTCTAGGATGAGGGTTTGGGGTATTCAACGGATGAGGTTTTAATGTTTTATTAATATTAGGGGTTGTGGTTTTTTTGTAATGAGGGTTTTGGGATGTTTTTGGGATAAATATTTATGCTTTTTAGGGTTGAGGTTTAGGATTCTTGAGTGCCGAGGGTTTATCTTTTTCTATGAATGAGGGTTTAGGTTTTTCTAGAGGTGGGTATTTATGGATTTCTGGGAAAAGGGTGTAGGGTTTTCTAGGGTTAATGATGAAGTCTTTTCAACGTCAAGTGGTGTAGGGTTTTCTATGGATGGGGGTGTAGTGTATTTAGAGGTTTATGGTTTATGGTTTTCAACTAATGAGGTTTTAGGGTTTTCTGAGGCAGAGGGTTTATATTTTTATCGGGATGAGAGTTCACTATTTTCTGGGGCTATAAGATTAGGGGTTTTTGGCAATGAAGGTTTTGGGTTTTTTTTGTTTTAGTGTAAAGGGATTTTTGGGAGAAGGGTTTTCGGTTTTTTGAGGACAAGGGAATAGGGTTTTTTAGGGTTGAGGGTTGATGTTTTGGGTGGACTAGGGTTTATGGATTTTTATTGATGATGGTTAGGGATTTTTTTGGGGAGAGGATTTAGTGTTTTTGGACGTATGGATTAGATATTTTTGGGATAGATGGTTTAGGTTATTTTGTGGAAGAGGGTTTATGTTTTTTTGGTGATAGTGATTATCAGTTTTTTGTGGCTCAGGGTTTATAGTTTTTAACGGATAGGGGCTAGTGTTTTTTTGGATAAGGGTTTACGGTCTTTTAGGGCTGATAATTTTTTTTTTATTTTGGTGATGGGGGTTTAGTTTTTTTTTGGGGGGTGGGGTTTTTTTGAATTTTTTGGGATGAGGGTTTAGTATTTTTTGTTTCTATGGGGTAGAGTTTGGGGGGTTATACAATAATTTTTTTTGGGCCTAGGGTTTCGGGTTTTTCATGTGATGAGGGTTTATGGATTCCCAGGATCGATGGATTTATATGGATGAAGGTTTAATAGGGAAGAGATTTCAATATTTTGTGGGATCAGGATTTCTTGTTTTTAGTGGCTAATGGTTTAGGGTTTTATGGCGTGAGGGTTTTCTAGTGAAGATGGTTTTTGGTTTTCTCTGAATATGGTTTAGGATTTTATCGGTCTGAGGATTTAGTGTTCCTTGGGTATAAGGGTTTAGTGTTTTCGGGGGATGAGGGTTAGGGGTTTTTGATATGTGAGGTTTTAGGGTTTTTTGGGATGAGGGTTTAGGGTTTTTTAGGGCTTATGGTTTATGGATTTTTTGAATTATGGTTTAGGATTTTCTAGAGATAGGGGTTCATAGTTTTAGGGGTTATGGTTTTAGGGTATTCTAGGGTATAGGGTTTTGGTTTTTCTAGGGTTAAGGATTTTGGGATTTCTACGGAAGAAGGTTTAGGGTTTACTATGGAAGATGTTTTAGTGTTTTTTGGTGGAGAGTCTTGGGTTTTGTTTGGATGATAGATTAGTGTTTTAGGATGTAGTGGGTTTTGGGTTTTCTATGGATGAGGGTTTAGGGTTTTCTGGGAATGAGGGTTTAGGATTTTTTGGGGATGATATTTAATGGAATTCAATTTATAAAAGTTTTCTTTTTCAATTTCTGGTATTTTAGGTTTTTCATGGGAAGATGTTTTATATTTTTATGGGGTTAGGGGTAAGATTTATCAGGTCTATGGGTTTAGTGTTTTCTAGAGCTAAGGGTTTCGGGATTTTTTGGGGATGAGCCTTTATGGTTTTTTGGGGTTGAGAATTTATGTTTTCTTGAGGATGATGGTTTATTTTTTTCTTGGCCATAGGCTTTAGGGTTTCTTGGGGCTGAGGGTTTAGATTTTTATTAGGTTTTGGGTTTAGGGTTTTCCTAGGATATGGGTTTTAGGATTTCAAGGGATAATGGTTCAGGGTTTTCAGGTGTTGTGGGATTATGTATTTCTCAGGATGGGGGTTTAGAATTTTCTAGGGATGTTTTCTTTGGGTTTTTTGGGAATTAGGGTTTAGGGTATTGTGGGATGAATGATTAGGGTTTTCAAAGGGTAATGTTTTAGGGTTTTCTTGGGTTCGAGATTAGGATTTTATAGGTTTTAGGGTTTATGGTATTATTGGGCTAAGGGTATAGGTATTTTGGGGCTGATGGTTTATCATTTTCTTGGGCTAAGGTTATATGTTTTTCATGGGATAATGGTTTAGAATTTAATGGAGATAAGTGATTACGGTTTTCATTTGATTAGTGTTTTGGGTTTTAATGGGATGAGTGATTAGAGTGTAGAGTGATGAGGGTTTAGAGTTTTCTGGGGCCGAAGCATCTGGATTTTCTAGGATTGGGGGTTTTGGGATTATTGTGGGTGGTGGTTTTTGGTTTTAGTGGGTTGAGGGTTTAGTTTTCTCCCAGGATAAGTGTTTATGAATTTCAAGGTCTATAGGTTTATGTTTTTCTGGGTGGAGTATTTATAGTTTCCTAGGGATAAGGATATAGCTTTTCTAGGGTAGATAGTTTATGGATTTATGGTACATAGGGTTTAGGGATTTCTAGGGACGAGTGTTGGGTTGAGGATTTAGGTTTCTCTAGTGGTGAGGGTTTATGGTTTTCTTGGAGTGGGTTTTTAGGGTATTATGGGGCTGTGGGATTAGGGTTTTGTAAGGATGATGGTCTTGGGTTTTTTGGGACAGACTTTTTTCTGTATTCTAGGGTCGAGGGTTTAACAGTTTCTAGGACTGTGGTTTAGGGTCTTTGGGGATTATAGTTTAGGGTTTTATGGGGTCGTGGCATTAGATTTTTCTAGGGATGATGTTCATTGGTTTTATGGGGATGATTTTTTAGGGTTTTCCTTTGTTTAGGGTTATGGTTTTTATTGTTTGTAGGGTTTATTTTTTTCTCCGGTTGAGGGTATTAGGTTTTATTGGAATGTGGGTCCTGGGTTTTTTGGGAATGACGGTCTTCAATTTTCGTAGGATTAGGGACAAGTTTTTTCTGAGGCTGAGGGCTTAGGGTTTTCTATCAATCCAATTCTATTTTTTTATAGAGATAAGGGTTTTCAATTTCTTAGGTCTTGGGGATTAGGTTTTTATGTGTTTTAGGGTTTAGGGTTTTCTAAGAATGAGGGATCTGGGTCTTCTAGTGCCGAGGCTTTCAGTTTTTTTTAGGGAATTGATTTTTTGGGTTTTTTTGGGCTGGTGATTTTGTATTTTATATGGTTTACCATTTAGTGTTTTCAGAGGTAGAGGTATTAAGGTTTTCTATGGACTTGTGATTATGGTTCCCTTTTTCATAGGGTTTATGGATTTCTAGGGCTGAGGGTTCATGGTTTTTTGGGGATGAGGGTTAACATTTTTTTGGTCTTTGGGTTTAGGGTTTTTTGGGGCTATGGTTTTAATGTTATTTATGGATAATGGTATAGGATTTTTGGGGATTGAATTCATAGGTTTTTTGGGGATGATTATTTGGGGATTCATTGGGCTGGGGTGTATAGGTCATTTGGGGATGGGGGTTTGGGGTTTTTTATGACTGAGTTTTTGCGGTTCATTAATTCCAGGGGATTGGGGTTTTTGGTGGATATAGGTTTGGAGTTCTATGGGGGAAGATGTTTCTTGGTTCTGTGGGGCTTTTGTATTGGGGTATTTTGGTTGAGGTATTGTGGTTTTTCGGTGCCCAGGGCATGGGCTTTTTTGGGGAAGAGGGTTTGGGGGTTTTTTGGGATAGGGCCTTTTGGTTTTTTTTGTGGGTGAGGGATTGGGGTTTTTGGGATTGAGGGTTTGATGTTTTTTGGTGCTGAGGGTTTGAATTTTTTTTTTGGGTGAAGGTTTTGGGGTTTTCGGGGGATTATCAATTGGGTTGTTTTGTGGATAAGGGTTTTGGGTTTTGTGGGATAAGGTTTTCAGTTTTTTGGGGGTTGAGGGTTTAGGGTTATTTTGAAACTAATTGTTACGGGTTTTTTTGGGTTATTGATTGGAATTGTTTTGGGATGAATGTTTTTGGTTCATAGGGATTTTGGTTTTTGTGTTTCAAGGTCATAAGGGTATGGTGTTTTTTGGGAACAATGTTTTGGGGGATTTCAGGGCTTACTATTTGGTGTTTTTTTGGGAAGATGGTTTGGGGTTTTTTGGTGTTGAGTGTCTGGGAATTTTAGGGATAAATGTTTAGTGTCATTAAGGTCATTTATTAATGTTTTATATTTTTTAGAGTTTTCATTTCTTTGGGTCCCAGGGTTTTGGGTTTTTTTGGCGATGAGGGGTTAGGATGTTTTTGTGATGAGGGTTTAGGGTTTCTAGGGGATAAGTGTTTTAGCACCTTGGGAGATATGGGTATGGTATTTTTTAGGAATGAGTGTATGGTATTTTTTGGGGGTTGTGGAATTGGGGTTTCTTAGGGCTGAGTGTTTTGAGTTTTTAGGGATGAAGATTAGTCTTTTTGGTGATGGGGGTTGGGGTTTAATTAGGACTGAGGATTTTTAGATTTTTTTGAATGTTTGATTGGTGTTTTTTGTAGATGATGGATTGGTGATTTTTTACGGGATTTAGGGATTTCTGATTCCAAGGGCTTGGGGTTATTTGGGCCAGATGGCTCCAATTATTTTGGGGATGAGGGTATACTATTTTTTGAGGAGGTGGGTATAGGGTTTGTTGAGGATTCTTTTTATTTATTTTTTTGGGTTGAGGTCTTAGCAATTATTTTGGGGTTGAGGGTTTTATGTGTTTTAGGATTATTTCTTATGATTTTTTATGGTTGGGGTTCATTTTTTTTATGGATGAGGGTTTTGAGTTTTTTTGGGCCAGAGGGTTTAGGGTTTGTTTGGGATGAGGGTTATGATTTTTTTGGTGAAGGTATATGGTATTTTGTGATAAATTTTAGGTTATTTTGGTTATGATAATTTTGGGTTTTTTGGGGATGAGGTATTATCATTATTGGGGCAATGGATTTTTAATTTTTGAGGGGTTTGCGATTGGGTTTTTTGGGGTTAGGTGCTGGTGTTTTTTGGGGATGAGAGATTTGATTTTTTGGAATAGGGGTTGGGGTTCTTTTTGGATGAAGGTGTCTTGTTTTTTTGGGCTGAATTTTTGCGGTTTTATAGAGATGAGATTTTGGGGTTTGGGGATTGAGGATTTTGTGTTTTTTTTGGATGAGGGTTTTGGATTTTTGGGGTCGATTGGATTTGGGTTTTGTGTTTTTATGAGATGAGTGTTTTTGTTTTTCTAGAGGGTTTGGTGTTTTATGGGGCTTAGGGTTTTCAGGAATTGGGCTATGGGATTACGGTTTTGGGGGCAAAGTTCATGGGGTTTTTTATATATGAAGATACCATGTTCTATTGGTCTAAGGTATTAGGGTTTTTAGAGGTTGAGGGTTTTGGGTTTTTCTGGGATAAGGGTTTATATTTTTTGCTGGAGAGGGTTTAGGTGTTTTATTTGGTTGAGTGCTTAGGAATTTTGAGGGTGGAGACAATATGGTTTTTTGGGATAGAGGGTATATACTTTTTTGGTGATGAGTTTTTAGGTTTTTTTTGGGTATGAGTGTTTATGTTTTTTTGGGGATGATGTTTTATTGTTTAGTGGGGATAAGGGTTTAGGGTTTTTAGGGGACATGGGTTTAGGGTTTTTTCGTACTAGGGTTTATGATTTTTTTTGGGGATGAGTTAGGGTTTTGTGTTCTGGGGCTCATGGTTTGTTTGGGGATGAGGTTTTAGGATTTTTTAGGGATAATTTGTTATGTTTTTGGGGGGGGGGGTAGAGGGTTAGGGATTTATGGGAGAACAATTTATGGTTTTTTTGGGATGAGGGTATTGTATTTTTATGGGTAATAGTGTAGTGTTTTTTAGGTAATAGAGTTTATGGTGTTTATTATATTAGGGTTAATGTTATTTTGGGGATGATGGATTAGTTTTTTTTAGTCTTAGGGTTTGGGATTTTTAGGATTGAGGTTATTAGGTGTTTTGAGGTTGAAGATTTATGGGTTTATGGGTCCTTTGATTTATGGTTTTTTGGGTCCAGGATATAATGTTTTTTAGAGTTGATGGTTTGGGGTTTCTTGAGGTTGAGGATTAAAATTTTTTATGAGAAAATGGTTGAGGATTTTTTTGGGTCTAAGGGTTTAAGGATTTTTGTGGCTGGGTTTTGGGTTCTTTGGGGTAGAAGGTTTTGGTTTTTTAGGGATGACTGTTTTTTTTTTGTTTTAGGGACAATGGTTTGTTAGGGACGAGGGGTTATAGGTTTTTGGGGTGATAGTTTTGGGTTTAGGGGGATGAGGGTATATGGTTTTCTGGGGCTGAGGTTCTGGGAATTTCGATGGTGAGGGTTTGGGGTCATTTCAGACTGATAGATTATGTTTTTGTGAGATGAAGATTTTTGGTTTTGGGGGATAAAGGTTTGAGTTATTTCAGGGCTAAGGGTTTGGGGTTTTTAGGGGGTTGATGGTTTAGGGTTGTTTGAGTCTAATGGTATAGGGTTTTTTTGTGATGAAGGTTTAGCATTTTTTTCGGATCGGGAGAAGGTCAATTTGGGTCTGTGGGTTATGGTTTTTTTGGGGATGAGAGGTTATGGTTTTTTTGGGGCTATAGATTTAGGGTTCTTTAGGGTAGAGCATATTGGGTTTGTGGAGGCTGAGTGTCTAGGGTATTTAGGGATGATGGTTTATAGTTATTTGGGGCTTAGAGTTCTAGGTTTTTTGGTGATGGGGGATTACTGTTTTTTTTTTAGGTTTTGGGGTTATTATTGATTAATAGTTTAAGGTTATTTGGGGGTGAAGGTGTGGGGTTTTTTGTGGTTGATTGTATATGGTTTTGGAGGTTGAGGTATTTTCTTTTCTATTTCTAATGGATTATGTTTTTTAGGGATGGAGGATTAGTTTTTTTTAGAGAAGAGGGAATAGGTTTTTTTGGGGTGGAGGTATTATGGTTGGTGGGGGTTTTGGGTTTATGGTTTTTTTTATGGTTTTAGTTTTTTAGGGGTTGACAGATTACGATTTTGGGAGAAGAGGGTTTAGGCTTTTCTAGGGATGAGGGTTCTCGTTTTTTTGCAGAAAAGGGCCTAGGGTATTTTTTGGAAATGAGGCATTATGGTTTTCTTGGGTAGTGGTTTGAGGGTTTATTAGGTCTAGGAGTTTATGGTTTATTAGGAAAACCATTTTTGGTTTTTAGGGAAGAGGGGATAGGGTTTTCTGGGGATGACTGTAATGGTTTTTTTGGGATGAGGTTTTCCGGATGTTGGGGGCAGATGGTTTAGGGTTTTTTGGGGTTGAGGATTTAGGTATTTTGGGGCTAAGGGTTTCTGGTTTTTTAGGTAGATGGTCTATAATTTTTTAGGGCTAAGGATTTATGTTTTTTTGTGTCCTAGGATATAGTGTTTTTATGGTTATAGGGTATAGTGTTTTTGAGAATTAGGGTAATTTAGGGTGTAGGGTTTTCTGTTTTTTTGAGTTGTAGGTTTAGGGAATTTAGGGATGATGGTTTAAGAATTTTGAGGCCAAGGGTATGGTTTTTTTGGGGATGTAGTTTTTTAATTTTTTGGGGATAAGGGATTGATATTTTTTAAGGATGTGTGTTTGGGTTATCTGGGACTAAGGTTTTAAATTTTTTTACTTTTAGTGTTTATGGTTTTTGGTGTGGATGGTTTAAGGTTTTTTGATGTGGAGGTTTTATGGTTATTTAAACTTTGGGTTTTGGGTATTTTGGGTCTAAGATTTTAGGGTCATTTGGGGATGTTGATTTTGGGTTTGTTTTCATCATCTATTTAGGTTTTTTTGGGGATAGGTTCTTATATATATTTGTGTAGAGGGTTTAGTGTTCTATGTGGTAGATGGTTTGATATTTTTTAGGGGAATAGGGTTTAGGAATTTTGAGGGTAAATTTTATCTTTTTATTGTGGGTGGGGGTTTTGGGTTTTCCAGTATGTGGTTTTAGGGATTTGGGGGGATAAGGGATTAAGGGTTTTTAGGTATGAGGGTTTATATTCTTTTTGGGATGAGGTTGTATGGTTCATGGAGTTGAGGGATTATGGTTTTTTGGGGTTGGGGTTTTTGGGGTTTTTTTGGCCTTATGGTTTGGGGATTTTTGAGGCTCGGAAATTATTATTTTTTGGGGTGAGGGATTAGGTTTTTATGTGTGAAAGGGTTATCAATTTTTTGGTTCTGGTGATATTATGGTTTGTTTGGGTTTCCAATCTATGTTTTTCTGAGCAGAGGGTGTTTGGTTTTTTGGAACTAAGGGTATAGGATTTTTTGGGGCTGAGGGTTTTTTATTTTTTTGGGTGGAGTGTTAATGGTCTTTTTGGTTGAGTGTTTGGGATTTTTTGGGACAAGGGTTTTGAGTTATTTAGGACTAATGGTTTTTAGTTTTTTTGGAATGAGGGAGTGGTTTTTTTTAGGTTGGATGGGATTTAGTTTTGGGGGCTGAAGGTTTAGGGTTTTTTTTATGTCTAATGTTTTTGTATTTTCTAGGGCTATGGGTTTTGGGTTTTTCTAGGATGATGGATTTGGTTTTATTTAGTATTAGGGTATAGGGTTTTCTGCGTACATTGGTTTTGCTGTTTTTAGGTTTTAGGGTTTTTTTAGGTTTTAGTGATTTTAATTTTTTGGGGAAGTGGTTTTTAGGTGTTTAGGGATTAGGGTTTGTGGTTTTTCATTGATGAGATGTTAGGGGTTTTCAAGGTGGAGGACAAAAGTTTTTTTTGGGTGAGTGTTTAGGGTTATTTTGGATGATGTTCAAATGATTCAAGGGGATGGGGGGTTAGGTTTTTGGGTGGATGGGCATATAATGTTTTTGGGGAAGAGGGTTTTGGGTTTTTTGGGCTAATGTTTTTGTTTTTTTGGACCGAGGAATTTTTGATTTTTGGTGCTGAGGGATTAAGGTTTTTGGGGATATGGTTTTAGAAATTTTTGGGCTAGGATTATAGGGTTTACTAAGGTAGATGGTGGAGGGGTTTTGGGAAACATTTTTAATTATTTTTGGGGGCTTTCAATATTTTTTGGGTTCACAGTTTACGGTTTTCTTGTGATGAAGGTTTATAGTTTATTAAGGCTGAGGGTTTGAGGTTTTATAAGTTGAGTAGTTGGTGTTTTTTCATGTTGTGCTATAGGGTATTATGGTGATGATTGTAGAGGGTCTTTTGCAGATTAATGTTTAGGCTTTCTTATGGCTGATATTTTAGGGTTTTTTGGGATATGGATTTATGGTATTTTGGGGTTGAGGGTTTGTTTTTTTTGGATCTGAGGGTTTGGCATTTTTAAGAAGAGGGTTTTTTTTCATTTAGATCATATTCTAGTGATTCTTGGTGTTGAGGGTTTCGCCATTCCGTAGGCTGACAGTTTCATGTTTATTAAGGCTAAGGGTTTTTGGATTTTTGGGGATGAGTGTTTTGGGTTTTTTGGGGGTGTGCGTTTATGGTTTTTTGTTTCTAAGGGTTTAGGGTTTGGGGGTTGAGGTTGTAGGGATTTTTAGGGTTTAGGGTCATGTATTTTTTTCGCTGGTGGTTTTGGGATCTTTGTAACTGAGGGTATATGGATTTTTGGGTTTTCAGGTTTATTTGTTTGGGTCAAGGGTTCAGTGTTTTTTATGGATGAGGTTTTATTTTTTTACGGGAATGAGGTATTGGGGAATTTTTGGGACCGAGGTTTATCGATTTTTTTTATTATGTGGGATTATGGTTTGATGGTGAAGAGGGTTTGGGATTATATTTTTGGTTGTGGGTTCTGGGAGTTTTGTGGCTGACAGTTTAGTGTTTTTATTGTGATTAGGGTTTATTGATTTTTAGGGATGCGGGTTTGTTTTTTTTGGATTATAATTTAGGTAATTTTTTGGTATGATTGTTTAGGGTTTTTGGGGTTAATGGATAACGGTTTTGGGGTGGTGGGTTCCTGTTTTTTTGGGGTGTGGTTTTGTGGTTTTTAGGGGATATAGTTTTTTTTTTAGGATACAGGCTTAGGGTTATTTTAGGGCCATTGGTTGTTGGTTTTTGGGGATAGGGGATTTTGGTTTTTCAGAAAAGAGGTTTTAGTGTATTCTAGGGAGGAGGGTTATGGGTTTGTTGGGGTTGGGGTTTAGTGTTTCTTGTGGCTAAGGGTTTTATGGTTTTTTAGGGTTGGGAATTTTTTGATTTTTTGGCTGAGTGTTTAGTGTTATTTTGAGATAGGGGTTTAGGATATTTGGTGGCAGAGGGATTGGAGTTTATTGGGTATGAGGGTTTAGAGGTGGTTTTCATATTGATGTTTAATGTGTTTTTTAGGGCGTCATGTTTTAGGTTATTTAGGGCTGAGGTTTCAGTTTTTTTTATTCTAAGGGTATTGGGTAAATTTGGGATGTTTGTTTAGGTTGTCTTAAGGATGATAGTTTAGGGGTTTTGGGGTTGATGTTATAGGTTATTTTGGGGCTGGGGGTTTAGGGTTTTTTGGGGATGAGGTTTTAGGGTTTTTTGGGTTGAGGGTTTTTGAATTTTTAAGTTTTAGGATTTAGGTATTCTATGGTCCAAGGGTTAACATTTTTTTTTTGGATTTGGGTATTGTGTCTTTTGGGTTGATGGTTTAGGGTTTTTTAGGGGCATGGGTTTTGGTTTTTTTAGCGGTCAGGATTTTGGGGCTGTCGGGGGTCATGGAATAGTGTTTTTTGGGGATCTATGTTTAGGTTTTTTTAGGGAAGAGGGTTTAGGGTTTTTTATGGATGAGGGATTTGGGTTTTTTGGGGGTAGAGGGTTTTGTGCTTTTTTGGTAGAGGGTTTAGGGTTTTCTAGTGGGGAGGGTTGATTTTTTTTGGGAATGAGTGTTTGGGGTTTTTGAGGGGATGACAGTTTAGGGAATTTTTTGGATGAGGGTTTATTATTAGTTGGGCTTAGTGGTTTATGGTTTTTTTCGAATGAGAGTTTAGGATCTTTTGGGATGAGTTTTTAGGGTTTTCATAGGATGATGGTTTAGGGATTTTTTTGGATGGAGTGTAAATATTTTGTTTGGCTGAGGATTTATGGTTTTTTAGGATGAGGGTTTAGTTTTTTTAGGGTTTAGGGTTTATATATTTTGGGGCCGAGAGTTTATGGCTTGTGATTTATGATTGCTTATTTTTTTGGTCATATGGTTTATCTTTTATTGGGATGAGGTTTTGGGTGTTTTGGGGAAGTGGGATTTGGGGGGTTTTATGGCCCATGGCATGGTTTTTTTGATAAAGGGGGTATAGTGTGTTTTGGGGATAATGGGCTAGTTGTTTTTGGGGGATGAGTGTTTAGTTATCTTTTAGGATGGGGGTTTTGGGGACTTTGGGGAAGAGTGTTTTGGATTTGGGTGTTGGGGTTTTATGGTTTATTTATGGTGATGGTTTAGGGTATTTCAAAGATGAGGGTTTTATGTTTTTTGGGGAGAAGATTTTAGATTTTTTTGGAATAGGGTTTAGGGAATTTTGGGGGTAGAGGGTTTAGGGGGTTTTAATATGAGTGTTTAGGTTTTCTTTAGATGTGGTTATAGGGTTTTTAGTGATGGGGGGTTAGTGTTTTTCGAGGTCGATGGTTTATGGTTTTTTAGGGTCGAGGGGTTCTGGTTTTTTGGGGATATGTGTTTGGTTTTATTCTTAGATGATGGATTTTGGTTTTTTAGTTTAAGGGATTCATTTTATTTAGTGATTAGGGTTTTTTTTGTATGAGTGTTCATGGTTTTTTTTGGTTGATGGTCTATGGTTTTTAGGGATGATGGTTTATGATTTTCTAGGTCTGAGGGTGTAGGGGTTTGGGAGATAAGGTTTTAGGGTATTTTGGGGATATTATTTTAGGGATTTTTGGGGGATCAAAGTTTAGAGTTTTTTATAACAAAGTATTTTGGTTTTTTTTGTATGTAGGTTGTATGATTTTTTGAGCCTAGGGTGTAGGGTTTTTTGGAGTAGTGAGTGTAATTTTTTTTAGGGATTTTTTTTTATATTTTTTTGGGATGAGGGTTTAGGTGTTTTGGGGGGATTAGGTTTTAGGATATTCTGGATAAGGGATTAATGAATTTGGGGCATAGAGTATTTGGTTTTTTGGTGATGAGGGTATAGGGTTTTTCAGGGATGATGATTTATTGTTTTTTGGACTGTGGGATTAGGTTTTTTTTGCTATAGATTTACGATTTTCTCGGGATGAGAGTTTTGTGATTTTTTGGGGTGTGGGTTTATGTTTTTTTAATGATGAGTGTTTATGTTTTTTAAATGTGTGTTTAGTGTTATTTGGGAGACAATCGTTTAGGGTGTTTAGGGGATGACGGTTTAGGAATTTTTAGGCCATTGATATTAGTGTTTTTTGGGGGAAAATAGTTTAACTTCATTGGGGGGGGTTGATGGTTTATGTGTTTTGGGGGTAAATGGTTTAGGGTTTTTTTGAGATAACTAATTAGTGTTTCTTTGGGTTGAGGGTTTAGGATTAATTGGGGCTGAGGGTTTGGGGAAAATTTGGGCTCATGGTTTAGGTATTTGTAGGGATAATGTTTTACCTTTTTTTTAGGGATATGTGCTTAGGGATTTTAGGGGCTGAGTGTTTTAGGAATATTTGGGAAGAGGGATTTGGGATTTTGTGGGATATAGATTTGAGGTTTTGTGGGATCGAGGTTTTAGTATTTTTTGGGAATAAGGTTTTCCCGTATTTGGGGCTATGGATTTTATGGTTTTGGGGGATGATGTTTCTGGGTTTTTGGAGGATTAGGTTTGATGATTTTTTTCTACTACGGTTTAGGAGTTTTTACCATTAATGGCTTGGGTGTTTTGGGGTAGAGGTATTATATTTTTTTGGGGAAGAGGGTAAATGGGACTTTGGTGATGGCGTCTAAGATTATTTGGGTTGAAGGTTTATGATTTTTTAGGGATGAAGACTTATGTATTTGGGGTATGAGGTTTTAGGATTTTTTTGGTGATGAGTGTTTATAGATTTTTATGGTTGAGGGTTTTGGTTTTGTTTTTTGGATGAGAGTTTATAATTATTCTGGGCTGAGGGTATAGGTTTTTTAGGGTGTGAAGGTTATAGTTTTTTGGACTGATGGTTTAGGAACACTTGGGTCATAGGATTTAGGGTATCTAGGAAATCATGTTTTAGGGTGGTGGGAGCAGTGGGATTGGTGTTTTCTGAGGATGAGGGTTTAGGATTTTTTTGTTTAGTGTTTATTATTTATTTTTGGGTATGGGTTTGGGGTTTTTTAGGGCTTAGGCTTTAGATTTTTCGAAATGAGGTTTTAGGATTTCTACTTGTTGAGGGTTTTGTCAGTTTTGGGCAGTGGAACATTGGAGAAAAGGGTTTAGGGTTCATTTGGGATGAGGGTTATGGGTATTTCAGGGTAAGTGCTTAATGTTTTTTGTCACTGAGTATTTAGTTTTTTTTTTATGAGTTTTTTGTGATTTTTGGGGCTTAGATATTGGGGTTTTTTGGGCATAGGGTTTTCAGTTATTTGGGTATAGGGGTTTATGGTTTCTTTGGGGATATGGATTGGTGTTTTTTGGGGGGGAGGGTTTCAGCTTTTTCTTAAGAGTAGATTATAGGGTTTTTTAGCCTGAAGGTTTATGAATTTTGAGTATGCGTGTTTAGTTTTTTAGGCAGAATATATATGGTCTTTTGGGGATACAGTTTCAAGGATTATTGTAGATCCTTGGGTTTTTTGTTTTTTGGGAAAAGTGTTTATGGATTTATTATAAAAGGGTTTAGTGTTTTTTGGGCCTGATGGGTTTGGATGTTTTAGGCAGGAGTTTTCATTGTTTTTGGGGATGGTAGTATAGGATTCTTTTGGGCTATGAGTTTATGTTTTTTTTTGTATCTGGGGGTTTAGGGTTCTTTATGGACTATGTTTTATTGTATTTTGGTGTTATGGGTTTAGGGTTTTTTGGGATCAGTTGTTATGGTTTTTTAGTGATGACATTTACTGTTTTATAGGGAAGAGTGTTAAGTCTATTTTATAGCTGAGGGTTTATTGTTCTTTTTTATTTATTGATTACTGTTTTTTAGGGTTGAGGATTATTTGGTTTATAGGGTTCATGGTTTAGGATTTTTTGGGGCTGAGGTTTTATGGTATTTTGGGATGAATGTTTAGGGTATTTTGGGGCCAAGGATTTATTATGTTATGGGTATGATGTTTTTTTGGTTTCATTAGGATGGGGGTTTAGGTTTTTTAGGGGTCATGTGTTTTGGGTTTCTTTGGGGCTTCGGGTGTTTGGAATTTTGGGGATGAGGATTAGGGTTTTATGGGGATGTAGGTTTAGGTTGTTCGTGGGAATAAGGCTTTAGGGGATTATTGTGGAAGGTGTTTATTTTTTTTGGATATGAGGGGTTAGGTTTTGGGGGGAAAGGGGTTTAGGGTTTTTTAGATATTTGGGATTAGGGTTTTGGGGGCTAATGATCATGTTTTTTTGGGGGTTGTGTGTCTATGGTTTTGGGGAGATGATGATTTTGGGTTTT
The DNA here is from genome assembly GCA_963277665.1 of Viscum album. Classification (NCBI taxonomy): domain Eukaryota; kingdom Viridiplantae; phylum Streptophyta; class Magnoliopsida; order Santalales; family Viscaceae; genus Viscum; species Viscum album. The sequence goes on along the minus strand of OY728160.1, from coordinate 1,533,000,858 downwards.
TAGGGCCATCAGTATTGTTTTTATTGGAGGATGATGGTTGAGGATTTTTTGGGGATAATGATTTAGGTTGTTTTGTGGTATTGAGATAATGGCTTCATGGGGCCAAGTGTTTAGAGTTTTTGGGGTAGAGGTTTTAGTGTCATTTCGGGATGAGGGTTCTATGTTTTTTGGGGTCGAGGGTCTAATATTTTTTGGGGATATGAGTTTAGGGGTTTTAAGGATAATGGTATAGGGAATTTCGGTCTAATGGATTAGGGATTTTGGTACAAGATTTTAGAGTTCTTCACTACCATGTGTTTTAACTTTTTTATGGATAAGGGGTTAGGGGTTTTCTAGTGGTTTAGGGTTTAGGTTTTTTTAGGGATGATGATTTATGTTTTTTGGGGCTGAAAATTTAAATTCTCTGAGTTCATGGGTTTTGGGAATTTTGGGACCGAGGGTTTAGGGGTTTTTAGTGCTAGCGGTTAAGGGTTTTTAGGGATAAGGATTTAGGTTTTTTTATGTTTTAAGGTTAAGGAATCTTTTCACCTTAGGGTTGAGGGATTATTAGGGCTGTCTATTTGGGTTTTTTTGAGTTTTTAATATTTTAGGGTAGAGGGATTAGTTTATTTTTGGGATTGATAGTTTTTTTGGGTATATGGTTTTATGGTTTTTATGGTTGATGGTTTATGGGTTTTATGGATGAGTGGTCATGGTGTTTTGGGGAAGAGGGTTTAGGGTTTTTTGGGGATTAGGGGATAAGGTCTCTTATGGTTGAGGGTTTCTATTTTTTTGGCGATGATGGTTTAGAGCATTGGGGGCTGATGGTTTATAGGTTTTAAGAGAAAAGGGTTACATTTATTTGGACCAATGGTTCAAGGTTTTTTGTTGCTATGGTTTTTGTGATTTTTTGGATTAAGGGTTTAGTATTTGTTAGGGATGATGGTTTAATGTTTTGGGGATATGGGTTTAGAGTAATGTGATGAGTGTTTAGTTTATTTTGGGGAGGAGGATTTAGTGTTTTGTGGGGCCAAAGGATAAGGGTATTTTGGGCTAAGGATTTAGGGTTTTTTAGGTGGATGGGTATAATGTATATTGGAACAAGGAGTTTAGATTTTTTGGGCGTGAGGGATTAGGTTTTTTGGTGGATAAGGGTTTATCTTTTTTTGGACCAAGGGTTTTGGGTTTATTAGGGCTATGGAATTTGGTTTTTTGGGTATGAGGATTTAGTGTATCATTAGGGATGAGTGTTTAGGGATTTTCAAGGCCATGGGTTTAAGTTTTTTTTGGAGATGTAGGTTTATTGATTTTTTGTAAATTGGGTTTAGGATTTTTTGTCACTAACGATATATGGTTGTTGGGGAATAGTGGGTGGAGATTTTATTGGGTCTGAGGATTTAGGGTTTTTTGGAACTGAGGGCTTAGGGTTTTTCTAGGCTGATAGTTTTGGGTATTTTTTGATGGATTGTTTAGTGTTATTGGGATCTGAGGGTCTCTGGTTTTTTTGGGGAGAGGGTTTAGTGTTTTTTGGTTATGAGATTTAATGGATTTTTATGGCGTATGGTTTAGGGGTTTATTGGGATAGTGATTAGATCATTTGGTGGATGAGGGTATAAGGATTTTTAGGGATGTTGTATTATGGTTTTTTCACATATAAGGATTAGGTTTTGTTGTGGATGATGGTTTATTGTTTTTTTGGCTATGTGATTATGTTTTTTGAGGATAACGGTTTAGGGGTTTTTAGGGATAATTGGTTAGGGTTTTTATTGATGAGGGTTTAGGGTTTTTCGGGGAAGAGGTTTTAAATTTAGCCTTTTTAAGGATTATTATTTTGTGGGGTTGAGTGGTGAGGGTTTGAGGTTGAGGGTATTAGAATATAGTTTTGAGATTTTTTGGATATAGGGGTTATGTTTTTTTGGATGGGTGTTTATTGTTTTTTGCAGATAAGGTTTTAGGATTTTTTGGATGGTGGTTTCGGGTTTTTTTAGGGATGAGGGATTATTGATTTTTGGGGTAGATGGTTTAGGGTTTCATGGGGATGAGGGTTTTTTGTTTTTTGTGGATAAGGACTTGAAGATTTTTGGGGTTGAGGACTTAGGATTTATTGGGTTGAGAGATTAGGGGGTTTCGGTGGTGGGTGCATGGGGTTTTGGGTGATATAGGTTTAGGTTTTTTGGAATGGGGGTTTTTTGTTTCTTTGGGATCTTGGTTTAGGGTTTTGGGGGATGAGAATTTTGGCTTTTTTGGGGTTGAGGTATTGGGTTTCTGAGGTATTAATGTTTAGAGTTATTTTGGGATGAGTGTTTGGATTTATTTTACTAGTGTACTGGATTTTTTTGCAGCTAGGTCCTTATTTGTTTTTTGGAATGAGGGTTTATGGGATTTTTTCCATTGTATTTAGTGTTTTAAGGAGCTAGGGGTTTATATTTTTTGTTCTTGAGGGTAGATTTTTTTTTCGGGCATGGGTTTGGGGATTTTTTGTATGAGGGTTGATGATGTTTTGATTCAATGGTTAAGGGTAATTTTAAAGTATAGGGTTTTGGGTTTCATGGGGTGAGGGTTTGGGGTTTCTTTGGATGATGGTATTACGTTCTTAAGGGATGAGGGTTTATGTTTTTTTTGGGGATAAGGGTTTATCATTTATTGTGGAATATTTTTTCGGCTTTTTTGGGGCTAATTGTTTTGGTTTTCTTGGTTCGAGAGTTTCAGTTTTTCAGGGGACGTGGGTTTAGATTTTCTTTTTTTTTGTTAGAGGGATTATAATTTCTTGGGGAATCATTTTTAGGGTTTTATGTAGTTAAGGGTTTTGTGTGACTTCATTCTTAGGGATTCATGTTTATTTGGTGATGAGGGATTATTATTTTTTGGGGTTGAGTGTGTGTGGTTTTTTTGGGATGATGGTTTAGGGTTTTTGAGGGATAAAGGTTTAGGTTTTATTATGGCCGAGGTTTTAGAGTTTATTGGGGATAAGGGTTTAGAGTTTTTTGGGTTTTAGGGTTAAGGGGTTTTTTGGAGGAAGAGGGTATAGTATTTTTTAGGGCTAATTATTTAGGGTTGATTGGTGCTGAGGGTTTCACGTTTTTTGGTGGTGATGTTTTATAGTTTTTTTGTACTTATGGGTTTAGGTATTTTCAGGAATATGAGTTTATTATTTATGGGGTTGAGGGTTTTGGGTTTTTTTGCTATGTGTTTATAGTTTTTTGGACATAAGGGTTTAAGGTTTTTAGGGTTGAGGGTTTGGAAATTTTTTGTGAGAGTTTTTGGGGTTTTGTGGGTTGAGGGGTTAGTGGATTTGGGGATTAGGGTTTATAATTTTTTGGGGCTGAGGGATAATTGTTTTGGGTAAAGAGTTTGGGGGTCTTGGGGGTAGGGTTTTGGGGTTTTGGAGGATAATTTTTTATAGTTTTTCGTGATTAGTATTTCAGATTTGGTAATTTTTGGGGATGGGTGTAGAGACCCAAAGCATGACGTACATAGATATTACATAACTTTTGTGGAATACAAAACACATAACAAAAACAGACACACAAGGACTGTAATAGTTTAGTGTCATTGTTAACATGGAACATAATCTTCTAATTGTGGTGAAAGATCTTCAACATCTCCCATAAAGATCATCCACTTTTTGTTTCCTTACCTAAAACCTTTCTTTTAATCCTAGGGGAAAATAAAACATAAAAAGGGTGAGCTAAAATGCTCAGTAAGGGTACGCATGGATAAAATAAAACATACCATATACATTTGAACTTAAAAACATGAACATAATGTTTAAATATCAAAATCTTGAGCAACGACATAAATCATGGAAGTACATAAGGCATATATCATAATGGTACATAAATCATGATAAAATAGCATGGGAATAAAACTTGTTATTGTGGAATCCATTAAGCACATGTAATTATTTCCATAGTAGGCAAGGCATTGCTGCCAGGACCATCTTTGTGGACAAAGTACCTTTTTGAATCGACGTCACTCCCCGTTCCAGTCCTGTAATACTAAACCGAATTAACTTACTGTTCCATCCATGTCCATATCATGAGATATAAATCTTTACCCAATGAATTGGAGGGAGATATAGGACCCACCAATCTCATAATGAAATCATTCTTACTTGTGCCACAAAATAAACATACATCATTCATAAAAACCCAATATATAAAATGGGTCTCATGAACATCTTCCCATCATCACATAATCCATATAAAAGAAATTGATATCATTCCATAATAAGAGAAGTGAAACCATGTAAATCATAGAGACATTATACTTGAAACATACAAATATGAAATATTGTCATCTTAGATGAAAAATGGTTTTGATAAAACACTAGAAATGAATTCTTGAAGAAAATATCCTTTTTTCTTCAAAATCATTTTCTTTTCATAAAATGTCATGCAATTTTAAAATAAAGGTATGTTGTTGAAAATAGTCATGTAATCTTATGGAGGAAGCTTCATGAAAACAAGGCTTTATAAAACTGTAAAAATCCTTTCATGCCGTATATGTAAAAAAACATTCTTCTTGTACATTTTTTGAAAAAGTCAAAAAGTACCTTGTAGGGTAAACAAAAGAAAGATTTCTTTCAATACCATTAGGTAAAAGTCAAAATGGGTAAAAATTACTTTAAACATACATGAAACCATTTTTAGGAAACATGGACATGGATGATAACATGAACCCCAGTATATACATATGAATAAGCAATCTCGGATAAAAATTAGATTTGAAAAATTATCCCTTACCTTAGGTCCAATTTGATTTGTATGTGTCCAAACCTCCTATATAATGATTTAAATAATGTCATTGACTTATTCCAGAATCATACTCATTGTTATGATATCATATTTGTTCATATTCTTAGCTTATTATTAGTAATATTTCATTGCTACTTGTTATTCGGGTGTTTATTACTTTTTGTTCTTATGCATGTTTTTTCAAATAAATTATTATTATTCATTTTAGGTTATAGATACCTCATTTACAGAATGGTATTACTGTAATATATATCATATTTATTCACTAAATTCATTTATGTAATCATTATGCAATGAAAATCATGTAGAACGAGTCGAATCACATCGTGGAGACGGTATTCCGTACGTACGCACGAGCGAATATATCATTCCCATGATTGTGGAATTGTATTGCAGTGTTTGTATACTATTTCAGAATAAATATCACTTTAAAATAATCATATATATTCATTATTTACACCATTATACCCATCCAAGTAAGGTGGTGGTGGAAAATAGATTACACCACGGCGTGGAGACAGTATTCCATTCGTACGCACATGCTGTGATTTCGTTTTCCGTAGGATGGATAGATGGTGAAATAGGGTTGTTTCATACTTATAATAACATATCCGTATATGAGTGATACTGATGTTATTAATTCATAATGAAACAACTAAAGAATAATAAGTCGAAGAAGAAATAAAGTTGAAAGAATCGGTAACGGACATTACCTCTTCTTTGAAACGCCTCTTTGACACCTCCTTTTACGGAACAAAAATTGTTCTTTGAAGAAGAACATGGACTCTAAGATGTTTCTAGGGAAGTGGTGTGGAGAAATTGGCAGGGTTTGGACAAGCTTGAAGGCTCAATGTGGTGTGAGGAAGAGAGGGAGGAGATGCCCTTTTATAAGGGAGGAGAGGGGCACCTTTGGAAAAACTAAAACAATTATTTTATTATAAAGCCATATTCGGTTTTAAATAGCTCCAAATTGATTTATTTCAAAGCTAAGGTGGGGATGGGTCTAAATAATCTCATAAAATAGAATTTGGACAAGTTTAGTTTTCTATTTTAACCTTATCATTTATATTTAACATTAAGTTAGATAATTTTACTTTTACCATATCTTTTTGTGTTCCTACAAAATAAGGTTAATAAACTTACTATAACAAGACAAAAGAACCCCAAGTTGTACATAATTAATATATATAACCTTATATAAGTTATTTGGAAGAACCTTAGATTTTTAGGAATAAAATAACAATTAATAATATAATATTTGTTTTAAAAACTATTTTATGTCAATTTTGACACTATTTAGTAATTGATTTTTGTGAAAATAATAAAAGAATTATTAGTTCTATAAAAGTTAATTACATCAATACTAACATGTTTGTTTAACCTATAAAATTAGTTTAATTCATAATTAGTATCAAATTACATTTATTTGGGTATTTATAACATCAATTATGTCAATTGTTCCTTAATAAGATAGTTACTGCATCATCATTGTGTCATAAATAAATTAAATTATTTAATGTCTAAAAATTACAAATAAAATACCATTATGTAGTAAATACCTTTAGATTTCTAATGAATATTTATAGTAGAATTTATCTTATGTATAACCCTATATTAAAATTTATTTACTTATTAAAGATTGATTTTAACTATTTTAACCCTTCTTTAAATAAATTAATAATAAATGTCATAATCTAATCCAAGTGAGCCTAAATGGTAATATTTTATTCCTAAGGTTGTTTTTGTTCTAATTACACTTATCCAATAGAATTAGGACATGTGTTAGGGTAATAATAATATCAGTTTTACCCTTAATTACCCTATTTACTTTTAACTGTGGTAAATAAAAGTAAAAAATTACTATTCACCAAAAATTATTTTCATCTCATTGAACCACATTTTACTTACTAACATCAATAGTGTCTCTTGGATTTTTGAAATTCCACTCATAGAAGCGGTAAAATTACGTTTTATGTAAATTTGCAAATTCTCCTAGGCGGTGGGTAAAAGACAGTGAAAAGTACCATAAAATTTTTATATATCTAAAATTATTATAAAATTACTCCAATGAATTAAATTGATCATATATAGGTATTATGTATCAATTTTGACCTTGAATAAATTTAAATAAAATAAATAATTATTTAAATAAAAAGTCAGTTTTTAAATAGTAACCTAGTGTTTTCACTATTCATCAAAAATTTAATGTTTCCTGAAAAATACCAAAATTCCACCCTAGGATAATTTCGATATTCCGAATCCAAAAACTAAGTCCATTTTGAATAATAAAATTTAAAAATTTTCAAAAAGTGGTTATTACTATTCATAACAGCTAGTTTTAATAATATTTTAATAGCATATCGTTGTTTAGTGAAACTCGGTATTGCGTACTACACACTCTATCGAGGAAGGTCAACATTGCATGTAATGTAAGGCAAGTCAGGGATGCATGCTGTTCAAGCTCCTTTTGCTGTAGCCTACAACACATGACATTAATTAAAAAGAATATTTTTCATAAAATCTTGGGGTGTAAAATTCTACCCCCCTTAAAATGAATTTTTCCCTCGAAATTCGTCGGGGTTATAAATGGTTTACTACTTGAAAGTTTCTTTAATAGAAACCCACATCATAAAAGGGAATACCAAAACTTTTCGTTAAAAAATTAATCTATGAAACGTAACGGTTACCCAAATTAACTAATCACTGGGTTTTCACGTAGGAGAACATAGGTGAAAATATGGATATGGATGAAAAAATATAACCATCATGTTCTAATGGAGAGTGGTAGGGAACATGGCTATTAAAAAGCCAACAATCACAAAGCCATAAATTTGTGATGATCTAGGGTACCCTCTGATTCATCTGATTTAAGGGCACTAGGACAACATTGTTGGTTTTGAAGATCATTTCCCTAAAGTTGATGAATTTGAATTAGAATAAATACATAATTTATTTTGGTACAATCTCACTGTTATTCGTGCCTTGAACAATTTCCACTTCATCTATTAATGAAATGAAGTTGAATTTGTTATTCTTTAAGTGTTAGCAGATCATGTGATATAATGACGGGTCATTCCATCTATCTCAAACAAAAGGTTAGAAAAAGTTATTAAATATACATAAGTCAATCTATAGTGAGATTAATCATATATGGTTACTAAAATGGACATATACTTCATATATCATACTGCTTAATATAATAAAACTAGTTTCTACTAAACTGGGACTTCCTGTAGGCCAGTGGTAGGCAATAAAGGCCAGTCGCACTTCGGTTGTGGGTTCGATTCCCACATCCTTGTCTGACGCGATGGGCTGTCGCTCGTCCTGTAGGTTTTCCTTTTTCTAAAACTACATTACTATAACATCCGATCAATAATATCAAAAAAAGTTTTATCCTTAAACAATACTAACTTATGTACAACATAATCCTTTCCAATCTTTAGTATTATCCAAAATACTACTGTCCAATCTCATATTATAGTGAAAACGATTACCAATGAGTTTATATAACAAGCATGTTAATACCATCATTGATCCCCATATATCTTGAGATATGACTTGTTGGTCACATTCCAAACATTCCAAGGCCTTAATCATGTATTCTCTTGAAAAATGAATACCCATTGAATCTTAGTGAAAACATGAGTGTTGTCAAAAGCTAACTCTTTTCACATACCAAAACCTCAAACCATGATATAACTATTTCCTTATATCAGTCATGAGCTCATCAACACTGTCAAACATTTCATTTTCTCCTTATCCCTTTATTATTCACATATCATCTTTTTTCCAAAAATTTCTCAATAACTTTCCATGGTTACCGGTACCATAAAATTATTGAAAACCACAATAGACCAATACATCAATATTCCAATATTCCACGATACTATATACAACATTATTTTGGAATCCCATTACATAAACACTTAATCATTCCACCACATCGTTGTGATATTAAACATCACCAATGGTGATCGCCTGTGACTTCCCTTTGACCTTTTCCTTAAGTGGTTTCTCATGTCGATCATCACTAACCCTTGGATTAGGGCATTTATTAGCATAATTCCCCATTTCCTTGCACTTGAATAATTGAAGTGTTTGTGGTGTGTTCTCTACAGTCATTTCTTTATTCACATCATTAGACACCCTTTTCCCATTACTTCAACCCTCAGCTGCTCGATGACCTTATTTTCCACACATAAAACATTTTCTAGTCCCTTTAAGACAATCTACACCAGGCTTCTTTCCACAATTTGAGCATAAGGAAACATTCATCTTGTTTCCACCATTATTCTGAGATTTCTCCTTGAACTCCATCTTTTGTTTCTTGTCAAAACTATGACATGGATAAGTAACACCAACTTCCATTTCTACCTTGATAGATCAATGCAAAATTTCTTCATAGATACTGAAGTCTCTTATAGCTAATTCCCTTCGAAGATTTGGTTTTAAGCCACTGAAGAATCGATCAACTTTACTTTCAAGTTGGATGATAAATCCAGATGCATACCATGAAAGCCTTGAAAAATTCGCTTAGTATACACCAATAGATTCATCATCCTTTTCCTTTAGTTCAAGAAACTCCTTCTCCATCTTTGTTCGAAGAATACTAGGGAAGTACTTATTGAAATATAAGTTCTTGAACTCGACCCATTCCATGGACTCAATTTTATCTCTTGGCCTCATATTCTTGATAAGATTCCACCATTGATCAACTTCACCATCCAAACGATATACTGCTAAGATGACTTTATCATGCTCAGAACATTGAAGAACTGAAAATATCATTTTAGTGGTACTGATCCATTGTTCAGCAACAAGTGTATTAGAAGACCCACTGAAAGAAGGTGGACGTTGCCTCATGAAGGACTCAATAGAATATTGTTCCCTTCTCTACCCATTTGGAAGTCCATAATGATTCATAGCTTGTGTAATTATAGCAATAAGATTTTTCACTCTATCTCCCATAACATTTGTTTTTTCATGAGGAAAATCATTGCATTGTCCATTTCATTGATCAACACGGTTCCTTCGGGTTCCAGCCATTGTCTAAAACCCAAAAAGAATAGTGTGAGAGGCAAAAATCATGATATCGAAAACAACATAATAAAGGGGGAGTACCTTCAATATCTAAGATCTTAGGTTTAATTCTATGATCGTTATCATAATTCTAGGACTATAACCTATACTTATACATAACCTTAGGGACATCCCTAGACATACCTTAGAAATATATTTAGGGATCTCACTAAAGTTCTCGCATCCTAGTTTCTAAAGGTTGACTAAACCATTCCTCTGATACCAACTATAGAGTTCCAAAGCTTGACGTACATAGATATTACATTACTTTTGTGGAATACATAATACATAACAAAAACAGACACACATGGACCGTAATAGTTTAGTGTCTTTGGAAACTTGAAACCAAATCTTCTAATCGTGGTGAAAGTTCTTCAACATATCCCATAACGATCTTCGACTTTTTGTTTCCTTAACTAAAACCTTTATTTTAGTCCTGGGGGAAAATAAAACATAAAAAGGGTGATCTCAAATTCTCACTAAGGGTAAGCATGTATAAAATAAAACATTCCATATACATTTGAACTTAAAAACATGAACATAATGTTTAAACATCAAAATCTTGATCAACGACATAAAACATGGAAGTACATAAGGCATAGATCATAATGGTAAATAAATCATGATAAAATATCATGGGAATAAAACATGTAAGTGTTGCATCAATTAAGCACATGTAATGATTTCCATAGTAGCCAAGGCATTGCAGCCAAGACCATCTTAGTGGACAAAGTCCCTTTCTGAATCGAGTTCACTCCTCATTCCAGTCTTGTAATACTGAACCGGATTAACTTATTGTTCCAGCCATGTATATATCATGAGATATAAATCATTACCCAATGCCTTGGAGGGAGATATAGGTCCCACCCATCTCATAATGAAATCATTCTTACTTGTGCCTCAAAATAAACATACATCATTCATAAAAACCCAATAAATAAAATGTGTTTCATAAACATCATCCCATCATCACATAATCCATATAAAAGAAATGGATATCATTTCATAATAAGATAATTGAAACCATGTAAATCATAGAGACATTATACTTGAAACATACACATATGAAATAATGTCTTCTTAGATGAAAACTGGTTTTGATAAAACGGTTGAAATGAATTCTTGAAGAAAATATCCATTTTTCTTCAAAATCATTTTCATTTCACAAAATGTCATGCAATTTTAAAAGAAAATGATTTTTTTGAAAATAGTCATGAAATATATTGGAGGATGCTTCATGAAAACAAGTCTTTATAAAACCGTAAAAATCTTTTCATGCTGTATATGTTAAAAAAACATTCTTCTTGTACTTTTGTCGAAAAAGTAAAAAAGTACCTTGTAGGGTAAATAAAAGAAAGATTCCTTCCATATCATTGGATAAAAGTCAAAATAGGTAAAAAGAACTTTAAACATAAATGAAAACATTTTTAGAAAACATGGACATGGATGATAACAATAAACCCAGTAAATACTTACGAATAAGAAATCTCGGATAAAAATGAGATTTCCAAAATTATCCCTTCCCTTAGGTCCGATTTGCTTCGTAAGTGTCCGAACATCTTGTATAATGATATAAGAAATGTCATTGACTTGTTCCAGAATCATACTCATTGTTATTATATCATATATGGTCATATTATTAGATTATTATTAGTAATATTTCATTGCTACTTGTTATTTGGGTGTTTATTACTTTTTGTTCTTATGCGTGTTTTGTCGAATAAATTCTTATTCTTCTTTTTAGATTATAGATACCTCATTTCCAGAATGGTATTAGTGTAATATATATCATATTTATTCACTCAATTCATTTATGTAATCATTATGCAATGAAAATCATGTAGAACAAGTCGCATCACATCGTGGAGACGGTATTCCGTATGTACGCACGAGCAATGATATCGTTCCCAGGATCGTGGAATTGTATTGGAGTGTATGTATACTATTTCATAATAAATATCAATTTACAATAATCATATATATTCAATATTTACACCATTATTCCCATCCAAGTAAGGTGGTGGTGGAAAATAGATTACACCACAGCGTGGAGACGGTATTTCGTACGAACGCACGGGCGGTGATTTCGTATTCCGTAGGATGGATAGATGGTGAAATAGGGTTGTTTCATATTTATGATAACATATCAGTATATTAGTGATACTTATGTTATTAATTTATAATGAAACAACTAAAGAAGAATAAGTGGAAGAATAAATAAAGTTGAAAGAATCGGTAATAGACATTACCTCTTCTTTGAAACGCCTCTTTGAGACCTGCTTTTTGGGAACCAAAATTGGTCTTTCAAGAATACCAGGACCTCTATGATGTTTCTATTGAAGTGGAGAGGAGAAATTGGCAGGGGTTGGCCGAGATTTAAGGGTCAAAGTGGTGTGAGGAAGAGAGGGAGGATATTCCCTTTTATAAGGGAGGAGAGGGGCACCTTTGGAAAAACTAAAAAATATTATTTTATTATAAATCCATATTTGGTTTTAAATAGCTCCAAATTGATTTATTTCCAAGCTAAGGTGTGGATGGGTATAAATACTCTCATAAAATAGAATTTTGACATGTTTAGTTTACTATTTTAACCTTATCATTTAGATTTAACTTTATGTTAGATAATTTTACTTTTACCGTGTCTTTTTGTGTTCTTACACTATAAGGTTTATAAACATACTATAACAATCCAAACGAACCCCAAGTTGTTCATTATTAATATATATATCCTTATCTATGTGATTTGGATGATCCTTATATTTTTAGGAATAAAATAACAATTAATAATATAATATTTGTTTTAAAAACTATTTTATGTCAATTTTGACACTATTTAGTAATTGATTTTTGTGAAATTCATAACATAATGATTAGTTCAAAAAAAGTTACTTAAATCAATACTAACATGTCATATTAACCTATAAAATTAGTGAAATTCATAAAAAGTCACAAATTACATTTATTTGGGTATTCATAACATCAATTATGTCAATTTTTCATTAATAAGATAATTATTGTATCATCGTTGTGTCATAAAGAAATTATATTATTTAATGTATAAAAATTAAAAATAAAATACAATTATGTAAGAAATATTTTTAGACTTATAAGGAATATTTATAGTCGAATTTATCTTTTGTATAACCCAATATTAAAATTTATTTACTTATTAAAATTTGATTTTAACTATTTTCACACTTTAAATAAATTAATAATAAATGTCCTAATCTAATCCAACTGGGCCTAAATGGTCATATTTTATTCCTAAGGTTGTTTTTTGGTCGAATTACACTTATCAAATAGAATTAGGACATGTGTTACGGTAATAATAATATAATTTTTACCCTTAATTACCCAATATACTTTTAACCGTGGTAAATAAAAGTAAAAAGTTACTATTCACCAAAAATTATTTTCATCTCATTGAACCACATTTTACATACAGACATCAACCGTGTATCTCAGATTTTTGAAATTCTACTCACAGAAGCGGTTAAATTATGTTTTATGTAAATTTGCAAATTCTCCTAGGAGGTGGGTAAAAGACGGTGAAAAGTTCAATAAAATATTTATATATCTAAAATTATTATAAAATTACCCCAATGAATTACATTGAACTTATATAGGTATTATGTATCAATTTTTACATTAAATAAATTTCAATAAAATAAATAATTATTTAAAGAAAAAGTCGGTTTTTAAATAGTAACCCAGTGTTTTCACTATTCATAAAAAATTGAATGTGTCCAAAAAATACCAAAATTCAACCCTAGGCTAATTTCGATATACCGAATTCAAAAAAAAAGTCTATTTTGAAATATAAAATTTAAAAAATTTCAAAAAGTGGTTATTACTATTCATAACGGCAAGTTTTAATAATATTTTAATAGCATATCGTTGTTTAGTAAAACTCATTTTTGCGTACTACACACACTATCGAGGAAGGTTGCGATTGCGTGTAATGCAAGGAAAGTTTGGGATGCGTGTTGTGCAAGATCCTTTTGGTGAAGCGTACAACACAATACATTAATTAAAAATAATATTTTTCATAAAATCTCATGGTGTTACAATGGGGGTTTTGGTTTTTTGTGGGTGGGGATTTTTTGTTTTTTGGGAAGAGGGTTCGATTTTTTAGGGTGGAGGATTTTGGGACTTTTGGGGTAATTGTTTTATTGTTTTTCGAGAATGATGTCCTGAGGGTTTTTGTTATTAAGTGTTGAGGGTTATTTAGGTTTTAGGGTTTAGGGTTTTTTAAGGATAATGTTTTGTTTTTTTCTGGGGCTGAGGGTTTCAATTTTTTAGTGTGGGATTAGGGGGTTTTGGGGATCGGGGGATGAGGTTTTCTAGTTTTTTAGGGATGATAGTTTATGTTTTTTGTGGTTCAGGGTATAGGGTTTTGTGGGGAAGAGTATTTTGGTTATTTTTGGATTATGGATCTGGATTCTTATGGGATAGGGTTTTAGGATTTTGGGGATGATGGTTTTGGGTTTTTTATAGATAAGGGTTTTGGGTTTTTTGTGTGTGGGGGGTTTGGGTATTTTGGGGAAGATGGATTAGTTTTTTATGGTTATGAAGGATTAGGGTTTTTCGAAACTGATATTTTAGGGTTTTATCGGCATGCGGATTTATGGTTTATTGGGTAGGAGAGTTTTGTGTTTTTTCAGCTGAGGGTTTAATGTTTTTTGGTGCTTAGGGATTATGGATTTTTGGGGCCAAGGATTTAGGATTGTTTTGATTTAAATTTAGGGTTTTGGGGATGAGGTTTTAGGGTTTTTTGGGGTTTAGGGTTTAGGGGTTCTGGTGGATGATGTTTCTGAGTTTTGGGGGATAAGGTCTTAGGGGAATTTAGGGTCTAAGGGTTTTGCTTTTTTTGTGTTGAGGTTCTTGGGGTTTTGGTGGTATAAGGATTTGGTGTTTTTTATAGATCATTCATTAGGTTTTCATATGTCTGGGGGTATAGGGTTTTGGGGAAATGAGGTTTTTTGTTCTTTTGGAGAGGTGGATTTATATTTCATTTCATCTAATGTTTTATGGTTTTCTGGGACTAAGGGTTTAGGATTTATTTGGGGTTAAGGTTTTAGGTAATTTGGGCTTGAAGGATTATCATTTTTTGCGGTCAAGAGTTGAGGCTTTTTTGAGGATGGGGATTTAGGGGTTTGGGGGGTTTATGGATTGGGGTTTTTTTGAGGTTTTGGGTTTAGATCAACTACAGTTGAGGGTTTTGGGGGTTTTGGGATTATGCTTTTGGGTTTTTGGTGGCTGCGGGTCTTGGTTTTCATGGAGGATGACGTTTTGTGGCTTTTTAATGATTAAATTTTATGGGTTTTTTGGGCTAAGGGATTATCTGTTTTTGGAGCAATCAGTTTAGGATTTTTTAATAATGGTTTGGGGTTTGGTGGGGCCTAGGGTTTTTTTGCAGCTGAGGGTTAATGGACATTAGCCATAGATGGTTTATGTATTTGGGGGATATGGGATTAGGGATATTTGGGGAGAGGGTTTAGGGGTTTTATGGGGATTGGGGTTTAGGGTTTTTTGGGGATAAGAATTTGGGGTTTTGGGGGTCGAGTGTTTTGGGGTTTTGGGGGATGGGGGTAAAGGTTCTTTTGGGACACAGGGTTTAGGGTTTTAAAGGATGAGTGTTTAGTGTTTTTTTGGGTGAGGGTATTGGTTTTTTTAGAGTTTTGGGATTTCAGGTCTAATAGTTTACCATTTTTTTGGTGTTGATCATTTTTGGATTTTTGGGGCTGATTGAATAGGGTTTCGTTAGTTGAGGGTTTAGTTTTTTTAGGGATAAGGGATTAGGGTTATTATAGGAAGAGTTTTAAGGGGTTTTTGGGGCATATAGTTTAGTATTTTTTGGGGTGGTGGGATTTAGATTTTTTAGGGATGTGTGTTTTGTTGTTTTAGGGATGAGGCATTAGATATTTTTTGGGGCTATAGGATTAGTGTTTTTTGGGGATTAATGTTTTGGTTTTTTGGGGGATGGGGGTTTCGGGATCATTTGGTATCAGTGTTTAGGTTATTTTGGAGAAGGGAGTTTAGGTATTTTTTGTAAATAGGGATTACATTTTTTTTTGGATTTGAGGGATTAGGAAATTTTTTGGTGATGAAGGTTTTGGGTTTTTTTGGGGCTTGAGTTTTAGGGTTTTTTGGGTTTTGGGTTTAGTTTTTTTGAGGCTCAGGGTCTAGGGACTATTGGGGTTTTGGGAATTTTGTAGTTTATAGTTTATGGTCTTCTACGATCGAGAGATTGAGGTTTCTAAGGGATAAGGGTTTATGCTTTTTCAAGATGAAATTTTATGGTTTTTTGGTGATAAGGGAATACCAGTTTTTTGGGATGATTGTTATTGGTTTTTTTGGGTGGCAGGATTCGAATTGTTTTGGGTGTTTTAGAATTAGGGTTTCATATGAATCGATTTTACGGTATTTTGGGTTTGAGGTTTTAGGTTTATTTTGGTGATTAGGGTTTAGGTTTTTTTAGGGATGAGAATTTATTGTTTCTTGGGGCTGAGGATAAATGGATTATTGGGGATGAGGGTTTAATTTTCTTGGTGCTGAGAGTAGATGTTTTTTTGGGGATTTATTTAAAGGGGTTTGGGCGGTTATGGGATTAATGTGTTTGGGGGATAAGGGTTTAGTATTTTTTGGGGCACTGGGTTTAGGGTTTTTTGGGGATGATGGTTTAGGGTTTTTGAGGGTTGTGAATTTAGGTTTTATTGGGGTTTGATTTTAGGTTTTTTTAAGGATGAGGGTTTAAGGTTTTTTTGGGTCTAGGGGTAATGTTTTTTTATGATAGTTTAAGGCCTTTTGGGGAAATGGTTTTTATTTTTGGAGATGAAGGTTTACAGTTTTCTATGGATTTGGCTTTAGAGATTCTTGGGGTTGAGAGTTTAGGACCTTCTAGTGATGGATTGTTAGTATATTTGGGGTCTAGGGAATTAGGTTATTTTTTTGATGAATATTTACTGTCTTTTGGGATGATAATTTAGTTTTATTTGGGGATGATCTTTTAGTGTTTTTTAGGGATGATGGTTTATGGTATTTTTGGCTGAAGGGAATGCATTTTTTTGGGGGTGAGGTTTTACTATCCTATGGGGTGGAGGGTTTATGGCTTTTTCAGACATAGGGTTTAGTTATTTTTGGGGGTGAGGGTTTAGGTTTTTTGGTGTCGAGGATTTAGGGTTTTTTAGGTTTAAAGGGTTGACATTTTTTTGGGGCCAATGGATTTGGGAAATTGGGGCTTAGGTTATAGGGTGTTTTTGGGGTCCATGTTTTAGCCTTTTTTGGTTGAGTTTGGTTCTTTTATGGATTAGGATTTATTGTCATTTTTGGAATGAGGATTCATGCTTTTTTGTGAATAATGATTTTTGGTTTTTTGGGGATGATCATTTAGGTATTTTTTGGGGATGAGGGTTTAGGGTTTTTTTGGATTCTTTTTTCACCTTTTCTAGGGCCGAGGGTCGAATGTTTTTTTGGTTGATGGTTTTTTATTTTTGGGGTGTGGGTTTAGTGTTTTTTGGGTAAGAGGGTTTAGGTTCTTTGAGGATGTGGTTTTAGGATTATTCTGGGCTGTGGGTTTACGGTTTATTTGAAAGTTGGATTTAGGATTTTTTGGTGTTGAGGGTTAAGGTTTTATGTAATTTTTGAGAGGTTCATTTATAGTTTTTTATGGATAAGGGTTGAGGATCTTCTAGGGATGAGGGTTTAGGTGTTATTTTGGGTGAAGGATAAAGGGGGTTTTATGTATGAATTTTTGGTGATTTTTTTCCGAGGGTTTGGGGTTTTTGGGTTCTTAGGGTTTTGGGTATTTGGGTTCTGAGGAAATAGTGGTTTTGTGGAAGCGGGATTTGGGGTTTTGGGGGCCTAGAGTTTTTTTATTGGTGAGGGTATAGGGTTGTTGGGGGATAAGAGTTTAAGGTTTTTTAGTATAGTGGTTCAGTTTTTTATTGAGTATGATTTTTTTTTTTGTGTTTTTTGGGGATAAGGGATTATGATTTATTGGGGATGATGGTATAGTGTTTTTTTGCCTGAGAGTTTTAGGATTTTGAGGGTTGGGATTTATGGGTTTTTTGGGTGGAGGGTTTAGGGTTTTTTTTATAGAGGGGATTTAGGATTTTTGGGGGATGAGTATTTAATGTTTAAAGGGGTGATGTTTTACGGGTTTTAGGGCTTAGGGATTAGGGTTTTTTGAGCCAAGGTATTGGATATTTTATGGGATGAGGGTTTGGGTTTTTTTTGGGTTTTAAGATATGAGGATTCTTAGGCCAGAGGGTTTAGTGTTTTGTGGGGATGATGGTTTATGTTTTTTTATCTATGAGTTCATTAGTTTTTTTTTAGGAGGGTTTGTGATTTAATATTTTATTGGGTTTAGGGTGTTGATTTGGGAGCTGTGATGTTTTAGGGGTTTCTGGAATCACAGGTTTGGGTTTCTTGGGACCATGGGTTTGGTGTTTTTTGGATTAATAAATTAGGGTTTTGGGGGATTAATATATATGGGTTATTAGGACCAAGGGATTATGATTTTTCTAGGGATTAGGGTTCTGAGTTTTTTTTGTTTCTAAGGGTTTATGATTTTAGGGTTTTTTAGGCCGTATTAGTGGGGAGTTTTCTATTCAATGTTTTAGTGTAATATGGGATTAATGATTTTGGGATTATTTTGTATAAGGATTCAGGGTTTTTTAGGGATGCCGGTTTTCTAATTTTTTTAGGTTTTTGGTTTAGGGTTTGTTGGGGTTGGGGGATTCAGGTTTTTTGGGATTGGAGTTATGGGTTTTTTTGGACTAAGGGTTTATGGATTTTTGTGGTTGAGTGTTCTGGATTTTTGGGGGTTGAGTGTTTAGTGATTTTGGGGATGAGGGTTTATGGATTTTTAGGACTAAGTGTTTTATGTTATTTTCGGGAAAATGTTGTTGGGTTTTTTGGGGTTGAGGGTTTAGGTTTTCTTGGGGTTGACTGTTTACATTTTTTGGGAGTTTAGGTTTTAGGATTTTTTGTGGATTTGGGTTTAAAGTTTTTTTTGGGGATGATGATTTATGGTTTTTTGGGGATAAGGGTTTATGGTTTTATAGAGATGAGGATTTAGGTTTTATAGGGGATGATGGTTTTATATGTTTTAGGGATTAGTATTCATTGTTTTTTGGGGATGACAGTTTCATGTTTTCTTGACTTTAAGGTTTAGAGTTTTATGGGTCTGAGTGTACTAAGATTTGTTTTGATGAGGTTTTGTTTCATTTTGGGTCTTATGGACTAGAGTTTTTGGTGCTAATGTTTTAGGGTTTTTTGGGACAAGGGTTTGTGGTTTTTTTGGATGAGGGTTTATGATTTTATAGGGATAATGGTTTAGGAGTTTTATGGGGTTGAGGGTTTTTTGTTTTTTTGGGAAGAGAGAACAATTTTTTTTTGTATGAGCTTTTAGGACTCTTAGGGGCTGAGAGTTTGTGGTTTTTTTGGGGATTAGGGTTTGTCTTTTTTTAATGGGTTTTGGGTTTTTTATGGATGAATGAATGGGGTTTTTTAGGGATGAGGGTATATGTTTTATTTAGAACAAGGCTTTAGGGTTTATATAAGATGAGGATTTTTAGTTTTTTGGGGATGAGGGAGTACTTTTTTTTAGGTTAATGGTTTAGGATTTTTTAGGATGATGAATAATGGTTTTTTACAGACTTGAATTTAGTGTTCATTCCGAGAATAAGGTTTTAGGTATGTATTGGGATGAAGTTTTAGGGTTTTGGAGGGCTCAAGAGTTATGGTTTTTAGGACATTGGGTTTTTAAATTTTTGGTGATGAGGGTTTATGTTTTTTGGGATGAAGGTTTAATTTTTTGGGGGGAATAGGGTTATGGTTTTTTTATGGGTGGAGGGTTTAATGATTTTTAGTTTTTTGGGTTTATGGTGTTTTGTTTCTACGGTTTTAGGGTTTTGATGGAAAATATTTTTCATTTGTTTATAGAAGACGGTATAGTGTTATTTGTGGATAAGGGTTTAGGGTTATTTGGGCAGAGGGATTAGATTGTTTAGGTACTTAGGGTCTATGGATTCTAGGTATGAGGGTTTAGTGGTTTATGGGGATTAGAGTTTAGGGTTTTTTTTGGTTGGGGGTTCATGGTCTTATTCGGATTGAGTGTTTAGGGTTTTTTTTGAGGCCGAGTGTTTAGGGTTGTTGGGTGCTGAGGGTCTAGGGTTTTTTTGGTTTAGGGATTTTTTTGGTTGTGGGTTCTTGGTTTCCTGATGTTCCATTTTTAGGGTTTTATGGGGTTGAGGGTTTCTGATTTTTTGGGGATGTGGGTTTTGGGATTTTTGTGGATGATGGTTTGGGGATTATTTTTTCTTAGGGATTATGTTGGTGGTGGGTGGGGTTTATAATTTTTTTGGGTTTTGGGTTTATGGTTTTGTAGGAAAATAATTTTGAATTTTTTTGGGCTACCGGTTTTGGATATTTTGGGGCCATGGGATTATGGTTTTTTGATATTGAGGGATTAGGGCTATTAATGGGGAAAGGATTTAGGATTTTTGGATTTGAGGGTCTAGTATTTTTTGGGTATGTTGTTTTTGTGTTTTTCTATATGAGGGTTTATTGATTTTGGGGTGGAGGGTTTTGGGTTTTGGGGTAGGGGGATTAAGTTTTTTCAGGGAGATGAGGGGTTTTGGGAATTTTCGGGATGGGAATTTAGGGATTTTTTTGGGTTTTGGGTTTAGGGAATTATGGGTCCATGTGCTTAGGTATTTTTGGGATCGAGGGTTTTGGGTTTTCTATGGATAAGGGTTTAGTATTTTTTTGTTGATGAGGGTTTATTATTTTCTAGGGTCGAGGGTTTAGGGTTCTTTTGGACTAAGGGTGTACAATTTTTTTTGGGAAGAGGGTTTGGGGTTTTTTGGAGCTGGGGCTTTATGATTTTTATGGATATGTTTATAGGGTTTATATAGGGATGATGGATTATGTTTTGTTTATGGATCAGATATTAAGGTTTTATGGTGTAGAGTGGTTAGGGATTTCTAGTAAAGATAGTTTGTTTATTTCAATACTATAATTTTTACCAATACCAACATTTCAAAACAGTGGTTATAGGCTCTAACCATGATTCTATGAACCGTTGGGAGTGTACTAGTCCATATAGACCTATACCCATAGTTTGGTAAAACTGAGGGTATAAGTGTCCTCTACTTTTGGTTTTTAAACCCTTGGTAAAGGCATTTTGTGTGTCCATTTCACTATACCCGTGGATCGAACGAGCCATGTGTAGAGGTCCCTACCCACAGACTATTCAAACCTTGTGTATATGTCAATTATTTAAATACACCCAATGGGATTTGATCCCTGCACCTTTTCCCTTACAATCTAGCAACCATACCACAACTCTATCACGAATTTTGTGTTAATTTATAGAAAAAATATATATTTATATTAACATTTTATTATCATTTTTATTTTTATGAAAAAATAATTGGTTATGTTATACTAATGGTTTGGTCAAACAATGGATATAGGAGGAATTTTTCCCCCAAAACCTGTTGCCACAGTTTAAATTAACTTTTGTATTGTTTTTTCCTCTTAACTTGTTTACCATGAAACCTATACCCACGATTCTCTGAAAACTGTCGGTATAGGGTTTTCCCATACCCAAGTCTTTTTGGATAACCATGGGTATAAGACTTTAATGTTAAATTTGTTTACCTGTGAAACCTGTACCAATGATTCCCCACAAATCATGGATATAGGTCTGTTTTTCAGTAGTGTTTGGGGATGAGGGATTAGAGTTTTTTGTTCTGAGTTAGGTTATTTATGTCTGTGGATTTAGTGTTTTTTGGGGAAGAGGGTTTAGGATTTTTTAGGGATGAGTATATATGGTTTTTTAATGATTAGGTTTTATGTTTGTTTACTTCTATGGATTATGGTTTCAGAGGATTAGGGTTTATTCTTTTCATGTGGATAAAGGGTATTGGGTTCTTGGGGCTAAGTGTTTAGATTTTGTGGGGCTTAGGGTTTATGGTTTTTTGGGATTATGACCACTATGGGTTTTTGGGGATGATGGTTTATTAATTTTTAGGGAATGATGGTTTAGGGATTTTTATGAGTTTTTGGGTTTTTGGGGGATGAGTGGATGAGGAATTATGTTTAGTGTTTTCAGGGGTATTTCAGATTTTATTTTTGGGGCTGGGAATTTAGGGTTTTTTAGGGATGGAGAATTTTGAATTTTTTTAATTAGGTTTTTTTTTCAGGATGATGGTTTAATGTTTTGGGGGATTTTGTTTTAGGGTGTTTTTGAAAGAGGGATTCTTTTTTTTGGAATGATGC
This sequence comes from Viscum album, assembly GCA_963277665.1. Taxonomy (NCBI): domain Eukaryota; kingdom Viridiplantae; phylum Streptophyta; class Magnoliopsida; order Santalales; family Viscaceae; genus Viscum; species Viscum album. The sequence goes on along the minus strand of OY728160.1, from coordinate 1,532,978,752 downwards.
TTTTGAGTCTTTTGGGATTGAGGGTATAGTGTTATTTAGGGATAAGGTTTTATTTTTTTCAGATGGGGGTTTAGGGTTATAGGTCATAGTGTTTAGTGTTTTTTTGGATATGGGTTTATGTTTTTATATGGGTGAATGTTTATATTTTTTGGGAGTGAGTGTTTTGAGATTATTGGATCTTAGAGTTTTGGATTTTTGGGGCTAAGTGTTTGAGATATTTAGGGCGGAGGGATTTCGGTTTTTTTGCGGATGAACATTCAGGGTTTGTTCAAGATGAGTATTTAGGGAATCTGTGGATGGGGGTTTAGTGATTTTTAGGCCATATAGTTTAAGAATATATAGGACTAATAGTTTAGGATTTTTCGGGGATTAGAGTTTATGGATTTCACGGGGTGATGATTTTTTAGGGGTGAGTGTAATGGGTTTTTTCAGATGTGGGTCAAGGGTTTTTTGTGGTAATGAGTGTTTCAGGTTTTTTTGGGGTTTAGGGTTTTTTATTTATTAGGGATGAGTTTTTACTGTTTTTTGGTTAAAAGGTTTAGGGTTTTCTGGGGATTGGGGTTTTGGTTTTTTTTAAGGGATTAGGGTTTTTTTGTGGATGAGGTTATAGGTTTTTTTGGAATGAGTGTTTAGGGGTTTGGGGGGCTATGTGTTGTGGGATTTTTGGGGAAAGGTGTTTGGATTTTTTTGGGATGAAGGTTTTATAGTTTTTTGGGACTAAGGGTTTCTCGTTTTTCAGGGGTGAGCGTTATCTGTTTTTTGGGCTATGGCATTTGGGTTTTTTGGGCTGAGGGTTAGGGGTTTTATGGGTAAAAGTGTTTTTTTGGCGATGAGGGTTTCAGTTTTGTTTGTGAATAGTGTTTACAGTAATTTGGTTTTTATGGTTTTTTTGTGTTATGTGTTTACGGTTTTTTGGGATGAGTGTATAAAATTCTCTAGGGATAGGGGTTTACTGTTTTCTTAGGAATATGGGTTAGGACATTTTTGGTAAGTGGTTTTATCGATTTTTGGGGATGTGTGATTAGGGTTTTCTAGGGATTATAATTTAGGGGTTTCAAGGGTTGTGGGTCAACTGTTTTCTATTGATTATGGTTTAGGGTTCTCTAGGCTAATTATTTATTATTTTATAGGTATTTGGGTTAAGGGTCTTCTGAGAATTAGGGATTAGGGTTTTCTAGGGATTATTTTTTGGTTTTTTCTAGAGATGAGGATTTTGGGTTTTCCTGGATTGAGGGTTTAAGATTTTATAGGGAAGAGGGTTTAGTGTTTATTATTGGTGAGGGTGTAGGGTTTTTTAGGGCATAGAGTTTCTATTTATTTTGGCATGAGGGTTTAGTGTTTTCATAGTTATAGGGTTTACAATTTTATAGGGATGAGGGTTTTGGGATTTCTATGGATGAGTGATTTGGGATTTCTAGGGATGAGGGTTTTGGGTTTTCATGGGTAGAGGTTATAGGGTTTTTTAAGGCTGAGTGTTTAGTTTTTTTGAGGGATGAGGTTTTGTGGGTTTCTAGGGAAGGGGATTATGGTTTTTAAGTGCTATGGTTTTTTGGTTTTTAGGATCTGAGGTTAGACCGTCTTGTGGTTGAGGGTATAGTGATTTCTGGGGATTGTGTATTAGGGTTTTCCGTGGATGAATGTTTTGGGTTTTATGGTGATAAGGGTTTAGGTTTTTGTGGGACTTCATCTATAGGGATTTTGGGGCATGATGGTTTAGGGTTTTTTTGGGTGGAGTGTTTAGGTTTTCTTGTTTTGAGGGCCTATGTTTTTTCTGAGGAATATGAATTATGGTTTTTTGGGGATGAGGGTTTAGTGTTTTATGTGGATGATGGTTTAGTGTTATCTTGAAATGATAATTTCTATTTTTCAAGGATTATTGTTTTTTATTTTATAAGGATGAGTGTTTAGGGTTTTTGTGGTTCGTTGCTTAGGGGTTTTGGGGATATGGGATTAGTGTTTACATGATATGAGGGTATAGGGGCATTTAGGTATGAGAGTTTTGGTTTTTCTATGGATAATTATTTGGTGTTTTCTAAGTATGATTGTTTTTGTTTTTCTATGGCTTATGGTTAGGGTTTTCTAGGGATGAGGTTTCAGTGTTTTCTAAGGATTAGGGTAAATGGGTTTGGGGGGTTTAGGTTTTAGGGTTTTTTCAGTTTGAGGGTTTATGGTTGTATGGGTATCATGTTATTGTGTTTTCTAGGTCTGAGGGTTTAGGTTTACTTGGGGATGATGGTTTAGGTATTAATGGGGCATATGGTTTAGTGTTTTATGGGGATGAGAGTTTTGGGTTTTATGGTTAGTGGATTTAGTGTTTACCGTTGTTGAGGATTTTCGGTTTTCTTGGGTATAGGTTTATATGCTATTCTAGATTGATTGTTTAGCGGTTTTGGGAATTAGGTATTAAGGATTACTAGGGATGATGGTTTAGGGTTTTTTTTGGTTCTGGGGTCAGGGTTTTCTATGGACGATTATATAGGGTTTTTTGGGGTTGTGGGTTCTGAGTTTTTCTTTGCTAACGGTTTGAGGTTTTCTAAGGCTCAGGGTTTTGAGTTTTTTAGGGTAATAAGGGTTTATGGTAATATGGGGGTAAGGATTTAGTATTTTTTTAGGGATCAAAATTTATGGTTTTTTGGGGAAGAGGGTTTAGGGTTTTTAGGTTATGAGTGTTTAGTGTTGTGGGGGATGAGGGTTGAGGTTTTTAAATGGTGGAGGGTTTGACGATTTATTTGGATTTTTGGGGGCTTCTAGGGTTGTGTATTTGGATATTTAAAGTGATGAGGGTTTAAAGTTTACTAGATTTTTGGTTCTGATGTTTTTTCTGGCTGTCATTTTTTTTAATGGGATGAGGGTTCGGGGTTTTCTGGGGATGAGGGTTTCAGGTTATTTGGGTCTGAGGGTTGTTCATGATATAGAGCTAAGGATTTATGTTTCTTGGGGTTGATTTTTATGTTATTTCATGGGATGAGGGTTTGGGGTTTTCTAGTGACGAGGGATTTGGATTTTCTTGGGAGTTGGGATTATGGTTTCCGTGGGATAAGGGTTTAGGGGTTTCTGGTGATGATGTTTTGGAGTTGTTTTAGGTCTAAGGGTTCTATTTTTTCTAGGGATTCACTTATATGATTTTCTAGAGTTGAGGTTTTAATGGTTTTAGGGAAAGAGGGTCTCTGGTTTTTTCGAGATAAGGGTTTTAGGTTTTATGGGGATGATCATTTCTTTTATTTTGGGGCTAACAGTTTAGTTATTTATATGGAAAAGGGTTTAGTGTTTTCTAGGGATGAGGTTTTAGGGTTTTCTAGGTCTAAGGGTTTGGGGTGTTCTAGAGATTAGGGTTATTGCCTTTAGGGGAACATGGTTTAGGGTTTTTTGGGGCCAAAGTTTTAGGATTATCTACAGCTAGGGGTTTAAGGATTTTAGAGAATTATGGTTTATGGTTTCTATTGATAAGGGTTTTGTGTTTTCTTGGAATGATGTTTTAGTCATTCTTGGGGCTAAGTTTTTTGGTTTCCTAGGGATTAGGTTCAAGTGATTTCTATGTCTAGGGGTTTAGGGTTTTCTAGGGCTGAGATTTTGGGATTTTCTCAGGATGAGGGTTTGTTATTTATTATATTGAGGGTATATGGTTTTATAGGGTATAGTGTATAGTGTTTTCAAGGGATGATGTTTTAGGGTTTTCTTAAGATGGGCCATTAGGGTTTTCTGGGAAGAGGGTTTTGGGTTTTCTAGGGAGAGAGTTTTGGGTTTTCTGGGGATGAGGATATAGGTTTTTTGGGGGCTGAGTGATCAAGTTTTTTTAGATATGAGGGTTACGAGTATTATGGGGATTAGGGTTTACTGGTTTTCATAGGTCTAAGGGTTTATAGATTTATTGGGTTGAGGGATTTATATTTTATTGAACTGAAGGATTAGGGTTTTTTGGCGATGAGTGGTTGGAGTTTTATGGGTTTGATGGTTTATGGTTTTCTATGGGTGATGGGTTTCAGTTTTCTATGCGGAAGGTTTTGGGTTTTCTAGGGTAGTGGGTTTCAGTTTTTCTAGGGCTTAGGGTTTTAGGATATCATGGGTTTAGGGTTTATGTTTTTCTATTGAATAGGGTTTAGGGATTTCGAGTGTTTAGGGTTTAGGGTATTTTTGTAGTGGTTTTGGGGTTTCCTAGGGATAATGGTTTTTTAAAGGGATGGGGGTTTATGGATTTCTGGGATATAGGGTTAAGGGATTTCTTTATATAATGTTTTATGGCATTCTAGTGCAGAGTGTAGGGTTTTTAGTGGCTACTGGAATAGTATTTTCTAATAATGATTTTCTAGAGGTTTTTTGGGGATAAGGGATTAGATTTTTAATGGATGAGTGTACATGGGTTTCAAGGGATGAGGGTTTCATGTTCCTTGGGGTTAAGGGCTTATTTATTACTATGGATGAGTGTTTAGGGTTTTGTAGGGCTGCGAGATTATGTTTTTCAAGAGGTGAGGGTTTATAGATTTCATTGGATGAAGAATTTAGGATCAATGGGGCTCAGAATTTTGGATTCTTTGGGGATAAAGGATTTAGTATTTTAGGGGATGGGGGATTAGGAATTTCAATGGCAGTGGGTTTAGGGGTTTGTAGGGATGAGTTTTTTGGGTTTTGGGTGGTTGAGCATTTATGTTTTTCTAGGGCTATAGGGATGGTGTTTTCTAGGTATGACAGTTTAGGGTTTTCATTGAATGTTGCTCCATGGTTTTTACAAGTGGAGGGTATAGGGATGACAGTTTAGGTTTTTTCTAGGGATATGAGGGTTTAGGATATTTTTGGGTTTAGGGGTTAGGGGTTTAGTGGGATGAGGGTGTAGGGTTTTTTTGGGGTTAGGGTTTAGATTTTTTCCATATGAATTTTTATGTATTTTTACGCCAGAGGGTTTACTTTTTTTGGGGATAAGTGTTTACGTGTTTTTTTGGATGAGTATTTATCAATCATTGGGGTCACGATTTTTGGTTTTTTGGCAAAGAGGGTTTACTGGTTTATCAGGATGAGGATTTAGGTTTTTTGAGGCTAATGGTTTATTTTTGGTTTAACGTTGTTGGTTTATTGGATTTGGGGTTGAGGTTTGAGGGTTTTTAGGGTTTTGGTATATGGGTTTGATGGTGTAATTATTTTGGGTTTTGTGAGGAAGAGGGTTTTTGGTGTATAAAGGCTAAGGGTTTAGGAAAAATTCTAGAGAAGTGTTTTAGGGGATTTTGGGGATCATTTTTTTATGGGGCTATTGGTTTATCGATTTTTGGGGCATAGGGTTTATGGTATTTTGGCGTGGAGGGATTACGAATTTTTCAGATAAATTGTTTAGGGATTTTTGGGGTTGAGTGTTTAGGGGTGTTTGTGGATGATGATTTATTGTAATTTGGAGCTGAGGGTTTAAGGAATTTTCATGCTGAGGATTTAGGGAAATTTGAGGATGAGGGTTTTAGGTATTTGGGGATGAGGGTATAGTTTGGATTGGGGTAGAGGGTTTAGGGGGTTTATTGGAAAGCGTTTTTCGGTTTTCGGGGAATAGGATTAAGGAACTTTAAGGGATTAGTTCTTAGGGTTTATTTTAGGAAGCGAGATTGTTGTTTTTTGGGGCTTAGTGTTAATGTATTTTTGGTGTTGAGGGTTTTGGGTTTTTTTAGGCCAAGGATTTATTGTTTTTCTTATGTTTGAGGTTTTTTTTTGGGTCTACGTGTTTATAGTTTTAGTCGATGAGGGTTTATTGTTTTTTGGGGTTGATGGTTTAGGGGGTTTTGTGACTGGAGATTTACTGTATTTAGATTTTTATGGTTTATGATATTTTTGTGTTGTGGGTTTATGGATTTTAGGGAATTGGGTCTTGGTTCTTTTTGAGCTTATGTTTTACTATTTTTTGTGGCCGAGGGTTTCTAGATTTTTTCTTTGATGAGGGTTTGGGGTTGAGTGTTTTTTAGAGATCGTAGTTTTGGTTTTTTTAGGCCTAAGATTTGAGTTTTTTTTGGGCATCAGGTTTATGAGTTGTTTGGTTATGAGGGTTGAGGGGGTTTGGGGGTTGAGGGTAGCGGGTATTTTGGATCTAGGGATGATGGTTTTTTCATATTTAGGGTTTTTTGGGAATAGAGTTGATGATTTTTTGAGGTATAGGTTTTAGGGATTTGGGGATTAGAGTTCATCATTATTTGAGGCTTTTGTTTGACAATTTTTTATGTCTAAGGGTTGAGGGTTTTTTTGGATAATCATTGAGGGTTTTTTGGGGAAAACAGTTGAGGAAATTTTTTGGATGAGTTTTTTTTTGTTTCATGAAATAGAGTGTTGAGGGGTTTTTGGGTAGAGTTTTCGTGATTTTTTCTGCTGAGGGGTGATTATTTTTCATGACTGAGTGTCTATGGTTTCTTAGGGCTATGGGGTACGTGTTTTTTGGGGTTGATGGTCTAATATATTTTTGGAAAAGGGATTCTTTGTTTTTGTGGGATGATTGTTTAGGGTTTTTAGGGGGTGAGGGTTGGGTTTTTTCTCGAGCAGAGGATTTATGTTTTGAAGGCTAAGGGTTTATGTTTTTTGTGGCTGAGGGTTTAGGTTTTTTTGGGTGATGTTTTATGGTTTTTTTTTGGGATGATAGATTTGGGTTTTTCAGGGCTCCTAGTTTAGGGTTTCTTGGGGAAGGGGGTTTATGGTTTTGGAGGCAGAGCGATTAGGGTTTTTTGGGGCAATGGTTTTTGGGTTTTTTAGGGTTGAGGGTTCTAGGTTATTTAGGGATGATGGCTTTGGGTTTTTTAGGGATGAGGATTTATGTTATTTTGGGTCTGAGAATTTTGGTTCTTTTGTGGTTAATGGTTTGGGATATTTTGGGTATAGGGTTCTATGTGATTTGGGGAATGTGGTTTATGGGTTTTTGGGGCGGTAAGCATAGGAATTTTTTGGGGCTGTGGTTTAGACATTATTTGGGATGGTGGTTTAGGGTTATTTGTGGTTTTTGGATTAGGGTTTTTGAAGATTAATGTTTTAGATTTTTGGGTATTAGGGTTTAGTGTAATTTTGTGGTGAGGGTTTAGGATTTATTGTGGATGAGGGATTATGCATTTTGGAATGTTGAATTAGTGTTTTTAGGGCTGTGGGTTTAGGTATTTGTGTAGTTCATGCTTTATTATTTTTAGGGTTAAGGTTTTTTGAGTAGTTGTTTAAGGTTTCTTTGAGACATAGGGTTTATGTTATCTTCAGGATGAGGGTATAAGGTTTTTGGGTCAATGGTTTTTGGGTTTTTTTTTTGAGACGGATGGTTTAGGGTTTTTTGGACTGGGGCTTAAGGATTTTTTTGAGGATGAGGGTTGAGGGTTTTTCGGGGTCATGGGTTTATATTATTTTTGTGGATTACTATTTAGGAACATTTGGGTGTAATGGTTGATGGTTTTGGGGGGATAAGGGATTAGTGTTTATAGTGGGTGAGGGTTTAGTGTTTTTTGATATAGTGTTTTAGGGTTTTTTTGGTCAAGTGATTAGATTTTTTTGGGGATGGGGGTTTATGGATTTTTGAGGATGTGGGTCAAGGGTTTTTTAGGTAATGGATTGACTTATTTTTGGTTATGAGGGTTTTGGAAATTGCTGGACTGCGGGTTTAGAGTTTCTTGGGGATCAGGGTTTAGTGTTTACTATTTCTAAAATGTTAGTTTTTTTAGTGTTGAGGATTTATCATTTATTTGGATGAGGTTTTAGGGGTTTTTTGAATTGATGTTTTATATTTTTTTGTGGCTGAGTGATTAGGGTTTTTTGTGTCTCAATATTTAGTGATTATTGGTCCTGAGGTTTTATGAGTTTTGTGTCTCAGAGTTTAATGTTTTTTGGGGATGAGGGTTTTGGGTTTTTTCTGGCAATGTGTTTAGTGTTTTTTCATGCTGATGGTTTAGAGTTCTGGGGGATTAGGGTATAGTGTTGATTGGGACTGAGGGTTTAGTGTTTTATGTGTTTATGGTTGGGGTTATTTTGTGGATGAGGATTTAGGGTATTTTGGTGTTGAGGGTTTAGGCTTTTTTTGAGATTGGTGTTTTTCGTTTTTGAGGGATAAGGGTTTTGGGTTTTTGGGGGATGAGGGAAAATTATACATTTGGGATGGGGAATTAAGGTTTTTTGGGGATGAGTGATTAATGTTTTTTGGGTTTAATGTTTATGATTTTTTCGGGATTAGGGTTTATGGTTTTTTAAGGATGATGGTTTAGGGTTTGCGAGGGTGACAATTTATGGTTTTTGGAATGAGGGTTTAGGGTTTTATGTGGATTAGTGTTTATGGTTTTTTGGGGATGAGGTTTTATGTTTTTAGGGCCTTAGGGTTTATGGTTTTTGGGTACTAAGTATATATGGTTTTTGGGGAATGGGCGTTTACGGTATTTTAGGGCTTTGGTTTTAGGTTTTTTGGGGAAAAGGGTTTGTGCTCCTCTTAGGATTAGTATATATGGTTTTATAGGGATGAGTCTTGGGGTTTTCTAGGGATTAGGGTTATGTTTCTCTATGTATGATGGTTTAGGGTTTTCTTAATCTTAGGATTGTGGGTTTTATAGGGTTGATGAATTATGGTTTTCTTGGTCTAATGGTTTAGGTTTTTCTAGGGTTGAGGGTATAATGTATAGTGGGGATGAGGTTTTAGATTTTTCTACGTTGAGGGTTTTTTGTTTTTTGGGGCTTAGAGTTACTATTTTATGGGGATGAGGGTTTTTTTCTCTAGGGATCAGAGTTTAAGGTTTTCATTAGCTCATTCATTTACATTATCGAGGGATTAGGGTTTAAGGTATTATAGGATGATGGATTTGGTTTTTATACGTATGGGTGTTTATGGTTTTATAGGGATAAGGGTTTATGGTTTCCTGTAGCTATTTTTTTCTGGTTGTCAGGGAATGAGGCTTTACATTTTTCTTTGGATCAGTGTTACAGTCTTTTGGGGGTAAAGCTTCAGGGTTTTTTAGATTACGTTTAGGGTTTTTTGGTTTTTAGGGTTTAGGTTTTTTGTATCTTAATGTTTAGGGATTTTTTGGGTAATAGGTTTTATTGTCCTTCAATGAAGAACAATTATGGTTTTCTGGGTCTAAGGGTTTAGTGTTTTTATGGGTGAGGGTTTAAGTGATTATATGAATATTGGCTTATGAGCTTTTGGGGATTAGGGTTTAGGTTTTCTTGGTGATTAGATTTTTGGGTTTTCTACTGCTAAGGGTTTAGGGTTTTTTGGGATTACATTTGGATATTTTAAGGGATTGAGTTTATAATGTTAATTGAGGCTAGGGATTTAGGGTTTTCTACAGAAAAAGATTTATGGATTTATAGAGGTAGAGTTTTCTGTGTCCGAGGGATTAGCATTTTCTAAGGATTAGGGTTTAGGGTTTTCTAAGGATTATGGTTATGGGAATTCAGGTGCTAAGGTTATAGGGTTTTATAGGGATTAGGGTTTGGGGTTTAGTGGGGCATAGGGTTTAGTGTTTTCTAGGATTTAGGGTTTAGTTTTTTCATGGATATAGGGTTTGGGGTTTTTAGGAATGATGTTTTATTGTTTTATAGGGATGAGGGTTCATGTTTTTCTAGGGTTGATGGTTTAGGGATTTATGGGGTAGAGTATTGAGGGTCTTCCCATTCTGAGAGTTTAGGTTCTTCTGGGGTGGTGTTTTTAGTGATTTTTGGGGATGATGGTTTAGGGTTTTCTAGGGCTGAGATTTAGAATTTTGGTGGCCTAGGGTCTAGTTTATTTTGGGTATGAGGGTTTATCATCTTTTGGGGGTGTGGGTTTAGCGTCATTTAGGTTTGTGTAATTGGGGTATTCGGGGGGGGATTTAGTTTCTTCTAGGGCCGATGGTTTAAGATTTTTCTCACTAACGTTTTTTTGGTTTCTAGTGATGAGGGTTTAGGTTTTTTAGGGCTATGTGTTTATGGTTTTCTGGGGATGAGGGTTTATATTTTTATGGGATAGATTGTTTTGGGTTTTTGGGGATGACTGTTTAGTATTTTCTACAGATAAGGATTTAGGGTTTTGTCTTTTATCAATATTAGGGTTTTCTAGTGATGAGTGTTTATGGATTTATGGGGCGAGGTTTTACGATTTTCTAGAGATGAGGGTTTAGGGTTTTATGTGGCTATGGGATTAGGGTTTTGTGGGGTAGAGGGTTTTTTATTATCTAGAGATGTGGGATTTGTGATTTCTAGGGCTGTGGGTTTAGGTTTTTTGAGGCTAAGGGGTTGTATTTTTGCACGATTTAGTGATTAGTGTTTTTATCAGACGTGGGTATAGGGATTTCTAGGGAAAAGGTTTGAGGGTTTTCATGGGATGAGAATTTAGTGTATTCTATGGTTGGGGGATTATGGTTTTCTATAGATGTGGTTTTAGGGTTTTCTTTGAGGGTTTTGGGTTTTTTGGTGCTTAGGTTTTTGGGTTTTTAGAGAATTAATGTTTGAAGATTTATAAGTTTGAGGGTTTATGGTTTACTAAGGATGATGGTTTTAGTATTTTTCTAGGGCCGAGGCTTAAGGTTTTCAATGGGAATGTGATTAGTTTTTTCTGTGGTTGAGGGTTTAGGGTTTTCAAGGGATAGATGTTTAGGGTTTCCAATGGATGAGGGTTTAGGTTTTTCTAGAGATAGGGGTTTATAATTTTCTACATATGAGGGTTTGGGGTTTCCTGGTGGTGATGGTTTAGGGTTTTCTTGGGATGAGGGTTTATGTGTTTCTAGGGATGTGGGATTCAGATTTTTTCTGTTTTTGTTCTAGTGTTTAATAGGGATGAGGGTTTAAGGTTTTTTGGGGATGTTGGATTAGGATTATCTAGGGAAAAGGGTTTGTGGTTCTCAATGGAAGAATGATTACTCATTTCAAGGGTTGGGTGTTTATAAATTTATGTTGTTGAGGAGTTTTTATAGGGATGAGGTTTTAGTGGACTCTATGGATTAGTTTTATAGATTTTATGGGCTAGGGATTTAGGGTTTTATGGGGTTTAGGGAATTTCGGTGTCTAGGGATTAAGGTTTAGGATATCATTTTGTTGTTGGTTTTGGGTTTCTTGGTTTAGAGGTTAGGGTTTTGGGGGATGAGTTTTTAGGGTTATTTGGTGGTGATGTTTTTAGTTTTTATTGGGTTGAGTGTTTTCTTTTCAACGGATGAGGTTTTTGGGTTTTTTGGTCCTGGGAGTTTTAGGTATTCTAGGGCTGAGGGATTAGGGTTTTCTTAGGATATGGGTTTAGAATTTTCTAGGGCTAAGATTTTAGAGATTTTGGGGATGGGAATTTAAGGTATATGATGATGAATGTTTTGGGTTTTTTGGTGTTGAGGGTCTAGGGTTTTATAATATGGTGTTTTAGGGGTTTTGTGGTTGAGTGTTTAGTGTTTCCGGGGAAGAGGGATTATGGTTTGTTGGTGATGATGGTTTTGGGGTTTTTGGGTTGAGGATTTTGGGTTTTTTTGATTAAGGCTATAGGGTTTTATAGGTTTGAGGGTTTAGGTATTTCGTGGGTTAAGGGTTTAGTGTTTTATAGGGATGAGGGTTTAGTGTTATTAGGGGATGAGGTTTTGAGATTTTTTGGGGTTGCGACTTTATGGTTTTTTGGGGCCATGGGTTTAGGGTTTTTTGGGGATGTGGTTTTAATTTTTTTGGGGATTAGGGTATAGGGATATTTGAGGATGAGTGTTTATGGTTTTATGGGTATGAGGGTTTTCGGGGTTTTAGTGATGAGTTATTTTTGGTTTTTGGGTATGATTTTTAGTTTTATTTGTGGAATTGAGTTTAGGGATTATTGGGGATGAGGGTATCGGTTTTTTTGGGGGATGAGGATTAAATTTTTTTAGGAGATGAGGATTTATGGTTTCATGGGGATGAGGATTTTGGGTTTGTTTGTGGTAAGGGTCTATGGATTTTTGGGGATAATGGTTAGGTTTTTTATGGATGATGTTTTAAGTATTTTTGGGGTTGAAGGTTTAGGGATTTGTGGTTTAAGGGTTTAGTATCGTTTGGATATGAGGGTTAAGGGGTTTTTAGGGTTGGGGGTTTTGGGTTTTATGACAGTGAGGCATTATGGATTTTTTGGGGTTGAGGATTTTTGTTTTCTTAGAGATGATGGTTTTGGGTTTTTTACTGATAATGGTATATGGGGTTTGTGGGATTAGGGTTTAATATTTTTTGGGACAGAGGATTTAGGGTTTCTTTAGGACGGAGATATAGTGTTTTTTGGGGATAAGTCATTTGGGTTTTTTGAGGGCTATGGATTTTTGTTTTTTTGGTGTGGATTTAGGGGTTTTGGACAGAGTGTTTAGGGATTCATGGGGCTAAGAGTTCAGAGATTTTTGGGGATATGTTTTTAGTGTTTTTTGGTGGATTAGTGTTGGGGTTTTTTTGGGCTATGGGTTTACAAAATTTTGTATGTGAGTGTTTAGGTTTTTTTTGGATATAGTTTATGGGGTTTTTTGTGATAAAGGTAATGGGGTTATTGTTGATGAGGGTTGAGGGTTTTTTTGGGGCTAAGGGTTTAGGGTTTTTTAAGGCCTAAGATTGAGAGTATTATTATGTGGTAGGTTGTGATTTTTTAGGGATATGGGATTATGGTTCTTTTGGGGTTGAGTGTTTATGGTTTTTTCTATATGAGGGTTTAGTATTTTCTAAATCTGGGGGTTTATGGTTTCTTGGGGATGAGTGTTTAGGGTTTTTTATTGAAGACAGGTTGGGTGTTTCATGGATCATTTTTTGAGGGTTTTTTTGGGAATGAGTGTTGAGGGTTTTTTGGTTTAATGGTTTTGATGGTTTTTTTGGGGTCGAGGGTAAATGATTTTTCAAGGGTGAACCTTTTTTGGTGATGTGGGTATAAGGTTTTTTGGGGACTATGGTTTAATTTTTTCTGGGGTAGTTGTTTTAAGAGTTTTTTGGGATGTGTTTTTAGGGTTTTTTTCGGTATAAGGATTAAGTGTTTTGGTGGCGAGGTTATAGGGGGTTTTGGGCTAAGGGATTAGGGATTTTGGGGCTAAAGGTGTAGGGTTTTTAGGGGTTGGTGGTTTTTGTTTTTATGGATGATGTTTTTTGGTTTTTTATCATTCAATTTGTAATTAATTTTTGGGCTGTGGGTTTAGGGTTTTTTTGGACTAAGTGTTTTGGTTTTTTTAGGGAAGAGTTTTGAGTGGTTTGGGGGTATGAGAGTTGAGGGTTTTTTTGGGATTGGGGGTTCATGTTTTTTAGGGGGGAGTGTTCAATGTTATTTTGGGACAAGGTTCAGGTTTTTTTAGGGCTATTAGTTAATTTTTTTATGGGTATTAGGGTGTAGTGTTTTTTCGGTAATGGAGATGAAGATTAAATGTATGTTTTTGTAGATAAGGGTTTTGGATTTTTTGTGGTTTAGGGTTGAGGGTTTTTTGTGGTTTAGGGTTTTGTATATTTTTGGGCATAAGGGTTTAATGCTTTATTGGCTGAGTTTTTATGGTTTTTTTATGATGGGGGTTTAGGGTTTTCCTGAAGATGACTTTTTTTATGACGGAGGGTTGAGAGTTTATTGGGACTTTGTAGTTAGGGTTTTTTGGGGATCGGGTTTGTGATTTTTTGTGGCTGAGGGTTTAGTGTTATTGGAGAATGTGGTTTTAGGATTTTTTAGGGATAATGGTTATGGTTTTTTAGGGATGAGGTTTTATATATTATTGGTGTTTAGTGTTTCTTATTATTAGGCATAAGGGTTGTGGTTTTTTGGTTGTTTTGGAATTAGGATTGGGAGTTTTTTGTGGATGAGGGTTTAGGGTTTTTTGGTATAAGGGTGAGGGTTTTTTGGGGATGATTGTAGAGGGTTTTTTAGGGATAATGTTTGAGGGTAATTTGAGGCTGATTATTGATGGGTTTTTTTGAATGAGGGTTGAAGGTTTATCAGGGGTGATCATTGAGGGTTTTTATGGCTCAGGGTTTAGGATTTTTTGGTTCACATAGTGTGTGGTTTTTTGGGGATAATGGTTTTTCACAGGAAAGTGTTTAATTTTTTGGGTGATGAGGATTTTGGGTTTTTTGGGCACTACTAGAATGGAGGGCTATACCAACACTTTGATGCCAATGGTTATAGAAAACTGTCGGTCTATGTGGAGTACACACCTTTTATCCAACGGCTTTATTAAACCATTGGGATATCTCCCAACAGTACCCATTTTTCACAACGGTTTCATAAAACCGTTGGGATATCTCCCAATTACACCACCTTTACTAATGATTTTAGTGAACTATTGGTAAATCATAGGTTTTCAAAAGGTTTTTTAAAATTGTTGGGGAAAAGTTCCTCCAAATACACAGAGCCCCCAATTCTCCCCCAATTCTTTGTTCGCCTGACTACAGCCCTGAAATTGAAGCTCTCTCGACGCACTCTTGTTACCCAGTATCCGAAACTCCATCCATCCTCTTCAATGAAACAATTTTTCTGTTATACACTTCAAATATGTAAGTACTACCTCAGTTATAATGTTTATGATCTATTTTTTTAGTTTCTATTTTTATGTGACCTAAACGTGAGGGATCTCCCTATACATAGACTCTGAAACTCACTCCACTCCTAAATCCATCTTAAATCAAACAATTTCTTAGTTCTACACTCTAAATCTGTAAGTACAACCATAGTTTTAATGTTTTGCATATATTATTATTGTTTTCTTTTCTAATTTGGTATAAACTAGGTTGTGTTGTCTATGGAATGTGAATGTTAGTGATATTGAGGATGAATTGGATATTGGTTGGGTGATGGATTGGAATTGTGATGTTTTTTGAAATAATTTTAGTTAATTTTAAATGAATTGTTTGGGGATTTACTCCCTTTAATAGAGGCCCCACTCCTTATGGACCCTGGACACACCCCCTCTTGGACCCTGGACAATCCCCCCTCATGGAACTTTGACATCCTGCCCCCCCCCCCCCTCTTTCCTGATACTTGAACAACCCCCCTCTTGGACCCTGGAAAACCCCCTCCAACCTCCTCCCAGGACCTTGTATAGTCCCCCCTCCTTCCTGGACCCTAGGAAGCCCCCCACACTCCACCCGGACCCTAGACATCCCCCTCCTCGATGGACTGTGGACAGCCCCCCCCCCCTCCTTCCTAGACCATGGAAAACCCCTTCTCCTCATCTCCTTGACCCTGGACAGCCCCCACCCCCCTTCCTGGACCCTGGAAAACCCCCCACCCCTCCTCCTAGACCTTGGACATCCCCCTCACCCCCTCCTCAACCACCAAATACCCCCACTTCAAAACATTGACCACCAAACTTGGAAATGCAGAATTTTCTCTAAAAAGATAGATTTGATCCTCAAACCACCTCAATAATATCATAAACAATGCTTATAATGTGGTTTTCACCACATAACATCCAATTTTATGCCAAGCCACTAGTATAACCTCCCTTGGCTAGATTTTACAAAAAGATCTCAACCTTAAGGATCCAAATAAAAATAAATTGATATAAGACATTTTATAACGGATTAAAATTTCAAATTGGGACCCAATGAAGAATATTTGAGATATTATGAATCATGTCCATGAGTAAATACATTTTTATATATCCGATAAGTTATTTTTCACAATTTTCACACATTAATTGTTTGTAAAAATGGGACAAACATTTATAAAGGTTATAATATATAAAAATGAATCTATTTGTGGATGCAGCTTACCCAACAATGACTAGCTTGTGTGCCTCTTCCATGATCATTGATGTGCACGTCCCGTCATCATCTAACCTCATACGACAGGTGACTCAGCGTCTAGCTGATGACGATCACCAGATTATCTTACTTCCACACCAGATTCATGCCCGCTACACTCCTGAAGTGATCAATCACACTAAGTGTCTAGCTAATGACGAGCGCCAGATTCTCTTACTTCCATACCAAGTTCATGCCTGCTATGCTCCTGAAGTGATCAATCCCACTAATCGTCCCTGTGAGCTTGATGACACGACCACTAGTTCTTGTAAGAGGCAGAGGAGTTCTGAGCAGATAGACCAAGACGATTGACCAGTGTCCATCCATCTGGCTGAAGACGTAAAACTAAGCGCTTCCTAAGAGGCAACTCATGTTCTAGAGTTTCATAATTTCTCTTTTTGTACTTTGTTTTATGAAATAAACATGGCATGTATGAAACAATTTTTTAGCTGCTTCTGATCTGTATGGGCACTTGTCATTACATTGCATGACGGCTTCTATTTTGTCTGATCCTTGGTGTTATTTTTTATGACATGATGCGGCTATGTACTGTCTATGTGTAGATTTTACAGGTACATATGTTTGTGCAATTTTCATTATTCCATTCTTTCAGTGCATAGGCCGATGGTATGTGGGAGGTTCCTACCAGAGGTAGACGAGAATCTCCGCGTGCCCGACTAGACCCTTCCCCTCCCACTGACATGTCATCCTCCTCCCTGGACCCCGGACATCCCCCTTGACAGCCCCCACCCTCCAATTTGGTCCCCGGACTGCCCCCTAGAAAGACCCCCGAATATCCCCTCCACCCTCCTCCATGGTCCCCAGACAGCCCCCCGGACACCCCCCAGACACCCCCCCTCACCCTCCTCCTTGGAACCTGGATAGCCCCCGACACTCCTCCTCGGTCCCCAGATATCCCCCGGACATCCACCCCACCCTCCTCACTTGACCCTGGATAGCCCCCCGGACACCCCCTGAATGTGACGTGTACGAGTCAATCACGCCTCAATACGAGGCTCGGTGTGGCCGAAACCACTCAAAATGCCTCTATTTTGCTAAAAATGGACTTAATTTTAAGTTAAATCAACAACTGACATACGGTAAACTGACCAAATGCATTCAGATTCTATTGATACAATAGGGAAACGATCCATTGGTCATATGTGACATGTATGAGTCAACCCCGCCTCAATCTGAGTCGCGGTGTGGATGGTACCAATTTGATCAAAATGACTTTAATTTTATGTGAAAACAACAACTGGCATACAGAAAACCAACCAAATGTGTTCCAAATCTGTTGAAACTTTAGAATAATGATCCATGAGTCATATGTGACATGTACGAGTCATCCTCGCCTCAATCTAAGGCACGGTGTGACCGAAACCACCCAAACTGTCCCTCTTTTGTTTAAAATGGACAATATTTTACGTACATATGCCAAACAGATCAAATAGATTCTTATTGTGTTTATACTTAATCACAACGATACATGACTCATATGTGATGTGTACGAGTCAAATCTGCCTCAATTAGTGGCCTAGATTGGCCGACACCACTCAAAGTGCCTCTATTTTGTTAAAAATGGAATTAATTTTAAGTGAAATCAACAACTGACTTACGGAAAACTGACTAAACGCATTCGTATTATAATGAAACATTATATTACATTTGTGGAATACTTAGTACATTACAAAAACATACACACAAGGACCGTAATAGTTTAGTGTCTTTGGAAACTCGGAATATAATCTTCTAATAGTGGTGAAAGATCTTCAACATCTCCCATAAAGATCTTCCCTTTTTTTTCTTACCTAAAACCATTCTTTATATCATAGGGAAAAGAAAACATAAAAGGGTGAGCTCAAATGTTCAGTAATGGTAGACAAAAGAAATATCAATCACATCATATTCATAAGAACATAACATTTTGGAAATCATAACCTGAAAAAGAGATCATAATATCATAACATGGGATAAATCATAGTAGTGAAATGTAATCCCAATAATCATAACATAAAACATGAAACTTTGTGGAATACAAACATAATCATATAGAATCATTTCTTATTAGTCAAGACTCATTGCCAAGACTATCTTAGTGGAAAAGTCCATTTATGAACCGAGTTCACTCCTCGTTTCAGTCCTGTTTCACTGAACTAGTTTAACCTGCCGTTCAGCCATGTCTATCTCATGAGATATAAAATCTTTACCCAATGCATTAGCAGGAGATATAGGTCCCACCCATCTCATAATGATACCATTCTTATGTGTGCCACCAAATCATAGACCATACATCATAGCATAACCCACGTAATAAAAATGGGAATCTTAAACATCGTGACATCATAAAGCAATTCATATAAGATAAAGGAATTCATAAAAATATTTCCATCACAACATAATCAAATAAATGTAAAAATAGGGATAGAAACAGAACCATATTTTATCTTAGATGGAAAATAATTTTGATAAAACAGTTGAACTCCATTCTTGAGGAAAATATCCTTTCTACTTCAAAAACACTTTTCATTTCTTAACATGTCATACAATTCTAAACTAAAAGAAGTTGATTAAAAATAAACTTGAAAACTTGTAAACTAAGCTTCTTGGAAATAATGTTTTAAAATTACATTCATGCCGTATAAGTTAAAAAAACATTCTTCTCGTACTTTTGTCGGAAAAGTCAAAAAGTACCTCGTACGAAAAACGACAAAAGATTCCATTCATATCTTATTCTAAAAACTCACCGAAGGGTAAAATTTGATTTAAACAATTGTATGTGGATGGAATCAATATTACATATTGGGAACACATGGATGTGGATGATAAAATACACCCCAGTAAATACCAAATTATAAACAATCTCAGATAAAATGAGATTGTGATATTTTCCTTAACTTAGGTCAGATTTGCTCTGTAAGTTTCTGAATCTCTTGTATAATGATTTGAATAGTTTCATTGACTTATTCCAGAATCATACTCATTGTTATTATATCATTTATGGTTCACTTATGACTTCATTTTACCCGTTCTTTTGTAAATTCCATGTTAAAGAGCGTTTTGGGTAAAATCGTTTCATTTGTCGTCCGTGTTTTGACTTGTAATTATTTATATGATTACTTAGATCATGATTACTTAATTCCAGAATATAAAACATGATTTATATATAATATATATTCAGAATATACATATATATAATAGATCAGTAAATGGAAAGAAATACACCGTTCATGGAGACGGTAGGCCGTACGTACGCATGAACGCTGTTTTCGTTTCCTTATTGAGTTGAATGGAATTAAGTAGATGACATAAATATATATACAGATAAATATAGTATCATTATTATGTCATATATTTCATTATTACTTATTATATATACTTTATAATCATTCATGAATGGTTAATGTGGAGAATGGATCTCATTGCGTCGTGGAGACGGTAGTCCTTACGTACGCAGGAGCGATGATATCATTCTCATGATCGTGGAATTGTATTGGAGTGTATATATACTATTTCAGAATCAATATCACTTTACAATAATCATATATATTTATTATGTACACCATTATACCCATCCAAGTAAGGTGGTGGTGGAAAATAGATTACACCACGTCGTGGAGACAGTATTCCGTACGTACGCACGCGCGGTGATTTCGTTTTACTTAGGATGGATAGATGGTGAAATAGGGTTGTTTCATACTTATAATAACATATAAGTATATGAGTGATACTGATGTTGTTACTTCATAATGAAACAACCTAATAAGAAGAAGTGGAAAAATAAATAAAGTTGAAAGAATCGGTAACGGACATTACCTCTTCTTTGAAGCGCCTCTTTGATATCTCCTTTTAGGGCACTAAAATTGGTCTTTGAGGAAGACAAGAACCTATAGGATGTTTCTAGGGAAGTGGAGAAGAGAATATTTCAGGGGTTGGCCGATCTGGAAGGCTCAATGTGATGTGAGGAAGAGAGGGAGGAGGTTCCCTTTTATAAGGGAGGAGAGGGGCACCTTTGGAATAACAAAAAATATTATTTTATTATAAAGCCAAATTCGGTTTTAAATAGCTCAAAATTGATTTATTTCGAAGCTAAGGTGGGGATGGGTCGAAATCCTCTCATCCAATAGAATTTATACAAGTTTAGGTTCCTATTTTAACATTATCATTTATATTTAACTTTAAGTTAGATAATTTTACTTTTACCGTTTCTTTTTGTGTTCTTACACTATAAGGTTAATAAACATACTATAAAAAGCCAAAATAACCCCATGTTGTTTATTATTAATATATATTACCTTATCAAAGTCATTTTTCCGATCCTTAGATTTTTAGGAATAAAATAACAATTAATAATATAATATATTTTTAAAAAACTATTTTATGTGAATTTTGACACTATTTAGTAATTGATTTTTGTAAAAATCATAATATAATTACTAGTTCGAAAAACGTTAATTAAATCAATAATAACATGTCATATTAACCTATGAAATTAGTTAATTTCATAAAAAGTCTCCAATTAAATTTATTTGGGTATTTATAACATCAACTATGTCAATATTTCATTAATAAGATAATTACTGCATCATCTTTGTGTCATAAATAAATTAAATTATTTAATGTCTAAAAATTAAAAATAAAATACCATTATGTAGGAAATATTATTATCTTTATAATGAATATTTATAGTAGAATTTATCTTCTGTATAACCTTATATAAAAATGATTTTTTTATTAAACATTGATTTTAACTATTGTAACCCTTCTTTAAATAAATTAATAATAAATGTCCTAATCTAATCCAAGTGGGCCTAAATGTTCATATTTTACTCCTAAGGCTGTTTTTGGTCGAATTAAACTTATCCAATAGAATTAGGACATGTGTTAGGGTAATAATAATATCATTTTTACCCTTAATTACCCTATTTACTTTTAACCGTGGTAAAAAAAAGTAAAAAGTTACTATTCACCAAAAATTATTTTCATCTCATTGAACAACATTTTACTTACTGCCATCAACCATTTCTCTAGGATTTTTGAAATTCCACTCACAGAAGCGGTAAAATTATGTTTTATGAAAAAATCATTTTTTTTAACTACCACTTAGTGGTTTCACTATTCATTAAAAAATGTATGTTTCCTGAAAAATACCAAAAATTAGTCCTAAGATATATTTGATATTATTAATTCAAAAATTATGTCTATTTTACCAAATTTAAAACATATCAGGTGCATTAATTAATTTAAAATTTAATTCCCATCGTCAAAACAAATAGCGTGTTCTTAAGAGATAATAACTATCAAAAGATTGACAGTTGTTTATGTCTGGTTTAAATGTGAAATTACATCCAATAACCAAAATTGTATTAAATTGTTAAAATATATTTTAAATACACTTTAAAACCAATCAAAATAATAATTTATCACTATTAATTATTTCTATTAAAAAGGTTGTTTTTAATTAATATTTATTAATTTTCACTATTCATCAGAAAATGAAAGTTATCCGAAAAGTACCAAAATTTCACCCTAAGCTAATTTCGATATTCTGAATCCAAAAATGAAGTCCATTTTGAAAATAAAATTTCCAAAATTTCCAAAAGCGGTTATTACTATTCATAACAGCTAGTTTTAATAATATTTTAATAGCATATCGTTGTTTAGTGAAACTCTGTATTGTGTACTACACACACTATCGAGGAAGGTCGTGATTGCATGTAATGCAAGGCAAGTCAAGGATTCATGATGTGAAAGATTATTTTGGTGTAGCGTACAACACAAGACATTAAGGGTTTTGGGGTTTTTTAGATCTGAGATTTTTGGGGCAAAGGGTTTAGGGGTTTTTGGGTGTGAGGGTTTAATGATTTTGGGGTCTAATGGTTCATGGTGTTTTGGGGATAATGGTTTAGGTTATTTCATGGATTAGGGTTTCATGGTTTTTAGGACTAGCAATTCTGGGTATTTTGGGGTGAGGGTACAATGTGTTTTTAAGAAATGGGTTCATGGTTTTTTGGAGTTCAATGTTGATGGTTTCTTACTATGAGTTATGAGTATTTTTTGGGGATGTGTTTTAGTGTTTTTTGGGTTGATGGTCCATGTTTTTTTGGGAAGAGGGTTATTTTTTATGGGGGGTGAGGGTTAAGGGTTCTTTGTTGATGAGGGTTGATGGTTTTTTGGGATGAGGGGTTTTGGGGGTGAGGGAGATGATTTTATAGTGTTAGGGGTTGAAAATTTTTTGGGTCTGAGGGTTGAGGGTTTTTTGGGGATGATGGTTGATTTTTTTTTGGGGAGGACTGTTGATGGTTAATTTGGATCAAATCATTAGGTATTATATAATTTTGTGTTTAGGGTTTTCTAGGGATGAGTGTTTATTGTTATTTGGTTATAAAATTTTATGGATTTTTCAGAATATGGATTAAGATTTTTTATGGGTTTTTAGAATTATGGGGTTCAATGATAAAAGGTTTTTTTAGATTATGATTGAGGATTATTGGGGGAATTGAATTGTGTGTGTTTTTGGGATAAGGGTATTGGGTTATTTGGGGATTAGGGTTGAGTGTTTTTTTGGGATATTGTTCGAAGGTTTTTTGTGTTTTATGGTTTATGGATGATTGTGGAGGATGGTTAAGGTTTTTTGGGTATTGAGGGTTGGAATTTTCTTAGGGAGAAGTTTTGAGGTGTTTTTTTTGAATTTGGGGATTTACGTTTTTTTAATGCAAATGAATCAGAATTTACTGAAACTATGGATTAATGGGTTTTTAATGAGATTTCAGGGTTTTTTATGGATGTGGGTACTATGTTTTTGGGGATAATGTTTTAGGGTTTTTTGGGTATGATGGTTCTGGGTTTTTGGGGTTGAGGGGTTAGTGTTTTCTAGGGTTAATGGTTGGTGATTTCTTGGGGATGAGGGTTAATTATTTATTGGAGATGAATTTTGAGGGTTTTTTCGGTGATTGGGGCTAAGGGTTTTTAGGTTCTAGGGTTGAGTGTTTTTTATGGATGAGTGTAAGGGGTTTTATCTTTGAGATTTTATTTTTCCTACAGTTGATGGTTTTTTGGATATGAGAGTTTTTTGTCTTTTGTTTTTTGGCTTTATAATTATAATGGGGTTAAGGGTTTATGGTTTTCTATGGATGTGGGTTTTGGGGTTTTGGGGGTTGAGAGTTTAGGGTTTTTTGTGTCCAAGGGTTTAGGGTTCCTTTAGGGTTGAGGGTATAATGTTTTGGGGGGCTATGTATTAGGGTATTTGGGATAAGTGTTTTGGGATTTTTTAGGATGAGGGTATAGTGATATTTGGGGATGAGTGTCTAGTGTTTTATTTGGTTCTCTGTTTTTAGGTTTTTTTGTTGCTGAGTGTTTATGGTTTTATTGGGTATGAGGGTGTAGGGTTTTTTCGGTGGAGTGTTTAGTGCTTTTGTGGCTATGTGTTTAGGATTTTTTTGGAATGAGGGTTTTCATTTTTGGGGGTTTATAGTTTAGGTTTTTTTGTGGAAGAGAATTTAGGGTATTTGTGGTTGAGGGTTTTGGGTTTCATGGGACTAAGTGTTTTTTTATAAAGTTTGAGGGTTATTTTGGTTGAGGGTTTATAGTTTATAGGTGATGTTGATCAAATGTTTTTTGCAGATGTGTATTGAGGGATTTTTGGGGGTGTTGGTTGACTATATTATTGGGATGAGTGATGGCTACTTTTTAAGGCTAAGGGTTGAGGGTTTTCGTGGGATAAGGGTTGGTAGTTTTTTGGGTTGGGGGTTTTTGGTTTGCTGGGAAAGAGTGTTCAAGGTTTTTTTAGGGCAGATGGATTAGGTTTTTTTGGGGATGAGGGTTTATGTGTTTTGGGGGATGTGGTATAGGATTTTTGGTGCAGATCATTGAGTGGTTTTTAGGGGAGGGTGTTTATGGATTTTTGGGGATTAGCTTAGTGGGTTGTTTTCAGTGAGGGTTGTAGGTAAGGGAATTTTTGGGGATGTGGGATGATGTTTTATAAGGTATTAGGGTTGAAGGATTTTTGGTGCTAATGGTGTAGTGTTTTTAGGGTATGATGGTTTTTTAGGGTTTGGGGATTAGGGTTTTTGTGTGGAGGTTTTTGGGTTTTTGGGGGATGAGAGTTAGGATTTTTTTTGATAGTGGTTTAGTGTTTTTTTGGATGGAGTGTTTAGGGGTTTTGAGGATGTTGTTTTGGGATTTATGGGGCCAATGTTTTTGTGTTTTTCTGGGAATGGGGGGTTTACAGGATTTTTGGGATGATAAATCAGGTTTTTAGGGGATTAGAATTTATGGTTTTTTTGTAGAGTCATTATGGTTTTTGGGTATGAGGGTTTAGGATTTTTGGGGATGTGTGTTTATGATTTTTTCATCCTGATCATTTAGTGTTGTTTGGGATTGAGTTTTTAGGTATTTTGGTGATGAGGGTTTAGGATCTTTGGTTTTGAGGGTTGAGGGGTTTTTATAGATGAAGATTTATATTTTTCGATGTTAATTTTTGAGGGATTTTTGGGGGTAAGGGTTGAGCCTTTTGGTGTTTAGGGAAGATGGTTTTTTAGGGATGATGATTTTAGTTTTTCTAGGGAAGACAATTTGTGGTGTTTTGGGGATGAGATTCTAGGATTTTTTAGGGATTACAGTTTAGAGACTTTTGAGGAATAGTATTGAGTGTTTTTTATGGATGAGTGTTGGGGGATATTGGGGCTTAAGGTTGAGGGGTTTTAGGCTGAGGGTATGTGGTTTCATAGGGGCATATAGATTAAGGGTTTTTTATAAGGGTTGAAGGTTTTTTCGGTGAGTGTTTGGTTTTTTATGACTTATTTATTCTATGGGTTGAGGGTTCTGTGGGTTTGGGGTCAAGGGTATTTTGGTGCTGAGGAACTATTATTTTATTGGGAAGAGGGTTCAGTGTTATTTGGTTTGAGGGATTATGTTTTTTTGGGGCTGGCGATTTAATGATTTTTGAGGCTAAGGTTTTAGGATTTTTTGGGGATAGTGTTTTAGGGTTTTTTTAAATGATGGTTTTTTTGGTATGATGGTTTTGGGTTTTGGGGGGGTTAGGGTTTATAATTTTTTGGGATGTGGTTTTATGGTTTTATGTTCATGGGTGTTTAGGGATTTTCGGGGATAATGGTTTTTGTTTTTTATGGGATGAAGGTTTCAGTTTTTTTAGGGATGAGGTTTAAGGGTATTCTGGTAATGTGTGTTTATGGAATTTTGGCTCTCATGGTATAGGCTTTTCCAGGTATGGGGTTATGGGTTTTCATTGTGAATGATGCTTTAGGGTTTTTTGGGGCTGAGGGTTGTGGGTTTTTTGAGTTTTAGGGTGTATGATTTTTTTAGGGATAAGGGTTTATGGTTTTCAGGATGATGGTTGACAGTTTTTATAGGGAATATGGTTGGGGATTTTCATTGTAAAAGGGTTGAGGGATTTCTAAGGATAAGGCTTGATTGTGATTTGGGGATGAGTGTTGAGGGGTTTTCAAGGTAGAGTATTTAGGGTTAATTAGGGATTAGTGTTTACTATTTTTGGTTGTGTATAATTTCTGATTTTAATGGATGAGTGATGAGAGTTTTCCGAGGTATGATGTTTAGGGTTTTTAGGGCTGAGTGTTTAGGGTTTTCTGGGGATGATAATTTAGGGTTTTTTAGGGCCGAGGGTTGAGAGTTTTTTCAGGGATGAGGGTTGAGGGGTCTTGGAGATAAGGGTTGAGGGTTGAGCAATTTTTGGGAATGACGGTTCATAGATTTTTTGTGTTGAGGGAAGATGGTATTATATAGATGAGTGTTATGGGATTTTTAGGATGGAGGATTGGAGGAATTTTTAGTGATAATGTTTTTGGGGTTTTGGGGATGATGTTTGGGGTTTTTTTGCAGCTGAGGGGTTTGGTTTGTTTGGGGCCTGGGTTTAGGATTATTTTTTCCCTGACAGTTATTTTTTTCATGTTGAGGGTATAGAGTCTCTTGGGGAAGATGGTTTACTGTTTTTTTGGGGGATGAGGGTTTTGGGGTTTTTTGAAGCAAGGGTTTATGGTTTTCTGGGGTTAAGGGTTTAGTGTTATTTTGGGTCGAAGGGTTTATTGTTTTTTGAGGATTAGTTTTTTTGGTTTTTGTGGCTGAGGGTTGAGTTTTTTGGGGGATTGAGGGTTAGGTGCTTTTTGGGGATCAGGGATGACAGTTCTATGGAACTAGGTGTTGATGGGTTTTTCAGCCTATGGGTTTTGAATATTTTGGGATTGAGGGCTGAGGGATTTTTGAGGATGAGGGTGGATGTATTTTTAGGGATAATGTTCTTCAATTTTTTGAAGCTATGAATTGAGGGGTTTTTTAGGACATGGAGTTGGGGGTTTCTTGGGTATTCGATTGATGGTATTTTCTGCCAGAGGGCTAAGAGTTTTTTGGTGTAAAGGATTGACAGTTTTCTGGAGCTGAGGGTGGGGGGATTTTTGGGGCTGAGGGATAAGGGTTTTTTAAGGTTCTGAAACTAGGGATTTTTTAGCTCTAAGTGTTTTGGAGTTTTAGTATTGATGATTTAGTCTCTTTTGGGGATAAAGGTTCAGGCTTGTTAGGGGGTTTTGGATTTAGGGTTTTTTGGATTGATGAATTATGGATTTTTGGGGATAAGGGTTTATGGATTTTTGAGGTTTAGAGATTATGGTTTTTTGGGGGATTAGGCTTTAGGTTTTTTTGGGGATGAGTTTTCGGGGTTTTTTAGGTCTGAGTTTTGAGGGCATTGAGGATTAGAGTTGTCGGTTTTTTGGTGTGGATGGTTGAGTGTGTTATAGGGCCGATGGATTATAGTTTTTTAGAGTTAACCATTTAGTGTTTTTCCGCACTAACAGGTGTGAGGTTTTTGCAGATGAAGGTTGAGGGGTTCATTGGGATAAGTGTAGAGGGGGATTTCATCCTAAGTGTTTAGGTTTTCATTGTTGAGGTTTTATGGGTTTGTTTACTGAGATTAATGTTTTTTGGGTCTAAGGGATGAGTTTATTGTGGATGGGGGTTCAGGGTTTTTTGGGATGGGGGTTTTTGGATTTTTTTGTGGGGTGTAGGGTTTTTATGGATTTAATGGATTGGGTTTTTTAGGGATGAGGGCATAGTGTTATTTTGGGGTTTAGTGTTTCAGGTTTTTTGGGGATGAGGTTTTAGGGTTTTAATAGCTGATGTTTTAGGGATTCTTTTTTCCTATGGATTTAGAATGTTATGGTGTGGAGGGTTTAGGATTTTTTTTAGGAAAAGGGATTAATGTTTTTTTGGGATGAGGATTTTGGTTATTTTGTCTAGGGGATTAAGGTTTTCTGGGATGAAGAGTTTAGGGTTTTTTTGTTTAGTGTTAAGGGTTTTTTGGGGCTGGGGTTTACGATTTTGGGGGGATATGTGTTTAGGGTTTTATTGAGACTGGGGTTTCTGAGCTGTTAGGGGATGAGGGTTTAGTATTTTTTCGTGATGAGGGTTTTGGAGTTTTTGTGGTTTAGAGTTCTTTGTATTTAGTACTGATTGTTAAGGTTTTTCATTGGTTCTATTGTATTAGGGTTGTTTGGGGTGGATGAATTAGGTTTTTTTGGTCTAAGTATTTAGGGTTTTTTGGGTGATGGGGGGTTATGTTCCTTTGGGAATTAGAATATAGGATTTTACTGGGTTTGGGGTTTAGGGTTTTTAGTTACTAGGTGTTTAACATTTTTTGGGGATGGGGGTATTGGTTTTCTAGGTAATGACTGTCTGGGGTTTTTTGGTGCTGAGGGTTTAGGGATTTTTAGGGATAAGGGTTGAGGGATTTAAAGGATGATGGTATATATTTTCTGGGGGATGAGGGTTGAGGGTTTTTTTAAAGAGCATTTAGTGTTTTTTGGGGATGAGGGTTGATGGATTTTTTTTGGTTTAGGGTTGAGGGTTGAGGTTTTTTCGGGGTTGAGATTTGAGGGATTGTTTGGTCTAAGGGTTGAGGGTTTTTCGGGGTTGTAGGTTCAGGTTTTATACGGGGCTGGTGGTTTTGGGGTTTTGGGGGCTTAGGGTTTATGGTTATTTTTGGATTTTGTAGTTTTGGGGGATAGGTTATAGGGTTGTATAGGGTGGCATATATAGGTGTTTTTTGGGGATGAGGTTTTCAAGAATTTTTTGAAAAATTATTAGGGGTTTTGGAGATGATGTTCTTGTGGATTGGGGTAGTGGGTTTAGTTTATCTTGGGGTTGAGGCTGTAGTGTTTTTTTTGGGATGTGTATTTAGAGTTTTTTGGGGTTGCAGGTTTAGGGTTTTTTGGGGCTGTTGGTTATGGGTTTTTTAGGTTTGGGATTTATTTTATTAGAGCTAAGCTTATATAGGGTTTATTATGGTTGAGAGTTTATGGTTTTTTAGATATGAGATTTTTTATTTTTTGGGTGGAGGGTTTTGGGTTTTAGGGGATTGAGGGTTGAGGGTTGAGGGGTTTTACGATTAAATATTTATGGTTTTTTGGTGTTGAGGGTTGCTGGGTTTTTTCGGGATGAGGGTTGAGAGATTATTTGGGGGATGAGGGTTGAGGGTTTTTTGGGGATGAGGGTCAAGGGTTCTTTGGGGAAGTGGTTTTCATGGTTTTGGGATTGTGGTTTTTGGAATTTCGTCAATAGAGGGTTCAGGGTTTCTTGGGCCTTGTTTTTAGTATTCATTAGGGTTGTGGGTTTATGGTTTTTTTGGGATGGGGATTCAGGCTCTTCGAGTTTCAGTATTCAGGGTTTTGCGAGGCTATGGGTTGCAGTTCTATTGTGGATGAGGGTTTGGGGTTTTTTTAGGGTTTAGGGTTGGGGTTTTTTTAAGGATGATGGTTGATGGATTTTACAGGAATATGGTTGATGGTTTATTTGGGGTAGAGGTTTGATTGTTTTCTGGGGATTAGGGTTTGTGGATTAATTGTTCCTTAGGGATAAGGTTTGATGGTTTTTTGGGGATGAGGGTTGAGGTTTTTTTTTTGTTCTTAGGTTAGATGTTTTTTTATGATGAGGGTCAAGGGTTTTTTTGTAATGGGGATTGAGGGTTTTTTGGGGTTAATAATTTTGGGTTTTTTGAGTGAGGTTTTAGGGTTTATTGTGGTTGAGGGTCTTTTTATTTTTTGGGGATAAGTGTTTAGGGTTTTTTGGGGATGATTTTTTTGTTTTTTTATGAGGGTGTATTTAGGGGCAGAGGGATTAGAGTATTAGGGGCTAAGGGTTTATGTTTTTTTGTTATATGGGTTAAGGAGTTTTTGGGATGTAGTGATTAGGTTTTTTGGGTACATAGGGTTTAGCGAAGATAGGGGGAGGTGGTTTATGATTTTTTGGGGGATGAGGGTTTAGGTTTTTTTGTTTGAATCGGTTTCTTAGGTTATTTGGGGATGAAGGTTTTGGGTTTTTTGGGTCTGATGGTTTAATTTTTTTAACTAATAATGGTTTTGGGTTTTTGAGGTTCTGGGTTCTGGGATTTTTTGGGGGTGAGGGTTTATAGATTTTTATAGGAAACGTTTTATGGTCTTCTTGGATGATGGCCTTGATTTTTTATAGATGGGGTTTCACGGGTCTTTTGGGCAATGTTTGTGGGTTCTCTAGGGTTAAGAGGTGAGGTTTTCTTAGGGACGAGGGTCAAGGGTTTCTTGGGGATGAAGGTTGAGGGTTTTTTGGGGATAAGTGTTTAGGTTTTTTTATGCTAATGGTTTTGGGTATTGGGGGGTTGAGGATAGAGTGTTTTTTGGAGTAGAGTTCTATTTGGGGGAGTAAGGGTTGAGGGTATTTTGGGGCTGCAGGATGAGGGTTTATTGGGTCTTTTGGTTGAGCATTTTTTTATACATGATGGTTTAGGATTTTTTTTGGTTCTGAGGACTCCTGGTTTTTTAGGGTGAAGGATTAATTGAATTTTTGGGAGGAGGGTTTAGGGTTTATTGGTGTTTATGGTTTAAGAGTTTTGGTTCTGTGTGTTTAGGGTCTTTTTGGGTTGAGGGGATTGGTTTTCATGGGTTGAAGGATTATGGTTTTTTGGTCTAATGTTTTATGCTTTTTTGGTGGTGAGGGTTGATGGTTTTTTTAGCATGAGGTTTTATGGTTTTTTCATCTGGGCTTTATTGGATTTTTTGGGGATGAGGGTTTTTGTATTTATTGGCAGAGGGTTTAGTTTTTTGGGATGTAGGGCTTATATTTTTTATGTAAATGGGTATAGGTTTTTTTCTGGAATGGAGTTTTATGCGGCCGAGGGTTTATGGTTTTTGAGGTTGATAGTATAAGGAATTTTGGCACTGATGGTTTTTTTGGTTCTAGGAGATTCTGATTTTTTGGGGCTGAGGGTTAAGGTTTTTTGGGGATGAGGGTGGAAGGTTTTTGGCGCTATTGGTATATGATTGTTTGGGGTAGGGGTGAGGGTTTTTATGTATAAGGGTTCACTATTTTTTTTAAATCATGGTTGTGGATTTTTTGGGGATGAGGGTTTACTATTTTTTAGGGCTCGTGGTAGAGAGTTTTTTGGGTTGAGGGATGAGGGGGGGGGGGGTTAGGACCATAGGTTGAGGTTTTTTTGGGGATGAGTGTTGAGGGATTTTTCGGATTGAGGGGTTTTCAGGGATAATGGTTGAAAGTATTTTAGGGTATGGGATTGGGGGTTTATGTGGTTTAGGGTTTAGGGTTATTTTTGGAAGATGTTTTTGGGTTTTTTGGCATGGGGTTTGAGGGTTTTCTGGGATGATGGTTGTAGGTTTTTTGAAGATGTGTTTTGATTGTTTTAAGGCTTAGTGTTTTGGTTTCTTTGGGGAAGAGGGATTAACATAATTTTTGGTATGATGGTTGAGGGTTTTTTAGGGCTGATGGTTGATGGTTTCATTAGGATAAGGGTAGATGTTTATTTGATGATGATAGTTTATTGTGTTTTTTGTTTAGGATTTATGATTTTTCCTTGGATGTGGGTTTATTATTCTTTGGGGTTATGATATGAGGGATTCTGGGGTTGAGGGTTGGGTTTTTCATTGGGATAATGGTTTTGTGATATTGGGAATTATGGTATAGGGTTTTTAGGAATTGAGAGTTTCCAATTTTTTGTTGCTAATTTTTTAGGATTTTTTGGGATGAGGGTTTAGGGTTTTTTTGTATTTGGGGGTTTTGGAGTTTTTTCCTAATCATGGTTTAGGATTTTTTTGTGTTTACGGTTTATGGTTTATTGGGAAGGGAATTTTGGCTACATGGAAAATGGGTTATTATGATTTATTGGGCAGAGCGTTTTGGATTTTTTTGGATGATGTTTTGAGATTTTTAGGCAATGGGGTTTTTCATTTTTTTATTGAATAGGGTTTTGGGACTTTTGGGGCCATGTGTCTAGGGTTATATTGGGGATGGGGTTTAGTGTTTTTTTTTCGATGAGGGTTTAGTTTTTTTAGGGAAGAGACTTTAGGGTTTTTTGGGGTTGAGGCTTTGGGTTTTATGGGGCTGAGTGTTATATTCTTTTGGTCTTGGGGGATTAAAATTTTTTTGTGATGAGGGTTTAATGTTTTTAGGGGATTATGGTTCTGGGTTTTTTGGGGCTCATTATTTAGTACATTTTAATGTTGATTGGTAATGGTTTTTCTGGTGTTGAGGGTTCAAGATTTAATGGGGATGAGGGATCCGTTATTTTTAGGGATGAGGGTTCAGGGTTTCTTGGGGATGAGGATTGAGGTTTATTTAGTTTGGGGATCACAGGTTTATTTGGGCCTAAAGGTTTGGGGTCTTATAGGGATGAAGGTTAGTGTTTTTTTGTGACTACGAGTTCTAGGTTTATTGGAGCTAATTTTATAGGGATTTTATTAAAGGTATGGTTTCATGTTTTTTCTACAAAGGG
Organism: Viscum album; assembly: GCA_963277665.1. Lineage (NCBI taxonomy): Eukaryota > Viridiplantae > Streptophyta > Magnoliopsida > Santalales > Viscaceae > Viscum > Viscum album. The sequence continues at coordinate 1,532,947,323 of OY728160.1, read as the reverse complement.
ATTATGATTTGTTTAGAATAATTTTTTTTGGTATCTTGGGGAAAAGGGTTCGGGGTTTATTGGAGATGACGGTTCATGGTTTTTTTAGCTTTATAGTTCACGATTTTTTGGAGACAATTGTTCTGGGTTTTCTGGATATGAGGTTTGGGTGTTCATTTGGATAAGGGTTCGTGGTTTTTGGAAATAAGTATTTAGGGTTTTTTAGGGAATTGAGATTTTTAGGGATGAGTGTTCGGGGTTTTTTTTGGGGATGAGGGAATTGGGTTTTTCTTGGATGAGGATTTAATGTTTTCTTTTCCCTATGGTTTAGGGATTTTTGGGCTATGGGTTTTATGTTTTTGGGGTCGAGTGTTCTGTGATTTGTGGGGCTGAGTGTTCATGGTATTTTTGGATTGAGGGTTTCTATTTTTTTGGTTCCAAGGATTTATGGATTTTTGGGATTTAGGGTTGAGGGTTTTTTAGGGATGAGGGTTCAGGGTTTATTTAAAGATGAGGTTTAAGGGGTTTGTGAGGGAGAGGGTTCTAGGTTTATTGGGGGATGAGTGTTCATTGTTTTGGGAGAATGAGTTTTTAGACTATGTTAAGGCTTATGGTTCATAGTTTTTTGGGTGTGAGGGTTTTAGGATTTTAGGGAATGAGGGTTTATGGTTTTTTGGTGACGAGGGTTCATGATTTTTTAAGGATGAGGGTACATGTTTTAATAGGGAATAAAGGTTCATGGATTTTTGGTGACTAAGGGTACATGTTTTTTTGGGGTATTATGGTTCATGGTTTTTTAAGGCAAATGGGTCGGCGTTTTTTTGGGATGTGGGTTTACTATTTTTATTTTGGTTGATGGTTAGGTTAAGGTTTCATTGTAATTTGGTGATAAGGGTTAAAAATATTTTACTGTTGAGGGTTGAATGTCTTTTGGGGATGAGGGTTTAGGATTATTTTTTGGTATGGGGGATTATGGTTTTTTTGTATTAGGTTTAAGTGTGTTTTGGGGTGGAAAAAATAATTTTTTGGTGTTGAGGGTTTAGGTTTTTTGGGCATGATGGTTTATGTTATTTTGTGGGTGAGGGTTCTCTTTTTTTGGATGAGGGTTGTGGGATTTTAGAGGATGTGATTTCATTTTTTGGGATAAGGGTTCATGGATTTTCTCTGTCTAAGGGTTTATTATTTTTTGGGGCTGATGGTTTAATGTTAGGGTTTAGGGTGTTTTGGGGCAGAGTGTAGGGGTTTTTTGTGTGGTAGTGAGTTCTGATTTTTGGGGTTAAGGGTTTAGGGGGATGAGGGAGCATAGATTTTTGTATGGGGGTTCATTGTTTTTTGGTATTTATTGTATAGGGTTTTTGGGCTATGCGTATTTGCTTTTTTTAGTACTGAGGGATCAGGTTTTCTATGGCTGATTGTTAAGGGATTTTTTGGGTTACTGTTCATTTTTTTGGGGGTGGATGGTTTTGGAATTTTTGGGGATGAAAGTAAAAGATTTTTTGGGGTTGTGGGTTAATTATTATTTTGGGAATAGGGTTTATGGTTTTATGCTGCCAAATGTTGAGGGTTTTTTGGGGATGAATGTTAAGGGATTATGAGGGACAAGGATTATGTGTTTTTTGGGGAAGGTGGTTGAAGATATTTTGGGGTGGATGGTACATGTCTTTTTGGGGATGAGGGTATCTGTTTTTTTGGGGAATGAGGGTTCCTGGTTATTAGGGGATATTGGTTCAATGTTTTTTTGGGATAATGGTTTACAATTTTGGCTGTGATGATTTACATTTTTTATGGGTCTAAGGATTTAGGGATTTTGTGGGACGATGGTTTTAGTTTTTTTGAGGATAAGGGTTGAGGGATTTTAGGGGTTGATGGTTTAGGTTTTTTTGGTAGTGAGGGTTTAGGATTTTTTTTGGGAAGAAGGTTAAGGGTTTTTTTAGAGTAGGATTTAGGGTTTTTTTGGGAGAGAAGGTTTGGGATTATTTGGGGTTGAGGGTTGAGGGTTTTTTGGGGATAAGGGTTTAGGGTTTTTTGTGATAAGAATTTTGGGTTTTTTGGGGATAAGGGTTGAATGATTTTTTGGATGATGGTTAAGGTATTTAAATGACAGGAGTGATGTTTTTTAGAGCTATGTTTTGAGGTTTTTCTATTGCCTAGTGTTTATTGTTTTTTTTTGTCTAAGGATTTTATGATTTTTGGTGCTAAGGTAAGAGGGTGTTTTTTGGGTGAGGGTTTAGTGTTATTTTGGGGGATGAGTGTTTTGAGTTTTATTGAGTAGAGGGTTAAGGTGTTTTTTGTGGCTAATGGATTAGGGTTTTTTGGTGGTGAAGATATAGGTGTATTGTTGTCAAGGGTTTAGTGTTAATTTTTGTATAATGGTTTAGTTATTTTTAGGGATGAGTGTATAGGATTTCTGGGGTAGAGGGTTGAGGGTTTTTTTTGGGAGAGGGTTTAGTGGTTTTTAGGGATGAGGGTTGATGGTTTTTTTGGGGTGAGGGTTGAGGGTTTTTTGGGATAATTTTTTGGTATTTCTATGGATCAGGATTTATGTTTTTTAAGGTAGAGGGTAGATTATTGTTTGGGGATGAAGGATGATATTTTTATGGTCTAAAGGCATATGTTATTTTGGGGATTATGTTTGAGGGTTTTTTAGGGATGAAGTTTCAGAGTTCTTGGGAACTAAGTGTTTTTGTTTTTTAGGGATGATAGTTGTTGAGTTATTGGGGATGAGTGTTTAGTGTATTTTATGGATGAGGGTTAAAGGTTTTTTGTGTCCATGGGTTTATGTTTTTTTGGTTCTTAGGGAGCTGGGGTTATATAGTGGTGGTTTAAGGGCTTTTGGGGAATGTGTTTTTAGTGTTTCTAGGGGTTGTTTATTGAGGGTGTTCTGGGGTTGGTGGTTGAGAATTTTTTTGGCTGAGGGTTGATAGATTTTTTGGGATGAGAGTTGATGTATTTTTTAGTGCTGAGAGTTATGGATTTTGGGGGGCTGAGGGTTGGGGTTGTTTTGGTGTTGTCATATTTTTGTTTTATGGAATATTGGTTTTGTGTTTTTTGGGTATTAGGGTTGATGGTTGTTTTAGGTTGAGGATTGAGTGTTTTTTTATGATAGTTTAGGGGTTTTGGGCGTTGAGGGATTCATCTTCTATTGGGATGAGTGGTTTGTTTTGTTGGTAATGAGGGTTTAGGTTTTTTTTTGGGAGAGTGTCTATGGTTTTTTGGGGTTGAGTGTTGAGGATATTTTGGGGATTATGGTTGAGGTTCATTTTGGGATATGGGACTAGTATTTTTTGGGGAGGTGGGTTAAGGGTTTATTATGGATGAGGGTAGAAGTATTTTTAGGGATAAAGGGTTAGGTTTTCCTAGGGATGAGGGATGATGTTTTTTTTTGGGCTGAGGGTCGATTTTTTATTGTTGTTGTGCTCTTATGGTTTTTTGGGGATGAGGTTTTGGGGTTTTTAGTGGATGATAGTTGAGTTTTTTTTGCTATGGTTTCACTATTTTTTAGGGATGGGGGTTGAGTGTGGTCTAGGGTTGAGGATTTATAGTCGTTTTTGGGGGAGTATTGTGTATTTGTGGGGTTTATGGTTGATAGTCTTTTGGGGATATGGGTAGATGATTTTTTAGGCTTACAGTTGAGGGGCTTTGGGGATATGGGTTAATGTATTTTTTGGGCGAACGGTAGAGGATTTTTAGGGCTAACGGTTTAGTGTTTTTGGGGATGAGGTTTTAGGGGTTATTTTTGTGGCTGGGTGTTTAGTGTTTTTTGGTTTGAGTGTTATTTAGAAGGTGAATTTTAAGGGTGGGGGTTAGGGTGAGGGTTTATCTCTCTTTGGGGTTGAAGGATTTTTAGTTTTTTGGGTGGATAGTTTAGGATTTTTGGGGTGGAGTGTTGAGAGTTGTTGGGGATAAGGGAAAAAATTTGGTGTTGAGGATTGAGGATTCTATGGTGATGAGGGTTTATGGTATTGGGGATGAGGGTATATTAATTTCTATAGTTGTTGGTTTATTTTTTCGGCTGAGGTCTGAGGGTTTTTTGGGGCTTATTGTTGAAGGTTTTTTAGGTATTAGGGTTTTGGGATTTTTTTTGGAAAAGTGGGTTTAATGTTTTTTAGGGATGAGGGTTGAGGGTTTCAGTGGAAGAGGTTCACATGTTGTTTAGGGCTTAGGGTTCATGGTATTTTGGGGTTGAGTGTTGATATTTTTCTATGGATAATGGTTTTGGGTTTTTTGGGGTAGAGTGTCGAGGAATTTTTATGACTAAGGGTTGAGTTTTTTTAGGGTTTAGGGTTTTTTTGGGGCTGAGGGATGAGGTTTTTCTTCGACATAATGTTCAGGGTTGTTTAAAGATTATGGTTTATGGTGTTTTGGGGATGTGGGTTTTGTGTATTTTGTGGTCGAGGGTTTAGGGTGTTTAGGGTTTATGATTTATGGTTATTTTGGTCATAGGGTTGATGGTTTTTTAATGTTGTGGTTTTGGTTCTTAGGGGGATAAAGGATGAGTTATTTTTTCATCGAGGTTTGTGGGTTTTATGGGAGTTATTGTTGATTATTTTTTGTGGCTGAGGGTATAAGTTTTTGTGGGAAGAGGGTCGAGGGTTTTGTGGGTATTATTATTGATGGTTTTTAGGGATACGAGTTTTGGGTTTTTTGGGACTATGGGTTGAGGGTTTTTTGTTCAAGACAGTTTAGTTTTTCTGGGGCTGAGGGTTTAGTGTATTGTGACGATATGGGATTATGGTTTTTTTGGGATTAGGGTTGATGTTTTATTATGAGGGATTATGTTTGTTTAGGGATTAATCATTATATTTTTCAAGATATAGGGATTATGAATTTTTTTAGTTGAGGGTTAGGGATTTTTTTGCAGTGAGGTTTGAGTGTTCATGTGGGATGAGGGTGGAGCATTTTGGGTGGATGAAGGTTGAGGGTATTTTGGGTCTAAGGGTTTAGGCTTTTTTTGGATAAGATATTATGCTTCTTTGGTTCAAATGGTTGAGTGTTTTTTAGGATTTGGATTTCGGTTTTTGGGGATGAGTGTTTAGTTTTTTTGGCCTTTTGATCTAGTGTTTTTTTGGGTTGAGGGTTGAGGATTTCATAGGGATGACTGTTGGTGTATTTTGTGGCTGAGGGTTTAGGGGTTTTTTTATTGAGGGGTTGAGTTATTTTTATGGTTTATTGATGAGGGTTTCTTGGGGATGATTATAGAGGGTTTTTTGGGGATGATGGTTGACGGGTTTTATTGGGATGATTGTTTTTTATAGCTATGGGTTGAGTGCTTTTTGGGGATAAGGGTTTTAGGTTTTAGGGGGCTGGAGGATAATTATTTTTTTGGAGATAATAGTTTTCAGTTTTGTGGAGGTTATATTTTTTTTCATAGATGAGGTATTAGGGTTTTTTTAGCTGAGATTGAATGGTTTTTTATGAATGAGGGTGTTAGATTTTTGGGGGTAGAGTATTTTTTTGGAATCGAGTTTGGGTTTTTTTTGGGGTTGGGGTTGAGTGTATATTTGGGATATGGATTGATTATTTATTTGTGTTGAGGGATGAGGGTTCTTTGGCGATAAGGATTTGGAGTTTTTTGGGTATAAAGGTTTATGAATTTTGGGGATGAGGGTTTTTGGTTTTTTTTGAGACGTGTTATGAGGGTTTTTTGGTGTTGAGGGTTGATGTTTTTAAGGGATGAGGTTTTTTAAAATTTTCTAGATAAGTTTTATGGTTTTTTTGGAGTGAGGGGCGAGGGTTTTTTGGGCTAAGGGTTAAGGGTTCATTGGGGATGAGGGTTTTGGGTTTTTTACAGTTGAGGGTTAAGATTTTTATTGTGTATGAGGGTTTATGTTTATTGGGTCTGTGGGTACAGTGTTGTTTATGGCTTAGGATTGAGGACTTTTATGGAAGACATTTCAAGATTTTTTTAGGATGAGGGTTTGGGGTTTTTTGGGATGTGGTTTGAGATTTTATATTTACTTAGGATTGAGGGTTTTTTTGGGATAAGGGTTTATGGAATTTTGGGGTGAGGGTGTAGGATTTTTTTGGGTAAAAATATTATGGATTTTTGTTGTTGAGGGTTGATTTTGTTTTGATTAGGCGTTCATGGATTTGTTTGGCTGAGGATTGTTTTGGGTTGAGGGATGATTTTTAGTGGCTTAGTGTTGAGGGTTTTTTGGGGCTTATAATTTTTTTTTGCAAATGAGGCAACATGGTTTTGTAGTGATAATGGTAGATGGTTATTTTGGGTTGAGTGTTGTGGGTTTATAGGGGATGAGGGTTGAGGTACTTTTCTGGAGGAAGGTTTAAGGGTTTCTAGGTAAGAGGGTTTGGGGTTTCTGAGGATGAGGTTTTATGGGTTTGGGTCCTATATTAGTGCTTGTTTATGGATGATTTATAGGGTTTTGGGGATAAAGGATTAGTGCTTTTTAGGGTTTTTATTATTTGTATTTTTTGGTGCTGTGGGTTTTCAGCTTTCTCGGGATGACTGTTCACGTTTTTTAGGGATGAATATTCTTGGTTTTTTGGGAACGAGGGTTGATGGGGTTTTGAGGTCGAGGGTTGATTTTTTTTAAGGATTAGGATTAAGGGTTTTTTGGGACCATGATTTTGGAATTTTTTGGGGATGAGGGTGATGTATTTTTGGGATAGAGGGTCTAGGGTTTTTGGGTGATGAGGGTTGAGGGTTGAGGGTTTTTTTAGAAGAGGTTCTATGGATTTTTCTTACTTCAGATTTAGGTTTTTTTGGTATAATGGATAATAGTTTGGTGGATAATGGTTAAGGGTTGTTGGAGATAAAGATTTAAGATTTTTTTTGATGAGGGTAGAGGTTTTCTTTGGGATAAGGGTTTAGGGTTTTGTGGCTCATAGGACTAAGGGTTTTTTGGGATGAGGGTTTTGTGGTTTTCTGTATAAGGTTCACATTTTTTTGGGGGAAGAGGGTTGAGTGTTTTTTGTGACTGAAGAATGATGGTTTTTTTGGGAATTTGGGTTTACGGTTTTTTATGTTATGAGTTTAGGGTTTTTAGGGATGTGGCATTTGGGTTTTATGGGGTTGAGGGATGTGTTTTTTTAGGAATTATTGTTTACAATATTTGGGGTATTGGGATTATAGTTTCTTAGGGATGTGTTTTTTGGGTTTTTTAGGTATGTGGATTGATGGATTTGGGTCACTGGGGTCTAGGGAACATTAGGATGAGGATTTATTGGTTTTCAGGTTGTGTTTTTTGGGCTTTTTTGGGCTGAGGTTTTACTGTTTTTTGGAGGTGAATGTTTTTAGTTGTTTGGGATGTGGGTTAAGGTTTTTTTGGCCAATGATATGGGGGTTCTATTGGCTACGTGATTAGGGATTTTTTGGGGCTCATGGTTTAGGGTTTTTTTGGGGATATGGGTTTATCATATTTTGGGGTGAGGGTTTAGGTTATTTGGCACTAAGGATTCATGGTTTTTAGGATTTCAGGTTTAGGGTTTCTTGGGGATGAGGGTTTATGGTTGTTTATGGCTGAGGTATTAGGGTTTTTTATTTCTAGGGGATTATGGGTTTTTGGTGATGTGGGTTTATGGTACTTTTGGGATGAGGGTTTGGCTTATTTTATGCATAAGTGATTAGGGTATTTTTAGCTGAGGGTGTATGGCCTTTTCGGTATGGGGGTTTAGGTATTTTTAGGGATGAGTGTTTTGAGTTTATTGGGACTTATGTTATAAGGTTTTATGGGATGAGGTTTTAGATATTTTGTTTATTTTTAGGTTTTAGTGTTTTTGGGGAATGATAGGCTAGCTGTTTTGGGGCTTAGGTTATATTATTTTATGGGTTTGAGGGTTTATTGTTTCTCTTGGCTAGGAGTTGAGGGTTTTTTTAGTGGGAAGAGTGTTTCTTGGGGAAGAGGGTTGAGGGTTTATGGGGATGAGTTTTGGGTGTTTTTATAATTATGGTAAAGGTTTTTGTGGCCTTTTGTTGAGGTTTTTCTTGTGCTTATGGTTGAGTTTTTATTTGTGTTAGGGGTTGTTCGTTATTCAAAAGATTGGGGTTGAGTTTTTTTTGGGCTGAGTGTTCACTATTGTTGTGGATAAGGATTGAGGTATTTTGGGGTAAGAGGGATAATAGTTTTTTAGGGATAAGAATTTATTGTATTTTGATACAAAAATTTGAGGGTTTTATTCAGGTAATGGTTCAATGTTTTATGGGTATGAGGGTTTATGGTTTTACATGGCTGAGGTTTCAGGGTTTTGGGGCACTGGGGTTTTAGGGTTTGTCGTGGCTGAGGGTTTAGGGTTTTTTTATGGCTTAGTGTTTATGGTTTTTTGGTGATGAGGGTTAAGGATTATTTACGGATGAGGGTTGAGGGGTTTTTAGGGATGAGGGTTTGGGAGTTATAGGTTAAAATGGTTTATGGTATTTTTAGGATGAGTGTTGACGGGTTTTTTGGGCCTGATGGTTGAGGGATTTTTCGGGATGAGGGATTAAGGTTTTTTGGGGATGATGGTTGATGGTTTTTTGTGGTCGTGGGTTTAGTATTTTTTGGGGGGAAGGGAGTGGAGGGTTTAGTAGTTTTAGGCATGATTGTTTTCATATTGGGGGTGATGTTTGATGGTTTTCCGTGATTGTGGGGGATGGTTTTTTCGAGATGTTTAGTTGGGGTCTTTTGGGGATGAGGGTTGGGGGTTTTGGGAGGATAATGTTTGTGGGGTTATGGGGTTTAAGGGTTTAGGATTTTTAGGGGCTGAAGGTTGTGATTTTTTGGAGATGATTTAAGGGTTTTTTGGTTATAATGGTTCATAGATTTTTAGGGATGAGGACCTTTGTTTTTATGTGGAATGGAGTTTATGGATTTTTAGGGATGAGGGTTTTGGGTTTTTCGAGATAATGGTTTAGAGTTTTTGGGGGATGAGGGCTCATGTTTTCTTTTGGTTCAAAGGTATTATAGTATTTTTGGATGAGGGTTTTTGTTTTTTTGGGACCGTGGGTTGAGGGTTATTAGGGATGATAGTTTAGTGTTTTTTTGGGCTAAGTGTTGGGTTTTTTTGGGACCGTGGGTTGAGGGTTATTAGGGATGATAGTTTAGTGTTTTTTTGGGCTAAGTGTTGGGTTTTTTTGGGATATGTGTTTTGGGTTTTTTGGGGTTGAGGGTGTAGAATTGTTTAGGGAAAAGTTCAGATGGTTCTTTTGGAGTGAGGGTTGAGTTTTTTTTGTGTTTGAGGTTTTCTTATTATTTTCGGATGATATATGAGGGTTTTGTGGGCCATAGGAATTTGGTTTTCTTGGCACTACGGGTTGAGTTTTATTTGGTGATGAGGTATGAGGGGTTTTGGAGGATGATGGTTGAGTGTTTTTATGGGATGAGGGATGCAAGTTTTTTGTTGCTAATGATTTTGGGTTTCATGGGATATGGGTATAGGGTTATTTAGGATGATGATTTTTTTATTTTTTTTATTGAGTTTTTAGTGATACTTGGAACATAGGATTTAGGGGTTTTCTTCAACGAGGATAGAGGGTTTTTTGGGCTTGAGGGTTAAGGGTTTTTGGTGTGGAGGGTTCAACATTTTTTGGGGATGAGGGTCTAGTTTTTTTTTTGGGATGATGGTTCATGGTTTTATTGGGTTGAGGGTAACCATTTATGGTCTTTTGGGGATGAGGATTCTGTATTTTTGGTGTCTATGTGTTCATAGATCGTTGGGGCTGATGGTTTATGGTCTTTTGGGGTTTATTTCTCATGGGTTTTAGGGATAATAATTTGGGATTTTTTTGTTATAAGGTATAAGGTATTATTTGGACATAAGGGTCATGGTTTTTGGGGATGATTGTTTAGGTTTTATATGGATTGAGGTATAGGGTTTTTTATTTATGATAGTTCCTGAGTTTTTTGGGTAATAGGGTTCAATGATTTTTAGGGATGCTAGATTATGATTTTTGAGGTTTAGAATTCAAGATTTTTGGGGGCTACGGGTTCATGGTTTTTTCAGACTGAGGGTTATGGGATTTTTTATAAGTGTTTAGATTTTTTTCGGGGAGTGCGTTAAGGTGTTTTAGGGATGAGTGTTTAGGTATTTTTTTCATGCAGGGTTTAGTGTTTTTTGCTGCTGAGGGTTCAAGATATATTCGGGATGAGGGTTCATGGATTTTTATGGATGATGGTTGATCATTTTTTAGAGCATCGGGTTTTGGGTTTTTTGGGACTGCGGGTTTATTATTTTTTATGGTTGGGGGTAATAGTATTTTTGGTTTTGAGGGTTCATGCTTAATTGGTTATTATGGTTTTGGATTTTTGGGGGAAAAGGATTAACGATTTTAGGGTAATATGTTTAATAATTTTTTGGGATAAGGCTTAAATGTATATTGGGGTTGAGGATTTACGGTTGTTTGGGGATGAGGGATCAGGTTCTTTTTAAGTGTTGATGGTTTAGGGTTTTTTCAAGTTGATGGTTTTCATATTTTGGGTTGAGGGTTTAGAGTTTTTTGAAGCTATGATGATTATAGATTTTGGTGATGAGTGTTGATTTATTTTTGGGGGATTTGGGAATGGGGTTTTGGAATTGGGTTTTTAGGGATAATGTTTTAGGGTTTCTTCAGAGTATATGGTTTAGTGTTTTTTGGTGCCGAGTGTTTGGGTTTTTTGGGGCTGAGGGTTCTGGTTTTTTATGTATGTGGGTTTTTTTGGGGAAGAATTTTGATGGATTATGTGGTCTTGGGGTTAATGATGTTTTTTGTTAGAGGTTTGAGTGTTTTTCAGTGATGACCGTTGATGGTTTTAGGGGGCTAAGTATTCAGATTCTTTTGGGGATGATCGTTTAGGGGGTTTTTATGGGCTAAGGGTTGCAGGTTTTTTAGTGATGATTTTTAGGGTTTTTTATGATAATGGGTGATGGTTTTTTGGGGAAGAGGGTTGGGTGTCTTTTTGAGATGATGTTTTAGTGTCTTTTGGGTCAAACATTTTACAGTTTTTGGGCCAGAGGGTTTAGGGACTTTTGGGGGTGGCGGTTTTGGGTTTTTTTGGGATGTTGGTTTTCGGTTTTTGGGGGATGAGGGTTTAGTTTTTTATGGGTATGATGGTTGAGGGTTTTTTTGGGGACAATGGTTAATGTTGTTTTTAGGTAGGGTGTTTAATGTTTTTCAGTCCTAATGATTTAGGGGTTTAGGGGATAAGGGATTACAGTTTTCTGGGGATGAAAGTTGAGTATTTTTTTGGGTTGAGGGTTTAGGGTTTTTTGGAGTTGAATTTGTGTATTTTTCTATGGTTGGAAGTTGAGGGTTTCTATGGGCTATGAGTTTAATGTTTTCTTGAGGTTTAGTGTTTATAATTTTTTAGGGCTGAGGGTTTCGGGAATTTTTGGGATGAGGGTTGATAGTTTATTGGGGATGAGTATTGTGTGGTGTTTTAAGGATGAGGGTTTAGTGTATTTTGGGATGGGGGTTTAGGGTTTCGTCTAGGAATAGAGTTTAGGTTTTTTTAGGCTGATTGTTGAGGGTTTTGGGGGCTGATGGATGAGGGTTTTTTGGTTCTTAGGGCTATGGTATATTTATGGATGAGGGTTGAGTGTGTTTAGGGATGAGGGTTGAGGAGTTATAGGTTATAAGGGTTTATGGTACTTTGGGGATTAGGTATGAGGGGTTTTGGGCCTGACGGTTGAGGGTTTTTTTGGGATGAGGGATTAAGGTTTTTGGGGGATGATGGTTTATGGTTTTTTGAGGTCTTGGGTTAATGGATTTTTGGGGATGGGGGTGGATGGTTTCGTGGTTTTTAGGAATGAGGGTTTTTATTTTTTGGGGATGAGGTTTTAGGTTTCTTAGTGATTTTCGTGGATGGTTTTTTGGGGATGATTAGTTATGGTCTTTGGGGATGAGGGTTGGGGGTTTTGGGTGGATAATGTTTGAGGGGTTTTGGGGGGTAAGGGTTTAGGATTTTTAGGGGCTGAAGGTTGAGTTCTTTTGGGGGATGAGTTAAAGTTTATTTTGGTTACAATGGTTGAGGGATTTTTAGGGATGAGGTTCTATGTTTTTATTTGGAATGGAGTTTAGTGATTTTTAGTGATGAGGGTTTAGGGTTTTTTCAGGATAATGGTTTAGGGGTTTTTGGGGGTGCGAGGTAGAATTGTTTTGGTGCAAATGTATTATGGTTTTTGTCGCTGAGGGTTTAGGTTTTTTTGAGACCGTGGGTTGAGGTTTATTGGGGGTGATGGTTTAGTGTTTTTTGGGGCTATGGGTTGGTGATTTATTTTGGGGATATGTGATTTGAGTTTTTGGGGTTGAGGGTGTATTATTTTTTTTATGGAAAAGTGTTGTTGGTTTTTTGGGAGTGAGGGTTGAGTTTATTTTGTGCATGAGGTATTCTGTTTTATTTGGGGATAATGGTTGAGGGTTTTTTGGGCCTGAGGAATGTGGTTTTCTTTGGACTAGGGGTTGAGTGTTAATTGGTGAAGTGGGATGAGGGGTTTATTGGGCCTGGGGGATGAGTGTTTTTTGGGGATGAGGGATGAATGTTGTTTGTTCCTAAAGATATAGAGTTTCGTGGGATATGGGTATAGGGTTTTGGTGGATGTGTGTTTGTTCATTTTTTATTAATTTTTTAGTGTTTTTCGGAGCTTATGATTCATGGGTTTTGGTGGGTGAGGATACAGGGTTTTTTGGGCCTGAGGGTTAAGGGTTTTTTTGGGTGGAGGGTTCAATGTTTTTTGGGGATGAGGGTCTAGGGTTTTTTGGGGACAAGGGTTCATGGTTTATTTGTGATGAGGGTTAAGGGTATTTAGGGGCTGGGGGTTAAGGGTTTTTTATGGATGACCATTTATGGTCCTTTCTGGATGAGGGTTCAAGATTTTTGGGGATGAGGATTCATGATTTTTGGGGCTAAGGGTTCAGGTTTTTTGGGGGCGGTGTGTTCATGGATCTTTGAGACTGAGGATTTTTGGTTTTTTGGGGTTGATGTTTCATGGGTATTTAGGGATAATAGTTTAGGATTTTTTTTGTTATCAGGGATAAGGTATTTTTTGGGGTAAGGGTTCAGTGTTTTTGGTGATTATGGTTTAGGGTTTATATGGATTACAGTTCATGGTTTTTTGTTTATGAGAGTTCATGTTTTTTTGGGTAATAGGGTTCAATGTTTTTAATGGATGCATTATTATGATTTTTGTGGCTGAGGATCCATGATTTTTGGGGTCTAAGGTTTCATGGTTTTTTAGAACTGAGGGTTATGGGTTCTTTTTGAGTGCTTAGGGTTTTTTGGGGGAGTGGGATAATATTTTTTAGGGATGATTGTTTATTTATTTCTTTTCACTTAGGGTTTAGTGTTTTTTTAATGTTGAGGGTTCAAGTTCTTTTAGGGATGAGGGTTAAAGGATTTTTATGGTTGATGGTCGATCATTTTTTATTTCTTAAGGTTAGGGTTTTCTGGGACTGAGGGTTTATTATATTTTATTGGGTAAAAATATTTTTGGGTATGAGGTTTCATGTTTAATTGGTGATTATTGTTCTGGATTTTTGGGTGCTAAGGGTTTATCGATTTTTGGGTAATATTTTTAATAATTATTTGGGGCTAATGGTTCAATGTATTTGGGGGTTGCGTATTTACAGTTTTTTGGGGATGAGGGATCAGAGTTTTTTATGTGATGATGGTTTAGGGCTTTTTCAAACTAATGGTTTACATATTTTTGGGGTTGAGGGTTTAGGGGTTTTTGAAGCTATGGGTATTGTAGATTTTAGTGATGAAGGTTGATTTATTTTTGGGGGTTTTGGGATTAAGGTTTGGGGATATGGTTTTTAGGGATAATGGTTTAGGGTTTCTTCAGAGTATATGGTTTAGTGTTTTTTACTGATGAGTGATTGGGTTTTTGGGGTTGAGGGTTTTGGTTTTTTATGGAGGTCAGTTTTTTGTTTTCTGGGGTTGAGTGGTCATTGATTATGGGGGCTTGGGGATAATGGTTCTTTGGAGTATAGGTATGAGTATTTTCCTGTGATGTGGGTTGACAGTTTTTGGTGGATAAGTATTGGAATTTTTTTGTGGATGATTTTTAAGGATTTTTAGGGGATAAGGTTTGATGGATTTTTTAGTGATGAGGTTTTAGGGTTTTTTGATGAAAATGGTTGATGTTTTTTGGGGATGAGGGTTGAGTGTCTTTTCTAGAAGATTGTTTAGTTCCTTTTTGGTCTAAGGGTTTAGGGTTTTTTGCGGTGAGGGTTTAGGGTTTTTTGGGGATACTGGTTTTGGGTCTTTTTGGGATGTGGGTTTTTGGTTTTGGGGGGATGAGGGTTTAGGGTTTAATGGGTATTATGGTATAGGGTTTTAATGGTTTGTGGTTGAGTTATTATTGGGGATATTGGTTAAGGTTGTCTTGTGGTAGAGTGTTTTTGATATTTGGGGGCTATGGATTTAGGGGTATTGGGGATAAGGGATTGCAGTTTTCATTAGATGACAGTTTAGTATTTTTGGGGTTTTATGTTTAGGTTTTTTTGGAGTTGAATTTTTGTATTTTTCAATTGATGGGGGTTGAGTTTTTCTAGAGGCTATGTGTTTAGGGTTTTCTAGAGGATTAGTGTTTAGAATTTTTTGGGGCTGGGGGTTTAGGGTATTTTAAGGATGAGTGTTGACAGTTTTTTGGGGATGAGTATTTTTTCTTTTTTATGAATGAGGATTCGGGTTTTCTATTGATAAGGTTTTTGGGATTTCTAGGGTAGAGGGATTATGGATTTATATAACTGAGGTTTTATAATTTTTTGTCTAGAGGGTTTTGGGTTTTCTGAGGCGTTGTATTTAGGGTTCATTAGGAATGGGGTTTAATGTTTTCTACGGCTAAGGGTTTATATTTTTTTGGGGATGGGGGATTATGATTTTCTAGGAGTGGGGGTTTTTTGTTTCTGAGGAAAATAGATTTTGATTTTACTGGGCTGAGGGTTTATAGTTTACTATGAATGTGGGTTTTGGATTTTATGGGTTGAGGTATTAGGTTTTTCATGGGATGATAGTTTATGGTTTTTTTGGGGATGAGGAGTTTGGGTTTTCTATGGTTGATGGTTTTGGTTTTCAGGGGAAAATGGTTGACGGTTTTATGGGCTGAGGGTCTATGGTCTTCTAGAGACTTAGGTTTATGTTTTTTGGGGTTTAAGGGTGTAGCTTTTTCTAAGGATGAGGGTTTTTGTTATTATAGGTTTTTGGGATTAGGGTATTCTAGGGATAAGGTTTTATTGGTTTCTAGGGAAGAGTGTTTAGGGAGTTTTTGGGTTTAGTGTTTATGGTTTTATGTAGGTGGGGTTTTAATGTTTTTTTGCAGTATGGGTATACAGTTTTCTAAGGATACGGGTTTGGAGATTGCTAGGGATGAGGTTTTATGGTTTTATGAATGTAAAGTTTTAGGTTATTTTGTCGAATAGGTGTTATTATTTTCTATGGATTAGGGTTTAGGGATTTATGGGGGTGAGGGTTTAGGGGTTCATGGGGATAAGGGTTTAGGTTTTTTGGGGTTATAGGATTGAGGATTTCGTAGGATGAGGGTTCTAGGTTTAATGGGGCTGAGGGATTACAGTTATCAAGGGATAAGAGTTTATGGTTTTTTAGGGATATGGGTATATGGATTTTTTCATACTCAGTATTTAGGGTTTTTTGGGGATAAGGGATAAGTGTTTTCCAGGGATGAGGGTTTTGGGTTTTAAGGGGCATATCATTTAGGGTTTTCTACTGTATTAGGATTATGTTTTGGGGGGATGAGAATTTAGGGATTTCTGTCATTGGGGTTTTAGGGTTTTCTAGGGTGGTGGGTTTAGGGTTTTTAGGACTAAGGGATTATTTTTTTCTATGGACATGTGTTTAGGGTTTAACGAGAATGAGGGTTTACAATTTTGGGGGGATAAGGGTTTAGGGTTTCCTTGGTCTATAGGTTAAGGGTTTTTTTAGGATAAAGTGTGAGGGTTTTTTGGGGCTAATGTATTTGTATTTTCTAGGGATATGGGTATATTGATATTTAGACCTATGGGTTTTAGATTATCTAGGATTAATGGTTTAGTGATTTTGATGGATTATGGTTTAATATTTTGTGGAGATGATGATTAGGGTTTTCTTTTGGCTAAGGGGTTAGGGTATTCTGGGGATGAGGGTTTAGGGTTTTCTAGATGTGTGTATTTAGGGTTTTGGGCATTATGGGGATAATGGTTTAGGATTTTTTATGGATATGTTTTTAGGGTTTTCTGAAGATGAGGGTTTATGGTTTTTTAGGTTTGAGGGTTTCGGGATTTCTAGTGCTGAGTTTTTTGATTTTTTTGGGGATGAGGGATGATTTTTTGTAGAGGATAATGGTTTATGATGATTTTGGATTAGGGCTTTCGGGGAATAGGGGTTCAGGGTTTTCTAGGGATGAGGGTTTAGGTTTTTATAAGGCTAAGGGTTTAGAGATTTCAGGGACTGAGGATTAAGGTTTTCTTAGGCTGAGTGATTAGTGTTTTCTGGAGATGAGAGTTTATAGATTATTATGGATGAAGGTTTAGGGATTTCCCAACATAGTGGTTTATGGTTTTTTAGGGATGGGGGATTTGGGGTTTTTAGTTCTGATGGTTATAGTCTTTTGTGGTATAAGGGAGTAGGGTTTTCTAGCGATGATGGTTTATATATTTCGAGTGCCAAGGATTTAGGGTGTAATGGGGATACAGTTTTGGAGTTTTCTAGGGTTAAGGGTTTGGGGTCTTCTGGGATAGTGGGATAAGTGTTTTATTTGGATGAGGGATTGGGGTGTTCTAGGGTAGAGGTATTAGAAATTTCTGGGTATGAGGTTTTATGATTTTTTGGGTCTGAGGGATTAAGGATGTATGGGGATCAGTGTTTAGGGTAATCTGGGGTTGATGGCTTTTTGATTTATTGGTATGAGGGTTTATATTTAATATAATATGGGGTTTTAGGGTTTTATAGGGTTAATGGTTCAAATTTTTTCATGTATAGTGGTATAGCGTTTTCTAGGGGGAGAGAAGAGGGTCATCTGAGGCTGAGGGTTTACTAAATTTTCAGGCTGAGTGTTTATGGGTTTTCAGGGATGAGGGTTTATGATTTTCTAGGGCGGTGGGTTTAGGGTTTTACTAGTATTAGGGTTTAGGGTATTCTAGGTATAGGGAATTAGGATTTTCTAAGGTTAATGGTTTGTTTCTAGGATGAGTGTTTAGGTCCTTCCAGAGTTCATGTTTTTACGTTTTATAGGGCTGAGCATTATGGTTTTTTTGGGGTTGAGTGTCCATGGATTTATAGGCATGAGTGTTTAAGGAATTAATGGGATAAGGGTTTAGGGATTTCTAGGGATAAGGGATTATGTATTTCTGGGTCATAGGGTTTAGGGATTTCTGGGCTGAAGGGTTTAATGATTTATGTGGTTTTTGGTTTTCGGTTTTCTAGGGATAAGGGTTTTTAGTTTTCCGGGGATATGGGTTGAGGATTTCCTAGGAATTGGATTTTAGGATTTTCTATGGCAGAGGGTTTAGGGTTTTATGGGGCTGAGGTTTTATGGTGTTTTGGGGTTGAGGGTCTAGAGTTTTTTAGGAATGGGGGTTTAGGGATTTCTTGGGAAAAGGAATTTTTTTCCTTAAATGGAAGTGGGACTAGGATTTTCTAGGGTTGATGTTTTATGGTTTTCCAAGGCTGACTGTTTAGTGTTTTCGAAGATAGGGGTTTGGGTTTTCCAACATTGAAGGTATATGTTTTCCTAGGGATTAGGGAGTAGGGTTTTCTAGGGATGAGTGTTTATGGGATTCAATAGAATTGTGTTTATGATTTACTAGGGATGACGTTTTTTCATTTTCTAAGGTTGAGGGTTTATGGTTTTCTTGGATTTTGGATTGGGGTTTTGTGGGGACAATGCTTTGGGGTATTCCAGGGATGAGGGTTTATTTCTTCATGGGGATGAGGGTTTTTTTTCATGGTTTGAGGGATTAGGGTTTTCTATGGCTGAGGTTTTAGCATTTTTTGGGGTTAAGGGTTTAGGATTTTTTTGGTCATAGGTTCTAGGGATTTTTAGGGATAAGCGTTATGGGTTTTCTGGGGATGTGGGTTTAGGCTATTTTTGGATATAGGGTTTAGGGTTTTTGGGGGATGAGGGTTTAGGGTTTTCAAGGATCATGGTTTTAGTATCATTTGGGGATTATATTTTAATGTTTTTTGGGGATGATGGTTTAGGTTTTTTGGTGATTATGGTATAATGTCTTTTCATGTTAATGTTTTAGGATTTCGTTTTGTAGAGGTTTTACGGTTTTGGCATATGAGGGATTGGGTTTTTTTTGGGCTGATGGTTTTTGGTTTTTTTGGGGCAGAGTGTTTAGGGTTTTTTAGGGATGAGGTTTCACGGACATTTGGGGCTAAGGGTTTCGGGTTTTTGGGTAATGATTTTTGAGTTTTGTGGGGAAGATAGTTTTGGTAATTGTGGTTCTATGGGTTTAGGGTTTTGTTGTGATGGGTGTTTGGTATATTGTGGGTATTAATGATTACAGCTTGGGAGGATGAGGGTTTGGGGTTTTGTATTCATGTGAGTTTGGAGTTTTTTTGGGCTTTCCTTTTAGTGTTTTTAGTAGCTGATGGTTTAGGGTTTTATATGACTTTTTTTGGATTTCTATGAATCCAGTAATAGGTTTTTCTAGTGTAGATTGATTACATTTTTTTCGGGCTGAGGGTTTTGAATTTTATATAGTTGAGGGTTTAGGGATTTTAGGGGTAGTGGTTGTAGTGTTTTCTAGGGATTAGTATTTTGGGTTTTCTAGAACAACGGTTTTATGTTATTATGGGGTTTAGGTTTTAAGGTTTTCTGTGAAAAAGCGTTTATGGTTTTATAGGGAGGATATTTTAGGGTTTTTTAGGGATTAGTGGTTTGTATTTTCCAGTGATGAAGGATCAGGTTTTTATATGTCTTAGGGTTTACGATTTTCTGGTCTAAGGGTTTAGGGTTTTCTATAGATTGGGCATTAGCATTTTGTGGGCATGTGGGTTTATGGATTTCTAGGGATGAGGGTTTAGGGGAATATGGGACTACAAGTTTATGGTTTTCTAGGGATATATGTTTAGGTTTTTCTAGGGATGGTGGATTAGGGTATTCTTTGATTGAGGGTTTAGGGATTGATGATCCTAAGGGTTTATGGATTTCTGCTCTAGGTGGTTAAGGAATTTCTATGTCTGGGGTTTTGGGGATTATTTGGGATGCAGGATTCGGGTTTTCTAGGTTGAGTTTTTGTGGTTTTTTGTGTCTATGTGTTTTTGTTTTTTTAGAGATTTTGGTTTAGGTTTTTCGAGGGTTGAGGGTTTTGGGTTTTCTAAGGTTGAGGGTCTTGGTTTTTTTGGACTGAGGGATTTTGGCTTTCATGGGATAAGGGTTTCAAGTTTTTTGGTGATTGGGGTTTTTAGTATTATTGGGTAGAGAGTTTATTGTTTTGGGGGGACAAGGGTTTAGGAATTTTTGGGATAAAGGTGTATGATTTTTTAGGAATGAGTGTTTAGGGTTTTCTGGATATATGAGATTATGGGTTTTCATGAGATAAGTGTTTTGGGTTTTTTGAGGATGTTGGTTCTGGGTTTTTCATGGTTTAAGGATTAGGTTTTTTTGGGACCAAGGGTTTTTGGTTTTTAGGGGTTTAATGGGGATGAGGTTTTGGGATTTTTTGGAGGCAAGGCTTTAGTGTTTTTTTCGGTGGAGTGCTTTTTTTTTGAGGCAGAGTGTTTAGGGTTTTTTCAGTCCGAGTATTAATTTGGTTGTAGGGCAGTGGGATTAGGATATTTTAGGGAAGATGGTTTATGGTTTTTCAGTGATGACGGTTTAGGGTTTTTGGGCCCTAGTTTTTCGTTTTTTGGGGGGTGAGGGAATAGGGTTTTTTTGGTGAAAGTGTTTAAAGGTTTTGGTGGATGATTGTTTAGGTTTTTTGTGTGCTGACTATTTCATGTTTTTTGTGGTATAGGTATTATGGGTTTTTTGGGAATGAGGGTACAGATTTTTTATGTACTGAGGGTTTAGGTTTTTTTGGGGATATGTTTTTAGGGATTATTGTGAATGAGGGTTTTCGGTTTATTTGTCTGAGGGTTTAGAGTTTTTTAGGACTGAAGTTTCTAGGAATTTTGGGGTTGAAAGTTTAGGGTTTTTTGGGTTTGATGATTTTTGTTTTTAAGGGCAGAGGGTTGATGGTTGTTAAGGGGTAAGAGTTATGGTTTTTTATGGGGATGAGTGTTGATGGTTTTTTTGGATTGACATTTGAATGTTTTATGGGGTTGATGGTTGACGACTTTTGGGGGTTGAGGGTTTTTGGAGATGAGTTTTCTGTCTTTTTATGGATTAGGTTTTATTTTTTTATGTGGCCGAGTATTTAGCGGTTTTGGGGTTGAGGGTTTTAGTATTTTTGGGAATGAGTGTATAGGGACATTTAGGTTTGTTGGTACAATATTTTTTTGGGTATGACGTGTTAGAGGTTTTTTGGGGCTCTAACTTTAGTGTTTTTTGGGATTGGGGTTTTGGGATTTTTCGGATAAGAAGTTAGGGTTTTTTTTGGATGAGGGTTTTTTTTATATTTCAGATTTGAGGGTTTGTGTTTCTTGGGAGTTTAGGGTTGAGGGTTTCTTGGGGTGGATGATATATTGTTTTATTGGTCAGAGGGTTCTATGTTTTTGGAATGAGGGTGTAAAATTATTTATTTTTGGGGGTACATGATGTTTTGCAGATTAGGGTTCACAGTCTTGGGGAAGAAGGATTAGGTTTTTTAGGTCCAAGAGCATAGGAATTTTTTGGACTAGGTATATGATTTTTTTGGTGGAGGTAATAGTATTTTTTGGGACATGATTTTAGTGTTTTTTGGGGATTAGGGTTTAATGTTTTTTTAATCTAAAGTTTAGGGTTTTTTTATATGCGGATTTAGGATTTTTGATACTGAATATTATCTGTTTTTTTATGGGGGTTTAGGTATTTCTTTGGGCTATGGGATTAGGGTTTTTTGCGGCTGAGGGTTTCTGATTTTTTGGGTCTGAGGTTTAGGTCTATGTGGTAGTGGGTTTAAGTGTTTATAGGGAATAGGTTTTATTGTTTATTGATGGAAATGGAATATGGTTTTTTTGGCATTGAGGATTTAGGACTTTTTGGGGATTAGGGTTTATGTATTTTTGTGGATGAGGGTTAATAGTTTTTAAGGAGGAGGGGATAATGTTTCTTAGGATCGAGGGTTTAGCGATATTGGGGACTAGGGTTTTAGGATTTTTTAGGGCTCATGTTTATGTGTTTTTTGGGGTTCTAGTTTTAGTGTTTTTGGTGTTAATGGTTACATTTTTTGTGTTGAGGGTTTAGTGTTTTTTGGGGCTATGTGGTAGGGATTTTTTTGGGAAAATGGTTTAGTATTTTTTTAGAATAAGGGGTTAGGTTTTTTTGGTGTTGAGAGTTTAGGTTTTTTTTGGACAGATGGTTCTGTTTTTTTTTTGGATAAATCAATGGAAATTTTTGGGGCTGATAAATTATTAATTTTTTTATGATGGTCCCATAAATTTTTGGATGATAGTTTTTGGTTTTTGGTTCCATGGGGTTTAGTTTTTTATTGTGTTGAGAGATTCGGGTTTTATAGGGTTGTGGTTTTATTGTTTTTTGGTTGAGGGTTTAGGGTTTTTTTGGATGATGTTTTAGGGTTTTTTAGGGCTAAGGGTTTTTGGTTTTTAAGGCTGAGGATTTAGGGTTTTGAGATGAGGTTTTGAACATTCTGGGGGAAATGATATAGGGTTTTGGGGGCTGAGGGATTAGTTGGTTTTTTGGATAAGGGTTTTTGCGTTTTGGGGATTTGGGATTAGATTTTTTTGGGTCGATTTTTTAATTTATTTACATCACTGAGGGTTTAGGGGTTTTAGGCTTAGGGTTTATGGATTTTTGGAGTCGATGGTTTGGGTTTTTTTTGGGGCTGGTGGTTTACGGTTTTTTTAATGATGATTTTAGTGTATTTTTTTTCTCAATGTTTAAGGATATTTGGGGATTATAGTTTAAGATATTTTGGTGGTTGAGGGTTTACAGTTTTTTTGGGATGTGGGTTAAGGGGTTGTGGGGGATAAGGGTTTTGAGGTTTTGGGGGGTTAGTGTTTATGGGTTTTTTTGGGGATGAGGGTTTATAGTTTTTCATGGTTGAATGTTTAGGGGGTTTTAGGGATGGGGGACTGTGCTTTGGGGGGATTAGGGTTTAGTGTTTTTTGGGTATGATTATTTTTCGGTTTTTAGTGCTGTGGGCTTAGGGTTTTTTTTTGTTATGAGGGTTTATTGTTTTTTGAAAATTAAGTTTTTTTGGTTTTGCAGGGATGAGGGTTTTGGTAATATTTAGGTCTAATGAATTATTATTTTTAGGTTCTACGGGTTTATAGTTTTTCACAGATTGATTTTTATTATTTTTTCGGGATGAGGTTTTAGGTTTTTCTTGGGATATTATTTTTTTACTTTTTAGGGATAAGGGTTTTCTGTTTGTTTAGGACTGGTGGGGTTTTTTTGGAATGTTGGTTTATAGTTTTCTGGGGGATAAGGGTTTAGGGTGTTTTGTGGCTAAGGGTTTAGGGTTTTTTGGGTTGATGGTTTAGGGTTTTTTAGTGAAATGGTTTTAGGGATTTTTCGGCCAAGGGTTTATGGTTTTTTGGTAATGAGAGTTCTGGATTTTTTTGGGCTTTTGCCATAGATTTTTTGGTTTGAGGGTTTATGATTTTTTGGGGCCAAGGGTTTAGGGTTTTTTTGGGGTGAGGGTCTAGATTTTTTTGGTGTAAAGGGTTATTGTTTTTTGGGGATTCTAAATTATGGGTTTTTTGGGGCTGATGGATTAGGGATTTTTAGGTTGAGGTTTTAGGGTATTTTGGTGTTGAGGGTATGGGTTTTTTTATTATGGGGTGTTTATGGTTTTTTTGGTAAGGGGTTTGTGGTTTTTCGGGGGCTGAGGCTTGAATGATTTTTTATGTCAAGGGTATTGGGTTTTTTTGTGGATGAGGATTTAGTTTTCTATTTCCAATGGTATATGGTTTTTTAGTGATGCGGTTGTAGTGTTTTTTAGGGCCGGGTGTTTAGGTTTTTTTGGGGCTGATGGTATTGGGTTTTTTTTGGGCTGTCATTTTAGGGTTTTGGGGAGATGAGGGTTTAGGAAATTCAATAAATATGTGTTTAGGGTTTTTTGGATGAGGGTGTTAGGTCTTTTAGGGATTAGGGTTTTTATTAGGCTATGGGTTTCAACTTTTTGGGGCTTATGGTTTGGGGTATTTAAGGGAAGTGGGTTTAGTGTATTTTGGGTATAGTGTTTTTGGTTTTTTTTTCGGTTTTTTGATGCAGATGGATTAGTGTTTTCTAGGTTTGGGGATTTGGGGATTTCTCTCAAATATGGATTCGGGTATTTTATGGATGATGGTATAGGTTTTTTGGGAATATGGTTCAGGATTTTTCGTGGGTGGGAGGGTTTAGGTTTTGTTGGGGTTTTGGGTTTGGATTTTTTTGGATGATATTTTAGGGAAATTGGTGGATCACAATTTTGTCATTTATGGTTTTTACGGTTTATGGTTTTTTGAACTTGGTGTTTAAGGTTTTTCCTAAGATGAGAGTTTAATTTGTTTAGGGAAAAGGTATTTATGTATTTTATGCTGACCTTTTGGTTTTGGGGATGATGGTTTAGGGATTTTGGGCTGAGGGTTTGGAGAATTTTTTGTGGTGAGGGGTCATGGATTTTCTGGGGCTATGTTTTTAGTGATCTTATGTGGAGAGTGTTGAGGGTCTTTATGGTAGGTGGATTAGTGTTTTTGGTGGTATGTGTATATGTTCTTCTGGGGAAATATATAGAGGGTTACATGGGGATAAGAGTTTACGTTTTTTTGTGGCTGAGGGATTAGGTTCGTTTTGAGGTTGAGGATTCAATGGTTTCTTTGGACATGGGGTTTAGGGATTACTATGAAGGATTGTTTAGGGATTTTTTGGGGCTAAGTTTATAGGGTTATTTGGGGCTAAGGAATTTGTGTTTTTTGGTCAAGAGTCTTAGGGTTTTAGGTATAATGGTTTTTGGTTTTTTGGTGTGCATGTTTAATGTTTTTTAATGCTGATGGTTTAGGATCTTTTAGGGAAGATGGTATAATTTATTTATGTCTTCATGTTTAGGGTTATTTGGGGATGAGAGTTTAGGTTATTTTAGGTCTCAGGGTTTAGGGTTTTTAGGGGATGACGGTTTTGGGATTTTTATGAATTTGGTTTTCGGGTTTCTAATGGATGAGAGATTAGTGTTTTTTGGGGAAAATAGTTTCATGTTTTTTAAATATGTTTTAGGGAGTTTTGGTGTTTAGGGATTATGGTTACGGGTTATGAGGGTTTAGGGTGTTTTGGGGATGAGGGTTTATGATTTTTTGGGATAAGGGTTTAGGGATTATACGTTGAGGTTTGTTTTGAGTTTTTTGTGGCTGAGAGTTTTATGTTTTTTTTGTGGTTGAGGGTTTATGGTTTTTTGGGGTTTAATGGTTATTAGAGATTAGGGTTTTTGGGTTTTGAGAGATTATTATTTAGGGGCTCTTGGGGAAAGGGGTTCAGCGGTTTTAGGGGATATGGTTTATGGGATTTTTGGAAATGGTTTTAGGGATTTTTAGGGAAAAGGGATTAATTTGTTTTGGGTAGAGAGTGTAGTTATTTTTTCATTATGTGCATCCTGTTTTTTTATGGTTGATGTTTTAGGGGTTTTTAGGGTTGATGGTTTTTTCTAGGACACAGGTTCTGGGTTTTTTGGCACAAGGGGTTTTGTTTTTTTGTGTATGAGTGTTTAATATTTTTTGGGGATGAGGTTTTTGGGGTTTTTTGGTAAAACTTTTATGGTTTTTAGGGATTAGGGTTAAGATATTTTTTGGGGATAATGGTTTAGTGTTTTTTGGGATAAGGATTTTAGTTCTCAAGGATGAAGGATTAGGGTTTTGGGGGGTGAAGGATTATCATTTTTGGGGATGAGCATTTAATTTTTTTAGGGATAATGATATAATGTTTTTTGGGGATGACAATATAAGGCTTTTAGGGGACGAGGGTTTAGGGTTTATTTGGGATGATATTTTAGGGGGTTTTTGAGATGAGAGTTTTGTGTTTTTTAGGAATGAGGCATTCGTTTCTTTTGGGACTAAGGGTGTTGCAATTTTTGGGGATGAGGGTTTATGGTTTTTTCATGACGATGGATTATGGATTTTAGGGATGAGGGTTGATGGTTTTTTGGGACTGAGGGTTTAGGAATTTTTGGGGATGATGGATGAAGGTTTTTGTGGGATGAGGTTTTTGGGTTTTTTGGATATGGGGAAGAGGATATTTTGGGGATGAATGTTAGGCTATTGTGGGGGTTGGTGAGGGTTGTTTGTGTTATGGGGATGTGTGTTGAGTGTTTTTTCGGTATCGGTGTTCAATGTTTTTTGTGTTGTTTTTTGAGGTTTTATTGGGATGATGGTTTAGTGTTTTAGTGTATGAGGGTTTAGGTTTTTTAGGGTATTAGGGTTATGGTTTATTTGGGGATGAATATATTGTTTTTTAGGAGTTTTTTGTAGAGATTTTTTATGGGGGGTCTGAAGGGGTAGGGTATTTTGGGGTGAGGATTTATGATTTTTTAGGTATGGGGGTATATGGTTTTTGGAATGAATATTCAGGTTTTCTTGGGGATAAGGGTTTATGGTTTTTTAAGGATGATGGATTTATATTTTTTAGGGATAAGTGTTGAGGATTTTTTGGGGTGAGGGTTTAGAGTTTTTTTGGGATGAGGGATCCAGGATTTATCAGGCATAGGGTTCATAACTTCTTGGTGATGAGGATTAATGTTTTTTTTGTCATAGGGGTGAGGGTTTTTTGGTGAAGATGATTTAGTATTTTTTAGTTCCAAAGTTTTATTTCTTTTTATGCTGAGGTTTAGGGGTTTATTGGGGAAAAATTTTTAATGTTTTTTTTGGAACTGATATTTTTGGGTTTTTAGGGTGGGGGATTAGGTTTTTTTGGATGAGGTTATATGGTGTTCTTTGGGAAGAGTGTTTATGGATTTTTAGGATTAGGGATTTGGTGTTTTGGGTTAAAGCGTTTAGGGTTTTGGGGGTTGGGTGTTTATGTTTTTTGGGGCATAGGGTTTAGGGTTTTTAGGGATGATGTTTTAGGGTTTTTAGGGATAAAGGATTGTGCTTTGGGGGGTAATAAGATTTTTGGTTTTTTGGGTAATATGGATTAGGGTTTTTGGTTCTTAGAGATTAGTATTTTTTTAGGGAAATGATGTAGTGTTATTTGGGATTGAGGGTAAATGGGTAATTAGGGCTGGGTGTTTGGGGTTTATTGGGGATGAAGGATTATTGTTTTTTAGGACATGTGTTTAGGTATTTTTATAGATGAGGTTTTTGGGATATTTAGGGCCTATTTTTTATAATTTTTTGGGTCTTATGGTTTGTGGTAGTTTAGTTTGATGTTTTTGGATTTTTTGGGTGAGGGTTATATTTTTCCAGATAATGGTTTCGGGATTTTTTACTGCGGGTCTAGGGTTTTGTGGGGTATAGGGAATAGGGTTTTTTGGGTTTGTGGTTTTAGGGTTTTTGGTGTTGAGGGATTATGGTTTTTTAGTGTGGAGTGTTTATGGTTTTTTTGTGGCAATGGGTTTAGTGTTTTGGGGGATTGATCATGAAGGATTTTTTTGGGATGAATATTTTTGGGTTTTGGAGATAAGGGTTAATGGTTAATTTCGGTTGAGATTTTAGGGTTTTTGGGGCTATGTGTTTAGGTTATTTTGGGCATAAGTTTTTAGGTATTTTTGGTATGATAATTATTAGTTCTCTAGGGATATTGGTTTTTGGGTTTTTGGGGTTGATGGTTAAGGATTTCGGGGGAATATGGTTTATGGTTTTCTGAGGATGAGGGTTCATGTTTTTTTGGGATGAAAGATTAGGTTTTCTAGTGTGAAGGTTTTACCATCCGTTGGTTTTAATGGTATTTGGTTATTTGGGGCTAACGGTTTATTATTTTTTAGGGAAAAGGTTTATGGTTTTTTCAGGGGAAGGGTTTAAGGTTATTTGGTGCTGAGAGTTTAATGATTTTTTGGGCTGAGGGTGTAGTGGTTTTTGGGATGTGGGTTTAGGATTCATTGTGGATGAGGGTTTTTTGATATTTGTGATAATGGGATTTGGATTTTTTTAGTCGGATTGTTAAGGGTTTTTTGGTGTTGAGGAATTTGGGTTTCTTGGGACTGAGGCTTTAGTGGTTTTCAATAGTAAGGATATAGGGTTTTTGGGTAATGAGGGTTTAGAGTTTTTTGGGATGAGGGCTTATGGTTTTTCTGTGTTATGGGTTTAGGTATTTATGGTGGTAAGTTAAGGGGTTTTTTTGTTTTTGCGGGTTTTTAGGTTTTTAGGGTCGAGGGTTTAGTGTTTTTGGTTATGTGGTTTTGGGTTTCTAGGGCCAATGGAATAGGGTTTCTTATGGAATAGGGTTTATGGTTTTTTGGGCCGGTGGTTTTATTTGTTTTATGGGATGAGGTTTTAAGTTTTTTCTTGGTTCGAGGGTTTATATTTTTTTAGTCTATGGGTTTCTTGTTTTTTGGGGATGAGGGTTTAGGGTTTTTTGGGGATGAGGGACTAGTGTTATATGGGTCTGAGGGTTTAGGACTTTTTGGTGTTGAGAGATTAGGGTTTTATAGGGATTTTGATTATTTTGGGGTGGGGAATTATGGTTTAGGGTGGGTTTTGGGTTTTTTTATGTTGAATATTTATGGTTTTTTGGTATTGAGTGTTTAGTGTGTTTTTGGGCTACGGTTTTAGATTTTTTAGGGATTAGGTTTTATGGTTGTTTTTTACTATGGGTTTAGTGCTTTTAAAGGTAAGGGGATAGTATTTTTAGCGATGGAAGTTTAGTGTTTTTAGGGGCTACGAGTGTATTGTTTTTGGGTTTTTTGAAATTTTTGTGGTTGGATGGATTTTTCGGGGGGTGGGGGGGGGGGGCTGAGGTTTGGTGTCTTTTGGGGCATAAGGTTATGGTTTCTTAGGAATGATGGAATTGTTTTTTGGGGTCTTAGAGTTTTGGATTTTTTATGTTTTTTGGTTTTTTGGGAAAAAATTTTATATTTTTTCAGGTTCGAGTGTTTAAGGTTTTGGGGATGACGGTTTTGGTTTTTGGGTGGTGTGGGTTTAGGGTTTTTTTGGGTTGTGTTTTTAGTTTTTCTAGGGCATAGGGGTCAACGTTTTCTGGGGGATAAGGGTTTATGTTTTTTGGGTATTAGGGTTTAGGGAATTTTATGAAAGATGAATTTGGTTCCTTTGGGGATAAAAGTTTTATTATTTTATTATGATTGTTTATTTTTTTTGGGGAGGAGTGTCTAGTGTTTTTGGGCCAAGCGTTTATGTATTTTTTTATTGATGGTTTTGGATTTTTTTGTGGCTGAGGGATGAAGTGTTTTTTAAATTATTTTTTTATTTCTTTTTTAGGAAAATAGATTATGAGTTTTCCAGTGTCATGACATAGCTTTATTATCACCGAGTGTGTGGTGTTTTTTGGGACTGAGGGTTTGGGGTCTTTTGGGGATGAGGGTTTTTGGTTTTTTAGGGTCAAGGGTTTCATGAATTTTTATGCTAAGGGTATTTTAATTTATATGGAATAGGGTTTAGGAATTTATGGGGTTGAAGGATTAGGTTTTTCAGGGGATGATGTTTTATCTTTTTATGGGATTAGGATTTAGGGTTTCATTATTTTATGGATTAGTTTATTTTTTGCAGAGGGTTTATGGTTTTTGGGTAAAAGGTTAAGGAATTCTTTGGTTTAGGGTTTTGGGTTTTTTTTGTGAGGTTATTTGGATTTTTTCAGGATGACGGTTTATGGTTATTTTTCCCATGGGTTAAGGTTTTTTTAGATGTGGGTAGCAGGATTTTTTAGGATGGGGGTTTAGAGTTTTTAGAGTTTAGGGTTTAGGGTTTTTTGGGGATTAGGGTTAGTTTTTTTTGGAAGATTTCTTAGGTTTTCTGGGTCTTAGGGTTTAGGATTTAGGGTTTTCTAATGCTAAGGGTTTATCATTTTTTTTGAATGAGGGTTTAGGTTTTTCTTTATATGAGGGTTTAGGGTCTTTTATGGTTGGGGTTTAGGTTTTTCTTGGGAAGAATGTTTCAGGTTTTAATATGATGTTGGTTTATGGGTTTCTGTGGCTGCGTGAATATGGTTTTCATTGAAAGAGGGTTTATTATGATCTGGCATGAGGGTTTAGGTTTTTTTAGGGATAAGGGTTTAATATTTTCTAGTGCTGAGGGTTTTTGGTTTTCAAGGGACTACGGTTTTATCGGTATGATTGTTTATGGAATGTTTTTTATGAGGGCATGGGGTTTTCTAGGTATTAGGATATATGGTTTCTATGTCTAAGTTTTTACATTTATCTATGATTGAGGGTTCAAGGTTTTCTAGGTGTAAGGGTTTAGGTTTGTTTTTGGGTTTAGGGTGTAGGGGGTTTAGGTGTTGAGGGATTTGTGTTTATTTTTAGTATTGGGTATTGGGTTTTATATGGATGATGTTTTAGTGTATTCTAGGGTTAAGGCTTATGAATGTTTTTGGCATCAGAGTTTTTTTTAGTTTTTTGGGGATGAGAATTTAGGGATTTTTTGGAATATGGATTTTGGGTTTGGGGGAATGATGATTTATGGGTTTTAGGTGTTGAGGGTTATATGTTTTGGGGGGATTAGGGTTTTGTGGATTTTGTGTCTGTAGTTTTATGGTTTTCTATGGATGATGGTTTGGGATTTTGGGGTCTTGTGTTGTGGTTTTTTTGGGGATGAGGGTTTATGGATTTCATTAAGGATTTATTATTATTAATGGCTAGGGATTTAGTGTTTATTTAGAGTTGAGTGTTTTTAGTTTTTTGAGGATGAGGTTTTAGTGTTTTTCGGGGATGAGGATTTTGGGGTATTTAGGGAGGAAGGTTTAGGGTTTTGGGGGATGTGGGTTTAGGGTGTTTTTTTGGGGATGTGGGTTTATTTTTTTGGGTACTAAGTATTTATTTATTTCATTAGTTTGATGGTTTGCTGTTTTTTGGGGTTGAGGGATTTATTTCTTTAGGGATGGTGGTTTTTGATATTTTGGGTGTGTGGTTTAGGGTGTTTTCGGTTAAGAGTTAATGATTTTTTTGGCTGAGGGTTACATGTTATTTGGGTATGTGGGTTAATTCAAATATCTGACTTAGGGTTTAAGGACTTTTGGGATGATGGTATAGGGTTTTGGGGATGAGGTTTTAGGTTTTTATGTGGATTATGGATTATGATTTATGTGTATGATTGTTTAGGGTTTTTTGGGATGATGTTTTTGGATTTTGGGGATGAGGGAAATGTGGTTATTGGGGTTTAGTGTTGGGGTAGGGGGTATATGATTTCATGGGGATGATGGATTAGGATTTCTTGTGGTAGATGGTTTTGGGTTTTGGTGGATGAGGTTTTTTCTTTGTCTAGGGTTTTAGGGTTTTTTGGGGTTCTGGGTTTAGGGTTTTATAGGGATGAGTGTTTAGAGTATTATGGGGATGTGTGAATAGGGTTTTATGGGGATGAGGCATTAAGATTTTTTGGGGCTGAGGGTTTGGATATTTTTGGGACTGAGGGTTCATGGTTTTTTAGGGGTGAGGGATTTATATTTTTTGGGGCTGAGAGTTTATGTTTTTTTAGGATGAGGGTTTTGGATATTTTTCAGGATGAGGGTTAAGTGTTTTTTGGGACTGAGGGTTTTGGATTTTTTTGGGGATAAAGGGATAGTATTTTTTGGGGATGATGGTTTAGGGTTTTTATCAGATGAGATATTTGGGGGGTTTAAGATAAGGGTTTATGGATATTCTTGGCTAAAGGATTATGGTTTCTCAGGGATGAGGGTTTAGTGTTTTGGGGATGAGGGTATATATATTTTGGGGAAAGGGTTGAGGGTTTTTTTGGGGCTAAGGGTTTTCATTTATTTCTATTTATGGTTATGGTTTTTTTGGGATAAGGTTTTAGGGTTTTTTGTGGATCAGGGTTAGTGTTCACTTGGTATGAGTTTTTTGGGTTTTCTGGGGCTGCAGGTTCTGTGTTTTCTTTGAATGAGGGTTTACGGTTATCTGGGGATGGGTTTTTTGGGATTTATAAGGATATTTGTTTACTCTTTTTTTTTGTTTTGAGGTTTTAGTGTTATCTAGTGATGAGGTTTTGGGTTTTTTGAGGATTAAGTTTTCTAGTTTTTTAGGTTTGAGGGTTTATAGTTTATTTTGGGCAGAGGGTTAACAGTTATTTGGGGGTGAGGGTTTTGAGTTTTATGGAGGATAATGGTTAAGGGTTTTTTGGGGCTGAGGTTTTATCTTTTCATGGGGTTGTTGGATTAGGATTTTGGGGGGAAGAGGGACCAGGGATCCATTGGGCTATTGGTTCAGGTTTTCTTGGGGATAAGGGAAAAGGTTTTATGGGGAAAGAGTTTAGTATTTTCTTAGGGATTAGGGTTTTTGGATTCTTGGGGATGAGTTAATAGGGTTTCATAGGGATATAGTTATATAGTTTATTGTGGGATAGGGATTAGTGATTCGTAGGAATTATGTTTTAGGGTTATTGGGGATGATTTTTTTTGGTTTTGTATTACTCGTGATTCAGGGTTACTTGGGTAAGTGTATTTAGTTTTTCTTAGGCTGAGGGTTTACAGTTTCATAGGGATGATGGTCTATATTTTGTTGTGTCTTAGGGTTTGTCACTTCATGGGAGATGTAGGTTTATGGTTACATGTGGTTTAGGGTTTCGGGTTTTATGGTGATGAGGGTTTAGTGTTTCTTGGGGTTGATGGTTTAGGGTTCCTTTCGTATGATGGTTTATGGTTTAATAGTGACTGTTAATTATTTTTTCATGTGTATGGGGTTCTAGGATTTCATTGGAATGAGTTTATTTGGTTTCATAAGGTTGAGGGTCTAAGGTTTCTTAGGTTTGGGTGTTTACATTTTGTTGGTGTCATTGATTATGTTATTTTGGGCCTGAGGGATTAGGGTTTAATGGGGATGAGTGTTTATGGTTACATCTGGTTTATGGCTTAGGTTTTATGGGGAATGAGGGTTTAGGGTTTCTTGTGAAAGAGGTTTTAGTATTTCTTAGGGAAGAGGGTGTTGGGTTTCTTGTGTATGGGTGTTAGAGATTCTTGGGGATGAGGGATTAGACTTTCTTATTGTTGAGGAGTAAGGATTTCATGTGGCTGACGGTTTAGGGTTTCATGGTGCTGAGTGTTTAGGGTCTCATGGGGATGAGGGTTTGGTTTTCTTGTTTTTTAGTGTTTATTATTATATAGGGATGTGGGTTTTGGGTTTCATGGGGCTACGAGTTTTGGGTTTCATGGGGATGAGGGTTTATGTTTACTTGGGGTCTAGGGATTCGGGTTCCTTGGGGTTGAGTGTTTATGGTTTTTTTGGGATGGGGGTTTAGGGTTTTTTGGGGATAAGTGTTGAGGAATTTTTTGGGATGAGGTTCTATTGTATTTGGGGGATGAAACATTACTGATTCTTAGGAATTATGGGTTTTGGTAATTTGGGAAATAGGGTTTAATGATTTAATTAGATGATAGTTTAGTGTTTTTGGGTTTAACAGTGTAGGGAATTTTTGGGGTTGGGGATATAGTTATATTGGAATAAAAGGTTTATGTAAATTTTAGTACTGATGGATTATGGTTATTTGGGGGATGGGTGTTGAGTTTTTTATGGATGAGGGTGCAGGGTTTTGGGGGGCTTATGGATTATGGTATTTTGTGTATGGTGTTTTAGTGTTTTTTGGGGTGATGGTTTTGGTTTTTTTGGTGTTGAGTGTTTAGGGTTTTTATGGGTAGAGGGTTTAGAAATTCTGGGGGATGAGGGTTTACTATTATTAGGTTCTAATGGTTTATTTGTTTTTTGGGGATGCGTGTATTTGGTTTTTTGTGAATGGTTTTTGTTTTTCTTGGTAGAGGGTACATTGGTTTTTTGGGTATGAGGTTTTAAGTATTTTTAGGGATGAGGATTAGGGTTTTTTTGATGTAAGTTTTTTGGTTTTGGTGTGTGCTGAGGGTGTAGAGATATTTGGGGCTAAGTGTTTAGGGTTTTTGGCAGTTTAGTGTTTAGGGGTTTTTGGGTTGAGGGTTTACAGTTTTTTGGGGGGATGAGGGTTCAGGAGTTTTTTGAGTTGAGGGTTTAGGGATATTTTGGGTTGTGTAATTTTGGGTTTTTGGGGATGTGGGTTTATAGATTTTGCTGATGCCACTGTAGGGGTTTTGGGGAATATACTTTAGTGGTTTTAAATGATGATATTTTAGGACATTTGGGGATAAATAATAGGGGTTTCTAAGGCTATATATTTAAGTTATTTTGGGGCTAAGTGTTTTCAGATATTTTTTTCCAAGGGTTTATTTATTTTTATTTCAAATGTATGAATATTTATAAGGATGATGGTTTATGGTTTTCCCCAACAAGGTGTTAGGTATTTTGGGGATGAGACATTTGGGTTTTGGGGGTTTAATGATTAATGTTTTGTGGGACTAATGGTTTAGGGGGTATTAGGGATAATGGTTTATGGTTTTTTGGGCTGGGGTGTAGTATTTTCATAGGATAATGGTTTAGGGTTTTCTAAGACAATGGGTTTTGGGTTTTCTATGGAAAAGTATTTAGGATTTTCTGGGGATGAGTGTTTATGGATTTTTAAGGATGAGGGTTTTAGGATTTCTAGTGTTTTGGTTTTAGGGTTTTCTAGGGCTTCGGGTATAAGGTTTTTGGGGGATTAGGGTTTACGGTTTTAAAGGGATGAGGGTATATGGTTTTGAAAGGTTGATGGCTTTGGGTTTTCAAGTGTTGAGGGTGAGGGTTTTGTGGGGCTCATAGTTTAGGGTTTTTTTGGGATGAGGGATTAGGGTATTCTTGGATTGGGGATTAGGGATTTCTGGATATCAAGATTTTGGTTTTTTGGGATTAAGGGTTCATGCTTTTCTAGGTATGAAGGATTATGGTTTTCTATTTTTGGGATTTATGGAATTTGGGGGATGCAAGTTTAGGGATTTATGGGTCAATTTTTTTAGTTTTGTTATAGTAATGAGGGTTTAGGGTTTTATGTTGTGGTGGGTTTAGGATTTTCTGGGGATAAGGGATTATTTTTCTTTAGGGGTGATGGATTATCATTTATTGGGGATTAGGTTTTTGGGTTTTCTACGGTTAAGGGTTTAGTGTTTTCTAGGATTGAGGGTTATCAATTTTCTAGGGTTGTGGGGTTATGGAATTCTAGGTCTAAGGGTTTAGGGTTTTCTAGAGATAAGGAATTATGGTTTTCATGGGTTAGGTGCTTTGTGTTTTTGGGATTATGGTTTATGGTTTTTCTAAGGCTATGGGTTTACTTTTTTTTATGAGGGTTTAGGGTTTTCTATGGCTTGGTGTTTAGTCTTTTCTATGGCTCTAGGTTTCATGTTTTTTAGGGATTATGTTTTATGGTTCTCACGGAGTGAGGTTTTAGAGTTTTCTAGTGCTTAGGGTTTTGGATTTTATGGGGCTGAGGGTTTATGTTTTTTTGGGGTTTAGGTTTTAGGTTTTACATGGGAAGATGGTTTAGGGTTTTAATGGGATTAGGGTTTAGGTTTTTCTGGGGCTGAGGGTTTAGTTTTTTATTGGTATGAGTGTTTAGGGTTTTATTGGGATAAGTGTTAAGGTTTTTCTAAGGATGAGGGTTTAGGGTTTTCTTAGATTAACGTTTTAGGATTTTCTAAGGATCATGATTTATGGATTTATGTGCTTGAGGGTTGAGGGTTTTATATTGATGGAGGCTTAGGGTTTTCAAGTGTTAATTGTTTAGGGTTTTATTTGGATGAGGGTTTATGGATTTATAGGTATAAGTCTTTAGAGACATCAAAGGATAAGGGTTTATGGTTTAATGAGGTTGTGGATTTAGGGTTTTATAGGGTTGGGGATTTAGGGGTTTCTGGGGATGAGGGTTTACCATTTTTTTGGATCATGGATTAGGGGTTTCTAGGAATGTTGGTTTAGGGTTTTTTGGTGATTTTATTTTTGGATTTTCCAATGATGAGGGATTAAATAATTCTAGGTATCAGGTTTTAGGGTTTTCTATGGATAAGGTAGTAGATTTATCTATGGTTGAGTGATTTGGGTTCTTTTGGGATGAGTGTTTTATAATTTCTGGGGATGAGGGTTTAGGTTTTTCTAGGGTTGAGTTTTTAGTGTTTTCTATGGATAAGGGTTCTGGATTTTTTTTGGGTTGAGGGATTCATGTTTTTTGAGTCATAGGGTTACGGTTTTTCTAGGGCACATGGTTTATTATTTTCTTGGGGAAATGGTTTCGGGATTTTGGGTACTAATCATTTTGGAGTTTTGGTAGCTGAGGTTTTAGGTTTTAGGGTTTACTGGGAATATTGGATTAGGATTTTGTTTGGTTGTAGGTTTAGGGTTTTCTAGGGATGAGGATTTATGTTTTTCTGGGGTTATGTTTTAAGTTTTTCTGGGGTAGAGTTTTTTTGGTTTTCTAGGGATTACGGTTTAGGGTTTTCTGGGGATGTGGCTTTTGGGTTTTCTAGGGCTGTGGGTTTAGGGTTTTTTAGGGATTAGGGTTTAGAGTGTTTTGGGGAAGAGGGTATAGTGTTGTCTGGGGCTGAGGTATATGGGGTTTTGGATTTGTCGGTTTAGAATTTTATGTGATTAGAATTTTGAGATAATATTGGAATAAGGGTTAGGTTTGTTTGGTAATGAGGCTTTAGGGTTTTATGGGGATGATGGTTTAGATTTCATTGGAATTGACATTTTTGTTGTTCTTTGGGGATAAAGTTTTAGCATTTTCTAGGTTTGGGGGATTGGGGTTTTTTAGGGATGAGGTTTTAATGTTTTTGGGTATTAGGTTACCAGATTTTATAGGGCTCATTGTTTTGGGTTTTATGTGCACAAGGGTTTAGATTTTTCTAGGGAAGAGTGTTTAGGGGTTTCTGAGGCTAAGGTTTTAAGGATTTCTAGGGAGGAAGTTTTAGGGTTTTACGGTGTTGACAGTTTAGTGTTTTATAGGGTTGTGGGTTTAGGTGTTTCATGGAATGTGGGATTATGGTTTTCATGAGAAGAGGGTTTTGGGTTTCTTGGGGATGAGGGTATAGCGATTTATGTTGATGAGGGTTTAGGTATTTCTGGTTCTGAGGGTTTAGAACTTTCTTAGGATTAGGGTTTAGTTTTTTATGGGGATGATGTTTTATGTTTTTTAGGGATGATTGTTAATGGTTCAGTCGGTAAAAGGGTTTGGTATTCATTGGGGAGGTGGTTTTGGTTCATTATAGGGATGATTATTATGTTTTTTGGGATTGGTTGATTAGGATTTTCTATGGATGAGGGTTTAGGGTTTTTTAGGGATGAGTGTATAGTTTTTTCAAGTGATTAGTGTTTAGTATTATCTATGTTTGAGGGTTTATGGTTTTTTGTGTAAAGATTTTAGGTTTTTCTTGGGCAGAGGGTTTGGGGTTTTATGGGGTTGATGTTTTACTGTTTTCTGTGGAAAAATCATCATGGTTTTCTTGGGATGAGGTTTTAGGAATTTTTGGGGCTGATGTTTTTGATTTTTTAGGTTTTATTAGTTTAGTTATTATTTTGATGATTTTTTATGTATTTATATGGATGAGGTTTTATGGTTTTCTATGTTTGATGGTATAATGTTTTTAGTGGTAGAGGGTTTCAGGATTTCTGGGGATAAGGGTTTTGTGTTTTCTGGGATTGATTGTTTGGGTATCCTCGGGATGAAGGATTAGTGTTTTCTATGGCTAAGGGTACAAGTTTTTTAGGGATGAGGATTTAGGATTCTATGGGGATAAGGGTTTATGGTTATTTTTTATTTACGGTTTTGGTTTTTTGGGGATGTGGGTGTGGTGTTCTATAGGGAAGAGGGTTGGGTTTTTTATTAGTGTATAGGGATTTGAGGACTGAGGGTTTAAGTCAGTCTAGAACCAAGGGTTTAGGGTTTTATGTTGACGAGGGTTTATGGTTCTCTATAGTTTATGGGGTATGGTTTATGGGAATAGGGTTTATGGTTTTCTGGTGTAGAGGATTTAAGATTTTGTGGGGCTAAGTGTTTTGGGATTTTTTGCAGTTGAGGGTTTTGGGCTTCATTTGGTTGAGGATTTAGGGTATTTTAGGGAAT
Organism: Viscum album; assembly: GCA_963277665.1. Classification (NCBI taxonomy): domain Eukaryota; kingdom Viridiplantae; phylum Streptophyta; class Magnoliopsida; order Santalales; family Viscaceae; genus Viscum; species Viscum album. The sequence goes on along the minus strand of OY728160.1, from coordinate 1,532,910,310 downwards.
AAGGTTTTTTTGGACTATGGTTTTAGGGTTATTGTGGCTGATATTTTAGTTTTTTTAGGTATGATGGTTTGAGGGTTTTTATGGTTGAGAGTTTTGGGGTTTTCTGGGATGACAGTTTGGGGATTTTTAGGGCTTAGTGTATAGTGTATTTTTGGGGCCGAGGGATTATGTTTTCGGGAGATGAGGGTTTAGGGTTATTTTGGGACTGATTTTTTGTGTTTTTTGATACTGAGGGTTCAGGGTATTTTGGGGATGATAGTTTAGGAGTTTTGGGGTGTGGATTTTGGCGATTTGGGGGGAAGATTTTCTGGTTTTCGGGGATGAGGGTTTCATTTTTTTGGAATGAGGGTAGGTTATTTTTGTGTAAAGATTTTATACATTTTTTCAACTGAGTGTTCAACATTTTTTGGGGCAGAGGATTTTTGGTTTTTTGGGTTTGAGTATTTATGGAATGATGGGGTTGAGTGTTTAGGGTTATATATGTCTCAAGGTTTATGGTTTCATAGGGATAGTAATTAGGGTTTACTATTTTTTGGAGATGAATGTTTAGGGTTCTTTGGGTAAGAGTGTTTATGGTTTTTGGGGCTCTGAGATTAGAGATTTTGGGGCATTAGTTTTTGTGTTTTATCGGGTGGAGGGTTTATGTTTTTTGGTCTGAGTATTTAGGGTCCTTTTCGGCTAAGAGATTGGGGTTTTTTATGGGAAGAGTGTTTAGGGTATCTTTTTTGAATCACTGGGTAGAGGGATTAGGGTTTTTTAGGGCTGTGAGCTATGGGTATTTCATAGAGAAGAGTTTTACGGTTTTTTGGGGGTGAAGGATTAGGGTTTTGGAGTGGGGTTTAAGGCTTAGGGTTTTTTTGACGATGATTTATTTGGGTTTTTGGGGGATGGTGGATTAGTTTTTTTGGGTGTGGAGGGTTTATGGATTCATGGGGTAGAGGGTTTATTGTTTTCTGGGGCAGTGAGTTTAGGGTTTTTTGGGATTAGGGTTTCGGTTTTCTGGGGTTAGGGATTTATGGTATTTTGGGGATGGACCTTTACAATTTTTTGGGTTAAGGGTTCAATAGTTTTTTTGGTTGAGGTTTTAGGTTTTTATAGGGCAGAGAGGTTGGGGTTTTTGGGGTTGAGGGTTTAAGTTTTTCAGGGGATGAAGGATTGTTGTTTTTGGGGCTAAGGGTTGAGGATTTTTTGGGCATAGCGTTTAGTGTTTTATTGGGATGATGATTTATGGTTCTTAGTGGTTCACGATTTAGTGTTTTTTGAGGTTAAGGGTTTTTTTGATTTTTGGTTCTTAGTGTTTTGGCTTTATTTAGGATGGGGAATTAGGGGTTTTTGGGTTAAGGGTACGAGGTTTTTCATAATTGACAGTTTTGAGTTATTGAGACTGTGGGATTGGGTTTTCTGGGGGTAGGGGTTTTTGTTTTTAGGTTCTAGGGGTTTTCGGTTTTTTTGGGGATGGGGGTACGTGGTTTTTTTGGACTGATGGTTTAGGGGTTTTTGGAATAAAGTTTTTAGTATTTTTTAGGTTGAGGTTTTGGGGTTTTTTGGGGTAATGGTTTGTGGTATTTTGGTTTCGAGAGTTTAGGGTTTTTTGGGGATGAGGGTTGAGGGTTTTTTCAGGTTGATCGCTTAGTATTTTTATTGTTGAGGGTATAGGGTTTTATGTGTTGAGGGTTTACGTTTTTCTATGGGCTGGGTTTTTGGGATTTTTTTCTGATGAGGGTTGAGGGTTTTCTGGGGCTGAACATTTTGGGTTTTTTGGTTTCATAGTTTTGGGTTTTTAAAGGAAAAGGGCTAGGGTTTTTCTTGTGAATGAGGGGATAGGGACATTTGGGAATGAGGATTTGGGGTTTTTTTTGGATTGGGGTTTTGTACGTTTTCTGGATAAGGGATTAGGGTTTTTTGGAATGTGGGTTTAGGTTTTCTCCATGCCTATGTTTTGGGCCTTTTTGGGTATTAGGGTTTTTTGTTTTTGGGGGCCAAGGGATTATGGATATTTGGTTCTAAGGGTTTATGGTTTTTTGGGGCTAAGGATTTATCTTTTTTGTTGGACAAGGGAATAATTTTTTTTAGGGATGAGTGTTTATGTTTTTTTTTTTTTGTTTCTTAGAGTTTATGGAATTTTGGGGCTGAGGGATTAGGGTTTTTTTAGGTTGAGGGTTTATATTTTTTGGTGCTGCGGGTATAGGAATTTTTTAGGATGAGGGTTAATTTATTTTATAGATGAGGGTGTTGTGGGTTTGGTGTTTTTTGGGTTATAGGGTTTTTATGACTGTTTAGTGTTTTTTAGGAAGGTGGGTTTAGGTTTTTTTGGGCCTAATAGAATTTTTTTTTTGGGTGGTGGATTTTAGGGTTTTTAGAGCTGAGGGTTTTGGAATTTTATGCAATGAGGGATTAGTGATTTCTTGGATTATGGTTTTAGATTTTTGGATATTACAATTTTTTGTTTTTTCTGGCTGAGGATTTGAAGTTTTTTTGGTCACATGGTTTAGAGTTTTTGGGCTAATGGTTTAGGGTTTTTTGTGGATGAGGGTTTATCATTTTTGGGCCAAGAGTTAGGGGTTTTATAATGCATGTGTTTTTATGTTTTTTGGGGATAAGGTATGATTTTTTGTGGTTACAATTTTAGGATTTTTCAGTGATGTGGGTTTAGGGTTTATTGTAGCCAAGGATTTACGATTTTTAGACTGAGGGTGTAATTTTTTTATTCATGTGGGTTTTGGGATTTTTGGGGATGAGGGTTTAGTGTTTTTTTGGTATTGATATAATAGTGTTTTTTGGCTGGGGTTTTATGGTTTTTTGGGGCAGATAGTTTACTGTTTTTTGGGGCTCAAGGATTAAGGTTTTTCCAGGATTAGGGATTATGGGTTTTTGGGTTGAGGGTTTATAATTTATTTGGGATGTACTGTTTAGATTTTTTTGGGCTACAGTTTTATGGTATTTTGGGGCTTTCATTTTTTAATTTTTTCGGATGAGTGTTTTACATTTCTTTGGTCTGACAATTTCAGTTTTTCTTGGGGCCAAGTATTTTCGGTTTTTTGGTTTTTTGGTTTAGGGTATATTTTCGCTGTGGGTTTGAGGTTTATTTGTTTTTGATTGTTTATGGAATTTTGGGGCTTATGGTTTGAGATTTTTTTTGTGCCAAGGGTTTCAGGTTGTTTGGTGCTAAGTGTTTAAGGTTTTTTCCCTAAGGGTTTAGGGTTTTTTTCTCTTGAGAGTATATTTTTTCTTGGGGTTGAGGTTTTCGGATTTCATTGGGACCAGGGTTTATGTTCTTTTCTTGCTAAGGGTTTAGGGTTTTTTTGGGCCTAGGGTAATTATTATTTTTATTAAGGGTTATTGGTTTTGGGGTATGAGGGTTTAAGGTTTTTTGGTTTTGACAGTTTAGGTTTTATTGGAGATGGTATAGGTTTTTTTAGATGTGGTTTTACATATTTTTTTGGCGGATGGTTTATGGTTTTTTGAGGATGAGTGTTTAGTGTTTTTTGGAGCTATGGTTTTTGGGTTTTTTAACCTGAATGTTTAGGGTTTTTTAGGGTTGAGGTTTTAGTGTTTTCTTTTGGATGAGGGTTTAGGGTTTTGTGGGGATGAGGGTTTAATGTTTTATAGGGCATCAGGTTTATGGTTTTTGGGGTGATGAGGGTTTAGTGTTTTTTGTGGATATGGTTTTATGTTTATTTAAGGATGAGGGTTCGGGGTTTCTGAGGATGAGGGTTTAGGGTTTTTTTTTCTAGATGTGGTTTATGGATTTTTTTTCACCTAGGGTATAGAGATTGTTTAGAATGAGGGTTTAGGATTTTCTAGGATGTGGAATTTTTTTCAGGGAGGGAGATTTGGGATTTTTGGGATGGTGGGTTTTGTGATTTTTCGGCCATGGGGTTTATGTTTTTCTGGCTGAGGGATTGGAGTTTTTAGGGTCGGAGGGTCAAAGGTATTTTTTGGATGAAGGTATATGTTTTTTTGGGATGGATGGTTTAGGGTTTTGGGGGGGCTGAGGGTTTAGCGTTTTTTAGGGATAAGGATGTAGTATTTTTTGGCAATGAGTGGTTTGGGTGTTTGGGGCTGAGGGCTTTAGTTTTTTTGGGGCCAGAGGTTTAGGTTTTTATTGGTGAGGGTTTATTTTTTTTCAGGGGTGAGGGGTTATGGTTTTTGGGGTTGTATGGTGTATAGTTTTTAAAGGATGTGGTTTTTCCATTTTTTTGTGTTTGATGATAATGGTTTTTTTGTGATGTGAATTTATGGATTTTCAAGGATGAGGGTATGAGTTTTTTGGGGATAATGTTCAGGGTTTTTTTCACATATACGTTTTAGGTTTTTATTTGGTTTGGGTTTAGGGTTTTTGGGGTTGAGGGTTTAGGGTTTATTGGGGATAATTGTTTAGGGTTTTTGGGGACTAGGTATTTAGGTGTCTTTGGGGATAAGGGTTTAGTTTATTTTGGGAATGAATGTTTATGGTTTTTTTGTGATAATTGTTTAGGGTTTTTTTGGAACTAGGCTATTAGGGTTTTTTGGTGCAGAGGGTTTTGGGTTTTTTTGGGATGAGTATTTAGGGTTATTAAGGGTCACGGTTCTTTGGTTTTTAGGATCTAGTAGTATAGGGTTTTTTGGGGATAAGGGTTTAAGGTTTTTTAGAATATGGGTTTTGGGTTTTTTTAATGAAGAGGGTTTATGGTGTTTTGATAATTATTGATTAGGGTTTTTTTACAACCGAGGGATTAGGGTTTTTAACCTACGGTTTTGTGTTTTTTGGGGATAAGGAGAGAGAGTTTTTTGGGGTGGATATTTTAGGTTTCTGAGGGAAAATCTTTTAGTGCTTTTTGTGTGTGGTGGATTTAAAGTTTTGGGGGCCATGGGTTTAGGGTTATTTTTTGTGGAGGGTTTATGGTTTTTTGTGGCTGGGTGTTTAGAATTTTTTGGTGTTGAGGGTTTATGGTTTTATGGGGCAGAGTAGTTAGGTTTTTTTGTATATGATGGTTTAAGACATTTTGGGGATAAGGGTTTAGGTTTTTATGGGTCCATGGGTATAGGGTTTGTTGGGTTTGAGTTTTTAGGTTTTTTATTACCATTGTTAAAGGTGTTTTGGGGAATAGGGATTTGAGAATTTTAGGGTTGAGGTTATAAATTTTGGGGGCCGGTAAGGTTTTAATTGTTTTTGGGGAATACAGTTTAGGGTTTGGGTGGTTGGGGATGTGGGTTTAGGTATTTTTTTACTAGGGTATTATGGTTTTTTGGGGTTGAGGGTTTATATTTTTTTGGAAATTATTGTTTATGGTTTTTTAGGGATGCGAGTTTCGTGTTTTTATGGCCTAGGGGTTTACGGTTTTTGGGGAGGTGGTTTTAGGGAATTCAATATGTATGGTTTATAGTTTTTTAGGGAATTGGTTTTAGGGTGTTGGGGCCAAGGGTTTTGGGTTTTTTTCATTAGAGGGATTAGTGGTTTTTGGGGGAGAAGGTATATGGATTTTTATGGATGAGGGTTAGTAGTTTATCGGGAATGGGGGTTAGGATTTTTGGGGGATTAACTTGTTGGTTTTTTTCGATGAGGGTTTGTGGTTTTTTCACGGCTGAGGGTTAGGGTTTTTTGGGGATGTCTTTTTAGGGACTTTTGAGTTTAAGGTTTTTCTTTTTTTTGGGGTTGATATGTTACATGTTTTTTGGTCAAGAGGGTTTAGGGTATTTGGTGGATCAAATTTTAGGGTTCTTTTCATTATAACTGTTTATTATTTTTGAGGATGAGATTTTAGTGTCTTTTGGGGCTGAGATTTTAGGTTTTTTGGGATTGAGGGTTTATTAATTTTTGGGGCTGATTTTTTTGGTTTTCTTTATTGAGATTCTAACAATTTTTGGGGCTTAGTGTTTGGAGTTTTTTGGGGTTAGGGTTTATTTTTTTTTTGGGACTAAGTATTTTTTTCTTTTTGGAGATGAGGATTTGGTGTTTTTTTGTGCTAATATTTTAGGTTATTTTTGGGTTTATGGTATTGGAAATGTTGGGATGAGTTTTTGGGGTTTTTTAGATCTGAGGGTTTAGAGTTTTTTGGGGATGGTGGTTCAAGAATTTTTTTCTGGTTGAGGGTTTTGGGATTTTTGTTGTTGAGGGTTTAGGGTTTCTGAGTACTGTGGTTTTAGGTTATTTTGTGTCTGAGGGTTTGGGGTTTATTTGGTGATGAGAGATTTTATTTTTTGGGCTAAGGGATTAGGGTTTTGGGGATAAGTGTTTTTATTTTTATAGGTATAGGGTTTACTGTTTTTTATTGGTGAGGGTTTGGGATTTTTTATTTTGTTTTTTTTATGTATTAGGATTAAATAATTTTTTAAGGATGAGGTTTTAGGTTGTGTTGGGTTTTATGTATTGGGTTTTTATAGGCTGGGAGTTTATTAATTTTTGGTGACATGTTTTTTATATTTTTTAGGGATGTGTGTTTAGGTTTTTTTGTGGATGAGAGTTTAGGGTTTTTTGGGTAGGGGTTTCATGTTTTTTTGGCTCAGAATTTGGAATTTTTTGGAGTTGAGGTTTTATTATTTTTTATTGGGAGTTTAGGGTTTTTTGGGGGCAAGGGTTTTGGGATTTTTGGGGATGAGAGAGTATAGTTTCATAGGGGTGGTTTTTAAGGTTTTTTGAAGTTTTGGTTTTAGGGTTTTTATGTGATAAAGGTTTAGGGTTTTTTTTGGATGAGGATTTAGAAATTTTTTCGGGATGAGGGTTTTGATTTTTATGGGATAAGGTTTTATGAAATTCCAGGGCTGAGGTTATAGGATTTTTTGGCATTGATGGTTTAGGGTTTTTCTAGGATAAGGGTTTAGTGTTTTTTAGTGCCGAGGTTTTTGGGTTTTCTATGGATGTGGGTTTGGAGTTATTTGGGGATCGAGGTTTAGTCATTTTTGGGGATGATGGTTTTGGTTTTTTGGGGGATGATGGCTTAGAATTTTGGGTCTGAGTGTTTAGGGATTTGGGGTATGGGGTTTAGTTTTTTAGGTCTTTCGGTTTAGGGTTTATTGGGAATGGGAGTTTGATGATTTTTGTGGATGTGGTTTTAAGGTTATGTGTTTGAATGTTTACTATTTTTGGGGGAAAAGGGATTATGTATTTTTGCTGTTTATAGGTTAGGTATTTTTGAATAAGGGATTATTGTATTCTGTGGACAAGGATTTAGGGATATTTGTGGGTTATGGATTAGTATTTATGTGGGTGAAGGTTTTGGGTTTTTTGGAGATTAAGGTTTAGGGTTTTTTGGGATGAGGAAATTTGGGTTTTTAGGGATAATGGTTTAGTTAATCATGGGTTTGAGGGTTTAGGGTTTTTGGGCCTTAGGGATTATGGTTTTTTGCGGATGAGGGTTTTAGGTTTTTTGGCGCATTATTTTATGGTTTTTTGGGGATGTGGTTTTAGGGTTTTTTGGCGATGAGGGTTTTGAGTTTGTTGGGGCTGAGGATGTAGGGTTTTTTTATGAGGGCTTTGGGTATTTTGGCATTGGGGGTTTAGGGATTTATGGTTTAGAGTGTTTATTGTTATTTGGGACTTAGGGTTTAAGTTATTTTGGATTGTGTGTTTATGAACTTTTGTGGATGAGTGTTTTGGGGTATTGGGAGATTATTGTTTATGGTTATTTGGGTGTGAGGGATTCGTGTTTTTTATGGATGAGGGTTTGGGTTTTTTTGGGTAGATGGTATAGTGTTTTAGGGGAATGTGGGTTTAGGGTTCTTTAGGGCCAAGAGTATTTTGTTTCATTGGAATGTTGGTGTTGGGTTTTTTGGGCTTGAGGATATAGGATTTTTTGTTTATAAGGGTATAGAGATTATTTTGGGTTGAGGGTATAATGTTTTTTAGGGATGAGAGTGTATGATTTTTTAGGGATATGACTGTTGGGTTTTTTGGGGATGTGGGTTTAGGATTATTTCTGGCTAAGGGTTAAATTGTTTTTTGAGATGAGGTTTTATAGATTTTTGGGGATGAGGGTATGTGGTTTTTTAAGTCCAAGGGTATAGGGTTTTTTAGTTCAAAGGTTATAGGTTTTGGGGATGTGGGTATATGAATTTTTATAGATGACAGTTTATAGTTTTATAGGGATGAACATTTAATGTTTTTTTGAGTCAAGGGTATAAGTTATTTTTGGGAATATGGGTTAGGTATTTTCGGTGTTCAGGGTTTAGGGTTTTTTAGGGATGAGGGGGTTTTTTTGTGAATGAGTGTAGAGTGTTTTTTATGAGGGTTTTGGGTTTTTTTGTTGTAGAGGGATTGTAGATTATTGAGGATGAGGGGTTTAGTTTTTTTGGGAGGAGGGTTTGGGGATTTTTAAGGATTGGGGTTTGGATTGTTTGGGGTTGAGGGTTATTAGTGTTTGTAATCTTTTTTTTGGATTTTATTTATTTTGATAAATTGAAAATTATCTTAATTAAAAGCCCTTAAATTATATATTCTTATTAATTCCATTTATTTAAAAAGTTTTGTTGATGATAATTTATTTGATAATGATTTCTTTATTAAATGGTATATTTCTGGGTTTAATGTTTAATTGTATTAAATTCAAATTGTCTAAAAATTTATAGTTTTATATATTTTAATATAAAAATTATACCTGACATACACAATGGAATAAATTTATTTGTTTCATGTATTAATTTGTCAAATTATTAGAAGATAATATCTTATAATATCTTATGATTATAATCTTATTATTCTAAAGAATAAAATTATATATACATATAAAACCTATATTATTATATTCTTTATATTATGTTTTGAATTTTGTAAAAAAAATTTATAATATATTTTTAAAATATATACTATAATTCATGTCAAATTAATACCTCTAAATTAATTACTTTACATTTATTCTTCATGGTATAATTTTTAAAAATTAATAGTTTGTAAATTTATAAATATTTTATTATATAAATATCTATATATATGTATAGACTTTTTATATATTGAATTTTTATGATATAGATATATAAATATAATAGGAATATAATACACTATGGATTATCTTCAACTGTGTCACACTGTGATTCATCTCTACCATGATAACGATGAATACTCCTTCGTATATGAGATTATTTGGATCATCCATGCTTGTCTCTAAGCAGGCCCACATTTCTCCTTGCTCTAAATTCCCCCAATATTCAAACAAGATTCGACATGTGACTCGTATTTCCAAATATTCAACTTCTGGTTCATACTTACTTGGCTTGCATGACTGGTTATGTGGTTTTCCATTAGCGCTCTTGTTTAGTATGGCATTGGTATCAACTATATCCACATAAGTTTCAGCGACTTGTTTACCAATAGATCAAACTAGTGTCGAACATTCTTCAGTGATACTAGTGCACAACACACATCATCATGACAACAACGCTACAATAAGCTTGTCTAGTTGATCGTAGTGCATCACCACCTCGCCTAATGGTATCCACTGGTGAAACATCACCCTATTCAGTTATGATAGTAGAGGCTCCCCAGAATAATGGTTGCTTGCCTCTTACACCCATGCTAGCACTTTATACCATTCAATTGTAGTTTCAACTACCATCATAAACAATTTCTCCTTCCTTCGATCATTCCATACTATAGTAGTAGCACCTGTTTGACATTTCTCCCATGTTTTCAAGCTTAGTAGGTAACCTACCCATCAACACTGATGGTAACACTTCCCAACCCATAATTAATTCCCACTACTTCATCTTCAATGGTGGTTGTGAGGAATGATGTTATAATCCATTATATTAGCACTGTCAATCAGGTTCCTTGGTAGAGGTAGTAAATGTACATAAAGTTCACAATGGTAGTAGCACCATAGTTCAAACAAAATTGGTAGTTTCAAATGAAATAGAGCTATAATCATCTTTCATCAATAATGATAGTAAGTTGGATTGATAGTAGATCACATCCCCGTACATGGTAACAACGGATTTAGTATATAATCTTGGTATTAGCACTATTTAAGTGATGTTAGCACTCCTAGACCCTACACTTCACTATAACTATCCTACAAAAATAGTATCACCGCAAATTATTCATGATAATATCATGTATATGGTACCAAACCCCTTCTACCTCTAGGTATTTTTTTTATCTAGCATCAGTTGAAATTTTATTCAAAAATATAATTTTTATTAATCTATTTTGATTTATTTTCATTAGATTTTCTTTAATTAATGATTTAGTATTTTTTTATTAAAAATATATATATATCTTGAGTAAAAATTATTTTGAACATATTTTATGTATATTACAAGCATGATGTATATTACACACATGCATTATACGAAACTATTTTTTTATAACTCTTATTACATTAATAAAAATGAATTCTTATTCATATATTTTTAATTTTATTATTAATGTTTAATATACAAATTTTATTTAGATATCGTAATGGATAATTTATGTTGTTATTTTATATAGAATCAATGTGCCTGAAAATTATTTGATATTCAGATTGTTATTTTAAAGTACAGGTCATGGAATTACATTGTATATTATTATTCACAAACTCACGACAATTAGTGATATAATATTTAGACACAACATGAACATATTTTATTTAATGATGTTGTGATTTAAAAATATTGGAATGTGATCAAGTGATTAAATAAATAAAGTATAGTTTATTCAAGGAACAACATGTGGCACACAATTCTGTTCCATTTATAATCAATATCTCCCATGAAATCAATTTCCATATTTTCAACATAAAAGATTATAAATTTCTAACCTTAATCCATTAATGTGATCAAATCTCATCATGCTTCATCCACATCCACATATTTTGATAATTTTTTGTGTTATTTGTATTATATTTTTCTTCATTTTTTCTTTTCATTGTCTCTCTAAAATTTTGATAGTCGGTTTTTTCATTTACCAATCACAATAATATTTGTCTATGGGTTATTCCACCATCCAAAAGGATGTTTTGGGTTGTGGATCCAAAACAGAGGTCATGTATTGATTGGGTTAAGAGTCCTTTAAAATTTTTAGGTTGTGACTCTAGGTATTATAAAAAGTAAATTATATAATAGTATATCGCTCCTGTAAAAGTGAGTTTTTATTAGGTATCAATCATCTCATGCAGCAGAGAAATGTAATGAGTGGACTATGATCTTGGTGATCTGAACCAATATAAAATCATTGTGTTAATTTTTTTATTTTTTCTACACTTCATATCAAGATAAAAAAACTCACTATATAGTATTTAATTAAAAAACTGTGATTGATTTTTATAAATGTTTTAAAAAAACAAATAACCCCCCACTAGTTAATTTTCTGTCAAGTACGATAAAAAATTTGTTATTTGAGAACCGTATGTAACTATTTACCACATCATTTTTTAATCCTTCTATATATATTTTTGCTTTATATTTTAATCTATTGTGTTATCCTAATCATTCTATACATATGAGTCTAAGGAAAAAATCCATTTCCTTTAAGATTGAAAGGGAAAATTCTAATGATTGATGGATTCAACAAAAGCACTATTATTTGATGGTACTAACTACAACTACAAGAAAAACAACATGAACGCCCACATGAAATATTTTAGTGTGGATCACTAGATAATTCTGGAGAAATCATATGAGCTATACAAAGATTATCCAGAAACCCTTGTATGTTATTACATGGTAATGTATGTATTGAATTATAAATTAAGTAATATTTAGTAAAATTTTATAAGTAGAAGTGTTTATAGGCATGTTTCATTATGTAATTCATCCCATGAAATATGTGGAATTATTCAAGTGAATCATTATCCAACTAACAATAATAAAATATAAAATATTTTAATGCATTGATATTAGTACTATGACATAATGATGGGAGAATAAGAGTCAGTGAACTAGTCCTTTCATCATTTTACAAGTATTACAATCGGCATCGGTGCTGTTAGTGAAGTAATGGACAATAAAACATGTGTTGATAGAGTACTGTGTGCTTTTCAAAAATGATGTAATTTAAATAAGGTTTCCATTAAAGAATGTAATAAATTTAAGTGGTGTAAATTTGATTAACTAATAGTCTCTTTTCTATAGTATGAGTTAGAGTTGAGAATATTGCTGATGAGGATAAAAAATGAAGAAATGTATAGCTTTTATGTATAAAATTAATGGAATATCTTTGAATTTTGGATATGTTTTATTGGAATGTGACCAATATATGGTTATCTTTAGCAGTAATTTTTCAATTTATGAAATACAAGGGAGCCAAGAGATAGTTCTGAAGGATTAATGAATTAGATCCCAATAATGGTACTCCTAGAAAAAATAATGATGTTTCAAAATTATCATGTTATAAGTGTATGAATAAATGAAACATCATTATTTATTTCCCCAAACATAATAATTATATTAATTTCAAATATAATAAAAGATTGATATAAAATATTGTTATTTGGGGGATGGCACTTCTCAGACAGTTCGGATTCAAGCAGTGAAACAGGATGTGAAAATGAAATTGGTAACCTTACTCTGATGTGTTTACAGTGTGAGGTACATGATTCATTTTTTACATAATTAATTTATCATGTAAATATTTATTACAATTCAATATTTGATGATGAAAAAAACCATATTTTGATTCTGGTTTTTATTCTGATTTGTGCTCTAATTTCAAAAAACAATATAAATAAAATGATTAATTAATGAATTATACTATCATTATTATTGAGATATATATTTAAAAAAAATTATCAATATGAAATTGGTAAAAAAATAAAAAACAAAAAATTTAATGTTATAATCTATATATGTTTGTTTCATAGAATGATGAATGTAAAAGGTATATTGATTCTGAGATGTCAAAATGTAAAGAATAGAATGATTGAATAAATGTATTTATGGTATTAAATTATAATGATCCGGATATAATATTTAATTATATTTCATAAGATCTAACTATTGTTCAGAAATAATGTTATAAACCTATTAGATAGAATAATAATATCTGAAATACAACTTATGGTTCTAATAAAAATGTTTATCTAGAATTAAGAGGTATACAAAAATATAATATGGATTTGAAAAAGGTTTTTTAATATTAAAAAATATTTATCAAAATTCGTTTAAAGAAAAGAGAAATATGATAAAATGAAATATATGATGAATGAAATAGTAACAATAATGGTTTTGGTTATAATAGTTGATCTCTAAACATAATCAAGACTAGTTTCTCAAGAAGATAAAAAGGGACTATTTTTTTGCCGCATGTTTTAAATGTATAATGCAACGGAAATTCTCCAATGAATTCCCTATATGATTTTATTAATATATTATTCATACTTAAATTATAATATCTACGAATTTACTTTTAGAATTACCCAGAATCTAACGTTTGAAATCTATTTGGATGGAAACAAGACATTTAATCAGTCAAGGTAAATTTAAGACACCATGAGTACATAAATGACATTACTCAAATCCTTTTGAATATAAGCTAGTAACCATGTCTAGATAGCTATTCTGTTTCATCTATCATGAAAACTACTTACTGTTATATAAAATGGAATGTTGGGTTGCAAGTTTTCTAATATCTTCACTACGTTACTATAATTTCTACATTTTCATCCATGTATACATTAACTTCAATTTTGTTCATGAAAGGAAGCATGATGTAGAATATTTAATTAAAAAGTTTTGTTTCACATATGATGATTATATGTTTAATTTATATTTAAAATGGTCTTAATATTATTTTTGTTTATCTTTATATATGCAGGAATTCTGGGAGAGTTTCCCCTAGGTTTTTATGTTAATTAATATACTGATATAAAAAATTTTTATAAGTGATTAAATAGTTAGTATATGAAAAATTGAGATTAAATTAGTTTTTTTGAAATAATATTCTTTACCTATTTTATGTTTCAGAAATAAAATATATTAATTTTCTTGTATTATATTAAATTTATTTTATTCATTATTGTAGTAAATTTCATGGTTGTATTATTAAATTACTTATCCACCTATTTCTCTAAAGGGTTTGTCTCTTATAGTGGTTGAGATATATTTGTGAACCCTTTTGATCTAGGGAATATTTATATGAAAATTTAAATTTCATATGCATTAATATTTACATTATTTAATTCTTAATTTCTTTGACCTTCAAAATAATGTACGCATCATCGAATTATATGAAATTATTTATTTTTATTGAAATTTTGATAAAATATATATATTAAATCATTTTTTAAAATTGTTTAAATTTTATTTATTCTTTAAATTTTTCAAATAATATTTACACTAAATTTTAATTAATTAATCATCTTTGTATAGATACGTTATATGTTTAATTTAACGGGGTTTGTTGTTTATAATCCCTTGAAGTGTAGTACCTTATCAATTTTTTGTATGAAGCAAATTATTATTTTTATTTGATGATGGTAATTTAGTTTACCATGGGTTATATCATACAATTTTTTTTAAAAAAAAACTACACACTATTTTAAATATCTACTTACACGTGTACTATTATTAAATGATATTTTTATGAAAATGTTTGACATTTTTAAGGGGAAACCCATTGACTCATAGAAGTTATGGCCACCCCTCCTATGGGAATTATTAAATGATAATTAATTCAATTGTGTGTTACTACCCAAACACCTAGAGAAACTACGATCAGCCTTTAATGTGGTTCAAGAATTCATATCATGTAACTCTAGGCCCTCACATTTTATTTCTCAAGGACTCATTCTTCTTCTTGGATGGTTTCTTGTCCTTTATTTGGTGTGTTTGGAGTCCCCCATTTCCAATGCTAGTGGTATGCCTGTGCTGGAGCTTTTGCTACACACTCTTATAGCCCTTGTAGTTTCACTTATGAAAGTCGTGCATCCACAGTTCTTCGCTTGTGGAGAAAAACATCAACCGATGATCAACTAGGTAGGGTTTTTATTTCTTTTCTCTTTACTGTGTATCATGTGGGGTGGGTATGTTAATGTTCCTATGGGGATGGAAGAAACAAAGACCATAAACCATCATAATAAATGGTTTTTAACGAATTAAGGGGAGTGTCTGATGATGTTGTTGTACTCTTTTACCTTTGATTATATGTTATGAATTTTATTGGATTATGTCCACCAAAAATTGTGGTTTATGGGGGTCCTTCCATGCACACAAATGAACCTATGTCCCTCTTTATAAACTAGTTATTGAATTGTTTTAAAATGGAAATGGGTTAATAACATAAAGATTGTTGATAAAATGGATGTGCAATAAGTAATAATCCTTCTGTGATCACCCCGGATAACTGAACGGCATAAAGGAACATAATGAATGGTATGAAAAATATGGAAACATCATTTCCATGTTCTTGTGACATGTGTTCTTTCTTTCATTGATGCTTTTGAGGTGATGTTGATGGGAAAGGGATATAATGTTGTTCTGTTATTGACTTGTGGATCTGTGCATGTATGTTGGGAATTGGTTTGGTTCCAGTACTTTGAGGGATATAATAGATCCATTTTGTTGTTGTGACTTTACAAAAGAACCGGGTGTGAATGTTTAAATTGCTACTTGGCTGTCTTTCCTTCCTTGGCTTATGGGTATTCCTATTAGTTGCCCGATAGTGAATAATTGTTAATAGAAGATCTCTTTAATATGAAAACAAGAATGGGTAAAATTGAGAATTGTGTTATGGAAATGAGTTGTGACTTAGTGTTGGTTGTGGTGATTCTTACGAATGAATAGGAATGAGGGTGTTTGGGTATGGGATTGTTTTGGAACCCTAGGATGGGATGAGTTCTTGTTTATCTATATTTATAATTTAGTTTTTATGTTTCTTATTCACACCCCACCCAAGTTCAGCACATCTTTCCAAACAGAGCCATTTCTTGGGGAAGGGTGTTTTTCCCAACACTCCTATGAGTGGCTAGTCCTTAGCTCATTTTGTTCTCCCTTTTCTGAGTAGACCAAGATTCTTTGGGAATGGCTGTGATGGAATGAGGTCCATTAGAGCCCATGATTATTTGGGTAGTGTAGTTGTGGTGGTTGGCCCAGACGTTTGTGGGTAGGTTGTTTCCCAAGTGTCTTTGGGATGAGGATCAGGTGTTTTCAGACATGGTAGTAGTTGTTCAGGCCCAAGTGTCTTTGGGTGTGGATATAGTTGTTCTGGAATAGGTATATGTGGGAGTGGTTACGTGTGGTTGTGTCCTAGGTGTTTGTGGGCATGATGTGTGGTTGTGGTAGCTCAGGTGTCTGCGTGCGGGGTATTACAGTGGGACTGCGGTGAAAATGGCAGGGAAGGTCTGACGTGTATGATGTCTTCAATAACCATATGTAAAGTGGTGTGGGTTTCCCAAAAATCGATGTGCTTTCTCACAGGGCATTAGAATGCCTCCCCAGTTTTTCACATGTTATTTTGGTTTCCCTACTTAGTATACCTATATACTCACCCTACATATATAAAACAGTTTCTAGGTTTCAAGGAGGACTTCGAGGACCTTGTCAATACCTATTAGCTCGGATAATGGGATCATTGTCATTGTTATTTTTCTTTTATTTTGGTAATTCCCTTTTGTGTTTTATTGTACCTTGTAGCTCTTTATTATTGGAACATGCATATGGGAATGAATTTTTGGGATTTACTTTTAATTCCTGCTTTGGTTTTGTTTGGGATTTACTATCCTATCTAATGATCCTATTAAATAGAAAAGGTAATGCTTTAAATATTACGTGTGATTATATACCCATGGTGCTAGTCTCCAATCTGCTATTGAAGGCGGGTCTCGGGGGTCATTATCTCTCCTTCATCTTGAGGAAGGAAGGGTTTGGAAATCTGTTGTCACTTCGCTCATCTTGGAGAATGCGTGTCGTGACAGAATGGTATTAGAGGCGAAGGATGAGCGATAGAATGGATCTTGGGGTTAGGAATCATGAGGATTTCATGGGATAGTATTGAAATAGTGTTAGGAAATCTTGGTATGTGAAATATGACACGGAAGACCATCTAGGAGACTAGATTTTAGGTCACCCCATGATCCGATGCAAGGACATTGGACCTACCTAATGACCAAGTGAGGCTACATTGATTATAGGGTAGATACCCTAGGAATGTTACATGCATCCTAATGACTTCTGTTCTTGTGTGTTCTGGGAATTCTGGGAATTTAAATAAATAGATAATAAATTTAAGCAAAAAAATATGGAAATCATCTACAATACTTAGGATTAGGAATTACTTTTTTACCTTGAAATTATGGCACCTGGATGAAGACCATGAGTAGTGCATGTGATCAAGGCCCAGGAGGCTGATTTGTATAACTAGCAGAGGGATGATCGAGAGGAGGAGGATGACCAGTGGAAGAGGACAGTTCCCTTCTTTCAGTGGCAGACCGTGAGGAAGTACGAGGGGAGAATTTTGGACATGGAGAGAGAGAACTAGATCGAGGAGGTGGTGGTAGACTTCAGCTTGATATGGGATCTAATAGGGTACCGGGTTCCACTGGCCATATGTCAGATGTAGGGAGGAGCACGTCAGTGGTGGATGCAATATCATGTGGAGAAGAAGGAGGCTGAGGATTCATGAACTAACTTCGAGAAAGAATTCTGGGAGGAATTCCTCTCTTCCATGATGAAGTATAAGAAGAGACAGGAGCTACTCTCCATTTATCAGGGGAGCATGTCAGTGAGGGAGTATGGGATCATGTTCAAAGATCTCCTTAACTTTTCTCCGAACCTCTTTCCGGATGAAGAGTCTCAGGCGAGATGTTTAGAGGAGGCACTAAGACCTTCCCTTCAGTATTTTGTTTCTCCCTTCACTCTACTGACACACATGTAGGTTTAGAAGAGGGATAAAGTGTTGGAGAGGATGCCCACACAAGGAGGTGTTCCGTGAGAGGGTAGCTAGTTGGGCTCTTCAAAGGGGAAGGCCATCAGTAGAAGGCCTCGAGCATCAGGACCTTCTAGGTTTATACTGGTAGGGAGCAGGCTATAGTAGTTTCAGTTTCGATCACAGGGTCCTCACCCATTCATTTCGAGCCCAGGACCGACATTCTTCATCGTTAGCAGTTGTGGTCATCTTCAGAATTAATTCTCGGACCGAGTGTAGTATAGTGGGGGTGGGCAGGTTCAGTACCCACCTCAGCAGCAATGGTTCCCAGCTAGACCCTTTCATCCGCAGCAGCAGGGAAAACGATGTCGCACTCCACCAAGAGTAGACATTTCAGTAGGAGGCTGACCTCAGGGATCTCCTATGGGACCTCGACCAGGGCATGGACGGGGAGGCGGCTGACAACTAAGGGTCATAGGAGCTGGGCGTGGATAGTTGTACGCCGCAGAGATAGCAGTTCCAGCCGGCCAGAAGACATTTGATGTATGATCAGCTTGTTTAACACTGTTATATGTACCTTGTATGATTTAGTAGCTTCACACTCATGTGTTGCACAATGTCTAGCCAATGGTCTGGGTCTAGATGTAGAGAGGAATCTCGTACCTGTTCTTCTGAGTACGCCAATCAGAGGTCAGACCAGCTTTTTTGATGTCTTTCAGTGTTGTAGAATGATTTTGGGACCACATCAGTCTAGTGGGGAATGTCTTTTTCGGTAGATGTAGCTGTATTGCATCATTTTAGGCATCGAATAGCTATTCTATGTGTGTTCCGTTAACGACTGATTCCAAATAAGGATCGTGTTTTCATATTTTTGTGGTCAGCATGTAGCTTTTGTTGGAAAATGAGGTTGCCAGGAGGGCAGCCGGCGAGTAGAGCCCCTCCCTTCCTTGTTAGCTAAGCTATCAGTGGATTCAGTAGATACAGAGATTGTGGATGTCACGAGGATTTTCAGTGAGTTCATGGACGTCTTCTTGGGAGAGGTGGTGAATCTACCCCCTCGACGTGATGTTGAGTTCGGGATAGATTTGCAACCCAGTGATCATCTGATTTTGATGGCCCCCTATCGTAAAACACCTTCTGAGTTGCAATAATTGTGGATTCATATAGACAATCTAATGAAGAGGTGTTTTGATCGACCAAGCATATCACCATGGGGTGCCCCAGTCTTGTTCTCAAAGAAGGAAGGCAGTGGTCTCAGGTTATGAATAGACTACCAAAGGCTGAACTAGGTGATGGTCAAGAACCATTACCCCCTCTCGAGTATTGACGTTTTTGTTCAGTTGAATGGGGAATGATGGTTCTCCAAGATCAACCTTTTGTCAGGATACCACCAGTTGAGGTTGAAGGAGGGTGATATCTTGAAAACCACCTTCATGTGAAGATATGGGAACTTTGAGTTCATGGTCATTCCTTTAGGTGTTACGAATGCACCAGTTGTGTTCATGGTAATCATGAACTATATCTTCTAGGAATATCTTGACCAGTTCATAGATGTTTTGATTAATGACATCTTGATCTACTCAAGATCATTGGAGGATCACACCGAGTATCTAAGAATGATTTTAGAGGTCCTACGACAGCACCATCTCTACATAATGTTGTCCAACTGCATGTTTCGGACACGAGAGGTGCACTTCTTTGGACACATGGTATTCGATAAAGTAATAGAAGTAGACCCATTAAAGGAAATATCTGTTTTTCTTTGCTAGCATCCATGAAAGTTGAAGAGATTCAAAGTTTCTTGGGTATTCCCGGCTATTATCGGAGGTTCATGCCCGACTTCTCCAGAGTTGCAACACCATTTATAGCCTTGACAAAGAAAGACCAAACCTTTATATGGATTGGGAAGTACTAGGCAGTCTTCAATTATCTAAATGGGAAACTGGTTAGTGACTCAATACTAAGGTTTCCAGAGGAAGGGGTGATATCTAATGTGTTCTGTAATGCTTTGGGCCAATTCTTGGGGTGTCTGCCGATGAAACAGTAGGGGGAGATCCCTTATGGGTCTAGGTAGTTACATCCCCAGGAGCGTAACTATGCCACCATCAATATGGAGCTTGAAACGGTGGTGTTTTCACTATGTTTGTGGTGGAATTACCTTAGTGGGGAACACTTTGTGGTCTTCACGGATCACAAAATCTTGAGGTATAGCTTCTCCCAACGGGACCTGAACCTACAGTAGTGAAGGTGGATGGATTTTCATTCGGACTATGACTTCAATATATCATACACTCGATGAAAGTGGAACGTGGTGGAAGATTCCGTGAGTAGGAATTCAGAGAAGGATGAGGTTCGAGAATCGTCAGATGCTTGGAACGCAATAGAAGAGTTGGATGCCCTACACCTGGATGCAGGGGTGGAGGATGGGAGAGGCTATCTTTTCCAGGTGAATGTGTAGTCCTCTCTATTATAGCAGGTGGAGGAGTCTCAGTGGGGGGACATAGAGGCTGAAGTGATGTGCGATCATGCTAGTCAGGTTGATGCTCTAGGAGAATGGTCAGAAGATGGGAATAATCAAAGGATGTTTTATGGAAAATTGTTCATTTTAGTATAAATGTGAAAGAGAGATATTGGTGAGTTCTCAAAATCACTCTAAGTAGTGCACTTAAGAGTTTTCAAGATGTACCGGAGTTTGAGGGGTCAGTTTTGGTGGCCCATGGTGAACTGGGAAGGGGCAGAGTTTGTGAAATAATTACATGTGTGTCAGCAGGTGAAGGAAGAACACCACATCCCAGAAGGTTTGTTACAACCCTTACATGTCCCCGATTGGAAGTGGGATGAAATCTAGATGGATTTCATCATGGAACTACCCAGGGTTTTGGGGGCTGCAATGTTATCTGGGTGGTGTTGGGTCGACTAACAAAATCAGCACACTTCCTCAGAATAAAGGAGTCGAGTACAGTGGATGCCTTATAATAGAGTTACATGGATGAGGTGATGTGGTCGCATGGAGTTCTGAGATCCATATTATTAAATCCGGAATCCTAGTTTACCTCACGGGTCGGGAAAGTATTGCAACATGCTTTTGTCACCCAGCTATACCTCAGCACTGCCTTCCGCCAACAAAAATATGGGAAGATAGAGTACGCTATCTAGACATTGGAGGATATGCTACATGCATGTGTTTTGGACAATGGAGGATCATCGGTATGAAACATTCCCCAGGTAGTGTTTGCTTACAACAATAGATATCACTCTACCATTGGAATGGCTCTATTCTAATCCTTGTATGGGAGGCCGTGTCTCTCACCTGTTTGCAAGGTAGTAGATGGGGAAGTAGGTGTTCATGCCCTAGGGGTGGTTCAGAACACCCCGGAGAAGGTCCAACATATTTAAGAAAGTATGAAGATAGCTCAGGACTTTCAAATTTCATATGTTGATCATAGTAAGAGACCTTTTGAGTTTGATGTAGGGGACCACATGTTCTTGAAGGTCTCCCCTCGACATGGGTAAAAGTGGTTTAGTAGAGGAAGTAAGCTTTATCCCAGGTTATTCAAACCCGTAAAGGTGTTATGGAGTTACAGATAAGTGTCTTATTATCTAGCACTACCACCATCTCCATAGAGTGTGCATGACGTCTTCTATGCGTCTCAACTCCGTCAATATCTATACAATGACATGCACATCTTCGACTGAGGGGAGCTAGATATCGAGGAAGATGCGATGTTCGTAGAGAGACTAGTGGGGATCAAGGAATTTGAGGGGAATGTTCTTCATTGATGAAACAATCCCTTGGTTTCTGTGTTATGGAGGCATGGTGGCCTCGAGGAGAGTACCTGGGAATGGGAGGCACAGATATGCGCATTGTACCATGATCTCTTCTGATTTTTTCTCCATTTTTTCTTACTTGATTATGATTTAATTCTTGACCATTTTAACTATGAAATGCATTTTTTCCTAGTTCTCTACGTGTTTGTGAAGAGTCCTGATTGTGGTGAGGGGAGGACCGGATCCATAATCGAGATACATTAAAGTGCATGTAGTCGAACCTATGTGAGCGAGTAAGTGCTCCTCAAATAGGACAATATCTTGACATGGAGGAAGGGACTCTCTAATCCATATGACTGGACATTATAACCTTTACATGTTTTGGTGGTTACTTGGTGGAGAGGAGTTGTAGTATATCTTTGATTTTTCAAGACATATATGAGGAAGAGGAGTTCCTAAATATCGAGGTTGTTCCAACTTTCGAACAACTCTAAGGTGGTTTGTTATTGATAGGTATCTTACAGGGTGGTTCTTCGGACCCAACACTTTTCATTGGGTTTATCCTTGAATTCTGGAGGACAATAATAGTTTTAGAGGAATCTGATGTAATTTCATGGACCCTCTTGGTCTTGTACTTTTCCAAAAACTCGGTCCCACCAAAACGATGGCACCGGTCACGGCGACAGCATGCCGGCCGCACGAGTCATGGTAGCACCATGACGGTGGCACCATTCGCGCCAACTCGATGATGGTTGTAGCACATAAGGGGTCTCATTGAACCGATGTCACCTTGACAGTGGCACTATGATGACCGCACACTGAAATGGTTGCACCACTCATGGTGTCTCACCAAACCGGTGGCACCATGATGGAGACACTGTTACCGTGTCTCACCAAAACCATGTCTCACCCTTTTCTTATTTACCGAGATTTTTTCCCTTTTCCACCCCTGCAATGAATCTTTTGACTTAAAAGTGTGTAATACCCCTTTTAATCCTTTTTATAGACCATAATTGATATCTAAAATCCCGAAGAGCTGGGATACCATTGAATTACAAAATGTCTGACTTTTCCTCGATGTCACACCCTTCTTCCTGTACATTCCAGTACCACCAACTTACCCATTTTCCTCTACTTATGGGGAAACCCCTTGACTCATAATTGTTATAACCATCCCTCCCATGAGAATTATTAAATGATAATTAATTTCATCATGTGTAACAACCCAAGAATGTTGAGAAACCTAGATCTTCCTTCAAAGAGGATCAATAATTTATATCTTGTAACTCCATTACCTCACCTTTTATCACACAGGGACTCCTTCTTCTTGGATGGTTTCATGTCCTTTACTTGGTGCGTTTGGTGTCCCCCCTTCCCGAGGATAGTGGTGCGACTGTGATGCATCTTTTCCTACCCACTCTTTCATACCCAAGAGTTTATCCCCACCAATCATGCATCCCCAATTATTGGCGCATGGAGAAAAATATCGATCTTTGATCATCTGGGTAGGGTTTTTCCTTCTTATGTTAGTACTGTGTATCAAGCGGGGTGGGTATGTTAATGTTTCTAAAGGGATGCATGAAACCAAAACCATAAAAAAAGATAATAAAAGGTTTTTAATGAATGATGGGGTGTGTTTGATGATGTTTTTGTACTCTTTTACCATTTCTTATATGTTATGAATTATATAGGCTTATGTCGACTACAAATCATGGACATTGGTGGCCCTTCCTTGCACACTAACGAAAATCTGTACCTATATATAAACATGTGATTGAATTGATATAACGTGGAAATTGGATAATCACCTAATGTTGGTTGATAAAATGGATTCCCAATAAATAAGAGTCCTTGTGTGATCATCATGGATAACTGAATAGAAGAAAGTAACATAATGAATGGTGTGGAAAAATCTAGAAACTTGATTTCCTATTTCTGGTAACTTGAGTGGATTCACACATTGATTCTTGGGGGGTGATGTGGAAGGGGATGGGATCTCTTATAGTTCAGTTGTTGGCTTGTGGGTCTGTTCCCATATGATTGGGATTGGTTTGGTTCCAGTACTTTGAGGGATCTCATGGATCCCTTTTGTTTTTGTGACTTTACAGGAGAACCGTGTGTGAATGCTTAAATTTCTGCTTGGTTAACATTCCTTCCCTGTCTTGTGGGTATTCCTGTTATTTTATCGGTAGTGAATAATTGTTAAAACAAGATCTATTGAATATGAAGACAACAATGGGTACAATGGGGAATTATCTTATGGATATGAGTTGTGACTTGGTTTTGGATGTGGTGTTTCTTACGAATTAATAGTTACAAGGGTGTTTGTGTATGGGCTGGTTTTGGAACCCTAGGTTTGGATGGGTGCTT
Source organism: Viscum album (assembly GCA_963277665.1). Lineage (NCBI taxonomy): Eukaryota > Viridiplantae > Streptophyta > Magnoliopsida > Santalales > Viscaceae > Viscum > Viscum album. The sequence goes on along the minus strand of OY728160.1, from coordinate 1,532,886,420 downwards.
GTTTATCTATATATATAATTTAGTTTTTATGTTTCTTATTCACAACCCACCCATGTTTATCACTTCATGCCGAAACCCCCATTTCTTGGGGGGTGTTTTTTCCAACACTCCTATGAGTGGCTGGTTATTAGCTACTTCTCTTCTCCCTATTCCAAGTATCCCAAGACTCTTTGGGAAGGCTGTGGTGGCATGAGGTCCATTATATCCCAATATTCTTCAGGTAGGGTAGTTGTGGTGGTTGGCCCAAGTATGTGTGGGCAGATTGTTTCCAAAGTGTCTTCAGAATGAGACCTAGGTGTCTTCGGGTGTGGTAGTAGTATTTTAGGCCTAGGTGTATTTGGGCAAGGAGGTAGTTGTTCAGGACTAGGTTTCTATGGTCGTGGTTACATGTGGTTGTGGTCTAGGTGTTTTCGGGCGGGATGAGTGGTTGTTGTACCCCAAGTATGTGTGTGTAGGGTATGGCAGTGGGACTATGGTGAAAATGGAGGGGTGGTCTGGCATGTAGTATGACTTCAATAACCAGTTGGAAAGTGGTGCGGGGTACCCAAACATCGATGTGTTATTACAATTTCATTATTTTACATGCATTATTTGGGGTGTGTTCCTTAGTGTCGTTTGGGAGGATAGTTTCCATACTAGGTGTTTTGGTTAGATTCTTTTCTCACATGGCATTAGAATTCCTCCCCACTTGTACATGAGATATTTTGGGTATCACTACTGAGTATACCTGTATACTAAACCTACGTATATAAAACTTCTTTTAGGTTTCTGGGAGGACTTTGATGAATGTGCTGGACCCTATTAGCTTGGACATTGGGACAGTTTTCCTTAATTTTTATCTATTCTTTTTGTACATACCATTGGAGTTTTCTTGTACCCTTTAGCACATTATTATTGGATCATGCATATGAGAATGGATTGTTTGGGATTTAATTTTACTTCTATATTTGGTGTTTTTTTCGTATTTACTATATTATCTCACGATCCTATTAAATAAAAAGGGTAATTATTTCCATATTAATTGTGATTCTATAACCTTTGTGCTAGTCGCCACTCTAGGGCCAATTGAAGGCGGGTCTCAGGTGTCAATATGTATCCTTAAACTTGAGGATGGTAGGGTTTTTCAATCATCAATCACTTCCCTCTTTATGTTTAAGGTGGGTCATGATAGATTTTTAGGTCTGATAGTGCAAGGTTTTGTGGGGTCCACTGTTTTGGGTTTTCCAGTCCATAGGTTTTTGGGATTTGTGGGGCCAGGAGTTTTGTATTTTCTAGAACTGTGGGTATAGTTCATTTTGGTGTAGTGGTTTTAGGGTTTTTTTGGGATTAGGTTTTAACATTTCCATGGATTATGTGATAAAATTTTTTGTGTCCATGATTTTAGGGTTTTCTAAGGATGAGAGTTTTGGTATTTCTACTAGTGAGGGTTTACTGTTTTCAATGGATGGGGGTATAGGGTTTTCTAGTAATGAGGGTTTACTGTTTTCTCAATATATGGGATTATGGTTTTTTAGGGATGATGGATTAGGGTTTCATGGGGATTAGGTTTTATCATTTTCTAGGGCGGAGGTTTTACTATTGTTTAGTCATTATGTTTTATGGATTCTGAGGTTATGGATTTATGTTTTTTTGGGGATTTTTGTTTTTATTATTTTCTAGTTTTTTTAGTTTTATGGTTTTTTTGGGGGAATATAGTGTTGCATTGTTTAGGATGTAGGTTTAGGGGTTTATCTGGATGAGTGTATCGGATTTTTTGGGGATGAGAATTTAGATTTTTCATGGTGTGAAGGTTTTGGGGATCGTGGGGATGAGGGATTATGGTTTTTGGGGACAGAGGGTTTAGTGGTTCATGGGATTAGGATTTAGGTTTTATGGGTCTGATGTTTTTATGTGTTTTTGGGATGGAGGGTGTAGGGGATCTTAGGGATGAGGGTTTATGGTTTTTTAGCGCCAACAGTTTAGAGACTTATGGTATAAAGTGTTTTGTTGTTTCTGAGGATGATTTTTCAGTTTTTTCATAGGATAAGGGTTTAAAGTTTTCATGTTCTATGAGTTTAGGGTATTCCTAATATAAGTTTTTATGTATTTATGTGGTGAGGGTTTATGGTTTTTTAGGTCTAAGGGTTTAGGGTTTTGAGGGATAAGGGTTTATTATATACAGGTTGGAAGGTTTATTGTTTTTTTGGGAAGAGTGTTTAGGTTTATTTTTGGATGAGGGTTTCGAGTTATTTGGGGATGAGGGTTTTTGGTTTTTCGGGGCTAAGGGTTTAGGTATTTTTAGTCCTGATGGTTTAGGGGTTTTTTGGGGGATGAGAGTTTACTATGTTTTAGTGATAAGGATTTTGTTTTTTCTTTGGTTTTGGTTTTATGATTATTTGTTATAGAGGGTTTAGGGTTTTTTGGGATGTGGGTCTATTGATTTTTGGGGATGAGGGTTATGGGTTTTCTGAGATGAGGGTATAGGGATTTTTAATAGATTATGATTTAGGGTTTTTTGGGGATAATAGTTTAGGCATTTTTGTGGCTCAGGGTTTAGGATTTTTTTAGTGATGTGGGTATAGGTTTTTTTTAAAGATTATGTATTTTTATGGATTTTGGTTTAGGGTTTTTGGGGGGTTGAGGATATGGAATTTTTAATGATTAGTTTTTTGGGTTTTTTGGGCAGAGGGTTTTGGGTTTTTTTAGACTAATGGTTTATCAAATTTTTTTTATATGATGGTTTTAATTTTTTTTCCTGGGGTTTAGGGTTTTCTGGGGCTGTGAGATTAGATTTTATTGGGCTCAGTATTTAGGTTTTTCGAGGGCTAAGGGTTTATGGATTTTTATGGATGAGGTTTTAGGGGTTCATGGCAATTAGGTTTTAGTGTTTTCTGGGTATTATGGTTTTAGTAATTTAATCATTGTGGGTCAAGGATTTTTTGGGGCTGATGGTTTTGGGATTTGGTTGGCTGAGGGATGAGGCTTTTTTAGGGCTAAGGTTTTATTGTTTTTTGGAGCATTGAGTTTATGGTTTTTTGGGGTGAGGTTATAGGTTTTATTGGTGATGAGGATTGAGGTTCTCTTGGGGATGAGGTATTTGGGTTTTTAGGGGATGGTGGTTTATGTCGTTTTGGGGATGATGTTTTAGTGTTTTTGGGGGTAAAGGGTTTAGGGATTTTAGGTTGTGTGGATTTAGAGTTTTCTAGGGTAGACAGATTAAGGATTTTTTGGGGATAAAGGATTATTGCTGTATGGGATGAGGGTTTAGGGTTTTTGTGGATGAGCATTTTGGGGTTTTTGACACTGATGTTTTGGGGTTTTTTATGGTTAAGGGTCGAGTGTTTTTTGGGCCGGAGGGTCAAGGGTTTTTTTGGGTGGGGGTTTTAGGTTTTTTGGGTGGAGTGTTTAAGGAATTTGGGGCTGAGGGTTTAGGGTTTTTTGTGGTTGAAGGATCCATAATTATTTGGTATTAGTGTATTGAGATTTCTATGATTGAGGGTTTAATATGTTTTTGGCCTGAGGTTTTTGGTTTTGTTATGGGCGAGGGTTTGGTGTTTTTTGGGTATGAGGGTCTAGGATTCTTTGGGATTGAGGATTTCAATTTTTTTATCTGTGAAATATTATGGTTTTTTTATGGATGAGTTTTTTTTTATGTTTAGAGATATAAGTTTTTTGGGGATGCAGTTTTTGGGATTTTTCTACTATAGCGTTTAGGATTTTGGGGGTTAATGGTTTACGTCATTTAATGATGTAGTTTTTGGGTTTGTGGGGTAGAGAGACCAGTATTATTTGGGGAAAATTGATAAATGTTTTTTAGGGATGAGGGTTTTGGGTTTTCTTGGGCTATGGGTTTTTGGTTTATTGGTGACCAGGATTAATGGTTTTTGGGGGACGAGTATGTTATTTTTTTTGTGTCTAATGGTTAAAGTTATTTTAGAGTTAAGGGTTAAAAAAAATTTTGGGATGAGGTTTTAAAAATTTTTGGGGTTGAGTGTTTTTAATGCTGATGGTTCCTGGTTACTTAGGGATTATAGTTTTGGTCTTCCATGGGATGAGGGTTCAGGGTTTTTTTCAGTTGGGGGTTGAAGGTTTTTTGGGTCTGTGGGTACTAGGTTTTTGAGGTATAGGGTTCATGGAATTTTTATGCTGAGGGTTTATGTTTTTTTGGGTTGATTGTTATGGATTCATTGTGGTTGAGGGAATATGTTTTTTTCACTAAAGGTATAGTGTTTCTTTGAGAAGATGTTTGATACTTAGTTGGGGCTACGTGTTTATGGTTTTTGGGGATGACTGTTGTGGGATTTTTGGTGCCATGTTTTAGGGGTTTTTTGGATGGGGGTATAAGTTCTTTTTTATGTGGTTTGGTGGATTTTTTAAATGAGGTTTCTTGATATTTTTTTGAATGAGGGTTTATTTTTCTCTAGGTAGGGGGATTAGGTGATATTTTGGAACAGTGTATAGGGTTTTTTGGGGATGAGGGTTGTGATGTTGAGGGGGATGAGGGTTTATGGGTTTTAAGTGTTAAGGATTAATTTTTTTTGGGACTGAGGGTTTATGGTATTTTGAGGTTTAGGGTTGATGGTATTTTTGGTACTAGGTTTAAGAGGTTTTTGATAGTGAGGGTTTAGGGTTTTTTAGAACTATGTATTAAAGATTTTTTTAGACTTAGTGTTTTCTATTGGGGGTGCAAAGTGTTCATGGATTTTAGGCATGATGGTTAAGGGTTTTTTACGGTGGATAATTTAGTGTGTTTTGGGGGGATGAGGGTTTAAGGTTTTTTAGGGTTGAATATTTTTGGTTTTTAGGGGATGAGGGTTTCGGGAATTTTGCGTATGAGGTTTTAGGGTTTTGGGGATGAGGGATTAGGGTTATTTGGTGTTGAGGGTCTATGTTTTTTTGTAGATGAGGGTTTAGTTTATTTTTGGTATGATGGTTTTGGTTTTTCATGGATGTCGGTATGGGTGTTTCTTGTGGTGGGGGTTTAGTGTTTTTTGGGGTTTTGGGAAAATTTGTTTCTTGGGATGATGTATTATAATTTTTTGGGTTAGTGTATTTTTGGTTTTTTGGGTGGAGGTATTAGAGTTTTTCTAGGGCATAGGTTTTAGGGTTTTTTGGTGTTGAGTGTTTAATTTTTTTTTGGGATGAGGTTTTTGCATTCTTTCGGGCTGAGGGTGTAGGGTTTTTCGATGGTGAGGTTTTTGGGATTTTTGTGGTTGAATTTTTTAGGGTATTTTTGACTGAGGGTTTAATATTTTTTTGGGGATGAGGGTATAGTTTTTTCGCTAATGAGGATTTAGGATTTATTGGGGATGGGGGTTTGCAGTATTTTTGGGATGAAGGATTGTGGATTTTAGGGGTTGTGGTTTTATTGTATTTTTGGGAATTTGTGTTTTGGATTTTTTAATGAGGGTTTAAGATCTTATAGGGTTGAGGTTTTAAGGTATTATGGAGATGAGGGTTTAGTTATTTTGGTCCTGATTGTATTGGGTTTCATGGGGAAGAGGGATCAAAGTTTTCTCGTGCTAAGGGTTGAGGGATTTTTGTGGTTGAGGATTCCTATTTTGATGGGATCAAGTCTTAGAGTTTTCCAGGGCTAAGGGTCTAGGATTTCTTATGGATGATGGTTTTGGTTTTTTTGGGAATAGGGTTTATGGTTTTTTGGGATGAGGATTTAGGTTTTTTATGGCTGTGGATTTTGTGATTTTTGTGGATGATGGTTTAGAGATTTCTAGGGATGCTGTTTTTGGGTTTTCTCGGAAACATGATTTAGGGTTTTATGGGGTTCAATGTTTTTTATTTCTAAGCATCACGATTGAGTTTCATATTGGTTATAGGGATTAGGTTTGTTTTGTACTGAATGTTCAGGTTTTATTCGGATAAGTGATTAGGGATTTTTGGGTCTGATGGTTAAGGGTTTTATCAGGGTGAGGGTTCATGGATATCTAGGGAAGTGGGTTTATGGTTTTTTGGGTTCAATGGTTTAGATTTCTCTAGGGCATTGGTTATATGATTTTCTATGGCTCAGGGTTTAGGGTATTATGGGGATTAGGGTTTAGTGTTTTTTGGGATTGGGGTTTCGGGTTATATAGGGAAAAGGTTTAGGGTTTTCTGTGGCTAAGCGTTTTGGGTTTTTTGAGGATAAGGGTTGAGATTTTTCTGGAGCTGAGGGATTTTTGATTTCTAGGGTTTAATTGTTTGGGTTTTCTAGGGATTATAGATTTTTGTTTTGAGGGGATGAGAGTTTAGGATTTTTTTTGGGATGTGTGTTTAGTGTTTTTTGAAGTTTAGGATTTATGATTTTCTACAAATAAGGTTTTACAGTTTCCAATAAATGAGGTTTTTGGGGTTTTTGGGGCTGTGGGTTTTGGATTTTTTGGGGATGAGGGCATAGGTTTTTCTGGGGCATTGGGATTAGGTTTTTATATGGTTTATTGTTTCAAATTTTCTAGAGATTAGGGTTTGGGTTTTCTGAGTTGTTATGGTTTTTGGTTTTCTAGGGATTATTGTTTAGGGTATTCATGGGATCAGGGATTAGGGTTTTCTGGGGAATATGGTTTAGGTTTTTTTGGGACTACGATTTTAGGTTTTTTTATCGATTATGGATTATTGTATTTTGCGGTAGATGGTTTTGTAATTTTCAGGGATGAGGGTTTATGTTTTTCTGGGGTTGTTGAATTATTGTATTTTGGGTTAGAGTATTTAGGGTATTATGGGGATGTGGTTTAGGTTCTTATAGGGGTGAGGGTTTAAGGCCTTCTCAGGCCAAGGGTTTTGGGTGTTTTGGGGATGAGGGTCTAGGGTTTTCTAGGACTAAGGGTTAAGGTTCTTTTAGGGATGAGGTTTTAATGTCTTCATGGGCTGAGGTTTTAGGTTCTTTTGGGGATGAGGGTTTAAGGTCTTACGAGGGTAAGGGTTTAGGGTTTTGTGGGGATGAGGGTGTAGGGTTTTCTGAGACAGAAACATTAATGTTTTTTGTGGCTGAGGATTTAGAGTTTTCCAGTGCTGAATGTGTATGGATTTCTAGGGTTTAAGGTATATGGTTTTTTTGGGATGACTATTTAAGGGTTTCTAGAGATGTGGGTTTAGGTTTTTCTAGGTATCAGGGGTTCGGGGTTTCTATCATAGAGGATTTAGTGTTTTATGAGATTGATGGTTTAGGGTTTTCATGCTGTGAGAGTTTAGGGTTTCCAAGTGATGAGGGTCAAGGGTTTTCTGAGGATTAGTGTTTTGGATTTTCTCAGGATAAGGATTTTGGTTTTTCTAGGTATCAAGGTTTATATTTTTCCTAGGTGAAGGGTTTAGGAATTTATAGGGGTGAGGGTTTGTGGTTTTCTGCGGCTAAGGGTATACTGTTTTCTAGGCACCATGTTTTAGGGGTTTTTGGGGATTGGGGTTTAGGGTTATTTGGTGATGAGGGTTTAGGGTTTTATAGGTCTGAGGTTTATAGGTATCTAAGTATATGGGTTTAGGGTTTGTTTTGGATTAGTGTTTAGCCTTTTCTATAAATTAGGATTTATGTTTTTCCTGTGCTGGGGGTTTAGAATTTTCTAGGGCTAAGGGTTTAGGGTTTTATGGGGATGAGGGCCGATGGATTTCTATGGATGATTTTTTAGGGTTTTATGGGGCTGAGGGATGTGGTTTTTCTAGGGTTGTAGGTTTTGGGTTTTCTGGGGATGAAGATTTGGGTTTTTGAGTGTTGGAGTTCAGGAGTTTCTAGGACCAGGGGATTAAGTCTATTGGTGTGGAGGTATTTGAGTTTTGTTGGAGTGTGTGTTTATATTTTTCTAGGGATGATGGTTTAGGGTTTTCTAGGGATGAGATTTTAAGGGATTCTGGGGATGAGGGTTTAGGTTTTTCATAGGTAGAGGGTCTAAGAGATTTGGGGGATGAGGCTTTATGGATTTATGGTGTTGAGGGTTTAGTTTTTTATGGCGATATGGTTTAGGTTTTTTTGGGGATGAGGGTTTAGGGGTTTCTAGTTCTGAGGGTTTAGGGTTATCTATGGATACAAGTTTCGTATTTTCTAGGAATTATGTTTTTGGGTTTACTAAGGTTCTGGGTGTATGGATTTCTGGGGATAAGGTTTTCTTATTTTTTGTGAATTTGGTTTTAGTGTTTTCTAATGAAAATGGATTATGGTTTACTGGGAGGAGGGTTTTGGGTTTTTGGGGGATGAGTGTTTAGATTTTTTTGGGTCCCATGGTTTAGATTTCGTTACGATGGGAATTTTGGGGTTTTTACTTTTGAGGGTTTAGGGTTTTTTGGGACTGATGGTTTATGGTTTCCAGGGATGAGGGTTTAGGTTTTTCCGAGGATGAGGGTTTTAAGGCTTTTTGGGGATGATGGTTTAGGGGTATAGGGGCTCTGAGATTTGGTTTTTCTTGTCCTGGGGTTTTAGGGTTATGTTGGGATAAGGTTTTTTGGGTTATTGAGGGAAAGGGTTATTGTTTTCTTAGGCTATGGATTTATGGTTTTCTAGGTATGAGGGTATATGATTTTTTAGGTTTTAGTTTTTATAAATTTCTATGGATGAAGATATATGGTATTTTTTGGATTATTTTTTATAATTTGCTAAGGCTGAGAGTTTAGGGTTTTCAAGGGCTGAGGTTTTAGGGTTTTAGGGGCAGAGGGTTTATGGAATATGGGTGTTGAGGATGTTGGTTTTTTGGAGGTAAATGTTTTAGATTATTTTGGATGAGGATTTAGTGATTTTTGTGGTGGAGGGTTTAGGGTTTTTAGGGAGGAGTGATTAGGTTTTTTAGGCCTAATGGTTTAGTGTTTTTTGAGTCTTTATGGTGTTTTGAGGCAGAGGGTTTTGGGTTTTTTAGGGCTGAAGTTTTTGTGCTTTTTGTAAAGACCAATATTTTTTCATGTAATTTTTTTAATTATATGGAATTATTATGAGTATAAGAAAATCGACGATGCATGATTTCATCGTCCGGTGTGCCTGGAATAAATTTCTGATAATTTTTTAAGGTATGTTCTGTAAACATGTGAGCGACGTTTTCTATATTTTGGACCAGTTCTCAGATTAAAAATATGAGGGCATCGTCGAATCCATAGAACCGGGATTCTCTAAAGGGAGGCTTCACTTCGACCATAGTAGTTTTGGAGAAAAAGATAGATTTAGGACTTTTTAAAAGAATAATAAAATAACTTAGTTATTTTCTTTCTTTCTTTGTTTTCCTCCAATAGACAAGCGGAATCAGGGGACTAGCAGCATGTCAAGCCATTAAATTCTGTGACCGTTCAAATCCTATCTAACAACATCGTTAGAATTTAAGAATCTTCATATTAATTAACCCTCATAAATTCTTTGAGAATTGCTCACCCTCCCCCTCTACTATTTATATGGAGCTTGGGGAGATGTATCGACACTACTTTACCAAGCAACGAAGTGCTAACAAAGTGCCGAGATGCCAAACCATTGGAGAAAGGAGCCGGTTCTGGCGAGGGGTGACGAACGACCCCAAACCCTGAACCAAATATCGATGATCAAGAATCATCGTTGGAGGCTAGTTGCGGGGATCAAAATCTCCGAATTTTCCCCAATCAAAAGTGTCCTCCATCATTTTTGATGTTGGGATTTATTTTGATATAACTCAAATTTATTGTTGAATCATATCCTCTTGCTATCAAGCTAACACGGAGGGTGCAGGACAAATGAAAAAGTCCCCGAACATCTGCCCTTGTTGGGATTATGGTCTGTTTATCGCAAAAAATATCTTCGTGTAGGAGGAGACCTAGGATAACAAATGATGGTGGCGGCTAGCACCGGCTGGCCGCGATGGGGGCGGTGCACCGTCGTGTGCCATGGAAGAAGTTTGTGGCAGTCAGCAGAATGACATGAACTTGCCTGACACAGAGGTGATGTGGCACGACATAATTTGCCACCAGCAGAGAAGACCAATGAATTTTTAGTTGAGGAGTGTCCAAGAAGGGCGGCTGACAATGGCAGGCCACAGGTGGAGACAACGGCGCACAGCGGCGCTCCGCCGGTGGAGTCGCGGCTCTGATTCCATGGCAGCAGGACTCGTAGTGGGTCCTACAGGTGACTTGGCAGTAAAAAATGTGATTCATCTTCACCAACCAAATGGGGAACCCCCCCCCCCTTCTAGATCGAGCATATCGGGGGTTGTGCCTCTTGTAGGATACACCCCACCACGGGCCGTGTTGCGCCTGCCCAGCAGGTCGGGCCCCCTAGTGGGTTCCCCCCCTATGGGACGGGCTGGACCGTGGCCTAGTAGGCCAAGCCCACCATGGCCCAGCCTGTCCGAGTCAGACCCAGACCCGTTTGGGTCAACTCAAAATAGGTCGGGTCAGCCCAGATTGGGATGTAACAGGTCGGACTGGACCTGGACTAAACCAAGCACAATTCAACGTAATGGGACATAATATTAGAACCGTGTGTCCATTCGACGAATTATCTCTGTCAATTAGACCCTTACAGATAGAAACTCCATTTTTTATACTCCACATGAGTTTTGGAGGTATTTGGAGTACGTCTATGTTGGAACAAACTTGAATCCAACCGGGCCCTTGGAACTAAAATACTTATAACTCACAGACCAAGCATCTGATTGACGCAACATAAATTTCGTTGGAACCCTTAGGACATGGTGGTCCTATTGGTTACTCCACTGTAAATCTTAGTGGCGGTTGAGGTAAGACCGATATCTCAAGGAGCAGATTCTACGGAGCTCAAGTGCACCAAGTGGAATGAATCCTATGGTCGGTTGTAACATGAAGAAAGGACATCGATCCTATGCGGGTCATCATCTAAAAATCATGTGTGGGTCAGCATATATTAGATCCTATGTACGTTAGTGCTCAGCGATCCTATGTGGGTCAGCGTATACCGATCCCGTGTGAGTCAGATCCTTTGTGGGTCAGCAGGGGTTATTACCTTTCGATCCTTTGTGGGTCATCAATAGTTCTTCTTAAAAGAATAAGATGATCTGTCCTTAAAACTAATCATTTTTACTTCTATAATTATGTTATACGTGATTGTGAGTTGAGTCTTTTACCTTAATGGTGTTATCTTCATGGTGTCACTTGTTTGGTACTTCTATCTCTGTGGTGTTACCTATGTGGTACTTCTATCTTTGTGGTGTAACCTGCATGGTACTTCTATCTTCATGGTGTTACCAGTTTGGTACTGATTCAATTGTGGTGTTGTCTTCGTGGTGTTACTTGTGTTGTACTACTATAATTATGGTGTTACCTGTGTGGTACTTCAACCTTCATGGTGTTGTCTTTGTGGTGTTAACTGTGTGGTACTTCTATTTTCATAGTGTTACCTCTGTGGTACTTCTCTGTTCGTGGTGTTACCATTGTGGTATTCTTCGCTCATGTATGTGATTAGTATATCATGATTACATTGGTATATGTATAGGAATATACCGAAGTATAGATGATGTCTATTTCTTCGTGATTTCAGATTGTGTTCTTGATTTGTGGTATTTCCTTTGTGGAACTCTAAGATACCTACAGTTCTCAGGGTCCCAACTGAGTATCATTATACTAACCCCTTCATGAGTTCTCCTGCACCATGTTGTGTCTTTTTCAGATGATGTACATCGTTGATCAAGGCAGAGGGAGCCAGTACTGGATTGTGCTCGTAGGCTGAGGGTTTAGGGGTTTTTCAGGGAATAAAATTTATGGTTTTTATGCTAAGGGATTAATGGTTTTTGGGATTAGGGTCTAGAGTTTTTCTGAAAGATGTTTCAGCCTTTTTTGGGGGTGAGGAATAAGGTATTTTTGGGATGCAGTTTAAAATTTTTTGGGGTTGATGGTTGAGGGTGTTTTTGGTATCATGGTTGAGGGTTTTGGGGGGATGAGGGTTGATTGTTTTTTTGGGATGGGTTTGAGGGTGTTTTCGGGTTGAGTGTTATTTGGGCCTGAGGGTTGAAGGATTTTTTGTACTGAGATTTTATGGGTTTTTAGGGATGCGGGTTTATGTTTTTCTGTCTAAGGGTCTTGGGTTTTTGGGGATGAGGGTTTATTGATTATTATAGAGGAGGGTTTAGTGTTGTTTGGGGTGAGGGGATTTTTTTGGGATGTGGGTTTATAGTTTTTCAAGGATGAGAGTTTTTGTTTTTTTGAGATCTGTGTTTATGGATTTTTATGGTTGAGGGTTTAGGTTATTTTCGGGAAGATGGTTGAGGATTTAATGGGGTAAGGTTTCAAGTGTTATGTGGCTTAGGGATTAGGATTTTTTGGGGATATAGGTTGAGGGATTTATGGGGTAAATGGTTGGGGTTTCTGGGGATGAGATCATAGGGTTTTTTGGTGCTATGGGATGAGGGTTTTTTGTGGCTTTAGGTTGAGGGATTTTTGGGGAAGAGGGTTTATGGATTTTTAGGGATGAGGGTTTAGGGATTTCGGGGACGAGTGATTAATATTTTTTGGGATGTTGGTTTTTTTGAGGTTTAGTATTTGGGGAGATTTGAAGGTTTTTTAGGGAAGGGGGTTGAGGGATTTCAGGGGAAGTGGGTTTAGGGTTTTTTTAGTGTTGAGTGATTTTTGGAGTTGAGGGAAGAGGGTTTTTTGAGCCTGAGGGTTGTGGGTTTTTTGCGATGATGTGGTTTTAGGGTTTTTTTGGGGATGAGGGTTTAGGGATTTTTTGGAGTAGATGGTTTAGAGTTTTCCAGGCTGAGGGATGTGCGTTGTTGGGGGCTAAGGATTTATGGTTTTTTGGGCATAAGGTTTTAGTGTTTTTATAGATGAGGGATTAGTGTTTTTTGGGTGGTGATATTTTATGGTCTTTAGGTATTAGGGTTCATAGTTTTTTCGGGCTGGTTGTTTAGGGTTTCAGGGGGATGTGGGTTTATGGTTTCATGTGGTTGATAGATTAAGGATTTTTTGGGCTGAGGGTTTAGGGTTTTTTGAGGATGAGGGATTAGGATTTTCAATGTTGAGGGTTATGGGCTTTAAGGGGGTTAATGATGAGGGTTTTCTTGGGGCTGAGGGTTTATGAGTTTTTAGGGATAAGGGTTTAGGGTTTTTCTGGATTTAAGGTTGATGTTTTTTTAGGGGCTGAGGACTGAGTGTATTTTGCGGTTTATGTTTTAGAATTTTTTTAGTGATGAGGATTTAGGATATTTGAGGAGGAGGGATTATTTTTAGGAATGATGAATTATGTTTTTTTTTGTGTTTTGGTTTGAGGGTTTTTTGTTGTTGAGTGTTGATTTTTTTTGGGTTTGTGTTGAGGGGTTTTTTGGGCTGCGGGTTAAGAGTTTTATCGGGGTGAAGGGTTGAGAGTTTTAAGGGGATAATGGTTTAGGGTTTCTTTGGGGATGAGGGTTGAGTGATTTTGGGTATGTGGGATGATATTTTTTAGGGCTGAAGATTTTGGGTTTTTTGGGATTGAAGGATGACGGTTTTTGGGTAGGAGTGTTGATGGTTTTTTGGGACTAGAGGTTAAGGGTTTTTTGGGATAGGTGTTTAGAAATTTTTGGGGAGAATGTTTTTTTTGGTTGAGGGTATATGATTTTTTTGGGGCGGAAGGTTTATTGTTTTTTGGGGATGATGGATGGGGGATTTTTCATGATGATGGTTGGGGGTTTTTTGTGGATGAGGGTTTTTTGGGGATGAGTGATTAGGGGTTTTTTGTGGATGAGGGTTTGGGTTTTTTCATGGCTTTGGGTTAAGGTGTTTTTATACTGAGGAATGATGATTTTTTTGGGTATTTGGATTGACTAGTTTTTGGGGATGGGTATTAAGGCGTTTTTAAGGATGTGGGTTTTAATATTTTTGAAGTTGAGGGTTTAGGGATTAGTTGGGATACTAGTTTGGGGGTTTTAAGGATGAGGGTTTAGGTGTTTTGGGGCAAAGGGTTTTATGTTTTTGGACCATATGGTTAAGGAGTTTATTTACTGGGGGTTTGTTGTGTTTTTATGGGCTAAGATTTATAGGTTTTTTGTGAATGGGGGTTTAGGTATTTTTGGTGCTAACTGCTTAGGGTTTTTTTATGATTTCATGTTTAAGGTTTTTTTGGGATAAGGATTATTGTTTATTGTGGATGAGGGTTTAGGGTATTTTGCGGATGATGGTTTAGGTTTTCTTGGCCTAATGATTTATGTTTTTTGGGTGATGAGGAACTATGTTTATTGGATGCTGAGGGTTTTGGGGTTGGGGATTGAGGGTTTGGGGTTTTTTATGGCAGAGAGTTTTGGTATGGTTTTTGGATTTTTTTTGGGGAGAGGGTTTAGAATTTTTTTGGTACTGAGGATTCATGATTTTTGGGGGATGTGAGATTACTTTTTTTATGGTGTTTATAGAAATTTATTCGTAGGTATGTGGATTCTTTGGGTCTAAGGGTGATATTTTTTTGGGGTATAGGGTTTAAGGTTTTTGTGGCTTACAATTTAGGAATTTTAAGGGATGGGGTTTTATATTTTTTTGGATACGGGTTGAGTTTTTTTGGTGATATGGTTTGAGGGGTTTCTATGGATAAGGTTTTAGGGTGTTTTGGGGGCATAAAATGTAGGTTTTTTCGGGATGAGTGTATGATTTTTTTGTGGGATAATGGTTGAGGGTTATTTATTTGTAGAAGGATTTGGGATTTTTTGGGGCATATGGTTAAAGGTTTTTTGGGGATGTATGTTGAGGGTTATATGGAAATGAGGGGTGAGGGTTTTTCTTGGATATGGATGGAGGATTTTTTGGGATTTGTGTTTTTGAATTTTTTGGGGATAAGGGTAGAGGGATTTTGGAGTGGAGGGTGTAGGGTTTTTTGGGGATGAGAATTTTTTGTTTTTTAATGATGGGATTATAGGGTTTTTTTTGGATGAGTGTTTGTAGTTTTTATGAGGAAATGGTTTTTTGTTCCTTTGGGATGAGGGTTGAGGTTTTTTGGGGGTATATGGTTGAGGTTCTTTTGGGTGTGATGGTTGATGGTTAATTGGTGTTAAGGGTTGACGGTTTTTTGGGGGTGAGGGATGCGTGTTTTTTGGGGATGAGAATTGTGGGTTTTCTAGGGCTGAGGGTTTAAGGGTTTGTGGGGTTATGGGTTTATTGTTTTTTGGGTTTTATGGTTTAGGGTTTTTTAGGTTTTTGTTTTTTTCTTTTTCGGTTTGAGTGTTTATGTTTTTTCGGGTTTAGGGTTTTTTAGGGATGACGGTTTAGGGTTTTTGGGGCTAGAGGTTGAGGGATTTTTGGGGTTTAGGTTTGGGGAGTTTTTTTTGAATGATGGTTGAGGGTATTTTGGGGCTGAGGGTTGAGGGGTTTGGGGTACTGAGGGTAGATTCTTTTCTAGAGGATAATTGTTGAGAGTTTTTTGGGGATGGGGGTTGAATGATTTTTTGGATGAGGGTTGAGGGATTTTCTGAGGATGAGGAATGAGGGTTTCATAGTGCTCAGGGTTTAGTGTTTCTTGTGGACAAGGGTTGTAAATTTTTTGGGGTTGAGGGTTGAGGGTATTTTAGGAATGAGGGATATTGGTTTTTTTGGGGCTACGGGGATACAATGTTTTGGGGATTGGGTCTTAAATTTGTTTGCAGATAAGGGTCAGTGGTATTTTTTGACAAAGGGTTGAGGGAATTTTGGGGATGAGGGATGATGGTATTTTGTGGTTGAGGATTTGTGTTTTATTGTGGCTGAGGGTTTTGGTTTTTTAGGGGTCGATGGTTGAGTGGTATTTAGTGTTTGAGTTAAAGGTTTTTTTGGATGAGAGATGGTTCATTTTTTTGGGCTGAGGGTTGAGGGTTTTTTGGGGATGAGGATTGATGAATTTTTTAGGCTGAGAATTGAGGGGTTTCGGGGGATGTGGGTATAGTGTTTTTTTGGGTTGAGGGATTTGCATATATTTGGAAAACATTTTTATGATTTTTTAAGACTAAGGGTTTATGTTTTTTTATTAGAGTTTAGGGTTTTTGGGGATAATGGATTATCATTTTTTGGGGGATGATGGTCTTGGGATTTTGGGGGATGAGGGTTATGTTTTATTTTAAGGAACATTGTGAGTTTTTTTTGGGATGAGGGTTTATGGTTCTTTTGGATGCGGGATTCGGTATTTTTGGGAGGAGGATTTAGGATTTTTTTGTGGCTGAAGTTATAGGATTTTTTGGGACAAATAGATTTGGGTTTTGGGTAATTTTAGTTTGTGGTTTGTTTTTATTTTTGGGGCATAGGGTTTAGGTTTATTTGGGGATAAGGGTTGATGTTTTTTGGGGGATCATGGTTTAGGGTTTTTTTCCAATGAGGGTTGAGGGTTTTTTGGGGATGGGGAATGATGATTTTTTTTGAGCTGAGGATTAAATGTTTTTTGGAACTAAGGGTTTATGATTTTTTGGGGTTGAGGGTTTAGGGTTTTGGGCGGATAAGGGTTGAGGGTTTTTTAGGGACGTGTGTGGAGGGTTGTTTTAGACCAGATTCCTAGAGGATATTTGTGGATGAGGGATTAGGATTTTGGGGGGCCGAAGGTTTGGCATTTTTTATGGATGAGGTTCTATAGTTTTTAGTGTTTGATGGATGAGGTGTTTTTTGGGGATAAGGGTTTAGGGTTTTTTAGTTAAGTTTCTTGATGATTTTTTCATCTTTATAGCTAAGGGTTCATTGGGGATAAGTTTTGAGGGATTCACGCAGCTGAGTGTTTTGGGTTTTGGGGGATATGGTCTTATGTTTTTTGGGGATGGGGATTAGTGTTGGGTATTTTGGGGTTTTTAGGGATATGGGTTTTGATTTTTTGCAGATAAGGGTTTAGTGTTTTGGGATAGAGTGTTTTTGAGATTTTGGGGCCGAGTGTTGTGGGTTTTTAGGGATGAGGGTTTACGAATATATTGGGTTGTGGGATTGGGGTTTTGTGGGTGTGGTTTTAAGGGTTTTTAGGGATAAGGGTTTAGGGTGTTTTCTTAAACTAAGGGTATTGAGGTTTTAGGGATGACGGTTGAGGGGTTTTAGGTTGGATTTTGAGGGTTTGTTTATAGTTGAGAGTCATGTGTTTTTTTGTGATAAGGGTTCTTGGTTTTTTGGGGTTGAGGGTTTAGGGATTATTTGGGGAAGTGGGATTAGGTGTTTTTGGGATAAGGGTTTAGGATATGTTGGGTTTTAGTGTATGGGGTTTATGGGATGAGGGTTTAGGATTTTTGGGGGATGAGGGTTTAGGGGTTTTTAGATTTGGGGTTTTAGGGTTTATTAGTGATAGGATTTTGGGTAATTTTTCATGAATCGTTTTGGGATTTTTTTAGGGGATAGAGGGTTGAGGGTTATTTGGGATCGAGGGTTAATTTATTGGGGGGTTGAGGGTTTAATATTTATTATGGATGATGGTTTAGGATTTTGGGATATAGGGTGTAGAGTTTTTTTGGACAATTATTTTTTATTTTTAGGTCATAATGTTTAGTGGTTTTTGTCGATGAGGGTTTTGGTTATTTTTGGGATGATGGTTTAGGATTTTTTAGTGATGAGTGCTTAAGGGTTTTTAGGCCTAAGGGTTTATGATTTTTTGGGAATGGAGGTTTAATTTTTTTTTATTAGTGCTAAGGTATTATTGGGGTCTAGGGGTTAATTTCTTGTTTAGGGATGAGGGTTTATGGTTTTATGGGGTTAATGTTTGAGGGCTTTTTTAAGTACTGAGGGTTAAGGGTTTATTGGGGGGTCATGGTTTTTCATTTTTTGGGAATGAGGGATGATGTTTTATTGTGGATAAGTATATATGGTTTATTGGGGATGATGTTTTAGGGTTTTTTAGGGACGAGGGTTTGGGGAATATTGGGGATGAGGGTTTGAGATTTTTTGGGTCTGAGGACTACAGTTATTTGGGGATAAGGGTCTAGGGTTTTTTGGGGTTGCGGGTTGAGGGGCTTTTGGAAATGGGTTTGAAGGTTTTTGGGACAGATGGTTGTATTTTTTTTGGGAAAATGGTTGTATTATAGTTTTCTGTTCAGGGTTTTTTGGGGTTGACAGTTTATGGTTTTTAGTGGATAAGGATTTAGGGTATTTTAGGGATGAGGATTGAGGTTTTTTTGTGGCTAATGGTATATGGTTTTTTGGGGATAAGGGTAGAGGATTTCTTGGGGCTTATTTTGGAGTGTTTTAGGGATGTTGGATGAGGAAATTTATGGTAAAAGGTTTATGTTTTTTTGGGGTGGAGGTTTAATGGATTTTAGGGGATTATGGTTGAGGGTTTTTCGGTTCTAGGGGTTTTGTATTTTTTGGCTTAGGGTTTTGTTTTTTAGGGCTAAGGGTTTATGGATTTATGGGACTGAGGGTTTATTGTATTTTTGGAATGAGGGTTTAGGGTTTCTTGTGGATGGGGTCAACGATTTTTTGTTGTGAGGGTTTAGGGTTTTTGATGCTAAGGGTTGAGATTTTTCAATGCTGTGGGTTTAAGGAGTTTTGGGCTTGTGGATTTATGGTTTTTGAGAGATAATTTAATGTTTTTCGTTAGTTACTATTGATGATTTTTTTGGGGATAGTGGTTCAGTGTTTTTTAGATGAGGGTTGAGTGTTTTTCATGGATGAGGGATTAGGTTCTTTAGGTGTTATGATATTAGGGTTTTTCTAGTATTGGGTATAGTGTTTTTTGGGGATAAGGGTTTAGAGTATTTTTGGGTAGTGGGTTTATGTTTTTTTGGACTGAGGGTTTGGATTTTTTCTGGGCAGAGCGTTTATGGTTTTTTATGAGGATAGGGTTTCAATTTTTTTTTGGGTGTGGTTTTATGGTTTTTGATGGCATATGATTTAGGTTTCATAGAGAAAAGTGATGAGGGTTTTCTTGGGATAATGGTTGTGGGTTTTTTGGGGTTGAGGGTTGTGTGTTTTTTGTGGTTTAATGATGAGGGTTTATTTTGGAGATGAGGGTTCCCTATTTTTTTGTGTAGCATGATAAGGTTTTTCTAAGGAGTATTTAGATATTTTTGTGGGTGATGGATTAGTTATATCAAGGGTTGAGGGTTCAGAGTTTTTTTGTGATATGGATTTAGGGATTTTTTGTAATGTGGGTTCATAGATTTTTGGAGGTTTGGGTTTATTGATTTTTTAGGATAAAGTGATTTTGAGTTTTTGGGAATGTGGTTTTTTTTATGGATAAGGATTTATGGTTTATTTTTCCTGAGGGTTTAGGGTTTTCTAGGACTTACGGTTTTGGGATTTTTGGGGCTAGGTGTTTATGGATTTATAGTGATGAGTGTTTCAGATTTCTTATTTTGAGGCATTAGGTTTCTGTTGGGATGAAGGTTTAGAATTTTTTTGGCGCTGAGGGATTTTGGGTTTTTGGAATTTTGGGATTCGGGTTTTTTGTGGAAAAGGGTTAGGGTTTTTTTTGGATATGAGGTTTTTTGTTTTTTTTGGAATGACCTTTTAGGTATTTTTTGGGTAGATTGTTTAGTGTTTTTTTGGGTCGGAGAGTTTATCATTTTTTGGGGATGAAATTTTAGGTTTTTTGGGTATGAGGGATTAGGGTTTTTTGGGGCTGGGTTTAGGGGTTTTAGAGATGAGGTTTTTGTGGTTTAGGGATGAGTATTTTGTGGGTTTTGATTCTAAGAGTGTCAGAGTTTTTTGGATGAAATTTTATGCATTTTTTGGGGGAAAGATGTCATTGTTTTTAGGGGTTGAGGGTTGAGGTTTTTTTAGGGAATGGGTTAACTTTTTTGGGGGATGATGGTTTACTATTTTTAAATATGGGTGGTTCAGGTTTTTTGGGGATTTAGGGTTTAGGGTTTTATGAGTTTGAGGGTTTAGGTTTTTTTCTGATGGATTAGGATTTTTTAGGGGAGATCATTCAAGGTTTTTAGGGCTAAGGTTGGAAATTTTTTGTCTTCTAGGGTTTCAGATTATTTTGGGGCTTAATGGTTGAGGGTTTTTAATGGGATAGATATTGAGGGATTTTTTGGCATATCATTTATGGTTTATCGTTGCTATGTTTTGATTGTTTTCTAGGGAATGGGGTTTAGGGTTTTCATGGAATAAGGGATTAGGGTTTTTTAGGGATAATGGTTTTGGGGTTTTTGGGCTGATGGTAGAGGGTATTTAATGGATGAGGATTAATGGTTTAATTGATTTTGGGGTTTAGTGTTTTTTAGGGATTGGGGTGTAGTGGTTTTGTTGAATATGGTTGAGGGTTTTTTGGGATAAGGATTTAGGTTTTTTTTGGTGAGTCTGTATAATTTTTTTGGGTTGACTGTTGAGTGATTTTGGGGGCTGAGGGTTGAGGATTTTTTTGGGATAAGGTTTGATGGTTTTTTGTTGATAGGGAATTTAGGGTTTTTTGGTTCTGAGGTTTGAGGATTTTTTAATAATAAGGGTTTAGTGAATTTTTTTGGTTGAGGTTATAGGATTTTTTGGGCCTATGTGTTGAGTGTTTTTTGGGGTAGTGGGTTGACGTTTTATTGGGAATTTGAGTTGACGGATTTTTGGGTTGAGAGATGAGTGGTTATTAGGGTTTTGGGTTGATGTTTATTTATGTATAGGGAAGTTGGTTTTTCGGGACTGTTGTTTTTGGGTTTTTAAGGATGATTTATTTTTTTTTCTATGATTGACGGTGTAGGGTAATTTGGGGCTTAGGGTTGAGGGGTTTTTTAGGATGAGGGTTGTGGTTTTCCATGGGTAGTTGATTTTGGTTTTTTTGGGGGTTGAGGGATGAGAAATTTTAAGGGTAAAGGGTTTACAGTTTTTTGGGTCTAAGGGTTTATGGATTTTAGGGAATAGGGTTTATGGTTTTTATGGAAGGGGGTTTTGGAAATTATTGTGTTGAGGCTTTAGGGTTATTTAGGGATGAGGATTGGGGGATTCATTGGACTAAGGGTTTAGGTTTTCATGAGGTTCGGTCTTTTGGGATTTTTTGGATGATGGAAAATGGTTTTTTGAAGACGAGGGTTGAGGTTTTTTCGGGACTGAGAGTTTAGGTTTTTCGGGCTGAGTGATTAGGATTTTTCAGGGGGATGATGGTTTTAGGATTTTTGGAATGAAGAGTTTTGCGTTTTTTAGGGTTGAGGGTTTTTTGGGGATAAGGCTTTAGGGTTTTTTGGCTGGGGGTTTAGGAGTTTTTAGGGGATTATGGATTTTTGGGGATAAGTCTTTAGGGTTTTTAGGCTGGGGGTTTAGGGGTTTTTGGGGATAACGTTTTATTGTTTTTTGGGGAAGGGTGTTTAGGTATTTTGGGGATTAGGGTTTAGGGTTTTTTGGGGTTAAGGATTAAGTTTTTTTAGGCAGAGGGTTTGGTGTAATTTTGGGATAGGGGTTTAGTTATATTTTCAGATAAGGGATTATGTTTTTTTATGTGGGTTTTCGGTTTTCAGAGGTAGTGTTTTTAGGGTTTTTTAGTGTAGAGGGTTTAGGTATTTTGGTGGTTTAGTGTTTAGGGTTTTTTGGTGATTAGTATTTAGGGATGTTGGGGGTAAGGGTTTAGGGTTTTTAGAAGATGATTGGTTAGGGTTATTTAGGAAAAAAGATATAGAATTTTATGGGGTTTGGGTTTAGGTTTTCATGTAGCTAAGGGTTTATTGATTTTTAGGACTAAGGGATTATGATTTTTGTTGTGAGGGTTTTAGGATTTTTGTGGATAATTGTGCATGTTTTATGGGGGGTTGAGTGTTGAGGGTTATTTGGGGATGAGGGTATATGGTTTATTATGGATAAGTGTTTAGCAGTTTTGGGGGATGAGGGTAGTGTGTTCATGGAGACGAGGGTATATGTTTTCATGGGTATGATTGTCAGTGTTTTGTGGGTTGAGTTTTTAGGGTTTTTTAGGGTTGAGGATTTAGGGTTTATTGGGGCTAATGCTTCAGTGGTTTTTGGGATTTAGGGTTTATGATTTTTTGGGGATGAGTGTTTAGGATTATTTATAGATGGGGATTTAGGGTTTTTATGGATAATGGATTAGGTATTTTGGGGGAGGGTAAGGGTTTATGTTTTTTAGGATTTGATTTTCAGGGTATTTTTGGGATAAGGGTTTGGGGTTTTTTGTGATGAAGGATTAGGGATTTTTTGGGATGGAGAGTTTTCTATTTTTTTTGGTGAGGGATTTTGTTTTTTTGGTGGGTGAAGGTTTAAGGTTTTTTATGGATGATGGTTTACATTTTTTGGGGGATGAGGGTTCAAGGTTTTTTAAGATGAGGTTTGAGGTTTTTTTGGTATCAATGTTTAGGTTTGTTTTAGACTCAGGGTTCAGGGTTTTATTTCATTCATTTTTGAATTTTTATAACTTTCGGTTGAGGGTTTTTTGGGGATTTGGGTTTAGGGTTTACTAGGGATGAGTCTTGATGGATTTTTAGTATGTGGGTTGAATGTTTTTTGGGTCTTGGAGTTGGTGGTTTTTTAGGGATGATGGGACAATTTTACAAAACTAGTGTTTAATCATGCTGGTATTTATCAGTGATGAAAAAAAGTATTGATAAATGGAATCTTTATCAGTGCTAAAGAATGCACTGGTAAATTTAACCTTTTATCAGTGATTTATTTTAAGTAGTGGTAAAGGGTAACATTTATCAGTGCTTTTTTGATAGTGCTTAAAAATGGTACCCTTTTTTAGTGATTTATTTTTATCACTGATAATGATACATTTTTTTCAGAACATGATTTTTACAGATAATGATTTATTTTATTAGCACAGATAAAAATCTGAATAAATAAAATGAAAATATTTTTTAAATAAAAAATGAGTTGACTAAACGAAATATTAAAAATTTTATTAATTAAAATATTATTGATAAAAATTAATAAATTGATTTTACATTAATAAATGATTAAATTTTTATTAATTAGATAACTATGATAATTAATGTTAATAAATTTTATTTATCAAATATATAGATATAGATATATATATATATATATATATTAATAAAAATAGTTATAATTTATATATTACAAAATATTTATGCACTTTACAATAAATATTCATATATTTTGTGAATAATGGTTTATAATTACAAATTATTATGAATTTAAAACAGTGATTATTTTCATAGTGCAAATGGATATATAATTGAATGTGTTATTGAATTTTCAATTTAACAGGGATCAAATGTGTTTTATATTGATTTCACATATACATAATTAATGAATTTATAGATACATTTCGCACACACAAAACTTATCCATATTTTCAAAATTGTTAAGGTGTACTTATTTTTAACATATTTAATTTCACTCATTTTTAACATATATGAACACATGTACCTAAAATTACATATAAATATTATTTCTCAAAAATTTCTATATAATTATAAATAAATAATTATAAAATGATAATTAATATATTTAAAAAGGAATATATTTACTTTATTTATATTTATATACATTTATTAAACATATACATATTTACACTTTAAATATTTAAAATTATAATTACAAATCCTTTATCAGTGCTTTTTTCATGCCGATAAAGATGAGTCTTTTTCAGTACGAAAACATTAGCACTGATAAATATGGATTTTATCACTGCTAAAAAGTGCTTAAAAATATTCCTTTTATCAGCACTTGTTACTTAAAAATGGATAAATTGTAACTTTATCAGTTTTTATTTTTCAGCGCTAATAAAATTTCCAATATATTTAATAACCCCTAACCATTTTTGAACCCATTTTGATATTAATTTTTTTTTTAAAATCCACCTTCTTTTGGCAATCCTCCTCAGTTTATCGAACCTTGATTCAGACCACTCTACTACCTCATGTTTCTCAATCATCATCACACATCTCCTGTTCGGCTGTAGTTAGGGTTTCTGAAGTGGATTTTCATCAACCATGCGAGGTAGGCCTTGGAATTTTCCTTGGGTATATTTCATTTTTTTTATTTTTTGTTCGATTATGTCATGGGTTATTTATGGTATGCCCCTCTTATTCTATTTTTCTTTTAGATTATTAAAGGAATGATTTTTTTATGATCCATTGTTTGATTGACTACTGATTTGGATATCCTATTTTGGTCTATTTAAATTGTTGTTTTGAATCAATTTTATTCACTGTCTACATTGGTACCCCATATTTATATGAAAGCATAGTATTGTTATTGTTTTAAAATCTTAGAGAATCACATGTTTTGAATTCATTCTCATTATTAGATATGAAATAATTGATTCACATCCCAAATTCATTCTAAATTATTCATAAGGAAATATTCTACATTTCAACCACATCATATTTATTTTTTATAATAATCACATTTGTTATTATGGTAAATTCATAATAAATGTGATGAACTAATTCTTAACATGAGCGGAATTGTGTCTCATGGGTCTAAAAAAATAAACTAAATATTCATATTGGACTAAATATCCACCTTTTTATGAAAAACTGTAATTATTTTCCCTTTTGGATTGTCTCACAAATCAACCACCTTTAGCTTTTGAGATGAGGCATGTCTCTCAACACATGTCAATTTTAATTACATCACAAAATTACTTGACAAATAATACTCAAACATCTTTGACATATTTTTTTCTCATCAATTGAACTCAGATATCCGGAATGGTTGGAGTCTCCATTTAGAAAGATATCCCCACTAGTCCCCCACATTGGTTAACAATAATTCTATATTTTATCCTATTTAATTACAGTTTTTAATTTAAAAATAAAACCACATTTTAATCCTATAAAAGCTAAATTATGCTTATAAATAGTGTTTCATGGCATCAATAAATATTAAATATTCTGACTTAAATATTAGTATGGGGTTGTATTTACTTTACTATGTTGTGATATTCTTCTATAAGTGTTTCATAGATTTTATTTCAATTTATGTTTATTTTATAAAGATATATATATACACAATAGTTTAGGGAGGAGGAGAAATACAATGAAAACCCTACTCTATAGTAATAAGGAATACGACTGCAAGACTCGAACCCAAGACCTCATCGAGACCTTGCAGAGCTGCTACCAATCATGATGGACCTTAGGGGAGTATATATATATATCATTATATATATTTATATGATTTTTCAGTACTTATAATGTATGGTGGATTTATAATTATTTATTAAAAAATTTTAGTTTTGGATTTCCAAATTAGGAAGTGATTTTATATATATTCATTAATAATTATTTTTAAATCTACACTTTTTTGTAATTACATGTATTATAAAATCCATGTTACATATATGTAAATATATTTTTAAATGTGTATAAGATTTATGTATCAATGGTTGGTGTGTTTTCCCCCTTTTTTGTTATATATATTGTTGATGTGTATTATTTCATTATCACAAGTTCTTTATATACATCCCTAGAATGTCAAGGATGAGTCAATTTGTTATAGATGGCATTCCTAGAATCAGTCAAATGGGTAGATCTAATTTGACAGCCTGTTTAGGATCCTTAGGATGGGTTGGTCTCGTAATATTACATCAAAAGAGACTTTAGATGTTTTCAAATATTTGATAAACCATAAAATTTAAAGGTAATAATTCCATAGGTTTCTACATCAATTGTTCCAAAAAATATTATGAAAGATATCAAATTCTTTATATTAGATATTTTTTTAATTTTTTTCTTGAGACTCGTCCCCATATCTTTTATGGAAAACTGTAATCCTCATCACCTTCATATCCTAAAAAACCATTATTACAATTTGTTCCTGGAAACTCATCCCCCATATCGTTTATATCTATTATACATCTCCAAGAATTAGTCATATCATGGATGACTTCTTCTTAGAGTATTTCGGGAAAAATATGGTCTTGTCCACAATATATAAAGGGCATGTCAAACAACAAATGAAATGATAAATTTTACGTATATGAGGTGATGAGGATGAGTTATCTATAACTTTCTCCTTTTAATGAATTCATAGGATGAAACCTTCCACAGTGGAGTAATTATTTTCTTAAATCCAATTACCCATTTCTTCTATAAACATAAATTCTTTGAAATGATCAAATGTTTAGTTTCCTTTATCAGAATTATCTATAACTTAAAGCATTGATAATGAATATCATATGGGTATTTATTTATATATTATAGAAAATCAATCATTTATGAAACCAATATGATGGATATAGATTGGAAATGGATGCATGTTAATCACTTGACAAATGATTATGAATGTTGAGTTTAAGGGTTCATCATGTTTGTAAGAGAGAAAGTAGAAAACCCTTCTAAAATCCTGTGTTCATGTTTACGTTGTTTTTATTGATGAAAAAGTATCCCAAAAGAGTTTTATGAACATTTTATTTTTCACATAATAGATCAAAGCTATAAATTCTGTAATAAATATGGGGAAAACTGAATGTTATCATCGATTGGGATGATAACCCCATTTATAAATCATTTTATTTGAATACCTTTGTAAATAATGATGGAGATCAAATGGAAGAAATTAAAATTGAACTTGATGACAACATTTTTAATTTTCCGAAGTTGTGTGAGGATTGAAACAACTATTTAATGAAACAATTTTGTACCTATTGTACTAAATATAAAAAATTGTATGCTATGTTAAAGTTATATAATTTGAAATCTCATAACGGATGGAGTGACCACAGCTTTACAGAACTACATGGTCTCCTGAATGATATACTACCAAAAGAAAATAAACTAACATACCAAATATACGATGCTAGATGAATGTTATGTTCAATTGGAATGTTCTCTAAAACAATAAATTCATATCCAAATGATTACATATTATATCTCAAAGACCATGAATAACACATAAAATGCCCTATGTGTGTTGCAGATTGAAATAATAAAACTGAATAAATCCATTTGAAATATTTATGGTAAATTCATATCATTCCATGGTTTATAAAACTATATTGATGTCTAGATATCACAAGAAAATTATCATGGATTAGAGATATAAGAATTAAAAATGGGAAACTACATCATCCAACATATTCTCCTTAGTTGAAGAAAAGTCATTACGAGTTTCCGAAATTTTGAAATGATATGAGGAACATGTATAGTGCATTATCTAATGATGGAATAAATCCATTGGTTGTACAGATTAGTACTCACAGTACATTTCTCGTCATGTTTTTAAATTATAACATGCCACCATGGTTATGGATGATGTGAAAATATATTATGTTTTCTCTGCTTATATCTAGACCAAAAAACCCCATAATGATATTGATGTCTTTTTGGATCAATTAATCTAATATATATATAAAATTGATTTGGTATAGAATTGTTATAATATATGATGCTCATAGATGTAAATAATTCACATTGAGGTTCATGTTTTTCATAATGATAAATTACTTCCCCGCTTATGGAAATTAATTATGATATAGTATTAATGGAATGTTGAGGTGTCCCATTTGTGAAAAATATACATACTCAATTTGGATGAAAAATTACTAAAATATTGTGTACTTTGGGTACCAAATTTTTTTTCCTTGATGACTTAAATATTGATTATGGACAACATCATTCGATGGGAGTATCGAACAATGTACAACACCGTCTTCAGTAACAGGTAATCAACTGTATAATAAAGTAAACAATATTGACACTTTTTTCAATAAACCATTTTTGAAAAACCATAAAAAATCAGGATGGAAGAAGTGATAAAATTTATTTGAATTTCCATATTTGAATTATTTGAATGTCAAACTTTTTCTTGAGTTCACGCATGCAAAAAAAATGTTTGATAGTGTTATTGGCATGTGATTAAATGTTCCTGTAAAAATGAAATATGGAATAAAGGCTAGGTTGTACATGAATGAAATGGATATAAGAAAATAGTTGGCACCTGGGATGGGTAAAAGAAGGAATTTTCTTCCTCCGACAGCTTACACTCTATCCAAATGGGAAAAATATCTATTTTTAAATTTCCTTACTAGTGTAAAATTTATACAAGGGTATTCATCAAATATCAAGAATGTTGTGTGAATGAATAATTTGAAGTTAAAAGAAATAATATCACACAACTTCCATGTTTTGATGCAAGATATAATGCATGTTGCTTTCTATTTTATTCTGCCACAAAATGTATGACATACATTAACAAGACTACTTATTTTTCATAACAATATGTTGTAATATTATAGACCCAAAAATGATTCCCATCCCGAATAAGCATATTTCAATAATATTATGTGAATTATAGATGTTCTTCCCACCATACTTCATTGATAAAATGGTCCATATGATGGTTCAATTGGTTAGAGAGGTTCAACTATGTGGATATGTCCATTATAGAAGGATGTACCACATTGAATGGTATATGATGAATTTGAAGGGGTATTTCAAGAATTGAAGTCATCCAGAAAGTTGTATTACATATTGGTATATTGTTGAAGAGGATGTTGAATTCTGTACAGATTACCTATTAGATGATTAATGCATCAGTCTCCCAAAGTATTGACATATCTCGTGCCTTCTCGACCAAGGAATTTCTGGAAGATATGTTTTTAATATTACCATTACATAGTAGGAGCAAGCACACCTTTATATATTACATAATAGTGAAGATGTTGATTCATACCTTGAAGCCCATAAAGAAGTTAAAAGAGATTTGAATCCAACCAGGCCTGAAGAATGGTTATCTAATACATATAATAAAATGTTTATAGGATTTTTCATAGATCAAATTTATAAGGATTTATATGAAAATATTAATTCAATTTCCAAAACACATCAATGATTTTCTAGAGGACTGAATGAAAATGTTTTACCTTACCTTTGTTTTGTAATCAGTTATTATAATCCCTAGACAAAACAACACAATGACAATAGTATGATGAATACAATGCTGTTTTTCTTGTGGATAAAGCGATGCACATATCTGGTTCCAGGGATAGAATTCCAATTTATTCAAATATGTAATATTTTGGCATTATCGAATCGATATATGAGATGGAATATACAACATTTCATGTTATTTTTCTCTATATCAAATGTTTTGAAAATATCAATATAGTGAAACTTGATGTAATGGGATTTGTGAACGTTAATTTCAGTGCGAAAGGGGGAAAAGATGATTCGTTCATAATGGAATTACAAGTTCCGCAAGTATTTTATTTCACTAATCCAACAAATAAGAGTTGGTCAATTGCCTTATTGGAGACTAAAACAATGTCATGTCAGATTAATTTTCAATCAATGATGTCCCTTTCAATTAGGACATCGCAATCAGTTGATTCCTGTCCCATTGTAGAGAACATATTGAACATTAGAGGGGACCATAAATAGGGTATTTGGATTCTCAATAGAGGAACCAAATCCTTGATACCATAAAAAATAGAAATAAAGTTCAATGAGAAGGTAAAAGTGTTTTTTAATATGTTTTGTTTTCCCTCATAATATTATATGTTCTGTATTACAATAAATCTTTCTAAATTAAATGTTTGACTACTCATGCAGACAATGAATTCTATAAATTATGAGATTAAGAATCCCTCAAAATAATAGACTATAATGAATGAAAGTATTTGGAATGATGTAAATGTAATGTTATGATATAAATTCTCTATTTTACTGAAACATTATATAATGGAATATTGATAAAATATTAGTAAAAACAGAATTGATGTACTCAAAACCAATAAAAAACACTCATATTGTCTTGATACTTTAGGAAAACATTATATAAGTGATTTGGAATATGTAGTAATAAGTTGCACCTCAATCTGATGAACAGTGTGATCGGTATTACTCTAAGGGCATATTTATTTAAAATTAACATCAACTTTAGTAAAAAACAAAATAACCTTTTAAAAACCGAACAAGCACATCCATATTATTTTTATAAATTAGGAAAACGATCCATAATTGATTTAAGGTGTTCATGAATTAGTCTCAACTCAATCCGATGCATTGTGTGATTGGTATGACTCCAAATTGAATGTCATTATTTAAAATTTAATTCAATTTTACTAAAAAGGCCATGTGACCTACTCCAAACCGATATAGAGAATCCAAATTATTTTAATACATTAAGAAAATGAGCCATAAGTCATTTCCTATGTGTAGGAATCAGCGAAACCCTAATCAGATACACAATGTGATCGGAATGAGTCATAGTGTGTATTTCAATTTTAGGATGACATTTTAATAAGAAATAAAAGTGAAAAACTCAAAACGTATCAAACACATTCATATTGTTTTGATAATTTATTCAAATTATCCATATGTAATCTGGGATATGTAGGAATCATACGCACCTCAATCAGATGTATGGTGTGACCGGTATGACTCAAAGTACATCTTTTAATTTTATATTATCATCAATTTCTGTAAAATGGAAAACTATCAGACTCAAAACCAAGAAAAAAAATTCGGATTGATTTTATACTTTATGAAAACGATCCATATGTCATTTTTGGTTTTTAGGAATCAATTTGAACTCAATCTGATACAAAATACTCTCAGTATGAATTAAAGATTCTATTTTGAGTTTAAAATTGACGTTTAATTCAAATAGCGGTAGTCACTAAAAATTGATCAAACATGATCATATTTTCTTGATAATATAGTAAAAT
This sequence comes from Viscum album, assembly GCA_963277665.1. Taxonomy (NCBI): domain Eukaryota; kingdom Viridiplantae; phylum Streptophyta; class Magnoliopsida; order Santalales; family Viscaceae; genus Viscum; species Viscum album. The sequence goes on along the minus strand of OY728160.1, from coordinate 1,532,856,071 downwards.
GTTTCATTAGTCATTTGTGACTTGTAGGAATATGTTTGTCATCAAACCGATACACAATCTGATTGGAATGAGTAAGAAGTGTTTATTTCTAGTTTAAAAATACATTTTAGTAAGAAACACTATTGGGATACTCAAAACTAAATAAACTCATTCATATTATTCTTATAAATTAGGATAATGTTCCACAAGTCATTTGAGTTGTGTTGGAATTAACGACACCACAGTGCTTTACACGGTGTGATCTGTATGACTCAAAGTGTGTTTTTTATTTCAAATTGATATCAAATTTAGTAAAAGTAACACTTTCTGTCAATTTATTTATTTATATAATTACTAACATAAGAATTTTTTTTCTTCTACAGGTCTGTTGTTTTTCATGAGCATGGTTAGTTTTTTCAGCAAGATAATGAGTTGGGTCAGTATTAAATGATAATGAAAAACTGATGTTTTTTAATGTATGAAATAATTTTTATTGATGTGATTGTATAAAATAATGTTTTAAATGTCCATAATATATTTTTTTTCTTCTGTTTTTCTTATAAACTTCATTGCATTTAAATCCTATATTTGGACTTTTTTTGATATCCGGTGTGTTTTTGTTTTTGTGGTGTGTTGTTAAAGCACATTGCAATTGTATTGTCATGTGCTGTTAGTGTATAGTACAGTATGGCATATTATCAGTGCTCCAATGATTGTTGATAAAAGGTAATTTATCATAACATATATTACCAAAGACAAATGTATACAATATCAGTTCTTCTATAAGAGTTGAAAAATATTTCCTTTAGCGGTGCTAAATTACAGCACTAATAAACGTCCCATTTATTAGTTATTTTTTAGCACGGATAAATGACCCCTTTATCATTTCTTTCTCTGCACTGATAAAATATATAGGCCTTTAACCTCAATTCTGTAGTTAGTTCTTTTCTATTGCTGATAAAGGCTATTTCTATCACAGTTAAAGGCCTACCTTGTAGTAGTGGTTGAGGGTTTTTTGCGTTTGAGGGTTGAGGGTATTTTAGTGTTGAGGGCGTTGGTTTTTTGGATCTTATGCTTGAGGTATTTTTGGGTATGAGAGTATAGGGTTTTTGTCTCATGGTTTATGTTTATTTAGGTATTATATTTGAGGATTTTTTTTTGAAATAAGGGTTGATGTTTTTATTGGGTTGAGTATTTAGAGTTTGTTGGGGCTGATGGTTGAGGGTTTTCATAGGGATGAGGGATAAGGGTCATTTCAGGTTGGGGATTTAAGGTGTTTTGGGAATGAGGGTTTAGGGTTTTTTGGGGGTAGAGGGTTTATAATTTTATAGGGTTAAGGGTTTAGTTTTTTATAGGTTTGAGGGTTTTGGGGTTTTGGGGGATAAGGGTATAGGGTTTTTTGGGTCTGGGTATTTGGGTTTTATTGGGGCTGGGGGTTTAGGATTTTTTAGGGATGAAGGTTTTGGTTTTTTGGGGGATAAGGGTTTAGGTGTTTTTTTTGTGTTGAGGGGTTAGTGTCTTTTGGGTCTCAGGATTTGGGTATTATGGGGATAATGGTTTTGGGTTTTTTATGGACTAGGTTTTATGGTTTTTAAAAGATGACGGTCTATATTTTTTTGGGTTTGAGGGTTTATGAATCATTCCGGCGAAGGGTTTTGGGTTTTTTGGGACTAAGTAATTAGACTTATTTAGGGATGAGGGATTAAGTTTTTTTGAGATGTATCATTTTTTGTTTATTGGGGTTTGGTTTTATGGTTTTTTAGGTATTAGGGTTTAGGTTTTTTTTTGTGTTGATAGATTATACATTTTTGGAACTGAGAGTTTAGGGTCATTTTGGGGATGATTGTTTACGGTTTTTTGGTGATAAGGGGTTGGGGGTTTTTTAGGACTGAGGTTTTAGGATTTATTGGTGATATGTATTTAGGGATTCATGGGGTTGTGGTTCTATATTTATTTGGACGAGGAATTAGGGTTTTTTATAGATGGGGGGGTTTTGGTTTCTAGGGTTTGAGCAATTAGGGTTTCTTAGGGCTATGTTCATAGGGATTTATGGGGCAGAGGGTTAATGAGATTTTAGGGGATGACGCTCTATGGTTTTATTCCCCTAAGGGATGAGGGTGTCTTGGGTCTGAGGGTCTGTGGATTTTTTTTTGTCTTAGGGATTAGGATTTTTTGGGGTTGGGGGTTTTGGGTTTTTTGGGGCTGAGGATTTAGTGTTTTTTGGTGTAGTGGGTTTAGTTTTTTTGGGGGCTGAGGGTTTATAATTTTTTAGGATGAGGGTTTAGGGTTTTTTTAGTTCTGTGGGGTTAGGATTATCGTGGATTATGGCTTATGGTTTTTTAGGTCTGAGAGATTAGGGTTTTTTATAGTAGAGGGTTTAGGGTTTATTGGGGATGAGGGTTTCGGTTTTTTTGGAGATAAGGATTTAAGATTCATTAGGTCTGAGCAGTAATAGTTTTCGGCAGATGTGGGTTTCTGTTTTTTAGGGCTATGAGTTATGGGTTTTTTAGGGATGAGGGTTTTGGGGTTTGGGGAGCTTAGGGATTAGGTTGATTGGGGGATGATCATTACATGTATTTTGGAATGAGGGTTTAGTGTGTTTTAGGGATAAGGTTCTATGTTTTTTGGGGATGAGGTTTGAGTTTTTTTGGTGTTTACTGTTTGGGGGTTTTGGAGTTAAGCGTTTAGGGTTTTTTGTGCATAAGTGTTTATGGTTTTTTTTGGTTATGGGGGATTAGTTTTTTTGGGGATTCGGTTTTAGTGTTATGTAGGGATGAGGGTATCGGGTTTTTTGGGATGATTGTTTAGGTTTTTTTCTAGATGATGGTTTCGGTGTTTTGGGGGATGAGGGTTTATGTTTTTTTCTGGACTGAGGGTTTAGGGTTTTTTGGGGGGAGAGGATTTAGGGTTTTTTGGGTTGAGGGTTTAGGAATTTTGGGATGAGGGTTTAGGTTTTTTGGGACATTAGGGATTTGGTTTTAGGGTTTTATAGGGCATAGTATTTTGTTTATTTCATGGTTTAAGGTTTGAGATTTTTTATGGATGAGGGTTTTTTATTTGGGGATGATAATTTTGGGTTTTTTTCGGGATGGAGTTTTATATTTTTTGGGGTGTAGGTTTTAGTGTGTTTTTCATTCTAAGGGTTTAATGAATTTTAGGCATCATGGTTTATCATTTTTGGTGGATGAGGGTTTGGGGGTTTTGGGGATGAGGGTTTAGGATTATTAGGATATAGGGTTTTAGGGTTTAGTTTTTTTTATGCTTAGGGGTTATAGTTTTTTTTTTGGATTAGGGTTTAGTGTTTCTTAGGTATGGGTGTTTAGTATTTTATGGATAAGTGTTTACGGTATGGTGGTTTGATTGTTTTTGGTTTTTTGGGGATTATGGTTTTGGGGGATGTGTGTTTAGGGTTTTTTAGGGCTGAAAATTTTTGTGTTTTTGGGGGATGAACATTTAGTGGTTTTCAGGGATATATTATTAGGATTTTTTGGGGTAGAGGGTTTAGGGGTTTTGGGGACATAGTTTTTTTGGGTTTTTTGGATGAATGGTTTTTTGTTTTTTCAGTTTGAGGGTTTTTTTGTTTTTAGGGATGATGTTTTAGGCGTTTTGAGGGATGAGGGTTTAAGGTTATAGGGGGGTTTTGTTTAGGGTTTTTCTGTTTAGGGTTTAAGGTTATTGGGGATGAGGGTTTAATCTTTTTAGAGATGAGGGTTTAGTTTATTTTGGGGATAACTATATTTGTATTTTTGGGGATATGGGCATAAGGTTTATTGGGGATGAGGGTTTTGGTTTTTTTTAGGTAGAGGATTTAGGTTTTTTTGGGGTTGAGGGTCAAGGGTATTTTGGGTTTTAGGGATTAGGGTTTTGAGATGATGAGGGTTCAGGGTTTTATTTGTAGAAAACTGTTTATGTTTTTTTAGATATGTGGGTTTAGTATTTTTTTTGGTTCTGAGGGTTTTTTGAGGTATATGTTTATGTTTTTTGCGAATAAATATTTGGGGATCTTTGGGTATGAGGGTTTATGGTTTTTTAGGGATGAGGATTTTGGTTTTTTTGTGGTTTTGGGTTTGGGTTTTTTAGGGATTGAGGGTTTTGGGTTTTTTTGGGTATGAGGGTTCACTGGTTATTGGGGCTGAAGATTTAGGGGTTTGGGTGGATGAGGGTATAATGATTTTTTATGCTAGTGGTATGTGGTTTTTTATGGTTATGTGTTTATTGTTTTTGGGGATGAGGTATTTCTGAATTTTGAGTGAGTGGATTTAGGATTTTAATGATTGAGGGTTTAGGGTTTTTGGTTATGAGGGTTTAGCATTTTTGGGGTAAGTGTATATATTTTAGTGGGATTGATGGTTTAGGGTTTCTATGTCTTAGGGTTTAGGGTTATTTTGGTCTGAGGGTAAAAGGTTTTTTTGGGACCAATGGTTGAGGTATTTTTGGGGTTGGGGACTTAGGGTTTTGTGGGATGAGTGTTTAGGGTTTTGGGGGATGAGGGTTTTCTATTTTTTGTGGATGAGGGATTAGTATATTGGGATGGATGAGGTTTTATGGTTTTTAGGGATGATTGTTTAGGCTTTTTGGGGTGAGGGTTTAGAGTTTTGAGGGACTGAGGCTTATGGTTTTTTGGTCCTGAGGATTTTTGGTTTTTTTGGGATGAGGGTTTTGGGTTTTGGGTTGTTGAATGCTTAGGGGTTTTTGGTTCTAGGGTTTAGGTTTTTCGAATCATTTTTTTATGTTTTTTAGATATAAGGGATTAGGGTAATTATGGATGATGGTTTAATGTTATGAGTTTTATAGGGATGAGGGATTGGGATTTTTTGAGGCTGAGGTTTTAGTGTTTTTGTGGGAGGAGGGTTTATTGGGTCTGAGGTTTTAGTTTTTTTTGGGGATGAATGTTTCGTGTTTCTTTGGGGCTTTGGGTTTAGGGTTTTTTGGGATGAGGTTTTAATGTTTTTAGGCTGGTGGATATGGATATTTTTAGTGTTTATGGTTTTGGTTTTTTGGGTGTTTTGGGTTTTAGATTATTTCAGGCTAGTGTTTTCAGTTTTTAGGGAATGCGGGTTTGTATTTTTTCGGTGCTTAGGATTCTGGGTTTTTTAGGAAGCGTGTTTAGGGATTTTTTGGCCAGGTAGTTTGGGGTATTTTAGGGCTCAGGTTTTAGATTATTTTGGGGATAGGTTTTAGGTTTTTTTCTTATTGAGGGTTTTGGGTTTTTAGTCGAAGAGGGTTTATGGTTTTTTAATGGTGAGTGTTTAATGTTTTTTATGGATGAGGCTTTTGGCATTTTCAGGGCTGTGAAATTAAATATTTTCAAGATTAGGGTTTAGCCTTGTTTGCAAATGAGGATTTAGAATTTTTGGGGATGAGGGTTTAAGGATTTTCGGAGAATGATATTTTAGGGATTTGTGTGGCTGAGGGTTTAGCATTTTTTTTGGGATAAGGGTTTAGTGTTTTTTGGGCATGAGGGTTTACAGTTTTATGGGGATGGGGATTGATGCATTTTTTTGGATGTGTGTTTAGATATTTTTCATGATGTGGGTTTAGGGTTTGTTTTTGGTAGAGGGTTTGGGGTTTTTTGGGGCTGAGGGTTTAAGGTTTTATTGTTCTTGGGTTCTGGGTTTTGGGGCCACATTATTTAGAGGTTTTTAGCTCAAGGTAAAGGATTGTTTTGGATTAGGTATTAATTTTTTTGTGGGATAATTGTTTAAGTATTTTTTGGGATTAGGATTTAGTTTTTTTCAGATTAGGGATTATTATTTTTTGTGGATGATGGTTTAGAATATTTGGGGGTTTGAGGTTTAGGGCTATTTGGGTCTGTGGTTTTATCAGTTATTGGGGATGAGGGTTTTGGGTTTATTATGGATGAGGGTTTTGGATATTTTGTGTTGAATTTAAAGGGTTTTTTTGGAATATGTTTTAGGGTATTTTGTGGAATGAGGTTTTTGGAATTTTGGGGTTGAGGGTAGTTTTTAGGGATGGGGTTTACGAATTTATTTAGGATGACGTTTTTGAGTTCTTTAGGGCTACTTGATTATTTATTTTATGGTAGAGGGTTTATGTTTTTTTGGTGTTTAAATATTATGATTTTTAGGGCTAAGGGTTTAGATTCTATTGGGGAAAATGGTTTATGGATTTTTGGGGCTGAGGGTTTCAGGTTTATTGGGGATGAAGGATTTTTACAGCTGGGGGATTACGGTTTTTTAGGGCTGAGGGATTATGGTGTTTTGGGGATGATGTTTTATGATTTTATGGGGATGAGAGTTGTAGGTTTTTTTTGGGGCCGAGGGTTTTGGAATTTTTATTTTTATGGGTTCCCTATTTTTTGGGGATGGGGGATGAGGGTTTTTTGGGGTTGAAGGTTTTGGTTTTTTGGGGGTTGTGGGTTTTGGGTTTTGGGGGGATAAGGGTAGTGGGTTTCTTTGCTGGATGACTGTGATAAATTTTTTTGGTTATTAATATTTAGGTTTTTTATGGTTTATAGTCTAGATTTTATATTACCAATGGATTAGGGATTTTTGGGACTACAGTTTGATGTTTTTTAGGGATAACGGTTTAGGGTTTTTTGGGGATTGGGTTATTTGAGAGGAAGGTTGATGTTTTTTTAGGGGTGGTGGTTTAAGATCTGTTGGGCTAAGGATTAAGTATTTTTTAGGGATGAGGATTTATGGTTTAGTCAAGATTATAGTTTAGTTATTTTTGGGTCAAATAAATTATAGTTTCTTGATGAAAAATATTACGTTTTTTTTAGGATAATGGTTTAGGTTTTTTTGGGGATTATGGATTTCGATTTTTTAAGGCTAAGGGTTTATGATTTTTTGGGTCTGAGGGTTTAGGGGTTTTTTTGGTATTGGGTTTAGGGTTTTTTGGGATAAGTGGTAAGAGTTTTTGGGGAAAGGATTCAGTATTTTTTGTGGACGAGGGTTTAGGGTTTTTTTGGTATTTGGGGTTTAGTGTTTTTTGTGGTTGAGGGTTTAGGGATTCTTGGGGATGAGGGTTTGAGGTTTCTTGGTGTTGATGGATTTATGGTCTTTTTGGATTTAGGGTTTAGATTTATTTTGGGGATGAGGGTGTAGGTATAATTAAGTATCTAGATTTTTTTGGATGAAGGTTTAGGGTTTTTCTTAGGTATTGGTTTAGGGTTTTTTATGGGTGAGGGTTTAGGGTTGTTTGGGTAGGGGGTAAATGGATTTTTGGGACAGAAAAATTTCTTCTGTTTTAGGCTGAGGGTTTATGTTTTTTTGTGGTTTAGGGTTTAGGCGGGATTTTTTAGCTAAGGGTTTATGGTTTTTTGGGTATGAGGGTTAGGGTTTTGGGGTTGACGATTTAGAGTTTTTCTGGGGCTGAGGGTTTAGGTTTGGGGTATCTAGTTTTACTGTTTATGGGTGATGAGGGTTTTGGGTTTTTTGGGATTGATGGTTTGGGGTTATTTATGTTTGTTTTTTAGTAGTTGTATCTGATTAGAATTTAGGTTTCAGGGGGCTGAGGGTTTGTGGTTTTTTATGGATGAATGCTTAGAGTTTTTCTGTGATGAGGGATTATGGATTTTTCGGAATGAGGGTTTTGGATTTTTTTTTGGGATGAGGGTTTAGAACTTTTTGGGGCTGAGGGTTTATGGTTTTTTATGGGACACAGGTTTTGGTATTTAATGAGGCTTAGGGAATATAATTTTCTAGAGATACTTTTTTAGGGTTTTTACGGGGCTGAGGGTTCTGGGTTTTTTTTGGGAAGAAGGTTTAGGGTGTTTGTGGGATGTGGTTTTGTGTTTTTGTGGCTGCGGTTTTATGTTTTTAGGGGATGAGGATGTTGGGTTTTGGGTCTTAGGGTTTAGGAATATTTGGGACTCATGTTTTTCAAAATTTTGGGATTGGGGGTTATAGTTTTTTTGGTGATAATGGTTTTGGAGTATTTGGGGTTGAGAGTTGTGGTTTTTTCCGGCTGATACTGAGTATTTTTTGTTTTTGGGTATAGATTTTTTTGGGGATGAGGGTTTATGGTTTCTTGGGGTGGGGTGTTTAGAATTTTTTGGGAAGTGGGTTGTGGGTTTTTTGGGGCTGAGGGATTAGGGTTTTTCGGGATGAGGCTGTTGGGGATTTGGGGGATAAGGATTATGTATTATTGTGGATAAGGTTTTAGGGTTTATTGGGGATCATAGTTTAGGGTTTTTTGGGGTAAACTTTTTTGGTTATTAGGGGAATAAGGATTAGGGTTTTTTGGGATGAGGGTTTAGTGTTTTTTGTGGATGAGTGTGAAGTGTTTTTTGGTAAGAGGGTTTAGGGTTTTTTGGGGCTGTGGTTTTATGGTTTATTAGGACTGAGTGTTTAGGGTTTTCTAGTGCCGAAGTTTAAGTGTTTTTTGGGACAAAGGCTTTAGGGTTTTTTGTAGATGTATAATTAAGGATTCTTGGGACCCATGGTTAAGGGTTTTTTGGTGGTGATGTTTTAGGGGTTTTTATTGTAGAGGGATTATTGTTTGGGGGGGTTTGCGTTTTTTGGGGTTTAGGATTTCATTTTTTAGGGGGCCGATGGTTTAGTGTTTTTTGGGGATGATGGATTCGGGTTTTTTGAGGGATGTGGGTTTAGGGTTTTTTGTGATGAGGGTTTATATTTTTTTTGTGTTGAGGAATTCAGAATTTTTAGAGAAAAAGTGTAAAGGTTTTTTTGGACTAATGGTCTAGAGTTTTGGGGGATGATTGTTTATGGATTTTTCTACGATGGTTCTGGACTATTTGGGGTTGATGTTTTATTGTTTTTGTAGTTTTTGTGGGTCATAGGTTAAGGGTTTTTGGGGCTCAGGTTTTAGGGTTTTTTTAGGATAAGGGATAATTGTTTTTTGGGGATGACGGTTTATGATTTATGGGGATGAGGGTTTAGGATTTTTTGTGATTCAATGTTGTGTGTTTTTTTAGGGATAATTGATTGTGTTTGTTGGGGATGATTGTTTAGGGTTTTTCTGTGTGATAGGGTTTTGTTATTTTTTGTGCATATGGTGTTAGGATTTTATTGAGCTATGGATTTAGGTGTTTTGGGGCCAGATGGTTATGTGTTTTTTGGGGATGAGGGTTTATGGGTTTTTTAGGATGAGGATTTTTTGGGTTTTTGGTAGATATCGACCAAATTTAAAACAATGAAAATAATTTCATCCTTGAAATGAATTTTAAGCCTAGTTTTTATTCAAATATAACCATCCTACACTATTGGGAATCCATCACAATGGTTGGAATCAACACACTTATTTGGAGACCAAAAAGACATATCTAGATGTAAAAGGATGGAAATTTGTAGAAGAATATTAAAAATAATTGATAACATAGAGAAATGAACATTTAAGAACGAATCATTGTACTTTAGCTAGTGGGGTCATTAATTAGAATGGGAATATGATTTTTTTTTGGATTTTTGTGACTTTTGAGTTCCCACATGCCTTGTAATTCGATTTGGGTCAGTACTCTCTATTTATGTTTTCATTATAGTGTATTTTCACACCATGGTAATAGTCACACTTGAATCCTACGAAATTTCAATCATTTTTGGAAAATTTTATTCTATAAGCTCTTTATTTTTCTCACAATAGGGACTGCATATCCAATACTAGTGAGTTTGTATTTAAGAAAATAGAAGCCTTGTTGTGTACCTGTTTTTTATCAGAGATACGGTTCCAACAAATAAGTTCTTCATTATTCTGCTTATTAATATCCATTAAAAAATATCTTCTCAACCATGAATCAAAGAATAATATCTTCTAAACATATTCCACCATTGGATAAAGGAAAATCATGAAAAAAATAACAAATTACTAAAATTAGTTATCCACTTTCTCAACTATTGAGAGGGTTGTGAAACGATTCCCCTCCACCATAGTAGCATACCCGATTTCCATATCCCCATTATAATCATAATCCATCACCACTTTATGAATATCATACAAATAGTTATGATTATAGAGATTAATATGTGGAAATGAAAATATTAATAGAAGATGAATATATTGAAAGAGGATTGATGATTGAAATTCCATATTTGGATGGGAGTATGAACCATATGTTTTTATAAATTGGATTCCTGAAATCAAATGATTCATTGAATTTTAGAATTGTTCCAATGAGAAGAATTTCAAAGAATAAATATTGAAATTTAATAATTATGTATCTATTTAGGGAGAAAATTTGACGAAACAGTGGGAAAGTTATGGGAATCTCAGAATACACACATGGGAAAATTTGAAAAGTTATTTAAGAAGATAACTCATATTGTATAATTATAATAAAGAGATTTATTCCAAAATTAAATTATTTTTAGTAGAATATATGTCTATTTATCTGTATATTGGGAGGTTTTTATATTCATTGATGTAAAGTTATGTTTTATAATATAAATAAAAACATTTCATGGTTTCGGGGTGGATTAAATGATGAAATTGAACATTTAGTGGAGTTATAACCATTCGGTTCTCCATATGATTTTTTGAATATGTAAATCAATTTAGAAAATAAAAAGAATACATCAAAGGCACCAGTACTCAAAAAATATAATAGAGGTACATTATTTGAAAATGGTATTTCTCCATTAAATGTGGGAATTGAAAGACCATTAAAATTCATGGGTATGGTTATTTTCAAGCTCATTTCCCTAATAATTTTATTTTTAATATAACAGATATTGAGGAGACTAAGAAGAACATATTTGAGGATTAATATAGTGGTGAATAATCTAAAAATGAATATCATGTTGTGGCGAATGTAATGTGGGTATCATCCATGTTTTATAAATATTATTGCAATCTCAAATATGACCTCAAAAATATCAATGAGAGAAATTGTTCCAGAATCATTTCATATTGAATCAGTGAGTATTCATGGTGATAATTGATATTGGGAGTATTATAAATGTTTCTTTAAAAAAACTTGTGGATAAATCGATGATTCCAACTCAGAATCATCCTTGATCATACAAAATGTAATGGGTGAATAATGGGAGCACACATCAATTCAAAAAACAGGATTTGATTTCCATTTCCATTGGTAAGAATGATATTAATGAGGTTTTATTACTATTTATGATTGTCACTTATTATTGGTAAAGTCTTTTCAATTTGATAAGGATGTGAAATATGATGGGAGGAAGTATACATATTCTTTTTGTATGTGCAAAATCATATTACACTTTCTCTATTGAACCCATCCATCATTATTCACACAATATTTTGTGGATGAGTGTTGATGGTTTTTTGTGGTTGGGGGTTTAAGGTTTCCTAGTAATGGGGTTTTAGGGTTTTTTATAGATAAGATTTTAGTTATTTTAGGGATAAAGGTTTACATTTTGGGGGGTTGAGGGTTGATAGTTTTATGGGACTGAGTTTTGATTTTTTTTGGGGAAGAGGTATGGCGTTTACATGGGATATTGGTTTTGGGTTTTCTGGGGGTTAGGTTTGTGGGATTTTTTGGGATTATGGTTGAGGGTTTTTTGGTGATGAGGATTGAGTGTTTTTTGGGGATAAGGGTTGAGGTTTTTATGGATGATTGTTGAGTTTTTTGGGGGGTTGAGGATTTTTTTTATTTTGGGTAGATGGTTTAGAGTTTTTTGGGGCCAAGGGTTTAGGGTTTTGGGGTTTAGGGTATAGGTTTTTTGGGGTTGAGGGTTTAGGTTTTTTGGGGTAGTGGGTTTATGTTTCTTTGGGTGGAGGGTTTAGGGTTTTTGGGACGAATGGTATAGAGTTTTTTTTGGATGTGGGTTTACGTTTATTTGGGGCCTCTGCTTCATGGTGTTTTTGGGGCTCAGTGTTGAGGGTTTTTTAGGGAAAAATGTTTAGGGTATTTTTGGGCTTTATATTAATTCTTTTTTAGAGTGTATGGTTTAGAGATTTTTATAGTGTAGGGTTTAGGGTTATTTAGGGTTTAGGGGTTACGGTTTTTGTGGATGAGGTTTTAGGGTTTCTTGGGGATAGGGATTTAGGTATGTTCAGGGTTGAGGGGGCAAGGATTTTTAGGGATATGGGTTTACGGTTTTTTGGAGCTCGGGGTTCTAGTTTTATTAGGCCTGGAGATTTAGGGTTTGGGGGGTTGATGTTTACTAGTTTCTTTAGAGATATGTTTTAGGGTTTTTTGAGGAAGAGTGTAATTGAATTTTTGTACGGAGGGATTTTGGGTTTCTAGTTCTATGGAGATATGGATTTTTGGGGCTCCAGGATCATGTTTTCTTAGGGTTTAGGGTTATGGATTTTTTGGGTCTAAGGGTTCTGGGTTTTTTGGGAATCAGGGTTTATAATGTCTAAGGGGTAAGAGTTTGTGGTTTATTGTTGATAATGGTTCATGATTTTTTAGAATTGTGGTTTTAGGGGTTTTTTATGGATGAGGGTCATGGTTTTTTTATGTTGAATGCTCATGGTTTTTTGGTAATGAGGGAATATGACTTTTTGGTGTTGATTGTTAAGTGTTTTTTGGGGATGACGGTTCATGTTTTTTTTGTCTGTAGTTTGAGGGTTTATCTGGTCTTAGGGTTCATGTTTTTTTGGGTTGAGTTTCAATTTTTTTGTGCTAGGGTATGAGGGTTTTGGGGGTTGAGGTATTAGTATTTCATGTCGCTATAGGTTCATTTTTTTAGGGCTGAGGGTATATGATTTTTGGGGATGACTATTTAGTGTTTTTGGGGTATAGGATTGACAGTTTGAGGGGATGAGTGTTTAGTGTTTTTTTGGGTCGATGGATTCAGGGATTTTTCTGGATGATTATTCATGGGATATCTGGGTAGAGGGTTCTATTTTTTTGGGGATAGGGGTTTTCGGATATTTGGGTATTTGGGTTCATGGTTTTTTCAGTCTTAGAGTTTAGGGGTTTTTGTTGATGGGGTTTATGATTTATTCAGGATGTGGGTTTGGTGTTTCTTATACCTATGGATTTATGGTTTTTAGGGTTAATAATTTATAATTTTTTGGTGGTGAGGTTTTAAGTTTTTTTGGTTGAGGGTTTATTGTTTTTTTGGGTTGATGGTTTAGGGTTTTTCTTATATGAGGGTTTAGGGTATTTTAGTGCTGAGGGATCATGTTTTTTTTGGGGTTGAGTGAGTAGGGATTTGTGGGGATGAGGGTATATGGCTATTTGGTGATGAGGGATTATGGTTTTTTATGGATGATGGTTTACGGTATTGTGTCACTAAGAATGTAAGGTTTTTTTGATGAGGGTTTGGGATTTTTGGGTATGATAGTTTATTGCTTTTGGGATTGAGTGTTTATGGTTTTTTGTGATTTATTGTATAATGTTTTTTGAGTGTGAGCATTGAGTGTTTTTTTCATTATGGATGAGGTTTTTTCTGGGATTAAGGGTTTTTATGAGTTTTTTGGGTTTTTTGGGGATGAGGGTCCAGGGTTTTCTAGGTATGATGGTTTAAACTATTATGTGGATGAGGGTTGAGGGTTTTCTAGGGCTATGGGTTGATGGGTTTCTAGGGATAGGGGATGGGGATATTTTAGGGCTGATGTATGAGCGTTTTTAAGGGATGAAGGTTTATGGTTGTTTGGGTATGAGGGTTCAGGATTTTTGGTGATGAGGGTTTTGGGTTTTGTGGGGATTTGGTTTTTGTGTTTTTTGAGGCTAAGGGGTTACATTTTCTGGTGGACAATGGTTTAGGGGTTTCTGAGTCTAAAGGTTCAGGGTAATTTTGATACAAGGTCTTAGGTTTTTGTTTTGGGATATGGATTGAGGGGTTTTAGAGGATGTGAGATGATGGTATTATGGGGATAGGGGATCAGGTTTTTTTGGGGATCAGGGTTTAGTTTTTTTGGGTATAATGGTTGATGGGTTTTTGGGGTTGATAATTGATAATTTTTTGGGCTGAGGGTTCAGAGGTTTTTGGGGCTGAGTGTGGATTGTTTTTTAGGCTTGTGTGATTATGGTTTTTTTGAGGCTGAGGGTTTTGGTATTTTTGGGCATGAGGGTCTAAGGATTTTTAGGATGAGGTTTTAGGGTTTTTTTGGGTCTAATTGTTTATTATTTTTTAGTTTTGAGTGTTTATGATTTTATATTATTTAGGGTTTATGGGTTTTTTTGGGGCCGAGCGTTTATGGTTTTTGGGGGGATTACAGATTTTTTTGAGGCTGATGGTTTGGGGGTTTTAGGAATGAGGGTTTAGGTTTTTTAGGGGTTCTGGGGTTAGAGTTATTTTTGTGAGGTTTTAGGGGTTTTTGGTGATGTGGTTTTTTTTGGGTAAGGGTTCAGTGTACATTAGGGATGAGGTTTTATGATTTATTTTGACTGAGGGTTTGGTATTTTTGGGTTTGATGGTTAAGGGTTTTTTTGGGCTATGTGTTTTGGGTTTTTTTGGCAATGTGAGTTATTTCTTTCGAGGGTCTGAGGGATATTGTATTTTTATGTAATAGGGTTAAGATCTTTTTGGGGATAAGTTAACATGGTTTTTTGGGAATTGTGGTTTAGGGTTTTGGGGGATGAGGGTTAGAGGTTTTTAAGGGATGAGTGTTTAGGGTTTTTTATGGATGAGCATTAAGGGATTTTTTAAGGATGATGGATAATGGTTTTGGGGGCTGAGGGTTAAGGTATTTTTAGGGCTGAGGGTCAAGGTATTTTTAGGGATAAGGGTTTAGGTTAATTGGATATGAGGTCTGATGGTGTTTTTGGGATGATGTTTAAGGATTTTTTTTTTTGCGGCTAAGATTTTAGGGTTTTTTAAGACTATGGGTTTAGAATTTTTGAAGGTTAAGGGTTAATGATTTTTTGTGGATGAGGTCTTCTGGGATTGGAGACTATGGGTTGAGGGGTTTTGGGGATGGGGGTTTACGGTTTTTTTGGGATGAAGGTTTAGTGGTGTTTTGGGAAAAGGGTTTTGGGTTTTTTGGGGATAAGAGTTTTTGATTTCTTTTGGGATGAGTGTTTATGGTTTTTAGTTCTGAGGGTTTATGTGTTCTTTGGGTTGATCGTTTATAGTTTTTTTTGGATGAGGGTTTAGATTTTTTGGGTCTGAGGGTTTTAGGTTTTTTAGGGTGAGGGTTCAAAATTTTATATAGATGAGGGTTGGATGAGGGTTGAGGTTTTTTGGGGTCTATGGGATTTGGGTTTTTTAGTGCTAATGGGTGAGGATTACATTTGCTAGGGTTAGGGGTTTTCTAGGGAAAAGGGTTGATGGTTTTAATGGGTTGGTCAATTAGTGTTTTTTGGAGGTGGGGGCTTATTGCTTTTTTAGGATGTGGGTATTGGGTTTTGGGGGGGATTAGGGTTTAGGGTTATTTGGGGATGAGGGAGTATATTTTTTTTGGCTAAGGGTTTATGGTTTTTAGGTATTGAGTGTTTAAGTTATTTAATGGATGAGGGTTCAGTGTTTTTTTATGAATGATTGTTTTGGATATTTTGGTGTTGAGAATTTGATGTTCTTTGGGACTCAGGGATGAGGGTTTTAGGTGGCTAATGGTTAATTATTTTTTTGAGATAAGGTTCAAGGGTTTTTATGAATGAGGGTTGAGTGGTTTTTGGGATGATGTTTCAGGGTTTTTTGGGTAATGTTTTAATTTTTTAGGCATAGGGTTGTGGATTTTTTGGGGATGAGGGTTTTATGTTATTTGGGGATGAGGGTTCAAGGTTTATTATGTCTTGGGGTTTAATATTTTTTGGGGATGAGGACATTGGATTTTTTAGGGATGAATATTTGGGGTTTTTTTGGGTTGAGGATTCAATGATTTTTGGGGCTAACTATTCACATTTTTTGGGTGTTGACGAGTTAGTGTTTTATGGGGCTACATTCTCAGGATTTTTTGGGCTGAGGTTTTAGGGTTCATATGGGGCTGAGTGTTCAAGTGGTTTTGGGTATGAGGGTTTTGGGTCACTTGGGGAAGAGTTTAAGATTTTTTGGGGTTTTGGGTCTGGGATTTTTTTGGGAATGATGGTTTAGGGTTATTTGCTGCTAAGTTTTTAGGGTTTTGTTGGGGATGACAGTTCAAGGTTTTATTTGGGATGAGAGTTTATGTTATTTTATCGTTAAGGGGCTAGGATTTTCAGGATGTGGGTTGTCTGATTTTTAGTGATGTGGATTGAGAGTTTTTTAGGGATGATGTTTGAGTGTATTTATAAGGATGTGGGTTATGGGGTTTTGGGATGAGGGTGGTGGGTTTTATACACCTAACTGTTGAGGGGTTTATTTGGGTATGAGTGTTAAGGGTGTTTTTTTGGGTATGAGTGTTAAGGTTTTCATGGAGGGAAATCATTAGTGATTTTTAGGTGGAGGGTGTAGGGTTTCGTGGGACTAAGGGTTAAGAATTTTTTAGAGCCAATGCTTTAGTGTTTTTGGGGGGCGAGGGTTTAGGGTTTTTTGGGGTTGAGGGATTATTGGTATTTGGGGATGAATGTTTTGTGTTTTTAGTATTTTTATGTGATGATGATTTAGTGTTTTGGGGTGAAGAGTGTTTAGTGTTTTTTTGGAGAGAGGGTTTAGGGTTTTTTTGGGATGATGGTCTAGAGTTTTTTGTGGCCAAGGGTTTATTTTTTTTATGGTTGAGATTTTAAAATATTTTTTGGCATAGGGTTTGAGTTTTCTAGTTCCAATGATTAGTATTTTTGGGGGCTCAGGGTTTTAGGTATATTAGGGGTGAGGGTTTTGGGTTTCATTGGGATAAGATTTTAGGGTTTTTTTGGGGATGAGGGGTTAGAGTATTTAGGGATGAGGTTTTATTGTTTTTTGGGGCTCTAGGTCGAGGGTTTTATATGGATTATTTTATAGGACTATTTCGTGATGAGGGTTTAGGGTTTTCATGGGGATATGGGTTTATGGTTTTTTAGAGAAGAGGGTTTAGTGTTTTTTTATGAAGTGTATCTAGGTTATTTTAGGACTAAGGTTTTTTGTTTTTTGGGTTAGGTTTCAGGATCTTTTAGGTATGAGGGTTTAGAGTTTTTTGGGGATGAGGGTTTATTGTTTTTTGGGTATGAGGGTTTAGGTTTCCTTGGGTATGAAGGTTGATGGTTCTTTGGGGATACATGTACAGTGTTTTTTGTGGATGATGGTTGAGAGTTTTTGGGGACTATAGGTTTAGGGTTTTTTGGTGATGAGGGTTAAGGGTTTTTTGGGACTATGGGTTGAGAGGTTTTGGTGATGAGGGTTGAGGTTTTTTATAGTGCAAGGAATAGGGTTTTTGGGGATTGGGGTTTAGAGTTTTTGGGGATGAGGGTTGAGGGATTTTTGGGGATGAGCGTTGAGGGGTTTTGGGGATGTGGCTTGAGAGTTTTTTATGGATGAGGGTTGATGGGTTATTCGTGATGATGATTTATTGTGGTTCTAGGAATATGGTTTAGGGATTTTTGGGGATATGTGTTTAAGGATTTTTTGGGATGAGGGTTTAGTGGTTTTGGGGTTCATGTTTTAGGGTTCTTTTTGGCTGAGGGTTTTGGGTTTTTTGGGGACGTTTGTTTAGGTATTTTTGGGATAATGGTTTATATTTTTTTGGGGCATCTGGTTTACGGATTTTTGGGTCTTATTTTTTAGGGTTTTTGAGGTATGTTTTTTTGAGGTTTTTGTGGCCAAGTGTTGAGTTTTTTTTATTAAAGGGTTTAGGTTTTTTTTGAGGAGGGTTTAGGGGTTATGGTTATTGGGACCGAGGGTTGTGGGTTTTTTTAGGCTGAGAGTTTATAGTTTTTGGGGGTTGAGGGTTCCGGTTTTTCCATGCATGATGTTTCAATGCTTTTTTGGGGGTTGATAGTTAATGGTTTTGGGCGGCTTAGGTTTTATCGATTTTTTAGGGATGATATTTTAAGGTTTTATTGGATTAAGGTTTCATGGTTTTTTGGGTCTGAGGGTTTAGGATTTTTGTCTTAGTTAATAGCGTGTTTTGAGGCTGATGGTTTTGTGAATTTTTTGTGCTAAGGGTTTGGGGTTTTCTGGGGATGACAGTTCAATATTTTTTAGGGTTTAGAGTTTAGTTTTTTCATGTGGATAAGGGTTTATGATTTATTAGGGGTAAGGTTTTTTGGATTTCTAGTGTTGATGATAATGTTTTTTTTGTGGTGAGTGTTCACTGATTCATGGGATTAAGGGTTGAGGGTTTTCTGGTGATGAGGGTTCAATCATTTTTAAGGTTGAGGGTTGAGGTTTTTTTTGGATTTGGGGTGAGGTGTTTTTGGGTTTAAGGGTTCTTCATTTTTTCTATATGAGGGTTTGGAGTTTTTTTAGCTAATGGATGAGAGTTTTTCTTGGGACGAGGGATCATGGTTTTTGAGGATGGGCGTCAGGTTTTCTTTGGGTTGATGGTTCATGGTTTATTTAGGGATGAAGGTTTAGGGTTTTTTTTGGGTAGAGGATTGAGGGTTTTTGGGGTTGATGGTTCAAAGTTTTTTTAGAGATAAGGGTTCAGGATTTTTTGGGGTTGTGTGTTTATGGATTTTTGTGGATAGGGGATAGGTTATTTTTGGTGTTGAGGGTTTTGGGTTTTTTTAGATAAGGTTTCATGGTTTTTTTGGGAATAAGGGAAAAGGGTTATTTGAGGTTAGGGTTCCGAATTTTTTTGGGCTGAGATAATAGGTTTTTTATTGATTTGGTTTTAGGATTTTTCAGGGTTGAGTGTTTAGTTTTTTCCAAAGATGAGTCTTTATAGTTTTGTGGGAAAAAGGGTTTAGGGTTTTTGCGTATTGGGGTTTTTTTGTTTTGGGATGAGGATTTACTATTTTTGGGGGATGAGTATTTAGGGTTTTTTTTGGATGTGGATTTATGGTATTTTTGGGTCATTGGGTTTACGGTTTGTTGGGGTAGAGTGTATAATGTTTTTTCGGGATGGGTGTTTAAGGTTATTTTGGAATGAGGGTTTAGGGTATTCAAAGGATAATATTTTAGGGTATTTTGTGGCTGATTAAGTTTTTTGGGATGAATTTTTAGTGTTTTCCGGAATGAGAGTTTAGTGTTTTGGGTCTGAGGGTTTTAGGGTTTTTTGGGCTGAGTTTTTAGGGGTTTTTTGTGGCTGAGTGTATAGGTTTTGTAGGTCTAATGATTTGGTCTTTTTTGGGATAATGTTTTCTGGTTTTTTAGGCATGAGTGTTTAGGGATTTGGGGTGATGATTGTTTTGGGTTTTCTGGGGGTGTGGGTTTTGGGATTTCTAGGGCTATGGTTTAAGGGTTTTTGGTTCTGAGGGGTTATGGTTTTTGGGGATAAGGGTTTAGGGGTTTTTAGTGAGGAGGATTTAGAGTTTTTGGGACATAGGGTTCATTGTTTTTTGGGGTTTAATGTTCAAGGTTATTTGGGACTGAGGGTTCAAGGGTATTTTGGGGATGAGGGTTTATGTATTATTTTGAGATGAGGGTATTAGTTTTTTTGGCTATAAGGATAGTTTTTTGGGGGTCTGTGGGTTATTGTTTTTTTATGTGGGTTCAGGGTTTTTTGGGGCTGGGGGTTTTTGGTATTTTTTTTGTGATGAGGGTTAATGATTTTTTACATTTGATGGTTGAGGGGTTTTTTGGGATAAGGGTTGAGGGTTTTTTGGGATGAGGGTTTATGTTTTCTTGGAGCAGACGGGCGAGTTTTTTTGGAATGGATGGAAAAGGGTTTTTCGGGGATAAGTGTTTAGTGGTTTTTAGTATAGAGGGTTTAGGAGTTTTGGGGAAGATTGTTTATGAATTTTTGGTGATTATGGTTTTTGGGTTTCGAGGATGATTGTATAAGGGTTTCAGGGATGGTGGTTTAGGGGGTTTTCATGATGACGGTTTATGATATTCTAGTGATTTGGTTTTACGTTTTTTATGGATGATGGTTTATGGTTATTTGGGACTCAGGGTTTATGGTTTTTTGAGGTTGAGGTTTTAGGGATTTTTCTGAGTTGAGGGTTTATGGTTTTTTATGCTAAGGTATTAGGTTTTTTTGGGGCTGGGGGTTTAGGTTTTTTGGGGGTGAGTGTTTGTGGTTCTTGGGGGCCAAGGGTATAGGGTTTTTTAGGGATTAGGGTTGAGGGTGTTTTTGGGCTGAGGGATGAGGGTATTTTGGGATTGAGGGTTGAATTTTTTTTGGAATCAGGGTTGAGGGTTTTTTTGGGCAGATAGTTTAGATCTTTTAGAATTTGGTTTATATTTTTTAGGTGATTACGGTTTAGGAATTTTTGGTGATAGGTGTCTACTTTTTATATAGCTGATGTTTTAGGGTTTTCTTGGGCTAAGGGATTAGGTTATTTTATGGATGATGGTATTGGATTTTTTTTATGAGTGTTTAGGATTTTTTTGGGATGAGGGTTTATGGTTTATTAGTGATGAGGTTTTACAGTTTTTCAGAATTTATGGTTGAGGGTTTTTTATGGATGAGGTTTTATATTTTATGGACTTATGGGTTATGGTTTTTTAAGGATGAGTGTCAGTTTCTCTTGGGCCATAGGGTTAATGTTATTTTCTTGGGCCAAGGGTTTAGGGGTTTTGGTATGAGGGTTAATTTTTGGGGTGAGGAATTTGGGTTTTTTTTGGATGAGGGTTAATGGCTTTTAGGGGTCAGGGGATCAATGTTTTTTAGGGGATAAGGGTTCAATATGTTTTAGTACCGTGTGATCTGGGTTTTTGGTGCTAATGGGATATGGATATGGGTCTGATGGTTTAGGGGTGGTTGGTATGAGGGTTTAAGGTGTTTTGGGGCTGAGGGTTTATGGTTTTTTTGGGATGACGGATTTAGTTATTTGGGGGCTGTGGGTTCAGTATTTTTTGGACCTAAGGGTATGGGAGGTTTTGGGGATAAGGATTCAAGATTTATTGGGAATAATTTTTCAAGGTATTTTGGGGATGAGGGATTATGGGTTTTTGGAGTTGATGTTTAATGATATTTTTGGGTTGTGGGTTAAGAATTTTTTGGGATATGGTTTGTATTTTTTGGGTGGTTGAGGGTAGAGGGTTTACATAGGGATGTTTTTTGAATGTTATTTGGGGCTAAGGGATGAGTGTTTTTTTGGGTGATGGTTGAGGGTTTTTTGGGTCTGTGAGGGACCATTTGTTGTCGTGTTTTTCAGAGGGTTTAGGGTTTCTTGGGGCCAATGGTTTATCATTTCTTGGGCCATATGGTTTAAGGATATTTGTGGTTGAGAGATTAGGAATTCTTTGGGTGGATGGTTTATTGGTTTTTAGTGATGTGGGTTTTGTGTTTTTTGGGATTAATTTTATTGGGTTTTTTGGGCTGAGGGTTTAGGATATTTTTGGGCTAAGGGTTAGGGTTTTTTATGCCTAATAGGTTAGGAAATTTTGGGGATGACGGTTTAGGATTTTTTTGGAACTGTGTGTTTAGGGTTTTTTATGGTTGAGTGTTTAGGGTTTTTTTGGAGGATTTTTTAGTATTTTTGGGCGAAATGATTGATTATTTATTATGTATTAGGGTTTAGGGAATTCTGGGGCATAGGTTTTAGGGATATATAGGGATAAGGGTTTAGGTTTTTCTATGGGATGATAGTTTTGGGTATATTGGGGTGGAGTGTTTAGGGTTTTCTAGGGATGAGGGGTTATGGTTTTTAGGGTAAGGGTTTATGGTTTTTTGCTGTAGAGGTATTAGGGTTTATTACCACTGAGGGTGGACTGTTTTTTGTCGATGAATTTTTAGGGATTTTTTGGGCTTAGGGTTTAGGGTTTCCTTGGGGGAAGGTGTTAATGGGTTTTGGGGGTTGATGTTTTAATGTTTTTTGGGGCCGAGGGTTAAGGGTTTTTTGCAGATAAGTGTCAGTGGATATTTGTGGTGAATTGTTTAGGGTTACATGGGGATGAGTTTTTATGGTTTTTTGGGGATGATATTTTATAGATATTTGTTTATGAGGTTTTTAGGGTTTTTTTGTGATGAGGACAGATGATTTTTTGGGATGAGTGTTTAGGTTATTTGGTGTTGAAGGTATAGTGTTTTTTTGGGATGAGTGTTTAGGGTATTTGGTATAGGATTTATTGGTTCTGTGGTTTGGTATATTTTTCAGTAAGGGGTTTTAGGTTTTTGGGGGATGCGTGATGAAGGTTTTTTGGGGTGAGTGGTGAGGGTTTTTGGGGATCAGGATTGAGGGGTTTTAGAGGTTGATTGTTGAGGGTTTTTTGGGGCCAGGGTTTGTAGTTTGGGGGTTGGGTATGAGGGTTGAGCGTATTTATGTGATGATGTTTTAGTGTTTTTAGTGATGATGTTTTATGTTTTTTGGGGGGTAACGATTCATGTTTTTCTTGGACTGAGGATTGAGGGTTTTTTGGGGATGAGGGTTTAGGGTTTTTTGGGTCTTTTGGTTGAGGGATTTTTTTGTGGATGTTGGTTGAGGATTTTTTTGGGATAAGGGTTGAGGTTTTGATTAGTTATTGTGGTTTAGGGTTTTTTTGGGATAATGTTTGTTGTTTTTTGGGGATTTTGGGTTGAGATTTTGATTGGGGTGATGGTCAAGGGTTTTTTGGAATGAGTTTTGAGGTATTTGTTTGGGCTTTGGTTTTAGGTTTTGGGGGCTGTGTGATGAGAATTTTTTGTGGATCAGGGTTTAGGGTTCTTTATATATGACTATTTTATATTTTTTGGGGTAGAGTGTTGATGGTATTTTGTGGATGAGGTTTGATAGTGTAGGGTTATTTAGACTGAGGTTTTATGGGTTTTATGGTGGATTGTTTAGGTTTTTTTGGGATATTTTTTAGGTTATTTTTTGATGAAGGTTTAGGTATTTTTAGAGAATATGGTTTAGGGTATTTTAGGGATGTGGTTTTAGGGTTTTTGTGGATGAGAGTTTTGGGTTTTTTAGATTATGGTTTTGGGTTATATTCTACTGGTGTTTTAGGATTTATTGGGATATTGGAATTGTGGTTTAGGGGGATGAGTGATGAATATTTTTTGGGGTGTATGGTTTAGGGTTATTTTGAGTATAGGGATTAATTTTTTTTGGGGTGACTTTTTATTATTTTTCGGGGACAGGGTTTAAGGTTTTTTTGGATGAGTGTTTTTGTGTTTTTATTGAATAGTGCTTAGGTTTTTTCAGGGTTTAGGGTTTTGGATTAATTAATACTGTGGGATTAAAGTTTATTGTGGATTTTGTTTCATTGGTTTTCTTGGTTGTGGGTTTTAGTATGATTTGGAATGAGGGTTTATGGTTTTTTGGGGCTGATGGTTTTTGAATTTTTGGGGATATGGGTTCAAGGTAATTTGGGGCAGTTGTTTTAGGGTTTTTTGGGGAAGGTAGGATTAGGTTGGTTGTGGGATCTAGATTTATTTTATTTGAGGGTAGATGGTATATGGTTTTTTGGTAAAATCATTTAGATTTTTAAGGATGGGAGTATACTGCTTTTGGGGATGAGTGTTTAGGGTTTTTTAGGCTGAGGGTTTTGGGATTTTTGGGTTTAGTTTTTAGGGTTTTTTATGGATGAAGTTTTACAGTTTTCTTGTGGCCAGGGGTTTAGGGTTTTTTTGGGATAATCGTTTAGAATTTTTGGGGGAAGAGGGTTTTGGGTTTTTTGGGGATGAGGGTATATGTTTTATAAGGGATGATGATTTACAGTTTTTTGGGACCATCAGTTTATGGATTTTGGGGGCTGTGGGTATAGGGTTTTTTTGGGATGAGTGCTAGGGTATTTAAGGTAATAGAGTTTTTAGTTTTTTGGGGATGAGGTTATGTGGTTTTTTGGTGATTAGGGTTTAGGTATTTTATGGGAAAAGTGATCTTGGATATTTGGGTGTCACATTTTAAATTTTTTTCTAGGATGAGGGATTTGGATTTTTTGGGGCTCAAGGTTCTGGGTTTTTGGGGGATAAGTTTCAAGTTTTTTTTGGTGGATTAGGGTTTAAGGTTTTTTGGGTATATAATTGAGGTATTTTTGGGGATGAGGTTGTGGGTTTTTGGGGGCTATGTGTTTAGTGTTTTTGGGGATTATGGTTGAGGTATTATATTGGTAGAGTATTGTTTTTTTTTGGGGGATGAGGGTTGAGGTTTTTTGGGGATGAGTTTATTGATTTTTTAGGATGAGGTTTCAGGGTTTTATAGGAAATGTTTTTAGGGTATTTGGGGCTCAGTATTTGGGGTTTTTAGTTCTAAGAGTTTAGGTTTTTTTTATGGCTGAGGGTTTACCAGTTTTTTGTCAACGATTTTGGGGTATTGGGGCTGAGGGTATAGTGGTTTTGGGGGTGAAGGGTTGAGTTTTCTTTGGGCCTTAGATTTGAGGGTTTTGTGGATGTAGATTTACTATTTTTTTGCGATGAGTATTTTTTTCTGCTGAAGGTTTAGGGTTTTTTGGGGGAAGAGGGTTTACTGTTTTTTGGGGATGAGAGTTTAGGGTTTCTTGGGGATGATATTTAAGGGTTTTGGGGTGAGAAGTTTTTATTTTTTGGATTATAGGTTGAAGGTTTTTTTGGGAAAAAGTGTTTAAAGTTTTTTTGGGTGGTGGTTTATGATTTTTTTGGGTTGAGGGTTTATTAATATTTAGGTCTGAGGGAATATGATTTTTTTGTGGTTGTGGGTTTAGGGTTTTTTAGGGATGATGGTTTATGGTTATGTAAAGTTGAGGGATTATGGTTTCTTAGGGTTGAGAATATAGGAATTTTTTGGGGTGGAAGGGTAATGGTTCATTGAGACTCAGTGTTTAGTGTTTTTTAGTGTTAGGGATTACAATTTTTTTGGGGATCAGTGTTTATGGTTTTTTTGGGGATAAGGGCTTATGTGTTTTTCTGGATGAGGGTTTGTTGGTTTTTATATTGATAGTTTAATGTTTTGTTGGGGATGAGGGTTTATGGTTTTTTGGAGTTGACTATTTTGGGTTTATTAGGGATGAGGGTTTAGAGTTTTTGGGGGTGGATGGTAGGGGTTTTTTTGGGAGCTCAAGGTATAGGGATTTATGGGGCTCAGGGTATAGATTTTTTGGGTTTTATGAGTTTACTCTTTCGGGGGTTTTGGGTTCATGGTTCTCTAGGACTATGGGTATAGGATTTTTTGTTAATTCGAGTTGTGGATTTTTTAGTCTAAGGGTTTACTATTTTTTATGTATGAGGTTTGAATTTTTTTTGGGATGGGGGTGTAGGTTGTTTTGGGGGGGTTTGGGTTTAGGGTTGTTTGGTATAGAGTAATATTAGTTTTTTTGGTTGGTGGTTAATGGTTATTTTGGGATGCGGGTTTTGGTTTTTTAGGTTTGACGGTTAATGTTTTTTGTGGGTTGAAGGATTAGGGTATTTGATGAATCATGGTTTATTGGTTTGTATTGTAGGTGTTTAGGGATTTTGACTGATTAGGGTTTAGGTATTTTTTGGTGATAGGGGTCTAGTGTTTTATGGGGATGTGGGTTTAGGGATTTTTTTGGGGTGGTGCGATTATATTATTTTAGGGTGACGAATTAGGGGATTGGGGGGTTGAATTTATTGTGCTATTTTAGTCTGAGGGATTTGGGATTTTGGGGGTATATGGTTTTTGGTTTTTTTTGGTTGAGGGTTTAGGATTTTTGCAGATTAGGATTGAGTGTTTTTTTGAATTAGGGTTTCATGTATTTGGGGGCTGAGAGTTTGGGGATTTTTAGGGGTGGGGGTTAGGGTATTTTGGGGATGTGGATTTAAGATTTTTTGGGATGATGTTATATGGTTTTTGGGGAATATATTTTAGTATTTTTGGGGGGGGTGAGGGTTTAGGTTATTTATAGAATGAGTCTTTAGGGTTTTTAGGGCTACATGTTTAGTTTTTTTTTGGGGGGGGCTAAGTGTTTAGGGTTTCTAGGGCTATGGATCTTGGGTATTATTGGTCATAGGGTTTACATTTTTTAGGAATGAGGGTTTAGGTATAATTCATGTTGAGGGTTAAGGATTTTTTGGGGTTGAGAGTTCATGGTTTTTTGGGGATGAGGGTTTAGGGTTTTTTGGGGACGATGGTTTAGGTTTTTTGGGGGGATGAAGGTTTAGTGTTCTATGGGGAAGCGTTTTTAGTTTTTTTTTTTGGGGATGAGGGGTTAATTTATTATTGTGGATGAGGGTTTAGGGTTTTTGGGTCTCAGAGTTTAGAATTTTTGGGGGATATGGGTCTAGGGCTTTTTTGGATAAAGGTTTTCAGATTTTTACTAATGATGGATTCAGTTTTTTGGGGGGGATGCGTGTTTAATACTTTTTTAGGATGAGAGTTTATATTTTTTGGCGGTTGAATATTTATGTATTTTTTATAATTGTCTATGGTTTTTTGGGGATAAGGGTTGATGGTTTTTTGTACATTAGGCTAGAGATTTTTTTGATGCTGAGGGTTTAGGATTTTTTTAATAAGGGTAGTTTGTTTTTTGGGGCTATATGTTGAGGGATTTTTTAGTATTTGGGTTTCGAGTTTTTTATTGAAGATGGATAATGGTTTGTTGGGGATGAGGGTTTAGGGTTTATTTAGGCTGAGGGTTAAGAGTTTTTTGCGGTTGAGGTTTTATATTTTATTTGGGTATAATGGTTTAGGGTTTTTTTGTGTTATGGGTTCTAGGTTTTTTGGGAATTAGGGTTCAGGGTTTTTTAGCGTTGAGGGTTGAGGGTTTTTTAGGGTTGATGGTTTAATTTTATTTTGGTATGAGGGTTTTTTATCTTTTGGGATCGTGTTTTAGGGTGTTTGGGGATGAGGGTATAGATTTTATTCTGGTTGAGGGTTTGGTGTTTTGGGGTAATGGTTTTGGGGTTTTAGGGTATGGGGTCTATTATTAATTTTTTATAAGGGCTTATGGTTTTTTGGAGATGTGGGAATAGAGTTTTTCTGGGGTTAAGGGTTTAGGGTTTTTGGGGCAACGTGATAAGAACCATGTTTAGGGAAATGACTCTACTACCTGAGTGGAGGAGTTGGATATGCAGGTCTTGATAACCTAAGGGACATTTAAGATGTTGAATGCCTCAATGGGAACCCATTTCACTTCATTAAAGGCCGAATATATATCACCTTGAATAAATGTAGAAACTTTTCATGTTATCTCACTTATTTTAGAACAAAAACGATTTTTAAAGCTTGTCCATCATGGTTACACTAATTTTGGAAGCCTTTCCAACATAGAGAATTCATGAATGGAATATTTGGACACCAATGTCAAATGCGGTGAGTTTGGCTCTCAAAGTCATATATGGTGGTATATGGTTGGGATGACATGTGATAATTTTCCAAAAAGTCATTGTTAGACTTTAAAATTTTTAATTTAGTGTTAAAAAGTAGGAATTGACTTGACGACATTAGGGTATAAGACCCTTGACCTTTTGTATCACACCATGGGTATAAATAGACCCCATGGAAATATATTATCATTTGTGTCTTCCCTAGTGAAAATATATGAGTTTAATATCTACATTATGAGGATTTTCACTTTCTTCCCTTGGTCTTGTGTATTCTTTCCTTGTCAATTTACAATCTAGATTGGTGATACAAGACTGCATGTCCCCCAATTTTATTCCTCAACCCAACAGCCTTATTATATAGATTAGACATCCCATCCCTAACTTGAGTGTGTTGTCTAAGATGTAGGTCATGGTACATATTGAATTGGTTGAGTGCGGGATTCAACTATCAAAACCAATCATCCACAACTTAACCCCAAACTATATCCATCATAAAATACCCTACCTTGTGAATATTGGGACACACGGTGCATCTCACATCATTTGGTATCAAATATCCGATTGAAACGGTAGAGATCTATGACAATTTTTTATACCATATATCAATTATCCTTTTTATATTTCCTTAAAATCCAACTGTTAAAAAATGAAAAAAAATTCGTTTGTCATTTAAAACCTCCAAAAATTTCCCATGTTGTACAAGATTATATATTTTACACAGATCCAATTATTCATATATAATATTTTCAAATTTAATTCTCTATAAGTGATTTGTATCCAAAAAATTAATAAAATTCTCCCACCTCATCATTTTTTTATTATAAACAGAATGTATATACATTCTATGATATAATTAAAAAATTACCTTTGTCTATGTTAATCATCTTTTTATTTAAAACACTAAGTACAAATATTTTGGGAATATTTGAAAGAAAAAGAAAACAAGAGGGGACAGTTACTTCTTCATTATTTCCATTATTTGCACTTTCCATTTCCATACCCCATTTTCTCTATAATTTAACTTCACCACCATTTCATATTTGGATCATATTGTTATTAATTTTTCTAATCATCCATAATCGAGAAAGACCCACATACCGTGCCTTTCTACGCCTCTTCCACATTTTACCCATTTTTTAACCTATTTTCCAACCTTTACCATTTTTAAATACTTTACCACTTAATCGGGTTGTGTTAATACATTACCGTACACCATCTTGGTTGGGTAAGGATTGAAATCTCATGATCTCCACCAAAGTGGTAGTATATTTCATATATGATTGGGATTTTAATTAAGTGTTGAGAAGTGGAGATAAATAAGCACAGAAAAATATTGAGTGTGTGTTCTTGTGTGTGTGGGTGTGTACATATTTTGTGTATGAGTGTGTATAATTGTGTGTGTGAGTTTGTATCCTTCTGTGTTTGAGTGTATCCTAGTGTGTGTGAGTGTGTAAATCTTATCTATGTGAGTGTGAGTGTGTGCATCTTGTCTGTTCAAGTTTTTAGGTTTGTATACTTGTGTGTCTGATTATGTACATCTTGTTTGCACATGTCAATACATATAACATGTGTGATTATATGTTTTTGTGTTTGTGGGTGTATCTTCATATATGTGAGTGTATTTATCATTATGTGTGTTTCTCCCCATGTGTGTTTATTTTCATGTTAATTATCATGGAAGAAGATCATGGAAACACAATCTCTCATTCCAAATATGGTGGAAGCTGATTTAGATCTCCCACACCCGTAGCTATTCCAATCTAGATGAATGTCTTGGTGAACCGTATCAGGAAGCATCTTGATAGTAAGTTGGAGGTGCAACATGAGAGGATTTAAAACTTATAGATTCAATCACACTTGAATATGATC
Source organism: Viscum album (assembly GCA_963277665.1). Lineage (NCBI taxonomy): Eukaryota > Viridiplantae > Streptophyta > Magnoliopsida > Santalales > Viscaceae > Viscum > Viscum album. The sequence goes on along the minus strand of OY728160.1, from coordinate 1,532,827,247 downwards.
CATGATAACCCATTGCATGCTCCAACTCCACATCACCCCCTCATCATGGAGGAGATGGATAACTATGATGGGGATTTTGAGGAATTCCCACAAAGAATAATGTTGTAGTGACAACCTATAGGAGGCCAAAGGAGACCACGTGATGAAATACTACATGGTGGGATCAAGGTGATGTTCCCTTCCATTCAAGGAAAATTTGATCTAGAAGCATATTTGGAGTGGGAGATGCAGATCGAGTTGGTGTTTTCAATTATTTAATATTCATAGGATAAGATTGTAAAACATTATTCCCTTGAAATGTATAATTATTCATTAATTTTATGGGTTCAAATGCAAAGATATATGGCTAAATATTGCGATGTCCCATGAGAACTTGGAACAATATGTTTTTTCATGCAGAATATTTTTTTCATTCACACTACTGTAGTGATATATACATCAAACATTAACACCTCAACCAAGGGAGTGAGAGTGTTGATGTTTACTGTAAGAAGATTTAAATTTCTATGATCCAAGCATACATTGAAAAGGATAAAAAAACCATGACTCATTTCATAAATGGACTTAATCTTGAGATTTATAATCAGATAAATATATAACCCCATGTGGAGATCAAAGATATGATTCACCAAGTCACCAAGATTGAGAAACAAATCAAAATGGGGAGTAACATGAGGAATCCCACTACCCCTTTCACTCCATAGACAAATTCAAGGAATTATAGTGGATAACCATTAATTAAAAAAAGAGGTGATTGATAAAAAAGTGACAATGTAATTATTCCACCAATGTAACCCACTTTTGAGTGTAACCAATTATGGAGTTGAGATATTGGATGTTTCAAATGTCAATGAAGTGGTCAGATCACTAGTGAGTGACCAATTTGGAACAACATTACCATAATCAATTATGGTGAATGGGAGACTGATGGAGATAGTTCAGATGGGGTAGAGGATTAATCTTTGGAAATTGATAATATATAATTTGTATAATATTGTGTGATCCTTGTCAGTAATAGTGTTTCAAGTGCATAAATGACCATTAGAGAGAAGGAGGAGAGAGATAATCATTTCCATACATGATTTATGATCAATGGGAAGGTATGCAGATTTATTATTGATGGGGAGAGTGGTACTAATGTGGAGGACACCATGTTGGTGGAGAAGTTGGGACTAATGACATTGAAGCACCAACATCCGTACAAGATTCTGTGGTTGAATGATTATAGAGAGTTAAAGGTCACTAAATAATGGAGGTCTTGGTCACCATCCGTAAGTACAAATATGAGGATTTTTGAGATGTTTTTCCTACGAAGGTGGGGCATTTTTTGTTGGGTTGACCATGGAAGTATGATAATCATGTTACACAGGATGGTTTCTTGAACCATCACTATTTTGTACAATAAGGGTAACCTATAACCCTCAACCCCATCTCCACCTAAAAAATTGTAAGATCGCATTTTAAGAGAAATGAAAAAAATGAGTGATGATGAAATAAAGAGAGAAAGTGAAAAAGGAGAGAATGAGTGAAAAGCAAAAAATGAGAGAAGAAATGAAATGTAGAGTAAATAAAATCATGTTAAAAATGAATTTTACGGTTGAGTAAAGTATCATGTTTAAAAAAATGATCAAGGTTGAGGAATATTTGTTTTCAAATAGAATCCTTATAGTAAAAATGTACAAAGAGGTCTTTCTAAATACATAAAAAATTCAAGATATTAAAATTTTTGTTTAGTTTTTTTTACAAGATTATAATGAAGTATTTCTAGATGAGGTTCAAGTGGGTTTTTCACCAATTAGATGTATTGTCATTCAAATTTGACTCATACATAGATAAACACTACCAAACCTCCCTGCATATCATACCAGCATACAAGAGACAAAATTGATTCAATGGAAAGTTAATGATCTATTAGATTTGGGATATATCAGAGAGAACCATATTCGATATGATGTACAAATTCTTCTATTATCCAAGAAGGATGGAAGATAGGGAATGTGAATTGAATGTGGATTCATTAATACCATCTTGGTCTGCTATTTTTTTCTTATTCATAGCATAAATGATATTATTTATGAATTAAATGGATATATTATTTTTTTCAAAGTAGGTTTCATAATTGGCTACAATCAAGTTATAATTAATGAAATAGATGAGTGGAAAATAGCATTTAGGAAAAAAATTGAATTTAGGAATGGTTTTACATGACCTCTAGTCTAACCAATGGACATAGGAAAGTTATATGGTTAATGAATCATTTCTTATGTGCATATACTGGGAAATTTGTTGTAGTTTAATTTTATGATATTTTGGTGTATATTAGGATTTTTTATGAACATGAAGATCACTTAAGAAAACTATAAGAGGTGTTAATGAAGGAAAACATATTTGGAAACATAAAAAAGTGTGAATATTTCCTAGATAAATTTGTATTCCTTGTATTTTTTATGAGTGGAAATGGACATGAAGTCAAAAATGGATGAGAAAACCATTACAAGAATGGTTAACTCTAACCATTGTTGGATAGGTAATATGTTTTCTTGGTCCTGTTAGTTTTTATAAAAGAGTTGTGGAGGACTTTATCAAACTAGATAAACTATTTAATTAGTTGAAAAATAATAATGATCCATTAAAATGGGGAAAAATTAAAGAGTAGGCCATCCATGATCTAAAGGAGAGACTCACCCATGTCCCTCTAATTTCACATACAGTCTTTGGTACGGCCAATGAAATTGAATGTGATGCATTTGGAATTGGTATTAGTGGATTAATCATGAAATATGGTATTCCTATTAATTTATTTAGTTAGAAGATAAATGGACCTACTCTAAACTATGATACATATGATAAAGAGATATATTCCTAGATTATAGTACTAGAAACATGACATAATTATATTTTTCCTAAAGAATTTATGATCTATTGTGATCATGACGCTCTTAAATACCTTATGTTCTAACATAAACTAAATAATAGACATGCTAGATAACTATAATTCATTTAATCATTAAAATATGTCATCAAACATAAAAACGATAAAGAACATATTGTGGAATATTAACGTTCATGACGATCTTATCTTTTTTCCTTTATGGATTGTAAAATACATAGTTTTGAATATATTAAGGACTTATATTCCTGAAATAGTTATTTTTGTAAACCATATGGTCATTTTAAACCCAAAGTTAGTTGGTAAATGTTCTATTTATGTGATGGATTCTTATTTCATATTGAAAATATTTGTATTCCCAATTTCTCTATTTGATTAGTTTTACTAACAGAGTCATATTATGGTGGCTTAATGGGGTATTTTGGTGTTACAAAAAATTACATGTTCTTAGTGATAATTTTTTCCCTAGAATGTCTAGTTATATTGAAAATTTTGTGGGAAAGTAAATTATCATCCATAAAACCAAATATAAATTTAACCCACATGGATTGAATATTTCCCTCCAAATCACCAACACCATTTTGGATGAATTATCAATGGCCATTATTTTGGGGTTAAAAAGGACAAAACGGGGGATAGATTCCATTAATTTGTGGGTGGATTGGTTTTCTGAAATGGAAATTCTTATTACATGTCACAAAAAAGATTATGCTACTAATGTTGCAATTATTTTCTTTCAATAAGTAGTCAAATTCCATGGAATTACTAGTGCAATTATGTAAGATTGAGACACAAAATTATTTAGTTACTTTTAAAATAACTTATATAGAAAACTATATACAATGTCACTATTCTTCACTACTTCTCGTCTAAAAACTGATGAAAAAATAGAGGTGGTGAAATAAACAAATTAATAAATTCCACAAAATTTCTTTAAGAAGAATCTCAATAATTGGGTGGAGTGTTTTCAAAATGTGGAATTATCATATAATAGGGTCATGAATTCCACTACTAAATTTTCTCCATTTGTATTTTTTTGGGATTTTACCCAATTTCCCTTATTGATATAGTTCCTTCCCCTATATAGGAATCAACTGAATGGGATGTGAAAGCACCTATAGAATTCATTAGGAAACTAAAAGAAAATGTAAGGAAAAGTATTGTTCAAAAGACCCATAAATATATTGATCGTACAATCATGTTTCGTAAGAAAGTGTTGTTTGAGCCCAGTTAATTAGTCTACATTCATATTTGAAATGAAATATTTCCCGATAAGAGGAAATCTAAACTCATACCATGAAGAGATGGACAATTCTATTTTCTCATTATGATTAACAACAATTCATACATTATAGCTTTTCTAGGTGAGTTTAGTGTTAGTTCCACATTCAATGTTTCTAATATATCTTCTTTTTTCGGTGAAGATGATTATGATTCAAGGATGATGGCATTTAAAGAGGTGGAGGACAATGAGAACCATATCTATGGCATCGAGTCAACATCCTGAATGGAGGAGTTTGATATTCAATGCCTTATGACATGGGGGGATTAAAGAAGTTGAATGCTACAGTGGGTACCAATATCACTCCATTAATGGAGAAATGGATCTCTCCTTGGATGGATGGATCAAATGGGACTATTATCTTACTGATTCAAGCCCAATAATTATGTTTAAATCATAGAACACATGGTTTCACTAATTTTAGAAGCCTTTCCCACATGGATAATTCTATAATGCGATATTTGGACACCAAAATCAAATCTGGAAGGATAGGTAGTCAATGTAAAATATGGCGGGATATGGGTGGAAAGAAATGTTCTACTTTTCCAAAAATAACATTATTAGACTTCAACATGTTGACATTAAGGGGACCTGGTGGGATTAAGCTTTATGAAGTTAGGGTGTCAGAAACATAACCTTTTGTATCACCCCATAGCTATAAATGGACACCCAATGTATTTTTATTCACATTCAAGCATTCATTAGTGAAACTACGTGAGATTTTTCTATACATTATTGGGATTGTTTCTTTCTTCCCTATCACTTGTACATTATTTCCATGTTAATATGCAAGTTATATTGGTGATAAAAGATCAGAAGGCCCCAAATTTTGTTCCACAACCCAAGTGCATTATTTTTTGGATTGGTAATACAATCCCTCCCTTCAGTGTGTTGTCTAATTATTAGGTCACACTCCATATAGAATTTTTTGACTACTTTCTTCCACTATCCAAACCCATCATCCGCAACATATCCCTAAACCGTATCTATCATCCACCTCATATGCTTTGATTATTGGGACAAAATGTGCATCTCACATAATTGAGGGTTTATGGTTTTTTTTTTGTTCTGGGATTTGGGTTTTTTGGTGATGACTATTTAGGGTTTTTTAGTTTGAGTGTTTAGCTTTTATTGGAGCCATATAAGTTTAGTTTTTTGGGGGGTGGAGGGTTTAGGGTTATTTTAGGATGATTGTTTATGGGTTTTTGGGGGTGAGGGGTTTGGGTTTATTGTGGAAGAGAGTTTAGGGATATTTGGAGATAATGGTTTTTGGGTTTTTTGGGTTTTAGGATTTAGGGTTTTTTAACATTAGGTATTATGGTTTTCTGCGGCTAAGGGTTATGGTATTTTTGGGATGAGGGTTTAGGGTTTTTTGTGGTTGAGGGTTGAAGGATTTTTAGGGATGAGGAATTTTTGTTTTTTGGGGTTGAGGGTTGAGGTTTTATTGGGATGAAATTTTTGCGGTTTTGGGGATAAGAGTGTATGTTTTTTTGGGGATAGGGATTTATGGTTTTTTGGGTATGATTGTTTTGGGATTTTTCGGGGATACGAGTTATATATTTTTGGGGGATTATTGTACTTTGGGGATGAAGGATTTTGTTATTTTTTTATTTTGGGTGGAGGTTATTATGTAATTTGGCATTGAATATTTCTTAGGGATGAGGGTTGAGGCTTTTTTGGGACTACGGTTTTAGGGGCTTAGGGTTTAGTTTTTTTGGAACTATGGGATGATGGTTTTTGCGTAGAGGATTGAGGGTTTTGGGATCTCAGTGTTTAATGTTTTTTAGGTCTGAGTTTTTAGGGTTTTTTGTGATGGAAATTTAGGGTTTTGGTGGTTAGGGTTTAAGGTTTTTTCGTTTTTTCGTTTTAGTGTTTTTTGGGGATGAGGGTTAAATGTTTTTTTTGGGCTGAGGGCTCAAGGTTTTTTAGGGATGGTGGTTCATGGTTTTTGGTGCTAAGGGTTCATGGTTTTTTTGGGTTTGGTGGTTTTTTGGTTTATGATGGTTTAGGGGAATTTTGGGTTTATAATTCAATGTTTTTGGGGGATTATGGTTCAATGATATTTTAGGGTTGACTGTTTATTGTTTTTTGGATAATGGTTAACTATTTTTTTGGTTGATGGATTAGGGTTTTGGGAGAGGATGGCTTAGGGTTTTTCAGGGTTTAGGGTTCAATGATTTTAAGGGATAGGGTAGAGTTTTTTTTAGTTATAATGGTTTAGGGTTTCTTAGTGTCGTGGGTGGAGGGTTTTCTAGGGATGATGGATGGAGATTTTCTTGGATGAGGGTTGATGATTTTCTAGGGATGTGGATTTAGGATTTAATGAACCTGTGGGTTTAGGGGATTTTGGGGTATAGGGTTTATAGTATTTAGGGAAGGGGGTTTACGGGTATTTAGTGTTCAGGGTTTCATGGATATGGGTCTGATGGTTTAAGGTTTTCTTGCAAATTAGTGTTTAGGGATTTTTATGGATCTGGGTTTTTGGTTTTGGTGGGTAAGAGTTTACATATTTTTTCAAGATGAGGGTTTAGGGTATATTGGTATGAGGATTTTGTTTTTTTATGGGTGAGTTTTACGGAATTTTGGGTTTTAGGGTTCATGGTTTTTTGGGGATATGGGTTCAAGGTTTATAGGGGATAACATCCAAGGGTTTTTTAATGTCTATGGTTATTGGGTTTTGGGAGCTAGGGGTCATGGGTGTATTGGGGCTGTGGGTTAAGTGATTTATGAATTGCGTGTTGATGATTTTTTGGGGTAGAGGGTTTAGGGTTTTTTGGGGACAAGAGTTTTTATTTTATTAGGTTTAGGAGTCTATGGATTTTGGGGGAGGAAGGATTACGGTTTTCTAGGGTTGATGGTGTATTTTTTGTTGTGGCCGTGGGTATAGGTGTTTTTTGGGATGTGGGTTTAGGAATTTTTTGGATTCGTGTTTAGGGTTTCTTGTGGTGAAGGGTTTTGGTTTTTGGGTGGTTTAGGATTTAGAGTTTATTAATGTTGAGGGTATGATGTTTTTTGGGGATTGGATCATTGGTTTTTTTGGGGATGGGGGTTTTGGGTTTTTTGTGGCATACGATTGAGGGTGTTTTGTGGAATAGGGTATAGTGTTTTTTGGGACTATGTTTTGAGTGTTTTATTTGGATGATAGTTGAGGTAATTTTCAGGATGATGGTTTCATATTTGTTTTATATACAGAAGGGTTTATGGTTTTATGGGTTGATGGTTTTGGGTTTTTTGGGACTATGGGTTAAGATATTTTTGGTATGAGGTTTATCGATTTTTAATTATGTGTTTTTAGGTTATTTTAGTGACAAGGGTGTAGGTTTTTTGTGTCTCGGGATTTAGGTCATTTTGGGGATGATGGTTTAGGGTTTTATCAGAGCTGAGCGTTGAACATTTTATGGGGATGAGGTTTGTGGGTTCATTGGGGCTGGGGGTTTGGGACATTTGGTGCTAAGGGTTGAGGGTTTCTTGGGGCTAAATGGTTCGGGTTTTTTTGGGATATGGGTTGTCTTTTTTTTGGATGATGGTTGTGGGTTTTTTGGGACTGAGGGGTGAGGTATTTCTAGGAATTAGGGTTGTTGGTTTTTTAGGGATGGGGGTTTAGGGTATTTGGGGGATCATAGTTTAGGATTTTTGGGACAGGGGGTTAAGCGTTTTTTGGGGATGGGTGTTCAGAATCTTTTAGAGATGGGGTCTTAGAGTTTTTTAGGGATGAGGGTGTATGGATTTTTGGTTATGGGAGTTTAGGGTTTTTTAAGGATAAATGTTTAAGGTTTTTTGGGGATGAAGGTTTATGGTTTTTTGGGATGAGGGTTGAGGGATATTTGGGACTGAGGGATTAATGCATTTTCATACATAGCATTAGGGTTTATTTTTGATAAGTGTTTATTGTTTTGGATTGAGGTTTTAGGCTTTTTTAAGGGTTAATGGTTTACAGTTTTTTTCGATGATATTTTATGTATTTTTGGGTTGATATTTTATGGTTTCTTTTGGAATGTTATAGGGTTTTTTGGGTTGAGTGTTTCCGTATTTTTGGGATTGGGGGTTTATGGTTTTTGGGGATGTGGGATTAGAATTTTTTGGGCCAAGGGTTTATTGTTTTCTGGGACTGTGGGATAATATTATTTTTATGAAGGTTTAGTGTTTTTTGGAGAAAATATTTTAATGTTTTTTCATGATTTGGGTTTAGGGTTTTTCGGATGAGGTTTTATGGTTTTTGGGGAAGAGGTTTTATGTTTTTTTTGGGGATGAGGGTTATTGTTTGATTGAGTCTATGTGTTTATGGTTTATTAGGAATGAGGGTTTAGGTTTTTTGTGGATTTGGGTTTAGGGTTTCTTGGGACAGAGGGTTGACGGTTTTTTGGGGCTCATGGTTGAGGTTTTTTTTGGGTTTGAGGGTTTATAATTTTTCACTATTGAGTGTTTAAGTCTTTTTGAGGTCGATTTTTAGGGTTTTTTTGATATGAGGACTGTGGATTTTTTTGGCCAGGGGTTGTATGATTTCTAGGACATGTGGTTGAGGGTTATTTGGGGATGAGTGTTTTGGGTTTTTATAAGGATGAGAGTTTATGGTCTTTGTGGTTTTAGGGTTTTTGGTTTTTTTGGGCTGATGGTTTTCTATTTTTTAGGAAAGAGGGATGATGGTTTGTTGGGGCTAAGGGTTCAGGTTTTTTCGGATGAGGGTTTGGGATTTTTGGGGGATGAGGGTTTAGGGTTTTTGGGGCTGACAGTTGATGCTTTTTTTGGTACGAGGGTTTAGGGATTTTATGGGGCTGGGGGTTTAGATTATTGTGGGGGTTTTGGGTTGTGGGTTTTTTAGAGATGAGTATTTAGGGCTTTTGGTGTTGAGGGTTCGGTGTTTTTTGCGGATTTTGATTTTGGATTTTTTGGGAAGTGGTTGATTATTTTTTCAAGATAAGGGTTTAGATTTTTTTGGGGCTAGGGTAGATGGGTTTTGGTGGATGATGGTACATGTTTTTTGGGTGATGAGGCTTGAGGTTTTTTAAGATATGACAGTTAATTTATTTTGGGGACTGTGGGTTGAGAAATTTTTGCACGATGGGTTTTGGGTTTTGGGGGGCTGAGGGTTGAGGTTTTTTTGGGCTTAGTGTTGAGGGTTTTCTAGAGTTGAGGGTTGTAGTTTTTTTGGGTTATGGTTTTTTTGTTTTTTTGGGCACATCGTTTAGGTTTTTTTAGGGATTAGTGTTGAGGGTTTTTTGGTGTTGAGGGTTTTGTGTTTTTTTGGTGTTGATGGTGGAGGGTTTTTTTTGTTATTGAGTGTTGAAGTTTTTTTGGGCTATGGTTTGTGGGTTTTTTGGGGCACATCGTTTAGGTTTTTTTGGGGGACGAGTTTTGTGGTTTGAGGGTTCTTTTGGTGTTTATGGTTGACGGTTTATTTGGTGTTGAGGGTTGATGGGGGGTTTGGATGAGGGATTTGGGTTTTTCGGCGATTAAGATTTAATTTTTCGTGGGAAATGGTGAGGTTTAATTTTGGAAGAGGATTTAGGGTTTTTTGGGGTTGAGAGTTTAAGGATTTTATGTATAAGATTTCATGATTTTGGGGGATAAGAGTTTTGGGTTTTTTGGGCGTGATAGTTTATGGTTTTTTCGTCTTTTGTATTAGGGATTATTGGGAATGAGGGTTGAGGGTATATTGCGAATAAGGTTGAAGGTTTTATGGGTCTGAGGATTTAGTTTTTTTTGGGTTTGAGGGTTTAGGTTTTATTGGGCATTAATGATTAGGGGTTTTCAGGGATGAGGATTTAGGGTTTGGTGGGCTTGTGGGTTTTGGGTTTTTTTGGTGCTGAGGGTTTATGAATTTTTGGGTATGAGGTTGTGGGGATTTTTCGGTTGAGTTTATAGGTATTTTTGGGGAAAAGGGTTTAGGGTTTTTTGGCTTGGGGTTTAAGAATTTATAAGTCTGAGAGTTTAGGATTTTGGGGATGAGGGTTTAGGGTTTTTTGTGGGTTGAGTGTTTAGTGTATATTTGGATATTAGGGGTTAGGGTTTATGGTCAAGGGTTTTTTTGCGGATGAGGGTTGAGAATTATTGGGGGCTAAGGGTTGAGAAATCAGGGCTTTCAGTTCTGATGGTTTAGGGTTTTTGATGTTGTGGGTTTTTGTTTTTTTTAATTATATGGTTCATAGTTTTGGGTCTTATGGTTTAAGGGTTTTTTGGAATGAGGGATTTGTGTTTTTTGGGGTTAAGGGATGAGGGGTTTTGGGGGATTATGGTTTAGGGGTTTGGGGCTGGTTGGTGATGGTTTTTTTGGTATGAGGGATTACGTTTTTTTAGGGCTGAGGTTTTAGGGTTTTGGGGGGTTGAGGATTTTGGGTTTTCTGGGAATGAGGTGTTATGGTATTATGGGGATGATGGGTTAGGGTTTTTGGGATCTGAGTGTTTTTTGTGTCTATGGGTTTAGGTTTTTTGGGGAATAATATTTAGGGACTTTTGGGGATGGCGGTATATGGATTTATGTGGTTGAGGGTTTACAAACTTTACCATATAAGGATTTAGGATTTTTGGGGACATGATTTTTGGGTTTTTCAGTTTTTGAGATTTAGGGTTTTTGGCCTTGGGGTTTATAATTTTTATGGTATGTGGATTTAGGGTTTTCTTGGGGCTAATGGTTTAGGGTTATTAGAGGATGAGGGTTTTGGGTTTTTTGGGGTTTAGGGTTTATGGTTTTTTCTTGGTTGAGAGTACAGGGATTTTGTTGACTACATGTTTAGAGTTTTTTGGGTTTAGGGTTCAGGGTTTTTTGGGCTATGTTATTAGTGTGTTTTGGAGATGAGGGTTTATTTGGGGGGGGATATGGGATTAGGGTTAGTTTTGGATGAGGGATTAGGGTTTTTGTTGATGTGCGTTTAATTTTAGTTGTGTATGAGGGTTTAGGGTTTTTTTGGTAATGAGGGTTTAGGGTTTCTAGGCTAAGAATTTAGGGTTCTCTAGGGATTATAGTTTAGGGTTTTCTATGGATAAGTCTTTAAGTTTTTTTGGGGGAGGAGGGTTTAGGGTTTTTCGGGACTAAGGGTGTATGGTTTTCTAGTTATGAGGGTCTATTATATTCCAGGGATGAGGTGTTAGTGTTTTCTAGAGATGAGTATTTATGGTTTTTGAGGATAAGGATTTAGGATTTTTTTTATTTCTAAGGGTTAATATTTTTTTGGGGTAGGGGTATTAGGTATTTTGCTATAGAGGGGTCAGGGTTTTTTTAGTTAATGGGTTTACAATTTTTGGGGTTGTGGATTTAGGGTTTTGGGGGGATGATGATTTATGTTTTTATTAGGATGAAGGATTAGGGTATATTGGGTCTGAGGATTTAGGGACTTTTAGAGATAAGGTTTAGGATTTTTTGGGCATTTGTATTTAGGTTTTATTCATGATAAGTGTTTAGGTTTTTTTGGTGGATATGGTATTCATGTTTGTTAGGGATTTCGATTTACATATTATTGGGGATTATGATTTTGGATTTTTTGGTAAAGATGATTTTGGGTTTGTGGTGGGGGGGTTATGATTTTCGGTGGTTTAGGGTTTAGGGTTTTTATGCACTGATTGTTTTTGGTTTTGTCGGGATGTAGTGATAGGGTTTCGTTGGGTGGAGTGTTCATGTTTTTTTGGGACGATGTTTGAGGGATTTTTAGGGATGAGGGTTTAGGTATTTTTTATTATTAAGGTTTAGGTCTTTGGGAGCTATGTGATTAGAATTATTTGGGGCTAGGGGTTTAGTGTTTTTTGGGGCAGAGGGTTTAATGTTATTTTGGGAATGAGGTTTAATGGATTTTGGGGATTAGGGATTAGGGGTTTTTTAGGGTTTAAGTTTTTTTGCATTTGAGGATTTAGGTTTTTTTGGGGATGATGGTTTTCGTTTTTTTGGGATACGGGTTTAAAGATTTTTTGGATTGAGGATTTATGGGTTTTGGGGATGAGAGATTAGTTTTTTGGGTTCTTGGAGTCTATGTATTTTGGAGGGTTGTTGATGAGGGTTTAGGGTACATGGATTTTTGAGGATGAGGTTTCAAGGTCTTAGAGGTGAGGGTTCATGTTTTTTAGGTCTGAGTGTAGAGGTTTTTTTGGGATAAGGGTTTATGTTTTGTGGACAGGGATAAGGGTTAAGTGTTTTTGTGGGATTAGGGTTAAATGTATTTTTTTAGGTCAAGGGGTCTACATTTTTGGGGTTGAGGGTTTAGGGTATCTGGGGCTAAGAGATCTTGGTTTTTGGGGTTGATGGTTCAAGGTTTTTTGTGGGTGAGGGTTCTGGTCTTTGGGTGGAATATGGTTCAATGTTTTTTATAGTTGATTTTTATGAATTTTTGGTGATGAGTGTTTATCATTTTTTAGGGAATTTTGTTCATATTATTTTGGGTATCGGGGTTTAGCGTTTTGGGGACGAGTGTACAGATTTTTTAAGGGAAAAGGGTTGAGGGTTTTTTTGGGGATGAGGGTTCTAGGAATATTAAGGATAAGGGTTCATGGTGTTTTGGAGTTGAGTATTTATGTTTGGTTGGGGATTAAGGTTCAAGATATTTTAAAGATTAAGGTTCTGGGTATTCTCGGGATGAAGGTTAAGGTTGTTTGGGGATTAGGGTTCGAAGTCTTTTCGGGATGAGGGTTTGGGATTTTTGGGGACGAGGGTTAGGGTCTCATGGGACTTAGGGTTTAGGTTTATTTGGGGTTTGGGGTCCAAGAATTTTTGGGGCTTGGGGATATGGGTTTTTTAGGACTGTGGGTTAATGTTTTTTTTGGGATGATGGTCAGGTGTTATTTTGGGGAAGTGGGATCTAGGATTTTGGGGAAGTGGGTTCTGGGATTTTGGGGATGAGGGGGAAATGTTTTTTGGGATGAGGGTTCACGGTCAATTTGGGATGAGGGTTTGGGATTTTTTGAGGCTGAGGGTTTAGGATTGTTTGGTTTTTTTACAGATGAGAGTTCATGGATATTTAGGGGTTGAGGTTTTAGGGTTTTTTGGGAATGAGGGATTAGGGTAATTTTAGGATGACAGTTCTGAGTTTGGTGGGGCTGTGGGTTCTCGGTATGAGGGTTGATGAATATTTGGGGCTAAGGGTTCTGGGATTGTTGGGGATGAGGGTTCTAGATTTTTTGTATATCATGGATCATGATTTAAATCGGCTAAGGGTTCATCGTTATTTGGGGATGAGAGTTCATGGATATTTAGGGGTTCATGTTTTAGGGTTTTTTGGGAATGAGGGATTAGGGAAATTTTAGGATGACAGTTCTATGTTTGGTGGGGCTGTGGGTTCTCGGTCTGAGGGTTGATGAATTTTTGGGGCTAAGGGTTCTGGGATTTTTGGGGATGAGGGTTATAGGTTTTTTGTATATCATGGATCATGATTTAATGCGGCTAAGGGTTCATCATTTTTTGGGGATGAGGGTTCAGGTTTTTTTTGTGCTTAGCATTCAGGATTTTTTTGGGGCTGAGGGTTCATTGTATTTTGAGGTTGGGGGTTTATTTTTTCTTTTGGTGGTGGTTTCAGAGATTATTAGGGATTTAGTTTTACATTTTATTTTGGAAATTTTTTAAAGTATTCTTGGGGAAGATGGTTTAAGGATTCATGGGGCTGATGGTTAAAGGGTCCTTAGCGATGAGGTTTTATGGGGATGAGGGTTAAGATATTCTCGTTGCTGAGCATTCAGGGATTCATAGGGTTGAGGTTCAAGTTTTAATCGGGATGATTGTTCAATGTTTCTTAAGGATGAGGATTCTAGGTATCATAGTTATGAGGGTGCATGGTTTCTTAGGGATTATATTTCATGGTTTCTTGGGGCTCAAGATTGAGGGTTTTCTTGGGGATAAGGGTACATGGTTTCTTATGGCTGTGGGTTTTGGGTTTTCTGGGTCTAAGGGTTCATGGTTTATTTAGGTTTATGGTTAAGGGTTTCATGGGGATTAGTTTTCATTGTTTCTTAAGGTCGATGGTTAATGGTTTATTAGGGATGATGGTTTATGGTTTCTTGGGGAAAAGGTTTTAGGGATTCATGGGGATGAGTAAATAGGGTTTCATAGGGATGAGGGTTCAGGGTTTCATGGGGCTGATGTTTCAGGGTTTCTTAGAGATCTAGGATAGGGTTTGAGTTTGAGTTTTCATTATCTTTGGATGTAAGGGTTCAAGGACTCTTTGGGTAAGGGTGTATGGTTTTTTTTGGGATAGGTGTTTAGGGTTTCTTAGGGATTCGGGTTTGGGGTTTATTTGGGCTGGTGGAATAGTTTTTATTGGTGCTAGTGGTTTAGGGTTTCTAGGGGATGAGGGTTCATGGTTTTTTGGGTATTAGGGTTTTCGGTTTCATGGGGATAAGGGTTTAGAGCTTCTTGGGGATAATGGTTCTGAATCCCTTGGGGACAAGGGTTCAATTTTTCTTAGGGATAAGTCCTCAGGTTTTCATATTTATGAAATTTCATGTTTCAAATTGATGAATTTTTAGGGTTTATTGATTCCTAGGGTTCATGTTCTTTAGATATTTTGATTTTAAGGTTTCTTGGGACAACATGTTCAATGTTTTGTATGGCTGAGGGATCAATGATTCCAAGTTTTGATGGTTTAGAGTTAATTTAGGTTTATGTTCTAGGGTTTCTTGGGGTTGAGGGTTGAGAGTTTCTTGGGGAATATGGTTCAAGATTTTATGGGTATGAGGGTTCAATGTTTCTTAAGGAAGAGGGTTCAGGGTTTCGTGGGGCTAAGGGTTCAGATATTCTTGGGTATGAGGGTTATATGTTTCATGGGGATGAGGGTTTAGGGTATCCTATTTGTGGGGGTTCCAGTTATCTTGGGGATAAGTGTTAATGGTTTCTTATGGATGAGGGTTCATGGTTTCTTGGGTCTGAGGGTTCAAGGTTTCTTAGGGATTTGGGTTTAGTGTTTCATGGGACTGAGGTTTAAGGGTTTAATAGGGCTAAGGGTTCATGTTTTCCTGGCGATGAGGGATTTTTATTTCTGTATATAATGTTTTTGGGTGTCATGGTGATGAGGGTATATATATTATTTTTTTTGAGGGTTTAGTGTTTCTTTGGGATGAGTGTTTATGGTTTCATGGAATTCTAGGTTCAGGGTTTCATGGGGTTAAGTTTTTAGGGATTCTTGGGGCTTTTTGTCCACGGTTTCATAGCGATGGGGGATTAGTTTTTCTTGGGTAATAGTTTTTAGGTGTCCTTGGTGCTGGGGGTTTAGGGTTTCTTGTTAATAGGGGTTTAGAATTTCATAGGGTGGAGTGTTTATTGTTTATTGGGGATGAGGGTTTAAAGTATCTTGGGGTGGAGGGTTTAGAGTTTCATAGGCTTGAGGATTTAGGGTTTCTCTCAGATAAGGTGTCATGGAATCTTCAGGATGAGGGTTTTGGGTTTATTTAGGATGTGGCTGCAGTGATTTATGGTGATTAGTTTTGAGGTTTTCTTGGGGCTCAGGGTTTAGGGTTTCATGGGGATGAGGGTTTAGGGTTTCTTGTAGCTGAGGATTTTGGGGTTCATAGCTGTAACACCCTAAGCTTCCATGATACGTTTCCCTTCGAATGATGCAATGGCGTGCATTGTACGCAACTTCGAGATTCTAACACACCACAACCAATCAAACTAGCCATTATGAATAGTAATACCTACTTTTTAAAATTTTATAAATTCTATCTCTCAAAATGGACTTCATTTTTGGATTCGGAATATCGAATTTATCCTAGGGTGAAATTTTGGAACTTTTCGGATAACACTTATATTTTGATGAATAGTGAAAATTTCTAAATTTCAATTAAAAACAACTTTTTAAATCAAAATAATTTATAGTGATAAATTATATTACTGAGTCGTTTTAAAGTATAATTAGAATATATTTTTATCATTTTATCCAATGGTGTTCATTAGAATTAATTTCACTTTGAAATTGGACCTAATCAATTGTCAATCATTTGAGATATATTGCTTCTTAAAAACACGCTATTTGTTGTGACAGTGGGAATTAATTATAAAATTAATTAATGCAACATATATGTTTGGAATTTTGTAAAATAGATATCATTTTTGAATTTTGAATATCAATTATAGATTAGGGTGAAATTTTGGCATTGTTCTGAAAAACTTCAATTTTTTTTAATAGTGAAACTACTAAGTGGTAGTTAAAAAAACTGAATTTTTCATAAAACTTAATTTTACCGTTTCTGTGAATGGAATTTCAAAAATCCGAGAGACAAGATTAATATCAAGAATTAAAATGTGGTTAAATGAGATGAAAATAATTTTTGGTGGATAGTAACTTTTTACTTTTATATTCCACGGTTAAAAGTAAATATGGTAATTAAGGGTAAAATGATATTAATATTACCCTAACACATGTCCTAATTCTATTGGAAAAGGGTATCTAGACCAAAAACAACCTTATGAATAAAATATTATCATTTAGGCCCACTTGGATTAGATTAGGACATTTATTATTATTTAATTAAAGAAGAGTTAAAAGAGTTAAAATCAAAGTTTATTTACTAAATCATTTTTAATATAGGGTTATACATAAGATAAATTCGATGGTAAATATTAATTATAAATCTAAAAAGATTTTCTACATAATTATATTTTATTTATAATTTTTATACATTAAATAATTTAATATATTTATGACACAATAATGATGCAGTAATTACCATAATAGTGAAAAATAAAATAATTGATATTATAAATACCCAAATAAATATAATTTAGCCTTTTAATGAATTATAATAATTTTATAGGATAAAATAAGATATTTGGATTGATTTAATTAACTTTTTTCGAAGTAATCATTCTATTATGAGTTTCACAAAAATCAATTATTGAATAGTGTCAAAATTGAAATAAAAGAGTTTTTAAAACAAATATTATATTATTAATTGATATTAAATTCCTAAAAATATATGTTTCGGCCAAGAGACTTATATCAAGATAGGTATATCATTAATGTACCACTTGGGGGTCTCTTGGATGTATATACTATGTTTATTAACAATATAATACAAAAATACAAAGTAACATGGTAAATGTAAAACTAATTAACTAAGAGTTAAAACTAAAAGATAAGTTAATATAGTAACCCAAACCTGTCTAAATTTTACTGGTTGAATGGTTTTAGACCTATCCCCACCTTAACCTTTTAATAATCAACTTTGGAGCCATTATAAACCGAATATGAATTTATTATAAATTAATATTTCTAGCTTTTCCAAAGGTACCCCTCACCCCTCTTATAAAAGGGCACTCTTCCTTCTCATTTATTCACACCTTAAAAGCCTTTTGGTTCGGCCAAACCCTGCCCAAATACTCTCTCAACTTCCGTCACTACAACCTAGGGGCCATAGTTTGATCAGGAATCCAACCTATGGAGCCCTTTTGATCAAATCAAAAGGAAGAACCCGAAGAAGAGGTAATGATTTCACCAACCTTTTCCAAGTTTCTTTATTCTTCCACTTCTTCTTTCTTTGTTATTACCATTCTAAAATAATATCTCCAGTATAATATATATACTGTTATGTTATTATAAATATGGTACAACCATATTTAGTATTCTATCCACCCTTTGAATAACATGTCACCATACGTGTGTACGTACGGCTTACCGTCTCCACGTCGTGGTGTAATTGTTATTCAATATATTATTATTTGTATGGGTATAATAATGATGTGTAACTCATGTAAATAATAAATATAACATTTTAATGATTCTGTATATATGATATACCATCCATTTATATATTATTTTAATATCAAAAGAATGATATTGTTGCTCGTGCGTACGTACGGACTACCGTCTCCACGAACGCGATGAGATTCATTCTCCATCGTATCCATTCAAGTATAATTCTAATTTGATGATTAATAATAGTATCTAAGCACTTGATATCATTCTTTATATGATTAAGATACAACCTATCCATTACAAACATGTCTTACATAACAAAACATATAAAAGAAAATGAGTAAGTTAACACCCAAAACAATGATAATACTAAGATATTATTAACAAATCCATGTTAAAAGATCATATATGATATCATATTAATGTATATTATTCTTGTATAATTTAATAACAATTATTTCACCATTATACAGGAGGTTAACCTACCATCCACCATGGAAAATGTACAAAGTAAGGGGTTTCTTATCTCACTTTTAATTCTGTGAGAATTCCATTGTTCACCACTTATTTATTACATGTGGTGTGTGTACTGCCCATGTTTGTATTCATTATGTAATATAATTTAATTCATGTATATTTATATCATCATTGTATGATCCTTCTTTCATGGGTGTATGTTTTGTATGTTCCCAAATCAATAAGGGAATTTTAAATTTCAATTTCCATTTATTCGGCTTTACGCAAACTTCATTGATTATTTTACTCCGAGGTTATGTATGGAATAACTATTCATTTGCTTATGTCATAATTTCCACTCCCCTTTTCTGTGTATATACTTTTGATACACATAATCACTCAATTTATAATTTCTCAAGTCATCGGTATGAATTAGATAAGAGTAATTTTAACTCACTCTCCATTTGTTGAGTTAAACATCCAATTCATTGGTGTTGTTTTTATAAGATTATGTGTGAATATCCTTTGATTGATTTACACTTAATATCCAATCATATTTATTGTATTTATATTTTTCACACATAACTATGTCGTTGATTTATCCTTATCCTAAGGATACGGCCTTTATGAGAGATTTCATCTCAATTTACATTCCATTGAGACTTCTTTGTTGATATACACCAAATCACTTTTATGTGGTGTATATAATTTACTTTGACATAGTATATCATGAATCCCTTTATTCTCATGATATTACAAATTTTTTATTACCTCAATTATTTGTATTCAAGTGTCTCTCTTTTGGTTAGAATATCTAACTAAAATACCATTTTTAAATGTTTTAAAGACTTATTCATCTAAATCTTGATCATTAATGTCCATGTTTGAAAAATGGTTTTAAGGATTTCTTTATATGGACATTAAATTTTTAAAATTAAAACTCCTTTCAAAAAGTTTCAAAGTGGTATGGGACACTTTGATTCAAAAATCTATTTTTAAATGGATTCTTGACAAATAGTGTGACTTTTAAAATGATTTCAAGAAAAAAGGGGATATTTCTCTCAAATAGTTTGATGATTATTTTCATCTATGTCAAATCCTTCATTATTCTTGATTGAGGTTAATGAGATACAATAAAATCTTCTATATTGTATCAAATGAGTTATGTTTGAATGTGGATGTGCTATTTGTATACCATTCATGGTTTGAAGTTAAAGTATTGACATTTCGTATGCTAGTTTTAATACGAATTTTTATGTTATGTTTAAACCTGTTCATATGAGGAATGAATTAGACTTAATAATTGACGGGTGGAGCCTGCTATAGCTCCTCGATGCATCGGTAGGGCTCATGAGACAAACTAGTGTCTTGGAACAAGGCCTTGGAAAAATCTTATTGGTAGTCTTGGCACGAGGCCTTGGATCTGTGGTTATGATAGTCTGGAATTATGCATTCCATCATTATGAAAGTGGTTATTGATATTGCATGTGATTGTTCGACTATTACAATATCCATTTGAATAAGTAAATGGCATTATTTCAATTTATCTTTGCCATATTATGCTGATGTTCAAGTTTAAAAGGCTTTTGTTTTAGTTATAAACTTCCTTAAGTGTTTATGCTTATCTATGAAAGCTTCTGCTATAATGTTATCCTTACTGAGCATCTGAGATCACCCCTTTAAATGTTTTATTTTTCCCAGGTTTATGAAGATGTAATTTATGAATGAACTACAGGGTTAGTATGAGTGGATATGAAGACAAGATTTTTTTTCATGATGTAATGTAAAACATTATGCTTGTATCTATTGTTTCCAAGGCTAATAAACCAATCGATCTTTTGATATTTGATCTTTCTTGTGATCATGCCAATATTATGTAATAATGCACCGATTCTGGGTAACTAGGGTCGGGGCGTTACAATAGCATTGAGGGTTTACAGTTTCATAGGGATGAGGTTTTATGACTTACAGGGGCCAGGGGTTTTGGGTTTCTTGGGGTTGGGGATTTAGGGTTTTTTGGGTTTATGGTTTATGGTATTTAGGACTGAGTCTTTAGATTTTTTGATTTGTGGTTTGATGGTTTTTTGAGGATGAGGGTTTAGGTTTTTTAGGGTTTAGGGTTAGGGATTTTCTGGGACGAGGGTTATAGATTTTTTTTTGGGATCATTGATTTTGGGTTTTGAGTATGAGGGTTTTGTAATTATTTGGGGATGAGGGTCTAGGGGTTTTTGAGGTTGTGGGATTATGGTTTCTTGGGTGGAGGGTTTCAGGTTTTTTGGGGCTGTGGTATATGGTTATTTGGTGCGGAGGAATTAGGTTCTATAGAGGATAATGGTTTATGGTTTTAGGGGGGATTATGGTTCAATATTTTTGGGGGAAGAGTGTTTTGTGGTTCTTATGGAAGAGAGTTTTGGGTTTTTTGGGTTCAGGGTTCATGTTATTTTGTGGGAGTGGGTTTAGGGGGTTTTTAGGCTGGGGGTATACAAGTTTTTGTTGATAAGGGTTTATGGATTTTGGGGGATTAGGGTTTCAATTTTTTTTGACTATGTATTTATGGATTTTGGGGAGGATTGTTTATTGAATTTTAGGTATGAGGGGTGGAGTGTTTATGGTTTTAGGGGATGAGGATTTAGTTGTATTTAGTGTGGATTGTTTGGTGTTTTTTTGGGTTGGGGGCTTAGGGTTTTTTTGCTGAGGGTTTAGGATTTTGGGTGATGAGTGTGTAGCGATTTTCTAGGAAAATATTTTAGGTTTATTTGTGCGTTGGTTTTAGGGTTTTTTGGGAATGATTTGTTATGGATTTTTGTGACTAAGGGAATATATTTTCTAGGGGATGATTTTTTGGGGATTTGGGTGACCAGGGGTCTTTGTTTTCTATGGTTGTGGGTTTTGAAATTTTGGGGATAAGTGTTAGGGTATTTTTTCATGTGGTTTAATGATTATTTTAGGAAGAGGGATTGAGGGTTTTTAGTAAGGGGGATGAGGTTTTTTAGGTGATGAGTGTTGATGGTTTTTAGTTATTATGGTTTAGTGTTTTTGGGGGATGAGGGTTTTGGGTTTTTTGGGAATGAGGGTTGACAGTTTTTTTAGGGACGAGGTTTGATGGTTTGTTGGGGCTGAGGGTTTAGGGGTTGATTGGGGAGAGTGTTTAGGGAATTTATGGGATTTTTGATAAGTGTTTATGATTCTATTGGAAAGAGGTTTGAGGATTTTTGTGTTGATTATTGTGGTTTTTGGGGGACTGATGGTTTTGGGAATTTGGGGTGAAGTGTTTTGGATTTTTTGGGACTGGGGTGAGTTTCTTGGAATTTTTTGGGTTGGGTGATGATGGTTGTTTTGGGGATGATGGTTTAATTTGTTTTTAGGCTGAGGGATGAGGGTTTTTTGAGGATGAGATTTTGGGTTTTTTTAGGTTAAGGGATGAAAGATTTTTAGGGCTAAGGGATGGGGGGTTTTTTGGGATGTGGTTTGGTGGTTTTTTGGGACGAGGGTTAAGGGTTTTTTGGAACTAAGTGTTGAGGGTTTTATAGGGCATATTGTTTAGGGTTTTTTTGGCGGAGGGTATTCAGTTTTGGGGGTCCATTGGTTGAGGATTTATTGGGCTGAGGCTTTAGTGTTTTTTGGGGCTTTGTGCTATGTGTTTTTTGTGGTTGGTTTAGTGTTTTTTGGGTACTGAGGGTTTATGTTTGTTTGGTTATGATGGTTGATAATTTATTAGGGGTGAGGGTTGAGGGATTTATGGGGCTGATGTTTTATTGTTTTTTATAGATGAGGGTTGATTTATTTTATGGAATGAGGGTTTAGTGTTTTAAGGGGATGAGGATTGAGTGTTTCTTGTAGTTTAGGGTTGAGGGTTTTTTGGGGACATGAGTTGTGGGTTTTTTGGAGATGAGGGTTTTATGTTTTGTGGGGATGATATTTTAGTCTTTTCTGGGGATAGGGTTTATGATTTTTTGGGCCTGAGGGATTGGGGTTTTTTTGGGATGAGGGTTGTGGATTTTTTGGGGATCAGTGTTTAGGTTTTTGGGGGGATGAGTCCACATAGTTTTTTAGGGAAATGGATTTAAGTTTTTCGGGGGATCCAAGTTTAGGGTATTTTAGGGATTGGTTTTTAGGGTTTTTTAGTCTAAGGGATAATGAGTTTTTGGTCTGAGGGTTTATGGTATTTTTGGATTAGGATTTATGCTTTTTAGGGATAAGGATTCTGGGTTTTATCAGGATAAAGGTTTATGGTTTTTTGGTGATGAGAGTTGATGAATTTTTGGAGATGAAGGATCAAGGTTTTTCTAGACTGAGGGTTTAGGGTTTTTTAGGGATGAGGTTTTTGGGGTTTTGGGTCTCACGGGGTAGGGTTTTTTGGGTAATAGAGGTTGTAGTTTTTTTCCATGGGTTTTGTATTTTTTGGGATGGAGGATTTGGTATATTTTTGGGAATTGGATTTAGGGTTTTCTGGTGATATTGTTTTGGGATTTGTTTACTCTAGTTTTAGGGGTTCTCATGGTTAAGGGTTTAGGGGTTTATTTAGGGTTTAGATTTTATTTTTGGTAAGGATATAGGGTTTTTACGGCTATGTGTTTAGGGTTTTTTTAGGCTAAGGGTTTAGGTTTTTTATGGAGGACTGTTTAGCGATTTTTTGTGCCTGAGGGTTTATCAGGGCTAGGAGTTTCATGTTTTTTTGGGATGAGTATTTTGGGTTTTGGTGATGATTATATAGTGTTTTTGTGCAAAGGATTTGGGGTTATTTGGGGATGAGAGTTCAGATTTTTTGGGATAATGGTATTGGGTTTTTTGAGGATGACGGTTTCAGGTTTTTTGGGGATGAGACTTTCTAATATTAATATAGTGGGGGTTTTTTGTTTTTCTAGGATGAGGGAATAATGAATTTTGGGGCCACGGATGTTGGTTTTTTTGTGCTAATGTTTAGGGTTTTTTGGGGATAATGGATTATGGGTTTTTTGGGTGGAGTTTTTAGTGTTATTAAAGGTTTCGTGTTTAGGTTTTTTTGGGGTCTTGGGTTTATTGTTTTGTAGGGTAGAGTATTTAATGTTGTTTGGGGCCAAGAGTTTAGGGTTTTCTGGGATAAGGGTTTATCCATTTTTTAGTACTTATGTTTTAGGTTTTATTGTCCCACATGTTGTAGGGTTTATTAGGGTCGAGGGTTTCATTTTTTTAAGTTGAGTGTTATGTTTTTTAGGGGATGTGTATTTAGGGTTTTTGGAACAAAGGGTTTTAGGTTATCTAGGAATGATTTTTTATTTAATTTGGGGTATAGGTTCAATGGATTTTTAGTGATTAGGTTCTATGGTTTATTGGGGATGATGGTTTTTTATGTTTTGGGACAAAGGGATTGGGGTTTTTGTGGGTTGAGGGTTTAGGGATTTTTGTGGGATGAGGGTTTGGGTTTTTGGGGGGCTAAGGGACTTGGGTTTTCTTCGGTCGAGTGTTTAGAGTATATTTTGGGCTGAGGGTTTTGGATTTTTATGGATGATGATTTAGGTTTTTTGAGAAGAGGGATAATGTTTTTTTGAGGATTTGGTTTTATGAATTTTTGGGCCTGCTGTTTTTTGGTTTTTTGGGTACGAGGGCGTAGTGTTTTTTTCCCTGAGGGTTTATGATTTTTTGGTTATAGAGTTATTAGGGGCTGAGGTTTTAAATTTAGTTGGGGTTGATGGTTCATGGTTTTCTATTAGATAAGGTTTTAGGGGTTTTTGTGGCTAAGGTTTTGGGGTTTTTAGGGGATGAGTGTTTATGGGTTTTTAGGGCAGTGGGTTTAGGGTTTTTTTAGGTCTAATGGTTTTTGGTTTTCATGGTCTGAGTGTTTTTGGGTTTTTAGAGAAGATTTTTTTGGCAGTTTAGGTGTTGAGGGTATCCTGTTATTTGGGGATAAGGGTTTATGGTTTTTTTGGGATGAGGGTTTATGGTTTTTTGAGTTTGAGGGTTTTGGTTTTTTTGGGACAATGGTTTTATTATTTTTGGGATGATGGTTCAGTAATTTTTTTGGGATGAGTATTTAGGGTTTTTTTAAACTTAGGGTTTATGGTTTTTTAATGATTTAGGTTTAGGGTATTTTGGGGTTTCGGGTTTAGGTTCCTATATGTATGAGGCTTTATCGTTTTTAGGGATGATTGTTTATGGTTTTTTCGGCCAACTATTTATGGTTTTTTTGGAATGGGGTTTTAGCATTTTTTGTGACTGAGGATTTTGGTATTGTTGGGGCTTAGGATTTTGGGTTTTTTTGAACTGAGTGTTTAGGGTTTTTTGAGAACTAGGGTTTAGATTTATTAATTTAGAGGGTTTGGGATCGTTTTTGGCAGATGGTTTAGGGATTTTGGGGCAAATTGTTTATGTTATTTTTGGACTTGTGTGCTTAGGGATGTTTCATGATCCGAGGTTATCGTTTTTTGGAATAGTGGGTTCAGGGTTTTTGTGGTTGAGGATTTAGTGTTTTTTTGGGATGAGGGTCCTTGGTTTGTTGGGGATGAGTGTTTAGTGTTTATTTGGGATGAGTATTTTGGGTTTTTTTGGGATATAGGATTTATTTGTTTTATGGTATGAGGGTTTAGGTTATTTTAGGCTGAGTATTTTGTGTTTTTTGAGGACTAGGGTTTAGGGTTTTTTGGGCATATGTGTTTTGGGATTTTTTGTGGATTATGTTTTGGGGTTTTTTGGGGATAAGGGAATACACCTATTTGGGGAGGAGTGTATAGTTATTTTCAGGCTAAGGGTTTTTTTGGTGTTTACAATTTAGGGTTTTTTGGGGTTGAGGGTTTGGGTTTTTTGGGGTTGAGAGTTTAGGTGATTTTTGGTTCTTAGGGTTTAGGTTTATTTGTGGATTAGGGTTTAGTGTGTTTTTGGGATGATGGTGTATGGTTTTTTTGAGGATGAGGGTTTATGGTTTTTTGGAGTTTAAGGTTTTGGGATTTTGGGGGTTGTGAGTTTAGTGATTTGTTGGGATGGGGGGTTCATGATTTTTTGTGGTTGACGGTTTAGGGGATTTTAGGGGCAATGGTTTAGGTTTTTTTATAGATACGGATTTAGGGTTTTATAACACTGATGATATAGGGTTTTGGGGGAATAAGTGTTTGTGGTTTTTGGGGGCTAATGATTTATGTTTTCTAGTGCATTAGGTCTTAGAAATTTTTGGGGCATGGGATTAGGGTATTTTGGAGATGAAAGATTAAGATTTTGTAGGATGTGGATTTAGTATTTTTAGGGAATAAGTTTAGGTTTTCACGGGGAGATGGATTATAGTTTTTCAGAGTGAGGGTTTGGAGTTTTTGGGTGATTAGGTTTTAATATTTTAAGGGTTGGTTGTTTAGGTTTGTCAGTGGATGAGGGTTCATGGTTTTTTTTTGTCTGAGGGTTTTTTTTTGGAGCGGAGGGATTAGGGTTTTTTTGGTGGATGATCTAGTGTTTTTAGGGTCAAATTTTTATGATTTTTTTTGGGATGAGGGAATAATATTATTTTTTTGATAGAGGGTTTCGGGTTTTTATGGTTGTGGGTTTTGGGGTTTCTATTGTTGAGGGTTTTGGGTTTAGGGAAGTTTAGTGTTTTTTGGAGACGAGTGGTTAGGTGTTTTTTTGTTTTGTTTTTTTTTTGTTTTTTTTAATAAATGGTCAGGGGATTTTTCCCCCTGACAGACTTTCCTGGTTTTTGGGGGATCAGAGTTTTAGGATTTTGGGGCTGAGGTTTTGGGGTTTTGTTGGTGATGTGGTTTTACTGTTCATTGGGGCTGGGGGTTT
The DNA here is from genome assembly GCA_963277665.1 of Viscum album. Classification (NCBI taxonomy): domain Eukaryota; kingdom Viridiplantae; phylum Streptophyta; class Magnoliopsida; order Santalales; family Viscaceae; genus Viscum; species Viscum album. The sequence goes on along the minus strand of OY728160.1, from coordinate 1,532,801,272 downwards.
TAGATTTTTTGAGATGAGTGTTTTGGTTTTGTTAGGGAGTATGGGTAAGGGTTTTTTTCTTCTAAGGTTTTAGGTTTTTTAGGAATAATGGATTAAGGATTTTTGAGGATGAGGGATTTATGTTTTTTGGTTCTATGAGTTTAAGAAATTTTAGTGCTAAGATTCTTTGGTTTATTGGGGATTAGGGTTTTTAGTTTTTTTGTAGTTTATGTTTTAATGTTTTGTATGGTTGAGGGTATTTTTTGGGCAGATGGTTTTGTGTTTTTTTATGGATGATGGTTTTGGGATTTATGGGTTGAGGGTTTAGGGATTTTGGGGGCAGAGGGTTTTCAGTTTTTTGGTGATGAGGGTTTAGGTTCTTTTGGGGCTATGGGTTTAGTGTTTTTTTTAACATATGAATTTGGTTTTTAAGGGGTCGATGTTTAGGGTTTTTTAGGCTAAATTATTAGAGTAATTATTTTACTATGTTATTGTGTTTTTTGGTGATGAGGATTTAGGTTTTTTGTGTTAGAGGGTTTAGGGTTTTTTGGGTATGACGGAATAATGTTTTTTAGGGTCAATGGTTTATGGTTGTTTGGGGCTAATGGTTTAGGATTATTTTTAGATAATAGTTTGGGGTTATAGATATGAGGTTTTATAGTTATTTTAGGATGAAATTTTTATAGGGAAGTGTGTTTTTGGTTTTTTTGGGGATGGGGATTTTGGATTTCGTGGTGTGGCGGTTTGTGATTTTTGAGGGATAAGGGTTGAGGTTTTTTTAGGTGTGATGGTTTAGGGTTTTTTTGGGATGCGTGTATAGGTTTTTTGGGGATGAGGGTTTAGGGGTTTAGGGTTTAGGTTATTAGGATTTTTTTCTCTGAGGGTTTAGGTATTTTTGGGGATGGGGGTTTAGATTTTCTAGGGCTGACTGTTTATAGTTTTTTTGGATTATGGATTAGTGTCATTTGGGGTTTAGTGTTTGGGTTTTTAGGGACTAGGGTTTGGCTTTTCAAGCACTAAGGGTATTGGTTTTTTGGGGATAAGGGTTTGTGGTTTTTTATCAATTATGGGTTCGGATATTTTGGGGATGAGTGCATGGGGTTTTGGGGGGTTAAGGGTTTGGGGTTATTTGGGGTTAAGGGTTTGGGTTTTTTGGGGCTTAGGGTTTTGGGTATTTTGGGGATGAGGGTTTAGGATTTTTTGGTGCTAATTTTATGGGGATTTGGGAGGATGATGGTTTGGGGTTTGGGGGGCTGTGTTCTTGGGGTTTATTTGGGATAACGGGATAGGATTTTTGAGGGATGAGTATTTTGGGTATATTGGGAGAGAGGTTGATGATTTTATTTGGTTGAAAAGATAGTTGTTTTTAGTATGAGTGTTTATGGTTTTTTTGGGACTAAGGGTTTAGTGGTTTTAAAGGTTGATTAATTAGGGTTTTTGATGTATGTGGGTATAGGGAATTTAGGGAATATTGTTTTAGTGTTTTTTAGGGCTGAGTGTTTACTATTTTTTTGTTATGGTCATCTAGGGCTACGGCTTTAGTATATTTTATAGATGAGGGTTAGGGTTTTTATAGGCATTTGGTTTAGGGTTTTTCGGAGTTGAGGGTTTAGTTTTTTTTTTGTTCTGAGGGTTTAGGGTTTTGGGGGAGGAGGGTTTGGGGTTTTGGGGGATATCGGATTTGGATTTTATTGTGGAGGGGGTTTAATATATATTTTTGGATTTGGGTATGGGGAATTTGGGGGCTGAGGTTTTGGGGGTGATTAGAATAAGGGTTTGGGGGTTTTGGGGGTTGAGGGTTTGGGATTTTTTGGTGCTAAGGGATTTGGGTTTTTTGGTGATTAGGGCATGGATTTTTTGGGGTTAAGGGTTTGGGGTTTTTTGGGGGATGAGGGTTTTAGGTTTTCGGGACTGAGGGTTGGGGTATTTTTGGGGCTAATGGTTTAGAGTTTTTTGGGGATGAGGGATCAATGTTATTTTGGGGATAAGGGTTTATCATTTTTTAAGTATCAGTTTTTTAGGATTTTTAGGTAGACGGTTTAGGTTTTTTTGGGTTGTGGGTTCATTGTTTTTCAGTGCTAAGGGTTTAGGATTTTTTGGGGCTGAGTGAATGTGATTTCATGGGGCTTTGGGTTTGGTTTTTTTGGGATGAGATTTTTTTGGTTTTTTGGCGATGCGGATTTGGGTTTTCTTGGAGCACAGGGTTTGAGGTTTGGTGGCTAAACATATAGGGTTTTTTGGGGTTGTGGGTTTAGGTTTTTTTGGGGATGAGGGTTTGGTGTTTTTTGGGTCTGGGGGTTTTGGTTTTTTTGTGGATATGTATTTAGTGTGTTTGGGAATTAGGTTTTAGTGTTTTTGTGGGATCTGGGTTTAGGAGTTTGGGGTTTGATGTTTTTTGTATTTTTATGGATGATGGTTTTCAGTTTTGGGGTATGATGGATTAATGTTTTTAGAGGTCTATGTCTTAGGTTTTTTTAGGAAGACATTGTAGGGTATTTTAGCAATGATAATTTAGAGTATCTTGGGGACGATTGTGTATGGTTTGATTAGGATGAGTGGCTAGGGTTTTAGGGGGATGAGGTTTTAGGGTATTCTAGGCGTGAGGGTTTTTGGTTTTTAGGGGATGATGGTTTTCGGTTTTTTGGGATAATGGATTAGGGTTTCAGAGCATAATGGTTTAGGGTTATTTGGGGGTTTAGGGTTCAGTGTTTTTTATTTTCATAGGGTGAGTGATTAAGGTTTTTAGGGCTAAGGGTTTAGGGTTTCTAGGTTCTAAAAATTTAGGGTTTTGTAGGGATGAGGGTTTTTGGTTTTCTGGGGTGGAGGGTTTAGGTTTTTATGGATTTGAGGGTTTGGGTCTAACTAGAGATTGGTGTTTAGGGTATTTTGAGGATGAGGGATTAGTGTTTTCTAGGGCTAAGAGTATAGGTTTTTTTGGGACTGAGGGTTCACAGTTTTTTAAGAATAAGGGTTTGGTGTTTTTTGGGTTGTAAGGGGTTAGGGTTTAATGGGGTTGAGGGTTTAGTGTTTTTTGGGGTTGAGTTTTTTGAGTTTATTTTTGTTCTAAGGATTTTGGGTTTTTTGGGATGTGGGATTAGTGTTATTTGGGATGAGAGTTTAGTGTATTTAGGTTAAGGGTTTATGGTAATTTCAGGGATAAGGGTTTAGGTTTTTTTTTCATGGATGAGGGTTTTGGGTATTTCTTGGGATGATTTTCTAGGGATTTGTGGATGACGGGTTAGGGATTGTTAGGAATTTGGGTTTAGGTATATTTGGGGATGATGGTTTGGGGTTTTGGGGTGAGGGTTTTGGGATTTTTGGGAATGAGCATTTAAGGGTTTTTGAGGCTAGGAATTTGGGTTTTAAGGGTCCGATTGATTGGGTTTTTGTGGGGTTGATGGTTTTTTGGATAAGGGTTTGGTGTTTTTTTATCCTATGGCTTTGGTTTTTTTGGGTTTGATGATTTGGGGTTTTGGGGTGGTGGCTATATGTCTTTTTGGACTAATTTATTGTGGTTTTTATGGGAGTGGGTATAGGATTTTTTTTGGAGGTATGGTTTTTGGTTTTTGGTACTATGGTTTGGGTGTTTTTTGGTACCTAATGGTTTTTGGTTTTCCATGGTTGAGGGATTCAGGTATTTTGGTGATAAGGGTTTGCTGTTTTTTTGGCTGAGGGTTTGGGGGGTTTATGTAGAAGTTAGGGAAAAAAATTCAGTTTTTGTGTGTTAAATGAAGAGACATTAGAAGAAAAACTCCACCCATACAAAAAGCAAAGGGAGATATAGTATCATTTTGTATTCAGTGAAATTAATCTATTTATATAAATTTAGTGTTAGATATGGCTTGTTTTGATCATATATTTATTTAAATAACTGAATCAAGATGATTTAGAACGATTGAACAAGGGGGTTAGATCTGTGAGAAGCCAACAGAGCTAAACATGAGATTGAAGTTATGGGTGAATACTACCTCACTTTTCTAACTAGAATGATCATGGTTTAAAAGTTAATTATTCTACACCATATGTTACCAAAAACATTATATCTATATCTAGACTTCATACTAATGGATTTATTATCAAGATTGAAAATAAATGTTTCTTCTTTTATATAGATAATATTTGATATGGTAAGAAATATTTAAATAATGGGATTTATGTGTTGGATTACGATACCCAAGTAATGGAAATAGATAGTGAAACTAATTCTGATGCCTCATACTCTACCCAAATATAGCATTGTCGGCTAGGCCATGTAGAAAAAATATGGTTGAATAAATTATTCATATATGGATATTTATATTATTTTTAACTAATACCACTTGGTATATGTCACACATGTTTACAAGAAAAAAATTACTAAATACTCATTCAGTGGAAATGATGAAATGTCCAAAGAGCATCTTGAATTAGTTCATACTAGTGTTTCAAACCTTTTACATTTCAATCAGGGGATACTCATATAACGTTACTTTAATTGATGATTTTAGTTGATATGGATATTTCTTCATGATGAGGTATAAGTTAGATTATTTTAAAAAAATTATGGAATAAAATAATTAAGTTGAAAACCATCTTGACATGAAGATAAAGAGACTAAAACTTAGAGCATGGTGGGGAATATCTAAATAAATACATTATTGATAATTTATGGGATTTTAGGATCCTATCTTTTCTCACTCATCCTTATACACCAAAATTTAATGGTGTGAGTGAATGTTGTAATGACACCTCAATGGTCATGGTGAGATCAAGGATATGTCACAAAATTATTCCATTATACTTTTGGCGAAATGCATTTTTTGGGTCCTGAAAACATTTCAAGGGAAATTGGATTAATCCCATTGATTTAGAAAAGGAAAAAAAATCAAATTAGAAGTTTAGGAAAAAAATTTAATGGAGTGAGGATGGAAAAGGGAAAAAGTCAGTACAAGGACTATAAACCCTTCAAGGAATGCAACATCATATGGAGATTTTCTTCATGAGGCGCCCATGAAATAAACAGTTCACTGGAGAAAGATGGAGGCATCAGTTCCATGCAATTGAAATCAACTATAGGAAGGAGTCAGAAATATTTTCCCCGCACTTGAAATCCCCTGTGAAATACAATGGTTCATAGGTAGGGTGAAACTGATGGATTACCATGAATTATATGATGTCATTCATAGGACCAAGGCAATGATTCTTTCCTCTAAAGATGATAACATTGTACCCATACTAACCAAGTCATCCAAGGGTTGGGTTGCTTCTGTGACTTCTTTAAAATAGGGATCATGGCCTCATCATAGATGACTGGCAATGCAAGTATCTAGTTCCCCACTTATCTATAAATAGAGTATCAAAGGGGAATAAAGAGGGTGGATTTCGAGAATAATTTTTGGGTGATCAGAATATTGATTGATCAATGAAGGCACAAAATAAGAGGCCACCACAAAAGACAAACTCCATTGACAGTTCTCTCTAGGAAAAACACTAATGTATAGTACAAAGGATGATAAAAATAAATCAATTTGGTGTTATTTGAACTCAACACCCATTGTGGGAATATTCCCCCCATGTTGAAGAACCAATGACCCCTTTTACAACCAGGTGTCCCACATAGAAAATTAATATTCGGGTGGAACCCTACCCCGAATAGAAAATCACTACATGGGAGGTACATCATCCTACGTTGCGACATGCTATGCAGATGGAACCTGGTTCCATGTAGTAAATTGCTACGCGAATCAAAACCAGGTCCACATACCACCATGTTATGGAGTCAATCCCCTACCCACAAAGAAATTCATTATGTGGAAGAAACCCCATCCCACATAAGGATATTATATGCAGAATGGGGTATCCTAGGGAGTTGTACCCTCCTGTTTTATTCATTTCCTTCTATATCCAATGCATCATTTGCAGTACCTCCATAAGCCAGTCCCACGAAATTAGGCCAAAGCCTCTGAAAAAGCCACCAGACATGTATGATGAGACCATCAGGCACATCATCATTCCCATATGAGTTTACATACCTATGGTAATCATAGTCACAAGGATAGTTGATATGTGATGCAAGACCCACTACAAAGTTTCCAAGGAACCTTATATAATGTTCGCACATTGAGCACTATGATCACCGCATGAAAACAAGTGAATGTGGTGTGTGAATAGTGAAAATTAGTGGGAAGGGGAGAATGGTCAATGTAGAACCGAAGGATAACTTTTCTCTAAGAACAATAGCCACAAGTTTCCACAAAGGATGAACAATCATTTGATAAGTCAAGAATTAAGCAAGAACACAATGGATGCAAGAAAAACTCTGCATAATAACATTACCTTCATTCATGATGTCCAAAGTGTACAAGGGGGTGGCTATTTATAGCCAAAAAACATGAAATTCGAATAACACATTTGGTGGCACTTTACATTAGTCTAATTCCTATTTTCCATAAGTAAAAAAGACTAGATGATGACTTTGACAACATTGGAACATCTCCATGACTTTAGGGGACTAGTAGCACACACTTTTGGAAAAAGTAATATCAAGTAGCCCACCACCTTTTGAAATTGAAGATTCCATGGTGGGATGGGCTTGAGAATTCGTAGCACCACATGGGTTGGATTTTTAAAAGCATGTTTGGGCCTTAATTAATGTAATTATAGGCACAGATTCTTCCCCCAAGCAAGGGTATTGAGACACCTCTTGGAATTGCATGATTAACCCATTTAAGGCTTCCTTCATTCTCTTGTTCTGCTCCCTTGTCATTGGGCCTCTGATTATATGCAATTGGTCTTGTTCACTTTTTTGAATTCGTCCCTCCTCATCAAATACACATCCAAGACTATGATTCCCATGTGTTCCATGATCCGCATGTGTGCCATGGTCCTCATCAGTAATCCCTGAAATAAGGTTGACCCGGGGAATGTCCCTAATTTTACATTACCATGGTAACCCATGTTCCAACCATGGGATATTCATATGAACTTCCACATTATAGGTATTATGGATAATATCTAGAATTTCCCTTCTCTGAGGGTTTTTATTAGACACTGGAGATCATTCTTGTGTTTCCTTTTGATAAGGAGCGATGGTCCTCCCCTTTCGCAGAACTAATTTATGGGAACTCTTACGGAGGTAATCCCATAGCCATTCTCTTGGGAGGTGGTGATCTTGATCCCATTCACGTTAGCTTGGGACGTATCCGAATATTTATCTAAACACAACTCTCCTAGATATAAATATAATAGAGAAAATAGGTGCACTCAATGCCCCCACCCTCTCCCCCTTTGGGATCCAAATCTGTCCATCTGTTGATGGGGACGGTTGTGTGATCATTAGATCTACTACTTTCTCTTGTTTCTCACACAAATCATGACTATGGTTGTCATAGAGATTAGTGGATATCATGAAATCCGTATGAAACCACACTTCAAATGGGCCTTCTCAAAATATTTAAGCCCCAACTATAAACTACATAGGTAGCTCCCATGCATAAGCCACACATTGAATATGATCAAGAGAAATTATCTTTCAATGGGACTCCTACTCAGTGTAATCCCTAACCAATCCCCATTTAATGGGAATTATCTGGGATGTAAGCCCCGATAAAAATAAAATGGGCCTCCTATATGGTATAATCCTCAATAATTTTAATTCAAAATGGAATTCTCCCAAGCATAATCCCCAAATTTTAGAACTATGTGGACTTTGATTCCCAATTAACTGGTCAATGTAGGAAACATCCCCAAGATTCATGCCCAACACCATCATCATCAAAATGGTTCACTCTCATCCTCACCATATGACGTTCAATGAATACGTTCCACCAAAATATGTGGTCATTGATTACTAACCATCCAAGATATGTAGGGAGATACCCATAGGTCCAAAACCATCTCCCAAACCCACCCTAATGTTCTCTGGGAACATCCATAATAGGGTCATGTACACCCAAAAGACCACATTTCTTCTGGGACCCCAGGGCCACCTCGGTCTAATTCCTGCTTCAAATATTGACTATGAGCCTTCTTCCTAGACGTCCTAGTAGCGTGATTTTAAACTTCATGGATGGGTCCTCATCACATGACTATAAAAGGTTATGTTTCTAGTAATGTGTAACCAAACTACATGGGTTCTGATTCCTCTCACAAAGTTATATAGGAAACCCAACGTATGTGTTTGATCCCTACATTGAAATAATTCTCATCCCCTTTAGATAATGATAAAATATAGATTGCCACATCACATGGAATGACCCAACATTGTCTCAATTAATAACCAAGGAATTTCAAATCTGTCTGCAAAATGTAACATTGATGGAGAACCTCATATACATATAGAATATTTTTAACCCATGCATATTGATGATCGATCTTACCTAGGTGTAATCCATGGAAACATTATATGGAACCATGGATTCACGAACATATGAACATAGGTTAAATCTATAAGAGACTATCAGAATAGGGAATATTTCCCCCTTAAAAGGGTGTGATGAGTTTGAGTTCCCATCCTATTGGCCAATGTGAGCACTTAAGTGTTGTTGGCCGTGTTACCCAATGAGTTCCTTCCATTGGAAATTAAGTCTATGAATCATGGTTATATGAGTCATTCGAAATTTATGCCTCCATAAATAAACCTATTGGACATCATAAAAGACCTTGTATCCAACGATAGTGATTGCACATCATTAAACCACCAAAAATTAACTGTTCAGAAAAAAAATGCACCTTTAGTTCAAACAAAATGGTAGACCCAACATGAATGACTAAACTACAACACATCCTTCACAAGATAAAAAGGATATACTACCCTATCCCTATCAGACCATTTGTGATTAATATACACACACATATTCAAATGAAACAAGAATGGTGAACCTGATGTTAATCCTTAACTAGGGTGTTGGTGTTACCCTGCCTCATGCCCCTTTCACATTCAAAAGGGAGGAGGTCCAAGATATATTAGTTATTATACATATGGTAATGAGAATCTACTTTGGTGGGATTTTTTTGTCTTTACATGTATCATATATTACAGGACTTATTTAGAGTTCTCTTCAATCCAATAGCATCCCTGAAGTTATCACAAACACACATGTTAAGAACAGCATCGGTTGATCCCTCCTTGAAGAATAGGACATCATCTACCACCCAACATCTCCAATACTGGGAATCAAATGCGCTGATATAGGAATACCATCAGAACAGTACACTAAAGACGTTGAGGAAGGATGAGAAGGCCTATACATGATGAAATCTTGCCAGCTTCCAACCCAGCAGCGATCGATAGTCCAGAACCGGGTAGATCCACTATCCATCTCTAGTAGTTTTGGGAGACTATACCCAAAAAATTATAATGATTACCTCCATTATATTAGGGAGGTGGATGATTTCTTCACAAATGACTTCATACCTGCTGCACATGGGTTCTTCTCAAGGGCCCCTGCTGAAGGATTTCACCACCAAGACCATGTAACCCAATTTCCACATTTTGATGAGGATTTCACAACAAGGGATCTTGCTGAAATTCAATGAACATAGGGACTCTGGGGTACCCTTGATTGGCGACAAACATATAATTAGGAATTGGTCATCACCCTTATTTTTGAGGAAGATATCCACCATGGAAATACAATGCAATTCCATGTGAAGGAATACATTTCTTTTCACTCTTATAAATCCCTCCATGAAAATAGGGCGGCATATTATGAGCTAGCACAAATTACAATTAACACCTCCAAGGCTACCATAAAATATGGTGGTGAATTATAGGTAGATGAAAATCCCCACTGATTAAAACAAAGCCCGTCTTCCAAATATGGCGACAACCTGATATGATAAAATAAAAATTACTATTGACTCATACCAAGATCTTCATCCAAATAGGGCAGTAAGCCACTCTGAGAAGATAAAAATTACTTCTTATGCATACCAAGCCCCTCATCCAAATAGGGAAAAAACCAAATATGAGCATATGAAAATTATTATTGACGCGTACTAAACCTGTCATCAAAATATGGTGAGAAACTACATGAAAACACATATCCCTTCCAAGGAATGTGAATCCAACCTACCAAATATGATGTTGATCAAATAATGATAGAATCAATTTTTTACCCCCTCATATCAATCCCACCAGTCAAATATGGTGTCAATCAAATATGAGAAGAGTCAAATTCCTTCGGATGCATATCAAGCTTGCTAGAAAAATACAACAACTAACAAGCTAATAAAAATCCCTAACCGCAAATATGAAGTCCATAAACAAATTACGATGGCCACTAGAGAAAAAATATGGTGTATCCTAGCTATAAATTAGGATTAGACTCACTCTTCTTCCAAGACATAGGGGAATTTCCAGTAACCACTAGAAAAACATGGATGGCTGGAGAAAGAACATATTTCTTCTCCAAAATCAGAATGGGAATATATCCGGATTCTACCCAGAGACATCTCTAAACACATCCTAGAATTGATGGATGATCATAAATCAATTCCTGATCATATCCTCCAGACATATCAACATGTAATCACATTTTCTGAACTAGAAAGGAGTCCGGACCACAACCATATCTCCCCATGTGGGGTGACTCGTCCACAAGATTAGATGGTCACTCCGTAGAATACCTGCTTACTTGCTCTATTCCAATAGGTTTTTTGGCCATATTCCATGATAAATGGAAATCCAGATCAGGAAACAATACTCATTCCAATCGGGGGACATCGGTCCACCATGGTGGCTACTCTTGGGTAGGCATATATCCCTACCAGAACTCAAGATTATTTTCGGTGTATCCCATCTGCATAACGAGAATAACTCAAAAAGGTACCCATATATGAAGGATATTGGTAATAGCAGGAATCTTATCCCCAGTATCCTATAAGATAACCCCCAAAAATACATCATACAAATGGAAAATGTAAAATAAAGAGAATATGCATGTCTCTTCTCTACTGGAAGCTAGTGTTCTTGATTCCATGAAACACCTTTCAATTGAGACTCAGTATCCTTTCAATCCATTACCAAATTATAGAAGTAACAACATCAGTTTTGAAGGTCCTCCCCAAAATATTATTACATGAATCTATTATGTTCCTCCTCAAAGAACCACTGAAGGATTACATTGTGGGAATGAAATGATCAATCAAGAGAGCATGTCTCTTAACGAGTGTCACGGTATCCCTCCTCATGGCCAGTAGATCAAACAAAAATAAAGTCATCCCCTTGTTTTCTTCCACCTTGATAGTCTTCCCTAGGGTATATTCTTTAGAAATTATACTTACATTATAACATCAAGCTATGATGGTAGTCCTCACTATTATGGCTCTCAGTGCGAAGGCCCTCCCTGTAGTGACATCAAGAAGAAAAAAGGTCCTCCCTTTATTATAGTCCTTGCTAGAGGTCCTCCCCTATATTCACACCACAAATATTATCCTTTAGTATAGACAACAATCCATGATGGTATCACTCATCATCATTATATCGGCTGTGGAGGCCCTACCCACTAAAAAATTTCACACCAGCAAGAATATCCTCCCCTCATCAAACCAAGTATGAGAAAGCACTCATATTCAAAGGTGCATGGAAATATGGTATCGTACATGTTGGATACTCTATTAATGATAAGATACATCCATTCTTGTCCAGAATATAACCTAGAACCATTTTTTTTACTGAGCCACCTCCATACCATTAACATATCAATGATATCACTACATTCCCTACTACTTCGGACGAGATTGTCAAGAAGCTTTCAAATTGCATAGACCAAGTAGTGGAATCCCTAGAAGAATAATGAATGGATATATTGATCATGAGAAAGAAATATTCCGAGGATGAAATACTAGTTATTTTATGGTCCACTACCACTTCTCAATTCGACATATCAAGGGAAATGTTAGTGGAATGCATGAATAACATTTGTCTCATATCATTAGACAATCCTCTACCACCTAAAAGAAAAATTATTTCCCTATTATGGGTATGTATACCATGTCAAAATATTGGGAGAGATTCAATATCAAATTATCCTTGAATCCCTTCTATCAATGAGGTGACCATAATTAGAAAGGTGAAGGAAGATCGTGAAATGAACTACCTCCATGCATTTCACTACTTGTATTGCCTTATTGGTGATGCCCTTCCTGATGATCATATTTTGGAAAAGGGAGATCATGAATCTTTGCACATGACCCCACGTCTTATCCATCACAACCCTTTAGAAATGATATACATAAATTACATTATCCCAAGGTAGAGATCAAATAAAATACCTAGTCGAGAAAGGTGGCATGCTCAACAAGAACCAGCCTTTATTAAGTATCGAAAGCATCAATCCCGACGAGAGATATCCATTGAACAACTCATGAACTAGGAAATAAAGAACAATAAGAAGGATTCCCATATATGGGAAGCCAATCATCAATAATTTTTCATTTCCTTAGAAACAAATAATCCATGTGCCGACCTGGCCCCATATCTAGCTCACACCCAAATGAGAATGTGTGAGATCAAGAAGGGAGAAATAGAAAGTGTAATGACCACAATGCGTTATCTTCACTAGCCTATAGGGATGAGGGAAATTTTAGCTCAAAATTCTTCATAAGACCAGTGAATCTGAGTCAAGGAATATTAACAATGGAATGAGATCAACCCCGGCCCATAGGGCTAGGGGAATTTTTACCATAACAACCCACCTGGAGGACATCAATACTTTCCCGATTGGGGAGGGAAAAAAATATTGGTGTCCCCCGGTTTTTTGTATCTCAGGATTCATGTCCTCTAGAAGGGAGGCATACAGAATGTTTATATCAAGGTTCCCTTCGAGTTAACCTTCACCACTAAACTCAAAGTGGACCCCGAAATGGAAAAAGAAGAGCCAAAAAAGGAATCAAATGGATCTCCTACAATTTGAAATCGTGTAAGACACCTATAATGTGTTATGAATCGGTGACCTTCGTGGATGTTATTCCTATGGACCACACCTAAAATGATGTAAATACATAAAAACAAGGAGAATATTGTTTCTCTTAGAATCTGATCCACACTAAACCTTGAGCTGTGCATACCCGGAACTGGAGGCCCGCCCTAAATTTTGGAGCTCCCTTGTCCAATCCCTCATTAACTCCTTCATGAATCCTTGAATACCAGATGAGTAAAAAAAAATTCATATATAATCCACCTCCTCTGTTAAATGAGAATGAGTCCCTGGTCCTTGAGGAGATATTTTATCAGAATGAGAATGAAATGAAAGAGTTGTGGATAATCAATGCAGAGCTACTTCATGAATGACTTACTATCATATATGATTCCCTAGAAGATCATCAATGTACACTTCTAGGAGGTGTACCTCAACCACAAGAGTTTATCCGGGCAAATAAAGGAATTCCATAATGATCATCTAAGATAGTGTCAGGAACATTAGTCTATATGAATCCAATCTTGGAAGGATATCATGATTTATCTCCATTATGGAAGCAATCAGAATCGATTCAGGAAAATCCACAAAGGTTTCGACTGGTTAGGTATTTGCCTCAAGTACTACTAAAGATGGAATATAGAATCGTGCCCCCTGTTTGGCCCACCCATGCTCCGGTTCAACATGACATGAATCAAGGACTCATTAATATCATCAAGTCATTGGAATCCCAATTGGAATCCATGGAAGGGTAGAGTTATCTCATACAACCATAATAGAAACCTTTCCCATACTTGGTGAGTAACTCTCTACTGCCACCATATTTCAGGAACCCTATGTTCCCAAATATTCAATGAATCAGGTGACCTGAAACAACATTTGATGCATTATGTGTATTATTGTGTTCCAATTATGGGAACCCCAATGCGATAAGATGTAGTGATACTTATATGCTTCATGTGAACTCTACATGGTTAAACATTTTATGGTATACTGGTTTTCTAGCTCATCTAATTATAGTTTGGAAGGATATCTGGCAGCAATTCCTTTTCCAATTCAGCTCAACATTTCTATAAAAAATCTTCAGTGACCTCATGAACTGCAAACAATGGGATAATTAGAGAGACTCATATTTCAATCTAGAAGGAATGTTTTTGACCTATTCATGGAATCTTCCTCTCCCCCAAGAAGAGTTTCTTGCTATCGGCATTTATAACCTCCATGATGAGTTGTGAACACCACTTATCCTGGTAAAATAGACAAGTGGTTTCAGGATTTCCCTTCCATTTCCCAAATAATAGAATATTAATCACAATAGAATATCCTCAAGTTCTGGGTAGCTCCACTAGTCCCAGGAAAAAGGGTGGGAAGAGGTAATGTGACCTCTGTTATTCTTAAGCCACCCCGGCACCTACTCTAGCTCCCATGAATGCACCAAATCGTATAGGATCTCCTAGAAATCAATAGTAACCTCAACCACGAAAAGATGAGTGGAAGGGACCTAGGATATATCAATTCAAGGAATAAAGGAATAAAATTTACTCATTCCAAGATGACCATGTCTGTGGCTACATTGTAGTCTCCATGAATTACAAAATTCTCTATCTACTAGAGACAAAGAGGGTTGAGGATGTAGGTATCAAAAAATGAACTATATTATTGGACCTTCCACCATATACTAGGACATACCATCCATGAAAGCTTCATCTTTAATAAAATCCTTTAATGAATTATAGATTACGGGAAAGTCAAACTAGGACCACTGCCAGCACAAGTGGCATATGATTCTGGCACTGAACCGGGTGAAGGAGAGGAGTGAAAAAAAAGTTGTTAACAAAAGGGAGTAGAATTTCCATAGATAGATGACTCAAAAAATAGTAAAACTAGATCATAGTATATGCCATTCAAAGTTGATGCAACTGACTCTTAACCCAAAAAATCTTAATGCAGTGTAGCCAACATCCTCAGTCCCACAATCCTCAAAGAGTCTAATATCCATGAAGCTGTTTGACTAGAAAGGTAGAGTGAAAATGTAAGAAGATAAACCCATGAGATGTCCAATGTTATATTTAACCCTCTTATATTTTAATCCAAATGAACTAAAGGAATGGGAACTAACCCACCAAATGGAGCCACTAGAAGTAGCCGATATGGGAGACTCATCATCAGATGGAAAATTGATCTTCGGGTCCATTTATGTCATTCACCTAATCGATCCATTCTTCTATGAAGATTATATATATGAACTTCAGTTCCCTACATCCAGTCGAGGAATAGTATGAAGAGTCCATATGAGCCGAGTATACTAGGGAAAGCACAATCATGGAAGAAACCAAATTTATGGTTACACCCTGACTCAACCGTCAATGTTTCATAAACTCATGGAAGCGCCCTTCAGCAAACACAACCAGAATAGAAGAATTCCCCTACCCTTGCTAGAAGCAACTCTAGCATAATCATCCTAGAATATCCATCATAAGAGAAAAAAATGTCTTGTCATCCATCACATGTAGGAAGACCGGCTCTGATAACCCCACAACGAACTGAATCACTAATATCTTTTATCCCAAGGTTCGAACCATTATCATCCAATGCTCAGTCACCTAAATTTCTTGTGTTATTTCATACCCAAGACGATAAGAACTGAACATTGGAAAAGAAATATGATATTATGAAAAAATTGGATTTAGTATCCACCATGATAACAATCATGGATTCCTTGAATTTGTCAAAATATCTTAGGGAAGAACTTAAAGAATCTTTATTATGCCCCCAGAAGTTCAAATCCAAATTGACCACCGATGAACTCAATCAGATAGAGAATGATCATAAAAAATTCAACATTGTTACCTCCTTTATAGATCTAGTTGACGATGCCATTATGTAGGGACACATAAAACCCTTTTATGTGTCCAACACGATAAATGGTATGGATTTCCAAAAATTATTTATTGATAATGTCTCTAGTGTTAATCTCATCCCACTATGGACACATCGTAGGTTGGGCTGTAATGAAGATAATATCACAACCTGGACCAAAACTCTGTTGGTCTATGAAAATAGGGAATGAAGCCAGTAGCCCAAATCATGATAGAAACATGGTTTGGAGATCTTATAAAGGACTAAGATTTATTTGTGGGTATGAAAAACATGAAATTCAACATCCTATCGGAAGTCCATGGTTGTATCAGCATAGAAAAATTCCCTCATCATAACATCAGTTCATCAAATACTACATTAATGGATTGAATGGAACATTTCATACTGACAAGGCCCCATTAAAATAATGTGAGTGACACTATATCAATGCAAGATTATATGAGATGAATGGAAAGCGACCCCCAATTAATGATATTGATTGGTTCACTGCAAAAAAACATTTTTTAAATAGTCCCTACTGACCCCTTCAAGTAGATAAATGAGGAATATGTACTTCCCATTAATCAATTTTATTAATGGAGTCACTATTCAGACATGTATTTAGAAATTCTCACGATTTCAGTCATGGACACTGATCCTAACAGTGCAAAAAAAATTCACTGGAACCCCTAGATAATGATGAATGCTTTAATGGAAATTCCCTAAATCTATCCTTAGAGCTCCAAATATCCCCATACTCACCCACTATGGTATAAGAGAAGGAATATATTTTCCGTTCCGTCACCCCATCCTCTCCATAATCCTCCCTGCTATATGTCGGTTCAGAAGAAGCAGCCTCAGCCATCAAATGCCAAAATTGTGACTCGTCTCCTAACTATGAAAAGCTCATATTGAGAATTGTTACCCCATCAGAAGAAAATGATGATGAAGAAGATGATGATGAAGATGAAGAGGAAGAGGAAGTGGAAGAGGAAAAATACCTTAGGTCTTCCCCTCCATCATTTGAGGAGGGTGTCTCTAAACTATTGATGAACTCCGTGAAATAAACCTAAGTACTAAAGAAGACCTGTGACTCACTATAATTAGTGAGGCCATGTATTCCTAAGAGAAAGAGGTATACAGATCCTTCCTAAGGAAAAATAAATATGTTTTCTCATTTAACTATAATGAAATTCTACACATCGATCATGAAGTGGCCACTCACCACTTGGGCCTTTCGAGAGACCACCATGGCTATAAGAAATTTTTCGGGAGGACTCACCCCACACATGCTGCCAAAATAGAGAATGAATTATATAATTTCATCAGATAAAAATTCATTTGGGAGATCCAATATCCCATCTGGAAGGAAAATATAGTCCCCATAAAAAATAAGAACAGACAAACTAGAGATTTCATGAATTCCAAGGATCCCAATCAACATTATCTGAAAGATGAATTCCCATTCCCAATCATAGAATTTTTTATTGAAGAAAATTAGAGATATCATGCCCTCTTATTCATGGATGTCTATTAAGGATACAATCAAATCCAAATGGACCATGAAGAGAAAGAAGTTATCTCCATCAGGGACCCCAAGGGAGTGTTTTTCTACAAGGTAATTCCCTTTGGTCTGAAAAATTTTGGTTCCACATATCATCATTCCATGCATCTCATCTTCAATACCTTCTTGAAAAATTTAATAAAATGCAATGTAGATGACTTGGTGGTTAAATCAATAAAAAACATGAACCACATGTTAAATATTGATTTCATCTTCCACAAACTACGACAACAAAACCTGAAAATAAATGCCCATAAATGAGATTTTAGTGTCACCACATCAAAATACCTTTGCTTCATCATAAAAAATCATGGAATAAAATTTTTACCTTAGAAGATGAAGTCCTTTCTTGGCCTGTAACCACCTCATATCCTCACAGTGTTAAGAGGACTTCAAGGGTATCTAGCCTACATTTGGTTCTTTATAGCCAACCTTGCAGGAAAATGTTATTCCTTCACTAGGTTGATGAAAAGGGGGGTTGTGTATCAATGGATTGATAATTATTAGGAATATTTCAAATGTATTAAGAGATACCTCTTAAGACCGGCAGTGTTAGTGCCTCTTGTCGAAGGAATACCACTCATACTGTATGTGACAGCTTTAGAGCGGTCACTAGGTTCCTTCCTTACATATAATAATGGTTCCAGTAGTGAAAAAAATATTTACTGTCTTAGATAGAGTATGATTGATGTTGAGACCCATTATTCAAATTTTATGAAGAGTAGTTTGACACTAATATTTGAATTCTAGAAACTAAGACACTACCTACAGCACCACTAGGTCCACCTGGTATCTCGTAGGATTCCCCTCAAGTACATTCTTAGTTGTCCAATGTTAACTGAACGTTTTTCATAGTGAGTGGTCATCCTGAATCATTTCGATATAGGTTTGATACATTAGAAATAAATCAAAGGCCAGGAATTAGTATATTTTATGGTAGAAAACCCCTTGAAAAAATGAATCCATTTGATGTTATACTACATGATGAAGAGGTTTTCTCTATTCAATAGGAATCCCAAACAAGGGAGATGAATTTTGATGGTTCATCTAGAAGCCTGATAGGAAAAAAGGATGGAGGACCCCAATCTCAACAATGTGGGGATGAGAGTCATACTCATATCTCTATAAAAGGTAGTACTTCCTTACCCTTTCCTACCATCAGAGAGGAGAACAATAAATGAAGCAGAGTATCAGACTCTTATTACAGGTCTAGAGCTTTCACTTAAAGTATAAGTAAAAAATTTGAGGATAAAAGGTGATTTAGAACTATTCATCATGCAAGTCAATGGTGATTATTCTATCAAGAAGGAGGAGTTAATTACTTTTATGGAAATAATCTATGAACTTATGGATGATTTCCCCTCAGATCTGATGCTAACTCATGTCCCCCAGTTTCAAAATGTGTAGGATGATGCATTAGAAAATTTAGCAACAACTTTGGCTGATCTAGATCAGGATGAAACAGTCATCAACATTTCCCATTGTTGGATGGTCTTACCATTTGTTTAAACCCACATGGAATAAAACTAAAATATTATACCTAAACCCGAGCTATATGGTCCTACCCCTGGCTGGATGACTCACATTGTGGATTAGATCAAATGGGAGAACTCCCACTAGATATGGATGGAAGGGAGAAAATATGGATATGGGAAATTAACATTGATATGTATGATGGAAAAAATAAACAAAAGGTCCTCTATAATAGAGGCCTTGATTGGGTTCTTCTATGGTGAATTGATATAGAATAAATTGTTTCCTTCATGAAGGAATTGCATACTAGATCTTGTGGGCCACATCAATCAGGATCCAAGAACTCTCATCAATTTTGATGTCATGGATGATATTGGCTGACTATGATGCCTAGTTATGCTAATTTCACCAAGACGTGTCATTCATGTTAGGTTCATTCTAGTTTTATCCACCAACCGTGAGAGTTACATCACCCAGAAAAGTACTCTTGAACATTTTCCATATGGGGAATAGCCACTGTGGGACCATATCCTCCCAAAATAGCGAATAAATTAATTATATTCAAACAGAAACCGAAGTCTTTACCAAATGGGCCAACGTATTACCCCTCAAAGAGTCCGGGAAATGGATCATTATAAACTTTGTGAAAGACAAAATCATCACTATATTTGGTTTCGCTCATAAAATAATGATGGAAAATGACACCAATTTCTTCTATGATCATTTTGAAAAAATATCAGGAGTATGGTATCAGGAACAATCGTTCATCCTGCTACCATATGGTGACCAATGGATAGATAGAGGACTCCAACAAGACCCTATCCATTATACTCTAGAAGATGTTATAGAAGGAAAAGAAACCATGGCTGTAAAATCTCCTCTAATGTCTGTTGTCTTATCGAACCATGAACCACACTACCACTCTTGAAACATCATACTCAAGTGTATACACGAAAAAGGATGTTCATCCTATATAATTTCAATTACCCTTGCTCGGCACCGCCATCTATGATCAACTATCCATAGATGAGAAATACGAAAAATGACTCGATGAGTTGGAACAACTGGATGAGAAAAGATTACATAACTTGACCAATTTAGAAGTTTACCAAAATTGAGTTGCATGAGCCTTCAAGAAAAAGGTTCTCATTCTGTCTTTCCATGAAGGATAATTTGTGTCGATCCTCAGAACTATGATGATACTCAGAAGAAACCTCCAATATTGGATCCAAAGTGGGAGGGACCATATTTTATACACATCATCTTCTCCAATGGAGAATATTTCTTAATTTTAATTTATTTATATCTTATTATACCTTCTACCGACGAACAATACTTCATGAAATATTTAATGTAGTTGAACAAAATGTCCTAATCACAAGATAATAAACTACAAGATAAAAATAAAAAATCCTCAAGCCCAAAAAATCTTAAACCCTAAACCCAAAAAAAACCTTTTACCCTATATATGAAAACACCTAAACCCTCAGTACCCAAAAACCATAAAATCTCATCCCAAAAAAACCACAAATACTCAGTCCTTGAAACCCATAAACTATTAACCAAAAAACCCTAAACCCTCATCCTAAAAAATACCATCAACCGTTATCCCCCAAAACCCCTCAACCTTAACTCAAAAAATATCGGGATCCCTGATTCCAAAAAAACATAAACCCTCAGCCTAAAAATAATCTTAAGCCACATTTTGAGAAAACCACAAATCCCATAGCTACAAAAAACCATAAACCAATATCCCCCAAAAACTTATAGCCTCATCCCAAAAAAAAATCCTCAACCCTTAACCTCATAAATATATAACCGATAATCCTAAAAAAACCCACAATCCTCAGCCCCAAAAACCATAAACCGTTAACCCCAAAAAATCCTTAACATTCATCCCCAAAAAACTCTCAAACCTCTACCCAAAAAAGCCCACAAGCCTCATCCCCTATAAATACTCAACCCTCCGCCCCAGAAAACCCTAATCCTTCACCTACAGAAACCCTAAACATCATCCCTAAAAAAACCTAAACCCTTAATCGCCCCCCCCCCCCAAATCATAACCCTCAATCCTAAAAAACCCTAAACCCACACCCTAAAAAACCCTCAACACTCATCCACCAAAAAATATGAACCGTCAGACCCAAAAAATTCTCAACACTCAACCCTAAATTACCCTCAACCCTTTACCCCAAAATGATTAAACCCTCAACCCTGAACCCCAAAAAACGTAACCCACATCGCCAGAAAACCCTTACCTCTTAGTCCCAAAAAAACTTCAGCCCTTAGCTCCATAAAACCCTCAACCATCATTCACAAAAACCAATAAACCCTAGCCTAAAAAACACATAACCCACCATCTCCACAAAACCTCATCCCTTAGTCGCAAAAAATCTGAAATCTTTTTCCCAATAAAACCCTCAAATCTTGGCCCATAAAAACCCTAAACCCATACACCCAAGAAACCCAAAACCCATAACCCCAGAAAACCCTCAAACCTCATCCTTATAAACCCTCAACACGTATCTCTAAATACAAAAACCCCCTAGTGCCAAAAAACCGTAATCCTCCATCCACAAAAAATCCTAAACACTCATAACTAAAAAACCCACAACCCACAATCCTCAAACCCCCCAAAACCCAAACCCTCATCCCTATGAAACTCTCAACCCTCCTCCCCAAAAACCCTCAACCCTCAACCCTAAATGTCCTAAACCATACTTCCTAAGAAACACAAATCCTTTATCTATAGAAATACCTCAAGCATTACCCCCAAAAAACCATAAACCCTAAGCCCCAAAAAAACCTCAACCCTCAACCCCAAAAAATCATTACCCCTCATCCCCAAAATTACCTCAACCCTCATCCATAAAAAACTCTAAACCCTCATAAAAAAACCTCAACCCTAAGACCCAAAAAAATATAAACCCTCACCCAAAAAAACACTAAACCCTCATCTCTAAAAAAACCAAAACCCTGAAACCCAAAAAATCATCCGCCCTCATCACTAAAAAAACCTATGCCTCAACCCCAAAACAACCCTAAATCCACATCCTTAAAAAACACACAACCCTTATCCCCAAAAAACCCTATATCCTCTTCCCCAAAAAGTCATAAACCCTCATCACCATAAAAACATCAACCCTAAGCCCCAAAAAACCATAAACCCTCAAACC
Organism: Viscum album; assembly: GCA_963277665.1. Taxonomy (NCBI): domain Eukaryota; kingdom Viridiplantae; phylum Streptophyta; class Magnoliopsida; order Santalales; family Viscaceae; genus Viscum; species Viscum album. The sequence continues at coordinate 1,532,779,322 of OY728160.1, read as the reverse complement.
CCAAATAACCTCCAACCCTTATCCCCAAAAAAACCCTCAACACGAAACCCCAAAATCCCAAAACCCTCGGCCCCTAAAAAATATCAACCCACAGCCCGAAAAAACCAGAACCCCTACCCCAAAAAACCCCTCAATTATAAAACCTAAAAAACCCACAACCTTATCCCCCAAAAACCCTAAACCCTCATCCCCAAAAAACCATAAACCCTATGACCCAAAAAAAACATCAACACTCATCCCCTGACAACACTAAACCCTTATCCCTAATAATCCCCAAACACACACCCTGAAATAACTAAATCATATTCCTAAAAAATCCATAAAACCTCATCCCAAAAAAACCCTAAACCCCCATCGCTGAAAAACTCTAAAAATTCCGCCTCGAAAACCCCAAAACCCTCAGCCCCAAAAAACACAAAATCCTCATACCCCCTAAAAAACCATTACCCCCAAAAATTGAGAACCCTCAGCAATAATAACCATGTACCCTCAGCCCCAAAAAACACTAAACCATAAGCCCCAAAAAATCATCATCCCTCAGCCCAAAAAAACCTTCATCACCTTTCCCCAAAAAACATTCAACCATCATCCCCAAAAAACTCCAAACTGTAATCCCTAAAAAAACACTATACCCTCAGCTCCAAAAAACCCTCAACCCTCACACCCAAAAAACCCTAAACCCATAGCCCCAAAAACCCCTAAACCCTCATCCCCAAAAAACACTCAAGCCTAAGCCCCAAAAAAACCTAAACCCTCTTAAAAAATCACTAAGCCACAATAAACCCTCAAACCTTATCCCCGAAAACCCTAATCCCTTGTCCCCCAAAACCCTGAACAATCTGTCTCAAAAAAACCAAAAACACTTATCCCCAAAAAACCCTCACCCATTAGCCCCAAAAAACCCTAAACCCTTCTCACCAAATACCCTAATCCCTTAGCCTCAAAAAACACTAAATCCAGAGCCCCAAAAAAACCTTCAAACCTCAACACCAATAAAAAAATCAACCTTCAGTAAAAAAACCCTAAAACCTAAAACAAAAAAAAACACTTATCACTCACCACCAAGAACCATAAACCCTCGTCCCCAAAAAACAATAAACCCTCAACCCCATAAAACCATCAACCCTCATCAGCAATGAACCATCAAACTTCATCCCCATAAATCCATAAACACCCAACCTAAAAAGGATAAACACTAAACACCAAAAAACACTAATCCCTCAGCTCTAGAAAACCCTAAACCCTCATCACTAAAATAACATCATCCCTAATCACAAAAAAAACCTCAATCCTCATTCTTAAAAATACCTAAACTATCGTTCAAAAAAGTCCCTCAACTCTCAACACCAAAAAGACCTAATCCTTCATCCCCATAAAACCCTTCACCCATAGCCCCCAAAAACCATCAACTCAACACCCCAAAAACCCTCAAAACTAAGCCCCCAATAATGGTCAATGCTTAGCTACAAAAAACCCACAACCCTGAGCCCCTAGTAACCATAATCTCTTAGTCCCAAAAAACCCTAAACCTTCATCCCTAAACAACCCAAAACCCTAGCCCCAAAAACACTAAACCCTGAGAACCAAATAACACTAAACCATGAACCCCAAAATCCCCTAATCTCACAGTCCCCCAAAACCCAAATCCCTCATCCCAAAAAAACCATAAACCCACAACCCCAAAAATACATAGACCCTTATCCCAATATCACTTAATCCCATAGCCCCAAAATCCCATAAACACTCATCCCAAAAAAACCTAAACCCTTAGCCCCGAAAATCCCTAGACCCTTATCCATAAAAAACCATAAAACCACAGGCCCAAAAAAATATAAAAACTAAGCCCAAAAAAACCCAAAACCCTTATACATAAAAAATCATCAATACTCTCCCCCAAAAAACCCTAACACCAAATCCCCACAAAACCCTAAACCCTCATCCCAAAAAAACTAATTCTCTTTACAATAAAACACTAAAACCTCTACCCAAAAAACCGTAAACTAGCCTAAAAAATATTGAATGCTGAACCTCAAAACCATGAACCCTTAGGACAAAAAACCATGAAAAATTAGTCTAAAAAGAACACTGAACCCTATGCCTCGAAAAACCTTTAACCCTCATCCTGAAAAAACATAAACCATAATCCAAAAAACACCCTGAACCTAGACACCAAAAATCACTCTAACCTTAGCCCCAAAAAACCAAAACAACCCATCCCCATACAAACATAAACCCTCTGCCCCAAAAAACCCTCAACCATTATCCTCTAAATAAATATAACCCTCATACCAAAAAATCCATAAACCCTCCACCCCAAAAAACCTTGAACCCTTCGCCCAAAAAAACAATGAATACTCAACCCTAAAAAACCCAAAAACCCCAGCCCCAAAAAACCCTAAACCCTCATTCCCACAAAACCACGAACCATCATCACTAAAAACCCATGAACCATCATCCCAAAAAAATATTGAACCATCATCCCAAAAAGCCCTGAACCATCAATCCCAAAAATTTACGACCACTAAACCCCAAAAACCCTTAACCATCTCCAATAAAAAACAATGAACACTCATCCCCAAAAATCCATGAACCCTCATCCCAAAAAACAATGAACCCTCTTACAAAAAAAACATGAACCATCATTCAAAAAATAGATTGAACCCACTTCCCCATAAATACATCAACATTATTCCCCAAAATTCAATTAAACCCTGCCCCAAAAAACCATTGAACACTCAACCCCAAAAAATGAAGTACAATCAATAGAAAATAACCCTGAACCGTCATCCCTTAGAACCACAAAACCCCCAATCCTAAAAATCCATAAATATTTTAAAATAAAAAACCTAAACCATTATCGCAAAAACACTCAATCTCATATCCCTATAAATCCCAAAACCCTCATTCCCAAAATATGATGAACCCTTAGCACAAAAAATCCTGAACACTTAGCCCCAAAAAACCATGAACCCTGAACACTAAAATTACCTAAACCCTCAACCCTAAAAAACCTAGAACTTCATAAAACAAAAATCCTAGGATCCTCATTCCTAAATAACCCCAAACCCCAATCCCCAAAAATCCATACTACATAACCACCAAAAAAACCTTGAACCGTTAGTGCCAATAAAGCATGAACCTCAATCCCTAAAAATCCGTAAACCCTCTACCCCAAAGACCTAGATCACTCATCCCTAAAAAACCCTAATCCCTTAGGACCCAAAAATCCTGAACCTTCATCCCAAAAAAACCATGACTCTCCACCCCAAAAAACCTCGAACCCCCATCCACAGAGATCGTTGAACCCACTACCCAAAAAAAACCTAAACCTTTTTCATGAAAAAACCCTCAACCCTCATCCATAGGAAACCCTGAACCCCCAGCCCAAAAAAACCTAAACCCACAGCCCCCCAAAACCATATACCCTCAAAACCAAATAAACCTAAACCCCTAGTCCCCCAAAGCCGAAAACATCAACCCCAAGAAACCCTAAACACTTAGCCCTAAAAATACCTAAACCATTAACAACAAAAACCCTAAACACTCAACCCCCAAAAGACCTAAACCCATAGGCCCAAAAAACCCAAAACCCTTTTCCCAAAAACAAAATCGTTAAAACAAAATACCACTAAACCATCAACCCCCTAAAAAACTAAACACACATCCCAAAAAACCATAAACTCCCAGCCCCCCAAGACCCAAAACCATCTGCACCAAAAAACCCTAAACCCTTTGCCCCAAAAAAAACCTCAACCCTCAACCCCAAAATAGGTTCAACCATGATCCCCAAAAAATCCTGAACCCTTAGCCTCAAAAAACCCTGATCGCTCATCCCCCAAAAACACACAACCCTTTTCCCCAAAAAACATAGAACCCTCAAACCCAAAACAACCCTCAATCGACATTACCAAGCAACCCAAAACCCTCATTTGAAAAAAAATCAACCCTCATCCCAAAAAACACCTCAAACCTTATCTTAAAAAACCTCATCCCACATCCTAAAACCCCCCAAATCCCTCAACCTCTAAATTCCTAATCAATCATCCCCAATAATTTTTAAATTCATATTCCCAAAAAACCCTAAATCCTAAGCCCCAAAAAACCCATAACCCTCATCTCTAAAAATCCCTAAACTGAAATCCCCAAAATATGTTAAAACATCACCCCAAAAAACCTAAACCCTCATCACCAGAATACCCTGAACCCTGAAACCAAAAAAAGCCTAAACTCACCACCCAAAAAAATCTTCATCAATCTTCAAAAAAATAACTAGAACCTCATGTCCAAAAAATCTAAAACAACTAGACCCAAAAAATCCATAACCCTCTTCCCAAAAAAACCATAAACCCCCAACCAAAAAAACATAATCCCTCAGCCCCCAAAATACCCGAAACCATCATCCCTAGAATCGAAAACCCATACCCACCCAAAAAAAATACCCATAGTCCAAAAAAACCCTCAACCCACAGCCTCAAAAAACCCTATACCATCAGCCCCGAAAATGATAAACACTCATACCCAAAAAACCATAAATTCACAGCCCCAAAAAAATGATTTACTATTATCCCCAAGAATCCCTCAACCCCCTACCACAAAACACTAAACTATTAAACCCAAAAAACACTAAACCCTCATCCACAAAAACAATCAATTCTTATCCCCAAAAAACATTCAACCCGCCGCTAGAAAACACCATTAACCCTCATCCAAAAAATACTAACCTATCATCCCAAAAAAACATAAACCATTTTCTCTAAAATAACCTAAACCCTCATCCTCAAAACGATAAAATCCTAGTCCCATCAAACCTTAAATTATAATCCCCCTAAACACTAAATCATAAACCCTAAAAACTTTAATCCCCATACCTAAAAATCATATACCCTTATCCCCAAAAAACCCTTATGCCTCATCCCCCCAAAAGGCTCAACTATCAATCCAAAAATAATCAAAAACCCCCATCCCCCAAAAATCCTGAACCCTCACACCCAAAACACCCTAAAACCTCAGCCACTAAAAATACATAACCCACAACCCCAAAAAATCCATCAAGCCTCATTCCTAAAAACCCCTCAATCCCAATCCATAAAAAACCCAACCCATTATCAAAAATAAATCATAAGCCCTCACCCACATAAAAATAAATCCTCGTAAAAAATTAGTCAACATTATACCCAAAAAAATCCTAAACCCTCATCCACATAAAACTGTAAACCATTAGACCCAAAATACATTCAACCCTCTTCCCCAAAAAACCCTTAACCATTAGCCTCCCAAAAAAAAATCCTCAACCCAAAAATCCCAAAACCCTCATCCCCCAAAAAACCTCAAACTTCAACACCAAATAACACTCAACACTCAGCCTAAAAAATACCAAAACCCTCATCACTAAAAAATATCAATCCTCATCCAAAAAAACCTCAACCCCCAACCCCCTCAAAACCTAAACCCCCACCCCCAAAAAACCCACCACCCTCAAACCCAAGAAATTATAAACTCTTAACCCTAAACATCCTAATACCTCATCCCTAAAATCCATTAAACCCTCATCTCAAACAAAACGTAAAGCCCCGTTCCTTAAATACCATAAACCCCCAGCCACAAAACAAATCATAAAACCTCATCCGCCAAAATCCTAAGCCATCACACCCAAAAAACCCTCAACCATCATCCCCCCAAAACCCTCACCCAAAATCCCAATGAAACCATAAAACCTCAAACCCACTAAACCCTGATCCCCATAAAACTCTAAAACATTAGCCTAAAAAAGACCCTCCACCCCAATCCACAAAAAATAGTCAAACCATAGCAGCAAATAACCCTCAACCATCATCCCAAAAACCCAAACCCCTGAACCCTAAAAAACCCAAAACCCTCATCCCTAAAAAACCTAAAAACCCAAACTTAAAAAACCTAAAACCTCATCCCTCAAATACCCTGACCCTAAAAACCCAGATAAACAATAAATATCTTCCCCAAAAAACCCACAACCCTCAGCCCCAAAAAACCCCTGAACCCTCAGTCCAAATAAACCGTCAACCCTTATCCCAAAATAAAACCACCCTCATCCCAAAAAAACCCTCCAATATCACCCCCCCTAAAACCCTCAACCCTGAACCCTAACACCCCTAAAACATCATCCCCAAAAACTATAAACCCTCATCCCTAAAAAACTATCAACTCTCATCCCCAAAAAATCCACAACAGTCATCCCCAAAAAAAACCATAAACCCTCAAATCTAAAAAACCTTAAACACTTATCCAACAAAAACCATAAACTATTGCCCACAAAAGGCCTAAAAACTTAGTCCCAAATACCCTAAACCCTCAATACCAAAAATCATTAAACCCTTATCCCCAATAAACACTATACCCATAACCCTAAAAAACCCAAAATCCTCAACACCCAAAACCCAAAGCCCTCATCCCGAAAAACAATCATCCCTAATACCAAAAAAACTATAAACCCAAATGAACCCTAAACCCTCATCCCCCCAAAACCCGCATCCCTCAGTCCCAAAAACCCCTAAATGGTCAACACCTAAAAACACAGAACCCTTAGACCTAAAAAAAGCCAAGCCCTCTCCCTAAAAAACCATAATCTCTCAGCACTAAATAACATTAAACCGTAAACCCCAAACACACTAAAACATCAACACCAAAAAATACAAAACCCAAAACCCTAGAAAACCCTAAATCTGCATCCTCATAAACCAAAACTCTCATCCCAAAAAAATGATAGACGCCTTTCCCAAAAAAAAAACTTAAACTCTCAACCAGAGGAAACCCCCGACCCTCATCCCTAAAAATTCCAATACACTCAGCCACAAAAAACACTAAACCCTTAACCCTAAAAAACCCTCCACACTCATCCTAATAAAACCCACAACCCTAAATCTCATGAAAAACCCTCAACCCTCAATCCCAAAAAACCCTAAAACATCAGACCCAAAAAATACTTAACCACCATTCCGAAAAATCTCATAAACCCTCAACCCTAAAAAACCATTAAACCTCATACCAAAAAATCCCAAAATATTAATCCCCCCAAAACCCTACACCATCATCCCCAAAAAACCATCAATCATAAACCCCAAAAAACAAAAAACCTATATACCCAAAAAACCCTGAAACCCGCATACAAAAAAACCCTCAACCCTTAGCCCCAAAAAACCCACATCACCAAATAACCCTCAATCCTGATCCCCAAAAAACTCTCAACAATCATCCCTAAAAAACCCTCAACCATCATCCCAAAAGAACCCTAAATCCTCATCCCCATAAAACCCACTTCCCTCAACCCCAAAAAAACTTAAACCCTACACCCAATAAAACCTCAACCCATTACCCAAAAAAACCCTAATCCCTCATCCAAAAAAACCCTAAACCCTTAAACCAAAAAATGACACCCCTATTTCCTAAAAAAACATAAAATCTTAGACCAAAAATTCTGAACACTCAACATATAAATATCCTCAATCCTCAACATCAAAAATTCCTAAATCCTAATCCGAAAAAAAACATCGACCCTCATCCCCAAAAAACCCTAAACCTTAATCCCCAAAAAACACTAAACCCCTAACCCTAATAAAACTCCTAAACCCACAGCCTCAAGAAACCCTAATCCCTTATCCCCAAACAACCCTAAACCATTATCCCAAAAAAACCCTAATCCCTTGCCCCAAAAAACCATATGCCCTCACCCCAAAATACCCAAAAACCCTCATCCCCCAAAAACCCTCATTCATCATCCCTAAAAATCCCCCAACCCTCTACCCCAAAAATATATTGAACCCTCATCTGCCAAAAATCCTAAACCTTCATCCCCATGAAACCATAAATCCTCAGCCCAAAATAATTGTACCATCATCCCCAAAAATTACTAAACCCTCAGCCTGAAAAAACCTCAATCCCTCAACACAAAAAAATCATAATCCCCCATCCTTAAAAATTCCTTAAACCTAAGCCACAAAGAACTCTAAATCCTCAGCCATAAAAAACTAAACCCTCATAAAAAAATTATAATTTCTAATCCCCAAAATTTCCTATACCCTCAACCCCCAAAAAACATAAACCCTTATACACAAAATACCCTAAGTCATATGCCTTCCATAACCCTAAACACTAAACCCCAAAATCCCTAAACCCTTATCCCCAAGAAACCCTAAACCCTCTACTCCAAAAAACGCTAAACCCTCATCAATAAAAAAACTGTAAACCCTCAGCCCTAAAAAACCTTAATACCTTAGACTAAATAAATCCTAAAACCTCAGCCGTTAGAAACCTCACACCCTCAACACCCAAAAAATCCTAAACCCTCAATCTAGAAAAAACCTAAACCTTGAACCCAAAAAAAAACAAAAATACATCAACCATAAAAAACCATAATGACTCGTCCCTTAAAAACCCCAAACACTCATCCATAGAAAACCCTAAACCCTCAGCCACAAAAAACCTAAACCATCAGCTTGAAAAAAAATCTAAAACTCTATCCCTCAAAAACCCTAAACATTTATCCCCAAAACCCTTAAACCCTCAACCTCACACCCCTTAACCCTCATCCCCCAAAACCCAAAACCCTAAACTCTAAAAACCATAAATCCTCTTCCCTAAAAAATACTAAACTCCCATCCGAAAAAATCCTCAATCCTTGGCCTCAGAAAACCTAGAAACCTCATCTTCAAAAAACACTAAACCCTCATACACAAAAAACCCTAAAAACTCTAACAAAAAATTACATAAAACATATTACCAAAAGAAATATAAACCATTTTCCCCAAAAAACCCTATACCTTGATCTACACAAAAACCCTAAATCCTCATCCCAAAAAACTCTAAACCCTCATACCAAAACAAAATCCCAAACCCCAACCCCAAAAACTCTAAAACCTCATCCCCAAAGAAACTTTAACCCTCAACCTAAAAAAACTCTCAACTCTAAGCCCAAAAAAAACATCAACCCTCAACTCCAAAAATCCTCAACCCTTATCCCTGAAATACCATAAAACCATAGCCCCAAAACTGCTCACCATCATCCGAAAAAAACACTCAACCCTTATTCCCAAAAATGATTCAACCCTCAGCAAAAAAACTGTAAAACCACATCCCAAAAAAACCCTAAACCCCCAACCAAAAAAACACCAATCCCTCAGTCCTATATAATCCAAAACATTGAACAAAAAATATTAAAACATTATCCCCAAAATAAACTAAACCCTAAGTAGAAAAAACCCTCAACCCACATCCCTAAATAACCCTGAACCCTTATCCCCCCAAAACCTAAAACACTCAACCCCCAAAAATGTAAACTCTAAGCCCTAAAAAACCCAAAATCCAAGACCCAAAAATACCTAAAACAAAATCCTAAAAACCCTAAACCCTAATACCCCGAAAATCATAATCCCTCAGCCTAGAAAACCCATAAACCCCTATCCTAAAAAAAACTGCAAACCATCCAACCAAAAATCCCTAAAACCCAAACCCTAAACAAACAACACCAAAACCCTAAACCCTTCGCCATAGAATACATAATCCATTTCCTAAAAATCCCTAAATCCTAATTCCAAAAAAAAACCCAAATCCAAAAACCCCCAAATCCAAAAAACCTTATCCCCTAAAAAACCTCTATCCACAGACCCAAAAAAACCCTCAACCATTTATACAAAAAAACCTAACCCCGTAGCTCAAAAAAACCATCATACTTTTCCCTGATAAAACAATAAACCCTCATCAACCAAAAATAAAAAAACTATTTTCCCCATAATACTTTCAACACTCTGGGACAAAAATCCCTCAACCCCCATCCACCACAATCCCTAAACCCTGCACCCCCCAAAACCATCAACACCCAACCATAAAACCCCCAACCTCAGCCCCCCAAAACCCTAATACCTCATCCCCCAAATAAACTAAAATATTAACCCCCAAAAAAAATTAAACTTAAACCCTATAAAATCATAATCCCATACCCCAAAAAACCCTCAATCATAAGCCCCATAAAACTGTAAGCACTTGTTGCGAGAAGTATGGGGTGGCCTGATTGTTATATCATAGGGATGAAGATGAAAGATATAGTTTAGGGATAAGTGGTGGATGGTGAGTATGGATAGTGGATTCCAGTAGGCAATCGACAATATAATGAGAACAATCTACTTCTCAGAGAACACACTCAATGGAAGGATGTGATTTTCATTCCACACAATATTGCACTTGGGATAAGGCATAGAATATGGAGTATTGTGATATTGGATCACCAATCTAACTTGTAGATTGATAATAAAATAATGCACACGAGCAAGCGAGAAAAAATAATATTCCTCAAACAATGGAGAGAAACAAAGAATGATCTCTATATTACAATATTGAATGACAATACAATGTCATTTGTTGGATATTTATTTGCAAGGGGAGAGAGAGTAGTCAAGGTTATAATACCCTGATGTCAAAAAGGATAATCCTACAATTTCTCCTTAATGTCAAAAGGATAAATTCTAAAAAAGAATTTTGGGAAAATTACCACATGTCTTTCCACCTCTAGCCCAATTTATTTAACATATGTTACCTATCCCATAGGATTTTCCTTTGGTGATACTCCTTTTAATGCAATGAGATGGGCTCTTGTTTCAACTTGTAGTCTCTTTAACCATCCTTGCATTATTCGGCCTTACAACTCCAACTATGCACATGACATCAAGTCAATTTCATATAATATTTTCAAATCATCCTCCCCCTTTTGAAAAGCATTCATCCACGACTCTTCATTATCTACATCCAAATAAAGGGAACAATTAGAAATATTGACTATAAAAAACATTGTAGTCACCTTGTAATGAGATCTTGTAAGCTATCATACCAATATCTATTTATAGTCCATCTATATGAATCTTGAGATTGGATTTCTGTTTCTTTTTAAGAAACTCTAGCTTCATTGATTTCCCAGTTTTTTTCTTAATGGATAATTTTCCTTCTACATTTCTACTTTCCTTCATGGGACATGAAACTTAATAAATAAAGGTAACGTGGATAAATACAATTGGACTTCCAGATGGATAAAATCAAGTTGATGAGTGATCTCCCCTTCAACAAGAAAACTCCACATGAGTTAGACACCCCTTATAATTCTTTAGTTTCATGATATTTTCAATGGATCATTGAAATTAATCTATATCTATAATAGGTATCAAAAAAGGTGTGACCTCCTCAAGAATGACATCATCATTCACCCGTGACAATGATTTCACTATAGATGATAATGAATATGTTATGTAATTAGTGTTCAAAATCCCCATTTTTTAGATAAGTACTAAATGATTTTTTTGGGAAATAAATACATCATTAACCTCACACTTTTTCTCCAACATCAATATTTTATCCTCTTTGAAATATGTTTCCGTCGTTATTTTTCTTTTCTCTCCATTTTTGTTCTCTAATTTTATCATATTCACTCTTATATCTTTGTTCTCTTTATCTCATTATTTCCTGATCACTCATTTTATTCTTATCTATCAAAATGTGATCTTCTTGAAATTTTTTGGGGTTATTATGATTAGGGTTTTATATTCCCATCAGAGTATAAATTAATGATGCTTCAATAACCCGTCATGAGTAACCTGTCGATTGTACTACCATGTTCGACCCAACAGTAGATCGAACACCTTCATTGGTACTACATCACATAGTACATCATCATTATACTTTTCAATATTAAATAAGACCAACACCTATTTGGTGAACTTCATATCTACGTAATCATTGAACCATTGATGCTAGTATGGATGTTGGTGCTTCAATTTAGGGAGTCCCAATTTCTCCATCAACTCAGTGCTCACCACATTGCTACAACTTCCCCCATCAATTACAACACTACATACCTTCCCATTGATTTGGAATGAGTTATAAAAATTATTCTTTATTTTATAATTCTAATTAAAACACATTTTATCACTCCAAACCTTCCTTGTGATGAGATGATAAACTTATCCTACAAATTCCCCATTATCAATTTCTGGGGAATCCTCCACCTCTTTCTCCAAGATCTCTCTATTGATCTATCATTATCCATATTTTTTGTATGGTCAGGGTGTTCTAGTTTTGGAATTCCGAAGAAATGTGAACCCTTCCATGACAATTGTAATAATGGAGATCCTGATTCCTTGTTTGGTTAAACTCAAAAGTAGGTTTCTTAGGTGGAATAATTTCCTTGTAACTTTTTTCATCAACCACCTATTTTGGATTTGATGACTCTACAATCTCCTTACTCAAATTTCACCATGAAGATAAAGGGGTAGTGGGTTTACTCTCGTTTCTCATCCTTGGTGGCTTGGTGGATCGTATCTTGTATCTCCACATGATGGTACATCTTTACATGATTGGAAATATCCCAATTGAGTGCATGTAATAAATTGTGCCATGGATTCCTCCAGATCCTCCTCAATGTTTGCTAGAATCATGGCTATTTTCAACTCCTTATAGTATTATTATACACTCTTACTACATTGGGTGAGCTATATAAGTTTTATGGAGGTCTCTATGGTAGTTTGAGGGGAAAAAACTCTTCCTCTTAGTAAACTTCATATATTCCAATGTATGTATAACACGTCTTCCATACCAGGCTCTCTCTTTTTGAACTTGATCCCACCATATTAATGCATAATCAATGAATTTAAGGGATTCATGTTTTACCTTTTTCTCCTCGTAATAGGTATGATAGGATAAGACTTGATTCATCTACCTCTCCCACTCCATGTATACTTATGGATCACTATTTCCTTGAAAATAGGGAACCTTCACCTTGACGCCTCCCAGGATGTCATCATCATGTGGTTTCTGTTGGCCTCCTCTAGGTTATTGTAAGAACCACCTCCTTTGTGGGACATCCTCAAAATAACCATCAAATTTATCCATCTCCACCTCTATGATTTGGGGAAAATGTGGTTCTAGAATGCATTGTGGGTTACTATGGATCATCCTTGGTCTTAGTTTATTCTCATATTTTTCATTCCTCTCAAAAAACAACTCCAATTTTCATTCATTAATCTTCTCAAAATGGCTCACCAATGCTTTCATTTGGAGCTTCATAGATTTGGGTGAGGGTGTTCTACTTCGACTTCCTTCAGAATTTGCTTGTGAAATTATCTACCTAGGATCTTCTTCCATGAGAAGTAACACAAAAACAAACACACAAGAGAGGAAACACATATAATGTTACACCCTCACTCACATACGTGATATGTACACACACATGCAAACAATACCTACAATCACACACACACAAGGATACACACTCACGAACACAAGATATACACACTCACACACACAAGCATACACACACACACACACTCTCTCTCTCACTATGATACACACTAACACACATGATATTCATACACACATGGACATAAAGAGATGTACACACTCACACATACAAGAATTTTTATTTTCTCATTTCTCTCCACTCTCAACACTCAATTCAAATCCCATGATCTTATGAAAACAAATCCATTGTTTAGGTTGATAACATGCAACTAATAATTCCCCCAATAAATATTGTGTCAGGGGATGGTTTAACACAACCTGTTAGAGTGGTAAGGGATTCAAAAAATGCTAAAGGGTGGGAATTGTGGTAAAAGATATTCGTATGTGGAGGGAAATGGGTAAAAAGGTGAAATATGTGGGGTTTCATGATTGCAAAAGATAAGAAAAATCAGGAAGAATATGAACCAAAAATGATATGGAGATGATGTAAAATGATAGATAAATTAGAGTATATAAATTGAATGTTCTAATAATGTAAAACACATGAATGTGTAATTTAATCGTTATTTTTTTCACTTTCTTCATTTTTGGAAATTCTCCCCAAAAAGTGTTGTGTTTAAAGTTTTAAAGCACAAGATGATAAAGTAATAGTTAAACAATTTTTTAATCCCTCAAATAATGGATGGGCATAATTTTTGAAAAGCACAAAATGATGAGTTGAGATAATTTTCATTTTTTTAATCTTTTTTGGATAAAAATATCATATTTAACATTAAAATTGAAAATAATATGGATGAATAATTAGATCAATGTAAAAATATTTCAATCTTGTACAAAATATGCCATTTCATGATGTTTTCAAAGAAAAATGTTTATTTGTTTTTTCTAATGGTTGGATAAGAAGGAAGGATGAGGAGGGAAATGGGTAAAATTAATGTAACTTAAGGGATATATTCCTACCATGTCAACTTGAGCTTCGATACCAACTAATGTAAGATGCACGAGGTAGCCCAATCTTCACAGTGTAGGACGGCGGATGAAGGATGTAGTTCAGGGCTAATTGGTGGATGATGAGTATGGATAGTCGATTCACATAGTAAATAAACACTATAAGGAGTGAATACCACTACTTAGACAACAAAATTAATAGAGGGCTGTGATATGTAATCCAAAAAACAACACACTTTGGTTGAGGCATAAAATTGGGGGCTTTGTGATCCTGCATCACCAATCTAACTTGTAGATTTCCAAGGCAAGAATGCACAAGAGAAAGGGATGAAATCGGAATAATCCTCAAAAAACTAAGTGAAAAAAATCATAAGCTATCTATTAAAATCTTTAATGAAAATACAATTCCATGGGGTGGCTATTTATAGCCTAGGGGTGATATAATTGTTAAGGGACTAATACCCTAAATTAATAAAGGATAAACCTACCTGGACCCTTAATGTTAAAAGGATAAAGTCTAATAAATACTTATGGGAGAAGTAGAACATGCCTTTCCACCCATAGCCCATATTATTTGATAGTGAGTACCTAGAAAAATAGATTTAACTTTGAGTGCCTAGCCCACCGTATTCGACTTTGGTGTCCAAAGATGCCATTCTAGAATATCAATGTAGGAAAGGCTTCCAAAATTCGTGAAAACACGTTTCATGGGATTTATGCATCTCATTTGGGATTAAATAAGAGTGACAGTAAGACTATTGGCCACTTACATGCACATACCTTGGGTTTGGTCCTTTTAATGCAATTATATGGGCTCTGGTTGCTACTTATAGTCTCTTTAACCTTACCTTCATCATTCGGCATTGTAACTCTAACTATGACCATGACATAAATTAAATGTCATCTATCAGTTTCATATCAAAACTCATCCCTATAAATAAATCAACCCTCATCCTCAAAAAACCCTCAACCTGTATCCCAAAAAACCTGAAAACCATATCCCTTAAAACCGTCTACCCTCATCCATAAAAATTCCTAAACCCTCAGAATCAAAAAACCATCATCCCACAGCCCCAACAATACCTCAACCATCAGCCCCAAAAAATAATAAACCAACAACCCCCCAAAAAACTAAACACTAATCCCCAAATAATTCCTAGATCCCCATCCCCAAAAAACACACAACTCTAAACCCTAAAAACCCTTAATTCTAAGCCCCAAATAACCATCAACTCTCATCCACATATAACCCTAAACCCTCAACCAAAAAATCCCATAACCCTTATCCCTAAAAAACAATATATCATCAGGCACAAAAAACCCATAACCATAATCACCAAAAAACACTGAATCCTCATCCCCAAATCCCTTAACCATCATCCCCAACAAACCCTAAACCCTCAAGCACAAAAAATCCTAAACCCTTATCCATAAAAAACGCTAACAAAACATCCCTAAACAAAATCCTAAACCCTCCTGCCAAAAAATACCATAAACGTTCAGTCCAAAAATACCCCAAAACCTCAACCCCTAATAACGCTAACCCATAGCACCCAAAAAACATAAACATCTAACACAAAAAAACCCTAAACCCTCCGCCAAAAAAAATTAAATCCCCTTTCCTCAAAAAAACTCACATGACCCATCCAAAAAATATCCTAAACCCTTATCCCCAAAAAAATATATATACCCTCAACCCCAATAATCCCTTAACCCAAGTCTTCAAAAAACAATGAACCCTCATCCCCTAAAAAATTTAACCCATGGGGCCAAGAAACCCTAAACCCTAAACCCCAAAAAACACTAAAAACTCCGACCCATAACAACCTGTACCCCCATTCAAAAAAAACTAGCAACCCTCTACATAAAAAACCCTCAACCCTCAGCACCAAAATACACTCAACCCTCATCACAAAAAAAATACTCAACCCTCACCCCCAAAAAACCCTAAACCCACATTCCCTTAAAATTATCATTACTCATCCACAAAAAACCCTCAACCCTCTTCCCTAAAAATTTCTAAACCATTTTCCCTAAAACAATTAAACCCCCTTTCCCCAAAAAACTATCAACCCTTAACCCTAAAAAACTCCAAACCCTCACCCAAAAAACCCTCAACACTCAGCCCCAAAAAACTTTATACCCTCATCTCCAAAAAACCCTAATCCCTGATCCATAAAAAAACCATCAACACTCATTGAAAAAAATCCTATAACCATAGTCAATCCCCAATAAATTATCAACCCTTGGACCACAAAAAACCATAACCCTCAGCCCCAAGAAAAACCCAAAAAATCATCCTAAGAAAGTCATAATCCATATTCACCCCAAAAACATAAACCCTCATCGCTGAAAAATCCAAAAACGTCATCCCATAAAACTCCCTAAATACTCATCCCCAAAATACTCCAAAATATCTACCCCAAAAAACCTAATACCTCAACAACAAAGAAATCCAAAACCCCAAACACCAAAAAAACCCTAAACCCCAAAGCCCAAAAATTAAAACATCACCTAAAAAAACCATCATCTTATATCTCCAAAATTACCTTAACCCCTACATGCAAAAATCCAACAACCCTAAACCCAAAAAAATCCTAAAAACTCAATCAAAAAACCCCAACCCTCAGTGCCAAAAATCCAAAAATCCTCATCCTTGTAATAACCGAAACAGTCATCCCAAAAAACCGTATAACCTTATCAAAAAAACATCAACCCTCTTCCCTAAAAATCCTTAATCCATGCCCCCAAAAACCCTCAACACAGACCCAAAAAACCATTAACCCATTTCCCCAATAACCCTTTACCCCAACTTCATAAAACCCTAAACCCTCATCCCAAAAAAATATCTAAATACTCATCCCCAAATAAACCTAAACCCTCATCCCTAATAACTCATAAATCCTTCATCAAAAAAACCTGAAACCCTCTACCCCAAAAAATCCTAAACCCTTTATCTATAAAAAAATGTAGCATCCTAACCCAAATATCCACATGAACAGTGCTTTTGGGCTACTGGTGCAATGGCCCTAAGCACGCATCCCCAAGTTCCAAAGGCAACTTACTAGAAACGAGGGTTTAAATAGTTATAGTTGAAAGTCTATAACATACAGAAATAGGTACAAGTACTATATGTATATAACATGCGATTTAATGGTAAGACATTGAAGTCTCAAACTAGACATGCAAAGAAATGCAAAAACAATTGCAGACAAATTTCAAAAACAAAGAACAAATAGAAATAGGGGAATGTAAATAGACCATCATGCCAACCATAACCTATATACACTACTTAAAATAAATAGAGCATGCATTTCACAATAGGTCATACATGTCAATAAATTAAAAGGGGGCTACCAATATAGCTACATACCATTCACAAAACATCTTGCTGATAGAGGGATGTAAACTAAAATAGGTGAGAAATCCCAACTAGTAAAGGCCTCAAGGTCCATCCGAACCTCCATGCCAAATAGAAACTATAAACAATGTCCTACAGATGACCCTTTACCTATACATAAATTCATAAAGTCTACACATGTACAAAAGGGACCATGTCGGGAGTGGGATGAATATCAGTAGGATAACACCCAATTGTTTGTACCAATCATATCTATTTAAGAATGCATGCATAATAATTAAAAGTAAGTAGTACGATGAAAAAAATTAACAAGGCTTCCCGGGTGCTGAGAAGCCCTCAAGAAACCATCACATACCTCAGCCAATTCCAGAATATTAGAAGTAATGTGGGTCCTTGGACCAATGTACCCATGATGTCAAATTCCAAGGGGAACCCTCAGGTCCCCCATCAAATCATGTAACTGTGCCCCAAATGCTTCATAACACTTCCTATCTCAAATACTACCAACGCCTCAGAGGCACACCAAAGAAATAATATCTTCTTCCCTCAAACCCCTACTGAAAAGGACAAGTCCACCAAATTCATGACAACTGGACAAAAAATGATATCTTTCCTCAAATAAATATCCAGGCCCACTACCTAAATTACGGCGAGCCTCAACCCCAAACCTGATTGCCTCATCGCTATCAACTGAAGGGTCCTCACCATCCACATGGAATTCTATGGTATGAACCCCCAATCAATAGTCACCTAAAATGAAACTATATAGGGCCTCTACCCACATTAGTGTTCAAAACCACCTCATCATGGTGTCCTGTGTGCAGAAGACTCAATTTCCGATTTGACCATCATGGGTGAGCAAAAATCACCAAAAGAAGAACCTAATCCACATCCTCACAGGAACATCATTCCCCTATGACCATTCCACTCAAATATGATAGCCTTGTTATCCCAATGGCATGGGATATTACCAACATCATGGCCTTGTTGCCTCAATATGACGTCCCCAATGCCCAATCATATGGTCAATACCACTCAAGCAATATATATGCCCTGGCCAAGCCCAGCCTTTCATTCTACATTGCATTTATCTCCACAATCATGGCATCCCAATTCCCAAGGCCTTGACCATCACAATCCCATGGGTTCCATCAGATACAATTCAAAATTATATACATACACATTTATAATTCACTTCAAACCACTTTAATCAAGAAATTAAATTTAAATAGATTGAATTGCATAAGCTAACAACTATAAAAATTCAGTATAGAGATCTGGAATGGAACATGCTTGTTTAACTAAGACATAACAATTTAAACAAATCAATTTAAATAAAACCATTTCAATTCAGATGATTTTGGCACCCCGACCAAAATACACCAAGGTGAAATAAACCCTAACCTAGCCTTGCTCAAGAAAAATAGGTGCTGGTCATATACACCAGAAAGTTTATGAAAACACAAGTCATGGTATACACCACAAACCTTAGACTGGTAGACATAGGAATGCCTGATATTGAGATCCATGTCGATGTTGATCGACATAGATCTGAGTTTCTATAAAAAACACTCAAATTAGTTCAAATGGAAATAACGGTCCTTGAAGTGAAAATAATAATAAAGAGTGGTATAGATTGGGTTAGCCTTACCAATTTGAGTCTTTATCTTCTAAAGAATCAAATAATAGAACGTCGATTGAGGGGCTGGATCAAAATCAGTGGTGGAGGAGAATTGTATGTGAAACCCTCTACTCTACATTTCAAAAAAAGAAAGAGAGGAAAGAAGAAAGAAAAAGTAAGAATGAAAAATAAAAAGAAAAACAAAAAAACACTATAAATATGTCCCATTTTACCCAAATGGTTTACCAAACCATACGGAAACCATACATCGATCGCTTCCTAAGTCTCTAGGCTCGCATGGGCTATTCACCTGATTTTCTAAACGTGTACAAACTTTTTGGTAACCCTATGTAAAAACTATAGATAAACTGACACATATGTGATACTCCCATGTACAATTTACACAAACTATGCTCCAATACAAAACTGGGTCACATGATTAACTAGAAGGAGCTGAACAGTTTTCCCCTAAACCATGTGCCCTGACATGCAATTTTAAAATAGTCCATTTGGCCTCCAGAGCTCCCAAAACCAAACCAAAACACATGAGTCACTCTCGAATAACCTATACTAACACAAAACCCACAAATAAAGTCAACGGAACTCTCGGGATTGAGTCCCGACTAATTAAACAAAAAATGGAATAACCACTAATTGAAATATTCCAATCAGGAGTGGTTTTCAACCTAACTAAAAAATATGGAATGTTAAAAAAACCATAAACCCTCATCCTATGAAATAGTCAACCCTCAACCCCAAAAATTTCTAACCTCTCATCACCAAACGACCTACACCCTCATCCCCAAATAAACATTCAACCCTTATCCCCAAAATCCTTAAACCCTAATGCATCCAACAAAATTAAAAATCCATCATCCCAAAAAACCCTCAACTATCGACCACTAAATCCTTGAAACCTCAGCCCCCAAAAAACAATAAACACATATCCCCAAAAAATACTCAACCCTTAGCCCCCCAAAATCCTCAACTATCTGCCCCCAATAAAACCTAAATCCTCAGCCCCAAAAAAACCCTATACCCTCATCCCCAAAAAACCATAAACATTCATCCCGAAAAAACCCTAAACCCTAAATCCCAAAAGACCCTAAAACCTAATCCCCCAAAACCCTATTCCCTCATCTACAAAAAACCAGTGTCTCTCATCCCCAAAAAATCCTAATCCCTCACCCCAAAAATCCCTAAACACGTTTCCCCCAAAATACCCCAACCATTAACCGCCTAAAAACCCAAAACCCCAGCCCAAAAAAACCCTCAACAATCATTCCCAAAAAAAACCTCAACCCTCATCACAAAAATACCCTGGACCCTCCTCCTCAAAACACCCTCAACCATTGGAGACAAAAAAACCTCAACACTCATCCGCCCAAACCCCTAGTCATTATGCCTCAAAAAACAATAAGTGACTGGCCCCAAATATCCATCAACCCTCAATCCTAATAAACCACCAACCCTCATCGCTGAAAAACCATAAACCCTCAACCTTCAATTACAAAAATCTTGTATCCCTTATTCTAAAAAAAATCCAAAACCTTCAATCCCAAAACCCCCTTAACCCCCAAACCTAAAAAACCCTAATCCATGCACCCTAAAAAACCTTAAACACTCATCCACAATAAACCATCAATCCTCATCCTTGAAAAATCCTATACCACCAACACAAAAAAACCCTAAATCCTCATCCCCAAAAATATCCTAAACAATCATCCGAAAATACCGTCATCCCTCATACTGAAAAAACCATCAACCCTCATCCTTAAAAAAATTGAACCCTTAGTTTTAGAAAATCCTTTTCATTCAGCTTCAAAAAAACGTAAGACCTTAACACCAAAAAAAAAACTAAACCCTCTATCACAAAAAACCATCAACACTCATCCCTAAAAATCCCTCAACACTCATTCCATAAAAACCCTAAACACTTGACCCTGACAATCCTGAAAAACTCAGCTCTAAAAAATCCTCAACCGTAAACCCCAAAAACCATAAACCCTCAAACCCCCCCCCCAAAGAAACTAAACCCTCATTCCCAAAACCCTAAAACCTGTTCCCAAAAAACCCTAAACACTTAGCCTCAAAAAACCTTAAACCCTCAGCCCTAAAAAACCCTTAGCCTTAAAAAACCTGAACCCTATGTCCAAAAAATTATACAATCCTCAACCCCTAAAAACTATAATTAGTCAACACTAAAAAACCAAAAACACCCAACCCCATACAACCCACAACCTTGATCCCTAAAAACTCCTAAACCATCAACCCCAAGATAACCTCAAGACTCCACCCCAATCTATGCCCATCCATTATCGTAAATAACCATCAAACCAAATCAGTAAAAATCATCAACCCTCAGACCCAAAAACAATTAATCCTCATACCAAAAAAACCAACAACCCTAAAAAAAATAGAACCCTCACCTAAAAAAACTTCAACCCTCAGTACTGACAATCCCAAAACACTTATCCCCTAAAAACCATAAACCCTCATTATTCAATAAACCTCAACCCTCAGACCAAAAAAATCAAACTTATGCCTAAAAACCCTAAACCCTGAACCCCATAAACCGAAACCCCCAGAAACCCTCAACCAAAATCCACCAAAAACCCTTAACCCCTAGCACTAAAAAATCTCATACAAAAAAACAGTAAGGCCTAAACCCTAAAAAACCCTAAACCCTTAGCCCCAAAAAGCCAAAGGCCCAAAAACCCTAATCCCCAAAAAACCCTAAAACCTTATCCCTAAAAAACCCTCAACCCCAAAAATCCCTTATATCTCAACCATAAAAAACAATAAATCTCATCTCCAAAATACCCTCCACCCTCATCATCAAAAAACCATCAATCCTCAACCCTAAATAATAAACTCAACCCATATCCTAAAAACCCTCAACACACAACAACCCCACACACAAAAAAAACTCAATCCTTAGCCACCAAAAATCATGAACCATCATCCCAATAAAACCCTCAACCCTCTACCCAAAAAAGAACCTATTACCTTAGCCCCAAAAGAACCCTAAAACCTCATCTCCAAAAAAACCCAAAAACATTATCCATTAAAAACACACAACAATTAACCCCAAAAAATCATAAATCCTTATCCCCCAAAACCCTAAACCGTCATCATTAAAATAACATAAAAAATAAGAACAAAAAACACAAAACCCAAATTCCAGAAAAACCCTAAACACATAGTCCCAAAAAACCATAAACCCACATCCCCAAAACCCATATACAATAATTACCCCAAAATCTTACACCCTAATCCCAAAAAATCCCCAAACCCTTATCCCAAAAAAACATAAACCCTTGTCCATTAAAAAACCACAACCCTTAGACCCAAAAAACTATCAATCCTCACCTATAAAAAACCATCATCCCTTATCCCCTAAAAACCATGAATTATAAGCCATGAAAATTCATCAACACTCAGACCAAAAAAACCATCAACCCCCATCCCCATTAAATACTAAACACTCAGCCACAAAAAACACCCAACCCATTGTATAAAAATTCCCAAAACCCACATGCCCAAGAAAACGTAAACACTTAGCTCTAAAAAAACTCAACCATCAACATAACAAAACCATCAACCCTCAGCCCCAAAAAACACTAAACCCCCAAGCCACAAATAACCCAAAAACAATATTCCAAAAAAACCCTTAGCTATCTACTCACAAAAATATAAACCCTCAGCCAAAAAATACACTAAACCCTCAACCTCAAAAACACTAAAAACCCTCAAAATCAGACCCAAATAACCCTAAACCACAAGTCCCAAAAAACCCCCAACCTTCATCCCTAAAAACCCTCAATGTCATCCCCCACAAAACCTAAAATACCATCATAAAAAACTATCAAACCTCATCCCCAAAAATACCTCAAACCTTAGTAAAAAACTCTAAATTCTCTTTAAGAAACCCTAAACTCGTAGTCCAAAGGAACCCTAAAACCTCAACCCCAAAACACTCTACCCTTATAAATCCTCAGTCTTAAAAAAAATCAAACCTGGGATACAAAATACCCCCAATCCCCAGCGGAAAAAAACAACAAACCTTCATCCCAAAAAATCATCAAGAAAGTGTGCCAAAAATCCTTCAATCCTCAGCCCCAAAAAACCCCTAAACAGTCAACCCCAAAAAACCCTAAACGCCCATCCCAAAAAAACCCTAAACCCTCATCCATAAAGAACCAAAAACCCTCATCCTTAAAAAACACTACACCCTCATCCCCAACGAAATCTATACTAAACCCCAAACAACCTCAACCCAAAAAATCCCTCAACCCTCATCCCTAAAAAATATTCCAACCTCATCAAAAAAAACCCCCAAAACACCTTAGTCCTAAAAACCCTAAAACCTTAGCATCTAAAAACCCAAGACCCTTAGCAACGAAAACAAAAAACCCTTAGCCAGAAAGTGCCCTAAACCCTAAACCCCAAAAATCTTGAACCCATATCCCCAAAAAACACTGAACACTCAGCCCCAAAAAACCCCAAACCCTTATCCAAAAAATACATTTCACTTTAATCCTTAAAAAACCCCAAAACCCTCATCTAAAAACCCCAAAACTTCATCCCCAAAAAACTCTAAAGCCCCAGAAACAAAAACTCCACAACCCTCAGCCCCAAAAATACCTAAAACCTCCACACCTAAAAAATTCCAAACCCATAGCACAACATAACCCTCAAACATCATCCATAAAAATGATGTAAATCCTCAGCCCCAAAATCGTCTGCCATAATATCCTAGAACCCTATTCCCCAAAATACCCTAAAAAACTATCCCCATAAAAATTAAACCCCCATTTCCAAAAAAATCCCTAATCACTCATTAAAAACCCATAACCCCCATGGTCAAAATCCTAAACCCTCAACCCCAAAAAATCATTAACACCCATCCCCAAAAAATGATGAACACTTATTCCCAAAAAAACTATACCCTCAGCCCCTAAAATTCCTCATCCCTCAACCCCCAAAAGTATAGAATCCTTAGGCCCAAAAATAATTCAACATACAACACCAAAAAACTATCAACCCACAACCCCCAAAAACCCTAAATCCCTAGCCCCAAAAACCTTGAACCTTTATCCCCAATAAACCCTAAACCTTCAACCTCAAATAACTCTACACACAGAGCACAAAAATTATACGAAGAATCAGCCCTGAACAACCCTTATCCCTCTTCCTAAAAAACCATGAACCCTCAGCCATAGAATTCCCTCAACCCACAGCCACAGAAAACCCTGAACCATCTGCCACCAAAATCACTAATCCAACAGCCCTAGAAAACCCTCAACCCTCATCCACATAAAAACATCAACAAACAGACTAAAAAATCCTAATCCTTCATACCCAATAAACCCAGAACCCTCAGCCCTAAAAAACCATCAACACTTGGCCTCCATAAACCCATTTCCCTCACCTGAAAAAACAAAAAACACTCAAACCAAAAGATCCTCAACCCTTAGTCCCAAAAAATCCTCAAACACATTTCAAAATAAACCTCAACACCCAAACCTGAAAAATTCTTAACCCAATGCCCCAAAAAAACCAAAACATCATTACCAAAAAACCCAAAAACCCTTATCCTTATAAAACCCTAAACACTCATCCCTAGAAATACATAGAATCCTAGAACCAAAAAACCATAAGTCGTTAACACTAAAAAAACCAAAATTCCAAACCCTAACCCCCAAAATCCCTAAACCCTTACCCCTAAAAATCCATAAATCATAAACCCCAAAAAACCCTAAACCCTCAGAACCAAAAAAATCCTAAACCTTCAACCCAAAAAAACTCAAAACCAAATGCCCTAAAAAATCCCTGAACCCTCAACCCCAAAAAAACCTAAACCCAAAAACCCCAAACCTGAAATCCTTATCCCTAAAAAACCGTCAACCCTCACCCCCAAGAAACTCTATACACTCATCCCCCGAAATCCCATAACCCTCAGCCCCAAAAAACATGAAACACCTAGAATCAAAAATCCAAGACCCCTTAGCCTCAAAAAACCCTAATCCCTTAGCCATAGAATTCCCTCAACAGACAATCCGAAAAAACACTCAACACTCAGCCCTAAAAAACCCTCAACACCTAACCCTAAAAAACCTCAATCCCATCCCCAAAAAACATTAAACCCCCAATGCCAATAAATCCTCAAAACTCAACCCCCCAAAAATTCAAACCCTCATCCCCAAAAAACCATATACCCCAAGAATCCAAAATCCCTAAACCCTAATCCCCCAAAAAACCCTCAAACCTCAACCCCTGAAAACCATAAACCCTTATACCAAAAAAATCATAATCACTTTCCACCTAAGTGTCCTAAACCCTGAGCCTCAAAAAACCATAAAACATCATCCATTGAAATCCCTAAACCCTATTCCCCAAAATACCCATAACCCTCATCCCTAATAAACCATAAAACAATACCCCTAAATACTCTAAGAACTCATCCTAAAAAAACCCTAAACCCTTTGCCCCAAAAACCGACAAACACTCATGCCCAAAAAACCCAAAAATATGCACCCAAAAATACCATGAACCCTCATACCTAAATAACCATAAAGCCTTAGAACCAAAAACCCATAAAACCTTATACATAAAAAATCCATAAACCCTCATTCCTAATAAAACCCAAGACCCTCATCCCAAAAAATACTACAACCCTAAATGAAACAAAACCCTAAACCTTATCGAAAATAATCCTAAACCCTCATCCCTAAAAAACCCTGAACACATATCATAAGAAAACTCGGAACCCTCAACCCCAAAAAAACCCCTAACCCTCATCCCCAAAGAAATTATCAACCCTTTGCTCCAATAAATTCTAAACCCTTATCCCATAAAACACAAAACCCTCAGCCCCAAAAAACCCATAACCATTATCCCTAAAAAACCTTGAACCCTCAACCCAAAAAACCTGAAACCATCATCACAAAAAAATTCTCAAACCTCAACACCAAGAGACCCTGAACCCAAATCCACAAATAACCCTAATCACTCATAATAAAAACCCCTCAACCATCTGCCCCAAAAAATCCTCAACCCTCAGCCTAAAAAATCCCTCAATCGCCATCCATTAAAAATGATGAACTCTCTACACCAAAAACCCTCAACCATCACCCCCAAAATAACATAATATATTTTCACTAAAAGATTCTAAACATTTTTCAATAAAAAAAGATGAACCCTCATAAAAAAAACCCCAAACCCTATGATTGAAAAAACCTCAACCCTCATCCCAAAAAACCCTCAACCTCAAAAAATACTAATCACATATCCCTCAAAAAACATTGATCCCTTATCCACAAAACATTAACCCTCATCCACAAAAATCCTTTAAACCTCATCCCCCAAAAAACTGAACCCTCAGCCCTAAAAATCCCTAAACCCTTATGCCCAAAAAACTCAGAAAACTCCACTCTAAAAAACCATGAACCCTTTGTCCCAAAAATCATGAACCATTATCCCCAAAAAACAATCAACCCTCATCCCCCCAAACCATGAACCCTCAACCCCAAAAAACCCTTAACCCTCAACCCCAAAAAACTCACAATACTCAACACCAAGAAAACCTCATCTATCAACCCTAGAAAACCATAAATGCTAAGCCCAAAAAAACCCTAAACCCTCCACCCAAAACAAAAACTAAACCCTAAGTTAAAAAACCCCACAACCCATAGCCCTAAGAATACCATAGACCATAATCCCCAAAAACCCAAAAAACCCTCATCCCTAAAACCCCATAATCCTCTTCCCCAAAATTTCCTAAACCCTTATCCCTAAAACCCTTAACACTCATCCCCAAGATTGAAAAAACCCAAGGTCAAAAAAACCATGAACCCTCACCACCCAAATTCCTGAACTCATAACCTTTAAAAAAATTTAAGACATATCCCAAAAAACCATGAACCCCCATACCCAAAAATTTCCATATAATCAGTACCAATAAATTGCAAACCCTCATCCCCACAAAACCCAGAATTGATAGCCCCCCAACCCCTTAACCCCCAGCACAAATAAACTGTTAACCCTCATCCCCAATAAACTCTGAACCCCCAACCACAAAAAACCACGACCCCTTATGCCAAAAAAACACTAAACTCTCAGGCCCAAAAACCCTGAACCCTCATCATCAAAAAACCATGAACCCTCAACCCCCCAAAACCCTGAACCATTTTGCCTACAAATCCCCAAACACTTAGACCCATAAAACTGTCAGCCCTCATCCCTAAATAATAGTAAAACCATGGCCCCCAAAACCCTGAAAACTCATCCCCAATATACCCTCAACCCTCATCCCAAATAAACACTGAACTCTCATCCCTAAAAAACAATCAACCCTCATCCCAAAAAACACTCAAACCTCGTCCCATAAAAACCTAATCCATAATCCCCCAAAAAACCCTAAAACTCATTCCCTAGAAAACCTAAACAGTCATCCCCCAAAATCCTAAACCCTTACCCCAAAAAACCCTAAACTATTATCCTAAAAAAAACATAAACCAACGTCCCTAAAGAACCTTAAATCCTTATCCCAAAAAAATTATAAACCCTAAACCCCAAAAAAACCTAAACCCTAAAAACAAAAAAACCCTAAACCCTCATCCCCATAAACCCTAAACCCCCCAAAACAACAATACCAATAAAATAAAAAACCCCAAATACATTTCCCCAAAAAACCCTAAAACCTTATCCTTATAAAACTGTAAACCATCAGACCAAAAAATCCCTAAACACTTATCTATGAAAAAACTAAAACATTAATACCCGAGAAACCTAAACTGTCAGCCCCAGAAAACCCAAAATCCTTAGACTAAGAAAAACATAAACCCTCAACCATAGAAATCCTTAGACCCTCATCCCTAGAAAACATGAAACACTCATCCCCAGAAAACCCCAAAACCTCCTACCCAAAAGAAACCCCTAAACCCACATCCCAAAAAAAACCTAAACCCGCATCCCATGAAATATAAAAACAATTTGCCCTAGGGAAAGATAAAACCTCATCCTGAGAAATTTCTAAATCCTTAGACTCATAAAAACCTATACCCCAACCATAGAAAACATTAAACCCTCCGAACTAGAAAACTATAAACCCTAATCCTTCACCCCTAAAAAACCCTTAAACCTCATCTTCATAAAAAACCTAAAACATCACCACCATGAAACCCGAAACCCTCTACAAAAAAACATAACCCTCAGCTTCAAAAAACACTAAAACCTAAACCCATGAAAAAACTAAACCTTCAACCCTAAAAAATTAAAAACCCTCATCCCTAGAAAACTCTAAGTCCTCATCCCAAAAAAATCATAAAACCTAAATTGCATAAAACCCTAAACCCTCAAAATAAGAAAACATTAAACCCCCAACCCCAGAAACCCCTAATCAATTAACCCTAGAAAACCATAAAACCTAATATTTAGAAAACCTCAATCCACAAACCCCAAAATCCCCAAAAACGATAGACCAAACAAACAATAAAAAATATTCCAAGATAACCCAAAACACTCATCCCTAGAAAACAAAAAACCCAATACCCTATAAAACTCCAAACCCATTGCCCCATTAAACCACAAACCCTATGCCCCCAAAAACCTAAATCCTTCATCCTATAAAACCCTAAAACCTCAGCACTAGAAAACAAAAAACACTCACATCATAAATACCTATATGCTCAGACACAAAACCCCCCTCAATGCTCAAAACAAAATAACTTAGGACCCTCAACCAAAAAACGCCTAAACCCACTGACCCCAAAACCCTAAACACTCTTCCACAAAAAAACCTCAACCCATAGCCCCAAAACCCCTCAAACATAATCCCCAAAATAAATTCAATCCTATGCTCAAAAAAACCCTAATCACTATGCCCCCAAACCCCAAACCCTTACCCATAAAAAACCCTCAACCCTAAATCCCCAAAATATATTAAACGCTCAACCCCAAAAAACTGTACACCCAAAGCCCTAAAATACGGTAACCCACAGCCACAAAAATTCCCATAACCCTCAACCTCAAAAAATACTAAACCATTAACTCCAACAAACCCTCAACACTAACACCCAAAAAAACATAAACCAAAAGGCCCAAAAATCCTCAACCCTTGACACCAGAAATCCATCAACCCTCATCGACAAGAAATACCTCTACCCTCATTCCCAAAAAACCTTACACCATCATGGAAAAAAAACCACATCATCAAAAAAACATAAACAGTCATCCCCAAAAAACCCACATCAATCAACCCTCATCCCTCAACCTTAAGAAACCCAAAAAACTCATAAAGATAACCTCAAACCTCATCCCTAAAAAAATCAATCTTTACCCTAAAAATATCATAAAACCTAATATAAAAAAACCCTAAACACCCAGCCCAACATAATCCCTAAAAAACACTAAACCCTGATCCCTAAAAAACCTAATCCCTTAGCCCCCCCAAAATCCTAAACCTTTTCCCTAAAAATTCTTTAATCCTCATCCCTAAAAATCCCTTAAAACTAATCACCAAAAAACCCTCAACCCTATGCACCAAAAAATACCTAAACCCTTAGGGAAAAAAATCTCAACACTCAGCCTGAAGAAACCCTAAAACTGAGCCCAAAAATTACTCCACCCTCAGCCAAAAAAAACCATCAACAATCAGATCCTTGGAAAATGGGAACTCTCATCCCCAAAATCATTTAAACCCTCAGACCTAAAAAAATCCTCAACCATCCTCACAAAAAAAATTAAACTCTCATCTCTCATCCCTAAAATAACATAAAACCTCTACCCCAAAACCCACAGCTCCAACTAAAAAACCCATAACTCTAAGCCAATAAAAAACCTAAACCCTAATCCTAAGAAAACCCTCACACATTATACCCAAATAACTCTCAACTCTTGGATATAAAAAACCAAAAACGAAAGTCCCCCAAAACCCGCAACATTTATCCCTAAAACACCCATACACTCATCCCCATAAATAGTAGACCGAGAGGCTCAAAAACCTTCAACCCTCATCCCAAAAACCCAAAACCCTCACCCAAAAATCCCCCAACCCTCATCCCGAAACAACCCTAAAAAATCTACCCCTAAAATAACTCATCAATATTCCCTAAAATACACTAAATCCTCTACCCCAAAAAACACTCAACCGTCATCACCAAAAAACTATAAACACACCTCCTCAAAAAACCCTAACCCACTACACCAAATACCCAAAAACCTCTACCTTAAAATCCTCAACACTCAAACCAAAAAAAACACTAAATGATCATAAAAAAAACTCATTCAAAAAAACAATCCATCCCTAGCACTAAAAAACCCTTGACCCTAATTCGCAAAATACGCAATACACTCAACACACAAAACTCCTCAACAGTAAGCCCTAGAAAACACATGACAGCCACAAAAAACCGTGAAACATCAGCCACAAAAAACCCCAAAACTCTCACCCCAAAAAATCGTAAACTCTCATCATAAAGAAAACACTCGACCCTCAGTCGCAAAAACATTAAACCGTTAACCCAAAATAACCATAGACAATCATCCAAAATAACCATTAATCCTCTATTCGAAAAAAACCCTTAACACTAAACCACAAAAAAACCCCTAACCCTGAGTCCCAACAATCCCTAAAACCTCATCCCCAATAGAATCTTGACCATTCTTCTACAAACAAATATCAACCCTCAACCCAAAAACCCTTAAGCACAAAGATACAAAAAAACCTGAACCCTTAGCCCCAAAAAATGCTAAAACAATAGCCATAGATAATCCCTAATCCCTAAGCTAGAAGATACCCCAACCATCTTCCATTAAAAAGAATTAATAGTAATCTGAAAAAAACTAATCCCTCAGCATTAAAATGTCCTCAAACCTCAACCCCAAAAAACCCAAACTCCTATGCCGTAAAAAATCTTAAACCCTCATTCCTAGAAAACCCTAAACCCTCATCCCCAGAAAACCATGAACACTCATACCCAAAAAACCCTCAACCCTCAATTGCAAAAAACCATCAACCCCCTACCTCAAAATAACCTCAATCCATAGTCCAAAAAAACCTAAACCTTCAGCCCCAAAAAACCCGCAACCCCATTAAATACTCAACCATTGTCCCTTGAAAACCCTAAACCATCAACCGTAAAGTTCCCTAAACACTCATCCCCAAAAACCCTAAACCATCATCCCAAAAAAACAACAAAACCACAGTCACAAAACCCACCAAACCACATCCTCAAGACCCATAAACCTTCATTACCAAAAACCCCTAAACTGTCATCCCCAAAAAACCATAAACCCGTAACATAGAAAAATCCTAATCACTCATCCCAAAAAAAAATTCAAACTCTCAAACCTAAAAACCCATAAAATCTTGTCCCCAAAAACCCAAAAACCTCGTACCTAGAAAACCCATAGTCCCAGCAAGCTAAAAAACACAAAACCCTTATCCCCAAAATACCCTACACCCTCATCCCCAAAAAAACTTAATGATCATCCCTAAAAAACCATACACCCTCCTCCCCCAAAAAAACCTAAACTCTTCGACCCCCAAATCATTAAACCCTCTCCCCAAAAAATCATTAAATCATTAGTCCAACAATATCATAAACCCTCAACCACAAAAACATATAAAAACTCAACCGCCAAAACCATTAAACCCTAAGTCACAGAAAACCATAAACCCTTTTCCCCAAAATTACCTAAATCCATATCACCAAAAAAACACTAAGCCCTCAATCCATAGAAAAACTAAAACCTCATCATGAAAATACCCTAAATCCTCAACCCAGAAAACCCTAAACCATCGACCCCCCAAAACCCTAAACCTTCACCCCAAAAATTCCGTAAAAACTCAACATAAAAAACCATTAATGAGCATCCCAAGAAAACTCCATACCATCGAACCTATAAAACCCAAAACCCTCCAACCAAAAAAACCCCAATCCTTCATCCCCCATGAAAACTAAATCATTTTCCCCAAAAGACCTAAAACCTCATCAATAAAAAACCCTGATCCCTTATCCCCCAAAACCCTAAACCCTCAGCCCCAATAAACCCTAAAACTAAATCCCCATAAAACCCTAAACCATCGACATTATGAAAAAATAAACAGATTTCCCTAGAAACCACTAATTCACTGTACCATGAAAATAGTAAAACCTCTTCCCCATAGAGCCCTAGAAAATAAAAAAAACCCAAATCCTAAAAAAACACTAATCTGTGATCCACCAAAAACCAGAAACCAACATTCCCAAAAAACTATAAAACCTCATACCCAAAAATCCATAAATCCAAATCCTTAAAAAACCGAAAACCATTAGCCACCAAAAAACCTAATCCTGCATACCCATAAAACCCAAAACACCCCTGTCCAAAAAAATTACTAATCCCTGGACCCAAACAAACCATAAATCCTCATCCCTAGAAATCCCTAAACCCATAGTCTTAGAAAAACATAAATACTCATCCCCATAAAACCCTAAACCATCATCCCTAGATGTCCCTAAACCATCATCCACATAAAACCCTAAACCCTCGTCCCCAAAAAACCCCAAAACCTCATCCCTAGAAAACCCTAAACCCTCCGGTCCACAAAACCCTAACCATATTCCCTAGAAAAAAATAATCCATTATCCCCAAAAACAATAAATCCTCAACGAAATAGAATAATAAACCCTCCTATACTGAATCACCTAAACCCTCATCCCCCAAAAAACCTAAACTCTGCCCCAAAATTCCCAAAATAGTTTTCCCTAGAAAACATGAAACCCTGTACAATAGAAAACCCAAAACCCTCAACCATAGAAAACCAAAATCCATTAGTCCCAAAAATCCCATGACCATCATCCCCATAAAACTATAAACCCTTGGCCCTATAAAAACAAAAACATTTATCCACCAAAAAACATAAACACTCATCATATGAAAACCCTAAACATTTTCCCCCAAAAAACACTAAATACTCATCCATAGAAATACCTAAACACTCTTCCCCAAAAAACCCGAAAACCCCAGCCCCAAAAAAACCAAAACCCTCATCCCCACAAAACCATAATCCCTCATTCGAAGACAACCCTATATCTTCAACCCTAGAAAACCTTATACTGTCAACCCCATAAAACCCTAAACCCTCAGCCCTAGTAAACTCTAAACCCCCTTCGCTAAAAAATCCTAAAAATTCATCCCCAAAAAACCCTATACATGTTGGCATAGAAAACCCTACGACCACATCCCCAAAAAACCCCAAACACTTAGACCAAAAATACCCAAAACCCTAAGCCCCAAAAAACCTAAACCCTTATCCCCAGAAAATCAAAACACTCAGCCATGAAAAATCCTAAAGCCCCAATCCCAAAAAACCTAAACCATCATAATCAAAATAACACTAACACTCAACCCAAATAATCTATAATCGTACATCAAAATTAAAATCTAAACAGTCAAAACTAGATGACCATAAACACTAATCCCTAGAAAACATCAGTCCCTCAACCCAAAAAACTCAAAATCCTTAGCACCAAAAATTCTTAGGCCCTCATCCATAAAAAATCATAAAACCCCATCCCCTTGAAACCCAAAACCATCATCCCAAAAATTCATAAAACCATTCCCCCAAAAAACATTATAACTCTTCCACTAAAAAACCCTATACCCTACACCCCCCCCCCCAAAAAAATACTAAACCCTCAACCCCGCGGTACCCTAAATCCTATGCCCAATAAACCCTAACCCCCATCCCTAGGAAATCGTAGAAACTCATCCCAATGAAACCCTAAATCATTACCAAGAATAATAATTAAATCATCATCCTTAGTAAACCCCCAAAACCTTATCCCATGAAACCCTATACCCTCAAACCCAGGAATCCCTAAACCATCATACCTAAGAAACCCTAAACCATCATCCCATGAAAAACCTAAATCATAAGCCCAGTAGTAATTTAAATCCTTTCCTATAGAAAACAATAAATCTTCAGTGCCAAAAATACATAAACCCTCATCCGTAGAAACACCTAAACCCTCATCCCCATAAAACCCAAGACCCTCAGCACTAGAAAAACATAAACCATCTTCTCTAGAAAACTCTAAATAATAACACCCAAAAAACCAAAAACCATTATTCCTAAAAAAACTCTAAACCCACATCCCTAGAAAACACTAAACCCCTATCCCATAGAAAATCTAAACACTCATCCATAGAAAGACCAGAACCCTAAGACCCAAAAAACCCTAAACCCATTGCAAAACAAATCCCTAAACCTTCAACCACAAAAAACCATAAACACTTATCCTCAAAAAACCTAAACCCACATCCCAATAAAACCCTAAACACTCATACGAATAAAAACATAACCCTATCCCAATAAAAAATCATCCCTAAAAAAACGAAAACCCTCAGACCAAAATACAAAAGTCCCTAATTCTTAGAAAACACCAACCCCTCAACCAATGAAAACCCTAAAACCTAATTCCTTGAGAAACATAAACCCCATGCCCTAGAAAACCATAAAACCACAACTCAAGAAAACTAAAAACCTCATTCATAGAAAACCATAAATCCTCGTCCCCTGAAAACCCCATTCCCTCGGTCCTTGGAACCCCCGAACCATCATCCCTAGAAAACCATAAACGCCCAACCCAAGAAAAACAAAAACCATTATCCGTAGAAAAACCTAAACCCTCATCCCTAGAACAAACTAAAACCTTATCCCTAGAAGGCCATAAAACCTAATCCTAGAAACCCATAAAACCACAAAATTGGATGATACAAAACATTCATCTCCTAAATCCAAAACCGTCATCTCTAGAAAACCATAAACCCTTTACCCCAGAAAATACAGATCCCTATAAAATAGAAAACCCTAAATACATAGCCCCAAAAAACCCTAAAACCTTATCCTTATAAAACCCTAAACCATAAGACCAAAAAATACCTAAACACTTAGCCAATAAAACCCTTAAATAATAAGACCCGAGAAACCTAAACATTCAGCCCCTGAAAACCCAAAATCCTTAGCCTAAGAAAAACCTAAACCCTCAACCATAGAAATACTTACACCCTCATCCCTAGAAATCATGCAACCACCATCCCCAGAAAACCACAAAACCTCATACCCCAAAAAACCCAAAACCCACATCCCCAAAAAAACCTAAACCCTCATCCCATGAAATAGAAAAACAATCAGCCCTAAGAATAGATAAAACCTCATCTAGAGAAAGTTCTAAAACCTTAGACAAATAATACCATATAACCTCAACCCTATAAAATCATAAACCCTCCGACCTAGAAAACAATAAACCCTAAACCTTCAAACCCTAATCCTGCATCCCTAAAAAACCCTCAATCCTCATCTTCATCATAAACCTAAAACATCACCCCCATGAAACCCAAAACCATCTACAAAAAAAACATAACCCTCGACTTCAAAAAACCCTAGAACCTAAACCCATGAAAAAACTAAACCATAAACCATAAAAAACTAAAAACCCTCATCCCTAGAAAACTCTAAGTCTTCATCACAAAAAAAATCATAAACCCTAAACTACATAAAACCCTAAAACCTCAACATAATAAAACATTAAACCCCCTACCCCAAAACCCCCTAATCACATATCCCTAGAAAACCCTAAAAGATCATATGTAGAAAACCCCAATCAACAACCCCTTAAATCCCCAAAAACCAAATCCCCAACAAGCAATAAAAACTCTTCCAAGAAAACCCAAAACACTTATCCCTAGAAAAAAACCAATACCCTAGAAAACCTCAAAACCATTGCCCCTAAAAACCAAAAACCCTAAGCCCCAGAAAACCTAAAACATTCAGCCTATAAAACCCTAAAACCTCAGCCCTAGAAAACAAAAAACACTCATGTCACAAATACCAAAAAACTCAGACACAAAACCCTCTTCAATGCTCAAAACCAAATAACCCTAAACCATCAAATAAAAACCCCCTAAACCCACTGAGAAAAAAAACCTTATACACTCTTCCCCAAAAAAACCTTCAACCCATAGCCCCAAAACCCCTCAAACATAAACCACAAAATAAATCCAATCCTATGCTCCAGAAAACAGTAATCACTAAGCCCCCAATCCCTAAACTGTTACCCATAAAAACCCTCAACCCTCAATCCCCGAAAAATATTAAACCCTCAGCCCCAAGAAACCGTACACCCAAAGCCCAAAAGTACAGTTACCCACAGCCAAAAAAAACCCCATAACCCTAAACCTCAAAAAATACTAAACCGTTAACCCCAACAAACCCTCTACACTCATCCCCAAAAAACCATAAACCACCAGGCCCAAAAAACCTCAACCCTCGACACCAAAAAACCATCAACCCTCATCCACAAACAATACCTCTACCCTCATTCCAAAAAACCTTACACCCTCATGGTAAATAAAACCCACATCATCAAAAAAATGTAAATAGCCATCCCCAAAAAACCCACAGCAGTCAACCCTCATCCCTCAACCCCAACAAACCCAAAAAAAACTCAAAAAAATTCCCTCAAAACTCATCCCTAAAAAAATGAATCTTTACCTTAAAAATATATTAAACCTTAATCACACAAAAACCCTAATAACCTAGCCCAACAAAATCCCCAAATAACACTAAACATTGATCCCTAAAAAAATCTAATCCCTTAGCCCCCCAAAAACCATAAACCCTCATCCCCCAAAAATCCTTAATCCTCAACCCTAAAAATACCTTAAACCTAATCGCCAAAAAACCCTCAACCCTAAGCCCCAAAAATCCCTAAACCCTTAGAGAAAAAACATCTCAACACTCAGCCATAAGAACCCCTAAAAATCAGCTCAAAAAATACTCAAACCTCATTTACAAAAAACCATCAACAATAATCTCCTTGGAAAACGTGAACTCTCATCCCTAAAATCATCTAAACCCTAATCCCTAAAAAATCATCAACCATAGTCACAAAAAATCTATAAAATCTCATCTCTCATCCCAAAAATAACCTAAACCCTCTACCCCAAAACTGTCAGCCCCAATAAAAAAACCCATAACACCAAGCCAATAAACATCCTAAACCCTCATCCTATGAAAATTATGGCACATTATACCCAAATAACTCTCAACCCTTGGATAAAAAAAACCAAAAACGTAATCCCCCCAAAACCTGCAAACTTTATCCCTAAAAACCCCCAAACACTCAGCCCCAAAAATAGTAAACCCAGAGGCCCAAAAACCTTCAAACCTCATCCCAAGAGTCCAAAACCCTCACCCAAAACGCCCCTAACCCTTATCCACAAACAACCCTAAAAAATATACCCCTAAAAACACTCATCAC
The DNA here is from genome assembly GCA_963277665.1 of Viscum album. Taxonomy (NCBI): domain Eukaryota; kingdom Viridiplantae; phylum Streptophyta; class Magnoliopsida; order Santalales; family Viscaceae; genus Viscum; species Viscum album. The sequence goes on along the minus strand of OY728160.1, from coordinate 1,532,741,827 downwards.
TATTCCCTAAAATACTCTAAATCCCCCACCCCAAAAAAAACTCAACCCTCATCCCCAAAAAACTATAAACACAGCTCCTCAAAAAACCCTATCCCACTGCACCAAATACCCTAAAACCTCTACCTTAAAATCATCATCATTAAATCCAAAAAAACACTAAATGATCATAAACAAACTCAACCTAATAAAACAATCAATCCCTATCCCTATAAAAACCTCAACCCTAATAACCAAAATACACTAAACACTCAACAAAAAAAATCCTCAACCCTGAGCCCTAGAAAACACATCCAGCCACAAAAAACCGTCAAACATCGTCCTCAAAAAACCCCAAAACGCTCACCCCAAAAAATCATAAACCCTCCTCATAAAGAAAACCCTCAGTCCTCGGTCACAAAAACATTAAACCGTTAACCCAAAATAACCATCGACCCTCATCCAATATAACCCTGAATTCTCTATCCCAAAAAACCCATAACACCAAACCCCAAAAAAACCCCTAACCATGAGTCCCAAATATCCCTATACCCTCATCCCTAATAGAATCCTGACCATTATTCCGCAAAAAAATATCAACCCTCAACCCAAAAAACCCTTAAGTACAAAGATCCAAAATACCCTGAACCCTTACCCCCAACAAAATCTAAAACTATAGCCATTGAGAATCCCTAATCCCTAAGCTAGAAGAGACCCCAAACATCTTCCCTAAAAAACCATTAACAGTAATCTGAAAAAAAACTAATCCCTCGGCATTAGAAAGCCCTCATCCCTCAACCCCCAAAAAACCCAAACTCCTGTGCCCCATAAAGCATGATCCCTCAGTCCTAGAAAACCCAAAACCCCCATCCTTAAGAAACCCTGAAACCACATCCCCAAAAACCGTCAACCCTCAATCGCAAAAAACCATCAACCCCTACCTCAAAAATCTCAATGTTTAGACCAGAAAACCCTAAACCATCAGCCCTAAAAAACCCTCAACCCCATTAAATATTCAACCAGTGTCCCTTGAAAACCCTAAACCATCCACCGTAATAATCCCTAAACACTCATCTCCAAAAAACCCTCAACCCTCATCCCAAAAAAAACACAAAACCATAGTCCCAAAAACCCCCAAACCACATCCTCAAAACCCATAAACCTTCATTACCAAAAATCCCTAAACCGTCATCACCAAAAAACCATAAACCCGTAACATAGAAAAACCCTATACACTCATCCCAAAAAAATACAAACTCTCAACACTAAAAAAATCCCTATACTCTTGTCCCCCAAAACCTTAAAACCTCATACCTAGGAAACCGTAAATCCTCATCCATAAAAAAACATAAACCCTAGCCTCAAAAAACCCCTAAACCCTTATCACTAAAAACACCAAAACCCATAGCTTGAAAAAACTCTAAACACATAGCCCCAAAAAACCATGAACCCTTATTCCCCAAAACACTAAACCCTCATTCCCTAAAAATCCTCAACCCTCATTCCCAAAAAACACTGAAACCTCATCCTCATAAAACCCTGAACCCTCATCCCAAAAAATATTGAACCCTCAACACAAAAAAAAACATGGTCTCAACCCTAAAACCCCCTGAACCCTTATAACGAAAAGTACCTAATCCATCAACGCCAAAAATACCTAAACCCTCAACCCAAAATATTTATAAACCCATAGACCAAAAAAAAAATTGACCCATTGGCCCCAAAAGTTCTTAAACCCTCAGCCGTAAAAAAATCCTTCAACCCATAAACCCTGATCCCATTGTCTCAAAAAACCCTAAACACATGGCCCTAAAAAACATGATCCCACAAACAAAAGAATCCATCATCCCTTTTCCTTAAGAAACCCTAATCCCTCATCACTAAAAAAAATGTAAACACATATCCCTAAATATGATAAAACCTCATCCTAAAAAACCAATAACCCGCAGCAAAAAAAACCCTAAACTACTAGTAACAAAAATCCAAGAACCCCCAGCCCCAATAAACCCTAAACACAAAGCCCCAAAATACCATGAATCTTAATCCCCCAAAAAACCATCTCCCTCAACATTAGAAAACCCTAAACCACCATTCCAAATGAACCCTTATCCCCACAAATTCCTCAACCCTCAACCCCAAAAACCCTGAATCCTTAGTAACATAAATCTTTAAACCCTCATCCCCAGGAGACCCTACAACTTAATACCCAAAAAACCCTCAATCCACAACACCAAAAAATCCAAAACACTCATCCCCCAATACACACAATCATAATGACGAAAAAAACCGTCAACCCTCATCCCAAAATATCTATCAACAATCAGAACTCAAAATCCCACAATCTGTAGTCTAAAAAAACTATAAAACCATAGACCCAAAAAATCGTCAACCCTCATCCCAAAAAATCCAACAACCTATATCCCCAAAAACCATTAACCCTAAAAAAGAAAAATACATCAATCCACAAACCTATAAAACCCTAAATTCTCATACCCAATTCCCTCAAACCTCATCCCCAAAAAACCATCAATCTTAAACCCATAATAATCCTCTACCATCTACCACAAAAATCCATTAATCCTCACCCCAATAAAATCCAAAACCCTCTACAAATAAAAAATAAACCAAAAATCCCAAAAAACCTCAACACACAACTGAAAAAAACCTCAATAAACAACCCCAAAAAATCGAAAACCATCTACCAGACAAACACTCAACCCAAAACCCAAAAAAACCTCAACCCTTATCCATAAAAAACCCTAATCCATCAGAACAAAAATCCCCCAAACCACATCCCCATAAAAAATATAATCCCTAAACCCCAAAAACACTAATCCATCCACCCAAAAAAACAATCAACACTTATCCCCAAAAAACCCTCAACCCTCAATCCCCAAATCCTTAAAACCCCATCACCAAAAAACACACAACCATCAACCAAAAGAAACAGTCAACCCATAGTCTTAAAAAACCCTAAAACCTCCGTCCCAAAAAATTATGGACCCCCACACCTCATCCCTTAAATCCCCTCAACAATCAGCACCAACAAATTCTATGCCCTATGCCCAAAACCAATAAATCATCAACTGCAAATCCCTAAACCCTCATGCAAAAAAAAACTCAAAATGCTTTACTCGAGAAAAACTAAACCCATAGAAAAGACAAAAACCCTCTACCCCTAAAACAATTAAACCCTCAACTACAAAAAAACCCAAAAACCCTCACCCCAATAAAACCCTAAACAACCCTTCCCAAAAATCCCTCAACCCTATTCCTTAAAAACAAAAAACTCTCAGCAACATAAAACACTAAACCCACATTACCTAGAAACCCTATACCCTCATCCACAAAAAATCCTAACCCCTCAGCCACAAAACCCAAAAACACATACCCCCAAAATACACGTAACCCTCATCACTATCAAACAATAAAAACTCAACTATATAAAACCCTAAACAATCATTCCCCAAAAAGCCAAAACCCAGACCTAAAAAAACACTATAAAACATCCTCAAAATATGCTAAATTATGATACACAAAAAACCCTAAACCCTAACCCCCAAAATTCTATACCCATAGTCCCATAAAAAACCCAAAACCTCATCCAAAAAAAACCATAAAACATCTAACCTGAAAAAACTTAAACCCTCACCCTCAAAACACCAAAAACCCCCTTTCAAAAAAACATAACTCTCAACCTAAAAAACATAAAACCTAATCCCCCAAAACTCTGAACCCATAGCCACCAAAAAACCTACATCCATCGTCCCTAAAAAACCGTAAACCCTATACCACAAAATAAAAATTCTTTATCTCCAAAAAACCCTAACACTCAACCCCCATAAATCCAAAAATGTCATCCCCAGAAATCCAGAAAGCATCCACCATAGAAAACCCTAAACACTCATCCCCAGAAAATCCTAAACATTTAGCCCCAGAAAACCCTAAAACCTCATCAGACCAGAACTCAAAACACTCATCTCCCAAAAAACTAAACGATAGTCCCAGAAAGCAATAACCCATTGGCCCCAAGAATCCCTAAATTCATATCAGACATGAAACCCAAACCCACATCCCCAAAAAACCCGAATCCCTCAACCCAAAAAAACCCTACACCCTAAACCCCAAAAACCCTAAATACACCACCCAAAACCTAAATCCATGTTTTCGAAAAAAACCCTAATCCCTTATCACTGAAAAATAATAAGCCCTTTGACACAAAAACACCATATACCCTAATCCCCACAAAACACTAAACCCTCAAACCCAAAATCACTAAACCCTCATCCCCAAAAAACATGAACCCTCGTCCCATATAAATAGTAAACCCTCATCCCCTAGAAACCATCAACCAGAAAAATTGTAACCCTCATCCACATAAAACCCTAAACCATGATCAGTAAAAACAAAAAACCTTTATTACCAAAAAACCATAAAAACATAGCTCCAAATAACCAAATACTCTCAGCCCAAAAAAACCTCAAACCCTCAACACCAAACAACCCCAAACCCGGAATACTAAAAAACCCCAAACCACCACCCCCCAAAAAATATTTTCTTTTAGCCCCAAAAAATCATAACCCCACATCACAAAAGAACCCTAAACACTCAGGATTAAATAAACCTAAACCCTAAGCCCAAAAAACACTAAACTATCGTCCCCAAATAACCCTAAAACCTATTCCCAACAAAACTCTAAGAAAATGGCCCTAGAAAACCATAAACCATTATCCCATGAAATTTGTAAAACATCACATCTAGGAAACCCTAAAACCTCTCCCCGAGAAAACCCTAAACCCTCATCCCTAGAAAAAATCTAAACTCTCATTAAAAAAAACCTAATCCCACAGCCCTAGAATTCCCCAAACCCACATTCCATGAAATCCTAAAAACCTAATCCATGGAAACCCTAAACTGTCGGCCTTATGAAATAATAAACACATATCCCCAAAAAACCCAAAACCCAAACCCATAGAAAACCCCAAACCCTCAGTCCCATAAATCCAAAAATCCTCAACCTGGAAATCCCTAAACCCACATCCCTAGAAAATGATAAGCCATAATCCCTAGAAAGTCATAAAACAATAGCCCAAAAGGCCATCAATATTCCGACCCAAATATCACTCAGCCCTTATCCAAAAAAACTATAAACCCTAATTCCCAAAATCCCTTAACCACCATCCCCCCCAAAACACTAAACCATTATCCAAAACAAAACACTCAACCCTCATCCACAAAAACCCTCAATACTCATCTCTAAAAAACCCTACACCCTATGCCCCAACACCCTAAACTGTCATGCATTAAAAATCCCCAATCGAATTCCCAAAAAATACCCTCTCCCCAAAATACCATAAAATCTAAACCCAAAACCCCCCAACCCTCATCCTGAAAAACCCCACTACCCTTAACCCCAAAAAATAATTGATCTTCATCCCCAAAAAACCATGAACCCTCAACCCCAAAAAACTCTAAACACTCATCCCTAAAAAACCCTTAACCCTCATTCCCATAAAACATTCAACCACTATCCCAAAAAAACCCTCAACCCCCATCCCCAAAAAACCCTCAACCCTCATTCACTAAAAATAAAAACCCCTAATACCAAAATCCCTAAACCATCATAATAAACCCTCAACCATGATACTAATATAACATGAAACCATCATAAAAAATCACCCATCAACCCTAAAAAAACCTCAATCCTCAGCCCTAGAATATCCTAAACCCTGATCCGAAAAACCCTATCCACCAGCCCCAAAAAACCTCAAACCTCAAACCCAAAAAACCCAACACCCTCAGCCTAATAATTTCCTCATCCCTCATCCCCTGAAAACCCCTAAACCCTTGTCTTAAAAAACCTTTAATCATCATCCCCAAAAAACACTTAACACTCATCCCCAAATAAACCTCATCCTTGATCCCTAAAATACTCTAAAACCATAGCTCTAAAAAACATAGAAACATACCCCAAAAAAGCTAAATGATCAAACAAAAAAACCATCAACCCTCATCCCGTGAAAACTTTCAACCATTAGCCTTAAAAAATCATCAACACTTAAACCATATGATACTCTAAACCCTTAGCCCCAAAAAAATTATATACCCTCTTCCTTTAAAAATCCTCAACCCCCAATAATAAAAAAATTTAGACCCTCATCCCCCAAAAAACATCAACCTTATCCCAAAAAAACCATAAAAACACATCCCCAAAAACCGTAATCCAATATCCCTAAAACTCCCAAAACCCTGAGGACAAAAATCCAACACCCTTAGCCCCAAATAACTCTCAACGCTTAGAAGAAAAAAACCACTACTCTCTACCCCAGAAAACAATAATTCATTAACTCTCAGCCCCAAAAAACTGTAAATCCTCATCCTAGTATTTCTTGAATCCTCATCCCCAAAAACCTCAACAATCATCCAAAAAAAAATCCTAAAAACTCTACCGTGAAAAATACTCTATCATCTACCCTAAAAACAATAATCCTATGGACAAAAAAACCCTCATCCCTCATCCCCCAAAAACATGAAACCCCTAGCCCCAAAAAAAACTATCTGCACCAAATACCCTAAACCATCAAAACCCAAAACAAATATCCACACTCAACCCCAAAACACCTTAAATCCAATCCCCAAAATACCCTCAACCCTTTTTCCCAAATAACAATAAAACCTAATCCCCAAAAAACCCACAAAACTCAGTGCCAAAAAATAGGAAACCCTTATCCTGAAAATACCATCTACCTTGTTCCCTAAAAAATGATCAACACTCATCCACCAAAAACGTCAAAAATCATACTCTTAAAACCCTATACTCTTAGAAAAAAACTAATTCCCCATCCACAAAAACCCTCAACTATCATCCTAAAAAACCCAAAACCATCAATCCTAAATAACCCAGAACACACACACTGAATCATCCCTGAACACCCATCCCCAAATAACCTAACCCTCAATCCCAAAAAACCCTTTACACTAATCCCCAAAAAACATTAAACCCTCTACCCAAAAAAACATCTCCCCATATCCCCAAAAACCCTCAACCCTAAGGCCCAAAATTCCTTGAAAACATATCCCTGAAAAACCCAAAACCCTTAGCTCTGAAAAACATTGAATCCTCAGCCCCAAATAAACCTCAACCCATTACCCAAAAAATCATTAACCTTCATCCCCAATAAACCCTAATCCCCCATCAACAAAAAAAACCTCAACCCTGTCCCAAAAAAAATTATACCCTCAACCCTTAAAAAATCCTAAACCCCTATACCTAGAATACCCTGAGACCCTAAAAAACCCCTCAACACATTGCCTTAACAAACAATGAACCCCAACCCCCAAAAACCATCTTCCCCCGTCCTCAAAAATCTTTAATCACCGTCACCCCAAAACAATAAACCATCATTCCTAAAAAACCCATAAATCTTATCCCCCCAAAAAACCTCAACCTTCATCCCAAAAAATGCTCAACCCGCATCCCCTATAAACACTGAACCCTCATCCCTACACACCCTAAACACTCATCCCAAAAAACAAAAAACATAATCATTAAAATATTCTAAAACCTCATCCAAAAAAACCATAAACACATATCCCCAAATAACCTAAATCATCACCCCATAAAACTCTAATCTCCCATACCCAAATAACCATAAACCCAATACAACAAAAAAAAACCTAAACCCTCAGCATGAAAAAAAACATATACTATAAAACCTAAAAACCCTACACTCTCATACCCAAAAACACAAAACCCTTACCCATAGAAAACCCTAAACCCACATCCATAATAAAAACAGAACCCCCAGGCCCAAAAAACCCAAAATCATTACCCCCTAAAAACCCTAAACCAGTAGCCCCAAAAAAACAGGAAACATTTATCCCCTAAAACACTAAACCCACAGCCACCAAAAACCCTAAACTATAATTCCCTAAGAACCGTAGACCCTCATCCCTAAAAAAATAAACCCATATCCCCAAAAATCTATGCACCCTCATCCCATGACAATCTGAACCCCCAACCGCTAAAAACCATAAACCTCGTCCCAAAAAAACCCAAAACCCTCATCCCAAGAAAACATGAACCCTAAGCCCTAAAAAACCCTAAACCCTCAGCACCGAAAACATTGATGCCTCAGCACAAAAAAACCATAACTCTAAACCCCATAAATCCTTGAACCCATAGAACCAAAATACCCTAAACCATTAGGAACAACTCACCATGAACACTCAGACCCTCAAAACCCCGAATCATTTAACCCCAAAAATCCGGAACCCATTTCCTTAAAAAATAGTAAACCCATAGCCCCAATAAACCCAAATCGTTTATCACCTAGAAATCCTTAACCATTATCCCTAACCCTAAGACCTTATCCCAAAAAAAAACTAAACCCTCTTCCCAAAAATTCCATAATCCAACTTTCCCAATATACCTTGAAACCTCATCCCAAAACAACCATGTATAATGATTCCCAAAATATGCAGAACACTCAACCCAAAAAATGCTTTACCCCCATCTACAAATAAACTAAACCCTCATCCCCAAAAAACCATGATCCCAGTACCCCAAAAAACCATCAACCCTCAGCCTCAAAAAACTATGAACCCTCAGCCCCTAAATACCCTAAAAATGTCATCCCCTTAAAACCCTAAACCCTCCGCCCTAAAAACCCACAGACCATAGACCCAAAAAACCAAAAACCATCATCCCCCAAAAAACAATCATCCTGATGCCCTAAAACTATCAACTCTTAGTACCTATAATCTATCAACCCTCTGCCCAAAAAATCCCTTAATCCTCAGCCTGAAAAAACCTTCAACCCTTATACCCAAAAAATAGTCTACTTTCAGACCAAAAATTCTCTCAAACTTGAGGCTCAAAAAACCTATGGACCATATCCCCAAAATTCCCTTTAACCCTCATCCATAAAAAACCCCACACCCTCATCCTCAAAAATCTGTCATCCCTCGGCACCAAAAACCCTTAAACACTTAGTCCCTAAAAACACTCAAACCTCAGACCTCAACAAAAAACTCCATCAACCCTCACCCCAATAAAACCTTCATGTATCTACCTTATGAAACCCTTAACCAACAGCACCAAAAAATTGTCCACCCTCTTCCACACAAAAACCTAGACCCCACAACAACAAAAAAAACCCTGAACAATATAATCCCTGTAACATCAGAACAAAAAATATCTTAACCCTTAGCCAAGAAAACCCTAATACCACATACCCAATTATCACTAATCCCTGAATCCCAAAAACCCTCAACCTTCATCCCCAAAAAACTGTCACTCCACAACCATAAAAAACTCTCAACACCCTGCACTAAAAAACACCTAAACCCTCACCCATATAAAACACAAAATACTCATTACCCAAAAACTATTGACCTTCAGCACCAATAAAACCACAAAACTATGTCCTAATAAACCCTATAGAATTATCTAAAAATAATTAAAAACCCTTAGTCGCAATAAACCCTCAAGCCCCAGCCTTAAAAAACCATAAACCCTTAGCGCAAAAAAATTCTAAACTCTCAAACCAATGAAACCATCAACCCTCAGTCCCATGAAACCCTAAAACATAAACCCAAAAAAATATATAAACCCTCATCCCAAAAAAATCTAACCATTTATCAGAAAAAAACCTAATCCATTAGGCCCTAAAAAACCTAAAACCTCACCTCCAAAAAAACATATTCCCTAAACCCAAAAAAAATTATTAAACTATTAGGCCCCAAACCCCACAACTCTCAGAAATGCAAACCCTCGACCCTCAACCACCAAAAAATCCTAAACCGACAACTCCAAAACACCCTAATCATTTATCCACAAATATAAAAAAACTTAAACCCTCAGCACCCAAAAATCCTAAACCCTCATCCCTAGAATTCCCTAAACCCTCATCCCAAAAAAATCATAATCCCCCAACCCTATAAAACCCTAAATCATTATCCCCCAAAAACCATAACCCCACATCCCCAAATAATCCTTAATCTATAACCCCATCCTCCCAAAAAAACCCCCAAAACCATGATATCCAAAAAACCCTAAAACCAGAGCCTTAAAAACCCTTATCCCCAAAAAATTCTAAAACCCCATCCCCAAAAAACCGTAATCCTCATCCCCAAAAAACCTTATAAGGTTAGTCCTAAAATGAACTGAACACTCCTTCCAAAAAACCCTAATGACTTGTCCCAACAAAACCTAATGCCTCATCCCCAAAAAACCATAATCCCCTATCAAAATAAATACCCAAACCCTCATCCAAAAAACTATAAACCATAAGCTTCAATATCCTAAATGATCAGCCCTAGAAAACACTAAACACTCACTTCCAAAAAACCCTAAACCCTCTGTAGAAAAATATCCTAAATCCTCCTCCCTTGAAAACCCTAAACAATCATCCCTGGAAAACAAAAAACCCATAGCCCTAGAAACCCATAAATCCTCTTCCATAGATATCCAATGCCATAATCTGGGAAAAACCAAACCCTTGTATCCCAAAAAACCAAAAACTATTACCGCCAAAAAATCCTAATCCCATATACCCAAAAAATACTAAACCCACATCACCAAAAGAACAGTAGACCCTCATCCCCAAAATATAATGTCCCCCTTCCCAAAATAATCATCATCACCAAAAATTTCTATACCCTCAAAACCTAAAATTACGAAACCCTAATCACTAAAAAACCCTATACCCTCAGCCCCAAAAAATACTTTACCCTCATACCCAAAAATTCCTAAGAAACTCATCCCTAAAACCCCTAAACATTTAACCCCATGAAACCCAAAAACATCATCCCTATGAAATCCTAAACCCTCAACCCCAAAAAACCATCATCCATTATCCCCAAAAATCTATGAAGTATCATCAACAAAAACCCTAAAACCTAATTACCAAATACCCCTAAACCCTCATCCCTAAAAAACTAAATAACCTCATCCCCCAAAAAACCTAAACGCTCATCCTAAAATTCTAAACCCTCGTCCCCCAAAACCTCCTAAACCATCATCCCCAAAAAAAATTAATCTGCCACCCCAAAAAACTCTAAAACCTCATCCTAAAAAGAACCATAAATGCTCATCCCAATATAATTCTAAACCATTATCCCCAAAAAAACCCAAAACCATTAGCCACAAAAACCCTAAACACCCAAACCCAAAAAACCCCTAAATACTCTTCCATAGAAAACCCTAAATCCTCAACCACAAAAATCTCTGAACCCTCAGCCAAAAAAATCATAAATCTTTATCACTAGAAAATTCTAAACCCGCATCCCCAAAAACCACTCAATTCTCAGCACCAAAAAACATTAATCCCTCATCCCTAAGATGAACTCATCAAACATCCCCAAAAAACTCTAATCCCTCATCCCCAATAAAATACTAAACCCTCTTCCACCAAATACACTCAACCATTATCCCCAAAAACCAAAACAGCTAATAAAACCTCATCCCCCAAACCCCTATCCCCTGATACATAAAAAACCCTAAACACTAAGCAACAAGAAATCCTAGAATATCATCCTTAAAAACCCATGAACCCTCAACCCCAAAAAATACTAAAACCCTAATCCCTAGAAAACCCTCAACCCTTTGGACCAAATAATCCCCAATCCTTAGTTCCAAAAATTCCTCAACCTTCATCCCCAAAAAACCCTCAACCCTTATCAATAAATATCCCCACTCTCCCAAAAACAAAAATACTCTCAACCATATTCCAAAATAAAAACTCAATGCACATGTAGAGACCCGAAGCTTATCGTACATTGACATTACATTACTTTTGCGGAATACTTAGTACATAACAAAAACACACACTAAAGGATCGTAATAGTTTAGTGTCTTTGGAAACTCGGAACGTAATCTTCTAATCGTGGTGAAAGTTCTTCAATATCTCCCATAAAGGTCATCCCTTTTTTTTACCTAAAACCTTTCTTTATATCCTGGGGAAAAGAAAACATAAAAGGGTGAGCTCAAATGCTCAGCAAGGGCAATAAAAATCATATCATATCTTTTTTAAAATCATAACCTGCAAAAGAGATCATAAAATCTTAATAAATCATAGAAGTGAAAATGAGATCACCATAATCATAACATGAAACTTGAAACTTTGTGGCATGCACACATAATCATGGAAAATCATTTCTTGTTAGTCATGACTCATTTCCAAGACTATCTTAGTGGACAAAGTCCCTTTCTGAATCGAGTAACCCTCGTTTCAGTCCTGTTTCACTGAACCGGTATAACCTACCATTCCAGCCATGTCTATCTCATGAGATATAAAATCTTTACCCAATGCATTGGAGGGAGATATAGGTCCCACCCATCTTATAATGAATCCTTTCTTATGTGTTCCACATAATCATAAAACATACATCATCGCATAACACATGTAACAAAAATGGGATTCTTGAAACATCATGACATCATAAATCAATTCATATAAGATAAAGGAATTCATAAAAATAATTCCATCACAACATGATCAAATCAATTCAATAATAGGGATAAAAACAGAACCCTTTATTATCTTAGATGGAAAATAATTTTGATAAAACACTTGAACTCCATTCTTGAGGAAAATATCCTTTCTTCTTCAAAAACATTTTTTTCTTTCATAACATGTCATACAACTTTAAAATAAAAGAAGTTGATTAAAAATAAACTTGAGAACTTGTAAAGGAAGCTTCTTGGAAATAATTTTTTAAAAATATATTCATGCCGTATAAATTAAAAAAAACATTCTTCGTACTTTTGTCGGAAAAGTCAAAAAGTACCTCGTACGACAAAAGATTCCTTTCATACATATTACTAAAAAATCACCAAAGGGTAAAAATGGATTTAAACAATTGTAGGTGGATGGAAATAATATTACATTTTGATGAAACATGGATGTGGATGATAAAATACACCCCAGTAAATACTTACGAATAAACAATCTCGGATAAAAATGAGATTGTGATATTTCCCTTACCTTAGGTCTGACGTGCTTTGTAAGTGTCCGAACCTCCTGTATAATGATTTAAATCATGTTATTGACTTATTCCAGAATCATATTCATTGTTATTATATCATATATAGTTCACTTATGACATTATATTACCCGTTCTTTTGTAAATTCCATGTTAAAGAAGCGTTTTGGGTAAAATCGTTTCATTTATCTTAGGTGTTTTGACTTGTTGTTCTTGACATCATTATTACTTATATCATGATTTACGTACTTCCAGAATATGATTTATATATCATATATATTCAGTATATATATATATAATAGATAGATAAATAAAATGAAAAACACCGTTCATGGAGACGGTAGTCCGTACGTACGCATGAACGCTGTTTTTCTTTCCTTATTGTCTTGAAATGGAAGTAAGTAGATGACATACATATGTATATATATACATAAATCCAGTAGCTTTATCATGTCATATATTTCATTATTATTTCTTTTATATACATTATAATCATTCTTAAATGGTTAACATGGAGAATGAATCTCATCGCGTCGTGGAGACGGTAGTCCGTACGTACGCACGAGCGATGATATCATTTCTATAAATATTGAATTGAATTGGAGTGGATTATACAATATATCTGAATCAATATGATGTTTTAATAACTATGTATAGTTATTCTTTACACCATTATACCCATCCATTTAAGGTGGTGGTGGAAAATAGATTACACCACGGCGTGGAGACGGTATTCCGTACGTACGCACGCGCGGTGATTTCTTTTTCCGTAGGATGGATAGATGGTGAAATAGGGTTGATTCATACTTATAATAACATATCATTATATGAGTGATACTGATGTTATTACTTCATAATGAAGCAACCTAAGAAGAAGAAGTGGAAGAAGAAATAATGATGAAAGAATTGGTAACGGTAATTACCTCTTCTTTGAAGTGCCTCTTTGAGATCTCCTCTTAGGGCACTAGAATTGGTCTTTGAGGAAGACCAGAACCTCTAGGATGTTTCTAGGGAAGTGTAGAAGATATTTGGGCAGGGGTTGGCCGGGATTGAGTGCTCAAATTGGTGTGAGGAGGAGGGGGAGGAGGTGTCCTTTTATAGGGGAGGAGAGGGGCACCTTAGGAATATCTCAAAATATTATTTTATATTAAAGTCAAAATCGGTTTATAATGGTTCCAAAGGGTCTTATTTCGAAGATAAAGTGGGGATGGGTCGAAATCCTATCAACCAATAGAATTTAGACAAGTTTAGGATATTATTTTAACCTTATCAATTAGATTTAACTCTAAGTTAAATAATTTAACTTTTACCATGTCTTTTTGTTTTCTTTCACTATATGGTTAATACACTTACTATAACATTCCAAACGAACCCCAAATTGTTTATTATTAATATATATATCCTTATATAAGTCATTTTGCCGAACCTTAGATTTTTAGGAATACAATAACAATTAATAATATAATATTTGATTTAAAAACTATTTTGTGTCAATTTTGACACTATTTGATATATGATTTTTGTGAAAGTCATAACAGAATTACATGTTCGAACCAAGTTGATTAAATCAACATTAATATATCATAGTAACCTAGAAAATTAGTGGAATTCATAAAAATTCTCAAATTACATTTATTTTGGTGTTTATAACATCAATTATGTCAATATTTCATAAATAAGATAATTACTGCATCATCTTTGTGTCATAAATTAATTAAATTATTTGATGTCTAAAAATTACAAATAAAATACCATTATGTAGGAAATATTTTTATCTTTCTAATGAATATTTATAGTCGAATTTATCTTGTGTATAACCCCATATTAAAAATGATTTACTTATTAAACTTTGATTTTAACTATTTTAACCCTTCTTTAAATAAATTAATAATAAATGTCCTAATCTAATCCAAGTGGGCCTGAATGGTCATATTTTATTCCTAAGTTTGTTTTTGGTCGAATTACACTTGTCCAATAGAATTAGGACATGTGTTAGGGTAATATTGATATCATATTTACCCTTAGTTACCCTATTTACTATTAACAGCGGTAAAAATAGTAAAAAGTTACTATTCACCAAAAAATTATTTTTATCTCATTGAACCACATTTTACTTACTGATATCAACCGTGTCTGTCGGATTTTTTGAAATTCCATTCACAGAAGCGGTAAAATTAAGTTTTATGAAAAATTCAGTTTTTTTAATTACCACTTAGTAGTTTCACTATTCATCAAAAAATGAAGGATTTCAGAAAAATGCCAAAATTTCATCCTAAGCTATATTTCATATTCCGAATTCAAAAATGAAGTCTATTTTACGAAATTCATAACATAGAAGTTGAATTAATTAATTTTATAATTAAATCCCGCTGTTAAGACAAATAGCGTGTTTTTAAGAAACAATTTCTATCAAAAGATTGACACTTGATTATGTCCGGTTTAAATGTGAAATTACAACCAATGACCAACATTGAATTAAATTGTAAAAATATATTCTTAATATACTTTAAAATCACTCAAATTAATAATTTATCACTATTAATTATTTCGATTAAAAAAGTTGTTTTTTAATTATAATTAATAATTTTCACTATTCATCAGAATATGAAAGTTATCCGAAAAGTACCAAAATTTCACCTTAGGCTAAGTTCGATACTCAGAATCCAAAAATGAAGTTCATTTTGAAATATAAGATTTACAGAATTTTAAAAAGTGGTTATTACTATTCATAACGGCTAGTTTTAATAATATTTTAATAGCATATCGTTGTTTAGTGAAACTCGTTATTGCGTACTACACACGCTATTGAGGAAGGTCGCGATTGCGTGTATGCAAGGCAAGTCAAGGATGCGTGTTGTGCAAGCTCCTTTTGGTGTAGCGTACAACACAAGACATTAGTGAAATAAAAAGAATATTTTTCATAAAATCTCGGGTTGTTACATTCTACCCCCCTTAAAATGAATTTCGCCCTCGAAATTCGTCGGGGTTATAAATGGTTTACTATTCGAAAGATTCTTTAATAGAATCCCACATCGTAAAAAGGAATACAAAAACATGGCTTTAAAAACTAAAGTATGAAATGTAACGATTACCCAAATAAACTAATCGCTGGGTTTCCACATAGGTAAAAATATGGATATGGAAGAGAAATCTAACCATCATGTTCTGATGGAGAGTGGTAGAGAACATGGCTATGGAAAAGCCAGTAATCACAAATCCATAGATTTGTGATGATATAAGGTACCATCTGATTCATCAGGTATAAGATCACTATGACAACATTTTTGGTTTTCAAGATCATTTCCCTAAAGTTGAAAATTTGAATTAGAATAAATACTTACTTTATTTTGGTACAATCTCACTATTGTTCATGCCTTGAACAATTTCCACTTCATCTCTTAAATAAATGAAGTTGAATTTGTTATTCGTGAAGTGTTAGCAGATCATGTGATAGAATGACGAGTCATTCCATCTGTCTCAAACAAAAGGTTAGTAAAAATTATATGCATAAGTCGATCTATAGTGAGATTAATCATATATGGCTCCTAAAATGGACTTATAATTCATATATCATACTGCTTAATATAATAAAACTAGTTTCTACTAAACAGGGACTTCCTGTAGGCCAGTGGTAGGCGATAAAGGCCAGTCACACTTCGGTTGTGGGTTCGATTCCTACAGCCTTGTCCGAAGCGATGGGCTGTCGCCCGTCCTGCAGGTTGTCCTTTTTCCAAAACTATATTACTATAACTTCCCATCAATAATATCTAAAAAAATTTCTATCCTTAAACAATACTAACTTACGTCCAACACAATCCATTCCAATCTTTAGGCTTATCCATAATACTGCAGTCCACTCTCATAACATAGTGAAAACAATTACCAGAGATTTAATATCATCGTTGATCCCCATATATCATAGGATATGTTTTGTTGGTCACATTCCAAACATTCAAAGTCCTTAATCATGTATACTCTTGAATACCCATTGAACCTTAGTGAAAACTTGAATGCAGTTAAAAGTTAACACTTTACACATACCAAAATCCTCAAAATTATTTATACTCAAACCATGATATCACTTAGTCCTTATATCAATCATGAGCTCATGAATACAATCAAACATCTCATTATCTTCTTATCCTTTCATTATGCACTTATCATCTACTTTCCAAAAGTATCTGAATAACCTTTCATGGTTACTGGTAACATTAATCAGACAACAATGTAACAATCCTTACATGTCTCTTTATTCCATAGTACCATGAGATTACTTATACAACATTACACATGATAAACATGTAATCATTCCACTACATTCTTAAACCATTAACCGAGCTTCAACAATTCTTTCATCTCACATATCATTTGTAGTCTCTTCATCATCATCCACATAAATACTACCCATACGGCCATACTGATTCTCTTCTTGAGTCTTTCCCTTAGGACATTGGTTTGCATAATGCCCATACATTCCACATTTAAAACACTTAACCATTTTTGATGTCGTAGCAATACCATTATCCTTATCCATGGTGTTAACTGAACCTTTTCCTTTGCACTTACTTTCTTTGTGTCCTTCTTTTCCACACCCAAAGCATCTTCCAGTTCCTTTGAAACATTCTCCTTGATTCCTCTTCCCACATGAATTACATAGGGGAAATTGAACTTTCTTTCCTCTATGATCATCATGAAACTCCATCTTTCTCTTATTAGTCGAGTCAGGAAACTTACCAAATTTTACTTTATTGATCATATTATGAGATTGCTGATTCGGCATAATAATTATGTTTGGACTTCCAAATCCCATTTCATTATGAAGAATATCATTCCATTGTCCATCATATCCTCCATTATCCTGAATCATCTTGTTTCCAGCCATTTTCTAAAACCCAAAAAGAATAGTGTGAGAGGCAAAAATCATGCTAGGGAAAACAACATAATAAAGGGGGAGTACCTTCAATATCTAACTTCTTAGGTTTAATTCTATGATCGTTAGCGTAGTTCTAGTACTATAACTTATACGTCTACTTAACCTTAGGGACATCCCTAGACATACCGTAGAAATATCTCTAGGGATCTCACTAACGTTTTCGCATCCTAGTTTCCAAAGGTTGACTAAACCTTTCCTCTGATACCAACTGTAGAGACCCGAAGCTTATCGTACATTGACATTACATTACTTTTGCGGAATACTTAGTACATAACAAAAACACACACTAAAGGATCGTAATAGTTTAGTGTCTTTGGAAACTCGGAACGTAATCTTCTAATCGTGGTGAAAGTTCTTCAATATCTCCCATAAAGGTCATCCCTTTTTTTTACCTAAAACCTTTCTTTATATCCTGGGGAAAAGAAAACATAAAAGGGTGAGCTCAAATGCTCAGCAAGGGCAATAAAAATCATATCATATCTTTTTTAAAATCATAACCTGCAAAAGAGATCATAAAATATTAATAAATCATAGAAGTGAAAATGAGATCACCATAATCATAACATGAAACTTGAAACTTTGTGGCATGCACACATAATCATGGAAAATCATTTCTTGTTAGTCATGACTCATTGCCAAGACTATCTTAGTGGACAAAGTCCCTTTCTGAATCGAGTAACCCTCGTTTCAGTCCTGTTTCACTGAACCGGTATAACCTACCATTCCAGCCATGTCTATCTCATGAGATATAAAATCTTTACCCAATGCATTGGAGGGAGAAATAGGTCCCACCCATCTTATAATGAATCCTTTCTTATGTGTGACACATAATCATAAAACATACATCATCGCATAACACATGTAACAAAAATGGGATTCTTGAAACATCATGACATCATAAATCAATTCATATAAGATAAAGGAATTCATAAAAATAATTCCATCACAACATGATCAAATCAATTCAATAATAGGGATAAAAACAGAACCCTTTATTATCTTAGATGGAAAATAATTTTGATAGAACACTTGAACTCCATTCTTGAGGAAAATATCCTTTCTTCTTCAAAAACATTTTTTTCTGTCATAACATGTCATACAACTTTAAAATAAAAGAAGTTGATTAAAAATAAACTTGAGAACTTGTAAAGGAAGCTTCTTGGAAATAATTTTTTAAAAATATATTCATGCCGTATAAATTAAAAAAAACATTCTTCGTACTTTTGTCGGAAAAGTCAAAAAGTACCTCGTACGACAAAAGATTCCTTTCATACATATTACTAAAAACTCACCAAAGGGTAAAAATGGATTTAAACAATTGTAGGTGGATGGAAATAATATTACATTTTGATGAAACATGGATGTGGATGATAAAATACACCCCAGTAAATACTTACGAATAAACAATCTCGGATAAAAATGAGATTGTGATATTTCCCTTACCTTAGGTCTGACGTGCTTTGTAAGTGTCTGAACCTCCTGTATAATGATTTAAATCATGTTATTGACTTATTCCAGAATCATATTCATTTTTATTATATCATATATAGTTCACTTATGACATTATATTACCCGTTCTTTTGTAAATTCCATGTTAAAGAAGCGTTTTGGGTAAAATCGTTTCATTTATCTTAGGTGTTTTCACTTGTTGTTCTTGACATCATTATTACTTATATCATGATTTACTTACTTCCAGAATATGATTTATATATCATATATATTCAGTATATATATATATAATAGATAGATAAATAAAATGAAAAACACCGTTCATGGAGACGGTAGTCCGTACGTACGCATGAACGCTGTTTTTCTTTCCTTATTGTCTTGAAATGGAAGTAAGTAGATGACATACATATGTATATATATACATAAATCCAGTAGCTTTATAATGTCATATATTTCATTATTATTTCTTATATATACATTATAATCATTCTTAAATGGTTAACATGGAGAATGAATCTCATCGCGTCGTGGAGACGGTAGTCCGTACGTACGCACGAGCGATGATATCATTTCTATAAATATTGAATTGAATTGGAGTGGATTATACAATATATCAGAATCAATATGATGTTGTAATAACTATGTATAGTTATTCTTTACACCATTATACCCATCCATGTAAGGTGGTGGTGGAAAATAGATTACACCACGGCGTGGAGACGGTATTCCGTACGTACGCACGCGCGGTGATTTCTTTTTCCGTAGGATGGATAGATGGTGAAATAGGGTTGTTTCATACTTATAATAACATATCAGTATATGAGTGATACTGATGTTATTACTTCATAATGAAACAACCTAAGAAGAAGAAGTGGAAGAAGAAATAATGATGAAAGAATTGGTAACGGTAATTACCTCTTCTTTGAAGTGCCTCTTTGAGACCTCCTCTTAGGGCACTAGAATTGGTCTTTGAGGAAGACCGGAACCTCTAGGATGTTTCTAGGGAAGTGGAGAAGAGATTTTGGCAGGGGTTGGCCGAGCTTGAGTGCTCAAATTGGTGTGAGGAGGAGGGGGAGGAGGTGTCCTTTTATAGGGGAGGAGAGGGGCACCTTAGGAATATCTCAAAATATTATTTTATATTAAAGTAAAAATCAGTTTATAATGGTTCCAAAGGGTCTTATTTCGAAGCTAAAGTGGGGATGGGTCGAAATCCTATCAACCAATATAATTTAGAAAAGTTTAGGATATTATTTTAACCTTATCAATTAGATTTAACTCTAAGTTAAATAATTTAACTTTTACCATGTCTTTTTGTTTTCTTTCACTATATGGTTAATACACTTACTATAACATTCCAAACGAACCCCAAATTGTTTATTATTAATATATATATATCCTTATCTATGTCATTTGGCCTAACCTTAGATTTTTAGGAATACAATAACAATTAATAATATAATATTTGATTTAAAAACTATTTTGTGTCAATTTTGACACTATTTGATATATGATTTTTGTGAAAGTCATAACAGAATTACATGTTCGAAAAAAGTTGATTAAATCAACATTAATATATCATAGTAACCTAGAAAATTAGTGGAATTCATAAAAATGCTCAAATTACATTTATTTTGGTGTTTATAACATCAATTATGTCAATATTTCATAAATAAGATAATTACTGCATCATCTTTGTGTCATAAATTAATTAAATTATTTGATGTCTAAAAATTAAAAATAAAATACCATTATGTAGGAAATCTTTTTAGATTTCTAATGAATATTTATAGTCGAATTTATCTTATGTATAACCCCATATTAAAAATGATTTACTTATTAAACTTTGATTTTAACTATTTTAACCCTTCTTTAAATAAATTAATAATAAATGTCCTAATCTAATCCAAGTGGGCCTGAATGGTCATATTTTATTCCTAAGTTTGTTTTTGGTCGAATTACACTTGTCCAATAGAATTAGGACATGTGTTAGGGTAATATTGATATCATATTTACCCTTAGTTACCCTATTTACTATTAACCGCGGTAAAAATAGTAAAAAGTTACTATTCACCAAAAAATTATTTTTATCTCATTGAACCACATTTTACTTACTGATATCAACCGTGTCTGTCGGATTTTTTAAATTCCATTCACAGAAGCGGTAAAATTAAGTTTTATGAAAAATTCAGTTTTTTTAACTACCACTTAGTAGTTTCACTATTCATCAAAAAATAAAGGATTTCAGAAAAATGCCAAAATTTCATCCTAAGCTATATTTCATATTCCGAATTCAAAAATGAAGTCTATTTTACCAAATTCATAACATAGAAGTTGAATTAATTAATTTTATAATTAAATCCCGCTGTTAAGACAAATAGCGTGTTTTTAAGAAACAATTTCTATCAAAAGATTGACACTTGATTATGTCTGGTTTAAATGTGAAATTACAACCAATGACCAACATTGAATTAAATTGTAAAAATATATTCTTAATATACTTTAAAATCACCCAAATTAATAATTTATCACTATTAATTATTTCGATTAAAAAATTTGTTTTTAATTATAATTAATAATTTTCACTATTCATCAGAATATGAAAGTTATCCGAAAAGTACCAAAATTTCACCTTAGGCTAAATTCGATACTCAGAATCCAAAAATGAAGTTCATTTTGAAATATAAGATTTACAGAATTTTAAAAAGTGGTTATTACTTTTCATAACGGCTAGTTTTAATAATATTTTAATAGCATATCGTTGTTTAGTGAAACTCGTTATTGCGTACTACACATGCTATCGAGGAAGGTCGCGATTGCGTGTATGCAAGGCAAGTCAAGGATGCGTGTTGTGCAAGCTCCTTTTGGTGTAGCGTACAACACAAGACATTAGTGAAATAAAAAGAATATTTTTCATAAAATCTCGGGCTGTTACAGCACAACCCCAAAAACCATGAAAACACAACACTATGAACACCCTAACCCTCAGACCCAAGAAACTCTAGTCCATATCCCCCAAAACCCCTAATACTTCTAACCCCCAAAACCCACATACCACATCCTAAAAACCCCCTAAACCCTCAACCTAAAAATACACAAGAGACCACAATGAAGAAAAAACTAAACCCTTATTCCAAAAAACCATTAACCCTCATCCTCAGAAAATCCTAAATCCTCATACCAAAAAAACCCTAAACTAATCCTATAAAACATTATACCAGCATCCACAAAAATCAGTAAACCTAAATCCCATAAAACCTTAAAACCTCATCCCTTAGAAATGATAAACCGTCATCCCCAAAAAACCATAATCCATTAGTCCCCAAAAATCATATACCATCAGCTCTAAAATATAATAAAAAATTATCCCTAGAATAAAATAAACTGTTAGACACAACAAAACCCTAAAACATCATCCCAAAAAAATATAATACCTCTGCCAAAAAAAATATAAACCCTCAACCCCAGAAACCATTAAACCGTAGCCCTAAAAAAACCCAAAACACTCTACCCCCAAAAACCCTCAACCCTAAACCACATATACCACTATACCCTCAGACCCACAAAAGCCTACACCTTCACCCTACAAAAACTCTAATAATTCATCCCCAATAAACCCTAATCCCTCACCCAAAAAAATCCTAGACCCTTAGTCACAAATAATCATAAACCCTCAGCCCCAAAACACTAGTCCCTCAAACCCAAATAACCTTAAACCCTAATCAACAATAAACCATCACCCCAAAACCCACCAAAACCTTAAACGCTCATCCCTAATAAACACTGAACCCTCACCACTAAAAGAACCTCAATCCTCATCCCCCAAAACCATAATCCCTTATCCCCAAAAAATCCCCAACCCCAGCCCCATAACATATCTACTATCATCCTAAAAACCCATCAACCCTCATACCTATAAACTATCAACCCATAAACCCCAAAAAACATCAACCCTAATACCTAATAAACAATCGACCATCCACCCATAAAAACCCTCAACCCTTCGCCCCAAAAAAACCCTAAACCCTAAGTACCAAAAACCCTCAACCCACATCCTCAAAAAATTAATAACCCTCATCCCCCAAAAAAACCTCATCCTTAAACCCCAGAAAATGCTCAATACTGAAAAACCCTCAACCCGCGTCCCCAATAGACCCATAATCCATATTCTAAAAAACCATCAACCCATTTTCCCAAATAACCCTTATCCTTCAACAAAAAAAAACCACAAAACAAAGCCCCAAATATTCCTCCACAATCATCAGAAAAACACCATCAACACTCAACCCCAGGCCCCAAGAACCTGCAACCCATATCCCAAAAAACCATATTCCTTCTCCGACAAAATACACTAAACCCTCAAAACCAAGAAACTCCCAACCATTACACCATAAAATCCTCAACCCTTATCCCCGAAATACTCAAAATCCCCATCCACAAAAAACATGCATCCGTAAAAAACTAAAAAATCACAACCCAAAAAAACCATCATCCTTCATCCTAAAAAAACCAAACCCTGGCCCACAATATACCCTATGCTCTAATCCCCAAAACACTGAACCCTCATCCCCAAAAAAACCCTTAACCCCCAGGCCTGAAAAACCATCAACCCCCATCACTAGAAAATCCTAAACAATCATCCCCATAAAACTCAATACCCAATGTCCCAAAAACACCTAATCCTTTGACACAAAAATACTAAACCCTCAAAACCAAAAAACCCGAAACCCTATTCCCAAAAAAACCATATACCCCCAGAGCAAAAAAACCTAAACCCCGATCCCCCAAAAATCCAAAACACTTATCCCCAAAATATCTAATCCCACATCCCTAAAAAAACCATAAACCCATATCCACATAAAAACAATAAACCATAAATCCAAAAAAAACCTTAAAACCATAGCCCCCAAAAATGCTAAACCCTCACTCCCAAAAATACCTAAACCCTCAAAAACAAAAAACCATAAACCCTCATCTTCAAAAAACACAGAACCCTTATCTGCAACCCCTAAACCGAAAATCCTAGAAAACAGAATATCATCAATCCCAAAAAACCATTAACCCTCATCCCTAAGTGAAATTAACCCATTTCCCGAAAAAAACCCTTTAAACCTCATCACATAAATAAACCTAAACCCACATATGTAAAAAAGCAAAAACCTCATCCCCCAAAACCCTCATCCCAAAATAACACTAAACCCCTAGCCCCAAAAAAATAGAAAACCCATATCCCCAAAAATCCACTAAATCCTCAGCCCCTAAAAACCTAAAACCCCATCCCCAATACACCCTATACCCTCATCCCCAAAATACCCTAAACGCACAGCCTGGAAATTCCCTAAACCCTCCGAACCAAAAATTCCTAAACCTTCAGCCCGAACAAACCCTAAACCCACAAACCCACAAAACCCTAAACCCACGGTCCCAAAAAAACACTAAATACCTCAATAAAAAACAATAAAACCTCATCCAAAAAAAACCCTATACTCGGAGACCTAAAAATAACCTAAAACGTGAGCCCCCAAATACCCTAATCCCTCAACCTAAAAATCCCTAAAACCACAACCCCCCAAAAAACCTAAACCCTCATCCACAAGAACCCTAAACTCTCTACCTCAAAAAACCCTAAACCCTCATCCACAGAAAATTGTAAACACTCCTCCCAAAAAAACCCTAAAACCCCATCCCCAAAATACCCTAATCCATTATCTTCTAGAATCTTAAACCCTCAACCCTAAAAACCATAAACAATCTACCCCAAAACCCTAATCAATCAGTACAAAAATACCCTAAACCCTCAATCCAAAATAACCTTAAACCCATAGCTCTAAAAAAACATAAAATCTTAGGCCCAAAACCTTAAACCCTCAGCTATAAAAAACACTAAATACTCAGAGAAAAAAAATACTTATCTCCATAAAAACCCAAAACCCTCATCCCCCAAAACCCTATAACCTCAAGCCTAAAAACCCAAAACACTAATCCCCCAAAAATGAAAACCCTCAAGTCTAAAACCCTAAAATACTCAGCCCAAAAATCCATAAAACCTCATAAAAACAAACCCTAATCCCAAAAAATTAACTAATCCCTCAACCCTAAAAAACCCTAAACCCACATCCCAAAAAAACCTAATCTATCGTCCATAAATAACCATAAATCCTAAACCCAAAAATATCCCTAAACCATTCACACACAAAATACCATAAAACCTCACCCCAAAAACCCTTAAATGATAAAGAACCCCTAATACCTCATACCTAGAAAACACAAAACACTCAACACCAAGAAAATCAATAATCGAATCCAAAAAATCCCTAAACCAAAAAAACCAAAATCATCATCCCCCAAAAGAACTCATACGTAAACCCCCAAAACCCATCACCCATCATCCCCCAAAACACTCATCCCTCATCCAAAAAAATTGTAGATCAGCCCAAAAAAACATCAACCCCCATTTCTACAAAATCCCTCAACTTTTATCCCATAAAACCCATAAAACCTCATCCTCAAATAACACTAATCACTTCGACCCATGAAACCCTAATCCCTCATCACAAAAAAAATACACCCTTAGCATAAAAAATCCCTAAACTCTGATATTTTAAAAAAACTAAACCTAATTCCCCAAAAATCTCTGATCCTTCATCCACATAAAACCCTAAACCCTCATATAAACAAAACACTAAATCTCTATCCCAAAAAACCCTCAAACACCTACCCGAATGAACCCTAAATACTCGACCCCCAAAAAAACATCAACCATCAGCCCCAAAAATACTAATCCCTCATCATTAAAATATCTTCAACCATAATCCCCAAACACCCTTAATATATTCCCACAAAAATACCAACCCATAGCCCCAAAAAAACTCAAACCTCAACCCCAAAACCCTCATTCATAAGCCAAAAAATCCAAACCATCAGCCCCAAAAAACACCAACACTCAGTCATAAAAAACCATCAAACCTATTCTAAGAAACCCTCAACCTTAGACCCAAAACCCCAAAACCCTAACCCCCCCCCCCCATAAAAAACCTAAACCCTAAGCCTCCAAAATCACTAAACCCTCAGCACTAAAAGCACCTAAATCCTCAAAATATAATAACCCCAAAAACCTCATCTCTAAAAACGTTAATCCCTCATCCTCTAAAAATCCCTAAAACCTTAGCCCCAAAAATTGCTAAACCCTTTGTCCCAAAAGATGATAATCCATCATCCTCAAAAAACCCTAAACCCCTAACCCAATAATACTCTAAATGATCAGTGCAAAAATACCCTAAACCCACAAAACTAAAAAATAGTACTCCCTTAGCCATAAAAACACTATTCCATCATCCCTAAAAAATTGTAAGCTCTTAGCCCAAAAAAATGTAATCCCTCAACACTAAAAACACTTGAACCCTCATCCACAAAAAACCATAAACCCACACCACAAAAAAACCCTAAAATATAATCCCCCAAAAACATTGATCAATAATATATAGAATACAATGAATCCCCATCCCATTAAAACTAATACCTCATCCCTAAAATATCCAAAACCCTTGGCCCCAAAAAAACCTGAAACCTAAAATAGTCATTCCCAAAAACCCTTAAACCCTTGGCCCTGAAAACCCATTATCCCCAAGACTGGAAAAACCTTAAACCCACAACCCCAAACACCCTAAACCCCCATCCACAACAAACCCTAAACTCTCTACCCTAAAAAACCCTAAACCATCTTCCCAAAAAACCTAAACCCTCAACAAAAAAAATCCTAAATCCCCATCCTCAAAAACCCCAACGCCCATTGCCCCAAAAAACCCTAAACCCTTATCCTTATAAAACCATATACCCTTATACCCAAAACCCCTCATCCCTTATCCCAAAGAAAATATATACCCTCATCCCTAAAAAACCTAATCCATTAGCACTAACAAACCGTAAACCCCTATCCTAAAAAAACCATCATCCCACTACCCTAAAAAATCCACCAACCCTTTTCCCTAAACAATACTCCACCCATAGACTAAAAAACCCTACTCCCAAATCCCCAAAAAACCCACAATTGTATGCCCCAAAACACATAAAAACCTCATCCCTGAAAATCCCTCAAACCACATCCCCAAAAACCTTAAACCCTCATCCCTAAAATGCCTGAACCCATATCCATAATAAACCACTAATCTATCTGCCAAAAAAATCCCTAAACACATAGCACCACAAATAGATAAACCCAATCCCCTAAACCCTTAACCCTCAACCCCAAAAAAACCTAACCTCTACCCAAAAATATATCAACCCTCATCCTTGAAAAACCATATACCCTCATCCCCAAATAACCCACCTGAAAAAACTAAAAATTCATCCCTCTTCCTCAAAATACAGTCAAAACTCATTGCCAAAAAACCCACAACCAAAAAAAAACCCATCACCCTATGCCCCAAAACACCTAAAATTCCCATCCCTAAATAACATGGAATCTAACACCCCAAAACCCCATAAACCCTTATCCCTAAATAAATATACAACCTATGGCATAAAATACCCAAAACGCTCATCCCCAAAACCCCAAAACCCTACGCCATAAAAATACTAAACAATATGTCCCATAATAACTAAACCCTCAACCCAAAAAAACCATCAACACTCAGCCCCAAAAAAAAATCAACCCTCATCCCTAAAAACACTAATCTCTCATCCCCCAATAACCCTAAAACCTTTTCCCCAACAAACCCTCAACTCTACTTCCAAAGATACCCTCAAAACATTTACAAAAAAAATCCCACTACCCACATCCTCAATGATCCCTAAACCCTCATCATTAAAAAAATATAAAACCTCAACAAAAAAAACCCATCTATCCCCATCCCCAAAAAAAACAAATTTATTATCTCTAAAAATCCTTTAACAGTAAACCCCCCAAAAAAATAAACCCTCAACCATAATAAACTTCCAACCCTCATCCCCCCAAAAAACCTCAACCCTCTTCCCCAAGTCAACCAAAACCATTAGCCACCAAAAACCCCAAACCCACATCTCTAAAAAAACCTCCACCATGAACCGCAAAAATCCCTCAAATCCCATCCCAAAAATGGATATACACTCAGCCACAAAAATTCCTAAATCCTAAGACCCAACAAAACCCCAAACCCCAAACCCCAAAACCCACAACCCTCATCCCTAATAATCTATCAACCCTCACCCCTCAAATAACACTCATCCCCAACCCCAAATAACCCTAAACCCTTAAACCCAAAAAAACCTAAACAATACAACCAAAAAATATTACACCATCAAACCTGAAAAACCATAAACACTTAGCACCCAAAAAAACCAATACCCTCAGCCCCAAAAAACCCTCAAACCTCATCCCAAAAAACAGTAAACCTCTATCCCCCCAAAACAATAATCCGTAATCACCCCAAAACCCAAACCCTCATCACCAAAACTCTCAACTCCCGGCACTAAAAAACCCTAAAAATTCATCCTATAAATATCCCTCTCCCTTATCCACAAAAGACCATATAATAAAATCAATTAAAAAATCTCAACCATAATCCCAAAAAACCCCTCAACACTGAGCTCGTAGATACAATAAACCCCCAACCCCAAAAATCTCGTATCCTACAGCCCTAAAAAACCCTTAGCCGTGAGCCCCAAAAACCCATCAAACCTTATATATAAATTAAACTCAAAACATAGCCCCAAAAAAACATCAACTCTCATCCCTAAAAATAACTTAAAACTCAACCCAAAAATACCCTCAACCCAGCCTAAAAAATCCATAAACCCTCCAACCAAAAAAACGTAACCCCTTCAACCCAAAAAACCCTCATTCTCCATCTAAAAAAGTCCCTTGACCCTCATCCTCAATAAATTCTAAACCCACAACCCCAAAAATCCATAAATCCAATCCCAAAAAACCATCAACCCTCATCCCCAAAAGAGCTTCGCCCTTAACCCAAAAAAACTCTAAACCCTAAGCCCCAAAATATCCTAAACATGCATCCCCAACAAACCTTCAACCCTTATGCTGATAAAACCCTCAACCCTCATCCCTAGAAAACCCTCAAACCTTAGCAATATATAATCCTAAAACCTCCAAACAAAAAAAACTAAACCCTAATATGTTTTAAACTCTAAACCCTTGTCACAAAAAACCCTCAATCCTCAGGCCAAAAACAACCATCATCCCATCAGCCCAAAAACACTATACCCTTAGCACCAGAAACCCAAACCATAATCCTAACAAATCCTAAACCCCAAATCCAAAAAATAAATCAACCATGACCCCCAAAAATCCATCATCCCTCATCCGCAAAAAATATACAATTCTAAGTCACAAAAAACATTAAACCCTAAACCCTAAAAAATATTATCCCTCATTACTATAAAACTATCAACCATTATCTTAAGAACCCCCTCAATCATCAGTCCCCAAAAATCCTGAGCACACATACCCAAATTCCATCAACCCTTAGACCCAAAACCCCTAAAACCTCAGCCCTAAAACCACTAAACAATCAACCACATAAAACCCAAAAACCTTAGCACTAAAAATACCTAGACCCTCATCCCTAAAAAACCATAAAACTTATGTTAATGAAGAACTTCCAACTCATCCACCCAAAAATTTCAAACCTCATCCCCAAAAAACTATATTCAGTTTTCCATAAAAAACCACCAATACATAGTAAAAAACCCTCTATTCTATACCCAAAAAAACCTAAACCCTAAAGAAAAAAACCCTCATCCTGAAAACCCTAAACCCTCATCCCAAAAAAAATATCATCCCATAGCCCCTAAAAAACCTCAACCCAAATCCCCAAAAAAACAAAAAAATCTAAATCCCAGAAATCATGAGCCCTCATCCCCACAAAAAACCTAAACCCTTATACAATAAAAACAATAGACCCTCAAACTCAAAAAACCATAACATTCATCCCCAAAAACCCTCAACCCTCACCCCCAAAAAACTGTCAACCCTCAACCCCCAAAAAACACTACACACTTAGCCGCAAAAAATTCTCAACAGTCAACCCCCTAAAAAACCCTAAACCCTCCACACTAAAAATACTAAACCCTCATCCCCAAAATCCCTAAACCCTCATCCTAAAAAACCCCACCCTGGTCCAAAAAACCCTCAAACATCATTCATGAAAAACCCTAAACCATTATCCCACAAAAACTCTAAACCCTAAGCCCCCCAAAACCCTCAACATTTATACCCAAAAAACCATTTACCAACAACCCCAAAACACCCATCAATCCATAGCACCAAAAAACCCTATACCCTTATCACTAAAAAAATCTAATCCCTTTTCCCCAAAAAAGCATCAACCCACATCCTACCCTAAGCCCCAAATATCCGTCAACCCTCTAACCCAAATAACCCTTAACCTTATGTGCCCAAAAAAACTCAACCCACATCTTTATAAAATACTCAACCCTCAACCCTAAAAATCCATCAACTCTTAGTCCCGAAAAATCCTAAACCATGATCCTTAAAAAACCATAAGCACATAGTAACAAAAAAACATTAACCCTCAATCACAAAAAACACTCAACCCTCAGCCCCAAAAATCCCACAACACTCAGTCCAAAAAATCCCTCAACATTCATCCCCAAAATACCCCATACCCTCATCCCCAAAAAACCCTCAACCCTAATCCCCCAAAAGAGCTCAACCCTTTACCTCAAAATACCCTCAATCAACAACCCCAAAATACCCTCAACCCTCAGCCCCAAACAGATAAACCCCTGCCAAAAAAATATCATAAACCCTAATTATCCCAAAACCATAAAGCTTTTTCCCCCAAAACTGAAAACCATCATACCCAAAAAACACTACACCCTAAATAATAAAAAATCCTGAAACCCTCATCCTTAAAAAAACATAAACATTAATCCCTGAAAAACACTCAACTCTCATCCTCATTAAACCCTCAACCCTCATCCCCAAAAAACCCTTAGGCAAATAATTCTAAACCACTATTCCCAAATATCCCAAAACTCTCAAAGCGAAAAAAAACTATCAATCCTCGTCCCTAATAAATTCAATCCCTCAGACCTGAAAAATCCATCATCCTTCGCCCCAAAAATAACTCTCAACCCTCAACCCCAAAAAAACCTTCAATCAACAGCTACAAAAAACACTAAAACCTAATCTAAATAAACCCTCTCCCCAGAACCCTTTACCCTTACCCCCCAAAATCCCTAAACCCTCATCCCCCCAAACCCTCAACCATCAGCCATAAAAAAACAATAAACACTCATCCTGATAAAACCTTAAACCCTCATCCCCAAAAAACACGCAATCCGCAACCCCAAAAAACCATGAATCCTCAACCCAAAAACAAACCGAAAACCTCAACCCCATAAAACACTAAATCATCATACTTATAAAACCCTTAACCCTATCCACTAAAAAAACATCAAACCAATACCCCAAAAAACCGTTAACCCTCAAACCTTAATTCCAAAAGACAATCAACCCTCATCCCCAAAAAACCTTAAACCCACAACACCAAAAACCCTCAAGCCTTACCCAACAAAACCATAAACCCTTAGGCCTTAAAATCCCTCAAACCTCATCCCAAAAAGGCCAGAAACCCACATCCCCAAAAAAACCCAAAATGCTCATCCCCAAATACCAAAACCATCACACCCCAAAAAAACCTCAAACCCTCAACCCCAAAATACCTAAATCCTCAACCCCAAAAACCCCAAAACATCATCCCCCAAAAAACATAAACCTTCATCCCAATAAAATTCTAAACCCACCAAAACCCATCAATGCATATCATCAAAATTCTACCAATAATGCCTAAAAACCCTCAACCCTTTGCAACAAAAAATACACAATTATCACCTCCAAAGAACCTAAAACCTCAGCCTAGAAAAACATTCAATCCTATGTGACAAAAATCCTTCAACCCTTAGCCCCCAAAAACCCAAAACCCTAATCCCCAAAAAACCATAAACCTTTATCCCCAAAATACCCTCAACCCTCTTACCCAAAACACACATAACAATCAGTCACAAAAGCCAATAAATCCTTATGTAT
The DNA here is from genome assembly GCA_963277665.1 of Viscum album. Classification (NCBI taxonomy): domain Eukaryota; kingdom Viridiplantae; phylum Streptophyta; class Magnoliopsida; order Santalales; family Viscaceae; genus Viscum; species Viscum album. The sequence goes on along the minus strand of OY728160.1, from coordinate 1,532,709,437 downwards.
AAAAACCCTAAACCCTCATACTAAAAAAACATAAACCCTCATCCCCAAACAACCACAAACAATCTCCCTAAAAACCCTTATCCTTCATACCCAAAACCCTGAACCCTCATCCCCGATAAACCTCAATCTATTTTCCCCTAAAAAATACTCAACCCTCATCCCAAAAAAACCCAAAACCCCCAGCCAAAAAAACCCTGAGCCCTTATCCACAAAAAAACTAGAACCCTCATCCCTAAAGATCCTTGAACCCTCATCCCTAAATAACTCGGAGCACTCTTCCTCAAAAAAACTTAAACCATTATCCTCAAAAAATCCCAGATACCTCATACCCAAAAAACCATGAACCCTCTTCCCCAAAAGACCATCAATCAGCATCCCCAAAAAACCCTAGATCCCCATCCCGCAAAAACCATATACCCTCATCCCCAAAGATCCCTTAATCATCATCCCCATAAACCCCCAATTCTAATCAATAAAAAACCTTGATCCCTCCTCCCTAAGCACCTTGAAACTTCTTCCCCAAAAAAACCATCAACGCTCATTTCCAAATTACCATAAACCATCAACCCCAAGAATCCCTCAACCCTCCACTCTAAAAAAACACTAAACCCATAGACCTAAAAACCTTAAACCCTCAGTCCTAAAATTACCTAACCCCACCATCCCAAAAACCCTAAAACCTCATCCCCAAACCATCCGTCCAAAAAAACTAGAAAATCATAGACCTAAAAAATCCAAAGCACTCGGGAAAAAATTCTGAACCCACATCCCTAAAAAAACCTAAACCCTCATCCTTGAAAAACCCCAAACCCTATACCCCATAGAACCCTAAAACCTCATCCCTAAAAATCCATAAACCCTCATTCCAAATAAAACATAATACATCGTCCCTAAAAAACTTTAAACCATCATCTCAAACAAAACCTAAACCCATATCCCTAAAAATCCTTAATACCGTAAACTCAAATAACCTAATCCTTCAACCCCAAAAACCCAAAACCACAAACTCAAAAATCAATAAACCCTCATCCTTAAAAAACAATAAAACCTCAACCCCAAAAAACCCCACATACCCCAAAAAACCATAAAACCTCATTCGCAAAATACCATAAACTATCATCCCTAAAAAATATGAAACCCACATTCCAAAAAAACATAAACCCTCATCACCCAAAAAACCCCTAAAAACTCATCCCCAAAAATAAAAATACCTCTTCCTTAAAAAAACCTAAACCCTCATCCGCAAAAAACCTATAACCATTTGAACCAAAAAAAATCATTATACCCTCATCTTCAAAAAACCCTAAACCCTCAGTTGAATAACCCTAAACCTCATCCCCCAAAAACCATAAATTCTACGACCAAAATTTCCATAAATAAAATCCCTAATAACCCCTAAACACTTAACTATAAAAAATACTAAACCATCCAAACACCCTAAACCCTTACCTCCATAAACCTTAAACCCTTATCCCCAAAAGCACTAAACAATCAGAACCAAAAAACCCTACACCCCCATCTCCAAAAAACCCAAACACTCATCCCCAATGAACCCTAAACCATCAGCCTAAAAACCCCTAAACACTTATCCCCAAAAAACACTAAGTCATCATCCAAAAAATACATTAAACACAAATACATAAAAACACAAAATCCTCATCCCCCAAAAAATCCTAACCCCTCATCCCCATAACCCCCACATCCCCAAAAAACACTCAACAATCATCCCCCAAAGACCCCTATACCCTCACCCATATTGAACCTTAATCCATCATCCCCGAAAAACCCTAAACCCTCATCCCTAAAAGTCCCTAATTTCTCATACAAAAAATCACTAAACCCTCATCCCCATAAAACCCAAAACCCCCATCCCCCCAAAACCCTATACCTTCAGCTTAAAAATACCCAAAACCTCAACCCCTTACAACACTAACCCATCAGTCCAAAAAACCATAAACCCTAAACCCTTAGAAACACTAATCCTTCAACCCTAAAAAAACCCTAAACCCCCATCCCCAAAATCCCTAAAACCTGAGCCTAAAAAAGGCCTCAACCCATAGCTTCGAATCCCAAAATCATCATCCCCTGAATCCCTAAACCCTCATCCCAAAATAACCCTAAATAATCATCCAAAAAACCCCAAAACCCTCAACCACACAAACCTCAACCACAAAAAAACATAATATCTCTACCCCCAAAACCCAAAACCCTCAACTCCAAAATCCATAAACCCTATACCAAAAAATGTAGTAAATAATCATCCCAAAAAATCCCTAAATCCTCTACCCCAAAATTATAACCCCTCATCCCCAAAATCCCAAAACACATATTCCTATAAAACCCTAAACCCTCATCCCCAAAACCCAAAAACATATTCCTCAAAATACCAAAAACCCTCATCCCTAAAAAACCCAAACCATCATCCCCTAAATTCATAATCCCTAAAGATAAAAAGTCCCTATAATTATGTCCCAAACAATCCCTAAAAAATAATCCTCAAAAATACCTAAACTCCCTTTCCCAAAACCCCTAAACCCACAACCCCAAAAAGTAGAAAAACCTCATCCCATTAAAAAAAACCCACTTTCCCAAAACAAACCTGAACCATAAGACCTGAAAATCCCTAAACCCTCGTCACTAAAAAACCCTAAACTCTCGTCTCCTAAAACCCCTAAAACCTCATCCCCAAAAAATCATTAACCCTTAGGCTCAAAAATCCCAAAACCCTCAGCACAAAAATACCCAAAACAATCAGCACTAGAAACACACAAACCATCACCCACAAAACACCTAAACCCACACCCTCCAAAATCCATAATCCTTTATACCTAAAAATACATAACTATCTTCCCCACAATACCCTATACCTTCAGCCCCCTAAAACCCTAAATCATCATCCCTAAAAAACTATAACCTCATATCTAAATATCCTTAAACCTAAACACCCAAAAATACATAATCCCCCATCCACAAAAACCACTAAACCCTTATCCCATAAAACTGAAATCCCTCATTCCCAAGAAAATGTAACCCCTCATAACCAAAAACCCTAATCCCTTTACCCTAAAGAGTCCTGAACAATCATATCAAAAAATCCCAGACCCCGTTTTCCAAAAAACACTAATCCTTCCCCCTGAAAACCCATAAACGATCAATCCAAAAATCCCTAAACCCTCAACCCCAAATAAACCATAACCAACATCGCCCAAAAAACATTAAACCCTCAACGCAAAAAACCCTAACCCCTCAATATTAAAAAACCCAATACCCTAATCTCCGAAAAACACTAAAACCTCATCTGTTAAAAAGCCTAAACTCCATCCCCAAAAAACCATAACCCCCCATCCCCCAAAAATCCAAAACCCTATTCCACAAAAAACTTAAAACCTCAACCAACATAAAACCCTAAACCATCAACTCACAAAACCACAAAATCCTCAACCATAAAACCACTAAACCCTCAACCCCCAAAAACCCTAAACCAGTTTCCCAAAGAAACTATAATCCCTTACACCCCCCCCCCAATAACATCAACCCACAACCTAAAAATACCCAAAACCCTCAACACCAAAAAATACTAAAAACTCATATCCAAAAAAAACCCTAAACCCTTATCCCCCCCAAAATAAACCCTCATCCATAAATATCCAGACATGCTTACACTCAAACAACCCTAAATCCTCAACCTAAAGAAAACATAAACCCTTAGCCCCAAAAAAATAAAAAACACTTACCCAAAAAAATCTATTAAAGACTCATCCCTAAAAAACACTAAACCCTTAGCCCTAAAAAACACTAAAACCTTAGACCTTGAATACACCAAAACATCATCCCCAAAAAACATTAAACACTTAACCCCAGCAAATGCGAGACCCCAATTCCCAAAAAAACACTAAACCATCAGGTATAAAGAAATATCTAACCCCTCAACCATAATAAACCCTTATCACTCAACCTGCAAAACCAAAAAAACCAATCAATAAAAAACACTAAAACCTCAGCTACAAAATAACCCAAACCATTAGTCCCTAAAACCATAATCTTTTATCCCCAAAAAGCCCTAAACCCTAAGCTCCAAAATCCCTAAACCATCAGCCCCAATAATCCCTAAACTGGCATCCAAAATTATCCATAAACACTCTATCCCAAAAAAACCCATAACATTTAGCACTGAAAAATCCATGAACCTCATCTCAAAAAAACACAAAACCATATGCCCCAAAAAACTATAAACCCACATCCCCAAATAAACCTCAACCAGGAGCCCTTAAAACAATTAAACCATTATCCCCAAAAAAAATTAACCCAAAGATGTAAAAAATAAAATCGCTCGACCCCAAAAAAATCCCTATACCATAATCCCCAATAAACCTTAAACCATCATCCCAAAATAACCAAAACACTCAGAAAAAAAACCAATCCCTCAGATCCAAAAAAATCATCAAACCTTAGTCCTAAAACCCTTAAAACCCTAAGACTCAAAAAACCCTAAACCTCAACCCCCATAAAACCTAAACCCTCATCCCCCAAAAAACATAAAACCACAGCCCAAAAAAACCCTCAACCACAAAAAACCATTAAACCACGTCCCAAAAAAGTTTTAAACCTACATCCAAAAAAACCCAAATCCCACAGCCCAACAAAAAACTGAACCCTTTGCCACAAAACATAACAAACACTCGTCAAAAAAACACACTAAAACCACTTCCTAAAAAACCCTAAACCATCATACCCAAAAAAACTGAAACCCTCATCCCCAGAAAACCATTTATACATAGCCCAAAAACCCAAAACCCTTATACCCAAACACCATAAAACCCGCTTCAAAAAACAAATATCAATCCCCCATTAACAAAAAAAACCCTAAACCCTCGTCCACAAAAATAATTTTTCCATAATAACCATAATAACATACACCCACAGTCATAAAAAACCCTAAACCATCACCCCCTAACCCTAAAGAACAATACAAAACCATAAACCCTCTTCCCCAAAAAACAATAAACCCTGAGCCGGAAAAAACCCTAAACCCTCAACACTAATATAACATAGTGTCTCGGCACCAAAAGAACATAAACATGCTTCCCAAGAAAAACCCTAAACACTCATCCATGAAAAAACATTAAACATAATCCCAAAAAAACATCAACCCTCGACCCTAAAAAAACCTAAAACCATAACTTCAAAAGAAACCCTAAACTATCATTCCTAAAATATAGTGTACCACCTCCAACATAAAACCATTAACCCTCATCCCAAAAATACAAAAACCTTAGCATAAAAAAACCCTATTCCGTCAAACCTAAACATCCATATGCCCTTATACCCAAAAAAAATACTTAGGCCCCTAAAAAGCCTAAACCCTTAGATCCAAAAGACCTTAAACCCGCAACCCCACTCCCAAAAACCCTCAACCCTCAGCCCCCAAAAATATCATCACTCCACCCCAAAAATATCTCGACCCTTTTCCCCAAAAAACACTCAATTACAATACACATAAAAACCCTAAACCCTCACCTATAAGAAAATTCTCAACCCTCAACCCCTAAAGCCCTCTATGCTTACTGCTAAAAACCCTAAACCCATGTCCCCAAATAAACCTCCAACCCCATCCCTAAAAACCCTAAACGCTCAAGCTGAAAAAAGTACTCAACCGTAATCCCCCAAAAAACCTCAACACTCATCCCCAAAAAACCACAAACCATTAGCCCCCAAAAATATATAAACAATCAACTGTAAAAAATTCTCAAACATTAAAATAAAATAGCCTAAACTGTCACCCTCAAGAAAATATTAAATCATTTTAAAAAAAAACCATAATCCTCATCCTAAGAAACCCTAAATGATAAACCCAAGAAAACAATAAAACCCTTAGTCCAAATACACAATATACCCAAATCCCTATAAAACCCAAAATCCTCATTACCAAAAAATCGAAAAACCACATCCCCAAAAACATCATCCTCAAAAACACTAAACTCTCTTCCCTAAAACCCCTATAACCTCATCCCCAAATAACCCCAAATCCTCACATATTAAAAAACATGAACTCTCAATCCCCAAAAGGACATAAACCCTCACTCCCAAAATCACTAAACCCTCATCCCCCAGACACTTGAAACCCCTAAACCCTAAAACAATAAACCTTCAAACGCAAAATCCCCAAACTCTCAGCCCCTTAAACCACTAAAGACTCAACCAAAAAAATAGTCAACCCTAATCAAAAAAAAACCCTAACCCCTAAACCCTAGAAAACATTAAACCATAGTCCACAAAATACATATACCTGAATCCTAAAAAAGGACTAAACAATCATCCCCAAAATTCCTAAACCGTCATCACCAAAATCCCTAAACCGTTAGCCCCAAAAATCCCTAAATTTTCATCCCCCAAAACCCCAAAACCCAAAAACCTTCAACGAAAAATCCAAAAAACCCTCATCCTCAAAAAACCCTCATCATAAAAAAAACCCTAATACCTTTTCCCAAAAAAACTATAAACCCCTAACTCCAAAAGTCCCTAAACCCCCAACCCATAAAATTAACAAATCGTCATCCCAAAAAATCTCGACACCCTCTGCCCCCCAAAACCCAAAACCCTCATAACCAAATTCCCAAATTCCCCATCCCTATAAAACCCTAAACCCTCATCCAAAAAACCCAATACCATATTCCCCAAAAAACAAAAAACCCTTATCCCCAAAAAACCTAAACAATCAACCTAAAAATCCCTAAACGCTCAACTTAAAAAGTTCCTAAACCATTATCCCAAATAATCTCTAAAACCTTATCCCCCAAAAAACCAAAACTGTTTATCCCAAAAACCCCTAACCCGATTCCCAAAAATACCAAAAAAAAACCTCATCCAATTAAAACCCTCAACCAAATGCCCCAATGAACCCTAAACCATCAAACCCAAAAAACCTTAAACCCTCATCACCAAAAAAACCTAAACCATAAATCCCTCAAAAACCTAAACCCTCATCCACGAAAAACCATAAACCCTCATACATAAAATTACCTTGACCCTCAAGAAACAAAATCCCTAAACCCTCAATACCAAAAGACCCAAAGCCCATATCCACAAAATCCCACAATCATCATCAACAATACCCCGAAACCCAAAACCTCAAAAAAAAACCCAAATCCTTCATACCTAAAGAAACCTAACTGGAATCCCCATAACACTCTAAACTCTCACCCCCCCAAATCCTAAATCATTAGCCCCTAAAAAACCTAAACTATCATCCCTAAAAACCCGAAAACCCAGAACCCCAAAAATTCCAAAACCCACATCCCCCAAAACTCCTAAACCCTCATCCCTAAAAAACCCAAAACCCTTTACCCCAAAATACTTTGACTGTTAGCTCAAAAAAAATCCCTAAACCCCCTTCCCTAAAAGCCCTGAAACCCTCACCACACAAAAACCACTAAACCCTTAGCCCAAAATCCTCAAAAAACTAAACCCAAAAAATCCCTAATCACAAAACCCTAACCCAATACCCTTATCCCAAATAATCCCTAAAGCCCCATCAATAAAAAACCCAAAACCGCCATCCCCAAAAAAACTATAAACTCTCATCCCCACAGAACCCTAAACCCCCAACCCTAAAAGACCATAATCCCACATAACCAAAAAATTCTAAAACCTCTGATTCAAAGAAACCATAAACCCTCAGCCATAAAAAACTCTAAACAATCATCCCCAAAACCCACAGAACCCACAGCCAAAAAACTACTAAACTGTCAACCCCAAAAAAACCCTAAACACTCAGCCCAATAAACCCCTAAATCCCTAGCCCCCAAAACCCTAAATCCTCAACCTAAAAAATACCAAAAACCCTCAAAAAAATACTAAACCCTCAACCCCCAAAATCCCAAAAATATCTTCCCCATAAAAAATAAACCCACATACCGAAATATCCGCAAAACCTCTGCCCCAAAAAACCCAAATTCCTCATCTCCAAAAAAACATAAACCCTTAAGCTGAAAAACACAAAAACCCTCAGCCCCAAAAAACCTTAAACCCTTACTCAAAAAACCCTTATGACCTCATCCCCAAAAAAACCGTAAATCCTCCACCCCATAAAATCCTAAACCCGCAGTCCCAAAAAACCCTAAACCCTCATCCCCCAAAAATCATAAACCCTCAATAAATATAACCCCTATCACTCAGCCCCAAAAATTCATAACCCTCATCTAAAGAACCCCTAAATCCAAATCCCCAAAAAACCATAAACCCTTATCTCCAAAAAATATTATTCCCAAAGCCCTAAAAACCCAAAATCCTCATCCCCCAAAAAATCCTAAACCATGTCCCCCAAACACCTAAGACCACATCCCCAAAAAACAGAAAAATATATTCCTGAAAACCCCTATGCCCTCATCTCAACAGAAACCTAAACCCTCATCCTTTAAAACCCCTAAACTATCATCCCCAAAATCCCATAAACACTCATACCCAAAATCACCAAATTCATCACCCTAAAACCCTAATCCCTCATCCATCTAAAACCATAATCCTTATTCTATAAAATCCCAAAACCCTCAGCCACATTAAACACCAAACCCTCATTCCAAAAAAAACACCGAAATCCTAAATCCCAAAAATCCCTAATTCATCATCAATAAAAACCCTAAACTCTCAGCCCCAAAATCCCTAAACCCTGAACCTAAAATAGTCCTAACCCCTTAGCCTCAAAATACCTAAACCATCATCCAAAAAATCCACAAATCGTCAACCCAGTAAATTCTTAATTCCACATCCACAAAAACCATCACCCTTAAAAACAACTAAACTGTTAGCCAAAATAACCGCAATACCTATTCCCCCCAAACCACATAACATTCAACTCCAAAAGGCACAAAACCCTAAATACTAAAAACTAATTAACTTTCTTTCAAAAAAAATCCCTAAACCCTATACCCCAAAACCCTTAACCCCCATCCCCAAATGTCTAATACCCTCATCCCTTTAAATCCCTAAACCTTCATTCTCAAAAAACCCTAAACAAAATTCTATAAATAACACAAAACCCTCATCCCCCAAACCCCAAAACAATCATCCCCAAATCCCTAGACACTCTTTTTAAAAAGTCCCTAAAACCTTATCTCAAAAAATACGTAAAATCTTTGCCCCCAAAACCCAAAAAATCTCTTTCCCAAAAACCACTAAACTCACAGCCCCAAAAAACCACATCCCATTAAAACCATAAAACCACATCCCAAAAAACCCTATAGCATTATACCCAAAAAAAACCTAAACCCTCATCACCAAAAAAACCTTAAACACTGAGCCCCTAAAAAACCTAAATCCTCATGCCCAAAAAACCATTAAACCTTCAACCCAAAAATCTGTAATCCATCATACAAAAAACCCAAACTGGAATCCGCACTAAACCCTAAAATCCCAACCCCCAAAAACCATACATCATCAGCAGCCAAAAAACCTAAACCCTCAGCCCTAAAAATCTAAAACCCATAACCCCAATAATCTCTAAATCCCCATCCCCAAAAACCTCTAAACCCTTCTCCCCAAAACCCCAAACCCTCATACCCATGAAACTGTAACCCCTAATCTACAAAAAACATTAATCCATTAACTCCAGAAGACCTAAAATGCATTCCCTAAAAATCCCTAAACCAACTGCCTAAAAACCTCACCTGAATAACCCCAAAAACCTCAACACCAAATCCTCAGAAATCTCATCCAAAATATCCCTAAACACTTAAATAAAAATAATGATAAACCCTCATACCCAAAAAACCCTAAAACTGCAGCCCTAATAATGTGTAAACCCTTAGCAGAAAAATACTCTAAACCCTCATCCCCAAAAAACCCTAATCACTTAGCCCTAAAAAACCCTAATGCACTAGACTCAAAAAACATTAAACACTCATCCACAAAAAAACCAAAATCCTCTTCCAAAAAAAAACATTACCCTAATCCTCTAGAAGCACTAAACCATCAACATGAAAAACCATAAAACCCTCAGTAGTAATTACCACTAAACCATCAACCCAAAAAAACCCTAAAACCCCAGCCCTAGAAAACCCTAAAACCTTTTATCCCAGAACCCTTAGATCCCAAAACCCTCAATCCTCAATGTAAAAAACCAAAACCCTAATCACCAAAAAATACTAAACATTAATCCCCAAAAAACATTAAACCCTCATCCCCCCAAAATAACCCACATCCCCAAATATCCACAAACACTCAGCAAAAAAACCCTAAATCCCCAACCCAAAGAAAAAATAAACCCTTAGCCCAAAAAACCTAAAATCGGTTACTCATAAGATCCAATAAACCCTCATCCTTAAAAAACACTAAATCTATGCCCCAAAATTCCCGAAACCATTTTTCCCAAAAAACCCATCAACCTTCATCCCCCAAAATTCTCGAAACCATTAGTCCCCAACAAACCCTAAATCATCATACCCAAAAAAACCACATCACAAAACACCAAAAACCCTCAGCTCCAAAAGTCACTAAACCTTTTTTCCCAAGAAACCCTAATAACTCAACCCAAAAAAAAAACAAAAACATCCCGCACTAAAAAAATCTAAACCCTCAACTACAAAATACCCTAAACCATTATCACCAAAAAAAAACCCCTAATCACTTAACCCCCAAAACCATAAACCCTCACATCAAATATATCTAAACCCATAACCACAATAAACCCTAAACCCATAGCCCCAATTATCAATAGAACCTCCATCCCAAAAAACCCTCAACATTCAGCAATGAAAATCCTAAGACCCTCTGTTCCAAAAAACACTAAACCGTATGCCCAAAAAACTCTAAAACCTCATCCTTGAAAAACCCTAAGCATTAAAAAAACTAATCCCTAATCCCACAAAAACCATAAACCCTCATCCGCAAAAAACATAATCCCTCATCCCCCCAAAAAATCCCAAAACCCTATTTCCCCAAAAATCCCTAAATCCACAGTTCAAAAAACATTAAACCCTCATCCCTAAAAAAAACTGAACCATCATCGATAAAAACGTAAAACCCTAATCCCTATAAAAAACTAAATCCTCATACCCCCAAATCCCTAAAACCATATCTGTAAATAAACCTAAAACCTCAGCCCTAGAAGACCCCAAACCCTCATCCCCAAAAAACCCTAATCCCTCATCCCCAGAAATACATAAATCCTTATCCCCAGAAAAAACTATTCTATCAACCCTATAAAATGCTAAAGCATTAGTCCTTGAAAAACCCCAATCACTGAGAATAAGAAAATCCTAAACCCTCATCTATAAAAAACCAAAAATCATAATCCCCCAAAACTATAAATTTTATCCCCCAAAAAACCCAAAACCCAGAGCCCAAAATACATGAAACATCAACCCCAAATAACTCAATACCATTTTCCCCTAGAACCCCTACACCCCACCCCCAAAACCCTAAATCCTCAACCCCAAAAAAACCTACACCCTCATCCCAAAAAAACCATAAACCCTAATCCCCAAAACACACTAAACCCTCGGCCTAAAAAACCCATAACCCATCCATGCGTAAAAACCCAAAACACTCATCTATAAAAAAACACAAAACCCTAATCCCTAAAAACCCCTAAAAAATAAGCTTGAAAATCCAGAACCCTCAGCCCTAAAAAATCCAAACCACTCAACCATAAAACACATTAAACCCCAAACCCCAAATAACCCTAAACCTTCATCCCAAAAAAACCCTAAACACCCATCCCTCAAAACCCCAAAATTCTCATCGTAAAAAAAACATAAACTCACACCCACAACAAACCCAAAATTCACATCCCAAAAAACCCCTAAACCCCCTTCCCCAAAAAAACCTATACCTGATGTCCCACGATACCCAAAACATTTATTCCCAAGAACCCTAATCACTAGGACCCAAAAAACCTTAAACCCTCATCCAAAAAAAAACCTCAGCCCCAATAAAGATAAACCCATATCCAAAAACCCTAAACCCAAAACCCTCAGCCCCAAAACCCCAAAACCCTTATCCCAAAAAAAAAAACATACAACCCCAAAAAACAATTAACCCTCATCCCCTAAAATCCTAAACCCAAATCCCCAAAAAACACCATAGCCTCTATCATGACAAACCCCAATTCCCCATCCTTAAAAACACATAATCCCTCAACCACAAAAAACCTAAACCCCTATCCTTAAAAAATCCCAAAAACTCATCCCACAAAACCCACTAAAGTAATCTCTCCAAAAAACCCTAAACCCTCATCCATAAAACAACACTAAATCATGAAGCCTAAAAATTAACCAAACCCTCATGATCAATATCAAAAATCCTTAGCTGTAAAAACACTAAACCCTCAATCCTAAAAAACCCTAAACCATAAATCCCTAAACCATCATCCCCAAAACTAAAAACCATGTATCCCTAAAAAAAATTAAACACTCAACCCCCAAAAAACCATAAACCCTATTCCCCAAAAAAACCCTACACCCCAACAGAAATTTCCTTATCCCACACTTCTAAAATCCTTAAACCCAGATCCCCAAAAAACCAACACACTCACCCCCAAAAACACAACAACCCTCATCCCCAAAAAGAAAAAAATACTAAACCATAAAAAACCATAAACCATCATCCATAAAAAAACCAAAACCCTCATCCCCAAAAAACCGAACACTCTCATCCCAAATAATCCCTTAACCTTCAGCCTGAAAACCCCAAAACCCACATCAAAAAAATACCAAAACCCTATGCCCCACAACCCCAAAACCCTCAGACCAAAAAATCCGGAAACCCCAGGCCTCAAATTTACCTAAACTCATAGTCCTAAAATCCCTAAAACCATTTTCACAAAATTACCTAAACAGTTATCCTAGAAAACCCCTAAACCATCATCCCCAAAATCTCCTAAACCCTCATCCACAGAAAACATAAAACCTTACCCCATAAATTTCCTAAACTATCAGCCATAAAAATCCAAAAACCCTCATCTACAAAAACCCAAAAATACTCATCCCTAGAAACCTATAAACCCTCATTAATAAAAAAATCCCTAAACCATCAGCCCCAAATAAAATTAAACTCTATGTCTCAAATAAATCCTAATCCCTTATCCCCCAAAAATCCAAAAACCATAAACCCAAAAACTCTAATCCATCATCCCCCATATCCCAAAACCCTCATATCTAAAAATCACTACACACTTCCCCAAAAAACATTAAATCGCCGTCCCCAAAAAATCAAAAATCCTTATCCCCTTTAAAACCTAAACCGAAATCCCATAAACCCCTAAAACCTCATCTACAAAAAACACTAAAACCCACATCCCAAAAACCCTAAACCCTCTTCCCCAATAAAACCTAAACTCTCAGCCTGAAAATCCACTAATCCCTCATCCACAAAACCACCTAAACACTCAGGCCCAAAAAACCCTAAACCCTCATAAATAAAAAATCCTAAACCCTCATCCCCCAAAAACCCTAAAATATCAACCACAAAGAAACCTAAACCCTCACCCCTTAAAATAGTAAACCCTTCACCCCAAAAAATCCATAAACTATAAACCCCAAAAAACCCAAAAACCTCATCCCCAAAAACCCAATTCCCTTTTCCACAAAAACCATATACCCTACACCCTAGAAAACCTTAAACTATAAAACCAAAATCCTTAAATCTTTAGGCTCAAAAGATAAAAACCATCTTCCAAGCAAGCCCTAAAGCCTCATATTAAAAATCCATAAATCCTCACCCCTAAAAACACATAATCCCCACACGATAAAATACCTAACTCTAAACCCAAAAAAAATTAAACATTAATCACAAAAAATATATATACCTACAGCCACAGAATTCTATAAAACCTTAGCTTAAGGAATCCCAAAACCTCCTGCCCTAGAATTACCTAAATCATCTTCCCCAAAATCTACTAAAACCTCATCCACCATAAATCCTAATCCCTAATGACAAAAACCTATACCATAATCCCCATAAATCCTAAAATCACAACCCTAAAAAAATTAAAGCATCATACCAAAAAAAATCACATTCCCAATAAACGTAATTAGTCATCACCAAAAAACCATAAACCATCTTCCAAAAAAACTCTCATCCTTAAAGAACCCTGGATCAATAGACCCAAAAAATACTAAACCCTCAGTCATATAATTCTAAAACACTCAATCCCAAATATCCCGAAATCTATAGCCCCAAAAATCCAAAAACCCCTTGGTCATCTCCCCCTAAACCCCTAAATCGTAATCCTTAAAAAACTATAGACCCCATTCCCAATATCACTAAACACTCATTCCATAAATTGATATACCCTCGGACCTAAAAACCCCTATACCCTATGCACTACAAATCCAAAATCCCTCGTCCCAAAAAACCACTAAACCATCAACCCCAAAACCCCAAAACCCTCAACTACAAAAACTCCAAAATCCCCAGCCCCAAAAAACCCTGAACCCCTAGCCCTAAAAATACATAAACCCACAACTCCAAAAAAACCCTTAACCCAAAACCCAAAAAAAAACCATAAACCATTTGAATCAAGAACCCTAAACCCTTATCCACAAAACTATAAAATATTTTCCAAAAACCCTTCTATACCCTCATACCCAAAAAACCCTAACCCCTTCTCCCCAAAAGACCCTAAACCCCCAGTCCCAAAAAACCCCCCAAAATTACAATCCACAAAATCCTTGAACCATCATCCCCAAAAAAACCTAGACACTAAGCCCGAAATACCCCTAAGCTCCCATACCCAAAAACCATAAATCCACGGCACTAAAAACCCTAAACCCTCAGTACCAAAAACCCTTAAACCCACATCCCCCAGAAAAACCATAAACACACTGGTCCACAACATTCTAACCCTCAACCAAAAAAAACCCAAGACGGCCAGACCCAAGAAAACCCAAAAACCTAAGAAATCCCTATAAAATCTTCCCTAAAACCACTAAACCATATATTCCTAAAACCCCTAAACCCTTATCCCCAAAATACCCTAAACCCTCATCCCCAAAAATCCTTGAACCCACATCCCTAAAAAAACACTCATCCCTCAACCCCAATATCTTCTAAACACTCAGTGATAAAACCAACTAAACCATTAGCCAAAAAAAATAAACCCTCAGCACCGAAAAACCCTATACCTTTATCACCCCCCCCCCAACCAAAACACTCAGTCCCAAAAAATCATAAAACATCTACCCCAAAAAAACACTAAACCCTTTTCCCCGAAAAACCGTAAACCCTCAACCCACTAAAAAACCCAAACCCTCATCCCGAAGAACCCAAACACTCAACCTAAAAAGCACTAAACTACCAGCCCAAAAATATATTAAACACTCAACCCCAAATAATCCAAAACTCTCATCCCAAAAAAACACTAAACATTGAGACCAAAAAACCCTAATCCCTCAGTCCAAAAAACCCTACAATCTTAGCCCCAAAAAAATACAAAACCTGAAACCTGAAACCCCTAAAAACTCTGTTCCAAGATCGTATAGAACCAAATTTTCAAAAACCATTGAACCATCAACCCCCAAAACACAGTAAACCCTAATCCAAAAAAAACCCTAAACCCTCATCCCTAAAAAAGCACTAAGACCTTTCCACAAAAATCCTCATCCCCGCAAAACCCTAAACCCTTATTACCAAAAGACCCTAAACACTCATCCCCATACAACCCAATATCCTTATCCCTAAAAAAATCTAACCCCACAACTCCAAAAATAATAAACCCTCATCCCTTAAAAACACTAGACCCTGAGTCCCAAAATAACCTAATCCCTCAGACCCAGAAAACCCAAATACCTCATCCCCCAAAACACCAATACCTCAACCCCAAAAAACCCTATACCCTTATCCCCCCAAAACTATAAACCCTTATCCCCATAAATCTTTAAACCCTCATCCTGAAAAAACATTAAACCCTCAATCCAAGAAAACCATAATCCTTGATCCCTAAAAATCTATAAACTGTCATCCTGAGAAGATCCTAAAACCATAGTTCCAGAATAATCTAAATCTTGGTCCATATAAACCAATACCCACATCCCAAAAAACCCCAAAACCCTCATCCCCTCAAAAAACATACCACTTATCCCTAGAGTACATTAAACCTTCATCCCTAGAGAACCCTAAACCATGATCCCTATAAAACCCTAAACCCCCATCCCTAGAAAACATTAAACCCTCATCCTCAGAAAACCAAAAATAGTTATCCAAAGTATAACCTATTACCTTACCCCAACAAATTTTACCACAAAGGCCCAAAAATCCTTAAACTTTCTACCCCAAAAAATGACAAACCCTTATCCTGAAGAAACCTAACACCCTTTTCCATAAAAAAACCCTAAACCCTTTAACCAAAACCCCCTAAACCATGATCCTTAAAGAACCCATAACCCAATACCCCAAAAAATATAATGCTTTTTCCCCAAAAACCCTAATCCCTAATACCCAAAAAACCGTAAACCCTATGGACCAAAAAACACTAAACCCACAGCCCCAAAAATTACTAAACCTTCTACCCCAAAAATACCTCAAACAGCTGCCCCACAAAATCCTAAACACTTAGAAAACAGAAAACCTAAATCCATATCACTAAAAAACCATAAACCCTCAGCCTTATAAAACCAAAAACCCTTACCAAATTTTTATTTATAAATCAACAAAAAAATATTATACCCCCAGTACCAAAAAGCCCCAAAACATATAGCACTAAAAAAACCATTAACCCTTAACCCAAAAACCCCAAAATAATAATCCAAAAACCCACCTTAAACCCCCATATGAAAATAATCCTAAAACCACAGCTTGAAAAAACCCTAAACCATCATCCCCAAAAAACCATATACCATAAGTCCCAAAAAAACCCAAACTGTTATCCCCAAAACCCCAAAAACCACAGCCCCCCAAAATCATGAAACCCTCAGCCACGAAATAACATAAACCCTCAGACCCAAAAAACCCTAAACCCTCTGCTCCTAAACCCCTTATATCCTCAGCCAAAAACACCCTAAACCCTCACCCCTAGAACATTCAAATCTATATGCACAAAAAAGGCACTAATCACTTATCCCCAAAAAACCCTTAACCCGTGGCATCAAAAACAACTAAAGCCTCACCTTAAAAAAACATAAAACCTTAGCCAAAAAATAATCTTAAAACCTATTATCCAAAAGGCTATAAACCCTAATCCCCCCAAAACACTTAATCACCATCCCTATAAAAATTTTAAAATCTCTGCCACAAAAATACCTAAACCCACTAACCCAAAATCCCTAAACCATCTACCCAAAAAATCCTTGAATCCACCATACTAAACTATCTTAAACCCTCATCCCTAAAATACCCTAAAACCAATGCACATGAAAACACTAATCCATTAGACCCCAAAAACCTAAACCCACATACATAGAAATCTATTAATCCTTAGACCCAAAAAATCCTAAACCTAAACACCAGAAAACCATAAACCCTCATCCCTAAACAACCACAAACCCTTAAACCTAGAAAACCGAAAATCCTCAACCCCAGAAAAATATAAACCCTCATCCCTATAAAATCATAACCCTTACTACTAAAACCCAATACAATTAGTCCTAGATAACCATAACGGTCACCCCAGAAACCCCAAATCCTACGACCAAGATATCCATAACCCCTTAGCCCTATAAAACCCCAAACCGTTAGACCCTAAAAACCATATACTGTATGCCCTAGAAAACACAAATACCATAGCCAAAAAAAATCCAAAAACCTATTCCATAGAAAACCCTAAATTCTCATCCATTGAAACCCCTGAACCCTCACCCCCATTAAAACCCTAAACCATATGACTCATAAAACACTTAACCCTCATCCCCAGAAATCCCTAAACATTCAGCACCCCAAAACCCTAAAACCTAAGACCCAAAAAACCATAATCCCTCATTTCTAGATAACCCTAAACCCTCATCCCTAGAAAAAAATAAATCATTATCCCAAGGAAACCCTAAACCCTCATCCCCAAAAAACCCTAAACCCACAGCACCAAACAAACCCTAGACATTCATCCCCTAAAAAACATATAATTCTATCACCAAAATTACCTAAACCCTCATTCCCAAGAAAACCCTAAACCCTCATCCCCAAAAAACCCTAGACCCTCAACTTGAAAAACCCATAACCCCTTACTATAAAAATTCACAAAACCCATAGGCACAAAAATCTCTAAATCCAAAACCCAAAAAATACCTAAACCCTAAACCCCAACAACACCTAATCCATCATCATTAAGAAACTCTAAACCATCATCTCCCCAAACCCTTAACTATCAGCCAAAAAAAACCATAAACCCTAATCCCCCCAAAACAAAAACCCTCATCCATAAAATTATTGATCCAAACTACAAACCCTTTATCCTAAAAAACCCAAATACTTCAACCAAAAAAACCCAAAAACCCTTATCCCCAAAAAACCATAAATCTTCATCTCTAAAAGACCCTAAACACTCAGCCCCAAAAACCATAAACCCTCATAAAAAAAACTCTAAACAATGTAAAATAAAAATATAAAACCTCTTCCCTGAGAAACCATAAATAATCATCCCCCAAAAAAATTAAACCCTCATCCACATGAAACCATAAACCCTCATCCCCAATTAACACTAAAATGTCATCCCATTAATCCAATAAATCCTCAAATCCAATAAAACTCTAAACTCTCAAACCATATAAAATAAAAACCCCTCTTCCCCCAAAAAACCTAAACCCTCATCCTAAAATACACATAAACCCTTTGTCTCCAAAAAATATAAATCCCTTATCCCTAAAAACCCATAAACCCTAAGCCCCCCAAATCCCTAAATCTTCAACCCTGAAAGACAATGAACCAATAAATCCAATAAATCTTGGACCCCAGCCCTTAAAAATTATAAAATCCCAACCCCAAAAAACCTTAAACCCTTATCCCCAAAATAAAATAAACACAAACCCCAAGGACACATTAAAACCTCAACCAGAAAATAACCAAAACCCTCATATTTAAAAATTGTAAAACCTCATACCCCCAAACCGTAAACCTATATTCCCAAAAAACACTAAACCCTCATCCCCCAAAAAACCTAGACCCTCACCAAAAAATCCTAAACAATCAGCCCTAAAAACAATAAAATATCATCCCCAAATAACCCAAAAAAATCAAACCCATAAAACATGGACCCTAATCCCCAAATGACCCTAAACCTTAGGCCCTAAAAAATATACTCCTTAAATGGTAGGAAATTCAAAAACAATAGTGTCAAAAAATAATAAATAATCACCTTTAATAAAACCAAAAACCTCAACACCAAAAAAACCCTAAACCATCTGCCCCAAAAAATGATAAACCCTCGGCCCCCAAGCCCCTAAAACTTCATCAAAAAAAAGTTAAAAATAATCCCCCAAAAAAAAATTAACCCGAAAGCCTAATCCATCAGCCTCAAAAAACCCTAAACCTTCATCCCCAGATAATCCAAAACCCTTGGTTCAAAAAAGAAATAGTAAACCCTCGTAACCAAGAAATGGTAAAACCTCAGCATCAAAAAACCCTAAACACTCATCTCCAAAAAAACCCCTAAAACCACAAGCTCAAAATTCACTAATCCTTGACAAAAATAAATATACACTCTTCCCAAAAAATAGTAAACCCTTAGGCCCACAAAACCCAAACTTGTTGTCCCGAAAAACACAAAATCCATATCCCAAAAAAACCCTATACCCTCTGCGCCATAAAAATATAAACCCTCAACCCTTGAAAATATAAACCCTCAACCTCCAAAAATAATAAACCCCCATCCCCAAAAATCCATAATTCCTTAGAACCATAAGATCATAAAACCTAATCCCACAATAAACCAAATATATGATCCCTAGAAAAACCCAAACCCTCAAATCCAGATGTCCCTTGACCCTTAACACTAGAAAACAATAAACCCTAAGCACTTAGACCAAGGAAAACACTAATCACACATCCTAATATAAACTGAAAACCCTATACCTTGAAAACCTTAAACCCTCAACTCCTGAAATTCCAAAATCCTCATCCCCCTGAAACCCTAATCCCACATACCTAGAAAACCCTAAACCCCAAGCAATAAAAAACCCTAAAATATCTTCCAATAGAACCTGAAAACCTCAGTCTTAGGAGACCATAAACCCAATAACTATAAAAAACATGAACACTAAGCATTAGAAAACCCTAAACCCTTACGCCCAGATACCCCTAAACTCTCATCCCCAGAAAAAACAAAACACTCAAACATTGAAAGCACCTAACCCTCATCCCTTGAAAACCCTAAACCCTCATCCCAATAGAAACCTAAACTATAGACCCTTTAAAACTATAAACCCTCATTCCTATAAAACACCAAACCCTCATCCTCATTTAACTATAAACCCTCATCCAAAAAACCCCTAACCCTTAGGCCAATAAAACACTAAACCCTCAGTCATTGAAAACCCTAATCCCGTGTCCCTAAAAAACCCTATACCCTCAACCCTAGAAACCCCTAAGCCCTCAGCGCCATAAAAACCTGAATTCTCATCCCAAGAAAATGGAAATTCCTAATCCCCCAAAAAACCTAAAACCTAAGAACCAAAAAACCATCAACCTATACCCCAGAAAACCCTAAACAGCTGGGTCTAGATAACCACAAAACCTTATCCCCCCAACCCAATAACCATCGTTCATAGAAAACAAAAAAACCATCATCCCTAGAAGACCCTAAACCATCAACCCATAAAACCCTAAACATTGACCCTAGAAAACAGTAACCCTCTGCCCTTAAAATTTCTCAACCCTAGAAAACATTAAACCATAATCCGTAGAAAATACTAGAAACTCAACCCAAGGAAACACTAATGCCATATCCCTAGAAAATACCTAAACATTCATCCAACGGAAAACCTGAACCACTAACCCCAATAAATCCTATACCCTCAACCCTAGAAAACAAAAAACCCTCATCCATAGAAAACCCTAAACCCTAATCCTGAGAAAACCCTAGACTATTAGCCCCATAAAACCTTAAATCCTTTGGCCTAGAAAACCCTAATCACTCAACCCTAGAAATCCTTATACCCTGATCCCGAGAGAAACTTAAACCCACATCCCATTAATAGATTAAACACTAAAACCCATAAAAACCAAAACAATCATCCCTAGAACACCGTAAACCCTCATCCCTCGAAAACCCTAAATACTCAGCCCCAGAAAGCCCCAAACCTATATCCCCCAAAGACTCTAAAACCATGTCCACCAAAAACCCTATACACTTAGCACTAGAAAAACCTAGACCCTCAACACCATAAAACCCTAAAAACTAATTCCTAGAAAACCCAAAACCATCATCCCCCAAAAACACTAAACCATCTTCCTAAGAAAAACATAAACCCTCATCCCTAGAAATACTTAAATCTTTTACACCAGAAAGCACCAAACCCATATACCAGGAAAGAACTAAACAGTCATCGCTAGAAAATACTAAAAACTTATTCTCAAAAAACACTAATCCATAAGACCTAGAAAACCCTATGTACTCCTCCATAGAAAACACTAAAACCTAATCCCCTAAAATTCCTAAACACTAGACCCAATAATCCCCCAAACCCTCAGCCCCGAAAAACCCTAACACCTTGGAACCAGAAAACTCCATACCCTTATCCAAAATAAAAACTCCAAACCCTTATCCACAGAAAACCCTAATCCATGAGGCTAGGAAACCCTAACCTCTCACACAAGGAAATCCCAAAAACCTATACCCAGAAAAGTCTAAACCTTTATTATTACAAATCCCTAAACCCCAGGCCTCAGAAAACCATAAATTGTCAGCCACACAAAACCCTAAAACATCATCCCTAGGAAACACTAAACCCTCAACCCCAGAAAACCCTAAACCCTCATCCATAGAAACCCTAAAATATCATCCCCATATTAAACGAAAATATTAGGCCCAAAAAACCCTACCAACTCAGCCATAGAAATCCCCACAACCTCATCCCTAGAAAACCCAAAACCCTCAACCACAAAAAACCCTTAACCCTCTCCCACCAAAAACCCAAAACCCACAACCGTAGAAACCCCTAAATCCTTAACTCCTTAAAAATCATAATCTCTCTATCACAGAAAAACCTAAATCTTCAAACATAGAAACCCATAAACCCTCATTCATAGAAAAAAATTTATACATGACCCCAGAAAATGCTAAACCCTCTGCTCTAGAAAACCCTAAAACCTATGCTCTAGAAAACCTTAAACCCTCATACCAAGAAAACCCTAAACCCTCACCCTGAGAAATCCCTATACCCTGATCCCGAGAGAAACTTAAACCCACATCCCATTAATAGAGTAAACACTAAAACCCATAAAAACCAAAACAATCATCCCTAGAACACCGTAAACCCTCATCCCTCGAAAACCCTAAATACTCAGCCCCAGAAAACCCCAAACCTATATCCCCCAATGACTCTAAAATCATGTCCACCAAAAACCCTATACACTTAGCACTAGAAAAACCTAGACCCTCAACACCATAAAACCCTAAAAACTAATTCCTAGAAAACCCAAAACCATCATCCCCCAAAAACACTAAACCATCTTCCTAAGAAAAACATAAACCCTCATCCCTAGAAATACTTAAATCTTTTACACCAGAAAGCACCAAACCCATATACTAGGAAAGAACAAAACAGTCATCGCTAGAAAATACTAAAAACTTATTCTCAAAAAACACTAATCCATAAGACCTAGAAAACCCTATGTACGCCTCCATAGAAAACACTAAAACCTAATCCCCTAAAATTCCTAAACACTAGACCCAATAATCCCCCAAACCCTCAGCCCTGAAAAACCCTAACACCTTGGAACCAGAAAACTCCATACCCTTATCCAAAATAAAAACTCCAAACCCTTATCCACAGAAAACCCTAATCCATGAGGCTAGGAAACCCTAACCTCTCACACAAGGAAATCCCAAAAACCTATACCCAGAAAAGTCTAAACCTTTATTATTACAAATCCATAAACCCCAGGCCTCAGAAAACCATAAATTGTCAGCCACACAAAACCCTAAAACATCATCCCTAGGAAACACTAAACCCTCAACCCCAGAAAACCCTAAACCATCATCCATAGAAACCCTAAAATATCATCCCCATATTAAAAGAAAATATTAGGCCCAAAAAACCCTACCAACTCAGCCATAGAAATCCCCACAACCTCATCCCTAGAAAACCCAAAACCCTCAACCACAAAAAACCCTTAACCCTCTCCCCCCAAAAACCCAAAACCCACAACCGTAGAAACCCCTAAATCCTTAACTCCTTAAAAATCATAATCTCTCTATCACAGAAAAACCTAAATCTTCAAACATAGAAACCCATAAACCCTCATTCATAGAAAAAAATTTATACATGACCCCAGAAAATGCTAAACCCTCTGCTCTGGAAAACCCTAAACCCTATGCTCTAGAAAACCTTAAACCCTCATACCAAGAAAACCCTAAACCCTCACCCCGAGAAAATCCACAATTCCTATCCTGAGAAAACCCTAAAATCTCATCCCATAAAATATATAAACCCTCATCCTAAGATAAACCTAAACCCTCATCCCTAGAAAAGGCTAAACCCTTATACCTAGAAGACCCTAAAGCCCTATCCCCCAAAAATATAAAACCATTATCCCTAGAAACAATTATCCCTCTTGTCCAGTATATCATAATCCCCCATCCCCCAAAAAAACAAAAAACCCTAGCCCTACAGAACCACATACTCTCAACCCACGAAAAATATCTACCCTTATCCATAATAAATAATAAATCATTATCCCTAGAAAACCCTCAATTCTAGAAATGAATAAACCATCAACAATAGAAAACCCTAATCCATCAGCCTAATGAAACCCCCCAAATCCCCATCCCTTGAAAGAACTATTCCCTCACCCCTAGAGAACCCAAACTTCTCATCCCTAGAAAAACCAAACCCTGACCCCCCCAAAAAACCCATACCCTCATCCCCATAAAACCCTAACCCCTCATCCATAGAAAAAACCCAAACTATCTACACCATAAGACAAAAAATCCTCAACACTGGAAACCTCTAATCACTCATCCCCATAAAACCCTATGCCCTCAACCATAGAGAACCCTAATTCTTGAGTGATGAAAACCCTAAAACCTCATCCCCAAAAATCCAAAACCCTCAACCACATAAAACCCAATACTCTCATCCCTAGAAAACCCTAAACTATATGCCTTAGAAACCATAATCCTAAACTGAAGAAATCCCCAATACCTCATCTCATGAAATCTGTAAACCCAACTGTCATCCTGAGAAAAACATAAACCATCATGCCCTTAAAAACACTAAAATCTCATCCCTAGGAATATATAAACCCTCATCCCAAGAAAAAACTTAACAATAAGCACTAGAAAAGCCTAAAACCTTAATCCCATAAAACCCAAATCTCTTAGCCCCATAAAACACCAAACATTTGTCCCTAATAACACAAAACCCTCACCCCCAAACCCCAAAACATTCATTCTATGATAACCCAAAACTCTCATCCCTAAAATTACCTAAACCCTCAACCCCAAAAAACCATACACCCTCATTACCAAAGAACGCTAAACCCTTAGCTCCAAAAAACCCTAAACCATAAGCACCATAAAACACTTAACCCTAAACCCCATAAAACCCTTAACATTTATCCCTAGAAAACCCAAATCCCTCAACCCTAGAAAAACCTAAACCCTATGCCCAAGAAAACCCCAAACCCTTATTCTCGGAAAACCATTAAGACTTAGCCAAAAAACCCCACAACCAAAAGACTTAGAAAAATCTTATACGTTATCTCTATAAAACCCTATACCATAAACCCCAAAAAACCTTATACCAAATACCCTAGAAACCCCTAAAACATCATCCCCATGTAACCCAAAACCCTCTACCCTAGAAAACACAAAACCCACATCACTATAAAACACTAAACCCTTATCCCCATGAAACACCAAACAATCATCCAAGAAATCCATAAACCCTCAACAGTATAAATACCTAAAGCCACATCCCCATAATAACATAAACCATTATCCCTAGATAACCCAAAACCCCCAGCCCTAGAAAGATTTAAACCCTTATCCCCAGAAATACTTAAACCCTTAATCCTAGAAAAACCTAAACCCTCATCCAAAGGAACCACTAAATCAACACCCATAGAAAATCTTGAACCCTCAACCCCAGAAAACCGTAAAACCTCAGCCCCAAAAAACCCAAAAAACTCATCCCCAAGAAATTCCAAACCCTCATCCCCAAACACCCCTAAACACTCATCCTTAGAAAACCTTAAATTCTCAAACTCACATATAGCTAAAAAATTTCCCCTAGAAAACCCTAAACCCTCACCCTTGGAAACCATAAAACCTCAACCCTAGAAAACCCAAAACCCTCATCCCCAGAAAACCCTAAATTCTCATCACCAATAAAAAAACCCCTCTTTCTTAGGAATCTGCAACCTCTCTTCCCTTGAAAATACTATACCCCAGCACCAGAAATCCCTAAACCATGGTCCCCAGAAAAACCAAACACCTCATACCCTGAAAACCCTACACCCTCATCTCCAAAAAACAGAAAACCCTCAAAAAAGAAACCAAAAAAATACATATACCCTCATCCCCAAAAAACAAAAAACACTCTTCCCCCAAAACCCAGAACCATAAAACCCAGAAAACACAAAACACTCATCCCCTAAATAACCCTAAATGATCAAATATAGAAAATCATAATACCACAGACTCTAGAAACCCAAATACATCATCGCAAAGAATCCATAAACCCCAATCCCCAAGAAAATCTAATCCTCCATCCCCAAGAAATCCTTAATGATAATCCCCCAAAAACCCTAATCTCTGAGCCCACAAAAAAACTAAACCCTCACCCCCAAGAAACCTTTAACCCTAATTCCCAAAAACCATAAACCCTCAATTGCAGGAAACCCTAAACTCTCAACCACATGAAACCATAAACCCTCATCCACAAGAAAGCACAATCCCTCATCCCTATAATGAAATAAACTGTAAAACCATGAAATCCAAATACACTCACCTCCCAAAAACCATAAACCATCATCCCCAAGAAACTCTAAACCCTCCACCCCCAAAAAACATAAACCCTAAACACAAAAAACCCTAAAAACATTAATCCCATAGACCTTAAAACCCATAACTTTTGTCCCCAAAAACCATAAATTCTTATCCAAAAAATACTAAACTCTCATACCCAAACAACCGTAAACCCTCAAACCCCAAAAAACCATAAACCCTTATCCCTAAAAAATCCTAGTCCCACATCCACAAAAAAACTATATCTATGACCCCAAAAAACCCTAAACCCTCAGCCCAAAAAAACAATATTCCAACATCACCAAAAATCCCTAAACACTCTTCCCCAAAAAAACCAAAACCCTCTTCCCCAAAATACTGTAAAACATCATTCCAAATAAACCATAAACCCTCATCACCAAAAAAACAATAAACCATTTTACATATAAAAACTGAAACTCTCATCCATAGAAAACCCTCAAACTTATCACAAAAAAAAACCCAAAACCCTCAGACCACAAAACACCAATCACCCAACCCCAAAAAACATGAAACCCATAGCCACAAATAACACTAAACATTCATCCCAAAGAAACATAAACAAATGACACTAATAAACCCAAATCTTTCTACCTCAAAAAAACCTAATCCCTCATCATAAAAAATCCTCAAACCCTCAACCTCCAAAAACACCAAATCCTAATCCCAAAAAATCTCAAAGCCTTAGAACCAAAAAACCCAAAAAACTCATCCCCAAGAACAGCCTAAACCCTTAGCCTCTCTGAAATCCAAACCCTCATCCCTAGAAAATTATTAATCATGATTCCCAAATTAAAACAAATCTCTCAGCCCCAAAAACCCCCGTACCCTCAGCCTAAATATATACAACACCCCTTGCCCTAAAAATTAGGAAATCATCACCCCCAAAATAATCCCAATACATCATACCGAAAAAACCCCTAAACAATAAATAAAAAAACCCATAATCCTCAACTCAAAACCCCCTAACACTCCTCCCCAAAAATCATAAACCAATAGCACCTGAGTAACCAAATTGTACATTCCAGACAACCCTAAACCATCCAAAAAAACCTAAACAATAAACCCCAATAAAATACTAAACCCTGATCCATAAAAATCTCTAAAACCTCATCATTATAAAACCCAAAACCCTTAGTCTCAAAAAAATATTTAACCCTAAAACCCATAAAAACCTAAATCCTCGGCCCCCAAAAATTTTAAACACTAATCCCTAAAAAACCATATACCCTCAGCACCAAAAAACCGAAAATCCTCAGCTCTAAAAAACCAAAACCACTCATCCCCTAAATCTCAGATAAAAAAATTCGAAACCCCCTACCCTAAAAAACCATAAAACCATGGACCCAAAAAACCCGTAATGTGCATCCCTAAAAAATCATAAACCACCATATCTAAAAAAACCCTGCACCCATAAATAGAAAAACCCCAAACCCTCATCCCAAAAAATCCCCAAACCCTCCTCCACATAAAACCCTAAACCCTAATCCTAAAAAAACTCTCACCCCTTTGACTAAAAAAACCTAAACCCCAACCCCAAAAAACCTTAAACACTTATCCTTACAAAACATAACCCCTCATTACCTAAAAAACCGACATCATCATCCCCAAAAGAACTAAAACACTTTCTTTAAAAAAAATCTAGAAACCCTTAGCCCAAATAACACTAAACCATAGCCCCCAAAAACCCAAAACCATTTAACCAAAAATATGATATACCCTCAGGCCCAAAAAACCTAGAACCCTCTGCCCCAAACATCAGCCTCAAAAAACCCTAAACCCTAATCCCTAAACATCAGCCTCAAAAATCCCAAAACATTCAAGCCCAAAAAATCCAAACCCCTCATCCCTAAAAAATAACCAAACACTCAGCCCCAAAAAACCTTGAAACCCTCATCCCTAATAAACTCTAAACCCAAAACCCTCAGAAACCCAATATTCTAACCCCCAAAAAACACAAAACATTCATATAAAAAAACCCTAAAACCTTATCCCAAAAAATCCATAAACACAGAGCACCAAAAAAACATAAACCATTTGTCCCAAAAACCACAAACGCTTATCCACAAAAAACCCAAATCCGAAAAACACAAATAAACTATAAATCCTCCATCCCAAAAAACCATAAACCATCATCCAAAAGAAAAACCTAAACCCTTGTCCACAAAAAACCCTAAACCCTCTGTCCTAAAATGCCCAAAACCCCTAGACCCAAAAAATTTATAAACACTATACCCCTAAAAAATCTAAACACTGGGCCCCCAAAAAACCTAAAGACGCACCCCCAAAAAAATTCTATACCCACACCCAACAAAAACCGTAAATCTTATGGCACAAAAAAATCAAAAACCTCAACCATAAAAAACTATACACACTCATCACCAGAAAAACTATAATGCTTAGGACCCAAAAAACACTAAATTCACATATCCAAAAAAACCCAAACACTTATCCTAAAATAACCATAAACACTTGAACCCAAAAAAACCTAAAACATAATCCCCTCAAAAACACTAAAACCAAATTTCTAAAAATACCCTAAACCCTGAACCCCCCAAATCCCCAAATTTTCATCCCCAAAAGAAACCAAACTCTTGCTCTCAAAAAATCATAGACCCCTAGCCCCATAACAATAAATGCTCCGACCAAAAAAACCCCAAACCCTCAGCCACAAAACAACATAAACACTTAGCCACTAAAAAACCATAAATCCTCAGCCCCATGAAACTCCAAACCGTTATCCCCAAAAAAACATAAACACTCTGCCCCATAAGACCCCAAACCCCAAGTCCTAGAAAACCCCAAAACTTATTTCAGAAAAAACACTAAACCCTCATCCCCAAAAAACCCAAAACCCTCAGCTCTTAAAACCCAACCCCTCAGTACCAAAAGAGACTATCCCCTCATCTCAAAAAACACTAAACACATAGCCCAAAAAACCCTAAAAACTAATCCCCAAAAGCCCAACCCCCCATCCCCAAAAATATAGACCCTAATCCCCAAAAAACCATAAACCCTCATCCCCAAAAATCCTAAACCCTCACCACTAGAAAACCTCAATAAATCATCCCCAAAAAACTCCAAACTCACAGTCCCAGAAATTATAACCCCTTATCCCAAAAAAATATAAACCTTTAGACCCCAAAAAAACTAAACCCTCATCCACAATAAACCTTAATCCCTTATACCCAGAAACCCTAAATACTGACCCCAAGAAACCTTAAAACCTCAACATAAACAGAAACCAAACCCTCAACCTCAAAAAAAACCCAAAACCCTTAGACCAAAAAACTGTAAAACCTCATCCCAAAATAACAAAAAACCCTCATCCAAAAAATAACCATAAACCCTCAGTGCCCAAAATACCTAAAAACTCGACCATAAAAAACCCTAGAACCTCAGTCGTAAAAAACCAAAAACCCTTAGCCCCAAAAAACTGTAAACCCTCATCCTCAATAACCCCATATATATAGTCCCAAAATACCCAAAACCCCCATCCACAAAAAACCATAAACCACATCCCTTAAAAACCCCGAATCCCCCATTCCCAAAAAAAACATAAACCCTAATACCAAAAAACTGGAAACCCTCATCTCCAAAACCCCCAAACTCTCATCTATAAAATACCCAAACCCCATAACAACAAAAAATCCCTAAACCCATAAATACAAGAAAACCGAAACCCTCTAAGCCAAATGAACCTGAACCCTCAACACCTAAAAAATCCAAACCCTCATCCCTAAAAAACACTAAACCCCTAACCCCAAAAAACTCTATGCCCTCATAACCAAAAAAACCCAAAACACACATCCTTTAAAACCCCTAAAACCTCGGCACCAAAAAATCCTATACCCACAGACCCAAAAAAAGTAAAAACCCACTTCCACTAAAAAATAAAAACCCTGTTCCACCAAAACCTAAAACCTCAGTCCAAAAAAACCATAAATTCTCATCCCCAAAACACCAAAAATATTTATCCCCCAAAATCCCTAATCCCTCATCCCCAAAAAACACTAGAACCTCATCCCTAGAATACTCTAAACACTTCGCCCCAAAAAACTCTAACCCTTGATCCCCCAAACCCTATGCCCCCAACCACTAAAACCATATACCCTCGGTCCCATGAATCCAAAAAACCCTCATCCACAAAAATCCCTAATCCCTCAAACACACAAAACATTAAACCCTCATCCCAAAAAATCCTTAACACTCATCCCTACAAATCCCTAAAAACTCAACCCCTAAAAACCCCAACCCTCATCACAAAAAAACCCTAATTCCTACCACCCCAAATATACTAAACACTCAGCCCAAAAAATCCCAAAACTATCATCCACAAAAAACTCCATACCCTCAAGCCCAAAAAAACCCAAAACCCACCTCTCTAAAAGCACTAAATTAAAAGATGAAAATCCCTAAACCCTCATCCCAAAAAAACCAAACCCTCATCCAAAAAAAACCAAGAAGCATCATCCAAAAAAACCCTAAACACTTTGGACTAAAAATCCCCATACACTAGGCCTCATAAAAACCGTAAAATCCTCATCCAAAAGAAGCCTAAACCCTCAGCACAAAAAACTCCAATACCTTGCCCCTAAACAACACTAAACCCTCATCCCCAAAAGACCCTAAACCCTAGGAACCATAAAAAACAAACACCAAACCCCATGAAACCCTAAATCCTCATCCACAAAAAATCCATAAACCCTCATACCCAAAAAATGATAGAACCTCATCCAAAATAACCCTAAACCCTCAAACCAAAAATAATAATAAATCACTTGAATTATATAACTCTAGTCCCTCAAAACCAAAAAAATATTATAACCACAATGCTTAGAAAAAAGAATAAATCATCAACCCTATGAATCCCTAAACACTCAACCCCAAGATTCCATAATCACTCATCCCAAACAAACCACAAAGCTTCATCCCCAAGAAACACTAAACCTGTAACACTAATAAAACCTAAACCATCATCCCCATGAATGACTAAATTGTCATCCCTAAAATACCTAAACACTCAACACCAAGAAACCGTAAACCCTCAACCCCATAATACCCCTAAAACCTCACCCCCCAAAACCCTAAACACACATCGTTAGAAAACCCTAAACCCTAAACCTTAAAAAAAATCATACCTCATCTCCAAAAAAACACTAAACCCTTATCCCTAAAAAAACCATAAAACTCTGCACCAAATAACCCAAATTCTTCATCCCCAAACAATATAAACCCATATTCCCAAAAAACAGTAAGTCCTCACCTCCAAAAAACCATAATACCCAAACCTATACAACCCTAAATGTTCCTCCATAGAAAACCCTAAACCCTAAAACCAAAAAATCCTAAATCATTAGGCAGTGAAAACCATTACCAGATACCCAAAAAACCCTAAACCCTATGCTCTAGAAAACTCTAAACCCTCAGCCTCAGAAAACCCTAAACCCTTAGTCTGACATATTCCTAAACACTCATCCCCTGATATCACAAATACATAATCCCAAGAAGACCCTAAAACCTTTAACTAAAAACCCTAAACCCTTATCACAAAACCAAAAACCTTCTCCCCAGAAAACCCTAAGCGCTCGGCCCTAGAAAACCTTAAATTTTCAACCCTAGAAAACCCTAAACCCTTAGTCCTAGATAACCTGAATATGTTAACCCACGAAAACCCTAAACCCTCAACCCCATAAAACAATAAACCCTAATCCCTCAAAAACCAAAAAACACTCAGCCCCATAAAACAATATACCCTCATCCCTAGATAATTCCAATCCCTCATCTCTAGAAAACCCTTAACCCTAATCCCAAAAAATCACTACACCCTCATCACCAAAAAACTATAAACCCTCATCCTAAGAAAACTCTAAACCCATAGCACCAGATATACCCTAATACCTCAGTCTCAAAAAACCTCAACCATCTACCCCAAAAACCCAAAACCCTCATCCCTAAATACCCTAAACACAAAAATAGAAAATACCTAAACCCTCAGCCCCAAAAACCCAAAACTACCAACAAAAAAACCCTAAGCCATCTACCCTAAAAAATCAACAAATTTCTCGAAAAACCCAAAACCCTCAGCAACAAAAAAACCGAGACCCTTAGTACAAAGAAATTCTAAACCTTTATACACCCCAAAACCAAACTCCCCATCCCCAAAAACCCTCTACCCTCATCCCCAAAAAACACTAAACACTCAACCCCAAAAAACTAATACCCCTAATGCCCAAAAAACCCTAATACTTAAGCCCTAAAAAACCTTGATCCCTCATACCTAAAAAACACGAAACCCTTAGCCCCAAAAAACACTTAAACCCTCAACTCCAAAAAGTAACAATCCCATCGTCCTAAAATACCGTATTCGATAAGACCTAAAAACACTAAAACCATATCACAAAACCCCTAAACCCTCATCGCACAAAAAACACTAATCCCTAATCCCAAAAAAACATAAAACCTCAGCCCCAAAAAACCTTTAGCCTAAAGTCCTTAGAAAACCCTATCCTTCATCCCCAAAATCCATAATCCCTCATCGCAATGAAATCCTAAACCCTCATCCCTTAAAAACTCTCAAACCCCAGCCTAAAAAAACAGTAAACCCTCATCCCCAAAGAACCCTCAACCCTAATACCAATGTTAACCCAAACCAATAACCCTAACAAATCCTTAAAGGCTCAGCACCAAAAAACCTAAATTCCCATCCATAAACTAACCCAAGCCCAAATCCAAAAAACACCCTATACCTTTATCTCCATACAATCCAAAACCACCAACCCCCCAAAAACTGAAATCTTCAATCCCCAAATACCTGAAACCCTCTGACCCAATAAACCAAATAAACTGCACCAAAAAACCGTAAACCCTTAGTACCAAAAAATAAAAATATCATGCACAAAAAAAACTGAATCCATTGGACCAAAAAAAATCCTAAAAACTCGTCGCCAAAAAACTGCTAACCCTCACACCAAATAAATCTTACACCTACATCCTCAAAAATATTATTTCCTTGACCAAAAAAACCACAAACCCTCACCCAAAAAAACCCTAAACCCTCATTCCCAAAAAACCCAAAACCATTGGCCCCAAAAAACCTAAACCATTAGCTGCCAAAACCCCTAATCAAAAGAAAACTCTAACCCACAACCCTAAAATACCAAAAGCCCTCAAACCCAAAAAACCTCAAACCCCCATCCCATTAAAAACATTACCCTCACCATAATGAAACTAAAACCATAGGCCCCAAATAACCCTAAACCCTCACCCCCCAAAACATCTAAACCCACATAAAAATCCCCCAAACCCACAACCCCAAAATACCAAAAACCCTCATCCGAAAAGAGCCCCATATTCTCAACCCCAAAAATCACTTAACCCTCACCCCAAAAAACCTAAATCCTCATCCTCGAAAAACCCTTACCCTCTTCTCCAAAAAACTCAATACCCTCATCCCTAAAAAACCTCAAATCCTTATCCCAAATAAAAATAAACCCTAATAATTGGAAAACCATAAATACTCAGCTCTAGAAAACCCCAAACACTTATTCCAAAAAAACCCAAAACCCAAAACCCACAACACTAAAAACCCTAAAATCTCACCATAAAAAATATCCTAAACCTTCATCCCTAAAAAACCATAAACACATTGCCTCTAAAAATCCCATACCCTTAGATTCCAAAAGGTCCAAATCCCTTATCCCAAAAAACACAGAAGACTCATCCCTAAAGAACACCATACCCTCAGCCCCAAAAAACGCTACACCCTCATCCCGGAAAAACCCAAATCCATCCTCTCAAAAAATAGTAAACCATCATCCCCAAAACACCCAAAACCCTCATAAAAAAACCCAAACCCACATCCTCAAAAAGACCTAAAACATCATCTACAAAAATCCATAAAACCTCACCTTGAAAAAACCAAAATCCATATAACCAAAAAAACCCTAAACCCTTGTCCAAAAAACCTTAAACAGTCAACCCAAAAAACCAAAAACAATCATCACAAAAAAACCCTAATCCCTTATACCCAAAATAACCCTAAATAAATAGCCCCCAAAACCCTAAACCCTCATTCACAAAATCCCTAACCCTAAGAACAAAACCTAAACCATCATCCCTAAACAATTCTAAAAGATAATATCCAAAGTACGCTAAACCTTCACCCCAAAATATATCAAATCCCAAGCACAAAAAAACCTAATACTGTTGTCCCCATAACAACCCAAACCCTCTTCCCCCCAAAAATCCCAAACACACATCCCCAAAAAACCAGCATCCACCTACCAGAAAAAAACTAAAACCCACTACTCCATAAAACAAAAAACCCTCATCCAAAAAAAGCATGAAACCCTCATCCCCAAAATAACCTAAACCCTCATCCCTAAAATACCACCAACCCCTATATTGAGAAAACCATAAAACCTAACCCCCCAAAAACAAAAACCCTCAGCCCCCAAAACACCAAAACCACCCCCCAAGAAAAGCTAAATTGACAGCCTAAAAAACCAAAAATTCTCAGCCTCAAAAATCCTGAAGACCTCCTCACCAAATAACAGTAAACCATCAACGAAAAAAATCAAAACCCTTAGAAAAAAACCACAAAAACCCCATCCCCAAAAAAACCCTGTACCCTTAGGCCAAAAATAATAGTAACCCCCTACCCCAAAAAACTAAAAACTCATCCCCCAAAGCCCGAATCCCACATCCCAAAAAAACCCAATACCATCATTAAAAATAACTATACCCTTAACCTCAAAAACCCATAACCCTTATCAACAAGAAACCCTAAACCCTACACACCAAAAAACACTAAACCATCAACCTAAAAAAACCCTTAACCATTTGCAATAACAAAACAAAACCCTCATCAATAAGAAACCCTAAACCCTGAAACCCATAAAAAACACTAAACCATCACTCCAAAAATAACCAAACCCTCATCCCCAAAAAACCCCACGCCCTCATACCTATCAAAACCAAAAACCTTTCGCTGGAAAAACCTCTATTCTTATCTCCAAAAATCCCTAAACCCTTAATCGTAGAAACCCCTAAACCCTAATCCCCAGAAAACCATAAACCGAAACCCCAAAAAACCTTAGCCATCAAAAACCAAAAATCATTAAACTTTTAGCCCTCGAGAACCGTAATACTCTATCCCAGAAAAACACTAAACCCTCAGTATCAGAAAAACATAAATAATATGCCCCAAAAAACATATCTCTAAGCTATAGAAAACCATAAACCATAAACCCTAGAAGACCCTAAACCCTTATCCCTAGAAAACTCTAAACCCTCATCCCAAAAAAACCATAAAACCTTAACCCTATGAAAACCTAAACAATCACCCCCAAAAAAAACTGAACCATCATCCCCATAAACCCTAAAACCTCATCCATAGAAAACCCTAAACCCTAATCCCAAAAACAAAAACCTCATCCACATAAAACCCTTAACCATCAGCCCCAAAAAATAAAAAATCCTCAGTCCCAAAAAAAAACTACTCCTTCTTCCCCAATAAACACTAAACCCTCATCCCCATGAAACCCCAAACTTTCATCCATAAGTAACAGTAAACCCTCAACCCCAGGAACCGATAAACCCTTATCACAATGAAACCATAAACCATCAACCCCCAAAATCCAATACCCTAAGCTCAAAAATCCCTAAAAACTCATCCCAAAAAAATCGCAAACCCTCGGACCACAAAAAATAAAAACCCTAATCCTAAAGAAACCCTAAACCCTATAACCCCCAAAACCCAAATCCCACATCCACAAAAAAACATAAAACCTAATCCAAAAAAAACATAAAACCTGATCTCCAAAAAACCCCTTATCCCTCAGCCCACAAAACCCTAAAATATTATCCCTAAAAAAGCATAGACCCTCATCCCTTAAAACACTCTAATCCCTCAGCCTTGAAATCCTGAAACCCTTTTCGAAAAAAAACCCTAAACCCTCAACCCTAATAAACCCTTAACGATCACCCCCAAAATCCCCAAATCCATCATCCCAAATAACACTAAACATCCATAACCAAAAATGATAAAAACACTAACAATTAATATCCTAAACCTTTATCCCAAAACCCCACTACAAAAATCCCCCAATAACCATAGAACATCAATGAAAAATAAACCTATACCATCAGCCTCAAAATAATCATAAGCACTTATACAAAAAAAACCCCAGAACCTTACCCCCAAAAAACCATAAACACTTAACCCCCCAAAACCCTAAACCCTTATCCCCAAAAAACGAAAAACCCTTATCTCCAAAAATGCTAATCCCTCAACCCAAAAAACCATAAAACCTTAGTCCAAAAAAACCCAAAACCCTCAGACCCAAAAATTCTTAAACCCTTAGCCCCAAAAATCCATAAACACTTAGACCGCAAGAACCCTTAACCCTCATCCCCCCAAAAACCCGAAACAGTCATCCCCAGAAAACCAAAAACCATCCACTAAAACAACCCAAAACCCTCAATGACAAAAAACCCAAAACCGTCTACACCAAAAAATCTTAAATAATCATCCCCAAAAAACAGAAAAACCTCATCCCAAAAATAACCCTAATCCATCATCCCCTAAAAAACCAAAACCATCAACTGTAAAAAAACACTTCATCCCATGAATGCCCATTTCCTCATACCCCAAATAGCTAAAACCCTAGCACCAAAAAACCCTCATCCCTCAGCCACAAAAAACCCTAAACCCATAGTGAAAAAAGCCCTAAATCCTCAACCCCCCGAAAACCCTAATCCATCATCCACAAAAACCCTAAAACCTCATCCCCAAAAAACCATAAACCCTCATCCCCAATAAAAACATAAAACCTCATCCCCAAAAATCACTATACCATCATCCCCCAAATCACTAAAAATCAATCATAAAAACCCATAAACTCATAGCTCACAAAAATTTGAAACCCTCATCCCCAAAAAACCTCAAAACCCTCAGCCTAATGAACCCATAAACCCTTATCCCCAAGAAACCATGATTCCTCAACCCTAAGAAATCCGAACCATCAGCTTTAATAAACTCGAATCTCAATGCCCCAAAAAAACCAAAACCCATAGTCTTAAAAAAATGAACCCTCAATCCCAAAACCTCAAATAATCAACCCATAAAAACACTAAACAACCATCCACAAAAACCCTATACCCTTATCCCCAAAAACCTTAAACCCTAGATCAAAAAACATAATCCATTATCTCTAAAAATCCATAAACCCTAAAGGTCCAAAAAACTGTAATCCCTTAGTCCCAAAAGAATCATAAACCCTCATCCTCAAAAAACCCATACCCTCATCCCACAAAACACTTAAAAACCCATTTTTAGAAAAAACCCTAAATCCTCATACCCAAAAAACCCTAAACCCCTAACCCCAAGAAACCCTAAACACTCATATCTGAAAATCCATAAACACTCGGTATCCAAAAAACCTAAACCCTAAACCCAAAAAAAACCCTTACACCCTCAATCCATAAAATTATAAACCCTCAACCCCAAAAAAACCCTCCTACTTAAAAAACAAAACACAAAGCTCCAAATAAACCAAACCCTCAAACAAAAACAACATAAAACATCACCGTAAAAAAACCCTAAATCCTTAAACACAAAAAAACCCAAAACCCTCACCACTAAAAACACAAAACACTCATCCCCAA
Organism: Viscum album; assembly: GCA_963277665.1. Classification (NCBI taxonomy): domain Eukaryota; kingdom Viridiplantae; phylum Streptophyta; class Magnoliopsida; order Santalales; family Viscaceae; genus Viscum; species Viscum album. Next base: position 1,532,671,639 of record OY728160.1, on the reverse strand, counting down.
GAAACCCTATGCCCATAGTCCCAAATATAAAATACCGTAATACCCTAAAAAGAATAAACCCTTATCCTCAAAAAACCAAAACCCTCAATCCCAAAAAACGGTAAAAATATAATCCCATGAAAACCCTAATACCTCATCCCTAAAAAACCTAAACCCTCGTCCACAAAAAACCATATACATATATAATTGAAAAACCCTTACCCCAACACCCCATGAAAACCAAAATCCTATGCCCAAATAATCCTAAACCCTAAGACCCAAAAGAACCCTAAAACCTCATCCCTAAAGCCCCATGAAACTCATCATGAAAAAATAGTAAACCCTCATCCCTAAAAAATCCAAAAACTTCAACCCCAAATACCCTAAAAAATATTGAAAAAAAACTAAACTCTCATCCCAAAAAAATATTAAACCATTACCCTCAAAAAACCAAAAAATATCAGTCCCAAATATCCAATAACACGCAGTCCCAAAAAACACAAAATCGTCAGCCCTAAATATCACAAACCCTCAGCCCCAAAAATAATGAAACACATAGACCTAAATGATGTGAATCCCAAAACCCAGAAAAACTCAAAAAACCCGCACAAAAAAACCTAGAAACCCTCAGCCAAAAAAAATCAAAAACCCTTAGCCTAAAAAACACTAAACCCGGATGCCAAAAAAACCCTTGAAACCCATCCCTAAAAACCCCTAAACCCTTAGAACCAAAATCTATAAACCCTCATCCCTACAAAACCCTAATCACTCTCCCCTAAAAACACTAAAATCTCATCCCTAAAACCCCTAAACCCTCACCCCAAAAACCCTAATCCATCACCATAAAATAAATCTAAACACTGAGCCCCAAAAGACCCCAATACCCTCAGCCCAAAAGAATTCTTAACCCTCAGCCTAGAAAAAAACTAAACTATCAGCAAAAACTATTATAGACCCTAATCCTTTAAATAACTTAGACCCTTATCCTAAAAAATCATAAGGAATCATCCTAAAAAAACCTCAAACCCCCAGCCATGAAAAACCCTAAACTATAATCCACAAAAAAAACACTAAACCCCTATCTGCCAAAAAACCCAAAACCTGCAGCCCTAAAAAACTCTAAACCCTCAGTCAAAAAAACATAAAAAAATCATCCCCAAAAAACTATAAACCCTCATCCCTAAAAAACCATAAAAACACAGAATAATATATCCCTAGACACTCATCCATGAAAATCCTAAAACCCTCCACCTAAAAATACCCTAAACAATATCCCCACAAAACCCTATACCCCTAGCCCTGAGAAACCCAAACCCCTCAGCACCAAAAATTATAAGCCCTCAACCCCCCCAAGAAAAACTAATCCCATAGCCCTTAAAAACCCTAAACCCTCATCCCCCCAAAACCCTAAACATTAATCCCGAAAAAACCCTAAACCCTCATACTGATGAAACCCTAAACCCTCTAGATGAAAATACTATAAACTATCATACCGAAAAACACAAAATAATCTTTCCTAAAGAACCCCAAACAAATAGTCCCAATAAACCCAAAACCCTTATCCCTAAAAACCCTAAAAAATCATCTTCAAAAATTGAATTCCGTTTTCAACAAAAACCATTAATCGATAATTTCAAAATAACCCTAAATCCTAAGAAAAAACCTCAATCCTCACTCTAAAAAAACCTCAACCCTCCACTCTAAAAAACCTTAAACCCTGAGCCCCAAAAAACCATAAACCCTAGACTCTAAAAAACTGTAAACCCTTCACCCCCCCCAAAACCCTAAATACTACACTTATCAAAACCCTAAATCCTCCACCCAATAAACCCAAAACACTCCACTAAAAAAAATCATTCACCAAAAAAACCCTAAACCCTCAACTAAAAAAACCCATAACCTAAGAACAGAAAAAGGTAAACCCATATCCCAATAAAGACCCTAAACCCTCATCCTAAAAAATACTAATCCCTCATCCAGAAAACTCTAAACCCTCATCCACGAAAACCTTAAACCCTCATGCTAAAAAATATTTAAACACTATGCCTAGAAATACACAAAATCCTCAGCCCAGAAAAACCCTAAACCCTCGGCTCCAAAAAAACCATAAATCCTCCACCCAAAAAAACCCTTACCCATAATACCCAAAAAATCCTAAACCCTCATCCCCCCAAAAATTAAAGCATCATTACTAGAAAACATTAACCCTTCAACACTAAAAAAACCCTAAACATTGTACCCAAGAAAACACTAAACCCTCACCCTTAAAAAAACACCTACCCAAAAAAACTTAAACCCTATGCTCTAAAAAATCATCAACCCTCAGCCCCAAAATACTTGAAACCATCATCCATAAAAAACTCTAAGCCCTTGGACCAAAAAAAACACTAAACCCTTTAGCCCCATAAACCCGAAAACCCACATCCCTTAAAACCATCAACACCCATCCCCAAAAATCCGAAACCCAAATCCCTGGGAAACCCTAAACCTTCAGTATCAAAAATCCCTAAACTGACATTCCCAAAAATCTCTAAGCATTAAACCCCAAAAACCCTAAACACATACTCCAAATAATCACTAAACTCTCATCCCTAAAAACCACAGAACCTCAACCAAAAAAAATCTATACCCTAATCTCCAATAAACCCTATACCCTCAAGCCCAAAAAAGCATGGCCCCTTAGCCCCAAAAACCCAATACCCTTACCCCTAGGAAACAATAAAACCACAGTCCAATAAACCTCTAAACATTCATCCCCAATATTCCCAAACCCACACCAACAAAAAACCATAAACACACATTAATAAAATCATAATCCCTCAAAACCAAAAAAAATAAACCCTCATCCATAGAAACCCCTTAATAATCTATCCCAAAAAAACCTAAACCGTAATCCCAAGAAAATCCTAAAACATTACCCCAAAAAAACCTCAAACCCTCCATAGAAAAAATCCATAAAACCACTTTTCCAAAAAAAATTGAAAATCATTATGTCTAAAAAACCCTAAACCCTAATCCCTAAAAGGCCCTAACCATCATCCCCAAAAAATGTAACCATCATCCCCATAATTACCTAAACCCTCTTCCCAAAAAAATCTAGAACCCTTAGCATGAAAAAACAGCCAACCCCCAGTCCCAAGGATCATTAAATGTCATCCCACAAAACCCCTAACCCTTATCCTAAAAAACCTAAACCCTAATAACCAAAAACCCTAAAAAATAATCCCCAAAAAACCCTTAAACTATAGTGCCAAAAAACTATAGACCCTCATCAATAGGAAACCCTATACCCTCACCACCAAAAAATCCTAAACCCCCATCCCCAATGAGACTTCAACCCCCAACCCTAAAAATCCCCCAAACCTCATCCCTTAGAAACCCTAAAACATTATACCCAAAACCCTTGACACCCAGCTGCAAAAAACCCTCAACACCTATCATGAAAAACCCTCAACCCTAATCCCCAAAACACACATGATCTATAGCAGCCAAAAAAATCCTATACGCTCACAAAAAACTTTCAACCCTCATCCCCTTAAAACCATAAAACCCCATCCCAAAAAAAACCCAATACCCTCATCTATAAGAAACAGTAAAACCTCAGCCCCAAAAAACCATAAATCATCTTCCCCAAAAAACACTTAACACTCTTTCCAAAAACAAAACCCTAAACCCACAACCCAAAAAATCATTAACCGTTATCCCAAAAAAACATAAACTCTAAAACCAAAAAACCAATATCCCCAAACAACCCAAAACCTTCATCAAAAAAATCCCTATACCTAGTACCAAATAACCAAACACACTCATTCAAAAAAAACCCTCAACCCCAAAAAACCCTAAACCCTCATCCCCAAAAAACCAAAAAACCCTTAGCCTAAAAAACAAAAAACCCTTATCCTCAAAAATACCTAAATCCAGATCCCAAAAAAAAAAGAATAAACCCTCAACCTAAACAATTCATAATCCCTTATCCCTAAAAACCCTAACGCTCAGTCCAAAAAAACCATACCCCTAAAAATCCTAAAACATCATCCCTCAACCCCTAAAAAATTTCAACACTCAACCCCAAAAGACCCTCATCCCTCAGCCCCATAAACCACTCAACCCTCATCCATAAAAAACAATCAACGCTAAACTCCAACAAAAATATAAACTATCATCCCCAAAATACCCTCAACCCATATCCTAATAAAACACAAAACCCAAATCCCCAAAAAACTCTAATACCTCAACACTAAAAAACACATGACCTACATAAAAAAAACTCTAACACCTTATCCCAAAAAACACTAACCCCTCATCCCTGAAAACCATCAATCCTCATGTTTAGAAAACCATAAACCATTTACTACAAAAAACCCTCAACCATCATCTGAAAAGAACCCTAAACCCTCATCCCATAAAAAACCATAAAACTGTAACCCCAAAAAAACCCACAACACTCAGCCCCAAAAAAACCCTTAAATCTCATCCCCAAAAAAATCCAATGCCCTCATCCCTAAAAAACCCTTCAGCCACAGCCCCACAAAACCCTCAACCCCAAAAAACCCTCTACCCCTAACATTAAAAAATGTCAAAACTTATCCCTAATAATCACTCAACCTGTAATCCCAAAAAACCCTAAACACTAATTCCAATAAAAAAACCAAAACCCCCACCAAAAAAACATCTACCCACATCCCAAATAAAACCTCAAACCTTTGACATAAACAAAAAAAACTCTTCCTAAAAACACCAAAATCTCTCAGCCTCAATAAACACTAAACCCACAACCCAAAAAACCCTCATCCCCAAAAAACCTTCAACCCCTTACACTAATAAACCATCAACATTTATCCCAAAAAATACATCAACCCTCAGCTCAAAAAACATCTACCCTCATCCCCCACCCCAAAACTCTGAACACTCATCCCCAACAAAGCCTAAACACTCATCCCCCCAAAACCCTAAACACTAATCCCTAAAAACCCCTAAACCCTCATACTGATGAAACCCTAAACCCTCTAGTCCAAAATACCCTAAACTTTAATCCCTAAAAAACCCAAAATACTCTTCCCGAAAGAACCCTAAACACATAGTCCCAATAAACCCAAAACCCTTATCCCTTAAAACCCTAAACCCTCATCCCCAAAAATTGTATTCCATTTACACCAAAAAACATTAATCGATCATCCCCAAATAACCCTAAAACCTAAGAAAAAACCTCAACACTCCACTCTCAAAAAACCTCAACCCTCCACTCTAAAATAATCCTAAACCCCGAGCCCCAAAAAACCCTTAACCCTACAATCTAAAATACTGTAAACCCTTCACCCCCAAAAACCCTAAATACTTCACTTATGAAAACCCTAAACCCTCCTCCCTAGGAAAACCCAAAACAATCCACTAAAAAAACAAAAAATCATTCACCCAAAGAAACCCTAAACCCTTTGCTCAAAAAACCCATACCTTAAGACCAAAAAAAAGTAAACCCATATCCCAATAAGAAACCTAAATCCTCATCCTAATAATCCATAATCCCTCATCCTATAGAACTCTAAACCATCATCCTAGAAAACCCTAAACCCTCATCCTAAAAAATCCTTAAACACTATGATTAGAAATACCCAAAATCCTCATCCCAGATAAACCCTAAATACTCATCTCCAAAAAAACCCTAAACCCTCCACCAAAAAATTCCGTTAACCATAATACCCAAAAAAACTAAACCCTCAACCCCAAAAAAAGCATCATTACTGGAAAACATTAACCCTTCAACCCTAAAAAATCCTGAATATTGTATACAAAAAAACCCTAAACCCTCACACATAAAAAAAGACTCCCCCCCAAAGAACCCTAAACCCTACGCTCCAAAAAATCATAAACCCTCAGCCCCAAAAAAACCCGAAACCCTCATCCAAAAAAAATAAAAAGCACTTGGACCAAAAAAAACACTAAACCCTTATCCATATAAACCCCAAAACCTGTATCCCTAAAATCCCTAAACACACATCCCCAAAAATCCAAAACCCAAATCCCTGAAAAACCCTAAATCATCAGTATCAAAAATCCCCAAACTGACGTCCCCAAAAAAACTCTAAACACTCAACCACAAAAACCCTAAACACATACTCCAAGAAATCCATAAACCCTCATCCCTAAAAACCATACACCCTCAACAAAATAACCTATAACCTCATTTCAAAGAAAACCTATACCCTCAAACCCAAAAAACCTTGGACCCTCTTCCACAAAAACCAAATACCCTTACCCCTAGGAATCTATAAAACCATAGTCCGATAAACCTCTAAACCATCATCCCCAAAAACCAGAAACCCTCACCAACAAGAAACCCCAAACACTCATTAAAAATATCATAATCCCTCAAAAAATCCCTCATCCTTAGAAAACCCTTAATCATCTATCCCAAAAAACCCTAAACCCTAAAACTAAGATAATTCTAAAACATTACCCCCAAAAAACTCTAAACCCGCCATAGTAGAAATCCATAAAACCAATTCTCCAAAAAACCTAAATAATTATTCCTCAAAAACCATAAACCCTAAACCAAAAAGGCCCTAACCTTCATCCCCAAAAAATGTAAACATCATCCCCAAAATTACCTAAACCCTCTTCCCAAAAATTTCTAGAACCCTTAGCACAAAAAAACAGCCGACCTCTAGTCCCAAAGATCATTAAATGTCATCAAACAAAACCCTTAACACTAATCCTAAAAAAACATAAAACCTATTAACCAAAAACCATAAAAAATCATCCCCAAAAAAGCGTTAAACCATAGTTCCAAAAAACAATAGACCCTCATCAACAAGAAACCCTATACCCTCACCACCAAAAAACCTAAACCCCTAGCCCCAAAAATCCTTCAATCCCCAGCCCTAAGAATCCCTCAACACTCATCCCCTATAAACCCTAAAACATCATACACATAATCCTTAAAACCTAGGCCCAAAATACCCTCAACCCCTATCATGAAAAACCCTCAAACCTTATCCCCAAAACATTCATGATCTATAGCACCCAAAAAATTCCTATATGCTCACAAAAAAAACCCTCAGCCTCAGCCCCTTAAAACCATAAAACCCCGTCTACAAAAAAAACCAATACCCTCATCTAAAAGAAACTGTAAACCATTAGCCCCAAAAAACTGCAAATCATCTTCCCCAAAAAACACTAAACCCTCTTACCAAAAAAACCCAAAACCCACAACCCAAAAAAACATTAATCCTTATCCCAAAAAAACATAACCTCTCAAACCAATAATCCTTTATCCCCAAAAAACCCAATAACTTCATCCAGAAAATCCCTATACCTTGTCCCAAAAAACCAAACACACTCAGTCCAAAAAAACAGAAAAACCTCAACCCCCCAAAACCCTCAACCCTCAGCCCCAAAAAACCAAAAAACCCTCAGCCTAAAAAACCAAAAACCCTCAGCTTCAAAAATCCCTAAAACCATAGCCCGAAAAATAGAATAAACCCTCAACCTAAATAATCCATAATCCCTTATCCCAAAATAACCCTAAACTCTCAGTCCCAAAAAACCATAAACCCATATAAATCCTAAAACCTCATCCCTAAACCCCTAAAAAATTTCAACACTCAACCCCAAAAGACCCTCAGCCCTTAGCCCGACAATCCACTCAACCCTCATCCATAATAAACCATCCACTATCAACTCCAAAAAAAACTATAAACCATCATCCCCAAAATACCCTCAACCCTTATCCTAATAAAACACAAAACCCAATGCCCAAAAAATCTATAATACCTCAACACTAAAGAACAGTTGACCTAGATCAAAAAAAACCCTAACACCTTATCCCAAATATCCCTAAACCCTCATCCCTGAAAACCCTCATTCCTCATATTTAGAAATCCATAAACCCATTTCAATAAAAAACCCTCAACCATAATCCTAAAAGAACCATAAACCCTCATCCCATAAAAAACCATAAACCCTTAACCCCAAAAAAACCCTCAACACTAAACCCCAAAAAAACCCTTAACTATCATCCCCAAAAATATCCAACGCCCTCATCCCCAAAAAATCCTCAAGCCACAGCCCCACAATACCCTCAAACCCAAAAAACCCTCTACCCATCACCCTAAAAAACCTCAAACCTTATCCATAATAATCACTCATCCTGTAATCCCAGAAAATCCTAAACACTCATGCCAAAAAAACCAAAAACCCCAACAAAAAACATCAACCGACAACCCCAATAAAACCTCAATCCTTTGACATAAAAAAACAAAAACTCTCCACAAAACTCCAAAAATTTCGCAACCTCAAAGAAACCCTAAACCCACTACCCAAAGAGCCCTCATCCCCAAAAAACCTTCAACCCCTAACCCTAATAAACCCTCAACCTTCATCCCATAAAAATCATCAAACCTCAGCTCAAAAAACCTCTACCCACAGCCCCCCCAAAACACTAAACACTCATCCCCAACAAACCCTAAACCCTCATCCCCCAAAACCCTAAACACTAGTCCCTAAAAACCCCTAAAACTTCATACAAATGAAACCCTAAACCCTATAGACCAGAATACCCTAAATATTCATCCCTAAAAAACCCAAAATACTCTTCCCCAAAGAACCATAAACACATACTCCCAATAAACCCAAACCCTTATCCCTAAAAACCGTAAAACCTCATCCCCAAAAATTTTATTCCCTATGCACCAAAATACCTTAATCAATCATCCCCAAATAACCCTAAAACCTCAGAAAAAAACATCAACACTCCACTCAAAAAAATCTCAACCCTCCACTCTAAAAAAACACAAAACCCCAAGCCCCAAAAAACCCTTAACCCTACACTCTAAAAAACTATAAACCCTTCAAACCCAAAACCCTAAATACTACACTTATGAAAACCATAAACACTTCACCCCAATAAACCCAAAACACTCCAATAAAATAACCAAAAAAATTCACCCAAAAAAACCCTAAACCCTCAGCTCAAAAAACCCATTCCCTATGACTAGAAAAAGGTAAACCCATATCCAAATAGAAACCCTAAAACCCCATCCTAAAAAACCCTAATACCTCATCCTAGAAAACACGAAACCCTCATCCTAGAAAACCCTAAGCCCTCATCCTAAAAAACCCTTAAACATTATGCTTAGAAATTCCCAAAACCATCATCCCAGAAAACCCCTAAACCCACGACTCCAAAAAAACCCTAAACCCTCCACCCAAGAAAACCCTTAACCATAATACCCAAAAAAACATAATCCCTCAGCCCCAAAAGCAATAAAGAATCATTACTAGAAAACATTAATCCTTCAACCCTAAAAAACCCTGAAAACTGCACCCAAAAAAAACCCTAAACCCCCACCCATAAAAAAACACTCCTCCCCAAAAAACCCTATACCCTAAGCTCCAAAAAATCCTCAACCCTCAACCACCAAAAACCTGAAAACCTCATCCACAAAAATCTCTAAGCCCTTGGACTAGAAAAACACTAAACCCTTAGCCCTATAAAACCCAAAACCTGTATCCCTAAAAACCCTAAACACCCATCCCCAAAAATACAAAACCCAAATCCCTGGGAAACCCAAAACCGTCAGTATAAAAAATCCCTAAACTGAAATTCCCAAAAAACCATAAACACTCAACCCCAATAACCCTAAACACATACTCCAAAAAATCCATAAACCCTCATCCCTAAAAACCATATACCCCCAACCAAAAAAAAAACAAATAACCTCATCTCCAAGAAACCATATACCCTCAACCCCAAAAAAACCTTATACCCTCAGCCCCATAAACCCAATACACTTACCCCCAAGAAAATATAAAACCACAGTCCAATAAACCTCTAAACCCTCATCCCAAAACATCCCAAACCCTCACCCACAAAAAACCATAAAAACACAGTAAAAAAATAATAATCCCTCAAAACCAAAAAAAAATACCCTCATCCTTAGAAAAACCGTAATCATCTATCCCAAAAAACCCTAAACCCTAAACCCGAGAAAATCCTAAATCATTACACCAAAAAACCCCTAAACCCTCCACATCAAAAATCCATAAAACCACTTTTCCAAAAAAAAATCTAAATCATTCTTCTTAAAAAACCCTAAACCCTAACCCCAAAAGCCCCTAACAATAATCCCCATGAAATGTAAACATCATCTCAAAAATTACCTAAACCCTCTGTCCAAAAAAAATCTTGAACCCTTTGCACGAAAAAAGTGCCAACCCCTAGTCCCAAAGATCATTAAATTTCTTCCCAAAAAACCCTTAACCCTTATCCTAAAAAAACCTAAACCCTAATAACCAAAAAAACCTAAAAAATCATCTCCATAAAACCCATAAACCATAGTTCCAAAAAACTACAGACCCTCGTCAACAAGAAACCCTATACCCTCACCACCAAAAAACCTAAACCCCCAGCCCCAAAAATCCTTCAATCCCTAGACCTAAAAAACCCTCAACCCTCATCACCCAGAAACCATAAAACATCATAACCAAAACACTTAACATCTAGCCCCAAAAATACCTCAACCCCTATCATGAAAAACCCTCTACCTTTATCCCCAACACATGCATGATCTATACCACCCAAAAAATCCTATACACTCACAAAAAAACCCATCAACCCTAATCCCCTCAAAACCATAAAACCACATCCCCAAAAAACCCAATACCCTAATCTATAAGAAATAGTAAACCCTCAGCACCAAAAAACCGTAAACCATCTTCCCCAAAAAATGATAAACCCTCTGCCAAAAAAACCCTAAACCCACAACCAAAAAAAACATTAACACTTATCCCAAAAAAACATAAACTCTCAAAACAAAAGTCCTTTATCCCCAAACAACCCAAAAACTTCATCCAAAAAATTCCTATACCTATTCCCAAAAAACCAAACACATATAGTCCAAAAAATAGAAACCCCTGCACACCCCAAAACCCTCAACCCTCAGCCCAAAAAAACCAAACAACCCTAAGCCTAAAAACCAAAAACCCTCAGACTCAAATACCCCAAAAACCACATCCCGAAAAAAAGAATAAACCATCAACCTAAATAAACCATTATCCCTTATCCCTAAAAAACCTAAACACTTGGTCCCAAAAAACCATAAACCATTAAAAATCCTAAAAAATCATCCCTCAACCCCTAAAAAAATTAAACACTCAACCCCAAAAGTCCCTCATCCCTCAGCCCCACAAATCACTCAACCCTCATCCATAAAAAACCATCTACCATCAACTAAAAAAAACTATAAACCATCATCCCCAAAATACCCTCAACCCTTATCCTAATAAAACACAAAACCCAAAGCCCCAAAAAACTATAATACCTCAAAACTAAAAAACACTTGACCTATATAAAAAAACCATAACAACTTATCCCAAAAAAACCTAAACCCACAGCCTTGAAAACTCTCAATCCTCATATTTAGAAAACCATAAACCCTTTACCACAAAAATCCCTCAACCGTCATCCGAAGAGAACCCTAAACCCTCATCCCACAAAAAAACCATAAACCCTTAACCCCAAAAAAACTATCAACAATCAGCCCCAAAAAACCCTTAACTCTCATCCCCAAAAAAATCCAACGCCCTCATCCCCAATAAACCCTCAAGCCATAGCCCCATAAAACCCGCAACCCCAAAAACCCGTCTACACCTAACCCTAAAAAAACCTCAAACCATATCCCTAATAATCACTCAATCTGTAATCCCAAAAAACCCTAAATAATCATGACAAAAAAACCAAAACCCCTACCAAAAAACTTCAACCCACGTCCCCAATAAAACCTCAAACCATTTACATAACAAACAAAAACTTTGCCTAAAAACACCAAAATAGCTCAGCATCAAAAAACCTTAAGCCCACTACAAAACAAACCCTCATTACCCAAAAAAACATCAACCCCTAACCCTAATAAACCCTCAACCTTCATCCCAAGAAAATCATCAACCCTCAGCTCAAAAAACCTCTACCCTCAGTCCCCCAAAACCCTAAACACTCCTCCCCTACAAACCCTAAACACTCAACCCCAAAAAAACCTAATCCCTAATACATAAAAAACCTAACCACCCCCCCCCCCTAAATACCCTAAACACTCAAAAAATATACTCTCAACACTCATCCCCAAACAACCCTCTACCATAATAAAACAACCGTAATCCCATAACACCAAAAATAACTCTACCCGAAGCACCAAAAACCCCTAAACCCTCAACCCCAATAAACCATAAACCCTCTGCCCCAAAAAAACCATTAACCCCCAACCCTTAAAAAATCGATAACATGTGGCCTCAAAAGACCTTAACCCTTATCCCCAAAAACCTCAACACATAAACCCATAAAACCCTTACCCAAAGCCACTAAAAACCCTCAACCATTATCCACAAATAACCTTCTACCATAAGCACAATGAAACCCTCAAATCTCGACCACAAAAAACCATCAACTCTTAACCCACCAAAACCCTAAAACCTTATCCCAAAAATACCCTCAACCGTCATCCCCCAATATCCCTAAACTCTCAACCCAAAAAAACCCCAATCCATCGGCCCTAAAAACCCTCAACTTTTAGACCCAATAATCCCTCAACATTAAGCCCCAAAACCCAAAAACCTATGTAACAAAAACCCTCAACCCTCAACTCCAAGAAACCCTTATCTCTAAAATAAACTCTACCCTCATCCCCAAAAAACCCTCAACCCTTATCCCCAAAAAACCCTCAACCCTCATTCCTAAAAACCGTAAACCCTCTCCCCAAAAAACCAAAATCCCCCGTCACCATGAAAAAAATCATCCCTCAATACCGAAAACACCAAATCCCTCATCCACCCAATACCCTCAACCCTGAGCCCCCAAAAAACCTCGACCCACTTCTTAAAAAAACACTAAACCCACAACCCCATGAAACCCTACACCATAACCCCAAAACCCCAAAAGCACCTTCCCCACAAAAATATCAACATTAAGCCCCAAAAAACACTCAACCCTCCTCCCCCAAAAAATAATACTCTCATGTACAAGAAAACCCTCAAACCTATACACCTAAACAAACCTAGGACCACATACCAAAAACCCCTAAACTTATATCTCCAACAAACCCTAAGCCATAAGCCCCAAAAAACCAAAACCATTATCCCCAAAAATCTCCCTACCCACTGCCCCAAATAATACCTCAACCCTCAACACTAAAAAAACCTAAAACCCCACGCCAAAAAACCCTAAACCCATAGCCCCAAAAAACCTATATACCTAATCCAAAAAACCCATAACCATTAGCACTAAAAAATCTCCAAGCCTAAACCAAAAAGAAACCTAATCCCTCTGTACCAAAAATACCCTAAACAACCATCCAAAATAAATGCACAAATTTCATCCATAAAGAACAAAAAAATCATAAACCCAAGAAAACCATGAAACCTCATCCCTTTAAAAATCCCAGCCCTCCATCCCAAAAAACTATCAACCCTCTGCTCTAAATATCCCTATAAACCTATTCTCAAAAATTCCAAAATACCCATCCATAGAAAATATTAAACCACTATCACTAAAAATCCTAAACCATCAGCAAAAAAAACATAATCCCTCACCTAAAAAATTAACTCAACCCTCATAAAAAAAACCATAACAAAAAATTTCTAATAAATCCCCAAACTATAATCTAAATCAACCCATAAACACCACCACCTAAAAAACCTTCAACCCTGATCCCCAAAATTCCTTCAACCCTCCTTCCAAAAATACTTGAAACTATGTACCCAAAAAAACCATAAACCCACCTCACTAAAAAAAACTAGAAACCTCAACCCCATAAAACATTGATCCCTTAGCCATAAAAAACTTTAAACCCTCTAAACCAAAAAACCACAACTCTTATCCCAAAAAACCCCTTAACCCTAAAGCAAAATAATCCCTAAACCATCTTCCCCAAAAAACCCTAAACACTCGCGCCCCAAAAAACCCTGATCCCTGATATCCAAAACACCAGGAACCCATTTCCCTTTAAAACTCGTAACCCTAAGAAAAAAAACATAATCCATCAAAATCAAAAAACCAAAAACCCTTAGCCCTAAAAAACCCTCATCCCTCAAACTCCCAAAACCCAAAAACCTAATACCCCAAAATCCTTGAACCCTTATCCCCAAAAAACCATGAAACACCATCTCTAAAAAACCATAAACAGTTATCCCCCAAAACCAAAAACCCCAATCCCTAGAAAAGCACAAACACTTATCCATATAAATCCATTAACACCTAGACCTAGAAAACCATAAACACTCATCGCTAAAAAAAATAAACCATCCTCTCCAAAAAAACACTAGAACATTGACCATAGAAATACTTTAATCATCAACCATAGAAAATGCTAAACCCTTATCCCAAGAGAACCCTATACTAATAGACCCAAAAACTCCTAAACCCTTAGCCCTAGAAAATCTGGAACCCACATCTCCAAAAAAACCCTAAAGCACCATCCCTAAAAAAACCCAAAACCCCCATCCCATAAAAAGAATAATCATTTATCCCCATAAAACCCTCAACACCAATCCTTAGAATCCCTAAACCCTCAGCCTCAAAAAATTATCAACCCTCAGCCCTAAAAAACCCTCATCCCTCTACCCAAAAAAACCTAAACCCTTAATCCAAAAAAAATCCCCCAAACCCACTTCCCTAAAAAACCCTAAAAACATATCCCAGAGAACTCTAAACCCACATCCCCATAAAACCGAAAACAATCATTCCTAGAAAACCCTAAATCCTTATATTGAGAAAACTGAAAACACTCATCCCTAGGAAACCCAAAACCCTCATCCCAATAAACCCATAAACCCTCATCCCTATAAAACCCTAAATCCTTATCCACAGAAAACCAGAAACCATCATCCCTTGGAAACCCCAAACTCTCATCATTAAAAAACCCAAAACCGAAATCCTTAAAAACCACTAGACCCTCAGTCATAGAAAACCATAATTCCTCCCCCCTAGAAAACCCCAATCCATCATAACCCGAATTCTCAAAACCCTCATCCCCATAAAGCCCTATATCCAAAAACCCTAAACCCTCATCCCTATAAAACCCAAAACTCTCAACCCGAGAAAACCCAAAACTATTTTCCATGGAAATCCCTAAACTCTCATCCCTAGAAAAACCTAAATCATTAGACCTAGAAAACCCTAATCCCTAATCCTATGAAAACCCTAATTATTCATCCCTAGAAAACCATAATATCGCTAACCTAGAAATCAAAAAACACTCATATCCAAAAAAATCAAAAATAGCAACCCCAAAAAAAACATGGAGCTCCAATAAAACCCAAACCCTTAGCTCCATAAAACCAAAAACCCTCCACCCTAGAAAACACTAAAGTCACACCCCAAAAAACCCTAAACTCAAATAAACAAAAAAACCTACACTTTGAGCTCCAAAAATCCCTAAATTTACAGCCCCCAAAAAACATAATCCCTAATCCCCAAAAAAAACTTGACCCACTACCCTAAAAAACCCAAAACACGTATCCCACCCAAACCCCAAACCATCATCCCCAATAAACATTATACCCTCTATGAAAAAAAACCTCCACCCTAATCCCCAAAAAACACTAACCCCTGACCCCAGAAAAACATAAACCCTCAACCCAAAAAACCCTAAACCCTAAGACCTATAATTTCCTAAACGCCATCCCCAAAAAACCATAACCCCTGAGTCCCAAAAAACCTAAACAATATTCCACAAAAAAAACCAAAACCCTCAGTACCCAAAAACCCTATAAGCTCATCCCAAAAAACCCAAAACCCTCTGCCCAAATATTCCTAAACCCGTAGCCCCAAAATCCCTAAACCCTCATCTAAACAAAACACTAAGCACTCAACCACAAAAACCCACACAACCCTCATCCATAAAAAACCCAAAACACTCATCCCCAAGAAACCTAAACCCCAATCCCCAAAAAACAGTAATCCCTCTTCCTGCAAAAAAACTAACCACCAAATAACAACCCAAAAACCCTAAAACATCATCCCTACAATACCCAGAACCATCGTCAACAAAAAAACATATACCCCCAGCTCTAGATAACAACAAACAGGAGCCCCAAAAAACCATTATCTCATAGCCCCAAAAATCAATAACCCCTAAAACCCAAAAACCATAAACCCTCATCCATAGAAAACCCTAAACCCTCAACCCGAGGATACCCTAAATAATCATCCCTATAAAATCTTGAACCGATGGACCTATAAAAATATAAACCAATATCCCAAGAATTCCCTATTCACTCATCCCTAGAAAACCATAAACCATCATCCTTAAATAAATCAAACCCATAGCCTAATAAATACTATAATCCTCATCCTAAGAAAACCTAAACCATCAGCCTCAAAAAATCGTAATCCCTATGCCCATAAAAAACCCTATACCCTCATCCCCCAAAAAATAATGAACTCTCAGCCCCAAAAAACTCTATACTCTCAACCCTAAAAAAATATTAAACCCACATCCAAAAAAGCCTCTAAACCCTCATCACTAAAAAATACAAAACCACAGAACAAAAAATTATAAATCCTCATCACCAAAAAAATGAAAATACCTTGACCCAAAAATCTCTAAACCCGCAGCACCAGAAAACCCCAAAACCTCATCCCCAAAAAAAACTAAGCACACATCCTAAAAACCCTAAACCCTCCATCCCAGAAACCCTAAACCCTAAACCCTAAAAAATGATAAATCCTTGGCCCCAAAAAACACTAAAATACTTGCCATACAAACCATGTACACTAACCCCAAAATGGCTATACCCTCAGGCCCAAAACACCCTAAACCCTCGTCCCCCAAAAAACCCTTAACCATAGAAATAAAATAACCCTCAAAAAATATCCTCAAAAAACCCTCAACCCTCATCCTCAAAAAACAATCAACCCTCAGACTCAAAAAACCCTAAAATTTCAGCCATAAAAATACAAAACCATTCAGCCTTAAATAACCCCAAACCACCGGCCCCCAAAAAACCTAAACCCCCAGCTGCCCAAAAAAAATTTACTAGGCCTAAAATTCTATAACCCTCAACCCCAATATTCCCAACACCCACTCCCCAAAACCCTCATACTAAATCCCTAGACCACCCTCAAACCTTATCCCCAAACGCATTGAACACTCATCCCTAAAAAATCATCAACCCTGATCCCCCAAAAACCCTAAACCCTAATCCCCAAAACCCCTAAACCATAATCCCACAAAAAACACTAAGCCCTCATCCCTAAAAAACAATCAACCCTCAGCCAAAAAAACTCTCAACACTAATCCCAAACAATCCTCAACCATAATCCCCCCAATACACTAAACCCTTAACCCCCCAAAACAAAAAACCCTAAGCCCTAAAAAATCATCAACCCCAATCTCTAAAATACCCAAAAACCTAATCCCCATAAAACCTTAAACCCTCATCCCCAAAAAACACTAAACCCTCAGTCACAAATAACCGTAAATCCTCACTCTAAACACTTATCCCCCCAAAATCCTCAAACCTAGCCCAAAAAACTCTCAAACCATATTCCCCAATAAACCATGAACTCTAAACACCAATAAACCCAATCCACCTATAACAAAAACCCCTGAAAACTATACACCAGAAAACCTTGATACCTCAGTTCCCAAAACCCTGAAAACTCAGCCCCAAAAACACAAAACCCTTAGCCACAAAACACCATAACCCATGGCCCAAAAATATATTATACCCTCATTTCCCAATAAAAATGTACCATTTTCCCAAAAATAAAATTTATCCCTGAGTTTTGAAAAACCACGAAACCCCATCTCCAAAAAGCATTAAACCCTCTGACACAAAAACCCTAAACCATTAGCCCCAAAAAATACTGAACTGACATCCACCAAATAAACATGACCCACAGTCCCAAAAATCCCTTAACCCTTATCCCCACAAATACTTAATCATAAAACCCCAAAAACCCGTGAACGATCATCCACAAAAATAACTAAACCATGAGCCCCCAAAACTCTTGAATCCTCATCACAAAAAAACCTTGAATGCTCAGGCCCATAAAACCCCGAACCATGATCCCCCAAACACCCAAAACCCTCTACCCCAACAAACTCCGAAACACCCAGCCTAAAAAAACACTAAACTCTAAGCCCTAAAAAACATTGAAACCTCATTAAAAAAGTAATTATAAACCCACAAGCCCATAAAAACAATGAACACTAATCCACCAAAAACCCTCATCCCTTAGTTTCAGTAAACCATGAACTCGAAACCCTCAGCCCCCAAAAACATTGAATGATCATCCCCTAAAAAACATAAAACCTCTGTCCCAAAAAACCATAAACCCTAAGCCCCATAAAACCCTAAACCGCCATCCACAAAAATACCTAAACCCTCAGTCCCAAAAAACCCTAAACCCTCAACACCATAGAATGCTAAAACCTCATCCCTAGAAAACCCAAAACCATCTTCTATAAAAAAAACCCTAAACTATCATCCCCGAAAATCCTAAATCTTCATCCCTAGAAAAACATAAACCCTATGCCTAAGAAAACCATAATCCCTCATCCCCTGAATACCTAGAAATCATCATCCCTAGAAAACCCTAATCCCTCAGTCCCAAAAATCCCTTAATGCTCCACCCCAAAAAACCCAAAACCCTCAGACCTTGAAAACTCATAACCCTCAGCTCTAGAAAACACTAATCCATCAGACCACAAAATCCCTAAACCTTTATATCCATAAAAACCCAAATCCCAATCCCCAGAAAACCCTAAACTCTCATCCCCCAAAATCAGTCAACCCTCATTCCTAGAAAACCAAGAAATATCAACCCTAGAAAACATAGAATCACCATACCAAGAAAACCCCGAACCACTAGGCCACGAGAACCTTGAACAATTAACCCTAAAAAAACTCTAAACCCTCATCCCCAAAAAACACTGATCCCTCAGTCGTAGAAAACCATGAACCCTAAACCCCATTAAAACATGAATCCTCCACCCTAGAAAAACCAGAACCCTAAGCCAAAAAAGACCCTAAACCCACATCCCCTAAAACCCATAAACCATCATCAAAGAAAAACTATAATCATCCACTCCAAAAAACCATGAACTCTTAGCTCTAGAGAACCTAAACCATTAGTCCGAGAAAATCCATAACCCTCACCCTAGAAAACTCTAAATCCTGATAAATAGAAAGCCCTAAACCATCATCCCCATAAAACACTAAACCCACATCCATAGAAAACCATGAACCCTAAGCCCGGGGAAACCATAAATCCTCTACCCCAAAAAACCCTATGCACTCAGTCTAAGAAAACCCTAAATAGTAGACCCTAAAAAACCCTTAATCCTCATCTCCAGAAAACACTAAACCATAATGTCGAAAAATCCTAAACGCTCAACCTCAAAAAACACAGACCCTTATTACAAGAAAACCCTGAACCCTTATCCCTAGAAAACCATATAACCTCATCCCTAAAAAACCTTGAACACTCAAACCCAAATAAAAACACATAACCCTCAGCCCACAAAACCCTAAACCCTTAGCCCCAGAAAACATAGAACCTTCAGCCCCATAAAATCGTGATAAATCAACCCTAAAAATCCTAAATCTGAAGCCCTAGAAAACCTTTAACCCTTATCCCTAAAAAATCATGAGGCCACAACCCTTCAAAACCCTACAATATCATCACCAATAAACCCGAAACCCTGAGCCCTAGATAAACCTAAACCCTCAAACCCATAAAACGATGAACCCTCATCCCCAGAAAACCCAGAACCGTGAACAAGAAATAAATCCCTAAACCCTTATCCTAGAAAACATTGAATCCTCTTCCCTTAAAATCATGAACCCTCATCCCCAAAAGACCATGAGCCCTGAAGCCCCAGAAAACCTAGAACACTAAGTAACAGAAAACCCTCAACCCACGACCCCATATAACCCTAAACCCTAATCCCTAGAAATCCATATACCCCCATCCCCACAAAAACCTATACCCTAATCCTCATAAAACCCAACAAACTCATCCTTAATAAACCCTAAACCCTCATCCCCCAAAAACCCTAAACCATTAATCCCAACAAACCCTAAACCCTCCGTCCTAGTAATACATAAACACTAAGAACCATAAAACCCTAAAACCTCATCCCCCAAAACAAAAAAAACACATATCCCAATAAAACACTAAACTCTCATGCATTTATAAACGTAATTCCACATCCCTAGAAACCCCTAATCCCTAAGCCCCAAAAAATGATAAAACCTCATCACCAAAAATCCCTAAAACATCATCCCTATAAATTACTAAACAGCCATCCCTAGAAATCCTTAAAACATCATCCCCAAAAAATTTAAACTGTAATCCTCAGAAACCCGGAATCCTCATCCTAAAAATCCCTAAACCCTCATCATTAGAAAACCATAAACCATCAGATGTAGAACACCCTATATCCTTATCCTAGAATAACACAAAAAACATTGCCTATGAAAACCCTGAACCCTGATCCCCATAAAACCCTAAATCCACATCCCAAGAATACCCTAAACACTCATTCCCAAAAATCCATAATCCCAAATCCCTCAAATACATTAAATAATCAAACCCAAAAAAAACATTAAAACCACAAACCCACAAATCCCTAAACCCAAAACCTTCAAAACCCTAAACACTCACCCCTAGAAAGATCCATACCATAAACAATAGATACCCCTAAATCCCTCTCACCACAAAACCCAACACCTTTAAACCCAGAAAATCCTATACCCTCAACCATAGAAAACCCTAAAACATCAGCTCTAAAAAAAACTAAACCCTCAACCCTTGAAAAACATGATCTATCGAAACCAGAAATCCCTAAACCCTCATCCTTGGACAACATTAAACCCTCATCCATAGAGGACGGTAAACCCTCAACCATAGAAAACCCTAAACTATCATCCATAGAAAAACCTAAACCCCCAAATCAGGAAATCCATAAACTCTCATCCTGAGAAAACCCTGAACCAACATCCCCTAAAAATCCATAAACCCTTAGTCCCAAAATTCCACAAACCCTCAACCCTGAAAATCCTAATAACATAGCTCCAAAAAACCCAAATACCTCATCCTCTAAAAACCCTAAAATCTTATCCATAGAAACCTTCGTACCTGAAGCCCCATAAAATCCTAAACCCTGAACCCTCATTACTCAAAAAACACATCCCCAAAAAACCTAAAAACTATCAGCCGCAAAAACCCTAAACCGTATACCAAAGAAAACATTAAATCCTCAACCCTAAAAAACCATAATCCCCTAGTCCCATAAAACCCTATAACCTTATCCCTAGAAAACACTAAACCACTCATCACCAGAATACCCCATCCTCTCAACCCTAAAAAACCAAAAAACCTAATTGTCGTTAAACCCTAGATCCTCATTCCCATAAAGAAAAAAAATATTGTGCCCCAAAAAAACTAATCTTTCAGCCATAGAAAACCCAAAAGCCCCCATCCCTAGATATCTCTAAACACTCATCATCCCTAGAAATACATAAAACATCAAACACAAAAAACGCTAAACCCAAAGCCCTAGAAAACATTGAACCCTTTAACTGAAAAAATGAAAAACCCTCAGCCAAAAAAAATCATAAACTCTCATCCATAGAAAAATATAGCATTATACCTAGAAATACCTAAACCCTCATACATAGAGAACCAACAAATCTTTAACCCAAAAAACCCTAAATCCCCTCAACACTCATCCCTAGAAAACCATAAACCCTTCTCCATAGAAATCCCTAATCCTTAATCCTTCAGAATCCTCTATCCCCTAGCCCTAAAAACCTTAGATCCTTAGCCACAAAAAACACTAAACCCATTTACCTAGAAGATCAGATAGAGACTTCTCAATGTTTTTCACGTTGAGATTGAAAACATAGTTAGAGAATCTCTGAGGGAGTGATGCATGAATGAGATTGGTGCCCAGTTAATTGGGGATTTTAAACCCTAGAACCTCTAGGCACTCAATATAGCCACTAAGCATGACTCCATGAGGCCCAGTTGAGGCACCTTCTCCATGAATACTCTGAAAGAGTGCCTTAGAGATCTCAAAAATTATCTATCTTTCTCTCTCCTGGTAAAGACCATGGAGGTCCTCGAGTATGCTATAAGCATCCATGTTTTCATAATACTTCATGAGCTCACTAGACATTGATGATAACATCAAATATTTAATGTTGACCACATCGTTCATATGTTTCTTATAGACTAGGAAATCCTCAACACTCACCTATTTAGCAGGAAGATAAAGTAATGCTGACTCTAGTATGTAAGACTTCCGTTCATGGCATAGGATAACCCGATGGTGTCTAAACCATTCTTGGAAGTTACTGCTGGTGAGGATATTGTATTTAACCAAAATTGATTATATTGATAGTGTGTTTGATGAGCATTTCATTTTTATTCTACAATTAAAAGGGAAGATCATTAGTACTTTCATGATTAAATTTTTTGAGAAATAATAAATTTTATTAAGTCTCTCACTATTTTATCATGTCACAATATCCATCACCATTTTCCTCTGAATGTCTAGTTTCCATGAATTTCTAGAGGAAAGGATCCATATTATCCTTCGCATAACCCC
This sequence comes from Viscum album, assembly GCA_963277665.1. Classification (NCBI taxonomy): domain Eukaryota; kingdom Viridiplantae; phylum Streptophyta; class Magnoliopsida; order Santalales; family Viscaceae; genus Viscum; species Viscum album. The sequence continues at coordinate 1,532,649,050 of OY728160.1, read as the reverse complement.
AACAAGGGTTGGTCAAGCTATTATAAGGTATTTTGGTAGGATGGTCTTTCCCAACTACAGGCTTGTAGCTCTGTGATATGTTGAGTGGACTCACCAATCCTGAAATCATGACTTTGGATTTCCTCAACTCTTACCTCCAATATTACACCATGTCTAGAAAGGGATACTCCTCTTGATGTAATATGGTTATGTTAACATGAAACCTTTCATAAGGGCTTCCTGTATAAAAGTATGTGTCCCTGCAAGGGTTGTTCAAACACATTGTTTTATTGAGTTTTTTCCTTAATCAAGTAACAAAATTCTTTTTCTGACTTAATATTTTATTTGATGGATTTTTATATCTTATGTGTGAATTGATTTTTATCATTATAAAACTCTTGTTAATATTAAGTGGAACTTAGTTAAGTGATTAACCATATCTTGGTAATATTTACACATAAGTCTAGTTTATTTTAGATCCATCTTTCATTCTTGTTTAATTAATTAATTGTGTGATCATGACAACACATCCATAATGATAAACCATGAAACTGATAGAAAAAAATAATGTAAATGGAATGATCATGATATTTTCTAATGGTTAGTTTATCTAGTGGTTTATAAACTAACCCTAACCTAGTGGAGAAACAACTTGTACCTTTTGGGTTCAGGATTACTACTTCCACATGTCCACCTCTGTATATCCTGGGATTGGATTTGTCCCGGCACTATCTTGAACCGCCACCACTAGCTTGGGAGTTCCATCCATTACATATTCCTTTTTTCAACTCACTTGTAGGTGAGGGGTAAAAAGGGGTTTTACATAAATGAAACCCTGGGCACGCAACCCTACATTTTAATGTGGAGAAATCTCACAGGTAAAAAAATTTAATTTAAATAATATAATTAAAAGAATCCATCCACATACAAAGGTTTTGGTCTAGGTCATGATCATCCATACATGCAATTATGTTTACACAAAAATAAAAGCAGAAATAAATTCTTTAATCATTCTCGTTTACAATAAATATCGCTCAAATCAATTAATTATCATCTTTAATTAATGAATCGTTTTATCTAAATTCCTTTTTCTGAATTTCCATGAGATTACCATCCATCATAATTTTAAACAAATAAATTCATTTAAAATTATCTTTGTACAAAACATGTACCTTGGAGGAAACCCAGTGAATTCCTAATCATAACTACCAAATGTGTAGAATTGAAAATTAGGAAAATGTTAAAATAAACATATATATATATAACACCTATCACGTGTTGTGTCTCAGCTTTACGCATGCACGATGGTACACGTTTAAAGGGATTGTATAATATAATAATAAATTTTAATGAATCTACATAATCTGGATGAGTACAAGATGAGTAGTTCCAACTACATAGTGTGTACTATTTTTCACCATCTATCTGAAGTACACACCTGGGGAAATGACCTGTGAGTGTACATTGGAAATCATCAGATTACACGGTGTGTCCAGTGGGCCACATGTCGTGTAGTTCCATATTACATGGTCTCCAGACAGGCAAGCCGTGTAATAGGTACACAATCCAACCCTAACCCAAAGGGACTACACACCATGACCATTGGGCCACACGGTGTGTAATCTAGATATCGCATTCCCCTGTTCTTGGTCAACACACTGAGTCATTTAAGACATAGAAAGACGCCAACACACAACTTGGATTGGAAGAACGATCCGATGCCTTGAATCCTGACTACATAATGTGTACTGTCGAATACACGTCGTGTTTTTGGGTGTTGTACAACCCAGATGCTTTTCCACCTTCAAATGAGATCCTCTATTTTATTTTAATCAAAAATTAAAATAAATTATTTTTTTCTGTAAGGTGTACGAGAAATGAAGGAGGAGGAATAAATACTGAGATTTAAATTTTCATAAAGATTAACTTGAAATAAAATAACTAAATTATTAAATGTGTAATTCATCATCAAAATATTTAAATAATTATAAAATATGATATAACCGCTCTGATACCACTTGATGGTTCAGCGAGCAGTGGAATCGTTGTTGGGATGACACCCAACTTTGATTTTTACTATGATCAGTGATTATTCCAGGATCAATACGACAATGAACACCAGTCTCCATGAAATATAATAAAATTTTTAAATAATGAAGAAAGAGGCCCAAATCATTTAGAGAGGATCTTGCACATCATTTTATAATTATTTTATTTCATATCAAAAATAAAAAAATAATACCTGGATCTTTGGTATTTTTGTTTGTTGATGATGTTCATCATCCTGAATGTCCTTTCCAGATTATCTCATTGTGCTTGTAAGGATACAAACTGGAATCCCTCTAATGATGATCCACACATGCTCTGATGGTCTCCGATCGACACCATTCATTCCTCGGGTGCTAGCGTGGTGAAGCGAGTGTCTTGTGTTGGTAATTCTTGATCACTTGTTCTTCGGCCTTGAAGAACGTCTCTCATTCTTGAGAGTGGAGAGAATGGTATTTGAGAGAGAAATTGTTTGGATCAACAATTCTCAATTCACCAGCTGTGTGGTGTGGTTGTATGACACAATAGGCGTACATTCCTATTTATATACATGTAATTTTGGTGACATTATTTAATTCCATGGTAATAATTAAATACATTAATAAACATTGTTAAAACTCGGGAATTTAATAATAATACCGCTTCATTATCTATGGAACAAAAACTTGTGCAAAATGGAATTATAAATAAAAGTCTACGTCACAAAATAATAGTAGCATTATTTTAATTCGTGCCAGATTGTAAAATAATTATTTACATTCTTGCAAATAATTATTTTACTATCAGACTGACCGTGGTTTGCTCGAACCCCACATCCATTTATTGATCACCCGAATAAATAAATAAATAATTTATTCTCATTAATAAATATATTTTTGACAAACTAATAAATCAATATTTATTAAAAGTTCAATGAATTAAATATATATATTGTTTAATATATGTGATCATTTTAACATGAATAAAATTGTCCACAGTTTTGAGAATAATATTTATTTCATTAATTAAATTAATATATAATTTAATCGAGACCACCAAAAATAGTTATTGTGTGACCGTCTATGATTCCTTCTCATTGGCATTAGGCTGGATTGCCTAAAGACCAAGAGTAATATCCATAAATGGGGAAAGGAACCTAAGATAAATAACTTAAAGTCTCAACAATGACATCCACATACGAACACTCAATATGTAATATAATCCCTTTGTTGAAATATCTCACCAAGAAGGTTTCAGGATTATGTCATCAACTTGTATGCTTGATATATCGTTATTTGACTACCTGAAATAAACTCGTTCTTACACCATGGATATGGAGATTAGTGTGATGGTTCTATTTCAATAAAATAGTTGAGATATCAACATCCATTAATGGAAGGGAAAAATACATCCTTGACATCTCCATTAATAACATGCCACTCGTGATGCGCCCAATGTACCCTACTTCCCGACAACTGTCTTCATGATGGTTTTTGGCAGTAAATTAGAGTGATTATGACATGACCTGTATTAATCATAATCTCAAAGTCTTAGGATTTTTGCAGAAACTAATAGCTAGAAATATCAGACGACACAAAAACATGCGGAATTCCTACTATCAGTTCTATTCTAATAGTCTCTTATCTGGGAGATTACCAAGTGGGAACTTCATGAGAGGAAGTCTCATCTGCTTACTAGTACTCTCACCTAACGGTATGCATGCTATGTGTCCCATCATAAAATGTCATCCAATCGCAAAATTATATTTAAGAATATTTTTATAGCATTTCATGGTTCTCATCATAGAGGGGAACTTCCATCACCTTATCAATGTAACACATACTCTAGTACATTATTAAATCATATTCATGAAGAACAATGAACAATATGTAATAATACATTAAATATCCATGTAATCAATTTAAAACCATATTGTTCTAGGACACCAACTCTTACACAACCCTCATCCCCCAAAACCCTCAACCAATAACCCCCAATACATTAAAACCATATCCCTAAAAAACCATCTACCCTCAACCATAAAAAATCCTAAACCCTCAACCTCATAAAACCATCAACCCACAGCCCCAAAAAATCCCTCAACCATTATCCCCAAAAAACCATAAACCCACAACCCTAAAAAAACCTAAACACTCATCCCAAAATAAACACTAGATCTCCATCCCAAAAAAAACAACTCTATGCCCTAAAACCCTCAATAATAAGCCCTAGAAATCGTAAACAGTCATCCCCAAATAACCCTAATCCCTCAGCCTAAAAATCACTCAACCCTTAGCTCAAATAATCAATATACCATCTACCCCAAAAAACCTTCAACCCTAATCCCCAAAAAACACCGAACCATTAGCCCCAAAATCCCTCAACCATCAGCCCCAACAAACCCTAAACCCTGAAGCCCAGAAAATCCTAAACCCTTATATATAAAAAATCCTACAAACACATCCATAAAAAAATGCAAAACTCTCATTCCAAAAGAATCCCTAAACCATCAGCCCCAAAGTACCCCAAAACCTCAACCCCTAAAAATGATAACCCTCAGCACCTAAAAACACTAAACCCTTAACACCAAAAAAACTTAAATCCTCAGCGAAATAAAATTAAAACCCTTCTCCCAAAAAAACCCTCATACCACATCCACAAAATATCCTAAAACCATATCCCCCAAAACATCTCTTAACCCTCAACTCCGATAATCCCTAACCCTCATCTCCAAAAAACACACAAGCTCAGCCCATAAAAAAGTTAATCCATGTGCCCAAGAATCACTAAACCCCCAACCCCAAAAAACACTAAACACATAGACCCAATAAAACCTGTACACTCATACCCAAAAAGCAAACAACCCTATACCCCAAAAAACCCTCAACCCTCAGCCCAAAAACAACATCAACACTCAGCCCCAAAATACCCTCAAGCCGCATCACAAAAAAACCCTCAACACTCAGCCCAAAAAAACCCTAAACCCACATACCATTCAATTTACCAACACTCATCCAAAAAAAATCCTCAACCCTCTTCCCTAAAAATTTCTAAACCCTTTATCCTAAAAAACCAAAAACCCTTATCCCAAAATATCAATCAACCCTTGATCCTAAAAAACTCAAAACCCTCACCCAAAAAATCCACAACACTCATCCACAATAAATCCTAGTCCATTCCCAAAAAACACTCAATCCTCGGCCCCCCAAAACCTTCAAACCTCATTCCCAAGAAAACCCGAATAAAAATCAACATAAGAAAATCCTAAACCCTGTGATCATCAAAACCATAAACCCTCATCCATAAAAAAATCCTAAGACCCATTCCCAAAAAAACCCATAAACACTCTTCCCCAAAATACACCCAATACTCATCCCCAAAAAACTCTAAACCCTCAACACCAAAAAAACCCTAAACCCCCTAAACTGAAAAACCCTAAATCCCCATACCAAAGAAATTAATCCCTCTCCTAAAGAAAAACATCATCCCACATCCCCAAAATACCCTTAACCCTTAGCCCAAAAAAAATTTCAACCCTCTACCCCAAGAAGCCCACAACCCTCAACCCCAGAAAATCCTAAACCCTCAAAAAAAACACTCAACCTTCAGTGCCAAAAAAACATAAATCCTCAACCCCATAAAACCCTAAACACTCCTCTCAAAAATTCCACTACCCTAATCCACAAAAAAACATCAACCCTATTCCCTAAAAAACCATCAATCCATGGCCTATAAAACCCCTCAACACAGCCCCAAAAAACATAAAACCCATAGCCCCAAAAACCCTCAACCCCATCTTCCAAACTCCCTAAACCCTTACCCCAAAAAGCTCTATATACATAGCCCCAAATAACCCTCAACCCTCATCCCAAAAAAACCCTAAATCATTCATCAAAAAAACCCAAAACTCTATACCCAAAAAACACCCTAAACCCTTAGAAATAAAAAATGTATCATTCTGACCCAAATAGCCACATGAATAGTGCTTCTGGGCTGGTGGTGCACTGGTCTTAAGCGTACATCCCCTAGCACCAAAGGGTACCGACTAGAAACGAGGGTGTAAACCGGTATAGTGGGAAGGCTATACACTCTTGAAATTTATAAAAGTATTGGGTTTTGTATTATATATATAAATATATATATATAACATGCGACATAATGATAAGAAAAAGGATACTCAAACCAGACATGCAAAGAAAATGACCAATCAACAATAGAAAAATTTCAGAAGAAAATAATAAAGAGAAATAGGTGAAAGTAAATAGACCAGCATTCCAACACCACCTGTAGCCCCAACTAAAAATAAAAAGAGCATGCATTTCATAATAGTTCACACATGTCGATATACCAAAAGGGAACCCATGTGTACCAATGTAGCTACATTCCATAAACAAAACATCATGTTGATAGAGGTATGTAAACTAAAATACAAGAGACACCCCAACTAAAAAATACCTCAAGGTCCATTCCATCCTCCTGGCCAAATAGAAACTACAATCAATGTCTTGAGGCTGATCGTTTACCAGAACAAAAAAATCATAATGTCTACACTTGTACCAAAGGGTTTGTCTGGGGTGAGAGGGGAATTTCTTAGGATACCACCCATTGGTATGTACCAATCATATGTGTTAAATAATGCATGTATAATAATTAAAAGTATATAGTATGATGCAAAAAAATAAACAGGGCTTCCCTGGTTCTCAACAGCCCTCCGGAAACCAACACCAACCTCACCCAATTCCTGAATCATAGAAGTAAAGAGGGTCCTTGTCCCAAGGTACCCCTGATGTCAAAATCCACGGTGAATCCCTAGGTTCCGCCTCAAACCATGTAACCTGTCCCCACGTGCCTCCTCACACCTCGAGTCTCAAATAGTACCAATGCCTCGAAGGCATGCCCAAGAAATAATACCAAGGTCCCACAAACCCCTGCTCAAAAGAACATGTTGATCCATGGCATGAAAACTGGAGGATCAATGACTTCTATTCTCAATGAAATATCTATGCCCACTACCTAAATGACGGTGAGCGTTATCCCCCAACCCGATAGCCTCATCTCTATCAACTGAAGGGTCCTCTCCTTCCACATGGCATTCTATGGAAATCATCCAAAAACCATATTCACCAAAAATGAATCTATCTAGGGCCACTACCCACATGAGTGGCCAAAACCACCTCATCATGGAGTCCTCCTATGTGCAGATGACTCAATCGGTTCTTTGACCATCACGGGTGAGCAGAGAACACCAAAAGAAAAACCTAATCCACACCCTCACCATCACATCATGCCCCAATGACCGTGCCACTCAAATATGTTGTCCTTGCTATCCAAATGACATGGGATATGCCCAACCTGATGACCTTGCTGCCTCAATCTGATGTCCATGATTCCCAATCCTATGGTCAATACCACCCAAGAAATATATATGTTTGGGAAAAGCCCAACCTGGCAATCTACATTTCCACAATCTCGAGAGTCATGCAATACCTATTCCCTAGGCCATGCCCATCACTACCCCATGGTAACCATCAGATGAAATTAAAATATATATATATATATATATATATATAATTAACATAAAAACACATTAATAAAGAAATTAAATTTAAATGGATTGAATTGAACAGTATAACTACTATAATAATTCAGTATGGAGGTCTTGAATGCCCCAAATTTGATTAACTATGTCATAACAATTTAAATCAAAACATTTCGATTTAGAGGATTTTGGAACCCCAAACAAAATACCCAAGGAGTAACGGCCTCTAACCCGACCATGATCTAGAAAAATAGGCATTGGGAATACCCACCAAAAATTTTATGAAAACACAAATGAAGTTATAGACTGCAATCATTAGACTCGTAGACATAGGAATGTCTGATATTGTGATCAAATTTGATGTTGATCGAAATAGATCCTAGTTTCCACAAAAAACCATCAAATCAGTTTCGATGGAAATAACAATCTATAAAGAGAAAATAATGATAAAGAGAGGTATGGATGGGGTTAGCCTTACAAATATGAGTCTCCGACTTTCAACGGATCGAATAACATACCGTCAGTTGAGGAGAGGGATCAAAATTAGTGGAGGAGGAGAAATGTGGGTGGAAACCTCTACTATGTGCGACAAGGTAGAATAAGGAGAGGAAAGAAGAAATAAAAATTAATACATAAAAATAAAAGAAAAACTAAAAAATCCACTATACAGATGGACCGGTTTCCCTGCAAAGTTTACCAAACCAAGCGGCAATTGTACAACAATCAATGCCTATGTCTCCAAGCTCGCATGGGCTATTCGCATGGTTTTCTAACCGTATGAAATCCATTCGGTAACCCTACGTCAGAACTATATATAAACTCACACATATGTGATCCACCCACACATGGTTTACACAAGCTATGCTCCAATACAAAATTGGGTCACATGGTTACCTAGAAGGAGCCGCGCGCTTTTCACCTAAACCATGCCCCTTGACCTACGATTTCAAAATAGGCCATTTGGCCTCCGAAGCTCCCAAAACCAAACCAAAACACCTAAGGCACTCTCCACGCACCTAGAATAACCTAAAAACAAAACATAAGGCCAAACGAACACTCGGAATTGAGTTCTGAACAATGAAACAAAAATTAGAATAGACACTAATTGAAAATATCCAATCGGGAGTGGTTTTCAACTTGACTCCAAAACATGGGATGTTAAAAAAAACCATCAACTGTCATCCCTAGAAATAGTCAAACCTCATCCCCAAAAATTTCTAATCTCTCAACCCCAAAAGACCTACACCCTCTTCCCCAAAAAACCCTCAACCCTTTTCTGCAAATATTCCTAAACCATAGTTCAACCCGAAAAATTAATAAACCGTCAACCCCAAAAACCCTCAACTATCTACCAATAAATCCATGAAACCTCATCCCCCCAAAAAATACTAAACACTTATCCCCAAAAAATCCTCAATCTTCAGCCACCAAAAACCATCAACTATCTGCCCCCAAAAAACCCTAAATCCTAAGCCCCGAAATACACTAAACCCTCGTCCTCAAAAAACCATAAACATTCATCCCAAAAAAACTATACTATTAGCCCTAAAAGACCCTAAACCCTCATCCCTCAACATCCCAAAGACCTCATCCCCAAAAAACCATTATCCCTCATCCCCAATAAATCCTAAACCCTCAACTCCAAAAATCCATAAACCCATACCCCGAAAAAACCCCATCCCGTAACTCCAAAATAAATAGAAACCCTCATCACCAAAAACCCTCAACCATTAGCCCCAAAACCCTCAACCCTCATCCCAAAAATACATTAAACCCTCCTCCATAAAATAACCTTAACTCTCGGAGACAAAAAAACCCTCAACACTCACCCCCCAAAACCCTATGGCCCAAATATCAATAAGCTGCTAGCCCCAGAAAACCCTAATCCTTCATTCCTAAAAAACCTTAAACCCTCAACTCTGAAAAACCCTAAACCCATAAACCTCATCCCAAAATTTCCCAAAATCCATGTCCATCCCTAAAAAACACTCAACCCTCAGCCCCCAAAAACCAACAACCCTCATCCCCAAGAAAACCCCAATAAAAATCACCCTAAGAAAATTATAAACACTATTCCACTAAAAACCACAAACCTGCATCCGTAAAAAATCCTAAAACCTCCACCAAAAAAACCAATAAACACTCAGCCCCAAAATACACAAAATCATTAGCCCGAAAAAACCCCAATACCTCAACACCGAAAAAATCTTAATCCCCCAACACTAAAAAACAGTAAACCCACATCCCAAAAAAAATGAAACCCTCGCCTAAAAAAACCTTCATCCCACATCCCTTAAATAACCTTAACGCATAGCCCTAGAAAAACTCTCAACCCTCAACCCCAAAAATCCAACAACCCTCAAACAAAAAAAATCCTAAACCCTCATATGGAAAAAACCCTCAACCCTCACTGCCAAAAAAAACATAAATCCTCAACCCCATAAAACCCTAAACACTCATCCCAAAAACCCACTACCCTCATCCACAAAAAAAAACATCAACCCTCTTCCCTAAAAAACCCTCAATCTAGGGCACAAAAAGTCCATTAACACATCCCCAAATAACACTTAACCCACAGCCCCAAAAACCCTCAACCATAGCTTCCAAAAACCCTAAACCCTCATAACAAAAAAACTCTATATAATCACCCCTAAATAACCCTCAACACTCGGCCCTAAAAACTCTTAAATCCTTCATCTAAAAAACCCAAAACCCTATACCCCAAAAAACCCTAAAATCATAGCTATAGAAAATGTAGCATCCTGACCCAAATAGACACATGAACAATGCTTCTTGGCTTGTGGTGGACTGGCCTTAAGCGTGCATCCGCAAGCACCAAAGGCTACCGACTAGCAAAGAGGGTGTAAACCGTAATAGTGGGAAGGCTATGCCCTCTAGAAATAGATAAAAGTAATGGGTTTTGTATAATATATATATATATATATATATATATATATAACATGTGACATAATGATAAGACTTGGCATACTCAAACCAAAAATTCAAAGAAAAAAAATCAATAATTGACAAATTTCAGAAGCAATGAATAAACAGAAATATGGAAATGTAAATAGACCGTCATGCCAAACAACACCTGTATCCACTACTAAAAATAAAAAGAGCATGCATTTCACAATAGGTCATACATGTCAATATATGAAAAGGGTACCCATAGATACCACTGTAGCTACATAAAATACACAAAACATCATGCTGATCGAGGGATGTAAACAAAAATTGAAGAGAAACCCCAACTAAGAAAGATCTCAAGGTCCATTCCAACCTTCATGAGAAATAGAAACTACTAACCATGTCCTGAGGCTGATCCTTTATATGAACATAAAATTATAATTTCTACACATGTCCCAAAGGGATCATGTAGCATGTGACTGAATTATCAGTAGGATACCACCCATTGGTTTGTAGAAATCATATGTGTTTAATAATGCATGCATAATAAATAAAAGTAAGTAGTATGATGCAGAATAATAAACAAGGCTTCCCTTGTGCTCAACAGCCCTGAAGAAACCATCACCTACCTCGGCCAATTCCAGAATCATAGATTTAAAGAGGGTCCTTTGACCAAGGTACCCTTGATGTCAAAATACAAGGTGAACCCTCAAGTCCCCCCTCAAATCATGTAACCTGGCCCCACGTGCCTCCTGACACATATAGTATCAAATTGTACCAACGCCTCGAAGTCACGCCAATGCAATAATATCCCAGTCCCTCAAAACCCTACTCAAAAGAACATATTGATCCACGGAATGAAAACTGGAGGAACAATGATTTCTATACTCAAAGAAATATCTAGGCCCACTACCTGAATAATGTTGAGCCTCAACCCCCAACGCGATAGACTCATCACTATCAACTGAAGGGTTCTCACCTTCCACATGACTTTCTATGGAAAGCACCCCTAAAACCATTTTCACCTAATATGAATCTATATAGGGCCTCTTCATAAATGAGTGGTCAAAACCACCTCGTGATGGAGTCCTACTGTGTGCAGACGACTCAGTCGGCGCTTTCACCATCACTGGTGAGCAGAAATCAGCAAAAGAAGAACCTAATCCACACCCTCAATAGCACATCATGCCCCTATGATTGTGCCACTAAAATATGGTGGCCTTGGAATCCCAATGACATGGGATTTGCCCAACCTAATGACTTTTCGAACGCAATCTGACATCCATGATGCCCAATCCAATGGCCAGTACCACTCAAGAAATATATATGTCTGGGAAAACCCATCCTGAAATTCTACATTTCCTCAATCTCAAGAGTCATTCCATCCATATTCTCTAGGCGATGCCCATCACAACTACATGGGTTCCATCAGATGAAATTCAACATTATATATATATAATTCACTTAAAAACACTTTAATCAAGAAATTCAATTTAAATGGATTGAATTGAACAAGATAACTATTATAACGATTTAGTATGGATGTCATGAATGCTCAAAATTTGTTTAAATAACACATAACAATTTAAACAAATCAATTTAATACAAACATTTCCATTTAGATTATTTTGGCACCCTGACCAAAATACCCCAAGGGGGAACGACCTCTCACCCAGCCTTACACAAGAAAAATAGGCACTTGGAATACCCACCAAAAAGTTTATGAAAACAAAAACATTGTATTGACCACAAAAATTAGACACTTATTCATAGGCACGTCTGAAATTATGATCCAATTCGATGTCAATCGACATAGATCCTAGGTTCCATAATAAAAATCCAGAAATCAGTTTGGATTGAAATATCAGTCTATGAAGTGAAAATAATGATGAAGAGTGGTATGGACGGGGATAGCCTTACCATTATGAGTCTCCATCTTCCAACAGATCAAATAACATATCGTTGGTTTAGTAGAGGGATCAAAATTAGTGGAGGGGGAGAAATGTGGTTGAAACCCTCTACTCTTCGAAACAAGGATGAAGAAAGAGAGGAAAGAATAAAAAAACATAATAAATACAAATAAAAGAAAAACTAAAAAGGCCAATATATAGATGGCTTGGTTTAACTGCATGGTTTACCAAACCGTGTGACAGCCATACAACAATTGCTGCCTTATTCTCCAAGCTTGCATGGGCTATTCACATTGTTTTCTAACCATACAAAAACCATTCAGTAACCCTATGTCACAAATATAGATAAAATCACACATCTATGATCCTCCCACACACGGTTTACACAATCTATGTTAGAATACAAAACTGGGTCTCAAAGTTACCTACAAGGAGATTCACGATTTTCGCCTAAACCATGCACCCTGACCTGCTATTTTAAAATAGGCCATTTGGCCTCCAAAGCTCCCAAAACCAAACCAAAACACTTAAGGCACACTCCAAGAGCCATGAATAACCTAAAACCTACACATAAGGCCAAAAGAACTCTCGAAATAGAGTTTTTATCAATGAAACGAAAAGAAGAATTTCCACTAATAGAAAAGTTTCAATCGGGTGTGGTTTTCTACCGGACTCAAAAACCTGGGATGTTAAAAAATACATAAACCCTCATCCCAAGAAACAGTAAACCCTCAACACCCAAAATTCCTATTCTTTCAACCCCCAAATACCTACACTCTCATCCCCAAAAAAACCCTCAACCCTTATCCCCCAAAATCCCTAAACACTAGTACATCCAAAAAAATTTAAAAACCCTCAGCCCCAAAAACCTCCAACTATGAACTAGTAAATCCTTGAAACCTCAGCCCCCGCAAACACTAAACACTTATCCCCAAAAAATCCAAAACCTTTACCCCCTATAATCTTCAACTGTCTGCCCCAAAAAAACGCTAAATCCTCATCCCCCATGAAACCCTAAACCCTCATCCTCATAAACCATAAACATTCGTCACCAAAAAAACCCAAAACCCTCATCACAAAAAGACCCTGAACCCTAATCCCCCCAAACCCTAATCCCTCATCACCAAAAAACCATTATCCCTCATCCCCAAAAAATCATAAACCCTCAACCCCAAAAATATCTAAACCCCTAGCCCTGAAAAACCCCAACCCTTAACCCCAAAAAAACAGAAACCCTCATCGTCAAAAAGCCCTCAAACCTTAGCCCCAAAAAACCCCAATCCTCATCCCAAAATACTATAAACTGTCGTCCATAATGTACCCTCAACAATCAGAGAAAAATAACCCCCAACACTCATCCCCCCAATACTCTAAACTCTAAGCCCCAAAAATCAATAAGACATTGGCCCCAGAAAACCCTCAACCCCCATTCATATTAAACCCTCACCCCTCATCTCTGAAAAACCCTAAACCCTCACCCTTCAATGCCAAAAAACTCCAATCCCTTATCCTCTACAAAATCCTAAAACCTCCATCCCAAAACCCCCTTTACCCTCATCCCTTTAAATAGTATTACCTCCACCCCAAAAAACTATATACCCTCATCCCCAATAAACCCTCAGCCTCATCCATGTAAAATCATATACCTGCATCCCTAAAAAACCCTAAATCCTCATCCCCAAAAGTATCCTAAACCACCATCCCAAAATACCTCATCCTTCATCCGAAAAATAACCATCAACCCTCATCCCCAAAAAAAGATAAACCCACATCCTAAAAAAACCCTCAACCCTCAACCCTTAGTTCTAGAAAATCCTATACACTCGGGTACAAAAAAATGTAAAACCTCAACACCATGAAAAACTAAACCCTCTATCCCAAAAACCCCTCTACCCACATCCCCAAAAAACCCTCATCCCTCGTCCAATAAAAAATCTAAACACATGACCCTAAGAAACCTGCAACACTAAGCTCAAAAATTTCCAAAACCCTTAACCGCTATCAACTATAAACTCTATACCCCCCCAAAGCACTAAACCTTCATCCAAAAAACCAAAAACCATTGTTCCCAAAAAAACCATAAACACTCATCCCCAAAAAACCATAAACCCTCAGCCCCAAAAAAAAACTTAGCCCTAAAAAACCCTGAACCCAAAACCCTTAAAATTATCAAAAACTCAACCCCAAAAAACCATAAATGGTTAACACTAAAAAAACTAAACACTCAGCCAAAAAAAACACACATCCTTGATCGCCAAAAAACCCTGAACCATCAACCCCACCATAACATCAACACTCCACGCCAATCAACCTTCATCCCTTATCCCTAATAACCATCCAAACTAATCCATAAAAAAACCTCCACCCTCAGCCCCCAAAAATGCTAAATCCTCATACCCAAAAAACCATCAACCCTCATAAAAAAACAACGAACCCTCATCCCAAATAAACATCAACCCTCAGCACTGAAAAACCCTAAACATTTATCCACTAAAAACCATAAACACTCGTCATTTATTGAAACCTCAACCCTCGGCCCCAAAAAAACCAAACATCAGCCCAAAAAAACCCCAACCCCATGAACCAACACCCCCCAAAAACTTTCAACCATAATCCACCAAAACCCTTAACCCATATCCCTAAATAATCTCATCCAGAAAAACTCTAAATCCCCAACCCCAAAAAACCATAAATCCTCAGCCCCAAAAATCCAAAGGCCCAAAAAACCTAATCTCCAACAAACCCTAAACCCTTATCCCTAAATAACCATCATCCCTAGAAATCCCTTAATTCTTAACAACAAAAAACATATAAATATCATCTCCAAAATACCCTCAACCCTCAGTATAAAAAACCTTCAATCCTCAGCCCTAAATAATAACCTCAACCCTTATCCTAAAAACCCTCAAAACTCAGCATCCCAAACTCTAAAAAACATACAAACCTTATCCCCAAATAATATTGAACCCTCATCCATGAAAAACCCTCAACCCTCCACCCAATAAAACCCAAATCCTTTACCAAAAAAAGAACCCAAAACACTCAGCTCCAAAAAAACCCAAAACCCAATGCTGTAAAAAATACAAAACAATTAACCCCAAAAAATCATAAATCCATATCCCCAAAAACCCAAAACCCCCAAGCACTAAAAAACATAAAACGGACTTCCCCAAAATCCTAATACAACAAGTCCAAAAAACCCTAAACACTCAGTCCCAAAAAATCATATACCAACATCCCAAAACCCATAAACCCTCATTCCCCCAAAACCTTAAACCCTCATGCCTAAAAATACCCATACCCTCATCCCCAAAATAACCTAAACCGTCATCCAAAAAAACCCTCAACCCTTATCCCCAAAAATATATCAACCCTCACCTGCAAAATACCATCAACCCTCATCCCCTAACAACCATGAACCCTCAGCCCAGAAAAATCATCAACACTCATAACATAAAAAGCTCCCAGCCCTCATCCTCATAGAATCCTAATCCCTCAGCCTCAAAATTCCCTAAAGTAAAAATACCCTCAACCGACATCCCCAGAATAACCTAATATATCAACTCTAAAAGATACTCAACCCTCAACAAGAAAAAACCTCCAACCCTCAGCCCAAAGAAACACTAATCCCTCATTCCCCAAAAAACCTGAAATCCATAGTCTAAATAAACCCCTCAGATTTCAGCTCCAAAAAATCTAAACCCTCAACCAAAAAATACCCTAAAACCTAAACACATAAATATATCAACCCTCATCCCTAAATATCACTCAACTCTCATCCCTAAAAACCCATAAACACTCAGAACCAAATAACCCTAAACCCCTAGTCCCAAAAAACCCTCAACCCTCATCGCCTAAATACCATCCACCTCATCCCCCACAAAACCTGAAATATCATCATCAAAAACAATCAAACCTCATCCCCAAATATCCATCATACATTAGTAATAAAAACCTAAACTCTCTGCCACAATCTATAATCCCTTAGTTCAAAGAAACCCTCAACCCCAAAACACTCAACCCTTAGTAACCCTCAGTCTTAAAAAACCCTCGACCATCTCCTACAAAATACCCCCAAATAACAACTGAAAAATAAACAACAAACCTTCATCCCAAAAAACTATCAAGCATCAGTGCCAAAAATCCCTCAACCCTCATCCCCAAAATACCCTAAACACTCAACCCCAAAAAACCCAAAAATCCCATCCCAAAAAAACACTAAACCCTCACCCATAAAAAACCAAAAACCCTCATCCCTTAAAAACACTTAACACTCATTCCCAAAAAACCTTTTATGCTCAACCCCAAAAAACATCATCACCCAAAATACCTCAACCCTCAGACCTAAAAAAACTCATTCCTCATCCATAAAAAACCACAAAACCCTTCTTCCTAAAAACCCTAAACACTCTGTATTGAAAAACCATAGACCCTCATCCCCCAAAACACAAAACCCTTCATCCTGAATGATCCCTAAACCTTCACCCATAAAAAACATGAACCCTCATCCCAAAAAAAATTGAACAATCTGCCCCAAAAAACCCCAAACCCATCACTCACCAAAACTCTTAACCCTCATCCTTGAAAAACCAAAAAACATCATCTAAAAACACCCTAAACCTTCATCCCCAAAAAAACCTAAAGCCCTAGCCCAAAAAAATCTTCAACCCTCAACCCCAAAAATACTTAAAACCTCAAAGCCTAAAAAACACCAAACCCTTAGAAACACATAACCCTCAAACCTCAGCCTTAAAAAAATTATAAAACCTTAACCGCCATACCCCCAAAACCCCCATTCTTAATATCCTATAACCCTCTTCCCAAAAACACCCTAAATACCAATCCCCCAAAAACACAAAACCCCCATTCCAAAAAAAACCCTAATCCCTAAGTAAAAACACTGTTAACCCTCATTGTCAAAATCCTGAACCCTCAACCCCAAAAAATAGTGAACACCCAGCTCAAAAAACTGATGAACCCTCATTCCCAAAAAAAACTATACCCTCAGACCCAAATAAACCTCATCCCTCAGCTTCAAAAAGGATAGAACATTGAGCCCCAAAAATACTTCAACCCGTAACAACAAAAAACAATCCACCCACATCCCCCCAAAACCCTAAATCCATAACCCCAAAAAACCTTGAGCCATTAACCCAAATAAAACCAAAACCCTCAACCACAAATAACCCTGTACACATACCTCTTAAAAATTATGAACCCTCAGACCTGAACAACATTGAACCCTCTTCCTAAATAACCTTGAACCCTCAGATAAAAAAATCATTAAACCCACAACCCCAAAAACCTCTGAACCATCTGCCCGCAAAACCCCTAATCCCAAATCCCTTGAAAATCCTCAACCCTCAGCCATGTAAAACAATCAACCCACAGACTAAAAAAATCCTAAACCCTCAGACCCAATAAATCCAGAATGCTCAGCCCCAAAAAACCCTCAACCCCCAGCCTCCCAAAACCCCCAACCCTCACTTGAAATAACCCAAAACACTCAACCCCAAAAAATAATCAACCCTCAGACCCAAAAATACGTCAACCACTGTTCTAAAAAACCCTCAACCCCAACCCAAAAAAATGATTAACCCTCATCCCCCAAAAAACATAAACCAACCTCCACAGAAATCCCAAATCCCATTTCCCTAAAAAACCCTAAACAACCATCTGTAGAAATACCTAAAATCCTAGACCCAAAAAACAATAAGTTGGTAGACCTAAAAAAACAAAAACACCTAACCCCCAACCCCAAAAATCCCTAAACCGTCCCCCCCAAAACATTAAACTATAAACCCCAAAAAACCCTAAACCCGTAGAGCCAAAAAAAATCCTCAACCCTCGGCCCCAAAAAACTCAAAACCAAATGCACTAAAAAACCCTAAAATATCTTGGTCAAAAAAACCATAAACCATCAAACCCCATACCATAAATCCTCTTCTAGAAAAAACCCAAAACCCTCTTCCCCAAAAAAATATATAGCCTCATCTCCCAAAACCATAAACCCTCCGCCCAAAAAAACCTGAAACTCATAGATCCAAAAAAACCACAAAACCTCAGCCCCAAAAAACCCTAATCCCATATCCCCAAAAATCCCTCAAAGCACATCCCCAAAAACCACACAACAATCACCCCTAAAAAACTCTCAATACTAAACCCTAATAAACCTCAATCCCATACCCAGAAAACACAAAACCCCCAACCCCAAAAAAAATCCTCAACACTCAGCCTCAAAAACTGCATACCCTAATCCCCAAATAACCCTATTCCCTCATCCCTAAAAATCCTTAAAATCTAATCCCCCAAAAAAACACTAAACACTCAGCCCCTAAAACGATAAACCATAAAACCCAAAAAGTCCTAAACCCTTGTCCCCCAAAAAGCCTAATCTATGAGCCTTAAAAAATCTAAACCTGCATCCCTTGAAATCCTGAAACCCTCATCCCCAAAATACCCATAACCCTCATCCCTAAAAATCCATACACCCTTACACATAAAAACTCTAAGAACTCTTCTTCAAAAAACCTTAAACCCTCAGCCCCCAAAACCCCAAAACCCTCAGGCCCAAAAAACCCTAAAATAAATACCCAAAAATAACATGAAACCTCATATCTAAATAACCTTAAACCCATAGAACAAAAAACCCATTAAACCTTATTGCAAAAAAATTCCTAAACCATAATACCTAATAAAACCCTAGACCCTCAGCCCTAAAAACACCTGAACCCTCACTACAAAAAACCATAAACCCTTATCCAGAAAACCAAAACCCTCTTCCATAAAAAATCATGAACACTCATCAAAAGAAAACTGTGAACCCACATCCCCAAAAAAACCCTTAACCCTCATTCCCCAAAAACCCATCAACCCTATGCTCCAAAAAATAATAAACATTTATCCCAAAAAACCCGAAACCCTCATAAAAATACACTTATGTCATAACCCTAAAAAACCTTGATCCCTCAACCCAAAAAACTCTAAATTATCAACACCAAAAATCCTCAACCCTCACCACCAAGAGACCATGAACCCAAATCCCCAAATAACCCTAAAACCTCATCATAAAAAATACCCTCAACCATCGGCCCCAAAAAACTCCCATCCCTCAGCCCCAAAAATCCCTCAACCCTCATCCCTTTAAAATTCTAAACACTCTTCCACAAAGAAACCCTCAACTCTCATCCCCAAAAACCTTCATCAATTAGAACTAAATGATTCTCAACATTTTTCACTAAAAAACATCAAACCTCATAACCAACAATCCCAAAACCCTAATATCTAAAAAACCCTCAACCCTCATCCCAAAAAATTCTTCAACATACAAAAATCCTAAACCCATATCCCAAAAAAACCTCGACCCATTAGACACAAAAACATTAAACCTCATCCACCAAATCATTGAATCCTCATCCCCAAAAAATCTTAACCCTCATCCCAAAAAATACCTATACACTAAGGCCCAAAATACTCTGAACCCTCAACTCCAAAATACCATGAATCCTTATCCTCAAAAATCATGAAACCTTATCCCCCAAAAACCATCAACCCTCAGCCCCCAAAAACCTCAACCATTAACCCCAGAAAACCTTAACCCTAAACCACAAAAAAACCCTCAACAAACAACACCAAAAAAATCCTTATCCCATAGCCCTAGAAAACCCTCAATCCTTAGACCCAAAAAACCCTAAACCATCCAACCAAAAACACATACTAAACCCTATGTGAAAAAAACCCACAACCTTTTGCCTTCAAAAAACCATAAATCCTCATACCCAAATACCCCAAAAATAATCATCACAAAAAACCAGAATCCTCTCCCCAAAAATACCATAAACCATTATCCATAAAACCCTAAACACTAGTAACAAAAAAATTTAAAACCCCAAAATAAAAAAAACCCAAAAACCCTCACCACAAAAAAACCTGAACCTATAACCATAAAATTCATTGAATACTTATCCCAAAAAACCCCTGAACCCTCATCCCCAAAAATATCGATGTCTTCAACACCAATAAATTGTAAATCCTCATCCCCAGAAAACCTAAAATCAATATACCCAAAAACCCCTAAACCCTCATCCTAAATAAACATTAATCGCAATCCCAAAAAAAATCTGAACCCCCATCCCCAAAATACCATGAACCCTTAGGGAAAAAAGACACAAAACCGTCATGTCTAAAAACCATGAACCCTTATCTTAAAAAAAACCATGAACCCTCTAACCCCCCAAATCCTCGAACCATTAGCCCTAGAAATCCCTAAACACTCGGACCCAAAAAACTATCCACCCACTTCCCTAGAAAACTCTAAACCCGTGGCACCCCAAAACCCAGAAAAATCATCCGCAAGAAAACATCAACCCTTGTGCCAAAAAAACTCAACTCTATGCCCTAAAAAACCATCAACCCAAATAAACCCTCAAACCCCATCCCCTAAACAACCTAATCCCTCATCCCCAAAAAACACTAAACCTCCAGCCCTAGAAACAGTAAATAGTCATCCCCTTAAACCCAATACCCTTACCACTAAAAACTCTAAACTATTAGGAATCAAAAAACATAAACCCAAATCCCTAAAAAACCTTATATCCTTATCCCCAAAAAATAATTAACCATAAACCGCAGAAAAAACTAAACCCTCAGAACCAAAAAACCCTAATACCTCATCCCAAAAAAACCATAAACCCACATCCCCAAATAACCATAAACACTCAACCCTCATCCCTAGAAAACCCTAAAACGTTATCACCAAAAAAATAAACCCTCATCCCAAAAAAAACAAAACCATAATCCCTAAAAAACCCCAAGATTGTACCCCCAAAAAACATCAACTAGAAGGAATAAAAAACTAAAACCCTCATTACCAAAAAACCATACCCCACTGACAAAAAAAACTAAACACTCTTGCCCGAAAAACCCTCAACCTGTAGTCCCAAAAAACTGTCAACTCCCATCCCCAAAAACCACTCAACCCCAACCCCAAAATACCCTCAACACACATCCCGAAAAAAAACCATATACTCTCATACCCAAAAACCATGAACCCTCTATCCTAAAAAACCCTAAACCCTCATACCCAAAAAACTCTAAGCTCTCTACCCAAAAAAAACCCTAAACCCTCTTCCCCAAAAAACCCTAAAACTTTAACCCCATAAAAACCTAAACCCTAATCCCCAAGAAACCCTAAACACTAATCCCTTAAAAACCTTAATCCCTCGTACCAAAAAACCCTAGAACCTCAGCCCTATAAAACCCAAACCCTCATCCCAAAAAACCTTAAATCCTCCACCCCAAAAAATCCTAAACCCTCAACCCCAAAAAAACCTAAACCTTCATCCCCCAAAATCGTAAAACATCATCCCAAAAAAACCCTAAAAATTATTTCCTAATAAAACCTATACCCCATTCCCCCAATACCAATAAACCCTCAACCCAAAAAATCCTAAAGCCTCATCCCGCCCCAAAAAGATTAAATCCTCAGGAGTAGAAATCCCAAATCCCTCGACTTCATAACACCTTGAACCCTTTTCCAAAAAAACTGTGAACCATCAGCTCCAATGAAAAACTAGAACCTCATCCCCAAAAAAAACTGAACCTTCATTCAAAGAGAAACCCTAAACCCTTATCCCCAGAAAACCCTCAACCATTTCCCAAAAAAAAAACAAAACCATTAGTCCCAAAAATCTCTAAAACCTTATCCCCAAAAAACCCTATACCCACAATCCGAAAAAAACCCTTAATCCTCTCCCCAAAAAATAGTCAACCCTCAACAATAAAACCACCTAAATCCTATTCCCAAAGACCCTTAAAAACTTATCCTAAAAAATACCTCTACCATAAACAGTAAAAACCCTCAACCCTAAACCCCAAAAAACCTCAACTCTCAACCCCAAAAAACACTAAACTCTCAACCCCAAAAAGCCATCAACTCTCAAACACAAAAAACACTCAACTGTTATTTAAAAAACTCTTCAACTATTTTCTTTAGAATAACCTCTACATTAATAAAAAACAAATTCCTTGAGGTCGAAAAAACCCTCAACCCTCAGTACAAAAAAACCCTAAAACATCATCCCAAAATAAAACATAAACTCTCAATCCCAAAAAACATTGATCACATATACCCCCAAAAAACTAAAACCTCACCCCCAAAAAACAATGAAAACTTACCCTAGAAATACATTAACCCTCATCCCTAGAAAACCATGAAGCATCAGCCCCTAAAAACCTTGAACCCTCATCCCTAAAAAATAACAAACTCTCATCCCCAAAAATCTTTAACCCTTATTGCTAAAAAATCCTCAAACCCCGCCCCAAAAAACATAAACCCTCAGCCCCAAAAATCCGTAATCCCTTATCCGAAAAAACCCACACACCTCACCCCCAAAAAACCCTCATCCACACCGCAAAAAACTCAAAACACTCAGGCCCAAAAAAAACCCTCAACCTTTAGTCTGAAAAAACTCTATGCTCTATGAAACCCTAAACGCTAAACCCCAATAAACCCATAAAAACTACACCATAGAGAACCCTAATCCCTTATACATTGTAAACCTTGAACCACCGTCCCCAGAAAACCCTAAACCCTCAACACCAAAAACGCCTAAACATGGTTTCCTGGAAAACCCTAAACCCAGAGAACAATAAATCACTAAAACCTAGGTTATATAGAACCCTCCCTCATCCCCAGAAAACACTAAAACCTTGACCCTAGAAGACCCAATACCCAAAGAACAATAAATCAATTAAACCTTAGCACTAGAAAACCCTACAACCTAATCACTAGAAACCAATAAACCCTCATCCATAGAAAATGCTAATCCATCATCCCAAGACTACCCAAAACCATCATCCCCAAAAAAACATGATCCCACAACCGGAAAAATCCATAAACCCCAAAACCCCAAAAAACCTAAACCCTCATCCCCCAGAACCCCTAATCCCTCACCCAGAAAAAAATAAAAACTTATCACTAGAAAAATATAATTCCATAACCCAAGAAAACCCTAAAAACACATCCATAGAAAACCATAAACCCTCATCCCCCCAAAACACCCAACCCTCATCCGTAGAAAACCCTAAACCCTCACATATTGAAAATCGAAAACCCCAACCATAGAAAACTCTAAAACCTCGTCCCTAAAAAACAATGAACCCTAATCCCCAGAAAACCCTAAAACCTCATTCACAGAAAAAAAACCTAATCCATATAAAACCGTGAAACCTATCCCTAGAAAACCTTAAACCCTATTCTATAAAGGACTAGAGAACGACAATAAAAAAACCCTTAACCCACAACAATAGAAAACACTAAACCCTCATCCCAAGAACACCCTAAAATCTCATCCCTAGAAAACCCTAAACCCTCAAAACCATAAAACCCATAATCCACATTTGTAGTGAAGCTAAAATATTTCCCAATAAATACCTAAACCCTTAGCCCCAGAAATCTCTAAACAGTAAAATATTGAAAATCCCAAACCCTCACCCACATATACCTCTAAAGCCGGAACCCTAGAAAACCCTAAAACCTCATCCCTAAAAACCCCAAATCTTCAGCACTAGAAAACACTAAAAACATATCCCTAAAAAACCTTAAACAATTATCCTAATAAAACCCTAAAAAAATCCACAATAAACCCAAAACCCATATCCCTAGAAAACTATAAACCCTGTACCTAAGAAAACCAAAAAATATCAACCTCATAAAAAATAGAACCCCTCATCTATAAAAAAATTTAAACCCTCAGACCGAGAAAATTTTATAAATTTGGCTCTAGAAAATTTTATACCCTCAACCTATAAAAACATAAATCCTCATCCTGAAAAAATCATAAACCCTCTTCCCTAGATATCCCTAAACCCTGAGCCCTAGAAAACATTAAACTCTAAGCACTAAGAATCCATAAACTCTCATCCCTAAAAAACCTTAAACCCTTAGTCTAAGAAAACCCTAAACATTAAGTCCCAAAAAACACTTGGAAATTAACCCCCAAAACCCCTAATAATCATCCCCAAGACCTCATAGAACATTATCCTTAGAAAAATAAAAATGATCATCCATTGAAACCCCAAGATTGTGTGCCCCAAAAACCCTTGGCCTTTAGCCCTAGAAAACTCTAAACCCTCAGCCCCATAGAGCCCAAAACACTCAACCCTTGAATTATACGGACACTTATACACACAAATCCCTAGAACCTCACCCTTGAAAACCCTACACCCTTATCCCCATAAAACTCATGACCCTTTACCATAGAAACCCATAGACCCTATAACCTAGTAAAATCTATACCCTCAACCCAAGAAAACCGTATACCCCTATCCTAGAGAAACCTAAACACTAATCCAAAGAAAAACCTAGACCCTCAACCCCAAAAATCCAAAAAATCCTTATTCCATTAAGAAATAGACCCAAATTACAAAATCCTCCAAGACCTCAGCATCAGATATCCTTGGATACTCATCCCTAGAAAACCTTAAACCCACAACCATAGAAAAACCTAAACCCTAAACCCCATAAAATTATAAACTCTCAACCCTAGAAAATAAAAAACCATCATCCCTAGAAAACCCTAAACCATCATCCCCATAAAACACTAAATGATAATCCTAAGAAAACACTTATCCCTCATCCCTTGAAAACCATAAACCATCACTCCTAGAAAACCCTAAACCCTACCTCGATAAAACCCTAAACACTCAGCATTTAGAAATCCTAAACCACATCAATGAAATATCTAAACCATGATCCCTAGAAGATCTTAAATAATCTGCCTTAGAAAACCCTAACCTCTCATCCCAATAATAACCTAAATCCCTCTAACCACGATACCTTAAATACTTATCCATAAAAAACCACAAACCATCGTATATTGAACACCCTAAATCCTCAACCGTATAAAACCCTACACCCATATTCTTATAAAACCATAATCCTTCATCCCCAAAACACCTAACCCCTTAGGGATAAAAACCGAAAACCCTCACCCCAAGAAAACCCTAAACCCTTCATCCCAGAAAACCACACACTATGATCTCCAAAAAACCCTAAATCAATAGCCATAGAGAACCCTATGCCCTTATCCCCATATAATCTTAAACCCTTATCCCTAGAAACCCCTAAAACCTCAGCCCTAGAAAACCCTAATCCCACATCCCTTGGAAAACATAAACCCTCTCCCCAAGAAAACCTTAAACGCTCATCTGCAAAAAACCTTATACCCTCATCACAAAAAAAATACTAGACCCTAATCACTAGAAACCATAAACCATCATCCCCAGAAATAACAAAATACACAACCCTGTGAAACTATAAAAACTCAATCCTAGAAAAACCAAAACAATCATCCCTAGAATTCCATAAACTTACAGCCCCAAAAACCCTAAACCCTCATCCACAAAAAACTATAATCCATCATCTATAGTACACTAAACCCTCAAACCCAAAAAACACTAAACCCTCATCCACAGAAAACCATAAAATCTTATCCCTAGAAAAACCTGAACCTTTATCCCCAAAAAAAATCAAACCTAGAACACCATATACCCTCCTCCCCCAAAAAAAACTAAATTTAATCCCTATAAAACCCTAAACCCTCAGAAAAAAATTAAAACCTCTACCATAGAAAACCCTAAATCATTATCCCTAGAAAAACCTTAACCATCACCCCCAAAAACCCCTAAACCCTCATCAACAAAAAAACCTAAACACACATCCCCATAAAACCCAAAACCCTTAACCCCAAAAACACCAAAGCCCATAGCCCCAAAAAGCCCTAAACCCTCATTCATAGAAAACCGTAGACCCATATACCTAGATTACCCAAAACCCTTAGACCCAAAAAATCCAAAACCCTAATCCCTAAGAAACTCTATGCCCTCAGCCCCATAAAACCCTAAACCCTCATCCCCAAATTTTTTTTAACTCTCATGCCTAGAAAACCCTAATCCTTTAGCCTCAGAAAACCGTAAACCCTCAACCAAAAAAAACCTAAAAATTATTCCATAGAAAATCCTATTCCATTATCCCCATAAAACCCAAAACCCCTTCCACAAAAAACCCTAAACCCTTAGCCTCAGAAAACAGTGATCCCACATCCCTAAAAAATCCTATAACCACGAGCCCTATAAAACCCTAAAACATTATCCCTAGAAAACCCTAAACCCTCATCCTATCAAAACCCTAAACCCACAGCCCCAGAAAACGAAGAACACCCAGCCATTGAGGACACTAAAATGTCATCCATAGAAAACCCTAAACCCCTATCCCCAGAAATCTCTAAACCATAGTCCGAGAAATCCCTAAACCCATATCACCAGAATCCATAAAACCATAGCCCTAGAAAAACCCAAAAGGTCCACCCAATAAAACTATAAACCCTTAGAACCAGAAATACAAAAACCCTTATCCCTAGAATACCCTAACCCCTCATCCCCTGAAAACCATAATATCTTAGATAATGAAAACACTAATCCCGCACTCCTATAAAACACTTAAACGTAATATCCAAAAAAACCCTAAAAAATTATCCCTTGAAAAATCTAGACCCAAGTCGTAGAAAACCCTAAAACCATATCACCAGAAAACCATAAACACTCATCCTCAGAAAATCATAAACCATATAACCTCATGCCGAGAAAACCCTAAATAATCATCCATAGAAATCCGTACACCCTCAACCCTAGAAAACCCTAATCCCATAGACAGAGAAAATAGTAAACCCTTAGACCACGAATGATGTAAACCCTCATACCTAAAAAACATGAACCCCTATCTCCAAAACATGATAAACTCTCAACCCCAGAAAACAGTAAACCCGGATCCTAGAAAACTATAAACCCTATCACCTAGTAAATTGTAGACTCTCATTCCAAAAAAAACCCCAAAGCATGAACCCCAAAAAACCCTAAACCCTTAGCCTTAGAAAGCCCTTAACACAGAACCCCTAAAAACCATAAACATTATTCCATAAAAAATCCTATAACCTCGTCCCTAGAAAACACAATACCATTATCCCAAGAAAACATCAAACTATCAGCCTAGAAATACCTAAAACCTCATCTCCAGAAATCCATAAACCCTTAATAACTGAAAGTCTTAGACCCTCATCTCGAGAAAACCCTAAAACCAAAGATTATGAAAAAACATAACACTTATATGTAATTCCCCGACCCCAGTTACCCAGAGTCGGTGCATTATTACGTATCATTGGCATGATCACAAGGGATAAAATCCCAAAATACCGATCAGTTTAGTAGCCTTGGAAACAATAGATATATTCATAAGTCTTACATAACATCATAAATTGAAAAATTACAACAACATATTTTCTTCATATCCCCTCATACTATCCCTATAGGTCATTCATAAAATACTTCTTCACATCATGGGATAAATAAAACATTGAAGGGGGTGAGCTCAGATTCTCACTAAGGATATCAATATAGCAGAAACTTGCATAAATAAACATAAACATTTAAGTCAATGTATAACTAAAACTAAAGCCTTTTAAACATGATCATCATCATAATATGGAAAAGATAAAATGAAATAATGTTATTTACTTATTCACATGGATATTCTATTAATCGAATAATCACATGCAATATAAATAACCACTTTCATAATAAGAGAATGCATAATGTCAGGCTATCATAACCACATAGTCAAGGCCTTGTTCCAAGACTACAAATAAGATTTTTTCAAAGCCTTGTTCCAAGACACTAGTTTGTCTCATGAGACCTACATATGCATCGAGGAGATAAATTGGGCTCCACCCTTCACTTACAATGTTCAACGCATTTTTCATATGAAAACGTTTAAACATAACATAAACATTCGTATTAAAACTAGCATATGAAATGTCAATACTTTATCCGTAAACCATGAATGGTATAAAAATGACACATCCATAGTTAAACATATCACAAAACATTCAATAAAATATGGAATATTTTTTTTCATAATGAATCAACTTCAAACAAGCTTAACATCCATCATAGGATATTGACATGGATGAAATCAGAACAATTTGAGAGAAATATCTCCTTTTTGAAATCATTTAAAAGTCACATAATTATAAAATAAAACCATTATTTTGAAAATAATCTTATAATCTTGTATGAGAAGCTTAGACGATTTTATAACGGTGGAAAATAGCTGCACCCGCAGTATAAGTTAAAAAAACATTCTTACCTTAATTTTGTCGAAAAGGTTAAAGAGGACCTTTTTTGCAAAATGACTGAAAGATTCCTTTCAAACCATTTTATAAAAATTCAAACACGGATATAAATGAATTTAACCCATATTCTAGTAAATTGTATAAAGGTTTTGAAATAAATTTTTAAGATACATGTACGTGGATGATAAAGAGGTCCATTTAGATAATTAAGTATAAACAACCTCAGATAATGAAGATTTTATGAAATAAATACTTACCTTGTTTTTTTCATTCATTGAGGGTAGGTTAACTTCATGTATAATGGAGAAATAATTTTTATTAAAATATTAAATAATTATATACATTAATATGATATCATATATGATCTTCTATCATATCTTTGTTAATAATATCTTAGTATTATCGTCGTTTCGGGTGGTAACTGATTCATTTTCCTTTATATGATTTGTTATGTATGCTGTGTTTATTATGAATAGGTTGTATATTATTCATATACATAACGATATCAAGTCCTTAAATATTATTTTTAATCATAAAAAGAAAATTATTCTTGAATGGATACGATGGGGAATGAATCTCATAACATTCGTGGAGATGGTATTTTGTACGTACGCACGAGCGACAATATAATTCTTTGGATATTAAAATAATATGTAATTGGATGGTATATCATATATATATAATAATAATCTTGTTATATTTATTATTTACAACAATGACACATCATTATCATACCCATCAAAATTATAATGCTTTGTATAACAATTACACTACGACATTGAGACAGTAAGTCGTACGTCCTCACATATGGTGACATGTCATTCAAAGGTTCGATAGAATACCGAATACGGTTGTACCATATTTATAATAACATAAAATAATATAGAATATACTAGAGTTATTATTTTATAATGGAAATAAAAAAGAATGAAGAAGTGGAAGAAGAAAGGAACTTGAAAGAGGGTGGTGAAAACATTACCTCTTCTTCGGGTTCTTCCTTTTGTTTTGATCAAAAGGGCTCATTATATTGGATTTATTATCATACTAAGGCCTCTAGGATTAATTTAGGATAGTTAATAGAGTATTTGACAATGTTTTGGCCGATCCAAATGGCTTTGAATATGTGAATTAAAGAGAATGGTGAGTTCCCTTTTATAATAGGTGTGAGAGGAACCTGAGGAAAATCTATAAATATTATTTTATAATAAATTCATATTCATTTTATAAAGGCCGCAATGTATATTAATTCAAGGATAATGTGGTTATGGGTCGAATAATACTCAACCAATAGGTTTTAGACATATTTGGGTCACTATATTAACCGTATCGTTATGTTTTAACTCTTAGTTAATTAGTTTGACATTTACCATGTCTCTTTGTATTTTAATATTATATGGTTAATAAACATACGATAAAATTCCGATGGAACCCCAAGTGGTTCTTTAATGATACACATATCATTATAAAAGTCTCTTGGACTAGGATTAGATTTTTAGAAATATAATATCAATTAATAATATAATATTTGTTTTAAAAATACTTTTATGACAATTTTCACACTATTTCGAATTTGATTTTTGTGAAACTCATAACATCATGATTACTTCGAACAAAGTTAATTAAATCAATTATTCCATGTCATATTAACCAATAGAATTCGTGGATGACACCAGAACAATCAAATAATATTTATTTTAACATTTATAATACCATTTATTTGATTCTCTCATTAATAATGAAAATACAGCAACATCATTTTGTCATAAATAAAATTAATAATTAAATGTCTAAAAATTATAATAAAATACTATTATGTAGAAAATATTTTTGTCTTTATAATGAATATTTATAGTCAAAAATATAACTTATATAACACCATGTAAAAATTGTTTTTCGAAAATATATTTTCTTATGTCATTTTTGTATTCATTTTAACTTAATTATTATAAAGTGTCATTTTCACTTACAAGTTGATCCATGGGGTACCAAAATCGGCCCAAGGATCCCCATGGTCATTCATGTATCCGAAAATAGTTTTTGGACACATTTAAGAGTAATTTTATATTATTACAATATTATTTTGTTACCCTTATTTACCATATTTGCCCTTTAAGCACAGTAAATAAAATATTTACCGAAGTAATTATTCATAATATCTTAAAATAAAATTTACCTATTTACATAATTTGGAAATCCAGATTAAAAATATGGAATCAATTTTTCTAAATTCAAAACACAGAAGTGGCACAAATTAATTTAAAATTAATTCATGCTGTCAAAACAAAAAGCGTGTTTTTATGAAATGATAACTATCAAAAGATTGACACTTGTTTATGTTCAGTTTAAATGAGAAATTACATCCAATGAACAGAATTGGATTAAATGGTAAAAATATAATCTAATTATACTTTTAAACAACATATTATTACAATTAATCACTATAAATTATTTTGATTAGAAAAGATGCTTTTAATTAAAATTTACTATTTTTCGATATTCATCAAAAATGGGAAGTGCTTAGAAAAAAACCAAAAATTCACCATAAGCTAATTTTGATATTCCGAATTCAAAAATGAACTCCAATATGAATAATAAAATTTATAAAATTTCAAAAAGTTGGTATTACTATTCATAACGGCTACTTTTATTGGTCGTGGTGTGTTAGAGTCTCGAAGTTGCGTACAATGCAAGATTTTTCATTATTCAAAGCGAAACGTACCGTAGAAGCTAGGGGTGTCACATTCTCCCCTATTTCAAATAATTTCATCCTCGCAGTTTGAAGTTGTTCTTCGAAAATAAAAGGTTGAAAATAGAAAATACCTTTTTGGAAATCCAATATCGAAAATAGGGTTAATAAAATTTAGTTTTAATAAGAGGGAAAGAGAAATGATAATGTCACCACCAAATTCGGGTTTAGAAAAAGGGAAAATTGGTGGAAATTATAGAACTGTAATTATAGGAAAAACATAAATATTTATAGGGAGTGATTGAGATCATCAATTAAAAATAAGTGTAAAATTGAGGGCCTCAAAGCCATCAATCTATGATGATTTAAAATATTATCAGTTCAACAAAACAAAAGGGATTAGGATAACACATTTTTCGTTTTAATATCCCTTCCCTAATGTTTAAGAATTAATTTCTTTATAGAATAAGATAAATATATATATATATATATATATATATACTTGACAAGTGGAGTTTCATACTTCAACTAATTTCTACAACAAACTCATCATTAACTCTAAAAGATAAAATAATTCAAAAATATTATATTTATAAAAATCATATAAGGTTCAAAACATTAAAATATTTCATTATAACGAAGAAAAATATTTTTTAATAACCAGGGACTTCCTGTTGGAATATAGTAGGTAATAAAGGCATGTCATACTATGGTTGTGGGTTCGATTCCTACAGCTTTGTATGACGTGACAGGTTATTACCCAACCTGCAAGTTGTCCCTTTCCTAAAAATATACAATCATAATATTCAAAAAATAATCATAAGAAATGTTTTAACATTAAACAACACTATCCAATGTTAAAATTAATCAATTTCAAACATTATAGTTATCCAATGTACCTCTATCCAGACTCTTCGTAAAATGTATCTAAATTCCAAAATCAATTGCAACATCAGATTTCCCAAATAGTGTAAAGTTCCTCTTATTGTCACATACTGAAAATATGATTACCTTAGTCATATTAAAACTATAATGATAAAAACAAGTACTAAAGTACAATCCTTATATATATCACATTATTCTCATAACCAGAATATAATCCATGATTCCAAAAACAAAAATACATTAATTATTCCACTTCAACTGTAGTAACAACATAAGCATGGCCTTGATCTAATGGAATTTTCTGAGGTATTTTTCCCTGATGCTTAGGAATTTCATTCGAATAATGCCCCATTTCTCTACAACTGTAGAATTCATCATTGACAGCCTATTTTTTTCCCTTGCAATCACGAGCCTGGTGACCTTTTTCTCCACATTTGTAACAAACTCTAATTCCTTTTAGGCTTGTACAGGGGTGTTTCTTCCCAAAATTATCACATAATGTAAAATAATTATTTCCCTTTTTACCTTTATTGTTTTCTTTCTCCATCATTCTATTCTTCTCTTTCTTTACATTATTATCATATGATTTAGAGAATTCCTTTTCTGTCTTGATAGCACATGAAACTATATCTTTATACATTGGGAAAGATTGTGAGAGTAATGCTCGATGGAGAAATGGTTTTAACCCATAAATTAAATGATTAATCTTACTCTTTGGGTTACGTATATAATCTACTACATGCCTTCCTAACCTTGTAATGTTAGCCTCATACTTTATGACATTCTCATCCTCCTTTTTCCTCAAACTCAGAAATTGTCATTCAATATCTGCTTGATGGTCATGAGGAAATTATTTTTCTATGAAAATTTCATTAAACTTCCTCCATTCCATACAAGATACCTCTTCATATTCCTTTCTGTTTCGAATCAATGACCACCATTGATCAAAATCCCTTGGGAGGTGGTAAACTATCGTGACAACTTTTTTCCTTTTCACTACTCCCCAAAGCCAGAAATATTTTCTCTAAGAAACTTATCCATTGCTTAGATACCAATGTATTTGTAATCCCATTGAATGTTGGTGGTTGTTCCTCATGATGTGATCTAACATTGATCCTCCACGCTGCGGATCAGGGTTCTCCATACGGGTAAGGTAATTATTCATAACCTGAGTGAGTTTTCCAAATATAGTGATAAGCTGATCAACACCAGTTGTATCACCAGCTCCACTATAATTATCTTGAGCAAGAGAGAAATCCCTACATGGAGTTTGTGCATTGACACAGTTTTCATTCCTTCCAATAGGCACCATTTCTAAACAATGGAATAAATTAGATTAGTTTATGAATCGAAATACATAATTCTATACTTGTAAAACCCATAACATAAATTGAAGAGTTTATGGATATAATAAATAATCATAAAAATGCTTTCTTTGAGGAATTATATACTCATAAACCCTTCATAATGGTTTGTAAAGAAAATGAGAATTATCCTAAGAATATCCCCCGGAAGTGTCGTAACCAAGAGTGCAGCAAAGCCCATTTTCGTGCCCCTGTTCCTGTTTGAGTCTAGCTCAAAGAAGTGTTTTCGGGTTTTACCCCTAGGTATATCTATGCTAGAGCCACTTCTACCTGCTCTTATCTAGACAGGGATGTATTGCTCGGAAAACTCAAAAAATATCTACAATACCAAAATTCTAAGAATTTCTTCTATACTAATCGTCAAGGTCCATCTTAGGGAAATGTGATCTAATAAGAGTTTACCTAAATCTAGCTTCCAAGGTTTATTACTAATATTCCTCTCATACCAACAATAACACCCCGACCCCAGTTACCCAAAGTTGGTGCATTATTACGTATCATTGGCATGATCACAAGGGATTAAATCCCGAAAGACCGATCAGTTTAGTATCCTTAGAAACACTATATATATATTCATAAGTCTTAAATTAAATCATAAATTAAAAAACTAAAACAAATTATTTTCTTCATATCCCCTAATACTATCCTTCCAGGTCATTCATAAAATACTTCTTCACATCCTGGGACAAATAAAACATTGAACGGGGTGAGCTCAGATACTCAGTATGGATAACAATATAGAGAAAACTTTCATAAATAAACATAAACATTTAAGGCAATTTATAACTAAAACAAATTCCTTTTATACTTGAACATCATCATAATATGTAAAAGATAAAATGAAATAATTCTATTTACTTATTTACATGGATATTCTACTATTGAAATAATCACATGAAATATCTATAACCACTTTAGTAATAAGGGAATGCATAATGCCAGACTATCATAACCACATGGTCAAGGCCTTGTGAAAAGACTAAAATAAGATTTTGTCAATGCCTTCTGGCAAACACTAGTTTGTATCATGAGACCTACCGATACATTGATGAGAAATAGCGGGCTCCACCCATCACTTACTATGTCCAATGCATTCCTCACATGAAAAGGATTAAACATAACATAAACATTAGCATTAAAATTATCATTTGAAGTGTCAATAATTTATCCATAAACCATGAATGGTATAAAAATAACACATCCATAGTCAAAAATATCATAAAACCTTCAATAAAATATGGAAGATTTTTATCATAAGGAATCAACTTCAAACAAGCATAAAATCTATCAAAGGATGTTGACATGGATGAAATCAACACAATTTGAGAGAAATGTCTCCTTTTTGAAATCATTTAAAAGACGCATAATTATAAAATAAAGCCTTTATTTTGAAAATAATCTTATAAGCTTGTAAGGGAATATTCGACAATTTTATAATGGTAGAAAATAGTTGCACCCGCCATATAATTTAAAAAAAAACATTCTTACCTTATTTTTGTTGAAAAGGATAAAAGGACCTTGTTTGGAAAACAACAGAAAGATTCTTTTCAACCAATTTTATAAAAATTCAAACAAGGGTATAAATGAATTTCATACATAGTCAAGTAAATAGTAAAAATGTTTTGAAATACATTTTTATGAAACATGGACGTGGATGATAAAGAGGTCCCAGTATATAATTGCTTATAAACAACCTCGGATAATGAAGAGATAGTGAAATAAACCCTTAACATGTACTTTTACTTGGTTGAGGGTAGGTTAACCTCTTGTATAATGGTTAAATAATTGTTATTAAATTTTAAAATAATCATATACATTAATATGATATCATATATGTTCTTTTAACATTTCATTGTTAATAAAGTCTTTGTATTATCGTCGTTTCGGGTGTTAACTGATTCGTTTTCCTTTATATGCTTTGTTATGTAAGTCGTGTTTGTTATGAATATGTTGTATCATATTCATATATAGAATGATATCAAGTCTATATACATTATTTTTATTCATCAAATGGAAATTATTCTTGAATGGATTCGATGGCGAATGAATCTAATCGCGTTCGTGGAGATGGTATTCCGTATGTACGCAGGAGCGACAAAATCATTATTTTGATATTAAAATAATATATAATTGGATGGTATATAATATAAAAAGAATCATAATCATGTTATATTTATTATTTACAACAATTACACATCATTATCATACCCATCCAAATAATAATGTTTTGAATAACAATTACACCAAGACATTGAGACGGTAAACCGTACGTACGCATGTATGGTGACATCTCATTAAAAGGATGGATAGAATACTGAATATGGTTGTACCATATTTATAATAACATCAATGTATATATAAGTTACTTGAGTTATTATTTTATAATGGAAATAACATGGAATGAAGAAGTGGAAGAAGAAAATAACATGAAAGAGGGTGGTGACAACATTACCTCTTCTTCGGGTTCTTCCTTTTGTTTTGATAAAAAGGGATCCATAGGTTTGATTTCTTATCAAACTAAGGCATCTATGTTTATCCAGGGGATAGTTGAGAGATTATTTGGGCCGGGGTCACCAGATCCAAATGGTTTTGAAGGTGTGAATTAAAGAGAAAGGAGAGTTCTCTTTTATAAAAGGGGTGAGAGGCACCTTAGGAAAATCTAGAAATATTATTTAATAATAAATTTATTTTCGGTTTATAAAGGCTCTAAAGTATATTATTTCAAAGATAAGGTGGGTATGGGTCGATATAAACTCAAAAAAAAAATTAGGCAGGTTTGGGTCACTATATTAACTTTATCTTTAAGTATTAACTCTTAGTTAATTAGTTTGACATTTTCCATGTCTCTTTGTATTTTTATATTATATGCTTAATAAACATACAATAAACATCCCAGAGAACCCAAAGTGGTTAATAAATTATATACCTATCATTATATATGTCTCTTGGATGAAAATTATATTTTTAGGAATTTAATATCAATTAATAATAAAATATTTGTTTTAAAAACGTTTTTTGTCAATTTTGACACTATTAGGAATTTGATTTTTGTGAAAATCATAACAGCATGATTATTTGGAAAAAATTTAATTAAATCAATAATAACATATCATATTAACCTATATAAATCGTTTATGACATCAAAAAATTCAAATTATATTTATTTTAAAATAAATAATACCATTTATTTGATTCTTTCATTAATAATGAAAAAACTGCAACATCATTGTGTCTTAAATAACATTAATTATTCAATGTCTAACAATTATTAATAAAATACAATTATGTAATGAATACATTTAGATTTCTAATGAGTTTTTATAGTCGAAAATATAACTTATATAACACCATGTAAAAATTGTTTTACTAAAAGATATATGCTTATGTCATTTTTGTATTCATTTTAACATAATTAATAGAAAATGTCATTTTCATATACAAGTGGATCCATGGGGTCCCAATATCGTCCCAAGATTTCCCATGGTCGGAAATGTATCATCCAATAGGGTGGGGACACGTTTAAGGGTAATTTTATATTATTAAAATATTATTTTGTTACCCTTATTTTCATGATTTACCCTTTAACCACGATAAATAAAATATTTACCGAAGTAATTATTCATAATGTCTAAAAATAAAAGTTACTTATTTACAAAATTTGGACATCCGGATTCCAAATATGGAATCCATATTTCTAAATTTAATACAAAGAAGTGGGATAAATTAATTTAAATTAATTCCCACTGTCAAAACAAAAGGCGTGTTTTTATTAAATAATAACTATCAAAAGATTGACACTTGTTTATGTCCAGTTTAAATATGAAATTACATATAATGACCAACATTGGATAAAATGGTAAAATTAAAATTTAATTATACTTTTTAATCACCTATTTTTATAATTTATCACTATAAATTATTTTGATTAGAAAAGTTGTTTTTAATTTAAATTTAGTATTTTTGACTATTCATCAAAAATTGGAAGTTCTCAGAAAAATACCAAAAATTCACCAGAAGATAATTTTGATATTCCAAATCCAAATATGAAGTCCAATTTGAATAATAAAATTTATAAAATTTCAAAAAGTCGGTATTACTATTCATAATGTCTACATTGATTGGCTGCGGTGTGTTAGAGTCTCGAAGTTGCGTACAATGCAAGCTATTGCATTATTCAATGGAAAATGTACTGTAAAAGCATGGGGTGTTACATTATCCCTGGAAAAACCTAAAACCTCATCAATAAAAACCTTTAAACCTCATCTCTGTAAAACCATAATATATCATTCCAAAAAAACCATCAACCCTCAACCCCAAAAAACCCTCATCCCCATTAAATCCTAAACCCTAATCCACTGAAAACCCTAAACCCTAAACCCTTGAAATATCTAATTCCACAGAAGCATAAACCCCTAAAACGTCAGCTCCAAACAAACCCTAAATCCTCAAATGCAAAATACCCTATACCTGATGAACCAAAAAACCCTATACCCTCATCTATTGAAAACCCTAAAACCATATCATAAAAAATCCTAAACCCTCAGTCCCAGAAATCCGTACACACTAATCCCCATAAAACCGTAAACTGTTAGCCCTAAAAGACCCCAAACCCTCATCCCAAGAAAAACATAAACCCTTAGCCCCAAAAAACCCTAAACCCATAACCATAGAAAACCCTAAATCCTCGGCCAAAGAAAATCCAAAACCATCATCACATGAAATCCCATTGTCCTCATCCCATGAAAACCATAAACCCTCATCCCTAAAAACCATAAAAAAAATGTCCCCAAATAGATTTAATTTTTCTTCCCTAGATGACTATAAACCCCTATCCCAAGATAACCCTAAACCCTTATTCCATGAAATATCTTAACCCCACACCTCCATAAAATCCTAAACACTTAGCCCTAGAAACCCCCAAATTCCCTACACAATAATTCTCTATAACCCCAGCCAAAAAAACCCAAATCCCCCATCCTAGAAAACCCAAAACCCCTAGTCAAAGAAAACAAAAAACCCAAAGCCCTGGAAAATCCTAATCCCCCAGTGCCAAAATACAATAAACCCCCAACCCCAAAAAACTTTAAACCTCGAGCCCTAGAAAACCCTAAACCCCCTGACGGAAAAACCATAAACCACTAGCCCTATAAGACCATATTCCCCCAACCCCAAAAATACATAATCCCTAATCCCCAAAAAAACACAAAACCCCTAGCCCTAGAAAACACTAAACCACCAACACAATAAAATTAAAAACCCTTAGCACCAAAAAACCATAAACCAAAAGACCCATAAAACACTAAATCCCAAAACCCCCAAACCCAAAACTCTTATCCCAAAAAACCTTAAACCCTCATGAAAAAAACCTAAAATATCAGCCCTAGAAAACCCAAAACCCTCATCCCTAGAAAACCCTAAATCCCAGTCCGTAGAAAACCCTAAACCCTTAGCCTCGGAATATAGTAAACACTAAACCCTAGAAAACACTAAACCCTCAACCTCAGAAAACTATAAACCATCACCCCTAGAAAACACTAAACCATAATCCATATAAAACACTAACCCATCAACCCCAGAACACAAAAAAAATTCATCCCTAGAAATCCCTCAACCCTCATCCCCAGATATCCCAAAACTTGTATCCACAAAAGTCCTACAATCTCAACCACAAAAAACCATAAACCCTCAGCCTAAAGAAACCCTTATCCCACATCCCAAAAATTACCTAAACACTCCCAACAATAAAAACTAAACCCTCATCATCAAAAAACCCACTCCCTCAGCCCCAAAAATCTGTAAACCCTCATCCAAAAATACTGAAAACCATTATCCCTAAAAAACACTAAACCCAAAAAATCCCAATCCCTCTACCTTAAATAACCCTAAACTAATCCCTATAAAATTTTTAACCCTCATCCCCAGAAAACCCTCCACATTTATCCATATAAATCCATGAATCCTTATCCCTAGAAAAATATGAACCCACCGCCCCTGAAATCACTGAACCCTTAGACCGTGAAAACATTCAACCCATAGCCTTATAAAACCGTTAATCATAAGCTGCAGAAAACCATGAACCCTTAGAACCATAAAACCATCAATCCTCATCACTAT
Source organism: Viscum album (assembly GCA_963277665.1). Lineage (NCBI taxonomy): Eukaryota > Viridiplantae > Streptophyta > Magnoliopsida > Santalales > Viscaceae > Viscum > Viscum album. Next base: position 1,532,609,451 of record OY728160.1, on the reverse strand, counting down.
AAGACCATGAACCCTTATCATTGAAATCAATTAACACACATCCCATGAAAACATAATCCCTGACCCCCCCCCCCCCGAAAACTCTAAAACATCATCCCCAAAAAACCATGAACCCTCATCCCTGAAAAAAATGATCCCTTAGTACATGATAAACATAAATCCTCATACATGGAAAACCCTAATCAAAATTCTATAGAAAATTATAAACCCTAAACCCTGGAAAACACTCAAACCTCATCCCAAGAAAACACTGAACCCTCAACCGAAGAAATCCCTGATTTCTGGTCCCTCAAAATGTGAACCCCTTATCCCTAGAAAAAGCCTAAACACTAAGCCTCAAAAATTTAGAAACCCTCAACACCAAAAACCCTAAACACTCATCACCAAAAACCCTAAACCCTGGCTCTATAAGCCACTAAACCATCAACCCTATAAAATCCTATACCCTAAAAACTGTAAACCCTCATCCATAGAAATCCTCCAACTCTCATCCCAAGAAAACCATATACCCACAGCCCATGAAACCCTAAACCCTTAGAAATAGATGAACCATAACCCTCATCCCCCCAAAACCCACAATCCTTAGCCCCAGAAAACCCTAAACCATCATCCCCATAAATCCCCAAACCCTCAACCCTATAAAAACCTTAAAACCTCAAACCTAGAAAACACTAAACCTTCAGCACCATAAAACCCTAAACCCTCATCACTAAAAAAGTCTAAAAACTAAGCCAAAAAAAACCTAAAGCCTCAACCCTAGAAAACCCAAACCCTCATCCCAATAAAAATCTAAAATCTCATCCCATGAAAAACCTAAAACCACATAACAATAAAACCATAAAGTCTTAGTCCCATAAAACAATTAGCCCTCAACTCTAGAATACCCTAAACCTAGATCCCCAAGAAAGCCTGGACCATCATCCCCAAAAAACATTAAAACCTCATCCCTAGAAAATCCTAAACACTAAACCCAAAAAACCCTAATCCTTTATCCCCATAAATCCGTAAACCCTTATCCCCAAAAAACCATAAGCCTTTGACCCTAGAAAGCAATCAATCCTCGGACCCAAAAAACCCTAAACCCTCATCCCATGAAACCCCTAAACCCTCATTACCCAAACCCCAAAACACTCAGATCCATAAATCCCTTAAATTTTCATCCACAAATCCCCTAAACTCTCATTCCCAAAACCCCTTAAACTCTCATTAGCTAAAAAACATTAAAAACTCATCCCTAGAAACACCAAATCATTATCAATAGAAACCCCTAAATCCACATACATAGAAAACCCTAAACCATCAGCCTAGATAACATTAAAACATCATCCCCAAAAAACCTAACCCTTAGTCTTAGAAAACCAAAAACCCTCTTTCCCAAAAGCCTCTAAAATCGCAACCCCTAAACAACTATACCCTCATCCCCTAAAAAAACACATAACCCTCATCCTCAAGAAACCTTAAACCATTAGCCCGAAAAAACACAAAACCCTCATCCCCAAAAAACCCTAAACCCCCATTCCAAAAAATCTATAAACCATCATCTTATAAGCCCCTAAACCCTAATCCCCAAAAAACTCTAAACCCTCAGTCCCAGAATTCCCGAAACACTCCATACCAAAAATCCATAAACCCTCATCCCCAAGAAACCATAAAGCCTCAACCAAACAAAACCCTAATCCCTCATCACTGGAAAACCATAAAACCTTATTCCCACAAAACCCTAAACCATACTCCCTATGAAACTCTAAACCCATATCCATAGAAAAAATTATACCCTTAGCCCGAAGAAACTGTAAAACCTAATCCCCACGGAAAACTAAACCCTCAATCCCAGGAAACCCAAAACCATCATCCCAAGGAAACCCGAAATCCCTCAGCCCTAGGAAACCCAAATCCATTACCCCCATCAAACCCTAAACATAATTCCCAGAAACAACTATACAATCATTCCTATAGAATCCTAATCTATTAGCCCACGGAAACCCTTAACACCTGGCCTAATAAAACCCTAATCCCTCATCTCCAAAAAAACGCTAAACCCACAATCCATAAAAACCCTAAACCATCATCCTAAAAAACCCCAAACACTCTTCACAAAAAAACCATAACCCCTAAACACCAAAAACCTAAACATACATCCAAGAAAAACGCTTATCCCATTTTCCCAAAAACCAATAAACCCTTATCTTGAAAAAAATCCAAAACAATCAATCCCAAAATACCGTAAACCCTTAGTGTGAAAAATCCAATTCCCACTACCCCATAAAACCCTAAACCCCTACCCCAAAACACCCTAATCACACAACCCTAAAAAACCTAAAACCCCCAACCAAAAAACCATTACCATCATCTATAATGAAATGTAAACACTCATCCTCAGAAAACCTCAAAACCTCAGCCCCCGAAAACCAATATTCATAGCACTAAAAAAACCTAAATCCCCCACCTCAGAAAACCCTAAACAATCATCCCAAGAAAACCATAAACCCTCAACCCCAAAAAAACCTAATCCATCTCCCTAGAAATCCATAAACCCTCATCCATAAAAAACCCCAATCAACTAGACCTAGAAAACCCTAAACCAACATCCCCAAAATACCGTAAACCCTCTTCTCATGAAAATACTAAACCCTCAGCCCCACAAAATCCTAAATATTAGCATTAATAAAATGGTAAACCCTCATCCCTAGAAACCCTAAACCCTAAACCGTATAAATATTTATATCCTCATCCCTAGAAAAACCTAATCCCTCAAACCGATAAAGCCATAAACCATTATCCCCAGAATACCATAAACCTTCATACCCAAAATTTTGTAAACCCTCATCCCCGCAAAACCCAAAATTATTATCCGCAAAAACCATAAACCCTAAAACACAAAAAAGAACTATCACTACTAGAAAAACAGGTATTTGCGATGGGGCATTTGCGACGGGGGCCCATCGAAAATAGCCCGTTGTTGAAAACGCCGTCACAACTACACTTATTTGCGACGGGCCCATTTCTAAAGCCTTTTTTTGCGACGGTCATTCTCCCTGTCGCAAATAGTATTCCGTATTTTTGTAAAAAAAACTTTTAAAATAGTATTTGCGACGGGACCCGTCGCAAAAACTATTTTTTAAAAAAAAATAAAAAACCATTAATAATACTAGTATTTGCGACGGGCATAGTATCCCGTCGCAAAAACTATTTTTTTTAAATAAAAAACTATTAATAATTCTAGTATTTGCGACGGGCATAGTATCCCGTCACAAATACTATAAAAAAAATAAAAAAAATAAATTATTAATAAATTATTTTAATTAATATAATAATAGAATTATAATTCACAAATAAAAATAATAAATTATTAATAAATTATTTTAATTAATATAATAATAATAGAATTATAATTCAAAAATAAAAAATAATAGAATATTAATAAATGATTTAATTAATATAATAATATTAGAATTATAATTCATAAATAAAAAAAATATTAATAAGTTATTTTAATTAATATAAAAATAATAGAATTATTTTACATTCAAATATTAAAATAATTCAAGTATTACAAAAAATATAATTAAATTATAATATTATAAAATTTTAATATATATATAAAATTTAATATTATAAAATATAAATAATATTATTATTCATATTAATATTGTTATTTAAAAATATAATATTATTAGTATTTTTTAATGAGACAGAAACTACGAATAGAAAAAAAAATATTTTGATTTCACAAATTTTATAACATAAATACAATCTATAATCTGAAGGAGGGGGGGAGGTGGGGGATCTGCAGATGGTGGTGGAGGAAACTCCATCCCTAAAGCATGAGTGAGTCGGAGCATGTACTCCATCTGCTCCTGATGCTGCTGCTGCCACCGACACGCCTGCTCCTCGTACAGCTGTTGTTGGCATCGACGCTCCTCCTCATGCTGCTGACGCATCTGCTCCTGCTCCTGTCAGAGACTCTCTATCTGTGCAGTCTGAGATCGCAACTGATCCTCATACTGTGTAGTAGAAGAAGATGCACGAGCTCCTCTCGAGCTGGACGCCGACATCGCAGCACTGCCATAATAATCTCCGGGAGTCAGTCGAGAGCCGATACCAACTATCCGTCCCTTCTCGAAGGCATACTGGGTGGCCTGCATCCATGCCGCTTCATCAAACTGACGGTCAGTGGTCAAAATAACAAGTTTTCTTTCCATGAATGAGCATAAATGCTTTGTTCTCTCCCATACAGTAAGGACATGATTTCTGACCATGTGTACTCCAGCCAGATAACATCCCATAAGCCGGGAAGTCACTTATTGTCCACATCAATGCTGCTCTCAGTATGAAATTCTGTTTCGTTGCATCATCATATGTACTGACACCAGTACTCCACAATAAATTTAATTCATCAATCAATGTCTTCAAATAAACATCAATATTTTTCTTCGGATGTCCGGGAATTAGTAAATTCATAAAGATATATGGATCCTTCATCAACATCCATGGAGGTAAATTGTACGGAGTTAAAAAAACAGGCCAACATGAATATTGACTACCATAAGATCCAAACGGACAGAAACAATCAGTGGAAAGGCCCAGTCGAACATTTCTAGCTTCTAAAGCAAAGGATGGATGCACTCTATCAAATTGTTTCCATGAATCACTATCAGCTGGATGATTCAAGCTTTTATCGGTTGAAATATTCTCTTTATGCCATGACATCATTGTCGATGTATTCTTAGACATGAATAAACACTGAAGTCTGGATGTAAGTGGAAAATATCTCAACTGTTTTACAGGAATCAAACCAGACTTTCCGTGTTGTCCTTCTTTATATCTCAGTTGCCCACATGTGGGACAACTATCCAACGACTCATTTTCCCCAGAATATAAAATGCAGTCATTTGAACATGCATGAATCTTCTGACAAGTAAGTCCCAAATTTCGAACCAGCCTCTTACTTTCATAGTAATTTGCAGGTAAAACATTTCCTTCGGGTAACAGTGTTTTCAGCAAAGAAAATATCTGGTCAAAACAGTTGTTTGACATTCGGTTATCTGATTTGATAGCCATAAATTTTGCAACTACTTCTAATTTGCTCATCTTTCAGCCAAGATATAATGCATCCTCAGTAGACTTCAACAACTCATAAAATTCAGACGGTACCAACTCAGGATTTGAAGCTATATCAGCCAAAGTTTCTGTATGTTGAACAGATGAACCTGCAACATCATGTACTAAATCTTGAAACTGGGATGGATCCGGAATCAAGTTGGTATCACCTGCTCTGGAACTGCGTTCACCGTGTTGATACCAAAAAACATAATCTGCTTGAAAACCAAAACGCAAGAGATGTTCCCCCACTTTGTCAAACATGTCAAACGTTATCAATGCACATTTTCTACAAGGGCATTTTATTTTTCCTTCTGAAACAAATTCTGGATTTGATGCCGCAAATGATAAAAAAATCTCCACACCCTCTATATATACTGGATTTAAACCAGAACCATTTGGATTTCTACGTTGATTTATCCATATGCGGTCATCTAATAACGACTGTTGACGACCTCGTTGTTCCATATTTTTCTATAAAATATAAAAGCATTACTGATTTTGAATAATTTGTTAGAAAAAACACTCAATCAAGGATTGAATATATTGAGAATAAAGCAAAACATATTACAAATATTGATAATTTTAATATTATATTGATTTTTTATTTTTTTAACAATAATAATATAATTTTTTCATAAATATTAATTATATAATAATAACATTATTACATTATTAGTATATTTTATTATTAATATTAAAATAATATAATTTTCTATATTATATACAATTCTCCTTTCATCTGTGTGTTTAACATTCTGTCTCCACATGTAATATTGGCATTCACTTTCACCTCTCCATTGGCGAGTTGGTTGATAATTTTGAAAAAGAATGCCAATATTACATGTGGAGACAGAAAACACACAGAAAAAAAGAGAATTGTATATAATATAGAAAATTATATTATTTTAATATTAATAATAAAATATACAAATAATGTAATAAGGTAATTATTTCTAATTATTGGTAATTATTCCTAATTATTTGTAATTATTCCAAATTATTGGTAATTATTCCAAATTATTGGTAATTATTCCAAATTATTGGTAATTATTCCAAATTATTGGTAATTATTCCAAATTATTGGTAATTATTCCAAATTATTGGTAATTATTCATAATTTTTGGTAATTATTCCTAATTATTGGTAAATATTGGTAAATATTGGTAAATATTGGTAAACATTGGTAAATATTGGTAAATATTGGTAAATATTGGAAAATATTGGTAATTATTGGTAATTATTGGTAATTATTGGTAATTATTGGTAATTATTGGTAATTATTGGTAATTATTGGTAATTATTACTAATTATTGGTAATTATTACTAATTATTGGTAATTAATTCTAATTATTGGTAATTAATACTAATTATTGGTAATTAATACTAATTATTGGTAATTAATAATAATTATTACTAATTATTTGTAATTATTACTAATTATTCCTAATTAATACTAATTATTCCTAATTATTACTAATTATTACGAATTATTACGAATTTTTACTAATTATTGGTAATTATTACTAATTATTACTAATTATTGGTAATTATTACTAATTATTTTTAATTATTACTAATTATTCCTAATTATTACTAATTATTCCTAATTATTACTAATTATTAGTAATTATTGCTAATTATTGCTAATTATTGCTAATTATTACTAATTATTTCTAATTATTACTAATTATTGGTAATTATTACTAATTATTACTAATTATTACTAATTATTACTAATTATTAGTAATTATTGCTAATTATTACTAATTATTGCTAATTATTACTAATTATTGCTAATTATTACTAATTATTACTAATTATTACTAATTATTGCTAATTATTGCTAATTATTGCTAATTATTACTAATTATTACTAATTATTACTAATTATTTCTAATTATTACTAATTATTGCCAATTATTGGCAATTATTGGTAATTATTGGCAATTATTGGCAATTATTGGTAAGTATTGTTATTTATTACTAAATATTGGTAATTATTGGTAATTATTACTAATTATTGTTAATTATTGTTAATTATTACTAATTATTGTTAATTATTACTAATTATTACTAATTATTGGTAATTATTACTAATTATTACTAATTATTGGTAATTATTACTAATTATTGATAATTATTCATAATTATTACTAATTATTGGTAATTAATACTAATTATTGGTAATTAATACTAATTATAGGTAATTATTACTAATTATTGGTAATTAATACTAATTATTGCTAATTATTGCTAATTATTCCTAATTAATACTAATTATTCCTAATTATTACTAATTATTACTAATTATTACTAATTATTACTAATTATTGGTAATTATTACTAATTATTACTAATTATTGGTAATTATTACTAATTATTGGTAATTATTACTAATTATTCCTAATTATTAATAATTATTCCTAATTATTACTAATTATTAGTAATTATTGCTAATTATTACTAATTATTGCTAATTATTACTAATTATTGCTAATTATTACTAATTATTGGTAATTATTACTAATTATTACTAATTATTGCTAATTATTACTAATTATTGCTAATTGTTACTAATTATTGCTAATTATTACTAATTATTGCTAATTATTACTAATTATTGCTAATTATTACTAATTATTGCTAATTATTACTAATTATTACTAATTATTACTAATTATTGCTAATTATTTCTAATTATTACTAATTATGACTAATTATTACTAATTATTACTAATTATTACTAATTATTGCCAATTATTGCCAATTATTGGCAATAATTGGTAATTATTGGTAATTATTGGCAATTATTGGTAATTATTGGTAAGTATTGTTAATTATTACTAAATATTGGTAATTATTGGTAATTATTACTAATTATTGGTAATTATTGTTAATTATTACTAATTATTACTAATTATTACTAATTATTATTAATTATTACTAATTATTGGTAATTATTACTAATTATTGGTAATTATTCCTAATTATTACTAATTATTGGTAATTAATACTAATTATTGGTAATTAATACTAATTATAGGTAATTATTACTAATTATAGGTAATTATTACTAATTATTGGTAATTAATACTAATTATTGGTAATTATTCCTAATTATTGGTAATTTTTCCTAATTATTGGTAATTTTTCCTAATTTTTCCTAATTTTTCCTAATTTTTCCTAATTTTAGGTATTTATTACTAATTATTACTAATTATAGCTAATTATTACTAATTATTGCTAATTATTGGTAATTATTGCTAATTATTGGTAATTATTGGTAATTATTGGTAATTATTGGTAATTATTGGTAATTATTTCTAATTATTCCTAATTATTCCTAATTATTCCTAATTATTCCTAATTATTCGTAATTATTCCTAATTATTCCTAATTATTCCTAATTATTACTAATTATTCCTAATTATTCCTAGTTATTACTAATTATTACTAATTATTCTTAATTATTACTAGTTATTACTAATTATTACTAATTATTCTTAATTATTACAAATTATTACTAATTATTAATAATTATCACTAATTATTACTAATTATTACTAATTATTACTAATTATTACTAATTATTCCTAATTATTACTAATTATTCCTAATTATTCCTAATTATTTGTAATTATTGGTAATTATTGGTAATTATTGGTAATTATTAGTAATTATTGGTAATTATTACTAATTATTACTAATTATTGGTAATTATTGGTAATTATTACTAATTATTACTAATTATTGTTAATTATTGGTAATTATTCCAAATTATTGGTAAGTATTACTAATTATTGGTAATTATTACTACTTATTGGTAATTATTACTAATTATTACTAATTATTGATAATTATTACTAATTATTACTAATTATTGGTAATTATTACTAATTATTACTAATTATTCTTAATTATTGATAATTATTGATAATTGTTCCTAATTATTAGTAATTAAATGAATAATTATCAACAATTAGGAATAATTACCAATAATTACAAATAATAACATTATTAATATATTTTATTATTAATATTAAAATAATATAATTTTCTAATTTATATACAATTCTCCTTTCATCTGTGTGTTTTCTATCTCCACATACAAATAATACATGTGAACACAGCAAACACACAGATGAAAAGAGAATTGTATATATATATATAATTATATTATTTTAATATTAATAATAAAATAGACTAATAATGTAATAATGTTATTATTCCTAATTATTGGTATTTATTACTAATTATTAATATTTATTCTTAATTATTAAAAATTATTACTAATTATTCCTAATTACCATTAACTATGAACAATACTAATAATTTAAATTTATTAAGTAATAAAACAATGTAAACATAATTAAATTACAACTAAATAAGAATAATTGAAACTAATAAAAAATTAAAAATAAATATTAAATTAAAATGAACATAAATACCTTGAAAATTGATCTGCTCTGATCGTTCTTCAAAACTTTAATATCAGCTCCGGAGAAAAAAATTAAACTCGAGAAAAACTGAACTCTAGAAATATAATTTTGAGAGAAGGAGAAGATAGAGAATGAGAATGAAAATGAAAAAAACGGATGGGGGTATTTATTGGTTAGATTATTTGCGACGGGTATCCCGTCGCAAATAGTATTAGTTGCGACGGTACGCGTCGCAAATACCTTAGCCAACATTTATTATGGTCAACGGGTAAATAGTTATTTGCGACGGGACCCGTCGCAAATAACCACCTGCCGACATACTATTTGCGACGGGGGAATATTCCCGTCGCAAATACCTTTTACCGCCGCCGGTTATTTGGGACGAGAATATTCCCCCGTCGCAAATAAGTTTCCCGCGATTTGGCGCGCAAACTGCGCCAGTCCTTTTGCGACGGGGAAAGCTGTCCCGTCGCAAAAGGCTACTTATTTGCGACGGGCAAATAACCCCGTCGCAAATAAGTTTTTAACAGGACTATTTGCGGCGGGATTTATTCCCGTCGCAAATAACCCGTTGCAAATGCCCATTTTTCCCGTAGTGTATACCCACATCCATAGAATACCCCAAACCCTCAGCCCTAAAACCACTAAGAAAACAGCCCTAGAAACCCCTAAATCCTTATCCCCAGAATAACCAACACCTTCATCCCTAGAAAAACGAAACCCTTAGACCCATGAAACAAAAAATCCTCATCCTCAGAAAACACTAATCCCTTATCACAAGTAAATGATAAACCCACAGAACCAAAAAAACTCAATACCCTGATTCATAGAAAACTATAAATCGTCATCCCTTGAAAACTCTAAACCCTCAACCCTAGAAAACTCTAAAACATTATCCCTAGAATCCCATCATCCATAGAAAACCCTAAACCTCCTTCCCTATAAAAACATAAACCGTAATACGTGAATACCCAAAAGCCTTAGCCGAAAAAACACAAAATACTCATCCTGAAAAAACCCTAAACCCTCATCCCTAAAAAACCCTAAACCCCAGCCATAGAAAGAAATAGCCATCGCTAGAAAACCATAATGCCCCATCCCATGAAAAAAAACACTCATCCCCTAAGAACCCAACACTATCAGACATAGAAATCCCTAAACACTTAAACATAGAAAGACCAAAACCCTCATCCCTAGAAAACACTATTCCCTCAGTTCTAGAAAACCCTAAACACTCATCCCCCTAAAACTACAAACCCTCATCCCCAGAAAACCCTAAACCCTCAACCTTAGAAAACCCTACAACCTAATCCTTAAAAAACCCTAGACCCTTAGCCCCAAAAAATCTAAAACACTCATCCCAATAAAATCCTAAACCCTCATCCCCAAAAAACCCAAAACCCTTAGCAGTAAAAATTCCTAAACCCTCGCCCACAAAAAACCCTAAATCCTCAGTCCATGAAAACTCGAAACCCTTATCCCTAGAAAACCCTAAACTATAACCCCAAAAAACCCTAAATCCTCAAACCCAAAATACCCTATACCTGAAGACCCAAAAAACCCTATACCATCATCTATTGAAAACCATAAAACCATATCACAAAAAAACCTAAACCCTTAGTCTCAGAAATCCTAAAAAACTAATTCCTAGAAAACCCTAAACCGTTAGCCCTAAAAGACCCTAAACATTCATCCCTAGAAAACCAAAAACCCTTAGCCCCAAAAAACCCTAAACCCATAGCCATAGAATACCCTAAATCCTCGGCCACAGAAAATCCAAAACCTTCATCACATGAAAACCCATGGTCCTCATCCCATGAAAATCATAAACCCTCATCTCTAAAAACCATAAAAACATTGCCCCAAAAAAAATTATTTTTTCATCCCAAGATGACTGTGAACCCATATCCCAAGATAACCCTAAACCCTTATTCCATGAAATAACTTAACCACACATCTCCATAAAATCCTACACACATAACCCTTGAAACCCCCAAATTCCGACCCCAATAATTCTCTATACCCCCAGCCAAAAAACCCAAACTCCCATCCTAGAAAACCCCAAATCCCCTGACCAAGAAAACAAAAAACCCAAATCCATAGAAAAGCCTATACCCCTAGTGCCAAAAAAACATAAACCCCCATCCCCATAAAACTATAAACCTCGACCCCTAGAAAACCCTAAACCCCCTGACCGAAAAACCATAAACCACTGGCCCTATAAGACCATATTCCCCCAAACCTAAAATACCTAATCCATTATCCCCAAAAAACCAAAAACCCCTAGCCCTAGAAAACCTTAAACCACCAAAACTAGAAAAATAAAAACCCTTACCCCAAAAAAATCCTAAACCAAAAGACCCATAAAACACTAAATCCCAAAACCACAAACCCCACAACCCTTATCCCCAAAAACCATAAAACCTCATCCGAAAAAACCTAAAACCTCATCGCTAGAAAACCCTAAACCCTCATCCCTAGAAAACCCTAAAAGCTATACCATAGAAAACCATAAACCCTTAGCCTCAAAATACACTAAACACTGAACCCCTAGAAAACTCTAAACACTCATCCTCAAAAAACCATAGACCCTCACCCCTAGAAAACACTAAACCATCACCCATTGAAAAACCTAAACCATAAACCCCAAAACACATAAAAATTCATCCCCATAAAGCCCTCAACCCTCATCCCTAGAAATCCCAAAACCCATAGCTGTAAAAAGCCCAAAAATCTCAACCCCAAAAAACCATAAACCCTTAGCCAAGAAACCCCTTATACCAGATCCCAAAAATTCCCTAAACCCCCAAATCCTTGAAAACTAAACCCTAATCATCCAAAAACCAAGACCCTCATCCCCCAAAAATCCCTAAACCCTCATCCAAAAAACTGGAAACCCTTATCCCTAAAAACTACTAAACCCAAAAAACCCTAAACCCTCTACCTTAAATAACCCTAAAACCATACCTATAAAATTTTTAATCCTCATCCCCAAAAAACCCTCCACATTTATCCATAGAAATCCATGAATCCTAATCCCTTGAAAAACATGAACCCACATCCCCTAAAAGCACAGAACCCTTAGACCGTGAAAACCCTCAACCCCCAGCCTTATAAAACCCTTAATCATAAGCTGAAAAAAAATACACTGAACCCTTAGACCCATAAAACCATCAATCCTATTCACCATAAAACCATGAACCCTTATCCTAGAAATACTTAAACCCTTATCCCATGAAAACATAAACCCTCACCCCCACCCCTAAAACTCTGAAACACCATCCTCAAAAAACCTTGAACCCTCATCCCGGAAAAAAATGATCCCTTAGTACATGATAAATATAAATCCTCATACATGGAAAACACTAATCCCTATGCTATAAAAAATTATAAAACCCTAAAACCTAGAAAAAAATCAAACCTCATCCCAATAAAACACTGAACCCTCAACCCAAGAAAACTCTGATTGCTCGGCCCTAAAAAACGTGAAGCCCTTATCCCTAGAAAAACACTAAACACTAAGCCCCAAACATTCCTAAACCCTCAACACCAAAAAACAATAGAAACTCATCACTAGAAAACCCTAAACCCCGAGCTCTATAAGCCACTAAACCATCAACCCTATAAAAGGCTATACCCTAAAAACTATAAACCCTCATCCCTAGAAATCCTGATACTCTCATACCTAGAAAACCATATACCCATAGCACAAGAAACCCTAATCCCTTAGACATAGAAAAACCATAACCCTCATCCCGCAAAAACCCAAAACCCTCAGCCCCAGAATACCCTAAACCATCATCCCTATAAATCCCCAAACTCTCATGCCTAGAAAACCCCTAAAACCTCAAACATAGAAAACCCTAAACCTCTAGCATCATAAAACCATAAACCCTCATCACTAAAAAGTCTAAAATCTAAGCCCCAAAAAAACCTAAAGCCTCAACCCTAGAAAAACACAAACCCTCATCCCCGTAAAAAACTAAAATCTCATCCCATGAAAAGCCTAAAACCACATCCCTATAAAACCGTAAAGTCTTAGCCCCAAAAAACAATTAGCCCTCAACTATAGAATACCCTAAACCCTGATCTCCAAGAAATCCTAAACCATCATCCCCAAAGAACATTAAAACCTCATCCATAGAAAATCCGAAACACTAAACCCAAAAAACCCTAAACCTTAATCCCCATAAATATGTAAACCCTTATCCCTAAAAAACCCTAAGCCCTTGACTCTATAAAACAATAAATCCTCAAATCCCAAATCCCAATAACCCTAAACCCCCATACCATTAATCCCCTAAACCCACATTCCCCAAACCCCTACACACTAATATCCATAAATCCTTTAAATTGTCATCCACAAAAACCCCTAAACTCTCATTCCCAAAACCACTTAAACTCTCATCAGCTAAAAACCCTTAAACTCACATCCCTAGAAACACCAATACATTATCAATAGAAAACCCTAAATCCACATTCCTAGAAAACCCTATACCGTCATTTTAGATAACCTTTAATCCTCATCCCCATAAAACCAAAACCCTCTGTCTTAGAAAACCAAAAACCCTCATCCCGAAGAGCCACTAAAACCGCAACCCCTAAACCCCTATACCCTCATCCACCAAAAAACACATTACCCACATCCTCAAGAAACCATAATCCCTTACCCCAAAAAAACACAAAACCCTCAGCCCTAAACAACCCTAAACACTCAATAAAAGAAATATATAGACCATTATCCTATAAACCCCAAAACCCTAATCCCCAAAAAACCCAAAACCCTCAGTCCCAAAAATCCCTAAACACTCCATACCAAAAATCCATAAACCCTCATCCCCAAGAAACCATAAAGCCTCAACCCAATGAAACCCTACTCCCTCATCTCTAGGAAACCATAAAACCTTATTCTCATGAAACCCTAAACCATCCTCCCAACGAAACCCAAAACCCATTGCCATAGAAAAAAATAATCCCTTAGCCACCAGAAACCGTAAAACCTAATCCCCAAGGAAAACTAAACCCTCAATCCCGGGAAACCCTAAACCATCATCCCAAGGAAACTCAAAAACCCTCATCCCTAGGAAACCCAAATCCCTTAGCTCCATTAAACCCTAAATATAATTCCCAGAAACACCTATACAATCATTCCTATAGAATCATAATCTATTAGGCCATGGAAACCCTAAACACATGGCCTAATAAAACCCTAAACCCTCATCTCCAGAAAATGCTAAAACCACAATCCATAAAAACCCTAAACCCTCATTCCTAAAAAACCCCAAACACTCTGCACAAAATACAATAACCCCAAAACACCAAAAACCTAAACCTATATCCATAAAAAACCCTTAAACCATTTTTCCAAAAACCCCTAAACCCTTAGTTTGAAAAAATCGAAAACAATCAAACCCAATATACCATAAACCCTTAGCCCAAAAAATCATATTCCCCCTACCCCATTAAACTTTAAAACCCTACCCAAAAAACCCTAATCACACATCCTTAAAAACCCTAAAACTCCCATCCCAGAAACCATAACCCCTCCTCTATAAAGAAATGTAAACACTCATCCTCAGAAAACCTCAACACCTCAGCCCCATAAAACCAATACTCTTAGCACTAAAAACCCTAAATACACCACCTCAGAAAACCCTAAACAATCATCCCAAGAAAACCATCAACTCTCAACCCCTGAAAACCCTTATCAATTATCCCTAGAAATCCATAAACCCTCATCCCTAGAATACCCCAATCCACACGACCTAGAAAACCCTAAACCTACATCCCCAAAAAACCATAAACCCTCTTCTCAAGAAAACCCTAAACCCTCATCCCCAGAAAATCCTAAATAATAACATTAAAAAATGATAAACCCTCATCCCCAGAAACCCTAAAACCTAATCCATATAAAATTTATATCCTCATCCCTAGAAAAACCCAATCACTCAAACTGATAAAACAATAAACCATTATCCCCAGAATACCATAAACACTCATACCCAAAAATCCATAAACCCTCATCCCCTTAAAACCCAAAACTATTATCTGAAAAAACCATAAACCCTAAACCACAAAAAACTATACCCACATCCATAGAAAACCCCAAACCCTCATCACTAATAACACTAAACAAAAAGCCCTAGAAACCCCTAAATCCTTAGCCCCAGAATATCAAACACCTTTATCCTTAGAAAACACAAATCCCTTAGACCCATGAAACCAAAAACCCTCATCCTCAAAAAACACTAAATCCTCATCATAAGTAAATGATAAACATGTAGAACCAAAAAACTAAATACCCTCATTCATAGAAAACCCTAAATCCTCATCCCTATAGAACTATAAAACCTCATCCCTAGAAAACCGTAAAAAATTTTCCAATTTAACCTCATCCCTAGAAAACCCTAAACCTCCTTCCCTATAAAAACATAAACCGTAATATGTGAATATCCAAAATCCTTAGCTGAAAAAACCCAAAATACTCATCCTGTGAAAACCCTAAACCTACATCCCTAGAAAACCCTAAACCCCAGCCATAGAAATAAACCCTCATTCCCCGAAAACTATAATCCCCCAACCCATGAAAACACAAAACACTCAGCCCCAAAAAACCCAACACTCTCGTACATAGAAAGTCGTAAACACTTAAACCTAGAAAACCCTAAACCATCTTCCCTAGAAAAACTCTATTCCCTCAGTCCTAGAAAACCCTTAAAACTCATCCCCATAAAACCAAAAACCCTCATCCCTAGAAAACCCTAAATCCTCAACCTTAGAAAACCCTAAACCCTCATCCCTAAAAACCCTAAACCAATAGCCCCAAAAAATTGTAAAAAATCATCCCTATAAAATCGAAATCCATTAACCCAAAAAAACCGTAAACCCTTAGCACTAAAAATTCATAAACCCTCACCCACAAAAAACCCAAAATCCTCAGTCCATGAAAACTCTAAACCCTTATCCCTAGAAAACCCTAAACTCTCACCCCCAAAAAACCCTAAACATTAAATCTCCCAAAAAACTAAATAATCACCCCGAAAACTATCTTAAACACTAATTCAAAAAAACCATAAACCTCTAACCGTAAATAACTCTAAACCCCCATCCCTAAAAAATCATAAAACCCTATCCCTAAACATAAAGCCTTATTTTCCAAAACCATAAACCATTAGCAGAAAAAAATATCTAAACATTGAGCCCCAAAAAACTATAAACACTAAACACTCAGCATAATAAAAAATTAAAACCCCATCCAAAAACTACATAAACACTTAGCACCAAATAACCCAAAACCCCAACACTAAAAAACCCTAAACCCTAAGCCCCCAAAATCCATAAACTCTTAGTGCCGAAAATGTATAAACCCTTATCCTGAAATGACCTAAACCATTAGACCTAAAAATCCATAAACCCTTATCCCCAAATAACCTTAGACCATCATCGTAAAAAATCCATAAACCCACGGCCCTAAAAAACTCTAAACCCTCATCCCTAAATAACCCTAAACCCTATACCACAAAAAACCCCATAACCTTGGAACGAAAAAACCCTCAGACCCAAAATAAACATACACCTAAGCCCAAGAAAAACACGAAACCCTCATCCTTATAGGATAATAAACACTCATCCCCCCTCATCCCATGAAAATCCAAAACCATATGCCCTAAATAACCATAAACCATCTTCCCCACAAAACCCTAAACCCTTATCCCTTAAATCCCTAACCACTCAGCCCCAAAAAAACCCTGAACCCTCATCCCTAAAAAATACTGAATGCTCATCCACAAAAAACCTAGAACTCACTTCCACATAAAACCATCAACAACCAACCCCAAAAACTATTTAACCCCTAGACCCACAATACCATAAACAATCATCTCCATAAAACCCTATACCAAGAGACCCAGTATTCTCTAAACCACTAGCACCAAAAATTCCTATACACTTATTGATAGAAAACCCTAAAACCTTAGTTATAGTAAAACATAAACTCTCAGCTCCACAATAACCTAAACAATTCTCCCTAAAAACCCCTAAAACCTTGGCCACATAAAACACTAAACCCCTAGCACAAGAAAACCATAAACCCTCATTCCTAGAAAACTCAAAACCCTCATCCATAGAAAGCACTAAACCCATATCCCTATAATATCATGAAACCTATTCCCCACAAAATCAAAACCCTTTTCCCCCAAGAAACCATAATCCGCCATCCCATGAAAACACCAAACACCTAATCCATACACAACCCTAAACCCTCAACCCTAGAAAACCCTAAACCCCCATCCCCAGAAAACACTAAACCACTAACCCCACAAATCCCAAAACCCCCAGCCCTATAAAACCCTAATACATAGAAAAATCTAATCCCCGAACCCCAAAAAATGATAATCCATTAGACCCAGAAAACCAAAAACCCATAGCCCCTGAAAACTATATACCCAGATCCATAGAAAACCATAAGCCCTTAACCATATAACACACTAAAACATCATCCCCAAAAATTCCTAAACAATCATACATAGAAAATATTATTACCACATCCCCATACAACTGTAAACCATCAACCCTAGAAATCCCTAAACCCTAATCCCTAAAAACCCTAAACCATTAGCCCCACAAAACCCAAAACCCTCAACCCCAAAAAAACTTAAACCCTCATCCCTAAAAATTACTAAAAAATGAGCCCCCAAAAAACCAAAAACCTCAACCTGAAAAAACTCTAAACTCTCTACCCCCAAAACCTCTCCCTTGTTCCCCAAAAAACACTAAACCCTCATCCCCAAAAAACTCTAATACTCTGAAACAAAAAACCCTAAACCCTTAGCCTCCAAAAATTCCCAAACCCTCTGCCCCAAAACAATCACACACACTAATCCCTAAAAAACCCTAAACCATCATGCAAAAAAACTAAAAACCCATATCCCCATAATACAATATACTCTTATCTCTAAAATACCCAAAAAACCTCAGGACCATAAAACCATATACCCTCTTCCCAAAATGAAACCCTAAAAAGTTATCCCAATAAAACCTAAAACCCTTAGAACCAAAAAACCCAAAACCCTCATCCTTGAAAAACCAAAACCATTAATTCCCAAAAAAGCCTAAAACCATAACACTAAAAACCCTAATAACCTAATCCCAAAAAAACATTAACCCCAACCCTGAAACCTAGAAACCCTCACCCACAAAAAACCCTCATCCCTCAGCCCCAAGAAACACTAAACCCTCTGCCAAAAAATTCCTATTCCCTCATCCCCCAAAATCCCTTCTACCCAAAGCACTATAAAATCATCAACCCTGAGCCCCATATAATACTCAAACCTAAACCCAAAAAAATTTTAAACTCTCATCCCAAAAAAACTTAATATTCATCCCCAAAAACCCTAATCATCATCCCCAAAACCCTAAACCCACTATCCTAAAAAACCCTAAACCTTGGTCCCAAAAAATCCCTCAACACCCATCCCCAAAAAACCAACATCCTCAGCGCTAAAAACAATCAAATCTTACCTTTATAAAACCATAAACCCTCAGTCCCAAAAAACCCTTAACCCTCATAACCTGAAAAAACTCAACCCCTCGACCCTGAGAACCCTTACCCCATAGACCAAAAAACAACCCCCACTAACAAAATTCCCCCAACCCTTAGCCTCAAAAAACCCAAACCATCATCCTAAAAAAACCCCAATCTTAAACAAAAAACCAAAAACCATCAACCCTAAGAAACCTGCAACACTCAGCCCCCCAAAACCCCCAACCCTCTGAAAAAACCCCCAATACTCGTCCCCATAAAACCATCAACACTCATCCGTAAAAATCACCCAACCCCCATCCCAAATAGACCCTCAACCCTCATCCCCAAAATACACTAAACCCTTAGCCCCAAAAAACCATAAACCCTAAACCCTAAAAAAGCCAAAAACCCCAATCCTAGAAAACCAAAAATGCATAGCCCCAAGAAAATCTAAAACCTACACCCCAAAAAAACCCAACACTCATCCTCAATATACCCCAAATCCTCAACACCAAAAAACAGCCAACCCTATCCTCTCAAAAACAACCAACCCTCATCTTCAAAAAACCCCCATCCCACATCCCAAAAAAACCCAACACATAGACACTAAAAAACCCATACCCTCAGCACTAAAATATCCATAAACATTGTCACCCAAACACACAACCCTCAACACAAACCCCCTAACACTTAGCCCCCCATTAACATACACAATCAGCCTAAAAACCCCTAAACCCCAATCCACAAAAAACCAAAAACCCTCAACCTGGAAATCCATAAACATGAATCCACCAAAACCATAAACCACCAGTCCCAAAAAACCATATACCTTAAGAATAAGAAAAACATAAAACCTCACCCCCAAATAACCCTAAACCCTTAGCCCATAAAAACCCCAATTATCATCCCTAAAACCCCCAACCCTCAGCTCTAAAAAATTCCCCTACCCTAATCTCCAAAAATCCTAAATCCCCGGCCTGAAAATAACCTACACCCTCTATCCTAAAAAAAACTAAACCAATAACCATGATAACCCCTCACCCTAAAATACACTAAACCCTCATCCCAAAAAAATCCTCAACCCTCTTCCCCAAAAACCCTAAACCCTCTACCTCAAAAAACAATCATCCCTTATCCGAAAAACCCCTCATCCCTCATTCCAAAAAAACATAAAAACCACTTCAAAAAAAACCAAAAACATTCAGTAAGAAAAAAAAACTAAACCATCTTCTTTAAAAAACCCCAACCCTCAGCCAAAAATTCCCCCAACCCTCTCCCCAAAACCCCAACCCTAAACCCAAAAAAACAACAAACCAGACCGAAAACAACCCACCCACCCACACCCCCAAAACTCCCAACCTTCCACCAAAATAATTCATTTCCCAAACCCAAAAAACACCAAACCCTCCACTTAAAAAAATCTCAAACCCCATCCCCTAGAGACAATTAGACCTCATCCCTAAAAAATCCCTCATCATTCATCCCCAAAAAACATCAAACAACATCCCCCAAAACCCTCAACTCTCAATCCCAAAAAACCTCAACCCTCATCCCAACAAAACCCCACAACACATAGACCCAAAAAACCCCAAACCCAAAATATCCCATCCCTTAGCAGCAACAAAACCCCCAACCCTCATCCAAAAAAACCACCACCCTCAGCACCAAAAAAACCCTATACCCTCAGCCCCAAAAAACTCCCTACCCTCATTCCAAAAAAACCCCAACCAAAACCCCCTGAAAACCCAAATCCTCAGCCCCAAAATTTTTAACCCTTATCCCTAATAATCCACCAACACTTAGCCCGAGAAAACATCCAACCCACAGTCCAAAAAAACCCAAGGCCTTAGCCCCAAAAACCACCCAAACCTCATCCCCCAAAACCAAGAACCCCTATCATAGAAGACCTTGAACCCTCATCCCAAAAATACCGTAAACCCTTAGTCATAACAAACCTTAAACTATCATCCCCAAAATATCCTAAACATTCAACCAAACATCCTTTATCCATCATCCCCAAAAAACTATAACCACTCATCCCAAAAAAAATTCTAAACACCCAATGCCGATAAATCATAAACCCATAGCACCCAAAAACACTAATCTCCCAGCCCCAAAAAACACCAAACCCTCAAAACTAATAAACTATAAAATCGCATTCTAAAATACCCCCAACCACCATCCCCAAAAAACAATAATCCCTCAACATATGAAATACCTAAATTGTCAGCCCCCCAAAACCCTAATCCACCAGCTACAAAAACTCAAATCCCTCAACCCCAAAAAACACATAAACATCAATTCCAAAGAAAACCACTACAATAAGTCCTAAAAATCCCTTGACCCTAATCCCAAAAAACTATAGACCACTGGATACAAAAATCCCTAGACCCTTAGCCCCAAAAAAACCTTTACCATTGAACCTAAAAATCCCTACATCCTTAGAACCAGTAATCCATAGATCATCTATCCAAAAATACCTATAACCTCATCCCCAAATAATAATATACCCTCATCCCTAAAACCAAGAACCTCGAAAGCATAAAACCCTAGTCCCTCAGCACTAGAAAAAAACCCTTGACCCTCATCCCAAAAATACCATAGACCATCATCCATAAAAAAAACATAGAAACACAATACCAAAATACCCTAGAACATTATCCCTAAAAAAATCGTAGAACCTCAACCACAAAAGACACTAGACCATCAACACCAAATAATATATAACCTCAACCCCAAGAAACCCTTGACACTCATACAAAAAATTCCTTAGATCAATAGCCCTATAAAACCCTAGACTCTCAACCCTAAAATACCCTATACCCATATAAACAATGAACCATTGACCCTTAGCCCAAAAATCCAAGACTCTAACCCCCATGAAACCCTAGACCCTCATTCTAAAAAAACCCTAATGAACAACACAAAAAAAACCCTAGACCCTCATCAAAAAAACACTAGACCCTCAAATGCCAAAAATCTATACCCTCAGCCACAATAAACCATAGACCCTGAACACCTAAAATCCCTAGATGCTTAGAGCCAAATAATCCTAGAACCTCACCCCTAAAAAAATCCAGAATCTCATCCTCAAATAACTGTAGACCCTTCACCCCAAAAAACACTTTAACCTCATCTCCATGAAACCATATACCCATATCTCCAAAATAACATAGACCCTCAGTCGCATAAATGAGAATGACCCTCTGACCTAAAAAACCCTAACTCTCAGACCCAAAAAACAAGACATTCAAACCTAAAAAACAATAAACCCTCAGGGCCAAAAAAACATATTACCTAACTCCTAAAACACCCTATACCCTCGTCTATAAAAAATACTAAACCATATACCCCCAAAAAACTCCAAACCCTCATCCCCAAAAAACCTTAAACCCTCACCACCAAAAAACCCCAAATACCCAGCTCCAATGAACCCTAAACCCTCATCCCCAAAATAATTGAGACCCTCATCCCCAAAAACCTCCAAAAAATATTTCCCAAAAACCCTAAAACCTCATCCCCAAAAATAGTAAACCCTCATACCCAAAAGTCCATAAATCCAAGTCTCCACAATACTCCAAACCATCAACCAAAAAAACACAAACACTCTATACTAAAATACCAAAATACCTGGCCCCAAAAAAAACTAAACCCTCTTAAAAAACATGAAACCCTCAACACCAGAATACCTAAACCCAAAATCCCAAATAAACCTAAAACCTCAGGCTGAAAAAACCTTAAACCCATAGCCCCCCAAGATCCTAAACCTCAGCCTAAAAAAACACTGAACCAACATCCCCAAAAAATCCAAAAACCTCATCCCCAAGAATACCTAAACCCCAGCACTAAATAAACGAAATTAATCCTCCCAAAAAAACCATAAACAGTCATCAAGAAATACCCTAAATCCTAATCCCAAAAACACCTAATCCATCATCCCAATAAATAGTAAAACCTATTCCCCAAAAAACGCTAAACCATCAACCTCAAAAAATATTAAAACCTCTGTGCTAAAAACACTAAACACTCATCCCCAAAAAATACCTAACCCTCTACCCCCAGAGATCCTAAACCCTAATCCTCAAAACAGAAAGACCATATAACCCAAAAAGTAGAAACCTTAAGCCCAAAAATATCCAAAACCCTCATCCCCAAACCCTAAATCACAAATCCTCAGCCCCAAAAATCCTAGACCCTCAACCATAAAAAACCATAAACCCTTAACCCTAAAAAATATGACACCACCCATAAAACCTTGGACCCTAACCCCAAAAATCCCTAGACCCTCATCACCAAAACCCCCCAAACACACATCCTCAAGAAATGCTAAATACGCATACCTAAAAAAACCTAAACCCTTTTAAAAAAAATATATAAACCCCCAACCCAAAAAAACCCTAAACACTCTTCCCAAAAAAACAATAAGCCCTATGTCCCAAGAAAACCTCAACACATATCCACACAAACCCTATACCATCATACCCAATAATCCCTCAAACCTTATAAAAAATAACATTAAACCCTCTTCCCAAAATAAACCTAAATAATGAGGACCAAAAAACCCTAAATTCTAATCCTTAGAAACCCAAAACTCGTATCCCCAAAAACTCTAAACTTGAAACCCCAAAAAACCCAAAACCCTCATCCCTAGAAACCCTTAAACCATTAGCCCCTAAATACCGTAAACTCTCAACACCAAAAAACCCTAAACCCTTATTCCCATTATTTCTAAACCTCCTCTCCCAAAACCCATTAAACCTTAATCCAAAAAACCCTACACACTTATCCCCAAACCCTGAAACCCTCATCCCAAAAAACCACAGACTCTCAATTGAAAGAAACCATAAAACCTCATCCCTAAAAAACCCTAAAAACTCATCCCTAAATAACCCTAAATACTTATCCCTAGAAAACACTAAATCACTAGTATGAAAAAAAACCTTACACACACCCCTAATAAACCCTAAAGCCCCATCCATAAAAAATCATAATTCTCCATCCCAAAAAATTGTAAATTCTTAGAAAACAATTCCTAAATCAGAATCCACAGAAAACCTAAAAATCCATCCTCAAAAAACCCCGAACCCTTAGCCCCCCCCAAAAAAACACTCAACCTAAAAAATCCCTAAAACCTTAACCAAAAACACACATCCCTAGAAAACCATAAACACTTATCCCCCAAAAACATAAACACTCATCCAATAAAAAACCCGCAACACTCATCCATAGAAATCCCTAAACCCTCAGCACCAAAAAAACAACAACCCTCATCCCCAAAAATCCCAAAACCCTTAGGAAAAAATACCCTTAGACAAACAAACCTAAACCCTCATCCCCCCAAAACCCTAAACTCACTGCCTCAAAAAAATCCTAAATTTTCATCCCAAAAAACACCGAACTCTAAACACTAGAAATCAAAAACCCTCATCGAAAAATAACAGTAAACACATAAAACCATAACCACAAAACCCTCATTAAAAAAAACCCTAAAACCTCATACACTATAAAGTAGAAACAATAATAAAAAAATACTGTAAACCCTCAGTTCCAAAACACCATAATTTCTTATCCCAAAAATATCCTAAATCCTCATCACAAAAAATACTAAACACTCATCCTTAAAAAACCCAAAACCATATACCCCAAAATACCATAAACCCCCATCCCCCAAAACACCTATAACTTTAGTCCCTATACCCCAAAATCCTCGGACCCAAGAACCCCTAAACTCTTATTCGCCAAATCCCCTAAACACTCATCCTCAAAAAACCCAAAACCATTATGCCAAAAACACTAATCCTTTATCCCAAAAGAAAAACTAAATCTTATAACTTAAAAAAAATATTAACCCTCATCCAGAAAAAAACCTAACTCCTCAACCCAAAAAACCCAAATACCGCATCCCCAAAAACAAATTAACCCTCCTCCCAAATACCCATAAAACTTCATCCTGACAAACCCTAAATAATCATCCCAAAAAACCCCAAACCCCTCATCCCTAAAAAACACTAATTTCTTAATCCCAAAAAACCCTAAACCCTAACCCTAAAAAACACTAAACCATCATCCACAAAAGACACTAAACCCTGAGGAACATAATACCCTAAACCTATTGCCCTAAAACACCATTAACCATTATCCCCAAATAACAATAAACCCTCATCCCCACAAAACCCAAAACACTCAGCCCCTACAAACCCTAAACCATGAGCCCCAGAAAAACACTAAACCATTATCCCCTAAAAGTCCTAAACCCTTAGTACCAAAAATCCATAAACCCTCAGAAAAAGAAAACCTTAAACCATCAGCCCAAAAAACCCCTATACCATCATACACAAAAAAAATCTCTCGTACCCAAAAAAATCATATACCCTCAACCCTAAAAAAACCTATTCCATCATCTCCAAAATAAACTAAACACCCATTCCTAAAAAACAATAAACCCCCCAACATTAAAAATACCAAAAAACCTCTACCACAAATAATCCAAAACCCTTATCCCTAAAAAACCATAACCCCTCAGCCCCAAAATTCCCAAAACCCCAAACCCTAGAAAATAATAAACAATCAACAAACCAAAAACCCTAAATAGTCATCCCCCAAGTACCCTAAACACTTTTCTCCCAGAAATCTTAAAACTTCAACAACAAAAATCCCTTGGCCCACATCTCCAAAAAAAATTGAACCCTCAGACCCAAAAAACCATAACCCCTTAATCCCAAAACCATTAAATCATCATCCTGAAAACAGATAAACCCACACCCACACCCAAAACACCAAAACCCACTTCCCTAAAAAACCCTAAACCCTCATCCCTGTAAAAACCAAAACCTACTTCCGCCAAAAACCCAAAAATCACATCCCCAAAAACCACAAAACCACCATCCCCCAAAACAATATACACTTATCCCCAAAAAACATAATCCATCATCCCAAAAATAACCATAAACCCTCATCCCTATAAACACCTGAACCCCCGTCCCAAAAAATCTCTAAACCATTTTCCCCCCCAAACCCTAACCACTCAGCATAAAAAATATCTATACCCTAAGCCCTATGAACCCCTAACCCCACTTACCCAAAAAATCCTAAACCATCATCCCCAAAACCGATAAAACCACAATGTAAAAAAACTTAAACCCTAATCCCTAGAAAGCCCAAATCCATAATCCAAAAACCCTAACACCTCAGCTCCAAGAAACCATAAACCATAAACCCCAAAAAAACCTAAACCATCATATTTAAAAAGGAAAAAACTGTTATCCCCAAATAAACATAAACCCTAAACCCTCATCCCACCAATACCCTAATCCCTCAACCCTAAAAACCCTAAACACTAATCACAAAAAAAACTCAAAACCGTCAACTAGGAAATACTTAAAAGCCTAGACACAAAAAAATCTGAACCCATAGTCGTAAAAAACCATAAACCCTTATACCCAAAAAACACTAAACCCTCATCTCCCAAAAAACCTAAATTCCCATCCCAAAAAACCCTAATCCACCAATCCAAAAAAACCTAAACCCTTATCCCCAAAAAATCGAAAAACCTTCATCCCAAATAAACACTAAACCCTTTGTCCTAAATTTTTTTAAATCCCCATCATCATGAAAACCTAAAACCTCATCCCAAATTTTTTTATCCTCTATCGCCCAAAAATCCTAAATCAACATCCCCAAGAAATCCTAAATAATCAAACCTCGAAAAAACCTATATCCTCATATATGAAAAACAATAAACACTCAGCCCAAATTAACCATAAAAACTTATCCCAAAAAAAACCCAAAACCCCCAACCTTAATAAAATATAAATCATCATCCAGAAAAAACCATTAAACCTCAGCCCCAAAAAACTATAAACCCTCATCCCCAAAAATCCTAAACCATTAGCCACAAAAAACTAAAGCCTCATCCCCCCAAAAAAACCTAAACCCTCATCCCAGAAACAACCAAAACCTTAAGTCTAAAATAACCTAAACCCTCATCTCTAAAAAAACCCGAAATATTTTACCCCCTAAAAAACTACACCCTTAGCTAGAATAAACCCTAAACACTCAACTTGGAAACCCTAAACCCTTATCCCTAAAAAAACCTAAACCCTTAGCCCATGAAAACACTAAACAGTCATCCCCATTAACCGTTAAAACCTCAGCCCTAAAATGAACTAAACAATCATCCCCAAAAAACCCTAAACTGAATACCCCAAAAAACTATAAAACACATGCCATAACAAACACTAAACCGTCAGGCACAAAAAAATCAAAACCCTCAGCCTGAGAAAATCCTAAACCCTAAACCCCAAAACACCCAAAACCCCCAGATCCAAAAATACCTAAACTGTCATCCACAAAACACCAAATCCTCAGCCCCAAAAACCTAGGACCCTTGTCTGAAAAAAACCACAACCCATCATCCCCAATAAAAGACAAAACCCTCATCCCCAGAAAACCGCAAACAGTACCCTCAAAAAACTAATAAAAACATTGCCTAAAAAACCCCTAAACCCAAAAAATCTTGAACCCTCAATACCAATAAACCCTAGACCCTCAACCCCAAAAACCTATGGCCCAAAAAAATCATAATACCACATCCCTAAAAACATATAAACCCACATCCCCATAAAACCCTAGTCCTTTAAACCTAAAAAAACATAAACCATTTGTGCCAAAAAAAACCCTAAACCCTCATCCCACCAAACCCCTAAACATGCATCCCTAAGAAACCTAATCACCAAGCCCCAAAACCCCAAAACCCTCATCCCTAAGAAACCATAAAACCACAGCCCCAAAAAAACCTAAACCCTTACCTATAAAAAACCTTAAATTGTCAGCCCTAAAACTGCTAAACCCTATGCATCCAAACCCCCTGAACACTTATTCCCTAAAAAACCTAAACAGACACCCCAAAGAACCTCAATACCCATAGCCCAAAAATTACTGAATCCATTACCCAAAGAAACCCAAAACCCTAAGCCCCAAAAATTTCTAAATTATCATCCATAAAATATTATAATCCCTCATCAATAAAAAACCAAAAACCCTCATCCCCAAAATAACATAAACCCTCATCCCCAAAAACTCCTAAAACCACAACCCTGAAATCCCTTAAACACTCTACCCAAAAAATCTCTATCCCCCAACCTAAAAAATAACAAACGCACAGCCCTGAAAACCCTAGAACTTAAGCACCAAAAACACATAAACAGTAAATCTCAATAAAACCTAAACCCACAGTTAGAATAACCCAAAACCCTAAACCACGAAAAACCATAAACCATCATCCCAACATAAACCTAACCATCATAAAAATACCCTAAACACTCATCCCCCAAATCCTCTAAACCCACATCCCCCAAAAACACTAAAAACTCATCCTTAGAAAATTTAAAATCATCATCCCCAAAACACTAAACACATAACCCCAAAAAACAATAAGTAATCTTATAAAAAAAACCTAATCCTCGATCCCCAAAAAAACTTAAACCCTGAACTGCAAAAACATTAAAACCTTAGCATTGAAAAACCCTAATCCATTGAACCCCAAAAAACAATAAACACTCATCCCCAAAAAACACAAAACCGTCAGCCCCAAAAAACCATAGACCCTTATCACCAAATACCCCTATACCGAATGCACTAAAACCCTAAACACTCATTCCCCAAAACCCCAAACCATCAATCTCAAAAACAATAAACCATCAACCCTAAAAACTATCAACCCTCAAGAGAAAAAACCCCTAAACCCATGGCCCCATGGCCCCAGACCCCTCATTCATAAAAATACCTAAACACTCAAACTCAAACCCTCAGCCTGAAAAAACCTAAAACCCATAGCCATAAAAAATCCTAATACACACCCCCAAAATACTAAAACCCACATCCCCAAAAATCCCAAAAAACTCATTCAATAAACCCCCAATACATCATCATAAAATCCCCTAAATCCTATACCCCCAAACCATAAATCCTAATTATATAATGCACTAAACGCTCAATCCCATGAAACCTGAAACCCACATCCCCAAAACCCCTAAATAGCCGAACCCCAATAACACTAAACCCTCATCCATAGAAAAAAAACTAAACCCTCAGCCTTAACACCCCTAAAACCTCAGTCCCATAAAACACTAAACCCTCGTGCATAAATAATACTAAACCCTCAACCCCAAAACCCCCAAAAACCTCACTCTCAAAACCTCTATACACTCTAGCACAAAAAACCATGAAACCTATGATCCAAAAAATCCAAGACATTCAGCACCAATAATTCCTAAACCCTCATCCACCAAACCATAAAACATCAGCCAAAAAACACATAAACCCGCATCCCCAAAAAATAAATAAACCCTCATCCCCCCAAAAACCACAAATCCTCTACCTAAATACCAAAAACCATAAACCCCAAAAAAACCCAAAACCTCATCCCCAACAAACACTAAACCCTCATCCCCTAAAAACCCAAAACCCCTCGTCCAAAACAACTCAAAACCCTAAACCAGAAAACCCTAAACCACAATCCCCATAAAACCATAAATCCTAATCCCCAAAAAACATTAAACCCTCATCCACCAAAAAACCCAAAAACCTGATCCCTAGAAAACCCAAAACCCTCATCCCCAAAAATCACTAAACCCCAACCCCCAAAAAATCTTCAACCCTCAGCACCAAAACTCAGTAAACAATAAGCCCAAAAATATCCTAAATCCAAAGCCCTAAAAAACCCTAAACCCTAAATCTCCCAAAACCCTAAACCACAAACCCCAAAAAACCCTTATAACTATGCCCTCCAAAACCATAAGCACTCATCAATAAAAAAACCTAAACCCTTTGAAAAAAAGTAAAACCTCATCCCCAGAAATAACTAATACCTTATCCCCAGAAAACAATAATCCCTCAAGGGAAAAAAACCCTGAACCCTAATCACCATAAAACCCAAAACCTTCACCCCAAAAATGCTAAAATTTTATCCCCAAAAAACCCTAAACCCTCATCCCCCAAAAAACCCTAAACCCTAAACCTAAAAAAATAATAATCACACAACACCAAAAAATTATAAAACCTAAACACTAGAAAACCATAAACATTCAACCCCAAATAACCAAAAAATACTAATCCCTCATCCGAAAGAAACCCTAAAACCATACCACCAAAAAACCATAAACCCTCGTCCAAAAAAACCCTAAAATCTCATACCAAAAACCAATAAAACCTCATCCCAAGAAACCATAATGCATCAGCCCCAGAAAAACTAAACCATCATCCTAAAATAACCCTAAACCCTCAAGTCCAAAAGTTAACTCAGCCCGAAATTCCTTAAATCATTTTCCACAAAAGCTAAACCCCCAGCTCGAAAAACCCTAAATCGTTATCCAAATTAATGATAATACCTCAACCAAAAAACACTCTAAGCCCCAAACACTAAACGCTCAACACCAAAAAGTTCCTAAAATCTGATCACAAAAATCTGTAAAACATCATCCTAAAAAAACCCTAAATGTTCATCCATAAAAACCCCAAAACCATTGTCCCCAAAATCCCCAAAACCCTATGCCAGAAAAACCCTAATCCCTCAGCACCAAAAAATCATAAAATCTAATCCTAAAAAATGCTTGACCCTCATTCACAAAATGACTGAAACCCTCCACCTGAAAAAACAATAAACCCTCATCCCTAAAAACCCCTAAAATATTATCCCTAAAACACCAAAAACCTCATCCCTAAAAACCCCAAATCCCACATCCCTAAAATGATAAAACATTACTCCTCAAAAACACTAAACTGTTATCCCAAAAACAATGGAATCCCTCAACCCCCACAAACACTAAACCCTCGGCACCTAAATCCCTATGCCCATCTCCCCGCAAAACCCTAAACTCACAGTCTCAAAAAACCAAAAACCTAATCCCCCAAAAATCCCAAATCCCCATACCAAAAAAATTGAAAACTATTAGCCCAAGAAAACCACAAACCCTCCGCCCTAAAAGATTGTAAACCCACAACACAGAAAAACCATATACCCTCAGACAAAACCAAACCTAATCCCTCAGCTCGCAAAAAAACACCTTATACCCACAAAACCATATACCCTCATCCACCAAAAAACACAAATCCCTTAGATCCTAAAAATGCTAAACTACCAGCCCCAAAAAAAATCCTAAACCCTTGTCCCCAAAAAATACCAAACCCTCAAACCCAAAATTTCATGAACCCTCATCCCCAAAAACACCTATACACTCATCCCCAAGAAACCCTAGAACCTTATTCCCCTAAAACACTAAACCCTAGAAATAAAAAACCCAAAATCCACAGCCTTAAAAAACCCTAAACCCTTATCCCTAATAAAACCAACCCCTCATCACCAAAAATCCATAAAACTGAAACACAAAAACAATATTAAACCATCATCAACCCAAAACCCCTGGACACTCATCCCCCAAAACTGCTAAACACTTAGACCCAATAAACCAAAAACCTCTACCTTAAAAAAGACTAATCCCTGAGTCCCAAAAAACCCTAAACCATCATCCCCAAAAAAACCATCAATTCTTAGCCTCAAAACCCCTAAACCATCATCCCACAAACTGCAATTCCGTCATTACAAAAAAACCACAACCCTCAGCCCTAAAATCCCTAAACAATCATCCCCATAAAATCATAAACCCTCCGTCCCAAGAGACCCTAAATTCCCATCCCTATGAATTGAAAAACATTAATCCACAAAAAACACTAAACACTCAACCCCAAAAAACCTAAGCCCTTATCTACAAAAACCCTAAAACCTCATCTCAAAAACCACCAAAAACCACAGTCTGAAACCTCTAAATCCTCATCCAAATAAATTCTAAACCCTCAGCCTCAGAAAAATTTACACCCAGAGCCCTTGAAACCCTAAACCCTCATCCCCAAGAAAACTATACCTCATCCCCCAAAATAAGTAAATCCTCATCCCCAAAAAACAATAAACACTCAACCCCAAAAAACCATAAATCCCCATCCCTAAAAAACCCTAGACACTCATCCCCTAAAAACCCTAACACCCCAGCCCCATGAAAACCCATACCATCATTGTGAAAAAACACTAAACCATGAACCCCCAAAAAGTTTTAATCCCTCATACTTACAAAACCCAGAACCTTAAATTCATATCCACCTATGACATTAACCCTTAGTATCAAAAAAAACCTAAACCCTCATCCCTAAAAAACCCTAAACCAGCATATCTGAAAATCCATAAACACATAGCGAACATACTTAAAATCATATCCAAAAAACCCTGAACCCTTATCCCCCAAAAATCCTAAACACTATTACACAAAAAACCCTAAACACTCTACCCCAAAAAACCCTAAACCCACATTCCCAAAAAACACAAAATCTTGGGCCATAAAAAACCATAAACCCTTAACCCAAAAAATACAAAAGCCTTCAACCCTGATAAACCATAAAACCTCAGCCCCAAAAAAACATAAACAATCATCCTCATAAAACACTAAACCCTCATCCCAAGAAAACCCTAAACCATAATGCATCAAAAATCCAAAACCCTAAGCCCCAAAAAATGAAAAACCCTTAGCCCTAAAAAACCTATTACCCTAAATCCCAATAAACACTAAACGCTCATCCCCAAAAAGAAACACTAAACACTCACCCCTAAAGAAGCCTGAACCCCCATCCCTAAAAAATCTGAACCCTCATCCACAAAAACCCTTAACGTTAAACCCCAAATAAACCCTATACCCTCATCCCCAAGAAACCCTAAACCCTCATCCCCAAAACTGTTGAACCCTCTATATAAAAAAACCTATACCTTCTCCCCAAAAACCCATGAGCCATCATTCCCATAAAAACACAAAACACTTAGTTGTAAATAACCCTAAACAATAGTCCCAAAAACCATAAGCACCCAGTCCAAAAAAAAACCCTAAACCCAAAACCCTAGAAATCTATAAACGCTTAGCACCAAAACCCCACAAACACTCACCCCTAAAATACCATAAACCATCAACCAAATAAAACCCCAAACCCCAAACCCCAAAAAATCATAAAACATCATCCCCCAAAAAAACTGAACCCTCAACCCCCAAAACCCTAAACCCTCAGCCCCCAACAAACCAAAATACTTTGCACAAAAAAGCACTAAACCATAAACCCAAAATACCTAAACCACCAACCCCAAAAATACCAAAACCTCATCCCCAAAAACCCAAATTCCCTATGTTGAAAACAACCCTATGTCGTTATTCCCAAAAATCCCAACACCCTCAGCCAAAAAAACCCCAAACCCTCTCACTAAAAGAAACACTAAACCCTCATCCCTAAAAATCGAAAACCCAAGACCCCAAAAAACACTAAACAGTCATCCTAAAACACCATAAACCCTCATCCGGAAAAACCCTAAACCCTCATCCCTAACAAACTCGAAACCCTCATACCCAAAACCCCGAAACCCTCAGCCCCCAAAATCAAAAACACTTATCTCAAAACAAACCCTCATCCCAAGAAACAAAATATTTTTAATCCCTTATCCACAAAAAACAATAACTACTTAGAATCAAAACCCCTAAAACCATCATCCAAAAAACCCTTAAACCTTCAGGCCCACAAAAACCCTAAACATAAGGCCCCAAAAACCAGTAAATCCTGATCCCTAATAAACTATAAACCCTCATCCCCAATGAACCCAAAAACTCTTCCTTGAGAAACCCTAAACCTTATTCCCCCAAACCCCTACAACACGTAACCCGAAAAAACACAAAACCCATGTCCCCAAAACCCCAAATCACTCTCCTGGACAAAACATAAACTATCTTCCTTATGATACCCAAAAACCAATGCCCCCCCAAACCCTAAACCCTTATACCTAAAATCCTTAAAACCCTCATCCCTATAAAACCCTAAATCCTTAAACCCAAAAAACCCAAAAATCATATCCTAAAACCCCACTAAACCCTCAACCAATAAAACCTATAGATAGGCACACCCAAATACGACAATACCCTCAAACCCCAAAAACTATATACCCTCACGCACAAAAATCCAATACCCACACACAAAAAACTCTAAACACTAACCCCAAAAAAACCCTAAACACTCATCCCAAAAAGACTCTAAACTGTCAGCCCGAAAAAACCCAAATCCCCAAATACTCTAATCCCTTAGCATAAAAACACCCTGAAACCTCTGTTCAAAAACCCTAAACCATCATCCAAACAAAACCATAAATCCTCAGTCCTAAAAAACCTGAAACCCTCATCACAAAAATTCCCTAAACCCTAGGCACCAAAAGACACTAATTCCATAGTCCCAGAAAATACTAAATGCTCACTCCCAAAAAATTATAAACAATCAGACGTAATAACCCCTAAACCCTTCACTGCAAAAAACCATAAAACCACACCCAAAAACCCTAAACCCACTATGCCAAAACACCCAAACCCGTAGCCCAAAAAACCCCTGTACCATCATCACCCAAAGCCTCTAAACACAGTTCCCCAAAAAACAAAATCACTCAACCCCAAAAAAACCATAACCACTCATCTCTAAAAAAAATCTAAACCCACAGCCCCAAAAACACTTATACCCTACTCCCAAGAAAAATCTAAAATCACATCTCAAAAACCATAAACTTCTATCCCAAAAAACAATAAAACCATGATCCGCAAAACCTATAAACCCTCATCCCAAAAATAACCTAACTCATCAACCCCCAAAAAACTCTAAAACCTCATCCCCAAAATCCCAAAACCCTCATCCCCAAAACACCATAAAACCTCACCCTAAAAACCATACACACTCAGTCTCAAAAAGCCCAAAACCCATCAACCCCAAAAAACACTAAAGAATCATCCCAAAAAAACCTAAACCATCATCCCCCAAAAAACCACAAATACTCAACCCCTATAAAACTAAATCATCATCCCCAAATAAATCTAAACCATCATCACCAAAAAACCCTAAACCCTTATCCTAAAAAACCATAAACCCTCATCCCCCAAAAAACATAAACCCTAAGGCCCAAAAAACCATAAACTATCGGCCCAAAAATATCCTAAACCCTCAAACCCAGAAAACACTAAACCCTCAAACCTAAAAAATCATAAATTCTCATCCATAAAAGAACAATACTCCCTCATCCCGAAAAAACCATAAACCATCATTCCAAAAAAAACACAAAACATATAGCCATAAAAAAACCCAAAACCCTCAGCAGTAAAAAACTGTAATCCCTAGACCCTAAAAAATCCTATCCCCAGCACCAAAATACCCTATCCAATAAACCCAAAAAATAAAAAACCATAAGCCCCAGAAAACTCATAAACCCTCAAAAAAATTAAATCCTAAATCACCCAAACCATTAAAACTCAACCCAAAACGCCTAGAACCTACCACCACAAACCCTAAAACCTCACCCCCAAAACCCATAAACCATCATCACCCCAGAACTCTAAACCCTAATCATTAAAAACACAAAAATTCATTCACCCCAAAAACCCAATAACCCTCATCCCTAGAAAACCTTATACCATTACCCCCAAAAAACCAAAATCACTTAGCCCCCAAAACCCTATACCCATATCCATATAAAACAATAAACCCTAAACCCACACAAATCCTAATCCATAATCCACAAAAAAACCTACACCCCTAGTCCCTAAAACCCCTGAAACCTCATACCATTTTTTTTCAAAACCTAAGTCCCAAAAATCCTTAAAACCTTAGACTCAAAAAACCTAAACAATGAGACCAGGAAACCAAAACTCCTCCTCTACAAAAAACGACATACGATCAACCCAAAAAACCCTAAATAGTTATCCTCATAAAACTATAAAACTGAAGCCCCCAAAACCCAAAAACCTCAGCCCCATAAAACCCTCGACCATCATAGTCAAAAAACCCTAACACATTAGCCCCAAAAACACTAAATCATCATCCCTAAAAAACTATAAACCATAAATCCCAAATAATCTATAAACCCTTAACTCCCTAAAACCCTAAAACAAAACCAAAAGCCACCAAACCCCAGACCCCAACATACAAAACCCTAGAGCCTCTTCCCCAATAACACTAAACCATCTTCCCCAAAAAACAATAATCCTTCAGCCAAATATCCTAAAACCTCATCCAAAAAAACCCTAAACCCCTATCCCCAAAACCCCTAAACCATTATACCCAAATAAAACCCTAATACCTCAGCCCCAATAAAGTCTAAACCTTAATCCCCAAAAAAACCCTAAAACCACAGCCCTAAAAAAACCTAAACACTTAGCCCCAAACATATAAATCCCTTCACCTCCAATAAAACCAAAACCATCAGCCCCAAAAAACCGTAAACCCTTAGCCTCAAAAAACACTAAACCCTCATCCCTAAAAAACATAAAACTTCCTCCCCCAAAAATACTATTCCCTCATCCCCTAAAATTCATAAACACTCATACACATAAAATCCTACACCCTAATTCCCAAAAAAGACTAAAGTCTCATCCCCAAAGCCCTAAAACCACATCCCAAAAAAACCCTAAACCATTAGCCGTAAAAAAAATATAAATGCTCTACCCAAAAAGAACCTAAATCCCCATCCATAAAAACTCTAAACCATCTATCTAAAAAAAACCATAAACCATCATCCAAAAAAACCCCAAACCACCATAAAAAACCAAACCCTTAGATAAAAAAAAACCTCAACCCACTTCCCCATGTACCTAAACCCTCATCCCAAAAATACCTAAAACCATCATACATAGAAAACCCTAAAACCTTAGTAAAAAAAACACTAAAACCTCATCCCTAAAATACCCTATGCCCTCATCCCAAAAAACAATAAACCGTCAACCCCCAAATTTCATAAAACAGCAGCCCAAAAAACAATAAACCCTTATAAAAAAAAACCCTAAACCCTCTGCCCGAAAAAAACCCTAAACCATCCACACCAAAAAACCCTAAACTCTTATCCCCCAAAATACCTAAACCCTCAACCCCAAAAACACACAATCCTCATCCAAAAAAACCATAAAACCATAATACCAAAGAAACCCTATGCCTTTAGCCCCAAAAAACAACAAACCCTCAACCCTAAAGATACCCAATACCCTTATCCCTAAAAACACTAAACCCTCACCCCTAAAAAACCATAAACCTTCATCCCAAAAACACTAAACCCTCAGCCACATTAAACCATAAAAACTTATCCCCAAAAAACCGTATTCCCTCAACTTGAAAAAAACTAACCCCTCAGGACTAAAACCCCTAAACCCTAAACCCCAAAACACTAAACACTCAACCATAAAAAACACCAAAACAATAACAACAGATAACCCTAAACCCTCATCCCCCAAAACACTAAACCCTTAGCCCCAAAAATCCTAAACCCTAACCCCCAAGCCCCCTAAACCATCAACCCCCCAAAAAACCAGAACCTCAGCCAAAAAACCCACTAAACCCACTTCCACAAGAATCCATATGCCCTCATCTCCAAAGATCCCTGGACCCTCATCCATGAAAAACACTAAAAAATCAACCCCCAAAACCTCCAAACCCTATTCCCTAAAATCCCCTGAATACATAGAGCTAAAAAACAATAAAAACTCATCCCATTAAACCCAAAAACCCCTCACCCCAAAAAAACACTAAACTCTATGTCTTACGAAACCGTAAAACCTATGCCCCCAAAAAACCAAAACTTAATCCATATAATCCTACTAACTCTCATATGCCAATAAAACAAAGTCCTCATCCCCAAAAAACACTTAACCCTCATCCCAAGAAACCCCTAAATACACTACCACAAAAACACCTAAACACTCATACCCGAATACAACATTACGATCAGTCCTAAAGAAGCATAGACCCTTATCCCCAAAAAACCCTAGACCTTAGGCCCTAAAAAATCCGAAATCCCCAATCCTAAAAATCCCTAAATACACAGTCAAAAAGACCATCAGAAAATAAATCCCAAAATACTCAGCCTGAAAATACCTAACCCACATCCCCAAAAATCCTAAACCCCCATCCATAGAATCATCGAAACCCTCAACCCCAAAACCCCTAAAAACGTTTCCCAAGAAAACCATAAAACCTAATACCTAAAAAATATAATAATAAAACCCCAAAAAACCCTAAAACCTTATCCACAAAAAAACATCATCCCTCGGCCGAAAAAATCCCTAACCTTCAACCCCAAAAAATACTAAAATCTTGTCCCCAAAAAACACTAAGTTATTTGGCCCAAAAAACCATTAACTATCTGCAAAAAAACCATAAATACTCACCCCCCAAAACCCAAAACCCTCATCCCTAAAAAACCCTTAACCCTCAGTCCCAAAAAACCATTAATCCATTACCCCAAAAAACCCTAAACCATTAGCATTAATAAACCCAAAACCCTTAACCAAAAATAACCCTATAACCTTATCCCCAAAACCCAAACCACCTAACCCTAAAATACTATAAATACATAGCACCCCAAACCCATAAAACGTTTACCCCTAAAACACTAAACGCTCTTCCAAAAACACCTAAACCCTTGACTACAAAAAACCATAAACGGTTGCCCCAAAAAACCCAAAACTCTCAATACTATAAAACCCTAATCCCTCATCCATAAAATTCCTAAACACATAGACCCCAAAAAACCCAAAAACATTAGTCCCAAAAATCCCCAATCCAACTGCCTAGAAATCCATAGTCCCTTAGCCTGCAAAAATCCTAAACCATCAGCCCTTAAAACCCTAAACCAACTTCCCCCAAGAAACCCCAAACCCAATTTCCCAAAATTCGTAATCATTTAACCCAAAAAAGCCCTAAACCAACTTCCTTTAAACAATTATAAAACCATATTAGAAAAATCCATTTAAAAACTCATCCTTATGACATTTATACGCATAGCTGAAAAAAACCTAAACCCTCAGACCCAAAAACCTATATCCCCCAAAATACCTAAAACATCTTCCCCAAAACACCCCAATACCTCATCCAAAAAAACCAATAAACCCTCAAACCCATAAAAATATAAACCCCAATCCCCAAAAAAATACTAAAACCATAGCCTAAAATATCGGTAAACCCTAAACACTGAAAAACCCTAAACCCATATACCCAAAAAATCCTAAACCATCATCCTCTAAAAACCCTAAACTGTCGAACTAAAAAAACTGTAAACCCTAATCCCAAAAACCCTAAACCCTTGGTCCCAAGAAAACACCTAAAAACTCATCCAAAAAAAATTCTGAACCCTCATCCCAAAAAAACGTAAACCCTAAGCCCTAGAAAACCTTTAACATTCATACCTAAAAACCAAAACCCTTATCCCCAAAAAAAGATAAACACATAGCCCCACAATACCTTAAACACTCATCCCTAAATAACTCTAAATCATCATACTAAAAAAATGATAATCCATAAACAACAAAAAACCATATTCCCTTACCCCCAAAATCCCTAAACACTCATCCCAAAAAACAATAAACACTAAGCCCTAAAAATCCCTAACCTCGCAACACCAGAAAAACATAATCCCTCATCACTAAAGAACCCTAAACCATCTCCATAAAATAAACCCTAAAACCACTTCCACAAAAAATCACAAACCTTCAGTACCAAAAATACTAAAACCACAACACCGAATACCAAAAATCCCTAAACCCAAAAAACCCTAAATCTTATTGCCTAAAAAACATAAAACCAATATCCCCAGTAAAACCTATGCTCTCATCCCAAAAAAACATAAAGCCTCATCCACAAAATACCCTAAACCCCCATACCCAAAAAAACCATAAATGGTCATCTCCAAAACCCCCAAAACCCTCAGTCCCATGAAACCATAAACCCTCATCCACAAAAAACCATAAACTCTCAGCCCTAGAAAATCGTAAACACTCAGCACTAGAAAACCCTAAATCGTTATTCCCCAAAACTACTAAACCATAGTCCCAAACCCAAAACTACAAAAACCTAGTCCCAAACTGCCGCTAAACACTTAGCCTCAAAAGACACTAACCCCTCATACCTAAAAATCCCAAACTACTCACCCCCAAACCCCCTAAACAATCTTCCCAATGAAACCCAATGTTCCAAAAAAAAACCCTAAACAATCATCCCTAAATTCTTTTAAAACATATTCCCCAAAGCCTTAAATCCTCATCCCCAAAAAAACACCCAACCCCAACCCTCAACCCCCCACACCCTC
This sequence comes from Viscum album, assembly GCA_963277665.1. Classification (NCBI taxonomy): domain Eukaryota; kingdom Viridiplantae; phylum Streptophyta; class Magnoliopsida; order Santalales; family Viscaceae; genus Viscum; species Viscum album. The sequence continues at coordinate 1,532,569,205 of OY728160.1, read as the reverse complement.
AACCCTAAACCCTAAAACCCCTAGGCACTTAGACCCTAAAACGGCTCAACCCTCAGCCCCAAAAATCCATACACCCTCGACCCCCAAAAAAACCCTAGACCATTAGCCCTAAAAAATCAAAAACCCTTAGAGTCAAAAAAATCCTAAACCATAAACCAGAAAAAAAATTATAAATCCACATCCTAAAAAACCCTACACACATACCCTAAAAATCCCTACCCCCATTCCCAAAAAAACCCTAAACCCCCAGCCCCAGAAACCTGTAAACCCTCATTCTAATAAAATCCTAATCACTTAGCCCTAGAAAATCCTAAACACTCATAGACAAAAAAAACTCTAAACTGACAACCACAGAAAACCATAAACCATCAATCCCCAAAAACCTATACACATATTCCCAAAGCACATAAAACCTCATCCCCCCCAAAAAATATACCCTGAGACCCAAAAATCACTAATACATCAAGCTCTAAAAATCACTAACCCCTAGGCCCCAATAAACCGTAAACCCTCAGCCAAAAAAAACCCTAAACTCATATCCCCAAAAGACTGAAAATCCTCCGACCCCCATAAAAATAATCTCTCATCACAGAAAGACAATAAAAGAAACGTGAAAAAACATTAAACGCTCATTACTAAATACCCTAAACACTCAAGCACATAAATCCCTAAACCCTCATCCATAAAAAACCTAATGACTGAGAAATAAAAATCCCTATACACTCAACAAACAAACCCATAAACACACATCCATAGAAAACCATAGACCCCTATCCCCAAAACCTGTACACACTAAACCATAAAAATCCCAAAACCCCCTTCCCAAAAAACTCGGAAAACCTCCACCCTAGAAAACCCTATACTATTTTACCAAAAAACCCTAAACCCTCATCCCAAATACACCAAAACCGTCCATAAAAAAAGACAATCCCTTAAGGCCTGAACCATTAAACCCATAGGCCACAAAACACTAAACCCTCAGTATTTAAAACCATATAGAGCCAACCCCAATAAACATGAAACACTATACCCCAGAATGACTGTACACTCATATCCCAAAAAACCTAAACCCTATGCCCAAAAAAATAATAATCCTTAGCCCCAAGAATCCCCACATCCCCAAAAAGACTATACACTCAGCTGCAAAAAAACCCCTACACTCTTAGCCCTATAAAACATATAACCCTCAACCCCAAAGAAAACCCTGAACCCTAATCATTGAAAAAACCCTAAACCCTCATCATTAAACACCCTAAAACCTAAACCCCCCAAAATTTAGACCCTCATTCCCAAAAAACCCTAAACCCTCAACTCCAAAAAAAACTACAAACCGTTTTCCCGAAACAATCTTAAAACCTTATCCCAAAAAAACCATAAACCCTTTCCCTCAAAAATACCTAAACCCTCGTCCCCAAAAAAGGAAAACCACACATCCCTAAAAAACCGTAAACCCTCATACCCATTAACCCTAATCCATCATCCCCAAAAAACCCTAAACCCTCTACCCAAAAATCCCTAAAATGTTATCTCCTAAAAACCTTAAACCCATTAACCACAAAAACTCTAAACCCTAGGTCCTAAAAAAATAAACCCTCTATCTTAAGAACCACCAAATCCTCAAACACAGAAAACCATAATTTTCAACACCGAAGATCCCTAACAATCATCCTGAAAAACCCAAAAACCTCACCCCAAAAAATCCCCAAACCCTAATCCCCAGAAAACCCTAATCCCTCAACCCCATAACCCCAAACCCTCATCTTCTAAAAAACCCTAAAACCTCATCCCCAAAAAAACCCTAAACACATTCCCCCAAAAGTCTAAAACCTCACCCAAAAAACCCTTAACCCTCACCCTAAATGTACCTAAACTCTCAACCCCAAATAACTCTGAACCAATAATCCCAAAAAAAATCTAAACCCTCATCCCAAAAAACCCTCAACCCCTAGCCTCAAAATCCCCAAAACCCTCATCTAAAAAAATAATAAACCCTTATCAGCAAAAAACCATAAAGAGTAGGTCTTAAAAACCCTAAACATTCATTCCCCAAAAAACCATAATTCTCGTCCCCAAAAAACCATAAAACATGATCCCAAAAAAGCCCCAAAAAACCCTAAACCATCATCCCAAACAACCATAAACCAAAAGTACTAGAAAACCCTAAACCATTAATCCCAAAAAACACCAATTCATTATCCCCAAAAAAACCTAAAAATGCAGCACCAAAAAACCATAAATAATCATTCCAAAAATTCCCTAAAGCCTTAGCCCCAAAAAATGAAAAACCTTAATCTATAAAACAACAACAAAAATATCCCAAAAATACATTGATCCCTCAGCACCAAAATACCCAACAACCATAGTACCAAAATATCCTAAACAATCTTCCAAAAAGAATACTAAACCCTCATCCATAAAAAACCCTAAAACCTCATTGAAAAAAACCCAAAACCCTCAGCCACAAAATTCCCAAAAACCTCAGTCGTAAATATCATTAAACGCTCTACTCCAAAAAACCTAATAAATTAGACCCAAGAAACCCTAAACCCTTTACCACAAAAAACCCAAAACCCCTGGCCCCAAAATCCATAATACCTAATACCTCATCCCCAAATGCCCAAATAGTATGCCCTAAAAAACCCTAATCCCACAACCCCAGTGAATCCTATATCATCAGTAGAAAGAAACACTAAATCTTCTACCCAAAAAACCCTAAACCATAATCCCCTAAAAACATTACACCATTGGCCCCCAAATTTTCTAAAACCTTGACCAAAAAATAGAAAACCCCCATCCCCTAGAAAACCCTAAACCCTTAACCTGAAATAATTCTAAACCCTCCACCCAATAAAACCCTAAATCTTGATTCCTAAAACCCACTAATCAAACTATCCCAAAAACACTAAATTCCATGTCTTCGAAAACACTAAATGCTCATCCCATAAAACCCTAAACCCTAATTCCCCAAAAACCCTAAAATGTAATCCCCAAACAACCGTAAACCCTAAATCCCAATAACCAATAAACCCTCAGCCACAAAAACCCGTAAACCCTCAGCCTAAATAAAACAGAAATCCTCATCCTAGAAAAACCCATTATCCTCAAAACCAAGAAACATAAATCTTCTGACCAATAATACCCCATACACGTAGACCTAAAAAACCATTGACCCCCATCAACAAAAAATGTTAATCACTCATCCCCAAAACAACCCTAAACCCTCATTCCCAAAAAACCTGCAAACAACCACCCATAAAAAACCTAAAACTGAATCCCCAAAAAACCCCAAACTCTCATAAAAAAACCCTAGTACCTCATCCCCTAAATCCACAATACCCTCAACCCCAAAAAACTATAAACCCTCAACCTTTAAAACACCAAATCCCATGAAGCAAAGAAAACCAAAAACTCTCATCCCCAAAAAACAGTAAACATTCATCCAAAAAAACCCATATACCCTCATCCAAAATAACACTAAACCCTCAGCCCCAAAAAACCCTAAACCTTAATCCCTAAATAACCAGAAACACTCGGCCCTAAAAAACATGACACCCACGTCCCCAACAAACAAAACACCTCATCCCTAAAACATCCCAAACCCTCAGCCCCAAAAAAGCATATTCCCTCATCCCCCCAAAAGGTTAACCTACTCCCATAAAACCCCAATCCCTTAACCCTAAAAAACAATAAACCTAATGCACCAAAAACACAAAACCACATACCCAAAAACACTATACTATCTTCCCTAATAAACCTGAAATCTTCATCCACAAAAAACACTAAACCCTCATTGCTAAAATGGTGGAACCCTAAACCCCAAATAAACCTAAACCCATAGTGCCAAAAAACCCAAAACCCAAATCCCAATAATACCCTAGACCCACATCCCTAAAAATCCCTATACCCATAGTCCTAAAAAACCATAAACCATCACAAAATAAAACCATAAACACCTAGCCACAGAAATCCATAATCCTAAGCCCTGTAAAAATTGAAACCCTGGGCCCAAAAATCCCCAAACCCTCAGACACAAAAATACTAAACCCAGATCCACAAAAAATCCTAAAACCTCAATCCCAGAAAACCTAAATCCCTAAACCCTAAAAAACACTATTCCTTATACACTAAAAAACATTAACCCTTAGTGGTAAAACTCGTAAACCTACATCCCCCATATAGAGCTAAACCCACAGTTCCAAACCCCCTAACAATCAGCCCAAAAAAACCATAAATCCTCATACCAAAAAAACTCTAAACCCTCACCCCTGAAATACCCCAAACCCTAATACCCAACGAAACCTATACCCTAAACCTCAAAAAACACTAAACAATCAGCCCCAACAAATCCTAAACCTTTTACCCAAAAAAACCACAAACCCTCAACCCTAGAAAACTCAAATCCATTGGCCCCAAAAAAACCCTAAACCCTTTTCTATAATATCCCTAAGGACTCATCCCAAAAAAACATCAAACTATTTCCCCAAATAACCGTAAACCCCCGCTCCAAAAAATCAAAAACCTCATCCTCAAAACCTCTAAACCCGTATCTTCAAAAAAACCTTATGCATGAACCCAAAAAAAACTAAACCATGTACCCCAAAACCCCAATCCCAAATCCCCAAAAAACACACAAACTTTTATCCCAAAAAATCCAAACCCACATCCCCCAAAATCCCTAAACCATTGGCCCCAAGAAACCCTAATACCTCAGTCCAAAAAAACCCAAAATCCTCATCCCCTATAATCCCTAAACCCTATGAACCAAAAAAAACGTAAACATTATATCCCAAAATCCACTAATAATTCATCCCAAAAAAACCCTAAACACTCTCCCAAAAATAACCTAATCCCTCAAGCATAAAGATGCCTAAATACTGAGACCCCCAAAACACAAAAACCTTATCCCAAAAAACCCAAAAACACTCGGACCTAAACAATCCTAAATCTTTGTCCTAAAAACCGAACCCTAAAAAATCCTAAAAAATGAACAAAAAAACTCTAAAACCTCAACCACAAATATTACTAAACTAAAATCACTAAAAAAACCCAAACCCTCAAACCAAAATATCCATAAAACCTGATCCCCCAAAAAAACTAATCCCTTAGTACCAAAAATAACTTAAACCATAACCCAAAAAAACAATAGACCATCAGACCCAAGAAGCCCTAAACAAAAATACCTAAAAAAACTGTAAAACTTGTGCCCAAAAAACCATAAATCATCATCCCCAAAAAACCATAAACCTCCAACCATGATAAACCCAAAACCATCAGACCCAAAAAAACCCCTAAACAATCAAATTTGAATAAACCTAAACCCTCAACCCCCAAAAAACCTCAACCCTCCTCCCTAAAAAATTATCAAAACTCTACCCAAAAAATCCATCAACCATCAACCCCCAAAACCCTCAACCCACAACCCCAAAAAATATTCAACCCTTATCCCCAAAAAACCCTCAGTCCTGAGCCCTAAAAACCAAAAAAAATAGCCCTTTAAAACCCTCAAACCTCAACCCAAAAAACCCTCATCATTCATCCCAAAAAACCCTCAACATTAAACCACAAAATACCCTCAAACATTATCCAAATAAAAATCGAACATCATCCAAAAAACCCTCAAACCATGTCCACAATAAAACACTCAAACTTTCACCCCAAAAAACCTTCAACCGTCCACCCTAGAAAACCCTCAATCCTCAGTCCAAAAAACACTCTACCCCAGCCCCAAAAACCACATAACACTAAATCCCAGAAAATGATAAACCATCATCCTCAAAAACCCTAAACCCACGTCCCCATACAACCCTAATCCCTCATCCCAAAATTACCTAAACCCTCAAACCAAAACAAACCAATACTCTCAGACCGAAGAAGCCCTAAACCCGCAGCTCAAAAAATCAATCAACCCTCATCCCCAAAATTCTAAAAACCCTTATCCCCCAAAAAACCTCAACCCTCGACCCCAAGCCCCAAAAAACCATAAATAATCAGGCCCAAAAAACACTCAAAACATGGGTCCAAAAAACCATAAACCCTCATCCCCCAAAAATTATTAACCATCTACCCCAAAAAACCCCTAAACTCTAATCCCCCCAAAAAATTCAACCCTCATACCCAAAAGACCCAAAAACCTCTTTCATAAAACCCTCAACCCTCATCAAAAATAAAACATCAAAACTCAGCACTAAAAGACCCTTAACACTTAGCCCTGAAAAACACTATACACTAAACACTAAAAAACACACAACCCTCAGCCCCAAAAAATCTCAAACATTAACCCTAAAAAATAATCAACCCTCAGCCTGGGATTCTCTCATCCCTCATCCCCAATAAAAACCCACAACCCTCATCCCCAATAGAGCCTCAACCATCAACCCCAAAAAATATCATACCTCAACCCTAAAATACCCTCAACCTAGAGCCCCAGAAAATCATAAACCCATTGCCCCCAAAAAACCCCAACCCTGAACCTCAAAACACCCTCAACCCTTATCTCCAAAAAAACATTCGCCCTCAGCCCAAAAAAACCCTCAACCCTCAGCCTCCAAAAACCCAAAACCCTTCTCCCAGAAAAAAACATCAATGCATAGCCCCCCAAAAAAACAATCCCTAGCCATAAGAGATCCTCAATCCATTTCCCAAAAAATCCATCAACCCTATTCCCCAAAATAAACACAAAACTCAGCCAAAAAAATGCTTAAATCCTTATGCATAAATAACCCTAATCCCTCATCCCAAAATTACCCAAAACCCCCACCCAAAAAAACCCTAAACCGTCCACCCCAAAATACCCTAAACCCTCATCCACAAAGTACCCTCAAATATCAATCCCAAATGACCCAAAAAATCATCCCAAAAAAGCACCCATCCCCAAAAAATCCTAAACCTTCATCCAAAAAAATCCTAAAACCTCTTCCCCAAAAAACCCTATACCCCAATACCAAAAAACCACTAGAAACACACCCCAAATAACCATTAACCCTCATCCCCAAAAATAACTAAACCCTCAACCCCAAATAACTCTAAACCCATAACACCCAAAAAATCTAAACCCTCATCCCCAAAAAACCTAAACCACAGCTTCAAAACCCCCAAAACACTCAGGCCCAAAAAACCCTACACCCTATATCCAAAAACACCATAAACCACCACCCATTAAAAAACATAAACCCTAACCCTAAAAAAACCCTACAAATTTTACCCCAAAAAACACTAAACCCTCATCCCCAAAAAATTTAAACACTCATAAAAAACACTAAACCCTCAACACCAATAAACCATATACCCTTATTCCCAAACAATTGTAAATCATCATCCCAAAAAACTCAAAATTCATGACCCCAAACAACCCTAAACAGTTAACCCCCAAAACAAATATCCCTCCGCCCTGAAAATCCCTAATGACTAATCCCAAAAAATCCCTAAACACTCAAGCCCAGAAAACCCTAAAACCATATCCCAAAAAAAACCTAAAACATCATCATTAAAAAACCATAAACCCTCATCACATAAATTGTAATGCCTCGACCCCAGAAGCCCGGATCTAGTGCATTGTATTAATATATTGGCATGATTACAAGGAATCATGTCCCAAAGGACCGAATAGCTTAGTATTCCTGGAAACAAGATACATTCATAAGTTCAACATTTCAACATGAGAAGAAATGAAACACTAATTTATTCCATTAGAAACATCCAAGACCCCTAGATTATTCCTCCAAGTCACCTATAACAAACTTCTTTATATCCTGGGAAAATAAAAAATAAGAAAGGGGTGAGCTCAAATTCTCAGTAAGAGTAAGTAATATGGTGGAAGATAACATACAAATTAGGCATGGTGAATAATTAATAACACATTCCTTTACAAATAATAAACATGAACACTTTTTGGCAAGAATATGAGCTGAGTAAATAATTCCATAATAAAACATTGTCCAGGGTATTCTACTTGTCTAATAACCACATGAACCATCAATATTATTTTCATAATTAGGGATTATATATTTCCAGACATCTAAAATATTTTTTCAAGGCCTTAGACAATACGCCTAAAAAGGATTAATGCCTCCGCCAAAACCATATATCAAAATTGGGAATGGCCTCGGCCAATTCCATGTCTAATTATCTCGGGAGACCTACTAATGCATCGAGGAGCTATAACGGGCTCCAATGGTTAGTTAAAAATTCCAATACATTCCTCATATGAAAATGTTGAAACATAACATAAATATTCTTATTAAAACTAGCATACAAAATTTCAATACATTATCAATAAACCATGAATGGTATAAAAATAACGCATCCATACTCTAACATATCAAAAACCCTTCAATGAAATATGGATAATTTTTGTCATAATAAATAAACTAAAAAGTGGTTTAATATCCATAAAAGGATGTTGACATAGATGAAAATTATTAGTAAAATTATTTAAGGGAAATACACATTTTTCATGAAATTGTTTAAATTTCTCAGAATTTATAAATGAAGTAATTTAAAACGATTTTTTTAATCAAAGTGTCCCATACCAATTTTATAAATTTAAAAAGAATTATCATTTCAAAAAAATCATGTCCTATAAATAAATCCTTAAAATCATTTTGAAAACATGGAAATTAATTAAAAGTGTTTAGAAAGATAAGTATTTCAAACATTTAAAATGATGATATAGTTAAATAAACACTTCCATAAAACCATAAAAGATTCCTTTTGAAAACATTTTTATGGAATATGAGTATCAATGATAAGTATTTCCTAGTAAATACTTACTCATAAACAATCTCAGATAATAATGACATTGAGGAAATAACCCTTACCATGCACTTTTATTTGGTCGATGATACGTTTAACCTCTGGTATAATGACCATATTATATTATTAAATGATATCAGAACCATATTCATATTTATTATTTCATACATGATTCATTTATTACATTATACTACTTATTTAATAATAATATATATGTTAAAATAACATTTCAGGTAATAATTTCTCTCTTTATCATACGTGTTTTCACTTTTTATTCTTGTTCGTTTCATTTAGATCATGATTTAGATACTTACAGAACATAAAAAATGATTTATATATCATATATATATTGAATATAAATATTTATAACAGATAGATATATGAAATGGAAAACATCGTTTATGGATACAGTTGGTCGTACGTACGTATAAACATTGTTTCCGTTTTCATATCGTATTGAACGGATGTAATTGAATAAGATATATGTAGGTACATAAATATATATATATATATATCAAGTAGAAATATTATTTCATATATTACATAATTAATAATAATATATATTTTTATAATAATCATTGAATGGTGAACGTGGAAATGAATCCCATTGCGTCATGAGACGGTAATCCGTACGTACGCACAATCGACAATATCATTCTATTGATGGTAAAATAGTATATAATTGGATGGTATATCATATATATAGAGTAATTAATATTTTATATTTATTATTTACATCAGTTATAATCATTATTATACCAATTCAAATAATGAAGTGTTTGAATAACAAACTACACCACAACGTGGATATGGTAAGCCGTACGTACGCAGGTATGGTGTCTTTGTCATATATATGTTATATTTAATAACGAATATGGTCATACCATATTTATAATAACATCACAACATGTAAAAGGTATTGGATTTATTATATTTTTATGGAAACAACAAATAAAGAGGATGTGGAAGGAGAAAGGAACTTGAAAGCGGCTGCTGAAATTATTACCCCTTCTTCGGGTGTTTCCTTTTGATGTGGATAGAAGGGATCCATAGGTAGGATTTATGCTCAATGTAAAGCCTATAGGTTAATTTGAGGAATTTTGGGAGTATATTTGTGTAGGGTTAGGCCGATCCAAATGGCTTTGACAATGTGAAATTAATAGAATGGGATGTTCCATTTTATATGAGTGGTGAAGGGCACCTTAGAAAAAGATTGAAATATTATTTTATAATAAAATAATTTTATTTTTATAAATGATAAAAACAGATTTAATTTAAGGATAAGGTGGGGTTGGGTCGAAATAATTTCAACCAATAGGTTTTAGACAGTTTTAGGTAACTATATTAACCATATCGTTTAGACTTTTCTCTTGGTTAAATAGTTTAACATTTACTATGCCTCCTGGTATTTTTATATTTTATGGTTAATAAACATACTATGAAATGACAAGTGAACCCCAAGTTGTTCATTAATGACATATATATTATAATATTAGTCCTCCTTCTTAACTGTATATTTTGAGAACTATTATATCATTTAATAATATAGTATTTAAAAAAAACTATTTTATGTCAATTTTCACACTATTTGGTATTTTGTTTTTTTGGAAGTCATAACAGAAAGATTACATCAAAATAAATTCATTTAATATACCCTACCATGTCATATTCAACTATTAAATTCTTTTATTGCATCAAAAAGTTCAAATTATATTTATTTTATTAATTATAATATCATTTATTTGATTCATTCATTAATAAGGAAAATACTGAATCATTATTTTGTCATATATAAATATATATTCTTTATTTATAAAAATTAAAAATAAAATATCATGATGTAGGAAATAATTTTTTATTTCTAATTAATATTTATAATATAATATATCAATTATATAATCTCATATAAAAAGTTTTTTACTAAAAAATATTTTCTTTTGTTATTTTTGTCTTTACTTTAGATTATTTAATACAAAATGACTTTATCACTTACAAGGCGGTCCATGGGTTCCAAAAATCGACCCAAAGATTACCATGGTTGGAAATGTATCATAAAATATGAATAAGACACATGTTAGGGAAATTTTGTATTATTATAATATTATTTTTTTACAGTTATTTACCAGTTATACCCTTTAACCATTGTAAATAAAATATTACCGAACTAATTATTCATAATGTCTAAAAATAAAAGTTACCTATTTACATAATTTGGACCTCATGATTTAAAATATGGAATCCATTTTTCCAAATTCAAAATAAATTATTTGAAGAAATTTAATTAAAAATTAATTCCCGCTGTCAAAACAAAAAGCCTGTTTTTAAGAAATAATAACTATCAAAATATTGACACTTGTTTATGTCTAGTTTAAATGTAAAATTACATCCAATAAACTACATTATATTAAATTATAAAAATATAATCTTATTATTTTTAAAAACCATTCAAATTTATAATTTAACTCTATAAATTTTTTTGATTATAAAATTTGTTTTCAATTAAAATTTATTATTTTTCACTATTTATCAAAATATGAGAGTTTTCCGAAAATTACCAAAGATTTATCCAAATCAAATTTTTATTTCCCGAATATAAAAAAGAATTTAGTTTCATTAAATTGAATATATAAAGGTGTTAAATATTGGTTTTAAAAAAGGTTCTCCATTAAAATGTAGTGAAATTTCAAATTTTTAAAAATACTTCATTTATCTAAAAAAAGTGATTTGTTCTTATATAATGTCTAAGAAACACATAATATAGATTTAAAAATTATATGGAGTATATAAAATTCGAAATTCAGTTAATACTATTCATAACCACTTTTTTAACAGCATGTTTAGTAAGTCATGGTACGCTCGAACTCGGTGTTGTGTGTAGCACAAGTTATTGAATTACTTTAAAAAAACATACTATGAATTAATGGTTTGTTACATTCTCCCATCCATTAATAAATTGTGTCCTCAAAATTTGAAATTGTCCTTTGAAAATAAAATATTAAAAATAGAAAAATACCACTGTGGAAACCCACATCTAAAAATGGGTTAATAAAATTTAGTCTTAATAAGAGGGAAAGTTAAATGAAAAAGTCACCACCAAATTATAATCTCGATTATGAGAACATTGGTGGAAATTAGAGACACATAATTGGTTGAAAAACATAAATATTTATTGGGAGTGATTTAGGTCATCAATCATAAACAAGTGAATGGAAAATGGAATATTAAGTTCCATAAAGCCGCCAAAAAAATATAAACCATCAACCCAAAAAAACCCTAAACACTAAGCTGCCAAAAAATATAAACCATCAACCCAAAAAAATACTAAACACTCATCCCAAAAAACCCTAAACCCTAAACCCCAATATACCATCAACCATTTTTTGTATCACCATAAGTACAAATTGAATACATGGAGATAGAAAAATGAAATGTATCTATCTTAATAATATTTAAAGGAAAATATACCCGCTATGGTGTCACTAAGAATAAATATAAGGCCACTAGGAATAGAGATGAACCACCAATTCTGGGTAAAGGTAAGATGCTAAGGAAAAATAAGATTCACAGAAAGCTTCCAAATTCATAGGATTCAAGTGTAACCACTAAAAAGGAGTGAAAAATACATTTTATATTCAAAAATAAACATAGAATAGTGACCCAAATTAAATTACAAGGCATGAGGGCACTCAAAGGTCACATAAAATGGACAAAACCACTTTCCCATCCTAATTGATGACCCTATTTACTAAAGTTGTGATATTCCATCATAAAAATTATTTTCTCCATTTTATCACTCTTCTTTAATATTATACTATGAATTCAATTTGTTTTTTATATAGATATGTTATTTTGAGCCCCAAATATATTTTTTTGTTTCCCAGCATTGTGTTGGATGCCAAAAAGTTCAAGCTGTTATAATTCGATTAACAATTGTGCTTAAAATTTTTATAAGGCCCAAATGAATTCTTCATGGGTTGAATCTAGTCTATATAACTCCCTCTGAGTGGGAGATGATTTCCCCAAAAATCCATGGAATTATAATCTTCAATGTGTGGGGATAAATCCAAAATGCTACCAAAATCATTTGGTAAATCGATCTTGTAATCATTGTTTTCCACCTGTTTAAGAATATTAAATAGAACATCATCTCATACTTCTATATTTATATTTATTTTTAGTTGAAATATCTTCTTATGAAGGTGAATCCACACTTTTTCATTGATTTGGAAATGTCCACATTCTAATACTTATTAGTGCATCACTTGTATGCTTCATTAGATTTCTCTATTTGAGATTGAATATAATCATGAATATTCTTAATCTACTTTTTCATCTTATCCGCATAAAAATCACATGAAAACCCATATGTAATGAATATAATTCTATAAGAGTGATTGGATTGATTCCATAAACCACATCAAATGGAGAATGTCAAGTGGATCCACATAGAGATATGTTGTATGAAAATTCAGCTTCTGTAAGACGAATGTCCAAATCTATCATGTTCATGACCATCTATGTTATCAAAATAGCTTCCATAGTATGATTTCTAACATTTATTTCCCTATCATTTTTACTGTGATGGGAAGTGCATAAAATAAGATCCCTACCAAATTTCCCCATAGTGTCGTTCAAATATATAAGAAAAATTATGTGTCTATATCCAAAACAATACTACGAGTAATGCCTTGAAGGGAAAAAATATATTTGAGAAGAAATTACTACTGAGTATGTGGTAAAATAATAATGAAAAAAATTTTGAAATCTTCCAATTGATACAATATAATAGGCAATGATATTTATAAACTAGTATTTAAATTACTCTTTTCTCTTATACATTTCCCACATATTGAAGGAATTTCTTGGACATCAGATTGCATATTTGGATAATAGAAATCATCCTTCAGTATCTCCAAGGTTTTTTGGATTCAAAAATGACCATTAAGTCCTATTTCATGACACTATTGGATAAGAGAGTCTATTTAATCACCCATTGGAACACAAAACATGTTTCCCTTGAATCGAACCCATAATAGACAGAAAAATCCCCCAAAAAACCATTTAAAAATGGATTAAAATAGAATTTAACTCTATATCAAAATGATAACACTCCTAAAAAAGTTAAAATACATGAATTAAAGTATCTAGAATGGTAATTAATGCATACCTTGAATCTGAATCATCATCCACCCAGTTATCATTCCCCTTATTGTATTTTGATGCAAATAAAAATGATTATAAGAATTCCTCCCACATTTCATGCCTCAAACTCAACTTGTGTTGAGCACTGATAAATATTAATGATTGATTGTTATAATATTGAAAAAAGTATTTTGTTCTCAAATTAAGAGATCAATGACCTAGGAATCCCACAATCTCATACAATCCATTGTCGTTAGTGCTTAATTCCTCCTTGAATCAATTATCTTCTCAATGAAATATGCAATGGTATTATTTCATTTTATGAGAACAGTGTCAATCCCAACCCCACTTGGATCACACTCCAATTCAAATACTTGATCCCAATTATGTATTTTCAAAATTGGTTTATTCAGAAGCTTTACTAAATGATTTAAAATACTTGATTTTCTTACTTTGACTATTCAAATTTCCCATTTTTCAAGAATTCGGTGATGTGTTCCATGATAGTGCGGAAATTGAAAATAAATAAATGATAAAAATATGTTAGACCATAAAAACTCTTTAATCCTATAATTCATTGAGATAGTTTCAGGGACTTTATTTCATTCACCTTTAATTAATCCACCATGATTTCTTCTTTGGATACTACATATCCAAAAAAAGCAACTTCCATTGAAAAGAACATTCACTTTTCCATATTTACATTTAGATTTTTTTCCAAAATAATTCCAAATTCCTACCAAAGATGATCCACATTCCTCTCCACATCCATTATGTATATCAAATTATCATCTAGATAAACAACAAAATATTTACTAATAAATGGTTTCTGAACAACATTCATGAGTCACATGAATGTACTAAGAGCATTTGAGTGGTAGAAAGGCATGAATAATAACTGAAACAATCCACCATTGGTTTTTAAATGTCTTTTACCACACATAACCCTCATTAATTTTGATTTTATGGTTTCCACTCTTATGATGAACCTTAGAGAAGATTAATGACCCATGTAATTCATCGACTATATCATAGTTCCATGGAATGTGTTGCTTTTATTTTTGGGTAATATTTTTGATAGATTTACTATTAATATAGATGTGATATGTACGATCTTTATTGCCCACCAATAATGTTGGAACAGAAAATAGACTCATGGTTGGCCTTATTATGCTTTGATCAATATATTCATCCACTTTATTTTTTAATCTCATTGATTTCTCATGACTATACTAATATGTGTGTTTATTAGGAAATTGTGCACCTTGTATAAGATCAATTTTGTGTTCAATTACATTAATGTATGGAAATAAACCTAGAATATCATTAGTAAAATCATCATGATATTCCCCAATCAAAGATTGATATAATGGATTATGATGGATTTTCTCATCATGGCATGAATTCTCCATCATTAATAAAGAATAAAAAGTATTCTGTTTATGGATTGATTTCTTGACTTGTTCTTTGTTGATAAAGAGGACACCTTTAGGATCTTTTGGAACAATTTTTCTTGACGAGTCTATTATGGATTCAATGAACCATGTGTAATATTATTTTCCGAGACCTGAAAAAATACGTTTTCTTCCTTATATCATATTTCACTTAACAATCAAACTTCTTTGGCCATCTCAAAAAAAATTGACTAGAACCCATAGAACTAAAATCACTCTATACCTCGCCAACATAGTTTATTCCAATGGAAAATGACATAATAACCAATTTCTTTGACTTGGTTCATGATCCCATTTTTAACCATTATAGTTTGTATGACCAATGAAGATTCTAAGATGGATGATTCAAGTTATCATGTAGTATTGTTAATGAATTTTTTTACAACTCTAAGTACAAAAAATCACCTTTCATGCTCGCTAATTTTTTGTGCAGTGAGATTGGAAAAGGTTTTCTCATTGATCTTATTAAGGGAATATTTTCTTCATTTAACCCAACAAAAAACATTTTTTTCAATTTCCCCTTGTATTTTGGAACATCACTACACATCGATAAACGATCAATTCCCTGAATGTACACTTCAACAGATTTATCTCTTTGTCCAATGCTACTCATTCAGAATTAATGCTCTTGGTTTTATTTCTTAAGAAGAAATTGTTTTCTAAAAATAAATTTCAACTTATCCCATGAAATTTTTTTATTTCCCCTCATGTTCCCACTATAAATTTATATTTTCCTAGAAAATAGATTAATAGTTGTTAAATTTAAAATTTATATCTTATAGTTCTTCTATTTGGAATAATTCTTAAATTATAATAATGGTTTGATTTCCCATTGAAAATATAGAAAATCATCTAGATTTATACACCCTTAATATCTGTAATGTCAATCATTAATCCTACTTCAATATCTTCATTGTCTCTTCGTCTTCACATATCCACCTCTAAATTTCTAAAATCATCCCCATTTTTAAGTTCTTCATAAAATGGTGCTTAATTACTCATTTTATGTGGATATGGATGTTATGGAGGCCACATTGGCAGAGTGAAATCATATCATTTTACACTCAATAGTTGAGTAATTTACTTAATAAATTGAGTAATTTGATATTGTAGTTGATCATTGGATATTTCCAACAGATCAAGAGGAGTAGAATATATGAATTAGAAAGACATGTTTGGGAAGTTTTTTCAAGAGATTAAAAATACGAATGTGGTAGAAAATTCTTATTGTAACTATAGCTCTGATACCAAAATGATGTGTTTCTGGAATCATTAAATGAGTAAGTGATGATGGAATAATGAAATGTAGGTAAATGATAGTTTCTTAATAGAAAAAACACCTAAAAAGGATTCATGAATCTTAATTTCTATGTACCCAATAAAGGAGAAGCTCCACCAATTTAGGGAAAAGGGAAGAGGATAATGCTTGAAAATTTCAAAACAAGATTCAAAATTCATAAAATTCAAGTGTAACAATTACAAAGGAGAGAACATACCTTATAGAGGAAAAATAAAGTGATATTAAGAACCCAAATTGAAATAAAAGGAATGGGAACACAAAGGTAATTTAAAAGTTACAAAAACAAATTCCAATGGTAATTAATGCCCTAACTAATTAGTGTATTGAGATTCATTCTTAATGATTATTTTCTCCATTTTATATCTCTTTTTTAATTAGATTCTTCAAATTTACCTTTATTTCACCTAGTAATTTAAATTTTGGTCCCAAATAAGTGTTTTGTGGACTGCCATTTTGTGGGATGAAAAAAAAAGAGTGGTAAGGTCCAATTATAAAACAATTGGTCATAAAATTATTATCACGAAAAAAATATTTCCCCTGGGGTTAATATGGTCCATATCACCAACTTCCCCAAAAAACACGAGACCTTAAACCCCAAAAAACCCAAAACCCCAAGCCCCTTAAAACCCTATTCCCACATACCCAATAAATACCTAACCCCTCATCCCTAAAAAACCCTAAACCCTCGATCCCAAAAATACATAAATCCTCGAGCCCAAAAATTTATAAAACATTATCCCAAAACAACCCTAAACCTCATCCCCAAAAAACTCTTAAACCTTAGCCCCAAAAAATTTACAAACCCTCAACCAAAAAAATCCAAATTCATAGCCCCAAAACACCATAAAACCTAATCACCAAAAAACCATAAACCCTCTGCACAATAAAAATGAAAAACCTATTCTTCAAAAAACAAAAAAACCTTATCCTCAAAAAACTAAAAACACACAGACCCAAAAATCCTTCAACCCTTAACCATAGAAAAAACAAAATCCTCAATCCCTAAATACCCTTATCCACCAACAAAAAAATACACTACACTGTCACATCCAAAAAACCCAAAACCCCCAGCACCACAAAACCCTTAATAGTCATTCACAAATAATCCTAAAACCACATCCCCAAAAATCCATGAACTCTCATCCCGTTAAATAGTAAACCATCAGCAAAAAACTGTTATCCCCAAAATACCCTAACCCCTGAGCACCCAAAATCCATAAAACATCAGCCAAAAAAACCACAACCCCTAACTCCAAAAAAAATCAAAACCCTCATCCCTAATAAACTCAAAACCATCACCCCCTAAAACCCTAAATCCACAACCATAAAAACCCAAACCACTCAGCCCAAAAATACCAAAAACCCTCATCTCTAAAAACCCTATACTCTCATCCCAAAATCCCTAAATTCTGACCCCAAAAAAACTAAAACCTAATCCCAAAAAACCCAAAACCCTCATCCCCCATAATCCCTAAATCCTTGTCCCTAAAAACAGTCAGCCGAAAAAAACATAAAACCTCAGCCCCCCAAAAAATAAACTCTCAACAGGAAAAAGACCTAATCCCACATAAAAAACCTTAAAACCCGTCCCAAAAAAATATAAAACCTCACCCAAAATATCCCCAAAACAACATCCAAAAAACACTAAATAATCACCAAAAACCCCAAAAACTTAGACTAAAAAAATCCAAAATTATCATCCCCAAAAAACCCTAAACACTAGGACCCAAAAAACCATATTCTATCAACCCCAAAAAACACTAAAGTCTCAACCCTAAAAAACACTAGGACCTCCACCCCTATAACCATAAACCCTCATCCTTAAAAAACCATAAAATATTAGGACAAAAAACCTTAAAACCCCATCCCCAAAAAAACCCTAATCCTGAATCTTCGAAAAACACCAAACCATCCGCACCAAAAACCCTAAAACCTCATCCCAAAAAATCCCCAAACCCTTATCACAAAAAATCCCAAAACACTCTTCCTCAAAAAAACATAAAACCTCAACCAAAAAATCCCTTAATCAACAACCCCCCAAATTCCAAAACCCATAGAACCAAAACCCCATAAACCCTCAAGCCCAATAACCCCTAAAACCCTCAGCCAACAGAACCCATAAACCCTAGTCCCCTAAAACACTAAATACTCCCCATAAAAACCCACATAAGCCTCTAAAAAATCACCTAAAACCTAAACCCCCCAAAATACTAATACCTAATCCCAAAAAAACCTAAACCCTCATCCCCCAAAAAACACTAAACCATCAATCCCAAAAAACCATAATCTTTCAACCCCCAAATCCCAAAACACTCATCCCCAAAAAAATCATATATCGTCAGCCCCCAAAACCATAATCCCTCAACCCCAAAATACCCCTAAACCACCAAACCCATAAAAACATAAAACCTAATGATAATAAACACTAATCCTTCACTCAAAAAAAATCTGAAATCCACTGATCCCAAAAAACGAAAAACCTTATCCACTTAAAACCATAAATCCTCTACCCCAAAAATACATAATCTTTCATCACCAACAAAACCCTAATACTCAAATAAAAAAAACCAAAAACCTTAGAAGCAATTAACCAAAAACCTGACCCCCTTGAAACCCTATGGCCTAATCCCTAAAAAAAATAATCCCAAATCTATAAAAACCATAAATCCCAAACCCCCAAAAACAGCAAACCCTGGCCCCAAAACACCCTAAACACTCACCCCCCAAAAAACCTAAACACTCATCCCCAAAATACCCTAAATTTTCTACCCCAAATACCATGAACCTCATCCAAAAACACCCTAAACCCCAAAAACCATATACCATCGGCCCAAGATAACCCATAACCCTTAGCTACAAAAAAAACCCTAAACTCTCCCTTTCAAAACAACCCTAAACCCTAAGATAAAAAAAACCTAAACCCTTATCTACAAAAAACCCCCAAATAACCAATAGAAAAAAAAACTGAAAACCCTCATCTACAGAAAACCCTAAATCTTCATTCCAAAAAAATCTAAACCATACACCGAAAAACATAAACTTTTACCACCAAAAAACACTAAACCCATTTCCCTAAAAACCCTAATCCCACACCCCTAAAAACAATAACACCTCTTCCCTAATAATCTATAGAAAATAACCCCCAAGAATTCTTAAACATTCAAACCTAATAAAAACTATTCCCTCAACAATAAAACCCCCTAAAACCTCATCATAAAAATACACAAAACACTCAACCCAAAAATAAGATAAACCCTTAGAACCAATAAGAAACTAAAACCCTCAACCCCAAAAACCCCAAAACACTCAATCAAATAAAACCCTAAACCCTCATCTCTAAAAAACCCTAAAACCTAATCTCCCAAAACCTTAAACCCTATCCCCCAAAAAAACCAAAAACCTCAGCCACAAAAATTCCCTGACATTCACCCCCAAATACCCTATACCATCAGCCCAAAAACCTTAAACCCTTAGCCCCCAAAATGACCCTAACCCATATCCCAAAAAAATAAATCCATTTCCACAAAATACCACAATACCTTAGCCCAAGAAAATATTTACCCCTCAGCCATAAAAAACCAGAAACCCTCAACCCCAAAAATACCAAAACTCATAGTCCATATAAACTCTAAACACATAGTTCCAAAAAACCCTAAACACATAGCCAAAAAAATTAATAAACCCTCACTCCCAAAAAACCCTTATCACTCAGCCAGAAAAAACCTCAACCCTCATCACCAGAAAAACCTAATCCCTAATCCCCCAATACTCTTAAACCCTCAGCCACATAACTTCCAAAACCCCCAAAACTCCCAAAACTCCCAAAATCCCCAATCTCAAAATCCTATGAGCTCTTAACACCCAAAAACCATAAACCCATAGCACCCAAAAACACTAAACCCATATCCCCAAACACCCCTAAACCCTCATCCCAAAAAAAACCCAAAAACTCATCTCCAAAAAACCTTAAACCCTTAGACCCATAACCCTTTAAATCCTCATACTCAAAAAACCCAAACCCCTTTTCCCATGAAACCCAAAAACCTCATCCCTAAAAGACACTAACCCTCAATCCCAAAGAAATTGTAAACCATCAACCCAAAGAAACCCTAGACTCTCATCCCTAAAAACACAGAAACTCAATGCCCTAAAAAACATAAATCATTAGCACCTTAAAACCCAAACAATTTTCACCAAAAAACGGTAAACCCTCATCCCCAAAACCCTAATCCCTTAGCTCTAAAACACCTTAAACCCTCATCCACAAAAAAACACAAATTTTCATCCCCAACAAACCTTAAACACTCAACCCAAAAAAACCTAAAACCCCTCATCCTAAAAAACCATAAAACATCATCTCCAAAAATAACTAAACCCTGATCCCTAAAAAACCCAAATCTATAGACCCTGAAAAAACTAAACATCAGCCACATAAATCACTAATTCTTCATCCATAAAAATCCTTAAACCACAACCCCTAAATATAAAAAAACCTCATCCCCAAAAAAGCCTACACCCTAATCAAAAAACAACCCTAAAACCTCGTACCTTAAAAACACTAAACCCTAATCCCCAAAAACCCTAAACAATTAGCCCCAAAATACCCTAAAACCTCATCCCCAAAATACCATAAACCAACATCCCCATAAAATACTAAACACTCAACCATAATAAACCCTAATAGATCTTCACTGAAAAACCCCAAATTATCATCCCCAAAAATACCTATACCCTTAACCATAAACCACTATCCCATAAAAGACCCTAAACCCCAACAAAACCTGAACCCTCTACCTCAAATAATCAAAACACTCCCACCCAAAAAATGTAAACCCTCAACACCAAAAAACCCTAAACCCTCAGCCCAAAAAAACAAGAAACACTAAGACCAAATATTCTATACACCCCCGAACATAATATATAATTAACCATCATCCCTAAAAAAGAATAACCCCCCCCCCCCCCACAAAACAAAATCTCTCAGAAAAAACCCCAAAACCTCAGCCCTAGAAAAACCTAAAATCTCATTCCAAAAAAAACCTCATATTGTCAGTCCCAATGAAACGTTAACACTGATAACCAAAAAACTTTAATCCCATATCCCCAAAAACTGTATATCCTAAACCCCAAAAAACCCTTATATCCTCATCAATAAAAAAACAAAATCCTTATCCCCAAAAAATTATAAACCCTCAGTACCAAAATACCCTGATGACGTCATCCACAAAAAACCTTAAAGCCTTTACACTAAAAAACCATAATCCCACAACAATAGAAAAACCTGAACACTTAGCCTGAAAAATCCAATTCCCATAGCCCCAAAAATAGCATAAACACTAAGACCCAAAATCCCTAAAATCTCAGAACAAAAAATAAATAAATCCTCATTCCAAAAACACCCAAAACAGTTAGCCCTCTAAATAACCCAAACAATCAGCCCCAAAATACCCAAAACCCTCATCCCCAAAAAACCCTAAACCCTTATCCCCAAAAGCCTAAATCTTCAACACCAATGAACCATAAAACCTCCCCACTAAAAATTATAAACCCATATCCTAAAAAAACCCTAAACATTAACTTCCAAAAAAAACAATGAAACCTCAGACCCCCAAAAAAACCCTATACTTCGAGTCCTAAAAACCATAAAATATATTCATTAAAAAACCCTAAACCCATAGCTATAAAAAACCAAAAATAAACTACACCAGAACACTAAACTATATGCCTCAAAAATCCCAAAAACCTCACAACCAAAAAACACTAAAATCATATCACCAAATACGCTTAAAACCTCATCCCCCAACCCAAACACCATAATCCCCCAAAAAAGAAAAACCTTACTCCCAAAAAACCCAAAACCTTCACAAAAATCCACTAAATCCATGAAATCAATAAATAGTAAATCCTAATACCCAAAAACCTAAACACTAAGCAAGAGAAAATATCTATACCTTTAGTCCAAGAAAACTATAAACCCCCAACCCAAAAACCCCATAAACCCTTATCCCAAAAAACCCATAAATCATCAGCCCAAAAAATCCTAAAATCTCAACTCCCCAAATATCAAAACCCTCATCCCAACGAGACCTTAAAAGCTTAGCCCCAAAAAATGCTAAATCCCCAACCTAGAAAAACCCTAAACCCCCATCCACCCAAAAACCTAAACCTTCAGGCAACAAAACCCTAAAACTTCATCCCCAAAAAACCATAAACATAATCCCACGAAAACCCTACACCCTCATTGCTAAACAAAACATAAACTATCAGCCCTAAAAAACATTCAACTTTCAGCCTAAAAAACCCTAATACCTCAAAACAATAAACCCTAAACCCCCATCCTAGAAATACAATGAACCCTCATCCATAAAAAAACCCTAAACACTCCACACACACACAATCCCTAAACCATCATCCACAAAAAACCATAAACTCAAAACTGAAAAAAAACAATAAATCCTCAACCCCAAAACCCCCTAAACTCTCATCCCCAAAATAACCTAAACAATCATCCCCCAATACCCTAAACCTTCATCCAGAAAATACCCTAAACCTCATCGCATGAAAACCTAAACCCTAAACCCCATAAATCCATAAACCCTCATCACTAAAAACCCAAAACCTCAACCCAAGTAATCCTAAACCCTTATCCCCCAAAAACCCTAAACCCTAGTAAAAAAAATAAACCCACATCCCTAATAAAGACAATGTCATCTTCCCAAAAAATTCCTAAACTCCCCACCCATGAAAACCTAAACATTCATCCCAAAAAACACTAAATCCTCAACCCTAAAAAATATTAATCTCACATCCCCATAAAAAATTAAACCCTTATCCCTAAAAACCCCTGGAACCTAAGCCCCAAAAATCCAAAAATACTCAACACCATCAAATCATAACCCGTTGTCCCTAAAAACCCTAAACCCTCATCCACAACAATCATTAAATAGTCAGCCCCAAAAAAACCCTAAATCCTAAACCCCAAAAAACCCTATCCCTTAGTCCCAGAAAAACCCAAAACACTCAACCTTAGAAAAACCTGAAACCATAGCCTCAAAAACCGTAAACCGTAAACCCTAAAAATATTTCAACCCTAAGAAACCCTTACCCTAATAAATACTAAGTCTTCAATCCCAAAAACACTAAAATCATATCCGAATAAAATACTATACCCGCAAACAAAAAAATCCATAACCCTTTTCCCAAAAATACCTTAAAATCTCATCCCCAAAATTCCTTAATCTATTAGCTCCAAAACACCTCAATCCATCAGCCCTAGAAGACCCCAAAACCATATCCCAAAAAAATAAAAACTCTAGCAACAAAACATTGTAAACCATTTTCCCAAAAAAACACTAAACCCTTTGCCCCCAAAAACCCTAAACACATATACCCAAAAACACAAAACTCATAGTTCAAAAAACCCTTGAACCCTCAACCCCAAAATATGATAAACCCTTATCCCTAAAAAAGCATAAAATCATTGCCCTAAAAATCCATTAATTATCTGCACCAAAAAAACATAATGTTGAGAAAAAAAATCCCTACCTCTCAGCCCCCCAAACCCCTGAACCCTTTATCCTAAAAAACCATAAAACATCAACCCCAAATCCCAAAACTCCTAGACACAAAAAAATAAAACCTACATCCCCACATCCCTTAAACCATTAAAACCCCAGTACTAGAAAATCCCTAAACCATTAACCCCAAAAAACCCCTAAACTATCAAGCCCCAAAACCCCAAAACCCTTGACCTCAAAAAACCCCAATCCATCGACAAAAAAACCCTAAACCCTCTTCCCCAAAAGACCCTAAAACATCACTCCCAAAGAATCCATAAACCCTCAACCCCCAAATACCCTAGAACCTCAACCCTAAATACCCATAAACCCCCACCCCCAAGAAAAACCTAAACCATCAACCCCAAAAATTCACAAAACCCTTTCCCCATAAAAATGTAAAACCTTAGCCCCAAAAAACCGTAGTCCCTAAACTCCAAAACACCATAAACAATCAACCCCCAAAAACCATAAACCCTTATCCCATAAAAACTCTAAACCCATAGCCCCCTAAAACCATAAACCCTCAGATAAAAAACACCTTAACCCTCAGACCCAGAAAACCAGAAAACCTCATCCCTAAAAACACCAAAACCCACAGTCCCTAAAACACTAAACCCTCTACCTTAGAAATCTAGAAACCCTAATACCCTAAAAACCTTAAACCCACAACACTAAAAAACTCTAAATGCTTATCCCCCCAGAACCCTAAACCCTCAGCCCCAAAAAACAATAAATCCCCTTCCTTAAACAACCCTAAACCCTTATCTCCACAAACACTAACGACTTTGAACCAAAAATCCCTAAACCCTCAGGTTCAAAAGACTCTAAAACCTCTTCCCCAAAAAATAGTGAAACCTCAACCCCAAAAAACCCCAATTCCTTGGCACTAAAAACTTTAATTCATTATCCGTGAAAAACCATGTTCCCTTACACCCCAAAAACCCTAAATCATTAAAAAAATCCCATATCAACCAAAAAACCATAAAAACTCTATGCCCAAAAAACCCTAAAACCTCTACGAAAAAAACTATAAAGGCTCAGTTGTAAATAATTCTAAACACTCATCCAAAAAAAACCTAAATAGTAAGACAAAAGTAATACAAAACCATCAGAAAAATACCCTAAACACTGTACCCCTTAAAGAGTCAAACCTCAACACCAAAAAACCCTAATCCCTCAGCACTAAAAAACCATAAACCCTCATCCATTGAAAATAATAGAACATGATCTCTGAAAAATCCTAAACCCTCATCCCCAAATAACCCTAAACCCTCAGCTACAAAAAATCCTAAATCCTCAGTCACAAAAAAACATGAACGCAAAAAAACCCTAACCCCTTAGAATCATAGAAACTAAAACCCTAGTCCCGAAAAATCAAAAAATATCAGTCCCAGAAAGACCATAATCCCTCATCCAAAAAAACTCTACACTCTCTTACCCAATAAACCCGAAACCCCTAGCCCCAAAAAATCATAAACTCTCACTCTAAAAAAGCCACAAACCCCCATCTCCCCAAAAAATTAAACCCTCGTCCAAAAAAAAAACTCTAAACCCTAAACTATAAAAAAATAACCATATGCCCCAAGAAACCCTAATCCCACAGCTCTAAAAAAACCACAAACACTCATCCCCAAACTCCCTAAACCCTAATCCTAGGAAAACATAAATCCATACCCCAAATAACTATAAACCCTAAGAACTAGAAAACCCTAAACCCGCATCTCAAAAAAACCATAAACTCTCATCCCTAAAATACCATTATCCCTTATCCCCAAAAAAACCCAAATCCCACAACCCAAAAAAAACCTTAACCCCTCATCCCTAAAAAACCCAAACAATATTCCCTAAGAATCTCTATACACTCATCCCCAAAAACTACCTCAACCCTAAACCCCATAAAATCCTAAAACCTCATTCCCAAAAAACCCTAAACACTTACCTAATAAAAACCTAATAACTTAGCCTAAAAACCCATAAACCCTCATCCCCCAAAAAACCTAAACCCTCTTCCCCAAAAATCCCTAAACCCATAACCCCAAAAATACATGAACCCTCAGCCCCAAAAAACCCTAAACCCTCATCCCTAAATAACCTTAAACCCTTATCCCTAAAAAACCCTAAACCATATTCCCTGAAATATCTCAAAACCCTAAACCCTTAAAGACCATATACCCTCATTCCTCCAAACCCCTAAACCATATTCCTTGAAAAACCCCAAAACCTCAGCCCCAAATAAACTCTAAACATAAAAAATAAAAAAAAACTTTTTACTCAACCCCAAAACCCTAAAATCTTCAACCCTAAAAACGAAAACCCTCATCTCTAAAAAACCAAATTCCCCCATCCCCAAAAACGAATTTTCCTATACCCCAAAACCTAAAAACCTCATCCCCACAAATCCCTAATCCATCAATACTAAAACCCTATAAATATTTATCCCCCAAAATCCCAAAAACTATGGAACAAAACCCACCAGACCCCAAGCCCTAAAAAAACCTAAACCCTATCCTCAAAAAACCATAAACAATCAGCCCCAAAAAACCTAATCCCTCATCCAAAAAAACCCCTAAACCCTAACCCCCCAAAAAACATAAACCTTCATCCCAAAAAAACCCTAAACCCTCAACAACAAAATTCCCTAAACCATCATCCCAAAAAACCTCTAAATCTTCATTCCCCAAAAAACCTAAATCCTCTACCCTACAAACCCTAAACCCTCAACCCCAATAAACCATAAATACAAAGTCCCAATAATCACTAAACCATGATCCCAAAAACTCCCTAAACCATCGGCCCAAAAAAACCCTAAACCCTCTGCCCAAAAAACCCTAAACCCTCACCCAGCAAACTCTAAAACCTCATCCCCAAAATACCATAAACCCTCATCCCAAAAAAATGATAAATAGTCATCCCAAAAATACCCTATACCCTCAGCCCCAAAATACCCTACACCCTTATCCCCAAACATCATGTATCTTCAACCCAAAGAATCCCTATATCCCTAGAACTAAAAAACAAAACAGCCTCAGACCAGAAAATCCCAAAACCCTCACACCCCAAAGCACACAATATCCTTAGTCCCCAGAAAAATAACAAACCCTTAGTCCCCAACAAAAAGTAAACCATCATACATAAATAACCCAAAATACTCCGACCTAAAAACTATAAACCCATATTCCTAGAAACCCATAAACCCTCAACCACAAAAAACTATAAAAACTAATCCCTAGAACACCCTAAACCCTTAGTCTACAAAACCTTATACCGTCAGCACAAAAAACCTAATCCCTCAACCCCCAAAAAATATAAACACTCAACTCCAAAAAAACCCTAAACCCTCATCCCCATAAAATCCAAAACTATCATCCCCAAAAAGCCCTAGAACCTATTCCCCAGGAAACCCTAATACCTCTTCCTTAAAAACCATAAACCCACAAAACCTCAAAAAACTGTAAACCCACTACCCCAAAAAATCAGAAGCCCATGGACCCAAAAAAGCCTAAACCCTTAGCACAAAAAACCCCAAACCCCTTATCCCCAAAAAACCATTAAACCTCTTCCCCCAAAACCCTTAAACTCTTAGACCCCCAAAAACCCAAAATAATTAGGGACAAAAAACCATAAATAGAAATCCCCCAAATACCCTAAAAACTCTTCCATAAAAAAACCCTAAACATAAAAATCTTCCCAAAAATACTCTAAACCGTCAGCCTGAAGAAAGAATAAAACCTTAACCCCAAAAACATAAACCCTTGACACTAAAAAACATTACCCCTCATCCCCAAAAAACATTAAACCCCAAAAAACATGGAAACCTTAGCCCCCAAAAAATCTAAACCTTCATCCCTAAAAAATCAAAACCCTCATGCACAAAAAAAACCTCAACCTCAGCACAAAAAAACGAAATTCCTCATCCCAAATACACACTAACCACTCATCTACAAAAAAGACATTACCATCATCCCCCCAAAACCTCAACCCCAAAAAACTACAAACCCATAACTGTAAAAAATCCAAAACCCACAACCCACTAAAACACTAAGCCCAAAACCACAAAAATACATAAACCCTCAACCCCAAAAAATAAAAAACCCACATCCCAAGAAAACCATTTACCTTTATCCATAAAAAACCCTTTAACACTCAGAACTAAAAATCCTAAACCATCACAGACAAAAAACTAAGAACCCTTAGCCTGAAAAAAACCCTAAACCACAAACCCATAAAATCCCATATCCCTTAGACCCAAAAAAACATAAACCCTAATAAAAAATGATAAAAACTTATCCCCAAAATATCTTATGCCATTATCCCTAATATACCCTAAAATATCATCACTAAAAAACCCTATACCCTCATCCCAAAAAATCCTAAACCCTCATACCCAAAAAACCCTAAACCCTCACCCAAAAAAAACTATACCCTTCCCCCAAAATAACCTAGACCCTTTCCCCCACAAAAAACTAAACCCTCATCCCAAAATAACCGTTAACCCTCTTCTCCAAATAAACCTAAAACCCTCTTCCAAAAATAACACAACACCATCAGATGCAAAACCACTAAACCCTAAAATCCTTAGTACCAAAAAACCTATACTCTCTTAATGAAATACTTCTAAGCCCTCACCACTAGAACCCCTCAAACCACAAAACCACAATTCCTAATATGTTATCCCCCAAAAAATAAAATATAAACCCCAAAACACCCTAAAACCTCATAACTATAAAACCCTAAAACCTCATCCACAAAAAACACTAAACCATCTACCCTCCAAAAACCCTAAACCCTCAACCCTAAAAACCCTAATAACTCATCGACAAAATTCTAAACCCGCATCCCCAATAAAATCCAATGTCCTTAGCCCAAAAAATATTAAACCCTCATCAGAACAATACAGTAATCCCACCACCATAAACACACTAAACATCATCCCTAAAAAAATCCTAAACTATTAGCACCAAAAAACCGTAAACTCTATGCCCTAGAAAACCATAAAAATTCTACCACAAAAAACCCAAAAGCCTTAGAAACAAAATTTCCTAAACCCTCAGCACCCTAAAAAAATAAACCCTTATCCCCAAAAAACATGTATCCCTCACTCCAAAAAATCCAAAACCCTCATCCCCGAAAAATACTAAAACATGAGCCCCCAAAACACCTAGACCCTCATCCCCAAAACCCCAAAACTCTGAACCAAAAAAACCCAAAACCCTCAGCTTGAATAAAACCCAAAATACACATCCCTCAAACCCCTAATCTCACAACCCTAAAAAAATAGAAACTGTAATCCCCAAAATCCCTACAAAATCCCCAAAACCACTAAAACTTCATCCAAAAAAAACCCAAAACCCTCAGGCCTAGAAAACCATAAAAGCTTAGCCGCAAAAAACCCTAAACCCTTACCCCCAAAAAAACCCTACTCCCTCATCCCTAATAAAACCTAAACCCTCAACCGCAAAAAACACATAACCCTTAGCCACCAAAAAACCAAAATCCCTCATCCACCCATAACCCAAAACCCTCATTCACACAAAACGCTAAACCCTTATCCCAAAAAAACATAAACACTTATCATTATAAAATAATAGAATCTTATACCCCCAAAACCATAAACCCTCATTCCCAAAATCCTCAAACCTCATCCCCAAGAAAAAAAACCCTCAGGGGTTTTGGTATTTTTGGGAATGATGATTTTGGGTTTTCCAAACAACCCTAAACCCTAAACCCCCAAACCCAAATCCCACAGCCGAAAGAAATACCAAAACCCTCAGACCAAAAAAACCTCAAAACCCACATCCCCCAACAAAACCCTAAACACTCCCCCTCAAAAATCGATAGTCATCACCCCCAAAACCCTTAAATCCTTGCCCCCAAAAAACCCTATACCCTTAGCCCCCAAACACCCCTAAACCCTCTACAGAAAAAATGAAAACCCTCGACCAAAAAAATCATAAACTCTCAATTCCATAAAACCCAATACAAATATAATCAAAATAAGCTATATCCTAATCCAAAAAATCCTAAAACCATAACCCCCAATAAATCTAAACCCTCATCCCCAAAAAAACCCTAATCCCAGAACCCCATAGAATTGTATATCCTTATCCCCCCAAAAACCTAAATCATCATCCCCAAACCCCCCTAAATACTCATCCCGATAACACTATAAACCATATACCCCAAAAAACCCCAAATCCTCATCCCCAAAAACCTAAAAACCCTCAGACCCAAAAAAACCTTAAACCCTCAGACCCAAACAAATCCTAAACCACTAACCCCAAAAAACCCTAAACCATTTATCCACAAAAACCTAAACCCTCATCCCTAAGAAACACTAAACCCTCAGTCCAAAGAATCCATAAACCCTCATCCTCAAAAAATTATAAACCCTCAGTCCCAAAATAACCTAAATACTCATCACCAAAGAATCATAAACCCTTATCCCCAAACCCCATAAATACTCAACCCCAAAACCAATAAACACTCAACCCCATAACCGAAAAACCCTCACCAAATAAAAACTATAAACCATCAGCACTAAAAAAACTCTCAATAATTATCTCAAAAATAACTAATTATGCATCCCCCAAAACCTATAAACACTTATCCAAAAAGAAACCAAAATCCACATCCCCAGAAAACCAAAAAACTCATCCCCAAAAAACCCAAAATGCTCGACACCAAAAAACAAAAAACCCTTATCACAAAACCCCCCTATACACTTTTTCCCAAGAAACCCTACACCAAAACCACTAAACCCTAAAAAAGGGAACACACATCCCTAATAAACCCAAAATACTCATCCCCCAAACACTAAAACCTCATCCCTAATAACTCTAAAACCTCCACCCCAAAACAATCCCTAAACACATAGCCCCAAAAATCCCAGAACACTCAGCCCCAAGAGCACAAAACTATCATCCAAAAAAACATAAATTCTCAGAAAAAAAACCATAAACCCTAATCCCAAAAAAACCCTCAACCATCTCCCCCAAAAAACACTATCCACATCCTACCAAAATAGTAAAACCTCGGCAAAAATAATAAAACCTTAACCCTCAGCCACAAAAATGTTAAGACCACTTTAAAAAACACCTAACCCTCACCCCAAAAAACCCTAAACATGAATCCCCAAAGTACCATAAAGCCATAACCCTAAAATTACACAAAACCTAATCTCTAAAAAACCTGAACCCTAAAAACAAAAAACCCCCATCTCTAGAATCCCATGAACCATCATCCCCCAAAATTCCTAAACATCAGCCCCAAAAAACCCAAAACGGTCATCCCTAAAAAACCCTATACCCTAAACCCAAAAAAACATAAACCATCATACCCAAAAAACCAAAAATATCAACCCCAAAAGCCTAAAATAGAATTTCCAAAAAACTTTATCCTTTATCAAAAAACCCAAAACCCTTAACTCAAAATGTACCTAAACCCTCAGCCTCAATAAACCCAAAATGCCTAGACCTAAAAACCCACATCCCCTAAAAACACCAAACCATCAATTATGATAGACCCTAAACTACGAGCCCCAAAATTACCTAAACCCTCAACCCAAAAAAATCCTAATACCTGATCCCCAAATAATCTTATACCTTCATCTGCAAAAACCCTAAAATCTTAACCCAAAAAACCATAAACCCTCATCCCCGAAAAACAAAAAACCATCAGCCACAAAAACCCTAAACCATTATCCCCAAAAACACTGAACCGTCATCTACAAAAAACCCCAAAAAAATAACCCTAAATCCTTTGGCCCAAAAAACACTAACTTATCAGCTATAAATCTCCTATATCTACAGTGGAAAAATACCCTAAATCCCCATACAAAAAAAACCTAACCCTTGGATAGAAAACCCATAAACCATAAACCTCGAAAAACCTCAATCCTTATCCAAAAAATACCCTAAATCATCAACCCAAAAAAAAACTAAAAAACCTCAACCCCCATAAACACTAAACCCTTGTCTTCAAACCTACTAAACCCTAATCCCCAAAACCCCACAACCCTCATCAACAAAAGTTATTAAACACTTATCCCCAAAACCACTAAACCCTCTGCCCCAAAAACAAAAAATATATAGCCCATGAATCCTCTAAATCATAAGCTCCAAAAACTCAAAACACTCATCCCTAAAAAACCCTAAACCATCATCCTAGAAACCCTAAAACCCTATGCTCCCAAAAACCCTAAAACTTCCACCCCAAAAACCATAAACAGTAATAAATAAAATCCTAAAATTTAACCCCCCAAAATCACTAGACCATCAACCAAAAAATGGAAAAATTCTTAGCCCCTAAAAACACTAAACACTTATCCCCCAAAAAACCTAAACCCCAGCCGCAAAATACTCAAAAACCCCAACCCCAATAAACCCTAATACCCCATCCCCAAAAAAACTAAACCCTAATCCCCCAAAAAACCTAAACATTCAACTTCCAAAGCCACTAAACCCTCATCCCTAAAAAAACCCTAAACCCCCAGCCCCAAAAACCTTAAACGATCATCTACAAAAAACTCAAATCCATCAGCCAAAAAAACCCTAAACCCTAAATCAGAAAAAAAAACCTTATCTCTAAAAAAAATAGACCCTCAACCACCAAAACCCAAATCCCTTTTTCAAAAAAAAACCTTAACCACACAACCAAAAAAACCACTATACCCACAACCCGAAAACCCCCAAAAACCACAACCCCCAAAACACCAAAACCCATATCCCCAAAACCCTAAACCCTTATCCATATGAAACACTAATCCTTAGATAAAAATACACAAAAACCTCTAGCCCCAATACCAATTACCATCATCCAAAAACACCCTAATAAATAATTGGTAAAACCACTAAACATACAACCCTGAATAAAAATTTCTCTCAGGCACAAATAACCCAAATTAATCATCCCCAAAAACCCAACCATGATCACAAAAAACCCATAAACCATTAGCTCTATAAACCCATAAACCCATTTCCCAAAAAAACCAAAACCATTTTCCCAGAAAACACTACATCATCAACCCCAAAAACCCACTAAACCCCAAAAAAAACATCCCTAAAAACCTGTATACCATAATCCCCCAACAGACCCTAAACACTTAGCCCCAAGAAACCCTATAACATCATTTCCAAAAAAAACATTAAATCATCTGCCCCAAAAATCTCTATACCCCTACCCCAACAAATCATAAACCCTCATCCCTACAAAACAATAAACCCTCAGTGCCAAAATACCCTAAACCCTCTGGCCAAAAATACACCAAATCCTTATCTCCAAAAAACCATTATCCCTCTTTAGAAAGACCACATAATCCTTTATCCCCAAAATAACATAAACCTTGATGCCCCAAAAAAATTAAAACCTCAACACAAAAAAATTCTAATCCCTTTTCCCTAATAAAACCTAAACCATCAACCCCAATAAACACCTAAACCTGCATACCAAAAAAACCCTATACCCTCACAAATTAAATTCAATAAACCCTTAGACTAAAAAAACCAAATCCCTAGACCATAAAAACACATAAATCTCAGCACCAAAATATCCAATACATCCAGCAACAAAACATTCTAAACCCTCATCCCAAAAAAACCCTAAACCCTCAGCCCCACAAAAAACCTAAAAACTCTGCCTCAAAATATCCTAAACCATCAGCCGCAAAAACACCTAATACCTTATCCCCAAAATTCCCTAAACCATCATACTTTAAAAACACTAATCCATCTATCCTAAAAACCCTAAACCCGCATCTACAAAAAACCATAACCTTTACCCCCAATAATCCATAAACACTCATCCCGATAAAACCCTAAACCCATAGCCCCAAAAATCCCTAAACAATTATCCCCAAGAAAACCCCAACCCTAAAACCCAAAAAACCCTATACCCTCATACCTAAAATAACCAAGTCACCCAAACCAAAAAACACAAAACCCTTATCCAGAAAAAAATCCCCAAACCCTATGCCGTAAAAAATCCTAAACCCTCATCCCAGGTAACTGTAAATCCTCATCTACAGAATATATCCTATCCCCTTTAATGCATCAGCTAAAACACAAAACGAGTAAGTGAAGATTTAATAATGAAATGTAGTCAAATGAAAAAGGATTAATTGGAATTCCATACATTTTGGTATCTCCCATCATAAGAACTAATTAACTAAAAATGGAGATACACCACCAATTCTGGGAAAAGGGAAGAGGATAAAGCATGAATGTTGCACATCAAGCTTAAAAATTAGAGTGATTATATTTTAAATATTACAAAGGAGTGAAAATAAATTATAAATAAAAATAAAGTAAGACAAATACAGAATTTAATGGAATGTTGTAGCTTAGTGGTCATATAAAAAGAACAAAAACCACTTTACAATGCTAATTAATGACCCCATTAAAAAAGTAGTGAAATTACATCTTAAGGATGCTCTTCCACAAGCTCTATATCTTATTTAATTTCTCTTTATGAATTTACTAACTTTAAAATAAGGATAGGTATTTTTTCCCCAAGATAAGTGTCTTGTATCCAAACATAATTTTGGAATCCAAAAATTATATTACGGTCCAATTCAAATAACCATTACCCAAAAAATGATTGTCAAGAACAAAATTATTCTCCATGGGTTGACTCTTGTCTTTATTATTCCCGCAATATTGGAGATAATTTTCCTAAAATACATGGAATAGTTTTCCTCAATGTATGTAGATAAATCCCCATTGTTTAATGTTGTAAAAACACCACCAAAATCCTCAGTTAAATCGATCATATATGCATTCTTTCCCACTAATTCTACTACCTTGAATTGGACTTCATCTAGTGGATCAATGTGGATCATCCTTTCATATGGAAATCACATCTTAATAAGGTGAATCCATACTTTTTAATTAGGTTTCAAAATGGTTTTCTTCCAATTCTTATTATCTCACCTTTAATATGCTTTATTAGACATCTCTATTTGAGCATGATTAGATTCATGAAGAGTATTCATCTACTTTTCCATATCCTATAAATCAAAAGACAACTAAAATTCAAGATGTGTAGTATAAAATTATATATGAGTGATTGGATAGATTCAATAAACCACTTCAAATGGGGAATGGTGAGTAGTAGCACTTAGAGATATGTTGAATGAAAATTCATCTTATGTATGCTATAAATCCCAATCACTCATATTATTATTCACCAATGTTATCAAAATAGTTACAAAATTATTATTGTTATCTTCCATTACACATCATATTGAGGGTGATGGTAAGTGTAGAAAGTAAACTTCATACTAAATTTCCCCCATAATGTCATTCAAAAATGGACAAGAAATTTAGTTACCCTATCCAGTTAAATGTTGTGTAATATTCCATGAAGTAAAATGGTTTATTTTAAAACAATTCATGGTGGGTCTATCTTGAATCCTCAATTAAATCTTTTCTAAGATCATCCAATGCTTTCCCTGGAATAGGTAATGGTGTGTATAAACCAGGATTGAAATGACTCTTCTCTCTTTAACATGTCCCGCATCTCCAAATAATTACTCAGACATCTGAGTAAATATTTGGATAGTAGAAATACTTGTTTAATATCTCCATGCATTTTTTGATATAAAAATGGCAATAGAGTCCTCCTTCAATAGTCTCCTGGATGTGAATGTTTCTATAATTACCCTTTGGAAGACATGATTTTTTCTCTTTAAGAGAGACTCTTAATTTATAGAATAATCTTAAATTGTATTAAAATATAATTTAAATCCATGGGTTGAATGTTCATGGTTTCCTTTTCACCAAGGATAAGGATTTTATGGAGCTGATGCATTTGGGTTTTATGGGGATGTTGGTTTTGGGTTTAATGGGTCTGGGGGGTAGGGACTTCTGGGACTAATGGAATATGGTTTCCTAGGGTTGAGGATTTAGGATTTTATGTGGATAAGGGGTTTGATTTTTATAGGGATATGGGTTTGGAGTTTCCTATGGCTAGGGGTTCAGGGATTTTTGTGGATGTGGATTTAGGGTTTTTTGGGGATAAGTATTTGGTGTTTTATGTGGAGAAGCGTTTAGGTTATTCTAGGTTTGAGGGTTTAAGTGTTTCTGGGGAAAAGGTTTTAAAGGTTTTTAGGATAAGGATTTAGGTTTTCCTATGGCCAAGGGTTCTGGGATTTTTGGAGCCGAGGGTTTTTTTGGGGCTGAGGGATTGCAGTTTTCTAGGGCTAAGGGTTTGAGGTTTTATATGTATTAGGGTTTTTGTGTTACGGGTATGATGGATTATTTTTTTCTAGGGGTGAGGGTTTATGGTTTTTCAGGGATGAGGGTTTATGGTTTTCTAGGGTTGAGGGATTAGGGTTTTTTAAGTATCCGGGTTTTGGGATTTTTAGGGCAATGGGTTTAATGTTTTTTTGAGAAATTTGGTTTAGGGATATGAGGGGTTGAGGGATTAAAGTTTTGTGGTGTTGAGGGTTTAGGGTATTTTAGGTCAGGGGGTTAGTATGTTATAGGTATGAGGGGTTTATAATGTTTTGGGGATTAGTGTTTAGAGTTTTCTAAGGATGAGGGTTTAGGGTTTTGTGTGGCTAAGGGTTTAAGGTTTTGGGGGCTGATGGTTTATGGGTTTGGGGGTACGGATTTAGTGTTTTTTGGGGATGAGGTTATGTTGAGGGTTTATGGTGTTACAAGGCTAAGGGTTAATGGTTTTTTGTGGATGAGGGTTCATGTTTTTTTAGGGATAACTGTTTAGGGATTTTATGGGGATGAGGGTATAGGGTTATTTGGGGATGGGGGTTTTGGGTTTTTTGTGTATGATACATGGAATTTTTTTGGCAATGATGGTTTATGGTATTTTGGGGCAATGTATTTTCTGATTTTTTTTATGGATATTTAGAGTTTTATTGAATGAGGAATTATGTTTTTTTTCAGGGAGTGTTTAAATTTTATTGAGTATGATTTCTTAGGGTTATTTGGGGTTGGGGTTTTATTATTATTTGGGGATGAGGGTTTAGGGTTATTTTGGACTAAGTGTTATAGTGTTTTTTAGGGATGAGGCTTTAGGTCTTTTAAGGGCTACTGGTTTTGGGTTTTTTGGGGATGAGGGTTTAGGGTTTTTTGTGGATGAGGTTTTAGGGTCTTTTGGGGGATAAGCGTTTTGGGGGTCTTAGGGATGAGGTTTTAGGAATTTTGTGGTTGAGGGTTTAGATTTTTTATTACATATGAGGGTTTTTTGTTTTCTAGGGATGAAGATTTAGGGTTTTCTATGGAATAGGGTTTATGGTTTTCTAGGGTAGAGGTTTTAGTGTTTTCTAAGCCTATGGGTTTATTATTTTATGTGTTTTATGGTTTATGGTACTCTATGATTGAGGGTTTAGGTTTTTATGGGAATGAAGCTTTAGGGATTTCATAGTAATATGAATTTAGTTTTTTGGGGCAGTGGGTTAAGGGTTTTCTAGGGATAAGGGTTATATTTTTTTCAAAGCCTTGGGATTAATATTTCTTTGGGATGAGGGCTTCGGGTTTTATTTTTTTGTGGGTTTAAGTTATTTTATTAGATAATTGTATATAGTTTATTTGGTATGGGGATTTGGGGATTTCATAGATGAAGAGTTTTATATGATAAGGGATTATGGATTATTGGTGCTGAGGGTTTATGAATTTTTTGGTGATTAAGGTATAGGTTTTTTTGTGTAAAAGGGTTTAGGGTATTCTTAGGATGAGGTTTTGTGATTTAGTTATGTATTATGGTTTATAATTTTTTGTGGCGGATGGATATATATTTTTGAGGCTGAAGGATTAGGGGGTTTATAGTGATGAGGGTTTTGGGGTTTTTTGGGTTGAGTGTTTTCAGGTTATTGGGGACGAGGGTGTAGGGTTTAGGGTTTTTTTTGAACTGAGGGAGTATTTTTTTTAACTAAGATTTACTGTATTTTTGGGATGCTGGTATAATGTTTTCCATGGTATACTGTTTCAAGTTTTTTGGGGTTTATTGTTTTTAATTTTTAGTGTATAGGTTTTTGGGTTTTTTAGGGATGGGGGTTATATATTTTTTGGGGATGAGGTATTAGGGTTTTTTAATGGGTGGGTGTCTTGTTTTTTTGGGGGCCCTGGGTTTATGGATTTATTTTCTTTGACTTTTGGTTTATTTTTGGATTAGGTTTTAGGGTTTTTTGGGGATGTGGGTTTACGGTTTTTTAGGGAAGATGGTTTACAGGTTTTTATGGATGATGGTATATATTTTTTCGGGTTGAGTTTTTATGTTTTCTGGCTATGGTGTAATGATATTTTTGATATGAATATAGGGTTTTAGAGGGATAAGGGTGTAGGTGTTTTGGATGATAAGGGTGTATATTTTTTGGGATTGATTATTTATAGTATTTTGGGATTAGAGTTTAGGGTTTTTTGGTTCTGAGGTTTTTGGGGCTTTTGGGACTACAAGAATAGTATTTTTTGTGGATGAGGAAATATGGGCTTTTGGGCCGAGTTTTTAGGGTTTTTAGTGTTGAGAGTTTCATGTTTTCTAGGGCTGAAAGATTAGAAAATTTGATGTTCTTGAGGGAATAACATTTTTTTGGATGAACGTTTTGGGTTTTTGGGATGATGATTTTTGGGTTTTGCATATTAATTTTTAGAATATTTCGAGGTTTTGGATTTATGTGTTTTTGGGGATTTAGGTTTCATTATTATAATTTGATTGTTTATGGTTTTTGGGGGATGAGAGTTTAGGGGATTTGGGGGATGTGGGATTAATGTTCTCTCATGAATGGGGGTTTAATTTTCTTTCAAGATGAGGTTTTACTATTTTTTTTGGGAGGAGGGTTTAGGGTTTTTTTAATGAGGGTTTAGGGTTTGGTGGATTTTTATTTAGGTTTTTTAGGGATTAGGGTTAATGGGTTTCAGATGATGATGATTTTGTTTTTTTGGGCAGAGTGTTCAGGTTTTTTGTTTGGAAGAGGGTTTAGGGTTATTTAGGGATGAGTACTTAGTTTTTTTGTGGCTAAGGGTTTAGGGTTTTTTTGGACAGAGGGTATAATGGTTTTAGGGGTATAGGGTCTTTATTTTTTGGGGGATATTGGATTAGGGTTTTTAAGGGATGAGGGTTTATAGGTTTTTATAGATAAGGGTTTAGGGTTTCATGGTTTTGTGGGTTTAGGGGATTTTATGATGAGGGTTTAGGGTGTTAGTGTGTTTATGGGTTGTTAGTTTATGGTATTTTTTGGGATAAGGGATTACGGTATTTTGGGATGAAGCTTTTGGGGTTTTGGGGATAATAATATATGGTTGTTTTGGGATTGAGGGTCTATGGGTTTTGGGTGCATAGCTATTAGGATTTTTTTGGATGACTATCAATGGTTTATAGTGGTTGCAGTTTGAGGGTTTTTTGGTCCTGAGTGTTTATGTTTTTTTTTCGTGATAAGGATTTAGTGTTTTTGTGGGTTGAGGGTTTATGGTGTTTTATTGAAGATTGTTAGGGTTGTTTGGGGATGATGTTTTAGGGTTTTTTGGGGGGTTTTGGGTTTTGGGGGGTTTTGGGAGGGGTTTTGGGGTTTTGGGGGGATAAGAGTTTAGTGTTTTTTGGGGTTGAGGGATTATGATTTGTTGGGTCTGTTGGATTATGGATTTTTGGTTTTAGAGCATTTATTTTTTTGGCTTTAGGGTTTAGGGTCTTCTGATATGGAGATTTAGGTTTTTTTTGGCCAAGGGTTTAGGTTATTTTTGGGATTATGGTTTAGGGATATTTGGGCCTTAAGGAATAGGTTTTGGGGGCTAATGGTTTATGGTTCATTGGTGCTATGTGTTGGTGTTTTTTTGTGATGAGGGCTTAGTGTTTTCTCATATGAGGGTTTAGGGTAATTTTTGGATGGGGATTTTGGAGTATTGGGGTTTAGGGTTTTTTGGGATGAAGATTTAATGTTTTTCAACTATGAGAGATTAGGGATTTTTTGGGATGAGGGTTTAGGGTTATTGAGTTTTTGTGTTTAGTGTTTTTTAGGGATGTGATTTTAGAATTTTTTGGGGATGATTATTTAAGTATTTTTTGGGATGTGTTTTTTGTTTTATTAATGATGGTTAATGGTTTTTTAGTGTGTTGGGTTAAGGGTTTTTGGGAATGAGTGTTTAGTGTTTTTTGCGTCTAAGGGTTTAGTTTTTCTTGGGTTGATAGTAAAGTGTTTTTTGGGGTTGTTTGTTTAGGGTTCTATGGGGTTGCGGGTTTTTGGTTTAATTGGGGATGACGGTTTATCATTTTTTGGGGATGTGGGTTCATGGTTTCATGGTGCTGATGGTATACATGTTTTTGTGGATGAGGGTTTAGGGTATTATGGGGATGAGTGTTTAGGGTATTTTGGGTTGAAAGATTAATGGTTTTTGGGGATGAGGGATTATGTATATTTGGGGGGAGGGTTTTTTCTTTTTTGGGGATGAGGGTTTACATTTGGTGGGTGAAGGGATTTGGGTTTTTGGTGTAGAGGGTTTTGGGGTTTTAGGGGCTGAGTGTTTTATGTTTTTTTTTGTTTTGGTTTAGGATTTATTAGGAATGGGGCTTTAGGGTTATTTGGGGTTGTGGGTTATCTTTATTTGGTTTTGAGGATTTAGGGTTTTTGGGGGATGGGGGTGTAGGTTTTTTGGGGAATAAGGATTAGGGTTTATTAGGTATGAGGGGTTATTGATTTTGGGGATGTTGTTTTTGGGGGTTTTCAGGATTATGGTTTGCTGTTTTTGTAGGCTGGTGGTTAATGGTTTTTTGAGTGAGGGTTTATGTTTTTCTGGGGATGAATGTTTAGGTATTCTTGGGGATGATGGTTTATATATATTTGCAATGAGGTTTTAGGTTTATTTAGTGATGCTATTTTCTAGGGTTTGGTTTGGATGATTTATGGTTTTTTGGTTCTGGTTATATCATTTTATTTTGAGGGATTAGGGTTTTTGTCAGATGAGGGTTTGAGATTTATTATTTCTAAAGGGTTTAAGTATTTTGGAGTAGAGGGTTTAAAGGACTTTGTCGATCATGGTTTAGGGTTTCTCTGGAATGCATTTGTTTTAGACCACATTCAAAAAAAGTGGAATTTTTTTAGGATTGACAATAATTTAAATCCCAATTGTAATTCGAATGGGACTAGCCCAATATTTTTTTTACACAACACAATGTTTGGCCACAAGCATTATTTGGGTCCCAAAATGAAATATCAATATGGAATGAAAGAAAATTCAGAGGAGAATAATAAATAAGAGGTAGAGCCTGGAGAATTCCATATTTAAAAATAATATCTCTTCATTAGTTACTCGGGTATTTATGTTTCATGTGAATGTGGTTTTTGTGATTTTTATATGATCGTTGAGTGATTCCATGATTTTTAATTTGATTTGGGTCATTAATATTAATTTATATAGTTGTTTAATGTATTTTCACCCCTTTTTAACGGTTACTCACGAATCCTACAAATTTTTAATCTTATTGTGCAACATATTTGATTCAGCCACTTCCCTATGGATATAATTGGTGGTGAGGGTTTAGGGTTTTTTGGGTGAGGGTTTAGGGTTTTTAGTGACATGGTGTTTAGGATATTCTGGTGCTATTGTCTTAGGGTTTTCTGGTGTTGAGGGTGTAGGGTCTTTTGGGGATAAGAGTATAAGGATTTTTGAGGATGTGGGTCTAGGGTTTTAAAAAGATGAGTTCTTAGGCATATCTAGGGAATATGTTTTATTGTTTTTTAGGGAGGAGGGTTTAGGGTTTTCTAGGGATGAGGGTTTAATATTTTTTAGGGCTGTGGGTTTAAGGAATTCCGGGGTTGAGATTTTTGGGAATTCAACGGCTAAGGGTTTAGGGATTTCTGGGCTGGTGGTTTGGGTTTTTCTAGGGATGTGGGTTTAAGGTTTTATTGAAATGAGGGTTTTTGGTTTTCAGGGGCTGAGGGGTTGGTAATTTTTTTGGGATGAATATTTATTCCTTTATAGGGTTTAGGGGTTAGGGTTTTATAGTGCAAAGGGTTTTATTTTTCTATGAATGAAAGTTTAGGTTCTTTTTGGGATGGGTATTTATGAATATATGGGAAA
The DNA here is from genome assembly GCA_963277665.1 of Viscum album. Classification (NCBI taxonomy): domain Eukaryota; kingdom Viridiplantae; phylum Streptophyta; class Magnoliopsida; order Santalales; family Viscaceae; genus Viscum; species Viscum album. The sequence continues at coordinate 1,532,526,976 of OY728160.1, read as the reverse complement.
AGGGTGTAGGGTTTTGTGGGGTTAAGGATGTAGGGTTTTCTAGGTATAATGGAGTAGGGTTTTCTTGGGATGAGGGTGTAGTGTTTTCAGAGGTCATTGGTTTAGGGTATTCAATGAATGAGGTTTTAGGGTTCTCTATGGAATTGGGATTATTTTTTTCTAGGGATGAGAGTTCACTATTTTCTAGGGAATAAGGTTTTAGGGTTTTTTTGGATGAGGCTTTCAAGTTTCTTTTTGTTTTAGGGTTAAGCATTTTTTGGGAGGTGGGTTTGCGATTTTTTGAGGATGATGTTTTAGGGTTTTTTAGGGTTGAGGGTTGAAGTTTTTGGGGGGTGAGGGTTTATGGGTTTTTAGGGATGAGTGTTTTGGATTTTTTTGGGGGTGAAAATTTAGTGTTTTAGGACAAAATTATTAGGGATTTCTAGTATAGAGGGTTTGTGTTATTTTGGGGGAAAAAGTGTTGTTTTTTTGGGGATGATGATTATCTGTGTTTTGTGGATTATGGTTTATTGTTTTTAAGGCAGATGGGATAGTGTTGTTTGGGCTAAGGGATTAGGGACTTTTGGGGCTATGGGTTTATGGTATTTTGGGGATGGGGTATTAGAGTTTATCTGTTGGTGGTGGTTTTTAAATTTTCGGTGTTGAGGGTTTAGTGTTTTCTGTTTCTATGGGGTAGTGCTTTGAGGGATGAGTAATTGTGGTTTTTCAAGGCTGAGGGTTTAGGGTTTTTTATGAAAGAGTGTTTAGGGTTTTTTTGGTAGGGGGATTCTGGTTTTTTAAGTCTATGGATTTAGTATTTTGTGGGGATAACTGTTTAGGTTTTTTTTGGGATAATGATTTAGTATTGTCACTATAGATTTAAGGTTTTTTGGTATGAGGGTTTATGCATATTTTTTTGGCTGAAAGTATGTTTTTTTAGGTTATTGGGTTTAGGTTTTTTTGGATTGAGGGTTTAATGGTTCTAACAATTGAGTGTTTAGGGGGCCTTAGGGCCAAAGGATTTGTTTTTTTAGACTGATTGTTTAGGATTTTTGATGGTTGAGGGCTTATGTGTTTCTTGCTGATGGGGGTTTATTGTTTTTGGGGGCTCTCGATTTAGGTTTTTTTGGGGGATGATGGTTTATTTTTTTAAAGGGATAAGGGTTTAGGATTGTTTTGGGCCAATGTTTTGGGGTTTTTTCGGGATATGGTTTTATGTTATTTTGGTGATGCGGGTTTAGGTTTTTATGGGGATGAATGTTTAGGGATTTTTGGGGATGATAGTTTATAGGTTTTGGGTCTAGAAGTTCATGGGGTATTTGTGCTAATAATAAAGAGTGTTTTAGCACTGTTGGATTATGGTTTTGAGGATAAGGGTTTAAGCGGTGTTTTGGGCTCAATGTTTATGATTTTGTTTGGGCTATGGGTTCATATTTTTGGGTCTAATGGTATATGAGTTTTTGGTGTTGAGTTTTTAGGGTTTTTTGGGGCTCTGGGATCATCATTTATTTGGGGATAGTAGTTTACTGTTCTTTGGAGTGGGGGTTTAGGGTTTTTCTTGGTTGATATTTGAGGGTTTTTTTGGGTTGATGTTTTTGGTTTTTGGGGGGATAAGGATTTATGGATCTTGTGCCGATGAGTTTAGGGTTTTTTTGGGGTGACGGTTTATCATATTTTGGGGTTGAGGGTTAATTTTTTTAGGGCTTAGGGATTTTGGTTATTTTCGGTTTTAAGGTTTAGGTTTTTTTTGTGATGATGATTTTGGTTTTTTTGGTCAGCGAGTTTATTTGTTTTTGGACCTAATCTCTAAGGGTTTTGTGGGGATGTGATTTTAGGGTTCTTTTTGGTTGAGTGTTTAGTGTTTTTTGGATGAGGGCCATTTTTTTGGATTAGGGTTTCATGTTGTTTCAGTGTCAAGGGTTTTGGTATTTTTGGGGTTGAGGGTATTCATATATTTTGGGATGAGGATTTAGTGTTATTTGGGTCAAAAGAATAATGTATTTTCAAGAAGAAGTGTATAGGACATTTTGTGGTTGATGTTTTATTGATTATTGTGGATGTTGGTATAGTATTTTTAGGAATTTTGGTTTATTGATTTTTTGGATAAATGTGTTAGGGTTTTCAAGAGGAGAATTTAGTGTTTTTTATGCTGAGGGTTTAGGGTTTTTTTGGATAAGGGTTTATGAATTTTTTGGGGCTGAGGGTATATGTTTTTTGGGGGCTGAGGGTTTAGGGTATTTTTGAGGATAAGGGATTAGGGATTCTTGGGGATGGGTATTAGGGTGTTTTTGGTCTATGGGATTATGGTTTCTTTGGGTTTGGTTTTTAGAGTTTCCTGGGGTTTATTTTTTAGTATTTTTTGTGCTTAGGCCTTAGATTTTTCAAAGGATGGGGGTTTTGGGTTTTTTGGGGATGTGTTTTTAGAGATTTTTTGGGAAGAATGTTAAGGGTATTGGGGGTTGAGTGTTTTGGTTTTCATGGGGTGGGGGATTATGGTTTTTTTGGAGATGGATTATGGTTTTCTTGTACTGAGTGTTTAGTGTTTCTTGGGGTCAAGGGTTTAGCTTTTCTTGGGATGCAGGTTTTGGAATTTTTATGGTAGAGGATTTAGTGTTTTTTAGGGATGAGATTTTGTTGTTTTTTTGATGAGGTTTTTGGGTTTTTTGTGTATGAGGGTTTTGTGTTCTTTGGGGATAAGGGTTTACTGTTTATTATGGCTTCTGGTTTAGCATTTTTTGGGATTTTGGTTTTAGGGTTTATTTGGGTTGAGGTTTTAGGGAATTTGGTTTTTTCGGGTTTAGGGTATTTTTCCATTAAGTTATTCGGGGTTTTGTAAGGTTGTGGGATTAGGGATTTTTAGGATATTGGTTTTTGGTTTTTATTGGGATGATGGTTTATGATTTTGGTGGTTTATGGTATTTGGGTGTTTTGGGTTGAGGGTTTTTTAAAATTGAGTGCTGGGGGTTTTTTGGGACAAGGGTTTATGTTTTTTTGGGGTTATGGGTTATGATTTCTTATGGTCGAGCATTTAGTTTTTTTTGGATTAGGGGTTTATGTTTTTGTGGAAGAATGTTCATTATTTTTTAGTTTTGAGGGTTTAGGATATATTGGCGTTGATGGTTTCAGGTTTTTAGGTTATGAGGTTTTAGGGATTTTTTGAGATTCGGGTTTTTATGTTTTTGGGGATGAAGGTTTTTTGTTTTTTTAGGATGTGGGATTGGGGTTTCATAGGGTATGGTTTTAGTTTTTTGAGTTTCTAGGATTTTTGGATTTCTAATTCATATGGTTTTGGTTTTTACATTGTTTAGGGTTTAGGGTTTTCTTAAAATGAGGATATATATTTATCTGGGGAAGTGAGTTAGGGTTTTTTTGAGGAGAGGGTTATGTTTTATTAGGATTGAGTGTTTATGGTTTTGTATGGATGATGGTTTAGTGTTTTCTAGTGTGTAGGGTTTATAGTTTTCTAGGTATGATGGTTTATGGTTTTTGGGGGATTAGGGTTTTGGGTTTTATAGGACTTGGGGTTCTTGGTTTTTTGGGCTAAGGGTTAAATTTTTTTTGGTTAGAGAGGTTTTCGTTTCATTGGTAATGAATTCATTGTTTTTGGGTTGATGGATTAATGTATTATAGGGTTTAGGGTTTATTTTATTTTGGGGATGAGGGTTTAGGGAATTCTATGGTTGAGGCCTTATGGTTTTATGAGGCTTGAGGTTTAGAGTTTTGTGGGGTTCGTGGTTTAGGTTTTTCTGGGGAAGTCTGTTTAAGGTTTTCTATAGCTGAGCATTTAGGGTTTTATACTGATGAATTCTTAGGGATTTTTGGGATTGTTATTTCAGGTTTGATAAGGATGATTGGCTGTGGAATTCATGGGATGAGGATTTGGGGTTTTCTAGGGCTATGAATTTACAATTTTATGGGTTTAAGGGTTTAGGTGTATGTTTATCTATGTGCCTATGGATCACTGGGATTGAGGGTATAGGGTTTTATGGGGATGTGGTTTTCATGTTTTATAGGTTCTAGGGTTTTAGTTTTTCTAGGGATATGGTTTAGGGGTTTCTAGGGATATGGGTTATAAATTGTTTTGGTGATGATGGGTTCAGGATTTATGGGGCTATGGGTTTGGGGTTCAATTCTATTTTAGGGTATCGAGTTTTCTGTGGTTGAGGGTTTAGTGTTTTTTGGGGCTGAGAATTTGGGGTTTTATGTGGGTGAGGGTTTTGTGTTTTCATGGGATGAGGGTTTGTGGGTTTTTATGGTTGATGCTATAGAGTATTATTGGACTAATTGTTTATAATTTATGGGGATGAGGGTTTATGGTTTTATAGGGATGAGTGATTAGGGATTTCTAGTGGTGATGGTTTTGGGTTTTCTGGGGATGATGGTTTGGGGTTTTCTAGTGTTGTGGGTTTAGGGTTTTTTGGGTCTAAAAGTATTTTTTTCTATGTCTATGGTTTTTGGTATTTATGGGGATGGGTTTTTAGGGTTTTCTAGGGATTTTGGTTTTTATTTATCATGGTTAGATGGTTTATTAATTTGATGGGATAAGGGTTTAGTGTTCTCTAGAGATACGGTTTTAGGGTTTTTTACATGTAAGGTTTTAGGATTTCTAGAGTTTAGGGTTTTTTGTTTTATAGGTCTTATTGTTTAGTGTTTTCAATGGCTGAGTGATTTGGTTTTTCTCAAGTTGAGAGTTTAGGATTTTTTGGGGCTATGGGTTTTTGGTTTTTTGGTTTTTATGGTTTACCATTATCTAGGGTTGAGGATTTAGGTTTCTCTGGGGATAATGTTTAAGGGTTTTCTAGGAGCGTCGGTTTAGGATTTCCTGGGTCTATGGATTTACGGTTTCTTGGGGTTGATGGTTTAGATTTTTATGGGTCTCATGTTTAAGGGATATCTTGGGATATGGGTTTTTGGGTTTTCATAGGTTAAGGGTTTTTTGATTTCTAAGGATGTGTGTTGAGGGTTTTATGGGGGTGATGGTTTAGTTTTTCTATGGCTGAGTTTATAGGGTTTTCTTAGTTTATGGTTTTCTAGGGCTAAGGGTTTGGGATTTTTTGGGGCTGACAGTTCGGTGTATTCTATATCATAGGGTTTATGGTTTCTTGGGGATGGGGGTATAAATTTTTATGGGGATGAGGGTTTAGGGTTTAATGGGGATGAGGTTTTAGGGTTTTCTAGGGCAATGGTGTGGGGTTTTATGGGGCTGAGGCTTTAGGATTTTCTAGGGATGGAAATTTTGGTATTTATGGGGTTGACAGTTGAGGTTTTTCTAGGTATAAGGGTTTATGGTTTTTGTTGATGAGGGTTTAGGGTTTTCTTGGGCTAAGTGTTTTGTTTATTTGGAGCTAGGGGTTTAGTTTTATTTGTGGGTGGTATTAGGGTTCTCTATGACTAAGTGTTTATGGTTTTTTTGAGGTTGATGGGTTAGGATTTTCTAGGATTGAGGGTTTTGGGTTTTTTTGGATTGATTGTTTGGGGTTTTTTGGTGATTAGGGTTTTGGTGTTGTTTGGGGACTATGCATTAGGGTTCTCTAGAGATGATTGTTTAGGGTATTCTGGGGCTTAGGGCTTCATGATTTTGGGGGTTGAGGGTTTTGGGTGTTTTGGAGCTGAGGAGTTATGGTTTTCTAGGTTTGAGGGTTTAGGTATTTATGGGGATAAAGGTTTAGGGTTTTATAGGACAATGGTTTATGTTGTTTGGAGATGACGGTTTACTGATTTCTGTGGGTGTGGGTTTAGGATTTTCTAGGTTGGATATTTTAGAGTTTTCATAGGTCGAGGAATTACTGTTTACTAGGGAGGAGTGATTATGGATATCTGGGAATGAGGGATTAGGTTTTTCAAGGGCTCCACATTTATGATTTTCTGCGATTCATCGTGTACAAACCTATAATTATGAGGGTTTTGTGTTTATAGGGATAAGGTTTTGTGGTTTTCTAGGGATAAGGGTTTGGGATTTTTTGAGGATGAGGGTATGGGGTTTTCATGGGATGAGGTTTTAGGGAATTTTGGGATGAGGGTTTGGGGTTATTTTTGGACGGGGGTTTGGTTATTTATGGGTTTTAGGGTTTGGGTCTTCTGGTGATAAGGGTTTTGAGATTTCTGGGCATTAGGGTTTGGAGGTTTTTGGGGGTTGATGGATTATTTTTTTCTATGATGAGTGTGTAATGTTTTTAGGGGTGAGAGCTTATGGTTTTCTGAGGATGAGGGTTTGGGGTTCTTGGAGCATGATGGTTTATGGTTTCATAGGGATGAGTGTTTAGGGTTTTGTGTGGAGATGACGGTTCAGGGATTTATAGATAATAGGGTTATGGATTTTTAGGGTTTAGGGTTTGGGTTTTTTTATGTTTTTGGTTTTTGGTTTTTAGGGGTGAGGGTTTAGGATTTTTGGGGAATTAGGTTTTCAGTTTTTCTAGGGATGATGGTTTATGGTTTTATATGTCCAAGTGTGAATTGTTTTTGGGGGATAATTGTTTATGGTTTTTTGTGAAAATGTATTATGGTTTCTGAGGGTGTGTGTTTTGGGTTTTTTTAAGGTAGTTGGTTAGGGTTTTCTTGTGATGGGATTCTTGGGTTTTTTGGGGTGGAGAGTTTCGGGTTTTTTATGACTGAGGGTTTAGGGTTTTTGGGGTAGATGGTTTTTGGTTTTCTAGGGATGATGGATTATGATATTTCGGGTCTAAGGGTTTATGGTTTTTTTAGGGATGAGGGATTTAGGGTTTTATGGGACCATGGTTTAGTGTTTTTTAAGGCAGAGGATTGTGGGTTTTTTAGGGATAATGATTTTGTGCTTTCTAGGGATGAGGATTTAGGGTTAATTAGGGCCAAGGGTTTAGGGTTTTTGAGGTTTAGTGTTTATGGTTTTCTAGTGAAGATGGTTTCTTCTTTATTGTTCTAAAGGTATATGGTTTTTTGGGGTTCCGAATTTTGGGATTCTAGGGGCTAGGGATTAAAATTTTGGGGGACAGAGGGTTTAGAGTTTTTTTGGGGCTTTGGGTTCATCATATTTTGGGATGGGGTTTCTAGTTTTTTAGAGGTGGAATGTTTAGGGATTTTTATGGATGAGGATTTTGGGTTTTGGGGGAATATTTTTTTGGGTGTCATGAGGCTGAGACGTTATGATATTTTGGGGCTAAGGGTTTATAATTTTCTAGGGCGGATGGATTAGGGTTTTATGGTGCCAATGGTTTAGCGATTTTTATGGCTAAGGATTGTGGGTTTTTTTCTAAATATTTTGTGCTTTCTGGGTATGAGGGTTTAGGGTTATGTAGGGAAAATGGTTAGGGGTTTTGGGGAGAGATGTTTTATTTTTTTCAAGTTCATTTGGTTTATGTTTTTCTACTCAAAAATGTATATGCTTTTTTGGGGATCATTATTTAGTTTTTTCTATGGATGACAGTTTATGGTTTTCTATGGTGGGGAATGAGGATTTTTGGGGTATGGATGTTTTGGTTTTACTGTGGATTATTTTTTATAGGGATGGGTGTTTAGGGTTATCTGGGGATGTATATTTAGTGTTTTTTGGGGATGAGGGATTATAGTTTTCTAGGGTTTAGGGTTTAGGGTTTTTTGATGATTTGGTTTTAGGGTTTTCAGGGGTAGCTGTTTAAGGGTTTTTTGATGATAAGGGTTCAGGGCATTCTACTACTAAGGGTTTAGGGTATTTTAGGGATGGTGGATCTAAATTTCTTGGGGATGAAGGTTTTGGGTTTTTAGAAGCAGTGTGTTTTCTGTTTTCTAGGGTAGAGGTTTTAGTGTTATCTTGGGATGCATGTTAATGGATTTTAGTGGATAATGATTTAGGTCTTTCAATGTATAAGAGTTTAGGGAATTTTTTATTGAGTGCTTTAGGAATTATGGGGCTAAGTGTTTAGGTTTTTCTTAGGATGAGGGTTCCGAGTTTTATGGGGGAAATGGTTTATGGTCTTCTATGGATGAAGGTTTAGGGTTTCATGGGGATGAGTTTTTAGGGTTTTATTAGAATGAGGGATTAATAATTTTTGATGTTATTGATTTAATATTTTTACGGATGATGTTTTAGTTTCCATTTGGGATGGGGTTTAGGGTTTCCTTAGGATGAGTGTTTAGGGTATTCTATGGCAGAGTGTTTATGGCTTTATGGGTATGAGGATTTATGAATTTCTATTTCTATGTGTTTAGGGTTTTATGGGGATGAGGGGATATGGTTTTCTAGGTATGATGGTTTATAATTTTCTATGAATGAGGGTATAGGGTTTTTAGGGAATCATGGTTTAGGGATTTTTAGGGACGGGGGTATATGTTTTTTTATGATTCAGTGTTTAGGGTTTGGGGGGATAAGGTTTTATGGTTTTTTAGGATAGTTGATAAATGGTTTTGGGTGGATAAGTGTTTAGAGTTTCTCATGGTGGAGGGTTTAGGGTTTTTTGGGGATGAGGGTTTCGGGTTTGTTGTGTCTGGGGGTTTAGGGTTTTTTGGGGATGTGGATTTGGTATATTATGGGCCAGAAGGATTAGGGTCTTTAAGGATTATGTTTATGGATGTTTTAGATAGCAGATGTAGGGTTTTTTTGGGCACATGATTTCGGGTTTTCTAGGGTTGATGGTTTTGTGTTTTTTGGGAAGAGGGTTTAGAAATTCTTGTGGCTTAGAGTTATGGGTTTTTCGGGGCTGAGAATTTATGGTTTTTTGGTGATAAGGGTATATAATTTTGTAGTGGTTGGGGGATTTGTGTTTTTTGGGACTGAGGGTTTAATATTTTTTTGGGTTAAGGTTTTTAGGTTTTTTGGGGTATACAGATTAGGTTTTTTAATGGATTTGTGTTTAGTGCTTTGTGTGAATGAGGGTTTAGGGTTTTCGGGGATTTGTTTTTAGGGTTTATTGAGGTTTAGGGTTAATGGTATTTTACTTCCTAGGATTTAGGTTTTTTGGATATGGGTTTATGGTTTTTGGGTGATGAGGGTTTAGGTCTCTTCAGGGGTCAGGTTTCGGTTTTATTTATGATTAGGGTAGAGGGATATGAAGCTATGGGTTTAAGGTTATTGGTGGTTGAGGGATTAGGGGTGTTGGAAGCTATTGGTTTAAGAGTTTTGAGGTTAGGGTATAGGGTTTTCGGGCTAAGGGATTATGGTATTTTGGTGCGGTTGGTTTAGAGTTTTTTGCGGCTAAGGGTTAACGGGTTTCTTCCTCAGGGGGTTTAGGTTTTTTGTTTGTTTGAGGGTTTAGAATTTTATTGGGTTGAGTTTTAAGGTTATTGATATTTTGGTTTTAGGTTTTTTATTGGTATGAGGGTTGTTTTAGTTATGATGGTCTTTGGATTTTTGGGAAAGAAGGTTTAGTGGTTTTGGTGGTTGATGGTATAGGTGTTTTGGAATTGATGGTTTTTTTTTGTTTTTGGCGTATGGATATAGGGTCCTTGGGGCTGAGGATTGGGAAATTTTGGGGACAAAGGTTTAGGGTTTTTTTGGATGACAGTTTGTGGTTTTTATGGATGAGGGTTTTTGTGTTTTGCGGGATGAGGGTTTAAGGTGATTTTGTAGGTTTGGGTCTATGGTTTGTTTGGGGATGTGGGTTTAGTTTTTTTCAGTGGTGATGGTTTTTTTGTTTTCTATGGTTGAGGGATTTGGATTTTCGGGGATAAGGGTTAGGGTTTTTTTGGGGGAGGGTTGAGGGTTTTTAGGGGATGAGGGTTCATCGATTTTTCGACTAGGGGGTTTATGTTTTTTTGGTTCTGGGTTTTAGGGATTTGGGAGCAGAGCATTTTATGTTTTCGGGGACTTGGGTTTTATGGTTTTAGGGATAAGGGTTTAAGGTTATTTTGGATGAGGGATTATGAGATTTTGTGAGTGGGGATATCAGATATTTTGAGGAAGTCGTATTAGGTTTTTTAGGAATAAGGGTATATAATTTTTTGGGGTTGAGTGATTATTTGTGGGGGTGAGAGTTTAGGGTGTTTTGGGGATGATGGTTGAGATATTTTAGGTGATGATGGTTATTGGGGTATTGGAGTTATGGGTTTGGGGATTTTTTGGGTAAGAGGTTAAGTGTTTGATTGTGGATGAGGGTTTAGGGATTTTTTTGTGTATGAGGGATTATGGTTTAGGGAGGATGACGGTTTATGGTTTATTAGGTCTTAGGTATTAGTGTTTTTTGAGGATGAGGGTTTAGTATTTTTTGTGTTTGGTAATTTATGTTTCTTTTTGGGATATCGAATTTTGGTTCTTTGTATTGGGGGTTTAGGATTTTTTTGGTGTTTTCGGTTTAAAAAATTTTAGAGATGAGGTTTAATGATTTTTTTGGGTATGAGGGTTTATTATTTTTGGGGATGAGGGTTTAAGTGTTCTTGGGTGTTGGGTTTATTATATTTTTCATATGAGGATTTAGGGTTTTATGGGGCAGACAGTTTAGGGTTTTTGGAAATAAGGGATTAGGATCATGGCCCACATGGGAATCATGGGGTTAGAGGTGGACTTGATGAGGGTGGAAGAATGCACACAAGTGGACAAGACCCATTGCATGGAATTGGAGGCCCAATTACAAGGGAGAAGACCAAGATAATGAAGGAAGCCTTAAATGGATTAATCATAGAATTCCAAGAGGAAGTCCAATAATCTAGCTTGGGGGAAGCATCTGGGCCTATATTTACATTAAATAAGGCCAAAACATGCTTTTAAAAATCCAACCTATGTGGTGGTACGAATTTTCAAGCCCACCCCACCATGGAATCATCAAAGTCAGATGGTGGTGGGCTACATGTCATTACTTTTCAAAAATGGTGTGATACATGTTTCCAAATTTCATGGCCATGTTCCAAAGTTGTCAAAGTCATCATTTAGGATTTTTAACTTGTGGAAACTAGGTGTTAGACTACTAAAGAAGCATCCCCATGGTGTGATTATAATTTCTTTCTCTCTTTGCTTATAAATATCCACCATCTTGTACTCTCGAAACATGATGAATGAATGTAATGTTATTATAGTGAGATTTTTTTGCAATATTTTTGATCCTGATTAATTCTTGAATTATCAAAGTATTTCTCAAAATTTTTGGCATCATGTGGCTAGAGTTCTTAGAGATAAGTTCTTTTTGAGTTCTACCTTGACCATTTCCCTCTTCCTTCTCATCTTCACTATCTACACACCATCCTTCACTTGTTTTATTGTGGTGATCTGATTTCTCAAGGCATGAACATTATGCAGGGTTCCTTGGAAACTTCCTAGTTGGTCTTGAATCACATATCATTTTGTATCAGAGCCCACTTTCAAGAAATCATGTTCTTTCTCTCTGATCCATTCTTCCATTTTCATTTCTCTTCAAATCGGGATGACATCAATATTGATCCATTATATTCTTCACTTATAGAGACAATTTCTTATTCTTTTTGGATGTAAAATATATCATTCGTGTAGTTGATAATCTCATATGTCTTCTCCATTTTGAATCATCAAAATCAGAGTTATACATAGCAACATACAACGGGTTCAAATTTGTGACAATTTCTGCAATTTTAAAACAATGCAAGTCTCACATTGATTCCATTGAATATTAAAAATTATTGCTTCTCATGCATTTAAATATTGAAAAATTCATCTTGTTACTGCTATATTTAATCAAAAAAAAGAGCACAAATATTAGAAAAAAGAAAAAAAAATTTAAAGGCTCAAAAAATTTCATCATTTTGAATTCTACGTACCATTTTCATTCATCTCCATCCATTTTCTTCCCCTTCCCATATTTTTTCATCTTGAGTCTATTTTGAATTGTATCTTTGAATTCTAGTTCGGGATTTCCACATTTCAACGATCCATTTGATATGTATAAATTGGGTAAGAACGCTATAGGAAGCATGTTGAGTGGTAAAAGGCAAGAGAGTTATATTTGGATAAAATCCAAAAAAAATTAGTGTAAAAACATGAGGGAGTGTGTGAGGTCCGTTTTCCTTTTTTTTCAATTTTTCTCACAGGATTCCTAAATGGCGGAGTCCAGTAACACCAACAAAGTGGACATTAAGTTGTTCACGAGGGTTGTACTGGAACTGTTCCAAAAGTTTAATGTGAGGATGGATAAACTTAAATCCCCTTCCAATTCTAGAGCACCACCAAGGAGGTGGGTTGTTGAAGAAGAGGAGTTGTCTGATTTTCATGAGTCACCAATTTGGAGAAATCAACCACCATGGGGGAAAGCCAACGATCATAGAGGAGTAATTTTTATGATCCCTTCATTCCAAGGTATGAATGATCCTGAAACATACATAGAATGTGAAAGAAAGTTCGAACATGTTTTTGGTTGTCACACTTATTCAGAGGAAAACAAAATGAATTTGGCGGATATGGAATTAACTGACTATGCTAGTATTTGGGGGGACCAACTACAAGTGTTTTGATGGTGAAGTGGTGAAAGGCCCATCCACACTTTGTAGGAGTTGAAAGTTGAAATGCATAAGTGGTTTATTTCTAGCCATTATAACTGTGACTTGTTCCTCAAGTTGCAGGGTTTGATACAAGGGGCCATGAGTGTTGAGGAGTATCACAAAGAGATGGAGATCATCGTGATTCGGGCCAATAATGATGAGGAGAAAGAGGCCACCATGGCATGGTTTGTGAATGGCCTCAACCATGACATTCGAGGCATAGTGGACATGCAACAAAACTTCGACATAGAGGATCTACTTCACATGGCTACAAAACTGGAGAGGCAAGTAAAGGCAAGAAGGATGCTCCCTACGTCTTATGGTAAGGATTCTAGACCTTCTATCATGATTAATGATTCCAAACCATAAGATTTAAGGGAACAAACAACCTATTCAAAGGAGTTTCCAAAACCAAAACCATTATTTCCACAATACAAAGGTAAAATGTAGGGTAAGATTGTTTCTAAATAATGAGAAATAAAATGTTTTAAATGTCAAGGATTTGGACATATTGCCTCAAAATTCTCAAACAAGAGGACAAATATTATTTTGGATGATGGAGATGTTCTTAGTGCTAGCACAAGCGTAGAGGAAATTCCATCACTTGAGGATGATTCAGATATGGAAGTAAAAAGCCCTATACATGGAGAAATGATTGTGGAAAGGCGTGCTTTGAGTTCTCAACCTGATGGAGAACATGATCAGGAGCAAAAGGAGCAAATTTTTCATACTAGATTCCTCATCAAAGATAATGTATGTAGTATGATTATTGATAGGGGTAGTTGTAAAAATGTATAATGTGTTTTGATGTTTGATAAATTGGGATTTTCTATGACTAGACATCGTAGGCCTTATAGATTACAATGGTTAAATAATATTGGGGAAGTCAAAGTGACTAAGAAAGAACATGATAATTTTTCTATTTGGATGTATGAAGATAAGGTGATGTGTGATTTTCTTCCAATGCATGCTAGTCACATTTTTTTTGAAGACCTTATAAATTTGATAGGAGGGTCACACATGTTGGATACACCAACTGCTATTCTTTTGAGTACAATGGGAGGAAAGTTTTTCATACACCATTGTGATCTTTAGAAGCTTATGAAGACCAAGTGAGTATTGAGAGAGATTGTGAGAAGAGAGAAAAAGAAAAGAGAGAAAAAATAGAGATAATGAGAGGAGTTGAAAAGTAAAGAGTGAAAAAGGTGTGTTGAGTGAAAGCAAAAAAATGAGGGAAATAAAAGAGTTGAAAAAATTGTGAAAATAAGGGAGAAAACAAGAGTGTTGAGGGAAAAATGAGCTTATTTTTAAGAAAAATAGATATAGATAGAGATTTAGAGGAGAAGGAAACTCTCATTATTCTATGCACGGGAGAATGTTTTACCACTAACTCTTCTAACCCTTCAATTCCTTCTAGTGTTATGTTCATTTTACATGAATTTGGTGATTTTTTTGGAGGAAATTCTTGATGGCTTACCTCCCTTGCGGGGTATCGAGCACCACGTCAACTTACTCCCTAGAGCAACACTTCTCAATCAACTGGCTTATCGAGATAACCCAGAAGAGGGTCGAGAAATCCAATGACAAGTGGATGAATTTCTAAGGAAGGGATTTGTTGGAGAGATATTGAGTCTATGTGCGGTACCAGTAATCCTTGTCCCAAAAAAAGATTGTAAGTGGATAATGTGTGTTAATTTTCAAGCTATCAACAAAATCACTATAATGTATCGTCATCCCATACCTTGTTTGGATGATATGATTAATAAAATCCATGGTGCATGCTTGTTTACAAAAATTGAACTAGGGAGTGGATACCATCAAATTAGAATGAAAGAGGGAGATGAATGGAAAACTGCATTTAAAACAATGTTTGGACTGTATGAATGGATAGTTATGCCTTTTGGACTAACTAACACCCCTAATACATTCATGAACTTAATGAATCTTGTTTTCTGTCCATTCATTGGGAAATTTGTGGTTGTGTATTTTGATGACATCCTTGTTTATTCTAAGAGCCTTGATGAACATCATGAATATTTGAAACATGTTTTTGAGACTCTTAGGAAAAATAGGTTGTTAGAAAACTTTAAATAATGTACATTTTTTTTAAATTATGTTGTTTTCCTTGTGTTTATGGTAGGAGATGATGGCATGAGGGTTTATTAAGAGAAGGTGAAGGTGATTAGGGACTGGCCAACACCAATGAATGTCAACGAGATGAGGAGCTTCCCTGGACTTGCATGTTTTTACCGAAGGTTCGTGAGGGACTTTTTCACCATTGCGGCACCATTGAATGAGTTGGTCAAGAAAGGGGTGAGCTTCATGTGGGGAAAAGGTCAAGAATATTCTGTTTCCATACTAAAAGGTAAGTTGACCAATTCACCTCTCTTAATTCTGCAAGTCTTCTCTAATGTTTTTGAGGTTGAGTGTGATGCCTCTGGAATAGGAATTGGGGCTGTTTCAATGCAAGACTCTAAGACTATCACAAACTTCAGTGAATGGATTAGTGGGGATTCATCGAAATACTCTACCAATGGAAAGGAATTATATGCTATCAAAATAACATTAGAAAATTGTCAACATTACTTTTGGCCAAGGGAATTTGGGATTCATTTAGATCATGAAAGCCTGAAATTCAATAAGTCACAAGGAATGTTGAATTGGAAGCATGCATGATGGATTGAATTCATTGAAACATTTCCTTACATCATTAATCATAAACAAGGAAAATAAAATGTTGTCGCTGATGATTTTTCTTGGAGATACTATCTTATCACTTCTATTCATGCTAAAATACTTGGTTTTGAAATGTTGAAAAGCATGTCTGAGAATGATGTGGATTTTCAGAAATTTGGAAGTTGTGTCAAAAACATGGGAAATGTGATTTTACAAGCATGATGGATTTATTTTTCTGGAAAAAAAATTGTGTGTTCCATCTTTTTCTATGCATGAATTGCTTGTAAGTGAAACTCACGGTGGTGGATTAATGGGCCATTTTGGGGTTAAGAAAATTTTTTCCTTGATGACTGAACATTTATACTATCCTCACATTCGTAGGTATGTGGTTAGTATTTTTGGAAATTGTAATGTGTGTAAACAAGCAATGTATAAAGTGTATACTCATGTCTTATACACCCATTTTCCCGTTTCTTCTAATCCTTGGGTTTATATTTCAATGGATTTTGTGCTAGGCTTTCCAAGATCACAATCATGTAAGGATAACATCATTGTGGTGGTAGAAAGGTTTAGTAAAATGGCTCATTTTATTGCTTGTTCTAAAACCAATGATGCAACTCCTATCACTGATTTTTTTATCAAGGAAATTTTTAGGTTTCATGTCTTACCAAAGAGCATTGTGATTGATAGGGATGTTAGATTCCTTAGTCACTTCTAGAGGACATTGTGGATCAAACTTGGAACTAAACTTTTGTTCTCCACCACTGAACACCAACAAATAGATGGTCAAATAGAGGTGGTTAATAGGACACTTTCCACATTGTTTCATTCCATCATTAGAAAAAATCTGAATCATTGGGAATAATGTCTGCCTAACATTGAGTTTTCTTATAATCGAGTGGTTCACTCCACTACTAATTCTTCACCGTTTGATGTTGTGTAGGGTTTTAACCCATTAACTCCACTCGATTTTTTTACCTTTTCCGACTAATCAATTTTATAATCTTGATTTTGAACAGAGGGAAATGATTTTTCAAGAGTTACATGAAAAGGTAAAGGCCAACATTGAGATATAAAATGAACAAGTAGCGAAGTACGCCAACAAAGATCGGAAAAAATGGTGTTCCAGCCTGGAGATTGGGTGCAGGTAGACTTGATGAAGGAAAGGATCCCAGAGAAATGAAAATCAAAACTTCAACCACGAGGAGATGGTCATTTCCAAGTATTAGAGATGATCAATGATAAGGCCTACAAGATTGAGTTACCCGACAGGTATGCGAATATTAGTGCTACCATTAGTGTTGCTGATTTTCTCCATTTGAATTTTCATATTCTAGGATGAATCCTTTTGAGAAGGGATGAGATGATAAGGATCTTGGACCACATGGGAATCACAGGGTTGGAGGTGGAATTTATGAGGAAGGAAAAATGCACACAAGTGGGAATACCCATTGCATTGAATTGGAGGCCCAATAATAAGGGAGTGAACCAATAGAATGAAGGAGGCCTTAAATGGATTAATAATGGAATTCCAAGAGGAGGACCAACACCATTGGTTGGGAGAAGCATCCAGGCCTATAATTACATTAATTAAAGCCCAAACATGCTTTTAAAAATCCAACCCAAGTAGTGCAACGAATTTTCAATCCCAACCCATCATGGAATCTTCAAAGTCAAAAGGTTGTGGGCTACTTGCCTTTAATTTTCCAAAAGGGTGTCCTACATGTCTCCTAAAGTCATGGGAATGTGCCAACGTTGTCAACTAATTATTTAGGCTTTTTGACATATGGAAACTAGGTTTTAGACTAAATCAAAAGCCTCCCCATGGTGTGATTCAAATTTCATTCTTTCTTTGGCTATAAATAGACACCCCTTGTACTCTTGAAACATGATGAATGAAGGTAATGATATTATGGTGAGTTTTTCTTTAAACCATTGTATTATATCTTAATTCTTGACTTATCAAAGGATTGGTCAACCATTGTGGCATCTTGTGGCTAGGGTTCTTAGAGACAAGTTCTACTTGGGTTCTACCTTGACCATTTCCCCATTCCTTCTCATCCTCACTGTCCACACACCATCATTCACTTGTTTTTTTCCGAAGATCTGGGAGCCCAAGTCAAGAACATTATACCAGGTTCCTATGACACTTCCTAGTGGGTCTTGAAACACGTATCAATAAGGGTTTAGTCTTTTTTGGGGCTGAGGGTTTAGGTATTCATGGGGATAGGGGTTTAGGGTTTTTTACTTTTAAGGGTTTTGGGGTTTTTTGGGATGAGTGTGATGTAGAATATATTCCACCAAAAGATATAACTCTTGGTCCTGAAAAAATTTTATGCCCAATTGTTATTCTAATTAGACCTCCCACACTTTTTCACGTCCTATACAATGGTGGTACTAAACACACTTTTTGGGCCCCAAAATTACATATCAACATGGAATACGAATTATGTTCCATGAAACACATTATATTGGAAATAGAATGTAGATAAAATATCATTAATATTAAATCTCACTACTTTAGTTAATAGGGTAATTATATACCAGGGGAATGTGGTTATTATTTATTTTATGTGACATTAACTAACCATATGCCCTGTAATTCGACTTGGGTTGTAAATATTAAATTATTTTGATATTATAAGGTATTCTCACTTCTTTCCCATGGTTAAATTTTATTCCTTCCAATTTTGAAGCCTAATGTGAAACTTTATTACATTAGTCTCTTCCCTTTTCTCTGAATTGGTTGTGCATCTCCATTACTGGTGAAATAGTATTTATGCATCGAGTAACAATGGAGGGTTGAATTAGATTTAAGACTTGGTTATTTAGACACATTTATCTATTCAATATTCAATAACTTATTTAGTTCTTTTTATGATTCATTAATTTTGTATCGGTGTTGTGGTTCCTATGAGTATGTTTTTCCACATTCTTCTCATAAATCTCAAGAAAAAAATCATACCCCATTCCTCTCAAAAGTAGATCTTTTAATCATAATGATCCATTGGAAATATATAATCAGTAGATAAAATCCAATTATACTCAAATTAGTGATAAATTTTTTCAATAGTTGATTGCATGAAGACATGATACCCATCCACTATAGTGGTGTGCTTGACATCTATCTCCACAGAATAGGCATAGTCTAACAGCTTTTTATGAAGATCATACAAATGATGATGATTATAGTGATTCAAAGGAGGATATGTGAAGAAGAAGACAGATTATGATATTTATTTGTATTGAAGAATGAAATTTTGGATTTAGATGGGTATATGACTCCTGATGATTATTGGGATTGGTTTTCAAGAAATCAAATGATTATATGAATTTAAGAATTGTTCAGATAAAATAAGTACGAGATAGAAATTTTATATTTAAAATATTATGCACCCCATTAGTAGAAAATTTTTATAAAATAGTAGGAATGTTTTGTTAAATGAAAAAAAAAATCTAATGGGAGATGTTAAAAATTCTTTTGAGTGGATGATTTCTACAAGAGAATTATAAGGAAGTGAATTATTTACAATTTCATTGCCTACGATAATGAATTAATTTCGTTCAAGAGGTTATTATAAATATTTATCATTTATGTATTTAATGATATGTTCCATAATACAAGGAATATAAAATTTTATGGTTTTTGGGTGGATTAATTTAAATAATTTCACATTTATTGGAGTTACAACCATTCAGTTCAAAGATCGGGGATGCAGGTTCTTTGGGGTGGGGGTTGAGGATTTTGGGGATAAGGGTTTAATGTTTTTTAGGGTAGATGTTTAGGGTTTTGGGGGCTTGGGGATGATGGATTTTTTTTGGCTTTGTGTTTATGATTTTTTAGGTTGAGGGTTTAGTGTGTTTTGGGGATGAGGTTTAGTTATTATTCCTGCTGAGGATTTTTTGGGGATGAGGGTTTTGGGTTTTTTGGGGATGTGGGGTTAAATTTATTTAGGGCTTTGGGTTGATATTTTTTCGGCAGAGTGTTTATAGTTTTTCAAGGCTGAGATTTATTTCTGGTTTAGGGTTTAGGGATTTGTGGGCTTAATGGTTGGTGTTTTTTTAGGGATGAGGGTATTCTTTTTTGGGGGGATAAGGGTTTAGATTATTTTGGGATCGAGGTATTAGGGTATTTTTGTGATGAGGGTTTACTTTTCTGGGGGATGATGGTTTATGTTATTTTGGGTCTAAGAGTTTATGGTTTTTTGGATATGATGTTTTATGTTTTTTTGGGACTTAGTTTTCTGGATTTTTATGGATAATGGTTTTTGGGTTTCTTGGGGAGGATCATTTAGTGTTTTTTGGGGATAAGTGTTTTGGAATTTTAGGGATAGTTATTTGGGGACTTTTGGGGATGAGGTCTTTGGGTTTTAAAGATGATGATTTTGTGTTTTTTTAGGTGGATTTTATTGCATTTGTTGGTCTTAAGGATTGGGGTTTTTTGGGGATGTGGGTTTAGGTTTTTTAGGGAAAAGGATTTTATGTGGATGAGGGTTATGTGTTTTTAGGGATGAAGATTTTCAGTTTTTTCAATTGATGATTTTTTTGGGCAGGGTTTTTATGGTTTTTATGGGATAACAGTATATTGTATTATTTTATTGAGAGGTTAGGGATTTGTGGAGATCAGTGATTAGTGATTCTAGGGAACATGGTATAGTTTTATTGGTTATATGGGGTAGGGGGTTTTACGAATGAGGTTTTATGGTTTTTGGAGTTTTGGGTTTTGGGTTTTTTTGGGGGTGAGGGTGTAGGGTTCTATTGGGATGAGGGTTTTGGGTTTTTTGGGGAAGAGGATATTTGGTTTTATATGATTTTGGTTTAAATGAATTTTTTTATGAAGGTTTTAGGGTTTTTTGGGGATGAGGGATTATGATTATTTAAGGATGAGTGTATAAGTTTTTTTGCGGTTTAGATTTTAGGGTCTTTTGGGATAGAGATTTTAGGGTTTTTTTGGATGAGGGTTTAGTGTTTTTTGGCAATGAATTTATTGGGTTTTTTGGATTGGGGATTAGGGTTTTCTATGGATGACGGTTTAGGTATTTTTTGGTCTGAAGATTTAGAATTTTTTAGGGGATGAGGGTTTTGTAATTTGTATAGTTTATGGAATAGGGTTGTCTGGGGTTGAGGGTAGGGGTATTTTTGGAGATGGGGGTTTAGGGTTTTTTTAACTATAGGTCTTAGGGTTATTTGTGGTTGTGGTTTGAGGGTTTTGTGGTAGATGGTTTTATATTTTTCATTTGACTAAAGTTTTAGGGGTTTTGGGGAATGAAATTTGAGCATTTTTAATGGGAGGATGTTTTAGGTTTTTTTATTGTTTAGGGTTCGGGGTTTGGTGAGGATGAGGGTTTACTATTTTTTGGCCTAGTGTTTAAAGTTTTTAGGCATTTTGTTTTTGGGTTTTTTTGTGTTGGGGGGTTAGGGGTTTTGGGGTGTTATTTAATGGGATTTTTGGGTTGATGGTTTAGGGATATTTTTTGTCCATGGTTTTAGTTTTATTGTTGTTTGGGTTGAGTTTTTTTAGGGAATAGGTTATAGGATTTTTGGGGAATATGATTTAGAGTATATTGGGCATAAGGGTTTATGGTTTTTTAGTGATATGGTTTATGTTTTTTGGGGATTAAGGTTTAGGGTTTGGTGGTGATAAGGGTTTAGTGTTCTCTAGGGAAGTGGGTATAAGGATTTTTGGCTATAAGTATTTAGATTTTTTTGGGATTAGAGTTTATGGTTTTTTATGGATTGGGGTTTTGGGTTTTGTTGAGTATGACGTTTAAAGGATTTTTATGGATGAGGTTTTAGGTTTTTTATTGGTTGAGTGTTATGGTTTTTTGGTGTTGTGGGTTTAATGTTTTTTGGGGATGGGGATTTAGTTTTTTTGTGAAGGATTAGGGTATTTTAATCCATAGGTATTGGGGTTTTTTGGGATGAGGGGTTTTTTTTGGGGGGGTTGTGGACTGAGGATATTTTGGGGATGAGGGTTTAGGGTATTTTTGGGATGAGGGTTTACAGTGTTTTTGAGCTAAGGGTTTAGTGTTTTTTGAGGATGATGGTTGCGGGTCATATGTGGCTAAGGGTTGAGGGTTTTAGGGATGAGGGTTGAAGGTTTTTTGGGGTAGACGGTTGAGGGTTTTGGGGGGATGAGGTTTGAGAGTCATTTGGGAATGAGGATTGTGGGTTTTCTGCATATGAGGGTTTAGTGTTTTTTAGGCCTAGGGTTAAGGGTTGATGGTTTTTTTAGGATGATGGTTGAGGTTTTTTTGGGATGGAGAGTTTATGGATTATGGTCGATGGGGTTTGAGGGATTCTTTGGTACGAGGTTTTATAGTTTTTTAGGTTTGAGGGTTTAGGATTTTTTTTTGGAATAGGGGTCAAGGGTTTATTATAACCAAGGAATGAGGGCCCTACTAGGATGTGGGTTGAATATTTTTTGGGGATTAGGTTTGTGGGTTCTATAGGGTTGAGTATTGGGTGTTTTTAGGGATGATGGTTAAGGGTTATTGGGGGATTATGGATGAGTGATTTTTAGGGCTAATTGTTGAGGGGATTTTTGGACTGAGGGTTGAGGGGGGTTTTTTGGTCTGAGGGTCGATTATTTTTTGGGGCTGAGTGTAATGGTTTTTTTGGGGTTTAGGGTGGAGGGTTTTCTGGGGTTGAGTATTCATGTATTTTTGGGATGATGTTTAAAAGTTATTTTTGGGTTTTGTGTGTTGTGTTTTTGGGGTTGAGCGTTTAGGGTTTTTTGGGGTTACATGTTTTGGAGCTTTTGGTGATGAGGAGTTTTTATTTTTTTGGGCTCATGGTTTAGGGTCATTTTGGGGATATGGGGTTAGGTTTTTTGAGTAGGTAGATTCGTTGTTTATTTGGAATGAGGGTATAGGGTTTTAGGGTATGAGTTTTCTGTTTTTTTATGAGGGTTTATGTTATTTTGGGGATGAGGGATTAGGGTCATTTGGGTTGAGTGTTCATAATTTTTGAACTAATGTTTTAAGGGTTTTCAACACTGTGGGTTTATTGATTTTTGGGGCTATGGTTTTGGGGTTTCATATGGATGAGTTTTGAGGGATTTTTTGGTCTATGGTTCCAGGGTATTTTTAGGATGTGGGCATAGGGTCTTTTGGGGATAGGGGTTTATGGTTTTTGACGCTTAAGCATGAGGATCATTTGGGGATGAGGGATTAATGCTTTTTTAGGGCCGTTGGTTTAGGTTTTTTGGGGGGTTTAGTGTTTAGTGATTCTTTAGGATGATCATTTAGTGTTATTTGGGGTTGATGGTGTATGTTTTTTTTTAGTTCAGAGGGAACAATTTTTTTGGTTGTGAGTGTATGTGGTTTTTTGTGCTGAGTGTTTATTGGTTTTTTGGAAAAAGGGTTTAGGGTGTTTTGGGAGGAGTGCTTATATTATTTTTGGCTGATCATTTAAATTTTCTTGTTGTTTAGGGTTTACAGTTGTTTGGGGATGAGGGGTTCATGTTTTTTTGGGGTAAGAGTTTGGGGTTTTAGTGGGGATGATGGTTCGGGGATTTTTTGGATTATTTTTTGAGGTTTTTTTGGTAGTGGGTATGGGTTTTTTTAATGATATGAGTTAATTATTTTTTCTAAGTGAGGGTTTATCATACTCTAGTGTAGAGGGAATTTTGATTTTTAGGGCTGAGGGTATAGTAATTTATTTTTTATGAGTGTTTATAGTTTTATGTTCATAGGGTTTTGTAATTTTTGGGCCAAGGGTTTACAGGTTTTTATGGATGAGGGTTTATGGTATTTTGATACTGATATTTTATGGTTTTTTTGTTTGAGGGTTTAGGGTTTTTTTGTCCAGTAGTTTAGGGACTTTTGTGGATGATCATTTAGGGTATTTTTTGGAGAACATTTTATGGGTTTTTAGGTCTGAGGGTTTAGGTTTTCATGGATAATATGTTTTAGGATTGGGGGGGGGGGTTGTGTGTATAGGGTTTTTTGGGACTAATGGTTCTGGTATTTTTAACAATGATGGTAAAGGGTTTTTAGGAAAAGTGTGTAGGGTCTTGGGTCTTGGTGTAATGGGGTTTTTAAAGAAGAGGGTTTACTATTTTTTAACTAGTTTGTTTTTGTTTTTTTGATTGTTAGGGTTTTTTGGGATGAGGATTCTGTAATTTTTTAGGGATGATGGTTTTGGATTTTTTAGGGATGAGGGTTTAGGATTTTTAGGGCTGAGGGGTTCTTTTTTTGGGGGTTGAGTATTTTGGTTTTTATAGGGATGAGAGTTCAAGGTTTTCTTTAGGTGAGGGTCTAGGGTATTTTGTGGATGAGGGTTTAAATTTTTCTTAGGTAAAGGGTTTAGTGTATTCTATGGATGAGGGTTTATGAGTTTTTGGGGCTTTGAGTTTAGTGTGTTCTATATATTGGTATTTCATGTTTTTTTTTGGATATAGTTGTAGGGTTTTCAGAGGATGAAGGATTGTGGATTTTTTGGGGCTGAGAGTCTGGGGGTTTGTGGGGAAGATTATTTTTGTATCCTTGGGGATGAGAGTTTGGAGTTTTTGGGGGCTAAGGATTCCTGGTTTCTTGGGACTAAGGGTTTAGGGGGATTTGGGGTGAGGTTTGGGTTATTTTGGTCTAAGGTATTGGGGTTTTTTGGGGGTGAGGGTTTAGGGTTTTAGGGTATGAGGGTATGTGGTTTTTTGGGTCTGAGTATTTGGGGTTTTTTGGGGATGTGGTTTTTTAGTTTTTTTGGATTTGGGGATTATTATTTTTTAGGGATTAGGGTAATGTGTTATTTTGGTGTGAGGGTATGGGGTTTTTCCAGGATAAGGGATTGGGATTTTTTTATGCTTCGGGTTTGGTGTTTTTTGGGGATGAGAGTTTGGTGATTTTTGGGGATGAGGGTTAGTGGTTTTTTGGGGTTGGGGGTTTGGTGTTTTTTGGGATGGGGATTTGGATTTCTGGGTTTGAGGATTTGGGGTATTTTGGGGTTGTGGGTTTGTGTTTTTTTGGACAAAGGATTTATGGTATTTTTTGGATGTGGTTTTCAAAATTTTTTGGGGCTTTGGGTTTTGGGTTTTTCAGGGAATACGGTTTCGAGTTATTTTTTGATGAGGGTATCTTTTTTAAGTAGGAGGTTTTTACTTTTTTTTATATGAGGTCTTGGGTTTTTTAGGTTATTGGGTTGAGTATTTCATGAGGATGAGTGTTTCAGGTTTTCATGGACTGATTTTTTTAGTTTTTTTTGGGATGTTGGTCTCATGTTTTGAGGGTTAGAGGGTTTACGAGTGTTTGGGGATGTGGGTTTTGGATTTTTGGGGATTTGGGTTTTGAGTTTTTTGAGGATAATGTTTTTGAGTGTTTTGGACCTAATGGATTGGTGTATTTTGGGGCTGAGGGTTTTGGGTTTCTGTGGGGCTTTGGTTATTGGGGAGATGTTTTGGGGTTTTCTAGGGATAACGGTTTTAGGTTTTTTGAGGATGGGGTTTATAGGATTATTGGAGTATATGTTTATGTTATTTCTTAAGGATGCATGTTTGGTTTTCTTAACGATATGGTTTTCATATTTTTTTGGCATAGTGTCACTTGTTTTTTAGGGATGATGGTATGGGGTTTTTTGTGGATGAGGTTTTTCTATTTCTGGGGAATGAGGATTTCAGGTTTTTTCAGGATAAGGGATTAAGATTTTTTGGGGATATTGGTAAATGTTATTTTGGGCTTAGAGTCTAGGGTTCTATAGCGAAGAGGGTTTATGATTTTTTTAGGTTGAGTTTTTATGGTTTATTATGGAGTAGGGTGTCATGTGTTTTTTGGGATGAGGGTTTCAATTTTTTAGAGTTAAGAATATTGTGTTTTTTTTGGGTTGTGTTTTTTCCGCTTCCTAGGGTTCAGGTTTTGAGGTTATTTTGGGGATGTGGGTTTTGGGGTTTTTTGGGGATGAGGGATGGAATTTTTGGGGCTGATGTTTGGGTTCTTTTTTAGGTTAAGGGTTTGGGATTTTTGGGGATGAGGGTTTGGGGTTTCATAGGATGAGAGTTTGGAGTTTTCATGGAATGAGGGATTCATGTTTTTTTAGGGTTGACAGTTTGGGGATTTTTAGATGTGAGGGTTTGGGGACATTACATGGTATGGAATTGCGGTATTTTGGAGGATGATGGTTTTTGTATTTTTGGGGATGAGGTTTTGGGGTTTCTTCGGGCTAAGGGTAATTGGGGTTTTCTGGATGGGGGTTTGGGGTTTTCTAGGAATGTGGGTTTCTAGTTTTTTAGGGTACATGGTTTTGTGTTTTTTGGGATAAAGGGTTTCAGTTTTTTAGGGATGGGGTTTTTGGGTATTTTAGGGATGAGGGTTTTTCATATTTTGGTATAGAGGGTTTATGGGTTTTTTGGATAATGGTTATATGTCTTTTGGGGTAAGGGTTTTTGGAATTCTGGGATAGAGGGTTTGGGGTATTTTGCGGCTGAGGGTTTTTGGTTTTTCAGGGCATAGGGTTTTCGAATTTTTGCGGTTGAGGGAAATACATATTTTATGGGTAATGGATTATTTTTTTTGTTGTTTAGAGTTTAGGGTTTTTTGGGATGATAGTTTTGTATTTTTTGGGTTTAGGGATTAGGGTTTTCATGGGGGCTAGGGTTTAGTGTTTTCCGTGTATGAGAGTTTCTGTATTTTTGGGATAAGGGTATATGGTTCTTTGGGGTGTGGGTTTTAGTGGATATTAGGGATACATGATTATATATTTTTGTGGATGTGGGTTTTGGGTCTTTTAGAGATTAATGCTCAGGGTATTTTTTTAGGCATAGGGTTTTTTTGGGGGGATGAGGTTTTAAGATTTACCGGGGATCATGGATGAGCTTTTAATGGGGATAAAGGTTTATGGTTCTCTCGGATAAGTGGTTAGGGTTTTAAGTGTGAGGGAAGAGGGATTTTTGTGGATGAGGGTTTATGGATTTTTGGAGTGAGGGTTTTGGTTTTTTTAGGATGACCATTTATGGTTTATTGGGAATTAGGGTTTTGGAATTTGGTTCTATATTTTTTTGTTTATGGGGGTTTTGGGTTCATTGGTGATTAATGTTAATTATTATTGGACTAATAGTTTATGGTTTGGGGGGTATGAGATATTGGTGTTTTTTGGGGCTAAGGGTTTCAGGGGATGAGGGTTTAAGGGTTTTGGGGATTACAGTTCTTAGGGATTATATTTTTTGTTTTTTTGTTGGTGAGGGATTAGGGTTTATTAGAGATGATGATTTGGTATTATTTGGGGTTGGGGATTTATGGGTTTTTTGGATTTAGGGTTTAGTTCTTTTAATGGATTAGGGAATGTTTTTATTGAGGGTTTTGGGGTGAGTAGGGATGGGGTTTTGGGGTTTTGGGGATGTGTTTTTAGGGGGTTTGGGGTTGAGGGTTTTTTATTTTTTTCTAATAAGGGTTTAGGGATCTTTGGGATAAAATGTTATGGGTTTTTTAGAGAATATGGTTTAGAGTTTTTTTAGCGGATGATGGATTAGGGTTTTTTGGGGTTGTGGTTTTTGGGTTTTTTGGGGAAAATTGATTCGATGTTTATGGGTTGGGGGTTTATGAATCTTTTTTGCTAAAGGTTTTAGGATTTTTGGAGATGAGAGATTGGGGTTTTCAGGGGATGATGATTTAAGTCTTTTGGGGTTGAGGGATTTTGGTTTGGGGGATGAGGTATTAGGGGTTTTTGGGGGTTGAGGTTTTCTGGGTATTTTAAGAGTGATTTTTTGGGGTTTTTTGGTGAAAAGGTATTTACAACTTTTGAGGATGAGGTTTTATGGGTTTTTTGGAACGAGTATTTGTGGTTATTTGCGGTATAGGGTTTAGGGTTTTGGGGGGCATAGAGTTTAGGAGGTTTCTGGGATAAGGGTTTAAGAATTTCGGGAATGAGGATTTTAGTATTTTTTGGCTGATGGTATAGGGATTTCATGGCTATGTGTTTGGGGAGTTTCAGGAATGAGGTTTTATGGATTTTTGAGGTTGATATTTTAGAGGTTTTTTCAGTATAGGAATTATGGTTTTTTGGGATAAGGGTTGTGGTTTTTTTCGGGTAGAGTGATTAGGGATTTTTGGGTCTATGGGATTTGGGTTTTTTGGTGCCAAGGGTTTAGGGTTTTTTTTATGATGGTTTCATGTTATTTTTGGGGTAGAGGATGTAGAGACTCAAAGCTTGATGTACATGGACAATACATTACTTTTCCGGAATACTTAATACATAACAAAAACATACACACAAGGACTGTAATAGTTTATGTATTTGCAAACTCAGAAAATAATCTTCTAATCATGGTGAAAGATCTTCAACATCTCCCACAAAGATCTTCCCCTTTTGTTTTCTTACCTAAAACCATTCTATAAATCCTGGGGAAAAGAAAACATATAAAGGGTGACCTCAAATTCTCAGTAAGGGTAAGCGTAGAGAACATAAAACAATTTATAAAATTTGAATAAAAAAACATGAACATAATATCTAAACATCAAAATCACGAGCAATGATATAAATCATGGAAGTACATAAGGAATAGATCATAATGGAACATTAATCATGATAAACTAGAATGGGAATAAAACATGTAATTGTGTCATCCATTAAGCACATGTTATGATTTCCATAGAATCCAAGGAATTGCTTCCAAGACCATCTTAGTGGAAAAAGTCCCTTTCTCAATCGAGTTCAATCCTCGTTCCAGTCCTACATCACTGAAACAGATTAACTTAACATTCCTGCCATGTCTATTTCATGAGATATAAATCATTACCAAATACATTGGAGGGAGATATAGGTCCTACCAATCTCCTAATGAAATCATTCTTACTTGTTCCACAAAATAAACATAACGAAATCATCATAACCCAAAGAATAAAATGGGTTTTGTAAACATAATTCCATCATAAAATAATCCATATAAAACAAATAGATATCATTTCATCGTAAGAAAAGTGAAATCATGTAAATCATAGAGACATTATACTTGAAACATACACATATGAAATAATGTCATCTAATATGGAAAATGGTTTTGTGAAAAAACAAGAAATGATTTCGTGAGGAAAACATCCTTTCTTTTTCAAAATCATTTTCTTTTCAAAAATTTCCATGAAATATTAAAAGAAAAGGTTTTTTTTGAAAATAAAGATGAAATATTGTAGAGTAATCATCTTGAAAATAAGGTGTTATGAAACTGTAAAAATTCGTTCATGCTGTATAAGTTAAAAAAAACATTCTCCTCGTACTTTTGTCGGAAAAGTCAAAAAGTACCTCATAAAATAATGATTCCTTACAAACCATGTAGTAAAAGTCAAAAAATGGGTAAAAAGAACTTTAAACATACATGAAACCATTTTTAAAAAATATGGACATTTATGATAGATATAACTCTAGTAAATACTTATGAATAATCAATCTTGGATAAAAACGAGATTGGAAAATTTATCCCTTACCTTATGTCCGATAAGCTTCATATGTATCTGAACCTCCTGTATAATGATTTAAATAATGTAATTTAATTATTATTGAATCATATTCATTGTTATGATATCATATATGGTTCACTTATGACTTTATATTACCCGTTATTTTGTATATTCCATGTTAAAGAAACATTTTCGTTAAAATCATTTTATTTATCATACGTGTTTGGACTTGTTGTTCTTGATATTATTATTACTTATATAATTGTTTACTTACTTCCAAAATGTAAAACAAGACTTATATATCATATATATTTTGTATATATGTATATAATAGATAGATAAATGAAATGAAACACACCGCTCATGGAGACGGTAGGTCGTACGTACGCATGAACGCTGTTTTCCTTTTTTTATTGACTTGAATGGTAGTAGGTAGATGAAATATATATATATATATATATATATATATATATATATATATAAATCCAGTAGCTTTATCTTGTCATATATTTCATTATTATTCATTATATATACTTTATAAGTATTCTTGAATGGTTATCATGGAGAATGAATCTCATCACGTCGTGGAGATGGTAGTCTGCACGTACGCACGAGCGATGATATCGTTCACATATTATTGAATTGAATTGGAGTGGATGATATAATATCTCATAATCAGTATGATGTTATAATAACTATATACAGTTATTATTTACACCATTATACCCATCCAAGTAAGTTGGTGTTTGAAAAACAGATTACACCACGGCGTGGAGACGGTATTCCGTACGTACGCACGAGCGGTAATTTTGTTTTTTGTAGGATGGATAGAAGGTGAAATATGGTTGTTTCATATTTATAATAACATATCAGTATATTAGTTATACTTATGTTATTAATTTATGATGAAACAAATAATTAAGAAGAAGAAGAAGAAGAAATAAATTTGAAAGAACCGGTAAAGTATATTACCTCTTCTTTGACGCGCCTCTCCTTTTAGGGCACTGAAGATGGTATTTGAAGAAGACCAGGACCTCTAGGTTGATTCTAGGGAAGTGGAGAAGAGATATTGGCATGGTTTTTCCGAGATTGAAGGCTCAAGGTTGTGTAAAGAGGAGAGGGAGGAGGTGCCCTTTTATAAGGGAGGAGAGGGGCACCTTCAGAAACCTCAAAAATATTAATTTATAATAAATCAAACCCCACATAAAAACATCCAAAAATGACTTTTATTCGATGATTAGATGATATAGGGTTGTAATATAATCAACAAATATAATTTACACATGTTGAAAATTTATTTTAAACCTTATCAACTCGATTTTTCCTTATTTAATCTATTTAATTTTATATGTGGTAATAAGATTCTATATTTTAAATTGTTATAAATAATTACTTATTTATAGTGAATTTTCCATATTTGGATAAATTATTACATTTTAGACAATATAAATGTTAATTTATAATTTTTAAATATTTTTGAGATTTTTAAACAATTTTATATTCTGTTATTATTATAAAATAACAATAGTGTCAATTTTGACACTATTCATTTATTTGAATTTAAATAAAATCCAGATAGATGATATTTTCGAAATAAAAATTTTAATAGCTTCCTAACATGTAATATTAACCTAGAAAATTATTGGATCATATTAAATAGTTTATATAATATGTATTTTAATATTTGTAATACCGTTTATTTGATATTTCAATCAATAAAATAATCTTCACATCACTATTGTGTAACCTTTAATGATAATTATTTAATCCCTAAAAATTATAAATAAATTCACATGATGTAGATAATTTGATTATATTTATGGATACTATTAATGTTCTAAGATTCATGTAGTTTATCATTAAATTAAAATTATTATACTTATAAGATTTAAGAGAGTGACATGTTGTCACTTTCTTTGGTTATAACAATAATTAAATAATGTTCATGGGAAAAAGTCTATAAAATGAATCTAATCCGGACCTTAGGTGATATGGATCTACTTTTAGTAATCCAATAGCATTTTTTCTATTGTTTGGGTAATTATATAATCTTATTTTGACCCTTAATTAGCTGATTTACCTTTAACTATAGTAAATAAAAATTACCATAGTTCCTATTCATAATTTCAAAAAAATAAAAGTATCCTATTTACATAATTTCGACCCACTGAATCAAAATATGGAATCCATTTTTCAAAATTCAAAACAAAAAAGTGGCAGTAATTAATTTAAAATTAATCTCGTTGTTAAGAAAATGGGTTTTAAAAGTTAAAACATTGTCAAAGTTTGAAATGATTTTACCTATGAATTCAATGTAAAATCAATGCTAATGAAATAAATTATATTAAATGGTAAAAATATATTATATTTATACTTGAAAACCTTTCAATATTTTAATTTATCTATATAAATTATTACAATGAAAAAAGATGTTTTTAATTAAAATATACCGTGTTTTTACTATTGATTAAAATATGAAAGTTACCAGAATAATATGAAAAATTTATCCAAAGTAAATTTTTATATCCTAATTTCAAAAAGGAGTTACATTTTCTCAAATTTTACTTATAAATATGTCAAAAATTAGATTTAAAATAGGTGCTCCATCAAAAGGCGGTAAAACTGCATTTTTTGAGAAATACTTCTTTTATCCGAAAAACTGATTTTGTTCTAATACCTCATTCTAGAAAATGTGTAAGATGAATTATAATGTTAAAAAAATTCAAAATTAAGTTAATAATATTCATAAAGGCTAGTTTATAATATTATAATAATATATCATTGTTTGGTGAAACTCGGTATTGCGCACTACATAAGCTATCGAGAAAGGTTGTCATTGCGTGTAATGCAAGCCAAGTCAGGGTTGTGTGTTGTGAAAGACTCATTTGTTGTTTTTTATAACATAATCCATCCATATTTAATTTATACCTTGAATATATATATATTTATATATACACACACTCAATGTTTCGTAGAATGACTACTATCAAACGAACTTGAAATTGTGTGTAACAAAATCCAAGAATAGTGTTGCGTATACTGCAAGCTAATATAGTGTTTCATGTAGCGCAAGATAATCTTGGTGTAGCATACAACACATGACATATAATAAATTAAAAAGAATACTTATCATAAAATCTTGGGTTGTTAGATTCTACCCCCCTTAAAATGAATTTTTCGTTTGAAATTCGTCAGTGTTATAAATGGTTTACTACTTGAAAGTTTCTTTAATAGAAACCCGCATCGTAAAAAGGAATACCAAAACATAATTTTAAAAACTAAAGTATGTAACGTAACGATTACCCAAAGTAACTCATCACTGGGTTTCCACATAGGAGAACTTAGGTGAAAATATGGATATAGAAGAAAAATCGAACCATCAGGTTCTGATGGAGAGTGGTAGAGTACATGGCTGTGAAAAAGCCATCAATCACACTGCGATAAATTTGTGATGATCTAAGGTACCATCTGATTCATCAGATATAAGAGCACTTGGACAACATTTATGGTTTTCATGATCATTTCCCTAATGCTGAAAAATATTTGAATTAAATGAAATAATTACATGATTTTGGTACAATCTTAACATTTCTCATGCCTTGATCAATTTCCACTTCATCTCATTAAGGAAATGAAGATGAATTTGTCTTTTGAAAAGTGTTAGCAGATCATGCGATATAATGATAGGTCATTCCAATTGCCTCAAACATAAGGTTTGAAAGAGTTATATACATAATTCTATCTATGGTGAGACTAATCGTATATGGTTCCAAAAATGTACTTATACTTAATATATCATACTTATTATTAAAATAAAACTAATTTATAATAACCGAGGACTTCTTATAGGCCAGTGGTAGGTGATAAAGGCCTGTCAAACTTTGGTTGTGGGTTCGATTCCTGCAACCTTGTCCGACGCGACAGGTTGTCGCCCATCCTATGGGTGGTCTTTTATAATAAACTATACTATTATAACAAAAAGTTCTAGCCTTAAACAAAACTATATGATGTATAAATTAATCGATTCCAATATTTAGATTTATCCAAAATAATTTTGTCCAATCTCATAGTATAAATAAATTGATTACTAGAATATAAATCTACCAAGAATTGAATACAATCATTTATCACCCATATGTCATAAGATATATATATCTTGTTGGTAAAATTCAAAAAATGCGAATTCCTTAATCATGTGTTCTCTTGAAGCATGAGTAACCATTGGACCTTAGTGAAAACAAGAATGTTGTCAAAAGTTAACTCTTTCCACATACCAAAATCCCAAAAAACTTTATACTAAAACCATGATATCACTTTTTCCATATACCAGTCATGAGCTCATTAATACTATCAAACATCTCTTTATCTCTTTATCCTTTCATTATGCACATATCATCTACCTTCCAAAAATAATTGAATAACCTTTCATGGTTATCGGTACCATTCATCATATACTTTTAAAACTCAAGCAAAGGAAACAGTGTAACAATCCTTAGATTTTTCATTATTCCATAGTACCATACATTATTCTTGATAAACATACAATCATTACATTACCTTCTTAAACCACTGACTGAGATTCATCATTTCTTCCATCTCATATATCATTTTTAGTGTCTTCATCATCATCTAAATAAATACTACCCATATGAGCATGATTATTCTCTTCATGAGATTTTCCCTTAGGGCATTGGTTTGCATAATTCCCATACATTCCACATTTAAAACATTTAATCATTGTTGATGTCGTAGCAATACCATTACCCTTGTCCATAGTGTTAATTGAACCTTTTCCTTTGCACTTAATATATTTGTGCCCTTCCTTTCCACACACAAATCATCTTCCATTTCCTTTGAAACAATCTCCTTGATGCCTCTTCCCACATGATTTACATGATGGAAATTGAAATTTCATTCCTCTATGATCATCATGAAACTCTGTCTTTCTCTTATTAGCTGAGTCGGGATACTTCCCAAAGTTGAGATTACGGATCATATTATGAGATTACTGATTAGACATAATAATGATGTTTAGACATCCAAATCCCATTACATTTGGTTTCTCATTAAGAATATCATTCCATTGTCCATCATATTCTCCATTATTGTGAATCTTCTTATTTCCAACCATTTTATAAAAACCAAAAATAATAGTGAGAGGAAAAAATAATGCTAGGAAAACAACATAATAAAGGGGAGTACCTTCAATATATGACATCTTAGGATTAATTGTATGATCGTTACCTTAACTCTAGGACTATAACCTATACATATACTTAACCTTCGGGACATCCCTAGACATACCTTAGAAATATCTCTAGGGTTCTCACTAAAGTTCTCGCATCATAGTTTCCAAAGGTTAACTAATCCTTTCCTCTAATACCAATTATAGAAACCCAAAGCCTTACGTACATGGGAATTACATTATTTTTGTGGAATACTTAATACAGAACGAAAATAGACACACAAGGACCGTAATAGTTTAGTGTCTTTGGAAACATAGATAATAATATTCTAATCGTGGTGAAAGATCTTCATCATCTCCCATAAAGATATTCCCATTTTGTTTTCATACATAAAACCTTTCTGTAAATCATGGGGAAAAGAAAACATATAATGGATGAGCTCAAATGCTCAGTAAGGGTAAGCATAGATAACATAAAACAATCCATAAACATTTGAATGACAAAACATGAACATAAAATCTAAACATATAAAATCACGAGCAAAGACATAAATCTTAAAAGTACATAAGGCATAGATCATAAAGGAACATTAATCATGATAAACTAAAATGGGAATAAAACATGTAATTGTGTCATCCATTAAGAACATGTTATGATTTCCATAGTAGCCAAGGAATTGCTGCCAAGACCATCTTAGTGGACAAAGTCCCTTTCTG
Organism: Viscum album; assembly: GCA_963277665.1. Lineage (NCBI taxonomy): Eukaryota > Viridiplantae > Streptophyta > Magnoliopsida > Santalales > Viscaceae > Viscum > Viscum album. The sequence continues at coordinate 1,532,492,653 of OY728160.1, read as the reverse complement.
AATTGAGTTCACTCCTCGTTCCAGTCATGTTTCACTAAAATAGATTAACTTACAGTTCCAGCCATGTATATCTCATGAGATATAAATCTTTACCCAATACATTGGAGGGAGATATAGGTCCCACCATCTCTTAATGAAATCATTCTTACTTGTGCCACAAAATAAACATAAACCATTCATCATAACCCAAAGAAGAAAATGGGTTTCATAAACATCATTCCATCATAACATAATCCATATAAAACAAATGGATATCATTTCATCATAAGAAAATTGAAACCACGTAAATCATAGATACATTACCCTTGAAACATACACATATGAAATAATGTCATATTATATGGAAAACGGTTTTGAGAAAACACTTGAAATGAATTCTTGAGGAAAATATCCTTTCTTTTTCAAAATCATTTTCTTTTTAAAAAATGCCATGAAATTTTAAAAGAAAAGGATTTTGTTTAAAATAATCATGAAATCTTGTTGATTAATATTCTTGAAAATAAGGCATTATGAAACCGTAAAAATCCGTTCATGACGTATAAGTTAAAAAAACATTATCCTCATACTTTTTTCGGAAAATTCAAAAAGTACCTCGTAAAAGAAAGATTCAATACATAACATGTATTAAAATTAAAAAAAGGGTAAAAAAGACATTAAAAATACATGAAATTGTTTAGAAAACAGAGACATGGATTATAGATATAACCCCAGTAAATACTTATGAATAAACAATCTCGGATAATTACGAGATTGGAAATGTTATCCCTTAACAAATGTCCGATATGCTTTGTATATATCCGAACCTCCTATATAATGATTTAAATAATGTCATTTACTTATTACAGAATCATATTCATTGTTATGATATCATATACGGTTCACTTATGTCTTTATATTACCCGTTCTTTTGTAAATTCCATGTTAAAGCAACGTTTTCGTTCAAATCATTTTATTTATCTTACGTGTTTGGACATGTTGTTATTGATATTATTATTACTTATATCATTATTTAATTACATAAATAATTTAAAAAATGATTTATATATCATATATATTTAGTATATATATATAATAGATAGAAAAATGAAATGAAACACACCACTCATGGAGACGGTAGGCCGTACGTACGCATGAACGTCCTTTTCCTTTTCTTATTAACTTGAATGGAATTAAGTAGATGATATATATATATATATTATCTTTATCATTTCATATATTTCATTATTATTCATTATATATACTTTATAAGAATTCTTGAATGGTTAACATGGAGAATGAATCTCATCGCGTCGTGGAGACGGTAGTCCATACGTACACATGAGCAATGATATCATTCCCATAATTATTCAACTGAATTGGAGTGGATGAAATAATATCTCAGAATCACTATGATGTTATAATAACTATATATAGTTATTCTTTACACCATTATACCCATACAAGTAAGGTGGTGTTGGAAAAATAGATTACACCACGACGTGGAGAAGGTATTTCGTACTTATGCATGCACAGTGATTTGGTTTTTCATAGGATGGATAAAAGGTGAAATATAGTTGTTTCATATTTATAATAACATATCAGTATATGAGTGATTCTGATGTTATTAATTTATGATGAAAAAAATAAATAATAATAAGTAGAATAAGAAATAAATTGGAATGAATCGGTAAAGTATATTACCTATTCTTTGAGGTGCCTCTAATTTTAGGGCACTAATGATTGTCATTGAAGAATACCAGGACCTCTTGGATGATTTTAGGGAAGTGGAAAGAGAAATTGGTATGATTTTCTGAGATTTAAGGCTCAAGGTTTTGTATAGAGGAGAGGGAGGATGTTCCCTTTTATAAGGGAGGAGAGGGGCACCTTTGGAAACATCAAAAATATAAATTTGCAATAAATCAAACCCCACTTAAAAACATCCAAAAATAAATCATATTTGAATATTAGATGAGATAGGGTTCTAATCTCTTCAACCAATAATATTTAGACATGTTGAAAATTTATTTTAAACCTTATCAACTCGATTTATCCTTATTTAATCTATTTAATTTTATTTGTGGTAACAAGATCATAAATTTTAAATTGTTTTAAATAATTACTTATGTATTGTTAATTGTCCATTATTGGATAAATTATAAAATTTCCGACCATATTAATTTTAATTTATAATTTTAAAAAAAATTTGTGATTTTTAAACACTTATATATTATGTTATTTTTATATAATAACAATAGTGTCAATTTTGACACTATTCATTTATTTGAATTTAAATAAAATCTAGACAGAAGATATGTTCGAAATAAAACGTTAAATAGCTTCCTAACATGTTATAATAATCTATAAAATTTGTGGATCATATTAAATAGTTCATATAGTATTTATTTTTGTATTTTTAAAATCATTTATTTGATATTTCAATCCATAAAATTATTTCGACATCACTATTGTGTCGCCTTTAATGATAATTATTTTATCCCTAAAAATTCTAAATAAATTAACATGATCTAGGTAATTTTATTATATTTCTAGAGACAATTCATGTTCGAAGATACATGATGTTTATCATTAAATTAAATTATTATACTTATAAGATTTAAGAGAGTGACATGTTGTCACTTTCTTTGGTTATAATAATAATTAAATTATTTTCATGGAACAAAGTCCATAAAATGAATATAATCCGGACCTTAGGTGATATGGGTAGACTTTTAGTTATCCAATATAATTTTGGCAGGTGTTTCGATAATTATATAATCTTATTTTGACCATAATTACCCGATTTACCTTTAACTGTAATAAATAAAAAAATACCATAGTTAGTATTCATAATTTCAAAAAAAATAAAAGTAAACTATTAACATAATTTTTCCCCACTGAATAAAAATATGGAATACATTTTTAAAAATTCAAAACACAGAAGTTTCGGTAATTAATTTGAAATTAATACCGTTGTTAAGAAACATGTTTTAAAAGTTAAAACATTGTCAAAGATTGAAATGATTTTTCCTATGAATTAAATGTAAAATCAATGCTATTTACATAAATTATATTAAATGGTAAAAATATATTCTATTTATACATTAAAACCATTCAATATTATAATTTAACCATATAAATTATTACAATGAAAAAAGATGATTTTAATTAAAATATGGTGTGTTTTTACTATTCATTAAAATATGAAAGTTACCAGAATAATATGAAAAATTTATCCAAATTAAATTTTTATATCATGATTCCAAAAATGAGTTTTATTTTGTCAAATTTTACTTATAATCATGTCAAAAATAGATTTAAAATTGGTGCACCATCAAAAGGCGGTAAAATAGCATTTTTTGAAAAATACTTCTTTTATCCGGAACACTGATTTTGTTATCATACCTCATTCTAGAAAATGTGTAAGATGAATTATAATGTTATAAAATTCAAAATTCAGTAATTACTATTCATAACGGCTAGTTTATAATATTCTTATAATATATCATTGTTTGATGAAACTCGGTATTGCATACTACATACGCTATCGAGAAAGGTCGTGATTGCGTGTAATGCAAGCCAAGTAAGGGGTTCGTGTTGTGCAAGAATCATTTGTTGTTTTGTATGATAGAATCCAACCCTATTTAATTTATAAATTGAATATATATATATATATATACTCAATGTTTCGTATAATTACTACTATCAAACGAACTTGGAATTATTTGTAACAAAATCTAAGAATAGTGTTTCCAATACTACAAGATAATACGGTGTTGCGTGTAGTGCAAGATAATCTTGGTGTAGCATAAAACACATGACATAAAATATATTAAAAAGAATACTTCTTATAAAATATCAGGTTATTACATTCTACCACCCTAAAAACAAATTTCCCCTCGAAATTCGTCTGGGTTATAAATGGTTTACTACTTAAATGTTTCTTTAATAGAAAGCCACATAATAAAAAGGAATACCAAAACATAATTTTAAAAACTAAAGTATGAAACGTAATGATTACCCAAATTAACTAATCTCTGGGTTTCCATATTAGAGATCTTAAGTGAAAATATGGATATAGAAGAAAAATCGAACCATCAGGTTCTGATGGAGAGTGGTAGAGGACATGGCTATAAAAAAGTCATTCATCACATAGCCATAAATTTGTGATTATCTAATGTACCATCTAATTCATCAAATATAAGAGCACTAGGACAAAATTTTTGGTTTTCAAGATCATTTCCCAAATGCTAAAGAATATTTTAATTAAAATAAATACATTCTTGATTTTGGTACAATCTTACCTTTGCTCATGCCTTGAACAATTTCTTCTTCATCTCTTTAAATAAATGAAGTTGAATTTGTCTTTTGAAAAGTGTTAGCAGATCATGCGATAGAATGATAGGTCATTCCATCTATCTCAAACATAAGGTTAGAAAAAGTTATATTCATAAGTCTATCTATGGTGAGACTAATCTTATATGGTTCCAAAAATGGACTTATACTTCATCTATCATACTGATTAATAAAATAAATCTATTTATACTAACCATGGACATCTTGTAGGCCAGTGGTAGGCAATAAAGGCCTATCGCACTTTGGTTGTGGGTTTGATTCCTGTAACCTTTTCCGACACGATGGGTTGTCACTCATCCTACAGGTTGTCCTTTTTCTAAAACTATACTATTATATCTAAAAGTTCTAGCCTTAAATAATACTATCCAATGTCTAAATTAATCGATTCTAATAGTTAGGTTTATCCAAAATACTTTTGTCCAATCTCATAGTATAAATAAAATGATTAATAGAAAATTCATCTACCAAGCATTGAATACAATCATTTATCACCCGTATATCATAAGATATATATATCTTGTTCGTCAAATTCCAAACATGTGAATTCCTTAAACACGTATTCTCTTGAAACATGAGTACCCATTGAAAGTTAGTGAAAACATTAATGTTGTCAAAATTAACTCTTTCCACATACCAAAAAACCAAAATTTTGTATACTCATTCCATGATATCACATTGTACTTATAACAGTCATGATCTCATTAATTCTATCAAACATCTCATTATCTCCTTATCCATTCATTATGCACATATCATCTACCTTCCAAAAATAATTGAATAATCATTCATGGTTACTGGTACCATTCATCATATACTTTCAAAACACAATCAAAGAATACAGTGTAACAATCCTTAGATTTTTCTTTATTCAATAGTACCATACATTATTCATGATAAACATACAATAATTGCACTACCTTCTTAAACCACTTACTGAGCTTCAACATTTCTTCCATATCATATATCATTTGTAGTGTCTTCATCATCATTAACATAAATACTACCCATATGAGCATGATGATTCTCTTCATGAGATTTCCCCTTAGGGAATTTTTTTTCATAATGCCCATACATTCAACATTTAAAACATTTAATCGTTGTTGATGTCGTAGCAATACCATTATCCTTGTCCATAGTGTTAACTGAAACTCTTCCATTGCAATTACTGGATTTGTGTCCTTCCTTTCCACACCCAAAGCATCTTCCAGTACCTTTGAAACATTCACCGTGATGCCTCTTCCCACATGATTTACATGAGGGAAATTGATCTTTATTTACTCTATAATCATCATGAAACTCCATCTTTCTCTTATTAGCTGAGTTGGGATACTTACCAAAGTTGATATTATGGATCATGTTATGGGATTTCTGATTAGGAATAATAATGATGTTTGGACATCCAAATCCTAATTCATTTGGTTGCTCATGAAAAATATCATTCCATTGTCCATCATATTCTCCATTATCACGAATCTTCTTGTTTCCAGCAATTTTCTAAAAACCAAAAAGAATAGTCTAAGAGGAAAATATCATGCTAGGAAAACAACATAATAACATGGAGTAACTTCAATATATAACATCTTATGATTAATTATAATATTGTTACCGTAATTCCAGGACTATAACCTAAACGTATACTTAACCTTAGGGACATCCCTAGACATAACTTAGAAATATCTCTACAGATCTCACTAATGTTCTCGCATCCTATTTTCCAAAGGTTGAATAATCCTTACCTCTGATACCAACTGTAGAGACCCAAATCCTTACATACATGGAAATTACATTAATTTTGTGGAATACTTAATACATAATGAAAACAGACAGACAAGGATCGTAATAGTTTATTGTCTTTGTAAACTCAGAAAATAATCTTCTAATCATGGTGAAAGATCTTCAACATCTCCCATAAAGATCTTCCCCTTTTGTTTTCTTATATAAAACCATTCTTTAAATCATGGGTAAAAGAAAACATATAAAGGATGAGCTGAAATGCTCAGTAAGGGTATGCAAAGAGAACATAAAAAAATCCATGAACATTTGTATGCAAAAACATGAACATAAAATCTAAACATCAAAATCACGAGCAATGACATAATTCTTGTAAGTAAATAAGGCATAGATCATAAAGGAACATTAATTATGATAAACTAGAATGGGAATAAATCATGTAATTGTGGCATCCATTATGAACATGTTATGATTTACATAGTTTCCAATGAATTGCTTCCAAGACCATCATAGTGGACAAAGTCCCTTTCTGAATCTAGTTCATTCCTCATTCCAGTCCTGTATCACTAAAATAGTTTAACTTACTGTTCCAGCCATATGTATCTCATAAGATATAAATCATTACCCAATGAATTGGAGGGAGATATAGGTCCCACCCATCTATTAATGAAATTATTATTACTTGTGCCGCAAAATAAACATAAATCATTCATCATAACTCAAAGAATAAAATGGGTTTCATAAACATCATTCAATCATAACATAATCCATATAAAAAATGGATATCATTTCATCATAAGAAAAGTGAAACCATTTTAATAAAAGATACATTATACTTGAAACATACACATATGAAATAATGTCATCTTATATGGAAAATGGTTTTGAGAAAACACATGAGATTAATTCTTGAGGAAAATATCCTTTCTTTTTCAAAATCATTTTCCTTTCAAAAAATGCCAGGAAATTTTAAAAGAAAGGGATTTTGTTGAAAATAATCAAGAAATCTTGTAGATTAAGCTTCTTGAAAATAAAGCGTTATGAAACCGTAAAAATCTGTTCATGTCGTATAAGATAATAAAACATTCTCCTCGTACGTTTTTCTGAAAAGTCAAAAAGTACATCATAAAAGAAAGATTCCTTATATATCATGTAGTAAAAGTCAAAATGGGTAAAAAGGAATTTAATCATACATGAAACTATTTTTATAAAACAGGGACATGGATTATATATATAACCCCAGTAAATACTTATGAATAAACAAACTCGGATAAAAACGAGATTGGAAATGTTATCCCTTACCTTATGTCCGATATGCTTCGTATGTATCCGAACCTCATGTATAATGATTTAAATAATGTCATTGACTTATTACAGCTCATATTAATTGTTATTATATCATATATGGTTCACTTATGAATTTATATTACCCGTTCTTTTGAAAATTCCATGGTAAAGGAACGTTTTTGTTAAAATCATTTTATTTATCATACGTGTTTGGATTGTTGTTCATGATATTATTATTTTTTATATCATTATTTACTTACTTCCAGAATGTAAAACATGATTTATATTTCATATATATTCAGTATATATATATATAATAGATAGATAAATTAATTGAAACACACCTCTCATGGAGACAGTAGGCCATACGTACGCCTGAACCATGTTTTCCTTTTCTTATTAACTTGGATGGAAGTAAGCATATGAAATATATATATATACAAATCCAGTAGCTTTATCATGTCATATATTTAATTATTAATCATTATATATACTTTATAAGTATTTTTGAATGGTTAACATGGAGAATGAATCTCATCGCGTCGTGGAGACGGTAGTCCGTAAGTACGCATGAGCGATTATATCATTCCCATAATTATTGAATTGAATTGGATTAGATGATATAATTTCTTAGAATTAGTATGATGTTATAATAACTATATATAGTTATTATTTACACCATTATACCCATCCAAGTAAGGTGGTGTCGAAAAAACAAATTACACCATGGTGTGGAGACGGTATTCCGTACGTACACACGCGCGGTGATTTCATATTCCGTAAGATGGATAGAATATGAAATATGGTTGTTTAATATTTATAATAACATATCAGTATATTAGTGATACTAATGGTATTAATTTATGATGAAAAAAATATTTTAGAAGTAGAAAATGAAAAAATTTAAAAAGAATTGATAAAGTATATTACCTCTTCTTTGACGCACCTCTCCTTTTAGGGCACTAAAGATGGTCATTGAAGAAGACCAAGACCTCTAGGATTATTCTAGGGAAGGGTAGAAGAGAAATTTTTAGGGGTTTTCCTAGATTTAATTGCCATGGTTTTGTAAAGAGGAGACGGAGGAGGTGGCCTTTTATAATGGATGAGAGGGGCACCTTTGGAAACCTCAAAAATATTAACTTATAATATATCAAACCCCACTTAAAAACACACTAAAATGACTCATATTCGAATATTAGATGAGATAGGGTTGTAATATAATAATAAAATAAAATTTAGACATGCTGAAAATTTATTTTAAACCTTATCAACTCGATTTATCCTTATTTAATCTATTTAATTTTATTTTTGGTAATAAGATTCTCAATTTTAAATTGTTATAAATAATTACTTATGTATTGTGAATTGTCTATAATTAGATAAAATATAACATTTTCGACCATACCTATTTTAATTTATAATTTTTAAATATTTTTTTGATTTTTAAACAAAGTTATATTCTGTTATTTTTATAAAATAACAATAGTTTCAATTTTGACACTATTCATTTATTGGAATTTAAATAAAATCCACACAGAAGATATGTTAGAAATAAAAAATTTAATAGCTTCCTAGAATGTCATAGCAATCTATAAAATTCTTGGATCATATTAAATAGTTCATATAATATTTATTTTAATAATTTTAAAACCAATTATTTGATATTTTGATCAATAGAATAATTTCCACATCACTACTACGTCACATTTAATGATAATTATTTAATCCCTAAAAATTCTAAATAAATTAAAATTATCTATATAATTTTATTAGCTTTCCAAGTACTATTCATGTGAGATGATATATGAAGTTTATCATTAAATTAAAATTATTATACTTATAAGATTTAATAGAGTGACATGTTTTCACTTTCTTTGGCTATAATAATAATTAAATTACTTTCATGTAAAAAAGTCCATAAAATGAATCTAATCCGGCCCTTAGGTGATATGGGACTACTTTTAGTCATCCAATAGCATTTTAGCTGATGTTTGGGTAAATATATAATCTTATTTTTACCCTTAATTACCCGATTTACCTTTATCTGTAGTAAATAAAAATTACCGTAGTTACTATTCAAAATTTCAAACAAAATTAAAAGTAACCTATTAACATAATTTGAACCCAATTAATCCAAATATTTAATCCATTTTCCAAAATTCAAAACACATAATTTTATGTAATTAATTTAATATTAATCTCGTTGTTAAGAAAATGGGTTTTAAAAGTTAAAACATTGTCAAAGATTGAAATGATTTTACCTACGAATTCAATGTAAAATAAATTCTAATGACATAAATTATATTAAATGGTAAATATATATTTTTTTATACTTTAAAACCATTCAATATTATAATTTTACCATATAAATTATTATAATTAAAAAAGTTGTATTTAATTAAAATATAGAATGTTTTTAGTATTCATAAAAATATGAAATTTACCGGAATAATATGAAAATTTTATCCAAAGTAAAATTTTATGTCCTGATTCCAAAAAGGAGTTTTATTTTGTAAAATTTTATGTATAAACATGTCAAAAATTAGATTTAAAATTGGTGTGCCATCAAAAGGCAGTAAGACTGCATTTTTTTAAATCTACTTCTTTTATCCGAAAAGCTGAACTTGTTCCCAAACCTCATTCTAGAAAATGTGTAAGATGAATTATATTGATATAAAATTCAAAATACAGTTAATACTATTCATAACGGCTTGTTTATAATATTATTATAATATATCATTTTTTGGTGAAACTCAGTATTGCGTACTACATACGCTATCGACAAAGATCGTGATTGTGTGTAATGCAAACCAAGTCAGGGTTGCGTGTTGTGCAAGACTCCTTTGTTGTTTCTTATAACAGAATCCAACCTTATTTCATTTATACATTGAATATATATATATATATACACTAAATGTTGTGTAGAATGACTACTATCAAACGAACATGAAATTGTGTGTAACACAATCCAAGAATAGTGTTGCGTATAATGAAAGCTAATATGGTGTTTCATGTAGCGCAAGATAATATTGGTGTATCATACAACACATGATATCAAATTAATTAAAAATAATACTTATCATAAAATATCAGGTTGTTACATTCTACCCCCCTTAAAATGAATTTCACCCTAAAAATTCGTCGGGGTTATAAATGGTTTACTACTTGAATGATTCTTTAATAGAAACCCACATTGTAAACAGGAATACAAAAATGAAATTTTCAAAACTAATGTATGAAATGTAACGATTACCCAATGTAACTCATCCCTGTGTTTCCACATAGGAGATCTTAGGTGAAAATATGGATATAGATGAAAAATCGAACCATCAGGTTCTGATGGAGAGTGGTAGAGGACATGGCTATCAAAAATCCATCAATCACATAACCATTAATCTGTGATGATCTAAGGTACCATCTGATTCATCAGATATAAGAGCACTAGGACAACATTTTTGGTTTTCAAGATCATTTCCCTAATGCTGAAGAATATTTGAATTAATAGAAATTCTTTCTTGATTTTGGAACAATCATACCGTTGATCATGCCTTGAACAATTTCCACTTCATATCTTTAAAGAAATAAAGTTGAATTTGTCATTCCATCTGTCTCAAACATAATGTTAGAAAAAGTTATATACATATGTCTATCTATGGTGGGACTAATCGTATATGGTTCCAAAAATGGACTTGTAATTCATCTATCATACTGATTAATAAAATAAAATTAGTTTATACTAACCAGGGACTTCCTATAGGCCAGTGGTAGGCGATAAAGGCTTATCGCACTTCGGTTGTGGGTTCGATTCCTGCAACCTTGTCTAACACGATGAGTTTTTTCCCGTGCTATGGGTTGTCCTTTTTCTAAAACTATACTATTATAACAAAAAGTTCTAGCATTAAACAATACTCTCTGATGTCTAAGTTAATCGATTCTAATCATTAGGTTTATACAAAATACTTCTGTCCAATCTCATAGTATAAATAAAATTATTACATGAAAATTCATCTATCAATCATTGAATACAATCATTTACCACCTGTATATCATAAGATATATATATCTTGTTGGTAAAATTCCAAACATGTGACTTCCTTAATCATGTATTCTCTTGAAACATTATTATCCATTGAACCTTAGTGAAAACATGAATGTTGTCAAAAGTTAACTCTTTCCACATACCAAAATCACAAAATTCGGTATACTCAAACCATGATATCTCTTTGTCCATATACCAATCATGAGCTCATTAATACTATCAAACATCTAATTATCTCCTTATCCTTTCATTATGCACATATCATCTACCTTCCAAAAATATTTGAATAGCCTTTCATGGTTACTGGTACCATTCATCATATACTTTCAAAACTCAAGCAAAGGAAAAAAGTGTAACAATCCTTAGATTTTTCTTTATTCCATAGTACCATACATTAATCTTGATAAACATACAATCATTACACTACCTTCTTAAAACATTGACTGAGCTTCATCATTTCTCCCATGTCATATATCATTTGTTGTGTCTTCATCATCATTCACATAAATACTACCCAATTGAGCATGATGATTCTCTTCATGATATTTTCCCTCAAGGCATTGGTTTGCATAATACACTTAAATTCCACATTTAATACATGTAATCGTTGTTGATGTCGTAAAAATACCCTTATCTTTATCTATAGTGTTAACTAAACCTTTTCTTTTGCACTTACTGGATTTTTGTCCTTCCTCTCCACACCAAAAAATCATCTAATTCCTTTGAAACAATCTCCTTGATGCCTCTTCCCACACGATTTAAATGAGGGAAATTGAACTTTCTTTCCTCTATGATCATCATAAAACTCCATCTTTCTCTTATTAGGTGAGTCGGGATACATACAAAATTTTAGATTATGGATCATATTATGAGATTGCTGATTATGCATAATAACGATGTTGGGACATCCAAATCCTATTTCATTTGGTTGCTCATGATGAATATCATTCCATTGTCCATCATATTCTCCATTATCGTGAATCTTCCTATGTCCATCCATTTTCTAATAACCAAAAAGAATAGTTTGAGAGGCAAAAATCATGCTTGGAAAACAACATAATAATGGGGAGTACCTTTAATATATAACATCTTAGGTTTAATTCTAAGATCATTACTATAATTCTACGACGATAACCTATACGTATACTTAACCTTAGGGACATCCCTAGACATACCTTAGAAATATCTCTAGGGAACTCACTAAAGTTCTTGCATCCTAGTTTCCAATGGTTGAATAAACCATTCCATTGATACGAACTGTAGAGACCCAAATCCTTACATACATGGACATTACATTACTTTTGTGGAATACATAATACATAATTAAAATAGACACACAAGGACCGTAATAGATTAGTTTCTTTGGAAACTTAGAAAATATTCTTCTAATCATGGTGAAAGATCTTCAAAATCTCCCATAAAGATCTTTCCCTTTTGTTTTCTTACATAAAACCTTTATTTAAATCCTGGGGAAAAGACATATAAAGGGTGAGCTCAAATTCTCAGTAAGGGTTAGCATAGAGAACATAAAAAAATCCATAAACATTTGAATGAAAAAACTTGAACATAAAATTTCAACATCATAATCACGAGCAAAGACATAAATTTTTGAATTACATAAGGCATAGATCATAAAGAAACATTAATCATAATAAACTATAATGGGAATAAAACATGTAATTGTGGCATCCATTAAGCACATGTTATGATTTCCATAGTAGAAAAGGAATTGCTGCCAAGACTATCTTAGTGGACAAAGTCCCTTTCTGAATCGAGTTCACTCCTCATTCCAGTCCTGTATGACTGAAATAGAATAACTTACCATTCCATCCATGTCAATACCATGATATATAAATCATTACCCAATTCATTGGATGGAGATATAGGTCCCACCAATCTCTTAATTAATTCATTCTTACTTGTGCCACAAAATAAACATAAAGCATTCATCATAACCCAAAGATTAAAATGGGTTTCATAAAAATCATTCCATCATAACATAATCCATATAAAACAAATGGATATCATTTTATCATAAGAAAATTGAAACCATTTAAATAATATAGACATTATACTTTCTTGAAACATACACATATGAAAAAATAACATCTTATATGGAAAATGGTTTTGAGAAAACACTAGAAATAATTTCTTGAGGAAAATATCCTTTTTTTTCAAAATCATTTTCTTTTAAAAAATGCCATGAAATTTTAAAAGAAAAGGATTTTTCTGAAAATAATCATGAAATCTTGAATATTTGGCTTCTTGAAAATAAGGCGTTATGAAACCATAAAAATTCGTTCATGCCGTATAAATTAAAAAAAATTCTCCTCGTTCTATTGTCAGAAAAGTCAAAAAGTACCTCATAAAAGAATGATTCCTTACATACCATGTAGTAAAAGTAAAAAATGGGTTAAAAGGACTTTAATTATACATGAAAACATTTTTATAAAATACATACATGGATTATAGATATAACCCTAGAAAATAGTTATAAATAAACAATATCAGATAAAAACTGGATTGGAAATGTTATCCCTTACATTATGTCTGATATGATTCGTATGTATCCGAAACTCCTATATAATGTTTTAAATAATGTCATTGACTTATTAAATAATCATATTCATTGTTATGATGTCATATATGGTTCAATTATGACTTTATATTACCCGTTCTTTTGTAAATTACATGTTAATGCAACGTTTTCGTTAAAATCATTTTATTTATCGTACTTGTTTGGACTTGTTGTTGTTGATATTATTATTTTTTATATCATTATTTAATTACATCCAGAATATAAAACATGATTTATATATAATCTATATTCAATATATATATATATAATAGGTAGATAAATGAAATGAAACACACCGCTCATAGAGACGGTAGGTCGTATGTATGCATGAATATTGTTTTCCTTTTGTTATTAACATGAATGTAAGTAAGTAGATGACATACATATATATATATATATAAATCCAGTAGATTTATCGTGTCTTATATTATATTATTATTCAATATATATACTTTATATGTATTCTTGAATGGTTAACATGGAGAATGAATCTCATCGCGTCATGGAGACGGTAGTCCGTACGTACGCCCGAGCGATGATATCATTCCCATAATTATTGAATTGAATTGGAGTGGATGGTATAATTTATAAGAATCAATATAATGTTATAATAACTATATATAGTTATTCTTTACACCATTATAACCATCCAAGTAAGGCGGTGTTGGAATAACAGATTACACCACGGCGTGGAGACGGTATTCCGTACGTACGCATGTGCGGTGATTTCGTTTTCCATAGGATGGATAGAAGGTGAAATATGGTTGTTTGATATTTATAATAACATATCAGTATATGATTGATACTGATGTTATTAATATTTGATGATAATAATAAATAATAATAAGTAGAATAAGGAATAAATAGGAAAGAATCGGTAAAGTTTATTACCTACTCTTTGACGTGCCTCTCGTTTTAGGGCACTAAAAATTGTCATTGAAGAAGACCAGGACCTCTAGGATGATTCTAGGGAAGTGGAGAATCGAAATTGGCAGGGGGTGGCGAAGATTGAATGCTCAAGGTTGTGTAAGGAGGAGAGGGAAGAGGTTCCCTTTTATAAGGGATGAAACATGCACCTTTGGACACCACAAAAATATTAATTTATAATAAATAAAACCCCACTTAAAAACATCAAAAAATGACTCATATTCGAATATAAAATTGATATATGGTTGTAATATAATCAACCAATAAAATTTAAAAATGATGAAAATTTATTTTCAACCTTATCAACTCAACTTATCCTTATTTAATCTATTTAATTTTATTTGTGGTAATAAGATTCTAAATTTGAAATTGTTATAAATAATTACTTATGTATTGTGAATTGTCCATAATTGGATAAATTATAACATTTCCCACCATATAAATTTTAATTTATAATATTTAAATATTTTTGTGATTTTTATACAATTTTATATTATGTTGTTTTTATAAAATAACAATAGTGTAAATTTTGACACTATTCATCTATTTGAATTTAAATAAAATTGAGACAGAATAAATGTTCGAAATAAAAAATGTAATAGCTTCCTAACATGTCATAGTAATATATAAAATTCGTGGGTCATATTAAATAGTTCATATAATATTTATTTTAATATTTTTGAAACCATTTATTTGATATTTCAATCCATAAAATAATTTCCACATCACTATTGTGTCACCTTTAATGATAATTATTTAATCCATAAAAATTATTAATAAAGTCATATGATATAGATAATTTTATTATCCTTTTGGAGACTATTCATGTTCTAAGATACATTAATTTTAACATTAAATTAAAATTATTATACTTATAAGATTTAAGAGAGTGACATGTTGTCACTTTCTTTGGTTATTATAATAATTAAAATATTTTCAAGGAATAAAGCACATAAAATGAATCTAATCCAGCCCGTAGGTGATATTGGTCAACTTTTAGTCATCCAATAGAATTTTGGAAGGTGTATGGGTAATTATATAATCTTATTTTGACCCTTAATTACCAGATTTACCTTTAACTATTGTAAATAGAAATTATCGTAGTTACTATTCATAATTTCAAAAAAAATAAAAGTAACCTATTAACATAATTTTTACCCCCTAAATCCAAATATGGAATCCATTTTTCAAAATTCAAAACACAGAAGTTGCAGTAATTAATTTGAAAGTAATCCCTTTGTTAAGAAAATGAGTTTTAAAAGTTAAAACATTGTCAAAGATTGAAATGATTATACCTATGAATTCATTGTAAAATAAATTATATTAACATAAATTATATTAAATGGTAAAAATATATTCTATTTATACTTTAAAACCATTAAATATTATAATTTAACCATATAAATTATTACAATGAAAAAAGTTGTTTTTAATTAAAATATAGCGTGTTTTTACTATTCATTAAATTTTGAAAGTTACCAGAATAATATGAAAATTTTATCCAAAGTAAATTTTTATATCTTGATTCAGAAAAGGATTTTTATTTTTTCAAATTGTAATTATAAACATGTCAAAAATTAGATTTAAAATTGGTGTTCCATCAAAAGGCGGTAAAACATCATTTTTTGAAAAATACTTCTTTTATCCGAAAATCTGATTTTGTTTTCATACCTCATTCTAGAAAATGTGTAAGATGAATTATAATGTTATAAAATTAAAAATTCAGTTAATAATATTCATAATGTCTAGTTTATAATATTATTATAATATATAATTGTTTGGTGAAACTCGGAATTGCATTCTACATACACTTTCGAGAAAGGTCGCGATTACGTGTAATGGAAGCCAAGTCAGGGTTGTGTGTTGTGCAAGAATCCTTTTTTGTTTTTTATAACAGAATAAAAACCTATTTCATTTATACATTGAATATATATATATATATATACTCAATGTTGCGTAGAATAACTACTATCAAACGAACTTGAAATTTTGTGTAACAAAATCCAAGAATAGTGTTGTGTATACTGCAAACTAATACGTTGTTCCGTATAGTGCAAGATAATCTTGGTGTAGCATACAAAAAATGACATCAAATAAATTAAAAAGAATTCTTATCATAAAATCTCAAGTTGTTACATTCTACCCCCCTAAAATGAATTTCTCCCTAGAAATTCTTCGGGGTTATAAATGGTTTACTACTTGAATGTTTCTTTAATATAAACCCACATTGTAAAAAGGAATACGAAAACATAATTTTAAAAACTAAAGTATGAAACGTAATGATTACACAAATTAACTCATCACTGGGTTTCCACATAGGATAACTTAGGTGAAAATATGGATATAGAAGAAAAATCGATCCATAAGGTTCCGATAGAGAGTGGTAGAGGACATGGCTATGAAAAATCCATAAATCACAGAGCCATAAACTTGTGATGATCTAAGGTACCATATGATTCATCAAATATAAGAGCTCTAGGACAACATTTTTGGTTTTCAAGATCATTTCCCTAATGCTGAAGAATATTTGAATTAAAAGAAATTCTTACTTGATTTTGGTATAATCTTACCGTTTCTCATGCCTTGAATAATTTCCTCTTCATCTATTTAATGAAATGAAGTTGAATTTGTCTTTTGAAAAGTGTTAGCAGATCATATGATAGAATTACAGGTCATTCTATCTGTCTCAAACATATGGTTAGAAAAAGTTATATACATAAGTCTATCTATGGTGAGACTAATCGTATATGGTTCCAAAAATGGACTTATACTTCATCTATCATACTGAATAATAAAATAAAACTAGTTTATACTAACTGGGGACTTCTTGTAGGCCAGTGGTATGCGATAAAGGCCTGTCACACTTCGGTTTTGGGTTCGATTCCTGCAACCTTGTCCGACGAGATGGGTTGTCACCTATCATACGGGTTGTCCTTTTTCTAAAACTATATTATTATAAAAAATGTTCTAGCCTTAAACAATACTATCTGATGTCAAAATTAATCGATTCCAATCATTAGGATAATCCAATATACTTCTATCCAATCTCATTGTATAAATAAAATGACTTCTGGAAAATTCAACTACCAAGCATTGAATACAATCATTTATCACTCGTATATCATAATATATATATATATCTTGTTGGTCAAATTCTAATCATGTGAATTCCTTAATCATGTATTCACTTGAAACATGAGTACCCATTGAACCTTAGTGAAAACATGAATGTTGTCAAAAGTTAACTCTTTCCCCATACCAAAATCCCAAAATTCTGAATACTCAGACCATGATATCACTTTGTCCTTGTACCAGTCATGAGATCATTAATACTATAAAAAATCTCATTATCTCATTATCCTTTCATTATGCACATATCATCTACCTTCAAAAAATATTCGAATAAACTTTCGTGGCTACCAGTACCATTCATCATATACTTTCAAAACACAAGCAAAGGAAACAGTGTAACGATCATTAGATTTTTCATTATTACATAGTTCCATACATTATTCTTGATAAACACAAAATCATTACACTACCTTATTAAACCACTGAGTGAACTTCATCATTTCTTACATCTCATATATCATTTTTAGTGTCTTCATCATCATCCACATAAATACTACCCATATGAACATGATTATTCTCTTCGTGAGATTTTCCCTTAGGGCATTGGTTTGCATAATTTCCATACATTTCACATTTAAAACATTTAATCATTGTTGATGTTGTAGCAATACCAGTATCCTTGTCCATAGTGTTAACTGAACCTTTTCCTTTTCACTTACTAGATTTGATTCCATCATTTACACACCCAAAGAATCTTCCAGTTCCATTGAAACATTCTCCTTAATGCCTATTCCCACATGATTTACATGAGGGAAATTGAACTTTCTTTCCTCTATGATCATCATGAAACTCCATCTTTCTCTTATTAGCTGAGTCGGTATACTTACCAAAGTTGAGATTATGGATCCTATTATGGGATTGCTTATTAGGCATAATAACGATGTTAGGACATCCAAAACCCATTTCATTTGGTTTCTCATGAAGATTATCATTCCATTGTCCATCATATTCTCCATTATCGTGAATCTTCCTGTTTATAGCCATTTTTTAAAAACCAAAAACAATAGTATAAGAGGCTCAAATAATGCTAGGAAAACAACAGAATATTGGGGATTACCTTCAATATATAACATCTTACGTTTAATTCCATGATTGTTACCATAATTCTAGGACTATAACCTATTCATATACTTAACCTTAGGGACATCCCTAGACATACCTTTGAAATATCTCTAGGGATCTCACTAAAGTTCTTTCATCCTAGTTTCCAAAGGTTGACTAAATATTTCCCTTGATACCAACTGTAGAGACCCAAATCCTTAAGTACATGGGAAATAAATTACTTTTGTGGAATACTTAATACATAATGAAAACCGACACACAAGGACCTTAATAGTTTAGTGTCCTTGGAAGCTCAGAAAATAATCTTCTAATCATGGTAAAAGATATTCAACATCTCTCATAAATATATTCCTATTTTGTTTTATTACATAAAACCTATATTTAAATCTTGGGGAAAAGAAAACATATAATGGGTGATCTCAAACACTCAATAATGGTAATCATAGAGAACATAAAACAATCCATAAACATTTGAATGCAAAAACATGAACATAAAATCTAAACATCAAAATAACGAGAAACAACATAAATCATCAAAGTACATAAGGCATAGATCATAAAGGAAAATTAATCATGATTAACTATAATGGTAATAAAATATGTAATTGTGGCATCCATTAAGCACATGGTATGATTTCCATCATATCCAAGGAATTGCTGCCAAGACCATCTTAGTGGACAAAGTCCCTTTCTAAATCGAGTTCACTCCTCATTCCAGTCCTGTATCACTAAAACAGATTAACTTACCATTACAGCCATGTCTATCTCAAGAGATATAAATCTTTACCCAATGCATTGGAGGGAGATATAGGTCCCACCCATCTCTTAATGAAATCATTCTTACTTATGCCACAAAATAAACATAAAGCATTCATCATAACCCAAAGAATAAAATGGGTTTCATAAACATCATTACATCATAATATAATCCATATAAAACAAATGGATATCATTTCATCATATGAAAAGTGAAACCATGTAAATCATAGAGACATTATACCTGAAACATACACATATGAAATAATGTCATCTTATATGGAAAATGGTTTTGAGAAAACACATGAAATGAATTCTTGAGGAAAATATCCTTTCTTTTTAAAAATAATTTTCTTTTCATAAAATGACATTAAATTTTAAATGAAAAGGAATTTTTTGAAAATAATAATGAAATCTTTTAGATTAAGATTCTTGAAAATAAGGCATAATGAAACTGTAAAAATCTGTTCATACCGTATAAGTTAAAAAACATTCTCCTCAAACTTTTGTCGGAAAATTCAAAAAGTACCTCGTAAAAAAAGATTACTTACATAGCATGTAATAAAAGAAAAAAAATGGGTAAGAAGGACTTTAAACATACATGAAACCATTTTTAGTAAATAGGGACATGGATGATAGATATAACCCTAGTAAATACTTATGAATAAACAATCTCGGATAAAATAATTTTATTTATCTTACGTGTTTGGACTTGTTGTTCTTGATATTATAATTACTTATATCATTATTTACATACTTTCAGAATTTGTAAAATTATTTATATACCATATATATTCAGTATATATATATAAATAATAGATAGATAAATGAAATGTAACACACCGCTCATGGAGACGGTAGGCCATACGTACGCATGAACGTTGTTTTCCTTTTCTTATTAACTTGAATAAAAGTAAGTAGATGATATATATATATATATATATATATTCAGTATCTTTATAATGTCATATATTTCATTATTCTTCATTATATATACTTTATAAGTATTCTTGAATAGTTAACATGGAGAATGAATCGCATCGCGTCATGGAGACAGTAGTCCGTACGTACGCACGAGCGATAATATCGTTCCCATAATTATTGAATTTGAGTGGAGTGAATGATATAATTTCTCAGAATCATTAAGATGTTATAATAACTATATATAGTTATTATTTACACCATTATACCCATCCATGTAAGGTGGGGTTGGAAAAACAGATTACACAACGGCGTGGAGACGGTATTCCGTACGTACGCACGCTCGGTGATTTCATTTTCCATAGGATGGATAGAAAGTGAAATATGGTTGTTTAATATTTATAATAACATATATTTATATATGTGATACTGATGTTATTAATTTATTATGAAAAAAGTAACGATGAAATAGTAGAATAAGAAATAAATTGGAAGGAACCGGTAAAGTATTTTACCTCTTCTATGATGGGCCTCTCCTTTTAGGGCACTAAAGATGGTCATTGAAGAAGACTATGACCTCTAGGATTATTATAGGGAAGTGTAGAAGAGAAATTGGTAGGGTTTGGCTGAGATTGATGGCTCAAGGTTCTGTAAAGAAGAGAGGGCGGAGGTGCCCTTTTATAAGGGATGAGAGGGGCACCTTTGGAAACCTCAAAAATATTTATTTATAATAAATCAAACCCCAGTTAAAAAAATCCAAAAATTACTCATATTCGAATATTAGATGACATTGGGTTGTAATATAATCAACCAATAAAATTTACACTTGTTTAAAATTTATTTTAAACCTTATCAACTCGATTTATCCTTATTTAATATATATAATTTTATTTGTTGCAATAAGATTCTAAATTTTAAATCGATACAAATAATTACTTATGTATTTTCAATATCCCATAATTGGATAAATTATAACATTTTAGACCATATAAATTTTAATTTTATTATTTTTAAATATTTTTGTGATTTTTAAACATTTTTATATTATGTTAGTTTTATAAAATAACAATAGTGTCAATTTTGACACTATTAATTTATTTGAATTTAAATAAAATTTAGACATAAGATATGTTCTAAATAAAAAATATATTAGCTTCCTATCATGTCATAGTAATATAGAAAATTCGTGGGTCATATTAATTAGTTCGTATAATATTTATTTTAATATTTTTAATACCATTTATTTGATATTTCAATCCATAAAATAATTTCCACATTACTATTGTGTCACCTTTAATGATAATTATTTAATCACTAAAAATTATAAATAAATTCACATGATGTAGATAATTTTATTATATTTCTGGATACTATTCATGTTTGAAGATACATTATTTTTATCATTAAATAAAAATTATTATACTTATAAGATTTAATAGAGTGACATGTTGTCGCTTTCTTTGGTTATAATAATAATTAAATTATTTACATGGAATAAAGTCCATAAAATGAATCTAATACGGCCCTTAGGTGATATGGGTCCACTTTTAGTCATACAATAAAATTTTGGCAGGTTTTTGGGTAATTATATAATCTTATTTTGACCTTTAATTACCCGATTTACCTTTAACTTTAGTAAATAAAAATTACCGTAGTTACTATTCATAATTTCAAAAAAAAACCTTTTAACATAATTTGGACCCACTAAATATAAATATGGAATCCATTTTTCAAAATTATATACACAAAAGTTTCAAAAATTAATTTAAAATTAATAACGTTGTTAAGAAAATGGGTTTTAGAAGTTAAAACATTGTCAAAGATTGAACTGATTTTACCTATGAATTCAATGTAAAATCAATGATATTGACATACATTATATTAAATGGTAAAAATACATTCTATTTATACTTTATAGCCATTAAATATTATAATTTAACCCTATAAATTAATACAATGAAAAAAGTTGTTTTTAATTAAAATATAGTGTTTTTTTACTATTCATTAAAATATGAAAGTAACTAGAATAATATAAAAATTTTATCCAAAGAAAATTATTATATCCTTATTCCAAAAAGAAGTTTTATTTTCTCAAATTTTACTTATAAACATGTCAAAATTATATTTAAAATTGGTGCGCCATCAAAAGGCGGTAAAACTGCATTTTTTTAAAAATACCTCTTTTATCCGAAAAACTGATTTTGTTCTCATACCTCATTCTAGAAAATGTGTAAGATGAATTATAATGTTATAAAATTCGAAATTCAGTAAATAATATTCATTACGGCTAGTTTATAATATTATTATAATATATCATTGTTTGGTGAAACTCGGTATTGCGTACTACAGACGCTATCGAGAAAGGTCATGATTGGGTGTAATGAAAGCCAAGTCAGGGTTGCGTATTGTGCAAGACTCATTTGTTGTTTCATATAATAGAATCCAACACTATTTCATTTATACATTTAATATATATATATACACACACTCAATATTTCATAGAATGACTACGATCAAACGAACTTGAAATTGTGTGTAACACAATCAAACAATAGTGTTGCATATACTGCAAGATAATACGGTGTTGCGTGTATCGCAAGATAATCTTGGTCTAACATACAACACATGACATCAAATAAATTGAAAATAATACTTACCATAAAATCTCAGGTTGTTACATTCTACCCCCCTTAAAATGAATTTCACCCTCAAAATTCGTCGGGGTTATAAATGGTTTACTTATTGAATGTTTCTTTTATAGAAACTCACATCATAAAAAGGAATACAAAAACCCAATTTTAAAAAATAAATAATGAAATGTAACGATTACCCAAAATAAATCATCATTGGGTTTCCACATAGAATAACTTAGGTGAAAATATGGATATAGAAGAAAAATCGAACCATCAGGATCTGATGGAGAGTGGTAGAGGACATGGCTATGAAAAATCCATCAATCACATAGCCATAAATTTGTGATGATCTATTGTACCATCTGATTCATTAGATATAAGAGCACTAAGAAAACATTTTTGGTTTTCATGATCATTTCTCTAATGCTGGAAAATATTTGAATTAAAAGAAATACTTACTTGATTTTGGTACAATCTTACCGTTTCTCATGCCTTGAACAATTTCCACTTCATATCTTTAAAGAAATAAAGATTAATTTGTCTTTTGCAAAATGTTAGTAGATCATGCGATAGAATGATAGGTCATTCCATCTGTCTCAAACATAAGGTTAGAGAATGTTATACACATAAGTCTATCTATGGTGAGACTAATCGTATATGGTTCCAAAAATAGACTTATACTTCATCTATCATACTGATTAATAAAATAAAACTAGTTTATTCTAACCAGGAACTTCCTGTAGGCTATTGGTTTGCGATAATGGCCTATCGGGCATCAGTTGTGTGTTCGATTCCCTCAACCTTGTCTGACGTGATGGGTTCTTGCCCGACCTACGGGTTGTCCTTTTTCTAATAATATACTATTATAATGAAAATTTAATTCCTTAAACAATACTATCTGATGTCTAAATTAATCAATTACAATATTTAGGTTTATCCAAAATACTTCTGTCCAGTCTCATAGTATAAAGAAAACGATTACTAGAAAATTCATCTACCAAACACTGAATACAATCATTTATCGCCTTTAATCATAAGATATATACATATTATTGTTCAAATTACAAACGTGTGAATTCTTTAATCATTTATTTTCCTGAAACATGAGTACCCATTGAACCTTAGTGAAAACATGAATGTTGTCAAAATTTAACTCTTTCCACATACAAAAGTCCCTAAATTCTGTATACTCAAACCATGATATCACTTGGTCCTTATACCAGTCATGAGATCATTAATACTATCAAACATATAATTATCTCTTTATCCTTTTATTATGCACATATCATCTACCTTCCAAAAATATTTGAATAACCTTTCATGGTTACCGGTACCATTCATCATATACTTTCAAAACACAAGAAAATGCAATAGTGTAACAATATGTAGATTTTTCTTTATTACATAGTACCATTCATTATTCGTGATAAACATACAATCATTACACTACCTTATTAGACCAATGACTGATCTTCATCATTTCTTCCATCTCATATATCATTTGTAGTGTCTTCATCCTTATCCACATAAATACTACCCATATGACCATGATGATTCTATTCATGAGATTTTACCTATGGGAATTGGTTTGCATAATGCCCATATATTCCACATTTAATACATTTAATCGTTGTTGATGTCGTAGCAATACCATTATCCTTGTCCATAGTGTTAACTGAACCTTTTCTTTTGCACTTACTGGTTTTGTGTCCTTCCTTTCCACACCCAAATCATCTTCCAGTTCCTTTGAAACATTCTCATTGATGCCTCTTCCCACATGATTTACATAAGGGAAATTGAACATTTATTCCTCTTTGATCATCATGAAACACCATCTTTCTCTTATTAGCTGAGTCGGGATAGTTACCAAAGTTGAGATTATTAATCATATTATGAGATTGTCGATTATGCATACTAATGTTGTTTGTACATCCAAATCTTTTTTCATTTGTTTTCTCATGAAGAATATCATTCCATTATCCATCATATTCTCCATTATCGTGAATCTTCATGTTTCCAGCCATTTTCTAAAACCCAAAAAGAATAGTGTCAGAGGAAAAAATCATGCTAGGAAAACAACATAATAAAGGGGATTACCTTCAATATATAACATATTAGGTTTAATTCTATGATCATTACTGTAATTCATGGACTATAACCTATACATATACTTAACCTTAGAGACATCCCTAGACATACCTTAGAAATATCTCTAGGGGTCTCACTAAAGTTCTCACATCCATGTTTCCAATGGTTGACTAAACCATTCCTCTGAAACCAATTGTAGAGACCCAAAATGTGACGTACATGGAAATTACATTATTTTTGCGGAATACACAATACATAATGAAAATAGACACACAAGGACCGTAATAGTTTAGTGTCTTTGGAAAATCGGAAAATAAGCTTCTAATCGTGGTGAAAGATCTTCAACATCTCCCATAAAGATCATCCCATTTTGTTTTCTTACCTAAAATCATTATTTAAATCATGGGGAAAATAAAACATATAAAGGGCGAGCTCGAATGCTTAGTAATGGTAAGAATACAGAACATAAAACAATCCAGAAACATTTAAATGAAAAAACATGAACACAAAATCTAAACATCAAAATCACGAGCAACGAAATAAATCTTGAAGTAAATAAGTTATAGATCATAAAGGAACATTAATCATGATAAACTAGAATATAAATAAAACATGTAATTGTGGAATCCATTAGGCACATGTTATGATTTCCATAGTTGCCAAGGAATTTCTTCCAAGAACATCTTAGTGGACAAAGTCCCTTTCTGAATCGATTTCAATCCTCGTTCCAATCCTGTATCACTAAAACAGATTAACTTACCGTTCCAACCATGTCTATCTCATGAGATATAAATATTTACCCAATGCATTGGATGTACATATAGGTCCCACACATCTCTTAATGAAATCATTCTAACTTGTGCCACAAAATAAACATAAAGCATTCATCATAACCCAATGAATAAAATGGGTTTCATAAACATCATTCTATCATAACATACTCCATATAAAACAAATGGATATCATTTAATCATAATAAATGTGAGACCATGTAAATCATATATACATTATACATGTAACATACACATATGAAATAATGTCATCTTATATGGAAAATGGTTTTGAGAAAACACTTGAAATGAATTCTTGAGGTAAATATCATTTCTTTTTCAAGATCATTTTCATTTCGAAAAATTCCATGAAATTTTAAAAGAAGAGGATTTTTTTTAAAACAATCATGAAATATTGTAGTGTAATCTTCTTGAAAATATGGCGTTATGAAACTGTATAAATCCGTTCATGTTGTATAAGTTAAAAAATCATCCTCCTCATACTTTTGTCAGAAAAGTAAAAATGTACCTTGTAAAAGAATGATTCCTTACATACCATGTAGTAAAAGATAAAATGGGTAGAAAGGAAATTAAACATACATGAAACCATTTTTAGAAAACAGGGACATGGATGACAGATATAACCCCAGTATATACTTATGAATAAACAATCTCGGATAAAAATGAGATTGGAAAAGTTTTCCCTTACCTTATGTCCGATATGTTACATATGTATCCGAACCTCCTATATAATGATTTAAATAATGTCATTGACTTATTACAGAATCATATTCATTGTTATGATATCATATATGGTTCACTTTTGACATTATATTACCCTTTCTTTTGTAAATTCCATGTTAAAACAACGTTTTTTTAAAATCATTTTATTTATCGTACGTGTTTGGACATGTTGTTCTTGATATTATTATTAATTATATCATTAGTTACTTACTTCCAGAAAGTAAAACAGGATTTATATTTCATATATATTCAATATATATATATATAATAGATAAATAAATGAAATGAAACACACCGCTCAGGGTTGCATTTTGTGTAAGACTCCTTTGTTGTTTCGTATAATAGAATCCAACCATATTTCATTTATAAATTGAATATATATATACACACAATCAATGTTGCATAGAATGAAAACTATTAAAAAAACTTGAAATTGTGTATAACACAATCCAAGAATAGTGTTGCGTATACTGCAAGCTCATACGGTGGTGCGTGTAGCGCAAGATATTCATGGTGTATCATAAAACACGTGACATCAAATAAATTAAAAATAATACTTATAATAGAATCTTGGGTTGTTATAGAGGTTTATGGATTTGTACTGTTGAGGGTTTATTATTTTATGGGGCTAATGGTTTAGGGGTTTTTCGGGATAAGGGTTGGGGTTTTTTGGGGAATAAGGGATTAGAGTATTATGTGTAGATGGTTTAGGGGATTTTGGGGATAGGGGTTTAGGGATTTTATGGATGAGGAATTATTTTTTATTGGGTTTAGTGGTTTAGGGTATTTTGGGGATGGAGGTTTAGGGTTTCTTTGTGGATAATATTTAATTTTATTGGGAAATGGGTTTACTGTTTTGGGGTGGATGAGGGTATAGGGTTTTTTGGGTATGAGGGTTTGGTATTTTTGGGGTTGAGGGATTAGGATTTTTCGGGTGAGTGTCTATTTTTTTAGGGATGAGGGAGTAGGGTTTTATTTATAATTAACAGTTTTGAGTTTTCTAGGGTAGAGGGTTTTGGGTTTTTTGGGGTAAGGGTTTATGTGTTTTGTGGAGAAGGGGCTGTTGATTTTTGCGGTTGAGGGTTCAAGGGTTTTTTGTGAGATGGTTTTAGGTTTTTTAGCACTGAGTGTTTATTAGTTTTTGGTTTGAGAATTTAAGGGTTTGGGGGCTGAGTATTTAGTGTTATCATGGCCTAGGAGTTTAGTGTTTTTTGTGGCATATGAATTTATGTTTTCATGGGATGAGGTTTTAGGGACTTCTTGGGATGAGGGTTAAGGGTTCTATGAGGATGGTGATTTATGGATTTTGGGGCTTGAGGGATTGATTTTTTCTATTGTTGAGGATTTAATGATTTCATGGGATGCGGGTTTAGAGTTTTCAAGGTTAGTGGGATTATCATTTTTGGGTTTGAGGGTTTAGTGTTTTTTAAGGATGAGGATATAGGGTTTTCTATGGATGATGATTTGGTATTTTTTAGGGATAAATAATTATTTTTTTCTGTGGACGAGGGTGTAGGGTTTTCATTGATTGGGAGTATAGTGTTTTCTGGGGATAAGGGTCTAGGATTTTCTTGGGATGAGTGTTTAGGGTTTTATATGGCTATGGATTTTGGGTTTTATGGGGAAACGGTTATAGGGATTTCTATGGTTTAGGGTTTAAGGTTCTCTAGAGATTAGTGATATGATTTTCTAGTGATTTTGATCTAGGTTTTTCTAGGGATGAGGGTTTAATTTTTTTATGGGGCCAATGGTAGGGTTTTATAGGGTTGAGGGTTTAGTGTTATCTGGGTCTAAGTGTTTGGGGTTTTATGTCGCTAATGTTTTTTTATTTCTAGGGATGGGTGTTTAGTAGTTTAAAGGGAAGAGGGATTAGGGTTTTTTGTGGTATAGTATTTAGGGGGTTTCTGGGGATGAGTGTTTATGGTATTCTAATACTTATTTATTTGGGTTTTTATGTGTTGAGGGTTTTTTGGATTTTTGGGGTTGAGGGTTGAAGATTTTCTAGGGATGATGGTTTGGAGTTATCTAGGGCTGTGGATTTTGGTATTTTTGGGGCTGAGGGCTTTTGGTTATCTAAGGGTGAGGGTTTAAGATTCATTGTGGTTGTGATTTTAGTGTTTTCTAGGGATTATTATTTATGGGTTTATGAGGAATAGGTTTTTTGGGTTTGGGGTCTTAGGTTTTAGGGTTTATTTGTGTCTAAAGGTTTAGAGTTTTCTGGGGATCGGGGTTTAGGGTTTTTAGGCTGAGGGATTATGATTTTTTGGATGATTTTTATGGTTTTTTTGGGTGAGGATTAATATTTTTTGGGACTAAGGGTTTAGAGTTTTTTGCAGATGTTAGTTTATGGTTTCCTGGTACTGAGGATTTTCTGTTCTCTAGGGATGATGATTTATGGTATTATGGGGCTACAGGTTTTGTGTTTTATCATGCTTAGGGTTTATGATCTTATAGAGATGAGGTTGTGGGGTTTTCTAGTGCATAGGGTTTAGGAATTTTTTAGATTGAGTTTTTTTTGTTTTCTAGGGATAGGGAATAGGGATTTTTAGGGTTTAGTGTTTAGGGTTTTGGGGGGATGAGGATTAATGGTTTTATTGGGATTTGGGTGTTGGGTTTTCTAGGGTTGAAGGATTGGGATTTATTTGGGTGAGGGAATATGTTTTTTTAGTGGATGATGTTTTTAGGTTTCCAGGTTTCATCATTTACGTTTTTTACATCTTAGTTTTTGGGTTTTCAAGGGATGAGAGATTTGGGTTTTTTTAAGGAAATAGATTAGTTTTTTCCCCAGGATGAGGGTTTACGGTTTCTAGATGATGGGGTTTTAGCAATTTCTAGGGATCAGATCTTAGGTTTTTATGGGTATGATGGATTATGGTTTTCTAGGTCTGAGGGTTTCAGTTTTCCTTATGCCTAGGGTTGGGGGTTTTATGTTTCTGAGGATTTAGTGTTTTATATGGATGATAGTATTGGGTTTCAAGGGGGTGACGGTTTAGGTTTTTATGTTTTTTTGGGTTTACTATTTTTTGTGGTGGATGATTTAGCATTTATGGTGATGATTATATAGGGTCTTTTGGGTAGAAGGATCTAGGGATTTCTAGGGATGATGATTTAGGGTTTCATGGGTTGGAGGGTTTATGATTTTTTATGGATGAGGGGTTCTAATTTTTTGGGGTTGACTATTTAGGGTTTTATGGGGACTTGGTTTTTAGGTTTTAATGGGTTGAGGGTTTAGGATTTTATGGGGTTGAATGTATAGGGTTTTCTACGGATAAATGTTTAGTGTTTTCATGGGATGGGGGTATAGGGTTTTCTAAAGTTGAGGGTTTAGGGATTATTGGGGATGAGGGTTTGTGGTTTTTAGGGATGAGGTCTTAGGAATTTTAGGTTCTACAGTTTTAAGGTTTTCTAGGGGTAAGGGTTTACTATTTTCTAGGGTTGAGTGGTTAGTGATTTCTAAGGCTGAGGGTTTAGGATTTTTTAGGGATGATGGATTAGGGTATTCTTGGAATGAGGGTTTAGGGTTTTTTGGGGATTATTTATTTGGTTATTCTTGGGTAGAGGATTTAGGGTTTTATTATTACGAGGGTTTAGGGTTTTCTGGGGTTAAGAGTTTTGTTTTTTCTAGTCCTGAGGGTTTACGTTTTATAGGCCTGAGAAATTTTGGTTTTCATAGGGTTTAGGTTTTTCAATGGATAAGTGTTTTGGATTTTCTAGGGATAATAGTTTAGTTGTTTCTAAGGATGAGGGTTTAGGATTTTCAAGGGCTTAGGATTTATAATTTTCTTGGGATAAGGGTTTAGGGTTTTATGTGGTTTATGATTTAGGGATTTCTTGGACTGAGTGTTTTGGGTTTTTTGTGGATGAGTGCTTAGGTTTTTATGGGAATGAGGGTTTCGGGTTTTATGCGGTTGAGGGTTTTTGGGTTTTTGTGGGAGATAATTTAGGGTTTTTGGTTCATGACTTATTTTTAGGTGATGAAGGTTTAATGTTTTCAGGGGCTAAGGGTTTGGATTTGATTGTGGTTGATTTTGTAGTGGGTTTTAATGATGACGTTTTATTGTTTTATGGGACTGAGGCTTAGTATTTTCCAGGGATGATGGTTTAGGGACTTCTAGGGTCAAGGGTTTAGTTATTTATGGGAATAACGGTTTAGGGTAATATAGGGATGAAGGTTTATGGTATTTTGGTAATTAGCATTTAATATTTTCTATGGTTAGGGTTTAAGATTTAATGGGGATGATGGATTGTATTATTTTTGGTTGGGTGTTTAGATTATTTTTGGTTGAGGGTTTTGGGTTTTTTGGGCTATGGGATTAGTGTTTTTAGTGGATGCGGGATTATTAAAATATATGGGGTTGAGTGTTTATAGTTTTCTAGTGCTAAGGGTATATGATTTTGTTTGGATGAGTGTTTAGTGATTTTTGGGGATGAGTGTTTACGGTATTCTTCAATTGAGGATTCATGGTTTTTTTGGATGATGTTTTTGGGTTTTGTGGGGCTATGGTTTTGGGGCTCTACGATAATGCAGGTTTAGGGTTTTGTATGGATGAGGGTTTGTGGTATTTTTGGGTTTCGGTTTTAGTGTTTTGTGGGGTAGATTGTTTTGGGTTTAGGTTTTTTTGGGATGATTGTTTAGGGTTTTTTTCAGTTGAGGTTTTAGGGTTTTGGGGGGTTTAGGGTTTAGGGTTTTCTAGAGATGTGGATTTAGGAATTTATAGGGAAGAGGTTTCAGGGTTTAGTGCTATTCAGTAAATAGTTTTTTATAGGGATAAGGGTTAAGGGTTTTCTATGTATGAGGATATAGGGTTTTTTGAGGCTAGGGATTTAGTGATTTATTGATATAGAGGGTTTAGGATTCTTTAGGGATGAGGCTTCAAGGTTTTCAGTGGATGCGGGTTCTTGTTTTTTATTGGATGAGGTATTAGGGTTTTGGGGGTATGCCTATTTTATGTTTTTTTATGCTGAGGATTTATAGTATTTTTTGGGATGAGGGTATATGGTCCTCAAATGATACATATTTTCGGTTTTTGGGGATAATGGTTTAAGATTTTATAGGGATTATAGTATAGGGTTTTTC
Organism: Viscum album; assembly: GCA_963277665.1. Taxonomy (NCBI): domain Eukaryota; kingdom Viridiplantae; phylum Streptophyta; class Magnoliopsida; order Santalales; family Viscaceae; genus Viscum; species Viscum album. The sequence goes on along the minus strand of OY728160.1, from coordinate 1,532,460,576 downwards.
TAGGGCGTAGTGTTTAGAGTTTTTTGTGGATGATGATTTAGTTTTTCTATTGTTTGGGGTTTTTTGATGATGAATATGTTGGTTTTTTTGTGGCAAGGGGTTTATGTTTTTATAGGGATGGGTTTTCAGTGTTTTCTTGGGTTTAAGGTTTATGGTTTTCTGGGTAAAAGGGTTCACCAATTTCAGGGAAGTTTTGTTTAAGGGTTTTGGGGGCGATGTGTGTAGGTATTTTTGGGGATCATGCTTTTGAATTTTTTAGGTATGAGGGTTTAGATTTATCTAGGGATGACGATTTAGAGATCTCTGGTGCTAATAGTTTATGGTTTTCTGTGACTGAGGGTTTAGGGTTTTTTTTGGGGATGAGGGTATATGATTTTTTGGGGATGAGTGTTTATGGTGTTCTAGGGTTGAGGTTTTAGGATTTTCTAGGGATGGTGGTTTAGTGTTTTTTATGGATTAGGGAAGGGTTTTTTGGGATTTTTGGTATGGTGTTTTATAGGGATGAGGGTTTGGGGTGTTTGGGGAATAGTAATTAGGGATTTTTTGGAATGAGTATTTGGGTTTATTTGGGATGAGGATAATTGTTTTTCAATTAATTAGGGTTTATGTTTTTATATGGATGAGGGTTTGGGCTTTTGTTTGGAAAGGTTTTAGGGTTTTCTAGGGATGGATGTTTAGGGTTTCAATGGGGATGAGGGATTTGGGTTTTATAGGGATGATGGATTAGTCTTATACAGGGATGAGAGTTTAGGGTTTTTTATTGATGAGGGTTTTGTGTTTTCTAAGGATAAGAGTGTACGGTTTTATAAGGATGAGGCTTTATTGTTTTCTTGGGCTGAGGGTTCATTGTATTCCTTGGTTATGGGTTTATCATTTAATGGGGATGAGGGTTTAGGGTATTTCTCGGGATAAGGGTTTATGGTTTTCTTGGGATGGGGGTTTTGGGTTTTCTAGGGTTGAGGGTTTATGGATTTATAGGGCTAAGAGATTAAGAGTTTTTGGGGATGAGAGTTTAGGTTTTCAAGTAATGACGGTTTAGTGGTTTCTGGAGATGGTGGTTTATAGTATTCTAGGTCTAAGGGAATATGGTATTACATGGCTGAGGGTTTAGGATTTTTAGGGGATGATGGTTTAGTTTTTATGGGGATTAGGGTTTAGGTTTTAGAGATTTATAGGGATTAGGGTTTAGTGTTTTTTGAGTCATAGGATTTAGTGGTTTTTGGTGTTAATGGTTTAGGGATTCTTGTAGCTAGGTGTTTTGGGTTTCTAGGATTGAGAGTTTTGGGTTTTCTTCATCTGAGGGATTTTTTGGGGATGATGGTATGTGGTTTTTGGGTTGAGGGTTTTGGGTTTTTGAGTTTCAAAGGGTTTAGTGTTTTTTTGGGATAAGGGATTTGGTTTTGTTGGGATGAGGGATTAGGTATTTTTGGGTCTTGGGATTTAGGAATTTTTAGGCTAAGGATTTGGAGAATTTTGTGGATGATGGGTCAATTTTTATCAGTTGGGGATATAGGGTTTTTAGGAGATTTAGTTTTAGCTTAATTTGGGGTTAAGGGTCCAGGGTTGTTTGGTTCTGAGGATTGAGGGTTTTTAGGGGATGGGGGTTGAGGGTTATTTTGGGATGGGGATTGGGGATGTTTTCTCTGCAAGTGGTTTATAGTTTTTTCTTGGTAGTTTAGGATTTACCGTTTTTTTATGAGTGTTTCAGGTTTTTTGGAGTAGTGTGTTCAGGGTTTCATGGGTGGATGGTTTATGGTTTTCTAGGGATGGGGGTTTCAGATTTTCTTATGTATGGTTTTAGGGTTTCTGAGGCTTGGGGTTTGGGGTATTTTGGGGATGATGGTTTTGGGTTTTTAGGGGATAATAGTTAAGTTCATTCTGGGGATGAGGGTTTATGGTTTTCTTAAGAGGAGAATTTATGGTTTATTGGGATGAGGGTTTTTATTTTTATGGGATGTGGTTTTTTTCGGGATGAGGGAATAACATTAATGGGGTTGAGGGTTTCGTTTTTTGGGGCTGAGGGTTTATAGGTTTTTTGAGGGATGGGTGTTTAGGGGTTTTTAGGGATGAGGTTTTAGGATTTCATAGTGGTTAGGGTTTAGGGTTTTTTTTGGTTGAGAGTAGTGGTTAATTGGGGTTTATGGTTTAGGTTTTTTTAGGGATTAGTGTTTAGATTTTTATAGGTCCAAGGTATTAATTTTTTTGGACTCAGGGTTTTGGGTTTTTTCAATCTGAGGTTTTACAATTTTTTGGGGCTGAGGGTATAGGGTTTTTACTGGTATAAGGTTTATGATTTTTTGGGGGTCGATTATTTAGGGATTTTTTTTGTAGGGGTTTAATGGTTTTTTGGGACTGAGAGTTTAGGGTTTTTAGGGATGTGGGTTAATGTTTTTTTACGGATGAGTGTTTAGGGTTTCTTAGGTCTCAGTGTTTTGGGTTTCTTGGGGAAGAGGATTTAGGGTTTTATGGGGATAAGGGTCTAGGGTTTTTTCTGGGTGAATATTTAGGTGTTTTTTTGGGATGAGGTTTCAGGTTCTTTGGAGATGAGTGCTTAGGGATTTTTAGGGCTAAGGGTTCATGGTTTTGGGGGGATGAGGGTTTATTGTCTATTTTTACGTGGGTTAGGGGTTTTTTGGTACTAATGGTATAGAGATTTTATGGGCTCTGGTTTTTGGATTTTTTATGGATATGAGGGTTCAGAAAACATTAGGGGCTGAGGTTTCATGGTTTTTTTTGTTTTAGGGTTTAGGGGTTTTTTGGGGGTCAATGGTTTAAGATTTTTTTGGGATTAGGGTATATATTTTTCTAGGGTTGATGGTTATGGGTTTTTTGGGGCTAAGGGTTCATTGGAATTTTGGAACGAGGGTTATTTTTTGTGGCAAAGGGTTTATGGGTTTTGGAGAAGAGGGTTTTTGGGTTCTTAAAGAGGTGGGTTTATGTTTTTATGAATATGGTTTTAGCGGTTCTGGGGGTGGAGGGTGTCTAGTTTTCTTAGGATGAGTGTTTATGTTTTTTAGGGATAATGGTTTCTTAGAACTAGTGGTTAATTAATTTCTTGGGGGTTATGGTCTAATGTTCTTGGGGGATGACGATTTAGTGTTTTTTAGAGATTTTAGTTTACTGATTTTCAATGTTTTGGGAATGAGGGTTTATGGTTTTTTTTTTGACATTGTGGGTTTGGGATTTTCTTAGGGTTTATGGTTAAGGGTTTTTAGGGTGGAGTGCTTATATTTTTTTTATGGATAAGGTTTTTTGGTTTTCTAGGGATGATGGTTAAGGGTTTTGAGATTTTGAGGTTTTTGTTTTTTTGGGGCTTAGGGTTTTGGGTTTTTTGGGTAAGAGGGTTTAGGGATTTCTAGGTACAATGGTCTAGGATTTTTTGGGGTTGAGGGTTTAGGATTTTTTGGGGTGGAGGTCATTGGGTTGTTTTGGGCTTTAGGGTTAGGTATTTATGGTATTAGGATATATGTTTTCTAGAGGATGTGGAATTATTGGTTTTATAGATGGCATTATGGTTTTTGTGGTTTGAGGTTTTTGTGTTTTTTGAGGACGAGGGTTTCATGGTTTTGGTGGATTAGGGTTTATGTATATTAAGGAAGAGGTTTTTGGGTTTAATGGGTATGATGTTTTAGGGATTCATGGGTATGAGGGATTAGGGCTTTTAGGGGATAATGGTTTAGGGTTTTTTAGGGTATGAATTTATGTATTTTTGTTTTCAGGGTTTAGGGTTTTTTTGTGGATGATTGTTTAGGTTTAATGTGGTCTGATGGATTAGGGTTTTCTAGGGATGAGGGTTTTGTGATTTTGTACATGAGGTCATAAGGGTTTTTGGGGAGGTGTGTCTTGGGTTATTTGGGGAAGAGGGTATTGGTTGTTTTGGGGTTGTGGTATTAACCTTTTTGATGATTAGGGTTTAGGGTTTATGGGTTAAATGGTTTAGGTCTTTTGGTGTTGAGTGTTTTTGGGTTATGGAGGTTGAGGGTTGAGGGTTTATGGGGGATGAGGATTTTGGGTTTTCTATTTATGATTTTTTATCATTTCTGGGGATAACGGCTTATGTGTTTTATGGGATGATATTTTAGGGTATTGGGGTTGGGGGTTTAGTGTTTTTTTGGGATGAGGGTTTAATGTTTTTTGTTGATGTGGTTATTGTTTTCTTGGGGCAAGAGGTTTATGGTTTTTTGGGGGTGAGGTTTTGGGTTTTTTGGGATGAGATTTTAACAATATGGTGATGAGGGTTTAAGGGATTCTGGTGATGAGGTATTAGTATTTCTAAGGGATTTGGCTGTAGATTTTTTGGGGATAAGAGTTTAGGGGTTCTTTGACTGTGGGTTTAAGGATTTTTTTGGGGATTATAGATTAGGGTATTTTGGGTCTTAGGGTATCGGGGTTTTTGGGGCGTAGGTTTTAAGGTTTTATAGGTTGAGGGTTTAGGGTTATTTGGGGATGAGGTTTTGGTGTTTTGGTGGATGAGTGTTTTGGGTTTTTTAGGTTTGAGGGTTTATGTTCTTTTATATATGATGGATTAGGGGTTTAGGGGTTTAGAGTTTTGTTTGTTTTTTATATTTAGGGTATTTGTTTTTTGTGTCTGAGGGTGTAAGATTTTTTAGTGTAGAGGGATTAAAATTTTTATGGAAATGTTTATAGGTTTTTTAGGTCTGATTGATTAGGGTTTTTGGGATGATGTTTTAGGGTGTTTTGGTGATGGATATTATGGATTTTTAAGGGCTAAGGGGTTATGAATTTTTAGGGATGAGTATTTTTGAGTTTTGTTGCTGGGGGATTATGGTTTTTATGGATGAGGGTTTATGTTTTTTTGGGGATTAGGTTTTATGGTTTTTTGATACAAAGGTCTTAGGGGTTTTCAAACTGTGGTTTTTGAAAAAAATTCGGATGAGGGTTTTGGGATTTTATGGGGCTGGGGGTTTCGGGATTTTTGGGTGTGACGGTTGATGTTTTTTAGTGGATGAGGGAGTTTTGTTTTTGAAATGAGGGTTTATATTTTTTGGGTGTTGATGGTTTACATATTTTGGGGCTGAGGGTTTATGGTTTTTCGAGGATGAGGGTTTACATTTTTCTGCGACTAAGGGTTTACAGTTTTGGGAGAAGAGGATTTATGATTTCTAGGGAAGAGGATTTAATGTTTTTTGTGGATCAGTGTTTCAATTTTTTTGGCTTAGGGTTTAGTTTTTTTGTTCTGAGGTTTTTCAGCATTTTATGGATGAGGGATAAAGGGTTTTTGATGCAAGTGTCTTGATTATTTTATAGCTAAGGGTCTACGTTTTTTTGGGGATGAGTTTTTTTGTTTCTTAGGCTTAAGGGATTTTTTTTTTGTGGAAGAGGGTTTATGGGTTTTTTGGATGACTGTTTATAATTTTTGGGAATGAGGGTTTTGGGGCTATGGGTCTAGGGTTTTTTGGTGTAGTGGGTTTTGGTCCATTCTTTTTTGTTTTTTTGTGGCTAATGTTTTGGAGATTTTTTGGTTATTTAGGGCTGAGGGGTTAGGGGTTTTTGTGGATGCGGTCTTATGATTTTTTAGAATAAGGGTTTAGGGTTTTGGGTGGTTTAGTGTAAATTTGTTTTACGGTTTAGGGTTTAGTGTTTTTAGGGAAGAGGTTTTAGGGTTTTTTGTTGAGTTTTTATGGGTTTATTAGGATTATGTTTTAGATTTTTTAAGGGGTTTAGGATTTATGGTTTTTTGGGGTTGAGAGATTAGTGGTTTTTGGGGATAATGATTAACATTTTTTAGTGTTGATGGTTTTGGGGAAGAGGGTATTTGGATTTTTTGATTCGAGGATTTTGATTTTTTTGGATGAGGGTTTTTGAGTTTTTGTGTATGATGGTTTAGGGTTATTTGGGGATCATGGTTAAGTGTCTTTTTGGTTGAATGTTTAGGGATTTTTTTGGATAATGTTTTATGGTTTCTGGGGGATGAGGGTTTCGGTGTTTGGGGCTGAGGATTTAATACAATTTAGGGATTAGAGTTTATGGTTTTTGGGAGATAAGGATTTAGTTCTTTGGGGGCATAGGTTTTAGGGTTTTTTGTGTTGAGGGTTTAGGTTTATTGTAGAAGGGGTTTATTTTTGTTGGTTTAGGGGTTTAGGATTTTTCTGGGGATGAGCGTTTAGGGATTTTCGGGGGTGATGGTGTAGGATTTTTTTGGGTTAAGTTTTTTTTGGGTTTTGGGTGATTAGAGTTTAGTGTATTTTTAGGATGAGGGATTAGGGTTTTATTGTGTATATGGGTTATAATATTTTGGTGCTAAGGGTTATGTTTTTTAGGTCCATGTGTTTGGGGGTTTTGAGGTAATGGTTTAGAGCTCTTTGGACAGTGCGTTTAGGGGATATTTGGGATAAGGGTTTACGGGTTTTGGGGTTGCAGGTTTAGGGTTTTGGTGGGAATATGGTTTATAAATATTTGGGTTGAGGGATTATGGGTTTGGGGTTGTGGGTTTTTTAGTTTTGGGGGATGATTTTTTTTCTAGGTTTTGATGATAATGGTTTAGAAGTTTTGGAGATAATGGTTTATGGGTTTTTTGGGCAAAGAGTTTTGGGTTTTTTTGGCTCCAGGATTAGGGTTTATGGGGGTTGTGGGATTAGTTTATTTTGGGGCTGAGGGTTTATGGTTTTATGGGGATGAGGTTTTAGGGATTTTGGGGTTGAGGATTTTGGGTTTTGATTGGGTTTTTTGGTTTTTAGGGTTATGGATTTTTTTTCAGCCAAGGGTTTAGGTTTTTTAGGGGCTGCGGGTTTATGGATTTTGGGGATATGGTTTTAGAGATTATATCAGGATGAGTGTTCATCGATTATTTTGGGATGAGGATTTATGGATTTTAGGGATTAGGGTTTTGGGATTTTGGGGGGTGAGGGTTTAGGTATTTTTAGGGATGAGGGTTTAGTGTTTTTTGGAGCAAAGGGTTTATGGTTTTCAAAACAATGTGTTTTTGATTTTTTGGAGTAGATGGTTTATAGATTTTGTTGATCTGTGTTCTAGGAGTTTGGGGGTTGAGGGTTTAACATTTTTTTGGGATTAGGATATAGGGATATTTAGATGTTAAGGGTTTAGGGATTTTTGAAATGTAGGTATACGAATTTTTGGGTATGAGGTTTTATGGATTTTCAGGGCTAATGATTTAGTGTTTTTTTTGGGTGACGGTTTAGGGTTTTTTGGGGATAAGGTTTAGGGTTTCTAGGGGCTTAGGGTTTAGTGTTTTTTGGTAATGATATTTTTGTGTTTGGGGGTTTAGGGTGTAGGGGTTTTCGGGTCTAAGGTTTTAATATTTTTTGGGACTAAGGGTTTAGGGTTTTCTAGGGTCAACGGTTTATGGTTAATTTAGGGATTAGGGTTTATTTTATTTTTTTGGTTATTAGGGTTTAATATTTATTTAGGATGAGGATTAAGGATTTTTTGTGGATGATTTTTCATGGTTTCATAGAGTTGAGGGATTATGGTTTATTACGTATAAGGGTATAGGGTTTATTGTGGATGAGAATTTAGTATTTTTTTGGGTTGAGGGCTTTGGGTTTTTTTCGGCTGAGGGTTTGGGTTTTATGGGGAACTGGTTTTCCATTTTTTGGTGCCGGGGTTTTTTTATTTTTGAGCATGAGGGTTTAGAGTATTTTGGGTGTGAAGGTTTAGAGTTTTTTTTTTGGAAGAGGGTTTATTGTTTTTTGGGGGTGAGGTTTTATGGTTTTTTTGAGACAGGGGTTTAAAGGATTTTGAGGCTAATGATATATGATTTTTGGGGTTGAGTGTTTATGGTAGTTTGGGTTTATGGTTTAGAAGTTTTAGTGCCATGGGTTTGTGGTTTATTGGGATTGAGGGTGTTATTGTTTGAGGATGGGTGTCTATGGTTTTATAGGGTTTTCGTTTTTATGGGATTGAGGGTGTAGAGTTTTTTTGGGGCGAAGGGTTTATAGTCTTTTGGGGTTAAGGGTTTATGATTTTTTATGGTTGAGGGTTTAAGGAATTTTTGGGTTGATTGTATTTTGGGGTTTAGGGTTTAGTGTTTTTTTCAGCTTAGGGTTTAGTTTTTTGGGGGGGATGTGGGTTTATGGATTTTTGGGATAAGGGTTTAGAGATTATATTGGGATGATTGTTCATGATTTATTTGGGGATTAGGGTTTATGGATTTTAGGGATTATAATTTGGAGATTTTTGGGGCTGATGGTTTAGGTGTTTTAGGGATGACGATTTAGTGTTTTTTGGAGCAAAGGGTTTATGATTTTCTAAGCTGAGTGTTTTTTATTTTTTGGAGTAGATAGTTTATGGATTTTGGGGATCTGTGTTATGAGGTTTTAGTGTTTTTTTGGGAATGAGAATTTTGTTATTGGGGGTCTCGGGTGTTGGGTTTTTTGTGTCTAAGGGTTTTGGATTTTTTGGGCCTAGGGGTTTAGGGTTTTCTAGGGACAACGTTTTATGGTTTTTTTAGGGATTAAGTTTTATGATTATTTGGTTAATAGGGTTTATGGTTTTTTTAGTATGAGGAATATGCGTTTTTTGGGGATGAGGGTTCATGGTTTCATAGGGATGAGGGATTATGAGTTTATAGGTATAAGGGATTAGGGTTTTTGTAGATGAGCATTTAGGGTTTTTGGGGATGAGGGCTTTGGGTTTTTATGAGGCTGAGGGTGTGAGTTTTAGGGGGCACATGTTTTTCCATTTTTTGTTGTTGGGGTTTTTTGTTGACATGAGGGTTTAGAGTAGTATGGGTGAGAGGGTTTATAGTTTTTTATGGAAGAGGGTTTTGGGTTTATTAGGGTGAGGTTCTGGATTTTTTTGAATATGGGTGTTTAAAGGTTTTTGTGGCTAATGATATATGATTTTTGGGGTTGAGTGTTTATGGTAGTTTGGGTTGATGGTTTAGGGATTTTAGTGAAATGGGTTTAGGGTGTTTTGGGATTGAGGGTGTTATTTTTTTTCTGATGAGTGTCTATGGTTTTATAGGGTTTAGTTCTTTATGGTTTTGAGGGTGTAGGATTTTTTGGGGATGAGGGTTTATAATTTTATGTGGTTGAGAGTTTAGGGTTTTTTAGGGTTGAGGGTTTACAGATTTTTAGGGTTGAGTGTATAGGGTTTTTTGGGGCTATGGTTTTATGGTTTTTTGGGGGGTTGAGGGTTTTTGGTTTTTTATGGATTAGGGCTAGAGGATTTTTACAGAAGAGGGTTTTGTGTTTTTTGTTGCTGAGGGTTTTTTGTTTTTTGGGGGATGAGGGTGTTGAGTGGTTGCTGGTTTTTGGGGATGATGTTTTTGGGTTTTTTGGGCCTGAGGGTTTAGATTTTTTTATTCTGTGGGTTTTGGGATTTATTGGGATGTGAATTTATTATTTCTCGGGATTTGGGTTTCATGTTTTCTATGGATGATAGTTTATGTTTTTATGGGGTTGATGGTTTAGTGATTTCTAGGGATAAGGTTTCAAGGTTTTCTCGGACTCAGGGTTTATGGTTTTATAGGGTCTGGGGTGTAGGTTTTTCTAAGGCTGAGGTGTTAGTATATTTTGGGGATAAGGGTTCAGGGGTTTCTGGTGGTAAGGGTTTAGGGTTTTTGTGGGGCTGAGGGTGTAGTTTTTTATAGGGAAGAGGTTTTAGTGTTTTATGGGACTAAGAGTTTAGGGATTTCTTAGGATGAGTTTTAAGGGTTTTCTCGGGCAAATTAATCAGTGTTTTCTATGGTTTATGGTTTTCTAGGGTTAAGGGTTTTTAGTTTTTTGGGGATGATTATTTCAGTCATTCAAGGGCGGAAGGGTTATGATTTTTAGGTGTTCTGGTTTTAGGGTTTTTTAGGGACTAGTGTTTTGGGTTTTTTGGGACTAAGGGTTTCAGGATTTCTAGGGTTTAGGGTTTAGTGTTTTATGGGGATGATGTTTTTTGTTTTTCTAGGGATGGGGTTTTAGGGTGTTCTGGGGTTGAGTGTTAGCAATTTATATGGTACAGTGTTTAGCGGTTTTGGGGTATTAGGGTTTATGGTTTTCTAGAGATGGGTTTTTAGGGTTTAATGGGGTAGAGGGTTTATGGTTTTATAGGGATAAGGGTATAGGGTTTCTCAGGGCTAAGGATATAGGTTTTTTTGGTACTGAGGGAATATTTTTTTAGGGGATGATGGTTTTAGATATTTATAGGATAAGGGTTTAGGGTTTTTTAGGAAAATGGTATATGGTGATTTATGGATGATGGTTTACTGCATTCTAGGGATTGGGGGTTAGGGTCTCTTGGGGACAAGTGTTTTGGGTTTTCTTGGGATTAGGGGTAACTGTGTTTGTGGGGATGTGGGTTTAGAGTTTTATAGAGATGAGGTTTTAGGGTATTATGTGGCTTAGGTTTTAGAATTTTCTAGTGGTGAGGGTTTGGGATTATATGTGGAATAGGGTATAGAGTATTTTGGGGGTGAGAGTTTTGGGTTGTTTGGGGATGTGGGTGTAGGGATTTTTTTAAAGATAAGGGTTTAGGGTTAGTGTGGTTAATGGTATATGATTTTTTGAGGATGTGGGTTTAGGGTTATTGGGGGCTGGGCGTTTAACATTTTTTAGGAAGGAAGTTTTTATTTTTTGGGGGGGGGAGTGCTAGTTTCTTTTGATTCCATGTGTAATTTTTTTGGGGCTATGGGTTTAGGTTTTCAAGGGGCTACGGGAGAGGGATTATTTTGGTAGAAGGCCTGTGGTTTATTCGACAGAGAGAATTTATGTTTTTTGGGGAAGAGGGTATGGGTTTTTTAGGGGATATGGGTTTGTGTTTTTTTGGTGATGTGGGTTTAGATATTTTGGGGGATGAGTGTTTAGAGTTTTTTTGGGTTGGGTTTTGGGTTTTTTTGGGCTTTAGGGTTTGGTATTTTTTTGGGTTGAGGGTTTTGTGTTTTCTTTGGATAGAGGGTTTATAATTTTTTGGGGATGAGGGTTTTCGGTTCTTGGGGATGTGTGTTTGGGGATTCTAGGGGATAAGGTTTTTGTGCTCTTGTGGGATAAGGTTTTAGGATTGTTTACTGCTCTGGGTTTGGTGTTTTTGGTAATGAGGGTTTGGGGGTATTTTTTGGGTATGAGGGTTTTAGGTTTTTTGGGGCTGAGGGTTTTGGGTTTTTTGGAGCTGAGTGTTTTGGATTTTTTGGGGATCATGTATTTGAATTTTTTTTCATAGGCTTTATAATTATTTGGTATTTTGGGTTTATGTTTTTCTGGGTTGTGGAGATTGTGGCCTCTTACAGTTGAGGGTCAGGGTTTTTGGGGAATGAGTATTTTGGGTCTTTTTTAGCTGTGTTTTTAGTGTTTTTTGGAGATGAGGGTTTAGGTATTTTTGGTATTAGGGTTTATAGTTTTTATTGGATGAGGGTATAGGGTTTTTTGGATGAGGTTTTAGGTTTTTCTAGGCTAGAGTATTAGGGTATTTTGAGGATGAACCTTTAGGGTTTTTTGTTTTAAAGGTTTTCGATAATTGGGGGCTTAAGGTTTGTGGTCTTTCTCGGACTGACGGTTTAGGATTTTTGTGGAATGAGATTATAGGTTTTTCTTGGGTTGAGGTTTTAGTTTTTTTCATGGATGAGGGTTTTGGGATTTATGAGTCTATAGGACTAGGGTTTCATAGGGTTGATGATTTATTTATTTTTTTCATTCCGAGGGTAAAGGTTTTTCTGGGGATAAATATTTAGCATTTTCTTGGATGAGGGTTTAGAGTTTTCTGTGGCTGAGGGTTTAGGGTTTTCAGGTGCTATGTGTTTAGAGTATTCTGGGGATGTGCGTATTGGGTTTTTGAGGCCAGATGGTTTTTTGTTTTTTCGTTATGAGAGTTTAGGGTTTTTTGGGTTGTGGGTTTGGTTTTTTGGGGGCTCTTGGATTGGTTTTTTGGGGCTAAATTTTTATGATTTTTTGTGGTAACGGGTTTAAGGTTCCTTGGGGATGAGGTTTTGGATTTTAGGGGTTCGAGGGAGTATTGGTTTTTTTGGAAGATGGTTTAGGATTTTTTGGGGAGAAGGGTTTTGGGTTTTTTGGGGATGAGGGTTTGTTGTTTTTTGGGGCTAAGGTTTTTGGGTTTTTTGGGATGAGGGTGTGGGGGTTTTTTTATTTAGGGATTGGGGGTTTTGAAACTAAGGGTTTTGGGTTTTTTGGGCTAATAATTTGGAGAATTTAATGGATGTGGGTTTGGGGATTTTTTGGGATGATGGTTTAGGGTTATTCTTGGAAAGATGGTTTGGGGTTATTTGGGGTAGACGGTTTGGGAATGTTTTGGGATGGGGGTTACTGTTTTTTTTTTGGGCTGAGAGTTAGGGGTTTTCTGGGGATGAGGGATTAGGGTTTATTATAAATGTATATTTATGTTTTTTTAGAGGGATTAAAATTTTTGGTGTAGTGGGTTTAGGGGGTTTTTTAGTGTCCTGGGTTTAGAGTTTTTAGAGGCCACGGGTATAGGGGTTTTCAAGGGAGGAGGGAATAGTGTTTTTGGATGTAAATGATTGGGGATTTTTTAGGGCAAGGAGTTTGGTGTTTTTTGGGGGTGAAGGTTTAGAATTTTTTTGGGCTGAAAATTTATGGTTTTTTTAGGAATGAGGGATTTGGATTTTTTGGAGCTGAGGGTTTAGGGTTGTTTAGGGAGAGGGTTTTGGGATTTTTGGGTTTGAGGGATTAGGGGATATTGGGGTTGATGGATTATTGTTTTTTTAGTATGAGGTTTTGGGGTTTTAGAGGGATGACGGTTTATGATTTTTATGGGTTTAGGGTTTAGGTTTTTTTCAGGATGGGAGTTTATGATTTTATGTGGATGGGGGTTTGGGGTTTTTGGGGCTACAGGTTTAGTATTTTTGGGGGTTGAGATTTATTGTGATTTTTAGTGTGAGGGTTTGGGGTTATTTTGTTATAGGAGTTTAGGGTCTAATGGGGATGGGGGTTTCATATTTTTTAGGGTCAATGGTTTGGGATTTATTGGGGATGGTGGTTTAGGGGGTCATTCCATTGAGGGTATAGTGTTTTTTTCTTAGTGTTTGGGGATTTTTGGTGCAAAGGGTTTGGGGTTTTTTAGTGATGGGGGATTAACAATTTTTGTGGTTCTGAGTTTAACGTTTTTGGGGGTTGAGGGTTGAGGGTTTTTTTGAGACCAGGGTTTTTGGGTATTTTGGGGTTGTTTGTTTGGGGTTTTTTGTTGGTGGAAGGATTAGGGTTTTTTGGGGTCGAGGGTTTAGTGGATTTTTGGAGATGAGGGTTTATGCATTTTGGGGTTAGGGGTTCACTGTTTTTTGGTGGGATGAGGGTTTAGTGTATTTTAGGACTGGGGGTTTTTGGATTTTGGTGGTTGTGTGTTTGGTGTTTTCTAGGTCGGAGGATTTATTGTTTTTTGGGGTTGAGTGATTATGTTTTCTTGGGGCTGTGGTTTTAGGTATTTTCAGGATTGAGGTTTTAAGGTTTTTGGGCTGAGGATTTTTTTTGTGGATTTGGATATTAGGGGATAGGATTTAGGCTTCTTTTCATCTTAGGTTTCAGGAGTTTTATGCCTAATGGTTTAGTGATTTTGGGTTTTGAGGGATTAGAGATTTTTGGGGTTGGGGTATTATGGTTTTCTACAATATAGGAATATGATATTTAGTGGCCAAGGATATAGGTTTTTTTTGATGTGATGGTATAGGGAGTTATGGGCCTAATTGTTTAGGAATTTCTTCATGGATGAGTGTTTAATTTTTTTGGTGATGAGGGTGTATGTTTTTTTGAGGCTGAGGGTTTGGATATTTAGGGGTAGAGGGTTTGGTGATTTTCAGTGCTAAGGGATTATGATTTTTTTGTGCTGAGTTGTTAGGGATGTTTTCGGCTGAGTGTTATGGGTTGTTTTATGTAAGGGATTTTGGGTTTTATTGGGGAGGAGAGTTTAGGGGGGGTTTTTAGCTAAGGATTTTTTGTTTTTTGAGGATGAGGGTTTTGGTTTTTTTGGCTAATCGAATTGAAATTTTTAGAGTAGTTTGTTTAGGATTTTATTGGGCTATGTGTTTGGATGGTTTTGGTGGATGACAGTTTAGGGTTTTTTGGAGCCATGGTTTATGTTTTTTTAGGGAGAAGGGTTTGGGGTTTTTGGGTATAAGGGTTTATTGTTTTTGGTGATGAGGATTTAGGGGTTTTGGGGAATAATGATTGGGGTTTTTTTAGAGATGAGGGTTTTTGGGTCTTCGGGTTTAGGGTTATTTATGGCTGAGTGATTAAGGCTTGATGGGACTGTGGGTTTTTGTTTTTTGGGTGGAAAATGTTTAAGGTTTTTTGGGGTTGAGGGTTTAGGATTATTTGGGGATGAGGGTTTAGAGTTATTTGGGCTAAGGGTTTAGGTTTTTTGGGGGTGAAGGTTATGGGGATTTTCTAGATGAGGATTTAGTGTTTCAGGGGATGAGGGTTTTGGGTTTTTAAGAACCAAGGGTATAGCATAATTTAGGAAAGAGGTTTTATTATCTTTGGGGATGAATAATAAGATTTTTTTTAGAATCTTAGTTTTTGGTTTTCAATGGAAGCAGGTTTAGGATAATCTGTGACTAAGTTTTTTGGGTTTTTTGGGGATGAATATTTCTTGTTTTTCATGTAATAAGGGTTTTTTGTTTTTTTATAATCATGGTTTTACGGTTTCATTGGTGTTGAGCATTTGAGGTTTTTTATTTTGAGTTTTTTGTGGTTTTAGGGGTTGATGGTTTGGGGTTTTTTGGGTGTTAGGGTTTAAGTTTTTGGGGGATGTTGTTTTTGGCATTTATTGGGATGAGGGTTTAGAGTTCATTGGGGTTGAGGGTTTTAATTTTTTGCGGATGAGGGTTAAAGGTTTTGGGGGGATTATGGTTTGGGTATTTTATGGGATGATAGTTTAGGATTTTTGGGGGATGAGTGTTTAGGGTTTTTTTGGAGAGAGGGTTTGGGGTTTTTTGGGGAGAGGGTTTATTATTTTTGGGGGTTCAGGGTTTGGGGGTTTTAGGGGATGAGGTTTTAGGGTTTTTTAGGAATGAGTGTTAATGGTTTATTGGGTTCAAGCATTTATAGTGTTTTCTGGATGAGGGTTTTGGGTATTTTTGGGTCATTGGGTTTTGGGGTTTCAGGAAGGATGAGGATTTATTCTTTTGGGGGCAGAGGGATTAGCGTTTTTAGGGGTTAGAGGTTTGGGGGTTTTCTAGATTGAGGGTTCTGTCTTTTCTGGGGCTTAGGGTTATAGGTTTTTTTGGGATCATATTTTAGGTTTTTATAGGGTCGAGGGTATAGGTTATTGAGTGATGAGTAATTTGGGTTTTTCTGGTGGTCATTTTAGTGTTTTTTTAGGATGTGGGATGTTTATGTTTTTTTTTCTCCAGAGGGTTTTGGGTTTGGGTGCTATGGTTTTTGGGTTTTTGGATATAAGGGTCTATGGTTTTTTACGGCTGATCATGTAGTATTTTTTGGTATAAGGGTATCATGTTATTTACGGTTGATGGATTACATATTTTTGGGGCGTGGGATTAGGGTTTTTTGGATAAGCGTTTGTGATATTTGGGGGAAGTGGTTTTGGTGTTATTTGGGGTTTATAATTTAGGGTTTTTAGGACTATGTTTTTAGGTTTTTTAGTGAATAGGGTTTACTGATAATTGTGGATGATGGATTCTGGTTTTTTTGCGGCCGAGGGATTGGATTTTTTTTGGGAATGGGGGTTTACGCTTTTTTCAGGGGATGATAGTTTGGGGTTTTTTGGGGCAGTTGTTTTAATTTTTGTTGGTGGTAATGGTTATTGTTTTTTTGGTTATGAGGGTTCTGGATTTTTTTTACAATGAGGGTTTTGGGTTTTTTGTGCTAAATTTATTTAGTTTTTTGAGGATTTGGGTTTAGTGTTTTGTAGGGATGAGGGTTTGGGGATTTGGGGGGATGAGGGTTTGGGTTTTTAGGGGGTTGAGGGTTTTTGGTCAGTTTTAACCGAGTGTATATGGTTTTCTAGGGATGGGGGTTTTGAGTTTTTTTGGGATTTTGGATTAAAATTTTCTCGGGTTGAGTTTTTATGTTTTTTAGGGTTGAAAGGTTGGGGAATTATTTGGGATGGGGATTATGGGATTTTTTGTAGATAAGGGTTTAGGGGTTATTGGATTGATGGTTTTTAGGTTTTTATGGTGGATAGTTTGGGGATTTTGTGGTCGTGGGTTTAGTGTTTTTTTGGTAATGAGGGTTTAGGGTTTTTTGGGGATGGGGGATTGGGGTTTTTCAAGGATGAGGGTTTGGGTTTTTTGGGTATGAGGGTTTAGTTTATTTTGGGATCTAGGATTATTATTTTTTTGCAGATGAGTGCTTATAGTTTTTTTGTTAAGGGTTTGGGATTTTCTACGACCGAGGGTATATGGTTCTATTAGGAAAATGGTTTATGGTTTTTTGTGGTTGAGGTTTTGGGGATTATTGTGATCGAGGGATTGAGGTTTTGGGATTTTCTGTGGAAGAGGGTTTGGGGTTTTTTTGGGGATGTCGGTTTTGCAACTTTTGGTTATGAGAGTTTAGCATTTTTGGGTTGAGGGTTTGGATTTTTTTCAGTTGACGCTTTACAGCTTTTTTGGGGATGAGGGATTTTGGTTTTTTAGGGTAGAGGGTTTGGGGTTTTTTGGGGCTGAGGGTATAGGTTTATTGGGGATG
Organism: Viscum album; assembly: GCA_963277665.1. NCBI lineage: Eukaryota > Viridiplantae > Streptophyta > Magnoliopsida > Santalales > Viscaceae > Viscum > Viscum album. The sequence goes on along the minus strand of OY728160.1, from coordinate 1,532,443,999 downwards.
AGGGATTAGGGTTTTGGGGGGCTGAGTTTTTGGGTTTTTTTGGGGCTAGGAGATTTTTGTTTTTTAAGGATGACGGTGTTGGGTTGCATAGGGATAAGTGATTGGGGGGTTTGAGGGTGCGGTATTATGCTTTTTGGGGATGAGGGGTTTGGTTTTTTCGGAGGTGATGATATAGTATTTTTTTAGGATAAGGGTTTAATTTTTTTAGGGATGAGGTTTTTGGGGAATATGGGTTAGTGATTTATGGGATGAGGTTTTATTATATTTTGGGGTTGAGGGTTTATGGTATTTTGGGGTTTTGGGGTTTAGGGTTTAGTGTTTTTTATGGTTGAGGGTTTAGGGTTTTTGGCTAGGTGGATAGGGTGTTTTGGGGTTGCGGTTTTAGGGTTTTGGGGGGGCTTAGGGTTTATGCTTTTTTTGGGTTGAGGGGATAAGGTTTCATTGGTATGGGGGTTTGGGGATTATTGGGGCTGAGTGTTTCATGTTTTTAGGGATAAGGATTTATCATTTATTGATGATTACAGTTTATTGTTTTTTTTGTCAAGGATTTAGGTTATTTTTGGCCAATGCATTGGGTTTTTTTATTTCTTGCGGTTCATGGTATTTATGGTGACGGGTTTAGAATTTTTTTGAATGAGGGTTAAGGGTTCTTTGTTCCTGAGGGTTTAGGGATTTATGGGACTGATGGTTCAGTTTTTTTTTGACCGAGGGTTTATGGTTTAGTAGGGCTGAGTGTTTAGTGTTTTGAGGGGATGGGGGATTAGGGATTCTTATTTATGAGGGCATGGGGATTTCTGGTTCGGAGGGTTTTGGGTTTTGGGGGGATGTGGGTATAGGTTTTTTTGGGGATGAGGGTTTAGGTTTTTTCGCAACTGAGGTTTCATTGTATTTTGGTTTAGATGGTTTCAGGTATTTTTGAGTCTAAGTGTTTAGCATATTTTTTGGATGAGGGTTTTAGGTTTTTTGGCACTGAGGGTTTGTAGTTTTTTTAGGCTGAGGGTGTAGGTTTTTTTGTTTTATGATATTGGATTTTTAGGGGATATGGGATTGGGATTTTTGAAGGTGGAGGGATAATGGTTGTTTATGGATGGGGGTTTGGGGTATTTAGAATTAAAAGATTAGGGTTATTTTTGGGGATGAGTTTTTTGGTTTTTTAGGTACAAGGGTTTAGGGTTTTTTAGGGAAGATGTTTTAGGGTTTTTAGGGGTTTGGGGATTATAGTTTTTTAGGATTGAGGGTTTGCTGTCTTTAGGGCTGAGGGTTTGGGGTTTTTTTGGACCGAGGGTTTAGGGTTTTTGGAGTTCAAAATTTAGGTTCTTTAGGGATGGTGGTTTTGAATTTTTTGTGACTAAGGATTTGGGTTTTTAGAGGTGAGGGTTTAGGTTTTTTTAGTGGAGAGGGTTTGGTGGTTTTTTGGGTAGAGGGTTTAGATTTTGTTATGGTCAAGGGATAATGGTTATTTGGGAAGGAGGTTTTATGGGTTTTGGGATGAGTTTTTATCTTTTTTATGTAGGTTTGGTGTTTTTTTTCAAGCCAAGTTATTATGGTTTTCTAGGCTTATATTTTGGGGTTTTTTGGAAATCATGGTCTATGATTTTTTTTGGATGAGGGTTTATGTTTTTTGGGGTTGAGGGTTTGGGTTTTTTGAGTTTGGAATCTAGTGTTTTTTTCTGAGTGTTTATTGTTTTTTGGGTTCAATGGTTTTGGGGTTTTTAAGGCAGAGGATTTGGTTTTTTTGGGCTGAGGATTTAGGTTTTTTAGGTTGGGGGGTTAGCTTTTTTTGGGGAAAGGGTCTAGGGTTTTTTGGGGTTGAGGGTTTATGTTTTTTCTGTTCTCATGGATTTGTGTATTTTTTTGGGATTTCGTTATGGATTTTTTGGGGGGATGGGGGTTTTTGGTTTTTTAGAGGCAATAATTTGTGGTTTTTTGGGCTAGGAGTTTATGGATTCATAGGGTTGAAGGTTTTGGGATTGTTGGGACTAAGGGTTTATGTTTTTTTGTGTGATGGTATATGGAATTTTTGGGACAAGTGTTTTTTGGGGATGAGGTTTGGGGGTTTTTGGGCCCTATGGTTTAGTGATTTTGGGGATGATGGTATAGGTTTTTTTTGTGGATAAGGGTGTCAGTTTTTCTGGGACTGAGGTTTTTTTTGGTTTGAGAGTTTAGTTTTTTTTGGATGATGCGTTGGGGTTTTTGGGTTCTATGGGTTCATGGATTTTTTGGTCCATGGGTTTCGTCTTTTTAGAGATGAGGATTTTGGGATTTTTGAGGGATGAGGGTTTAGTGATTTTCATGACTGATGGTCTGGGGTTTTTTATTTTTCAGGGCTTGGGAGGTGTTTGGGGTCGAGGGTTTAGTGTTTTTTTTGAATGAGGGTTTACTGTATTTTTGGGCTATGTGTTCAGGGATTTTTTGGGATGAGGTTGTAGGTTTTTATAGGGCCGAGGATTTACTATTTATTGAGTTGAGGGTTTTTGGTTATTTAGAAATAATGGATTTGGATTTTTTGGGGGGAGGTTTTAGGGTATTTTAGGTCCGAGGGGTTCATGTTTATAGGGCTAAGGATTTAGGGTTTTTTGGGATAATGGTTTAGGGTGTTGTGAATGAGGGTTATGGGTTATCTGGTATTATGGTTTTGGGATTTAGGGAAGAACTGTTTACGATTTTTTGGGGAAGTTGGATCAGTTATTTTACATCTTTGGATTTAGGGTTTATTTAGAGATTGAGGTTTAGGTTTTTTTGTGTCTGAGAGTTTATGGATTTTTTGAGCATTTAGTGTTTTTTATGCTTTTGGGATTTTAATTTTCTAGTAATGAGTGTACATTGTTTTTTGGTGATGAGGGTTTGATATTTTTTAGGGCTGATGTTTTTGGGTTTTTTAGGTATTAGGGTCTAGTGGTTTTCTTGGCTGACGGTTTGGGAATTTTTAGTGGTAAGGGTTTAGTGTTTTTTGGAATGATGGTTTATTTTTCTATGGGATATGTGTTTAGGGTTTTTCTAGAATGAGGTTCCAGGGTATTTTCGGGTTTAGGGATTAGGGTTTTTCTGTATTGTGGTTTTAGGGTTTTTTAGGGCATAGGGTTTGTGGGTTTTCAGGGTTGAGGGTTTAGTGATTTTTGGGACTAAGGGTTTGGGGTATTTTGGGGGTATGGTTTCGGGTTTTTTTTTTCTAGGGTTTGGTTTTTCGGGGGTCAAGTATTTAGGTTTTTTGGGTGTTGATGGTCTCAATTTTTTGGGGATGAGGGTTTAGGGATTATTGGGGTTCAGGGATTATGATTTTTTAGGGCTAAGGATTTATTATCTTTTGGAGGTGAGTGTTTATGGTTTTTTAGTGCAGAGGGATTAGGTTTATTTGGGTTGAGTTTATGATTTTTTTAAGTCTGGGGATTATTGTTTTTGTGGGATGAGGTTTTTTTTGTTTTTTGGGGATTAGTGATTGGGGCTTTTTAATGCTGAGGGTTTAGGGTTTTTTGTGGATGAGGGATTAGTGTTTTTTTGGAGCCGATGTTTTTGTGGTGTTTGGGGCTGAGGGTTTACTATGTTTTTATATCTGGCGGTTTGGGATTTTTATATATTATGGATTAGTGTTTTTGTGGATGAGGGTTTAGGGATGATGGTTATTGTTTTTTCGGCTAGTGGTAATGGGTTTTTTGGGGCTAAGGGTTTATAGTTTTTTGGGGATAAGGGATTTGGGGGTTTTTAGGGATGAGGGATTTGTTTTTCATTGGGGTGAGATTTTATTGTTTTATAGGGGGTGAGTATTAGTTTTTTCTGAAGGATTAGGGTTCATGGTTTTTGGGGGTTTAGTGTTTTGGGCTTCTAGGGGTGAGGGATTTTTTTTTTGGATGAGTGTTTGTGGTTTTTTGGGGCCGAGGGTTTTTGGTGTTTTGGGGTAGGTGATTTATGGTATTTTATGTATGTGGGTTTGGTTTTTTAGGTACATGGTTTTTGTGTTTTTTGGTATGATTGTTTTGCTATTTTAGTTTTAGGGTATTCAGTTTTTTTTTGGGATGGGGATTTAGTGCTTTTTTGGCACTATAGGTCTTAATTTTTTAGGCGAATGGATTTAGGGTTATTTGATGGGAAGGGTATAGGGTTTTTTGGGGATGGGCGTTTTGTGACTTCAAGGCCCAAAGGTTTTGGGGATAATGGGGTATTAGGTTTATGGATTTTTAGGGAAGGGGGTATTGGGGTTTCTGGGGCTGAATGATTAGGGTTCTTGGGGCCGAGGGTTTGTTGTTTTCTAGGGCTGAAGTTTTAGGGTTTTTTTGTGTCTGATGGTTTTTTCATTTATGGTATGTGTATTTGGGGTTTATTAGGGATAAGGGTTTAGTTTTTTTAGGATAAAGATTTATCAATTTTCGGTGATAATGGTTTAAGATTATTTAGGGCATAGGGATTATTGTTTTGTGAGTCTATGGGTTTAGGGTGTTTTAGGGGTGAGGTTTAGGGTTTTTTTTGTTGATGAGGGTTTAGGGTATTTTGGGGATAAGGGTTTTGGGTTTTTTTGGGGAGGAGAGTTTAGTTTTTTCTAGAGGTAAGGGTTTAGGGGTTTTTCAGGGTAGAGGATTAGGGTTTTTTTTGGAATAATGTTTTAGGATTTTTAGGGGATGAGGGTTTATGGTTTTTTAGGGATAAGGGTTTAGGGTTTTTTTGGATTGAGGGTTTAGGTTTTTCTGGGGTCTCAGAATATTGGATTTTTTTTGGGAATGAGGGTTTGGGGTTTTTGTTGATGTGTGATTGGGGTTTTCTAGTGCTTAAGATTTTGGGTATTGGAATAGGGGTTTGCATTTCATTGGGGAGGAGTTTTTATTTTTTTGGTGATATGATATTAGGGCTCTATAGAGATGAGTATTTAGAAATTTTTGGGGATATGATTTTTGGTTTTTTGTGGATCAGGTTTTGGAGTTTTTTTCGGATGAGGGTTTAGTGTGTTTTGGGGATAAGGGTTTAGGGTTTTTTAGGGCTGAGTATTTAGAATTTTTTTGGGCCATGGTTTTAGGGTTATATTTTTAGGGTTTTTGGTGTTTTTAGGCTGATTGTTTGTGGTTTTTTATGGATGAGGGTCTTGTTTCTTTGAGACTGAAGGTTTAGGGATTGTTCGGGCTAAGATTTTAGTGTTTCATAGGGCGAAGAGTTTAGGTTTTTTTATGGATGAGGGTTAACAGTTCATTCGGATGAGGGTTTGGATTTTTTTAGGTTAAGAGGCTAGGGTTTTTTTGGATGAGGGATTTGGGGTTTTTGGGGCTGATGTATTGGGATATTTTTGGGCTATGTGTTTACATTGGGGGGGGGGGGGTTGGGGGTTTTTTTTGGTATGAGGGTTTCAGGTTTTTGTGGATGCAGTTTGGGGTTTTTTAGGTGAGCATTGTGGGGTTTTTGGGATAATGGTTTAATGTTTTTTGTGGTTCTAATGGTTTGGGTTTTTCGTAGCGAATAGGGTTTAGTGTTTCATAGTTATGTAAATCTAGTGTTTTATGGGGATAAGGGTTTCAGGTTATTTGGGTGTTTGGATTCATGCCTTTTTGGTGGTGAGTGTTTAGGATTTTGGTTGGATGAGGGTTTGTGGTATTTTGGGGATAAGGATTTTAGAAATTTAAGGACTGTGGGTTTGTGGTTTTTTGGGGACAAGGGTTTATTATTTTTTCGGGATGAGAGATTTGTGTTTTTTTGGTATAAGGGTTTGTGGTGTTTTGGGACCTAGTTTTATTGGGTATTTGGGGATGAGGGTTTGGGTTTTTTTGGGGTGAGGGTTTAGTGTTTCTTATGGCTATGTATTTTTGAATTTATGTGGCTAAGGGTTTCTTGTTTTTTTTCCATTGAGGGTTTAAGGATTCAGGGGGTGAGGGTTTGGGTATTTGTTGGGTTGAGGGTTTGAAGGATTTTTTCTGATGGTTTACAATTTTATATGGTTGAGGGATTGGGTTTTTTTAGGTATGCATTTTTACAGTTTTTTTGGGTTGAGGATTTAGTGTTTTTTCGCCAGAGTGTTTAGGGTTTTTGAGAGTGTCATTTTAGGAGTTTTTTGGCATAAGGGCATCAGTGTTTTTTTGGTTTTTAGGATTTACTATATTTTTAGAGGTGATGGTTTTGGATTTTATTAACCTGGTGTCCATGGTTTTTTAGGGTTCAGGGTTTAGGGTTTTTTGGGACCGCGAGTTTAGGATGTTTTATGTATAAGGGTTTATGGTTTTTTGGGGATGTGCGTTGGACATTTTTTAGGTTCGATAGTTTATCATTTTTTGGGACATTGTTTTTTGGGTTTTTTTTTGTGGAGGGTTTTTTGATTTATAGGGATGATGGTTTAGGGTTTTTTTTGTGTTTGGTATTTGATGTTGTTTTGAGTTGAGATTTTTGGGGTTTCTAGAGATAACGGGTTGACGTTTGGGGGAAATAGTTTATGGTTTTTTGAGGTTGATGGTTTTGGTTTTTTATGGTTAATTTTTTGTTGTTTTCTATGGTTGGGGGGTTTATATTTTTTTGGGATGAGAATTTATGATTTTATTTGGCATGGAGTATAGTGTTTTTTAGTGTTGATAGTTTATGGTTTTTGGGGCTATGGGTTTAGGGTTTTTTGGGGATGGGGGTTTGGGATATTTTGGGATAAGGGTTTGGGGTTTTTTGGGCTAAGGGTATGTGGTGATTTAGGTTTGAGGTTTGTGGTTTTTATGGGATAAGGGTTTTGGGTTTTTGGAGAATAGGGTATAGGGTTTTATGTGCATGAGGGTTTGTGGTTTTTTACAGCCAATGGTTTATGGTGTTTTAGGGATGAGGGTCTGAGGTTTTTTTTGGATTAGGGTGTATGGTTTTTTAGGGGATGAGGGTTTAGGTATTTTTTGGGACCCATTGTTTACAGTTTTTTGTGGATGATGGTATCATTGTTTTTGGGAATTGGGTTTTGATGTCTTTTTGGTTGAGGGTTTCATGTTTTTTGGGATGTGGGATATTGGGTTTTTTAGGGCTGTGGGTTTTGTGTTTTTTTGCAGAGGGATAATTTTTTGGTGTTGAGGGTTTCAGTTTTTTTGAGACTTCGGGTTTTAGTTTTTTAGTCTAAGGGTTTATGGTTTTGTGGTGTTGAAATTATAAGATATTATGGGGCTAATGATTTAGATTTTTTTGGGGATCTAGATTTTATGGGATTTTTGGGGTGTGCATTTGATTTTTTTGGGGCCAATTTTTTTTTCTAGAAAGTAGTTTTGGGTTATTTGGGGATGAGGTTTTAGGTTTTTTTGAGTTTAGGGTACTGGGTATTTTTGGGAAAAGGGTTTTTGGGTTTTTGGGATTAGTAATTATGGTTTCTTAGGGATGAGGGTTTAGGGTTTTTAGGGGGTGTGTTTAGGTTTTTTTGGGTTTGATGGTTTCAGTTTCCTAGAGCCTGAGGGTTTATGGTTTCTTTTATCCAAGGGTTTTATTTTTTCAGGGCTAGGGGTTTGGGGTTTTTTAGGGTCGAGGATTTATAATTTTTCGTCCATAGAGTTTTTACTATTTTTTGGGTTGATGGTTTAGGGTTTTTGTGGTTTAGGTTTTCTTAGGGAGGAGGGTTTAGTTTATTTGGGGAAGAGGGTATATGTTTTTTTGGGTTGATGGATAGGGTTTTGAGGAAATGAGGATTAGGTTGTCATCAGTCATAGGGTTTATGTTTTTTAAGACATAAGTGTTTAGTTTTTTGGGACAAGGGTATTGGGTTTTTCAATGCTGAGGTTTTATAGCTTTTTTTTGCTGAGGGTTTGGGTTTTTAGGGTAGAGGGTTTTTTAGGGATGTGAATTAATGGTTATTTAGTTCCATGGGAGAATAGTTTTTTAGGGATGAGTGTTCTTTTGGGTGATGGATTTATGGTTTCGTGGTGATGAAGGTTTTTTTTTGAGCTATGCTTTTAGGGTTATTCTGTGTGCAGGGTTTAGGGGTTTTTGGGTATGAGGATTTTTTTTCTAGTGAGGGTTCAGAGTTTAGTAGGGATAATGGTTTATGGTTTCTTGGGAATATGAGTACATTGATTTTTTGGGATGAGGGTTTTAGGATTTTTAGGGATGAGGGTTTTGGTTTTTTCAGGATGAAGGTTTAGGGTTTTTTGGGGAGAGGGTTTATGTTTTCATGGAGCTGATGGTTTATAGTTTTTTAGAGTTTATGGTTTAGTTTTTTATAGGGATGAGGGTTTAGGGTTTTTTGAGGATTATGGTTTTGGGTATTTTGTTGCTGAGTGTTTAGAGTTTTTTTTGGTTGAGGGTTTGAGGTTTTTCGGTTTGAGGGATTTGGGTTTTTTGGGACTGTTGGTTTATGATTTCTTGGGGCTGAGATTTTAGGGTTTTTAGAATGAGTGTTTAGGGATTTTTGTGGTCCAGGAATAAGGGTTTTTTGGATTCATGGGTTTTATTATTTTTGGGGATATGAGTATAAGATTTTTTCGAATGAGGGTTTTGGATTTTTGGGGTATTAGGGTTTAGTGGTTTTTGGGTTTAGTGTTTTGGTAATCATGGGGCTGAGTGTTTTTTTGGGGGCCAAGTTTTTAGGGGTTTTGGGGCTCATCATTTTGGTTTTTTTGGGACTGAGGATTTAGGTTTTTTGGGTGATGAGTTTTATGGTATTGTGAGGAAAATGGATTGTGGTTTTATAATGCTAACGTTTTAGGGGATTTGTGGTATAGGTTCCGTGTTAACTGGTATGAGGATTTTGGTTGTTTGGTGGAAGAGGGTATATGTTTTTTTCTCTAGATTTAGTAGTTTTTGGGTTGGTGATTTAGGTTTTTTTGGGGGATAATGGTTTTTGGTTATTTGGTGAAAATGGTTTAGGGATTTTTGGGGATGAACGTTTTGGATTTTCTGAGGCTATCAGATTGGGGGTTTTCAGGACTGAGGGTTTGGGGTAATTTAGGTAGGAGGGTTTGGGTTTTATGGGGTGAGGGTTAAGGGTTTTTTGGGAAATGGGGTTTATTTTTTTCTAGGGATAAGGGCTTAGGGGTTTTTGGAGATAAGTGTTTAGGGTTTTTTGTGATAGAGGATTTAGGTTTTTTGGGTGCTGAGGGTATGGACTTTTTTGGGACTGAGGGTTTAGGGTTTTCTGGGTGTTGAGGGTTTTGGGTATTTTTGGGCCAATGGTTTGGGGATTATTGGGATATAGTTTTTTTGTTTTTTATTAGCATAGAGTGTAGCATTGAGGTTTTTGGCTATTTTGGGGTTTTTTGGGCTGAGGGTTTGGGTTTTTTGGGGCCGATGGTTTAGGTTTTCTTGGGGTAGAGGGTTTAAGGTTTTTTATGCCGAGGGATTTGGTTTCTAGGGGGATAAGGGATTAGGGTAGTTTGGGGTTCAGTCTTTAGGGTCTTTTGGGGATGTGGTTTTATTTTTTTTTGAGGATTAGGGTTTATATTTTTTTGTGACTATGGGTTTATGTTTTTTGAGGCTGAGAATTTTTGTTTTTCTGGGGATGAGGGTTTAGGTTCTTTTGTTTCTAACGGTATATATTTTTTGTGGCTAAGTGTATAGGATTCCATAGATTTAGGGTCGGTGTTTTTTTTGGGTTGAGTATTTGGGGTTTTGGGGGCGTAGGGTTTTTGGATTTATTGGGGCTAACTATTTAGGGTTTGTTGGGTACTAGTTTTAATGTTTTTAGTGCTGGTAGTTTAGTGATTTTTTGTGGATAAGGGTTTATATTATTTTTGTATGGAGGTTTAAGGATTTTTTGGAATGAGGTTTTTGTGTTTTCAGTGTGGGAGGGTTTATGGTTTTTTGTGGTTGACGGTTTGGGGCATTTTACAGCTTTGGTTTTTGGATTTTTTTTGGAAGTGGGTTTATATTTTTTCTGGATGGGGAAATACGGTATTTTGGGGACAAGGGTTTAGGATTTTTGTGGGGTTTAGGGTTTAGGTATTTGTGGGGAATAGGTTTTTGTTGTTTTTGGGGTTTTTGGGTTTTTGGGGGTGAGGGTTTAGGGTTTTTTTGGGATGAGGGGATCATGTTTTTTGGGGACAGGGGTTTTTTTTGTGACTGTTTGGAGTTATTTGGGTGTGGGTCTAGGGTTTTTTGTGGATCTGAGTTTTCGGTTATTTGTGGTTTTGGGGATGTCATTTTTGTAGAAATGTATTTAGTGATTTTTCGACTGTGGAATTAAGGAATTTTTTGTATGTGGATTTTAGGTTTTTCAGGGAAGAGTGTTTTGGTTTTTTGGGGGATGAAGGATTTATTTTTTTGGTGTTAAGGTTTTTGAATTTTTTGGGATGAAGATATTATGTTTTTTTGGGATGAGGGTTTAGGGTTCTGGGGCTATGGTTTTGGTGTTTTCTGTGGTTGAGGGATTTTGGGGGTGACAGTTTAGGGTGTTTTTGGGAGGGGGAGTTTTGGTTTTCTGGGGCGGATTATTTCGTGTTGTTTGGGTCCATGGTATAGGAATTTTTGGGGTCGAGTTTTTTTAGTTCTTAGAGTTGAGGTTTAGTGTATTTTGGGAATGAGGTTTTTTTTTGCCTTTTGGGGCCAAGGATTTGGGGTTTATATGGGAAATGTGTTTAGGGTTTTTCTTATATGTTTTTTTGCTTTAGAACTGGTTGTTTATGGTGTTGTGGGGATGGGGGTTTAGGGTTTGTTCGGATGATGGTTTATGTGTTTTTAGGATAAGGGTTTTAATTTCATTGGTACTGATGGAACAATGTTTTTTATGACTGAGGCCCCGGGGTTTATTTGGGCAGTGGGTATGATGTTTTTTTCTTCAAAGGGTTTGAGGTTTTTTTAGGCTAAGTGTTTGGGTTTTTTTAGAGATGTGGTTTTAGATTTTTTTAGGGATATGGGTTTATTGTTTTTTCGGTTGCAGTTTAGGTTTTTTTGTTAGATTTTAGGATTTTTTGGTGCTCAGTGTATATTTTTTGGTGTGTGAGGTTTCGTATTTTTTTGGGTCTAAGGGTTTTGGTATTCGTGTTGATAAAGGTTTAGTGTTTTTTAGTGCCCTGGGTAAGGAATTTTTTTGGGATGGGTTTTAGGGTTTTTTGGTGCTATTTGTCAGGGGTTTTAAAGGTATGAGGGTTTATGGTTTTTTAGAGTTAATGGATTTGGATATTTTTGGGAAGAGGGATTTGGTTTTTTGTAGTTTAGGGTCTACTGTATTTTTGGGGCTGAGGGTTTGATGTTTTCCATAACTAAGAGATTATGGTATTTTTGGGTTTTGGGGTTTACAGATTTTTGTGGCTGTGGATTTTGGGTTTTTTGGGTATGAGGGTTTATTGTTTTTAGTAATGACGATTTGTGGTTTTTTAGTACTTAGTGTGTGTAGTTTTTGGGGGCTATGTGTTTAGGTTTTTTTGGGGATGAAGATTTAGTTTTTTATGGGTCTCAAGGGTTTGGGTTTTTATGGATGAGGGTTAAAGGATTTGGGGCTATGTTTTTAGTGTTTTTTGGTGCTCAGGGTATAGTGTTTTATTGGGACATTTATTTTAGTATTTTGGGACCTAGGGTTTAGGGTTTTTTGGGGGATGAGGGATAAAGGTTTTTTGAGGATGAGTATTTAGTGTTTCATGAGAATGAGGGTTTGGAGTTAATTGTGGATGACGGTTAGTGTTTTATATTTGGATAAGGTTTTATGATTTTTGGGGGCTAATGTTTTGTAATTTTATGTGAAAAAGGGTTTAGAGTTTTTTGTTGGGGTTTTAGAGGTTATTTGGGATGATGGTTTGGGGTTTTTTGGGGCAGAAATTATTTTTGGTTTTTTCGCATTAAGGGTTTAGGAATTTTTTCTGTTGAGGGATCATATTTTCTTATGGGAAGAGGGTATGGAGTTTTTTACAGATGATGTTTTAGAGGTTTTTAGTACATTAGGTTTTGGCATTTTTATGGATAAGTGTTAAGGGGTGTTCTGTGTAGGTTGTTTTTATTTTGTGAGGGTTTATGGATGAGGGTTTTTTCGGCTGAGTAATTCTGATTTTTCATGTCCAAGGGTTTTGGGTTTCATAGGACTATGTGTTTTGGGGTTTTTTCGGGACGATGTTTAGGGATTTTTTCGGCTTAGGGATTTTGTTTTTTTAGGAATGATAATTTAGGATGTTCTAGGGTAGCGGTGTCAAATATTTCTGGCTTGAGGGATTTTGGTTTTGAGGGATAGGGGTTTATAGTTTTTTAAGTCTATGTTATAAGGTTTTTTTATGGTTTAGTGGTTTTTAGGTATGGGGTATCTGATATTTTTATCCTCTAGGATTAATATTTTTAGGGCTGAGGGATAGTGGTTTTTTGGAGATGTGGGTTTATGGTTGTTTTGGGCTGCAGGTTTTGGATTTTAAGGGATGATGGTTTGGTCTTTTTAGAGTCATGTGTCTTGGGTTTCCTGGGATGAATGTTTTGGGGTTCTCTTGGGTTGATAATTTGAGGGATTTTTTGTGATACGGGTTTAGGAATTGTTAGGATGTGGTTTCGTAGTTTTCTTCTATGAGGTTTTATAGTTTTTTGAGTCAAGTGTTTGGGTTTTTTTTGGGGTTTTGTGTTTATGGTTTTTAGGGATGAGGGTTTGTGGTTATTTATGTGTGAGGTTTTATGAATTTTAAGAACATAGGGTTTAGAGTTTTTTTTGGGATGACTTTTTTGGTTTTTATGTAGGTGTGGGTTTTGGTTTAATTGGGGATGAGGTTTTTGGTGTTTTTGGGGTCGACAGTTTTTGTGTTTTTTGGGAAAAGGGTTTGGTTTTGTTGATGATGAGGGCTTATAGTTTTTGGGCTGAGAGTATTAGGTTATTTTTGGATGAGGGTTTGGGTTTTTTTTAGGCTAACGATTTGGGGTTTTTAGGGTGAGGGTATGGGGTTTTGGGGGGATGAAGGGTTAGGGTTATTTATGGATGAGGATTTATGTTTCTTTTAGGATGGTGGTGTAGGAATTTTTGGTGATGAGGGTTTAGTCTTTTCTGGGGATGAGGCTTTGGGATTTTCTCAAGATGAGGGTTTAGGGTTTTTGAGGAATGACGGTTTACAGTTTTTTGGGAAGAGGATTTAGGGATGTTTGCATCTATGGGTTTAGGGTTTTTAGGGGCTGATGGTTTGTGGGTTTTTAGGGAAATTAGTTTAGGTTTTTATGAGGAGGGGTTAGGGTTTCATGTGGATGAGGGGTTAGGGTTTTTTGTAGATGATAGTTTACTGTATTTAGGGGCTAAGAGTTATATATATTTTTGGTTTTAATGTTTGGGGGCAGAGGGTTTTGTGTTTTTTGTGGATGATGGATTATGTTTTTTGGGGGATAATCATTTTGGTTTTTTATGGATGAGGGTTTAGAGTTTTTTGGGGTTGAGGGTTTTGGGTATTTTTGGGACAATGTTTTTATAAGGACCCATACTTTACCTACATTATTATCACTTCAGAATTGAAACACACTTATTACAACATATAAAAAAACTAGGAAAGGACCGTATAGGTATAGAGTCTTTAGAAACTGGGAAACATAAACAACTGGTTCATAAAGCATCTACATTGCCTCCCATTTATTTCATCATATCTAGAGTCCCTTTTTGTAATATCCTACTTAATAACCTTCTTCCTGACCTAGGGAAATAAAACATACAAAAGGGTGAGCTCAAATTCTCATTAAGGGTAAACAAAAGAAATATCAATCACATCGTGTACATAAGAACATAACTTTTGGGAAATCTTATCCTGCAAAAAAGATCATAATTTCATAAATGGGATAAATCATAGTAGTGAAATGTAATCCTAATAATCATAACTTAAAACATGAAACTTTGTGGCATTCACAAATAATCATAGAAATCATTTCTTATTAGTCAAGACTCATTGCCAAGACTATCTTAGTGGACAAAGTCTATTTCTGAACCGAGTTCACTCCTCGTTTCAGTACTGTTTCACTGAACCGGTTTAACCTGCCGTTCTAGCCATGTCTATATCATTAGATATAAAATCTATACCCAATGCATTGGAGGGAGATATAGGTCCCACCCATATCATAATGATACCATTCTTATGTGTTCCACAAAATCAAAAAAATCATACATCATTTCATAACACATGTAATAAAAATGGGAATCTTAAACATCATGCCATTATAATCCATATAAGATAAAAGGACAACATAAAAATAACTCCTTAATATCATAATCAAATCAATTTAAAAATAGGGATAGAAACATAACCCTATATTATCTTATATGGAAAATAATTTTGATAAAACACTTGAACTCCATTCATGAGGAAAATATAATTTCTACTTCAAAAACACTTTTCCTTTCTTAATATGTCATACAATTATAAACTAAAAGAAGTTGATTAAAAATAGACTTGAAAAATTGTAAAGAATTCTTCTTGGAAATAATGTTTTAAAAATCCATTCATGCCGTATAAGTTAAAAAAAACATTCTTCTCGTACTTTTGTTGGAAATGTCAAAAAGTACCTCGTACGAAAAACGACAAAAGATTCTTTTCATATCATTTACTAAAAACTCACCAAAGGGTAAAATTGAATTTAAACAGTTGTAGGTGGATGGACATAATATTACATATTGAGGGAACATGTATGTGGATGATAAAATACACCCCAGTAAATACCAATGTATAAACAATCTCCGATAAAATGAGATTGTGATCTTTTCCCTTACCTTAGGTCCAATTTCCTTCGTAAGTGTCCGAACCTCCTGTATAATGATTTAAATAATATTATTGACTTATTCCAAAATCATACTTATTTTTATGATATCATATATGGTCATATTCTTAGCTTATTATTAGTAATATTTTATTTCTACTTGTTATTCGGGTGTTTATTACTTTCTGTTCTTATGTGTGTTTTGTCGAATAAATTCTTATTCTTATTTTTAGGTTATAGATACCTCATTTACAGAATGGTATTAGTGTAATATATATCATATTAATTTATTCAATTAATTTATATAATCATTATGCAATGAATATCATGTAGAACGAGTCGCACCACATCATGGAGACGGTATTCCGTACGTACATACGAGCGATGATATTGTTTCCATGATTGTGGAATTGTATTGGATTTTATGTATACTATTTCAGAATCAATATCACTTTACAATAGTAATATAGAGTCATTATTTAGACCATTATACCCATCCAAGTAAGGTGGTGGTGGAAAATAGATTACACCATGACGTGTAGACGGTATTCCGTACGTACGCACCCGCGGTGATTTCGTTTTCCGTAGGATGGATAGATGGTGAAATAGGGTTGTTTCATACTTATAATAACATATCAGTATATGAGTGATACTGATGTTATTACTTCATAATGAAACAACCTAAGAAGAAGAAGTTGAAGAAGAAATAAAGTTGAAAGAATCGGTAGCGGACATTACCTCTTCTTTGAAGCGCCTCTTTGAGTCCTCCTTTTAGGGAAAACAAATTGGTCTTTGAAGAATACCAGGACCTCTAGGATGTTTCTAGGGAAGTGGAGAAGAGAATTTGGCAGGGTTTTGGCCGATCTTGAAGGCTCAAAGTGGTGTTATGAAGAGAGTGAGGAGGTGCCTTTTTATAAGGGAGGAGAGGGGCTCCTTTGGAATAACTAAAAATATTATTTTATTATAAAGCCAAATTCGGTTTTAAATAGCTCCAAATTAATTTATTTAGAAGACAAGGTGGTTATGGGTCAAAATAATCTCATCCAATAGAATTTAGACAAGTTTAGGTTCCTATTTTAACCTTATCATTTAGATTTAGCATTAAGTTAGATAATTTTACTTTTACTGTGTCTTTTTGTGTTCTTACACTATAAGGTTGATAAAATTACTATAAGAAGGAAAACGAACCCCAAGTTGTTTGTTATTAATATATATAACCTTATCTAAGTCATTTTTCCGAACCTTATATTTTTAGGAATAAAATAACAATTAATAATATAATATTTGTTTTAAAAACTATTTTATGTCAATTTTGAAACTATTTAGTAATTGATTTTTGTGAAAATCATAAAAAAATGATTAGTTCTAAAAAAGTTAATTAAATAAATACTAACATGACTTATTAACCTATAAAATTAGTGTAATTCATAAAAAGTGAAAAATTACATTTATTTGGGTATTTATAACATCAATTATGTCAATATTTCATTAATAAGATAATTAATGCATCATCATTGTGTCATAAATAAATTAAATTATTTAATGTCTAAAAATTACAAATAAAAAACCATTATGTAGGAAATCTTTTTATATTTCTAATGAATATTTATAGTCTAATTTATCTTATGTATAAATCTATATTAAAAATTATTTAGTTATTAAACATTGATTTTAACTATTTTAACCCTCCTTTAAATAAATGAATAATAAATGTCCTAATCTACTCCAAGTTGGCCTAAATGGTAATATTTTATTCCTAAGGTTGTTTTTGGTCGAATTACACTTATCCAATAGAATTAGGACATGTGTTAGGGTAATAATAATATAATTTTTACCCATAATTAACCTATTTACTTTTAACCGTGGTAAATAAAAGTAAAAAGTTACTATTCAGCAAAACTTATTTTCATCTCATTGAACCACATTTTACTTACTGACATCAACTGTGTGTCTCAAATATTTGAAATTCCACTCACAGAAGCGTTAAAATTAAGTTTTATGAAAAATTCAGTTTTTTTAACTACCACTTAGTGGTTTCACTATTTAACAAAAATTGAATGTTTTCAGAAAAATACCAAAATTTTACCCTAGGATAATTTCGATATTCCGAATCCAAAAATGAAGTAAATTTTAAAAAATAAAATTTACAAATTATCAAAAAGTGGTTATTACTATTCATAACGGCTAGTTTTAATAATATTTTAATAGCATATCGTTGTTTAGTGAAACTCGGTGTTGCGTACGACGCAAGCTATCGAGGAAGGTCGCGATTGAGTGTAAAGTAAGCCGAGAAAGTGTTGTGTGTAGTAAATGATTCCTTTGATGATTTATAAAACATAAAATCAAAATATTTCTCATAAAAGTCTCGGGTGTTACATTCTACCCCCCTTAAAATGAATTTCGCCCTCGAAATTCGTCACATTGTAACAAATAGATGAGGATACCTCTCCCTCATCATATCCTCAAGCTCCCATGTAGCTTCTTATAATTGGTGGTTCCTCCATTAAACTTTCACTAATCGAGTGGTCTTGTTTCGTAGGATTTTTTCGCTACAATACAGAATCTCTATTGGCTGTTCTACATAAGAAAGATCTTGCTCCAGCAGTACAACTTCTGAGCTTACTACATGTGAAGGATCAGGTATGTACTTTCTCAGGAGAGATACATGGAACACATCGTGAACTTGAGAGATCTTCGGTGGAAGCTCCAATCGGTAAGCTACCTTCTCAACACGATCCAATATTTCGAATGGACCGATATATCTAGGGCTCAACTTCCCCTTCTTTCCAAATCTCATGACCCTCTTCCAGGAAGATATTCGTAAGAACACTTTATCACCAACTTCAAACTCTAGGTCTTTTCTTCGGTTGTCGGCATAACTTTTCTATCGGCTCTGAGCTGCTCTTATGTGTGGTTGAATAGATCAGACCATTTCTACCATTTCATCAACGAGATCAGGTCCTAATAGCTTTCTTTCCCCAACTCCATCCCAGCAAGTTTGAGTCCTGCATTTCTTTCCATAGAGAGCTTCATAAGGAGCCATCTGAATACTGGAGTTAAAGCTATTATTATAATAAAATTCTACCAAAGGTAGGTGTTGATCCCAACAACCTTTGAAATCTATAGAGAAGGCTCTCAACATATCTTCAAGAGTTTGAATTGTTCTCTCTGACTGACCGTCTGTCTGAGGATGATTAGCAGTGCTGAAACTCAACTCTATATCCATAGTATGCTGAAGACTTCACCAGAACATTGAGGTAAACCTTGGATCCTGATCAGATATAATATAAAGTGGTACTCCATGCAATCTTACCACTTCCTTTACATATATCCTGGCAAGCTGATCAAAAGAGAAATCGTCTCTAATAGCGATGAAGTGTGCAGACTTTGTAAGACGATCAACTATGACCCAGATAGCATCATTGTCTTTGGATGCTTTAGGAAGTCTGGTGAAAAAGTCCATAGTGATGTTTTCCCATTTCCATTCAGTTATGAGTAAGGGTTGTAACATCCCCTTAGACTTCTGTCTCTCAGATTTTACTTACTGACAAACCAAGCATCGAGAGACATATTCAGCAACATCTCTTTTCATGCCATCCCACTAGAAGTACTCTTTCAGGTCCCTATACATCTTCGTGCTTCCAGGATGAATAGATAATAAAGAACTATGAGGCTCATCCAGCAGCTCCTTCTTTAATTCAGGGATGAGAGGAACACAAACCCAATTCCTGAACTTTATTTTCCCATCACAATCATGGTTGAATTCCAGAACATTTCTCACCTTCTTTTGTAACTCGACATCTTCTTTTTGTGCCTCTTTAATCTTCACATGTATCGATGGTTGAACATTCATTTGAGAAAGATACGATTTTTCCCCTTTCATTACAATTCCAAGATCCATCCTTGGTAAATCCATAAATATTGGATCTTTTGTGATCCTCATCATGGATAAACTGGCATGGTCTTGTCGACTTAATGCATCTGCCACCTTGTTTGCTTTCCCAGGGTGGTAACGGATTGAGTAGTCGTAATCCTTAATCAGCTCCAACTATCTTCTTGGTGCATATTCAGCTCCTTTTGTGTGAAAATATACTTTAAACATTTATGATCAGTATAAATGTCACACCTTTCTACATAAATATAATGCCTCCAAATCTTTAATGGAAAGATTACCGCAGCTAACTCCAAATCATGAGTTGGTTAATTTTGCTCATGTATTTTCAATTGTCGTGAGGCATAAGCTTTCACCATATCATTTTTCATAAGAACAAACCCCAATCTCTTCTTGGATTCATCACAGTATATCACAAACCTTTCTCCACTACAAGGCAGTGTGAGCACAGGTACATTGGATAACCTTCTATTAAACTCCTTGAAATTCTCTTCACATTCCTCCGTCCAAACAAACTTAATTCATTTCCGAGTCAACTTGGTGAGTAGATTAGATAATCGTGAAAAATCATTCACAAAACGTCGATAATATCCATCCAAACCAAGAAAACTTCGGATCTCAGTTACTGTTGTCGGTCTCGACCATCTTTCGATAACCTCTATTTTTGTTGGATCCACATATATACCCTCTTTTGAGATTATGTGACCCAAAAATGAATCTTTTTGAATCAAAAATTCACACTTGGTAAATTTGGCATAATTCTTCTCATTTCTCAGGGTCTTAAATATATTTCTCAAGTGATCTTTATGCTCTTCCTTGCTCTTTGAATATACAAGAATATCATCTATAAAGACTACAACAAACTGATCAAGATAGTCTCTAAAGACTCTATTCATCAGATCCATGAAGATAGCAGGGGCATTAGTAAGACCAAATGGCATCAATATAAATTCATAGTGTCCATACCATGTACGGAAAGCCTTCTTTGGTATATCCTCTCTTTTGACCCTTAATTGATGATACCCTGAACGAAGATCAATCTTGGAAAAGTATTGAGCTCCGCATAGTTGGTCAAATAGGTCATCAATGCATGGGAGGTGATATTTCTTCTTGGTAGTGATCTTGTTATGTTCTCGATAATCAATGCAAAGTCTCATTGATCCATCATTCTTCTTAACAAATAGAACAGGTGATCCCCAAGGTGACGCACTAGGGCATATGAATCCCTTGTCAAGATTCTCTTGGAGTTGCTTCTTCAATTCCTGCAACTCAGTTAGGGCCATTCTATAAGGTGTGTTTGAAATAGGTAAAGCACCCGGTACGAGTTCTATTGAAAACTAAACTTCACGATTTGGTGGAAGACCCACCAATTCTTCCGGAAAGGCATCATCAAACTCCCGTACAATGGGCATATTCTTAATCGTGAGTTTCTCACCAACCATATGAGATAAATAACCTTCATTTAGTGGAATCAAGACCCATAAGATGGAAGAAATTTCCACTGGAAGGTTATGTTCATCCTTGCATCGATAGACGATCATAGATTGATCTGGAATATGAAATGTGACTTCCCTTCTTTGGAAATTGATATGAGCTCCATGTAGAGAAAGCCAATCCATGCCAAGAATCACATCAAATTCCACTATAGGAAGGATCACAAGATTTGCAAGAAGCACTTTTCCACAAACTTCAATCGGAGAAGAATTATAAACTTTTGATGCAACTGTTGTGCCATTAGGGGTTGTCACAGCTAACTCAACATCTAATTGTTGAGGTAATACGGTGGTATCCTTAGAAAATTCTTCTGAAATAAAGGAGTGGGTGGATCCAGAATCAAATAAAACATTTTCTACATTAGAGTGGATGGTAAGTGCACCTTTCACCACATCATTATCGTACTCCACATCGCTGATAGAAATTTCATGTGACTTTCCTTTGTGTTTATCCTTAAGAGTTTGTTGACGTCGACCGTCATCATCAACCCTTGGGTTTGGGCATTGATTGGCATAATTCCCCATCTCGTTGCACTTGAAACATTGAAGTGTAGTAGGTTCATTCTATGTATCCCTTCCTTTGTTTTCATCATTAGACATCTTCTTCCCTTCATTGCGGCATTCAAATGCCCGATGACCTTCCTTTCCACATTTCAAACATTTACTTGTCCCTTTAAGAAAACTCCCTCCATGTTTCTTTCCACACATTGAGCATAAGGGAATGCTCATCTTCTTTTCAGTGTGCTCTTTATATTTTCCTTTGAATTCCATTTTCTTCTTCTTATCAAACCCATATGACTGATGGGTTGCTCCAATCTCCATCTCGACTTTGAGAGAACGTCGAACTATTTCCTCATAGCTATTGAAGTCCCTTATGGCTAACGCCCTTTGAACACTTCATTTTAAGCCCCAAACGAATTGATCGATCTTACTCTCAGGTTGGATAATAATACCATAAGCGTACCTTGAAGTCGTGTAAAATTTTCTTCATAGGTACCAATAGATTCATCATCCTTTTGCTTTAGTTCAAGAAACTCTTTCTCCATCTTTGTTCGGAGAATATGATGGAAGTACTTATT
The DNA here is from genome assembly GCA_963277665.1 of Viscum album. NCBI lineage: Eukaryota > Viridiplantae > Streptophyta > Magnoliopsida > Santalales > Viscaceae > Viscum > Viscum album. The sequence goes on along the minus strand of OY728160.1, from coordinate 1,532,422,985 downwards.
GACAAAAAAGTTCTTGAACTCGTCCCATTCCATGGACTCAATTTCATCCCTTTGCCTCATATTCTTAATAAGACTCCACCATTGACCAGCATCACCTTCCAAACAATACACTGCTAAGATGAATTTATCATGTTCAGAACATTGAAGAACTGAAAATATCTTTTCAGTAGTACTAATCCATTTTTCAGCAACTAATGGATCAGTAGACCCGCTGAATGAAGGTGGACGCTGTCTCATGAAGGATTCAACAGAATGTTTCTCCTAACATTGCTCGTTTGGAAGTTCTGCATGATTCATAGCCTGAGAATGTTGTGTGAGCATGGCTACAAGATTTTTCATTCTAGCTCCCATAACGTTTGGTTACTCAGGGGGACAATCATTGCATTGCCTGTCGCATTCCGCATTAACACGGTTCCTTCGGGTTCCGGCCATAGACTAAAACCAAGAAGAATAGTGTGAGAAACACTAATTATAATAGGAAAACCACATAATCAAGAATAAAATTTCACACTTAAGGTCTTATCCTAGGTTATTCATGGCCATTTTTAAAACACTAAGATTGTGTTCTATGCTTAGACTTATCCTTAGGGTTCTTACTAGGGCTTTCACATCCTAGTTTCCATGGTTGACTATACCTTTCCTCTGATACCAACTATAATGACCCATACTTTACATACATTTTGATTACTTCAGAATTGAAGCACACTTATTACAACATATAACAAAACCAGGAAAGGACCGTATAGGTATAGAGTCTTTAGAAACTGGGAAACATAAAGAACTGGTTCATAAAGCATTTACTTTTCCTCCCATTTATTTCATAATATCTAGAGTCCCTTTTTGGCATATCCTACTTAATAACCTTCTTCCTGACCTGGGGAAATAAAACATACAAAAGGGTGAGCTCAAATTCTCAGTAAGGGTAAACAAAAGAAATATCAATCACATCGTGTACATAAGAACATAACTTTTGGGAAATCTTAACCTGCAAAAAAGATCATAATTTCATAACATGGGATAAATCATAGTAGTGAAATGTAATCCTAATAATCATTAATTAAAACATGAAACTTTTTGTCATTCACACATAATCATAGAAATCATTTCTTATTAGTCAAGACTCATTTCCAATACTATCTTAGTGGACAAAGTCCATTTCTGAACCGAGTTCACTCCTCGTTTCAGTCCTGTTACACTAAACCGGTTTAACCTGCCATTCCAGCCATGTCTATCTCATGAGATATAAAATCTTTACCCAATGCATTGGAGGGAGATATAGGTCCCACCCATCTCATAATGATACCTTTCTTATGTGTGCCACAAAATCAAAAAAATCATACATCATTGCATAACCCATGTAATAAAAATGGGAATCTTAAATATCATGCCACCATAATCTAAATAAGATAAAAGGACATCATAAAAATAATTCAATCATAACATAATCAAATCAATCTAAAAATAGGGATAGAAACAGAACCCTATATTATCTTAGATGGAAAATAATTTTGATAAAACACTTGAACTCCATTCTTGGGGAAAATATCCTTTCTACATCAAAAACACTTTTCCTTTCTTATCATGTAATACAATTCTAAACTAAAAGAAGTTGATTTAAAATAGACTTGAAAACTTGTAAATAAATCTTCTTGGAAATAATTTTTTAAAAATCCATTCATGTCGTATAAGTTAAAAAAACATTCTTCTCGTACTTTTTTCGGAAAAGTCAAAAAATACCTCGTACGAAAAATGACAAAAGATTCCTTTCATATCATTTACTAAAAACTCACCGAATGGTAAAATTAGATTTAAACAATTGTAGGTCGATGGAAATAATATTACATATTGAGGGAACATGGATGTGGATGATAAAATACACCCCAGTAAATACCAACGTATAGACAATCTCGAATAAAATGAGATTGTGATATTTTCCCTTACCTTAGGTCTGATTTGCTTCGTAAGTGTCTGAACCTCATGTATAATTATTTAAATAATGTTATTGACTTATTCCTGAATCATACTTATTTTTATGATATCATATATGGTCATATTCTTATCTTATTATTAGTAATATTTCATTTCTACTTGTTATTCGGGTGTTTATTACTTTTTGTTCTTATGTGTGTTTTGTCAAATAAATTCTTATTCTACTTTTTAGGTTATAGATACCTCATTTCCAGAATGGTATTAGTGTAATATATATCATATTAATTTATTCAATTCATTTATATAATCATTATGCAATGAAGATCATGTAGAACAGGTCACATCACATCGTGGAGACGGTATTCCGTATGCACGCACGAGCGATGATATCGTTCCCATGATTGTGGAATTGTATTGGAGTGTATGTATACTATTTCAGAATAAATATCACTTTATAATAGTCATATAGAGTCATTATTTACACCATTATACCCATCCAAGTAAGGTGGTGGTGGAAAATAGATTACACCACGGCGTGGAGACGGTATTCCTTACGTACGCACGCGCGGTGATTTTATTTTCCGTAGGATGGATAGATGGTGAAATTGGGTTATTTCATACTTATAATAACATATCATTATATGAGTGATACTGATGTTATTACTTCATAATGAAACATCCTAAGAAGAAGAAGTGGAAGAAGAAATAAAGTTGAAAGAATCGGTAACGGACATTACCTATTCTTTATAGCGCCTCTTTGAGTCCTCCACTTAGGGTACTAAAATTAGTCTTTGAAGAATACCAGGACCACTAAAATGTTTCTAGGGAAGTGGAGAAGATAATTTATCAGGGGTTGGCCGAGCTTGAAGGCTCAATGTGGTGTGAGGAAGAGAGGGGGGAGGTGCCCTTTTATAAGGGAGGAGAGGGGCACCTTTTGAATAACTAAAAATATTATTTTATTATAAAGTCAAATTCGGTTTTAAATAGCTCCATATTGATTTATTTCGAATCTAAGGTGGGGATGGGTCGAAGTAATCTCATCCAATATAATTTAGACAAGTTTAGGTTCCTATTTTAATCTTGTCATTTAGATTTAACATTAAGTTTGATAATTCTACTTTTACTGTGTCTTTTTGTGTTCTTACACTATAAGGTTAATAAACATACTATAAGAAGCCAAAAGAACCCCAAGTTGTTTATTATTAATATATATAACCTTATCTATGTTAGTTGGCCGAACCATAGATTTTTAGAAATAAAATAACAATTAATAATATAATATTTTTTTCAAAAACTATTTTATGTCAATTTTGACACTATTTAGTAATTGATTTTTGTGAAAATAATATAAGAATTATTAGTTAGAAAAAAGTTAATTAAATCAATTCTAACATGTCATATTATCCTATTAAATTAGTTTAATTCATAAAAAGTCTCAAATTACATTTATTTGGGTATTTATAACATCAATTATGTCAATATTTCATTAATAAGATAATTATTGTATCGTGTTTGTGTCATAAATAAATTAAATTATATAATGTCTAAAAATTAAAAATAAAATACAATTATGAAGTAAAACGTTTTATCTTTCTAATGAATATTTATAGTCGAATTTATCTTTTGTATAAACCTATATTAAAAATTATTTAGTTATTAAACTTTGATTTTAACTATTTTAACCCTTCTTTAAATAAATTAATAATAAATGTCTTAATCTAATCCAAGTACGCCTAAATGGTTATATTTTATTCCTAAGGTTGTTTTTCGTCGAATTACACTTATCCAATAGAATTAGGACATGTGTTAGGGTAATAATAATATCATTTTTACCCTTAATTGCCCTATTTACTTTTAATCGTGGTAAATAAAAGTAAAAAGTTACTATTCACCAAAAATTAATTTAATCTCATTGAACCACATTTTATTTACTGACATCAACCATTTGTCTTGGATTTTTGAAATTCCACTCACAGAAGCGGTATAATTAAGTTTTATGAAAAATTCAGTTTTTTTAACTACCACTTAGTGGTTTCACTATTCATCAAAAATTGAATGTTTCCAGAAAAATACCAAAATTTCACCCTAGACTAATTTCGATATTCCGAATTCAAAAATGAAGTCAATTTTGAAAAATAAAATTTTAAAATTTTAAAAAATTGGTTATTACTATTCATAACGGCTAGTTTTAATAATATTTTAATAGCATATCATTGTATAGTGAAACTCGGTATTACGTACGACGCAAGCTATCGAGAAAGATCATGATTGCCTGTAAAGCAAGCCAAGAAAGTGTTGTGTGTAGTAAAAGATTCCGTTGATGCTTTATATAACATAAAAACAAAATATTTCTCATAAAAGTCTCAGGTGTTACAGTTTTAAAGTTATTTGGGCTGAGAATTTAGAGTTTTTGGGGGCTGAAGGCTGAGGATTTTATTGTGTATGATGTTTTATAGTTTTTTGGGGCTGTGATTTTTGGGGTTTTGGGGTTTCTGTTTTATGTTTTTTGGGTTGAGTTTTTAGGTTTTTGTAGTGACGAGGGTTACATTTTTATATTGATGAGGGTTTCAGATTTTTAGGGCTAATGGTATAGGGATTTTCTGGGTTGAGGGTTTGGAGTTTTTTAGGGGAAGATGATTTCGGGTTTTATGGGGATAAGGGTTTAGGGTTTTTTTGAGACTTAGGGTTTAGGGTTCCTTGGGATTAAGGTATTATATTTTTTGTGGGGAAGTGGATTTAGATATTTTTGGTGCTAAGGGTATAAGGTGTTTTGGGCTAAGGGTTTATTGTTTTTTGGTGATGAAGGTATTGGTTTTTTTAAGGCTGATGGTTTAGGGGGTTTGGGAAATGAGTTTTTATTGTTTTATGGGGATATGGTTTTTGGGTTTTTGGGGGTTTTGGGTTTTGGGTTTTTCGGGATTGTGTGTTTTGGGTTTTTTGGGCTCTTGGTTTGGGATTTTTTAGCACTTCTTTTTAATGGTTTCTTGGGGGTGAGAGTTAGAGGTTTTATGATGAAGTGGGTTTAGGGATGTTAGGGTCTGAGCATTTAGGGATTTTTTTGCTGAATGTTTAACAGTTTTTGGGATTATGGTTTACTATGTTTTGGGGCCTAGGATTTAGGGTTTTTTCGAGAATAGTGTTTAGAGTTTTTGGAGTTTAGGTTTTCAGGATTTTTGGGACTAAGGGTTTAGTTTTTTTTATATTGATGATTTTGTGGTTCTGGGGAGGAGTGTATAGGGTTATTTAGGGATGATATTTTTTATGTTTATTTTTGAGATTATTGATTTTATTAGGGATGATATTTTAGGTTTTTTGTGATGGTGGTTTAGGGTTGTTTCGGGCTTGTGGTTTAAGAATCATTTAGATCATAGGGTTTATGTTTTAGAATTTTTGTAGGAATATGGAATTGTATTTTGTGGGTGTAATGGTTTTTGGTTATTTGGGGTGGAGGGTTTCATGTTTTTAGTTTGATGGGTTGTGTGTTTCGGGGCCAATGTTTTTGGTTTTATTAGGTAATAGGGATTAATGATTTTTAGGGTTGACGTTTAAGGGTTTTTTGGGGTTGAGGGTTCTTGGATTTTTTGGCGAAAAGGTTTAAGGTTTTGGGGGGATTTGGGATTATGGATTTTTGGTGATGAGGGTTTAGTGTTTTTAGGGCTGATAATTTATGATTATTTTGGGCTGGGGGTTTTGTATTTTTAAGAGATGATGGTTTAACATATTTTGGGATGATGCTTTAGAGTCTTTTGGGGATGAGTGATTAATTTTTTTTATTGTTGAGGTTTTTTGGTTTTTTGGGGCTATGGGTTTAGTGATCTTTATGGTAGAGTGTTAATCGTTTTTTGGGGCTGTGTACTTGGGGTTTGTTTGGAATGAGGCTTTAGGGTATTTTGGGCTGGATGGTTTGCGTGTTTTTTGGTTTGAGGGTTTATGGTTTTGGTGGAATGGGTTTATGGTTTGGGGTTATCAAGGTTTAGGGAATCATGAGGATAAGTGTCGGTGGCTTGTTGGGTGATATGGGTTGGGTTTTTTTGGGGCTAGGGTTGATGATTTTTTAGGGTTGAGTGTTAAGGTTTTTTGGGGTTAAGGGTTTAGGATTTGTTGTGGTTGAGTGTTGATATTTTTTTATTGTTCTGGGTTGATGATTTTTCAGGATGAGGTTTTAGATTTTTTGGGATTATGGCTCAGGGTATGGGTGGGGGTTTAGTTTTTTTTAGAATGACTACATTGGAGTTTTTTTTATAGAAAAGTGTTTATATTTATTTCTTGAGGCTTCACAGTTTTTTGGGGGTAGAGGGTGGAGGGTTTTGTTTAGGATGAGGGTTGAGATTCTTTTGGGGCATCGAGTTGAGGGGTTGAGTGTTGAGGGGTTTTTAGTGTAGAAGTATTATGGTTTTTTAGTTTTTAGGTTTTATTGGGGAATTGAGTTGATGGTTTTTTGAGTATAGGGTTTAAGATATTATGAGGATGAGGGTTGATGGTTTTTTTGGGTGATGTTGAGGGATATTTAGGTCTAAGGATTTATCGTATTTTAGTGATAAGGGTTCATGGTTTTTTGCGATGAGGGTTGAGGAGTTTTTTGGGGAATATGGGTTAGAGTTTTTTGGGATGATGGATGAGGGATTCTTGAGTCTGTGGTTTGAGGGTTTTTTGGGGTTGAGGGTTGAGGTTTTTTTGGGGTGATGATGGTTTAATGTTTTTCAGGATTAAGTGATTAGGGTTTTTTTGGGGGATGAGGCTGATGTTTTTTGTTAATGAGGGTTTAGATTTTTTTTGCTATGTGTTGAGGTTTCTTGTGATAAGGGATGATGGGTTTTGGGGACTTAGGGTTTATGGTTTTTTGGGGATTTGGTAATAGTTGTTTTTATGGTTGAGTGTTTAGGGTTTTTTTATGATTGAGGGTTTATGTTTTTTGGGGGATGAGGGTTTATGGTTTTATAGGGTTTAGGATTTTTGGTTGTTGAGGAAGAGGGTTTAGGGTTTTTGTGACTGATGGTTAATGGTTTTTTTGGTTGATGGTATATGGAATTTTTGGGCTGAGGGTTTAGTGTTTTTTGGGCCAAGGGTTTAGGGGTTCTATATGATAGGGATTAGGGTTTTTTGGAGATGGGGATACAATTTTTCTGGGAAAATATATTATTGTTTTTTGATTAGTTTTTAGTATTTTTGGGGCTGAGGGTTTACGGATTTATGTGTCTTTGGGTAGGGATTATTTGAGGATGAAGTTTCAGGGATTTTTGGGGGTGTAGGTTTAGGGTTTTTTGGGGCTGACTGTTTAGTTTATTCTATGACTAAGGGTTTAGTGGGGTTTGTGGATGACTATTTATGGTTTTGGGGATGAGTGTTTTGGGTTTTGGGGGAGATGTGGGTTTATGTATTATTGTGGCTTTGGTTTTAGGATTCTCTGGGTCAGTGGGTTTAGAATTTTCAAAGATGAGGGTTTAGGGCTTTCTGAGACTTATGGTTTAGTCTTTTCTAGGTTTGAATAATTTTGGTTTTTAGCGGCTATGGGTTTGGGGTTTTTTTGGGGTTTGGGGATGGAGGTCTGGCGTTTTTTTGTGATGATAGATTCTATATTTTTGGCATTGTCAGTTTTTGTTTTTGTGGGGCTGAGGGTCTAGGGGTTTTTAGGGAGTAGGGTTTGAGGTTTTTTTGACTAAGGGTTATGAGTTCATTAAGAATGAGGGTTTAGGGATTTTGGATGATAGTTTTTCTTTTTATGGGAGAGGGTTTTGGGTTTTTTATATTGAGTGTTGGGAGATTTTTTGGGGTAGGGTTTAGGGGTTTTTAGGTATGAGGGTTTAGGGATTTTTAGGGCTAAGGCTTTAGATTTTTCTAGGGCAGTGGGATTAGGGTATTTGATGGATGACTATTTAGGGATTCTCTTCGCTCAAGCACTAGGGTTTTCTTTGGATGGGAGTTGCAGGTTTCCTAAGGATAATGGTTTAGCGTTTTATATGGATGGGGTTTCATGGGACTGTAGGGAAAATGTTTTTTTGGGGTTTTGTGGTTATGGATTTAGGGTTTTGATGGTTTAGGGTTTAACTTATTATGGGTATGAGGATTTTGCAGGTCTAATCATTTAGTTTCTTCCATGAGATATGGTTTATGGTCTTCTCAAGTTGATGGTTTAGGGTTTTTTATGGATGCTATTTTATATTTTTCTCAAGATGAGGGTTTTAGGTTTTCTAGGTGTGAGGGTTTATGGTATTCTAATACATATGGCCCAGGGATTTGTTGGAATGATTGTTTGGGGTTTTCTCAGGTTTAGTGTTTAGTATTTTTTATGGTATATGTTTTTGGGCCTTCTAGGGATATAGTTTTATGGTTTTCCGGGGCTATGGTTTTATGGTTTTATTGGGATTAGGATTTAGGTTTTTTAGGGATACAGATTTAGTGTTTTCAATTCAATAGTTTTTAGTTTTTTCTAGGGATGAGGGTTTAGGGTTTTTGGTGATGATAGTTTATTGTTTTCAGTGGTTGTTGGTTTTGGGTTTTCAAGGACTGAAGTTTCAGGGTTTTCTAGGGATGGGTGTTTAGGGTTTTCTAGGGAAAAGGTTTAAGGGACTTCTAGGGATCATAGAATAAGATTTTCTAGGACTCTATTTTTATAGTTTTTTAGGGATTATGATTTAGGTGTCACTATGTCTAAAGGATTAGGGTTTAGTTTGGATTTCGGATTAGGGTTTTCATTGTCATGTAATAGGGTTTTATGTGGAAAGTATTTTGGGTTTTTTTGGGGATGTGAATTTTGGTTTTTCTATAGATAGGGGGTTATGTTTTTTGGGAATGATGGTTTAGGGTTTTATAGGGATGATGGATTAGTGTTTTCTAGAGATAGGGGTATACATTTTTATGGGGATAGGTATTTAGGATTGACTAGCACTGAGGGTATATGATTTATGGGGATTGGGATTTATGGTTATAAGGGTCTGATGTTTTATGGTTTTTGGGGGTAGAGGGTGTTTTATATTTCGTTCTGAAGTTATAGGGACTTTTAAGGTGTAGGGTTTAGGGACTTCTAGAGATATGTGTTTATGGATTTTTGGTGCTGAAGGTTTAAGGTTTTTAGGGTATGAGTTCTAATGAATTTTTAGTGATGAGGGTTTTTATGTGGGTTAGTGTTTTTGGATTTCTAGGGTTAAGGGTTTTGGAATTTCATGGGTTTTGGGTTTGGGGTTTTCAAGGGTTTAGGTTTTAGGATCATTTGGGGCCTAGTGTTTAGGGTATTTTGGGGATGAGGGTTTTTAGGTTTCAAGGGCTAAGGGTTTAGGTTTTTTTGGGGATGGGGGTCTAGGTTTGTATATGACTTAGGGATTAGGGTTTCGTAGGATAGAATGTTTATTGTTTTCTTATGATGAGTGTTCAGTGTTTTTTGGGGTCCAGGGTTTAGTGGCTTTCAGCACTAATATTTTAGATTTTTTTGGGGCTCAGGGATTAGGATTTTTTGACGATGGGGATTTAGTCTTTTCTCAAGCTTAATATTTAGGGTTTTATAAGGATGGTTTTTAGGGTATTCTATGGATAAGGTTTTAGGGTTTCCATTTGATGTGTGTTTAGGGTTTTATAGGGCTGATGGTTTAGTTTTTTCATAGGCTAAGTTTTATTGGATTTCAGTGGCTGTGTGTTTAGGGTTTTCTGATGCTGAGGGATTAGGGTTTTCTAGAGATGAGTATTTTGGGTTGTCTAGGGTTAAGGTTTTAGAGTTTCTAGGGCTACGGTTTCATGTTTTTTTGGGGATGAGGGATTAGGGTTTTCTAGGACATAGGTTAAAATGTTTTTTGGGGATAATGGTTCATGGTATCTAGGGCTAAGGGTTTTGGGTTATCTAGGGATGTGGTTGTCTGGTTTTCTAGGGATGATGGATTTGGGTTTTCTTTAGAATATGTAATAGAGTTTTCTAGGGATGATGTTTTAGGGGTTTCTTGGGATAATGGTCTAGGGTTTTTGAGGGAAGACAGTTTAGTGTCTTCTACAGCTAAGGGCATAGGTTATTCCTATATATAGGGTTTATGGTTTTTGTGGTATTAGGTTTTATCTTTTTCATAGTATGAGGGATTAGGGTTCTCTGGGGAAGAGTTTTATTGTTTTATGGGGCTCAATTGTTACAGTTTCCTTGGTATGTGGGTTTTGGGTTTTCTGGGGAAAAGGTTTTAGGGTATTCTAGGGTGAGTTTTTAGGTTTTTCAAGGGTTTTATATTTATTGTTTTCACGGGATGAGGATTTAGGGTTTTATAGGGATGTGTATTTAGGATTTTCTGCATCTGAGTGTTTAAGGGTTTTTAGGAATGCTGGTTTGTGGTTTTTTTGGGTTTAGGATTTAGGGTTTTCTGGGGAAGAGGGTTTAGTGTTCTATAGTAATGAGTGTATATGGGTTTCTGAGGCACAGTTTTTAGGGGTTTATGGGGATAGTAGTTTAGGGTTTTTAGTGATTATAGTTTTAGGGGTTTCTTGTGATGAGGGTCTATGGTTTCTGTGGTTAAGGATGTTAGGTTTTCAAGGGTTGGGGGTTTGCGTGTTTTTTGGGGTTGATGGTATTGGGGTTTTCGGGATGAGGGTATTGGTTTTTATAAGGTTGAGTGTTTAGGGTTTTATGTGGCTAAGGGGTTTCCGGTTATCTGTTTTACAGTTTTGTGTTTTCTGAGGATGAGGGTTAATTGTTTTCAGTGGATCAAGGTTTATGTTTCTCAGCGGCATAAGTTTTTGGGTCTTTCGGTCTGAGGGTTGTGGAATAGGGATTACAGTGTTTTGCAACTTATGAATTATGTTTTCCTTCTGATGAGGTCATAGGGTCTTCTAGGTAAGATGATTTTTTGGTTTTTTGGGGATATGGGTATAGGTTTTTATAGGGATTTTGGTTTTGGGTTTTTTAGAGGTGACGTCTTAGGGTTTTTTGGGTCTGATGTTTTAGGGTTTTTTGGTGCCAAGGGGTGATTGTTTTCTAGAATTGAGGGGGATTTTGATAGAGGGTTTATGGTTTTATAGTGATAAGGTTTTAGGGTTTTTTGGGATGAACATTAATTCTTCTTATGGAAAATGGGTTTAGGGTTTTCTATTGTAGGTTCTTTATGGTTTTCAGGGGCTGAGGTATTAGTGTTTTTTGGGACTGGGGGTTTATTATCTTCCTGGGATTAGTTTTTAGGGTTTTCTTGGTGATGGGTGCTTAGGATATTATGGGTCTTATTGTTTAATTTTGTAGAGGGATGATGGTATAGGATAACATGGGGTTGTGGGTTCAGGGTTTTCTGGGTATTAGGGTTTATGGTTTTCCAAGATGAGCATTTTGACTTTTCTAGGGAAATGCGTTTATGTTTTTCTGGGATAGAGGGTTTAGGGACTTTTAGGGCAAATGGGTAAGGGTTTTTTTGGGTTAAAGGTTTTTTGTTTTTTGGAGATCATGATTTTGGGTTTTTTGGGATGAGGGTTGATGGTTCTCATGAGACTATGTGTTGAGAGTCTAGGGGATAAGGGATTAGGGTTTTTTGGGGCTGGGTTTGATAATTTTTTGGGACTGGGTTTGGGTTTTTTGGGGATTAGTATTAAGGGTATTTTTGGGTTGATGGTTGATGGTTGATGGTTTTTTGGTGCTTTGGGTTGAGGATTTTTTTGGAATGAGGATTGAGTGTTTAATAGGGCTGAGTGATTTGAGTTTTTTAGGGATGAGGGTTTATCATTCTCTATGGATAAAGGTTTATAATATTATGGGGATATTGTCTTAGGGTTTTTGGGGCCTATGGATTATTGTTTTTTGGGGGATACTGTTAAGGTATTTTGGGGTATACAAATAATGTTTTTTAAGATGAGGATTGGGGTTTTTTAGGGAATATGATTGAAGGGTTTTTAGGGTTGAGGGTTTATTTTTTTCTAGGGTTTTGGGTTTTTAGTTTTCTAGGGCTGAGGGTTTTGGGTTTTTTGGGGACTTAGCGTTTCTTTTTTGGGGGGGATAAGGGTCTATTTTTGGGGGTGTGGGAGGATTTTGGGTATTCATGAGATCAATGTTTACTGTTTTCTATGGCTGAGGGTTTATGGTTTTCAGGGGATGAGGTTTTATGATTTAATATGGATGACTTTTGATGGATTCCAATGGTTGATGGTTTATCATTTGAAATGGATGAGGGTTTATGGTTTTCTATGTCCGAGTTTTAGTGTTTTCTAGGGTTATGTTTTTCTAGTTTTCTTGGGATGAGTTCTTAGGGTATTATGGGGAAGAGGGATTAGGGTTTTCTATGGGTGAGGGGTGATGGTATTCTGGGGATGAAGGTTTTTGGTTTTTTGGGGCAGAGCGTTTAGGATTTTTGGGGATGGGGTTTTAGGGTTTTATTACATAAGGGGTTTAGGTTTTTTGGTGATAAGGGTTTAGGATTTATGAGCTTTAGTGTTTTGTGTTTTCTAGGATTGAGAGTTTAGAGTTTTATGGGGATGTGGGCTTATGGTTTTTTTGGGGGGATGGGGGTTTAGGGTTTTATAAGGATGAGGGTTTTAGGTTTTCTTGGGATGAGGGTATAGGGTTTTCATGGGCTCAGGGTTAATGGTTTTCCATGGATTAGAATTCAAGTATTTCAGGGGAAATGGTTTAGGGTTTTCAAGGGAAGTTGATTTATGGTTTTCTGGGGCTAGTGGTTTAGAGATTTCTAGGGCTGAGGATCTCATGTTTTTAAGGGTTTTGGTTTTATGGTTTTAAAGGGATAAGAGTTTATGTTTTTCTAGGGATGATAATTTATTATATTTTAGGACTAAGGGTTTTTGGATTATTGGGATGAGGGTTTAGGGTGTTCTAGGGTCGAAGGTTAGAATTTTCGGGGTTGAGGGATAAGAGTTTTTTGGCCCATAGGATTTATGTATTTACAGGGCTTAGGATTTTGGGTTTTCTAGGGATGAGGGTTTAGGATTTTATTGGATGAGGTTTTAGGTTTTTTGTGGATTAGGGTTTTGTATTTTCTGAGGATAAGGGTTTAAGGTTTTTTGTGGATAAGTGTTTTGGGTTTTATGGGGATGAGGGTTTAGGGTTTTTTTGGGCAAGGGTTTATGTTATTCTTGGGCTAAGGGTTTGGATTATTCTGTGTCTTAGGGTTTATGTATTTCTATGGATCAGAGTTTTGTGTTTTCATGGGATAAGGATTTATGTTTTTCTAGGGAAGAGGATTTAGGTTTTTCTTTGTCTGAGGGTTTAGGTTTTTTTGGCGATGAGGTTTTAAAGTTATCTATTATTGAGCATTTAAGATTTTTTGGGATTGGGGGTTTTAGGTTTTATAGGGACATGTTTTTAAGGTTTTTTAGGATGAGAGTTTAGTGTTATATGGGGATGTTGGTTATGGTATTTTTAAGAGGCTTTAGGGTTTCTAGGTTTTAGGTTTTCTGGTTTTATATGGGCATGAGTTTAGGGTTTTCTAGTGATGAGGGTTTAGGGATATGTGGGGATTAGTTCTTAGGATTTTTCGAGGCTGTCGGTTTAGGTATTTATATGTGTGGTGGTTATGGATTTCTTGGGTATGAGGGATTAGGGTTTTATGGTGTTGAGGATGAGGGTTTAATGGGGATTATGGTTTTATGTTTTATATGGATGAGCATTTTGGGTTTTCTTGGATGAGGGTTAATTATTTTCTGGGGTATGGATTTTAGATTTTCTTAGGCTGAGGGTTTTATGGGGATAATTTCTTATGGTTTTTCTTGGGGTGTGTGTTTAAGGCTTTCTAGGGATATGTTCATATTTTTGTTAGTCTAATTTTTAGTGTTTTTTGGGGATGGGGGATTATGGTTTTCTATGTCTTTTAATTTAGGGTTTCTGGGGATGGGGGGTTTAGGGTTTTCTAGTACTGTAGGTTTAGGGTGTTTGGTCGTTTAGGGTTTTTTGTTTTCTCGGGTTGAGGGTTTTGAGTTTTTTTCTGGCTTATGGATTTTGGGTTTCCAGTTGCGAGGGTATCAGGTTTTCTTTTAAATAGGGGTTAGGGTTTTTCAGGGTTGACGGTTTATGGTTTTCTAGGGTTGAGGGTTTAGGTTTTTCTAGGACTGAGAGTTTAGTGTTTTCTAGGGATGAGGGTTTAGATTTTTATGGGGCTAATGGTTTAGGATTTTCTAAGGATAAGGGTTTATGTTATTTTTGGGATAAGGGTCTAGAGTGTTATGGGGAAGAGGGTTTAGGATTTTATTAGGATGATGTTTTAGGGGTTTACTGGGTGAGGGTTTAGATTTTTCAGGTGATTATGGTTTTGGGTATTCTGGGATACGTGGTTTAGGGTTTTCTTGGGATGAGTATTTAGGGTTTTTTGGGTATGATGGTTTAGGGTTTTCTGGGTTTGACAGTTTACGGTTTTTTGGAGTGGCTGGTTTGGTTTTTCAAGGGTAAAATATTTAGGGTTTTCTGGGGATGAATGTTTCAGTCTTTTGGGGGATGAGTGTTTCTAGTTTTTTGGAGTTGAGGGTTTAGTGTTTTCTAGGACTGAGGGTTTAGGTTTTTTTGTGGCTAATGGTCTTCTATTTTTTGGGATGATGGTTTAGTGTTTTTCTGGGTTCAGCGTTTAGAGTATTATGGGTATGAGTGTTATGGTTTTTCTAGGGATGAGGGTTTAGGGTTTTATTTGGATGTGGGTTTAGAATTATCTTCAGTTGAGGATTTAGTTATTTCTAGGTATGAGGTTTTAGGGTTTTCTAATGATGAGGTTTTAGAGGTTTTTAGTGTTGTGGGTTTTGAGTGTTATGGGGCACAAGGTTTATGTTTCTCTGTGGTTTAAGATTTATATTTTTATAGGGTTGAGTGTTTATGGTTTTCTAGATATGTGGGTTTAGGGTTTTTTAGGGCTAAAGGTTTAGTGTTTTTTGGGGCTGAGGTTTTGTGGTTTTTTGGTGATGAGGGTTTTGGGTTTTTTGGTGCTAATGAATTAGGGTTTTTGGGAAAGATAGTTTTGGGTTTTTTGAGGATGGGGGTTTAGGTTTTTTCCATATGAAGGTTTAGGGTTTTAGGGATGAGGTTTTATGGTTTATCTGGGATTAGGGTTGAGGATTTGCAGGTTTTGGGAATGAGGGTTTTGGTTTATCTTCGGGCTAAGAGTTTTTGATTTTTTAGGGCAGAGGGATTAGGGTTTTTTGGGGATGAGGGTTTAGGGTTTTTTGGTTGTGGATTTAGGGGTTTTGTGGAATATGAGTTTAAGATTTTTTTGGGGTGATGGTTTAGTGTTTTTTCAGGGCATAGGGTATATTGTTTTTTGGCTTGAATCTTTAAGGGTTTTTTGGATTTTTGTTTACAATATTTTGGTACCAAGTGTTTAGTGTTTTTTGTGGTAGAATGTATAGTTTTATTTTTGAGGAAAAGGGTTTAGGATTTTTTTTGGGATGATAGATTAGATTTTTTAGGGGCTGAGTGTTTGGGGTATTTTTTGTTGAGTGTTTTTGAATTTTTGGGGATAAGGGTTTATAGTTCTTTTGGTATTATTTTAGTTGTTTTGAGGGATAAGGGTTTTGTGGTCATTCTAGATGATCATTTATGGTTATTTGGGGTGAGGGTTTACTATTTTTTAGGGATGGGTGTTTAGGGTTTTTTTGGGATTTGGGATTTGGTTTTTAGGGTTAAGGGTTTAATTTTCATTGGGGAAGCGGGTTCAAGAGTTTTGGGGTTTTGAGTCTAGTCTTTTTTGGGGCTGAGGGTCTGTGGTTTGTTTTGGAAAATGGATGACCGTTTTTGGGCGCTAAGGGTTAATGGGTTTTGGGGGATGAAGGATTATAGTTTTTTGGGGATTAGTGTTTCAGGGTTTTAGGTAAGAGGGTTTAGGGGTGTTCATCCTATGTGTCTTGGGTTTTTTTGGGATGTGTGTTTATTCATTTGTGTGGTTGGGAGTTTAAGTGATTTTAGGGTTGAGGTTTTAGGATTTGGTGTTTATGGGTTTTTGGTTTTTTTGGTTGAGTGATTTGGGGGTTTTAGGGCTAAGAGTTCTGGTGTTTTGGGATTGGGGGGTTTTTGGATTTTGGGGCTCATAGTGTGGTATTGTGGATGTGGGTATATGGTATTTTAGGGTTTATGGATTATGGTATTTTAGGTATGTGTGTTTATGGATATTTGGGGCAAAGGTTTTTTTGATTTATTATGATAGGGTTTAAGGGATTTTGGGGATGGGGGTGTAGTTATTTTTGGTGAAGTGGTTCTAGGGGTTTTTAGGGGTGAGGGTTTACGGTTTTTTGGGGAAGTGATTTTTGAGTTTTTTTTTGTAGGATGTGGGTTTATGGATTCATATGGATGGAGGTTTATGGTTTTCTGGGATATGTGTTTAGTGTTTTCTAGGGCTGAGGTTTTAGGGATTTTTAAGGTTAAGGGTTTATGGTTTTTTGGTGCATAGGGTTTAGGGATTTTTTTATAGATGATGGATTAGGGGTTTTTTGGGACTAAGGTTTTAGTGGTTTTATGGGATATAGTTTTTGATTTTTTGGGACTAAGGGTTTTGTGGTTTTGGGGGATGATGATATAGGGGATTTTGTGGATGATGTTTTCGTGTTTTTGGGATGAGGGTTTTGGGTTTTTTTTGGTCTATCAGTTTATGGGTTTTGAGGATGAGGGTATAGGGTTCCTAGGGACAATGGTTTTATGATTTTTGGGGACAAGGTTTTTCGGTGTTTTGGAGTTGAGGGTTGGGGTTTTTTGGTGGTTGAGGATATAGGTTAATTATGAAATTGGGGATATGGTTTTCTGGGGACGAGGGACAAGTTCTTTCAGGTAGTTGGTTTATAGTTATTTTGGGTTGATGGTTTAATATTATTTGTGGATGGGGTGTTTACAGTTATTTAGGGATGGCACTTCTTGTGTTTGGGGGATGATTTTTTTTTTTATTATGGTTTTGGGTTTTCTGGGGATGAGGGTTTAGGGGTTTTTGGGTTTGTGGGTTTAGTGTTTTTTTAGGGATGACGGTTTAGGGTGTTTTTAGGTTAAGTGTTTAGGTTTTTTTGTGATAAGGGTGTATGGATTTTTGGGGGTGAGGATTTAGGGTTTATTTTGGATGAGGGTATAGTGTTTTTTTGGTTCTAATTGTTTGGGGTATTTTTTTGAGGATTTAGGGGGTTTTTTGAGGTTGAGGGTTTAGGTATCTTCAGGGATGAGGGTTTTGGGAATTTTTGGGATGAGGGTTTAGAGTATTGTAGGGCTGAGGGTTTATGGTTTGTTATCATTGAGGGTTTGGGGTTTCATAGAGCCTTGTGATTTGGAATTTTTGGGGTTGAGGGTTTCTTCTGTTTCATGATTAAAGATTTAGATTTTTTTTAATGAGTGTTCAGGGATTTTTGGGGACGATTGTCTAGATATTTTGGGGCTGATGGATTAGGGTTTTTTGAGCCTTGGGGTTTATGGTTTAGTTTGGTTTATGGTATAGAGTCTTTTTTGGATGTGGGTTTAGGGGATTTTCAGGATGAGAGCTTTTGGTTTCTGGGGATGAGCGTTTAGGGGTTTTTGATAATTAGTGTTTGTGTTTTGTGGGGCTTAGGGTTTAGGAGTTTTGGGTCATAGTGTTTAGTGTTTCTTGGGGCTGAGGGTTTAGGGTTTATTTGGATTGAGTGCTAAGGGTTTTCTTGGTGATGGTGTATTATGGTTTTTGGGTATGATTGTTTATGGGTTTCATGGAAGAGGTTTTAAGTTCATTGAGGATGATATTTTTGGGTTTTTTTGTAGATAATGGTCTTGTGTTTTTTATTGATGAGGGTTTCAGTTTTTTTAGGGTTGAGGATATAGTGTGTTTTAAGGTTATGGGATTATGATTTTTGAGGATCTGTTTTTTTTGTTTTTTTATGTCTGAGGGTTTCTCATTTATTAGGTATTATTATTTAATTTTTTTGGGATTATGGTTTAGGTTTTTCTAGGTATATATGGTTAGTGTTTTTTAGGCTTAGGGTTTTGGGTTTTTTTGATGATTTTTTCTTTTGTTTTTTGGGGATAGGGTTTTATGGTTTATTTGGGGCATGGTGTTTAGGGTATTTTGGGGCTGAGGGTTTAGGGTTTCTTGGAAGAGGGTTTAGGTATCTTTTTTATAAATGGGGGTTTATGGTTTTTTGGTGATGTTGGTTTAGTTTCATTGGGGATTAATTTTAGGATTTTGGTGGTTGACAGTTTTTTAGTTTTTAGGCTAGAGGGATTAGGGTTGTTTGGGGATTATGGTTTAGGGTTTCATGGTGATTTAGTTTAGGGATTTTTGTGATTAGGGTTTGGTTTTTTTGGGATTAGGGATTTTTTTTATCCAGGGTTATGGTTTTTTGGGGATGATGATCTTTGGTTTTTTAGGATTAGGGTTTACAGTTTTTTAGGGATGAAGGTTTTTGATTTTTTGGATGAGTGTTTTTGGATTTTTGGTGTTCTAGGTTTTTTTAGTTTTTAGGGATAGGATAACTGTTATATATGAAATATAGTTTAGGGTTTTTTGGAATTGTGGCTTTGGATTTTATTTTTCTGATTGTTTAGGGGTTCTTATGGATAAGGGTTTTGGGTTTCTTGGGGATGAGTGTTTAAGGTTGTTTTGGGATTGAGGGTTTATGGTTTTTTTGGTCCTAAGGGTTTAAGGTTTTTTGGGGATAAGGGTTTTGGGTTTTTTGGCTGAGTACATAGGGTTTTTTTTGGCTGTGGGTTTTTTGTTTTTAGGGTTTAGTGTTTCAGGTTTTTTGGTGGAGAGGGTTTTGGGAATTTTGGTTCTGTGGGTTTAGTGTTTTTTGGAGCTAAGTGTTTATGGTTTTTCAATGATGATATTTTTGTGTTATTTTGATGGTGAGTGTTTTTTTTGGGATGATTGTTTTGTGTTTTTTTAGTGATGATGGTTTAGGGTTGTTAAAGACTTTGGGTATTGGATTTTTTTCTGGATAAGCCTTTAAGGTATCTTATGGATGAGGGCATTGATTTTTTTGAATTATATTTTTGGGTTTTGGGGATGACATATTATGTTTTGGGTATGAGGTTTTAGGGTTTTATAGGGCTGATGGTTTTGGGAATTTGGGGAAAAGGCTTTAGTGTTTTTTGGGGATGAGGGTTTAGTGTGTTTTGGGGATAAGGGTTTTTGGTTTTCTGGGGTAGAGTGTTTTGGGTTTTTTGGGGATGAAGAATTAGGGTATTTTGAAGATGAGGATTTAGTGTTTTTTGGGATGAGGATATTTTGATTGAGGGGTAGAGGGTTCAATGTTATTTTGGGTTGAGGATTTAGGGTTTTTATGGAAGTGGTTTTATCTTTTTTAGGTATAAGGGTTTAGTGTTTTTGGGGTGAGGATTTAGGATTTTTGGGTATGAGGGATTTGGGTTATTTGGGTATGACTGTTTATAATTTATTTGGCCTCAAAGATTAGTTGTTTTTAGGTATGAGGGTTTTGGATTATTTACGATTGAACGTTTGGTGTTTTTATGAGTTTTTAGGGTTTTATTGGGATGATAATTTTAGTGTTTTGGGGGGATGAGGGTTTATGTATTGTTTGGGATGATGGTTTCAGGTTTTTTAGGACTAGGGTTTTAGGTTTTTTTGGGTTTAATGGTTTAGGGTTTTTTGTGCTAGGAGTTTTAGTTTTTTTTGGGATAGATTGTTTTGGGATATTGCGTGGAATGGTTTTTGAGATTTTCAGGCTCATGGTTTAGGGTTTTTTGGGAATAAGTTTTATGTATTTTTTGGGATGAGGGAGTATGGTTTTTTCGGGCTGAGGGATTAAGTTTTTTGGGGTTTAGGGTTTAGGGTTTTCTGAGACTGAGGGACTATGGTTATTTAGGACTGATGTTTTAGGGCTATTTGGGGCTGAGGGCTAAGGGTTATTTGGGGATGAGGGTTAAGTATTTATTTTGGGATGAGCGATTAGTTTTTTTTGGGGATGGGGGTTAAAGGTTTTTTTTTGATTGGTGGTTTATGGTTTTTCGGGCATGATGGTTTAGGGTGTTTTGTGCTGAGGGTTTAGGGTTTCTTGTGGATGAGGGTTTAGGTTTTTTAGGAATTAGGGTTTAGGGGTTTGGGGGGATGAGGGTGTAGGGTTTTTTTGGGATCATGGTTTAGGGTTTTTAGGGGCTCAGGTTTTAGGTTTATTTAGGCTGGGGGGTTAGGGTCACTTGGGGCTAATGAGTTTGGAATTTTTGGGATGTGGATATAGAATATTTCTGGGCTAAGGGTTCAATGGTTTTTTAGATATGAGGGTATTTTTTTCTTTTTGGGAAGTTTTTTGTTTTTGTTTTTTGGGGATGTTGTTTTGGTGAGTTTTTGGGATGAGGTTTTATGGGTTTTTAGGGTAGAGGGTTTGGGTTTTTTTGGGATCTGGGTTTTGGGTTTCTTGGACCAAGTGTTTAGGATATTTTTGGAATGTGGTTTTTTGTTTTTTTAGAGGTGAGGGTTTAGGTTTTTTATGGGTTGAGGGATTATTATTTTGGGGCTGAGTGTTTAGGGTTTTTTGAGGATGACAGTTTAGGTTTTTTTGCGGAATATAGTTTAAGATTTTTTTGGTAATAGATTTTAATGATTATTGAGGTTGAAGTTTTAGTTTTTTTAGTGCTGAGGGTTTAATATTTTTTGGGGATGTGTGTTTAGTTTTTTTTGGGGCTATGGGTTTAGTGTTTTTGGGATAATAGTTTTAGGGTTTCATTGTGGTTGAGTGTTTAAGATTTTTTAAGGCTGGGATTTTATGGTTTTTTTATTGCTGGGGGTTTATGGTTTTTTGGAGATGATACTTTCTTGTTTGTGGGGATGAGGGTTTAGGGATTTTTTTATGATCATTAGGGTTTTTGGACCTGAGAATTTAGGGTATTTTGGGGATGAGGTTTTAGGGATTTTTTGGGCTGTGGGTTTAGTGTTTTTTGGAGCTAAGGGTTATAGATTTGTATGGTCAAGGGTTTTGGGTTTTTTAGGAATGATGGTTTGGGGTTTTGTGGGGTTGATTGTTTATGTTTTTTAGTGCCTTTGGGTTATATAGAACAGATTCAACCCAAGGAGAACAATTTTTTGTAAGATAAGAATTTTAAGACCCATTGTTATTCCAATTTGATTGGGCCACACTTTTTGGCATCCAACATATTGGTGGGCCATAACACACTTATTTAGGTCCCAAAATGACATATCCACAAGTAAATGTATAGAAATTCATATAAATAATTAATGTGGGGATACAACAAGGGGAAAAGACTAAACCCCCAAAAATCTCATCATTAAAAAACCCTAAACCCACAGCTCCCCAAAAATATCAACCCTCAAAACCCCAAAAAAACCCTAAACACTTTGCTCCAAATGACTCTCAACCCTATTCCAAAATCAACATCAACCCCTATTACAAAAACATTAAAACCCATATTCCCGCAAAACACTAAACCTCCATCAACAAAAAAATTCTACCCTAAGACCCCAATAACCCTCATTCATTAGCCCCAAAAAATCATAAATAGTAAACCCTAAAAAACCAAGAACCCTCATCCCCCAAAAACCCCAAATGATCGCATACAAAAACCCTAAACCCACATCCCCAAAAAATAATCAACCCTATTTACCAAAAAACCAAATACCCTCATCCTAAAAAAACTAGCAACCCTAATCCAAAGAAAATCCCGAACCCTCGCAGATAAAATACTTGAACACCCATCCCCATAAAACCGAAAACCCTAATACCCAAAACCCCCTAAACCCGAAACCACAAAAAACCATGAACCCTCAACCCTAAAAACCCATGGATCCCCTTCCAAAAAAAACACAGAACCCTCAGTATTGAAAAAACCAAAAACAACAATAATTAAATACCATGAACCCTAGGTCCCAAAAAAATGGTACCCTCAGCATTGAAAACACTTGAATCCTAAACACCAAAAACCTCAGAATGCATAGACTCAAAAATATCAAAACCCTCATCCCTAAAAAACCAAAAACATTTATCCCAAAAAAACATTGAACCCTACTTAACCCTCATCCCAAAAAAAACCATGAAACCTCTTCCCCAAAAAACCCTGAACCCCCAGCTAAAAAACCCAACCGACACAATAAAATTTTTAACCCTCAACCCAAATAACCCATAACCCTTAGCCCCAAAAAATAAAAACCCTCATGTATAAAAATCCCTAAACCAATAAACCCAAAAATCCATAAAACATCATCCCCAAAAAAAATAAAACCCTCAATCCCAAAAATTTATGAACCCCAAACCACATGAAACATTAAACCCTCATCCCCAAAAAAACACTAACATTAACCAACAATAAAACCTGAACACTTAGTCCCAAAAATCAATGAAACCACATACCCAAAAAACCATGAACCCTCATCCCAAATAAACCTAAAATGTATGAAAAAAACCTTGAACCCTAATCCCAAAATAACCATGAACCGTAATACACAAAAAGAAACCTAACCATCCGACCCAGAATGCATCGAACTCGCTACCCCAAAAACCCTGAAACCACATCACAAAAAAAACCCAACCCTTTCCCCAATATGCTATGAACCCTCATCTAGAAAAAAACCATCAACCCAAATCCTTAGAAACCCTAAACCCTCTTCCCTTAAAAATCATGAACATTCAGCTTCAAAAATCCCACAACCTTCTGTCCAAAAAAATCCAAAATCCAAGGCACAAGATACATAGAAACATCGTCCCCAAAAATCCCTAAACCTTCAGCCTAATTGAATATAAACCATTATAAAAAAAAACCATAAAACCCCATCAAGAAAAAATTCTAAACCCTAATCCCAAAAAACCCCTAATCCCTAACCCCAAAACCCCCTGAGCCACCTACCCTAAAAATCCCCAAGCCCTCATCTACAAATAACCCTTAAACCTCAACCATAAATAACATAAAACCCTCATCCAATAAAATCCCTAACCACTTATCCCCAAATATCCCTAACCCCAAAGCATCAGAAAATGATAAACCCTAAGACCCAAAAAAACCCTGATCCATAGAAAACCAGCAACCCTCATTCCTATGAAATATTAAACCCACAATGGGAAAAAATCCCACATCCCTTATCCCAAAAAAAACACTCAAACCAATGCACTAAAAATCCATAACACTTATCACAAAAAATCAAAAACACATGGCCCTAAAAACCATGGACTCTTAGGTCGATAAACAAAAACCCTCAGACTAAAAAATCCCGGAACACTTATCCCCATGAATCGTTGATCCCTCCACCTAAAAAAAATTGAACCCTTCTCCCTAGAAATCCCAAAAACCAAACCCAAAAATGAATAATTTCAACCCTAATCCCAAAAAATCCATAAACACTCATAAAAAACACATGAACGTTATCCCCTGACAAATCATACACCCTCTATCCTAATAAACCATGAACCCTCAACCCTAAAAATTATTATAGCCACATCCCAAAAAAACCATGAACCCCATACCAAAAAAGATTGAGCCCTCATCACCAAAAAATACTAAGCCGGCATCAAAAAATATCACAACCCTACTCACCCAAAAAAACCCTAAACACTCATCCTCAAAAAAACCCTAAACCCAAATCTCAAAAATCCCTAAACAACCCACTGAAAAAAAACCTAAACCCATAGTACCAAAAAAACCTCAATCCCTCATCAAAGAAAAAGCCTAAACCCTTATCCCAAAAAAATGGAAAACCCTCATCCCCAAAAAACTCACAAACCACACCCCACCAAACCCTATACCATTACCCTATAAAAAACCTAGACCCATAGCCCCCAGAAACCCTAACCCTTCTCCCCTAAAAATCAATAAACCCTCATTACCCAAATAACCTAAACCATTAACCCAAAAAACACTAAACACCAGATAAAAAAACCCTAAACACCTATCCCCAAAAAAACCCTAAACCCACCTCCACAAAAAATCACAATCCCTCATCTGCAAAAAACCGTAAACCCTTAACTAAATAAACTATATAACTCCATCCCTACCAACACCTGAACCATTAAACCAAATAAACCCTAAAACCCCCTCCATTATCCTAAAACTTAATCCCTAAAAACTACTAAACTCATGGCCCCAAAAAACTTTCAACCATTATGCCCAAGAATCCCTGACCATAAACCCAAAGAAACCATCATCCATCCATCCCAAAAAACACTCAATGCTTCGCCCCCAAAAAAACATCCAACCTATTCCCCAAAATACCTGAACCCTCACCCACAAACAGCCTTAACCCTAGACCAAATAAGTCACTTAAAACATAGACCGAAAAAACACTCAAAACAAAGCAATAAAAAAACCCACATAACTCATCCCCAAAAACCCTCAACCCCCAAAAAAACCATAGAAACTCACGCCAAATATTCCCTAAAATAGAAACCCCAAAAAATCCATAAACCCTTATCCCCTAAAAACCCATATAACCTATTTCCCAAAAAAAATATTCATCCCCACCCCTTATCCCCAAAAAACACAAAACCCTTATACAAAAATAACCCTCAACCCAAATCGCTAAAAAACACCAAAACCTTAGCAAAAAAAAAACCATCAACCCATTGCCCCCACAATTCACCAACATATAGCCCCATAAAATCACTCAACCCCTAGAACCAAAAAAACTCAACAATCTTCCCCAAAACCCTTCACAAGTCAGCCTAGAAACCCCAAGAACACTTATCCCTAAAAAACATGCCCATGATCTCTTCAACCCATATTCCTAAAAAAACCTCACCCCTAGCTACGAAACCATGAACACTCACCCCTAAATAAATAAAACCATAAAACATAAAAAACCATAACGCTATTCCCCAAAAAACCTAAACCCTTATGCTAAAAAAATAGGGAAAAAATATATATCAACACACACCCCAAAAAACCTTAAAACATCATCCCTAAAAACCATATACCATATTCCCCAAAAAACACTTAACCCATATCCCCCAAAACCCTCAATTATCAACCAAAAAAACCCTAATCCATCACCCCCCCTAAAAACCCCTAAACCTGCATACCCAAAAAATCCTAAACACTCAACCTTAAAAACCCACAACCCTCATCCACAAAGAAACCCTAAATCCATATCCTAAAAAAAACAGAAAACGCCCAGCCCTAATAAACCCTACACCCTCACCCTAAAAATCCATAAGCACTTATCCGAAGAAAGCACTAAACCATCAGCCACAAGAAAACTTCCAATCCCAAAAAAAACCCAATACCCTCAGCCCAAAAAAACTACAGACCCTCATCCTCAAAAAATCCTAACTATCATCCCCAAAAAACCATTAAACCTAATACACAAGAAACTCTAAAACCTTGACCCAAAAAAACACATAATCATTATCCCAAAAAATTCCAAAACCAAATTCTCCAAAAAAAGAAAACCAGAACCCCCAAAACACTTAAACCGTCTACAATATATTTAACTAATCCCTTTGGATTAAAAAACCCAAATACTAATACCCAAGCAACCCATTTCACTCATCCTAAAAAACCAAAATGTTAGACCTAAAAACCTTAAACCTCATCCTCTCACACAAATAAACTCTACACCCACAATATAAAGAAAACCTTAAACACTCATCCTAGAAAAACCCTACACCATTATACCTCAAAACAAAAACCTAAATCCCCAAAAATACCCAAAAATAATATTCCCAAAAAAAGAAAAAATCGTAATCCATAAAATAAACAACCTTGACCCTCAGTCGAAAAAAAAACCATCCCCTATTCCCCTAAATACCCTAATACCTCATGCTGAACAAACCCTGGGAACTAATCCCAAAAAACCCTAAATCCTTTTCCCGAAAAACCCTGAAACCTCGTACCCAGAAAACCTAAACCATGAACCCTAGAAAACCATAAACCATAATCCCCAAAAAACCCAAAACACTAACCCATAGAAAACCCAAAACACTCAATCCTGAAATCCATAAACAACCATCACAAAAAAAAACATAAAACCTTATTCCAAAAAAAAATAAACCCCCACCCAAAACCACTAAGTACTCAGTGCCAAAAAATCCTAAACTCTCATCCTCAGAAACCCAAAATCCCCATCCCCAAAAAACCCTAAACTGATACCCCGAAAAAACTATAAACCCTTAGCCCCAAAAAACCTTAACCCTTTAGCCCCAACAAACACTTAACTGTCATCCCCAAAAAATATGTTAGCCATTATCTCCAAAAAACCCTAATCCATCATCCCCGAAAAACCTAAACCCTTAGCCCAAAAAAACACTAAACCCTCATCACCAAAAAAACCAAATACATGTGCTACAAAAAACCCTAAAACATGTGCCCAAAAACACCCAATCCTTAATCCCAGAAAATCCTAAACCCTCCAACCCAAAAAAATGTAACCCCTCATCTCCAAAAAATACTAAACCCTATACTCAAAAAAGCCAAATCCCTGGTCCACAAAAACTATAAACCCTCGGCCCCCAAAAACCAGAACCCATAGCCAAAACAATCCCAAAAACACATTCCCAAGAAAACCCTAACACCTTAAACGTAAAAAACTATAATCCCATAGCCCAAAATACCCCTAAAACCTTAGTCCCAAATACCATAAAACCTCAACCATAA
This sequence comes from Viscum album, assembly GCA_963277665.1. Lineage (NCBI taxonomy): Eukaryota > Viridiplantae > Streptophyta > Magnoliopsida > Santalales > Viscaceae > Viscum > Viscum album. The sequence goes on along the minus strand of OY728160.1, from coordinate 1,532,396,623 downwards.
AAAAACCTAAACCATTAAACCCAAAAAACACTAAACCCTTATCCCAAAAAAACATAAAAATGCATCCCCTATAATGTCATCCCTCATTCACAAAACACTCCATACCCTCCACACCAAAAAACCCTAACCACACATACCCTGAAAACTATAATCCCTCAGCCAAAAAAATCCCTAAACCTTCATCACCAAAAAAACATAAAACCATAGCCACAAAAACAATAAACCCCATACCCTAATGAACCAAAAACCTCATCACCAAACACCCTAGATCCTCAACTCCAATAACCATAAACCGTCATCCCCAAAAATCCATATCTTGTATCCCCAAAAACATAAATTCCACATCCCCAAAAAACCCCAATCCCACATCCCAAAAAAACTATAAACACTCATCCCCAAAACCCACCAATCCATTAGGCGCAAAACCCCAAAACCAAATCCCCAAAAATCCCCCAAACACTAATCCCCATCTAATGGAAAATTACCCACCCCAAAATCCAAAAACCCATTTCCCCAAAAAACAAAAACACACATTCAAAAAAATCTAAGACTCTCATCCCAAAAAATCCCAAACCCTTAGCCCAAAAAAACCTCAATCCCTCAGCCCTAAAAACACAGAACACTCATCCCTATAAAACCCGAATCCTCTTCCCCAAAGAAACCCAAAGCCTCATCCCCCAAAACCCCCCACACCATCATCGCTAAAAAAAATCATTCCAAAAAAAATCAAACCATATGCCCTAGATGGTCCAAACCCCCAGCTCTAGAAAACCCCATACCCTCATCCTTAGGAAACCAAAAACCCTCATCCTTTGAAATCCTAAAACCCTCAACCCCAGAAAACCGAATACACTCAGCCCCAAAAAAACCAAAACCCTATGCCACTCCACACCCTATACACTTATACCCAAAAATCCTTAAAACCTCAAACTCAAAAAACACTAAAATCTCATCCCCATATAACACTAGGCCTTCATCCCTTAATGAATCTAAACCCTCTACCATAGGAAATCGTAAACCCTAAACCATATAAAACCCTAATCGTATAGCCCCAAAAACCCCAAACTCTAATCCATAGAATACACTAATCCATAAATCATAGAAATAACCTATTCCAAAATCCCTATAAATCCCTAAATAATTATCACAATAATTCTCTAAATACTCAGCCATGAAAAACCCTAAATTCTCATCCCTTATGAAATCTTAAACCTTAAACTCTGAAAAACCCAAAACCATCAACTCTAGAAAACCATAAACACTCATACCCATAAAAATATATAATTATTTAATGAAAACCTAAACCCTAAATCCCAAAATCCATTAAAATCTCATTCATAAATAATCCTAAACCCATAGGCACAAAAAACCCTAAACCTCAACCAAAGAAAACCGAATGTCCTCAACCCCAAAATAGAATAAGCTTAACCAAATAAAACCCTAATACCTTGACATTATGAATCTCTAGATCCTAAACCCTAAAAAACCCTACACCATCACCTCCAAAATACCCTAAACCCTCAGCACCAGAAAACCCAAGAACCCCATCCTCGAAAAACCCTAAGCACTCAGTTCTAAAAAATCCAAAATAATGAGCACCTAAAAAACCTAATTCATCAGTACCAAATTTTTTTAACCATTATCCCTCTAAAATCCTACACACCCAGCCAAGAAATCCCCCAAACAATATCCCAAAATAATTCTAAACCCTCATCCCTAAAAAACCCTAAACAGTCATCCCAAAATACACTAATCCCTTATCCCCCAAAAAATCTAAACCCTATATGCCAAAAAATGTAAATCATCATCCCACAAAACACTAAATCCTTAGAATCAATAAATACTAAACCCTTATCAACAAACAACCCTTAAACCTTTTTCCCCAAATCACATAAAACCTCATCCATAAGAATACCTAAACCCTCGTCCCCATGAAACCGTAAAACATGATCCTCAAAAAACTATAAACACTTATCCCCCAAACCCATAAACCCTTACCCCCCCCCCCAAACAATAAACCATAATCCCCTAAAAATACCTAAACCCTCATCCTCAGGAATTCCAAAACCCTTTGTCCCAAAATATCCAAAAACCATTTTCCCAAAAACCTAGATTGTTAGCCATAAAAACCCATAAACAATCATCCCCAAAAAACATAAACCCTAAGCTAAAAAACACTAAACACTAAGCCCCAAACACCCGAAAACCCTCAACCCAAAAAACCCTTAATCCACATCCCTAAAAAACCAATAAACCATAGCCCAAAAAACCTTTAACTGTCAGCACCAAAAAACCCTGAACACATATCCCAAATATCCCTAAACCCTCGGATCTATAAAACTCAAGTCCCTTAACCAAAAAAATATTAGACCCACCTCCCCAAAAACCCTTAAAAATTATTCCTAAAAAACCTAAACCACCATCCACAAAATACCCTAAACCCTTATCCCCCAAAACCCAAAAAAACACTAGTCCTGAGAAACACAAAACCCTCATCCCCAAAATAGTGTAAACACTCATCCACAAAAAAGCCTCAAAATTAAACCCCAAAAATACCCAAAAACCTCATCCCCAAAAAACAATAAGCACTCATCACCAAAAAACCCTAAACCATATGGCCTAAAACCCCATAAACCCTTAGGTGAAAAAATGACAAAACAAAGTGCCCCAAAAAACCCTAAACATGTATAAACAAACCAAAACCCTCCTACCTAAAAAACATAAACTCTCAATCCCCAAAAAAAACAATTCTGTTAGTCCCCCCAAAACCAAAAATCCTCAACCCTAAAAAACCTTAATCCCTTGACCCCAGAAAACCCTAAATCCTAACACCCAAAAATCTCTAAACCCTTATCCCCAAAAACCTAAACCCTCATCCCCAAAAACATAAACATTCACCCCAAAAAAAACCAAAACACTAAACCCAAAAAAACCACAACCCACTACCCCTAAATATCCCTAAACTATCACCATCAAAATCCTTCCACTATCAACCCCAGAAAAACAACAACCCCACCCCCAAAAACCCTAAACCATCAAGCCCAAAAACGCACAAAAAACTCATCTCCAAAAATATTCTAATCCCATTGACTGAAAAATTTAAATACCAATCCCCATAAACCCCTAAACCGTCTTGAAATAGAAAACTAAACCCACATCCCAAAAAATCCAGGAACCCCCCATCCACAGAACCCCTTAACAATCAGTTCTAAAAAATATTAAACCCAGCTCCTAAAAAATCATCTGTCTTCTACCCCATAAAACACTCTACACTCATCCCCAAAATACACTAAACTCTTATCCCCAACAAATCATCATCCCAGGGCCCAAGATAATCCTCAACCCTCTGTACCCAAAAAACCCTCATCCCAGAACACCAAAAAACACTATTCCCTCATCACTAAAATAACATCAACCGTTATCTCTAAAAACCATAGTCCCTAAACCCTAAAAAACAAGAAACCATTATCCCTAAAAAACCTAATCCCTTATCCCCAAGTAACCCTAAACCTTTATCCCCCATAAACGCTAAACTGACAACCACAAAAAACCCAAAACCATCAACACCAAAAAACCCTTAACCCTCATCTTCAAAAAATATAAACCCTCATCCCCCAAAAATCCCAACCCTCAAGCCCATAAAACATCAAACACATTGCACAAAAAAACACCAAACCTTCGACCCCAAAAAATCCCATCCCCATAGCCCCATAAATCCCAAAACCCTTAGTCCCATAAAACCCCAAAAACATAGCCCCAAATAATACATAACTCTGAGACCTAAAAAACCAAAACCCTAACACTCCCAAATACCCCAAGCCCTCTTCTAAAAAAATCAGAAACCATATGTTCCAATAATTTCCAAACCCTTATCCCCAAAAAACCAATAACCCATAGCCCTAAAAAACCACAAACCCTGAGCCCAAAAAATGTGAAAACCTCATCCCAATAAACCCCAAACCATCAACCCTAAGAAACATAAAACAGTAACCTTGAGCCCTAGAAAACCATAAACCCTCATCCCTAGAAAACCCTAATGCATCATTCCTAGAAAATAGTAAACCCTCAGACATAGAAATATCAAAGCCTCTACCATAGAAAACCCATAAACCTCATCCATGGAAAACCATAAATATTCAGTCCCATAAACCCATAAACATTGAACACCAGAAAAAACTAAACGCCTAGCCTTAAAAAACTCCAAACCCCTAGCCCCTGAAAATACTAAACCATCATCACAAGAAACCCATAAACCCTCATCACAAGAAAAATAAAATCCCTTAACCCTAAAATCCCATAAACCAACATCCCATGAAAACCCTTAATCCACACACCTAGAAAACCCAAAACCCCCACACCCAAGAAATATCAAACCTCATAACTAGAAGGTGACCGTCATCCCTAGAAAAACCTAAAACTTCATACCTAGAAAACACTAGACCCTTAGCCCCAGAATACCCTAAAAACTAAGCCACAGGAAAACCCTAACTTCTCATTCCCAGAAAAACCATAACCTCATCACCAAGAAATCCTAAAGACTTGTCCTCTAAAATAACTAGACCTTCAGACCTAGAAAACCCAAAAACCTTATCCCTAGATGTCCCAAGACCCTCTTCCTCAGAAAATTATAAACCACTAGAAAAATAAAATCCAAAACCCATGGCCCTATAAAACCCTAAACCCTCATCACAAAAAATCCCTTAACCTTCATCCCCAAAAAACCCTAAAACCTCTACACTAGAAAGACCTAAATCTTCAACATATTAAAAAATAAAACCCTAATCCAAAAATATCTACATGAAAACCCCAAAAAAATAATAAACACACATCTCCAAAAGACCCAAAACCCTCTTCCCTAAAAGACCTAAAACTCACATCCCCCAAAAATTGTAATCCCATTTCCCCAAAAATCCTTAAACCCTTAGCCCAAGAAACCCCTAAATCCTCATCCCCAAAAAACCTGAACCATCATCTCTAAAAAAACCCTAAACTATAATCACAAAAAAGATCTAAACCCTTATCCCAAAAATAATAATAATAAACCCTCACACCCACAGCACAAAACCACCCCAAACCCTTAGCCCCAAAAAAACCCAAAACCCTTATCCCAAAAATAACCTTACCCCTAAAACCATAAATACTCAAACCCAAAAAATCCAAAACCCTCAGCCAAAAAAATCCTTAACCCTAAGCCCCAAAAATCCTTTAAATATCACCATAAAATAACACTAAATTCTTATCCCCCAAAAACCTTAAACTCCCATTGCCAAAAAAATCCTATCCCCTTAGTCCAAGAATCCCTAAAACCTCTTCCCCAACAGCCCTAAACCCTCAACTCCAAAAACACCAAAACCATAGCCCCAAATATCCCTAATTACACCTCCATAGTAAACCCTAAACCCATTTCCACTAAAATACATAAACCCACTTCCCTAGAAAACCCTAAACCCTCTACCCCAGAAAACCCTAAACCAACAGCTCCAGAAAACCCTAAACACTTAGCTCCAAAAAAACCCAAACCCTACACTCCAAAATACCCTAAACACTCATCATGAGGAAACCATAAATTATCAACCCCAAAAAACACTAAAACACCATCCAAATAAATCCTATACACTCACCTCAAAAAATGTGATATCTCTATCTATGAATATTGTAAAACATCATCCACAAAAAACCCTAAACCATTAGTTGGGTAAAAACCTAAAACCCTCCTCCCTAGAAATATTTAAACACTTAGCCCCAGAAAACCATAAACCATCATCCTTACAAAAATATAAATGTCAAGCCCTAGAAAACACTAAATCATCATCCCCAGAAAGCACTAAAAACTCATCCCTAGAAAACCCAAAACCCACACCCCTTGAAAACCCTAAACCATCAGCCCAAAAAAAACCCTATGCACTCATCCCCAAAAAACCCAAAACTCTAATCCCCTAAAAACCCCACCCCCTCAACCATAGAAAACCCTAAACACTCATCCATGGAATAATATAAACACCTATTCCCTTAAACCTAGGAACCCTCAAACCTGGATAACCACAAACACATATCGTCCTAAAAACCCAAACCCTCATCCCATAAAACATTATTCTCTTAGACCATGAAAATAAATAACCCTAAAACCATGAATATACTAAACCATCAGCTCAAAAATTTCATAAAACCTCAACACTATAAATATATGAACCATCATCCATAGAAATCCCTAAACCCACATACCTAGAAATCCATAAACCATTGGCCCTAGAAAACAATAAATGCATATCCCCAAAGAACCCTAAACCATAATACCTTTAAAACCATATACCCTCATACCTTAAAAATGCTAAAATCACTGACCCCAAAAACCAAAAATAGTTATCACTAAAAATATATAAACCCTAATCCCTAGAAAACGATAAACCCTTAGCTCCAAAACACCCTCTACCCATAGTAACATAAAACCATAAAACCTCAACAACAAAAAATGATAAACCCCCATCCCCTTAAAACCCAAAAACAATGTCCCCAAAAAACCCTAATCTCATATCCTATGGAAACATTAAAACCATATCCAATGAATAAACTAAACCATGATCCCTAGAACACCCAAAACCCTCATCCCCAAAAAAACCCCAAACAATATTCCCTAGAAAACCAGGACCTCTATGCCCTTGAAAACCTGAAACCCTTAACACTAGAAAATCCCAATCCCTTATACCAAGAAAAGCATATAACCCTTACCCCATAAAACACTAAACCCTCAACCTAAGAAGAAACTAAACCCCATACCCTAGAAAACCCATAGACTGCATGTCAAAAAACCATAAACCATCATAACATTGAACCCAAAACAATAAGACCCATAAAACCCTAAACCCCCTACACTATAAATCCTTAAACCCTATTCCCTATAAGTAAATAATCCCAAATCTCTAGAAAACACTAAAACCTCATTCCATGAAGACCCTAAACCAATAGTCCCATAAAAAATTAAATATCATTACTAGAAAACCATAAATTCTCATCCCTAGAAAACAATAAACACTCATCCCCAAGAAAACGTAATCCAACTTCCCCAGAAAACCCATTTCCTTCATCCCCTGAAAACCATAATCCCCCAGAAATAGAAATCCACAAACCTTCATTCCTTAAAGACACTAAACCCTCAACCCTAGAAAATTCAAATCCCTCTATCCTATAAAACCATACACCATTATCCCCAAAAAACCCTAAACCCTCATTCCCAAAAAAACATAAACTCTCAACCCTAGAAAACCCCAAACCCTCGGCCATAGAAAATCCTATACCATATTCCAATGAAAACTCTAAACACTTATCTAAATAAATAACTAAACCCTTATCACCATATCACTGTAAAAAATTCCCCCAAGAAATCCAATATCCTCATCCCTAGAAATTCCTAAACCCTAATCCGTAGAAAACCTAAAACCTAGAACCCTAAAAAACAATAAACCCCAAACCCTAGAATACATGAAACTCTCATCTTAAAAAACCCAAAAGTCTCATCCAAAGAAAACTATAAACCCTCATAACCAAAAAAATCCAAAATTCTCTGCCCTAGAAACCCTATACCCAAATCCCATAAAAACATTAAACACTCATCCATAAATTCATTATACACTTTGAAAACAAAAACCATAAACCCAAAGAATTAAAATCACCTTAACTCTCATTGTAGTGAAATAATAAAACCTCAGGCATGTAAAACCCCAAATGAATATCCAAATAGATCCCTAAACCCTCAATCCAACAAAACCCTACACCCTCAAACACAGAAAACACCAAAGCCTCTTCCCAGAAAACCCCAAACCCTCAAGTACAGAAATACCGAAAACAATAAACACTAGACAATAGAATACCTCATTGGAAGAAATCACTGAACCCTAATACATAGAAAATGCTAAACCCTAATCCTTATAAAACCCTAAACCTTATTTCAAAGAAAACCCTAAATCATCATCCCCATAAAACTATAAACCCTCATCCCTAGGAAAACCTAAAACATCATCCCCAGAAAACCATAAACACTCTTCCTCAGAAAAACCAAAAACTCCCATCCATAGAAAAACATCAACACAGCCATCCTCCCTAGAAAAATCTAAACCATCAACTCCAGAAAACATAAATCCCTTATCCCAAGAGAGCATGAATCCCTCATCCCTAGGAAATCCCAAACATTGATCCCCAAAAAACCCAATAAATGTTTCCTAAAAAACCATATAACATCATCCATGTAATACCCCATACCCTTATCCCCATAAACCACTAAAACTTACACCCTCTTCCATATAATTCCATAAAACCTCAACCATAGAAAAACCATGACACACACCACCAAAAAATAAAAACCCTCATCCCTAGATAATAGTAAAAACTCGATCAATGAAAAACCTAAACCAACATCCCCAGAAAACCCTAAACCATCAGCCCCAAAAATCCTAACCTCCTACTAAAGAAAATCATAAACCCTCATCCATAGAAAACCATAGACACTTAGACCAAAAAACACAAAATAACCCACCCCAAAAACCCTAAACCCACAACCCTATAAAACCATAATACCTATTCCCTAGAAAACCCCAACATACCATCCCTAGAAAAGCCTAAACTGTTATCTTAAAAAAACCCAAAACCCCGATCCTTAGATAATATTATCCCTTCAACCCCAGGTAACCATTAACCCTTATTCATAGAGAACTAGAAATCTTCATCCTAATAGAATACCAAACCATCAGTCCCATAAAACACTATACCCATATCCATAAAAAACTACCAAACATCATCACAAATAATCCCTAATCCCTCAGTCCAAAAATACTCAAAACCATCAGGCCAAGAAATTTAGTGGCCCTCAGCCTAAGAGTAACCTTTATAATCAACTCCAGAATACCCAAACCCTCATCCCCAGAAAACGTGAAACCATCATCTACCCAAAACCGAAAAAAATAATCCCAAGAAAATATTAAACTCTTAGCCATTGAAAACACTAAATCCAAAATCCTAGAAATTTTAAAACCCTCAGTCCTAGAAACCCCAAAACATGATCCCTATAAAAATCCAAAACCCCATCCCATTAAAACAGCAAACCCTAGCCACAGAAAACCCAAAAACATAGACCCGGAAAACCATAAACCTATGGCCCTAAAAATCCACAATACCTTTGTCCCAGAAAACCGCAAGCCTTCATACCTGGAAAATTGTAAACCCACTAGAGAAGAAAACATTAAACCCACATCCCAAGGAAAACCAAAACCCTCATCCCACTAAAACCATAAACCATCGGCCCAAAATATCTAATACACACAGCCCTAGAAAACACAAAACCCAGATTCCCAAATACCCAAAAACCCTCAACCCCAGAAAACCTACAACCAAAGCACTAGTAAACCCAAAACGCTCATCCATTGAATAACATAAACCCTAATCCATTAAAAAAACTAAATCCACAACCCATGAAAACCAAAAACCATCAACACAAATAAACACCAAACCCTCAGCCTCAGAAATCTATAATCCCTTGGACCCAAAAACCCTAAAACATCATCCCCAAAATACCTAAACCCTTATTCCTAGAAAAACAAAAATCATATTCCCTAGAAAACCATAAACCCTCATCCCAAAAATTCCTAAACCCTTAGCACTGCAAATACCCAACCCCCTAATCCCTAAAAATCTCAATCCCTAATGTATACAAAAAAACTAATCCCTCGCCCATTGAAAACCATAATTCACAACAAACTAACACACTAAAATTGTAGACCCAAGAAAACCCTAAACAACCAACCCTAGAAAACCCTAAACCTCAACCCCCTAAAAACCTAAACCCTCATCCTAAGAAAAACATGAACCCTCATCCATAAAAAACACTAAAACCTTTTCCCTAGACAACCCTAAACCCTCATCATGAAAAACCCAAAAATAATTTCCCTAGAAAACAATAAAACCTCATCCTTAGAAAACCCTAAACCCTCACCATAAATAACACTAAACACCTTTCCACAGAAAACCATAAACACTCAACACCAAAAAACCATAAACCCTCAACACCAAATAACAATAAAACCGCATCCCCTTAAAACCCGAATCTCTCATATAAAAAAAAACTAAAACCTCATCCCCAAAAATCCGAAATACCATATCCCATAAAAGCAATAAACACTCATCCCCAAAAAACCTAATCCCTTATCCCCAAAAAACCCTGAACCATTATCCATAAAAAAACCATAAACTTTAATCCCAAAAAAATCCCCAAACTGTATGGGAAAAAAACCCATAAACCATCACCCCAAAGAACACTAAACCCTCACCTCGAAAAAACCCTATACATTCATCCACAATGAAACCTAAACCTTAAATCCAAAAAGCCGACATAATTATACCCAAAAAAACCATATACCCTCATCACCAAAAAAATCTAAACCCACTACCCAAACAAAACCCAAAACCCTCATCCCTTGAACACCCTAACCACTCAACCCTAAAAATAATAATCCCCACATACCTAGAAAATCCTAAACCATCGACACCATAAAATTCAATTATCCAAAACCTAGAATACACTAAACTCTCATCCCCAAAAAAACCCTAAACCATCATCCCTAAAAACCCTAAGACCTATGTCCTAGAAAACCCAAAATCCCTAATCCCAAGAAAATATATACTCAACCATCATTTATAGAAATCCCAAAAAAATCCTCCATGAAATAACCTAAACCCTAATCCACAAAAAACATGAAAACCCCATCCCTAGAAAACCATAAACCCTCACCCATAGAAATCTTAAAACCATCATTTCCAAAAAAACCTCAAACCATTTCCTGAGAAAACCCCAAACCCTCAGGTCATAAATTTCCTAAACCCACAAAAACGTAAAACCGTACACCCTAAACCATAAATAACTCTAAAAACTCATCCCCATTAATAACTATACCCTCACCCAAGAAAACCTCAAAGTGTCATCCATAGAAAACACAAAACCGTCAACACTAGAAAACGCCAAACTCATTGACCCGAAAAACCTAAACCATCCGTCCAAGAAATCCATAAATCCTCATCACCAAAAAACCATAATCCCAGAAACCCATAAAAAATATACCATAAAAAATAAAAATCCCTAAACCCTCAGCCTGAGAAAATCCTAAACCCTCAACTCTAGAAAAATTAAAACCCTTATCAATAGAAAACCATAAAACCCAATCCCATGAAAACATTAAACCCTCATCGCCCTAAAACCATATCCCTCATAAAAAAACTTAAATATCTTCCTCAAAAAACAACAAACCCATAACCCTAGAAAAGAAATAATCATGATCACTAGAAAACAATCAACCCTCCACATCAATAAAACCAAAACCCTCAGCCTAAAAAATCCTCATCCCATATCCCCCAAAAACCATCATCCCTCATTACTAAAACCCCCTCAAACCACACATTAGAAAATTCTAAAACCTAAACCCATGAAAATCCTAGATACTCATCCCTTGAAAACTCAAAACCCTAATCCCAAAAAAACCCAGAACCCTTACCCCAAAGAACCTAATCCCTCATCCAAATAAAACTGATCCCACATTAAAAAACACAAACCTTAATCACAAAAAATACATATCCACAAAAAATACTAAACAATCAACCCTAAAAAAACATAAACCATCATCCAAAAAAACCATAAACCCATATTACTATAAAACCCTCAAACCACAACCCAAAATACCTTCAAGACTCAGCACAAAAAAATCATAAATCCTCTTCCTAAAAAACCATAAACCATAATCCCTAAAAATAGCTAATCTCTAATCCTTAAAAACCCTAAACCCTCAATCTCAAAAAAACAGAAAATTATCATCACCAAAAGCCTTAAACCCATTGTCCCAAAAAACCACGAACCCTCAGCCCCAAAAAACCCTAAATGATCAGTCCCAAAAACCACTCAATCCTCATCTCCCATAACCCTCAAACTTCATCCCCCAAAAAAAACTCACACCTCATCCCAAAAAACCTTCAATCATAGCCATATAAAACCCCCATCCCTCATCCCAAAGAAACTATGAAACCCCACCCAAAAAACACTTATCATGATTCCCCAAAATACCCTAAAACGTTTTCCATTAAAAATCATCAATCATCAGTCGTATGAAACCTTGAATCCTAATCCCTAGACGAATACTGAACCCATAGCTACAAAAAATGCTAAATACTTTAGTTTTAGGGTTGAGGGATTTTTTAAGAATGAGTGTTTAGAATTTTTAAGGGATTATGGTTTATTAATGTTGAAGGTTTAGGGTTTTTGTGGTTGAGGTTTGATGGTTTTTTAGGATTGATGGTTATGTGTTTTTTGGGGCTGAGGGGTTAGTTTTTTCTATGGATGAGGGTTTAGTTATTTGGGTCTATGAATTGAGGGTTTTATCGGGGATAATGGATGAGGATTTACGCTTTCTGTGGCTAGGGGTTTGGAGTTTTCTAGGATGTTGCTTTAGTTTCTTTAGATCATATGGTTCAGGAGTTTTGTGGGGCTAGTGGTTCGGGGTTTTTTGGGGTTGAGGGATTAGGGTTTTTGGAGATGAGGGTTACGTATTTTTTGGGGATAAGGGTTCATGGGTTTTTGGGAGTGATGGTTTATGATTTTTTGGGTATAAGGGTATATGATTTGGGGGGTAGAGTTTTCATGGTTTTTAATGTTTTGGGTTATGTGTTTCTTAGGGATGAGGGTTCAATGTTTTTTGGTGATGAGGGTTCATGAATTTTTAGTGTTGAAGGTTCATGTTTTTTTGGGCTATGGGATCATAGTATTTTTGGGATGATGGGTGAATGTTTTTTGGATATTAGGGTTCAATTTTATTGGGGCTAAGGAAACAAAGGTTTTTGGGTCTAAGGGTTAATTTTTTTGGCGGATGGGTGTACATGTCTTTTGGGGGATGAGGGTTCTGGGTTTTATACTTCCTATGGTTCAGTTTGATTTATGGATAAAGGATTATGGTTTTTTGGTGATGAGGGTTTACGGTTTTTAGGTACGAGGTTTAATGGTTTTTTGTAATGGAGGGTTAAGGGTTTTATTGAGCTGGTGGTTCATGGTTTTTTGGTTCGGTGACTTGAGGTTATTTTCAGGATAATGATTGAGGGTTGTTTAGGACTACAAATTGAGGGTTTATCTATGTGTAGGGTTAAAGGTATTTTTCTTTATGATGGTTGATGGTTTTTTATGTTTTTTTATGGATGAGGGTTGAGGGATTCATGGGGTTGTGGATTGAAGGTTTTTAATGAATAATTTTTGAGGTTTTTTTGGGGATTAGGGTTAATGTTTTTTTAGTGATGATGATTTAAGTTTATTTATGGATGATGGTGGTGGGTATTTTGGGGATGAAGGTTGGGGTTTTTTTGAGTTGAGGTTATATTGTTTCATGGGGATTAATGTTTAGGATTTTAGTGTGGATTGGGGTTTAGGGTTTTTTGGTGATTATGCTTTACTATTTCTCTAGTATGATGTATTGTTTGGGGCATAAGGTTTAGGGTTTCATGGGGTATGGGTTTTTGGTTTTCATGCGATGAGGGATTACGGTTTTATGGGGTCATGGGTTCATATTTTTATGGTGTTTATTTACTGTTGTTTTTTTGGGGCCAAGGGTTGATTTTTTTTGGGGATGAGGGTTGAGGGTTTTTTTGGGGTTGATGGTTCTAGGTTTTTCGGGCTTATGGGTTAATTGTTTTTTGGGGATAAGGTTGAGGGTTTTGTGGGGATGACGTTTGAGGGGTTATTTGTCCTTAGTATTTATGTTTTATTTTTGTTAAGGGTTGAGGTTTTTCTGGGTATAAGGGTTTATGTTATTTTTTGAGTGATATTTTATAGTTTTTAGTCAATGAGTGTTTATGGATTTTGGGGTTAGGTGTTTAGGGATTTTAGAGCTGTGTTTTTTGTTTTTTTTGGGCTCATTGTTTATTTTTTGTAGTTTTTGGATTTTTTTTTTGGGTTTAGGGTTTATGGTTTTCTAAAGTTGTGGAACTAGGGGTGTTTTTCATATGAGAGTGTTGGGATTTTTGAGGATGAGAGTTTACTATTTTATGGGAATGTCTGTCTTTGAGGATAAAGGGTTTGAGGATTTTTGTGGTAGAGGGATTAGGGTTTTCGGTTCTAAGATTTTTAGGTTCTTTTGTACTGATGATATTGGGTTCTGATGGTCTGAATTATTAGCGATTTCTATGGAAGATGGTTTAAGGGTTATTAGGTTTGAGGTTTTGGGGTTTTGGGGGGTTGAGGTTTGATGGTTTTTTTGGAATACTATGTGGAGGCTTTTTTTGTGTTGAGGGTTGAGGGTTATTGTTGCTGAGGGTATAAGGTTCTATAGGGATTTGGGATTATGATTTTTGGGGGTTGAGGGATTACATTTTTTTGTGGATGAGGGGTGACGATTTTTTGGGGTAGAGGGCTGAGGGTTTTTGGGGGATGATGTTTTATAGATTTTGGGATGGGGGATTATGGTTTTTTGGGACATATGGTTTAGTTATTTTTTCTAGGGATGTGTGTTTTTGTTTTTTTGGTGCTTTGTTTTTAGGGTATTCTATGGATGATGGATTAGGTTTTTTTAGAGACATGGTTTTAGGGTTTTATGGGCATGAGGATTTATGGATTTCTTGGACTGAGGGTTTAGGGTTTTTAGGTATTGGGATTTTTTGGGGTTGATAGTTTATGATTTTCAAATGCTGAGGGTTTGGGGTTTTTTGGGGTTATTATGTCAGGATTTCAATGGTTTAAGGTATAGTGATTTCTAGAAAAGAGGGTTCATTGTTTTTTGGAGATGAGTGTTTAATGTTTTATTGGGATATAGGTTTAGGTTACTACGGTTAAAGGGTTTAGGGTTTTCTAGGGCTAAGGGTTTCGAGTTTTCTAGGTCTATGGGTTTAAGGTTTACGTTTTCTTGGGGGAATTGGTTTAGGGTTTTCTAGTGATGATTGTTTGTATTAGTGTTTTATTTGGAAGAGTGGTGTTGGGTTTTCTATGGATGGGGGATTGGGGGTTTAGAGGGATGGAAATTTATGGTTTTCAGGGATGAGGGTTTAGGTTTTTTTTGGGATGAGGGGTCTGTTTTGTGTGGTGATGATTTTTAGGGGTTTTTTGTGCAGTTACATTATTTTATTAGGGACAAGTGTATAGGGTTTTTTGGGGATGATGGTTTAGGGATTTTTTGGGCGATGGGTTTAGTTTTTTATAGGGTTGAGGGTTTTTGGTTTTTTGGGCCTGAGGGTATATGTTTTTTGGGTTGAGGGTTTAGGTTCTTTTGGTGATAAGGGTTTAGTGTTTTTTCATAATTAGGATTTTGGGTTTTCTAACACTAAGGGATTATGGTTTCATTATTCTCACAGTTTATGATTTTTGGGCACCTACGGTTTAAGGTTTTTAGGGATAAGGGTTCAGTATTTTATTTTGTAATGAGGTTTTAAGGTTTTTTTGGTATAGGGTTTATAGTTTTTCTGGATGAGGGTTTTGGTATTTTTTAGGGGGAAGGTTTTAGGGTTGTGGGGGATGAGTTATTTGGGTTTTGGGGGTTGGGTGTTTAGGATTTTCTCCACTGAGTGTTCATGATTTTTTTGGGATAATGGTTTAGTGTAATCTAGGGGTGATGTTTTAGGGTTTTATGTAGGAGAGGGTTTAAGATTATTTGGGGAAGAGGGTTTAGGGTTTTCTATGGATTAGGGTTTAGGTTTTTCTATGTATGAGTTTTTAAGGTTATATAGGGTTGAGGGTTTTGTGTTTTCTTGGGATGAGGGTTTAGAGATTTCTAGGGATGAGTATTTAGTGTTTTATATGGATGTGGGATTAGGGTTTTCTATGGATGGTGATTTAGTATAATCTATGCGTGAGGGTTTAGGGTTTTCTATGGTTGGGGTAGTTTTTTTTCAGATGTTGAGGGTTCAGGTATTTCAGGGGATGAGGGTTTATGGATTTCAAGGGAAGATGGACTAGGGTATTCTATAGAAGAGGATTTAGGGTGTTTCAGAGGCTCTGGGATTAAGTTTTTCTAGGTCTGAAGGTTTAGGGTTATTTGTGGAAGAGAGTTTAGAGTTTTCTATGATTCAGCGTTTAGGGTTTTACAGGGATGAGGGTTTAGTGACTAATGTATCTGAGAGTTTAGGTTTTTCTTGGGATGAGGTTTTTTGATTTTCATGGGATTATTGTCTAGAGTTTTATTAGGATGTGGTTTAACGATTTTTGGGGGTTGATGGTTTATTATTTTCTGTTGATGAGGGTTTCGAGTTATCTAGGGCCAAAGGTTTATGGATTTATGGTTCTGATTGTTTAATGATTTCTTGTTTTATGAGTTTATGGTTCTACAGGGATGAGGGTTTGGGGTATTATAGGTTTTATGGTTTGGGATTTTCTAGTATTGAAGGTTTAGGTTTTCTAGATCCAAGGGTTTGAGGTTTTCCAGGGATGTTGACTTGTTTTTTTCTAAGGATGTGGTTTTCATGTTTTTTATGGATTATGTTAGAGGGTTTTCTGGGTCTGAGGGTTTAAGAATTGTTTGGACTAAGGGTTTAGTGTTTTGTATGATAAAGGCTTTATGATTTTTTGGGGATGAGGTTTTTGGGTTATGTTGGGCTGATGATTTAGGATATTTTGTGGGAGAGGGTTAGGGATTTCTATAGATGAGGTTTAACAGAATTCTTGGAATTATTTTATTAGGGTTTCTAGGGATGATGCATTAGGGTTTCTTGGTATTGAGGGTGTTGGGTTTTATAAGATTTATGGTATGGAGTTTTCTTGGGATGACAGTTAATGTCATTCTAGGGATGAGAGTTTTGTGTTTTCTAGGGAATTTTTTTATTGCTTTTTAGGGGTGAGGGATTAATGTTTTCATTCGGTGAGGGTTTCAGGCTTTCAATAATTAAGGGTTTTTGGGTTTCTAGGGATTAATGTGTGTGATTATCTAGCGATGAGGATTTTGGTTTTTCTGGGGATGAGGGTTTTGGGTTATGTATGGATAAGGATCTTAGGTTTCTTGTGGTTGATGGATTAGGGTTTTATAAGAATAGTGGTTTAGGTTCTTCTATCGATATGTGTTAATGATTTTTTGGGGATAAGGGTTTTTTGATTTCTAGGAATGAGGGTTTAGGGTTTTCTATTTCTAAGGGTTTATGGTTTTTTGGGTACGAGGGTTTAGTGTTTTAGGGGAATAAGGGTTTAGATTTTTTTTAGAAGGAGGGTTTTGGATTTTATAGAACATAGGTTTTGGGGTTTGGGGGGTTGATGGTTTTGGGTTTTCTAGGGCTGAGGGTTTGGGGTTTTTGTGGTGTTGGTGTATGGTTTTAGGGGCCAGGGGTTTTAGGTTTTTGATGTATGAGTGATTAGGTTATTTATGGGGTGATGGTTTAATGTTTTCTATGGATTAGTTTGTGGATTTATCTAGTGATAAGGGTACTTGGATTACAGGGGATGAGGGTTTAAGGATTTCTATGGATGAGGGTTTATTGTATTCTATGGATGATGGATTTGGGCTTTCTGGGGATGAGGGTTTAGGGTTTTTTGGGGATAATGGATTAGGGTTTTCTAGGGAGGATTGTTTTGTATTGGATTTTTTATATATTAGGGAGTTATTTAGTTTTTTTTGGGACTGACATATTTGGATTTTATAGGGCTGATGGTTTAGGGTACTCTAGGGTGGAATTTTTTGAGTTTTCTTGGGAATATGGTTTAGGGTTTTATGAGGATTAGGGTTTTGGATTTTTATGGATTATGGTTTAATTTTTTCTACGGATGAGGGATTCAGGTGTTATGGTATTGATGGTTTAAGATTTTCTAGTGTTGGGGTATTGGGGTTTTCTAGGGATGAGGTTTTGGTGTTTTCTATGGATGAGGGTGTCGGTTTTGCTTGGAATGAGGGTTTCGGTATTTCTAGGGTGGCATAATGGGGTTTTATGGGGTGATGCATTTTTTTCTAGGGATGGGGGTTTACGTTTTTTCTCTAGGTAAGGGTTTTGGATTTTTTGTTGATAAATTTTTATGGTTTTCTAGTGATGAGGCTTTATGGTTTGTAGGGGATGAGGGTATAGGTTTTTATAGGACTAGGGGTCTAGGGTTTTTTGGGGTACAGTTTTCCAGTTTTATAGGATGAATATTTTGGGTTTTCTAAGCCAAGGGTATCATTTTTTGTGGGGAAAAGGATTTAGGGTTTTCTAGGGATAAGGTGTTTACATTTTCTAAGGATTAGGTCTTTTGGGTGTCTAGGGATGGGGGTCATGGGTTTATAGGTATATTGTTAAATTATTTTATGGGTTTATGATTTTTAGGGATGAGGATTAGAGTTTTCTATGGATTAGGGTTTATGTTTTTCATGGGATCAGAGATTAGGGTTTTCTAGAGGTGAGGGTTTAGAGTATTTTTTGGAGAAAAGGGTTTAGGGTATTCGTTGGATGTGGGATTATGACTTTTTGGGTTTTAGGTATTGGGATGTAAAGAGACTGATTGTTTAAGGTTTTCTGGGGACAAGGGTTTAGGTATATATAGTGATGAGGGATTTGGGTTTTTAGAGGATGAGGGTTTAGGGTTTTATAGGGCATAGAGATTTTAGTTTTATAGGGATGAGGTTTCAGGGTATTTTAGGGATGATGGTCTATGTTTTTAGGTCACTAAGGGTTTAGGATTTTCATTTGATGTTGTTTTACAGTTTTTTGTGTTTGGGAGATTATGATTCAATGGGGATGAGGTTTCATGGTTTTCTGGGGATAAGGTTTTAGGTAATTGTAGTGTTGTGGGATTAGGGTTTTATGTGGATGAGGTGTTATGGTATCTAGGGTAGTGGTATTAGTTTTTTCTTGGGATGAGGGTTTATGTTTTTATATGGATTAGGGTCTATGGTTTTATCAGATTGATTATTTTTTTATTTTCATGGAATATGGGTTTATGGTTTTCCGAGATTGAGGGTTTAGGGTTTTTCTAGGGTAGAGGTTATAGGTTTTTCATGTACTAAAGGTTTAGCATTTTCTAGTCAAGGTTGTTTAGTCTTTTCTTGGTCTTATGAGTTAGAGTTTCTGGGGAAAAGGAGTTGAGGTTTTTTGGGGATGAGGGTTTATAAATTCTAGGACTGAGGGTTTTTTCAGGATCAGGGTTTAGGGTTATCGTGGGTAAAGGGATATATACATATTAGGGGTGTGGGGATTGGGTTTTCTAGGATGAGGTATTATGGATTTTTCGGGTAGATGGGATAGGGATTTCTAGGGTCGAAATTTTAGAGTTTTCAAGGACTAGGGGTTTGTGGTTTTATAGGGATAAGTGTTTCAAGTTTTTTGGGGGGATATGTGATTAGTGTTTAATAGGGACGATGGTTTTGGTTTTTTGGGGTATGGGGTTTAGGGTTTCATATGATTTTGGGTTTAGGGTTTTTTGGGGAAAAGGGTTTTGGGATTTTTGGGGCTGTGGTTTTTGGTTTTCTAGGGATGAGGGTTTAGGATTTTCTATTGCTGAGAGTTTATGGTATTTTGGATCTCACAGTTTGTGGTTCGTCAAGAATGAGGGTTTGGAGTTTTGGGGGGATGCGTTTTTTGGGGTTTTGGGGCCTAAGGGACTTGGGTTTTCTGTGGATAAGGGTTTTAGGTTGTCTAAGGAAGAAGGTTTTCAAGGGATAAGGGTTTAGGGTTTTAGGGGTTGAGGGATTAGAGATTTCATGGGATTGGGGTTTAGGTATTTTAATGTATGTGGGTGTAGGGATTTTTTTGGATAAGGTTTTATGTCTTTTAGTTATGAGGATTTAGGATTATTCTTGGTTTAGGGTTTAGGTTTTTTTAAGGCTGAGGGTTTAGGGTTA
Organism: Viscum album; assembly: GCA_963277665.1. Lineage (NCBI taxonomy): Eukaryota > Viridiplantae > Streptophyta > Magnoliopsida > Santalales > Viscaceae > Viscum > Viscum album. The sequence goes on along the minus strand of OY728160.1, from coordinate 1,532,376,827 downwards.
TCTGGGGCTGAGTGTTTAGAGTTTTTCTGGGTTGAGGGTTTGGGGTTTTCTAGAGTTGTGGGTTTTGTGTTTTCTATGAGATATGGTTTATATCATTATAGAGATGAGGGTTTAGGGTTTTTGCAGATGATGGTTTGTTGCTTTTCAGGGATAAGGGTTTACCATTTTCTAGAGATGATAGTTTTGGGTTTTCTGGGGTAGAGGGTTTAGGGGTTTTATGGGGAGATGGTGTTGGTGTTTTGGTGATGAGGGTTAAGGAATTTTTATGGATGAGGGTTTTGTGTTTTTTAAGGATGATAGTTTAGGGTTTTATAAGGCTTATAGTGTGTGGTTTTATTATGATTTGGGTTTAGGTTTCCTTGGGGCTAAGGGTTTTGGGTTTTATGTGGGTGAGGGTTTAGTGTTTCCTACTTATGAGTGTTTATGTTATTTGAGTTAAGGAATTTATGGTCTTTTGGGGATGATGATTTATGGTTTTTTGGGGATGTTATTTTATGGATTTAATAGGATGAGGTTTTATGTTTTTATAGAGCTGAGGGATTGTGGTTTTCTAGGGTTTAATGTTTAGGGTTTTCTAGGTTTTTCAGTTTTTGGTTTTTTATGGATAAGGACATATGGGTTTCTAGTGATGTAGGTTTTGGGTTTTTGGGGGATGAGGGTTTAGGGTTATTTAGGAATTACATTTTAGTGTTTTTTGGTGCTTATGTTTTTGGGTTTCTTGGGGATGAGGGTTTTGTGTTTTTTTGCATCGAGGGTTTAGGGTTTCAAGGTGCTGATGGTTTAGGATTTTTTAGATATGAGGGTTTAGTTTTTTTATTGTATGAGTATTTAGTGGTTTTTTAGGGCTGAGAAATTTTGGTTTTTTGGGGCTGAGGGTTTACGGATGTTTATTACTGAGTGGGTATGATTTTTTGGTGTTGTGGGTTTAGGTTTTTAAGAGGATGCAATTTTATCAATTATCGGGTATCAGTGTTTGGTTGTTTTTGTGCATAGGGTTTAGTGTTTTTTGGGTTTAGGGATTGTGGTTTTATGGGGATGAGGTTTTAGGTGTTTTTTGGGATTTAGGGTTTATGGTTTATTTAGGACTCATGGTTTATGATTTTTCGTGGATTAGAGTTTAGGATTTTATTTGAGAGATGTGGGTTTAGGATTTTTTGGGATGAGGTTTTAGATTTTTTTTGGGGATGTGGGTTTAATAATTTTTAGGGGTGTGGGATTATGGTTTTCTAGGCTATGGGTTTTATGATTTCTAGTGCTTAGGATGTTAGGTTTTCTGCATCTCTGGGATTGGTATTTCTTATAGATGAGGATGTAGGGTTTTCTATGGATGAGGGTTTAGGGTTTTGTGGGGGTGGAGATTTATGGTTTTCTAGGGATGAGGTTTAAGGGTTTTCTTAGTCTGAGATTTTATGGTTTTCCATGGTTGGGGGTTTGGGGTTTTAAGGGGCTGGGGTTTATGATTTTCTAGAGCTAAGGATTTAGGGCTTTATGGGGAATATGATCTCATGATTTTTATGTTTGTGGGTTTGGGTTTTTCTCGGTCTGATGGTCTATGATTTTTTTAGGCTAGGGGTTATGATTTTATGGGGATAAGATTTTTGTTTTCTCTTGGGATGTACATGTTGTGTTTCTTAGGGATTATGTTTCAAGGTTATCTATGGATGTGGGTCTAGGATTTTCCGGTGAGGTGTGTTTAGGTTTTTCATGGGATGAGGGTTTTGGTTTTTCAAAGGATAAGTGTTTATGATTTTTTTGGTCTGAGGGTTTAGGGTAATCTAGATACGAGGGTTTGGGATTTTTTTGGTCTATGATATTAGGGGTTTGGGGGCTGTAGTGATTTCTCTTTCCACATCTATGGTTTTATGTTTTTTTATGGTTGAGGGTTTAGGATATTCAAGGGAAGGGATTTTATAGTATTAGGGGTTTCGGGTTTTATAGTAATAATGGTTTATGGTTTTATAGGGCTGGGGGTTTATTCTTTTCTAGGGAATAGGTATTAGGGTTTACTGGGGATGGGTGTTTAGGGGTGTATGGGGATGAATGTTTAGGGTTTTATAGGAATTAGGGTGTAATGTTATTTTTTGGATGAGGGTTTAGGGTTTTATAGATCTGAGGGTTTAAGGTTTTCTAGGGATTAGGGTTTAGTTTTTTATGGGGATAAAGGATTAGAGATTTCTGGGGATGTGGGTTTAGGGATTTTGTGGGGATATGGATTAGGGCTTTCTGAGGATATGGGTTCATGATTTTTAGGGGCTCAGTGTTTCATGTTTTTTGGGGATGAGGGTGTATGATTTTTAAATGATGAGGTGTTAGGGTTATTTGGAGTAGAGGGTTTTTTGTTTTCTATGGTGAAGCGTTTGAGGATATATGGGGATGAGAGTTTGGGTTTTCTTGGGTGGGGGTTTGTGTTTTTCTAGGATGAGGGTTTTGGGTTTTCAAGGGATAATGGTTTTAAGTTTACTAGGTATGAGGGTTTTGGGTTATTGGGGATGAGGTTTTGAGAGTTTTTTGGGATGCAGGTTTTGGATTTTTCAGGATGGGTAATTTGGATTTTTGTGGGAATGAAGTGTTGAGTTTTTATGGGCTAGATATTTGGGTCTTCAAGGGTGAGGTTTTGATTATTTCTGGGGCTCATGGTTTGGTTTTTTATGGGATGAGGGGGTTGGTATTTTTGGGGTCTAGGGTTTCATTATTTTGGGAGAATAGGGTTGGGAGATTTCTAGGGATTAGGGTATGATGTTTTATGAGGATGAGTGTATGGGGTTTTATAAGACTAAGGATTTATGATTTTTTGGGGATGTGAGTATTGGGTATTTTGCAGTTGAGAGTTTTTGTTATATTTTGAGGTATTGGGTTTGGGGGTTTTTATGGCTAAGGGGTTGTGGTTTTTTATAGCTGAATGCTTGATGTTTTTTGGGGATGTGGGTTTGTTGTTTTTTGGTATGAGGGTTTGGGGTTTTTTTGGATAATGTTTTAGGGTTTTTTTTGGAGTTGAGGGATTCTAGGATCTATGGGATTTGGGGTTTTTAGTGATGTGGATATATTGTTTTTTTAGGTTTAGGATATTGGGTTTTTAGGGATTAAGGTTGAGTATTTTTAAGGGTGGGGGTTTAGTGTTTTTGGGGATTTGGGATGAGGGTTTTTTTTGGAGAGTGTCGGTGGTTTTGGGGGATGAGGGATGAGTGAGTTTTAGGGCTTAGGGTCAGTTTTTTTGGGGGTGAGTGTTGAGGGTTTTTTAGGGTAGAGGGTTGACTATTTTTAGGCATAGGGTGTAGAGTATTTTTGGATAGATGGTTTAGGTGTTTTTTTGGATGAGGGTTCAATGGTTTTTTTGGGGATGAGGGTTTAGGTTTTTCTGGGGAAGAGGGTTTAGGGTTTTATTTGTGTTGAATTTTGAGAGTTTTTGGGGGTACGGGGGTTAGAGTTTTTTTGTTGTATTAGAGTTTACTGCTTTTTTGGGTTATCAAGTTCAATGTTTTTTGCGTTATAGGGTTGAGGGTATTTTGGGTTTGAGGGTTGAGGTTTTTTTGGGGTGATGGTTTTTTGGGATAGTGGTTTGATGGTTTCATGGGGATGTGGTTTTAGGGTTTTGGGGGTTTGATTTTTAGTTTTTTGGGGGCTGAGGGTTTAGGTATATTTTTTGGAGGAGAGTGTTTAGGGAATTTTGGGGATCAGGGTTTATGATTTAATATGATTGATGGTTTATTCTGTTATGTGGATGATCTATTGTAGTTTTGGGCGTTGAGGGATTTGGGGTTTCAGGTGTTGAGGTTTTAGGGTTTCTTAGGGATAATGGTTTATGGTTTTTTGGGGTATGAGTTTAGGTTTTGGGGGGATGAGGGTGTAGAGATTTTTGGGGCCTATGGTTTATGGTTTTTTGGAGATGAGGTTTTAGGGTTTTTTTAGCAAAGACTATTTAGGTTTTTTTGTGAGAGAGGTTTAGGATTTTTGCAACTAAGGATTCATGATCTTTTGAGGCTAATAGTTTTTCGTTGTTTGAGTATGAGGGATTAGTTTTTTTGAGGGGATATGTGTAACACCCTGACCCATGTTACCCAGATTTGGTGCATTATTACATAACATTTTTATGATACAACGAATCGTGTCCCAAAAGACCGATCCGTTTAGTAGCCTTGGAAGTACTAGATACATTATTTAGTTTTACATTAAATAATCAAATAAAGAAATAAACATCATTGTGTCCCCTTTGAACACACTTTTATCCCTTATCTTATTCATGCATTTCAATCGTAAAATACTTTTTCGCATCCAGAGAAAAATAAAAAATAAGAAAGGGGTTAGCTCAGATGCTCAGTAAGGATAAAAATATAGCAGAAACTGTCAAAAATAATCATGAACATTTTCAGGCAAAGTATAAGACTAAAACATATGACTTATAAACTTAAACATCAGCATAATATGGAACATAAAAATAAATTATTCCATTTAGTTATTCACATGGATATTCTACTAGTAGAATAATCACATTCAATATCCATAGCCGATTTCATAATGAAGGAATGCATAATTTCAAACATCATAACCACATAGTCAATTTATCGTGCCAAGAATACGAATAAGATTTTGTCAAGGCCTTATTACAAGAAACTAGTTTTTCTAATTAGACCTACCGATGCATCGAGAAGCTATAGCGAGCTCCACCCATAACTTACTAATTCCAATGCATTCCTCATATGAAAAGGATGAAACATAACATAAACATTTGTATTAAAACTAGCATATGAAATGTTAATACTTTAACCATAACCAATAAATGGTATAAAAATAACACATCTACAGTCAAACATATCCCAAACCCTTCAATACATTATGGAAGATTGTATCATAATAAATCAACTTCAACAAGTGTAAAATCAATCAATGGATGTTGTCCTAGATGAAATAAAATTTATTTGAGAGTAAATTTGAAATAATTTAAAAGTCAAGTAATTATAAAAGAAAACATTTGTTTTGAAAAAATTATTATAATCATGTAAAGGAACCTTCGAAGGCTATATAACGGCAGGGAAAAGTTGCACCCTCCATATATGTTAAAAAACATTCTTACCTTAATTTGTTGAAAAGGTCAAAAATAACCTTGTTTGGAAATTAACGGAATTATTCCTTTAAAACAATTTTATAAAAGTAAAACAAGGGTATAAATGACTTTAACCCATAGTATAGTAATTATTAAAAATGTTTTTATGTTAATTTTTGAGAAACATGGATGTGGATGATAATGATGTCTCGTTAGATACTTACGTATTAACAACCTCAGATAATGAAGAGATTGTAAAATTTACCATTACCATGAACTTTTCCTTATTTGAGGGTACGTTAACCTCCTGTATAATAGTTAAATAATTTTTGTTAAATTATACAAGAACCACACACATAAATATTATATCATATTTGATCTTCTAATATTTCTTTGTTAATAATATTATAGAAGTATAATTGATTCGTGTGTTAATTGATTAGTTTTCCTTCATATGTTTTGTCACGTAAGTCATTTTTGTTATGGATATGATGTATTTTATTCAAATACAAAATGATATTAAGTTATTAAACATTATTTTTTATCATAAAATGAAAATTATTCTTGAATGGTTACAATGGAAAATGAATCTCTTCGCGTTCCGGGAGACGGTAATCCGTACGTATGCACGAGCGACAAAACCATTCTATTGATGATGAAATCATATGTCATTGAATGGTATGTCATATATACATAATCATTATTTGGTTATATTTATTATTTATACCAATTTTACTCATTATTATACCCATCCAAATAATTATGTGTAAAATAACAATCTACACCACGACGTGGAGACTGTAAGCCGTACGTACGCGCGTCTGGTGACTTTGTCATTCATAGGATGGAAAGAATAATAAATATGGTTGTAAGATATTTATAATAACATCATATTATTTATAAGGTACTGGATTTATTATTTTGGTATGTAAACAACAAAGAAAGATCATGTGGAAGAAGAAAGGAACTTAGAATGAGGTGATGAAATTATTACCTCTTCTTCAGGTGCTTCCTTTTGATTTGATCAAAAGGCTTCTTAGGTTGCCTTTATGATAAATGTAATGCCTCTAGGATGAAGTGAGGGGTGTTTTGAGGATATTTTAGTAGGTTTTTTCCGTTCTAATTGGTTTGGAGGTGTTAATTTAAGTGAAGGGGAAAATACCATTTTATAAGAGAGGTAAGGGTCACTTTAGGAAAATGTTGAAATATTATTTTATTATACAATCATATTTGGTATATAATAACTCCGAAAGGTTTTATTTTGAGGATAAGGTGGTTCTATGTTGAAAAAATCTCAACCAATAGGTTATAGATAGGTTAATGTTATCATATTAACCTTATCTTTTTTATTTAACTCTTAGTTAAATAGTTTAACTTTTACCATGTATTCTTGTATTATTATAATAAATGGTTAATACCCATACTATAAAAATCCATGATAACCCCAATTGGTTCGATATTAATATATATAACCTAATATATGTTCTTTGATAGAACCTTATATTTTTAGGAATATTATATAAATTCATAATATAGTATTTTTTTGAAAAACTCATTTATGTCAATTTTGACATTATTTAGTATTTGGTTTTTTTGAAAGCCATAACAACATCATTACTTTAAAACAATTCATTTAATAAACCCTAACATGTCATTTTAATGTATAAAATTTGTGGAATTCATCAAAAGTATAAATTTACCTTTATTTTAATATTTATAATATCAATTATTTTAATCATTCATTAATAAGGTAATTACTACATCATCATTGTGTCATAAATAAATTAAATTCTTTAATGTCAAAAAATTATAAATAAAATACCATTGTGTAGGAAATATTTTTATCATTTAAATGAATATTTATAGTACAATTTATATTATGTATAACCATATATTAAAAAAACTTTAGTAATGAAAATATGAATTTAACACTTTTAACTCTTCTTTAAATAAAATAATAATAAATGTCCCAATCTAATCCAAGTGGACCAAAAGGATTGTATTTTATTCTTATGTTTGATTTTGGTCTAAATACACTTATCCAATAGAATTAAAAATGTTTTAGGGTTATTAATTTTTCATTTTTACCTTTAATTACACTATTTACTTTTAACCGTGGTAAATAAAAGCAAAAATATACTATTCATAAAAAATTATTTTTATCATATTGAACCACATTGGACTTACTGATGACAACCATTTGTCTTAGATTTTTGAAATTCAATTCACAAAAGTGATAAATTTACGTTTTATGTGAATTTGCTAACATGCCTAGATGGTTGGTAAAAGACGGTAAAAAGTTCAATATAATTTTATACAACTAATTTTATTATAAAATGATTCCAATGAATTACATTGAACTAATATCGGTATAATGTATCTATTTTTAATTAAAATAAATTTAAATAAAATAAATAATTATTAAAATAAAAATTTGGTTTTAAACAATAATGCAATGTCTTTCACTCATAATCAATAATTAAAATTTTTCAGAAAAATACCAAAAAACACACCGTAAGCTAATTTGGATATTCCGAATCCAAAAATGATGTCCATTTTGAAAATTAAATATTATAAAATTTTGAAAAGTGAGTATTACTATTCATAATGATTAGTTTTGTTGGTCATGGTGTGTTAGAACTTGAACATGCGTACAACACAATCTATTGTATTACTCAAAGAGAAGCATACCCTGGAAGCATGGGGTGTTACATTCTTCCCTCCTTCAAATAATATCAACCACGAAATTTCTGGAATTATACTGTGTAAAAAGTTCAGGTGGTTCTTCATCATAAGTTCATCGAGTTCCCATGTTTCAACTTCCATCTTATGGTTTCTCCATATAACTTTTTCTTGATGATTCATCTGGTTTCTCAACACTTGTTCTCTAGTATCATGAATTCTGATAGGATCTTCAAAATAAGATAAGTCGGGTTCTAGTTCTATTTCTTCATAGGTGAGTACATATGTTGGGTCAGGCATGTATTTTCTCAATAGTGATATGTGGAACACATAATGAGCTTTTGAGATACTTGGCGGCATTTCCAAATGATAAGCTACGACTCCAATTCGTTCTACAATTTCGAAAGGTCTGATGTACTTAGGACTCAATTTACCCTTCTTACCGAAATGTAAAACACCCTTCAATGGAGATACCTTCAAGAAAACATGATCTCCTACATGAATTCCAAATCCTTCCATTGGTTATCGGCAATGCCATTTTTCCTACTTTGAGTTTCTTTGATGTGGATTTGGAAAATTTTCACCTTTTCCATCGTTTACTTAACAATTTCTAGGCCTACATGTTTTCGTTCACCAACATTATCCCAACAAGTTGGTGTGCAACATCTCTTTCAATATAATGCTTCATATGAGGATAACTAAATACTTGAATAGAATCTATTTTTATAGGAAAATTCTACCAATGGTAAATATAGATCCCACATTCCTTGAAAGTCATGTGAGCTAGATCATAACATGGCTTCTCAGGATTGAATAGTCAATTCGGATTGTCCATCAGTTTGAGGGTGGTAGGTAGTGCTCAAACAATGTTCAGTATCTAGGTCCTTCTGAAGACATTTCCAGAATCTTGATGTAAAACTGGGATCACGATCAGAAAAAATTGATAGGGGTACTCCATGAAGTCTTACAACTTCATTAATATATGGTATTGACAAACATTAAAATGGTAAATCATCTCTTATTGCATGAAAATGTTCTGACTTGGTAAGATGATCAACAATGATCCATATTTCTTCATTCCTTCTAGGAGTCTTTGGTAACCCCATGAATAAGTCCATCATAATATCAAACAATTTCCACTCAAGTATGGGATGAGGTTGCATGACTCTTCTTGGATGTTGTCTTCCAACATTCACATGTTGGAAAACCATACATATTGACACATAATCAGAAATCTCCCTCTTCATGTATTCCCACAAAAAATGTTCCTTCAAATATCTATAAATCTTAGTGCTACCAGTGTGTATCGAGAAATTGAATATATGATCATAGTCCAACAATTCCCTTCTTAGATCAGGTATATCAGGAACACAAAGTCTCTTCCCAAATTTCAAAAGTACATCTTCATATATGAAGTCGATCAATCTCCCATCATTCAAAACTTTAATTTTCTTTTGAAACTCATCATCATCAGTCTGAGAACACTCTATCCATTATAGTGAATTCATATTGGAAACCATTTAAAAAAGTATTGATGTTTTCCCTTCCATGATTATTCCCATATCCATTTTTACTAGATCTTTTTACATAGGATCCATTTCAACTCTCATCTTGTTAAAAACTCCATGATACATTCTTCTCAAAGCATCGTCCATCTTATTTGCCTTCCTCAGGTCGTAGTGTATAGTGAGATCATAATCCTTCAGTATCTCGAGCCATAACCATTGCCTCATTTGAGTTATTTTTGTGAGAAAATATACTTAAAACTATTATTATCAGTATAAATCTCAAATTTTTTACCATATAGATATAGTATCCATATAGTCAGAGTAATTATTACAACTGATAACTCAAGATCATGAGTGGAATAGTTTTGTTCATTAGTTTTTAGCTGTTGTGATGCATAGGCAATAACTCTATCATACTAAATAATGACACAACCATGTCCTTTCTTTGAAGCCTCACTATAAATAACAAACCCATCATTCCCCAATGGTAGAGTCAATATAGGATCATTGATTAATCTTCTGATCAGTTCTTAATAACATTCTTAATGCTCTTTTTTACAAACAAATTTAACCAATTTATGTATAAGATTGGTTAATGGGTTTTCCAATAGGGAAAAATTATGTACGAAGCGCCGATAATAACCTGCTAAACCAATAAAACTGTGTACCTCAGTTATACTCATCGGAGTTCTCCATTCATGTATTTCCTTTGTATTTAAAGTAACAATAGAGATTCCATACTTACATACTATATGGAAAATAAATGAAATTTCCTAAAGCCAGAATTCACACTTTCTAAACTTCCCATATAATTCATTTCATCTGAGGGTTTTCAGAATAGTGAGCAAGTTATTTTCACAATCGTCGTAGCATTTTGATTATACCAAGATATCATCAATAAATACCACTAAAAATTCAACTTGATATTCCTTGAAAACACTATTAATTAGATACATGAATATAGAGGATGAATTTTTCAGTCCAAAAGGCTTTATTATAAACTCATAATCCTCGTACGTGGTTCGAAATGTTGTCTTTGGAATGTATTCCTTCTTTACACACAATTGATGATATCCAGATCGAAGTTCAATCTTTGAAAAATATTGAGATCCATGAATTTCATTGAATAAATCATTAATGAGAGGTAGGGGATACTTGTTCTTTATTTTTATAGCATTGATCTCCATATAGTCAATGCACAACCTCATATATCAATCTTTCTTCTTAACAAAAAGAATAGGGGATCCCCATGGAGAAACACTAGGGTGAATAAATTCTTTATTACTAAATTTATGTAGTTGTTTCATTAGTTACACTAATTACATAGTTTCCATTATATAAGAGGCCATCGATAAGGGCCTTGAACCAGGAATTAAATCAATTGAAAACTCAATTTCCTGTTCTAGAGGATGTCACGATAAATCATCTGGAAACACATCAACATATTCTTTCACAATAGGTATGTCCTCTATTTGAACATTACATTCCTCACCAATAGTTATTTCACTCTCTTACTCTCCAATAATTCAATTTAGTAGAGATATTGGGTGAGATCAAGATAAGAATCATATGCTGATGTCTCAACTCTAAAGATAAGTTACTCCTTATCATCATCAAAAATTGTAACCTTCTTTTTCCTACAATAAATTTTCGCATCATGGTCTAAAATACAATCCATACTATGGATTATATCAAATTAAATCATGGGTATGATGATGAGATCAAGAGATAAATCACGTTAATAAGACCTAATGGAAAACTGATTCACAAAACTGTGTTGCAATGATACTTCCCTTAGAAGCTTTGAATCACAACTACCTTGTCAAATCAAATTGGAAATATCTAATTTTCGTAGAAAATTGGGATGTTATGAAACAATGCGATGAGACATAATCAAATAAAGAATTATCTAAATTTGAGGAAACCATTAAATTACCTTCCACCACGTCCTTCGGAGCTTCAACCTCAGCTGTAGTAATCGCATATGCTTATCCCTACTCCCTATGCCTTTTATGAGGTATATTTACTTGTCACATAGGAAATTCATTTCCATAATGTCCAAATTCTCTAAAATTTTAGCATTCAACATTGAAAGCCTCTTTCTTCCCATTGCAATCTTGAGCTTAGTGCCCTTTTTCACCACACTTGTAGCAAACTCTCATTCCCCTTAGGCAAGTACTAGGCTGAATCTTCCCACATTACTGTAGGATGGAAATTAATAATTTTCCTTCTTCCCCTTATTTCCATTTCCATAGTTTTCAAAAGATCTCTTCTTCAATTTCTATGATTTAAAGTCCTAAGACATATAGAATTCATTTTATATCTTGATAGCACATGAGACTATATCTTTGTACAATGATAAGGATTGTGAGGATAATGCTTGATAGAGAAATGGTTTTATCCCATTAAACAATCGATCAATATTACTCCTTGGGTTACATATATCATCATTTGTATGCCTTGATATCCTTGTAGAGTTAGCCTCATACTTTGCGACATTCTCATCCACCTTCTACCTCAGACTCAGAAATTGTCATTCCATATCCACATGATGGTCACGAGGAAAGTAATTTTCTAAGAAAATCCATTTAAACTCCCTCCATTACATACTTGATATATCTTCATCCTAAATTTTGTTTTTAATTAATTACCACCATTGATCTGCATCTCATGTGAGGCGATAAACTACCATGACAACTTTTTACATTTTCTTACTCCCCAAAGAATTAAATATTTTTTCTAAGGAACATATCCATTACTCATATTAAAATGGATTTGTAGTCCCATTGACTGTTGGTAGTTGTTTCCTCATGAAGCGGTATAACATTGATCATCCATGTTGGGGATCAGCGTGATCCAAACATGTAAGGTTATTATTCGTAAGCTGAGTGAGTTGTCCCTGTATGTTGATAAGAGGATCAGCACCAGTTGCATCACCATATCCACTATAATTATCTTATGTAGGATGGAAATACATACATGGATTACGTGCATTGATACTATTTCTATTCCTTCCATTAGGCTCCATTTCTAAACAATGGTATACACTAGATTAGTTTATGAATCGCAACACACAATTCCAAATTTGTTAAACACTTAACATAAATTGAACAGTTTATAGATATAATCCATAATCATAAAAATGATTTCTTTGAGAATGTATATACTCATAAATCCTTTATAATGGTTTGTAGGGAAATTGTGAATTATCTTAAGAATATCTCTCAGGAGTGTCATAACCAAGTGTGTAACATGGATTGTTGTCGTGTACCAGGATACCCCAGGTCTAGCCCGAAACTCCTTGTCGGAGTTTTCACCACTAGGAACATCTATGTCAGATCTGCCTCTACCATCTCATATCCGTATAGGGATGCATTTCATGGAAAATACCCAAAATCTCTACGTTACCAAAATTATATGATGTTCTTCTATTCTAATCCTCAATGTTCATCTTAGGGTAATGTTTTCTAATTAGATTTTTTCAAAATCTTGCTTCCAAGGATTGTACTAAACTTCATCTGATACCAACTATATTTCCCCTACCATATTTACCCAGAGTCAGTGCATTGTTACAAAACATTGGAATGATACAAGGAATCATGTCCCGAAATACTGATCAGTTTAGTAGCCATAGAAGTACTGGATACATACAAAAGTTTTATATTGCATAATCAAATAAAGAAAAACAACATCATTGTGTCCCCTTTGAACACACTCTTATCCCTTAGCCTGTTCCTGCAAGTTAATTGTAAAATACTTCTTCACATCCTGGGAAAATTAAAACATAAGAAAGTGGTGATCTCAAATGCTCATTATGGATAATAATATACTGGAAGCTTTCATAAATTATCACAAACATTTTAAGGCATTGTATAAGACTAAAATACTAGCCATTTAAACTTATACATCAGCATAATATGGAAAATATATATCAAATAATTCCATTTACTTATTCACATGGGTATTCTACTAGTTGAATAATTACATGAAATATCCATATCCAATTTTATAATGATGGAATGCATAATGATAGACATCATAACCACATAGTCAAGGCCTCGTTCCAAGACTAAAAATAAGATTTTATCAAGCCCCTGTGCCAAGACACTAGTTTGTCTCATGAGACCTACCAATGCATCGAGGATATATAATGGGATCCACCCATAACTTACTGTGTCCAATGCATTCCTCATATGAAAAGGTTGAAACATAACATAAACATTTTTATTAAAACTACCATACTAAATGTTAATACATTATCCATAAACCTTGAATTGTATAAAACTACCACATCCACATTCAAACATATCCAAAACCCTTCAACACAATATAGAAGATTTTATCATAATAAATCAACTTCCAAAAAATGTAAAATTCATCAATTGATGTTGACATATATGAAATCAAAATTATTTGAGAGAAATTTTGAAATAATTTAAAAGTCATGTAATTATAAAAGAAATTATTTATTTTGAAATCATAATTATAAGCTATTATGGGAATCTTCGAAGGTGTTATAAAGGCAGAGAATAGCTGCACCACTATATATGATAAAAAAACATTCTTATCTTAATTTGTTGAAATGGACATAAAGTACCTTATATGGAAAACAACAGAAAGATTTATTCCAAAACATTTTATAAAAGTAAAACAATTGTATAAATTACTTTAACCCATATTCTAGTAAATAGTAAAATGTTTTGACATGCATTTTTAAGAAACACATATGTGGATGATAAAGTGGTCCCATTAGATACATACGTGTTAACAACCTCGAATAATAAAGAGATTGTAAAAATAACCCTTATCGTGTACTTTTCCTTGGTTGAGGGTATGTTAACCTCATTTATAAAAGTTAAATCATTGTTATTAAATTATAAATGTACCACATACATAAATATGATATCATATATGATCTTCTAATATTTCTTTGTTAATAATATTTTAGAAGTATCATTGTTTCAGGTGTTAATAGATTCATTTTCCATTATATGTTTTTTTACATAAGTCAATTTTGATATGGATAAGATGCATTTGATTTATATAAAAAATTATATTATGTCCTTAAAAATTATTTTTAATCATAAAATGAAAATTATTTTTTGAATTCTTACGATGGAGAATTAATCTCATTGTGTTCGTGCGGACAGTAATCCGTACGTACGCACGAGCGACAATACCATTCTATTGATGGAGAAATTTTATGTAATTGGATGGAATAACATATACACAGAACCATTAAATTGATATATTTATTATTTAAACCAATTATACTCATTATTATACCCATCTAAATATTAAATGTCGAATAACAAACTACACCACGACGTGGAGATGGTAAACCGTACATACGCACGTATGGTGACATTGTCATTCCTAGGATGGATAGAATATTGAAAATTATTGTACCATATTTATAATAACATAAAATTATGTATAAGGTGATGGAGATAATTTTTTTCTACGGTAACAACCATGAAAGAGGAAGTGCAAGAAGAAAAGAACCTAGAAATTGGTGATGGAATTTGTACCTTTTCTTCAGGTGTTTCCTTTTGATTTGATCAAAAGGATCTATATGTTGGATATATAATCAAATTAAGGACTCTATGTTTATGTGAAGTTATTTGGGAGTATATATGAATAGTGTTTGGCCGATCCAAATGGCTTTGGAGGTGTGAATTTAAGAGAAGGGGAAATACCCTTTTATAAGAGAGATGTGGGTCACTTTAGGAAAACCATGAAATATTATTTTATTATAAAATCATATTTGGTTTCTAATATCATTGAAGGGATTTATTTCAAGTTTAATTTTAGTATATTTTGAAAAAATCTCAACCAAGAGGTTTTATATAGGTTTAGGACACCATATTAACCTTATCTTTTAAATTTAATTCTTAGTTAAATAGTTTATCTTTTACCATGTATTCTTGTACTATAAAAATAAATGCTCAATAAACATATTGTAAATAGAAAATATAACCCCAAGTGGTAATTTATTAATACATATAACCTTACATAAGTTATTTTCCCTTATAATAGATTTTTAAGAATATTATATCAATTAATAACATTGTATTTGTTTTAAAAATTCATTTATGTCAATTTTGACATTATTTAGTATTTGGTTTTTGTGACAGTATTAAAAACATAATTACATGGAGAAAAAGTCATTGAATAAACCCAATCATGTAATAGTAATATATAAAATTCTTTTAATTCCTCAAAAGTATCAATTTACATTTATATTTATATTTATAATATAAATTAATTTTATCATTCATTAATATGGTAATTACTTCATCGTCATTGTGTCAAAAATAAATTTAATTATTTAATGTCTAAAAATTAAAAATAAAATACCATTATGTTGGAAATCTTTTTATCTTTCAACTGAATATTTATAGTCAAATTTCTCATATATATAATCCTATATTAAAAATGTTTTACTTATGAAAATTTGAATTTAACAATTATAAATCTTTTTTTTAAAAATAATAATAAATGGACGAATCTAATCCAACTTGACCAAAAGGATCATATTTTAATCCTATGGTTGATTTTGGTACAATTAAACTTATCTAATAGAATTCGGACATGTGTTAGGGTAATAATAATGTAATTTTTACCTTAAATTACCTATTCACTTTTAACTATGGTAAGTAAAAGTCAAATGTTACTATTCACCAGAAAATATATTCATATTGTTACACCACATTTTACTTAAAGATGTCAACCATGTCTAATGGATTTTTGAAATTAAATTCCCAGAAACTGTAAAATTACGTTTTATGAAAATTTGCTTACATGCCAAGAAGTATGGTAAAAGACGGTAAGAAGTTCAATAAAATTTTATACATCTAATTTTATACTAATATCACTCCAATGAATTAAATTGAACTAATATAGCTATTATGTATCTATTTTTACTTAATATAAATTTTAATAACATAAATAATTATTTAACTAAAAATTCGGATTTGAATATTAACACAATGTTTTTCACTATTCGTCAAAAATTTAATGTTTTTATAAAAATACCAAAAATTCACCCTAAGATAATAGGGATATTCCTAATATAAAAATTAAGTCCATTTTGAAAAATAAGATTTATAAAATTTCAAAAAGTGGGTATTACTATTCATGACAACAAGTTTGACTGGTCGTGGTGTGTTAGAACTCAAAGTTGCATATAGCACAAGCTATTTTATTATTCAAAGAGAAGCATATCGTGGAAGATTGGGGTGTTACAATATGGGTTATGGTATTTTGTGGTTTATGGTTAAGGGTTTTTTTGTGGAATAGGGTTTAGGGTTTTTTGTGGATGAGGGTTTAGGGTTTTGGGGGGTTGAGATTTTATGTATTTCTGGGACCGAGGATATAGAACTTTTTGGGGATGATTGTTTAGGGGTTTTTTGGAATGAATGTTTAGGGTTTTTTGGTGATGTAGGGTTACTATTTTTTGGATTATGATTTTGTGTTTTTTGGGGCATATGGTTTATTGAATTTTGGGGCCTAGTGTTTTGGGTTTCATGAGATGAAGGATTAGGTTTTCTAGGGGATTGTGGTTTATGGTTTTTTAGAGATTAGTGTTTAAGTGTTTTTTGGGAATATTTGTTTTGTATTTTTGAGACCGAGTTCTTAGGGTTTATTGGGGATGAAGGTTTAAGTTTTTGGGGGGATAAGGGTTTAGGTTTTTGGTGGAAAATGTTTCACTAATGTTTTTCTGCTAAGAGATTAGTGATTTTTATGGAGAGGATTTAGGGTTTCATAGTTTTAAGTTTTTAGGGTATATTATGTATGAGGTTTTTGGGGGTTTTGGGGATTAAGGTTATGGGTTTTATGATTTGGGGTTTAGGGTTTCTTGGAGATGATGGTTTGGGTTGTTTGGGGGTTGTGGGATTAGTGTTTTTTAGGGATAAGCATTAAGGGTTTTTTTATGAGGGTTTTGTATTATTTAGTGATTCAAATTTATGGTTTTCTAGGGACGAGGGTTTATGGATTTCTAGGGTTGAGGTTTTATGTTTTTATGATGCTATGTTTTTAGGTTTTTCTAGGGTTGAGGGTATATAGTGTTTTTGTGGATGATGGTTTAGCATTTTTTGGGTCTTATGGTTTAGGGAATTCTTCCACGAAGGGTATATTGTTTTCTAGGGATGAGTGTTTAGGGTTTTGTAGGGATGATTTTTTAGGGTTTTTTAAGGATGAGGTTTTAGTTATTTCATGGTATGAGGTTTCATGGATTTTACTGGCTTAGTGTGTTTGGTTTTCTAGGGTTGAGGGATTTCTATTTTAGGAGGTTTAGGGTTGATGGTTTTTTCTTGTAGAGGGATTTGGGTTTTTTAGGGAGAAGGGTTTGGGTATTTTTGGGGTGGGTGTTTTTGCATTTTGGGGTGGGGGTTTGTGGGTTTTCAGTGCTAAGGGTTTGAAATTTTCTATTTTTGATGGTTTTGGGTTATCTAGGGCTTTGGTTTTGGGGTTTTTGGGGCTCAATGCTTAGTGTTTTTTATGGTTGATCATTTGATGTTTTTTTGGTCATGGTGGTTTGGTTTTTTTGAAGTTGAGTGTTTGTGTTTATTATAGATTATTGAATAGGGATTTTAGGTTATTAGTGTTTGTGTTTCTTTGTGGATCATTGTTTGTTTCTTTTTGGGAAAACGGTTTGGGGTTTCTTCGGGAAAATGTTTTGGAGATTATTCAGGGTAATGTTTTTCGGTTTTGTGGGATGTGTGTTTGAGTTTTTTTGGGGTCGAGGGGTTGGGTGTTTTTTTGGGTATGGTAGTTTTGGATTTTTTGGGGATGAGGGTTTTATATTTTTTGATTATGAGGGTTTAGGGTTTTTTGGGGCAATGGTTTTGCGGTTTTTTGTGGTTGAGGGTTTGGGGTTTTTTGGGGGAGTGGGTTTGGGTGTTTTGGAAATGGCGGTTGGAATTTTCTATAGATAAAGGTTTGGGAATATTTTTGGGTGAGAGTTTGGTGTTTTTTAGGATGAGGGTTTGGGGTTTATGGTTTTTGGGGGAAGAGTATTTAGGGTTTCTAGGGGATGAGGGATATAGGTTTTTTTGGGAAGGGGTTTAGAGTTTTTTGGGGTGTAGGGTTTAGGGTTTTTAGGGATGAAGGATGATGATTTTTAGGGTGGTGGGTATAGTTTTTTATGGGGATATGGGATTATGGTTTTCTATGGAATAGGGTTTAGTTTTTTTGGGTTGTGAGATGAGGGTGTTTTAGGGCACATTGAATAGTTTTTTTTGAGGCTGAGTGTTGATAGTTTTTTGGGGCTAAGGGTTGACAAGTTTTTTTCATTGAAGTTGAAGTATATTTTTTGAACTAAAGGTGTAGATTTTTTTAATGAGTTTTCAATATTTTTTTGGGTATGACTATGTAGGGTTTCTTAGGGAAGAGGGTTTATGGTTTTTTGGGGATGAGTTTTGAGGGTTTTTTAGACCGCTGATTTCAATTTTTCTATGGATGATAGTTTATTTTGAGGTTTTATGGTTCATGAATTTTTTGGATTGAAGGTTTAGGGTATTTTTGGGTGAAGGTTGAGGGATTTTGGGGTTTATGGTTTTTGGTTTGTTGGGGTAGTGGGTTGATGTTTTTTGGGCTGAGGGTTTAGGTTTTTTTGGGCTGAGAGTTTAGGGTTTTCTATGGCTAAGGGTTTAGGATTTTTTCAGGATGAGGATTTAGGGTTCATTATGGCTCAGGTATTAGGGTTTCTTGTGGTTGAGGGCTTTCTATTTTATAAGGAAGAGGGTTTATGATTTTTGGGGTATGGGGGATCTGGGGTCTTAGAGGTTGTGGTTTTAAGAATTTTGGAGATGAGGGTTTATTGTTGTTGGTTGATACCGGTTTAGCATATTTTTGGGGATGGGGGTTTATATTTGTTTAGGACATAGGGTTTATGGTTTTTTGTACCAAAGGTTTTATGTATTTTTAGCAAAGAGGGTTTAGGGTTTTTTGGTGCCTAGGGTTTGGATTTTATTAGGGCTGAGGGCTTATAATTTTTTTGTACTAAGGGTTTAGTGGTTTCTGGGGGTGAGGGTTTAGGGGTTTTGGGGGAGGGGGGCCTATGAGTTTTGGGTATTTTGGGGATGAGGGTTTAGGTTATTAGAGGGATGATGGTTTTTTTGGGTTTAGAGTTTTGGGTATTCTAGGGATGAGAGTATACGATTTTTTGGGGGATTAGTGCCAATGGTTTTGTTGGGATGAGGGTATAGGGTTTTTTAGGGCAATGGGTTTAGTGGTTTTTGGGGAGAAGGATTTAGTTTTTCTGTGGGTTGAATTGTTATTGTATTTTTGTTCTTAGAATTTTGGTTTTTTGGAGATGAAGGAATAATTATTTAGGGGATGAGTGTTTAGGGTATTTTTTGGATGAGGGTTTTGGGTTTTTTGGGAATGTTGGTTTTGGGTTTTTTGGGATAGAGGGTTATGAGTTTTTTGGGACTGAGGGATTTTGGATTTTATGGCATGAGGGTTTAGGGTTTTGTGGGGATAATAGTTTTTTTTGTTTTTGGGGATGATGGTTTTCATATTTTTTGGGGATTAGGTTTTAGGGTTTCTTGGGTAAAATGGTTTATGGGTTGTTGTGTAAGAGGTATTAGGGGTTTGGGGGCTATGGGAATCGGGAATATATGGCTATGGAATTTGGATTTTTATGAAAGGTTGGTTTAGGGTTTTTTTCCTGTGAATTTTATATTTTTTGTGGGAGAGGGTTTAGGGTTTTTAAGGGGCTAAGGGATTAGGGTTTTTTCAAGGATGAGCTTTTAGTGTATGTTTGGGGAAAGTGTTTAAGGTTATTTAGGTAAGGGTATTCACAGTTTTCTAGAGATTAGGGTATAGGGGTTTCAGGGGATATGTTTTTAGGTTTTTCTGGTGCTAAGGATTTATTCCTTCCTAAGGATGAGGGTTTACGGTTTTCATAGAATGAGTGTTTATGGTTTTCTAAGGATTAGGGTTTAGGATTTTTTGGTACTGAGTGCTTAGGTTTCTTTGTGGCTGATGGTTTAGTCATTTCTAGGTATGATGGTTTATGGTTTTCTAGGACCTAGGGTTTAGGGTTTTCTAGGTTAAGGGTTTATTGTTTTGGGGCTGAGGACTTCGTGTTTTCTAGGGATGAGATATTAGGGTTTTCTATGGCTAAGGTACTCGGATTTTCTTGGGTGTAGTGTATAAGGATTTTTATGGATGGGGGTTTATATTTTTCTAGGGATAATTATTTAGGGTTTTCTTGGAATATATTTTTATGGTTTTTATGTGCTAAGTGTTTAGGGTTTTTCATGGTAAGAGTGTTAGGGTTTTATAGGGTATAAGAGTTTAGTGTTTTTTATGATTAAGTTTTTAGGGTTTTATAGGGATGATTTTTTAGGGTTTATATTGATGATGGATCATGGGTTTCAAGGAATTAATGTTTAAGGTTTTCTACTGATTAGGCTTTGGGGGGGTTTCTGTGACTGAGGGTTTAAGGTTTTATTGGGGTGAGGGTTTAGGATTTTTCAGGGAAGAGGGTTTACATTTTTTAGCAGCTGAGGACCTAAGGTTATTTGGGTAGAATTTTTATGGTTTTATGAGGTAGAGGGTTTTGGGTTTTTAGGGGTTGATACTGTATGTTTTTATGGGGACGCCATTTTTTGTTTTTCTTGGGATTCCTATTTATGGAATTCTAGGGATGAGGGTTTGGTGTTTCAGGGGTATGAGCATTAGTTTTATTATACAGATGAGGGTTTGGTGTTTTTATGAGATGTTGGTTTAGATTTTTGTGGTGCCAAGGGTTTGGGTATTTTGAGTTTGAGTGTTGGGGTTATTTGGGAGGTAGTTTTTGGAGTTTTTTTGGCTCAGGGATTGGGTTTTTATGGGGATGAGTATTTTTGGTTTTTGGGGCTATGTGTTTGGCATTTTTTGGGATGTGGGTTTTAGTTTTGTTGATGAAGAAGTTTTGGTTTTTTGGGGGATGAATGTTTGGGTTTTTTCAGATGAGTGTTTTTTTTTGTGGTTGAGGTTTTGGGGTTATTTGTGGTAGATGGTTTGGGGTCTTTCTGGGGATGGGGGTTTCATGATTTTTGAGGATTAGTGTTTGGGATTATTTGGGGCTGTGGTTTAGTGATTTTTTGGGATTTAGGGTTTTATGTCCTTTTGGGACTATGGTATTGGGGTTAATTTAGGATGATGGATTCTGATTTTTGGTGTAGAGGGTTAGGTTTTTTTGGGATAAGGTTTTTTTATTTTTTGGAGGTTGAGGATTTAGTGTTTTTTGGGGCTATGTGTTTCGGGTTTTTTGGAAGAGGTTGTTGGGTTTTTAGGTATGGTTTTTAGGATTTTTGGGCTTTAGGGCTTAGGGTTTTTTGGGGATGAGGGTTAGGGATTTTTGGTGCTATGTGTTTAGAGTTTTTTGGGGTTATGGGGTTAACATTTTTTGGGTCTAATAGTTTAGGGGTTTTTGGGGATGATGGTTTAGGGTTTTTTGGTGATGCGGGTTTAGGTTTTTTTGGAGGAGGGTTTAGGAATTTTTGGGGGTGAGTGTTTAGGAAATTTTCGGGATAACGGTTTTGCGGTTTTGGGAGGTAGGATTTAGTATTTTTTGGAGGTCTAAGGATTTATGGTTTTATAGGTAAGAGAGTTTATGGTTTTCTGTGGTTGAGGATTTTGGGGGCTAATGGTTCAAGGTAATTTGGGGATGGGGTTTATGTTTTTTGTGTAAGGGATTAGTATTTTTTGGTGATGGGTGTTTAGGGATTTTGGTGTAGAGTGTTTAGGGTTCTCTAAGGATGAGGGTTTATGGGTATTGGGGGATGAGGTGTTAGGGTTTTTTGCTGTTTATGTTTTAAAATTTTATTTTTGCTTAGGGTTTAGAGTTTTTTCGGTGTGAGGGTTTGCGGTAATTTAGGGATGATGGATTAGGATTTTTTGGGGATGATGGTTTAGTGGGTTTTGTTTTTAGTGTTTATGGAATTTTTGGTGATAAAGGTTTAGAGTTTTAGGGTTGAGGGTTTAGGATATTTTAGGGATGAAGGTCTTGCGATTTTTGGGGCTGTGTATTTAGGTATTCTTTGGGATGGGTGTCTATTATTTTTTGGGACTGTGGTTTTAGTTTTTTTTGGGGCCTAGGTTATAGGTTTTATGTGGCTGAGGGTTTAAGGTTTTTTATATATGGGGGATTTGTGGTTTTAGGTCCAATGGTTTCTGGTTTTTTTTGGGTTAGGTTTTAGTTTTTTAGGGGATAATGGTTTAGGTTTTTTTAGTGTTGAGGTTTTGAGGGGGGTTTTGAGATGAGGGTATATGGAATTTTGGGGCTGAGGGTTTAGGATTTTTTTGGATAAGGTATCATGTTTTTTTGTGGGTGAGGATTTAGTGTTTTGGGGGGAGATTGTTTATGGGATTTAGGGGATGAGTGTATAATATTTTTTTAAGGATGATGTTTTAGAGTTTTCTGGTAAAAGGGTTTTGGATTTTATAGGATTATGGGTTTGTAGATTTATTGATTGAGAGATTTGGACATTTTTTGGATTATGGTTTTGTGCTTTTTGTGGTTGAGGGTTTAGTTTTTTTTGTTGATGATGTTTTAGGATTTTTGGGGGATGAGGGTTTAGTGGTTTTTTTGGTTGAGGTTCGGGTTTCTGGGGGATCTGTGATTATGTATTCTTATGGATTATGGTTTATGTTTTTTGGTCTTGAGAGATTAGGTTTCTTTGTTATGGAATCTTTATGTTTTTTTGTATAATGATATATTTTTTGGTTTTTTAGGGTCCATGGTTTTCTGGGGGTGAAGTTTTAATTTTTTGGGGGGAAAAGGGTTTTGGGTTTCTCTGGTAAGAGGGTTTAGTATTTTTTGGGGCTGTTGGTTAGGGTTTTTTGGTGATGAGGGTTTGTGATTTTTTTTGGAAGAGTGTATATATTTTTCTGAAAATGAGGGTTTAGGATTTTTGGGATTTTTCGTTTAGTGTTTATAATGGATGAGAGCTCAGGGATTTTTGGGGACAAGAGTTTAGGGTTTTTTACAGATTAGTTTTTAGGGTTTTATTGGTGAAGAGGGATTAGTGTATTTTGGGGCTGGGGGTTGAGGGTTTTGTAGTTATGAGGGTTTAGGGTTTTTTGGCATGGGGTTGATGATTTTTTACAGTTGGGAGTTTGGGTTTTTTTTTTGATGAGGGTTTTTTTGTGGCTGACAGTTGAGGATTTTTTTGGGGCTATGGGTTCAGGCTTTTTGGGGGGCTAATGATTTTGGGTCTAAGGGTTTAGTGTTTTTTGGGTATGAGGGTTTATGGTTTTTTATGGTTTACGGTTTATGGTTTTTTTTGTCTTAGGGTATAGGGGTTTTTGTGGTTGAGGGTTTTTTAGGATGAGGTTTGTGGGGTTTCTTTAAGATGAATGTTGGGGATTTTGTGGCTAAGGATTGAGTGTGATTTTTAGATGATGGGTTTGGGTTATTGGTGATGAGGGCCAAGGGTTTTTGGGTCTGTGTGTTGATATTTTCTTGGGGAAAATAATTGAGTGTTTTTTGGGGATGAGGGTTGACGGTTTCTTGGGGATTATGGAAGAGAGTTTCTTTGGGTGGAGGGATGAGGTGTTTTTGGGGCTGATGATTTAGTGTTTATTTTGGGAAGAGTTTTCAGGGTTTTTTGGGGTGATTCTTTAGGGGTTTTTTAGGTCTGATGATTCTGGGTATTTTGTGGTTGAGGCTTTAGGATTTTTAGGGGTAAGGGTTTAGTGGTTTTTTGGCTAAGGGATTAGTAATTTTTTTGTGGATGAGGGATTAGGTTATTTTGTGAAGGGTGTTTAGAGAATCTGGGAAATTTTATTTAGGGAAGTTTTGGAGTAGATAGTTTAGGATTCATTTAGTATTAAGGTGTCTAATTTTTTGGGACTGAGGGGTTAGGATGTTTTGGGGCTATGGGTCTTTTGTTTTTTTGGGATGATGGTTAGAATTTTTTTTGGCTAATGTTTGAGGGTTTTCTGGGGCTGAGGGTTTTGTATTTTTTAGGGATAAGTGTCTAGTGGTTTTTTATGATTATTTGTGCTTTTTGGGGAAATTGGGGTTTAGGTTTTTTGGGGATGGGTGTTTAAGGTTTTTTGGGGTTGGGGGTTCTAGTTTTTTTTTATGTGGGTTTAGTAATTTTTGGGTCTGAGGGTTTAGGATATTTTGGGGATGGGGGATTAATGGTTATTTGGGGATTAGAGTTAAGAGTTTTTTGGGATGATGGTTTATTGTTTTTTGGGTATGGGGGTTCAGTACATTGGGTTTTGGGGTTCATAGTTTTTAGGATATGTTTTTCAGGATTTTTTGGGGATGAGGGATTGTATTTTTTTGGGATGGGGGCCAAGGGTTTTTTCGGAATAAGGGTTCAATTTTTTTCATAGTTTTGGGTTCAGGTTTTTCTTTTTGGATTGGTGTTTAGGGTATTTAGGGATTATGGTTTTGGTTTTTTTAGACTCTGGGTTAAATTATTTTTGGGGCTATGGGGTTTAGGTTTTTTAGGATGAGGGATAAATTTTTTTTAGGGATAAGGGTTTTTTTTGTGGATTAGGGATTATAGTATTTTGGGAATGAATTTTTAGCCCTATGGGAATTAGGGTTATTCTTCTTTTGGTGGTAAATGGTTTTGGGTTTTTTGGGGATGAGGGTTCAGGTTTTTCTGTGGCTATGTGTTAAGGGTTTCTATGGATGAGGGGTTATTCTTTGATTTGATTGTTTTTTGGGGATAATGGTTTTGGTTTTTTGGGGTTGTGGATTTTCTATTTTATGGCTAAGGTATGAGGGATTTTTGGGGATGGGGGTTTGGAATTTTTTCAGGTTTGGGGGTTTATTGTTTTCTAGTGGTGATGGATTACATTTTTGGGGGATGGAGGTTTATAATTTTTTGTGTTTGAGGATTATCAGGTTTTCTTCTTTGATGATGAGTGATTGGGGTTTTTAGGGGATGATATTTTGGGTTTTTTAGATTTGGTGGATTAGGTTTTTTTAGATAAAGGTTTAGGATTTTTTGGGGGTGGGGAAATAGGGTTTTTTTTAAAGAGGCTTTAGATTTTTTAGGGGTGAGACTTCAGAGATATTTTCGGATGTGTTTTTTGTTTTGTTTTTTGAGGCTGATGGTTTTTGATTTTTTGGGAATAATGGTATATGAGATTTTAGGGATGAGGGTTACTGAATTTTTGGGGGAAATGTTTAAGGTTTTATGGGGCATAAGGTTGATGGTTTTTCATCACCAAGGGTTCATGGTTTTTTTGTGCTGAGGGCTTAGTGGTTTTTACTACTTAAATTCTTGATTTTTTATGTACTGAGGGTTATTGATGTTTTTTCCTAGGGGATAATTTTTTTTGGGGTAAGGGATAATGATTTATTTTAGTGAATGGTTGTAGATTTTTCTGTTTCAGTGTTCAATGTTTTTTGGGGCTTTGGATTGGGATTTTTCGAGGCTGATTGATACATTTTTTTATGCTGGAGATTCATGGATTTTTGGTGTTGAGGGTTCTGTAATTTATTTCCCTGAGGTTTTAGGGTTTTTTAGGTAGTGGGATATGGTTTTCATGGGTTTGAGGGATAATGGTATTTTAGGGATGAGTTTTGAGTGTTTTGTGTTGCTGAGAGATCAAGGTTTTGGTGTCTAGTGATTCAGGGATTTTTGGGGATGAGGTGTTAGTTTTTTTTGCTAAGGGTTCAAGGTTTTCTAGGGTTGATGATTTTGGGTTTTTTGGGTTATGGGATATGGTTTTTGGGAATAGGTTTGATCATTTTTTTGGAACTTAGGGTTCAGTGATTTTTTAGTTATGAGAGTTCAGGGGGTTTTAGGGCTGAAACTTCATTGCTTTTTGGGGTTAAGTGTTCAGTGGTTTTTAGGGAAGAGGGTTTCGAGTTTTCATGGGATGAGGGTTTCTAGTTTTGGGGGGTTGAGGGTTTAGGGTGTTTTTGTTACTGTGGGTAGAGGGTTTTGGGGGATGATAGTTCTAGGGATTGTGATGTTCAGATTTCATGGTTTTTATGAGAAGTGGTTCAATTATTTTTTGGTTATGAGGGGTCAGGTTATTTTGGGGATGAGAGTTTAGGTTTTTTTGTGGATGAGGGTTTTGGGTTTTCGAAGATGAGTTTTCATGTTCTTTTTTTTCAAATTAGATTTCTGGATTATTGTGGACTTAGGGTTGATGGTTTTTTAGGTTTTAGGATTTATGGTTTTGGGGGCTAAGGGTTTATGATTTTAGGATAGCGGGTTTGGGTTTTTTGGGCCACAACATACGGGGATTTATATGGCTGAGTGTTTACAGTTTTTTATGGATGAGGGTTGTGAGTTTTTGTGCTCTAAGGATTTATTGTTTTTTGGGGTTTAGGGTTTTCATTTGGTGGGATTATGGTTTATGAATTTTTAGAGTTGTGGGATGAGGGACTGGGCTTTTTCCCCTTCAGGTAGACAGTTTTTAGGGGCTGAGGGTTAAGGGTTTTCCAGGGAGGAGTTTTGTGGAATTTTTTTTGGGTGTGGGTGGATGATATTTGGGAATCATTATTGAGGGTTTTTATTAGGATAAGGGTTTAGGGACTTTTTTAGGATAGAAGGTAGTATTTTTTTAGGCTGAGGGGTGAGGGTTTTGTCGATCTGATGGTTAAGGATATTTTGGGTGTGGGAGTTAATGGTTTTGACAGTGAGGGCTGAGTTGTTTTTTTAATGGAGGGTTGAGGGATTTTGGGAGCTTAAGTATGAGGGTTATTCAGGGCTGAGGGGTGGTTGAATTTTTGGCCTGAGGGTTGTGGGTTTTTGGGGATAATGTTTATATGATTTTTTGAGGCTTAGAGTTTAGGGTTCATTAGGGATAAAGGATGAAGGTTTTATGGGACAAAGGTTTGATATCATTTTGGGATTTAGGGTTCAGGGTTTTCAAGGGCACAAGGTTAAGGGTTTGTTGGAGTTGAACTTTTTTTAGGGATATAGGTTGAGTGTTTTTTGGTGATGAGGGATAATAATTTTTTTGGATGAGGCATTAGTGTTTTTAAGGGATTATGGTGGAGGGTTTAGTTGGAATGAGGGTTGATATTATTTATTATCTATTAGTTGTGGTTTATTTAGGGATGGTGGTTGAATGTTTTTTCGTGTTAGAGGATTGGGTTTTCTTGCGGTTCAGGGTTCACAGTTTTTTCAGACTAATGGTTAATGATTTTTTGGGGTTTAGGTTGAGGTTTTTTTGTGCTGAGGGTTTAGGTTAATTTGTGAAAGAGGGTGTAGGTTTTTTTGGGGATGTGGGTTCAGTGTTTTTTTTCAAGAGTTTATGTTTTTCTGTGGATGAGGATTTAGGGTTTTTGTGGTATGAGTGTTTGATGTTTTTTGGGTTTGAGGGTTTAGTTTTTGTGGGGATAAGCCTTTAGGGTTTTTTTGCGCCATGGGTTTCTGTGTTTTGGGTATTAGGGGTTAATGTTTTTTCCCTGAGGGTATATTTTTTTGGGGATGGTGATTTTGGGTTTTCATAAGGCTGTTGGTTTTGTGTTTATTAGGTTATAGGGTTTAGTGTTTTTTGTGGATGAGGAATTTTTATGGTTGAGTGTTTAGAGTTTCTTGGGGATGAGGGTTTATGGTGTTTTTGGAATGATGGTATAGGGTTTTTTGTGGCCGAGGGTTTAGGTTTTTTTGGGATGTCCATTTAGGGATGTTTTTGGAATAGGGTTTAGGGTTTTTTGTGTAGACAGTTGAGGGTTTTTCGGGTTAAAGGTTTAATGCTTTTCTTAGGATGAGGGTTGATGGTTTTTTTGGGCTGAGGGTTAAGGTTTTTTAGAGTAGAGGGTTGATTTTTTTTATAGGTGATGTTTTAGGGATTTTGCGGATGAGTATTGAGGGTTTTTTGGATGAGTGTTTAAGGTTTATTTTGTTTGAGGGTTTAGGATTTTTTGGGGCTAGGTGATGAATATTTTTTTAGCATGAGGGTTATGGATTTGTAGGGGTTGAGCATTGAGGGTTTTTTGGGATGATGGTTGATTGTTTTTTAGGGATGAGTTTTGTGGGGTTTTTATGGATGAGAGTTGAGGTTTTTAGGGATTATGGGTGATTGATTTTTGGGTGGTGTTTTGGTGATTTTTTGGGGTTGATGGTTTAGGGTTTTTAGTGGTGTTGGATAATGGGTTTTTTTTTCAGCTGAGTGTTTGGGGGTTTTTGGGCAATTGGGTTGAGGGTTTTTTAGGGAATTGGGATTAGGGATTTTTGTGGATTAGGGTTGATGGTTTTTTGGTCTGTGATTTTTTGGGTCTTTGTGTTTAGGTTTTTCTAAGTTTGGTTGGATAATTGGTTTTTTTGGGTTTGAGTTTTGGGTTTTTGTGGGCTGCGGGGTTAGCGTTTTTTTATCGTTGGGGGTTTAGGTATTTTTTGGGATGAGGGTTATAGGTTTTGGTAGCTGAGGGATGAGGGTTTTTGGGCGGATTTGTGTATATTTCTTTTGGGGTTGAGGGTTTAGGGTTTTTTGGGGATAAGGATTGTGGGTATTTTTAGATGAGGGATTAGGGTTTAGGGGGGACAAGAATTTAGGGTTTTTTTAGGGTTGAGGGTTTCTTTGGGTCGAGGGATCAGGGTTTCACAAGGTTGAGGGTTGATGATTTTTTGGTTCTATGGGTATAGGTTTGATTTAGTGCTAGGGATCATGGTTTTTTGGGGACTGCGGGCTTAGGTTTTTTACTATTTGATGGTTCAGGGTATTTTGAGGTTTAGGATTTACATTTTTCTAGGGATGAGGGTTTTGTGTTTTTTACAGATGATGGTTTTGTGTTTTTTAGGGATTAGGGTTTAGTGATTTTTGGAAATAAGGGTTTAAGTTTTTTTTGGAGATAGTGGTTTATCGGTTTTTGTGGATGGGGATTTGGGTTTTTTTGGGATTCATTTTTTGGTTTTTCAAAGAATAAGGGCTTTGGTTTTTGGGGGTCTAACGGGTTAGGGGTTTTTTGGAGCGATGAGACTAGGGTTTTTGTGGATTAAGGCTTAGGTTTTTGGGGGATCTGGTTTGATATTTTTTTCTATTGTTGGTTTTTGTTTATTTATGAATAATCTTTTAGGGTTTTCATACAATGAGGTTTTGGATTTCATTTGGGATGAAGACTTATGTTTTCTTGGTGTTGGGTGTTTATGTGTTATTGGGGTTGTGGGTTTAGGGTTTTTGGGGCTATGGATTAACGTTTTTTGGGGTAGGAGTTTTATATATTTTTGGGTTGTGGGTATAGGTTTTTTTGGAGATGATGGTTTGGTGTTTTTTGGGATTGAGTGTTTATGGTTTATTGGGCCTTGGGTTTAGGGGTTTTTAAGGCTGAGGGTTCAACATTTTTTGGGTTGTGGGTTCAGGGTTTTCTGTAGATTGGGTTTATTATTTGTTTTGGTGCTTGGGATTAAGACTTTTTTTAAGCTGATGGTTTAATATTTTTTTGGTGTGATGGTTTATGGTTTTTTTGGACTGAGGGTTAATTTTTTTTGAGTTGAAGGTTTCAGTGTTTTTTTGGATGAGAGTTTAGAATTTTTTGGAGCTCATACTTTCTGTAATTTTTGTGTGAGGTTTTAGTGATTTTTGGTCATAAGGGGCCACAATTTTTTAGGATAAGGGGTCGTGGTTTTTGGGGGATAGGGGTTCTGGGATTCATCGCCTTAGGGTAGAGGATTTTTTGGGGTTTAGAGTTAATGGTTTTTTCGGATGAGGAATCATGGGATTTGGGTCTATGGGTTTAGGGTTTATTGGGGATCAGGGTTCAGGGTTTTTGGATAAAGGCTTTGAGGTTTTTTGAGTTGAGGGTTGTGGGTTTTTTGGGTTGAGAGATGAGGGTTTTTTTCGTATGGGGGTTTAGATTTTTTGAGGATGGGGGATTAGTGGGAGTTTTTTGGGTCTAGGTGTTTATTATTTTCTAGGTATTAGGTATTAGTTTTTTGGGGTTAGGGTGGAGGTGTTTTGTGGTAGGGGGTTGTGTTCTTTTATGGTTGTGGTTTAAGGGTTCATTGGGGATGGGTGTTTAGAATTTTCTGAGGATGGGGATTTATGATTATTTTGGGTCTAGGTGTTTATGGTTTTTTTGGGGATTAGGTTTCAGAATATTTTGATGATGGAGGTTTAGGGTTTTCTATTGATAAGGGATTAGTGATTATTGGGGATGAGTGTTTAGGGTTTTTTGCAGATGATGGTTTAGGATTTTTTTGGTTGAGGGTTAATGGCATTTCTAGCACTGGGGGTTGAATTTTATTTGTGGATGTGGATCTAGAATATTTTGGGGATGAGGGTTCATGTTCTTTTAGGGCTTGAGTTTTATGGTTTTTTGTGTTTGAGGTTTCAGGTTTTTTTGGGGCTGAGTGTTTTGTGTTTTTTCTGGTTGATGATTTAGGGTTTTTGGGGATGGAAGTTATGGGGTTTTTTGGGATAAAGATTCTTGTTTTTTGAGGATGAGGGTTTTTGATTTTTGGGGGATAAGGGTTCAAGGTTTTTTTATCAATGATGGTTTAGGAATTTTTTGATAATGTATAGGGTTTTCTATGGATGTGGGTTCTTGTATTTTTCGAGTTAAGGGTTCAGGATTTTTTCAGGCTATGTGTTCAATGTTTTTTGTGGTTAAGGGTTTAATGTTTTTTGGGGATTAGGGTTCATAATCTTTTGGGACTGAGGGTTCTAAAATTTTTGGAGCTGAAGTTTTAGGGGATTTCATTGTGATGATGTAGTGTTTTTAATCCTAAATGATCATTTTTTAGGGATGAGGGTTATGACTTTATTGGGTTGAGTGTTTTTTGGGGATGATGTTTGAGGGTTTTTTGTCTAGGGGATCAGCATTTTTAGGGATAAGGGTTTACAATTTTTTGGTAATTAGGGTTTTGTGTTTTTTTGGGATGAGGGTTTGGGTTTAATTTCGGTGGATGGTTTTGGGTTTTTTTTCAGCCAGGGGTTCCTAGTTTTTTTTTGTTTATGGTTTAGGGATTTCTGGTCTTGATATTTCAGGTTTTATGAGTTCTGAGGTTTCAGGGTTTTTTGGGGATGAGGGTTCATGGTATTTTAGGTTTGAGTTTTCATGATTTTTTGGTTCAGATGATTTATGGTTCTTTTGGGATGTAGGTTCGATGTTCTTAGTGCTGATGGTTCAATGTATTTAACTTAAATGGGTTTAGGATTCTTTCGATCTGATTGTTCTTTGTTTTTAGGTTTTATTTTACATTTTTTTGGGAAGAGGGTTTCTAGTTTTTGGGGATGAGGTTTCAGAGGTTTTGGGACTGAGGGTATAGGTTTTTTGGGTTGGGGGTACATGGTTTTTTGGGACTGAGTGTTCAAGTTTTTTAGGGTGGAGATTTCAGGTTAATTGTTGTATTAAGGATGATGTTTTTAAGGGATGAGGGTTTCAGTATTTTTTGGAGTGAGGGTTTAGGTGTTTGGGTTGAGGGATTAGAGCATTTTTTTCCCATAGTATTTCTAATTTTTTTGTGCTTAGGGTTGATGTTTTTTTGGAAAGAGGGTTGAGGGGATTTGGGGGTTGAGTGTTTAGGGTTTAATGAGTCTGAGTATTTAAGATTTTTGGGGGATAAGGGTTTAGGTTTTTTGGGAAATGTGGGTTTAGGGTTTTTTGGGATGAGGGTTTAAGGTTTTTTTTTCTATGTGTTGAGGGTGTTTAAGGGATAAGGGTTATGGTTTTTTTGGCCTAAGGAATGATGGGTTTTTTGAGCTATGGGTTTGTGGATTTTGATATAAAGGTTCATGGTTTTATGGGTCTGATGGTTGCGGGTTTTGGGTGATTAGGGTTGAAGATTATTTTTGGCTAAGGGTGAGGGACTTTTAGTGTTGGGGGTGGAGGATTTTTTTTTGTGTTGAGGGTTATGGATTTTTTGTGGCTAAGGGTTCAGTGGTTTTAGGGATGGGGTTGAGGAGTATTTGGGTATGAATTTTGATATTTGTTTAGTTGACGATTGTGGTTTTTTATATCAATTTTGATGGGTTTTGTGGTTAAGGGTTCAGATTTTATTATGGATAAGGTTTGAGAGTTTTTTGGGGAATGGTTTGAGTGTTATTTGGGACTGTATGTTTAGGGTTATTTTGGGATGCGATTTGATTTGTTTTGAGGAAAAGGGTTGATGGAATTTTTGGGCTTAGAGTGTATGGTTTGTTTGGGATAGGGGTTGGGGTTTTCTGTTACATTTTGTTGAAGGTTTTTTGGGGGTGAAAGTTGGGGGTATTTTAGGGCTATGGATTTAGGGGTTTGGGGGATCATAGTTGAGTGTTTTTTGTGATGTGTTGTTAGAATTTTTCGGGGGAGAGGGTTGAGGGTTTTTTGGGGGATGAAGGTTTAGTGTTTTATTGGGATTAGTGTTTAGGGTTTTTTCAGGATGGGGGTTTTTGATTTCAGGTTCAATTTTATCAGGGTTTTTGGGGGTTGATGGTTGGGGTTTTTTTGTTGGGGTTTAGTTATTCTTGGGGAAATTGGTTGTGGGATTTTTGGTTCTATGGGTTTATGGATTTTTTGGGTTGAGGATAGAAATTTTTTTGGGGATGAGGGTTTATGGTTTTCAGACAGAGGGATGATGGATTTTTAGGGATAAGGGAATGAGTATTTAGGGATGAGGGGTTAGTGTTTTAGGGTATCAGGGAAGATGATTTTTTTGGATTGGGGGTTTATCGTTTTTAAGGGGTTAGGGTTTAGGGTTTTTAGGTCGAGGCATTTGGATTTTTTATAGTTGGATATTGAGGTTTTATGAAATTTTTTCTAAGGGTTTATGGTTTTTATTTGGGATGAGGGTTTAGGGTTTTTGTGGTCTGATGCTTTAGTATTGTTGGGGGCTGAGGATTTAGGGTTTTTAGGTCTAAAGTTTGATGTTTTTTGCTACTAAGGGATTAATATTTTTGGGGGAAATGGTTGAGAGTTTTTACTTCATGAGGGTATATATTTTTGGGGGGCTGAGGGTTTACGGTTTGTTTGGATGGTGAGAATAGTTTTTTTAAGCTTAGGGTTTATGGTTTTTTATAGGTTATGTTTATGTGTCTCTATACCCATTATTTTAAGGTTTTAGGGATGAGTGTTCAGGGTTTTTTTAGGCTGAGGGTTGTGAATTTTTGGGGATTGGATTAATGTTTTTTTGATGTCATGGTTTTAGTATTTCATGGGTATGAGGGTTCTAGGTTTTTTGGGGTTGCAAGTTGAGGATTTCAGGGCTGAGTATTGGGGGATTTTTGGGGGCTATGTTTTAAGGAGGATTTTTATATTATTGGTGGTTGGATTTTTCTATGTCAGGGTTGATTTTTTTTAGGGTGGTAAGGCTTGAGGTATGTTTAGGGATGATATTTTATTTTTTTTCAATGCTGAGTGGTGAGGTTTTTTGTAGTTGAAGGTTGGGGGATTTTTAGTGCATAGAATTTATTGTTTATTGGGGTAGATTGTTTAGGTCCTTTACTGGATGAGGTTTTAGGGTTTTTTTGGATAGAGATTTTAGGGTTTTTTGTGATGAGGGGTTAGGGTTTTCTAGGATTGATGGTGGAGGGTTTTTAGGGATGAGGGTTGATCTTTTTCTTGGTTGATGATTTTGGGATTTTGGGGCTTAGGGTTGAGGGTTTTTTGGAGTTTTGGGTTGAGATTTTTTGGGGTTTAGGGTATAGGTTTGTCTAATTTAGAGGATTTAGGGTTTTTTGGGGATGGGGTGAGGTGTTTTTTGGGTCTTAGGGTTGAATGTTTTTTGGAGATGATGGTTTGGGGGTTTTTTGGGCTAAGGGATGAGGGGTTTTTCTTGGGATGAATGTTTTCAATTTTTTGAGGCTGAGGTTTTTTTTATGGATGTGTTTTTTGGATTTTTTTTGTATAATGGTTGAGTGTTTTTTGGGATATAGGGTTATGGGTTATTTATTTATGAGTTATAATGGTATTATTGATGCTGGGGGTTTAGTTTTTTTTTAGGATAGTAGTTTAGTGTTTTTTTGTGATTGAGGGTTTAGGGATTTTTGGTGCTGAGGGTTGAGGGTATTTTGGGGCTAAGGGATGAGGTTTTTTTGGGTGATAGTTTAGGAGTTTTGTGGTAGAGTGTGGATTTTTTTTATATGAGGGTTTGTGTTTTTTTTGTTTCATCATTTTATATTTTTGGGGGTGATGAATTAGGGTTTTCAAGGCTCAGTGTTTAGTGCTTATTAGGGATGACGTTTTAGGGTTTTTTCGATAATGGTTTAGGAATTTATTGGCCTACAGTTTTAGTGGTTTTTTGTGGATGTGGGTATAGGTTTTTTGGGGATTAGTGTTTATGGTTTTGTTGTGATGAGGGTTAAGGATTTTTTAAGGATGAGGTTTTATGGTTTTTTGGGGATGAGTGTTTAATGTTTTTTGGGGATGATGGTTCAGGGTTTTTTATGGATGGGGGATTAGGGTTTTTTGGGGTATTAGGGTTTAGGTTTTTAAGGGAATAATTTTTAGGTTTTTTTGGGAGTAATTGTTTATTGATATTTGTGTTTAGAGTTTTTTGGGCTGAGGTTTTAAATTTTATTATGGATGCGGGATTATTTATTTTTTGGACTAAGTGTTTAGTGTTTTTTGGGAAGGAGGGATTAATTTTTTTAGGATAGGGTTTTATAGTATTTTGGGTCTGACAGTTATATTTTTTTTATGTTTTAGGGTCATGTATTTTGTCACTATGTGTGTTGTGGTTATTGGAGCTGTGGGTTTAGGGTTTTTTGGGGCAGAGTATTTAGTTGTTTTTGTGATGAGTGCTGAGTGTTTTCTGAGGAAGTGTTTTTCGGATTTTCTAGGGATTTAGGATTAGGTTTTTTCTAGGTATGAGGGTATATAATTTTCTAGGGTTGGTGTTTCAAAGTATTTTTGGGATGAGAGTTCATATTTTTTACGGCAGAGGGTTTAGGTCTTTTTCGGGGTTGTGTGTTTAGGGGTTTTTGGCCTGAGGGGTTAGGGATTTTTGGGATTAGGGTTTAGGATTTTTTGGGGGATGAGGGTTTTTGGTATTTGGGGGCTAATTTTTGAGGGTTTTTGTGGATGATGGTTTATGGATTTTTGGGGATGGAGGTTTAGGTTTTCTTTGGGCTTTGGGTGTAATATTTTAGGGGGATGAGTTTTTAGGGTCTTTTGCGGGTGAGGGTTTTCAGTTTTCTGGTGCTAAGGGATTAAGGAATTTTTGGTGGAAATGGGTGCATGGTTTTGTGGGTCTATGGGTTTAGTGTTTTTGGGGGCTGAGTATTTATGGTTTCAAGGAGCTAAGGGTTTGGAGTTTCTTGGGGTCAAGTGTTAGGGCTTTTTGGGGATGAGTATTTAGTGTTGTTTGGGGATTTGGGTTAATGATTTTTTGGGGGGATGGTTTTGGGATTTTTTTTGTATTAGGGTTAATGGTTTTTTGGGGATGACTAGTTAGTGCCATTTGTGGTTGTGGGCTCATGTTTTTTTTTGTGATGAGTTTTAAGGGTTTTTTGGGGCATGTGGTTCTGGGTTTTTTGGGGCTAAGGGTTCATTGTTCTTATTGGTTGAGTGTACAAGGTTTTTTATATCTGAGGGGTTAGTGTTTTTTGGCTCAAGGATTAAGTTTTTCTATTGAAACTTTTTTGATGATTCATGGGGTTGAGTTTTTAGGGTTTCTGAGGTTGTAGTTTTTTTCCGCTGAGTGTTTAGGGATTTTTGGGGATAAGGGTTCTGTGTTTTTCCTTCCCAAGGGTTCAGGGATTTTTGTGGATGAGTTTTAGGGTTTCATGGGATTAAGGGTTCTTGTTTTTTTGGTATATGGGATAGGGTTTTCTAGGGATAAGGTATTATGTTATTCTAGGGTTTAGGGGTTTTCTATGGATGATGGTTCATGGATTTCATGAGATGAGGGTTTTGTTTTTTTGGGTTTGATATTTTTGGGTTTTCTAGATATGAGGGATTAAGTTTTACTTGCAATGTAGTTTTATAGTTTTCTAGTGCTGAGACATTAAGGTTTTTTGGGATTAAGGTTTAGGTTTAATTGGGAGGATGACATAGGGTTTGGTGGATTTGGGGTTTTATGTTTTTGGTGATGATGTTTTAGTGTTTGTTTGCCTGCAAGATTTGGTTTTTTGGGGGATGAGGGTTTTGAATTTTTAGGGCAGCGATATAAGGGTTTTTGGGGAAAATGGATAAGTGATTTTCTATGGCCAAGGGTTTATTGATTATTGGTTGAAGGTTCCTTGTTTTTTGGGGTTAGGGTTTTGGGTTTGGTGGGGCTAGGGTTTGGTGTTTTATTGGGTAGAGGGTTTGGGGTTTTTTAGGGATTAGATTTTTGGGGTTTGTGGGGATAATGGTATAGGGCTTCATGAGGCTGAGGGTTTAGTGTTTTCAATGGATAAGGGTTTATGGTTTTCTAGTGTTTTTGTTTTAGGTTTTCCAAGGATAAGGGTTTTTGTGTTTTCTGGGGATGCGGGTTTATTATTATCCTAGGATGAGTGTTTAGGGATTTCTAGAGCTAAAGGATTACGGTTTTAGGGGATGATTTTATAGGGTTTTCGTGGGATGAGGGTTTATGATTTTCTGGGATTGAGTGTTTAGGGTTTTCTTGGGATGATGATTTAGGGTTTCTTTGGATAAGGGTAGAAGGTCTTCTAGGTCTAAGTTCATAGAGTTTTATGAGGATGATATTTTAGGGTTTTTCTATGTATGTATGATTAGTGTTTTCTTGGGATTATAGTTTAGGGAATTCTAAGGATGAGAGTTTAGGGTTTTCTAGTGATAAGGGTTCATGGTTTTATAGATCAAAGGTTTTATTGTTTTTTGGGGATGAGGTTTTTGGTTTTTTAGGGTTGAGGTTTTATGTTTTTATATGTAATATGTATTGGGTTTTTTTAGTATGAGGGTTTACAGTTTTTTGGGTTTGTTGGTTAAGATATTTTTTGGACTAATGGTTTAGGGTTTTTGGGGTTGGTGTTTCTGGGTTTTTGGGAATTCGGGTTCGTTGTTTTTTGTGGGTGAGGGGTCAAGTATATTTATTAATGAGGGTATATGGTATTTTCAGTCTTAGGCATCATTGTTTTTTGAGGGTAAGGGTTCTAATTTTTTTGGTACTGAGGTTTTTGGGTTTTTGAAAGTGGTTTAGGTTTGTTTTGGTCCAAGAGTTTAATGTTTTTTCTATTTGAGGGTTAAGGGATTTTTAGGGATTAGGTTTTACTATATTTTCGTGTATAGGGTTCAGGGTATTTTGGGGATGATGGTTCAATTATTTCGGGAGATGTGGGTTCAAGGATTTTTGTGAAAAGAGTTCTATTTTTTTTGGACTTAAGGTTGTGATGTGTATCATGGTGCACACATGCAGTGAGGAGTTGATAGTGATCTTGGAATAGATGGTGGAAGGAACATTAATGGACAAGACCCATTGCATGGGATTTGTGGCCCAATGAAAAGAGGAAGAATGAGGAGGATGAAATAGGCTTTTCATGTCCTCGTTTTAAAATTACAAGAGGATGCCCGACAAGCATTCCTGGGAGGAGAAAATGGGCCTTTAATCACATTTATTAAAGCCCAAAAGTGAACATAAATGTCCCACCCAATTTATCCCATTAATTTTAAGCCACTTCCTTGAATGAAATCTCCATATAAATAAAGTGGGTGTCCCCTTGTCTCTAAAGTCATGGTGGGAATATTCAGTGACTTTTGGGTGGTGTTAAAAAGTAGTCTTTGTGGATATCTTGTCCCCTAAAGCCATGGACAAGTGTAAAAAATGTAAAAAATAGTTTTTTAGGCTTTGGACATTTTGGGACTCTGTGTTTGACATGTCTCTCTCTCATTTGTCTATAAATAGCCACCTCTTTGTACCCTTTGAGCTAAATTTTGAATTTGAGAGTTTCAAGAATTATTATTCTTGTTTTTCTTGTGTTCATAGGTGAATGAAATTAAGGCTCATCAAAGGAGTTATCAACCTTTGTGGCAATTTATAATTAGAGTTTCAAGGGGGAAGTCTCCTTGGGGTCCTAATTGATTATCCCCTTTCCCTTTTTATTGTCCTTTCATTTCATTTAATTTCCATTCCCCTCTTCTTTCTTCTCTTGTGTTTCCGCATTTTTTCCAATGAATAAAATACTTGAATACAGTATCATAACATTTGGTATCAGATGAAGGAAACATAAACCAGGTTCTTTCATTTCTATTTCTCCCATCATTTTTTTTCTTCCCATTCTTCCATTTTTTTCCATCACCAATTCTGGACACAACTTTATTATACATTTTCATCTGCTTTTTCATTGATTTTATAGACATATAATATATCCTTTTAATATATTAGAATCTAATTTTCTTCTCGAATGGGAAACACTAAAATCCGACAGCTATATTTGGAGGTATAGCCTAATCAATTCGTGTTACAGTTTCACCCTTGTGAAATCTAACAATCTCCGTGGTGGATTTCCATTTGAGTTTTAAGTTCATGTTATCTCAACCATATACATAATTCAAATCCGATTAATAAATTTTTCAGTTGTTTTACTTTGAGAACAAAAAGCTCACTCTTTGTATCTCAACTACTGTTTATTGAGTAGCAAAAAAATCAAAAAATCAAAAAAATAAAATATAAAAAAGATGTTACTCATTTGAAACATTGTGTTCGCACATAAGTTATAAATTTGTCACATTTTTTATCCATCATCTTCTTTCCTTCATCCATATCTAACCTTCTTCTATAACCATTTCTACATTTACCCCCCATATTTCTCAGACCTCATTAATTAAAACCCTTTTAAAAATTACGATTTTTAAAGATTTCCATGAATTGATTAATTCTACTAGTTGACTTCTTGATTATATTTAAGAACACTTTTAGGAACCATGTTGTTGTGATATAAAGTTACAGGAACCTTTTGAGAGATAAAAAACAGAGAAAGAGTGTGTGTGGAATTAAAAAAATGGCTTGTGATGAAGAATGAAGTGAGCTCGACATTAAATTATTCATGAATGTAGTCACCAACCAGTTTACAAGATTGAATGCTAGGCTGGATGATATGCAATGCTCCTCGTCTTTAAAGGCTCCAAGAAGGCATGAAATTCGTGAAGGAGATGATGAGTACTCCGATTTTGAAGAATCAATTCCTAGGTGAGGGAAAGGTGCTGCTTGGAGAGAAAATTACTTGGGAAGCATCAAAGTGACACTTCCATACATTCAAGGAAAGAGTGACACAAAACATTATTTGGAGTGGGAGCGGAAGGTTGACCATGTGTTTGGACTTCACAAATACTCAGAGGAGAAGAATGTAAAATTGGTGGTGCTTGAGCTCAATGACTATGCAAGTATTTGGTGGGACCAATTACAAGTATCTCAATGATGAAATGGAGAGATGCCAATTTGAACTTGGGAATAAATGAAGACAGTAATTCACAAAAGGTACATTTCTAGTCATTTCTATCAATATTTTCATTTGAAGTTACAAAAACTGCTGCAAGGATTCATGTGTGTGGAGGAATACTACAAGGAAATGGAGATATCAATGATTCGAGCTAATTTGGAGGAGGATCGCGATGCCACCATGGAAATATTCAACAATGGATTGAATCTGGTAATTAGAGATTTCTTGGAACTACAGACATATATTGACATGGAAGAGTTCCTACATAAGGCGGTAAAGGTCAAAAAACAACTACATTCTCGAAGGAGCCAAGTAAGTTCTCATAATTTTTGGAAGGATAACCAGAAAGATCCAAAATTAACTTCTATGTGGATTGAAACAAAACCAAGAGACTCCAAATGTGTTCCAAAAAAAATAGAAGAGGCCAAAAATAAGTTCTTCCACACTAATTCAATAGGAAAAATGGACACAAATTTACCTTCTAAATCACATGATATAAAGTGTTTTATGTGTCAGTGACATGGTCCTATTGAATCTCAATGTCCATACAAATGGGCCATGATTATTCTGGATAATGGAGACATACTTAGTGATCAATCTAGCAAGGATGAGATTCCATCTTTGGAGGAGAGTTCATATATAAAAGATAAAGAACCTATACATGGAGATGCATTGGTGACAAGAAGATATTTAAACATTCATCCCAGAGATGATCATGATGAGGAGAAGCGTGAGAATATTTTTCATATGTGATGCCACATCAAGGAGAAATAATGTAGTGTGATCATTGATAGTGGATGTTGTACTAATGTGGCTAGTAACATGTTGGTGTAGAAAATGAGTTTCCCTACTCTCTGTCATACTGGACCTTATAGATTGTAGTGGTTTAATGATATTGGTGAAGTGCGGGTCACAAAACAATCCATAGATTCTTTTTTCTATTGGAAAATATCACGATGAGGTGTTGTGTGATGTTGCCCCAATGCAAGATATACATTTGCTACTAGAGAGACCATGGAAATTTGATAGGAGGGTGATGTATGATGTCTATGCTAAATTATTCCCTTTTCATTTTATCAGTACAAAGATTGTTTTGACTCTACCAAGTCCCATACAAGCATATGAAGATCATGTGAGGATAGAGATACAATACAAAAGGAAAAAAAATAAACGAGTGAAAAAGAAAGTGGGAAAAATAAAATTTTGAGTGATAAAAAAGAGAGTGAAGTTTTGATGAAAAAGGATATGAGAAAAAAAATGAAAAGAGTGGAAAAATTATGAGTGAAAAAGGAGATTCGAGTGACATAAAAAGAAATGAGGGAAATCAAAGAGTTTAAAACAAGAGTGATAAACGGAAGGTGAGTTTATTTTCTAGAAAATGTGAGGTGAAAGGAGATTTATTGAGCAGGAAAATGTTATTACTCATTAGTAAGGATGCTTACCTTGCAACTAATGAACTTCCCCATTATTTTCCTTCTTGTGTTCTGTCTTTACAGTAGGAATTTGATGATTTTTTTCCCGAAGAAACACCCGATTGATTAACCCCTTTGAGAGGCATTGAGCATCGTATTAACATCATTCCCGGTGTCATAATTCCCAATAGGCCTTTATATAGAGATAATCGAGAAGAAACTAGAGTGATCCAATGTCATGTTGGAGAACTAATGAAGAAAGGATTATTAAGGTAAAGCATGAGTCCAAGTGCCGTTCTGGTGATCCTGGTACCCATGATAGACAGAACATGATGAATGTGTGTGGATTGTCGTGCCATCAACAAAATAACAGTTAATTACCACTACCCCATCCCTCGAATTGATTACATGCTTGATGAATTACATGGGGCATCATTTTTTTCTAAAATTGATCTTAAATGTGGATACCACCAAATTCGAATGAAGGAAGGAGATGAGTGGAAAACAGATTTTAAAACTATGTTCGGTTTGTATGAGTGGTTAGTTATTTCATTTGGTTAAACTAATGCACCAAGTAGATTCATGAGCATAATGAGCCGTGTCATTTGTTCATTTATTGGAAAATTCATGGTTATCTATTTTGATGATATCTTGGTGTATAGAAAATCTCTAGACAACCATGTTGAAAAATTGCGTTTGGTGTGAGAGACCCTTAAAGAAAACAAAATATATGCCAATCTTCAAAAATATTCCTTTTTCATGGATTCTGTTCTGTTTCATGTCTTTTTTGTAGGGTCTAAAGGTATTCGTGTGGATGATGAAAAGATCAATGCTATTAAGAAGTGTCCCACACTGAAGAGAGCAACCAAGGTTAGGAGTATTCATGGATTCGAACGCTTCTATAGGAGGTTTTTAAAGGACCTTTTCATCCATCTTTGAACCTCTTAATGGAAATGTAAATAAATATGTGGTCTTTAAATGGGGTAAAAAACAAGAATAATCTATTAACACACTCAAAGAAAAATTTGTCAATTCTCCATTTTAAGGCTACCAAATCTCACTAAATCTTTGAAATTGAGTTTGATGCATCGGGAGTTGGTATTGGTGATTTTTTAACTCAAGAGTCACATCCAATTGCTTAATTTAGAGAGAAATTGAATGGGGAATCATTAAATTATTCCACTTAAGATAAAAAACATTATTCTTTGAAACTAACCCTGCAAACAAGGAAACATTACTTATGGTGTAAAGAGTTCATTATTCATTCTAACCATGAAAGCCTTAAGTATTTGAATTCCCAAGGTATGTTGAATTGGTGACATGCATCTTGGATGTAATTAAATTAGACATTCCCCAATGGCATCAAGCACAAAAATGGTAAGGAAAATGTTGTTGCTGATTCTCTTTCATGAAGGTATTCACTTCTTACTTCTATTCATTCTAGATTACATGGACATGAGTTACTAAATGGAATGTATGAAAATGACTAATATTTTTCTCAAATTTGTACATCTTGTGAAAAACATGGATTTAAATACTGTTACAAAAATTATGGGTTCCTTTTCAAGAGGGATAAATTGTGCATTCCAAATTATTCAAATCGAGAATTTCTTATAAAAGAAACTCATTGGGGTGGTTCAATGGGTGATTTTGGGGTTGATAAAACACTAGATACTTTGCATGAACATTTTTATTGGCCAATCCTGAGAAAATATTTTATTGAAATCTTTGCTATGTGTGTCACTTATAAGCATATAAAGTCCATGGTTCAACCTAATGTATTGTATTCCCCCTTTCTTGTTCCATCACATACATGGACATACATCTCTATGGATTGAATGTTGGGATTGCCTCTATCCCAATCGGGATGAGATATCATTTTTTTCATTGTGGATCGATTTAGAAAGATGGCCCATTTCATTAAATGCTCAAAAACTAATGATTCTATACATATAACAGATTTGTTTTTAAAAGAAATTGTTGGATTACATGGATTGTCCAAAACCATTGTATGTGATAGGGATGTGAAATTCCTTAGCCACTATTGGAGGACTTTGTGGACTAAATTGGGAACTAAATTATTGTTCTCAACTGTTGCACATCCTTAAACTGATGGAAAAACTGAAGTGGTGAATATGACTCTTTCTACCCTCTTGTGTGCAATAATTCAAAAAAATATGATGAATTGGGAAAAATGTTTACAACACATAGAGTTTTCATATAACCAAGTAGTGAATTCCACAACTAAGTTCTCACCTTTTGAGATTGTATATATCATTAATCCAATGACTCCATTAGATATTCAATCATTGCATACTAATGAGGTTGTTTATCTTTTTGGTTATGAGAAGGCAAAAAAATTTTAGGATTTACATTCCAAGGTGAAAGCCATCATTGAAAGAAGAAATGAAAAATATGCGAAGAAAGGAAACAAGGGTAAGAATATGGTTGTAATAGAACCTAGAGATTGGGTGTGGGTGAATTTGAGGAAGGAAAGGTTCCTGGAGTAAAGAAAATTAAAACTTAAATCACGAGGAGATGGTCCATTTCATGTTTTAGAAAGCATAAATGATAACGCCTACTATATTGACTTGCCTAGCAGATTTGAGGACAAATCCTTTAGAAGAGGGAGGGGATAATGTGGATCATGGTGCACACATGTAGTGAGGATTTTAGGGTGATCATGAAATTGATGGTGGAAGGGGAATTAATGGACAAGACCCATTGCATGGGATTGGTGGCCCAATGACAAGAGGAAGAATGAGGAGGATGAAAGAGGCTTTACATGGTCTCATTTTAAAATTATAAGAGGAGGCCCAACATGCAGTCATCGGAGGATCAAATGGGCCTTTAATAACACTTATTAAAGCCCATAAGTGAACCTAAATGGCCCACCCAATTGATCGAAAGAATTTTAAGGCATTTTCTTGAATGAAATATCCAAAGTCAGAAAGTGGTGGGCCCCTTGTCTCTAATGTCCAGTTGGGAATCATCAATGTCTTTGGGGAGGTGCTAAAAAGACTTCTTGGTGGATATCTTGTCCCCTAAAGCCATGGACAAGTTTAAACAATGTAAAACATAGTTTTTTAGGCATCTGACTTTTGGGGACTAGGTGTTTGACATGTATCTCCCTCATTTGGCTATAAATAGACACCTCTTTGTACCCATTGAGATTAATTTCGAATATGATAGTTTCTAGGATTATTATGCTTGTGTTTCATGTGTTCATAAGTGCATGAAAGTAAGGATCATCAATTTAGTGATCATCCGTTGTGGCGCTTCATAATTAGAGTATCAAGGGGAAAGTCTCCATGGGGTCCTAATTGATCATCCTCGTCCCCTTTTATTCTCCTTGAATTTCAATTAATTTCCATTCCCCTCTTCATTATAAATATGTATTTCTGCATTTTTTCCTACGAATGTCGCACTCGCATACGATATCATATCAGGTCGTGGGGTTTTTTAGGTATAAGGGTTCAAGGTTTTTTTTTGCATATGATGGTTTAGGTTTTTTGGGGATGAGTATTCATAGTTTTATGTGGATGAGGTTTCTGGATTTTTTGGTGATGAGGGTTTATTGCTTTTTTTTGGGATGAGGGTTTGGGGTTTTTTGGGGATGCGGTTTCATGGTGTTTTGGGGGAAATGGATTAGGTTTCTTTGGTGGGTGAGGGTTTAGTTTTTTTTATGTTGGTTTTAGGGTATTTTTACTGGTTGTTCACCATTATTTGAGTTTGATAATTAATGTTTATTTGGTATATAGTGTTCATGTTTTTTTGGGCATGAAGGTTTTCTTT
The DNA here is from genome assembly GCA_963277665.1 of Viscum album. Classification (NCBI taxonomy): domain Eukaryota; kingdom Viridiplantae; phylum Streptophyta; class Magnoliopsida; order Santalales; family Viscaceae; genus Viscum; species Viscum album. The sequence goes on along the minus strand of OY728160.1, from coordinate 1,532,332,167 downwards.
TTGTGTAGACATTTTTCGGTTTTCTGGGGCTAAGGGTTTATGGTTTTCTTGGGATGAGGGTTGAGGGTTTTTTTGGGTGAAGTTTTATGGTTTTGTGGGGTCATGGTTTTCTGGTTTTTTAGGATAAGGTTTTTTCATATGGGGGGGGGGGTTAAGGGTTCTGTGTTTTTGGAGTTGAGTGTTGATATTTGTTGGTGTTGAGGAATTTGGATTTTTTTTGCACTGGGCGTTGAGGGTATTTATGGGTTGAGGTTTAAGGGTTATTTAGTGTTGAGTGTTGCATGTTTTTTTGGGGTAATATATGAGGGGTTTTGGGGTTGAGGGATGAGGTTTTATGGTTTTTGGGGGCTGATGGTTTACCCTTTTGGGGATGAGGGTTGAATGTTTTTTGTTTCTAATGGTTTAGGGGCCTTTTCTCTGAGAGAGTTTAGGGTTTTTTAGGTGAGGGTTGAGGGGATTTGGGGATTAATGTGGAGGATTTTTGGGTGCTAATGTTTTCTGTGGATGAGGGATAAGGGTTTTTTTCCGGAGGGTTTAGTGTTTTTTGGGGTTGAGGTTTTATTATTTTTTGGTTCTATTGGTTTAGGGTTTTTTGGGGTTAAGGGATTATGGTTTTTTGGGGATAATGGAATATGATTTTTTAGGCTGCAGGATTTAGTGTTTTTTTAAGGATGAGGGAATAATGATTTCTTGGGTTTAGGGTTCAGGGTTATTTGGGCCTGAGGGATGTAGTTTTTTGTATTTTTAGGGTTTAGGGTTTTTTGGTTTTGAGGGTTTAGGGTTTTTTTGGGTATGTAGGTTAATGGAATTTGTGTGTACTGAGTGATTAAAGTATTTTATGGATGGGGGTTTAGTTTTTTTCAGGGAATAGGGTTTATTTTTTTTGGGATAGGGTTTAGGGTTTTTTAATATTGAGGGTTAATAGTTTTTTTGGTCAAAGAGTATAGAGGGCTTTGGGAGTAAGGGTCTTTGTGATTTTTGGGGAGAGGGTTTAGAGGTTTTTAGGGATGAAGTTTTAGGGGTTTATGAGGCTAGGAATTTATGGGTTTTTAATCATAAGGGTTTAGGGTTTTTTGAGGATTAGGGATTATGTTGTTTGGGGTTAGGGGTTCAGTGTTTCTTGGGGATGAGGTTTTTGGGTTTTGGGGGGTGATTGTTTAGGGTTTTTTTGGGGATGAGGTTTTTAACATTTTTTGGGATGTGGAATTTGGGTTTTTTGGGGATAATGGTTAGGTGTTTTTTTGGACATGTTTCTAGGGTTTGTTGTGGTTGATTTTTTTTGGTTTTTTGGGGGATGAGTGATTAGGGGTTTTTGGGATTGGATTTACCATAGTATGGGTTTGAGGGTTTTGGGTTTTATGGAGATTAGGGTTTATGGTGTTTTGGGTATATTGATTTAGTGTTTTTTGGGGAGTGGTTTTAGTGTTTTTTGGGGATGATTATATAGGTTTTCAAGGGGTTGTGGGTTGCGGTTTTTTTGAGGGATCATGTATTATGACGTTATGGGGTGAGGGTTTAGGGTTTTTTGGGGATGAGGGTTTTGGGGTTTTGGGAGATATGTGTATAGTAGTTATAGTGGCTAAGTGTTTCAGGGATTTGGGGATGAGATCATATTTGTTTTGTGGGGGTGTGTTTATAGGATTTTTGAGGATGTGGGTTTTGTTCTTTTTTTGTTTCGAGGGTTTAGTTTTTTTTGGATTATGGATTAGGGTGTTTTGGGTTTGATCTTTTTGGGTTTTGTTGGGGGATGACGGTTTAGTATTTTCTGGTGTTTAGGGTTTTGGATTTTTTTGAATGAGGTTTTAGAGTTTTTTGGGGATGAGGGTTTAGTGTTTTTGGAGTTGAGGTTTTATGATTTTTTGGGTATGAGGGTTCAGTGTTTTTTGGGGTTTCTGGTTTTGGGCTTTATGGAGTTGATGGTTTACGAGTTTTTTGGGATGAGTTTTTATGATTTTTTGGCATTTAAGGTTTATTTTTTTAGGGAATATTTTGGTGTGGGAGTTTAGTGTATTTTTTAAAACAAGGTTATAGGTTTTTCTGGGGATGATGATTTATGGTTTTGATTCTGAGGGTTTAGGATTTTTTTCAAGAATATGTTTTTGGGTTATTGGGATATGTATTAAATGTTTTTTGGGATTTGGGTTTAGGGTTTTTTGGTGGTTTGGGTTTAGGATATTTTTGTCATTGAGAGAATAGAAGTTATAGGGTTGATTTCATAGGTGATTTAAGGCTTTGGGGTTAATGTTTTTCTGGGTTGAGGGATTATGGTGTTTTAGGGATGAGGGTTTTATGTTTTTTTTTCAGGTTTAAGGTTTTCGTTTTTTTAAGGATAAGGGTTTTTTGGGATAAGGGTTTATAGTTCATTGGTGCTAACATATTTTAGTTTTTTTTTGTTGAGGATTTATGGTTTTTTGGGCCGAGGGATTATTTTTTCTAAGGCTAATGATTTAGGATTCTTTTGTGCTATAGGGTTTAAAGTTTTTTGGGATAAGGTTTTAGGGTTTGTTTAGGTCTGAGGTTTAAGAGATTTTTGGGGGTGAGGGTTTTGGTTTTTTGGGGTTGAGGGATTTGTGGTTTTGGGTTATCTGTTTAGGTGTTTTGGGATTAGGGTTTTTTGTTTTTTAGGGAATTGGTTTTAAGGTTTATTAGTGATTGGGGTTTACCTTTTTTATTAATGGGGGTTTAATGTCATTTGGGGATGGGGGTGTTTGATTATTTGTGGTAGAGGGTTTTGGGTTATTTTGGGCATAGGTTTTAGGATTTTTTGGGTATTTCATTTAGTTTTTTGGGGGAAAGGGGATTATTAATTTTTTTAAGATAATAGTTTAGGGTTTTTTGGGGATGAGGGTTTCGGGGTTTTCGAGTAGAGGGTTTATGGGTTTTTTGGATAACATTATAGGATTTTCTACTGCTAAAGGTTTTGTGGTTTTCAGGGTTGAGTGTTTAGATTTTTTTGGGGATAAGGGTAAATGCATATTAGGGATGAGGGATTGTTGTTTTTTTGGGGAAAATAATTTTGGGAATTTTGGTGTTGAGGGGTTAGGTTTTTTGGGGAAATGGGATTAGGGTTTTTTGTGGATGAATGTTTATGGTTTTAAGGATGAGTGTTTATAGTTTTTTGGGGATGATTGTTTATTGTTTTTTGTGAATAGGATTTCTGTTTTTTGGGGATTAAGGATAGATATTTTTTTGTTTAGTGTTTATAATATTTTGGGAATGAGGGCTTGATTTTTTTGTGGCAATGTATTTATAGTTTTTTGGAGATGAATGTTTATGGGTTTTAGGGATATGGATTTTTTTTGGACAGAGGGTTTAGGGTTTCTTGGGGCAGAGGATTTTAGGTTTTTGGGCTAAGTGTTGAGGGCTTTTAAATATGGGAGATTTGGGTTTTTCAAGGATTAGTGTCTAGGGTTTTTGTGGGGCTGGGAGTTCATGGTTTTTGGGGGTTTATAGATTAGTGTTTTGTGGGTTTGAGGGATTAGGGTTTTTATGGCTGATAATTGAGGGTTTTTTGGGGTTTAGGGTTTAGGATGTTATGGGGATGAAAGTTTATGGTATTTTTGGGAAGATGGTTAAGGGTATTTTGGGGCTGAGATATTAAGCTATTTTGGGTTAGAATGTTTTGAGTTTTTTTGTGGCTGATAATTTAGGTTTTTCTAGGGTAAAGGGTTTAGGGTTTTTTGGGGATTTAGTGTTTATGGGTTTTGGGGGTTTAGGGATTAGGGGATTTCTGGGGAATATTTTTTTTATTTTTTTGTTGCAATTTTTTAGGGTTTTTTAGGACTGATGGTTGAGAGGTTTCTGGGGCTAAGGGTTTATTGTTTTTTATGGACAATTGTTTAGGGATTTTTTGGGAGGTGTGTTTTGGGTTTTTTATGGATGAGGGTATCAGTTTTGGTGGGGATGATAGTTTTTGGTTTTTAGGGGCTGAGTGTTTGGGGAACTTTTCAAATGATTGTTTAGGGTTTTACAAGGATAAGGGTTTAGTGTTTTCAGTATTGAGTGTTTACGGTTTTTTTGGGGGTAGAGAGTTTATAATTTTTGAGGATTAGGGATTAGGTTTTTTGGGCATGATGTTTTAGATTATTTTATGAATTATTGTTTACAGTTGTTTGGGTTTAGGGTTTAGGGTTTTTTAGTTATGAGGGTTTATTTATTTTGTGCATAGTGGGTATTGGGTTTTTAGGGGATGATGATTTAGGGTTTTTTGGTGCAATGGGTTTAGGGTTTTTGGGGCTGATCATTTAGGGTTTTTTGGAGTTTAGGGTTTATGGCCTTTGGTGGTGGAGGGTTTAGGGTATTTTTAGTGATGAGTATATAGTATTTCATGGTAATGAGGGTTTTGTATTTTTTGGGGATGAGATATTAGTGATTTTTGGTCTGAGGGTTTATGGAATTTTGGGAATGACTATTTTGGGTTCTTTGGAAGGAGTGTTTATGGTTATTTGCAGGTGAGGATTTTGTATTTTTTGGGGGATGATGGTATATGGTTTTTTGGGGGTTTAGGTTATGTTTTTTCAGGGTTGGGGTTTTTCTTTATTTGGAGTAGAGGGTTTTTAGTTTTTTGGGACAGAGGGTTTAGGGTTTTTGGGGGATAATGGTTTAGGGAAATTTTTGGATACGGGTTTGTGGTTTATACAAATAAGGGTTTAGTGAGTGTTGGGGTTGTGTGATTAGGGTTTATTTGGGGTTGTGGATTTAGGATTTTTTGGGGCTATGGGTTTAGGAATTTTTGGGTTTGATGGTTTTGTTGTTTGGGGGGATTTGGGTTTAGGGGGTTTAGGGGTAGAGGGTTTCGGGGGATTAGGTATGAGGATATAGGGGGGGTTTTGGATCAATATACTAGGTTTTTTGGGGATAGAGGTTTTGGGATATTAGGTGATGAGGGTTTAGGGTTTTGGAGATGGGGGTTTGTTATTTTTTTGAATTGGGGGTTTAGGGATTATTTGGTGTTAGGGTTTAGGGTATTTTGGGGAATTTGATTTAGTGTTTTTTTGGGATGAGGTTTATGAGTTTATTGGGGATGAGGGAATATGGTTTTTAAGGAATGATGATTTAGGTTTTTCTTGAAGTGAATTTTTTGGGGTTTTTTGGGAAAATAATTTAAGGATATATTGGAATGTGGGGTTTAGGGTTTTCTTGGGATGAGTGTTTATGGGATTTTGGGTCTAAGGGTTTAAGGGTTTCTTGGGGTCATGGGATTCAGTATTTTTTTGGGTTGAGGGAATAGGGATTATTGGTTAAATTTTTTATGTTTTTTTATCACTGATGGTATATGGTGTTTGTTTTGGGCAGAGGGATTACGGTTTTGTAGGGATGAGGGTTTAGGAATTTTTTTTGTTGAAGGTTTAGTGGTTTCTGGGGTTTATGGTTTTGGTTTTCTGGGGCTGTGGGTTTAGGGTTTTCATGGGACTCAGGATCTTGGGAGTTAAGGGCCTAATTATTTAGATTTTTATGAGATGGGAGTTTATGTTTTTTTGGGGCTGAGGGTTTTGGGATTTTGGGGGAGGAGGGTTGATGGAGTTTAGGGGAAGAGGGTTTATGGTTTTTTAGGGTTGTGGGTTTAGGGATTTTTGTGGGATTAGGGTTCATGGATTTTTCAGGCCTAAAGTATTGGGTTTTTTGGGGCTATCAGTATATAGTTTTTAGTGTTGAGGATTTAGGATTCCATTGGGTTTAGGGTTTATGAATTTTTGGGATGAGGTTTTAGGGTATTTGGGGGTTTAGGGTTTATGTTATTTTTGGACATAGTTTATAGGGTATTTTGGGGTATAGGGTTTAGTGACTTTTGGGCTTGAGGGTTTATGGTATTTTGGGAATGGGGATTTTGATTTTTTTAGGGCTAAGGGTTTAAGGTTTTTTGGGGATTAAGGTTTACATATTTTCTACTGAGGGTTTATGTTTTTTGGGGATATTGGTTTGGTGTTTTGGGGCTAAGCGTTTAGTTTTTTTGTGGCTGAGGTCATATGGTTTTATTCAGATTGAGCATTTATGGGTTTTCAAAATGATGTTTAATGTTTTTTTATGAGGTTTTAGGTTCTTTGGGGATTTTACGGTTATTTGTCTTTTGGGCCTAAGGGTTTATGAATTTTTGGTTTATGGGTTAGGTTTCATTATGGATGATACTTTTTTTGTTTATTAGGAATGGGGTTTTATGTTTTTCTGGGGATGAGTGTTTACAATATTTCATTGCTAACTGACAAGTATTTTTTGGGGTTGAGGGCTTAGGATTCATTTGGGGTGAGGGTTTTGGTTATTTTGGGGAAGGGGTGTTAAGGTATTTTTTTCCTTAGTGCATAGGGATTTTGGGGCAAATGTTTTAGTTTTTTTTTCATTTTAGGGTTTAAGGTTTTTCGGGGCAGAGGGTTTATGGTTTTTTAGGGTAGAGTGTTTAGGGGTTTTCTGAGGCTAACTATTGGGGTTTTTCTACATTGATTGTTTTTGGTTTTTGGGTTAAGGGTTTATTGATTTCAGGTCTGGAGGGTTAGGGTTTTTTAGTTCATAGGGATTAGGGAATCTTAAGATTGAGGGCTTACCATTTTTCAAGGATGGGGGTTTAGGGTATTTTGTGGGTGAGGGTTTTTGGTAGTCTTGTGATAAGTTTTTAGGTCATTAGAGCTAACGGTTTTGAATTTTTGGAGGCTATGGGTTTTTGGTTTTCAGGGTTGAGTGTTTAGGGTTTATTGTTGCTAAGGGTTTTGGGTTTTTTGATGATGTGGGATTATGGATTTTTGTCTAGTAGAGTTTTGTGTTTTTTTGGACTGGGGGTTTAGGGTATTATATGGATTAGGGTTTAAGTATTTTTTGGGATGAGTGTTTTGGTATTTTGGGGAAGAGGTTTTCATGTTTTTTGGCTGAGGATTTAAATTTTTTTGGTGATGATGTTTTAGGGAATTTTGTTTATTATGGTTTAGGGTGGTTTGGTGTTAAGGGTTTATGGTTTGGTGGATTATGGTTTAGGGTTTTTCTAAAGAAGGGATTGTGTTTTTTTAATGATAGGTTTTTTTATGAAGGTTTAAAGGTTTTTTGGGCACATGTAATTGGGTTTTTTGGGACATAAGGTTTATGGGTTTTGATACTAAGGGTTTATGGGTTTTGGGGGATGTGGGTTTTGGGTTTTAGGGGGCTAGGGATTTAGGGTTTTTTTGGGTCAGAGGGATTATTGGTTTTTTGATCCGAGGGTTTAGGGGTTTTGGGGACAATGGTTTTTAGATTTTGGGGGCTCAGTGTTTAGGGTTTTTTGGTGGTGAGGGTTTTTCATTTTTTAGGGTGAAAGATAAGTATTTCTTAGGGATGAGGTTTAGTGTTTTTTGGGGATGATTGTTTTGGGATCATTGGGGAAAACATGTTTTGTTTTTTTCTTCTATGCGTTTAGGGTTTTTTGGGGTTTTAGCTTTAGGGTTTTGGGGGTGGGGGTTTAGGTTTTTAGGGTTGGGTGTTTGTCGACTTTTGGGGATGAAGGTTTGGGAATTTTATTGGGGCTATAAGATTTTTTTTCCTTTAGGGGGATGATAGTTTCTAGGTCATCGTGTGTAGAGTTTTTACGGTCATTTGGGGATGAGGGTTTAATATTTTTTCAGGTTGAGGGTTTAGTGTTTTTAGGCATGTGGTATTTTGGTTTTTTTGTCTATAGGTTTATGGTTATTTTGGGATGCGTGTGTAGGGATTTTTCAAAAGAGTGAAAAAGATTTTTTAGGAATAAAGGTTTAGAATTATTTAGGTCTTAGGTTTTGGGATATTTTTGGGATGTGGTTTGATGGTTTTTTGGGGATATCAAATTTTTTTTGGAATGAGTGTGTAGTATTTTTTTGGCTATGGATTTAGGTTTTTTGGGGTTAAGGGTTTAGGGATTTGTTTAGGATTAGTGTATTGGGATTTCATGGGATGAGGGTTTAATGATTCATTGGATTTAGGTATAGGGGTTTTTTAGGCTAACTTTTTACGGTTTTTTGGGTGGAGGATTTTTGTTTTTGTATGTTGAATGATTAATGGTTGTTTGGGGTTGACAGTTTAAGGTTTTTTGGGGATGAGGGTATAGGGTTTTTTATGGTTGAGGGTTTAGGGTTCTTATTTTTGTGGGTTTATGATTTTTGGGGGATGAGGGTTTAATGTTTTTTAGGGCAATGGATTTTTGGTTTTAGGGCTAGGTTTTTAGGTTTTTTAGGGGATTAGTCTTTAGGGGTTTTGAGATGAGTTTTATCGTATTTTAGAGCTAATAGTTTAGTTTTTTTTGTAGTTGTGTTTTTTGGTTTTTTTAGGGATGAGGGTTTTTGGTTTTTTGGGGATAAGGGTTTAATTTTTTTTGGGGTTGATGGGTAACGTTTTTTCGGACTTAGAATTTAGGTTTTTGGGGATGATGGTTTAGGTATTAGGGGGGATAAGGGTTTAGATTTATTTGGGGATGAGGGTTTAGCGTTTTAAAATAATGGTTTTATATGATTTTCCCAGGATGAGGGTTTAAGGAATTGTTGGGCTAAGATTATTGGTTTTCATAAGGTTTTGGTTTTAGGGTTTCTTGAGGTTAAGTGTTTAGTGGCTTTGCGACAATGATTTTGGGTATTATTGGGATTAGGTATTATGGTTTTTTGGTTGAAGGGTTTCAGTTTTTTGGGGGTTGAGTGTTCTGAATTTCTTTGTGTTGATGATTTATGACATTTTTGGGGATGTTGGTTTAGTTTTTTTAGGAAAAGGTTTTATGGTTTTTTGGGGCTTAGGGATTAGTGTTTTTTACTGATGAGGGTTTACTATTTTTTGGGGGATAGGTTTTATTAATTTTTGGGGGATGGGGGTTTAAGGGGTTTTTGAGTGGGTTTGGGGTTTTTGGGTGGATGGTTTTTCGGTATTAGGGTTATGGGTTTTGGGGGATGATTGTTTCAGAGTTATTGGGGTTGAGGGTTTAAGGGTTTTTGGTGCTAAAGGATTATAGATTTCGGGTTGATGAATTATTTATTTTCAGACTAAGGTATTAGCATTGATTGGGGTAGGAGATGTAGGGTTTATTTGGGGCTGAGGGTTTAGGGTTATTTTGGTTATTAGGTTTTAGGGTTTTTCATTCTGAAGGTTTAGTGTTTTTTTGAGGCTAAGGGTTTAGGGGATATTGGGGATGATTATTTTGGGTTTTTGTGATGAGGGATTATGGTTTCATTAAGAATTATGATAGACAATCATGGGGGATGAGGGTTTAGGGTTTTTTAGAGATGATATTTTAGTATTATTTTGCGATGAGGGGTTTAAATTTTTTTGGTGCTGAGTGTTTTGGGGATTTTTGGGGATGTGGGTTTAGTTCTTTTTTGTGAATGTGGATTTAGAGTTTCATAGGGTTGAATGATTAGGGTTTCCTAGGGTGTGGTTTATTCATTATTTTGGGGATGAGTAAGGGTTTATTCGTGTTGAGGTTATAATGATATTTGTGGAAGAGGGTTTTGGTTTTTTTATTGATGGGGTTTTGTATTTTTTTTAATGTGGGTTTTGGTTTTTTTTTCTTTGCGGGTTTTGAGTTTTTTGGTGTTTCATGTTTATATTTTTTGGGGGCTTAAGGTTTAGGATTTTTTGGGATGTGGGTTTCGGGTTTCATGGGGTGATGGTTTAGGGTTTTTTGGGTCAAGGGTTTAGTGTTTTTGGGTATGAGGGTTTAAGGTTTTTTAGGGCAGATGGATTAGGGTTTAGGGGGATGATTGAATAGGGTTTTTTAGGGATCAGTGTTTAGGCTATTTTGGGCCGATTCAATAGGGGTTTTTAGGGTTGAGGGTTTTTATTTTTTAGGGGTGATGGTTTTGGGGTTTTTAGGGATGGGGTTTAGGGTATTTTGTGGATGAGGGTTTATAGTATTTTTTGGATGAGTTTTTATGGATTTCTACAGTTCAGTGTTTGGGGTTTCTCTAGGGATTTAGTTTTAGGGTTTTTTGGGGCTGAGCAATTATGTTTTTTTCAGGATGAGGGTTCAAGGTTTTTTGGTGTGAGGTATTGAGGATTTTTGAAGATGAGTGTTTAGGGGATTTTTGTTTGAATGGTTTAGGGTGTTTTGGGTCTAATGGTTTAGGGTTTATTTTTTCTTTGGGTTTTGGGTTTTTAGTGCTAAGGGTTTAGCATTTTTTAAGGTAGAGGGTATAGGTTTTTTTGGGGCCAAGGGTTTACAATTTTTTATGTTGAGGTTTTCTATATTTTGTGGATGAGGTTTTAGTTATTTTTGAGTTGAGATTTTATGGGTTTTTCAAGATTAGGGTTTCAGCTCTTTTGGTTCTGATCTCTTAGAATAATTTGGGGTTTAAGGTTTGTTGTTTTTCTGGGATAAGGGTATAGGTTTTTTTGGGGATGAAGATTTGGGTTTTTTGGGCTACAGGTTTAGGGTTTTTTTGGAATTTATGTTTAGGGTATTTAGGTCTTTTTGTTTTGGTGTTTTGGGTTGAGGGTTTAGGGTTTTTTAGGGATGAGAGTTTTGGGTCTTGGAGGGATGAGGGTTTAAGGTTTCTTATGGGAATAGGGTGATATAGACCAGATTCAACCTAGGGAGAATACATTCCTCTTTCAGAATAATGTTTCGTACAATTGGTATTTGAATTGGACCATCCAAATGTTTTTGGAATCCAATGTAATTGTGGTCCAAAACACATGTATTTAGGTCCCAAAATGACATATCCTGATGGAAAAGTAATTATTTTTTTAATCAAATTAAAAAGAATATTGAGAATGGACAAAATAATCATTTATAATGAATCTCACTACATTAGTTTTTCGGGAAATTAATTAACATGGGAAATTTGGATTGGTGATTTTCATATGACCTTTGAGTTCCCCCATTCGTTGTAATTTTACTTGGGTCATTACACTCACATTATGATTATTTTATAATTTATTTTCACTCCTATTTAATAGTTACACTTTAGTTATATTAATTTTCAATCTTGTTGTGAAGAACTCTTTCTTAAGCATCTTCCCTTTTCTAAAAATTTGTTATACATCTCCATTGTAGGTGATATAGTCTTTCTGCATGGAGAAACCTTGGTAGGTGGGGTTTCCATTAATCATTCATCATTGAGATTCATTTTGATATTACATCATGAAATAAAAGATTTTTGCTTCTAGAGATGCATCAATTTTTTATATGAGTTTTTGTTCCAACAAGTATGTTCTGCCACATTCTTATTTTTAGAATATAGTGGAAATTATTTTTCAAAATATCTTATAAAATAAAATCTTATACTCATACTGGTCTATGTAAAATTGACTGTGCTCAGCCATAATGAAAAATTACTCAAATTATTGAGAAAATTTCTCAATTATTGAAAGTGAAGAAACAAGATTCCACTCCACCATAGTGGTGTCCCTAATGTCCATCCAGACCTAACTGAAAACATTCGGAACAATTTTAGGAAAATCATAAACATGGGGATGAATCCAGTGATTCAAAGATAAATATTTGAAGAATAATAGATGATGAAGATAATGAAGGATTATTAAATATAGTTATTCATGATTTTTATGGGAGTTTGAATACAGATGATTATATATATTAGCTACGGGAAGTCGATTCATTATTCTAATTTATGAATTGTTACAATGAGAAGAAGTGAAAGATAGAAATTCTAAAATATAATGATTATGAATCTCTTTGATGGGGAAATATGAAGAAATAGTTGGAATGTGATGGGATAGAATAAAATTATCATTTGTGAAGTTAAAAATTATTTTAATAAAATGATTTTTACATAATAAATTTATATAAGTACTTTATCTCAGAATGTATAGATTATGATAAGGTGATAAACATGTTTAAGATTGTATTCAGATATTTTATAATTTTTTGAATAAAATTTATATTCTTGAATACATGTAACAAACAGTTTGGATTAAACAAATAAAATCTACCTATAAAAGATAAATTAGAACACTTATTCAAAACTCATTGCAACAGAAATAAGTGAGTATACATGGTGATTTTTGGTAGATTGAGTTGTAAAAATATTGTATAAAAAAACTAGTTGAGAAATTGAATACTCAAACATATTATCATCCTAAGTCATATAAAATGTAATGGTTGAACAATGGGGGAATACTTCAAGTAAAAAAATAGGGGAAAATTTAGTTTTTCATTGGTAAAAACACTGTTGATGAGGTATTATGAATTTTTATTCTTATGGATTCTAGACACTTGTTGTTGGGAAGACCTTGTATGTTTGATAGGGTATAGAAATATGATGGGAGGAATAACACATATTCTTTTTTATATGTAGAAAAGAGTATTATAGTTTCTCCTATGAATGCAAGATAGATTCATAATGAAAAATTTGTTCCATAAGATCCAGAAGGCAGCCTCTTTATCAATAAAGCTCATGTGGAGAAATAAATCCATAAAAATTCATTTTTTTCTTTATTGATTATTGAGAATTTATTCTAGGAGGAGAATATCCATATATATCTATTATCTAATTCATTTATTGATGAATTTCATGATTTTTCTAAAAATGATACTCCATGTGGATTTCCACCATTTAGAGGAATTGAACACTAGATTTATCTTTTACTAGGTGATTAAGTTCATAATAAACATTCATATCTGTTTATTCATGAGGAATCAAATGAATTGTAAAATAAAGTTGATGAATTTATGTATCGACAATGTATAAGTCTTGGAATGGTCCCGTGTTCATTTTTAGCATTATTGTTCCCAGTGAAATATTTTACATATCAAATGTGTGTTTATTGTATCGCTATAATTAATATTACCATCAGATATAGGCATCACATTCCATGACTCCATAACATAGTTGATGAATTACATGGGAAATCAATACATTATAAGGATGAGGATTAGAGTGGATACCACCAAATTAATATTAATGGAGGGGATCAGTGGAAAATGAATTTAAAAGTACTAAATATGAATGTTTGAGTTAATCTTCATTTCATTCCACCACTCATGTTCTACAAATATATTCTTGTGACTCATGAATGATCCTCTGAAATAATATATTGTTAAACATTTTATAGTTTATCTGAATGATATTTTGATTTATATAAAGGAGGTGGAGATCCATGTGGATCATCTTTGGTAGTTATTTTTTATTCTTTATGAATATGAGATACATGAAATGATGGAAAAATGTAACTCATTTTAAATAAACGTATTTTTTTGGGCCATGTGGTATCCAAACAAGGAATCATGGCAGATTGTTCAAATGCAGTTTAAATCACGTCCTAGACACCACTAAAATCCATTATAGGAGTAAGTAGTTTTCATGGTTTGGTATATTTTTATCATTTATTTACTTCCTATTTTAGCACTATCCTAGAACCCAACACTGAATTCTTGAACAGTGGAAAATTTGTGTGATCAATGGTATCAAAAGAATCATTTGAAATCCGTCACGAAAGCTTATGCAATGAACCGATTATGGAATTACATAATTTAGATCATGTACATGATGTGGTGTTGGGATCTATACTCTTCTCATCCAAAGAATGTATCCCATTGAATATTTCATTGAGAAGTTTAATGAATTTAGGAGGAATTATATAACCTATGATAAGTACATGTATTTGATTGTCAGATCCCTATATCACTGGTCTCTTTATATGAAACCGAATCATTTTTTTCTTCATTCTAATAGTTAGGAATGTAGATTTATCAATTTTCAACACAAGTATACTTCAAGGCATGCGATGTGGGAGGAATTATTTTAATCATTTACATTTGTTTCAAAAAAAGAATAAGGGTATTGATAATAGGGTGGAATATGATTTAGCTCGATGGAATGCATTACTAACCATTAAATATTGTAAAATTATAGGTTTTCACTTATGAAACAGTATTATGAGAATGATATGAAGTTAAATTCTATTTTAATCCAATGTTAAAATTGATTTTTTTATTATTATTCATTACATGATGGGTTTCTAAATGAGTGAAATATTTTGTGCATTCCAAAGAGTAATTACAAACATTCTCTCATCTAAGAGTGTCATGAATGTGGACATTCTGGTCATTTGGAATCAACAAAACCATGTAGATACTGAAGGAGGATTCAATTTTCCAAATATTCAATAAAATTTCATTTAAATTTATTCAATATATAGAACATGTCAAAGGGAAAATATTCATCCTTGTTTATATACTCTATTGCCTTTTTGTAGAAGATGTGGGAAGATCTCAACATGGATTTCATTATTGATTTAAATTAAAATCAGTGATAATTATCAGTCAAATATATAGTTCTCCCTCATGGAATCCCTCATAGTATTGTTTTAGATATAGGCACTAAAAATATTTTTATTTTTTGAGGATATTATTGAGAACCTTTTTACAATGCTTCATATCCACTGATACCATAACTCTCAAACTAATTGGAAAATGGATGTAACCAATCATGAATTAGGAACTATTTTGAGAAAATTGGAAAACAAAAATATGAGAGTTCAGTATTTATATCCTGAACAAGATAAATTTTCATACAATAGATATTGATTTTTTACAACTCAGTATTTACAATTTTAAGTGGTTTATGGAGTCAATAAAGTTACTCCTATAGAATTGTATTCATTACCTTTTTATTTTAAGGATAATTTTGATCTAGTGAATAAGGAAAATAATTTTAAGAATATAGATGAATATATTCAATCTCAAATAGATAAATCTAATAAAGAATATAAGATGTGAGATAATATACATCATAAGAAATCCATTTTCCAACTTGAAGACCATGTGTTGATTTAGCTTTATTTAGAGATATTTCCCCGATTTAGGAAGAGAAAGATGGTAGTATAAGATGAAGGTCAATTCATTATACATTAAAAAATGATAAACAATTACTATAATATTGATTTACCTGATTATTTGTATAGTTCTTCTACCATGATCAACGTTGGGGATTTATCCATAGATGATGAGGAAGAATATTCCATGAATTTTAGGGGAAATACATTCCCCCCCTAAGGGAATTATATAGTCTAGATTCAACCCATGGAGAATATTTTTTGGAATGATTGAAATTTTAACCACGATTTCAATTCAAATTGGACCAACCAATAATTTTTGTCACCATCACAATGGTGGGACAAAAGATAATTATTTGGGGCCCAAAATGAAATATCCAGATATAAAAGGAAGGAGATTCATAGCTGAACATTAAAAGGATATATAACATGGAGAAAATTATCATTATGAAAGAATCAATCTACAATAGTTAGTTGGGTCATTAATTATAATGTGAATGTTTCATTGTTCCTTTTATTTGACCTTTGAGTTCCCCCATAAATTGTAATTATATTTGGGTCATTAATCCCAGTTTATTTTTTTTATAATGTATTTTCACTCCATTATAATTTTTACACTTGAATCCTATGAATTTTAATGTTTTATATGAAAAATTATTACTTTATCCACTTCCATTTTCCCAAAATTAGTGGTGTATCCCCATTTATGGTGGATTTATCTTTACCCATAGAGAAACATTGGATGGTGGATTTTCCATTAATCCTTATTTATTTGGATACATTTATCTATTCCATATTTCCATATTTATTATGTGGTTCTGATGACGCAACAAAGGATTTAGGGTTTTCTTGGGATGAGGGATAAAGGTTCTTTGAGGTTGAGGGTTTTTCTATTGGGGGGTTGAGTGTTCAAGGTTTTTCTAGGAAGAGATTTTGGGGTTTTGTTGGGATGGGCGTTTAGGGTTTTTGGCGATATTGATTTAGGGTTTTTTTGGGCTATGGGATTATGGTTTTTTAGTTATGAGGGATTATAGTTGTTTTCGTTTGTTGGTTTAAAGTTATTTAGGTGGAGTGTTAAGGGTTTTTGGGATGTGGATTTAGGGTTTGTTGATTGTCTTGGGGGGTTTCTGGCTGAGTTTTAATGGTATTTTGTCCTGAGGGTTTAGGGTGGGTTAATGGTTTACGGTTTTTTAGGGATCTGGTTTTAGGTTTTTTGGGGTTGAGTGGTTAGGTTTTTTGGGGGATAAGGTTATACTATTTTTGGGACTGAGGGTTTTGAGATTTTTTTGGGTTATGGGATTAGGGTTATTCTATTGAGGGAATTGGATTTTTTTGGAACATATGATTTATGATTTTTTGGAGTGTAGGATTTAGTGTTTTTTGGGGTGGAGGGTACATAATATTTGGGGAAAAGGGTTTAAGGTTTTTTGGGGATAAGGGATATTTTTTGGGTTGTTGGGGGTTTAGGGTTATTTGGGAATAAATTTTTTGATTTATTTTTTGGGATTAAGGTTCTATGGTTGTTTTCGACTGGTTTTTTAGGGTGTTTTTTGGGTTGAGGATTTAGTGGTTTTTAGGAATTATGGATTTGGGTTTTAGGGATGAGGGTTTATGATTATTTCAGGGTTCTCGGTTAAGTGGTTTTTTAGTTTGGATGGTTTGTGGTTTTTTGGGGCTGTTAATTTATAGTTTTTTGGGATAAGGGCTTAGGTATTTTTGTTGTATAAGGGTTTTGGGTTTTTTGGGGTATAGGGTTTAGTTTTTTTGGGGTTGAGGGTTTATTGTTATTTGGGATTAAAACTCTAGGATTTTGGGAGAATATTTTCTTGGGTTTTTTGTGCTGCGGGTCTAGGTTTTTTTTTGGGATGATGGTCTAGGGGTTTTTTGGGTGCATATTCTATAGTATTTTTGGGTCTGAGAGTCAGAGGTTTTTTGGGACAAGGATCTAGGTTTTTTTCTATGTGGGTATAATGATTTTTGGGGTTGAGGGTCTTATTTTTTAGGGTCAATGATTCTAGGTTTATATAGGGATGATGTTCTATTTTCTAGAATGAGGGTCTAGTATTTCTAATGTCTTAGGGTCTAGGGTTTTTTTGTAGCTGAGTGTATAGGGTATTTTGGCTGAGGGTTTAGTTGTTTTTTGGTTTGAGGTTTTAGGGATTTTTGGGTTGATGGTGTAGAGTTTTGTTCGGCTGTGGGTTTAGCATTTTTTTAAAGATAAGGTTATTGGGTTATCATGGCTAAGGGTTGAGGGTATTTTGGGATGAGGGTTTTAAGTTTTTTGATAATGAGGTTTTAGGGTATTCTAGGGATGATGATCTAGGTTTTTTTGGTGCTGAGGGTTGAGGGTCTATTTGATATGATGGTTTTGTTTTTTGGGGATGAGGATTAGTGTTTTTTGGGGTAATAGTTTTTTTTGGGGGATGAGGGTTTAGTGTTTTTTGGAACTGATTGTCGATGGATTTTTTAGGGATGAGGTTTGGGTTTTTTTTGGATGAGTGTAGGGTTTCATAGGGCTAAAAGTTGACAGTTTTTTGGGGATGATGGTTTAAGGTATTTTGGGACCAAGGTTTGAGGTTATTTTTGGTAGAGGGTTGAGGTTTGTTGGGGCTAACTGTTGTTGTTTTTTTGGGGCTAAGGGTTGATGGTTGTTTGGGGATGAGGGTTGAGGGATATTTTGGGGGTAGAGGTTTGAGCATTTATTGGCAACGAGGGTTGAAGTTTTTTTTTTGGGGATGAGGGTTTATTGTTTTTTAGTGAAGAGGTTTGAGGGTTTTAAGGGCAATGGTTTGATTTATTTTTAGTGTCAAGGGTTGAGGGTTTTTTGGGGATAAGGGTTGAGGGTTTTTTGGGATGACGGTTGCGTGTTTTTTCAGGTGTAGGGTTGAGGGTTTTTTGGAGACGGGTGTTTAGGGTATCTATTGAGATTTTGTATGTGGGTTTTAGGGTGATTTTGGTTTTGAACTTATTATGGTTGAGGACATAGAGTTTCCTGGCACTGAGTGTATAGAGTTTTGTAGTTATGAGGGTTTGGGGTTTTTTAGGGAATATGAGTTTACAGTTTTTTGGGGCTGAGGGTTTAGGGTTATTCAGGATTGAGGGTTTATCATTTTTTTGGATTTATTTTTTAGGGTTTTTTGGGGCTGAGGGTTTATGTTATTTTGGGGATGAGGTTTTAGCATCTTCTGGAGATTACAGTTAAGGTTGTTTTGGGGATGTGGGTATAGGGTTTTTTGGGGATAATGAATTAGGGTTTTTTCTAGAAGAGGGTTCATAGTTTTTTGGGTATATGGGTTTAGTGTTTTTTCAGGATGGGGGCTTAGAAGTTATAGATATGGGGGTTTAGTGTATTTTTTTGGCTTAGGGTTTAGTGTATTTTGGACTGAGGGATTGGGTTTTTTTCGGGATGACAGTTTATGTTTTTTTGTTTATGAAGGTTTAGGGTTTTTAGGGTTATGTGTTGAGAGTTTTTTGGGGATGAGTGTTTAGTTTTTTTTTGGACTTGTGGTTGAGGGGGTTTTTTCTTAGGGTTTAGTGTTTTTTAGGATAAGTGTTCTTTCTTTTTTTTTTGACAGATGGTTTTAGGTTTTTTGGGGTTGAGGGTTGGGAATTTTTTAGGGCTAAGTGTATTGGATTTTTTGGGGATGAGGGTTTTGGGTTCTGTTGGGGTTGAAGGTTTAGAGTTTTTTTGGAATGAAGGTTTATGTTTTTTTAGTGTGTAGGGTTTAGGGATTCTTAAAACTATGGGTTTAGGGTTTTTGGGTGGGATGGATTATGGTTTTTTGGGGATATGGGTTGGGGGATTTTTGGATTATTGGGTTCAGAGTTTTTTTTTTGGGATGATGTTTGATGGGTTTTGAGGGATGAGGGATGGGGGATATTGGTTTTTAAGGATGATGTTAATGGTTTATTTGTGGAATAATATTTTTGGTTTTTGTAGAAAGAGGTTTTATCCTTTTTTGGGGATGAGGGATAAGGAATTTTGTGGGATAATGGTTTATAGTTTTTTGGGGCTATGGATTATGGTTTTATTAGGGTGATGGTTTAGTGTTTTTGGGGAGTGAGGGATGAGCATTTACAGAAATATCGGATTAAGTGTTTTTTGGGGATGATAGTTTAGGGTTTTTGGTGGTTTTAGTTGAGGTTTTTTTGGGGATGAGAGTTAATAGTTTTTTGGTGATATGGGTGTAGGGTTTTTTTGGGTTGAGGGATTATGGATTTTTATGGTTGAGGGTTTATGAGTTTTTTTGGATGGGGGTTTAGGGTTTTTTTGTGGATGAGGTTTTACTGGTTTTTAGGGATGTGAGTTTATCATTTTTTGGGATGGTAATTGGGGTTATTTTGGGGTTGACATTTTATGATTTTTTTGGTGATGATGGTTTAAGTGTTTTTTTTTGGTTGAGGGTTGGGGTTTTCTTGTTTGATGGTTTGATGTATTTTGGGGATGAGGGTTTACTATTTTTGTGGGATGAGGGTTTTGTTTCTCTTGGGGATGTGGTTTTAGTGTTTTTTAGGGATGTGGGTTGAGGGTTTTTGGGGTTGACTGTTTGGGGTTGGGGGTTTGTTAGGACTAATGTTTTAGGGTTTTTTGTCCTATGGGTTGAGGGTTTTTTGGGTTTGAAGATTTAATGGTTTTTAGGGTTGAGGGTTGGGGGATTTTTTTGGGGATCTAGAAAAAGTGTTATTATCAGGTTTAATGGTTGATTGGATTTTTTGGTCTTGGAGTTGAGGTGTTTGTGTGGAAAAGGGTTGAGGGTTTTTTTGGGATGAGGGTTGATGGGTTTTTGGTTCTATGGGTTCAGGTTTTTCTGGGGATGAGGTTTTAGGGATTTTGGTTAGAGGGTTTAGGGTATATTGGGTCTTTGGGTTGATGGTTTTTTGAGGAAGTAGGTTGATAGTAATTTAGGGATAAGGGTTTAGGTTTAATCAAGACTAAGGGTTTAGGGTTTTTTGGGGTTGAGAGTTAAAGGTTTTTTGGGGCAGAGTGTTTAGGGTTTTTTTGGACTTATGGTTGAGGGTTTTGGGTGGATGATTGTTGATATTTGTTTAGGGATGAGGGATTAGGATTTTTTGGGGATGACTAATGTGAGGATATTAGGATGGATATATCATCACGAACTTGGGATATAGATGAATTATTTACTTAAGGAATAAGTGGAAGATGATGGGCTTGGATTATGGATGCATGTAGTCAATCAAAACTATAAATAGTGTTGCCCGCTACCTAGAAAAAACACTCAAGTAAGGAATTTTATGTCTAATCCACCGAATAACACACTTTCGATGTGCCTCATAATTGATGGACTTTTGATCTTGGATCACCAATCTCACATATAGATTGACAAGGCAGGAATGCACAAGCGCAAGGTGAAGAACCATTAAAATCCTCACATAATGGAGAGAAACAAACCATAATCTCAATATTATAATCTTAAATTCCTTAAAATTTACATAAGGTGGCTATTTATTTCCAAGGGGTGATATAATGTTTCAAAGTCTAATACCCTAATGATAGAAAGTCTAATCCTTCATTGTACCCTTTAATTTATAAAGTTGATTTATGCCAAAGAATTTTTGGAAAAGTTAAAAACACCGTTCAAATAGATTTTACATAGAAGGTAGGATATTTTATGATTTACCACCTCTATTTTACAATCATTTTATAGATGAAATGTAGTGGAGAATACTAGCTTTTTACATATTTTTCTCAATATTGTCTTACAAAAGTAACTAGTGAATTTTTTATCTATTTAATACAATCAACCTATTATTAAATTGGAGTTTTACTCTTTAATAAATGAATATCATTAACTTTTTAGTGGTATCATCTATTTTGTGAGAAGGAATATAATTTTCCATTATAGAAAACTGACCCCCCAAAACAAAAATGTAATCTCCCCCTCTTGATCCTTGGAAACCCCGTATTAAAGGAAATTGATATGCCCTACCATGGGGTGTTGGGGATAGTTAGAGGAAAATAAAATCCATGTGGGTTCAGTTTATATTAGGATTTATGGTACAAAATGAATATTCCCAAAACATTTTCAATATCTCTACACATTCTAGGCCAATAAATATTCAAAGTAAGAAATATTATTTTTTTCAAACCAAATGTTTCCCATTAATCCACTATAGTGTGTCTCCTTAAAAAAATGTATCTGTGTAGAGAAATTGGGAGTAAAAATATTATAAATCTAGAAAAATAATACATCCCATAAATGGAAATTTTCCCAACCAAATCTAGGTTTATAATGTCCATAAGGATCACCAAAATCACTATCATTAATATATAAATCCTTAATGTATTCATAAAAAAGTATTTTATAACCCATCAACTTTAAAATAGAATATCCTAATTAATGTGCATCATCAATAGTTTCTTATTTACAAATTTTATACATGATGATATATGGAAATGATTCAATTAATTCCATCCTTCTAGAATGTCTCCAATTCAATTTATGTTTGCTCCTAAGGTACTTAAGTGCTTCATGACCAGAATGGATAAAAAATTCATTAGGAAAAAGATAATCCTTCAATTTTTCTAGTAATATAAAGTAATCATAGAAGAAATTACCATATGTAGTATTTTTTTTATAGTTGGCACTTTTAACTTCTAACTATTGAAAGAAAAATTCCAACATTCATTCACGAGTACTCCTCCTATTCCAATTCACCATTAATAACATTAACTTTCAAAGGTCTTACTGATGTTTAGGATAGTAAGTTTGGGTTCATGGGTGAGTCACTCTTAGAGTTCATTGAAATACTTCTCTTGAGTTATCATCCATTTCAATGGAACATTATTTTTTTCAACTCATTGAAAAAAACATAAAGTGTGTTGAATTCCTTGAAAAATATCATGTAAAAACTAGAAATTTCATGGATTGTTATTACATGTATAATGGGGGTGTGAGTTGAACACTCTTTAATGGATTAGATATTATCCATATCTACCTGAAATCCATCACTTTTTGAAAAAATACAATGAAAAATATACATACATTTAGGAAAAAATTTCAGTATTTAATGTTTCCAAACAAATTTTCCGTTCTTAACACCTATAGAACATTTCTTATGTGATCCAAGTGTTCTTGTAAATTCCTACTATACACCAATATATCATAAAATTAAACTGACATAAATATTCCAATATATTCACGTATGAAAAAAGTCATTAAACTCATAAATGTCCTAGGTGCATTGATAATAGCATATGGAATGTATAACCATTAATAAGATATATGATTCTTCTTTAATTAGTTTTCCACTAATCTCCTTCATCCTAATTTTATGGTTGCCACATATTGAATCAATTTATGAGAAAATTCTAGATCCATTTAACACATATTTCTTATCATCTATTATATAGATTGGATGAAGATACATATCATTGATTTTATTGATGTATCTATTGTAAATGTACATTCACCAGGTCTTATACTTGTTTTTTACTAGATTCACTAGTAAAACACATGGACTAAGGATCTTTATCATATGGCACATGTCCAACAAATTTGGAACCTGCCATTTATTTTTTTCCCCTCCAGGTTGGTGTGATATATAGGGTTGTTTGATAGTGATACTCTATGTATGAGGTCAATTTTATGGACAATACCTCTAATGGGTGGATAACTGAGTGGTGCCTCTTTTGGAAACACATTAAAAACAACATGTGAAAAAGGATATGTTAATTTGTTTTTGTTAAATATCACCTCTTTGTATATAAGTTCTAAAAGGTTTTTTTTAAGAAATAAAAGCTTCTGTGACCTCACAGTTTTTTACACCATCACACTTGTTTATCTAAAATATTTTTCCCCTCTTGATTTATCTGTTCTATGCATTTATTTTCTTCTCTCATCTTATCCTTTTCACTCATTCTCTCATTTCCCGCTTTCCCCTTATTTTTTCTCATCAATAATTTCTGTATTTTCTCTCAAATTATTATCATCAATAATTATTTAAGGGACATGGATTTAGGGGATATACATTCCCCTAGAACTAAAAAAGTGTGACAGTTCAAGAACGCATCATGAGTAACACAGTGACCTCACTGCCATGGTCAACCCCATAACAAATGTCACACCTTCATATGAATAATATCACACAATACCTCATCATTTTATTACCCGATGGTTAAAAATAACTTCACTTATTTGGTATCCTTCAACTCTCCACACACATTCATCCATAGAATCTAATATGGATGTTTGTGATTCAATGTTTGAAGTCCCAACTTCTCCACCATCTCGGTACTCACTATGTTTCTACAGATTCCTCCATCAATAATAATAGTACATTCCTTCCCAAGGATCTTTCATAATGTATTGAAAAGGTTCTACCATTTCTCCTTCTCTTCAATGGTCATTTGGGAACATACATATCCCCTAGTGCTAAAAATATCATCATATTCTACAAATTATCCATTATAAATTTAATGGGATTCCTTATCTTCCTCCTCCATGATGTCTTATTTGTTCTCCCATTCTCCATAATTTTGGATGGTCAAGGTGTGCTAGTTTGTAAATTCACTAGCGATGTGACCCCATCCTTTACATTAGAATCATTGAACTCAACCTTAGGATTCTTGGGGATCATATAAAGTAACTACACATGGTAGTATTTCTCCACTTTATAAAAAAATTCCTGATTGATTCCATACAAAAACAATGACATGGATGCCTCTTTATCATGCTAAATGTTTCCTGGAATCTGGGAAATTTTCATCTACATATAGTAGTCTTCAACAATCTTACTCATTTGGGTGAGGTGATGAAGTTTCATGTGTATATATATATGTTAATTTTAGGGAAGAAACTAATTCTTCATGGAAAACATCATGTCATCCCATGTGTTGATGGAATATCCTCCATATCTCGACCTCTCCTTTTTCATTTGATCCCACAAAATTGATCAATAATCAATATATTCAAGGGAAGAATGTTTTTCCATTACCTCATTTAAAATTGAATGGAATGAAAACTCTTTCTCAATTCACATCTCCCAATCCATGTATGCCTCCAGATAGATTTATCCTTGAAAAGAGAAAACCTTCACCTTAATACATCCATGGATGTCATGGTCATGTGGCCTACATTAGATTCCTTTAGGTTGTGGGAAACTCCTCCTCCTTTTTTGGACAAAATCAAAATTATCATTAACGTTCTCGATGACCTCTTCTATACTGTGGGGTTGATGTTGTTATGGAGTGAACAAGGGGTTGTCATGGATCATCCTTGACCTTGGATAATTCTCCATGTTATCAATACTCTCATGTAGAACCTCTATCTTCCTATCATTAAGCTTCTCAAAATGGATCATCAAAATTTTCATTTGGATTAGCATAGCTTCTATTGTGGGAGACCTACTTTGGCTTCCTTCATCATGAGAATGAAAAATTATCTTCCCAAAATCTTCTTTCATGTTATATAATATGGACACAAACACACATGGGTAGAAACACACAAAATGATACACATAGACTTAGACAAATAATATGTACACACTCACATACACAATGATACACACTATTATGAAAAACAAACACACAAACACAAAATATGTACACACTCACAGACAAGGATACACACTCAAACACACAATAAACACACACACACACACATACACACAAGATATACACACTCACACACACAAGGATACACACTCGTGGTTATTTTTCTTCTGATTTCTATCCACTCTCAAAACTCCATTGAAATGACAATAACATATGAAATATAATACCATGTTTATAGAGATCATGAACTAAAAATCATTAAAAAAACAACATGGGGTAGGGGAAAGGGTCAGGACAACCCGTTTGAGTGGTAAAGGGATAAAAAATGACAAATTCTAGAAAAGAGCATAGAAAATGGGTAGAAAGGTTCAATATATTGTTTTTTTCAGATTATGTAAGCTATGAAAAAATAATATCAATATGACCCAAATATGTTATGGAGATGATGTAAAATGAATAAGAATGTGATGTATCAAAATGGAATTTGCTAATAATGTAAACCAAATAGTGTTGAATAAGTAATTATATTTGTACATTATTTTTTCATTATTAAATTTTCCAAAAATATTTTGTCATATTTTTTTAAATAATAGTATAAAGAATGGAGAGTAGGATGATTTTTTGAATCTCTATATGAAAGGATGTTATTAGATTGAAAATCAAAAAATAATGAGTCGAGAGAATTTAATTTTTTTTTTCAGATATAGTTTTCATATAAGGAATCAATTGAAAAAATAATATCGATGAATAAATTATATCATTGTAAAATAATTCAATCCATCATAGTATAGGCTCATTCATGAGGCATTCAATGAAAAGGGGGTCTCTACTTCTTTCATAATTGGATTATAATATGGAAATATAAAAATAATAATGGGTAATATAATGTAAATAAATGTATAAATACCTACCATATCGACAAGAGCATTGATACAAATTGATGTGATATGCTCAAGATGTTCAAACATTCATGGAATCGGGTTGTAAATAAAGTATATAAGTTGGGGCTATGTGGAGAATGATGGGTATGGATAGTGGATGAAAGTACGTAACCAACATAACAAGGAGAATGGACCACTACTCAGAAAATACATTAAAGGGAGGGATGTGATGGCCAATCCACACAATAACACACTTAGATTGAGGAATTGAATTTGGGGATCTATGATATTCGATCTTCAATCTAAGATTCATATTGAAAAGGTAATAATATAGAAGAGAATGGGGGAAACTAGAGCAATACTCACACAATGGAGAAAATCAAATCACAAGCTCTCTATTACAATCTTGACTTCCACACATGTTCCAAGGAAGATTGTATTTATATAAATGGGTGATAAAATATAATCAAGATTCCAATAACCCAAATTAATAAATTAAAACCTTTCTTTATTCTCTTAATGTAAATATCATAATGTCTACTAAATACTTCTGGAAAAATAAAAAATTCCATTCTGACTATAGCACAAATGATTAGACATTGAGTACATAGCCCCAAATAATTTCCTTTGGTGTCCAATGATAAAAATCTATAATTATCCATATATATTAGGAAACTAATATTCATCAATCAATTTGGGAACAGATTTAAAAATCATGTTTGGGATTGAATAAGTGAGATAATGGACCCATTTTCTCTATTCAAGGAATATGATGTCCATTAGGCCTTTAATGAAGTGATATGGGCACCAACAATAGCAGTAAACCTCGTAAATCTACCTCAATTCATTGATTAATGAAATATAAATTTTCCACCTTAGAAATATACTTGGTGCCTTCGACATGGTTCTCCTCGTTTAGGTTTTAGTGTATTTTGGGGTTGAGGGTTTACGGTTTATTGGGGATGGGGGTTTAGGGTTTAGGGTCTTTTGGGGTTGAGTGTCTATGATTTTTTGGGGATGCGGAGTTTTTAGTTTTTGGGTTGTAGTTTTAGGGTTTTTTTGAAGCTGGGAGTTTAATATTTTTTTGGGGCTATGGGTTTAGGAATTTCTGGTGTAGAGTGTTTAGGATTTTTGAGGATGAGGGTTTAGGGTTTTCTTGGATGAGTGTTTATGATTTTTTGGGGGGATGAAGGTTTGGTGTTTAATTCATGATGATGGTGTAGTGTTTTTGAGGATGATGGTTTATGGTATTTTGGTGCTGAGGGTTTATTTTTTCAGGTGGTGGGGGGGGGGGGGTAATGGATGAGGGTCATTTTTATCTGGGGGTTGAGGGTTTTTTTGGGGAAAATAGATTTTGGTTTTTTGGGGATGATGGTTGATATTTTTTCTTGTGGATGAAGGGTGAGGGATTATTTATGATAATGGTTTAGAATTATATAGGATCATGGTTTAGTGTTTTTTGGTTTCGAGAGATTATGTTATTTTCGTATTAGGTTTTAATTTTTTCTGGGACTAAGGGCTTAGGATTTTTTTCAGCTGTAGTTTTAGGGTTTTATAGGGATGAGGGTTTAGTTTTTTTTGGGCTGAGTATTTAGAGTTTTTTGTGGACTAGGTTTTATGGTTTTTTGGGATAAGGGATTATTATTTTGGGGGGAATATGATTTAGTGTTTTGAGATATGAGGGTTTAGGGATTTTTGGGTTTGAGAGTTGAGTGTATTTTGGGATTCAGGTTAGTGGGTTATTTTTTAGCTATGGATTAAGGGTTTTCTTGGGATGAGGGTTGAGGGTTTTTTTTATTATGGTTAATTGTTTTTTGAGGATTTGGGATTACAGAATTTTGGGATAAGGTTTTATTGTTTTTTTGTGTGAGGGTTGAGGTTATTTTGTTTTATAGGATTTGGGTGTTTGGGGGATAATGGATGATGGTTTTATGGTGTTGACGGATGAGAATATTTTATGGTTGAGAGTTAATTTTTTTGTGGTTACATGGGTGCATGGTTTTATTTGGACTGAGAGTTTTATAATTTTTTGGGGATGATGGTTTATGATTATTTTGGGATGATGGTTTAGGGTTTTATAGGGTTTAGGTTTTAGGGTTTTTTTGGGATGCTAGTTTAAATTTTATTCGGAAAGGGGGTTTAGGTTTTTTTTGTGTTTGACGATTGGAGATTTCTCATATGAGGGTTTAGTGTCATTGGAGGATAAGGGTTTATGGTTTTTTTGGGGATGAAGGTTTTGGATTATTTATGGCTATTGGATTTGGGTTTTTTTAGGGATGAGAGTTTTGTGTTTTGGGGGATAAGGGTTTGGTGTTTTTTCAGGATGATGTTTTAGGGTTTTCTGGGTCTGAGGGTTGAGGGTTTTTTGAGTTTGAGGGTTTATGTTATCTTGGGGCCTAGGGTTTGGGGTTTTTTTGGATAAGGAATGTTTATTGGGGCTTAGGGATGAGTGTTATTTTTTAGGTAGTTGGTTGAGGGTTTTTAGGGTCTGGTGGTAAAGGGGTTTCCTGGGGTAAATCAATGAGTGTTTTTAGTGCTGATTGTTTGTATTTTTTTGGGCTGAGGGATTAATGTTTATTAGGGATAAGGGTTTTGGGTTTATTGGGTAGAGTCTTTAGAGTATTTTGGGATAGAGTTTTGATGTTTTTCTTTCAATGGTGGTTGAGGAATACTTGGGTCTAAGGGTTTAGGGTTTTTGGGGATGAGTTTTTAGGGATTTTTGGAGTGGATGGCATAGGGTTATTTGGGGTTTATCATTTAAGGATTTTTAAGGATGATGGTTTTTTAGGGATGAGGGTTTGGGTTGTTTGTGGATTAATATTTATATTTTATTTGGATAGAGGGTTGAGGATGTTTTAGTGGATGAGGATTTACGGTTTTTTTTGAGTGAGGGGTACAGATTAATTGTTGATCAGGTTTTAGGGTTTTTTGGGGATGATGGTATATGATTTTTTGGGTTTGATTTTTTATTCTTGGGTTGAGCGGTTAGGGATTTTCGGGGTTTAGAGTTTAGAGTATTTTGGGGATGTGGGGTTAGGGTTTTTTGTAATGAAAATTTATGGTTTTTTTGGTTGAGGATATAGGTTTTTTTGGGGATGAGGGTTTAGGGTTTCTTGGTGTTGAGGGTTTATGATTTTTTAGGTCTGAGGATTGATGGTCTTTTTGGGATAATAGTAGATGAATTTTTGGGGTTAAGGGTTTTTGGATTTTTTTGGGGATAGAGGATGAGTTTTTTGGGGGGGAAATGGGTGAGGGTATCTTGGGGATGAGGGTTAAGGATTATTTGGGAATCATGGTTTAATATTTTCTAGGGATGAGACTTTATGGATATTATGGTTTTTTTAGGGCCTTTTTGGTTGAGGGTTTGGGGTTTTGGGGCTATGGTTATTGGGTTTTGGGGGATTAGAGTTAACATTTTTTTGTGTTGAGAGTTCGGAGTTTTTTTAGGAAGAGTTTTTAGGGATTTCATAGGCTCATGGATTATGTTTTTCTAGTGTTTTGGGTTTAGGGATTTTGTGGCCGAGGATTTAGTGTTTTTTTAGGGTAGAGATTTGAATGATTTTTGTTTGAGAGAGGTGATGGTATTTTGGCGATATAGAATAATGGTTTCTTTGGGGATTTTGGGTTTTTTAGGGTTTTTAGTAGATATTTTTTTGGGGATGTTGTTTTATTTTTTGGGGGTGAGGTTGACGGTTGAGGGTTTTTTAGTGATGTGGGATGAGAGTTTTTCAAGGCTAAGGGTTGAGGGTTTTTGAAGGATATAGGTTGAGGATTTTTTCGGTCATGGTATGAGTGTTTTTGGGTATGGGTCTTTAGAGATTATTGGTTCTATTGATTAAGGTTTTTTGGGGGAATAGTGTGTTGGGTTTTTTGTGATTGATTGTGAAGTTTTTATTGGGGATGAGGGATGTTGTTTTTTTAGGGCTTAGAATTGAGGGGGTTTTAGGTCTATGGTATAAGAAAATTTTAGGGCTTTGGGTTCAGGGACTTTTGGGTATGAGGGTTGAAGGTGTTATGGGGATGAGGGCTTAGGATTTTTTGGAGCTGAGCATTTAGGAGGTTTTGGGGATGAGGGTGTGGGGTTTTTTGGAGATATTGTTTTTTGGGTTTTTTGGGGGCCATGGGTTTACATATTTTTTGGCATTGCTAGTTAAGGATTTTTTATGTATAAGGTTTCAGGGTTTTTTGGGGATGAAGGATTATAGTTTTTTATGGATGAGTTATTAGGGTTTTTTGGGGGCTAAAGGTTATGGATTTAACCTGGCTATGAGGATAGATTTTTAAGGTGCTAATGGATTTTGTATTTTTGGGTTAGGGATTATGGTTATTTGTGATTAAGGGATGATATTTTTATCAGGATGAGTGTCGAGGATTTTCTTGGACTAATGGTTGAGGGTGAGTATTGATGTTTTATTTTGGGATCTTGGTTGAGAGGTTTTTAGGGATGTAGGATGATGGTTTGGTGCACAGTGTTAATGATTTTTAGGGCTCATGGTTGAGGATTTTTTGGGGGATGAGGTTTGAGGGTTTCTTGGGGATGGCGGTTGAGGTGTTTTGGGGATTAGGGTTGAGGATTTATTGTGTATAAGTATTTAGGGTTTATTAACGATGATGTTTTTTTGTTTTTTCTAAAAGATTATTGTTTTTTGGTGCTGAGGTTTTGGGTTTTTATGGCCTAAGGGTTTTGGGTTTTTTGGGGATAATAGTATTGCGTTTTTAGGGATGAGGTTTTATGTTTTTTTATAAGGGTTTAGGGTTTTTAGGGATTATAGATGAGGGTTTTTTGTGTCATGGGTTTTTGGGTTTTTTGGCGATGTTGGATGATTTAATTTTGGGGCTCAAGTATGAGGTTTTTATAGCTTTTAGGGGTGATAGTTTTTTAGGGATCAGGGTTGAGGGCTTTTTGGGGTGAGGGTTGACCATTTATTGGGGCTGAATTTTTAGGGTTTTTTAGGAATTAGGGTTTATGTTTATTTAGTGATGAGGGTTTATGGTTTCTTAGGGATAAGGATTGATAGTTTTCTGTTTGATATTTGAGGGTTATTTTGAGGGATAAGTGTTTTTTATTGATACAGGTTCATCATTTTTGGGGGGTGAGGGTTCATGTTTTCTTAGTGCAGATGGTTGAAGGGTTTTTTGAGGCTAAGGTTTGAATGTTTTTTTGGATGAGGGTTTAGATTATTTTGAGGATGAGGGTTTTGGGATTTTTTGTTTTGAAGGTTTACTATTTTTATGATGAGGTTTAAGGTTTTTTTCGGATGAGGGATGGGGTTTTTTTTTGGGTTGAGGGTTTTTTGGTGATGATTGTTGAGGATTTTTCAGGAATTAGGGGATAGTCTATTTGGGGGATAATGGTTTATGATTTTTTGGGGATGAGGTTTTATGGTTCTTATTTGAAAGAGGTTTATTATTTTGGTGGCACAGGGATTACTGTTTTTGGGGGCTTAGGTTTTAGAAATTTTTAGGGAATAAGGTTGAGGAGTTTTT
Source organism: Viscum album (assembly GCA_963277665.1). Lineage (NCBI taxonomy): Eukaryota > Viridiplantae > Streptophyta > Magnoliopsida > Santalales > Viscaceae > Viscum > Viscum album. Next base: position 1,532,301,576 of record OY728160.1, on the reverse strand, counting down.
TGGTGCTGAGTGATGAGGGTATTTTTGGGGAATGGGTTGATGGAATTTTGGGTACAAGGGTTGAGAGTTTTTTAGGACGGATGGCGTGTGGTAAACTTGGGAAAATAGTTTTGGGTTTTATTTTTTTGTGGGATTTAGTGTTTTGGGGGAAGAGGGTTTATTTTTTTGGGGCTGTGGGTTTGTGGTTTTTTGGGATTGATGGTTGAGGGTTTTTTGGTTGAGGGTTTTTTATAGAAGATATTTTTGTGATTTTGGGCTGAAGGATGATGGTTTTCTAGGGATGATGGTTGAGGGTCTCCTAGGGATTATGATTAGGGTATGTTTTGGGATGAGGATTGGATTTTTTAGGGATATTGGCCTAGGGTTTTGGGGGTGTTGGGTTTAGAAATTTTTATGACTGAGGGTTTATGATATTTTGGCTTTGAGGGTTTGGTGTTTTTTTGGGACAGTGGGTTTAAGGTTTTTTGGGTGATGAGGGTTTAGTGTTATTTGGGACTGAGTGTTTACATTTTTTTGGTGATGAGGATTAATTATTTTTTGAGATGAGTGATTATGGGTTTTGGGGGGAAATGGGTTTAGAATTTTCATTAGTTGAGTGTTTAGGATTTTTTTTGAGTTGTTGGTTTATTAATTTTTGGGGATGTTGGTTTTTCTAGGGATGAGGGTTTCAGGTTGATTGGGGCTTAGGGTTTGGGGTATTTCATTGATGAGTGTTGAGGTTTTTTGTTGTATGAGGTTTGAGGGTTTGTTTGGGCCTTGGGTTGAGGGTATTATCAGAATGAGGGTTGTCAGTTTTTAGGGGATGAGGTTTGGGAAGTTTTTTGGATAATATTTGAGGGTTTTCTGGGGTTTGGGTTTAATGGTTTTATTGGTCTGTGGTTTGGCGGATTTTAGGGGAAAGGGAGGAGGTGTTTCTGGTTCTAATGGTTGGGGGTTTTTTGGGTATGAGGGTTGACAGTTTTTTGAGGCTAGGGTTGATGTTTTGTAGAAGCCAAAGGTGGATGGTTTTTTAGGGATTAGAGTTTTGGGTTTTTAGAGGTCTGGGATAGGGGTTTTTCTGGGATGAGGGTTTAGGGTTTCATTAAGATGGGGGTTTATGGTTTTATTAGTTGAGGGATGAGTATTTTTGTGGAAGAGGGTGGTGGGGTTTCCTGCATAGGTGTTGAGGTTTTTTTGGGACTCGAGGTTTCAGGCTTTTTGGGGATAAGGATTGATGATTTTTTTGGATAAGTGTTGATTATTTTTTTATATTTAATGGAAACTGGTTATTTGGTTTTTTAGTGTTTATGGATTTTTTGAGATGAGGGTAGAGGGTTTATTGGGGATGAGGGTTGATGTTTTTTTTTTCAAGTGGACGGTTGAGGTTTTTTTGGGACAAGGGTTGAGTAATTATTAGGGTTGAGTGTTGAGGGTTTTTTGTGGCTAAGGTCTGAGGGTTTTATAGGGATAAGGGTTGATTTTTTATTGAGGATGAGGATGGTATTTGGGGGGGGGGGGCTCAGGATTGATGGTTTTTAGGGCATGGGTTGAGGGTTTTTTGGACTGAGGGATTAACACTTTTTGGGTTGAGGGTTTTTTGGGATAGAGTGTTGAGGTGCTTTTGGGCTGAGTGATGATTTTTTGGGGGGATGATGGATGAGGGTTTTGTGGTGTTTTGGTTGAGGTATTTGATGGGGCGAGGTTTCATGGTTTTTTGGGCTGAGGGATAAGGTTTTTTTAGGTTTAGGGTCTAGGTTTATTTTATGACTAAGGTTTTATGAGTTTTTTGGGGAAGAGGGTTTAGGTTTTTTGGGGAAGAGCATTTAGGATTTAGTGATAATGAGGATTGAGGGTTTTTTGGGGTTGAGAGTTGAGGGTTTTTTATGCCTATGTCTGTATCATTTTTTAGGCCAAGGGTTGAGGTTTTTTGGGCATTAAGAGTTGAGGATTTTTTGGGGATGAGGTTTTTTAGGATCGGGGTATTTTTATTTTTTGGGATGAGGTTTTAGGGTATTTTTGAGATGTTAGTGGATGGGTTTTAGGGTAGAGGGTTATGGTTTTTTAGTGGATGTTGTTATAGTGATTTTGGGGATGGGTGTATTGGGTTTTATAAGGATGAGTGTTTATGGTTTTATGGGGATTTGGGTTCATGTTTTATTTGGTAAAATGTTTTAGGGATGAGGGGATTGGGTTTTTCTGGGACATAGGATTGAGGGTTTTATGGGGTTGATGGTTTTGAGTTTTTTGGGGCCAATGGTTCAGTGTTTTTATCGGTTGAGGGTTTAGGATTTTTTGTGGCTAATAATTGATGGTGTTTTGGGGCTGACATTTGAGGTTTTTTTTATGACGTGAGTTTAAATATTTTGGGGCTATGGGTTTAATGTTTTTTAATTTTTAGGGTTTTTTGTTTTTTGGGGATGAATTTTTTTTTGGATAAGGTATTAGGGGTTTGGGGGATGATGGTTTAGGTTCATTTTATGTTGTGGGTTAATGTTTTTTTTGGGGTATGGTACAAGGTTTTTTTGGACTGAGGTTTTAGGGGGTTTTAATGAGGAATTAGGGTTTTTTGGGGATGTGGATTTATTCATTTTTTATGCGGGTTGAGGGTAGAGGATTTTTTTCAGACTGATAGTTGGGTTTTCATAAGACTAAGAGGTTCTTGTTTTTTCAGACTATGTGTTGAGGGGTTTCTTATATAATGGTTGAGGATTTTATGTGAATTAGGGTAGAGGGTTTCAGACTGGGTTTAGAGGGATTTTTTCATTGAGTGTTTCTTGGGGTTTGTGGTTGAGGGATTTTTGGGGACAAGATTTTAGTGTTTTTTAGGCTGGAGGGTTAGGATTTTTATAGAATAAGAGATGTGGGTTTTTATTGGTTGATGGTTGATGATTTTTTTGTTAAGGGTTTGGGGATTTTTTGGGTTGATCTCTTATAATTGTTTATGAATGAGGATTGGTGGTTTTTTTGGATGAGGTTTTAGATTTTTTCGGATTGTTGTTTGAGTGTTTTTTGGGACTGATTGTTGGCATTTTTTTGGGGGATAAGGGTTGAGGGTTTATTGGGGAAAGGGTTGAGTGTTTTTGTTTGGATGAGGTTTGATGGTTTTTTAACAATATTGAGGGTTTTTTTCTGGATTAGTGGTGAGGTATTTTTGGGAATTATGCATTTTTGCGAATGAGAGTTAAGGGTTTTCTAAGGATAAGTGTTTTTTGAATTTTGGGGATGAGGGTTGAGGTTTTTTTGTGGATGAAGGTTTAGGGGGTTGGTGTTGAGGGTTTACGATTTCTTTTCTGATGGTTTATGGTTTTGGGAATGAGGTTTTAGGGTTGTTTGGGGATGATGGTTTAGGGATTATTAGAGATGAGGGTATAGGGTTTGGGCGGGATGAGGGGTTTTAGGGAAAAGGATTTATTGTTTTTTGGGGATGAGGTTTGGGGTTGTTTTGGGGATAGGGTTGAGGGTTCCTTATAGATGAGGCTTGAGGTGTGTTGGGGATAAGGGTTTGGTATTTTTGTGGCAAAGGGTTGTGTCTTTCTGGGGTTGACAATTTAGGATTTTTTTAGGATGAGAGTTTGGGGGTTTTTTGGGGATGATTGTTGAGAGTTTTTCAAGATAAGGGTTGAGGGTTTTTTTTTGGTTTGGGTTGACTGTTTTTTAGGTCTGAGAGATAAGGTATATCATGGGTAGATGTTTTAGGGTTTTTAGGGGACGTTTTATGGTTTTTTAGGGACGAATGTTTTGGGTTTTTTATGGCTGTGTGTTGAGTGTTTTGTGGGTATGGGGGTTTAGGGTTTTTTTGTGGCTGACAGATGATGATATTTGGGTTCTAAGGGAAGATGATTTTTTGGGACTAAGGGTTTTCAGTTTTCCTATCTAAGTGTTGTGTTTTTTGGGTACTAAAGTTTGTGATTCTTTTGGGGTTGGGTATTGAGGGAAATTTTTTGCTGAGGGATTGGAGGGTTTTTGGGCTGTGAGCCTTGCGTTTTTTTTTTGGTCGACGATTTATGGTTTATCTGGGGAAGAGGTTTAGGGATTTGTTTGATTGATGGCTTAGGGGTTTTGGGGTTGAGGGATTAGGGTTTATTTATAATATAATTTTAGTGTTTTTTAGTGATAATGTTTTAGTTTTTTTGGTTAAAGTTTTACATTTTCATAGGAATGTGATTTTATTTTTTTTAGGGCTCGAGATTTATTATATTTTGGGGCTGAAGGTTTTTGGTATTTGGAGGTTGAGGGTTTATGGGTTTTAGGGGTGAGGGTTTAGGTTTTTTATGTATGAGTGTTTAATATTTTTTGGGCAGTTTGTTGAGGGATTTTTGGGGTTAGTTGTTGTGGGTTTTGGGGGCTGAGGTATGAGGGTTTTTGTTTCTAATGGTTTTATATATTCTGAGGATGAGGGTTTTGGTTATTTTGGATTGGGGTTTAGGATTTTTTGAATAAGAGTGTTTAGGGTTTTTAGGGTTATGATTTAATGGTTTTTTGTGGGCATAGGGTTCAGGGTTTTTTGGGGGCTAACAGTTTTTCGTTTTTTGTTGATGTGGTTTTAAGGTTGCATAGGGTTTAGGATTGATGTTTTTTAGGATTGAGGGTTGAATTTATATTGGGGATATGTGTTTTTTTATTTTTGGGGCTATGGGTTGAAGGGTTTTTGGGGATAAGGGTTGAGGGTTTTTGGGGCATAGGATTGTGGGTTTTTTGGGTTGAGAGTTTCTTCTAGGGATGAGGGTTGAGGTCTTTTGGGGCTATGGGATTATCAATTTTTGTGGTTGAGGGTTTTTTTTGTGATGATAATTTATGATTTTTTAATGATTAGGATTTAGGGTTTTTTTAGGATGAGGGTATATGTTTTTGGGGGCTAGTGGTTGATTGTTTTTTCGGGTTGAAGGATGAGGTCTTTTCAGTTGTGAGGGTTTTGGATTTTCTAGGGATGTGGTTTGATTGTTTTTTTTGTGACAGAGGTTATAGGTTTTTTTGAGGATTATGGTTGTGGGTTTTTTGGGAGTTAAGGATATGTGTTTTTTAGGATGATTGATGATAGTTTTTTTGGGGATGTGGGTTTAGGGTTATTTGGGGATGATGGATTAGGGTTTTTTAGGATGGAGTGTTTAGGGTTTTTTGGGGATACAGGTTTAGGGATATTTGGATAAGGGTTGTGTGTTTTGGGGTGTGGGTTTAGGGTTTTTTGGAGCCAAGGTTTTAGGTTTTTAAGGGGGTCTATGTTTTGTTTATTTTTTTGGATTAGGGTTTAGGGATTATTTGGTCATATGGTTCAAGGCTATTTGGGGTTTAAGTTATAGTGTATGTTTAGGGATGAGTATTTCATATTTTTGGGGGGGTGAGGGTTGAGGGTTTTTTCTGGATGACAGGTGATGGATGTTTGTAGTTGAGGGTATAGAGTTTTTTGGGAGTATGGGTAATGGATTTTTAGGACTTAGAATTAATGGATTTATGGGGTTGGGGTTTTCATTGGGAAAAGGGTTTTGAATTATTTTGGGGTAAAGTGTTTAGGGTATTTCGAGCATATGGTTTTAGTGTTATTTGGGTCTCATATTTTAGAGATTTTTTGTGTTGAGGATTTATGGTTTTTAGGGAATAAGATTTGCTGGGTATTTTAGATGAGGGATTAGGTTTTTTTCTGTTTATGGTTAAGTGATTTGTGGTATGAGTGTTTAATTAACTTGTGTGATGTGGTTTTTGGGTTTTTTGGGGCTAAGGGTTGAGGATTTTTCCTGGTTGAAGGATTAGGTAATTCATGGACTAATGGTTGAGGATTTTATAGGACTTAAGGTTGATGGTGTTTTGTGGCTGAGGGATTGAGAGGTTTTTTTGGGGGTTGTGGGATGAGGGTTTTTTAGTTCTGAGCGTATATGGTTTCTTAGTCATGAGGGTTGATGGTTTTTTGGGGATATGTATTTAGAGTTATTTGGACTAAGGGTTTTAGGTTTTATAGGGATAAGGGTTGAGTTTTTTGGGGGATTAAGGGTGAGGGTTTTTTGGGGCATATGGTTGATGGATTTTTGGGATTTGGGTTGAGGATTTTCTGGGATTGAGGATTTAGGGTTTTTTTGGGTTGAGGGTTTAGTTTTTTTGTTGGATAAGGGTTCATATTTTTTACGAATTGGGGTTTAGGGTGTTTGGGTTGATGATGTAGGGTTATTTGGGGTTTAGGGTATAAGGATTTTTTGGATGATATTTTAGGGTTTTGGGGGGTTTAGGTTTTCGTTCTTTTTGGTATAGGGTTTATGGTTTTATTGGAGTGATACATTTAGGATTTTTTGGGACTGAAGGATGAGGGTTTTTTGGGCTGAGGGTTCAATGATTTAGGGGGCTTTGGATTCAAGGTTTTTAGGGCTAAGCGTTGAAGGTTATTGGGGAAGTGGTTTGATTTTTTTTTGGGATGAGGGTCGAGGGTTTTGTCAGGCTTAGGGTTGAGGGTTTTTTTGGACTCTATGTTTACATTTTTGGGGGATGATGAGTTTAGGGTTTTTGGGTATGAGATTTTATGGTTTTTTCAGGTTGCGGGTTGAGGGTTTTTTTATGAGGGTTTATGGTTTTTTGGGGCTGTGTTTTTAGGATTTTTGGGGCTAAGGGTTTGTGGTTTTTTAGGCTAAGGGTTTTGGGTTTTCTAGGTTGGAGGGATTAGAAGTTTTTGGGGATGAGTGTTCGAGGTTATTAGGAATGATGGTTTAGGGTTATTAGGGATTAGGGTTTAGGGTTTTTTTGGAGATGATGGTTGATCATTTTTTGGGGAATATGTTGTAGGGAATTTTAAGGATGAGGGTATATGGTTTTTTTGTGTTAAGAATATAGGATTTTTTGAGGCTGATGGTTGATGGTTTTTTGGGATGGGGGTTTATGGTTTTAGGGAGCTGAGGGTTGAGGGATTTCTGAGGCTATGGGATGAGGGTTTTTTAGGGCTAAGGGTTGTGGGTTTTGGGGGGATGAGGTTTTTCGGTTTTTTTGGGGATGACAGTTGGGGGTTTTGTGGGGATAAGGGTTTAGGGTTTTTATTGGATGAGGGTTGGGGATTTTTGGGGATGAAGGATCAGAATTTTGGGGGCAATTGGTTGGGGGTTTTGTGTCCCATTTGTTTTTTTAGCTCATGGGATTTTTGGTTCTGATCATTGATGGTTTTTTGGGTTTGAGGGTTGATGGTTTTTTTAGGGTTTAGGGTTTTTTGGGGATTAGGGTTAAGGATTTTCTTCTTATGAGGTTTTATGGTTTGTTTTGGACTAGGTTTTGAGTGTTTTTTTGGGAATATGGTTGAGGTATTTTTGGGGTTGATAGTTTTGGGATCTTTTGGGATGATGCATTGTGGATTTTTTGGCATAATGGTGTAGGGTTTTGGGGGGATTTGGTATTAGGGTTTTTTGGAATGAGGGTTTATGTTTTTTTCAAGAAAAGGGTTTATGATTTTTTTGTGATGAGGGTTTAGTTTTATTTTGGGAATAGGGTTTAGGTTTTCTTTGGGATGTGGGTTACATTTTTTTGGGGGATGAGGGTTTAGAAATTTTTTAGGGCTGAGGGCTTATGGTTTTTTTGTTGGGGATTTTTGTTTTTTTATGAGATTATAATGTTTTTTAGTGTGGAATTTTATGGTTTTAAGGGAATGAGAGTTTACTATTTTTGGGGAAGAGAGTTTATAATTTTATTTTGGGATGGGTGTTTAGGGTTTATTTCAGGGCTGAGGGTTTTGTGTTTTTTGTTGTTGAGGGATTCAGGTATTTTGGTGCAGAGGGTTGAGGGGTTTCTACGGATGAGGGTTGAGGGATTTTTGGGAATGAGGATTAAGAGTTTTTTACAGTAGAGGGTTTAGGGATATTTTCGGATAAGGTTTTAGGTATAACTTGGTATATGGTTTAGTGTTATTTTGGGATAGGGGTTTTGGGATTTATTTGGACAAGGGATCTTAGTTTTTCCAGGGCTGAGAGTTTATGTTTTTTGGGGATGAGGGTTTCGTTTTTTTTTCTGATGAGGTTTACAATTTTTTTGCATATGGTTTTAGTTTTTTTTTGGAATGATATTTTGGACCATTTTGGGGGTTAGGGTTGAGTGTTAATTAGGGATGAGTATTTAGTTTTTTTTATATCAGTGTTGAGGGGTTTTGGGTCTTAGTGTATAGATTTTTTCGGGCAGAGGGTTTCGGATTTTTTGGGAATGACAGTGGATGGTGTTTTGGGAATGGGTTTTGAGGGTTTTCTGGGTATTAGGGTTGATGATTTCATATACTTTATAGTTGAGGAGTTTTTTGGGGATGAGGATTGAGGGGTTTTGGTTTCAGGGTTGATGGTTTTTTAGGGCTGAGGGTTTAGTGTTTTTTATTATTGAGGGTTTTGACTTTTTTGGGGTGGTGGGTTGAGGGTTTATATGGATGAGATTTTAGGTTTTATTAGGTCTATGGGATTAGGTTTTTGGGGGGATGAGGGTTTAGGGATTTCGGTGCGGTTTGTTGAGTGTATTTTGGGGTTAAAGGATGAGGGTTTTTAGGGTATGAGGGTTTTGGGTTTTTCGGGGATGACTGTTTAGGATTTTGGGGGGATTATGGTTAACATTTTTTTCCAGAGGGTTGAGGATTTTTGGGTTTATTTTTAGAGTTTTAATGATATTTTGGTTTTAGGTTTGAGTGTTTTTGGGGAAAAGGATTAATGTTTTTTTGGGGATGATGTGTGAGGTTTTTTGGGGATGAGGTTTGAGGGTTTTTTGGGATGTGGGAAAAGGGTTTTATAGGGATGGGTGTTGAGGATATTGGGGATGAGGGTTGAATGTTTTCTGGGGATGAGGGTTAGGGGTTATTAATGTTGAGTTTCTTGCATTTTCTGGCCCAGAGGGTTGAGGTTTTTCAAGGGATATGTTTTGATGAATTTTTGGGTCCTAGGATTGAGGGCATGCTGGGTAAATTTTAAGGGTTTTTTGGGCAGTGGGTTGAATGTTTTTTTAGGGATGAGGGTTTTGTTTTTTTTGGTGATGGTTATTGTGGGGATTTTGGATGTTATGGTTAATTGTTATTTTGAAAATTTGGTTTAAGGATTTTTTGGTATGAGGGTTTAATATTTTTTGGCAATGACTGTTTAGGGTTTTGGGGGGTGAGCGTTTAGGATTTTTTGGGTTGGCGGGGGGTTTTGGTTTTTTTGTGGATTAGGTTTTAGCATTTTTGGGGGATGATGTTTTAACATAAATGGTAATTTGGTTGATGGTTTTTTGGGATGATGGTTTTTTGGTATGAGGATTGAGGCCTTTCTGTTATTGAGGGTCATGGTTTTATGGGGATTGGGGTTAAGGGTTTTTGGGGGTTAAGGGTTGATGGTTTTATTTTTGGATTAAGGGTTTAGGGATTTTTGGGGATGAAATTTTATGTTTTTGTGGATATTGTTTTAGGGGTTTTGTGGATGAGGGTTGTGGGGTTTGTGTCTTTTAGGGTTGAGTGTTTTTTGGGGTAGATGGTTTGGGGTTTTTAGGGGTTCAGTGTTTTTGTATTTTTTGGAAAAGGGTACAGAATATTCTTAGACTGAGGGTTTAGGGTTTTTTGGGGATGAGGGTTGATGGTTTTTGGGGGCTATGACATTAAAGATTTTTGGGATGAGGGGTAGGGGATTTTGTGGGTATAAGGTTTAATGGTTATTTTTTGCAGTGTGGGGGTATCGGGTTTTTCTGGGAAAAAGTTTTAGGGTTTTTTGAGTTAAAGGGTGTATGTTTTTTGGGGGGTAAGGGTTTATGGTTTTTAGTGAGAAGGGAATAGGGTTATTTGGGACTAAGGGTTTATGTATTTCTTGGGAATGGGGTTCTGGTTTTTTTGGCATTATGGATTGTGGGATTTTTGGTGATGAAGGTTTAGAGTTTTTTGGGGATGAGGATTGATGATTTTTTTTGGAGCAATATTTTGAGGGTTATTTAGTACTGATGGTCGATGGTTTTTTGGGGATGATGATTTAGGATTTTTTTTGGGCTAATGTTTTAGTTTTTTGGGGGATAAGGGTATAGGGTTATTTTGGTCTGAGGGTTTAGGGTTTTCTATTAGGGATTTCTATATTTTGGTTCTAATGATTTACTTTTTTTGGGCATGAGGGTATATGGATTGTTAGTTTTGAGGGTTTATGGTTTATTGGGGATAAGTTATTAGTGTTTTTTGTGGTATTGGGTTTTTGGTTTTATGGGGATGAGTGTTTAGGGTTTTTTCGGGATAATGGTTTAGGGGTTTATTGGGCTGAGGGTTGTGGGATTTCTGTGAATGAGGCATGATGGTTGTTTGTGGCTAAGGTTGTAGTTGGTTTTGTAGCTATGTGTTGAGAGTTTTTTGGGGACGAGGATTGAGGATTTTAAGGGATGGGGGTTCATGGTTTTTTATGTTTAGTTTTTATGGTTTCTTGGTGTTGATGGTTGATGGTTTTTTTCAGATGAGGTCTGAGTGTTTTTGGGGATTATTTTTTAGGTTTTTTTAAGCCTAAGGGATGATGGGTTTTGGGGGATTAGATTTGAGGGTTTTATGGGGATGAGGGTATTGGGGGTTTTTGTTGCTGAATGATCATGTTTTTTAGGCTAAGTGGTTAGGGATATTTACATCTGGGGGTTTAGTATTTCTGAAAGATGATGGTTTAGTGGTTTTGGCGATCAGGGATTAGGTTTTTTTAAGGTTTAGGGTTTGGTGTTTTATAGGGCATAAATTTTATTGTTTTTTAGGGCCTAGGTTTTATGGTTTATTGGATTAGGAATTAAGGATTTGGGGGCCTCTAGGTTGAGGGTATTTTATGGATGATGGTTTAGGGGTTTTTACGGATGATGGTTTAGGTTTTCTTTGTGATGAGGGATGAGGGTTTTTTTGGGGTTGAGGGATGAGGGTTTTTTTAGGGAAATGGATTTAGTGTTTTTTGGTGATAAGGGTTTAGGGTTTTTTCTGGGATGATGGTTGAGTGTTTTTTTGGTTGGAGGGTTTAGGGATTTCTTGGAGTAAGGATTCTTGGGTTCTAGGGGATGTGTGTTGTGGGTTCTTTGAAGCTGAGGTTTTAGATTTTCTGGGGCTGGGGGTAGAAGATATTTTGGTTTTTGGGTTTTGGGTTTTGGGGTTTAGGGATAAGGGTTATTTTGGATGAGGGTATAGGTTTTTTTTTGCAAGATTCATTCATGTTTTTTTGGTTTTTTGGGTTTTTGATTTTTCGGAAGATGTTTAATTTTTTTCTCTAATGATGGATGCATGTTTTTTGGGGCTATGGGTTTCGTGTTTTTTGGGCTGAGGGATTAGGAATGTTTTGTGCATAGGGATGATGTTTTTATGGGGCTAAGGGGTTAGGTTTTTCTAGGGATGAGGGTTCATGTTTTTTTGGGCTGAACATTGACGGTTTCTGGGTCTTAGGGTTGAGGGTTTTGGGGAACTATCAGTTTCGGCCTTCTTGGGGCTAACGATATATGGATTTTTAGGGTTGAGGTTCTAGGGTTTTGTGAGTTGAGATTTTAGTGTATTTTCTCTATGGGTTTAGTTTCATGGGAGGAATAGGGTTTATAGTTTCTTTATGTTGAGGGTATAGATATTTTTGGGATGAGTTTTTTGGGTTTTTGGGGATGGAGGCATAGTTTTTATTGGTAATATGTTTTAGGGATATTGGGATCAAGGGAATATGGTTTTTTAGGTTTACAGGTTTAGTGTTTTTAGGGCTGAGCGAGGAGTGGTTTTTTGGGGATGAGGGTTGAGAGTTTTGGAAGACTATGTGTTTAGGGTTTTTGGGGGATGAGGGTGGTGGGTTGTTAAGGGATGACGATTGTCTTTTTTTAGGGTAGAGGGTTAAGGGTTTTTTGGGGAAAAGGGATAATTGTTTTTTGGGTAAGAGGGTTTTGGGATTTTTGGGCTTGAGGTTTGAGGGTTTTTGGGCCTGGTGGTTGATGGTTTTGTGGGATGAATGTTTATTATTTTTTAGGGATGAAGGTTCAGTGTTTTTTGGGGTTTGGGATTATAGTTTTTTGGTATTCAATGTTTATATATTTTATGGGTGAGGTTTGAGGGTTTTTGAGGATAAGGGATGTGGATTGTTTTTTTGTGGTATAGGGTTGAGGGTTTATTGGGAAGGTGGTTGGGGGCCCTTGGGTCTAAGGATTGCGGGTTTTTAGACTATGGTTTTAGGATATTTTAGGGATGAGGTTTGAGATTATTTGGAAATGAGGATTTAGGGAATTTGTGGTTAAAGGGTTAGGGGTTTTTTAGGTGGATGATTGTATAGGGTTCATAGTTTTTTTACAGACGATCGTTTATGGTTTTGAAATATGGGTTTTGGTTTTTTTGGGGATGAGGGTTTATGTTTTTTTAGTTTTATGGTTTTAGGGTTATTTAGAAGTATAGGGTTGAGGTTGTTCTAGGTGTGATGGGTATATGTTTTTTTGGTGGAATAGTGTTTTGAGTTTTTTAGGGCCGAGGGTTTAGGTTTTTTTCAATTGAGGGTTTTTGGTTTGGGATGATGTGGGTTGAGTTATTTTTGGGGCTAAGGGGTTATGACAATTTTGGGATAAGGGTTGAGGGTTTTTTGGGATGAGGTTTTAGGGATTTTTTAGGGTGAGGGTTTACGGTTTTTTGGGGAATGAGTGTATATTTTTTTTTGGGGTTTATATTTTATGGTTTTTCTTGGGGTAAAGGATTGATTGTTTTTTGGGAACAAGGTATTATGGTTTTTTTGGATGTGGGTTTGGGGATTTTTTTTATGTACATTTTGGGTTTTTTGGGGTTAAGGGTTTAGGTTTTGTTGGGTCTGAGAGTTTAAGGTATTTTGGTGCTAAGGGTTTAGAGTCATTTGAGGCTGAGGTTTTAGGGGTTTTTTTGGTCACTGAGGGTTTATGGTTTTTTGGGGAACAACTGGGGATTTGTTTGGGATGTGTGTTGAGGGTTTTTTAGGGATAGGGGTTTATGGTTTTTTTAGTGTTGAGGATTGAGGTGTTTTTTGGGTTTAGGGTTAAGGGGTTTTTTGGGATTTGGGTTATTGGTTTTTGTGGCTAAGGGTTGAGGGTTTTTAGAATGTATGGTTTAGGTTTATATACGGATGAGGTTTCAATGTTTTTTTGGGCTGGGGTTTGCTTGTTTTCTAGAGACGTGGGTTTATGGTTTTGTGGGGACGAGGATTTGTGGTTTATGGGGCTCACATTTTATTGTTTTATTAGGACTGAGGATTTAGGGTTTTTTGGGACTAAGGGTATTGGGTTTTTTGGGTCTCGACCATAAATGATTCTTGGGGCTATGTGTTTAGGATTTTTTCGGCTGAGGGTTGTGGTGTTTTTGAGGTATCTAGTTTTGATTTTTATGGGGGATGTGGGTTGATGGGTTTTTTTTACTTTGATGGGTGGTGTTTTTTTGTGTCTAAAGGTATTTTTTTTATTCCATTGTCTTATGTGTTTTTGGTGATCAGGATTTAGGGTTTTTGGGAATGAGGGTTCATCGTTTTATGAGGTGAGGGTTTATGGATTTTTGGGGCTAGGGTTTTAGAGATTTTCGTGCATGGGGTTTTATGGTGTTTTCTTCATGAGGGTTTTGGGTTTTTTATCATTTAGGGATTTATTTTTTGGGATGTGTGTTTAGGGGTTTTTCCATCTGGTTGTTTAGATTTTATTGGGGATGAAATTTTTTGGATTTTTTGGGGCTCTGTGATTATGTATTATTTCAGTAGGGGGTTTACTGTTTTATGTGGCTGGGGGTTGATGATTTTATTGGGATGATTGGATATTTTTTTTGAGTTTTGAGGGTCTTTTAGGGTTTATACTTTATAGTTTTTGGTGATGAGGGTTTAGTGATTTTTGGGACAGTGGTATGATGATTTATTTGGGGATGAGAATTTTTTGGGGCTGACGGTTTTAGGATTTTTGGGTCTGATTATGGAGGATGTCTTGAGATCATTTTTGAGGGTATTTGGGGGTTAAGGGTTTTGGGTTTTTTGGGGATAAGAAAATATTATTTTTATTGGGTTTTACTGTTTTTGGGGGTGATGGTTTTCTTTTTTTTGTTGCTGAGGGTTTTTATTTTTTTGGAGCTGAGTGTGGAGAGTTTTTTTGGTATGACGGTGAGGGTTTTTAGGGGATTATGGTTGAGTGTTTATCATGTGTGAGGGTTGATGGTTTATTGGGGTTGAGGGATTAGGGTTTTTTTGGAAGATGGTTTATATTTAATTTGGGGATAAGGATTTGTGGTTTTTTTTACTATAGTTGTTGGGTTTCTTGGGAATAGTATTGAGGGTCTTTTTGGGGTTGAGTTTTGATTGTATTTTTTTGTTCGAGGGTTTAGGGTTTTTTTGGTCTGATGGTTTAGAGTTTTTTTCTACTCTAGGTTTAGGGATTTTTCTAGATGAGGATTCAATGTTTTGAGGTTGAATGTATAGGAATTCTTTAGGCTGAGGGTTTTTGTTTTCTTTTTTTGGTTGATGGGTGAGTGTTTTTTTGGGATGAGGCTCGAGTGTTTTTTTCACAATATTTAGGTTTTTTGGGGATTAGGAATGAGAGTTTTTTGGATTTGAGGTTTGATGGTTTCTTCATGCTGAGGGATTAGAGTTTTCTTGGGATGAGGGCATATGATTTTTGTGGTCTGAATGATTAGGTATTTTTTGGTATGAGGATTTATGTTTTTAATGGGGTTAGGTTTTTTGGTTTTTTGGGATATTGGTTTAGGAATTTTGGGGATAGGGTTTTAGTTTTTTTAGGGATGAGTGATTAGGGTCTTGGGGCTAAGTGTTTACGAATTTTTGGGGATAGGGGTGACTGTTTGTTGTGTTTGACTGTTGAGGGATTTTTTGGGATGAGTGTTTTGGGTTTATTTGGTGTGAGGGTTTAGTGAATTTTGGGTATGAGTGTTTATTGATTTTTGGAGTTTTTAGTTCGGGGTTTTTTAGTTTTGATAGTTTCTAGTTATTTGAGGTTGTGGGTTTAGTGTTTTCACGGATAAGGGTTGTCAGTTTTTTGGGGATGAGGGTTTAGGGATTTGGGGGGCTGAGGGTTTGAGGTTTTTTTATTACTGAGGGTGTAGTGTTTTTAGGGTTTTGTGTTTAGGGTTTTTTGGGATGAGGGTTAAGGGTTTTTTTGTGGCTAAGGGTTTAGGGTTTCTTGGTGATGAGGGTTATGGGTTTTATAGGGCTAGGGGGTTATTATGTTTTGGGATGAGGGTTTCTGCTTTTTGGGATGAGAATTTAGGGTTTTTTGGTGTTGAGGATTGTGGGTTTTCTGGGGATGTAGATATATGAATTTTTGGGAATCAAGGTTGAGGACGTTTTTGGATACGGGTTTAGTTTTTATTGGGGATGATGGTTGATTGTTCACTGGGACTGAGAGTTTTGAGAATTTTGGGTTTTTTGGGTTTTTTAGGATTAGTGTATTTATGATTTTTCACTCTATGGGTTTCAGGTTTTTTGAGGATAAATGGTTAGGATTTTTTGTGGCTAAGGGTTTATGGTTTATGGGAATAACTTTTTAGAGTTTTTTTGGGGTGGAGGTTTTATTGCTTTTTGGAACTGGGGATTTTGGATTTTTGGGGGCAGAGTATTTAGTGTATTTGGTGGAAGATGCATTTTCAGTTTTTTGGGATGAGGGTTTAGGGTTTTTTGGGAATGGGTTTGACAGTTTTTGGGCATGAGGTTTGAGGGATTTATGTTCTTGTAGATTTAGGGTTTTTTGGGGGTGAGCATTTATGGATTTTTGGGGATGATGGTTATGAGAAATTTAGGGATGAGTGTATAGGGTTTTTTATCTGGGTTTTTTGAAATTTGGTGATGTGGTTTTTGAGTATTGTGTGAATGATTTTTTTTTGGGTTTTTATGGGCCAGAGCGTCTAGTTTTTTTATGAGGGTTTTTGGTTTTTGGGATGAGGATTACATTTTTTATATGATGAGGGTTTATTATTTTTTAGGGATTAGGGTTTTTTTTTTGTTCTGATAAATAAGGTTTTTTAGGGTTAAGGGGAAGGGTTTTTAGGGCCAAGGGTTTAGGTTTTTTTGGGATGCGGGTTTAGGTTTTTGTGGGATAATGTTTGAGGGTTTTTTAGAATGAGGGGATTTCATATTTTGGGGGTTTGGGTTGTGGGTTTTTTTGTATGATGTTTTAGGGTTTTGTTCGAGATTAGTGTTTACAGTTTTTCTTGGAACCATGGGTTTATGGTTTTTTTGGGCTCATTTTTAATGGTTTTTGGAGGGTTGATGGTTTTGGGATTTCTGGGGTTGTGTGTTTATTGTTTTTTGGGGCTGAAGGTTGAGGGTTTTTTGGGGATAAGGGTTTTATTTTTGTGGGGATAGATCATTGAGGATTTTCTTGGGAAAAGGGTTTATGTTTTTTGTGGGATGAGGGTTGAATGTTTTTTGGGGAATAGGATTCATTGTTTTTTTGTATACGGGATGAGGGGTGTTGGGGTTTATTTTTTTGGGTTCTGTGGGAATGGGAATTTACGGAATTTAGGGGCTAAGAGTTTTGTGTATTTTGGCACCATGGGTGTTGTGATTTTGAGGCTGAGTGTTTAGGAATTTTTTGGGGTGAGGGTTTCAGGAAATTTTGGTATGGATGGTTTGGGTTTTTTGGGATTTAGGGATTAAGTATTTTTGGGCCTGATGGTTTTTTAGTAATGGGTTTGATGGTATTTTGGGGGTGAGGGTTGAAGGTTTTTTTGGGATGAGGGTGGAGGGTTTTTTTGGGTTGGGGGATTAGCATTTTTTGGGTCTGAGGATTTAGGATTTTTTGGGGATTAGTTGTTATAATTTTTTAGGGTTTAGGGTTGAGGGTTTTTAGGGATGAGGGTTTAGTGTTTTTTTAGTCTGAATGTTACTAGTTATTTGGGGATGAGAGTTTTTTTTTCAGGAGATGAGGGTTTACATACATCTGGGCTTAGTGTTTATGTTCTTTTTGGTATTAGGTTTTATGGTTTTTTTGAGAAGGGGAATTAGGGTTTTTTCTAGTGTTTTAAATTTTATTAGGGATGAGGGTTGAGGTTTTTTTAATCGGATGGTTGCGGGTTTTTTGGGACTAATGTGGAAGGTTTTTTTGGCACTGAGGGTTGATTTTTTTTGGGGGATGAGTGAATATATTTTTTTTTCATTGGGTTTTTTTGACTTTTGGGGATAAGGGATTAGGGATATTTAGGGATGAGGTTTTAATAAATTTAAGGGCTGGGGTTTTAAGGATTGTCACACCGGGGATCTAGGGATTTCGAGGTGAGAGTTTAAGGATTTTAGGCCCAAGTGTTGGGGTTTTTTTGTATGAGGGTTTAGGGTGATTTTACGTAGAGGGTTTAGGGTTTTTTAGGGCTAAGGTTTTAGGGTTTTTTGGGATGGGTTATTAGTGTTTTTTTGTATGATTATTTATGGTTTTTTGACTAGTAGTATAGGTGTTTTTAGGTCTCAAGTTTTAGGGTTTTTGATAAAGAGTGTTTAGTGTTTTTTTGGGATGGTTTTTCAATTTTGTTGGGATGAGGGTTTAAGCTTTTTAGAAAGAGGGTTTTTTGATATTGGGTATGAAGGTTAGGGTTTTTTGGGATTAAGGTTGAGGTATTTTGGGGGATGATATTTAATTATTTTTTCCCTAAGGGTTTAGTGTTTTTTGGCCTGAGGGTATTTTTGGAATGATGGTCTAGGTATTTTTTAGTGCAGACTTATATTTGTTTTTTGGAGCTAAGGGTTGATAGTTTTTGGGGTGATGGTTTTAGGTTTTCTGGGTGGTGTGCTGATGGTTTGTTGGGGATTATGGTCCAGGATTTAATACAGATGAAGTTTTAGGGTTATTGGGTCTAAGGGTATATTTTTTCAGGATGAGGGTTTAGGTTTTTCTAGGATGAGGGTTGAGGGTTTTTTCGGGATGGGGGCTTATGATTTTATGGGGATGGGGGTATAGGTTTTCTTGGGCATAAGAGTTTTGGGTTTTTTTTGGGGATTATCTTATATGGTGTTTGGGTATGATGTTTGATGGATATTTGGGTATGATTGTTTATGTTTTTTTGGGGGATGATGTTAAAGTATTTTTTTGGTGTTGAGGGGTAGTTTCTTTTTGGGATGACGTTTTGGGGGTTTTAGGGTAGAGGGTTTTGGTAATTTTTGGGGTTACGGGTTCAAGGTTTTTTTGTGGAGGGTTATGATTATTGGGGGCTGTGGGTTGAGAGTTATTAAGGGATAAGGGTTTAGGGTTTTTATTGGGTCTAAAGGTTTATGGTTTCTTTGGGATGAGGGTTTATGGGTTTTTGGGGAAGAGGATTTAGGGATTTTTTTTGTTGAGGGAATTATATTTTTTGGGGATGGGGGATTATGGTTCTTTGGGATTAAGAATTTAGGGCTATTTATGGCTGAGTGTTTTGGGTTTTTTCTGGTTTTCAGTGTTTTTCGTTTTTTGTGACTGCCAGTTTTAGGTATTTTGGGGCTGGGGGTTTAGGATTTTTTTGATAAGAGGGTTTATCGATTATTAGGTATCTTGTTCTAGGGTTTTTTTTGGGATAGGTGTTTAGGGTTTTTGTGGGATCAGTGTTTAGAGGTTTTTTGGTTTGAGGGTTCAGCTTTTTGGGGGTGAGTGTTTAGAGTCTTTTGAGGCTTACAATTGAGTGTTTTTTTTGGAAATGACGATTGAGGGTTTTTTGGAGCTAAGGTATTATAGATTTTTTCGATTTGGATAGAGTAATTTTATTGATATGTTTTTTTGGGGGGATGAGGTTTTAGGGTTTTTTTGGGGCAGAGGGTTTAGGGTTTTGGAGAATGGGGGATGAGGGGTTTTTAGGGATAAGGATTTGGGTTTATTTAGGCTGACTATTTAGGGTTTTTTCGGATGAGGGTTTGATATTTTTTTGGGATGAGGGTTCAATATTTTTTGGGGGTGAGGGTTTAGGGTCTTTTGGTCTCAAGGATTTGAATTTGTTTCTACTGAGTGTTTATTGATATTTGGTGCTGAGTGTTTAGGATTTTTTGGGACTGAGCGTTTAGGGTTATTTTGGATAAGGGTTGAACGTTTTTGGGGGGGCTAAGGGTTGATGGTTTTTTAGGCTAACAGTTAATTGTATTTTGGGTCTTAGGGTAGAGGTTTTTTTGGTTTTGAGGGTTGAGGGTTTTTTGGGGATGAAGGTATAGGTTTTTTGGGGGGTTAAGGGTTTAGAATTTATCATGGATAATGGATTATGTTTTTCTATGTGTCAGGGTAGATGATTTTTGGGGCCTAAGGGTTGAGGGGTTTGGGGGGACGAGGGTTGAGTATTTATTGGGGATGAAGGTTTAGTGTATTTTGGGATAAGGGTCGATGGTTTATTTTGTTATGGGGTTGATGATTTTTAAGGGTGATGGTGTACGGTTTTTTTGGGGGATGAGGATTTAATGTTTTTAAGATTAGGGTTAAGGGTTTTATGGGGATGAGGATTTTGTTTTTCATGGGGATGAGTGTTGAGGTTTTCATTTGGGATGAGGGATGATATTATTTTTTGGAAGAAAGTTTAATTTTTTGGGGGGATTTTCATTTAGGGTTTTCATGTTTTGAGGGTTTTGTTTTTTATGGGTGTGGGTTGAGGGTATTTTGGGATGAGGGTCGAGATTTTTTTCAGGTTGACGGTTAATGGTTTTTTGGTGTTGAGGGTTTATGGTGTTTTGGGGAAGATGGTTTATGTTTATTAGGGATGAGGGTTTATGATATTTTAGGGATGAGGTTTTAGGGTTTTTTGGGGTTGATTGATAAGTATTTCAAAGGGTTGATGGGTAAGGGGTTTTTTGGGAATAGGGTATAGGGATTTTTAATACTGAGGGTTTAGGGATTTTTTGGGATAAAAGTTTTTGATTTTTTGGGATTTTAGTTTCTTTTTTTGGGGGATGTGTTTTTTGGGGTTTTTTTTAGGATTTACTATTTTTTGGGGGTGACGGTTTAATATTATTTTAGGAATAAAGGTTATGATTTTTTGGGGTACATGTTTGAGTATTTTTTATTTTATCGTGTTTAGGATTTTTTTGGGTTTTAGGGTTTATGGTTTTGTAGTGGAGGGTTTTGGGTTTTTTGGGGCATAGGGTTTATGGTTTTTTGGTGATGAGGGAATAATTATTTTGTAGAAATAGGCTTTAGGGTTTTTTAGGGATGTGGGTTTTGTGTTGGAAGTGGATTTTGGTATTTTTGGGAAGATATTTGAGTGTGTTTTTTGGATGAGGTTTCAAGGTTTTTAGAGGTTGACGGTTAGAAGTTTTTTTTGTGCTAATGGTTTGGCATTTTTTGTGCGAAGTGTTGATAGTATTTTCGGGATGAGTGTTTTGGGATTTTTGGGATGAGGGTTGTTGTTTTTTTGGGGATGAATGATTATTGATTTCTAGAAATCAGGGTTTAGAGATTTTAGGGATGAGGTTTTAGTGTTTATATGGCTGGGGGTTGGGTTTTTTTTGGGTTGAGTGTTTGGGAGTTTTTTTGGGTATGAGGGTTTTGGTTTCTTGGGGTTGTGGGTTGTTTGTTTTATGGGGAATGAGGTCTAGGGTTTTATGCGGTAGATACTTGGGTATTTTTAGGACTGAGGGTTTGTGGTTTTTTGTGGGAGTACGTTTTGGTTTCTTTGGGATGATGGTCAAGGGTCTTTTGGGGAAATGTTTTTAGGGTTATTTGGGGTTGAAGGATTAGGATTTATCATGGTTATGGTTTATTGTATTTTGGGTATGAGGGTTGAGGGTTATTTCATGAAGATCGAGGAACAATTTTATTCAAATAAAATTGAATCAATCCACCCTACCGTGGAAAATATTCACATTAGTCGAGCGTCGTGGTTGACGGTGTCGATTCCATCGTCGTCGAAGTGCACCTGAAGAAAAAGAATTACTGGAGACATCATGTACTTCGAAATGCAGAGCGTTCTTCGTCTAAGGTTAAGTTCGTTCTTCATCAGACGGTTGGTGTTCTTCACAAACTCAAGAGCTCTCCCAAATCCTCATCACACAAAGAATGCCCCAAAATAAAATAATAGATGAGGCTATTATTTTTATTCCCCCATGTAATTCAAAATTCAAACCATCTAATTAATTAATTGAAGATTTTGAATTCATTAATTAACATGTGTTGGAAAATATTAAAGAGGGAGAGAGGGAGAGGAAGAGTTCTCATTCAATAAGGGGGAGTTGTCACAATAAAGGAAGATGGGTTAATTGGGGGGGATTGAAGAGAGTTATGGGAGTTGAAAGGTTGGGGCTCTTGTGGGCCCTACCAGTAACTCCCCTTTGAAGGAAATAACATCCATAGATTTATAAAATTGTTCTAACAATTTTATTTAACTATATCCAGTTTCCCCAAATATTAACTCTCAACCCGCATAAAACGCAACTACGGTAAAGGTCCCCTTAAGAAATTACCAGCGCTACGAGTTCATCGGTGTCCTCAGATGTCAATTCCGAGCACCAGTTCAAAAGATAGAAAAACTCGCACGTACATTTACTGAACGTACCCGAACAAAAATTCAGGAATTGATTCCGGGCACACAGTGCCTTGGAATCATGTGCCGTCCAGATCTGTAGACTAGTAAAATTCTAAAGAATTAAGAAAAAAAAATTCCTTGAAAAATACTTGTATTTACATTACTCCAACCTTTGGGAATTACGTCCACATAATGCTACAACACACACTAGGAAAACCAATGGGGATACTGAGATAGCATCTGTGCCTCCCACTCCCAAGTGCACTCCTGGAGGATCCCATGCTGCCAATGAATGCACACAAGAGGAATTGACCGTCCACATAGGACACGCTCATGTCGATCCTCAACCTCCACTGGGACCTCTGCAAATGTCGCCCCGTCATCGATGTCCAGCTCCCCGTGATCGATGATGTGGGTTGGGTCATGCACGTACCTCCTCAGCTGAGATACGTGGAAGACGGCATGCACCAGGTGCAATTGAGGTGGAAGGGCTAGGCGGTAAGACACCTCGCCTACTCTGCTGAGGACCTAGAATGGTCTGATGAAACGCAGAGATAACTTTCCGCCACAGCCAAATCTCCGTAGACCTCATTGAGGTGAAAATAGTAAGAAAACATGGTCTCCACCCTCGAACATGAGTGGTCTCCACCTTTTATCAACATAGGACTTCTTTCTAATATGTGTAGTCTTCATCAACTCCTGGATGACCTGCACCTTCTCCTTCATAGCTTGAACCATCTCTGGTCCTACAAGGGCTGACTCTCTAGGGTCAGTCCATCACATAGGTGATCTGCAAGGTCGGACATACAGTGCCTCTTATGGTTCCATCCCGATGGTGGAGTGGTAACTATTGTTGTACGCAAACTCCACCAAGGGTAGTTGATCCTCCCAGCTCCGACCAAAGTCATGTACACATGCACAGAGAATGTCCTCGAGTGTCTGAATGGACCACTCAGTGTGACCGTCCATCTGAGGATGGAAGGTGGTGCTCAGATGCAGCTGCGTCCCAATAGCTTCCAGCAACCCCTTCCAAATCCAGGAAGTAAAGCAATCATCTCGATCGGAAATGATAGTTGATGGAACACCGTTAAGACATACAATATCCTAAACATATAGGTGTCCCAAGCTCTTTACTGGTCCCTTCTCTCTGATAGGTAAGAAGTGAGCCGACTTGGTGAGTCGGTCTATGATCACCTAGACAGAGTGTTGTCCTCTAGACGTATGTGGAATCCTCGTCATGAAATCCATGGATATACTATCCCACATCCACTTTGGGACCTATAAGGGTTGTACCAAGCCTGCTGGTACCTGGTGCTCTGCCTTCTCTTGCTGACAAGTGAGGCATCGTGAAACAAACTCTATTGTAGCCTTTTTCATGACCAGCCACTAGTGAAAACGTCTGAGGTCCTTGTACTTCTTTGCCACCCCTTAATGTACCACTAGAGGGAAAGTGTGAAACTCCATTAGTACTTACTCCTTCAGTGCAACTGGTACCAATGTATGCCCCATGAAGAGGATTACATGCTCCCCTCCTTCAAAAAATCTATCAGGCACCTTCATTGTGGATATCTGAGCACATCGCATCTCACAGTCAACGTCCCCACGCTGTGTCTATTTGACTCACTGATGGAGTGCAGGAGTGATTGTGAGTGACTGTAGAAAGGCTGCTCCATCTCTATCCACAAAGGATATCTGCAATGTGGCCAGCTGCTCCATTGCCTCCCCTAGTAGCTGAGTGCCTGATCTCCTACTGAGAGAATCAGCTACAACGTTCCCCTTTCCCTGATTATAGTCTATATCAAAGTTATACTCCTGGAAGAACTCGAGCCATCATAAATGTCTAAGGTTCGGGTCCTTCTACAAGAAGATGTACCTGAGACTCTGGTTGTCAGAGTAGACTGTAAAGCGATCACCCATCAAATAGTGCTGCCACATCTTCAAGGAGAAGAGCACTGCACTACAACATAAACAGTGTTTAGCGGCGGTTTTGTGGCGGCGGTTCACAAAACCGCCGCTAAACGTTATCCGTGAAAGATTTCGCGGCGGTTTTTAACAAACCGCCGCGAAACCCAACCTATTTTGAAAAGCCGCGACGCTTTCCCCTCCCCTATCGCATACCCGTCTTCCCCGATCCCCCTCACAAACCCTCCCCTCTTCCCCGATCCCCGTCCCGCTACCTCCGGCGACACCCACGCCCTCCGGCGACACCCGCGCCCTCCGACGACACCCGCGCCCTCCGGCGGCCGCCGCGGCCCCCGAGCCCCCCGGCGAACCCTGCACCCCCCCCTTGACCGCCGGTGACCCCCGCGCCCCCGCGCCCCTCGCGCCCCCCACGCCCTCCGGCGACCGCCACACCCCCCGCGGCCTCCGGCAACCCCCGCACCATAATTTCAGTCCTCCCACCATAATTTTCAGGTTTATTTATATATAATTTTTATTTTTTCCACATTTTAATTAGGGATATTGTGATTTTTATATTCCAAATATCGTTGTAGTGTGTTTTGGTCTTTATTTTGGCAGGTTTGAGCTGTCATCATCAAAGGATTACATGTGTATTCATAATTAAGAATCTATATATAATTTCTCCATTTATATATATTCAACCTTGAAAGTATTAATATATATCATGGGGTTATATGTGCTTATATGTGTATATGAAAATGAATATGTGTATCATTGAAAAGGGGTATATGAAAGTATAGTCAAATATGTATAGATCCCTTATAAATATTTGTACACCTTAATATGTATATATGGACTAGGTATCATTACATATGAGTTAAGGTGAATATCTGTGCATTTGAAAATATTAAAATTTGAGATTCCATCATCTATTTTAGCATGGCTTGAGTTTTAGGTAGTTTCCATATTCATGTTACCATTATTTGAATTCCATGATAGCATGGATGTTTTTTAATCTGTTATTCATTATTTTATCAATTGAATATTGTATATCTTTTTATATATATTATTGGTTTTATTTCTCGGAATGTATCTCCCAATGTGGTTGATATAAATTATCCTAAACATTTAAAATGTGTTTTAAGGTGTAAAGCGTGATTTCAAAGTGAGTTTTCTATCGTGTGATTTTCTATTTAGAGATAATGTTTTGAAAAAATGGTAAGATGGTGTCAAGCGTTTTGAGTAATGTGTTGTGAAGAGGATCGGGCCGATGGGGAATATATTGGATATTCCATGATGGTATGACTTTATGTGAATTATTTCTTTATGTTTCATTTTAGGTGATGTTTCATAGACTTCTCTATAGAGTCCATGTGGCTGAATTTTTGTTGGAGGCCGAATCATCCTTTAAGAGAATCTAGTTCATTTTATGGATCACAATGGGATGGTTTTGCAAGGTAGTATTGTACCTTTTGTTCTAGTTTTATTACTACATAGTACCATTAAAGAAGAGACATGGGAGGGGAGATGAATATGTAGGAATAGTGGTCCAATCTCTTTTTTAACAAAGCTTTTATTACTATATAGTACCATTAAAGAAGAGACATGGGAGGGGAGATGAATATGTAGGCATAGTGGTTCAATCTCTTTTCTGACAAAGCTTAGTGATACTTTGAAATGTGGCTCAAAGCTAAGACATTTCTTATTAGGGAGGGTATGATATTCTATGATTTTTTCAGGTACTTTCTCATTTCAATTTTACTTTAAATAGATAATTTTGGGATATCAAAATGTTTACTGGATGTATGAACAGTTTTTGGGGTGTCCAGGGTTTTTAGGACACAAAAGGTTGAAAAAGTGCCTATCCAGCTCAAGTAATACGATCAGAGCCCAGTTAGTAGTTATTGTGTTCCCTAACCATGATTTACAAGAGGTGGGGTAAATTCAATGAAAAAATAAGGAAAGGGGGAGAATAAACCAAGTGGAAATGGATAACCCATTCCTCATGGTTATAGCATGACTTAACAAACCATACAGGATTTATCGAAGATCATGTGACTAGCCCGCATTTCTATCCAACAGTCCAGCATTTCTAAAATATTACTTTTGAATAGCATGAATTGTCTTTAATGTTTCCACATGATGAACTTTTTCCCAGCAATACTCATACACTGATCCTTTCTTTTCAGCTTCATTCCATCTCTCATAAATCAGATGAAGTGCCAAACAACAACTATTGTTTGTTTTATATTCATGGACTAGATTATGCATTAGAAACCATTAGTGGTGGACTACTTAATTTACCTCACACACCATATCGAAGTTCCACCTGGCCTTCCCTATGAACCCCCAAACATGTCCCTTATAGGTTTCTATTTGGAACCTTGATTCCTCCACATCCACTCTACAGTTTTCTCCACATTTCCATGACTAACATAATTCTCTCCACCTTAGGAGGGTCATTATCACTAATTTATTCAAGAAATTCAAACACCATGTCTCATGCTTCCATCACAAGATGAACCCCAAAACTTAAATGTGGCCATTTAGATTTCCCTAGAACAATAAAACAAACATTACCCATTGTGAAAATGGTTTCAGTGAATGTAGTTAACTTGATTTAAAATGCATTATGATCAGTTTCGATCACACATCAAAGGGGTGTTGTTTGAGGCAACATAAATGTGTGATCGATGGTGTTATGATAAGTGTGTATCCCAATATTCTTATTGTTCCTAAATGAGGTGTTGACGCTGTCTCCTACGGACCAGACTTGTTCAGTTGGTCTGAAATGGTAAATGTGGTCAATGAATCATCTTTATTATATTATGCATACTTTATGGCCAATGGTTCATCTTTATTATATTATGTTTCTGTAATCTTACACTATCGTATATTTTGTGTAGGCACATTGTGATATACATGGATAAAAGCTGGATCACATTACCGAGGAACACATCTCAATATGTTAAGGGTTTGAATGGGTTTTTAGATTTTGCAATTTCTAATCGATCCGTTGAAGGGAGAATAAGATGTCCATGTCCTAAATGTAAATTTAGAACATGGTTGAAGAGAGATGAAGTTTATGAACATTTAATACTGAAGCAATTCCCTGAGCAATATTTGTGTTGGATTTGGCATGGAGAATCAAACAATACAGAAAGATTGAGGACTGATGTTAATCCACAGAATGAGGTCCCAAGTTCTTCGACAATGGAAAATGAAATGCAAAACCTCATAAATGATGCATTCGGCACTGCAAGACACCACTATGAGCATCAAAACATATCAGAACAACCAGAAGAGGGTGCTACAAATTGCAACGTGACAAGTGATGTTTCTGAGACTGTAACACAAGCAGATCAAGATTGTAACATATCATTGGATCCTCTTGATTCTGTGGAGCCAAATGTAAGGGAAAACTTCAGTGAGGAAAATGCATTTCATGATTTAGTTGACAATGGAAATCAAGAGTTGTATAGTGGGTGTTTGAAATATTCAAAGCTTTCATTTCTACTGAAGTTGTACCATATCAAATGTCTATGTGGAATTACAAATAAGGCAATGTCCATGTTATTGGAATTGATTCGTGATGCATTTCCTGAAGCAAAAATCCCAGAATCGTTTTATGATATGAAAAAAGTTGTTAACAAGCTTGGTCTGAATTATACAAAAATACATGCGTGTCCCAATGATTGTATGCTTTACTGGGGAGAGGATTCAAGTAGACAGAATTGTAAGAAATGTTCTTCTTCTAGATGGCAGTCAAAGGGTGATGTTGGAAGTATGACTGAACATAATTTCACAGAGAAGAAGAAAAGGAACACACCTGCAAAAGTTTTGCGTTACTTTCCTTTGAAGCCTCGATTGCAAAGATTATTCATGTCATCAAAAACCGCCGAACACATGAAGTGGCATGCTGTAGATAATAACAATGATGGGTTAATGAGACATCCACAGGATTCCCAATCGTGGAAGACATTTGATTCATTACATCCAGATTTCTCAGCTGATCCTAGGAATGTTCGATTGGGATTGGCTGCCGATGGATTCAACCCATTTGGGACTTTGAGTACGAGTTATAGCATTTGGCCAGTTGTTTTGATCCCTTATAATCTACCTCTGTGGATGTGTATGCAACAAACATCTTTTATCATTTCGATGATTATTCCTGGAAAACAAATGCCTGGAAATGATATTGATGTATACCTGCAGCCTTTGATTGAAGAATTGCAGGAGTTATGGAGCAACGGTGTTGAGACATTTGATGTTTCTTCTAAAACAATGTTTAAAATGCATGCTGCTTTAATGTGGACCATTAGTGACTTCCCTGGGCTTGGGAATTTATCTGGTTGGAACACTTATACGGGTTTGGCTTGTCCCGTTTGTAACTTTGATTTCGAGCCCAAACGGCTACCTCACAGTAGAAAATGGTGCTTCTTGTGCGATCGAAGATTTCTTGATGCATCTCATAGATTTCGGCTAAAAAAATCAAAATTTAATGGTTGCATTGATCGTAGACCACCTCCAAAGTTGTTAACCGGTTCTGAAATATTGACACAGCTTGAAAATGTTAAAACAGAATTTGGGAAGGTTCATCATTTGAATGATAGCAGAAAACGAGTGCGAAGTGCATCGTCAAGTGAAATCAGAACGCAACAATGGAAGAAAAAAAGTATATTCTTCAAACTTTCGTATTGGGAATTTAATTCTTTGCGCCACAATCTTGATGTGATGCATATTGAGAAGAATGTATGTGATAATTTGATTTTCACATTACATAATGAGCATGGAAAGTCGAAGGATCATCTCAATGCTCGCAAAGACTTACAAGTAATGAACATAAAACGTGATCTCTGGCCAGATGAGAATGAAAAGTATGCTCCGGCCATTTTTTCATTGAAAAATAGGGATAAAGATACGTTCCTTCAAATTTTAAAGAATGTGAAGGTATCTGATGGGTATTCGAGTAACATCTCGAGGTGTGTTGACTTGAAGAATCGTAAGTTATATGGATTGAAAAGTCACGATTCACATGTTTTGTTACAACAGTTACTACCATTGGCATTGCGTACATTATTACCTGAAAAAGTTACTGCTGTTGTACTCCATTTCTGCACATTTTTCAGACAATTATGTGAGAAAGCTCTACATCCATTTCAGCTGGACAACCTACAGGAGAGGTTTGTATTGACCCTTTGTGCAATGGAGATGATCTTCCCTCCATCGTTTTTTACTGTCATGATGCATTTAACTGTGCATTTGGTTGACGAAGCTAAATTAGGAGGCCCCGTTCATTATCGATGGATGTATCCAATTGAGAGGTATTTTATTTATATGTTTCCAGTTAAGTAAACATTTTTTGGCATTTAAATAAATGCATAATATTATTATTATTTTTTCACAGATATCTTGGGCATTTGAAAGCATACGTGAGAAATAAAGCTCAACCAGAAGGCTCTATTGCTGAAGGCTATTTGGCCGAGGAGTGTCTCACCTTTTGTTCCAGATATTTGGATGATATTGAGACAAGATTTACTCGAGTTGGACGTGTTGACGACACATCAACTCAATCTCAAATGCATCAGAAATCAAAAATATTTCCTGCTATTGGACGATCAGTTGGGAGGACCTCATACGCGACACTAACAGAATTGGAATTATTACAGGCACATAGATATGTGCTGCTGAATAGTGAAATTGCAGATCCATTTATTGAAGAGTTGAGGATACAAACAAAGAGACGAATGAGAAGCCGAACACGAAATGAAAAAGATATAACGAAAGCTGTGAATAAAGAGCTGGTAGAATGGTTTGCACGACGTGTAAGTTTATAAATATTGCAATAAATACGAATATTACTTTGACACATACAATTTGCAAATCTATTAAATTATATTTTTTTTTCAGATCATGAATACTGATACTCGAGCTGACTTTTCAGAAGATTTGAAGTTTCTTGCTAGAGGTCCTATAAAACAAGTTAGAAAGTTCAACGCTTATAATGTGAATGGTTTTAGATTTCGTACAGTCGATCGAGAAGTGGGTTTGAAAACACAGAATAGTGGTATTTTTACATTTGCTGAAGTGGAATACTATGGAAAGCTGCATGATATTATTGAATTAAACTACCACGGGCATTTTTCTGTTGTTTTATTCAAATGCAAATGGGTCGATTTTATCAGAGGTGTTAAAAGAGATTCATTTCAATTTACTTCTGTAAACTTCTCTCGCTTGATGGATGTTGGTGATCGTGAACTGCATGATCCATATATCTTAGCATCGCAGGCAAAAATGGTATATTATGTGAATGATGTTGTGGATGAAGGGTGGAGTGTAGTTACTCACGTAATACAAAGAGATTTGTATGATATGGGTGATGAAGTGGAAGATTTGACCTCTGCAATTGAATTTCATCAACAACAGGAAGCAGAGTTATTTGTCCATCATGATATTGAAAATATTGGTCTAGCAAGGATGAATGAAGTGGATGAAGCAATGGAGCAGGAAACCGACATGATTGAAGGGGAAAATGATTGTATGTACAATTATTTATTCATTCAGCAACTACTTGTTTCATTTCTGTAGTCATTCATTATCATTGTTATATATATATTGTTTGTTAATACTGGGCATCTATTATCATTTTTAATTTTTTTTCTGCATGAATTTTTTGAAATATATATTCTGAACTTAATTTTATTTGATTAAATGACAGGAATGCCAAGGAAGAAGCGGTACACTATTCCTTCTTCTTCTGCGACAGATGACGATCCGTCTGTCCCCACAGCATCATCTCCCCCTGCACCATCTCTGACACCATCAGTGGATGCCTCATTAGAGGATGAGTCATCGCCTCCCCCTACAGGAGCTTCAGCAGCGGGGCAGCGACACGCCCACTCCAGTTCATCACGGACATTCTGGAGGGTCGCAGTCATAGGTACAAATTTTAATTAAATAAATTTATTGCATTTTGTTTATAGTAATTGTTTGCTCATTGCAGATGAAGACAATGAAACCGTGGAAAGAGACATAAAAAGTTCTGATGTTTGGAACATGCATGGCAAGAAGATAGTGGTGCCATTTGATTCTTATGGGGTCCCGACGGATGACGCCGCAGGTTTACTTGGTCAGATTATAGGTCAGCTGGCAGCGGAGCCCGTTTCCCTGCCTATTTCGTATGATAATTGGAGGCATATGCCTCCAAACTGGAAAACTGAAGTTTATGATTCTCAGATAAAGGTAATTTTATTACTTTATGGTTTAATTGAATGTCATTTTACTAATATATTCAAAATGAATTTCTGTATACAGATGTTCTTCCACTTTACCGTTGCTGATGTGATAGCACGGAAGTGGACATTGAAAAATATTGGAAAAAAATGGAAAGATTTCAAATGGAGGTTGTGGTGTGATGTCAACGATTCTTCGTTGACCGTGCAGCAGATGTATGAGAAGATACCCAGTGGGGTACCGAAAGAACAGTGGAAGGTTTTTGTCGATAGACATCGTGATGAGAAGCGGATGGTATTGAAATATATATTATTATATTATCCTCATTTTACATTTATAAATGTACATGAAGAGGAGATAGACATTGAATACAATACTATTAAATTGAATTTTATTTATTTCAGGATCTCTCAAGAAAGAATGCTTCAAACCGGGCGAAGCAGGTAATCCCGCACACTGCGGGTTCAAAAAGCTTTTCAAGAAGCCGAATGTCATTGGTAATCTTTTAATTAGTTTAAATATTTATAAGATAATATTATCTATTTAACATATTTGATTGATGATTTATCTTTGTTTAATGCAGTCACAGAGTTTAGGGCATGAAGCATCCCGAACAGAACTGTGGCTGGATGTTCATAAAAAAACAGATGGAAGTTTTGTTAATGAACCTGCCAGAGAAGTTGGGGTATGAAGTCAATTATTTATTATAATAACTTAATATCAGTTTTTACTGTGTTAATATATATTGATATTTGATTTATAGGTAAAAATTAAAGAAAAATGGGATGCCAATCCTGGGCAATCCTACTCAGTCTCCCAGGATGACCCGGTTGGTCAAGTCCTTGGGAAGGAGCATCCTGGTAGAGTGCGCGGGATGGGTTTGGGACCCGTACCATCTGAGTTCTTTCGCATGCCATCAGGGATTTCGGCCTCATCTACTCCTGGTTATAGTCATTTCATACCTGAAGATGCTCAGAGGGAGATGTCTGCTCTACGAAACACAGTTCACCAGCAGGGGAATCAGATATCTGATTTGCAGAAAGAGTTGCTTGAAATACGTCAGCATATGAGCAGATATGCCCCCGGTGGTAGTGCATCGGGTAGTGGTGAGCAGGTAAATCACAAAAAAATCAAAATCATTTAGTTTGCAAACTTTTATTGGTTTTAATTTTTATTATAAATATGCAACAATATTTAATTTTCAATATAATGTTCTTACAGGTGGCAGCAGGTGGTAGAGATGAAGGTGGAGAGGGTGACGATGCAGCATCAGATGATGAGTAGTAGTATTGTTGATGTGTTGAACAAGTATGATAACAGTTGGTTTGTAGTAAAATCATTTCATTTGCTGAAAATTATTTCTTTTTAGCACTCTAGTGTTGTTCTCTATGTATTAAGATGGTATTCTGAGACTATGTTTGGAGTAATTAATGTTTAATTATCATAAAATCAAGAATTATTACCCATTTTAATTGTAGATGATATATTACACCATTTAAAGGAATCTGATAGGTTTTTTATGATTGATATATGGTCTAAAAATCACCCGAGGTGGTTGAATGATGAGGTTATCTTGAATACATCCTTCCCTCATAGGTTTGAATACATCTGGTTTGTGGTTATATCATTCAATGTTATAATAGAAGAAGATATATAAATGGGGCTCACAATATATATGATCTATGAATTCATATACTAGTTCTTAGATGTGTACATTCATGAAATCATTATATACCAATTGGAAGTGGGTGGAAGTCAAAATTGTGATGGTCACAATGTATCCCCAATATTAGGGAGGATATGTGATCATATATTGAATAATGATTTCATAACATTATATAGAAATCAAGGAGTCCAGTTAAATACATTATTAAGAATGATTGTACATGGATGAGGTTTTAGGACTCCCCATGATACCATAATTAATTGTTTAGAATGTAATTCCTATTTCATATCATCATTATTGGGAGGAATATGGAATCCCTCCATTACCTAAACTCTCTTTAAAATGACTTTCAATCCCCTAATCGATGGAAATCTGGAATTGAATTTCAATAAGTTGTGGGATTTTTTGGGAACATTAATTTTGACCTAGTTGCATTATGGGTGAATAAAACACCAATTTTTTTTTGTTTTCCGATAAAAATATACATCATTCATCTGTTTTTGTGTATATATTCTATGAGTTGTGTTGCATGTTGTATACTTTTACATTGTGATGTGTTTATGTTTTGTTTTGATTCTCAAGGATGATAATTGTTTAATAGATTTTTGTTTTGAGGGTCCAAAATTCAAAAGTCACTCCCTTTACATTTTTCCATGTCTTGTTTCTACTAAAAGGAATTTTAGAGGTGTTTTAGAGTCTTGGTGAGAGTTATGTGCATTCAAAGGGTCACCATTCCATGTTGTTGGTTGTGGTGATGGTTGTTTTGGCCATTGGTTCTTGTAGGTTGTCTATGGAGATGGTTGTGTGATGTTAGGATACACCACAAAGAGTGAAATGGTATGGTTGGTTATGTTGTTGGGAATGGTGAATGGATGTCCACCCTGTGTAACATGGGAAATAGAATATGCACGGTGAAGGGAATTATATTGTTCATTTCACTTTTGGGTACCACCTGTGTAGCACGGGGAGCTAGGTTTAACCATGTCGTGGTCTTGGGTGTGGTGAGGAGAAAACAACCAATCTTTTTATGTTATGTCATAGTGGATGTTCATGGAGGGAATCGAGGGATCCAGCACACCTTGGTCCATTCCATGTTCTAGGATATGGTGGTGGTCAATTTTTTTTAAAAACACATGAAAGGCAGGAAAGAGATATGGGTGACTTAGATCTCCTTTAACCAAGGGAGACCACAGCATATTGGGATGTCTCCACACTATGGAGAACCCATTTGGGATTTCCTCTATAAATAGAAGGCACATATGGACTTATTTTGATTTTCTTTCTTCTAATTTGATATTTGGATAACACCAAATCCCATTGATTACCTTTTACCATCTCTCTTAATGTTTTTATCCTCTTGGATTGTGGATAATTGAGTTCCATTTATTCAAGTTTCCTTCTTCTTTCCTTTCTACCTTTTATTATTCCCAATATTTTGGGTGTTTATTGTTGAGAACCCCTATATTTTTGGTTGAGTTATGAGTGTGTTTGGGTGATGGGATTCTGAGGATAGGTTTTGGTGGGTTTCTCTTATATCCTAGTGAAACTTGATCCTTTGTTTCTTCTGTTGCGATTATGGTTCTCCTTAAATCTCTAATTAAGGTAGGATATTTGAGTTCCCTCATTACTATTTTAAATATGTGATATTATAATACTACTATTTCATCTTGGGTGGAAGTTAAGATATTTCCTAATGAAAATAATTAATTGGATATATTAAAATTAATGGGAAGGGGTGATATCAAATGTGCTTTAGGTTTTTCATGATATTGCTTTTCTATGAATGTGTGTTGGTTGTTGTTTATTATGAATTGTTTTTACTTCTATGAAATTATTATTGTTTCTAAAATTTAATTTGATAAATCACCTCACATTAAAATGATAATGTCTTTACTTATGGTAATTGAATTTCCTATCTGTAAACAAGGAATCATTGTCTTTTCCCTTTTCTTGTGAGGTTGATTTAATTTGATAGTTTGCATAATAGATGGAATTAGGGTTATGGTTACTTTATGAGTTTGGATTATGGATAAGGTGATGATTTGTGATGCAAAAATTGTGGGTTGGATGTGTTTGAATTTTATAACATTGTGTCTTGTCTTGTTAGTTACTCAGTAGTTATGGAATTCTTGAAATGGTAAATCCTAGTAAATGAATGATGATGGATAAATTGGATAATTTTGCTTAAATTAGGTTGAAAAAAATGTAGGTCTTGAATATATAATGGATTGTAATTAAATATATAAATATGGTAAATGATTATGTAGGTGGTTGGTAATTGATGTAGTTAAATTGGAACTATGAAACTGGTGTATGGTTGTGTGCTTGGTAAGTGGGACTGGAAGGGTGGTAAGTGTTATAGTAGAAATTTTGATGTGCAATATTAGTGACGCATAGGTTGTGGTAGTTTATTGGCTTTAGTTGTGTGAACCTATAGGTTGGGATTGTGTGTAACTAATATACAATTTATTTTCCTTATTATTTGTATATAAACACATTATGGGTTGTGTGTTTACAATGATTCCCAAAGGATCTAGTTTTCAGGTGTCTACCCCAAATATCCAGGTTAGTGATGGTGGATGGTTAGATATCCCATATACCACACTTTCTCTTCCAGGTGATGTTTTTATGCATGGGTTGTGATGGATTGTGGATATAGCGCACTTAAGGTGATGATTGATTAGATGATGAGGTGTTTTATAGTGGGGGGGTTTCCATGGTAGGAGGATGGAATGATGTTAATATCCTTCATGTTCATGATACCCTCTATCCTATTTATTGAAGTGGTTATAGGATGATGTGTAATTAATGGTTAAGTCACATGGTATGATGATGATGCACCTATAATGCAGTGATTTTCATGGGTTGAGATCTAGGGATTGACTGCTATGATGAGGCTTTTGAGGTATGATTTTGAAGGATATGGAAGGGATATGATCCCTAGGATATATTATGTTGGGCTATGAGAGCATAAAATTAGTGGGGCAGTGGTGTAGCAGATGCAACATATTTTTTTTTTCCAGTTCAACGTTTAGCGGCGGTTTTAACCGCCGCTAAATGCCATACCTGTGAGCATTTAGTGGCGGTTTTAACCGCCGCTAAATAACCGGGAATCCGTTAGCGGCGGTTTTAACCGCCGCTAAATGATGAACTGGGCAGAATTTAGCGGCGGTTTTAACCGCCGCTAAATATATTATGTTGATATTTAGCGGTGGTTTTCACCGCCGCAGAATAGGCGCATCAAACGACTGAATTTAGCGGCGGTTAAAACCGCCGCTAAATGACGGACATACGACACATTTCTAAAACCGCTGCGGAATCGAAAAAACCGCCGCTAATAGATTGCCGACGCCAAACTTAGCGGTGGTTTTTGTAAACCGCCGCCACACAATATAGCGGCGGTTTAAACCGCCGCTAAACCGGAAAAAAACCGCCGCTAGGATCGGCATTTGTTGTAGTGCTGCTACTAACTCCAGGTCATGGGTAGCATAGTTCTGCTCATGCTATCACAACTACCATGAACCATAGGAGATAACTTCTCACTTATATATCAGGACACACTCGAGTCTTCCCCGGATGCATCACAGTAAACTACGTAACGTTCCCCCTCCTCTGGTAGCCTCAAGATGAGCGCACTGGTCAATCTTTGTCTCTGCTCTTGAAAGCTCTACAGACATCTATCTGACCAAACGAAGGGTTTCTCCTTCTTCATCAAAGCTAAAAGTGGTGTTGAAACTCTAGAGAAGTGTAGAACAAATCTTTGATAGTACCAAGCCGGACCCTGGAAACTCCGCAACACCGTCATGCTCCTGGATGGATCCCAAGAAAGTACTGCCTCAATCTTTGCAGGATCCACTACAACTCCCGCCTCTGAGATGACGTGTCCCAAGAAGTGAACCTCTCGAATCCAGAACTGGGACTTCAAGAGTTTACCATAATGATGGTTCTCTCAGAGTGTGTCTAGTACAACCCGTAAGTGGTAGGCATGCTCCTCCTCAGTAGTCGAGTATATCAGTATTTCATCGATGAAGACTATGACAAAAGGATCAAGGTATGGCTGGAAGATCATGTTCATGAAACTCATGAACACTTATGGTGAAATGGTTATGCCTAAAGGCCAAGAACTCGTAGTGTCCATACCGACATCTGAAGGCCGTCTTCTACACATCCTTGTCTTGAACTCTAAGCTGGTGATAGCCCGACCAGAGGTCTATCTTTGAGAACCATCGTGCTCCCTTGAGCTGATCGAAGAGGTCTCCAATCCTCAAAACTAGGTACTAGTTCTTTACGATCACCTGGATTAGTTGACGGTAGTCAACACACAGTCACAAGCTCCAATCCTCCTTCTTGGTGAATAGAATCAGAGAAGCCTAGGGTGAAACACTGGGTCTGATAAATCCCTTTCCCTGAAAGTCCTGCAGCTGTACCCGCAGCTCACGAAGCTCAGCGAGAGCGATCCGATATGCTGGAGTAGATATATATGATGTCCTAGGGTATATGTCTATGTATAATTATACCTCTATGCGAGGTGGTATTCCTAGAACATCATCAGGAAAAACCTCCGCATACTAATCCATCACAATATGAAAACTCAAACTCCACACATCAACTACTCCTAGGCTGAGACTAGCCAACTGATGTTTGATCGGCTGCCCTCTCCTCTGCATAAGTCCATCCGGCACTACTAAGGCTCCCATTTCGCTGGTGAAGGTGAACCGGCTCCCATTTGTGCGGATACGCCGCACTTTGCGCCTAATTTAGTCGATCTGAGCATTGACTGTAGAAAGCCAGTCCATACCCAAGATGACATCGTAAGGCCTCGACGCCGCTATAAGAAGATCCCAACTGAAGTTCTCACCTCCTAGAGTAATCTCACACTGCCGACACCAGTATGTAATCATCGGGTCTGCTACCGTAGGAGTCTCTAGTCGTAAGGATCGAGCCAACGGCTCTGTCGGAATCTCCGAGCTCCGAACAAGGGCAGCGACAATAAAAGATTGACTCACACCTCTGTCTATAAGTACTACAGCAAGGGTGTATTAGACATAGATAGTACCTCGAATCATCTTAGGTGCGCCATGGTCATAGGCCTCGACTACCTAGAGCTGAGTCTGCCTATGTTTGTCAGCTCCCTGTGGTTGGGGTGGACCTCATGGTGGTGGTGGTGGTAGAGCCTCAAGGAGTCTTCCACCACCCACTGCTCGGCCAACTCCTCTGCCTTGTCCACCTGCTCCCTGAGGACCGCCACGGTCGAACCTTCACCTCTACATGGGAGGTCCCTCCACTGTATGCTGCTCATCTGCACGGCGGGTCGGCCAGTCCCGAGCCATGTGACTCTGCCCGCCGCATGCATAGCACTGCCTGCTCCTCGTATAGCTGGCTCAGATCCACGTGCCCCACACAACCAAACATGTATCCTGATTTTTCTCTCCTAATGGCCTGGCCCGCTTGGGCCTCTGCGGCATCTGTCTACTGCAGGCTACAGAAGACTCTGCTATGTGTCACCCTCCAGTGGGTCTTGCTGCTGGTGTCGGCTCTGCGAGAAAACTCTACACAAGAATGGCTCACTCAAGCATGCCTACCTGTGTCGGAATGCTGAGGGAGATCATCGTAGCCCAGATCTCGTGACTGAGTCCCTGCTAAAAAGTCAGGGCCTTGAGGAATGGGTCTCATACCATGTCTATGGAGTAGCGTGAGAGGTCAGTAAACCTCGCTGAGTACTGAGCTACTATCATGTTGCCTTACTGTAGATGAAGTAACTCCTAGATGTGCACCGCACGGAGGGTGGCTGGATCAAACTCTGAGCGGAAGAGACTCTCAAAGTATGTCCAAAGTAGAGATGCCTCATCGTGAACCTAGAGCATCAAGCTCCACCATCTACCTGTTGTTGCGTGCAGGAGACTCGCAGTAAGGATCACCATAAGATCAGCTGGTGTCCCTACTAATCTGAAGACTCTGACGATAGCCTCCAGCCAGTCCTCGGCTGCCTGAGAGTCCGTCTCTCCATAGAACCTGGGTGGCCTCTTTCTCTGAAACTCATGCAATTCACTCAGTCGGTGTGAACCCTATGCTGCTGGGGATAATAGTATCGGTGGCTCAGTGAGTAGTGGTACCGCGGTTGCCACCACTATAATGGGGCCCTGCACATAAGCCTCGACACTTGGTTGGTTGCCAACTCACACGTAACTCGGAACACTAGCTGGCTGCCTTCATGGGGTCATCCTGAAAAGTAGCAGGTTCACCACGGTTAAATAGTATACCTGGTGAGATGAAATTTTGTAATCACAATGAATCATTTTGATACTCACATGCAATCAGTTTTTTCATGCACTGAGTCGGAAATCATAGGTCAGGGTCCTGGTGTATGGATACGTCGGCCGCCGCACCAACAACGGGCTCCCTGGACTGAAAACCACACTCAATACTCTTAACACTATTGCTTCACGGAAAGGAATGATCAGAGTCCTGAGTCCTGCGGTATGACCGAATCCTCGGATACCAATTTTTCACGACCCGTCTTCGGGGCCCATGTCGTGACTACCCCAAGCCCGCCTTCCATAGGCATGGGGCTGGAGACTAGCATCAAAGGAATAAATCCAGATAAAAATTGAAGGCATTACCTTTATGATAGTAAACAAACACAAGAGAGTATGCAAGCTGAAGTAAGCACAATGTAATACTGAATACAAAAGTAATTGCTGAATGGTAAATGGGCTAGGATACAAACCCTACATAAAGTACAGTACAACTAAAAAGCTAGAACAATAGTAGTAAAGGAAAACAGCAACCACTAAGTCATCCTTCGGGAATCCCACCTAAAGGGTGGTTACAGACGGTCCCCTCAGTACCTCAGATCCGTTCGTCCACTCCATGTACGTCCCACCAAGTGGTCCTCCTCCGGGTATCATCTAGCTCCACAAGACTCAATAACTATTAGTGATATCCGTCATCTACAACCAACATAACAAAGTGTGGGAATTGCCTGCGTAGGAGTGAGTATAACGATACTTAGTAGGGACCTCGAGACCCTCGAAGGTCTACCAGAATCCAAGAAAGATAAACCACAAAGAAAAGATACAATCACAAAGTATCAAATAGCTCTACTTAGGCGTATTCACATACATATACGTAAGTCATCAATACCAGTTCGGCTCCAACTCTAGATCCCATGTACAACCCAATCCACACAAGAAAGAAGTCAATCACATCAATGATAATGATTTGAAATTCAATACATATCTCATACAGGTATACATATTTCGTAAAGTGATAAAGATGGTTAGATGTAATAACTTATACATCTATACTAGAAGACCCATGTAGGATACTAGTCCAGCTAAGCTGTTGGACCCACCTAGGATACTAGACCAGCTACTCTGTCGAACCCACATTGGATACTACAATAGAATTCACACTATCGGACTCACGTAATATACAAGAAAAGTATTCATCACCACCGAGCCCACGGAGGATTCCAGTACGGTAGTCGTCATCGTCGAACCCACATAGGATTCCAGTATAGTATTCATCGTAATCGCAGCCATCTTCAGGGTTCCCGCACACAGCACGCTCGATTCCTAGAGGGTCCACTCCTCGAGCCAAGGGGTCTTTACATCAACTATCACGAAGTCCAGAGTTGATGTATCCTGATGTTCTGTCTCGTCAAAAGGAACCCAACACGACATATTTCTTGTCCATCGGACACTCGGTTTGAGAGATATTGGCTTTTCTGTTCCAGGGGCCTGGTTGGAAATATTATCCTTCCAAATCTGTCCATTATCCAAGTCATCCAAAACTCACTTAGAGTATCTCAAGAGGACTGCCTCATTCTAAGGGTCCCAGTGCTGCAGACGGCATGTCGATCAGACACACTATCATTGAGTTATTCACCTTTAAGTGAAAAGGGACCTGTCCCGTTATGCCCAGTGGGCCGACGGGTCGGGTTTACCCAAAATTTGGTGGGTTCGACCTAGTAGAGGGTCGGAACTGCCCAAAGAAAAGTGCGGCTCGGCCAGGCCCGACAGGACGCAGCCCGGCCGCAGCTCGGCCTGAAGGGGGCTGAGCGGTTTGAGGCGGGGAGTGCAGTACGACCCTGGTGCGACCGGCAGGCCGAGCAGTCCAAGGCGGGGGGAGTGGCACCCTAGCTGCCCAAACTGGTGGCGCCAGGAACCTCCGCCCTCTCTAACAGGCCGGCCGAAACCGACCAGCCTTCTTGACGCATGCGACCTGCACGGGCGGGCCGCGGTTCGACCGGCACCGCGCCCTCCTGGTGCTGCAGCTCCCCTCACCCCGGGTGGCTGACGGGCTGGCAGGTTTTTTCACTGAAGCGACCCACAGAACATGGGCCACAGTTTTCCGCAATGCGGTGCCGTGGGGCTCCGCGATTCCTCTCTTCAGTCTGGCTGGCTATGGCCAGCCGGTTCTTCCTTGGTCGAGTGGCCCGCGGTTGCGGGCCGCGGTTCCTCCGCACACGGCCACCACTTCCATTCATCGCCTCTTCCTCCTGTTGCTGCTTCCATTGCGTAAAAAAATAAGATCCAACGGAGGGACATTGGGCCATGTTCGTGCGGCCCACGCCCTCCGTGTTAGGCAGTAACAATCATCCAAAACTAAACAAGATTTCACAATGATCGAATAACAATTTTATTCAAATATAATCGAAGAAATCCACCCTACCTTGGAAAATATTCACGGTAGTCGGGCATCGTGGTTGATGAGGTCGATTCTGTCATCATCGGAGTTCACACGAAGAAGAAGCGTCATTGGCGACATCGCGTTCTTCGAATCGTAGAGTGTTCTTCATCGAAGGAGAAGGTGTTTCTTCGTCCGAGGGTCGGTGTTCATCAAAAACTCAAAAGCTCTCCCAAATCCTCACCACACAACAAATGTCCCAAAATAAAATAATAGCTAAGGCTATTGTTTTTATTCCCCTGTGTAATTCAGAATTAAAGCCCTTTAATTAATTTATTGAAGAGTTTGAATTCATTAATTAACTTGAGTTGGAAAATATTAAAGTGGGAGAGAGGGAGAGGAAGAGTTCTCATTCAATAATGGGGAGTTTTCACAATAAAGGAAGTGTAGTTAACTGGGGGGTTTGAAGAGAGTTATGGGAGATGAAAGGTTGGGGATCGGGTGTGCCCCATCTCTCAAATATCCACACATGGGAAGTTGGGTGGGTGTGGGCCCCACCAATAACATCCCATGGGAGGAAATAACTTCAATAGATATATAAAATTGTTCTAGCAATTTTATATAACTATTACCAATTTCCCCAAAAATTAACTCTCAACCCACATAAAACTAAACTAAGATAAAGGTCCCCTTAAGCAATTATCGGCGTTGCGAGTTAATCAGTGTCCTCGGATTTGAATTCTGAGCACCGGTTCAAAAAATACAAAACGCAGAATGTAAGTTTACTGAACCTACCCGAAAAAAATATCGGTAATTGATTTCGGGCACACCAAGCCTTAGAATCATGTGCCTTCAGAAGCCACACACTCGTAAAAATCCAAATAATTATGAAAAAAAATTCCTTGAAAATTCTGGGCCTTTATATATTAGGTTTTAGGTTATATTTATGATGCGTATTATGGAATTTTTGTGGTTGAGGGTTTATGGATTCATCGGGATGGGGGTTCAAGGATTTCTAGGGCTGAGGGTATAGTGTTTTTAGGGGATGAGGGTTTAGGGTTATCCAGGATGATGGTTTAGGGGTTACAGGGATTTAGATTTTTGGGTTGTTTGGGGATGATGGTTTAGTGTTTTTTGTTGATGAGGGATTTGGGTTTTTTGGAGTTGAGAGATTAGGCTTTTGGGGATGAGGGTTTAGTTTATTTTGGGAAAGTGGATTTTATTTTTTGAGGTTTTAGTGTTTTGGGTTTTCTTTGTATGAGCATTTTGGGATCTATAGGGATAGGGTTTTAGGGTTCTCTATTTCTAAGGGAGAAGGGTTTTTTGGTGCTGAGGGATTAGGTAATTATTTGGAAATTATTTAGGTTTTTATAGGGATGAGAGTTTATGGGTATTTTGTGGTTGAGTGTTTAAGGGTTTTGGGTATTGGGATTTTAGGGTTTTCCATGAATTAGGTTTTTTGGTATTTTTGTTGTGGATAATTTTAGGTTTTCTGGGGATGAGGGTTTACGGGTTTCTAGGGATTAGGGTTTAGGGTTTTTTGGGGACGAGGGTGTAGGGTTTTCATGGGATGATGATTTAGGATTTTATAGTGATGATGGTTTATGGTTTTATATGGGTGAGAGATTATGGTTTCTAAAGGAATAAGGTTTATGGTTTTCTAGGGATGAGGGTTTGGTGTTTTTTAGCACTAATGGTTTTGGTTTTTTTGGGGATTCATTTATAGGGTTTTCTTGGGAAGAGGTTTTAGGGTTTTCTAGGGCTAATTGTTTATGAATTTGTGGGGATGGGGGTTTAGGTTATTCAAGGGATAAGGGTTTGGTTTTTTATTTTGGGTTAGCGGTTTAGTGTTTTCTAGGTCTATTAGTTTAGTGTTTTCTATGGATGGGGGTTTAGGTTTTTTAGGGTGGTGGGTGATTTGGGTTTTTTAGTGATTAGGATTAAAGAGTTTCGAGTTCTATGGATTTAGGAATGTTGGTTCTAGTGTTTATTGGTTTTCTAGGGGAATATCGATTAGTTATTTTTGGGGATATTGTATTAGGGTTTTCTGGGGCTAGTGGTTTATGACATTCTAGGGCGTGGTCTTTAGTTTTATTTCGCGATGGGGATTTATGGTTTTTTTATGATGGGGTTTTAGGGATTTTTTGGGGATATGTGTATATAGTTTTATAGTTATTGGTGTTTAATTTTTTATAGGACCATGGGTTTAGTATTTCCTAGGGCGAGGGTTTCTGGTTTTTTGGGCACGGATTTTATGGTGTTCTTGAGCTAGGGGTTTAAGGTTTTTTGGGCCATATGGTTTAGGATTTTTTTGGGGAAAATGGTAAATTAATTTTATGGAATGAGTGTTTAGGGTTTTTTGAGATGACAATTTAGGGTTTTCTTTGCATTATAACTTACTATATTCAAGGGATGATCAATTAGGGGTTTCTTGGGATAAGGGTTTAGGGATTTCTTGAGATGAAGGTTTAGTGTCTTTTAGAGTTTAGGGTCTTTGGTTTTTTGTGGATGATGGTTTAGTGTGTTCCAGAGAATTGTATTAATCATTTTTAGGGATATGGTTTTATGGTTTTCTATGGTTGAGGTTTTATGGTTTTTGGAGATATGGGTTTAAGGGTTTATATGGATGATGATTTATGGTTTTATAGTGCTCTAGTTTTTGTTTTTAGGTGTAAGATTGTTTATGGTAGTTTGGGGTGAGGATTTAGGGTTTTATGGGGTTGGGGGTTTAGATTTTTCTATGATAAGGGTTTCTGGTTTTTTTTGGCTTAAGGTTTAGTTCTTTCTGGGGATATGGGTTTTGGGTTTTCTAGGGATGAGTGTATAGGGTTTTTTTTCGGATTATAGATTAGTGGTTTCTATGGCTGTTCTTTTAGGGATGGTTGTAGTTGAGGGTTTAGGGTCTTCTATGGATAAGTGATTAGGGTTATCTTAGGTTAAGGATTTCAGGATTTTTTGGGTGAGGTTATTTTGGTTATATGGGCATTAAGTCTTATGTTTTATAAGGGATGAGGGTTTATCATTCTCTATGGTTGATAGTTTAGGGTTTTCATAGGTTGTGGGTTTAAGGTTTTTCTTAGGTTTCCTATTTCAGGTTTTCTATGGATGAGGTTTTTGGGTCATCTAGGGCTGAGAGTTGGTGGTTTTCTGGGGATGAGGGTTTAGGGTTTTCATGGAGTGGGGATTAAGAGTTTGAAAGGCATGAGGGTTTATGGTTTTAGGGGTGTAGGGGTGTCGGTGTAATGTTTTTGGGAGATGGGGGTTTAGGGTTTTCTTGGCTGAGGGATTATGGGTTTTTAGTGATGAGGGTTTAGGCTTCGCTCAGGCTGAGGGTTTAGTGTTTTTTCGGGATGACTGTTTAGGAATTTGTGGATAAGGGAATAATTTTTGACAGTGGTTAATGATTAGGGTTTTAGGGATTTAGGGGTTATGGTTTCTACTAATGAGGGTTCTGAGTTTTTTGGGGCTGAGGGTTTAGAGTTTTTTTGGGCGAATGGTTCAAGTTTTTCTTGGGCTAAGGGCTTAGTGGTTTTTGAGGCTAAGGGTACTGTTTTTTCTGGGGTTGGGGATATATAAATTAATATTCCTAAGGGATTATGGTTTTCTTTGGATGATATTTCAAGATTTTATTCTTTTGAGGAATCTTTCTTTTCTAGGGAAAATTGTTCTCAACATTCTA
Source organism: Viscum album (assembly GCA_963277665.1). Classification (NCBI taxonomy): domain Eukaryota; kingdom Viridiplantae; phylum Streptophyta; class Magnoliopsida; order Santalales; family Viscaceae; genus Viscum; species Viscum album. Next base: position 1,532,257,149 of record OY728160.1, on the reverse strand, counting down.
GGGATATCGGTTCATCATTTTATTGGAGTGAGGGTTGAGGATTTTCTAGGGACAAGGGTTCAGAGTTATATAGGGATAAGGGCTTGTGGTTTTTTGGTCTGGAGGGTTCAAGGTTTTTTCAGGATGAGATTTCAAGGACTCCTGGGGCTGGGATTAAGGATTTTCTAGGGACTTGGGTCGAGTGTTTTCAACAGATAAGGGTACATTGATATTTGGGGTTGAGGGTTTAGGGTTTTCTAGGAATAAGGTTTCAAGATGTTCTTGGACTAAGGTTTGGCTTTTTTCTAGGGATGAGGGGTTAGTATTTTCTATGTATTAGGGTTTAGGGATTAGGGTTTTTTGTGGATGAGGGAATTGGGTATTTTGGAGATGGGGGTTCAGGGTTTTCTAGGGCTGATGGTTTAGGGATACTATATAGTAACCCAGGCATAACATACATGGATATTACATAATTTTAGATGAATATTTAGTACATTTCCAAAATACATTCCCAAGGACCATAATTTTTTAGTGTCTTTGTGATCATGGAAATAAAATCATCTATCCTAGTGAATGATCTTAGACATCTCTTAGAAAGATCTACACCATTATCACTTCCACCTAAAACCATTATGTATAACCTTAAGAAAGGAACCACAAGAAAGGGGTGAACTCATATGCTTATTAAATTAAACATAGGAGACATGGAAGAATAAAAATTAACAAAGTGGTATGATGAAACGATTGTAACATTAGGAGATCATACCCTCCATATAAAATGTCATAAAAATAAACTACATGATAAAGAGAGGAAGTTCATAAGACATGAATCATAAGGAAATAAATGTCATGATCCATGAAATAATAACAAAGGAATAATACAGATGATTTGGGTCAAACTTTTAAGAATAAAAACATTTATGTCAGTGCTACCTACCTAGACCTTTATAACATGTAAGGCATGGGCTAAGACCCGTTTACCTACATAGGGATTGGGTTTTCAACCCATGTAACCAATTTAATTTAGGATTGGGCTACAACCCATGTACATTATTTTTTTTGTCCTTGGGATACTACCCATGTACCCTCTTTCAATTAGGCTTGGGCTTCAACCACCCACATTCTTTATGGGCTTCAGCTACAACTCAAACACCCTGTTTCTTTTCAAGCATAAGATATAACACATGTAACATTTGATTTGATAAAAAACAAACCATTACCCAATGAATTGGGGGGAGATATAAGTCCCATCCATATCATAGTAAAATCATTCACTCATGTTCCACAAGATAATAAAACATTCGTCATATCATAACCCATAAAAAGATACAGGTCTTATAAAAATCAAATCAATACCCACAAAATGAAAAGGGTATCATTGACATTTCATCACATCATATCCTATGGAAAAGAGATAGGACTCATAACCATTTCATCGAACCATAACCCATTAAATTGAAACATATTTCATAAACATATAACTTGTGAAATAGAAACAGGTTTCATAAAGACCATGACATTAAGTGTGACCCATTCATAGAAATGATATGAATGGAACCTTTATATAATTTACAAAATGGGAATGTGTAACATCAATGTATTTCATCTTATATGGAAAATAGTTTTGAAATATCTTTCAAAAACATTTCATCACGAAAATATCCTTTCTTCTATCAAAAATGAATGCCAATACATAAAAACATTTAAAAACTATTTTCTCTGAAAAACCTGTAAAAAATATAAAGAAGGATTGAAACCATTTTTTAAAAAATATTCCTTGAAAATTTATATTAAAACAATTTTCTAAATACTAACAATTTAAAAATGAAAAGGAATCTTCAATGTAATGAAATTGGGTGAATCTGTACTTGTCGTATGAAGTAACAAAGAAACATTCCATTTGCATTTTAAAAAGTATAGAAGGAATGAATTGTTCAGAAATATAATAGAAGATTCCATTGAAGATATTTATAAAACTAAAAAAAGTGTGAAAATTTATTTATCATCTTATAGGATAATGGTATAATATTCTTCGAAGCCCTTTTTAGAAAACATAGATTTTTGAATGAAGAAATGGTAAAGTAAGGCTTTCTTAAAAACACTTTCTTAACAATATTACATAATAAAGAGTAGAATATGATAATAATAGAATATAATATCATGAGATAACATAGGTTAAGTATAATCATTAATATTCTTGATAGATATATCATAATATTTCATCAGGGGACGCAATAACAAAAACAATATCGTAAAGCGATGATATTGTCTAAATAAACTATTATAACTTGGTACATTTCAATGATACTCCCCATGTAAAAAATTGAAATTAAATTAGGATTAAAATATCATTAAAATAAGTGTATTCATGTTATTAAATGTAAAATGGATATATATACACCTTTAAGAAGAGTTTAGGTTCGTAACAAAACATGAATCTCAATGAAGTAAAATTGAGACAAAACTATTTTACCGATCTGGTAACATTTGAAATCTAAACCCCGTGGAATAAGGATCATCATATGGGAATTTGAATACCCAAAATATTATTTCCATAATAAATATAATAAATTTATGGGTTGTATATACACTACACAAAAGGAATAGGCAGTGAACATAGCATGTATCTCACAGAAATTAAATTTGAGATGAAATCCCCTTACCTTGGGCCTTGACTCTCACCGTACTCATACAAGATTCCTATATAATAAATATAAGTTTTTTATATATATTTTAAAGAATAATATTCTTATATCTATTAACATATATGGTTCTAATATAATATTATATTACCTTCTTGTTAACGATCTTATGTTAAGGTTTCCCTCCGGCTAATATTCACATTGTTCTTCGCATGTGTCTTAATTTGTTACATCATTGGACCTTAAACTTATTTCATGATTCTAAAATGTAGAACATGATATAAATATATGTTATATAAAGTATAATTATATTATAAAAATATATATAATAATGATTGATGTAATGGAATACACCGTTTATGGAGAAGGTAAGCTATATATATGCATGAACGTTGTTTTATATTTTTATTCTCGTATTGAAAGAAAGCATGTTACTAAAATTTGTTTATATATGTATTTATATATATAAATCATTATTAACGTATCATGAAAATATAATATATATCATATAATTTCATTAATCCCATCCTTAATACATTCTATGTTGTGTGTGAATGAATCACTTCGCTTTGAGGGGCGATAGTCCACACATACTCAAACGAGATTATCGTATAAACACCAAACGGAAGGTAAAAGTATTTGTGTTGTAAACGGAATAAATAATCTTAAAGACATAATAAATATAATATATTACATTTATAAATATAGTGTCTATCATAATGGAAACCATGATTGGTGGTAACTGAGAAATGAACCATCATCATTTCATGAGGCAGTAGTTCGTCGTTCAAAGAAACAATATGTTCAACATCCATTAGAAAGAGGTGTGTGTAAGTGTAGGTTATAGAATTTTCATAACCAAATCCTCTTATATTCAGGATACTATATTTTTAAAAAATAATGTAATATATATGATTGAGGGGTGGAGAAGGAAAATAAAGGAAAGGAGATTGAGAGATAATGTTACCTCTTAATCGGGTAACTCTATTTGGTTTGTGCCGAAAGGCATCCTTGATATGGCTTTTTCCCAAAAGGAGGATTAAATTTCAAAGGGAGGAATTTTTGTAGGATACATAGGTATATCATGGACGAAAATAAACGGTCTGAGAGGTGTGAGGAATGGGTAGAGGTTGTGGTCTTTAAATAGGGAAGGAAAAGGACTCACATGGAATTTTTCGAAACAAATTAGGTTTCTACATGTTATTACATTAAAAAAGTCATAAAAAACAATCAAAAATCAACAATCGAAGGTTTATGGATGAAATTTGGATATTAAATTGTTGATGGACAAGTGTCTAGGCCATATGGGTCCTTAATTTTAAGGCATAGTCCCTAATTAAGCTAAATTGGGCATTTACCGTTGCGATTAATTTTAATCTGTTTTACTAATCATTTTTGTCAAAAATTAACATGGTATTATTTATATTAGAAGGAATACAATGGTGTATGTTAGATTTTTGAAATTCCAATCATATAAGTGGAAAATTAAGATTAGTTCTAATCCTGTACACAGGATGAAAAAAACGGTATTAATGTTGGAACATTTCAAAAGATTGTTAAGATTTTATATTCAGTTTCAAAGAAAATTTTTTCCTATTATATTAATAGATTTAATAATCATCTAATTTTAAATTAAAATATTTTTATAATATAATTTACCATTAATAATTAATTAAAAAAAGGAAATTTTAAAATAAAAACCAGTATTTTACAATATCAATCAAAAAAATAAGTTCCTCAGAAATTCCCAAAAATTCACCATAGGCTAATTATGGAAATATGAATTCAAAGATTAAGTTAATTATACCTAGTTTCATTTATAAATGCATATAAAATTATTTTTATCATAAAAAACACTTAATCAGAGAATCAAATGTTTTTAAACATAAAAATGACTTTACTAAAAATCCTTCCATTTATTATAAATTTGTTTTATATAAATAAAAAAATTATAATAATTATTTTAAAATTATTTATTACTATTAATATTACTATTTTTATCTAATAGGTTATAGTTATATCATTTAAATAATTAAAATAATAAAAGGATATATTTTGCAAGAACTCACTGTTGCGTGTATCAAACGCAAACTCTGTGTTGCATGAATCGTATGCCAAGTCGGTGTTTCATGGAACGTATGCCACATCAATGTTCTATTGAACATATTCCAAGTCAATTTTACATGTAGAAAACTCTGATTATGTTCTGTGTGAACGGAATCTTTGACTATTTCATCTCAAGATATAAATGAAACTTTTAATTTATTCAAAAAAACAGGTACCTAAAAAATAGGATGTTACATTTGGTGTGGTGAGGGTTTTGTTTTTATTGGGGATTGGGGTTTATGGATTTTTTAGGATGATGGATTTGGTGTTTTTGGGGCTATGAGATAAGCTTTTTCTAAGGATGCAATTTTAGGGTTTTCTACATCTTACGATTTTGACTTTTCTTGTGAAGAGTGTTTTGTGTTTTCTAAGGATGAGGGTTTAGGGTTTTATAGGGATGATAGTTAATGATTTTTTTGGATGATGGTTTATGATTTTTTAGGAATTAGAGTCTCTCATTTTTTGAGGCTGAGAGTTTTGGGTTTCCTAGGACTGAGGGTTTATTTTTTTTCTGGGGATGAAGGTTTATAATTTTTTGGGAATGAGGTTTTAGATTTAATTAGGGATGATGGTTTAGGGTTTTCTAGGAATGACGGTTTAGGGTTTTGGGGGATGGGTGTTTAGGGTTTTCTAGGGATGGTTTAGTTATTTACGAGGTTGGTGGTTTAGTGTTTTTTGGGATTGTAGGTTTGGAGTTTTTTTTTTGACTGGGGGTTTTTGGTTCTTTTAGGGTTAGGTATTTTGAGTATTGTGAAATTGGAGGTTTAGGGGATTATTGGGATATGATTTTATGGATTTCATAGGTTTTACTATTATGGTTATATTGGGATAGTGGTTTCTTGTTTTCTAGGGCTCGAGTCTTGTGTTTTCTGGGCTTGGGGTTTTATGGTCTCTTGGTGTTTATGGTATCATTTTTTTTTCAGGAAATCACTTTTGAGTTTTACGTGGCTCAAGGTTTAATTTTATCTAAGGTAGTGGGTTTATATTTTTCTAGGTATGGGGGTTTCGGTATTAATAGATTGGGAATTTTGGAATTTTTCAGGCTGAGTGTTTTGGGTTTTTTGGGGATGGGGGTTTAGGATGTTATGGTGCTGCTGGTTAAGGGATTTTTTTGGAATGAGGGTATATGGTTTTCTTGGAGAAAGGGTTTGGGGTTTTATGGGGCTAGGATTTAGATGTTAGGTAGATGATGTTTTAGGGTTGTTTGAGGAAGATGGTTTAGTGTATACTGGTGATGGAGACTTAGAGATTTTTGGTGTTTAGGGTTTAGGGTTTCCTAGTGAAAAGGGTTTAGGTTTTTCTAGGGTTGTGGATTTTTGATTTTCTACGTTTAGGATTTAGGGTTTTCAATGGATGAGGGTTTAGGGTTTTTTTATTCTTAGGGTTTATGTTTTTATTGCTCTAAGCATCTAGGATTTTTTGGTAGGAGATTATCATATTTTCTACAGATAAGGATTTCTTGTTTTATAGGGATTGAGGTTTTGGGTTTTCTGGGGATGATGTTTTAGTGTATTTTAGGGAAAATAGTTTAGGGTTTTTTGGTTTAGGTTTTATTGTTTCATAGGGATGAAGGTTTAGGGTTGTCTAGGGATAAAGGTTTAGGGTTTTCTTTGGATGAGGGATTAGGGTTTTTTGGGAATGAGTTTTTCTCGTTTCATGGGGATGATATGTTGGGGTTTTATGGTTGTTAGGTTTTTGGGTTTATTATAGAATAGGATTTATGGTTTTGAGGTTATAAGATATTATCTTTTTCTTTAGTCTAGGGTTTAGGGTTTTCTAGGGATGAGAATTTTTGGTTATTCTGGAATAGGGTTTGGACATCTCTTGGGATTATGTTTTAGGGATTTCTAGTATTGAGTGTTTTTTGTTACCTTGGGTGAGGTTTTATAGTTTTCTATGGCTGTGGGTTCTGGGTTTTCTCGAGCCAAAGGATTGTGGTTTTTTAGGGCTAAGTGATTCTGGTTTTCTAGGTTTATTGGTTTTGGGGTGTTGGGCGAAGATGGATTAGGGTTTTTTTTTTGGGATGTGGGGTTAGTGTCATTTGGGGCATAAGGTATTGGATTTTCTTGGAATATGGGTTTACAATTTTCCTGGGATGAGTGTTTATCATTTTTACATAAAATTGTATAGTTTTTTGCAGATGGGTGTTTAGGGGTTATGGGGATGAGGGTATAGGGTTTCTTATGGCTGAGGGTATCTGTTTTTCTTGTGCTATGGGTTTAGGATTTTCTTGGTATGATGGTTTAGGGTTTTCATGGTATGATGGTTTAGGTATTTCATGGAATGAGGGTTTTGGTAATATGGGTCTCTTGGTTCTGGGTTTTCTACACCATGCTTTTAGGGGTTTATGTGGATGAGTGTTCATTGTTTTCTAGACTAATGGTTTAGGGTTTTCTAGGTATGAGAATTTATGTTAATCTAGGTCTAAGGGTTTTGGGTTATCTGGTTCTGTGTGGTTATATTATTCTATGGCTGATATTTTAGGGTTTTATAGGGATGAAATTTAGGGTTAAATGGGACGAGGGTTTAGGGATTTAATATGTAAAGGGTTTATTTTTTTATATGGATGAGTGTTTATGAAGTTTTGGGGCTGACGTTTTACAGTTTTATAGCACTGAGGGTTTAGGCTTTACATGGGATGATGATTTAGGGTTTTGGGGGGTTAAGGATTTATGGTTTTATAAGGATTATTGTTTAGGGTTTTAGGGGATTTGGATTTATGATATTTAGGGATGAGGGTTTAGGTTTTAAAGTGTGTGTGGGTTTTGGGTTTTTTGGGGCAAAGTGTTCAGGGTTTTCTATGGAAAGGGGTTCTGGGTTTTCTAGGGCTAGGGGTTTAAGGTTTAATGGGATTATGGGTATTGGGGTTTTCAAGGCTGATAGATTATTTTTTCTATGGGAGGAGGGTTTAGGGTTATCAATGGTTGTGGTTTATGGGATTTTTATGGATAAGGGTTTATGGTTTACTTGGGTTGTGGGTTTAATTTTTTCTGGGGATGAGGGATTACGGTATTCTATGGATGAGGGTGTAGTGATTTTCAAGGATGTGGGTTTTGTATTTTTTTGGATAAGGGTTTATGTTTCCATGGTATGATTTTGAGGTTGTCTAGGGATGAGGATCTATGATATTTTTGGTAAATAGTGTTTAGGGTTTTTTTTGTCGATAATTTAACATTTTATTAGGGTTAGTGTTGGTGTTTTATGGGGATGATTGTTAAGGTTTTCTAGGGTTATGGAATTTTGGATTTTGGGGCTGAGTGTTTATATTTTTTTGGGGATGAGGTATTAGAGTTTTTTGGGGATGAGAGTTTAGGGTTTTATGTCATTGATGGTTTAGGATTTTTTGGTGATGAGGGTTTAGTTTTTTACACATGAGTGTTTAGTGTTTCCTAGGGATGAGGGTTTAATGTTTTCTACGGTTGAGGGTTTATAGTTTTCTAGTGCTTAGAATATAGGGTATTTTGGGGATGAGTGTTTAGTTTTGTATGGGGATGAGGGTATTTTATTTTCTGGGGATGATGGTTTATGTTTTCCTAGGGATGATGATTTAGTGTTTTTGCAGATGCTGGTTTAGGTTTTTCTTTAGCAGAAGGATTATGATTTTTATGTTGATGAGGGTTTAGAGTTTTTTGGGGCTGAGAGTTTAGGGGTTTTTTGGATGCAGGTTTATAGTTTTCCAGGGATGAGTGTTTATCTATGTCTGAGGAGAAGGGTTTATTTTTTATTGGGATAAGGGTATAGGTTTCAATGGGGCTATGGGTTTAGTGTTATTTAGCTAATAATGTTTGTGGTTTTCTGGGGATCCGGGTTTAGGATTTTCTAGGACAGTGGGTTTCTGATTTTTTCAGGCTGAGTTTTTAGGGTTGTTCAGGGATGAGGGTTCATATATTTTTAGGGATGATGGTTTAGGGATTTTTTTGGTTCAGGGTTCATGGTATTTAGTGCTCAGGGTTCATTGTTTTTTGGGATGAGGGTTTAGATTTTTTTAGGGATGTGGGTTGATAGTTTTTTTGGGAATGAGGGTTGAGGGTTTTTTGGGGATAATGTTTTTTTGGGGGGAAGAGCGTTTATTGTTTTTGGGGTAGACAGAATATGTGTTTTGTACTGATGGATCAAGGATTTTTTTAATGAGGCATCAATGTTTTTTTGTGAAGTGGAACTACTGAAAAAATGACCAATACCCACGGTTCAAAACTGTGGGTATAGCCCCCAAAAACGTGAGTATAGGATATACACATGGTTTTGGGAGATGTGGGAAATTAAGGCATTGGTATAGCTCCACAACCTATACCCAGGGTTTCCCAAACCGTGGGTATATGTTTTTTCTAGCATTTTATATCCATGAACGCATAGTTTTAAACCCATGGGTATAGGTTTTTGAAAATAACCGGTCGTGGGTTTCGATCCCATGACCACCTCATCAAACACCCTACACACAACATCCACATATTTATCATATGTATATATATATATATCTATATTTAGATAAATATAATATTCTAAACCTTCTATATAGGAGGGAAAACTATGAGAATAGGTGTTCCTGTGAAAATTTTTTTGGCCCTACAAAAATTTTTCCCCCCTCTTTAATGAGGTAATGTTATCACCACTATTTGAAAAACCATGGGTATTGGTCTCCAAAAATCCACACTATACCAATGGTTTTTTCCAAATCATATGTATGGGTCATGATAAACAACTTATACCCATGTTTCTCCTAAAACCGTGGGTATAGGCTCCCATACTATACCTATAACCACAATTATTCCAAAAACCATGGGTATAGGACCATATTATAGTAGTGAGGGTTTAAGAAATTTGGTGGTGAGGGTTCAGGGTTTTTCAAAGCTGGGGGTTCAAGGATATTTGGAGATTATAGTTTAGATTTTTTTGGGATAAGGGGTTTTGGTATTTTGTGGAAAAGAGTGTAACACGTTTTTTGGGATGAGTGTTTTGGGGTATAAGGATATTGGATTTTTGGGGTTAAGGATGAGTATTTTTTAGGGATGAGTGACTATGGATTTTTTGGGTTGACGGTTTAGGGATATTTGGGGATGATGTTTGATGTTTTTTTGGGGATATGGGTTTTTCGTGGTTGAGGGTTACGGTTTTTTAGGAAAAGGGTTTATTGCTTTTTGAGGATGAGGATTTATTGTTTTTGGGACTGAGGTTTTGTTGTGTTTTGGTATAATTATTCAAGGTTTTTTCGGGATGAGGGTTCTGGGTTTTTGGAGATGTGGGTTTAGGGTTACTTGGTACCATGTGTTTATGTTTATTAGGGCTGATGTTTTATAGATTTATCAAGAGTGGGTTTTACGGGTTTTTATGGATGAGGTATAGGGTTTTTTTACTACAAAGGGTTTAATAATTTTTTGGCCTCATGGATTATGGGATTTATGGGTTGATTGTTGTGGGTTTTCATAGAGATGATGGTTGTGGGATTTTTTGGTTGAGGGTTTAGGGTTTTCTTGGGCTGAGGGTAGATGGATTTTTGGGGTGGAGGATCGAGTATTTTTAGGGGTTGAGGGTTTTTTGATTTATTGAATTGAGGGTTAGGGTATTTTAAGGATGATGGTTTTGGATTTTTTTTAGGGATGAGGGTTTAGGGTTTTTTGGTTCTAATGGTTTAGGTTTTATTTAGACATAGGGTTTAGGGTTTTTTAGCTATGGGGATTGAGGTTTTTTGGGTGCTTAGGGTTTCCAATGTTATTAGTTGAGGGTTTATGGTTATTTTTGGATCAAGGATTAGGGTTTGATGGGGATAAGTGTTTGTGTTTTTTTGGGGATAAGGTATGATGGTTTTTTTAGGTCCAGGGTTTACATTTTTTGGGGATAAGTGTTTAGGGTTCTTATGGGTGGGGTTCAGGGGTTTTTTGCTGATGAGAGTTTATGATTTTTTGTGACTGAGGTAAGAGGATTTTTTGGGGATGATGGATGATTTTTTTTTATGATCACTATTTTGGGTTTTTAGGATGAATGTTGAGGGGTTTTTGGGGTAGTAGGATGAGGTTTTTCTGTGGCTGATAGTTTAGGGTTTTTTATATCTATGTATTTTGGATTTTTAGGACTAAGTAATAAGTGGTTCAAGGGCATGATGTGTGAGTATTTCATGGGGTTCATGGTTTTTGGTGTTTATGGTTGGTGTTTTATGGTCTTCTAGGGATGATTGTTTCCTAGTAATGAAGAATCAAGGTATTTTTGGATGAAGGATTAGTGTTTTTTGGGTTGAGGTTTGAAGGTTATTTTGGGAAGAGGGTTGAGGATTTTTTGAGATAAGTGTCTAGAGTTTTTTTAATCATGTTTGGGAGTATTTTTATGATAATGGTTGAGGGAAATTTAGGTCTAAGGTATTATGTTTTAATGAGGTAGAGGGTTCATGTTTTTTGAGGGATGGGTGTTTATGGTATTTCTGGGATGAGGGTTAATGGCTTTTGGGGGTTAGGGTATAGGGTTTTTAGTGCCGGTTTTTTGTGTGCATGAAGTATGGGTGTATTTTATGGCTGATGGTTTAGGGTTTTTATGACAAGGATTAAGATATTTTTTGGGATGATGGTTTAGAGTTTTTTGGGGCTCTGGGTTTAAGGTTTTTTAGGGGTAGTGGGTTTTTGGTTTTTTGGGGATGAGGGTATAGGTTTTTATAGGACTAAGGGTTTATGGTTTTTTGGGGATAGGAGATTAGATTTTTCTGGGGTTGACTGTTTATGGTTTTTTAGGGATAAGGATTTATGATATTTTAGGGTGAAGGAATGTGGGTTTTTTTTGGGTTGAGGGTTGTTGATTTTTTAGGATATATATTTACAGTTTTTTGGGGAAAGGGGTTCTGTGTTATTAGTATGAGTTTTTAGGGTTTTATTGTACTAAGGGATTAGGGTTTTTTTTGGACTGGTGGATTGAGGATTTTGGGGGATAACAGATTAGGGTATTTTGGGGGTTAGGGGAAAGGGTTTTTAGGGCCTGTTTTTTGTGTGCATGAAGGATGGGTGTATTTTATGGCTGATGGTTTAGGGTTTTTTCTTACAAGGATTAGGTGATTTTTTGGGATGATGGTTTAGAGTTTTTTGGGGCTCTGAGTTTAAGGTTTTTTAGGGTAGTGGGTTTTTGGTTTTTTGGGGATGAGGGTGTAGGTTTTTATAGGATTAACGGTTCAGGGTTTTTTGGGGATAAGAGATTATATTTTTCTAGGGTTGACTGTTTATGGTTTTTTAGGGATAAGGATTTATTATTTTTTAGGGTGAAGGAATGTGGGTTTTTTGGGCTGAGGGTTGTCGATTTTTTAGGTTAAGTTTTTACAGTTTTTTGGGTAAAGGGGTTCTATGTTTTTTGTATGAGTTTTTAGGGTTTTATTATACTAAGGGATTAGGGTTTTTTTTGGACTGGTGGATTGAGGATTTTGGGGGCTAACAGATTAGGGTATTTTGGGGGTTAGGGGTGAGGGTATTTTTGGGGGAATTTTTTGGATTTTTTAGGCTGAGGGGTACGATGTTTTTTTGGTTGAGGGATGAGGGTTTTCTCAGGTAAGAGAAGAAGAGTGTTTTTAAATGATGAGGGATGAGGGTATTCTGCAGTTGAGGGTTGAGCCATTTTTTAAGTTTATGATTATGTTTTTTGGGGGGATGAGGGTTGAGGGTTTTTACTGGTGTAGGGTTTCAGATTTTTTGTTCATTGTTACTTTTGGGGATGAAGGTTTAGGGTTACTGGGGTGGGGGTTTATGGTTTTTTAGGGCTTAGTGTTTTGGAGTTTTTTTGGATGAGGTTTTTTGGGTCTATTATTGATGGTTATTTAGGGTTGGGGGTTGGGGGTTGTTTGTGAAGAAGGGTTTTTGGGGGATGAGGGTTTTTCAGGTATGTAGTTTTATTGTTTTTTGGGGATTTGGTTTGTCGTTTTTATTTGGTTTATGGTTTTTGATTTTTTGGGGCTCAAGGTTGATGATTACATAGGATTGAAGGTTGAGGTTTTTTGTATGTTGAGTGTTGTGGGTGTTTTAGGTATGAGGGTTTAGGGTTTGTTGGGGATAAGGGTAGAGGGTTTTTTAATTGTGGGTTGAGGGGGGTTTTGGGCTACGAGTTGATGATTTTTTGGGGCTGATGGATTAGAATTCGATTGGGCTGAGGGTTGAGCGGTTTTTTCGATGAGGGTTGTTGGTTTTTTGGCCTTGAGGGTTGAGGTTTATTTTTGGATGAGTGTTTAACATTTGGTTCACTGAGGATTGATAATTTCTTGGGGGTTTGGGGTTGAGGGTATTTAGTAGATGTTGGTTGAGGGTTTCAGGGTTGACGGTTATGTTTTTTTAGGGATTAGGGTTTTTTGGGGCTAAGGGTTAATGGTTCTTTTGTGGGTGAGTGTTTATTGTTTTCTGAGGCTGAGTGTTTAGGGTATTTAGGGACTAAAAGTTTCGGTTTTTTGAGGCTATGTTTTTAGGGGTTTTGGGATGAATGTTTTGGAGTATTTAGGGTTGAGGGTTTTTGGTTTTTGAGAGTTCATATTTTATTATTGTTTTTCGGTCGAGGGTTTATGGTATTTAGGGGATATGTTTTGAGGGTATTTTGGGAATATGGTTTTAGGTTTTTTGGGGGATGAGGGTTTTGGGGTTTTTTAGGGGTGAGGGTTTATTATTTTTAGGCAGCTGGAATAATATTTGTTGGGGTTGAGGGTTGAGGGTTTTTTTAGGCTAGGGGTTGAGGTTATTCTGGGGACTAGTGTTTAGAATTTTTTTGGAAGAGGGTTGAGGGTTTTTTGTGGATGTGTGTTTATTGCATTTTGGGTCTAAGGGTTTATTAATTTCTCTAGGCTGAGGGTTTGGGTTTTTTTGGTAATGAGGGTGTAGGATTTTATATGGATAAAGCTTGTGGGTTTATTAGGGCTGAGGGTTTTGGGAGTTTTGGGGTTGAGAGATTCAGGTTTTTGGGGGATAATGTTTTACTGTTTTTGTTGAGATTAGTGTTTAGTGTTTGTTGGGACTGAGGTCTTAGGTTTTTTTCTATTAAGGGTTATGAATTTTTTGGGGATAATGTTTGATTGTATTTGGGGATATGGGTTTATGTTGTTTCTTGGGTTATGGTTTGAGGGATTTTTGTGGTTGAAAGTTTATTTTTTATGGTTTAGTGTTGATGGTTTTTTTGCGGGCTGAGGGTTAAGGGTTTTCTATGTTTGATGGTTTATGGTTTTGGGGGGCTTATGGTTGAGAGTTTTTTGGGACAAAGGGATGATTTTTTTAGGAATGAGGGTTTAGGGTTATTTGGGTACGAGGGTTGGAGGTGTTTTCAGGTAGAGGTTTTATTGACATTTGAGGATGAGGGGACAGGGTTTTGGGGCTGAGAGATTAGAAAATTGGGGGTTGGGGGTTTACAATTTTTTTGGATTAGTGTTAAGGGTTTTTTGGGTTTTTGTCTGTAGGGTTATTTTGGGAATAATGATTATGGGTTTTTGGGGATGTGGGTTTATGTTTTCTTGGGATAAGACATTTGAAGTTTTTTACGTTGATGGTTGAAGGGATTTTGGGGATGAGTGTTATGTTTTATTTGGGTCTAAGAGTTTATTTTTTTGGATATCAGGGTTCATGGTTTTTTGAGGATGAGGTTTGGGTGTTTTTTAGGGATGATGGTTTTATGATTATTGGTGTTGTAAAATAGTTTAAGGATTTTTTGGGATGAGGGTTGAGTATTTCGTGAGAATTAGGGTTTAGGATATTTTTTGTGCTGAGGGTTTAGTTATTAGGGAGACTAAGGGTTGGGGATTTTTGGGGTGAGGGTTTAGGATTTTGGGGGGCTGATGTTTGAGGGTTTTCCAGAATAATTGTCTAGGGTTTTTTTGAATATCATGGTTTGTGTTTTTTTCTTTAGAGTTTGAGGTATTTTGGGGGCTCAATGTTGATGGATTTTTTGGGGATGATGGTTTACGGGTTTTTTGGGTATAAGGGTTGATGGTTTTTTGGGGCTAAGGGTTGATGGTTTTTTGTGGATGAGTGTTGAGGGTTTTTTTGGGCTCAAGATTGAGGGTTTATGGGGGAAAAGGGTTAATGGTTTTTTGTGTATGAGGGTAGAGGGTTTTTTGGGTATGAGGTTATAGGATTTTTGTGAATTAGGGTTAGGATTTTTTTGTGCTGGTGGTTGAGGGTGTTTTAAGGGTGGGGGTTTAGTGTTGTTTTGGGGATGAAGATAGAGGGTTTTTAGGGGATGGTGGTTTGGTGTTTTTTTGGCCTAGGGGTTTAGTGTATTTTTTAGATGATGGATGAGGGTTTTTCGGGGTGTGAATTTATGGTTTTTGGGTTGTTAGTTTAGGGTTTTTTGGTATTATATTTTTATGAGTTTTTAGTGGTGTGGTTCTTCGGTTTTTTGGGGTGAGTATTTGGTGTTTTTTGGGGTTATGGTTTTATGGATTTTATGGATTGGGGGTTTAGGGTTTTTTTAGGGATGAGGGTGTAGGATGTTTTGGTTCTTATGGTTAGGATTCTCTTAGTCTGAGGGTTTACAGTTTTTTGGGGCTGCGGGTTGAAGATTTTTTTGGTGTTGAGGGTTTAGGATTACTTGGGGATAAGGGTTGATAGTTTTTTTTGGGAATAGGGTGGAGTGCTTTTTAGGGCTTTGAGTTGTGGGTTTTTTGGGACTTATGGGCTAGAGTTTTCTTGGGACTATGTCATTAGGTTTTCTTGGGGTGAGGGATCCTGTTTTTTTGGGTTTGAGGTTTGACTTTTTTAGGGGGCTGAGATTTGAGGGTTTTGTGAGGATTAGGGTTTAGGTTTTTTATGAATAATTTTTAGGGTTTTTTGGGATGAGGATTGATGGTTTTTTAGTGATGAGGTTTTTGAGTTATTTGGCACTATTTGTTGAGGGTTTTCTGGGGCTGAGAGTTGATTTTTTTGGGGGATGTGGGTTTAGGGTTTTTGGGGGCTGTGGTTTGTGGTTTGTTTTTGCTTTAAGGGCCTTAGGTTGAGGGTTAAAGGTTTTTTGGGGATGAGTGTTATGATTTTAGTGGTTGAGGGTCTATGATTTTTTTGGGGCTATAGGGTGGAGGTATTTACGGATGAGGGATTAGGGTTTTTTGGGTGGAGGGTTTAGTCATTTTGGTTCCTGAGTGTTGATTGTTTTATGTGGACGAGGGTCGAGGGTCTTATGGGGGATAAGGGATTTTTTTGGGATGAAGGTCTAATGTTTTTTTGGGATGAGGATTAATGTTCTTTGTGGGTCACATTTTATTTTTTAGTGAGGGTGTATGATTTTTTTTGGGGCTGAGGATAGATTGTTTTTTAGGATTATGGATGAGGGTTTGGTTTTTTTTGGGCTGAGGGTTTTGGAGATTTTTTTAAGGATGGATTACATTATTGTGGATGATTGTTTTGGGTTATTTGGGTTTTAGGGTTTAGTTTTTTTTTGGTGATGATATTTTAGGGTTTTCGGGGTTGAGGGTTTATGGAATTTTGGGGTACATGGTTTTAGGTATTTTTGAGGATAAGGGTTTATGGGGTTTTGGGATGAAGGGTTTAGGTATTTTGAGGTTGATGATTTGGGGATTCATAGGGATGGCTGTTGAGATTTTTTAGGGGTTTAGGGTTTAGGGTTTTTTAGGTATGAGTGTTCAGGGTTTTTTGGGGTTGTGGGTTTTTTTTGGATAATATTTTTTCATATATTGGGGTCAAGGTGTCAGCGTTACATGGGGATAAAGGATCAGAGCTTCATAGAGATTTGGGTTCATGGTTTTTTTGGATGAGGGTTCACATTTTTTTGGGGCTGAGGGTTCATGGTTTATTTGGGCTGAGGGTTCATCGTTTCAGAGGAATTGGTGTCCAAATTATCATGGGGATTATTTTTTAGCATTTCATAGTGATTAAGTTGTCATTTTAGATGGGGGAGGGTTTAATGTTTCTTATTGTTGATGGATCAGGGTTTCTTGGTTGACGGTTCTGGTTTCTTGGGGATGAGGGTTCAAGGTTTCTTTAGGATAAGGGTTCAAGGTTTCTTATCGATAGGGTATCCAGATTTATTGGGTTGAGTTTTTGATATTTCATGGAGTGAAGGTTTCATTGATTTCTAGGTATGAGTTTCCAAGGTTTCATGGTGTTTACGGTTCAAGGTTTAGTTGGGAAGAGGATTCATGATTACTTGGGGTCAATGGTTTATGGTGTTCACGGGATGTGGGTTAGGGGAATCATGGGGATGAGGGTTCAGGATATCTTATGGTTGAGAATTTTGGGTTTCATAAGGCTATGGGTTCCGGGTTTGATGGGGAAATGGGGTCAAGATTTCGTAGGGATAAGGTTTCAATGATTCTTGGGGCTAAGGGTTTATTGTTTCACATGGATTATGGTTTAGTTTTTCTTATCTATTAAGGTAAAATATTATTGGGGATGAGGGTATAGGTTTTATTTGGACAGAGGGATTATGGTTTATTATGTTTTTGGGTTTGGTTATTCTTGGGGTTGAGGATTTAGGACTTATTGGGGATGAGGTTTTGGGTTTCTTGGTGCAGTTGTTTTTGATTTCATGAGGATGAGGGTTTAGAGTTTTTTGGAGCTATGAGTTTAGGGTTTCATGGAGTCGAGGGTCTAGGGTTTCCTTGGTCTGGGATTTAGTGTTTCATGGATCATAGGTTTTATTGTTTCTTGGGGATGATGGTTTAGGAATAATTAAGAATGAGGGTTTATAGATTTTGGGGATGGAAGTTTATGGTTTTTTGGTGATGAGGGTATATGGTTTTTTAGGGTTGAGGCTTGGGAATTCATGTGGCTAAGGGTTTAGGATTTTTTTGGGCTGATGGTTTAGGGTTTTGGGGGGATGCGGGTTTAGGGTTGTTTTGGTTTTAGGGTTTAGGTTGTTTTTGGAAAAAGGGATTATGGTTTTTCTGAGCTAAGATTTCAGGGTTATTTGGTGATCATTGTTTAGGTTTTATTGGTGTTGGGGGTTTATGGTTATTTAAAGAATATGGTGTAATATTTTTTTCGTATGAGGGTCTACAATGTATTGGGCCTAACAGGTTATTAGTTTTTATTGATAATTGTTTAGGGCTTTTGGGGATAAGGTTTTAGGTCTTATTTGGGCTGAGGTTTGAGGGAATTTTAGGGACGAGGGGTTACGGGTTTTCATGAAGTGGGTTTTTTTATATTGGGGGATGTGGTTTTAGTGATTTTTGGGGTATGGGTTTAGGATTTTTTTAGTGTTGAGGGCATAGGGATTATTAGGCCTAAGGCTTTAGGTCATTTCAGGATGATGGTTGAGGGGTTTTGGAGGATGAAGTTTTGGGTTCCATGTGGCTAAGGGTAAGGGTTTTTTGGGGTGGTGGGTTTATATATTTTTTGGGATAGATGGTTTAGTGTTTTTTAGGGGTATGGGTTTAGGGTTTTGGGGGATGAAGTTTTAGGGATTTTTAGGACTACTGTTTTTTGGATTCTAGAGGTGGAAGTTTTAGGAGTTTCTAAGGAAGAGGGTACATAGTTTTTTTGGGACCAGTCGTTTTGTTGTTTTTGTCGAGGAAGGTTTTGGGTTTTCGGGGACATAGGTTTTTCGGTTTTTGGGGGTTGAGGAGATTTTTTTTTATGGGTTTTTTGATGGATTGGCGTAGCTTGTTCTTTTCTAGATGTAGTTGTGATGAATTCTTGTGGCTGATACTATGCACCTGGATGAAACTCCATAGATCAAGCTCTACGGTGAGCTCATTGGTGGTTGCAGGTGCAATGCACCCCTTATCGACCATTATAGTGATAACATATGACACTAACCTATAATTGTAGTTCCACAAAACTCTATCTATTATCCACTATAGCATGTTGGACTTGGGTTGTCGTGACACTATAGGGATGCAGGCATTCTGCCACCTTTCGCTATAGCACAATAGAGATTCTTTTCGGTTGGTGAAATCATACTTTTTCCTCTTATGTTACAATTTTTGGATAGGGTTTCATGTGTGAGAAACTTTGATATACTCCTTATAAAATTTTTCTCTTGGCTTTCATAGTGAAGTGATTCCACCTCTCAAAGGATGTAGGGATTAATCCTGAAACATGTAAATTTTTGTGTCTTATGTGATTTACCTCTTACATATTTTCATTATCTGTAAAAATATTCTTCCATAGAAACTCTCTGCATTTCGACAAATTTTTTATTGTTTTTTAAGAATTCTAGATCAGGTGTTTTGGGGATTGTTGTTTAGGGTTTTTTCAAAGATTGTTCAGTGTTTTTCAGGGGATGATGGTTTAGGAGTTTTGGGTGGAATAGTAATTAGGAGTTTGGGGGTATAATTGATTATTTTTTTTTGGATGAAATTATAGGGTTTTTGGGGTATAAGGTTTTAGGAGTTTATGGAATGTGGGAGTAGGGGTTCTTGGTGCTAGGGTATTTGGGTTTTGGGGAATTAGTGTTTGGGATTTTTTGGGGATAGCAATCTAGGCTTCATTAGGGAATATGGTTTAGGTGTTTAGGGGATAAGGGTTAAGGGTTTTTTAAGGATGAGGGTTTTGGGTGTTTAGGAGTATATTTTATTAGTTTTTGAGGATTTGGGTTTAGGGTTTTCTCTGGAAGAGGGTTTAGGGTTTTATAGGGATGGGGTTTTATATTTTTCTATGGATATTGTTTAGGATTTCTAGGCTTGTGGGTTTAGGGATTTCTAGGGTTGTGGGTTTTAATTTTTCCATGGGATGAGTTTTTAAGTTTGCTTGGGGATGGAGGATTTGGTTTAATGTGGCTTAGGTTCTAGGATTTTCTTATTCAAAAGGTTTTTGGATTTCTAGGTATGATTTTTTGGTGACATATAGGATTTTTAGGGATTTTTAGACTATTAGATTATGATTTATTAGGTCTTAGCGTTTAGGTATTTCTACGGTTGAGGGTTTATGGATTTCATGAGTTGTGGGATTATGGGTTTACATGGGATAAGTTTTTTTACTTATTAAAGGGATGATGGTTTTGGATTTTTGAGGGATGATAGTTTAGTAGTACCTATGGATAAGAATTTATGTTCTTCTAGGGATGAGGGTATAGGGGTTTCTGGGTCTAAGGGTTTATGTTTTTCTTGGGGATGAGGGTTTAGGGTTTTCTACAGCAAAGATTTTATTATTTTTGGGGGATTAGGGTTTCTATTTTTATTGAGATAAGGGTTTAGGATTTTTTTGGGTCTGAGGGTTTAAAGTTTTCTATGATTGAGTGTTTAGAGTTTTATGGGGAAGTGGTTCTACTATTTTCTGTGACTATGTGATTTTCTATTTCTAGGGATGAGGAATTATGTTTTCCTAGGGTTTATGGTTTACAATTTTCAACTATTAGTGGTTTATGGTATTCTGGGGATGAGGATTTAGTGTTTTTTAGGGGAGAGTTTTTACTATTTTTTGGGATGATTTTGTTGGGTTTTGTGGGGAATTTTGTGTAGGGTATTTTGGGAATGAGGGTTAGGCTATTTTGGGATGAGGGTTTAGGGTTTTCTAGGGTGGAGGAATTAAGATATTTCTAGTCATGGGTTTTAGGGGTTTTCTTGGGAATAGTGTTTAGGGTTTTTGGGGATATGGAATTAGCGTTTTCTAGGGATACAGTTTTACGTTTTTCTAGGGATAATGGATTATGGTTTAATTAGGGTGATGTTTTAGGGTTTTTTGTGGATGTGGGTTAAGGGTTCTCAAGGGATAATGGTGGTTGGTTTGTTGGGGATGAGGGAATTGGGTTTTTTTATAAGAGTTATTAGGGTGTAATGGGGATGATGGTTTAGGTTGGTATGGTGCTAAGGGTTTATGGTTTTTTAGGGATGAGGATTTGGTGTTTTCTTGGGTTTTGGGTATAGGGTTCTTTGGGGATGAGAATTTGGGGTTTATAGAGACATAGGGTTTAAGATTTTTGGGGGTCAGGGGTTTAAGGTTTTATGGGGATGAGGGATTATGGTTCATAGCGATGAGGGATTAGTTGTTTTGGGCTTGAGTGTTTAGTGTTTTTAAAGATGAGTGTTTACTATTTTTTAGGGCTATGGGTTTCTGGTTTTTTGGGGATGAGGATTTAGATTTTTCTAGGGTTTAGGTTTTAGGGTTTTGGGGATGAGGGTTTATGTGGTTTGGGTTGTCAGTTTGTATGTTTTTCTTTGGCTGAGGGGTTGGGGTTTTTTAAGGAGGCGGGTTAAGGGAGTTTTTAAGGAGGATGGTTTTTTGTTTTTTTGGATGAGGTTTTTATGGATACAATTTTAGGGAGTTTCGGATTTTAGTATTTAGTGTGTGGGTGTTAAGGGTCTATGGTTTTTTTTGCTATGTGTTTAAGTGTTTTTTTCCTAAGAGTTTGGTGTTTTGGTGGTTGTGGACTTAGGTTGTTTTGGGGGGTTAGGGAATTGTATTTTCATGGGTTAAGGTCTTATGGATATATTTGGGATCTTGATTTAGGGTTTTGTTTGGGTCATTGGATTTATTGTTCTTTGGATCTTGGGTTTTGGGTTTTATGTGTTTCGATGTTTAGGGTTTTTAGGGCTCATGGATAATGGGTAATAAGGATGACTGTTCACACTTTTATAGGGTGGTGGGCATATGGTTTTTTGGGCTATCGGTTTTGGGTTTATAAGGGATGTGGTTTTATGTTTTTTTTTGGTTTGAGGGTTTATTATATTTTTAGGGTAAAGGGCTAGGGATTATTGGGTTTTTTAATTTAGTGTATTTTTAGTTTCAGGGTATTGGGTATTTTAGTACTCTAGGTTTAAGGAGTTTTAGGGATGAGGGTTTTGGGGGATGAGGCTTTACTATTTTTTGGGCCAAAGGGTTTAGTTTTTATGGGGGTGAGGGTTTTGGGATTTTTAGGGAATATGGTTTAGTTATTTGTGGGATAATGGTGTATGGGTGTTTAGGGCTAAGGGTTTAGGTGATTTGGGGAGTGGTGTTTAGTTGTTTCTGGTGTTGAGGGTTTAGCAATATATTGGGATGAGGGTATCAAGTTTTTCGGGGTGGTGGGTTCTAGTTTTTTTGGGATATGGGTCGATGTTTTCTATATATTATGTTTCAGGATTTTGGGGGTGAGGATTTAGGGTTATGGGGATGGGGTTTTGGGGTTTTAGGGATGTGGGATTATTGTTTTTTATGATGGTTTCTATGTTTTTGATGATTAGGGGTAATATATTTTTTTAGGATAAGGGTTTATGAGTTTTTGGTGATGAAGGTTTATGATTTTGTGTACTGAGGGTTTTAGGATTTATTGGGGATGGGGGTTTCTAGTTTATAGGTTGAGAGTTTAGGGTTTTTTTTGTGCTGAGATTTAAGGTTTTTTAGGAATGAGGGTTAGGGGTTTTTAGGAATTAAGTTTTATAGAATTTGGTGTATTAGGTGTTATAGGAATGGGGGATAATCGTTTAGGGTATTGAAGAAGTGGGTTTCAGATTTTGGGGGGTGAGTGTTTAGTGGGTTTTGGGGATAAGGGTTTAGGTATTTTCGGGGGTTAGGTTTTTGATTTTTTGGCATGATGGTTCATATTATTATGGGATGGGGTTTTGGGGGGTTTTGGGTTTATGGTTATGGTTTTAGGGTTTTTTGGGGTGAAGGGTTCTGGGTTTTATGGGGCTTAGGGTTTTGAAAATTTTGTGGTAGAGGTTGTAGTGTTTTCTGGGGTTTAGGGTTTTCTTGGGATGAGGATTTAAATTTATTGCGGGGTTTAATGTCTAGGGATTCCTAGGTATGAGGATTTAGGTTTTTCTATGGGTGAGTATTTAGGTTTTTCAAGGGTTGGGGGTTTAGGATTTTATGTGGATAAGTGTTTATATTGTTCAGAGGATGAGGGATTAGTGTATTCTAGGGATGAGGGTTTAGGTATTATAGGGATGATGGTTTTGTGTTTTCTGGGAATGAGGGTTTATGTTTTTATGTGGACGAGGGTTTAGTGATTTCTAGGGTAGATTGATTAGGGTTTTATGGGGTAGAGGGTTTAAGATTTAATAGGGCTAAGGGTTTTTGGGTTTTCTATGCTGAGGGTTAGGATTTTATCGGGAGGAGGGTTTAGGGTTTTCATGGGCTAAGGGAATAGGGTTTACTATTGCCTAGGGATTATGGTTTTCTAGTGAAGGGGGTTTAGAGTTTTCTAGGGATGATGATTTGAGGTTTTTTTGGAAAAGAGTTTAGGGTTTTTTGAGGATTAGCGTACATGGTTCACTGTGGATGATGGTTTAGGAAATTATAGGGAAAATGGTTTAGGTTGTTTGGGAGTAAGGGTGTAGGGTTATCTTGGGATAAGGGGTTTGGTTTTTCACGGCTGAGTGTTTAGGTTTTTATGATGATGAGGTTTTAGTAAATTCAAGTGATTTGTTTTTCGGATTTTCTATGGCTGAGTGTTTCGGGGTGTATGGGGATGAGGGTTTAGGGTTTTCTTTGGATGAGGGTTTAGGGATTTTTGGGGTGGATGGATTTGGGTTTAATATTATTCTGGTTTTAGGGTTTTCTATTCTTAAATATTTAGGGTATTATGGATCTATGTGTTTAGGGTTTTTGGGACTAGGTGTTTAGTGATTTCTAGGGCAGAGGGTTTAGGATTTCTGGGGTTAAGTGTTTAGTGTTTCCTAGTGATAACAGTTTTGGGTTTACTGGGGCTATGGGCTTTGGGTTTTATGGGGCTGAGGGTTTAGGGATTTATCAGGATAATGGTTTTTTTTTTCATTTTTTTGTGGGATTAGGGTTTTCTGGTGTTAAGGGATTAGTGTTTTCTAGGGATTTGGTTTTAGGGCTTTGTGGGGATAATGGATAATGGTTTTCTATGGATAAGGGTTTATTTCTTTTCAAGGAATGAGGGTTTATAGTTTTCTGAGGAAGAGGGTTTATATTATTCAGGTCATGAGGGTTGACACTTTTCTTGGGATTATGTTTTAGTGTTTTCTAGGGATTAGTGTTTAGGGTTTTTTGCAGATGAGATTTTACTATTTTCTAGGGATGAGGGTCAATGTTTTTTTGGTATGTGAATTTTGGGATATTTGGGGATGAGGGTTTTTCTTTTTCTAGTCTACAGGTTTGGAGTTTTCTAGGGATGATGGGTTACTGATTTCTAGGGTTGAGGATTTTGTGATTTCTAGGGATCAGGGTTTAGGGTTCTTTGGGGTCGAGGGTTTATGTTGTTTGGGGGATAACGGTATTGTTTATTTTGGTGTTGGGGGTTTAGGGGGTTTTGACAATGATGGTTTATTTTTTTTTGGACAGAGGTTCTAGGGTTTTTTTGTGGGTGAGGGTATGGGGGTTTATTGGTGATTAGGGTTTTGGGTTCATTCGGATGAGTGTTTTGGGGTTTTGGGGATGATGGTTAAGGGGGGTTTGTGGATTAGGTTTTAATGGATTTTTGGGATGAAGTTTTAGTTGTTTTTTGGGATGAGGGTTTTATGGTTTTGGTGCTAATGGTTTGGGATTTTTTTGGTATCTTATTTTAGGGTTATTAGTTATTAGGGTATTTTGGGGGATTAGGTATTGGGGTTTTACAGGACTGAGGGTATAGGGTTTTATAGGGTTAATGGTTTGTGGTTTTTTTTGGTTGAGTATTTTTTATTTTTTAGTGTTGTGGGTTAATCATTTTTTGGATTTCTAGGTTTAGAGTTTTTTGGGGATGAGGGTTTTGGGTTTTTGGGATATGAGGGTTTATGGGGGTTTTGGGATGAGGGTGTATGGTTTATTGGGGATGAGGGTTTTTGGAAATTTGGGGCTAAGGGTTTCCAGTTTTTTGGTTCTGGGATTTGTGGATTATTAGGCTCGAGGGTTTTGGGGTTTTTAGGGATAAGGGTTTAGGTTTTCTTAGGGATGAGGGTCTTGGTGTTTTTAGGGCTGATGGTTTAGTAATTTTATGGGCTGAGATTTTAGATATTTTTAAGCATTTTGTTGTAGGGGTTGTGTGTTTAAGGGATAATGGGTTGTTTGGGATTAGGGTTTTCATATTTTTAGTGCTGAGGGTTTAGCAGTTTTGTTAGATAGGCGTTTCGTGTTTCTTCGTCTGGTGGTTTCATGTTTTCTTTGGCTGAGGGTTTGGTGATTTTTGAATATGAGTGTTTAATGGTTTTTAGGGATATGGGAGTAGGTTTTAGGGGATAAGGGTTTAGGGTATTTGAGGCTAAGGGTTTAGGGGTTTTTGTAGCTGATGGTTTAGGGGTGTGAGGATGAGGGTTTTGGGTTTTTTTGGGATGAGTGTTTTGGGGTTTTGGAAGATTAGGGTTTAGTGTTTTTTGGGGCTGAGGGTATAAAACTTTTTATGAATGAGGGTTTCTAGTTAATGGTGATGAATTATTATTGATCATTTATTATAGAAGGACTAGGTTTTTCTAGGTCATAGGGTTTATGGTTTTTTGGGTATGAGGGTTTAGAGGTCTTGGTAATGGGAGTTTAGGGATTTTTGGGGTGGAGGGTGTAGGGGTGTTGGGGATAAGGGTTTAGGGTTTTTTTGAGATTTAGGTTTAGGGGATTTTAGGGATGAGCGTTTGGGGTTTTGGTGGTGATGTATTATGGGATTGGGGGGCTCATGGTTTATTAATTTTTGGGGCTAGGTTTTAGGGTTTTTAGGTATGAATGTTTTGGGGTTATGGGTTTATGATTTTTTATAGATCAAAGTTTAGTGATTTTTTGAGCTGACGGTTCCAGTTTTTTGGTGATAAAGGTTTCTGGTTTTTTGTGACTAAGGGTATTTGGTTTGATTGAAGCTAAGGGTTTAGGGATCCATGGGGTAGAGGGTTAATTTTTTTTGTCACTAAGGGTTTATTTTTTTCTAGGTTTTTGGGTTTATGATTATATTCAGCTATGGGTTTATGTTTTTCTAGGGATGAAGGTTTATGGTTTCTTGTCTGAGGGTGTGTTGTTTTCTAGGGATGAAGTTTTAGTTTTTTCATGGGATGAGGAATTATGTTTCTATGGGGATGAGGGTTTAGTGTTTTATAGGTAGTAGGATTTTGGGTTTTCTAAGGCTAGGGATTTAGGGATTTGGAGATAGGGTTTAGGTATTAATATACTGGGGGTTTAGGGTTTCATAGTGATTAGGGTTTAGGGATTTCGTGTATATGGTTTAGGGTATTCTTGGTCTAAGGATTTATAATTTTATGGGGTTCAAGGATTAGGGTTTTCATGGGATAAGGGTTTTGGTTATAATTGGGTTTTGGTTTTTGGGTTATCTGGGTCATAGTGGTTAGTTTTTTATGGTGATGATCATATTAGGTTTTTTAGGGATTAGGGTTTAGGGGTTTTGGGATAGAGTGTGTAGGGTTCTCCATCGTAGATGTTTAGTGAACTCTAGAGATAAGGGTTTTTGGTTTTTTGGGGTAATGGTTTATGGTATTGTGGGGATGCGAGTTTAGTTTTTTCTAAGGCTGAGGGTTTG
Source organism: Viscum album (assembly GCA_963277665.1). Classification (NCBI taxonomy): domain Eukaryota; kingdom Viridiplantae; phylum Streptophyta; class Magnoliopsida; order Santalales; family Viscaceae; genus Viscum; species Viscum album. Next base: position 1,532,231,152 of record OY728160.1, on the reverse strand, counting down.
AGGTTTCTAGGCTAAGGGATTATGGTTTTATAGGGATGTTATTTTACCATTTTCTGGGGTTGAGGGTTTATTGTTTTAGGGGATGTGAGTTTATGGTTTTCTAAAGACATGGATTAAGTGTTTTTTGGGGTTGAGGGTTTTGGGTTTATAATGTTTAAGTGTTTAGGGTTTTTCAAGGCTAATGGATTACGATTTTCTTGGGTGGAGGGATTAGGGATTAATGGGGGCTATTATTTTAGGGTTATCTAAGTCTAAGGGACTAGGTTTTTCTTGGTCTGAGGGTTTAGGAATTTTAAGGTCTATATGTTTTTGGTTTTCCATGGCAGTGGTTTTAGAGATCTTTTTGGGCAGAGTGATTAGTGTTTTCTAGGGGTAAGGGTTTAGGGTTATCTATGGATGTCTGTTTAGGGTTTCTTGGGGTCGAGGTTTTATGGTTTTGGGGGGATAATGGTTTACGTTATTCTAGGTAAGGGGGTTTTTTATTTTATAGTTCTTAGTGTTTATTATTTTCTGAGGATTTGGATTTATGTTTTTCTATGGTTGTTTGTTTAGGGTTTTTTGGGCTGAATTTTGTGGTATTATATGGTTAGTATTTAGGATTTTCTAGGTATGAGGTTAGATTTTATTTGTTGATATGTTCTTAGTGTATTCTTGGGGTGAGTGATAAGGGTTTTCTGTGGATGAGGTATTTGATTTTTCTAGGGCCTATGGTTTAGGTTTTTCTTGATATGTGGATTTAGGGTTTGTGGGGGTAATGGGTTTAGGGGTTTCTAGGGATGATGGTTTATGGTTTAATGCAGTTGCATGTTCATTCTTTTTAGGGATGAGTGTTTATAGATTTATGGGGTGAGGGTCTGGGTTTTTTTTTTGATGAGGATTTATGGTTTTTTAGGGATGAGGGTTTCGGTTTTTCGGGGGTTAAGGGTTTAGAATTTTCTAGGGATGGGGGTTCAGTTTTTTCTATGGATGTGGGTTTAGTTTTATTTAGGGATGGGTGTTTAGGGTTTTCTGGGGATGAGGGTTTATGGTTTTTCTATGGATGAGGGTTTAGGGTTTTCTGGGGAAGAGGGGTTTATTTTTTTCTACATTAATGGGGTTCATGTTTTCTAGGAAAAAGAGTTTATAGATTTTGGGGGTGATGTTTTATGGATAATGGTGTTGAGGTTTTATTGTTTTATAGGGTTTAGGGTATATGTCTTTCTATGTATTAGGGTTTTCCGGTTTCTGGGGATGAAGGATTTGGGTTTTATGGAGCTATGGGTTTAGGGTTTTCGAGGCATGAGGGTATACGGTTTTCTAAGGCTGAGGGTTAAGGTCATTTTAAGTATGATGTTTTTGGGTTCTTAGGGATGTGGGTTTCATGTTTTATGGGGCTATGGGTTTATTTTTTTTCTAGGGATTAGGGTTTAGTGTTTTCTTGTGATGAGGTTTTAGGGTTTTTTGGGAGTGAGGGTTTATGGTTTTCTGGGGATTAGGGTTTACTATTTTCAAGGGATAATGGTTTAGGGTTATCTGAATATGAGGGTTTAGGGTTTTCTATGGATGAGGGTTTAGGTTTTTCTACAAATAAGGCTTTAGGGTTTTATGGTATTAGGGTTTATGCATTCCTAGGACTGTGTTTTTATGTTATTTTTGGGCTTAGGGTTTAGGATTTTCTTTGACTACGGGTTTACGATACTCTAGGGTTAAGGATTTATGGTTTTATAGTGATGATGGATTGGGTTTTTTGGGGGAAAAGGGTTTATGATTTCCTAAAGATGTGTGTTTAGGGTTTTCTATGTTGAGGTTTTCTGGTTTTCTGGTTTTCTGGGGTTGAGGGTATTTGGGTTTTTTTGTAGTGGAGGGTTTACAGATTTTTGGATATGACTATTTAGGATTTTCTAGGGCTGAGGGTATAGAGTTTCTAGAGATGAGTGATATGGTTTTTCAGGGGCACAAGGTTTAGGGTTTTCTATTTTTGAGGGTTTCGGTTATTCTGGGTCTAAGGGTTTAGTGTTTTCTAGGGATGAGGTTTTAGGATTTTCTAGAGATAATTGTTTATGGTTTTATAAAGGTGATCATTTATGGTTTTCTATGAATGAGATCTTAGGGTGTTTGGGGATGATTGTTTAGGGTTTCCAAGGGATGAGTGATTAGTGTGGTCTGGGAATTAGGGTTTTTGGATTCTTGGGGATGATGGTATAGGGTTTTCTTTGGATGAGGTTTCAGTGTTTTCATAGGATAAGGCTATATGTTTTTTGGGGATGATGGTCTAGGGTTTTAATGGGGGTCAGTGTTTTGGTTTTTTTGTGTCTGAGGGTTTATGGTTTTATAATGGATAATGTTTTTCTATGGATGACGGTTTAATGGTTTTAAAGGGTTTATGGTTTTTATTTATCTAGGACTGATGGTTTTGGGTTCCTAGGGAAAAAGGTTTAGGGTTTTTTGGGGTTGTGGTTTTTGAGTATTCTTATCTTGATAATTTGTGGTTTTTTATGAGGGTTAATGGGGCTTTGGGGATTTTAGTGTAGAGTTTTCTAGGGCTTAGTGTATTGGGTTTTCAAAGGATGATGGTTTATGGTTTTGTGGGGCTGAGGGTTTAGTGTTTTCTAGGAATGAGGGTTTGGGGTTTTCTAGGGTTTATGGATTATGTTCATACAAGGCTAAGAGGTTAGTGTTTTCATGGGATGAGGGCTTAATGTATATGGGTCTAAGGCCTTAATGATCTATATGGCTTATGTCTTAATATTACCTATGTATGAGGGCTTACTGTTTCCTGGGGATGATGGATTTTGGTTTTTATCAGGTTTAAGGAATATTTTGTTCTATGGTGGGGGTTTAGGGTTTTCATGCGATGAGTGTTCAATGTTTTTTTAGATTGATGGTTTTCGGTTTTCTAGGAATGAGGGTTTAGGGTTTTCTTGGGCAAGGAGTATAGTGTTTTCCAAGGATGAGGTTATAGGGTATTCTATGGAAGAGGGTTCAAGGTCATATAGATCTAGGGATTCAGGGTTTTCTAGGGATAAGGGTTTGGAGGATTTTGAGAATGATGGTTTAGGTTATTCGGGGTGGAGTGTTTAGGGGTTCTATTGGACTATGTGTATAAGAAATTTTAGGCACAAGGGATTATTATTTTTTGGGGCTTAGTGTTTTGGGTTATTGGGTTGAGGGTTTATGGATTTTTTTAATTATGTTTTATGGTTTTTGGGGATGATGGTTTTGGTTTTTTTTAGTTTGATGGTTTAGTGTCTTTTGGGTCTACGGGTTTAAGGATTTTGTAGATGAGGGTTTAGAGTTTTTTGTGGATGTCATTTTAAGTGTTTTTGGGGCTCGATTTGAGGTTTTTTTGGGATGGAGATTTTGGGTTTCTTCTGGGAATAGGGTTTAGGGGTTTCTCAGGCTCATGTTGATGGGATTTTTGGGCTGAGGGTTCTAGGTTTTTTTGAGATGAGTGTCTAGGGGTGTTTGAAGCCAAGGGTTTTGGGGTTTTGGGGATGAGGGTTTTTTGGTTTTTAGGGTTTCGTGTTTATGTTTTTTAGGGGTTGGGGGTTGAGTGGTTTTTGGGGCTAAGTGTTTAGTGTTTTATTGGGACAAGGGTTTAGGGTTTCTTTTGGATGGATTTTTACCATTTCTTGGGGAAGTGGGTTTAGGTTTACTTTTGTATAAGGGTTTAGTATTTTTGGGGCTAATATTTTATGATTTTTAGGTTGGAGGGATTATGGTTTTTAAGGCATATGGTTTCAGGTTATTCATGGCTGATGTTTTGGGGTATTTTGGAGATGAGGGTTTAGGGTATTTTTGTCTGAGGGTATATGTTTTTTGAGGATGAAAGTATATATTTTTTGGGCTGAGATTTGTTTTTGTTATATAAGGTTTTAGTGTATTTTGTGATTATGGTTTTAGTATTATTTGGGGCTAATGGATCAGGGGTTCTAGGGCAAACGACATAGGTTTTTTGAGGCTGAGGGTTTAGGATTTTCTAGTTTTTATGGTTTAACATTTTTGAGAATGATGTTCTAGATTTTTTTGGGTTGAGGTGTTATTTTTTTGGGGGGGATAATGGTTTAGTTTTTTTTTTGCTAAGGGATTTGGGTTTTTTGAGCTTAGGGTTTAGTAAATTTTCGGGCTAAGGGTTTAGGGTTTTTTATGATGAAAGTTTAGGTTTTTTAGGGATTAGGGTTTAGAATTTTTTTGGGATGAGTGTTTATGGATTATTGAGGATGACGATTTAGGTTTATTTGGGGATGAGTGTTTGTGGTTTAATATGGATGAGTTTTGATGGTTTTTTTGGGGTTAAGGGTTTACATTTTTTCAGGATGTGGGTTCAGTTGTTTTTGGGGCTTAATGTTTATGGTTTTCTTGGGGCTAAGGAATCTTGATTTTTTGGTGTTTAGGATTTCGTGTTTTATAGAGTTGAGAGATTCTTGTTTTGGGAGAAATAAATTTAGTATCTTTTTTGGATGAGGGTTTCAGATTTTTTTGGGATAAGGGTTCATAGTTTTCTTGGGGCATAGGGGTTAGGGTTATTTTCTAAAGAGTGTTTAAATATTTTTTATGACTGATGGTTTAGGGTTTTTAAGTTGAGGGGATAGGTTTTTTAGGTTTGAAGCTTTAGAGTTTTTTTAGTATGAGGGTTTAGGGTTTTTGGGATATAGGTTTTATGGTTTTTTGTGGGATATGGTTTTTTGGATTTTTTAGATGAGTTTTTAGTGTTTTATGGGGATGAGAATTTGGTTTTTTTGGGGATGAGGGATTTGGGGGATTTCGGGATGAGTGCTTAGGAATTTGGGTGGTTATGGATTTAGTGGTTATTGGGGGTATGGGTTTAGAATTTTTTAGGATAGAGTGTTTTATGTTCTTGGGGTATTATATTTTATGTATTTTTTGGCTAAGACATTACGGTTTTCTGGTATGAGGGTTTATGAGTTTTTTTGGGGATTAGGGTTTTTTGGTTTTTGGGTAGTTGTATTACGGGTTTTGGTTATAATGGTTTAGGGATTTTTTTAACCTGGGTTTAGGTTTTTTTGGAGTTGAAGGATTTGGGTTTTTTCTGGAATAGTTTTTATGGTTTTTTAAAGATGGATGTTATTGTATTTTAGGGATGAGAGTTTAGTGTTTTTTGTGAAATATGGTTTAGGGGTTTTTGGCACAGAGTGTTTAGGGATACTTGGGGATTAGGGTTTTGGGTATTTTTGGGCCAGTGGGATTAGGGGAATTTGGGGAGGATGGTTTATGGGTTTCTAAGACCAATGTTTTAGGATTTTGATGGATAAGGGTTCGGGATATTGGGGGTAAGGATTTATAGATTTTGGGTATGAGGGTTAAAGGTTTTTAGATATAGAATGATTAGTTATTTTGGGGATGATAATTTTTTGATTTTAGGGGTTGAGGGTTTAGGGGTTTTCTGGTGTTGAGGTAATAAGGTTTCATGGGGATAATGGTTTTGTGTTTTTTTGGGGATAAGTGTTTGAGGTTTGTTAGGGGTGAGTGTTTAGGATTTTTTTTGGGATGATGATTTAGGGGTTTTTCATCTAATGGTTCAATAATTTTTGGCGATTAGTGTTTATGATTTTTTTAGTCTAAGGGTTTAGTGTTTTTTGGGTATTAAAGGTTAATTTTTTTGGGGATCATAATATAGGATTTTTTGGTATGAGGGTTTAGGGTTTTCTGTGTCTGAGGTTTTAGTGTTTTTATTGTTCCTGAGAGTTTATGATTTTTTGGTTGTGGGGGGTTTTTTGGTTTTTGGGGTTGGGGACTATTGTTTTATAGGGATGAGAATTTAGGGTTTTGGGTGTTATGAGTTTTGGGGGTTGGGGGATTATTTTTAGGGTTTGTTGGGGCTTGGATTATATATTTTATTAGAGATGCATGGTTAGTTTTTTTTGGATTAGGGTTTACATTTTTTTTGTTATTATGGTACAATTTTTGGGGGGCTGAAGTTTTTTGGTTTTTTGGGGCCTAGGGTTTGGGGTTTTTTGGGGAAAAGTTTTTTGGTTTTCTTGGGGAAGAGGTATTAGAGTATTTTGGTGCTTTGTGTTTTGGTTTATTTGGGGTTGTGGGTTTATGGTTTTATGGGAGGAGGGATTGGGGTTTTTTGGGGATGAGTGTTTCTATTTTTTTAGCAAAGGGTTTTGGGGTTTTGGGGTGCTGAGGGTTTTAGGTCTTTTTGGGTGAAGGATTAAGAATTTTTGGGGATGATGGATTAGGCTTCATTATGAAATTGTGTTTATGGATTTAGTGGATAAGGGATTATGTTATTTTAGGGTCGAGTGTTTATGTTTTTTGGGGGATGAGGGTTTGTGGTTTTTGGGGCTAAGTGGTTAGGATTTTAGTAGATAAGGGATTATTGTATTTTTTTCTTTGTGTTTTGGGTTTTTTCTCTAATGGTTTAGGGATTGTTGGGGCTGAGAGTTTAATGTTTTTTGGGACATAGGTTTTTGGGTTATTAGGTCTGATTATTTAGGGTTTTTGGGGGATGGGAGTTTAGGGCTTCTGGGGGGTGATGGTTTAGGTTTTTTTGGGACTAAGGCTTTAGGGTTTCTTATGGTTGACGTTCTAGGGTTTTTGGGGGATGGGGGTTTAGGGTTTTTGCTGCTTAGGGTTTTTTGTTTTTTTGGTGGTTGAGGGATTATGGGTTTTGTGGTAAAGAGATTACAGGTTTTTGGGTTTTAGGAATTAGTAATTTCAGGGACTAAGGTTTTATGGATTTTTGAGCCAAATGATTTATGATTTTGTGGGGATAAGCGATTAAGAATTTTTGGTATGATGATATAGGGTTTTTTGAATTAGGGTTTAAGGATTATGGGGACGAGGGTTTATGATTTTAGTGGTTGATGGTTTAGGGATTTTTAGGGAAAGGGGTTTATGGTTTTTTGGGGATGAGGGTATAGGATTTTTGGGTTGATAGTTTTTTGTTTTTGGGGCTGAGGGTTTTGGGTTTTATTGCAGCTAGGGTTTAAGGTTTCTATGGAAGAGGGTGCATGGATTTTTTGGGATGAGGTTTTTGGATTCATTGGTGCTATGGTATTTGGGTGTTTTGGTGAAAAGTGTTTAGAGGTTTTGGGCCCTAATGTTTAGTATTTTGGGGCTTATTGTTTAGGGTTTAATATTCCGAGTGTTTAGGGTTTTTTGGGGCTGAGTGTTTATGGTTTTTTTGGACTGAGGGTTTATCATTTTTTGCGGCAGAGGGTTTAGTGTAATTTTTGGGTAAGGGAATACAGTTTTTTAGGAGTGTGGGTTTTGGGTATTTTTGAGAGAGGGTTTAGGGATTCATTAGGATGGGGTTTTGGAATTTTGAGGCTCAAGATTCAGGGTTTTTTTGAGCTAATGATTTAGGGTTTTTTGTGGATAAGGGGTTAGGGGTTTTGGGAGCTACAGTTTTAGGGTTTGGGGGGTTGAGGGTTTACAGATTTTTTGAGGCTGAGAGTTTATGATTTTTTAGGGATGATGGTTTGGGTTTTTTGGGGATGAGGGTCTATTGTTTATTGGGGATGTAGGTTTATGATTTTTTTGGGATGAAAAATTAGGATTTTTTGGGGCATATGGTTTATAGTTTTTTGGAGATGATGATTTAGACATTTGGGGTATGAGGGATTTGGTGGTTTGGGGTTATGTTTTTAATTTTTTGGTTTCCTGGGGATTTTGATTTTTTGTGACAGTTTAGGAGTTTTGGGGATGAGGTATTAGGGTTCTTTTTGGATGAGGGTTTAGGGAATATGGGGGCTCAGGGTTTATGGGTTATTAGGGATAAAGGTTTAGGGTTTTTTCAATATAGGCTTTTATTGTTCTTAGGGATGAGTGTTTAGGGTTTTTAAGGTAGATGAATTAGGGGTTTGGTGGGTCAGTTTTTTTGGGGGTTTGGGACTGAGGGTTTGGTAATTTTTGGGGATTATGGTTTATGTATATTCAGTACTGTGGTTTTAGGGGTTTCTGGGATAAGGGTTTGTGTATTTTTGGGGGGATGAGGGTTTCAGGTTTTTTGGGGATGAGGGTTTAGGGTTTTGGGGTTGAGGTGTTAGGGTTTTTTTCAAGTTGTGAGTTTTGGGTTTTTTCTGCTATGGGTATATTGTTTTTTTGGGGATGATTATTTTTGGTATTATGTGGATTAGGATTTTGGGTTTTTACGGACGAGGGGTTTGGGTTTTTTAGGGATAAATGTTTAGGTTTTTTTGGGGAAAATTATTTAGAATTTTTTGGGCCTAAGGGGTTAGGGTTTTTTGGAAATTATGTTCGGGGGTTTTTAGGACTTTGGGTTTAGGGTTTTCTATGTATTATAGTTTATTGGTTTTGGGTCTATAAATTTATTGTTTTGGGGGGATGAGTTTTAGGAATTTTTTTGGGTGAGGTTGTTCGATTATTTAGGGAGGAGGGATTTGGTTTTTTGGGGATAGCGATTTAGTGTGTTAATGGGATGGGGGTTTAGGATTTTTTCACGATTGTATAGGGTTTTCTGAGGATGAGGGTTTAGGATTTCTAGGGATGAGGATTTATGTTTTTTGGGGCATTTGATTTATGGGTTTTTTGGATTTGACAGTTCAGGGATTTATTAGGATGAGGTTTTTGGGGTTTCATATGTCATAGGATTTGGGGTTTTTTGTGGTAGTGGGTTTTTGGTTTTTTTGGGGTTGATGGTTTAGGATTTTTTTAACTGTATTTTGGGGATGGTGTTTTAGGGCTTTTGTGGATGATGATTTATGGTTTTTTTGGGGCTAACGGTTTTAGGATTTTGTACATGTAGGTTTATGTTTTTTGGGAAGAATATTTTGGTATTTTGGGACCAAGGGTTTCTGTTTTTTGGGGTTTAGTGTTTAGGTTTCATATTATGTTGAAGATTCTTTTTGGGTCATTGGGTTTTGGGGGTTTTGAAGCAAATGGTTATGTTTTTTGGGTTATGGGTTTCTTATTTTTTCTAGGCTGAGGGTTAGGTTTTTTTAGGCTGTGGATTCAGGGTTTGTGGTTTATTTGTAGTGTGATTTGTGGGTTCTTGTGGGCCATGGGCTGAGGGATTTTTTGGGTTGTGAGTTGTGGGTTTTTTGGGACTGAGGGTTGAGGTTTTATTGGGAATGAGGGTTTCGGATTATTGGAGATGGTGTAATAATTTTTTTGGTGGGATGAGGGTTCAGGGTTTTTTGGTCTTGAGGGAGGAGTGTATTTTGCGGTCGAGGGCTCACGGTTTTTTTGGGGATGTGGTTCGTGGGTTTTTTGGTGGATGAGGGATGAGGGTTTTTTAGAGATGAGTGTCTAGGGTTTTAGTGATGAGGGGTTAGGGTTTTGGGGGCGTATGATTTCATGTTATTTCGAATTGAGGGTTTAAGAATATTTGTGGATGAGGGATTGGGGTTTTCCAAAGATGGGGGGTTTAGGTATATTTGGGTTTGAGGGTCTATATTTTTTTGTTGATGAGGGTGTAGGGGGTCTGGGGTTGATTTATTACAGTTCTATTTTTATTTAGGGTTGGGGTTTTTTTTATGGTTGAGGTTTGAGGATTTTGGGGGACGAGGGTTTGGGGTTTTTTGGGATGAGGTTTTGGCTTTTATGGATGAGGTTTTTGGGGTTTTGGCACTGATCATTAGGGGTTTTTATTGGTGAGGAAGGTTTTGGGTTTTTTAGGGATATGGTATAGGTTTTTTGGGGGGAAGTGAGTTTAGGGTTCTGGGGATGAGTGTTTTGTTTTTTTTTCAGATAAGTGATTGGGGTTTTGGGGGCTAGGGATTTAGGGGGGTTTTTAGTCCTGATGGTTTTTGGTTTTGGGGGGATGAGGGTTTAGGGATATTTTGGATATGATTGTATCATCCTTTGGGGATCGGGGTTTTGGTTTTTCTGGGGTTGAGGGTTTGGGTTTTTCTGGTGTTGTGGGTTTGGGGTTTTAGGGCTGAGGTATTGGGGTTTTTTGGGCCTGATTATTTATAGTTTTTTTGGTGAGTTGTAGGTATTTTGTGTAAGAGGGTTTTGGTTTTATTATATGAGGTTTTGGCGATAAATTTTGAATGGGGGTTTAGTGTTTTTTAAAGATGAGGGTTTTATGTTTTTAGTTATGATGGTTTGGGGTTTTTTATTGAGTGTTTATGGTTTTCTTGGGATGATGGATTAGATTTTTTGGGGGTGGTGTTTAGGGTTTTTTGTGCTGAGGGTTTGGGGATTTTTCATCATGATGTTTTAGGGGGATTTAGGGAATAGGGTTTAGAGTTATTTGTTGTTGCAGATTTAGAGTTTTCTGATGCTGAGTGTCTATTTATCCAGGATGAAGATTTATGGTTTTCGAGGGATGAGGTTTAACTCTTTTTGGGGCTGAGGCTTTTGGGATTTTCCAGTTGGTGGTTTAGAGTTTTTTGGACTCAGGGTTTAGGAATATTTTGGTGTGTGTGTTTAGGGTTTTTTGTGGAAAAGGGTTTATTTTTATTTTTGGGTTGAGTGTTTAGGGTTTTTTTGGATGAGTGTTTAGGGTTTTTTTGGGATGTGGGTTTATGTTTTTTGGGAGATGTCGGTTTAGTATTTTTTGTAGTTTAGGGTTATCTATTTTTTGGGGGTGAGTCTTTCAGTTTTTGTGGGGTTGAGGGTTTAGGGTTTTTAGGGAATATTGTTTGGAGTTTCTTTGGGGTAACAATTTATGGTTTATTGAGGCTGAGGGATTACAATTTTTCATGATTGGATATTTAGGGTGTTTAGGGGTTAAGGTTTAGGGTTTTCTTGGAGATGATGGTTTAGGGTTTTTTTTGGGATTGGGTAATTTTAGGGTTTAGGGTTTAGGAATTTTTTAGGTTTAAGGATTATGGTTTTTTTGGGGGCTGGGTTTTGATTTTCTTGGGGCTAGTGATTTATAGTTTTTTGGGATTGGTGGTTAATGATTTTTTTGACCTAAGGGTTAAGGTTTCCTTTGGGATTATGGTTTAGGGTTGTTTATTGATGGGGGCTTATAATATTTTGGGGTTTTGGGTTTTGGCTTTTGGGGACTGAGGCTTTTGGGTTTTATTGGTCTACGGGTTTGATGTTTTTGGGGAGTAGGGTTTAGGTTTCATTAAGGTGATGTTTTTGCAATTAATGTTGATATGGTTCTAGGGACTTTTGGGGATGTGGTTGTAGGTTCCATGGGGCCATGGGTTTAGGGTTTTTTGTAGACAAAGGCTTAGGATATTGGGAGGTGAGTGATTTGGGTTTTTTTGGGGATGAGGGCTTTGGGTTCATTAGGTATATTGGTTTAGTGTAGTTTGGTTATGGGGGGTTTAAGGTTTTTTAGTGCCTAAGGATTAGGGATTTGCGGGGCTAAGGGTTAAGGATTTCATGTGTCGGAGATTGGGGTTTTTTAGTTATGAATGTTTAGGGTTTATTTTTTGTGATGTTTTAGTGTATTTATAGCTGCAGGTTTATATTTTTTGGGGGATGAGGGTCTAGGATCTCTTGGGAATGATGATATCTGATTTTTAGGGTTTCAGTGTTTAGGGTTTTTTTGAGCTATGTGTTTAGCATTATTTGTGGTTTGAGGTGTTAGTATTTTTGAGGCAAGTAGTTTTGGGGGCTGTGGCTTTAGTTTTATGGGGTAGAGGGTTTAGGAACTTTTGGGGATGCGGTTTTAGTGAGTTTTGGTGTGAGGGTTAAGGGTTATTTTGGGGTTTACTGTCTATATTTTTTTGGGGCTCAGGATTTAGGTTTTTTATGGACAAGGTGTTATGGTTTTTTTGTGATAAGTGTTATCGGTTTTTTGGTGGTCATGAGATTTTGGTTGTTTATTGATAGGGGTTTAGGTTTTTTGGTGATTATGTTGTAATATTTTTTTAGGATGAGGGTATAGTTATTTTTAGGAATGATTTTTTTGGTTATATTTTTTTGTGGGATTTGGGGGTTTGTGGATTGGGGATTGTGGATTTTGGGGATGGGGGTTTATGGATATTTGGGGATGATGGTTTGTGGTTTATATGGTATGATGATTTTGGGTTTTTTGGGGATGAGTTTATAGAGTTCTTTATGTCCAAGGGTTTATGGTTTTTTGGTTCGCAGGGTTTAGGGTGTTTTAGGTATGTCAATTTTGGGTTTTAGGGGATGAAGCTATAAGGTTTTTTTACTAGGTTTTAGGGGGTTTTCGAGATGAGTGTTTATAGTTTTTTGTGGATTGTGGTTTAGGGTTTTTTGGTGATGAGGGTTCAGGGTAATATTTGAGGACAAGGGTTTTGGTCTTTTTTTCATGGGTGTAGGTTTTTCTAGGTATAATGGTGTATTGGTTTTTTGGGGGGGAGGTTTTATGGTTCTTTGGTACTGAAGGTTAATTGTTTTTTTGGGGTGGATGGATTACTATTTTTTGGGGCAGAGGGTTTAAAATTTTTTAAGGATAAGGGTTGAATGATTTTTTGGGATGAGGGTTTATGGTTTTTTGGGACTGAGGGTTTATTTTTCGGGGGGATGAGGCCTTTATGCTTATTTGTGGTGGAGTATTTATGGGTTTTAGTGGCTAATGGTTCACGGTTTGTTGCATATGAGGTTTTTTTGTAGTGGGGGATTCTATTCTATTGCCTTATGGATTATGGTTTTTAGGGAAGAGGATTTAGGGTTGTTTTAGGTTGAGGGTTTAGGGATTTTTTGGTTAGGTTATTTATATTTTTGTGTTCAAGGGTTTAGGATTTTTTGGTGTAGTGTGTTTAGGGTTTTTTAGGGATAAGGGTTTTTGGTTTTTTTAGGAATATGGTATATAGTTTATTTTAGGACTAAGGATTTAGGGGTTTTGGGGGGATTTTTTTAGATTTTTTGGGGTTTAGGGTTTGGGTTTTGGGGGTGAGATTTTATAGTTTTTATGGGCCAAGGTTTTTTGGTATTTTTGATAAAGTATTTATGTTATTTTGGGTTAGGGTTTTTGGATGTCTTAAGGATAGGTGTTTAGGGTTTTGTGGGATGATGCTTTAGGGGTTTTGGGGGCCGAATTTTTCAAATTTTTTGGGGTTGATGGTTTATAGTTATTTAGGGATGAGGTTTTAGATTATTTTTGGGAAAAAAGCTTTATTGTTTTCTTGTAGATGAGGGTTTATTGTTTTATGGGGATGTGAGTTTAGGATTTATGGGGGTTGAGGGTATTGGGTTTTTTGGGGATGAGGGTTTGGAGTTTTTTGGGCTATGAGTTTAGTGTTTTTTTGGGTGGTGGGTTTTGTTTTTTATTGATAAGGATTTGGGGTTTTTTGTGACATCAGATTTCTATTTTTTTTATGATGCTTAAAGCTTTTGGGATTAAGGGATTAGAGTTTTTTATGTCATGGGTTTAGGGTTTTTTTGGGCCGATGGTTAGGGTTTTTTAGGGCTGAGTGTTTGGGGTGCTTTTGAAGAAGAGGGTTTATGGTTTTTTGGTGATGAGGATCCATGGTTATTGTATGTTGATTATTTAGGGGTTTTTTTTGGATGAAGGTTAAAGGGTTTTCTGGGGATGAGGGTTTACTGTTTTTAAGGTCTGTGAGTTTATGGTTTTGTGGGGATAAGTGTTTAGTTTTTTTGGCATAAGGGTTTATGAATTTTTTGGATAAAGGGTTTTTGGGTTTTTTAGGATGAGGTCTTAGGGTTTCTGTGGATGATGGTTTAGAGTTTTTTGTGGAATCTTCATTAGATTTTTTGGGCCTGAGTGTTTTGGGTATTTTGGGGATGAGGGTTATGGGTTTTTTTGGGTAAGGGTTTAGGTATTTTTGGGGTTGAGGGTTTATGATTTTTTGGGGATAAGGATTTTTGGTTATTGGGGATGAGGTTTTAGTTTTTTTGGGAAAAGTGTTTAGTTTTCGTTGGTTGATTTCTTATGTGATTTTGGGGACGTGTGACTAGGGTTTTTAGGGCTGTAAATAATTTTTTTCGTTGATGATAGATTATGTTTTGGAGGATGAAGGTTTATTATTTTTCAGTGATGATGGAATAGTGATTTTTGGTAAGAGGGTTTAGGATTTCATCAGGATGTAGATTTATTATATTTTGGGGTTGAGAGTTGAGTTTTTTTGGGGATTAGGTTTTCAGGTTTTTTGGGATGAGGATTCAGGGTTTTGGGGGGATTAGGGTTTAGGTATTTTTAGGGAATACTGTATAGATTTTTTGGGGTGAAGATGTTTTAGGGTTTTATGGGAATGAGGGTTTAGGGTTTTTTGTGGAGGGGGGATTAGTGTTTTTTTGGGTAGAGGTTATTGGATTTTTTTGGGATGAGTGTTTATGGTTTTTTGAGGATGAGTGTTTATGGTTTTTTGGGTATGAGAATTTAGGGTTTTTTTGGGCTGAGGGTGTATGCTTTTTTCGGTCCAAGGGTTTAGGTCATTTTACATCTGAGGGTATATAGTATTTTGGTTCCTATGGTTTGGGGTTTCTTTGGGATGATGGTATTTTCTTTTTTATGGTTCCAAGGGTTTATGATTTTCTTGTTAATGAGGGTTTATAGTTTTTTAGGGTAGTGGGTTTAGGTTTTTTATGATGGGGTGTTTAGGGTTTTTTGTGTTGAGGTTTTAGGGTATTATGTGGAAAAGGGTATAGGGTTTCTGGTGCTCTGGGGTTATAGTTTTTTTTGGGAAAGGTGTTTAGAGATTTGTTTCGTGAGTATTTTGGGTTTTTTGGTCCTAAGAGTTTAGGGTTTTTTAGGGAAACTATTTATATTTTTTCATTAGACCTATGGGTTTATTGGGGATGAGGATTTAGTTTTTTCGGGGATATTAGTTTAAGGTTTTGGGTGGATGAGGGTTTAGTGTTTTGGGGGGCTAATGTTTAAGGGTTTTTTTGGGTTGTGGGTTTGGTACATTTTGGGGATGAGGGTTTATAGTTTTTTGGAGATGATAGTTTAGTGTTTTTACGGATGATGGATTAGAATTTTTTGGGATAAGGGTTTAGGGTTTTTTAGGGAAGAGGGTTTATAGTTTTTTGGGGCTAAGGGTTTAGGGTATTGGGTGATAAGGAATTATTGTTTTTCAGACTCGGGTTTTTGGATCTATTGGGCCTGATGGTTTACTTTTTTGGGCTTGTGAGTTTACAGTTTATTTGGGGATGAGGGTTTTTGGTTTTTTTGGGCTGATGTTTTAGGCTTTTTTGGGGATAAGGGTTTATATTTTTTTGGGACTAAGGGTTTGGGGGTTTTGTGGGTGAGGGTTAAGGGTTTATTTGGTCTAAGGCATAGGGATTTTTTAGGGCACTGAGGGCTTATGTATTTTTTGGACAAGTGATTTTGGTTTTTTGGACCTAATAAATTATCATTTTTTGGGGGATAAGGGATTATGGTTTTTTTGGATGAGGGGTTGGGGTTTTGTGGGATGAGGGATTGGGGATTTTTAATATTGGGGGTTTTGAGATTTTTTAGTGAGGGTTTAGGTTTTTTGGGGATGAGGATTTTGGGATTTTGGGGGATTATATTTTAGTGTTTTGGGGGGCTAAATGTTTTGGGTTTTATGGGGATGAGGGTTTGCTGTTATTTTGATATGATTTTTTAGGGGTTTTGGGGGCTACAAGTTTTGGGTTATTTTTAGGAGGTTGTATTATTGTTTTTTAGGGAATTGAGTTATTGTTTTTTTTGGGGATGGGTGTTTTGGGAATTTTGGTGATGAGTGATTAAGGGTTTTTTGGGTTAAGGTTTTGGGGTTTTTTGGGGTTAAGGGATTAGAGTTTTTGTGGCTGCTGTCTCGGGTTTTTTTAGGGATGAGGGTTTGGTGTTTATTGGGGATGATTTCTTGGGTTTTATGGGGAAAATGGATTGGGGTTTAGCGAGGATAATGTTTCATGTTTTTTTGGGGATGAGGGTTTGGTGTTTCATAGG
This sequence comes from Viscum album, assembly GCA_963277665.1. Taxonomy (NCBI): domain Eukaryota; kingdom Viridiplantae; phylum Streptophyta; class Magnoliopsida; order Santalales; family Viscaceae; genus Viscum; species Viscum album. The sequence continues at coordinate 1,532,215,431 of OY728160.1, read as the reverse complement.
GTTGTGGGTTTGTGTTATTTAGGGATGAGGGTTTGGGTTTTTCGGTTGTGGTTTTGAGGTTTTTTGTGCCTGAGGTTTTTTGGGTTATAATGGATAAGGATTTGGGGAATTTTTGGGCTGAGGGTTTTGGTTTCTTTGGAATGAGGGTTTGGATTTTTTGGGGGCTGAGAGTTTTGGATATTATGGGGTTGAGGGTTTATGGTTATTTGAGTATGAGGATTTAGGTCCTTTTGGGGGTTGACGGTTATAGGTATTTTGGGGATTGGGTTTTGGGTTCATTTCAGAAGTGGGTTTAGGGTTTTTTGTGGATGAGGATTCTGTGTTCTTTTATGTTGTGGATTTGTGGTTTATTGGGGGGGGGGATTGGTTTTTTATGGGATGATATTTTGGGTGGTTTTAAATGGAGAGGATTTAGTGTTTTTTTTAAATGGGGGTTTTGTGTTTTCTTGGGATGATTATTTTTTTGGGTATGTTGGTTTTGGGTTTTTTTGGGCTCAGTGTTGTTGGTTTTTTTGTTACGAGGGTATGTGGTTTTTTGTGGGTGAGTATTTTGTGTTTTGGGGTTTGATGGTTTGAGGTTATTTGGGAATGAAGGATTTGGTTTTTTTGGGTATACATGTTAAGGTTTTTTGGGGGTTGAGGGTTTATTTTTTTTCAGTTTTAGGTTTTAGGGTTGTTGTTGCTGATGGACTGGGTTTTTTGGGGTTCAGGGTTTGGGTTTTTTTGGGAACATGATGTAAGATTTTTTGGGGAAGAGGGTTTAGGTTATTTTTTGGATGAGGGTTTATTGATTATGAGGGATAAGTTTTTTGGTGGTTTGCGGCTAAGGGTCTTGGTTTTTTGGTACTAAGGGTTTAGGTTTATTAGGGATAAGAGTTTGGGGTTTCTAGGGTAGTGGGGTTAAGGGTTTTGGGGGGTGAGTAATGTAGGATCGTAAGAATTACCTTAGATGGATATAAATAAAACTGGGGTCTGAATTTTAGTTTAAGAAATAGTTTAAAATGTTTACACTAAATAACAAAAATCCTATTAATGTAATTTTATCAGACTTGGACTTAGTCTAATTAAAAAAATTAATATAATTAGAACCATGTATATTTTGATTATATCAGAGTAAATATTGGAGTCATAATGGATCCTATTAATCAGAATATCATTATCGTAATCATTGTAACAGTGATAAAACTCACTGTATAGAAATATGATTATCATGACTAACATTATAAAAAATGTAAAGTGGAATTTAAAAATATAAAAATAATAATTAGTATAGCCATGTAAAATTATTAATGACTTATAATATATTATTAAAATATTTAACTCTTTTAACCTTAAATGAAAGGTAGTCAATATTGTTGACTAATGGTTTCCAATTTCTTTTAAATATAGTAAACTCTTTTCATTCCTTACTAGGAAATCAATTGATATGATGAGCATAATTTCCCCATATCCCTATTATTGGAATCCATCGATACGATGATCAAATGTTTCATCTTATCCCTAGAAGCCATCGATCCTAAAAAGGACCAAGTTAACCATTTTAATATCACTAGAATCCATTGATTTTAACTATGAATGAATGAAAATAAAACTTCCAAATTCTTGAATGAAACATCCTTGACAAGGATTCCCAAGAATGAAAAGTCTCTCTAAAGAATTAAAAATACTATGAACGTGTAGTTTTAACTATCTAAAATTTGAAAGATTAAAATTGAAAAATAATTTGTTTGAAACCATTAAAATGGATATCTATTGGTAGGAAATTCTCCAATGGTCATATTTCTTAGTTTAATGCTATTGACTTAGATAGTTGGCACTTGAATGCTCATTTGTAACTAAATATCTGATATCATATTAATTGACACCGTCACAGTCTTAAAGGAATTCCATTGGATTGAAACATTTCTAAGTATTGTGATTAAAAATTTATTCATTATAGTGGACATTATTATAGTCTTTCATTATAATGACCCTTATGAGGATCACCATGATTTATCAGTACGATGACCTGTTTGATCATCAGGACTTTTTTCAATATGAATGAAAATAATAAATTATGAATTCTAGTATGATTATAGATGAGTCTGATTATCGGACACATACTCATTCTAATTACCATAATGAAGAATAGTAAGTTTATATCCGTAATAAAATTATAAATTTTTCTATTTATGGTAAAAGATAGTTTTTCCTACCAAAACATACTAAAACACATGGGATTTAAAATTTTAGTAAACATGTTTTATGAAGGTGTGTGAATTCCAAATCTAAAGTAATAGATATGTAATAAGTAGAACATATAAGACAATAATATCCCCATTTTTGGAGACCTCAAACCCCAAAACATAAATGAAAAATAACTTGAAAAGCTTACATCCCATTATTCATTTAAGAACATAATATTCAGGGTTATTTATTGAAACATATCATCCATAATTTTTTAAATCATTTGAATGTGATGTTTAATACAATATGAGTATTAAAATAGCACCACCATAAATATAGTAAAAATATCATGATCTATTTGACTATTATTCAAAAGATAATTTAATATGAAAATATCAGATACCTTCATTGTATCTCTGTCTCACTTTCACAGAGTTACGAAACCTTGTTTCCACAAGGAAACAACTGCATTGTCCGAAGTGAGCTTGGACACCTTATTGACTTTCCCATAATCGAAAAAGAAATAATATTCATCATTTGATATATTAAATGTACCATGATTATATGAAAAACTTTTGAGAAGGACAATTGTCTTCTCCTTCTGATGGAAAGTCAACAAATCAGTAACACATATTTATGACGACATATATATATATTACCATACATAGTGAATGAATCTTTTTCCTTATCATCCTATTTCAAAAAACATAACTCAATCATAAAAGTTACAAACAAAATTTGGAAAATAATGATCAAAATCCTTATCTATATTTTCAACATATAACATTTCCCATCTTTATAATGGTATAATCTTCTTCAGAGATAAACTATACTTATCATACCACATTGATTATATTATTATTTCCTAGAATACAAACCACTTCTTGATGTCTCCTATTTTTTCTATCTAATCTTAAACTCAAATCAGAGATCAGAAGAAAAGAACAAATCTCATAGTAGGAAACTCGATATTTACAATAACATGGTGAATAAAACACTAAAATATCATTTTGTGATGAAGGGTGAACCACCCTTTTATAGGAATTAGGGGTGATGGTCCATATTTAATAATACATCCAATGGTTAGGATGAAAAATAAATCTGGTATAACTGTCAAGATTTATCAAAAGGTATTTTTAAAATTAATTTGAAGGCTCAGAGTTGTTAACACTTTCATAGGATTGATATTCATTCTGATTATAAATTCATCCAAAAACATTGAAAAAAAGAAAAAAAATTATAAAACATAATGTATCTCTACAAAAAATTAAAAAAATAATGTACGAATGTAGTGTAAAAAAAGAATAGATGAGTACCTTTCAGTGTATAAATTCTCATTAGTGTGAATAACTTGTTCTTACCGGCATTTCTAAACATATTATTATTGTTTTTATAAGAAACTATGAAAATCATAATTAAAAATTTTAAATATGAAAATTATGAATGAAAGAAGAATTTTTATAGTTTTGAATGAAAAAAATAATATGATAGTTTTACTAAAAATAATTTATGAAAAAAACTGATTCTGAAAAAAAAAATTCTGATATTTCGAGTATAAAATGTTATTATGTTTTCAATGTGAAAGAATAATTTTGGGAATCCTGACTCGGAAAATTTTATAAAAGGGTTTATTCCAGAAATCTCGTTACAATATATTTTTTGTAAAAAAATAAATTTTTTCTAAAAATTAAATGTTTTGAAAAAACACAAAACAACTGTTATATCCCAATGTAAATGAGTATATTAATTTTATGATATTGATAAAAAAATAAGTAGATTTGAATGATTACATTACATAGATCATTCCAATATTATATTTAACATATTCAAATCTATGGAAGTAAGGGGTTTTGTAAAATTTTAAGAATGTTATTCATGTATTCTGATAAATTGTAAAATTATATCTCCTTTTACTATGTGATCCAGAATGAAATAGTGTCTTATATCTATTTTCTTAGCATGTGAGTTATGTTTTGTGTTTTTATTTTAATCAATGGAACCTGTACTATCAAAATGTATTTTACTTTTAGAAAAACTCATTCCATTGTTCGTGAGTGTGTGTTGTATCCAAAACACTTTAGCATATCAACTTCCATCTAGTAGATATTCGGCTTCATTAGTGGAAAGTTATATTGAGTATTGTTTCATACATGGCCATGAAACAAAATAATATCCTATTAAATTCCAAGTTATGAATGTACTTTTCCAATCAAATGCACAACCACCAGGGACACCATCCATTTTTTAAGTACACAACATTATAGAAGAATAGAAAAGGTCTAAATCAATAATTCCATTAAGATAAAAAAATTAATTTTTTTAAATTGGATTCTTTTGTATTTTCATGGTATGATTCTCTGAAGAGTACACAGAACATTAAATACGGATGACTATATTTTTATTAAAGCACACTTTCTATCATACCTATAAAATTCTTTTGACCAACTAGTTTTGTAGATTCTTCAAGATCTAAATTATTGTAGGAACCAATAGGAGTACTAATACAATTAGTATTTTTTATCAAAATTTATTAATAAGATAATTTTTATATTTATTTTGTGAAAGAAAAGTTCCTTACAGTTTTATACAAATTTGAAAAACATGTAAATGTGTTAACTCAGACATCATACTCAATTCAAACTCAGATTTAATAAGATCTTCAGAGAAATATTTTATGGATTTTTGAGTAGATAGAAATATAATTTCATCATTTTAAATTTTTAAAATCATACAGTTTTTATTAACTTCTTTTATATAATGGGTTAGATCTACATCTCCCATAACAAAACTATTTTGTAATAAAAATATATTTAATATATCAAACCAAGATCTAGGAGCAATCTTTAGTCCTTATAATGACATGGAAAGTTTATAAACATGTTTTGAATGTTTTTTATATTCAAAACCAGCTGTTTGTTCAACATAAAAATCCTCTTCATCATATCTATTATAAAATTACACTTCACATTAATTTGAAAATGTTTGAAATTAGTGAACACTAAAGAGTCTAGAACTATTCAAACAGAATAAAGTCTTACTACAGGTGAAAAGGATATTTCATAATATATTACCTATTTTTGATTATATCCCATTGAAACAATTCTAGGTTTATTTATAATAACTATTACATTTTCATCCAATTTATTAGGATATACCCATTTTACTCCAATTATTGTTGTATTAATATGTCGTTCAACTAAATACCTTACTTGGTTCATCTCAATTTCATTGTGTTCATTTTGAATTGGCTTACTACAATCCTTTAAACCTAAAGCCTCATCCAGACCTGAGTGGTTGATCTTCATCACAAATGATAATTTCACTAGGATGAATCCAAAGGAAATAATGACTTATTCGGTTTTTAAAGGTGTATTCTTCAACTATGGGTTGATAATATTTTTGAGGAATTACTTCAGAAAAAAATTCTTTTGTTATTTCCTTATGAGAAGTAGATTTTAACAATTATTGAAAATCAGTTTTATAAATAACATCTGATGATGTATATTGGGGTTATTTGAAAAAAAGGATTAGCTTCATCAAACCTAACATGTACCATTACCTCAACATTAAAAGAATTTTTTTAAAAAACAATATAATCCTTCGATGTATAATAATAACCTAAAAATATTCCATCATCCTATTTAGGCGAAATTCTATATAAATTATCATTTTTTTTCTAAATGAATACTTTTAAAAAGAAAATTGAAGTATGAAACGTTTAGTTTTCTTAATTTATAAACCTCATTTGGAGTTTTATTATGAAAAGGACTAATTAAAACTTGATTTATAGTATACCAGGCATTAATAACTGAATCATTCCATAAATGTTTAGCAATTTAGTAATCACTCGCCGTGGTTCATATTATTTCTGGAATAATTATATTTCTTATTTCAACCACACCATTTTCCTAGGGAGTTTTAGTTTCTAAAAAGTTATATTCAATACCATTATTACTAAAAAATTATCAAAATCATATTTTTCAAATTCTCCTACAATGTCACTCTGAATAGTTATCAAGGTGCGGTTTTTCTAATTTTTAACATTGGAATTTTTTTAAAATTACAAAAGGCTTCAAATTCCTTTATGATAAATTAACACCATGTGTATATATTTTATTAAACAACTAAGACATATACATAGTATTTTCCACCAGTACATCTAGCCTTTGTAGGACCAAATAAGTCTATGTGCACTATCTATAAATCATTAGAAGTTAACGCTTCACTAATAGCTTTAAAACATGACTAATGTTTCTTACTATATTGAAAAGGTTGACAAAATTTCTAAGTATAAAATCTAAGCTCCGATAGATCCTTAATAATTCATTTCATAGTCAAATTAGATAATTTTTTATCATTACACTGTCATATCCTTCTATTACATAACCAATATTGATCTACCATTGCACTATGTCAAGGTAGGTAATTTATCCTATGGTATTTTATGTTATGAGTGTAAACATTCTCATGCTAATTATTAGAATTACTAAATTCATCCTTGGAAATATGAACTAAACATTTATCATTTGGTTTTTTTTTGAATGATGATATAGGGTTTTTAGGGTGGAGTGATTTTGAGGGTTGTGGGTTTAGGATTATTTGGGGTAGAGTTTTTAGGGGTTTTTTGTGATGTGGAGTTAGGGTTTTTTGGGGTTGAATTTTTACGGTTTTAGGGATAAGGGTGTAGGGTTTTTTACGGCTGAGGATTTAATGTTTTATTAGACTAAGGGTTTATGATTATTTTGGGGTTTAGGGTTTAGGGTATTTTGGGGTTGATGGTAGAACTTTTTTTTGGGCAAGAGGTTGAAGGTTTTTTGGGGATTAGGGGTTTGAGTTATTTTGGTATGAGGTTCTATGTTTTCTATGGTCTAAGGGTTTTGGGTCTTTTTGTGGTTGGGGGTTTATGGGTTTTTGGAGGAAGATAGTCTAGGGTTTTTTAGGGATGAGGATTTATTATTTTTTGAGACTATGGTTTTAGGGATTTTGGGGGATGTGGGGATAGGTTTTCTTTGATGAGGGTTTAATTTTACTAGGTATAAGGTTTTGGAGTTTTCTGAGGCTTCATGTTTTGTTTTTTTGGGTTGGGATTTTAGGGGTTTTCTAGAGGAGTTTTATATTTTATAAGGATGTGGGTTTTGGGTTTCTAGGGATTAGGGTTTATTTTTTAAGGGATGGGCCTTTTAGTTTCATTTTGTTTATGGTGTTTTGTTTTACCAGGATGGCGGTTTATTGTTTTTTCAGTTTACGGTATAGGATTTTTTGTGTTTTTGGGTTTTTATGGACAGATGGTTTAGGGCTTTTATGGGATGACGTTTTAGGGATTTTATGGATGAGGGATTCATTTTTTTATGTCCAAGGGTTTATGGTTTTTCGGGGATGTGGGTTTCTGGTTTTTTGGGACTATGGGTTGAGGATATTTGGGGAAGAGTGTTTATATTTTTTTGGGATAAGGGTCTTGGGGTTAGGGCGCTAACGGTTATTTGGATTTTTGGGGCTGATAATTTGAGGTTTTTTTGGGATAATGGGTTAGGTTACTAGTGGATGAGCTTTTATGGTAATTTTTTGTTGAGTGTTTAAATGTTTGGGGCTAATTTTTTAGGGTATTTTTGTGTTGAGCATTTTGGGAAATTTTTGCGATGAGGGGTTAGGGTATTTTGGGATGGGGAATAAGGCTTATTTAGGATGGAGTATTTTTAGGGGCATTTTGTTAGGGACTTTAGGTTTTTCTAGGAAGTGGGTTTAGGGTATCTAGGAGATGGGGGATGGGGGTTTTCTGTTTTGGTCTGGGGGTTTAGGTTATTTTGGTTCTAAGGGTTTAGGGTTTTTTGGGGATTCGAGTTTAGGGTTTTTTTAGGATGATGGTTTATGGTTTTTTTGGGTTGAGGGAATTTTGGGGATTAGAGTTTAGGGTTTTTAGGTTCAAAGGGTATATGTTTTTTTTGTTTGAGGTTTATGGGGTTTTGGACAGAGGGATTTATTTTTTTTAGTGATGACGATTTATGGTATTTTAAGATTTAGGATTTATGTTTTTTTAGGAGAGGGTTTAGGGTCTTTTGGGGGATGAGGGTTTAGGGTTTTTAGGGATGATTAAGGTTATTCTAGGGAATAGGGTTTATTTTTTGGGTGATGAGGATTTAGGTTTTTTTGGGACATAGAATTTATGGGTTTTTTTGGATGGTTGTTTAGGGTTTTTTGTGGCTTAGGTTTAGATCTTTTTAGAGCCAAGGTATTAGTGTTATTTTTTTAGAGGGTTTATGTTATTTTGGGGATGAGTGAATAAGGTTCTTTGGAAAGAGGTAATAGGAGTTTTAAGGGGATGAGGGTTTAGTGTTTCTTTTGGTTGAGGGTTCAGTGTTTTTTATGGTTAAGGGTTCAGTTTTTTGGGGGTTGATGGTTTTGCATTTTTTCAGCTGAGGGATTAGGGTTTTTCCAGGTTGAGCATTTAGAGTTTATATTAGATATATATTAATGTGGGTTTATGGATGAATTTTCATCACTATTAAGGGATAGGTTTTTGGTTTTTTTGGGATGTGGGTGTATGTGTTTTCTGGTTATGGGGTTAAGAATTATTTTTGATAATTACTATTGGGTTTTTGGGGCTGAGGGCCTAGGATTTTTTAGGGAAAAGGGATTTGGGTTTTTATGGCTCAGGGTTTAGGTTTTTCTGGGGATAAGGGTTATGGCTTTTTAGGGATTTGTGTTTTTACTTTTTTGTGCCTTATGTTTTATGGGTTTGGGGTGTTTAGGGTTTAGGGTTTTTGGGGGCCGGTCTGAGGCTTTAGAGTTTTTGGGGCATAGGGTTTGGGGGTTTTTTATGAGGGCTTACAGTTTTGGGGCTATTGGTTTAGGGTTTTTTGGGGCCTAAGGGTTTATTGTCTTTTGGGACTGAGGGTTTAGGGTTTTTAGGGTATAAGGGTTCATGGTTTTTTCATGATGAGGGTTTAGGGTCTGTTTGGGAAGAGGTTTTATTGTTTTTTGGTTCTAAGGGTTTAGGGTTGTATGGGATTAGTGTTTTTGGGTTTTTGAGTTGAGAGTATAGGGTTTTTTGGGGCTGATGATTTAGTGTTTTTTTGGGTGGGGGTTTAGAGTTTTTTTGGTAAATTGGTATTAGGGTTTCTAGGGGTGAGGGTATATGGGTTTTATTTTTGAGGGTTGAGGTGATTTTGGGGCTTTGGGTTGAAGTTTTTTGGGGGATGAGGGTTTAGGGTTTTTTTAGGATGGGGGTTTAGGGATTTTCAGGGCTACCAGATTAGAATTCTTTGGGATGAGAGATTAGGGTTTTTTGTGATTAATGATTATGATTTTTTATAGATTACTTTTTGGGGTTTGTTGGGGTGGTCGTTTATGGTTTTTTGGTATTGAGTGTTTTAGGTTTTTTGGGGAAGATGGTTCAGGTTTTTTTATATGGGTTATGGGTTGTTTTTTAGAGGATTTAGGGATTTTTTGGTTCTCAATGATTATTGTTGTTTTTGGATGATGCCTTACAATTTTTTTTGGATGAACGTTTATTTATTTTTGGGGAGGAGTGTTTAGGTTTTTATTTGGAAGAGATTTTAGGGTTTCGTGGGGACAGGGAACATGGTTTAATGGGGGCTAAGGCTTTAGGGATACTTTAGGTTGAGGGTTGAGGAGTTTCGGATGCTGATGGTTTAGGGTTTAGGGTATTTTGGGGATGAGTGTATAAGATATTTTTGTGTGAGGTGTCAGGGTTAATTTTATAGGGTTTATTGTTTTTTAAGTCTTAGCGTATAGGGTTTTTGAGATTGATGGTTTTTAATTTTTTTGAGACATAGTCTTAGATTTTTATGGGCCTAATTATTTAGTGTTTTTTTGGACATAGTGTTTAGAGTTTTTTTGAGTTGTGGTTAATGGTTTTTTGGAGATGAGGGTTTAGTTATTTTTGGCAGGAGAGGGTTTATATTTTTATTGTGTATGAGGGTTTAGGGTTTTTTTGGGTGAAGGGTTTAGGGTTTTTTTTGCAAGTGAGTTTCTTTGGAAGGTTTTTGGGATGTGGGTTTTTTGGTATTTCGGGGCTGAGATTTTATGGGTTTTTTGGGTTGAGAGATTAGGTTTTTTTGGAATGACTGTTTTGGGTTTTGTTCAGGATGAAGGTTTTGTTTTTTGGGGGACTCAGAATTAAGTATTTTTTGGCCTTGGGGTTTCTGTTTTTTTAGGCTGAGAGATTAAGGTTTTGTGGGCTATGGTTTTAGGATTTTAGGGGGATGAGTGTTTTAGATTATTATGGTTTAGGGTTTATGGTTTTTTTTATACTGATTGTATAGGGTATTTTGGGGATGTGTGTTTACGGTTTTTTTATTATGAGTGTTTAGGATTTTTTTGGGCTATGGGTTTAGGGTTATATTGGATTGAGGGTTTATTTTTTTTGGGTCAATTGGTTTATGGTTCTTTGAGGTCGAGGGTTTAGGGTCTTCTATGGATATGGGTTTCTAGTTTTTTTGTGGATGTGCTTTTATGGTTTTCTAGGGATGATGGTTTAGGGATTTCTATGGCTGAGGGTTTAGGGTAATTTTAGTATGAGTGTTTAGGGTTCTCTATGGTTGAGGGTTTAGGGATTTTTGGGGATGAGGGTTTATATCTTTATGGGGATGAAGGTTTGTGGTTTTTTAAGGTAGAGGGTTTATCATTTTCTAGTTCTACTAGTTTAGGATTTTCCATAGATGAGTATTTAGGGTTTCTATGGCTGAGAGTTTAGTGTCTTCTGGGGATTTGGATTTATGGTTTTCTAGGGTTGAATTTTTAGTGTTTTCTGAAGCTGGTGGTATAGGGTTTTATAGGGATGAGGGAATAGGGTTTCTTATTGTTGAGGATTTAGGGTTTCATAGTACTAGTAGGGATTACTGGGTTTCTAGGGATGATGTTATCGGGTTAGGGGGGATGTGGTTTTAGGGTTTCCCAGGGTTGAGGGTTTTGGTCATTATGGTTTTCAGTGTTTTGGGTTTGTAGTGGTAGAGGGTTGAATATTTTCTTGGGAAATAAGTTTTCGTTTTCCTATGTCTGAGGGTTTTGGTTTTTTTGTGGCTATGTGTTTTTGGTTTTCTTGTCATATGGATTTAGGGTTTTCTAGATATGAGGGTATAGGTTTTTCTAGGACTGATAATTCAGTGTATTCTAGGGATGAGTGTTATGGGTATTTTTGGCACAGGGTTTTTGGGTTTTGGGGATAAGGGATTAGGTTTTTTTTAGGTTCAGGTTTTAGGTTTTTAGGGTATGAAGGTTTAGGGTATTTTGGGGAAGTCAATTTAGTGTTTTTGATATCTTAGTTTTTACTATTTTATACTGATGTGGGTTTAGGGTTTTCTGGGGTAGAGGGTTTTTGCTTTTTTGAATTTGAGGGTTTATGTGTTTATGGGGAATAGGGATTAGGGTTTTATAGTGCTGAATGTTTAGGGTTTTTTGGGAATGAGGGTTTATCATTTTTTGGGGTTGAGGGTTTATGGTTCCTTAGGATGAGGGTTTAGGGATTGATAGGGCTGAGTGTTTAGGTTTTTCTAGTGTAGGTGGTTTCAGGTATTTTGGGGATGAGATTTTTGTTTTTCAAGGGAAAATGATTTATAGTTTTCTAGGGATAAGCTTTTTGGTTTTATGAGGATATGGTTTTAGGGTTTTCTAGGTTGGATAGTTTACAGATTTCTATGGATTAGGGTTTAGGGATTCTTGGGGACAAGGTTGCAGGGTTTAATGGGGATGTGTGTTTAGGGTTTTTTGGGGGCTATGGGTATCATGTTTGTAGGGGAAGAGTGTTTAGGGTTTTCTAGGGATGAGGGTTCAGGTTATTCTTTGGCTTAGGTTTTAGGGTTTTATGGGGATGAGTTTTTATAGTTTACTAGGGTAGAGTGTTTATGTTTTTCTATGGATGAGTGTTTAAGGATTTCATGTGTTGAGAGTTTAGTGTTTTATAGGGCTATGGTTTTATTATTTTATTGTTCTGAAGATTTAGGGTTTTATACGGATGTGTGTTTATGGTTTTTGGGGTATGTGGGTATATAATTTTCTAGGGGTTATGTTTTAATGTATTCTAGTGTTGATGGTTTTTGTTTTTCTGGGGATAATGAATTAGTGTTTTCTGAGGTTGTGGGTTTATGGATTTCTAGGGATGATGGCTTAGTGTTTTCTAGGGAAGGGGGTTTAGGGTTTTCCTGGGAAGAATAATTAGGGTTATATGAGGATAAGGTTTTAGATATTTCATAGGCTCATAGTTTGGGTTTTTCGGGGGCTCTGGGTTTATTATTTTATAAGGATGGGGGTTTAGGGTTTTCTCGAGGTGGGGGTTTATGATTTTTTGGGGGTATAGTTTTGGGGTTTTCTAGAGATGAGGGTTTAGTGTTTTTTGGTTCTGAGGGTTTATAAATTTTTAGGGATGAGTTTTTATGGTTTTCTGGGATGATGGTTTAGGGTATTTTAGGGATTGGGGTTTTGGATTTTATGGGGACTAGAATTTAGGTTTTTTGAGGCAGAGTGTTTAGGTTTTTCTGGGGCTGGGGGTCAATGGTTTTTTATAGTGAATGGTTTAGGGTTTTATGGCACTAAGGGTTTAGGGTTTTCTAGGGTTTATGGTTTTGGGTATTCTAGGTTAGGTTCATAGGGTTGTCTAGGTATAGTGGGTTAGGGTTTTCCGGTCCTAGGGGATTAGGGACTTTTGGGAAGGAGGATTTAGGTTTTTCTGTGGTTGTGGTTTTGGGTTTTCTAGGGATAAGTGTTTAGTGCTTTTTCGGGCTGAGGGTTCATGGTTTACTAGGGATGTGGATTTGGGGTTTTCTAGGACTGAAGGTTTTGGGTTTCCTAGGGATGAGGGTCTAATAATTTCTATGGACAAGGGTTTAGTGTTTTCTAGGGTGTGAGGGTTTAGGGTTCTATGTGGTGGATGGTTTGGGGTTTTCTGGGGTAAAGGGTATATTGATTTCTGATTCTTAGGGTTCTGCGTTTTCTAGGTAAAATGGTCTAGGGTTTTCTAGGGTCTATGTTTTATATTTTTCTATTGATATGATTTTTTTTTTGTATTTTTGGGCTTCGGGTTTAGGGATTTTTTCAGGCTTGGGTATTAGGTTAAATTCAAGGCCTTATGGTGTTGGGTTTTGGGGGGATGATGGTATTTGGATTTTTTTGTGGATGGGGGTTGTGTTTTTTTTATGAGTGGTTTATGGTTTTTTGGGGATAGGGATTGTATTTTTTTGGGATGACGGTTTAGGGTTTTTTGGGATAAGGATTTAGGGTTTTTAGGGGATGAGGGTTTAGGGTTTTTCGATGCTATGGATTTAGTGTTCTTTGTGGCTTATGGTTTCGGCATTTTGGGGAAGAGGGTTTTGGGATTTTGGGGATAAGGGAATAGGGTTTTCTAGTGCTAAGGGATTTGGATTTTTTGGAGCTAATGGTTTAGTGTTTTGTTCTATGTGTGTATGATTTGGGGCCTAAGGGTTTAGGGTTTTTTAGGATGAAGGATTAGGTTTTTATTTGGGGATGCTGGTTTTGTGCCTTTTGGGGATGAAGGTTTAGGGTTTTTTGGACCATGGGGTTTTTGGTTTTTTGGTATATTGGTTTAGGTTTTATTAGGGATTAGGGTTTACTATTTTCTTGGAAGAGGTATTAGGGTTTTTGGGGGATGACGGTTTAGGAATTTCATGGGATGAGGTATTAGCGTTTCTTGGGGTTGAGGGTTTAGGATTATTTTGTGCTGAGGGATTATGGGTTTTTATGTATAAGTGTTTATGTGCTTATCTCTATGGGAATATGTTTATATGGGTCTAAGGGTTTATGGTTTTCTGAAACTAGGGGTTTATAGTTTTTTAAGGATGAGTTTTTCATGTTTTGGGGGGATAGGGGTTTGGAGTTTTTTGGGGCATAGGGTTTAATGTTTTTTAGGGCTAAGGTTGTGTGTGTTTTTTTGCAATGAGGGTTTTGGATTTTTTCTGATTGAGGGCTTATGGATTTTTGGGGATGAGGATTTAGGGTCTTCTGTGGCTGAGGGATTATGGATTTTTGAGGATGAGGATATAGGGTCTTTTGTGGATAAGGGATTAGGGTTTTTTGGGGATTAGGGATTCTAGTTTATTAGGGATAAGGGTTTATGGTTTTTTACTTGATGGTTTAGTGTATTCAAAGGATAAATGATTATGGATTTTTTAGTCTAAGGGTTGATATTTTTTTGTATAAGTGTTTTGGGATTTTTTAGGCTGAGGGTGTAGAGAGTTATGCCTGAGGAATTTTGTTTTTTTTTTTGTTGAGGTTTTAGGGATTTTTAGAGAAAAGGTTTTACTATGATTGGGAGTACAGGGTTTAAGGTTTTTTGGGGAGAAGGGTTTAAGGGTTTTTTTGGAAGAATGCATAGTGTTATTTTTGTGATGAGTATTTAGGGATTTTAGTCTTAGGGTGTTAGGTTTTTTGGGGCTGGGGGATTAGGATATTTTGGGGAAAAGGGATAAAGTTTTTTGGGGGATAAGGGATTATGGATTTTTTGGGATGAGGGTTTAGGGTTGTTGATGTTTGAGGATTTTGAGGTTTTGGGGAAGAGGTTTTAGGATTTTTTGTGCTAATGGTTTTGGGATTTTCATGGCTGAGGAATTAGGGTTTTCAATGGAAGAGGGTTTGGGGTTTTGGTTCTATGGGATAAGGGGTTTTTTGGGATAAATTTTTAGGGTTTTTTAGGGATGATGTTTTAAGTATATTTGTGTCTGAGGATTTTATGAATTTTTGGGTAGCAGGTTTAGGGTTCTCTCATACGAATGATTTATATTTTTCTAGTGTTTTTGGATTAGGGATTTATGGGGATTAAGGATAACTATTTTCTATGGCTACGAGTATAGGGTTTTCTAGGGTTTAGGGTTTAGGATTTTTTGGATATGATGGTTTAGACTTTTCCTGGGAACAGTGTTTATGGTGTCTTGGGATGTGGGTTTAAGGTTTTCTAGGACTAATGGTCTAGGTTTTGTTGGGGATATGGTTTTTGGGATTACTGGGGATTAGGGTTTAGGGTTTTCTAGGGTTGAGGGTTTATTGTTTTTTGTGTATGAGGGTATTGGGTTTTTTTGTCCTGGGGGTTTATAATTTTATAGGGCTATGGGTTTTGGGTTTTCAATGGTTGAGGGTTCATGGTTTTTTGGGGATGATGGATTAGGTTTTTCTAGGGCTATGTGTATAGGGTTTTCTATGGTAGGGGGTTCATGGAATTCTAGGTCAGTGGGTATATTGTTTTTTGGGGGAAAAGCATGTCTGGTTTTCTAGAGATGAGTATTTAATATTTTATTGGTATTATTATTTTACTTTATTTATGGATAATGGTTTAGGTTTTTCTAAGTATGTGGGTTTAGGGTTTTTCGAGGGTGATGGTTTAGGGTTTCCTAGGGATGAGAGTTTATTGTTTTCTAGGGATGAGGGTGTAGGGTTTTTTGGGGTGGGGGTTTAGTGTTTTATAGGTATTTTGGTTTAGGGACTTCTTGGGATGAGGGTTTAAGGTTTTTTGGGGATAAGTATTTAGTGTTTTTTGGGGATGATAATTTAGGGGTTTCCAGGAATATGGGATTAGGTTTTTCTTGGGATTAGTGTTTTTTTTATTTCAGGGATTAGGATTTAGGGATTTTTGGGGATAAGTGTTTATGTTTTTCAAGGGACGGGGATTTAGTTTTTTTTGGTTCGGCGGATTTAGGATCTTAGGGGGATAAGGTATTAAAATATTCTATGGATCAGGGTTTAGGGTTTATAAGGATGAGGTTTTTGGGTTTTCATGGGATGAGGGTTTTAGGTTTTCGAGGGATGAGTGTTTTAGGTGTTATTTGGTAAAGGGTTAAGTGAATCATGCTTCATTAAATTTAGGGTCTACTATAGAATATTGTGTTTATAGATTTTTGGTGATGAGACATTTGTTTTTCAGGGTATGTGGTTTTAAGGTCTTTAGGGGCTGAGGGTTTAGATTATATGGATAGAGGGTTTAAGGTTTTCAGGTACTGAATGTTTAGGATTTTCAGGGGCTCTGAGATTAGGTGTTTCTTCGGATGAGTTTTTAGGGTTTTAGGGGATGAGGTTAAAACATTTATCAGGGCTTGGGAGGTATGATATTCTGATGGAGCGGTTATAGGTTTTTCTAGGGATGAGGAATTAATGTTTTATAGAGAATATGGTTGATAGTTATCTGGGGCTGTGGTTATAGGGTTTTCTAGGGAAGAGGTTTTGGGTTTTGGGTGTAACGGTTTAGGCTTTTTTGGGATAAGGTTTTACGGTTTCTTGTTATTTTGGGTATAGTGCTTTTTTGGGGCTTATGGTTTAGTTTTTCATTGTGGTTAAGGTTTATGGATTTCCAAGTATGAGGATTTTGAGTTTTTTAGGGATGAGGTTTAGGGTTTTCTATGGATGAGTGTTTAGGGTTTTATGGGGATTTTGGTATAGTGTTTTTTGTGGATGTTTTTTAAAGGTTTTCTTAGGATGATGGTTTATGGTTATCTAAAACATGGTGTTTATAGTTTTTTTGGAGGTGGGTTTAATATTTTATAGTGAAGGAAATTTATGTTTTTCTAGTATATAAGGTATAGTGTTTTCTACAGTAGAGTGTTAATGGATTTCTAGAGATGATGGTTTATAATTTTTAATGGATGAGGGTTTATTGTTTTATGGGGATTAGGGTGTAGGATTTTTTCAGCTAAGGGTGTATGGTTTTCTAGGGTTTTGTTTCTTTAATCATTATAAAAATTAGGTTTTTGGGTTTTATAGGGAAATGGATTGATGATTTTATTGGGTTAAGTGTCTAGGGTTTTCTGTGGCTTGCTGTTTAGGTTCTTCAATGGATGTGGTTTTAGGGTTTTCATTGATGTGGTATAATATTTTATGCATAGGGTTTAGTGTGTTATGGGGTATAGAGCTTAGGGATCTTGAGGGAAAATGGTTTTGGGATTTCTAGTGCTAATGATTTAGGTTTTTTTGATCTAATGGTTTATAATTTTATAGGGATGAGGGTTTATAGTTTTCTGGAAATAAGGGTTTAGGGTTCTCTAGGGCTCTGGGTTTATGGTTTTTGGAGGATGAGGGATTATGTTTTTCTTAGGATGAGGGTTTAATATTTCCTGGAGCAGTGGGACTACAATTTTATGGCCTAGATGATTTCTAGTTTTTTGGGGATGAGGATTTAGGGTTTTCTTGGGATGAGGGATTAGGGTTTTCTAAGGATGAGTGTTATGGTTTTTTAGGCCCAACTGTTTAGGATTTTCATGTGCTAAGGGTTTATTGTCTTATGGGGATGAGGGTTTAGGGGTTTTTGGGGCCATGATTTTCTCATATTGCAGATCTGTGGGATTATTGATTTTAGGGGTATGGGTTTTATTGTTTTCATAGGTTGTAGGTTTTGGGGTTCCTAGGGTTGAGGGATTTGGGTTTTATAGGGTTGAGGGTTCGGGGTTTTCTTGTGATTAGGGTTTAGTGTTCTCACGACATGAGTGTTTAGTAATTTATAGAGGTTAGAGTTTCGGGATTTCATGGGACAAGGGTTTTTGATTTTCTAGGGCTGTTGGTTTTGGTTTTTCTGGGGATGATGGTTAAGGTTTTTTGGGGACATGGGTTTAGGGTTTTGTAGGGATTATAGTCTATGGTTTTCTAGAGATAAGGGATTTTGGTTTTTAGGGTCGGAGGATTTATGGGTTTCTAGGAAATAATCTTTTTGATGTTCTATGGTTTGGGGTTTAGGATTTAATGGAGAAAAGGGTTTAGGGTTTTCTAGGTATAAATGTATAGATCATTCATTGGATGAGGGTTCATGGTTTCCTAGGGCTGCATGATTTGGGTTTTGTGGGCATAGGTTTTAGGGTCTTTTAGGTTTGATGGTTTCTAGAATTCATGGGTCAAGGGTTTATGGTATTTTTTGGACGAGGTTTTAGGGTTTTTTAGGGGTGAGGGACTAGGGTTTCTTGAGACTAAGATTTTTGAGTTTTCTAGGGATGAGTGTTTCTGGTTTTTTGGGGACTGGGGGTTTAGGATTTTTTTTGGGGCTATAGGATTTGTTTTTTTGAGGTTGAGGGTTTTGGTATTTTTATATATAATTATTTAAGTTTTTGTGGTGATTAGGGTTTAGGTGTTTATGTGGGCTGAGGGTTTAGGGTTTTTGGGTCTGTGGGTTTAGGTTTTTTGGGGATGAGGTTTTAGGGTTGTTTGGTTTGAGTTTTTATTAGTTTTTAGACTAAGGGTTTATAGATTTGATGGGGCTGATGGTTTTGATATATTTAGGGCTAAGGACATAGGTATTTTTTGGGATTAGGGTTTTTTCATTTTTTGATGTGTAATTAGGTATTTTTAGTGATGAGGGTTTAGGAAAAAAGGATAATAATTTTTTGGATGTGTGTTTATGGTTTCCTATGGTTTAGGGGTTATGGTTTTTATGAAAGGGGGTTTACAATTTTATGAGGTTTATGTTTTTTTGGTGATGATGGTTTAAATTAGTTTTTCGATTGTGGAATAGGGTTTTCTAAAGCCAAGAATTTAGGTTTTTCTAGGGCTCAGAATTTTGGGTTTTGGGACTGAGGGTATAGTGTTTTTTAGGGTTCTGGGTTTTGATTTTCTTAGGGATGAGTATATATTTTGTTAGGGATAATTGTTTAGGGTTTTGGGGATAATGGTTTTAGTTTTTTTGGGGATAGGGGTTTTAAGGATTTTTTGGAATGAGTTTTTAGGGTTTCCTAGGGATGGGGGTTTAGGGTATTTTAATGCTAAGGGATTTTATTTTTTTGATCTAGAGTCTTGTGGTTTGGGTGATAAAGGTTTATGGGTTTGGGATAATGTGGGGTTTTTGGGTTTGTGGGATCATAGGTTACTGGTTTTTAGGGTGAGGTTATATTGTTTCTTGGGGTGACTTTTGTTGGTTTTTTTGGGACAAGGATTTATTGATTTTTTTGGCCAAATGGAATAATATTTTGGTGGGATGAAGTTATAGAGATTTTGGGTGCTGAATATATGGTCTCTCGTTGCCAAGGGATTAGGGTTTTTTGTAGCTAAGGGTTGAGGGTTTTTTACTGCTGAGGTTTAATGGTTTTTTTGGGGATAAGGGTTTGAGTTTTTCTATGGTATAGGGTCTATGGTATTTTAGGGATGAGAGTTTAGGTTTTTTGGGATGACAATTCAAAGGTTCTTTATTAAAGAGAGTTTTTGGGTATTTGGGGTTTAGTCCATAAGGGATTTTGGGGCTCAGGATTTAGAGTTTTCCAGGGATGAGAGTTTTGGGTTTTCTAAGGATGAGATATTAGGGTTTTATGGGGCATAGTGTTTACAGTTTTCTATGGATGAAGGTTTAGGTATTTTGGTGTTGTGGGTTTAGGGTTTTTCTTTAGTTGAGGGTTCAGAGTTTTCTTGGGTGATGATTTTATATTTTTCAGGGAAATTGGTTTTAGGGTTTTCATTGGATTATATTTCTATAGGACTAAGATTTTAGGGTTTTTTGGGGCTAGGGGTTGATGATTTTATATGGATTAGGGTATATGGTTTTCTACGATTAAGATATTAAATATTTTTTAGGATTTGGGTTTATTTTATTATGTTGATACTATTTTTTTTGGTTTTATTGGGATGAGGATTTAGGGTTTTATGGTTGAGGGTTTAGTGTTTTTTGTGACTGAGATTTTTTTCTTTGGATGAGGGTTTATGGTTTTTTGAGGTTGATGATTTATGGTTTTTTGTGAGAGGGATTAGGTATTTTTATGAAAATTTATAGTTTTAAATAGAGAGGGTTATGGTATTATGTGAATGATGGTTCAGGGTTTACCGGGGTGAGGGATTAGAGTTTTTTGTCAATATGGATTTAAGATATTCATGGGATGAGTATCTAGGTTTTTCTAGGGCTGTGGGTTTGTTGTATTTTAGGGTAGAGGGATTTTTATTTTCCTCAAATGAGGGTTTGTGGTTTTTGGGTCAGAGAATTTTTGCTTTTTTAGGGTAGGGGGTTTATGTTTTTCTAGTGCTGACTATTTTGGCCTTTCCAGGGCATAAGGATTTGACATTTCAAATGAATAGGGATAAAGGTTTTCTAGGTCATAGTGTTCAGAGTTTTATAGATCTTGGTATTAGGATTTTTTATGCATGCAGGTTATGTTTTTTATGGTTTTGAGGATTTGAGGATCTCTAGGGATGAGGGTTACGTGTTTTTTTAGGGATGAGGATTTAGGGATTTATATGGATGAATGTTTTATGTTTTTTAGGTTTTATTGGTTTTGGGTATTCTAGGCCGTATGATTTAAGGTTTTCTGGGCCTATGGGTTTACAGTTTTATGGGGATGAGGGTGTAGGTTTTTTTGGGAATGAGGGTTTAGGGTTTTCTGGGGAAGTGGGTTTTGATTTTTCTGGGATTGAGGGATTAATTTTTTATATGGATGAGGGTTTTGGATTTTTTGGGGATGAGGGATTAGGGTTTTATAAGGATGAGGATATAGGAATTTCTAGGGCTAATTTCTGGGAATGAGGGTTTTTTTGATGCTGTGGTTTTAGCATTTTTTGTGGATAAGGGTTTTTAGTTATTTGGGGATGGGGTATACAGTTTTATAGGGATGGGGTTCTAGAGTTCTCTAGGGATGAGGATTAATGGTTTTTTAATGCTGATGGTACAAGGTTTTCTAGTTCTGTGGGTTTAGGGTTTTCTTTGGCAAATGTTTTAGTGTTTTTTATGGCTACTGGATTTAGGTTTTTTAGAGTTGATGTTTTATGGTTTTTAAGCATGAGGTTTTTGGGTTTTCTAGCATTTATGGATTAGAGTTTTCTAGTAGAGAGGGTTAATGGTTTTATTAGGTAGAGGTTTTAGGGTATTTGGATATGATGGTTTAGAATTTTTCTATTTTGGAGGGTATAGGGTTTTATGGGGATGGGGGTTTAGGGTTTTCTAGGGTGAGATCTTACTGTTTTTTTGGATGGGGGTTTAGGGTTTTTTGAGGATTAGGGTTTAGAGTATTTATGTATAAGGGTTTAGGGATTTCTATGGATGAGTTATTATGATTTTATGTCAATTAGGGATTGGGATTTCTAGGGATGAGGGTTTATGGTTTCATGGAGGTGAGGGTCATGTTTTTCTAGGGCTAGGGTGTTATATTTTTCTAGGGTAGCGGTTTACTATTTCTTGGGTTAGAGGATTTATGATTTTTATTGGTTGAGGGTTTAGGGTATTCTGGGGATGAGGGAATTGCATGTGTGGGGATGAATCTCTATGGTTTTCGGGGGTATAAGGATTAGGTTTTTCTAGGGATTAGGGTCCTATTTTTTCTAGTGTTGGCAGTTTAGTGTTTTCTAGGGATGGTGGAATTGGGTTTTCTAAGGATATGGAAATTGGGTTTTATAACACCTATGGATTTGGGTTTTTTAGCGATGAAGGTTTAGGTTTCATAGGTATAGTGGTTGTTGGTTTTCGAGGGCTGGTGGATTAGGGTTTTCCTTAGGTAAGGGCTTCAGATTTTCATGGACTGAATGTTTATGTGTTTTGGTGTAGAAGAGTTTGGGTTTTCTAGGGATTATAATTTTGGGGTATTAGGGGATATTTTTTGGGTTTTATAGAGATGAGGGTTTATGGTTTTCTAGGGTTTAGGGTTTATAAATTTCTAGGGTTCAGTTTTTAGGTTTTTCTAGGGATAATGGATTTGAGTTTTCTAGGGATGAGGTTTTATGGTTTTCTTGAGCCGAGGGTTTTGGGTTTTCTGGGAATGATGGTTTAGGGTATTCTAGGGTTTACATTTTAGGGTTTTCTATGGATGTAGGTTTAGGGTTTTATTGGGATAATGTTTTTGGTTTTTCTAGGGATGATGGTTTTGGGTTTTCTTGGGATTAGGGATTGCAGTTTTCTAGGGATGACGGTTCTGGGTTTTCTGGGGAGGAGGGTTTAGTTATTTTCTGGGGATGGGGTTTAGTATTTTCTGTGAACAAGGGTTTATAGTTTTCATTGTCTTTTGGTTTATATTTTTTTAGGGAAATGGGTTTATGGATTTCTATGGCTGAGTGTTTCGGGTTTTATGGGGTTGTTGGTTTAGGGTTTTCTAGGGCTGGGGTTTGGATTTCTATCAGGCTAAAGGATTTTGTTTTTCCAGGGATGTGGATTTATTATTTCCAATGAATTTGTGTTTATGGTATCCTAGTATGATGGGTTGAATGTTTCCTTGGTCTGAGGGTTTATATTCTTCTAGATATGATGGTTTAGAGTTTTCTATGGATGGGGGTTTAGGATGTTATGGTGATGGGGGTTTAGTGTTCTCTGGGGATGAGGGACTTAGGTTTTTTGAGACTAAAGGATTATGATTTTCTCGGGTCACGGTTTTAGGATTTTATTATGATGAAGCTTTAGGGTTTTCCATGGATGATAATTTAGGGTTTTCTTGGGCTAAGTGTTTAGGATTTTATGGTGGTAAGGGATTAGGTATTTCTGTGGTTGTGGGATCAGTGTTTCATAGGGTAGAGATTATAGGGTTTTCTAGGGATGAGTGTTTAGGGTTTTCTCAGAATAAGGGTTTTGGGTTTTTGTGTCATATGATTAAAGGTTTTCATAGGATGAGTTTCTATTGTTTTTTATGGTTGAGGTTTTGTTGTTTTCTGAGTATGAGTATTAATGGTTTCCTATGTAAAGGGGTTTAGGGTTTAATGGGGATGAGGGTTTAATGTTTTCTATGGATGACGGTTTAGGATATTTTTATTGTTGAGGGAAAAGGATTTTGTAGGGATGGGGGTTTATGATTTTATATTTATGAGGATTTAGGGTTTTCTTGGGAAGAAGGTTTAGGGTTTTCTTGGGATGAGGGTTTAGGTTTTTTATGGGCTTAGTGTTTGGGGTTTTATGGTGTTGATAATTTTTGATTTCTGGGGATGAGGATTTACGCTTTTCAGGAATATGGGATTTGGGTTTTCTAAGGTTGAGGGTTGAGGGTTTCATGATCCATTTTCTATAATTTCTATTACCAGGGGTTTAGGTTTTTTTAGTGATGTTGGTTTAGATTTTTCTTGGTCATAAGGTTTTGTGTTTTCTCATGATTAAATTTTAGGATTTTTTATGGCTTTTAGTATAGGGTATTTCAGGTCTTGAGATTTAGGGTCTTCTGGGGAGACATTTTTTTGTTGTTTTCTGGGGCTGAGGGTTGAGGGTTTAGAGTTTTATTAGGATGGGGGTTTAGTGTTTTCTAGGGATGAGTGTATATGGCCATCTTGGGATTATGGTTTAGGGTTTTCTCGGGATAGGGAATATTAATATTTAGGAAGTGGGTTTTGGGTTTTTTAATGTGTGTTTTGGGTTTTTTGGAGTGGGGTGATTATTTTCTCTATGGATGAGGGTATAGGATTTTATGGGGCTATAGGATTGGGGATTTCAGGTGATGTGCGATTATGGTTTTAAAGTGATATGGGTTTAAGGATTTATATGGATTACATTTTAGGGTTTCCTTGAGAAAATTGCTTATGGAATTCTATTCCTGTGGTTTTAGATTTTTGTGGGGATAAGGTTTTTGATTTTTCTTGGTACATGTGTATATGTTTTTGTTGGGTAGAGGGTTTAGGGTTTTCAAGGTATAGTGGATTGTTGTATATTAGGAATGATGGTGTAAGATTTTTCAATGTATGAGGGTTTAGGGTTTTCTAAGATTGAGGGTCTAGTGTTTTATGAGAATGACGATTTAATATTTTTTGGGGTGGGGGTATTGGGTTTTTTGGGGTTGAGGGTTTATGGAATTCTGTGGGCGGGGGGTTAGGGTTTTCTAGGGATAGGGGTTTAGTATTTTCTATTTCTAGAGGATTAGGGTTGTCGGGGGATTAGATTTTAGGGTTTTCGAGGGATGAAGGTTTAATTTTTTTTTGGGGATGAGGGTTTAGAGTTTTTTGGGGCTATGGGTTTATTGTTTTTTGATCTATGGGTTAAGGGATTTTGAGTTTTGTGGGTTTACGGTTTATTATGTAAAAGGGTTTAGGGTTTTATTAGGGTGATGGTTTTAGGATTCATGGGGTTTATGGTTTAGGGGTTTTCTAGGGATGATGTTTTTAGGTTTTCAAGGGTTGAGAGTTTAGGGTTTTCTAAGGACCTGGGATTAGATTTTATGTGGTTAAGGGATCGAGGTTTCCTAGAGAAGAGGGTTTAGGGTTTTCTTAGGATGATGTTTTAGGGATTTTTGGTCTGTGGGTTTAGGGTTTTATTGGGAAGAAAGTTTTTGGTTTTCTGGAAATGAGTGTTTATGATTTTCTGGTGTTGTGGGTTTAGGGTTTTCTGAGGTTGAGTGATTATTATTTTCAAGGGATGTGTGTTTAAGGGTTTCTAAGTCTGAGAGATAACGGTTTTCCCGGGATAAGGGATGGGTTTTCTAGGGTATAATTATTACTGTCTGTTGGGGATAAGGGATTATTTTTTTGGAGATTAGAGATTAGTGTTCCTAGTTGCTAAGGGTTTACGGTTTTCTTGGACTGAGTGTTTTGGATTTTTTGTTTCTAGAGTTATTGGTTTTATGTGGCAGTGTGTTTAGAAATTTCTAGGGATGGGAGTTTAGGGTTTTCTTGGTTTTATTGTTTTGTGATTTCTAGGGTAGGTGTTTAGGGTTTTTTAGGGATGATGGTTACGTGTTTTCTAGGGATGATGGTTTATTGTTTTCTAGGTCTAGGGTTTTATGGTTTTTGGGGGATGGGTTTTTAGGGTTTCATTGGTTTAATGGTTTAGTGTTTTCTGAGGATGAAGGTTTTGTGGTTTATTATTCTAAGGATATTGGTTTTTTATGGATGAGTGTTATGGTTTATTTTGGATGAGGGTTTACAGTAGTTTTTGGTAGAGTGTTTATGGTTTTTTGGGGTATACGGTTTTGGGTTTTGGGGGGATGATGTTATAGGATTTTTTGGGGATGAGGGTTTAGGGTTTTTTAGGTATATGGGTTTCAGGTTTTCTAGTGTTGAGTATTTTGATTTTCCTGAGGCTATTGTTTAGGCCTTCTTGTGGCTAAGGGTTTATGGTTTTTGGTGGAAGAGTGTTTAGGGTTCTTGGGTGCTGGGGGTTTAGGGTTTTCTGGGGTGGAGGGTTTAGTGGTATTGGGGGATACTATATACGATAGTTTAGGGAAGAGGGATGATGGTTTTTTGGGAGGAGGGATTTGAGTTTTCTCTTTATGAGAGTTCAAGGTTTTGGGGGGCTAAGAGTTTAGGTTTTTTGGGGAGGAGGGTTTATGGTTTTTCGAGAATAGGGGTTTACGATTATTTGGGTATTACGGTTTATGGTAATTGTGGTGTTGTTTTTGGTTTTTCTCGGGCTGAGGGTTTTGGGGTTTTTGGGTATGAGAGTTTAAAGTCTTTTAAATCTGATGGTTTAGGGTTCTTTGGGGCTATAGCTTTTGGGTTCGTTGGGGATGAGGTTTTATGTTTTTTTAGGCCTAAGGATATTTCGGTTATTATGTATGAGGGTGTATGGTTTTTTGGGAAAAGGATTTTGGGATTTCTGGGTATGATTGTTTACAAGTTTTTTGGGAGTAGGGTATTGTATTATTTTGGGGTTGGTGTTTAGGGTTTCCTAGGGCCGAGGGTTTATGGTTTTTTGGGATTATGGTTTAGGTTTTTTTGTGTAATATTATTAAGTGGTTTTGGGGATGAATATCTATAATTATCTAGGGATGATGGTTTGAGGGTTTATTAGGTTCAAGGTTTATGGTTTTTTAGGGTTAATGATTTAGGGTTTTTGGGTCGAGGGATTAGGATTTTTTGGGATGTGGGTTTTGGGGTTTTTTGGGGGATAAAGGTTAGTGATTTTTTAGGGATGTGGGTTGAGGGTTTTTTAGGGCTGAGTTTTTGGGGTTTTTTGTGTAAGAGGGTTCATGGATTCTCGACCTGAATATTTAGGGTACTTTGGGGATGAGGTTTCAGGGTTTTTTGGAGAGTGGGTTTGTTGTTTTTGGGTGCTGAGGATTCTGGTTTTTTGGGGTTCAGGGTTCCTGGATTTGTGGGGTTAAGGGTTATGGATTTTTTGGGGCGGATGTTTTAGGGTTTTTTTGGATGAGTGTTTATGTTATATTGTGGCTGAGGGTTCTGGGTTTTTGAAGATGAGACTTTATGGTTTTTTAGGGATGATGGTTTGGGTTTTTTTGGGATGAGGGATTAGAATTTGTGTGGGGGTTGAGTATGTAAGGAATTTTGAGGTTAAGAGTTTAGGGTTTCATGGGGGATGGGTATTTATGTTTTTTTGGTGCTCTGGGATTTAGGGTTTTTTAGGATTAATGGTTTTGGTTTTTGGTGATGGGGGTTTAGGGATATTTCAGGATGAGGTTCTTAGGATTTGTAGGGATTTATGATTATAGGTTTTTAAGGTTGATGGATTATTTTTTTGTATATTATTTTGATGTTTTTGGGACTGAGGGTTTAGAATTTTTTGGAAAGTGGGTTTAATGGTTTTGGGGGATAATATTTTAGGGTTTTGGGGGCTTAGGGTTTGGGGTTTTTTGAGGATATGGGTTTTAGTTTTTTACGGGCTACATGTTTATAGTTTTTTTTATTAAGGTTTAGGGGTTTGTTTAGGTTAAGGGTTTAAATTTTTTGGGGCAGAGGGTTTACATATTTTGGAGATGAGGGTTTTGGGGCAATGGGTTATGGTATTTCTGGGATGAGGGTTCAGGAGAATTGTTTTTCAGTTTTTAATTGGTTTTAGTGCTGATGGTTCAAGGAGTTTTGGGGATGGTGGGTTTTAGGGTTGAGGGTTCATTATTTTTTTGTTAGGGCATTCAGGGTTTTTAGGGTTTGAGTGTTTAGAGATTTTTGGTGGGGAGAGTTCAGGGTTTTTTAGGGTTGAGTGTTTAGGGTTGCATGGGGATGAGGGTTCTAGTTTTTATGGGGCATATGGTTCATGATTTATTGGAGATGAGGGTTTATCAGTATTGGGGCTCAGGGTTTATGTTTTTTGGGGAAGATGGTTTAGGGTTTTTGGGGATAAGTGATTAGTGTTCATTGGGGATGAGGAATATGCTTTCATGGTTTTTTTGGATGAGTGTTCAATGTTTTAGGAGAATGAGGGTTCAGGGTTTTTTAGGGGTTTATGGTTGAAAGGTTTTTTTGGATAGAGTGTTCAAAGTTTTCTGGGCATGTGGGTTCAATATTTTTAGTGCTGAGTATTCAGGGTTATTTGGGGTTGAGGGTATAGGGTTTTTTAGGGTTGAGGTTTTCATGATTTTGGCGATGAGGATTATTTGGGGGTTAAGCGTTGAGGGTTATTTGGGGTGAGGGTGTTGGATTTTTTGGGGCTTTGAGAGTAGGGTTTATTAGGGATAAGGGTTTAGGGGTTTTGTGGTTGAGGGTTATAGTTTTTTTTTGAAATGAGTTTTTGGTTATTTGGGGATGATGTTTGAGGGTTTTATGAGGATGAGGTTATAGGGATTCTGGTGGATGGGGGTTTAAGGAATTTTAGGGTTGAGTGTATATGGTTTCAGGGGATGAATAATTAAATTTTTCATGATATGGTTTTGGAGGTTTTGGGGCTATGCGTTTTGGGTTTTTTTTATGAAGGGTTTAAGGGTTTTTGTGGTTGGATGTTTATGGTTTTTGGGGAATTGGGTTTAGTGTTTTAGGGGGATGTGGCTGTGTGCTTTTTAGGGATGAGGGTTTAGGGATTTTTAGGTCTAAGGGTTTGGAGATTTTTTGGATGCTAATGGTTTAGAGTTTCTTCAGGATTAGGGTTTATTGTTTTTAAGGCAGTGTGTTTTGGGATTTTTATGCTAGGGGTTCAGGATTTTTTATAAAATAGGGTTTTTGGTTTTATTGGATGATGTTTTATAGAGATTTTTGGGGTAGTGGATTACTGTTATTTTAGCTAAGGGAATAGGGTTATTTGGGGGTGAGTTTTTAGGGATTTAGGATGATTAGGGTTTAGGGATTTTTTGGTAGAGGGTTTAGGGACATTGGGGGATGAGGATTTAGGGGTTTCCGGACTAAGAGTGTAGAGGTTTTTGGGATGATAGTTTTGGTATTGGGGGTGAGGGATTAGGGTTTTTTGGGGATGAGTGTTGAATGGGTTTGGGGGTATAGGTTTCATGTATTTTTAGGAAAGAGGGTTGAGGGTTTTTGGGATAAGGGTTTTGGTTGTTTTATGGCAGTGGGTTTTTTTGTTTTTTGGAGATGGGGGTTCAATGTTTATTTTGGTTTTGGGATTAGGGTTAATGGTTTTTTAGGGTTGAGGGATTATGGTTTTTTGGGGGATAGGGTTTAAGGGATTTTTTGGGGTAGAGGGTTTAGGTATCTTGGGTGTGATGATTTATGTTTTTTTTGGGTTGAGGTTTTATTGTCTTTGGGGATGAGGGATTATGGTTTTTTATAGATGATGGATTAATTTTTGAGCTGAGATTTCAGGGTTTTTTTGGATGTGGGTTCATGGATTTTTAATTTTCAAAGTTCATGGTTTTTTGTGTTTATTGCTTACTTTTCTGGGATTTTTAGGTTAAGGGACGATGGTTTTTTTATCAAATGGTTTATGTTTTTTTTTTGGTTTTAAGATTTTTGGTATTTTAGGCTAGCGAGATCAGGTTTTTTGTGGTTGATGGTTTATAGTTTTTTGGAGTTGAGTGTTTAGTGTTTTTTGGTGCTAAGGGTGTCAGGTTTTTTGGGGCTGAGTTTTTAAGAATTTGGGGGATGAGTGTTTAGGATTATTTTAGGCCATGTGTTTAAGGTTTTTTGGGTATTAGGGATTTAGTATTTTTATTGATATGGGTTTTTTCATTCTTGGGCTTCTGGGATTGGGTTTTTTATGATGAAGGCTTAACATTTTATAAGGTTGAGTGTTTAGGGGTTTTTAGAACTGAGGGTTTAGGGTTTTTTAGGGATGAGGGTTTTGTGGTTCTTGGGGATGAGGATTTTGTTTTCTTGGGGGGTGATGGTTTAGGGTTTTTAATAGATGATTATTTAGGTTTTTTTTGGGTTGAGGTTTTAGGGTTTTTGGAGGATGGTTTAGGGTTTTGAGGGATATGATTTTTATGTTTTTTTGGGATGTGGGTTTAGGTTTTTTTCAATTTTGGGAGTTTAGTTTTTACATTTATTAAGGTTTAGTGTTTTTTGGGGATGATTTTTTTTGGTTTTTTGAGGTAGAGGGTTTAGGGTTTCTTGGAGCTATGGGTTTATTATTTTTTTGGTATAGGGGATTAGGGTTTTTCGTGCTAAGGTTTTATGGGATTTAGGTACTGAGGGTTTAGGATTGTTTAGGTTTGAGGGTCCAGGGTATTTAGGGTAATGTATATAGGTATTTTTGGGTATGAGTATTTAAATTTTTTTATGGGTGAGGGTATAGGGTTTTTTGGGGGTGTGGTTTTATGGTTTTTTGGACCATTGTTTTAGGGTTTTTAGGGTTTAGGGTTTATGGTTTTTGGGGAACAGGGTTTCATCTTTTTTGGGGTGAGGGTGTACGGTTTTTATATGGATGAGGTTTTATGGGTTTTTGGGGAAAAGGATTCAAGATTTCTTGGGGTTGATGACTTAGGGTTTTTTGGGGCGAATATTTTTTGATAATTTTAGGGTATAGGATTAAAAGAATTTTGGGGTTACGTTTTTTTGATTTTTTATGGCTGATGGTTTAGGAATTTTGGAGATTATTTTTTAGTGATTTGTGGGTTTGGGTGTAGGGTTCTTTAAGGATAAGGGTTTAGTGTTTTTATGGGCCGAGTGTTTTGGGTTTTTTAGGATTGATGGTTTTGGTTTTTTTGGGGGATGAGGTTTTTGGGGGGTTTGGGGATGAGATATTATGGTTTTTTGGGGATGAGGGTTTATGGTATTTTGGATATGAGGGTTTATGATTTTTGGGGATAAAGGGTTTCATGTTTTTTTATGGTTGAGGACTTAGGTTTTTCTAGGGTTGAGGGATTTTGGTTTTTTCAGATGAGGTTTGAAGGTTTTTTAAGGCAACATGTTTTGGGTTTTGGGTGGTTGAGTTTTTTGGGTTTTTCAGGGTTATAGGATTTAGGGTTATGGGTTCTATGAATTAATGGATTTTTTCGGTGAGGGGTTAAGAATATGGTGGTTGAGGTTTTATGCTATTATCGAGATGAGGGGTTGGGGTTTTTCATGGTTGAGGGTCTGCATTTTTTAAGGATGGTGGTTCAGTGATTTTTTTGGGGATGAGGGATTAGGGTATTTTGGGGAAGAGGGTTTATGATTCTTTTTTGGTTTAGTATTTTTAGTTTTTTTGGGACTCAGTGTTTAGTTTCTGTCATGATGATGATTTTGGGTTTTTCTGGGGTTGTGGGTTTATAATTTTTGGACGTAGGGTTTCTGAATTTTTGTGGCTACGATTATAGGGTTTTTTGGGCTGAGGGGTTCTGTTTTTTTGGGGTTGAGGGTTTAATGAATATGGGGTTGGGGTTTAAGGTTTTTGGTGACTACAGGCTTAGTTTTTTTGGGTGATTAGTGTTTAATGTATTTTGGGACATAGGGTTTATGGTTTTTTGGGGTTGAGGATTTATGATTTTTTTTGGAGTTGAGGTGTTAAGGTTATTTGGTTTTCTCTATTTACAATTTTTTAGGACTGTGGATTTAGTATCTTTTAAGGCGAGGTGTTTATGTTTTTTTAGGGATAAGTGTTTAGGGTTTTTGGGGGCTTAGAGGTTAGGGTTTTTTGGGTTTGAGGGTTTAGGATTATTTTTGGATGAGTTCATAGTGTTTTTTATCGAAGCGGTTTGATATATTTTGGTCTAGAGGTTAAATGGTTTTTTATAGACGAGGTTTCATAGTTTATGGGGGTTTAGGGAATACTATTTTTATAGTTTGAGGGATTGGGGTTTTTTTGGGGTTTAGGTTTTTTTGCATCTTATGGTCTATGTTTTTTATGGCTATGGATTTAATGTTTTTTCTACTCGAGGGATTAAGGGTTTTTATTTATAGAGTTTAGGTTTTGGGGATTAAGGTTAAGCGTTTTTTTGGGTATGAGGGTTTTTGAGTTTTTGGGGATGAGTGTTTATGGTTTTTTGGTGATAGTTGTTTAGGGTTTTTGGGGATGAGGGTTTATTACTTTTCGTGGCTATGGGTTAAAGGTTTTTTAGGTTTGAGTGTATATGGGTTTTTTGAGATGATGTTTTAGGGTTTTGTGGATGATGGTTTATTTTTTTTAGAGGCCAAGGGTTTAGGGATTTGTAAATTGAGGGTAAGGGGTTTTTTATGGTTATTAATTTTTATGTTCTAACGGTTTAGTGTTTTGGGGATAAGGGTTTTGGGTTTCAATGGGTGAGGGGTCAGTTTTTTGTGGCTAAGGGTTTTGGGTTTTTTGGGGTGTGGGTTTCAGTTTTTTGGGCCGTGGGTTCTTGGTTTTTTTTGGATGAGGGTTTTGGGTTTTGGGGGCTGAGGGTGTATGGGTTTTATGGATAAAGGGTTTAGGTTTTTTTTGCGGATAAGGGTTTTTAGGTTTTGGGATGATGGATTAGAGTTTTTCTGGTTTGAGGGTTTAGGTTATTTTGGGGATGAGGGTTTTGGTTTTGGGGGGGTTGAGTGTTTAGGTAAATCTAGGGATGAGGGTTTAGGGTAATATGGGGATGAAGGATTAGGTTATTTTAGTTCCAAGGGCTTAGGGTAATTTGGGGATGTCGGTTTAGGTAATTGGGGGATGACGATTTAGGGTATTTATAGATAAGGGTTTAGGGTCTTTTAGAGATGGGGGTTTGTGTTTTTTGGGGGATGTGGTTTTATGGTTTTTTGGGTTAGGTTTAGGTTTTTTTGGGGTGATGGTTTAGGGTCTTTTGAGGTTTAAGGTTTAGTGTATTTTTTGGTTTGACGGTTTATGGTATTTTTGGTCCAAGTGTATAGGGTTTAAGGGGATGTGGATTTAGGGATTTGGGGTTTGAGGATTTTGGGTGTTTTCAAACTGAGGGTTTAGTATATTTTGGTGATGAGGGTTCAGGTTATTATGGGGATGAGAGATTAGTTGTTTTTTGGGTACATGGTTTAGGGTATTTTGGGGATGTGTGGTTGTTGTTTTTTTGGGGATGAGGGTTTAGGAATTTTTGTAATGTGAGTGTAGGGTTTTGGGGATAATGTTTTTGGGTTTTTTAGGAATGAGAGTTTATGTTTTTTAAGCTGAGTATTTTATGTTTTTGAGGCTCTGGGTTTACTTCTTTTGTGGGATGAGGGTTTAGGTTTTCTTATGACTGATGGATTGTGTTTTTTTGGGGCTGAGGGAATTTGGTTTTTTGGAGCTGCATGTCTGGAGTTTTTGGGGGGTGGGGGTTTAGTGTTTCTAATGGATGAGGGTCTAGATTTATTTTGGGGATAAGGTTGTGTAGTTATTTGGGGGATGAGTGTTAATGGTTTGGGGGTTAATGGTTTCGGGGTTATCATGGATGAAGGTTTGGGGTTTTTCAGGGCTGGGTGTTTAGGGGTATTTTGGATGAGGCTTTAGGGTTTTTTTGGAATGAGTGTGTTATGTTTTATTTATGATTGTTTTTTGATTCTTTTGGTTGAGGTATTAAGGATTTTTATGAGTAATGGTTTATGTTATTTGGAGGTGAGGTTTTAGGGTTTTGAGGGGATATGGGATTACAGTTTTTTGGTGCTGAGGGGTTTGTGTTTTCTATAGATGTTGGTTTGTGGGTTTTCTAGGAAGTGGGATTTAGGGTTTTGGGGATGTGTATTTATGGTTTTTATGGGTGATGGTTTAGGGGTTTGGGGGGTTATATATTTAGGGTAATTTGGGGGATGATGATTTATTATTTTTGGGGAACTAAGTGTTTATGGTTTTTTTGAGTGGAGGGCTTAAAGTTTTTTGGGGCAGTTGGTTTTGGGTTTTTTTGTCTGAGTATTAAGTGTTTTTTTGGTGCTGATGATTTAGTGTTTGGGGGGATTATGGTTTTCTTGGATAAAGTTATTCTAATTTTTTGCGATGAGGGTTTATTTTTTCAGAGGGTTTAAGGTTTTGTATGACTTTTGGCTTAAGGGGTTTTGGGGCTAAGTGTTTAGGGATTTCTGGGTTTGAAGGTTTAGGGTTTTTGGGGAAGAGGGTTTTGAGTTTTTTGGGGAATAGGGAATTGTGTTATTTGGACTAAGGGTTTAGTGATGTTTAGGGATGATAGTTTATTTTTTAGGGGTAATGGGATTATGGATTTTTTGGCATAGAGGGTTTAGGGTTTTTTGGGGATGGGGTTTTGGGGTTTTCAGGGCTGAATGTTTCATGTTTTGGGGGGATGAGGGTTTAGGGTTTCTTGGTGATCAATATTTAAGGTATTCTAGGGGTTTTTTAGTGTTTTTTAGGGATTCATGTTTATTTCTTTTCAGAACTATGGATTTCATGTTTTTCAGTGATAAGGCTTTAGGGATTTTTGGGGTTAAGGGTTAAGTGTTATTTAGGGTTGAGCATTGTGGGTTTTTTAGGCTTGAGTTTCAGGGGTTTTTTGGGGTTATGAGTTTATGGTTTTTTAGGGTTAGATGGTTGAGGGTTATTTGGATTTTAGGTTTTAGGGTTTTTGGTGATAAGATTTTATTTTTTTAGGATTGTGGTCCATGAGTTTTCTTGGGCTTGGGATTTATTATTTTTTATTTCTTAGGTATTAGGTGTTTTAGCGGATGGATTAGGGTTTATGGTATTTTGGGGCAAAGGGTTTAGGTTATTTTAGGGATGAGTGTCTAGGTTATTATGGTTTTTAGGGTTTATGGTCTTTTGGAGAATATGATTCTTGGTTACTAGGCCATAGGTTTTTGGGTTTTTTTAAATTGGTGTTTTATGTTTTTTCTTATGGTGGTTTTGTTTATTTTTGAGATGAGGTTTTATTTGTTTTTCTCTGAGGTTTTAGGTTTTGGGGGGTTTAGGGTTTAGGGGTTTTTCTGGGATGAGGAGTTACAATTTTTTGGGACTGAGGATTTGTAGTATTTTTGGGCTGACAGTTTAGGGATTTTTAGGGATGATCGTTTAGGGGCTTTTTTGGATTTTGGTTTTAGTATTTTTTTCTGGATGATGGAATACTATTTTATAAGTTGGGGGATTATGTTTTTTTTGGATGAGGGTTTAAGGATTTTTGAGGATGAGGGTATAGGGTTTTTGGTGGATGAGGGATTAATGATTTTTGGTGCTGAGGCTTTCGGTTTTTTGGCCTTAGTGTTTAGTTTCGTTGGGGCTAAGGGTTTAGGGATTTTCTGGGATGGGGTCGTAGGGTTTTTGGGCCTCGGGGTTTGTGGTTTTTTGGGGAAGAGGAATTAGGGATTTTGGGGGATGGGGGTTTATGTTTTTTTGGGGCTGTGGGTTTATGGTTTTTTGGGGATGAGGGTTTAAGGTTTTTTGGGGAAGGGGGTTTTGGATTTTTTTCAAGGATGAAGTTATTGGGTTTTATTGGGATGATTTATTGGTGTTTTATTGTGATGAATGTTTAAGGTATTTAGGGGCTCAGGTTTTAGTGTTTGTTATGGATTTGTGTTTAGGGTTTTTCAGTGAGGAGGGTTCTAGGTTTTTGGGGGATGTGGGTTTTGGGAGTTTCAGGGATGATGGTTTAGGGTATTTTGTAGTGAAGGGTTTAGTGTTTTTTGGTGTTGAGGGTTTAGGATTTTTTGTGGCTAAGGGTTTAGGGGGTTTTCGGTTTATGGTTTATGGTTTTTTTGGTTGAAGGATTAAAAGTTTATTGGTGATGAGGGTTTATGGTTTTTTGGGCTGAGGGTTTGGTGTTTGGGGGCTGAAGGCGCAGGGATTTGGTGCTAAAGATTTATTGTTTTTTTGGGTCTGAGGGTTTAGGATTTTTGGAGATGAGGATTTAGGGTTTTGGGGGTTGAGATTATATGTTTTTTTTTTGTGATATGGGTTTATGTTTTTTAGAGATGAGGTTTAATTTTATTTAGGTCTTAGGAATTACTGTTTTTTGTAGCAATGGGTTTAGGGTTTGGGGGGTTTAGGGTTTAATGTATTTATGGCATTGGGTTTGGTATTTTTTGTATATTAGGGTTTAAGGGTTTTTTATGCTGAGGGTTTAGGGTTTTTTGGGGATAGGGGTTTAGGGATATTTGGGGACTAAGGGTTCATGTATCTTTGGATCTAAGGGATTAGGTTTTTTGGGGGGGGGATTAAGGTTTAGGGATTCTAGGATTAGGGGTTTATGTTTTTTTGGATGAGGGTTTAGGGATTTGGGGGGTTAGGGTTTTCTTGGGTTTTGGTTTTAGGGTTACCTGGGATGAGGTTTTATAGATATTTAGGACTGAGGGTCTATATTTTTTGGGTGTTGATGGCATATGGTTTTGGGGGTTTTAGGGTTTAGTTTTATTTTTGGTTGAGTGTTTAGGGTTTCTTCGGATGATGGTTTGGGGTTTTTTTGGATGAGTGTATATAGTCTTTTGGGGATGAGACTTTAGGGTTTTTTTTTTGGAATTGAGGGTTGGGGTTATTTTGGGATGATGGTTTAATATTATTTGGGGCTAAGGGTTTGAGTATTTTTAAGGCTGATAGATATTTTTTTGGGATAGAGGGAAAAGGTTTTTTATGGACTATGTCTTTTGATTTATGGGGGGATGATGCTCTCGTATTTTTATAGGAAATGGGTTTATGGTTTTTTTGGGTTCTAAAGGATATATTTTTGTTGTGAATAAGGGACTATGTTTTTATGGGGATAAGAATTTAGTTTTGGGGGTGAGGGTTGATTGTTTTTTGGGGATTTGTGGATTAAGGTTTATGGATTTTTGTGTATGCGGTTTTAAGGGTTTTGGGGCTGACAGTTGACAGTTTTTTGGGGTTCTATGTTTTGAGGGTTTGGGGATGAGTGTTTTTCATTTTATTGGTGTTGTGGGTTGAGAGGTTTTTAGGGATGAGGGTCTATGGGTTTTAGGGTGGGGGTTTTATGGTTTTTTATTGTAGTTGGTATAGTTTTTTTAGGAATATGGTTTATTAGTATTTTGGGTTGAGGGTTGAGGGTTGAACGTTTTTTGGGGTTTAGGGTCTGGGGTTTTTATGATATTATGGATTGATATTGGGGGTGCTGACGGAATATGGTTTTTTGGGGATGTGGTTTTAGGGTTTTTTGTGTATGATGGTTTAGGTGTGTTGGTGGTAAATGTTTAGGAGTTTTTTTGAGTCTGAGTTTTTAGGATTTTTTGTTTCTATGTGTTTAGGGTAATATGGGGTGAGGATTTCAAGAAATTTGGGGCCAAGGGTTTACAATATTTTGGTGTTGAGGGTTTAGTGTAATATTATGATGGGGTTTTATGGTATATGAGGATGGTGATTTAGGATTTTTTGGGATGGAGGGTTTTGGTGGTTTTAGGCCTAGGTATTTAGGAGTTTTTTATGAGGGTTTATGTTTTCTGGGGATGAGGGTTTATCATTTTTTGGCACAAGGTTTTTGTTTTTTTAGGGAGTTTTGAAAAAAACCGGATTCAATAACTTCTTCATTGTTCTCTACATTATTTTCTCCTTCAATTTCCAGACATCACATTATCCATTATTTTACATCATCATGATATCATATTTGTGTCATATTTTAATTATTTTTTATTATATTTCATTTATTTTTAAAACCCATTTATCACACCCAACAAACATTTTACACAATTTACCCATATTTTATAACCCCTTCTCCACCCTCGACCACTTTTTAACACCTTTACCAATCATACAGGCTATGTTTTACCATCCCACAAGACAATCATGATTTGGTAATTATTTGTGTCCTGTGATCACCAAAAATAAGTAATTATATTTCATATTAGCTTGGGATTTGAATTGAGTGTTTATAGTGAAGACCATTGAGAAAAATTCCACATGATGTGGGTATCTTTGTGCGTGTGAGTAGGAATATTTTTCATCTCTCTGTGTGTGGGTATCCATTTGTTCATGAGTGATAGTGTACCCTTTTTTCATGTGTTTGTACATATTATATGTGTGATTGTGTATCCTTGTGTTTGTGAGTGTGTACATCATGTGAGCATGAGTGTTTAAATCTTATGTGTGTGTATATCTTCATGTTTGTGAGTATGCGTATCATTGTAAGTGTTTTCCCTATGTTTGTTATTGTTTTTTATATATATCATGGTAGAATATCATGGGAAAATAATTTCTCATTCAAGCTATGAAGGAAGTCCCCGTAAATCTCCCACACCAGAAGATATGCCACTCAAAATGAAAGTATTTAGTGAGCTATTTTGAGAAACTACTTGACAGGAAGATGGAGGTTCTAAATTAGATGACAATAGTTCTATAGAATAAAAAAATCCTGAGGATGATTCATTGTAACCCAAGTTATACCCAAGAAAAATTGGCCCCCATATCATATTGGAGGAGATAAATAATTTCAAGTATGATTTTGATGATATCCCACAAAGGAGGAGGAGGTCCCGACAACCTAGAGGAGTCAAAGGGATACCACATGATAATGACACCCTTGTTAGTGTAAAGTTTAATGTTGCTTTATTTCCAGGTAAAAGAGATCCATAATCATACTTGTAATGGAAGATGTGGGTAGATAATGCTTTCTCTTGTCTAACTTATTCCGAATGGAGAATTTTAAAACATTTAGTCCATTAATTTTATAATTTTTATTTAATTAGGTGGTATCAAATGAACATGTTGAGGGATAGATATGGAGGGAGTCCCATCAACACATTGGATAAAATTCTGTTCTCCATATAGAATTGGTTTGTTCCCTCACATTACTATGGACATACCCACAAAAATGTAAACACCACACCCAAGTAAGAGTGTTGAACATTACTACAAGGAGATGAAAATTACCCTCATCTGAGAACACATTAAGGAGGATATTTAGAAAACCATGGAACATTTTTTACAAGGGCATAATCAGGAGATTATCGATGAGGTTTAGATATACCATCATGTGGAGATACAATATAAATACACCAAACCACCACATTTGGGAAAAATAAAAAATAATAAAAACTTGAGAAAACCCAATACACCTTTCACTCCATAGAGAAATTTGAGGTAGGATTTTGGAGAATCGTCAAATCCAAAATAGGTGGATGATCAAAAAAGTTATGAGGTAATTATTACACATAAGAAACCTAATTTTGAGTCTATACAAATAAGGAATTATGATATTTGATGTTTGAAATGTCAAGTAAGGTTTTAGATACCTTTTTAATTCTCAATCCAACACACAGTGACCATAAAAATATATATAGAATAGGAGACTGATAAAGAGATCTCAGAGGAAGAGGTAGATGATTCCCCAAAAATGGATGATGTAGAATTTTTTAAAGAAGATTATATTCTCATCCCAAGGACAGTTTTGAGTTCTCAAGTGATTTATAATAAGGAGTAAGTGGAGAAACATTTACATAATTGATGTCAAATCAATGGGAATGTATGTAGTGTAATCATTTATGGGGGAATTTGTAGCAGTGTGGCATGTAATGAGTTGTTGAAGAAGTTAGGAATCCTAAAATTAAAGCATTAACATCCATAGAAACGTTAGTGTTTAAATTATTGTAGATATATTAATGTTACTAAATAGGTACTGGTCCTATTCGAAATTAGAATGTATAGTGATAAAGTAATATATATTGTAGTTCCAATGATGGAATGCCACTTACTTCTTGGTTATCCATGGAAACATGATTGGCACGTGACAAAAGGTAGTTTTCTAAACTAAAACTCTTTTTTACTCTAAGGGGAACCTATAACCACCATTAACATATCCCTCAAACATATTTCGAAAGAACATATATAATGGAAAAATAAATAAAAAATGAGTGATTAAGATAAGAT
The DNA here is from genome assembly GCA_963277665.1 of Viscum album. Lineage (NCBI taxonomy): Eukaryota > Viridiplantae > Streptophyta > Magnoliopsida > Santalales > Viscaceae > Viscum > Viscum album. The sequence continues at coordinate 1,532,176,649 of OY728160.1, read as the reverse complement.
GAGGAAAATATAAAAGTATGATAGTGAGGGGACATTTGATAATTATATATAAAAGAAATCAAGTTTAAAGAGAAATAAAGTGAGAATATAGAATTTTATTAGGTGGAAAATTTTGATTATAGAAGAGGTAGAGGTTAAGAAAGATTTAATTTCATGAAAAACATCCATGTAATGATGTAAGAAAGAGGAAATGATAATCACTGAACACTTAACATATTATTTGTAAAATATTGTTGAATATTTGTCATATTTGTATGATAGTGACATTATTTAGGAGTTTTCACCATGTTTCCAACCTATTAGAAAGAGAAAATAAATTGAAAGAACCATTAACATTGTCCTTAGTCAAAAGGATTGTATGGAGTGTCTATTTCATGTTGAATATTCTAACAAAAACAGAGATCACTCTAAAACTATATTTTATCCAATAGTTTTCCTCCTAACCCTTATTGATAAAGTTTCATTTTCTTTATATGAAAATAGTAATATGAAATAAAATTGGAATATATAGAAACACCATGGGAAATCAAAAATTTTATAGAGGTTTCAAAATAAATGAAAGTCAAAGAAGATGATAAATAGAGATGGACCATAATTATTGATTGATATCATTTATTACAATATCACATTCCAAGGTGAGTACGGTTTGATTTTTAATGTTAATGATTCTAATATTTTCTCAAATTGGGTTGTAGATATTGAACAGTTGAGGATGAAAACATTTCGAGAGGGGGAGGATGATGTGAAACCAAATCATGACATTTATGTGATGGAATGTTCATAGTTGGAGCTTCAAGGACCAATGTTGAAAGGATGATTAAATATAATAAAATTGGAAAAATTAACCTACTTAACTAAATTAAGTGGACCAAACCCATGTCACATGCATTGAAGTGTAAAATGAAATTATTTTCATTATTTTTTAAGCTCAAATGAGATGTATAAAGCCCAAGACAAATGGTTTTAGGAATTTGTTTTCCTATTAACTTTATAGTATCCCCAATTTAATCCATGTGAATAAGAATTTCAATTATGGTGGGTTATGGAATCAATGTCAATATCTACACTTTTGGAGGCATGTGATTCCTGAATGTGAATATTGGTTTTCTACTTTTCCAAAAATTATTCTATAAGATTTATATTTTTTACTTAATGGGGACATGGTAGTCCTATCCTTTATCACTTTAGGGTATTACACCCTTGACTATTTTATCACCCCTAGGCTATAAATAGCCACACCCATGGTACTTGTATTGGTATTAAATATTCTTTTTTTCTCCCCATTGTGTGGGGCTTGTTTAGATATTTCACCTTACTCATAAGAATTCTTTCCTTATTAACCTACATGTTATATTGATGATCCATGATCACAATGCCCCCAATTTAGTGCCTTTACCCAAGTGTATTGTTTTGTGGATAGGCCATCACATACCTCCTATAATTGTGTAGTCTATGTATATGTTCACCCTACATATAGAGTTGATTGAGTAATTTCATCCAGTATTCATACCCAATATCTTCCACTTATTAATGGACCACATACTTCATCTTTAACCCTACACCATGAAGATCAGGCCACCCAATACATCACGTATCAATGGTTTAGCGTTTTTCATTGGGATGAGTGATTATGGTCTATTATGGTTGATGATTTAGGGTTTTTTGAGGATGAGGGTCAAGGGTTTCATGGTTGAAGGATTAGGGTTTTTTGGGGATAAGGGTTGTGTTTTTTAGGGTTGAGTGTGGAGGGTTTTTTTGGCCTTAGGGTTCAACATATTATGGGGCTTAGTGCTTAGTGTTTTTGTATTGAGGGATTAGGGTTTTGGGGGGATATAGGTTGGTGGTTTTTAGGGATTAGGATTTATGATTTTTTTCACTAAGGGAGGATGGTTTTTTGGGGTCAAGCATTGAGTGTTATTTGAGGCTGAGAGTGGAGAGTTTTTGTTGTGTTGAGGGCTAAAGGGTTTTCTAGGGTTTGGGGTTTGGGGTTCTTTGGGGATAAGGGTTGAGGGTTTTCTAGGGAAATGGGTCGATGTATTTTTGGGGATAAGTTTTGGTGGTACTTTTGGGATTTGGATGAGTGTTTTATGGGGATGATGGGTGGGGGATTTTTGGGATGCATGTTTTGGGTTGTTTTTGGAAAGAGGGTTTAGGGTTTTTTTGAGGCTTATGGTTTTTTCTGGTAAACGTATTAGAATTTTTGGGGCATGAGTTATTGGGGTTTAATTGGGATAAGGTTTTTTGGTTTTGGGGAGCATATGGTTTAGGAGTTTTGGGGATATGAGATTTTTTTTTTGGGTATGTGGAATTGGGTTTTTTATTAAGATTAAGGGTTTTTTATGGGATAGGGGTTAGGGTTTTAGGGGGTGAGGGTGTTGTGATGTTTTAGGTTTTTTGGAGTTTTGGGATTTGTGATTTTTAATGGAGAAGTGTTTGTGGTTTCTTTGGATGAGGTTTCAGGTTTTTTGGGGATGATGGATTCTTGGGGTTGATGGTTTAGGATTTGTTGGGGCCGAGAGTTCAGTGTTTTTTGTGGCTGAGGGTTTAGGGTTTTTTTGGATAATGAAATAGGGTGTTTGTGGGTTCATTATTATTGTGGCTGACTATTTAGGGTATTTTGGAACTAAGGAATTATGGTTTTTTGGGGCTGAGGGTTTATGGTTTTTTGGGGCTTGGGGATTTTGGTTATTTGGGGTAGATTATTTTTTTATTTTTAATGATGAGGGTGTATTTTCTTTTGGGGTTTTGGGATTAGTGTTTTTTAGAGATTATGGCTTAGGTGTTTTCCAGTGTTGTTGGTTTGGGGTTTTTTGGAATGTGGGGTTATATATTTTGGATGATCATTTATGGTTTTTGGGGTTGAGGTATTAGGGTTATTTGCCTAATGGTTTTGTGTTTATTGGGGATGTGGGTTTAATTTTTTTGGGGTTTATGTTTAATTTTTTTTATGGATAGTGGTTTAGGGATTTTTTTTTCTATATGGGTTCTTTGGGTTTAGGGGGATTAGGGATTAGGGATTTTTTAGGGATGAGTGTTTTAGATTTTTTTAGGAATGATAGTTTTAGCTTTTTTAGGGCTTAGGGTTTAGGGATTTCCAAGGCTAATGGTTTATGGTTTTTTAGTTCTGAGTGATCAGAGATTTTTATGCATGAGGGTTTTTGGTTTTTTAGGGATGAGGTTTACTGTTTTTTGGGGCTTATGGCTTTTATTTATTTGGTGCTGAAGCTTTAGTGTTTACTATAGATGAGGTTAATGGATTTTTGGGATGAGGGTTTAGGGTTATTTGGAGATGAGATTTTATTTGTTTTTGGGGATGTGGGTATAGGTTTTTTTCATGGTGAGGATTTATTGTTTCTTTAGACTGAGGGTTCAGGTTTTTTTGGAAGTGCGATTCGGGTTTTTCTGGGGCCGAGGATTTATTTTTTTTAGTATGAGGGTTTAGTATATCATAGGTCCAAGGGTTTGGGGTTTTTTGGGTATGAGGGTTTAGTATTTTTTTCAGTGAGAGGGTTTAGGGTTTTTTGGGGCTTAGGGTTTTTTATTTTTAGGGATGACAATTTTGGGATATTGAGGGACATATGGGGTTTGGGTTTTGGGGGATGAGGTTTTAGGAGTTATGGGACTGAGGGTTTTGGGTTTTTTTTGAGAATAGTGTTAATGGTTATTTGGTGATGTGGGATTAGGTTCATTGGGGCCATGGGTTTTTGGTTTTTTGGTTTTTGGAGTTGAGTATTTATGGGTTTTTGAGCTAAGGAATGAGGTGTTGTGGGGATAATCAATCATAATTTATTGAGGGTGAGTGTTAGGTGTTTTTATTGGCTAATGGTATTGGGTTTTTCAGTGATGAGGGTTCGGTATTTTTTTCGGGCTGAGGGTCAAGGTTTTTTGGGGCTGAGGGTTTATGGTTTTTTGGGGTACAGGGATCTTGTTTTTATGGGGTAGAGGGTTTAGAATTATTTGGTGTTGACTATTTGGGGTTAGTTGGGGTTTCAAGTTTAGGGGCTTTGAGGGCTGATCATTTAGGGTTTTTTGGGGCTGAGGGTTAGTGGTTTTTAAGCGATAAGGCTTGTGTGTTTTTTGGGTTGAGGGTTGATGGGTTTTTTTGGAAGAGGGTTGAGGTTTTCTTTTTTGTGAGGGTTAAGAGTTTTTTTTGGATTAGTGTTGTTGCTTTGTGGTCAAGTGGATTAGGTTTTTTTATGATGAGGGTACAATAGTTTTTGGCATTGAAGGTTGATGTTTGTTTTGCAGATGACTATTTAGGGTTTTTTAGGGATGATGGTTTAGTGTTTTTTTAGGATAAGAATTTAAAATTTTCTTGGGCTAAAATATGTGGGTTTTGGGGGATGAGGTTTTAGGAGTATTTTGGTTGATTTGTTTTTGGGAATTAGTGGATGAGGGTTTAGTGTTTTTTGGGTTTTAGGGTTTATCTGTTTTGGGGACTATGGGATTAGATTTTTTTTTGCGGTAGAGGGTTAAGGGGTTTTTGGGATGAGGGTTTATTGTTTTCTTTATTATGGTTTATGGTTTCTTGGGGCTAAGGGTCGAGGGTTTTTTTGAGATGAGGATTCATGTTTTTTTCCAGAATTAAGGATTATGGTTATTTGGGGTTATGTATTTAGGGATTTCTAGGTTCATAATAATGAGAGTTGTGGGTATTTTGGGGATGAGGGTTGAGTATTTTTTGAATATTGGGGATGAGAATTTGGGGTTTTTTTGGTCGAGTTTTTTGGGTTTTGTGGGATTATGGTAGAGATTTTTTTTTGGATGATGTTTTCAGTTATTTTTTTGGGGGTTAGGGTTTTTGGATGATTAATTTTTTGGGGTTTTAGGTTAGTTGGGTGTGGGTTTTTAGAGGGTTTAGGGTTTATGATTTTCTTAGTGCTAAGATAAGAGGGTTTTGTGATGAGGAAAGTGGGTATTTTGGGGTTGAGTGTTGATGATATTTTGGGAATGAGGGTTGATGGTTATCTAGGGGATGAGGGTTTGGGTATTTTTTGCGATGATGTTTTGGGGTTTTATTGGGTGAAGGGGTGGGGATTTTCTGGGGATGAGGGTTTAGTGTTTACTGGGGTTAATTTTTTATGGTTTTTTGGGAGGATGGTTTAGTTATTTTCTAGGGCTTAGGGTTAAGGTTTTTGTGGGCTTAGGGTTCAGGGTGTTGTGGGATGAGGTTTGATGGTTTCTAGGGGTATATGGATGATAGTTTTTTGTGTTAGGGTTTGAAGGATGTTTGTTGAATAGGGTTAAATGATTTTATTGTTAAGGGTTTTTAGGGAAGTGGGTTGAGGGTTTTATGGGGCTTAGGGTTTTATGGGGTTGAGGATTGTGTTTTTTTGGGCAGTGGGATTAGGGTTTTTTGGGGGCTAAGGGTTAATGGTTTTTGGGGACTAAGGGTTTAGTGTTCTGGGGATGATGGTTTAGGGTTATTTTGGGAAGAGTTTTCAGGGTTTTTGGGGGTTGACGGTTGAGGTTTTTTGGGGATGAGGGTATAGGGGTTTTCTCAGGTGAGGGTTTAGTGTATTTTGGTGATGAGGGTTTAAGGTTTTTTAGATCTGAGGTTTTAGGATTTTTGGGGATGAAGGATTATGGTTTTTAGGGATGATGGTTTAGGGTTTTTTTGGTTAAGTGTTCTGTGTTTTTTGTAGCTAATTGTTTTGGGTTTTTGGGGTGTTGGTATTTAGTATTCTTGGAGATGTGGGTTTAGGGTTTATAGGGGAATGAGGTTTAGGTTTTTTTGGGATGAATTATTATGTTTTTTGGGGGATACGTTTCTAGGGTTTTTCATCGAGGAGGGTTTAGGTTTTTTGGGCTGAGGGGTTTGGGTTTTTTGGGGATGAGTTTTTGGATTTTTTTGGGATGAGGGTTTAGTGTTAATTGGTGATGAGTGTTTAGGAAATTTTTGATCTAATGGTTTATGGATTTTTGGAAATGATGTTTCAAGGTTTTGGGGGGTTGAGGATTTATGGTTTTTTGGGGCCAATGGTTTATGGTTTTTTGGGTGGTTGTGGTTTTCGGGTTTGTTGGGTATGAGTGGTTAGGTTTTTTTGGTGATGATGGTTTACGTCTATTTGGTACAAAGGGTTTTTGGTTTTTTAGTGATAAGGGTTTCTGTTTTTTAGGGATGTGGGTTTATGTTATTTTAGCAATGATGGTTTTAGACTTTTTTGGGTTGAGGCTCTAGCATTTTTATGGTAGTTGGTTTATGTTTTATTAGGGTTGAGGTCATATGGTTTTCAAAAGATGAATATTAATTGATATTTAGGGATGAGGGTCTTGGGTTTTTTGGGTCTATGGTTTTAGGGATTTTTGGGGTTATGGGTTTAGGGTATGTTGGAGTAGTGGGTTTAGGTTTTTTAGTGGATAAGGGTTTAGGTGTTTTGGGGGATGAGGATTAATGGTTTTTGGCTAATGTGGGTTTGGGTTTTCGGGGATGAGGGCTTAGGGTATTTTGGGTATAAGTTTTAAAGGTTTCCTGGGGAATAAGGTTTAAGGTTTTTTTGGGAATGATGGATTATGTGTTTTTTTATTTTTTGGGACTGAACGTTTAGGGTTTTGGGGGGCTAAGTGTTTTGGTTTTTGTGTATGCAAATTTATGGTTATTAAGGGCCGACGGTTAAGGTATTTTTGGGATGGAGGGTTGAGGGTTTTTTTGGGTAATGGTTTATTTTTTATTGGATATTAGGTTTGAGCATTTTATATAGATGAGGGTTCATGTTTGTTTAGGTTTTAGGGTTGAGGGTTTTTATTACCGAGTTTTGAGTGTTTTTTTGGGGCTGTGGGTTGAGGGATTTTTTGGGGTGAGTGTTTAGGGGTTTTTGGGTTTGTAGTTTGAGTGTTTCTTGGAGGCTCGGGATTGAGGATTTTTTAGGGTATAGGATTTACGGTTTTCTAGGACTGAGGGTTTTTTTGAGGCTCAGAATTGAGGGTTTTCTAGTGATAGGGGTTGGGGTTTTTTTCGGGGCATGGGTTGAGGTTTTTTTGGGCTTGACGTTTATGGATTTGGGGGCGGATGATGGTTTAAGGTTGTTTGGGATGTCGGTTTATATTTTTTTAGGATGATGGTTTTCATTTTTTTAGGCTGGGGATTTTGGCAGTTTTTGGGATAAGGCTTTATTTTTTGGGGGGTTTGGGGTTTAGGGTTTTTTGGGATGAGGGTTGATGGTCTATTGAGGTAGTGGGTTTAGGGTTTTTTGGGTTTTATTGTTAGGATTCATTGGGATTAGAGTTTAGTTTTTTCAGGGGGAACATTGCTACGGGTTTATTGGTGATGTGGGTTCTGGATTTTTTTGTGCTGAGTGTTGTGTTTTTTTAGTGATGGGGTTCAGGGGATTTTGTGGTTGGTGGTTCATGGATTTTTGGGGATGGGGGTTCAATGTTTTTTTGGGGGTGAGGGTTTTGGGTTTTTTGGAGCTAATAGATTAAGGTTTTGGGGGAAATGGGTTTAGTGTTTTTTGGGATAAGTGTTTATGTTTTTTGGGGAATGAGGGTTCATGGTTTTCTAGGGATAAGGGTTCATGGTGTTTTCAGGCTGACGATTCGGGGTTTTTTGTGGCTGAGGGTTTAGGGATTTTTGGGGTTCATTTTTTTTGGGCTGAGGGTTTTGGATTTTATTGGGATAATGGTTCCTATTATTTTGGGGTTGAGAGATTATAGATTTTTGATGTACATGGTTCATTGTATGTTGTGTATAAGGGTTTTGGGTTTTTTGGGGATGAGGGTTTTTTTGTGGGATAGACCATTCACGATTTTTTTGGGAAATGGGTTTCTATTTTTTGGGGGCTGAGAGTTGAGGATTTTTAGGGAAAAGGGTTGAGGTTATTTGGTGGATGAGGGTTAAATTTATTTGGTGGATGGATGTTGTGGATTTTTTAGAATGCGGTTTAAGGGTTATTTAAGGCCAAGGGTTTAGGTTTTTTTATGGATGAGGATTAGGTTTTTTTGGGGATGGGTGTTTATAGTTTTTAGAGGAAGATGGATCAGGGTATTTTAGTGATGTATTATTAGAGTTTATTGGGTGTGAGTGTGTAGTGATTTATTGGAGACAAGGGTTTAGGGTATTCTATTGTATGAGGGTTGTGGTTTTTTAGGGATGATAATTTTAGTTTTTGTGGGGATAATGGTTCTAGGATTTTTGTGGACTTAGTGTTTATGGTTTTTAGGATCTAGGGATTCTAGGTTTTCTGGTTCTAAGGGTTGATGGATTTTTGGGGATGAGGGTTGATGTTATTTTTATGATTGTTTATGGTTTTTTGTTGCTGAGGGTTTAATGTTTTTTTTGGAATGATGGTTCACATCTCTTTTAGGGATGAGGGTTGATCTTTTTTGGGATAATGGTTTAGGGTATTTTGTTGGTGAGGGTTTAATTTTTTTGGGACCGATGGTTCACATCTATTTTAGGGATGAGGGTTCATAGATTTCTGGGATGGAGGGTCTTTTAGGATTAGGGTTCTTTTTTTTAGGCTAATGGATTAACATTTTATCAGGATGAGGATTAGGGTTTTTTAAGGATTAGGGTTTAGAAACTTCTAAGGATGATGGTTGGGGGTTTTGGGGATGATGTTTGATGGTTATTTGGGGTTGTGGGTTTCTATTTTTTGGGGGAGAGGATTGAGGGCGTTTTTGGATGAGGATTGAGGGTTTTTTAGGCATGAGGGTTTAGTTATTTTGAGGGATGATAGTTGAAAATGTTTTAGGGATGAGGGTTTATGATTTTTTAGGGATGATGGTTTAGGGTTTTATTTGGGTAGGGGGTTTATGTTTAATAATGGGATGATGGTTTAAGGAATTTGGGGGCCATGGGTTTAGTTATTTTGGTTTCATAGGGTTTAAGGTTTTTGGGGATGAGGGTTTACATCTTATTCAGATGAGGGTTTATGGTTTTTTGTTGCTGGGTTTTAGGGTTTTTGGTGTTTAGGGTTTAGGGTTATCTAGTAATTGGGGTTTGTGGTTTTTTGGGTCTGAGTTTTTAGGGTTTCTTTATAATAAGGGTTTTTTGGTTTTTTGGTTTGGGCATTTAGGTTTTTTGGGTTTTAGTGTTTAGAGTTCTCTAGGGATGAGCATTTAGTGTTTTTTGGGGATGTGGTTTTGGTTTTTTAGGATTTAGGGTTTATAATTTCTTTTGGATCTGGGTTGAGGATATTTTTTGATGGTGAAATATTGTTTCTTAGTGATGGGGGTTTATTGTTTTTTGGGAAGTGGTTTGAATGGTTTTAGGGATTATGGTTGATGGTTTTCTGGGGTTGTGGGTGGTGGGTTTTTGAGGTTTCTTTTTTAGGGGTTTTTGTGGCAGATGGTTGAAGGTTTATTTGGATTTATGGTTGATACGTTTTTGAGTATTATGGTTTATAGATTATTGGGAATGGTTTTTTAGGGTTTTTAGGATTATTTTTTAGGGTTTTTTATGAGGATTTAATATTTTTTGTGGCTGGCGGATTTGGTTTTTGGGGGGAGAGAGTTTAGGGTTTTTTGGATAATCGGTTTGGAATTGGGGGACGAGGATTTTGGGTTTTTTTAGAATGATGGTTCTTGGTTTTTTTGGGGATGATGATTTATTATATTTTATTGCTTAGGGTTAAGTTTTTTTCGGATGATGGTTTAGTATTTTCATAGGGCTAAGGGATTATGGATTTTTCATATTAGGGTTTACGGTTTCTGACTCTAAAGGTTCATAGTTTTTTAGGACTGAGGATTTAGGGTTTATTGGGGATAAGGGTTTAGGGTTTTCTAGGGATGTGGGTTTAAGGTTTTTTGAAGATGAGGGATTTTGGTTTTTTTGTTGGTAGTGGGTTTAGGGTTTTGTGAGGATGAGGGTTTATGGTTTTTGAGGCTAATGGTTTAATTTTATGTGGGGTAGGTGGTTATGGATTTGTTGGGGGTTGAAGGTTAGGGTTTATTGGGTATACGGTTTTAGGGGTTTTTTAGTGTTGAGGGTTTCATATTTTTTGGGGTTGAGGGTTTAGAATTATTTGAGGAAGAGTATTTAGTATTTTTTGGGGTTGATGGTCTAGGGTTTCTTGAGTCTGAGTGTTTACAATTTTTTCAGGATAAGGGAATAGGATTGTTTGGGGATCATGGTTTAGGTATTTTTGGGGTTGTGTATTTAGGGTTTTTTGTGGCTATGGTTTTAGGGTTTTTTACAGTGGGGGGGGGGGGGGTTTAGGGTTTCATGTCCAAGGGGTATTGGATTTTTGGGGGTTTGGGTTTTTTGTTTTTTTTTTGAGTTTTGGGTTTATAGTTTTTTTGGGATGGGGATTTATGATATTTTAGGGTCGAGGATTTATGATGTTTGGGGATTATGGTTTAGTGGTTTTAAGGGTTGATCTAGGAGGGTTTTTTTTGATAAGTTTTAGTAGGGTATATTATGCATGAGAGTTAGTGTTTTCATATGATGAGTTTTTAGGCTTGATTGGGCTGAAGAGTTTAGTTTTTTTTGGGATAAGAGTTTAGAATTTTTTGGGGATGATGGTTTTGGTTTTTTGGGGATGAGGTTTGAGGGTGTAGTGTTATTTAGGGATAAGGTTTTAGGGGTATATGGGATGAGTTTTTATCGTTTTTTATGGATCAATATTTAGGATTTTAGGGGCAAAGGATAGATCCTTTTTTTGGGTTGAGAGTTTAGATTTTTTTGGGGATAAGGGTTTACAATTTTTTAGGGCTGAGTGTTTGGTGTTTTTGGGGGATGAGTGTGGAGAGTTGTTCTATTTCTGATTATTAGGGGTTTTTTGGTAAGAGGTATTAGGGTTTTTTTGGGGGTGAAGGTTGAGGGTTTGTTGGGTATGAGTGTTTAGGTTTTTTTGGAGCCATGTGTTGACTTTTTTGGGGGGTGAGGGTTGTGGGATATTCGGGTTCCAAGGGATGAGGTTTTCTTGGGGTTGGGGGTAGTGGGTATTTTTGGCCTGTGGGTTGAGGATATGTTGTGGAAGAGGATTGATGGTTTTTTGTGACAAATGGCTGTAGGTTTTTTGGGGATCAAGTTTTAGGGTTTTTTTGGATCGTGGTTTAGGGTTATTTAGAGGTTTTGGTGGGGTCTTTTTGTGGTTGTGTTTTGAGGTCTTTTATGGATGAGGGTTGAGCAGTTTTTGATATATAAATTTTAGTCGTTATTATGGATGAGTGTTGAGTGTTTTTTTTGGATAAGGGTTGGGTGATTTTTTTATTTGTGAGATGATTGTTTTTTAAGGATATGGGTTTACTATTTTTTGGGGTTGTGGGTTGAGGGTTTTTTGGGGATGTGGGTTTAGGGGTTATTTGAGGCTGGGAGGTGATCTTTTATTGTTTTTTTGGGGATGAGGGTTTAGGTTTTATAGGGATGATCCTCCATGTTTTTTTTGGATGAAGGTTTTGGGTGTTTTAGGGAAGTAGGATTACTGTTTAGTTGGTGCGGAGTGTCTGTGATTTTTTATGGGGCTAAGGGTTACATGTATTTTGGGGATGAAGTTTTAGGGTTATATTAACATCAGGTTTTTGGGTTTTTTGGTTTATAGTTTATGGTTTTTTTGGGATTAGGGTTTATTATTTTTTAAGGTTATGGGTTAAGGGTTTTTTTGGGATGTCGGTATGGGGGATTTTTGGGAATGGTATTTAGGGTTATTTGAGTTTAGGGTGAAGAATTTTTTGGTGATACATGATTGTGTTTTTTGGGGGTGGAGGGTTTAGGGATGCATGAGGTTGGAGGTTTAGGTATTTTTTTGGATTAAACTTTAGGATTTTTTGGGATGAGGTTTTAGAGTTTTTTTCTGGATAATTCTTTAAGGTTTTTTTGTGATGAGATATTAGGATTTTCGGGAGTGAGGGTTTTCAATTTTAGGGGGATGAGTGTTTAGGGTTTTTAAGAGTGAATCCTTAAGGTTAATTTGGGGTGAATTATTATGGGTTTTAAGGGATGTCGGTTTAGGTTATTATGTTTCATTGGTTTTAGGGTTTTTTTGGGATGAGAGTATAGGGATTGGGGTAAAGGGATTATGGTTTTTTGGGGAGGAGGGTTTAGGGTTTTTGGGGGTTGAGCGGTGTGTTTTTTGGGGGGATGAGGATTGTTTTTTTTTTTGATGTGGTTTTATTATTTTATAGGGAAAAGTGTTTACTGTTTTTTGATGTTGAGGTTGGAGGGTTTTTTTGGGGCTTAGAGATTAGGGTTTTTTGTGGATGAGGGTTTAGGGGTTCTTCAAGTAGAGTTCTTAGGGTGTTTTCTGGTTAAGGTTTTAGAGGGTTTGGGGTTTAGGGTATTGGGTTGATTTTGGATGGGAAATTAGGGTTTTTAGGGATGAGGGATTAGGTTATTTGTGGATGAGGGCATAGGGGTTTTATAGGGATGAGTGTCTTGGTTTTTTTTTATGATGAGGGTTTAGAGTTTTTTTGTGGAATAAGGTTTAGGTTTTTTGAGTACTAGGGTTTATGGTATTTTTGGGATGATGGTTTTTGGTTTATTGGGGATGAAGGTTTAGGTTTTTTTGGTATTAGGGTTTAGGTTTTTTTTTATATGAGGATTTATAATTTTTTGGGGATGTCTGTATTGAGTTTTTTGGGTTGGTTGTTGTAGGGTTTTTTGGGTTTGAGGGTTTAGGGTATTTTCTATCTGAGGGTTTAGTGATTTCATATGCTAGGGGTTTCTAATTTTTTAGGTATAACATATTGGGTTTTTGGGGATGATGGTTTAAGGGTTTTGGAGGTGATGTTATAGTGTTTTTTTGGTGCAGAGGGTTTATATTTTTTGGGGGTAGAGGGTTTCGTTTATTTGGGGTCGAGTGTCTATTGTTTTATGGGTTAAAGGTTTTAGGGTTGTTTTTTATTAGGTTTTTGGGATTTTTGCGATGGGGGTTTAGGGTTTTTTGGGGATGATGGAATAGTTAATTTTGGGGCTAACAAATTATTGTTTAGGGGGGATGAGGGTTTAGGGTTTTTTTGGGATAATGGAATATGGTTTTTTGGATCTATGTTTAGGGGGGTTTAGGATGAGGTTTTATGGTTTTTAGGTTGTATGGTTTGGGTTTTTTTGTGATGAGGGTTTTGTTTTTCATCGAATGATGGTTTGGATTTTTTTTAGGGATGATGGATTAGTGATTATTGAGGGTGTTGTATTAGGGGTTTAAGGGGATAGGGGTTTAGTGATTTTTGGAATTGAGGGTTTAGGGTTTTTGGTGGATGAGTGTTAGGTTTTTTTTGGCACTAAGGGTTGTGGTTAATTTTTGAATGAGGGTTGATTTTTCTTTTGGTTTGACGGTTGAGGTTTTTTTTGTTTGATGGTTGTGGGTGTTTTGGGTGTCAGTTTTGACGGGGGGGGGGGTGTTTTGAGGGTTTAGGTTTTTCTTGTACGAGGGTTTATAGTTTTTTACTGATGGGGTTTTATAGTGTTTGGGTCCTAGTGGTTTAGGGTTGTTTGTGGATGTGGTATTATGGTTTTTGGGGATGGGTGTTTAGGGATTTTGGGAATTGGAGTTTATGTTTGTTGTGTCTAGAGGGTTGTGCTTTTATCAGGGTTTAGAGTTTTTTATAGGTGAAGATGTTGTTTTTTTCTAACGGTTGAGGGTTTATTGAGGATAAGACTTGGGGGTTTTGGGGATGATGGTTTAGTCTATTTTGTAGCAGAGGGTTCTGGTTTGTTTGGGTATGAGGGAAGATGGTTTTTTAGGGATGATATTTCAATGATTTTTATGGATCATGATGAGAATTCATTGCCTTTTGGGGATGAGGTATCATAGTTTTTGTGTGATGAGGGTTTAGGTTTTTTTTAGGATAAGGGTTCTATAATTATTCTAGATAATTTTTCTATGTTTTTTTGGATGTGGGATTAGTATTATGTATGTCTGAGGGATTAGGGGGTTTTAGGTTTTTGAGTTGAGGTTTTCATTAGAATGTGGTCTGAGGATTTTTTGGGAATGAAGGTTGATGTATTTTGGGGGCTGAGGGTTGGTGTATCTTTTGGGGTGAGGTTTAAGGGTTTTTCTGATGAGCGTTGAGTGTTTTTTTGGGCTTGTGCTTGATTGTTTTTTCGGGATGAGGATTGAGGATTATTTGTGGATGAGGGTATAAGGATTTTTTTGGATATGGGCCTTTTGGGGCTCAGGGTTTATAATTTTTTATGGTGGAGGGATTATTGTTTTCTAGGACATTGGGTTTGTGATTATTTTGGGGATTAGGGTTTGATATTTTTTGGGGATTAGGGATTAGGGATCTTTTAGGTATAATGGTTTATGGTTTTTAGGGTTTGGTCACTTTGGGTTTTTTGAGTCTAAGGGTTTAGGGATTCTTTAGGGATGGGGGTTTAGTGTTTTTTTGGGAATGAGGTTTTTTGTTTTTTGGGAATGAAGGTTTATAATTTTTTGGATCAGAGGGGTGTGTATTTTTTTGATAATGTGTTATAGTTTTTTTAGGATGTGGGTTTATGGTTTATGGGGGTTGAGGGTTGGGGATTTTTGGGGATGATGGTTGAGGGTTTTCTAGGGAGAAGGGTTTTGGGTTTTATGTATATGGGTTGTGGGTTTTTTTGGGATAATGGACGATGTATTTTTAGGACTGGGAGTCAAATGATATTGGTGGATAAGGGTTTAGGATTTTATGGGATGAAGATTTATATTTTTCTTTTTTGAGTGTTTAGGGTTTTTTGGGGTTGAGGGTTTACTATTTTTTGAGAATGGGGGTTTATGATTTTTTGGGAGTGAGGGGTTAGGTGTCTTGGGGATGAGGGATTTGGGTTTTGGGGGATGAGTGTTTTTTTGGGGCTAAAGGTTTTGGGTTTTTGGGGGATGGTGCTTTATTGTTTTTTGGGGATGATGGAATAGGGTTTTCGGGGTGAGGTTTTAGAACATTGTGGTGCTGAGGGTTTTGAGTTATTTGTGGTTGTGGCTATAAGATTTTATTGAAACCATGGGTTTAAAGTGTTATTGGGATTAGGGTTTAGTGTTTATTAGGGAAAATGGATTATGATTTTTTAGTGATAAGGGATTATGGATTTTTTCAGATGAGGGTTTTGGAGTTTTTGGGAAAGAGGGATTTGGTTTTTTTAGGGATGTGGGTGTATGTTTTAGGGTTAATGGTTTAGGGTTTTTTGGTTCTATAGGTTTATGGTTTTCTGGTGCTAGATATTTAGGATTTTTTGGGAATGGGGTTGATGTTTTTTTTATTAGGGTTTAGGGTTATTTGGTTTTGTAGGTTCTGTTTTTTTGTGCTGACCATTTAGTGTTCTTGGGGATGAGTGTTTTGGGATTTCTATTGTTGGTGGTTTAGGACTTCTTGGGGCTAAGGCTCTCGGGTTTTTTGCAGTCAAGGGTTTAGGGATATTTTGGACTAAGGGTCTAGGTTTTTTTGGGGATGGGATTTTTTTAGGGATGATGGTTTATGGTTTTTTGGGGATGAGAGGTTAGATTTTTGGGGGGATATGGATTTAGGTATTTTTTAGGAAGAGGGTTTTGGGTTTTTTTTTTGGGATGAGGGATTTAGATTTTTTATGGTTTCATATTTATGATTTTTGGGGATGGTGGATTATAATTTTTTGGGGAAGGGGTTTGATGGTTTTTTCATGACAAGGGTACAGTGTGTATTGGGGATGATTTTTTACTGTTTTTTTTTGTGATTGTGGGATTAGGGGTTTTGAGGATGAGGGATCACATTTTTTGGGGATTAGTGTTTTGGGATTTTTTTGGGCTAATGGTTGAGGGGTTTCAATGTTTTTGGGATTATAGTTATCTATGGATAAGTGTTAGGTTGTTTTATGGTTTGAGGGATGATGGGTTTTTAGGGCTAATGGATTAGATTGTTTTAGGGATAATTGTGGATTTTTTTGGGGGTGTGTGTTTATGATATTTTTGGGATGAGAGTTTAGGGTTTTTGGGAGATGATGGTTTGGGGATTTTCAGGCTGAGGTTTGAGGGTTTTTTGGGTTGAACTGTTTATGTTTTTTGGGATAATGTATTAGGATTGGTTAGTAGTGTGGGTTGAGTGTTTTTTAGAGATTTTAGTATTGGGTTTTTTAGGGATAAGGGTTGAAGGTTTATTGGGCCTCAGGGTTAAGAGTTGTTTGGTGATGATGGTTGAGGGTTTTGGGGGGTTTAGGGTAGTAGGTTTTTTGGGGCTAAGGATGATGGTTTTTTCATATTGAGGTTTTTTAGGCAGAGGTCTGAGGACTTTTTGAGGTATACATATTAGGGCTTTGGGGATTAGAGTTTAGGATTATTTGAGTCTTTTGGTTGATGTTTTTTTTTGGATTGAGGGTTGAGGGTTTTTTGGATGAGGGTTGAGGGTATTTTGAGGATTAGGGTTGATGGTTTTTTGGGATTCATGTTTATGGTTTCTTACTATAGAGTGTTGAGGGGTTTTGGTGTAGAGTTTTGAGGGTTTTTTCTGTTGAGGTATGATTGTTTTCCAGGACTGAGGGTCTAGGGCATCTTAGGGATATGGGATGAGGGTTTTTTGGTGTTGAGGGTTTATTGTGTTTTTTGGGATGGGGGTTGAGGGTTTTGGGGGGATGAGAGTTTAGGGTTTTTGTAGGATGAGGGTTGGGTGTTTTCTCGAGCTGAGGATTTATGTTTTTGGGGGGCTAAGGCTTTATGGTTTTTTTGGAAGAGGGTTTAAAGTGATTTTGGGAATGAGGGTTTATGGTTTTCCAGGGCTACGGGTTTAGGGTTTCTTGGGGATAAGGGTTTAGGGTTCCGGAGTTTGAGGGTTTAGGGTTTTTTGCAGTTGAGGGTTTTGGGTTTTTTAGGGTTGAGGGTTCAGGGTTATTTCAGGATGAGGGATCTGGATTTTTTGGTGCTATGGGTTTAATTTTTTTGGGTTTTAGGGTTTTCATTTTTTTGTGGTTAAGGGTTTTTGTTACTTTGGAAATAGGGGTCTAAGTGTTTTGTGGAAGGGGGTTTATGATTTTTTGGGGCTGAAGGCTTTGTATTTTTTTAGGGCTGAGGTTTATACTTTATTGGGGATGGGGATTTAGGGTTATTTGTGGTTAGAGGATTAGTGTATTTGAAGATTAGTGTTTAATATTTTTGGGTACTAGGGTTCTGTTTTTTTGTGAGGTTTTAGGATTTATTGGGGATGAGTATTACACATTTTTGGGAATATTGGATTATTGTTTTTTTGGATGTGGGTTTAGAAATTTTTGCAGTGCATGAATTAGTTTTTTTAGTGTTTATTTAGGTAGTTGGATTAATATTTTTTGGGTCATACGGTATAATTTTTATTTGGGAAGAGGGTATAGGGTTTTCTGGTAAATGGTTTTTGGGTTTTTTTGAGACTGATGGTTTAGGTCTTTTTTTGGACTGGGGCATAATTTTTTTTAGGATGAGTTTTCAGGGTTTTTTGGGATCGTGGGTTTATATTTTTTTGTGGATTATTATTTAGGAATTTTTGGGCATAATGGTTTTTGGTTTTTGGGGGTTGAGGGATTAGGGTTTATAGTGTATGAGGGTATCATGTTTTTTGAGCTGGGAGTTTAGGGCTCCTTTGTTTGAGAGATTAGATTTTTTTGGGGATGGGGGTTTATAGTATTTTTAGGATGCGTGTTAAAAGTTTTCTTACGTATAATATTTGTGGATTTTAAGCTCTGAGGGTTTTTGAATTTTTTTAGCTAGGGGTTTAGAGTTTCTTGTGGATGAGGGTTTTAGATTTTCTATGGATAAAGGGTTAGTTTTTTTAGGGATGAGAATTTATGATTTTTTGGGATGAGGGTTTATGGTTTTTTTTAGATTATGGTTTTATTTATTTTTTCCGGTTGAGTGTTCAGGGATTTTTGTGTCTCAATGTTTTGTGATTTTTGGTCGAGAGGGTTTTTGATTTTTGGGTCTTAGAGTTTAATATTTTTTGGGGATGAGGATTTTGGGTTTTTTCGGTCACAGTGTTTAATGTTTTTTTATTCTGATGGTTTAAGGTTATGTGGGGCCTAGGGTTTACTTTTGTTTGGTACTGAGGGTTTAGTGTTTTATGGGTTGAGGGTTGGGGTTTTTTGGAAGAGGTTTTATGGTATGTTGTTGTTGAGGGTTTATGTTTTTTTGAGATATTTGTTTTTGATTTTTAGGGGATAAGGGTTTAGGGTTTTGGGGGATGAGGGAATAGGGTATTTTGGGGCTAAGGATTTATGTTTTTTTGGGGATGAGGGATTATGTTTTTTTTTGTTTAAGATTTAGGTTTTTTGGAATGAGCGTTCATGGTTTTATGTGGATTTGGGTTTAGGTTTTTTTGTAGATGAGTGTTTATGGTTTTGGGGACTAAGGGTTTATAGTTTTTGGGAACTAAGGGTTTATGTCTTTTTGGGAATGTGGGTTTTGGGTATTTTGGGGCTTTGGATTTAGGTTTTTTGGGGATTAGGGTTTTTGTTCTTCTGAACATTTGTATTTATGGTGTTCTAGGGATGAGGGCTTGGGAATTTATTGGGATGAGGGTTATGGTCCTCTTTGTATATGGGTTTAAGGATTTCATTGGATGAGGATTTAGGGTTTTATAGGGTAGATCGATTATGGTTTTCTAGGTCTAATTATTTAGGGTTTTCTAGGATTTGGGGTTTAATGTTTTATCGGGTTGAGGGTTTATGGTTTTCTAGAATGAGGGTTTTTTGTTTTCTGGGGCTCAGAGTTAGTGTTTAATGGGGATGAGGGTTTATGTTTTTCTAGGGCTCAGTGTTTAATATTTTATTGGGATCATACATTAGCCTTTTTCAGGGATTAGGGTTTGAGGTATTCTAGGATAAGTGATTTGGGTTTTATATGTATGAGGGTTTATGGTTTTATGGGGATTACGCTTTATGGTTTCCTATAGACATGGTTATATGGTTGTTAGGGAATGGGGTTTTATAGTATTCATTGGAGTAGTGTTAATGTACTTCAAGAGGATTAGGGTTTTTTTCATCTTATGTTTAGGGTTTTTTGGTACTTAGGGATTAGGTTTTTTGTAGCTTAGAGTTTAGGGGTTTATTGGTCATAGGGTTTAGGGCCTTTTATGGAAGAGAATTTATGGTTTTTCAAGGCTGAGGGTATAGAGTTTTTAGGGATGGGGGTTTAAGTGATTCTATAGATGATGGATTATGAGTTTTTTGGGATTAGGTTTTAGTTTGTCTTGGTGTTTAGATTTTAGGGTTTTCTACTACTAAGGGTTTAGGGTATTTTTGGGATGACTTTTGGGGGTTTAAGGGGTGGAGGTTATAAGATTAATTGATGATAACGATTTAAGGTTCTCTAGGGAAAAGGTTTTAAGGATTTATAGGTGTAGGATTTTCTAGGTCTGAGGGATTAGCATTTTCTAAAGATTAGGGTTTTGGGAAATCTGGTGATGAGGGTATATGGTTTTATAGGGAAGAGGGTTTAGTGTTTTTATGGGCCTAGGGTTTAGGGTTTTCTAGGGTTTAAGGTTTAGTGTTTTCTGGGATTTAGGGTTTAGGGTTTTCAGGGGATGAAGTTTTATGGTAATATAGTGATGATGGTTTATGATTTTCGGGGGAATATGTTTTAGAGTTTTCTGGGGTAGAGTATTTAGGGTCATCCCATTCTAAGTGTTTCGGTTCTGTTAGGGTGGAGTTTTTAGTGATTTCTGGGGATGTGTGTTTAAGGTTTTCTTGGGTTGGGTGTTTAGCTTTTTCAGGGCCTAGGGGTTTATGTTATTTTGGGGATGAGGGATTATGATTTCTGGGGGTGTGGGTTTAGCATCTTCTAGGGATGAGGAAATTGGGTATTCTGGGGGGAAGTCTTATAGGGCTGATGGTTTATGGTTTTTCTCACTAAGGGTTTACAGTTTTCTAGGGATGAGGGTTTAGGTTTTTTTAGGGCTATGTGTTTATGGTTTTCTGGTGTTGAGGGATTATGGTTTTCTGCGGTAGAGGTTTTTGGGTTTTTGGGGATAAGGGATTAGGATTTTATACAGTTGAGGATTTTTTTTATTGTATCAATATTAGGGTTTTCTAGGGATGAGTTTTTACTATTTTCTAGGGGTGAGGTTTTACGGTTTTCTAGGGCTAATTGTTCAGTGATTTTTGTGGCTATGGGTTTAGGTTTTTCTGGGGAATAGTGTTTTTTGTTATTTGGAGATGAAGGTTTAGGGATTTCTATGGCTGTACGTTTATTTTTTTATGGATCTAAGGGTTTATATTTTTCTAGGGTTTTAGGGATTAGTGTTTTCATGAGATAATGGTTTAGGGATTTTTGGGGAAAAGGGTTTATGGTTTTGGGCGGATGAGAATATAGTGTTTTTTAGGGCTAAGGGATTAAGGTTTTCTAGGGATTAGGGTTTATCATTTTCTTGATGGTTTTGGGTTTTCGGGGGCTTAGGATTTGGGTTTTTTAGGGAATTAATGTTTGAGGTTTTATAGGATTGAGATTTTAGGGTTTTTTTAGGAAGATGGTTTTAGTATTTTCTGGGGCCACGGATTAGGGTTTTCAAGGGGAATGTGATTTTTTTTATCTTGGGATGAGGGTTTAGGGTTTTTAGTGGATTAGGGTATAGGTTTTTCTAGGGATAAGGGTTTATCATTTTCTGGTTTTGAGGGTATGGGTTTTCCTTGTTATTATGGTTTAGGGTTTTCTGGGGATGAGGGTTTATGGTTTTCTATGGTTGAGGGATTGGGTTTTATTGGATTTTTCAGTTTACGGTTTTATAGGGCTGAGGGTTTACGGTTTTTTGGGGATGAAAATTTTGTTTATTTGGATGTGAGATTAGGTCTTTCTGGGGCTAAGGGTCCAGGGTTCTCTATGGATGACTGATTAATATTTTCTAGGGGTGGAGGTTTCGTAATTTCTGTGTTTGAAGGTATTTTTTTATGGGATGAGGTTTTACGGGATTCTAGGGATTAGTTTTATGGATTTTATGGGATGAGGATTTAGGGTTTTATTGGGATTTGGGTTCTTGGGTGTCTGGGGATGAAGGTTTAGGATTTGTTTTTGTTGATGGTTTTGGGATTCTTGGTTTAAGGGTTAGGGTTTTGGGGGTTGCGGTTTTAGGGTTTTTTTGGTGATGAGGTTTTATGGTTTTATTGGGTTGAGGGATTTGGGTTTTCAAGGGATGAGGATTTTGGATTTTCTGGTTCTATGGGTTTTGGGTATTCATCGGATGAGGGATTAGGGTTTTCTTAGGAAGATATTTTAGGATTTTCGGAGTCTAATAGCTTAGGTTTTTTGGGGTTGAGGATTTAGGGTATATACGAATTAATTTTTATGGTTTTTTTGTGATGAGGTTTTAGGGTTTTATGGGTTTGGTGGTTTAGGGTTTTTTGTGGTTGATTGTTTAGTTTTTTTGTGGTAGAGTGCTTAGTGTTTTTAGGACTGAAGGTTTAGGGTTTTTTGGGCTAAGGATTTGCGGGTATTTTTGGTTTGAGGATATATGGTATTCTAGGGTTGGGGGTTCAGGTTTTTTGGGGTTGAGGGTTTAGGGATTTATAGGGCTGAGGGATTTGTGTTTTTGGGGGATGAGGATTTAGGATTTTTTGGGGTTGATAATTTATGGTTTCTTGGGGCAATGGGTTTAGGGTTTTCTGGGGATGAGGGTTTAATGTTTTTTGGGTATGAGGGTATAGGGTTTTTGTAGGATGAGTGCTTAGGGTTTTATAGGTATGAGGTTTCTTGGGTTTTTATTGATGGTGGTTTTTGGTTTTGGTGGATGATTTTTTAGGTTAATTTGGGGAATTGAGTTTATGGTTTATTGGGGATGAGGGTTTAGGGTTTTTTGGGGATGAGGGTTTAATTTCATTGGATATGAGGATTTCGGGTTTCATTGGGGTGATGATTTTGGGTTTTTTGGTGGTATGGGTCTAGTGATTTTTGGGGACAATGGTTTAGGTTTTTTAGGGATTTGGTTTTATGTTTTTATGAGGATTAGGATTTATGGATTTGGGTTAAGGGTTTTATAGGGTTGGGGTTTTTGGGTTTCAAGATAGTGAGTCTTGAAGTTTTTTTGGTGGTATAAGGATTTTGGTTTTCGGAGGGATGATGGGTTTGGATATTTTACTGATAATGCTATATCGATTTAGGGGCTGATAGTTTAAGGTTTTTTGGGACTGAGGATTTTGGATTTCTTGGGGTTGGTGGTTTAGTGTTTTTTTTGGATAACTACTTTGGGTTTATTGGGTATAGAGATTTTGTTTTTTTCTGAGTGAGGATTTAGTGGTTTGGGACTGAGTGTTTAGGGTTTCCTGGGGCTGAGAGTTCAGTGATTTTTAGGTCCATGGTTTTCGGTTTTTTGGTGGAGTAGAATTTGGTGTTTTTTGGGATGTGGGATTAGAGCTTTTTGGGTATGAGAGTTTAGGGTTTTCATGGGCTATAGATTATGGACATTTAGGGATAAGTGTTATGGGTTATTTGGGGATGAGGTTTGATGGTTTTTTTGGGGGATGAGGGCATAGGGTTTTTTGGAACCTACAGTTGAGGGTATTTTTAAGAAGTGGGTTTTCCTTTTTAGGTCTAAGGGATTTCATGTTTTTTGGGGTTGAGGGTTTATGTTTTTGTCTGTATGAGTGTTTAGGGTTTTCTAAAGCTTGGGGTTTTGGATTTCTTGGGGTTGAGGGTGTAGCGATTGTTTTTGACGATAGGTGGGGTTTTTTGGATCTTTTGTAGAGGATTTTTTGGTAATGAGTGTTGAGGGGTTTTTGGTGTTACGGTTTTGAAGGTTTTTTGGGTTTGAGGGTAGAAGATTTTTGGTGGGAGAACCTTTTTTGTATATATGAGTATAGAGTTTTTTGGGTATGATGATTTAGTTTTTTTGGGGGTTGTGGGTTTAAATTTTTTTTTTGGATGCAGTTTTAGGGATTTTGGGGTATAGGGTTTATGTGTTTTGGTGGTGAGGATTTAGGGGTTTTGGGGATGATGGTTTAGGGTTTAGGGATTTTAGGGGATGGGGTTTCAGGTTTTATTTGGGATGATGTATTCGGGATTTTTAGGTTTCAGTTTTGAAGTATTTTTGGGGTTGGGGGTTTACAGTTTTTTGGGATTAGGGTTTTGTTATTCATGAGGAAGAGTTTTGAGGGGTTTGTGGGGATTAGAGTTCAGGGTTTTTTGTGTTTGGGGGTTCAAGGTTTGTTGGGGTTGAGTGTTCAATGATTTATTGGACAAAGTTTCATGTTTTTTGGGGGCTTTTGGTTATTGATTTTATGGGGATTAGGGTTCCATGTTATTTGGGGATTGGAGATGAAGGTATAATGTTTGTTTTTTTGGATGAGGGTTTTGGGTTTTTTATGGTTTAGTGTTGAGGGTTTTTTGTGGTTGAAGGTTTTGTATTTTTTTGGGCGTAAGGGTTTATGATTTTTTGGGATGAGTTTAGGGTTTTTTGAAAATGAGGGTTTAGGGTTTTCCAGAATATAAAGGTTTTATTAGGAAGTTGGGTTCATTTTTTATTGGTACTTTTAGGTGAGGGTTTTTTGTTGATAAGGTTTGAGGATTTTTCGGGGCTGAGGGTATAGTGTTCTTTGAGAATGTGGTTTTAGGGGTTTTTAGGGCTAAGGGTTATTGTTTATTTAGGGATGAGGGTATTGGGATTTTTGGTGTTGAGGGTAGCATGTTTTTTGTGGATTACGGTTGTGGATCAATGGTTTTTTAGGATATAGGCTTCAGGGTTTTTTAGGATGAGGGTTTAGGGTTTTTTTGGGATAAGGGTTGACAATATTTAGAGCTTAGGGTTGAGGGATTTGGGGGATGATTGTTGATGTTTTTTTTATGACGGTTGTAGGTTTATTATGGCTGAGGGTTGAAGGTTTTTTATGTCTCACGGTTTGGGATTATTTGGTTCAAATAGTTTATGTTTTTCGGGTATAAGTGTTTTTCTCAGAAAGGAGTTTCAGTTTTTTTATGGATTAGTATTTAGGGTTTCTTGGGGATGATTGTTTAGGATTTTGGGGGCTTATTGGTTTGAATTTTTTGAGGATAAGATTTTAGGGGTTTGGGGGGATAAGGGATTAGGATATTTTTGTGATTTTTGGAGATGAAGGATTAAGGTTTTTTGGGGGTGATGGTTTAGTGATTTTTGGGATGAGGATTTAGGGTATTTTATCACCTTGACTTTATAGTATTTTGGGGTTGTGGGTTTACGTTTTTTTTGGGGATGATGGTTTATAGTTTTCTGTGAATGGGTGTTTCTGGTTTTTCAGGATGAGGATTTATGTTTTTTTGAGTGTAAGAGTTTTTGGATTTATTTTTCTGAGGTTTTATGGTTTATTGGGGCTCATGGATTAATTTTTCTTTGGGATGAGGTTTTATAGTTTTTAGGGGGCTGATAGTTTAGTGTTTTTGGTTGATGATAGTTTAATGTAATTTGTGGCTGAGGGATTAGGGTTGGCACTGAGGGATTTTGAATTTTTATGTATAAGGGTTTGGTTTTTTTGTGTTAAGGGGTTAATATTATTTTGGACTGAGTGTTTAGTGTTTTTGAGGTTGAGGTATTAGGGTTTTTTTAGGTTGAGGGTTTAGGGTATCATGGGTTTGAGGGTTTAGGGTTTTTTGGTGATGAGGTTTTAGGATTTTTTTGGGCTCAGTGGTGAGTTTTTTTATGATTATTTATGTTTTTTTGGGGATGAGTGTTTTTTGTTTTTTAGGATATGGTTTTAGAGTATTTTGGGGCTGAGGTTTTACAGATTATTGAGGAGGTGGGTTAATGGTTTTGAGGGGATGATGGTTTAGGGTATCCTGGGGTTGAGGCATATGGGTTTTTTGATGATGTGGGTTTAGGTTTTTGTCTATAAATGTGTGTATTTTTTTTGGCTAGAGGGTTTAGTATTGTTTTTTGGAAGATGGTTTTGGTGGTTTTGGTCTTGAGTGTTTAGGGTTTTGGGGGGCTAAGGTTTTAGGATTTTTTGGGGATGAGTGTTTAAGGTTTTATGTGGTATGTGGGTTTTGGGTTTATCGAGGATGGGGGGTTTTTTCTTTTTTTGGGGCTAGGGGTTTATGTTTTTTTTCAAGTGTTATTTTTTTAGGACTAAGGGTTTGGGGTTTTTTGGGGAAAAGACTTTAGGGTTTCTAGGATATGAGGTTATAGGGTTCTTTTGGTGTTTTGGGTTTAGGGTTTTGGTACTAAGGATTTAGTTTCTTTAGTTCTGAGGGATTAGATTGTTATAGGTTTGTTTGTTTAGGGTTTTTAGTTATGAGGTTTGTGGTTTTTTGTGCATAGGGTATTTGGTTTGTTTGTTATGTGGGTTTAGGTTTTTCTTGGGTGGTTTTTTGGTTTCTTGAAACTAAGGGATTATTATTATTTTAATAGTTTTTTGGTTTTATGGGGATGATTTAGAGATGAGGGTTCAATGTTTATGGTGTTTAGGGTTTAGGGGTTTTTGGGGTAGATGGTGTAGAGATTCTGGTGTTGAGGTATTTGTGGTTTGGGGGATAAGTGTTTTTTGTTATTTAGTGATGAGATTTTTTGGTTTAATGGGGATGATGGATTACATGTTTTTCAGGCTAAGGTTTGATGGGTTTGCGCGGGGTGGGGGGGGGGGTTATGGTTCAAGGGGTTTTGGGATTGATGTTTCAGGGTTTTTGGGATGATGGTTTAGGGGTTTTTTGGGGCTGAGGTTTCAAGATATTTTTTGGGTGTTGGTTCATAGTTTTTTTATGAGGGTTCATGTTGTTTGGGCTTGAGGGTTCAGGGTATTTGGGGGTAATGGGTGTATGGTTTTTCAGGTCTTAGGGATCATAGTGTTTTGGGTATTAGGGTTTCATAATTTTCAAGTATGAGGGATTAGTGTATTTTGGGATGGAGGATTTACAGTTTTTGTTGATTAGGGTTGATGGTTTTTGGGAAAATGGGTAAAGGGTTTTTTAGTAAGATAGTTGAGGTTTTTTTCAATGAGGGTTGAGGGTTTTTATGGGTGGATGGTTGAGATTTATTTGGTGACACCGGGTTTTGTTTTTTCTTTGGCTTGAGGGTAGTCTATTTTCTAGATCTAAGGGTTGAGGGTTTTTATGGATGAGTGTTTACGGTTTTTTTGGGTGATTCTTAGTTTTTTGGGGATAATGTTTTTGGGGGTTTTGGGTTGAGGGATTATTTTTTGGGGGGTTGGATCTTTAAGGGTTTGTGGGGATAAGAGTTTATGTATTTTGGGGAGGAGGGTGTATGGTTTTTTCCATGTTAAGTGTTTAAGTGTTATGGGGGAAGAGGTATTAGGGTATTTTAGGGGTGAGGGTTGAGGGGGTTTTTTGGGTATTAGGGTTTAGGGTTTTTTGGGATGAGAGTATAGTGGAATTTGGGTATTATTATTTAAGGTTGTTTTATGAATGACGACCCGTTGTATTTTTGGGGCTAACGGTTTAGTGTATTCTTGGGATGGGGGTTCAATTTTTTTTGGGGTCGAGGGTTTGAGGTTATTTAGGGCCAATAATTGAGGCTTTTTAGGGAAAAGGGTTAGTTTTTTTTTAGAATTTTGGGATACGGTTTTAGGGTCTTGGGAGCAGGGAGTTTAGGGTTTTAAGGGATTTTTAATAAGGTTTTTTGTGGATTAGTGTATAGGGATTTTTGGGGTGGATGGTTTAGGGTTTTTTGGGGATGAGTGATTAGGGTTTTTTGGGATATGTGTTGTCAGTTTTTTTGGATTAAAGGTTTAGGGGTTTTTTTGGTTTTATAAGGAAGAGGGTTCTTTGGGGATGAGTGTTGATGGTTTTCTGGTTCTTGGAGTTGAACATATTTTTAGGGATGAGGTTTTGGGGTTTTTTGGGATAATGATAAGAGATATTTTTTGGATGATGGTTTAGGGTTTTTTGGTGCTTAGAGTAGAGGGTTTTTTGGGGCCAAGGGATGATGGTTTTTTGGGGATGAGGGTTGATGGTTTTATGGGGTAATAGGTTTAGGGTTTTTTGGGGATGAGGGATCAATTTTTTTTTGGATGAGGGTTGAGGGTTTTCATTTTTGGGGGGTTGATTTTTTCATGGGGCTATGGTTTTAGGGTTTTTTTGGCATAAGGGTTGACAGTTTTTTGGGTAAGAGGGTGGTGGGTTTTTTAGGGACTGAGATTTTATTGGTTTTTAGGGAAGAGAGTTTAATGATTTTTAGGGAAGAGAGTTGACCATTTTATGGGGATTAATGTTTAGGGTTTTTTTGGGGATGAGTGTTTAGGTTATTTTTTGAATATGGTAGTCTATGGTTTTTTGGGGCTGATGGTTTTTGGTTTTTTGGGGATTCTGACTAAGGATTTTTTTGGGATAATATTTAATGGTTTTTCTAATTAGAGTTCCCGGATTTTTGGGATAATGATTTAGGGTATTCTATAGTAGAGGTATTAGGGTTTTTTGGGATGGGGGTTTAGTATTTTTTGGGTATGAGGGTTTAGGATTTTGGGGGTTAGGGTTTAGTGTTTTGGGGGGATGAGTGGTTAGGGTTTTTTAAGGGTTTATGGGTTTTTTGGTAGAGTGTATAAGGTTTTTTTTTGTTAAGAGTTTATGGTTTTTTGGGGATATGTGTTTATGGTTTTTGGGGATGAGGGTTTTGGGTTTTTGGGGTTTGGTGTTTAGGTTTTTTGGGGGATGAATGTTTATGGTTTTTTTGGGGATGAGTTTTTTTGTTAGGGATAAGGGTTTAGGGACTATTGGGGCTAAGGGTTTAGAGTTTTCTGTGGATAAAGATTTAGGATTATTTTAGGATTGAGGATTTAGGGATTATGGGGGTCGAGGGTTTAGTGTTATTTCAGGCCAATCATTTAGAGTTTTTTGGGACTGAGGGGTTTGGTTTTTTTGGCACTGAGGGTTTTTGTTTTTTGGGGGATGGGGGTTGGGTATTTCTTGGTGTTTAGGGTTTACTAATTTTTGGGGTTAAGGGATTAGGGTTATATAAAGATGATGAATTGGTGTTTTTTGGGTATAGGGGTTTAGGGTTTTTTTCTGCTGAGGATTTATGAATTTTTTGGGGTTGAGTGTTTTGAGTTTTTTGGGGTCAAGGGTTTATGTTTTTTGGGGGGTAAGAGTTTGTGGTTTTTTTGTGGAAAATGGTCATAGATTTTTTAGGGATGAGTGTTTATGGATTTTTATGTCTGAGTTTTTTTTGTAATTTGGGGTAGCTGGTTTGGTGTTTATTGGAGTTGAGGGACTTAGGGTTTTTAGGGATTCCAGTTTAGGGTTATAGGGGTGATGTTTTAGTGGTTTCAAGAAGAGGATTATGATTTTTTGGGGATAAGGGTTTGTGTTTATTTTAGGATGATGGTTTATGTTCTCTATGGGATGAGATTTTAGGGCGTTTTTTGGGATGACTGTTCTGGGTTTGTTTTTTGGATGGTGGTCTCAATTTTTTGGGGACGCAGGGTTAAGGGTTTTTTGGGAATGTGGATTTAGGATTTTTTAGGTATAAGGGTTTATGGGATTTGGGTGCTAAGGGGTGTATTTGTTTGGCTTTAGTGACTTTCATATCTTAGGCTGGGTGTTCGGGGATCTCCAAGGATAAAGGTTTAGGGTTTTGGGGGCTGTGGGTTTATGGGATTTTAGAGATTGGGAATGACATTTTTTGGGGGCTAAGGGTTCTGGATTTTTTTGGGGTTACTGTTAGGGGTTTTGTTGTTGTTATGTGATTTTGGTTTTTTTGGGAAAAGGTTTTTGAGTGATTTTTTGGGTTTGGGGTCTATTGGTTTTGGGGTCTCTGGGTTGAGGGTGTTTTATGTATGAGGGTTTATGGTTTTTTTTGTTTTTAGGGATTATATTTCTATAGGGTTGAGTGTTGTTTTTTTTTGGGAATGAGATGTAAATATTTTTTAGGGATAGGGGTTGAGGGTTTTTGAGGGATAAGGGTTTACAGTTTTGGGGGGTTAGTGGTTTCTATTTTTTTCGAGGATGAGGGTTTAGTATTTTTTAAGACTGGGGACTAGGGTTTTTTGGGTTGACAGTTTATGGTTTTTTTTTGTAAGTGTTTTTTGGTGGGTTTTATGGATATAGGATTAAGGTTTTTTGGGTATAGGGTTTTGGTTTCATTAAGGATGAGGGTTTATGGATTTTTGGGGATTATGTTTTATTATTTTTTGGGGATGAGGGTTTAGGTTTTTTGTTTCTTAAGGGTTCATGGGTTTTCTGAATTCATGGTTCATGGTTTTTTTTATGAGGGTTCTGGTGATTTTAGGGATGAGGGTTATTGGTTTTGTGGATAATGGTTATGGGTTTTTTCATGCTGATGTCTCAAGGTTTTTTGCAGATGAGGGTTCTGTGATTTAAGGGGATGAGGGTTCATGCTTTTTTGGGAATGAGTGATCAAGGGATTTGGTGGTTTTCAGATCCAGGATTTCTGTTTCTAAGGGTTTATGGGTTATTTGGGAATGAGGGTTCAATTATTTTTTGGTCTAATGGTTCATGGTGTTTTGGGGCTAATGGTTCTAGTTTTTTCATGGCTGAGGGTTCAGGGTTTTTTGGACTGATGATTTAGGGTATATGGGGGTTGAGGGTTCTAGGTTTTTTCGGGCTAAGGGTTCATGGTTTTTTGGATTCCATTATTGTTGAATTCTTAGTGTGAGTTATGAGTATTTTTTTGGGTTGTGGTTCAGTAATTTCTGGGGTAGATGGTTCACTATTTTTTTGGAAAGAGATTGATTTATTTATTGGGGTTGAGGGTTATTGTTTTTTCTAGATGAGGGTTGATGTTTTTTTGGGATGATGGGTTTTTGGGGTTGAGGAAGTGGGGTTCTTGGGCTAGGGGTTGAAAAGAATTTTAGGTCTAAGGGTTATGGGTTTTTTAGGGATGATGGTCGACTTTTTTTGGGGATGAGTGTTGATTATTTTCTTGGGATTAGAGCATAGGGTATCTTAGAATTTTGGAATTTTTTTTCTAGGGATGAGTGTTTATTATTATATAGTTTTATAATTTTGGGGATTTTTTGGATAATGGATTATGTTTCTTATGGGTTTTTATAGTTATGGTGGATAAGGATTTAGTGTTTTTGTGGATTAGGGATATGGTTTTTTTGGGGATGATAATTGAGTGTTTTGGGGGGATAATGGTATAGGGTTATTTGGGGATTTAGTTTGATTGTTTTTTTGGGATATTTTTTGAGTTTTTTTGTGGGTCATAGTTTAGGGTTTTTTATGGATGAGGTTTTAGGGTTTTTTGGTTTGAGGGTAGAGGATTTCTTGCGGCTAAGTGTTGAGGCTTTTTTTTGAAGATGATGAGTTAGGTTTCATAAGGCCAGGGATTAAGAGTTTACTGAAACTAAGGGTTAATTATTTTTTGATGAGGTTTTATAGTTTTTTTATGGATGAGGGTTCATGGTTTTTTGGGATAAGATTTTAAGGAATTTGGGTATGAGGGTTCTGGATTTTTGGGGTTGAGGTGTTAGTGTTTTCTAGGGATAATGGTTGGCTGTTTTTTGGGTAATGGGGTTAATGTTTTTTTGGGGATTAAGTTTGAGGGTTTTTAGGGATTAGGATAAGGGTGTTTTAGGTCATTGGGTTGAGGGTTTTTTAGGGATGAGTGTAAGGGGTTTTGGATTTGAGGGTTTATTTTTTCCTGTGGTTGACAGTTTTTTGGAGATGTGGGTTTTGGGATTTTTGTTTTTAGGGTTTAGAATTTCTTGGGGTTGAGGGTTTAATGTTTTATTTGGATGTGGGTTTAGGGTTTTGGGGGTTGAGAATTTAGAGTTTTTTGTGGCTCTAGGTTTAGGGTTCTTTTAGGGATAAGGGTTTATGTTTTTGGGGGCTAAGGGTTTAGGGTATTTCAGGAAAATTGTTTTGGGAATTTTTACGTCTAGGGTATAGGTATATTTGGGGATGAGGTTCTAGTGTTTTTTTGGACTGAGTTTTAATGGTTTTTTGGGGATGAGTGTTTAAGGGTTTTTTTGGGTATGAGGGTTTATAGTTTCTTGGGTGGAGTGTTTAGTGGTTTTGTAGATAATTGTTTAGGATTTTTTGGGATGAGGGTTTACATTTTTGGGGGTTTAGTGTTTAGGTTTTTTGGGGGGAAGAGCAATTATTTTTTTGTGGTTGAGGGTTTTGGATTTCTTGGTATTGATTGATTTTTTTGTGGGATAATGGTTGAGGTTTTTTTGGATGATGGTTTATAGTTTATAGATGAATATGATCTATTGTTTATTAGGCTGAGTGCTGAAGGATTGTAAGGGATATGGTTTTCTGTTTTTTGGGGATTAGTGATGACTATTTTCTATGGCTATGGTTTGAGGGTTTTTTAGGGCTCAGGGTTGGCAGTTTTTTTGGGTTGGGGGTTTGTGGTTTACTAGGGAAGAGTGTTCATGGTTTTTGGGGGGATGAAGATTTATGATTATTTAGGGATGACTGTTGAGGGTTTGGTTGGAGATGAGGGTTTAATTCTTTTTGGGAATGAGGTATATGTTTTTTGGTGAAGAGGTTAGAGTGTTTTTTAGGGGTGAGAGTTTATAGATTTTTGGGGCTTATAGTAGTAGGTTGTATGGGTGAGGGTTGGGGGTTGGGGATTTTTTTGGGATGTGGGATGATGTTTTATAAGGGCTTAGGGTTGAAAGATATTTGGTGCTATGCGTTTAGTTTTTTTAGGGTATGATGGTTTGTTGGGGTTGGGGGTTTAGGGTTTTTTGTATTGGTTTTTGGTTTTTTGGGGGATGATGGTTTCAGATTTTTTTAATGGAATGAGGTTTAGGGATTTTTAGGATTGAGGGTTTAGGGTTTTTGAGGATGATGTTTGTAACACCCCAAGCTTCTATGGTACGCTTCTCTTTGAATAATGTGATAGCGTGTGTTGTACGCAACACCGAGTTCTAACACACCATAACTAATCAAACTAGTCGTTATGAATAGTAATACCTACTTTTTGAAATTATATATATTTTATATTTGAAAATGGACATCATTTTTGGATTCGGAATATCGAATTTAGCCTAGGGTGAAATTTTGGTACATTTCGGATAACTTTCATATTTTGATGAATAGTGAAAATTACTAAATTTTAATTAAAAACAACTTTTTTAATCAAATTAATTACTAGTGATAAATTATGAATTTGAGTGGTTTTAAAGTATATTTAGAATATAGTTTTACCATTTAATATAATTTTGGTCATTGGACATAATTTTACAATTAAACCGAACATAAACAAGTGTCAATCTTTTGATAGTTATTATCTCTTAAAAACACGCTTTTTGTTTTAACAGCGGGAATTAATTTTAAATTAATTTCTGCCACTTCTGTGTTTTGAATTTAGGAAAATGGATTCCATATTTGGAATCAGGATGTTCAAATTGTGTAAATAGGTAACTTTTATTTTTAGACATTTTGAATAGTTACTGTGGTAAATATTTTATTTACCATGGTTAAAGGGTAAATCCGGTAAATAAGGGTTAAAAAAATAATATTATAATAATACAAAATTACCCTAAAACGTGTCCTAACCTTATTGGTGGACACATACCCGACCATGGGCATCCTTGGGTCAATTTGGGGACCCCTTGGAGCCACTTGTATGTGGTAGGGACACTTTATATTAATAAAGTTAAAATAAAAATAAAAATGGCATAAGCTTACATCTTTTAGAAGAACAATTTTTACATAGGGTTATACATGTTGGATTTTCGATTATAAATATTCATTAGAAAGCTAAAACGATTTCCTACATAATGATATTTTACTTATAATTTTTAGACATTAAATAATTTATTTTATTTATGACACAATGATGATGCAGTAATTACTATAATAGTGAAAAATTAAAATAAGTGATATTATAAATACCCAAATAAATATAATATGAAACTTTTAATGAATTAAACTAATTTTCTAGGATAATATGATATATTAGGATTGATTTAATGGACTTTGTTCGAAGTAATAAATCTGTTATGAGTTTCACAAAAATCAACTAATGAATAGTGTCAAAATTGACATAAAAGAATTCTTAAAACAAATATTATATTATTAATTGATATTAAATTCCTAAAAATCTAAGGTTCGGCCAAGAGACTTATATCATGATAGGTTAATCATTAATGGACCACTTGGGGGTCTCTTGGATGTATATAGTAAGTTTATTAACCATAATATATAAAATACAAAGAGACATTGTAAAAGTGAAACTAATTAACTTAGAGTTAATACTTAAAGATAAGGTTAATATAAGTACCCAAACCTGTCTAAATTCTATTGGATGAGTTGCTTTCGACCTATCCCCACCTCATCATTTTAATAGTCAACTTTGGAGCCTTTAGAAACCGAATATGAATTTATTATAAATTAATATTTCTAGCTTTTCCAAAGGTGCCCCTCACCCCTCTTATAAAAGGGCACTCCTCCTTCTCATTTCTTCACACCTTCAAAGCCTTTTGGTTCGGCCAAACTCTGCCCAAATACTCTCCCAACATCCCTCAATACAACCTAGAGGCCTTAGTTTGATCAGAAAGCCAACCTAAGGAGCCCTTTTGATCAAATCAAAAGGAAGAACCCGAAGAAGAGGTAATGATTTCACCACCCTTTTCTAAGTTCATTTCTTCTTCCACTTCTTCTTCCTTTGTTCTTACCATTCTGAAATAATAACTCCAGTATCTCACATATACTGTGATGTTATTATAAATATGGTACAATCATATTCAGTATTCTATCCACCCTTTGAATAACATGTCACCATACGTGCGTACGTACGGCTTACCGTCTCCACGTCGTGGTGTAATTGTTATTCAATATAATATTATTTGGATGGGTATAATAATGATGTGTAACTCATGTAAATAATAAATATAACATGTTAATGATTCTGTATATATGATATACCATCCATTTATATATTATTTTAATATCAAAAGAATGATATTGTCGCTCGTGCGTACGTACGGACTACCGTCTCCACGAACGCGATGAGATTCATTCTCCATCGTAACCATTAAAGCGTAATTATCATTTTATGATTTAAAAATGATGTTTAAGGACTTGATATCATTCTGGATATGAATAATATACAACCTATCCTTTACAAACATGTCTTACGTAACAAAACATATGAAAGAAAACAAGTAAGTTAACACCCGAAACAACGATAATACTAAGATATTATTATCAAATCAATATTAAAAGATCATATATGATATCATATTAATGTATATGATTCTTGTATAATTTAATAACAATTATTTCACCATTATACAGGAGGTTAACCTACCACAACCAAGGAAAAGTACAAGGTAAGGGTTATTTCACAATCTCTTCATTATCCGAGGTTGTTTATATGTAATAATCTACTGGGATCTCTTTATCATCCACATCCATGTTTCTTAAAAATGTATTTCAAAACATTTTTACTATTTACAAGAATATGGGTTAAAGTCATTTATACCTTTTTTTGACTTTTTATAAGAGGTTTATAAAGGAATCTTTCCGTCGTTTTCAAAACAAGGTCCTTTTTAACCTTTTCGACAGAATTGAGGTAAGAATGTTTTTTTTTAACTTATACGGCGGGTGCGGTTATTTTACGCCGTTATAAAATCTTCAAAGCTTTCCTTACAAGCTTATAAGAATATTTTCAAAGAAAATGTTTTATTTTATATGGATCTTAAATGATTTCAAAATAAAAGGAGATATTTCTTTAAAAAGAATTTTGATTTCATCTATGTCAACATCCTTTGATGGATTTTAAGATTATTTGAAGTTGATTTATTATGATACAAAACTTCTATATTGTATTGAAGGTTTTGTGATATGTTTGACTGTGGATGTGCTATTTTTATACCATTCATAGTTTATTGTGAAAGTATTGACATTTCATATGCTAGTTTTAATACGAATGTTTATGTTATGTTTAAACCTTTTCATATGGGAATGCATTGGACTTAATAAGTGACGGGTGGAGCCCGCTATAGCTCCTCGATGCATCGGTAGGTCTCATGAGACAAACTAGTGTCTTGGCACAAGGCCTTGACAAAATCTTATTTGTAGTCTTGGCACGAGGCCTTGGCTATGTGGTTATGATAGTCTGGAATTATGCATTCCAACATTATGAAAGTGGTTATTTATTTTTGCATGTGATTATTCGATTAGTGGAATATCCATGTGAATAAGTAAATGGCATTATTTCATTTTATTTATGCCATACCATGTTGAAAGTTCATGTTTAAAAGGCTTTTGTTTTAGTTATACATTGCCTTAAATGTTTATTCTTACTGATGAAAGTTTCCGCTATATTGTTATCCTTACTGGGCATTTGAGCTCACCCCTTTTCTATGTTTTATTTTTCCCAGGTAGTGAAGAAGTAATTTATGAATGACTTGCAAGGATTTTATGAGGGGTTAATAGTGTGGATATGAAGACTTTGTTGTTGTAGTAGTTTTTCACTTTGAAATGTAATGTAAAACTTTATGATTATATCTAGTGTTTCCAAGGCTACTAAACCAATCGGTCTTTCGAGATTCGATCTTTCTTGTGATCATGCCAATGTTATGTAATAATGCACCGACTCTGGGTAACTGGGGTCGGGGCATTACAGTTGGTATCAGAGGAAGTTTAGTACAAACCTTGGAAGCTAGATTTAGATAAACTCTGATTAGAGCACGTAGACCTAAGATGAACTTTGAGGATTAGTATAGAAGAACTTCCTAGAATTTTGGTATTGTAGAGATTTTGTGAGTTTTCCGAGCAATACATCCCTGTCTGGATACGAGCAGGTAGAGGCGGCTCTGGCACAGATGTACCTAGGGGTAAAACCCGAAAACACCGCTTTGAGCTAGACTCGAACGGGAACTGGTGCACGACAACGGGCCTTGCTGCACTCTTGGTTACGACACTCCCGGGGGATATGCTTAGGATAACTCTCATTATCTTTACAAATCATTATGAAGGGTTTATGAGTATATACTTCCTCAAAGAAAAACATTTTTATGATTATGGATTATATCCATAAATAGTTCAATTTATGTTAAGTGTTTTATAAGTATGGGATTATGTATTTTGATTCATAAACTGATCTAGTTTATGCCATTGTTTAGAAATGGCGCCTAGTGGAAGAAATGGAAACCGTATCAATGCGCGCACTCCATGTAGGGATTGCCCTCCTGCTCAAGATAATTATAGTGGGGCTAGTGATGCAACTGGTGTTGATCAACTAATCACCATACTGGGACAACTTACTCAGGTTATGAATAATAACCTTACCCGTATGGAGCACCCTGATCCGCAGCGTGGAGGATCAATGTTAGATCGATTCATGAGACAACAACCACCAACGTTCAATGGGAGTACAAATCCCTTAGTAGCTGAGCAATGGATATTTTCCCTAGAGAAAATATTTCAGGCTTTGGGGAGTAGTGAAAGGGAAAAAGTTACCATGGCAGTTTACCGCCTCACTGGAGATGCTGATCAATGGTGGTCATTGATTCAAAACATGAAGGAAGATGATGAAGTATCAAACATGTAATGGAGGGAGTTCAAAGATCTGTTTTTAGAAAAATACTTTCCTCGCGACCATCGAGCAGATATGGAAAGGCAATTTCTGAGTCTGAGACAAAAGGAGGATGATAATGTCACAAAGTATGAGGCTAACTTTACAAGGTTAGCGAGGTACGCTGGTGATTATATTCGCAACCCAAGAAGTAAGATTGATCGTTTCTTTGATGGGTTAAAACCATTTCTCCGTCGAGCATTAGTCTCACAATCCTTTTCATCGTACGAAGACATTTTCTCATGTGCTATCAAGACCGAAAAGGAATTCTCTAAGTCTTATGACTTTAAAGCAAAGCAAGAGAAGAAGAGACCTGCTGATCAATCTGGGAATGGAAATAAGGGGAAGAAGGGAAAGGTTGAATATCCATCTTGTGGTAAATGCGGGAAGAAACATCCTGGTACTTGCTTAAAGGGAATGGGAGTCTGTTACAAGTGTGGTGAAAAAGGCCACCAAGCTCATGATTGCAAGGGGAAGAGGGAAGCTACCAACGTTCAGTGCTACAATTGCAGGGAGATGGGGCATTATGCAAATGCATGTCCTAAGCGTCAGGATAACTTACCTCAGAAAAGGCCAAGGGATCAAGGCCAGGCTTATGCTATCACTACTACTGAGGTAGAAGCTCCGAAAGATGTGGTGGCAGGTAATTTAATGGTTTCCTCAAGTTTAGCAAATGCATTATTTGATTCTGGATCATCGCATTGTTTCATATCTTCCCAGTTTGCTAAGAAAATTAGATATTTCCAATTTGATTTAATAAGGGAGTTGTCAGTTAAAACTCCTAAGGGAAGTATCGTTGCAACAAAGTTTTGTGAATCAGTCCCCATTAGAGCACATAAATTTTCTTTATCTGCTGATTTCATCGTCATACCTATGATTGAGTTTGATATAATCCTCGGTATGGACTGGCTTTCGGACTATGATGCGAAGATTTATTGTAAGAAGAAAGAGGTTACGATTCTTGATGATAATGATAAGGAACACCTTATTTTTAGAGCAGAATCGTCACCACCTAATTCTTATTTAGACCCACCCCCAGTAGCTCAACTTAATTCAATTATTGGGGAGGAAGAGAATGAAGTAACTATCGGTGAGGAAAGGAATGTTCAAATAGAGGGTGTACCTATTGTGAAAGAATTTGTAGATGTATTTCCGGAAGATTTACCTGGACATCCTCCAGAACGAGAAGTTGAGTTTTCCATTGATTTGATTCCTGGATCAAGGCCTATATCGAAGACCCCTTATAGAATGGCCACTGTAGAGTTAGTCGAACTAAAGAAACAACTAGAGG
The DNA here is from genome assembly GCA_963277665.1 of Viscum album. Classification (NCBI taxonomy): domain Eukaryota; kingdom Viridiplantae; phylum Streptophyta; class Magnoliopsida; order Santalales; family Viscaceae; genus Viscum; species Viscum album. Next base: position 1,532,139,106 of record OY728160.1, on the reverse strand, counting down.
AATTGAGTAATAAGGGATTTATTCGCCCTAGTGTTTCTCCATGGGGAGCCCCTGTTCTTTTTGTTAAAAAGAAAGATGGATCTATGAGGTTATGTATCGACTACAGGGAGATCAATGCTATAACGATAAAGAACAAGTATCCCCTACCTCGTATTGATGATTTATTTGACCAACTGCATGGAGCTCAATACTTTTCAAAGATTGACCTTCGATCTGGATACCATCAGTTGTGTGTAAAGAAGGAAGACATTCCGAAAACAGCATTTCGAACCAGGTACGGGCATTACGAGTTTACTGTAATGCCGTTTGGATTGACTAATGCACCCTCTGTATTCATGGATCTGATGAATAGAGTTTTCAAGGAGTATCTCGATGAATTTGTGGTGGTATTTATTGATGATATCTTGGTATACTCCAAAACCTACAAAGATCATGAAAATCACTTGCGCATTATCTTGAAGACTCTGAGGAGGCATGAATTATATGGGAAGTTTAGCAAGTGTGAATTCTGGCTTCAGGAGATTTATTTTCTTGGCCATATTGTCTCTAAAGATGGAATCTCTGTTGATCCTTCTAAGACCAAGGCAATCCAAGAATGGCCAGCACCTACGAGTATAACTGAGGTACGTAGTTTTATTGGCTTGGCAGGTTATTATCGACGTTTCATCCAGAATTTTGCCCGATTGGCTAACCCATTAACGAAGCTCACACGTAAAGGGGTTAAATTTGTTTGGACAAAAGAGTGTGAAGAATGTTTCGAAGAACTGAAGAGAAGATTAGTCAATGCTCCTATATTGACTCTACCATCAGGGAATGATGGGTTCGTTATTTATAGTGATGCGTCAAAGAAAGGACTTGGTTGTGTCCTTATGCAGAATGATAGAGTTATTGCCTATGCATCACGACAGTTGAAAATTCATGAACAAAACTATCCTACTCATGATCTTGAGTTAGCAGCTGTGATCTTTGCTTTGAAGATATGGAGGCACTACCTCTATGGTGAAAAATGTGAGATTTATACTGATCACAAGAGTTTGAAGTATATTTTCTCACAAAAAGAACTCAACATGAGGCAAAGGAGATGGCTTGAATTACTCAAGGATTATGATTGCACGATACACTACCAACCGGGGAAAGAAAACAAAGTAGCAGATGCTTTGAGCAGAAAAGACCATGGAGTTCTGAACATGATGAGAATTGAAAGGGATCCAATTTTCATGGATCTAGAGAAGATGGACATGGGAATAACCAGGGAAGGTGAAACATCAATGCTTTTTCAAATGGTTGCCAAACCATCTTTACTAGAAAGGATTAAGAGTTCTCAGACCGATGATGAAGAATTTCAGAAGAAGATTAAAGCTGTGAATGATGGGAGATTGAGAGACTTTGTGTATAAAGATGGAACTTTGAAATTTGGAAAGAGACTTTGTGTTCCCGATTTACCTGATCTGAAAAGGGAATTACTGGATGATGCTCATAGTTCCAATTTCTCTATACACCCTGGGAGCACCAAAATGTATAGAGATTTGAAGGAACATTTTTGGTGGGACAACATGAAGAGGGAGATTGCTGATTTTGTATCAAGATGTATGGTTTGTCAACAAGTGAAAGCTGGAAGGCAACAGCCTGGAGGAGTCATGCAACCTCTTCCCATACCGGAGTGGAAATGGGACAATATTACAATGGACTTTGTCATGGGGCTACCAAAGACTCCTAGAAGGAACGATGCAATATGAGTTATTGTTGATCGTCTTACCAAGTCAGCACATTTTCTTGCTATAAGAGAAGATCTACCCCTGGAACGTCTAGCAAGACTATACATTGATGAAGTTGTGAGACTTCATGGAGTTCCCCTATCGATTGTTTCTGATCGTGATCCCCGTTTTACTTCAAGATTTTGGAAAAGTCTTCAGAAATCCCTGGATACTGAACTTCATTTGAGCACTGCTTACCACCCTCAGACAGACGGACAATCAGAACGGACTATTCAGACCTTAGAAGACATGTTGAGATCTTGCTCACTTGATTTTCAGGGTATGTGGGATCAATATTTACCTCTGGTAGAATTTTCCTATAACAATAGCTTCCATTCGAGTATACAAATGGCACCATATGAAGCGTTATACGGAAAGAGATGTCGTACACCAACCTGTTGGGATGACGTTGGTGAAAGAAAACTTGTAGGCCCAGAACTGGTGGAGGAAACGGTGGAAAAGGTGAAGGTAATCCAAAATCACATCAAAGCAGCTCAAAGTAGGCAGAAGAGCTATGCCGATAATCGAAGGAAGGATTTGGAATTTCAAGTCGGTGATCATGTTTTCCTGAAGGTATCTCCGTGGAAGGGAGTCATACGTTTTGGTAAGAAAGGTAAATTGAGTCCCAGGTACATCGGACCTTTCGAAATTCTAGAACGAATTGGGGCTGTAGCTTACCGATTGGCAATGCCGCCAAGTCTCTCCAAAGTTCACGATGTGTTCCACGTATCTCTGTTGAGAAAATACATGCCTGACCCAACGTATGTACTCACCTATGAGGAATTAGAACTGGAACCGGATCTGTCTTATTGTGAAGAGCCCGTCAGGATTCTTGATACAAGAGAACAAGTACTGAGAAACCGGACGATGCGTCTGGTAAAAGTTTTGTGGAGAAATCATAAGATGGAAGAGGCAACGTGGGAACCCGAGGAACTTATGATGAAGAACCACCCGAGTCTTTTTATGCAGTAATACCCTAGAAATTGCGAGGACGCAATTATTTGAAGGAGGGGAGAATGTAACACCCCAAGCTTCTATGGTACGCTTCTCTTTGAATAATGTGATAGCGTGTGTTGTACGCAACACCGAGTTCTAACACACCATAACTAATCAAACTAGCCGTTATGAATAGTAATACCTACTTTTTGAAATTATATATATTTTATATTTGAAAATGGACTTCATTTTTGGATTCGGAATATCGAATTTAGCCTAGGGTGAAATTTTGGTACATTTCGGATAACTTTCATATTTTGATGAATAGTGAAAATTACTAAATTTTAATTAAAAACAACTTTTTTAATCAAATTAATTACTAGTGATAAATTATGAATTTGAGTGGTTTTAAAGTATATTTAGAATATATTTTTACCATTTAATATAATTTTGGTCATTGGACATAATTTTACAATTAAACCGAACATAAACAAGTGTCAATCTTTTGATAGTTATTATCTCTTAAAAACACGCTTTTTGTTTTAACAGCGGGAATTAATTTTAAATTAATTTCTGCCACTTCTGTGTTTTGAATTTAGGAAAATGGATTCCATATTTGGAATCAGGATGTTCAAATTGTGTAAATAGGTAACTTTTATTTTTAGACATTTTGAATAGTTACTGTGGTAAATATTTTATTTACCATGGTTAAAGGGTAAATCCGGTAAATAAGGGTTAAAAAAATAATATTATAATAATAAAAAATTACCCTAAAACGTGTCCTAACCTTATTGGTGGACACATACCCGACCATGGGAATCCTTGGGTCAATTTGGGGACCCCTTGGAGCCACTTGTATGTGGTAGGGACACTTTATATTAATAAAGTTAAAATAAAAATAAAAATGGCATAAGCTTACATCTTTTAGAAGAACAATTTTTACATAGGGTTATACATGTTGGATTTTCTATTATAAATATTCATTAGAAAGATAAAAAGATTTCCTACATAATGATATTTTACTTATAATTTTTAGACATTAAATAATTTATTTTATTTATGACTCAATGATGATGCAGTAATTACTATAATAGTGAAAACTTAAAATAAGTAATATTATAAATACCCAAATAAATATAATATGAAACTTTTAATGAATTAAACTAATTTTCTAGGATAATATGATATATTAGTATTGATTTAATTGACTTTGTTCGAAGTAATAAATCTGTTATGAGTTTCACAAAAATCAACTAATGAATAGTGTCAAAATTGACATAAAAGAATTCTTAAAACAAATATTATATTATTAATTGATATTAAATTCCTAAAAATCTAAGGTTCGGCCAAGAGACTTATATCATGATAGGTTAATCATTAATGGACCACTTGGGGGTCTCTTGGATGTATATAGTAAGTTTATTAACCATAATATATAAAATACAAAGAGACATTGTAAAAGTGAAACTAATTAACTTAGAGTTAATACTTAAAGATAAGGTTAATATAAGTACCCAAACCTGTCTAAATTCTATTGGATGAGTTGCTTTCGACCTATCCCCACCTCATCATTTGAATAGTCAACTTTGGAGCCTTTAGAAACCGAATATGAATTTATTATAAATTAATATTTCTAGCTTTTCCAAAGGTGCCCCTCACCCCTCTTATAAAAGGGCACTCCTCCTTCTCATTTCTTCACACCTTCAAAGCCTTTTGGTTCGGCCAAACTCTGCCCAAATACTCTCCCAACATCCCTCAATACAACCTAGAGGCCTTATTTTGATCAGAAAGCCAACCTAAGGAGCCCTTTTGATCAAATCAAAAGGAAGAACCCGAAGAAGAGGTAATGATTTCACCACCCTTTTCTAAGTTCATTTCTTCTTCCACTTCTTCTTCCTTTGTTCTTACCATTCTGAAATAATAACTCCAGTATCTCACATATACTGTGATGTTATTATAAATATGGTACAATCATATTCAGTATTCTATCCACCCTTTGAATAACATGTCACCATACGTGCGTACGTACGGCTTACCGTCTCCACGTCGTGGTGTAATTGTTATTCAATATAATATTATTTGGATGGGTATAATAATGATGTGTAACTCATGTAAATAATAAATATAACATGTTAATGATTCTGTATATATGATATACCATCCATTTATATATTATTTTAATATCAAAAGAATGATATTGTCGCTCGTGCGTACGTACGGACTACCGTCTCCACGAACGCAATGAGATTCATTCTCCATCGTAACCATTAAAGCGTAATTATCATTTTATGATTTAAAAATGATGTTTAAGGACTTGATATCATTCTGGATATGAATAATATACAACCTATCCTTTACAAACATGTCTTACGTAACAAAACATATGAAAGAAAACAAGTAAGTTAACACCCGAAACAACGATAATACTAAGATATTATTATCAAATCAATATTAAAAGATCATATATGATATCATATTAATGTATATGATTCTTGTATAATTTAATAACAATTATTTCACCATTATACAGGAGGTTAACCTACCACAACCAAGGAAAAGTACAAGGTAAGAGTTATTTCACAATCTCTTCATTATCCGAGGTTGTTTTTATGTAATAATATACTGGGATCTCTTTATCATCCACATCCATGTTTCTTAAAAATGTATTTCAAAACATTTTTACTATTTACAAGAATATGGGTTAAAGTCATTTATACCTTTTTTTGACTTTTTATAAGAGGTTTATAAAGGAATCTTTCCGTCGTTTTCAAAACAAGGTCCTTTTTAACCTTTTCGACAGAATTGAGGTAAGAATGTTTTTTTTAACTTATACGGCGGGTGCGGTTATTTTACGCCGTTATAAAATCTTCAAAGCTTTCCTTACAAGCTTATAAGAATATTTTCAAAGAAAATGTTTTATTTTATATGGATCTTAAATGATTTCAAAATAAAAGGAGATATTTCTTTAAAAAGAATTTTGATTTCATCTATGTCAACATCCTTTGATGGATTTTAAGATTATTTGAAGTTGATTTATTATGATACAAAACTTCTATATTGTATTGAAGGTTTTGTGATATGTTTGACTGTGGATGTGCTATTTTTATACCATTCATAGTTTATTGTGAAAGTATTGACATTTCATATGCTAGTTTTAATACGAATGTTTATGTTATGTTTAAACCTTTTCATATGGGAATGCATTGGACTTAATAAGTGACGGGTGGAGCCCGCTATAGCTCCTCGATGCATCGGTAGGTCTCATGAGACAAACTAGTGTCTTGGCACAAGGCCTTGACAAAATCTTATTTGTAGTCTTGGCACGAGGCCTTGGCTATGTGGTTATGATAGTCTGGCATTATGCATTCCAACATTATGAAAGTGGTTATTTATTTTTGCATGTGATTATTCGATTAGTGGAATATCCATGTGAATAAGTAAATGGCATTATTTCATTTTATTTATGCCATACCATGTTGAAAGTTCATGTTTAAAAGGCTTTTGTTTTAGTTATACATTGCCTTAAATGTTTATTCTTATTGATGAAAGTTTCCGCTATATTGTTATCCTTACTGGGCATTTGAGCTCACCCCTTTTCTATGTTTTATTTTTCCCAGGTAGTGAAGAAGTAATTTATGAATGACTTGCAAGGATTTTATGAGGGGTTAATAGTGTGGATATGAAGACTTTGTTGTTGTAGTAGTTTTTCACTTTGAAATGTAATGTAAAACTTTATGATTATATCTAGTGTTTCCAAGGCTACTAAACCAATCGGTCTTTCGAGATTTGATCTTTCTTGTGATCATGCCAATGTTATGTAATAATGCACCGACTCTGGGTAACTGGGGTCGGGGCGTTACAATGTTATAGGGATTTATGGGACTAAGGTTTTAGGTTTTTTTTGGATTGTGGGTTTAGGGTTTTCTGGGATGATAAATCTGGTTTTTAGGGGATGACGATTGCCGGTTTTCTCCAAGTGATTAGGGTTTTTGGGGATGAGCGTTCAGGTTTTTTGGGGATGTGGGTTTATGATTTTATGGTCCTAATAATTAGAGTTTTTTTGGATTGATTTTTTTGGTTTTTTAGTGTTGTGGGTTTAGGATATTTGGTTTTGAGGGTTGATGGGTTTTTACAAACGAGGATTTATAGTTTTTGGGGTTGATGTTTTAGCGTTTTTTGGGGCTACGAGTTGAGAATTTTTTGGGGTTTAGGGAAGAGGGACTTTTACGTATGATGATTTTGAGTTTTCTAGGGAAGAATGTTTGTTGTTTTTTGGGGCTGAGATTATTGGTATTTTTAGGGTTGAGGGTTTATAGATTTATTGGGCTTAGGTGTGAGGGTTTTTTCTGGATGAGTTTTGGGGGATTTTGGGGCTTATGGTTGAGAGTTTTTAGGCTGAGGTTATATGGTTTTTTTGGGGGCAGAAAGTTGAATCTTCTTTCTAGGATAAGGGTTGATGGTTTTTTTGGTTGAGTGTTTGCGTTTTTATGGATTCTTGATTCTATGGGTTGAGGGTTATGTGAGTTCGGGGTAGAGTGTATTTTGGGGCTGAGGAATTATTATTTTATGGGGAAGAGGGTTTAGGGTTTTTTGGTGAGAGGGTTTAATTTTTTTTGGGGATGATGGTTTAGGGATTTTTGAGGCTAAGGGTTTAGGATTTTTTGGGTATGAGTGTTTAGGGAAATTTTAGAATAAGGGATTTGGGTTATTTGGGTTGAGGGTTTATGGTTTTTGGGGGTTCAGGGTTTAGGGTTTTTTTGGTATGTGGGTTTATGTTTTTTGGGGCGTGAGTGTTTAAGGTTTTTTTGGGGATAAGGGTTTATGGTTCTAATGGGATGAAGTTTTAGGGTTTTGGGGGGATGACGTTATATGTTTTTCTAGTAATATGTGTTTAATAAATTTTTTGTCTCATTTTATAGTCTTTTCTAGGGATGGGGGGTTATGTTTTTTCAGGGTTGGTGGTTTCGGTTTTTTTGGGATTGGGGGTTGTGGGTTTTTTGAGTTTTAGGGTATATGATTTGTTGGGGCTAAGGGTTTATGTTTTTTTAGGATGATGGTTGAGAGTTATTTTAGGGAAGATGGTTGAGGTTTTTAGTGGAAAGGGGTTTTGGGTTTTTGGGGATAAGGGTTGATAGTGATTTGGGCCTGAGTGTTGAGGGGTTTTCAAGGTAGATTTTGTATAGTTATTTAGGGATTAGTGTATAGGGTTATTTTTTGGTGATAAATTTTTATTTTTATTGATGAGTGATGAGGGTTTTCTGAGGTATGGAGTTTATGGTTTTTTAGGGATGAGTGTTTAGGGTTTTTTTGTGTTGAGAATTTAGTGTTTTTTAGGGCCAATGGTGGTGGGTTTTTTAGGGATGAGGGTTGAGGGGTCTTAGGGATGAGGGTTGAGGGTTGATGATTTTTTGGGAATGAGGGTTTATTGATTTTTGGGTTTGAGGGATGATGGTATTAAATGGATGAGAGTTGAGGGATTTTTTGGGGGGATGATTGGAGGATTTTTTAGTGAAAAAGTTTTTGGGGTTTTGGGTAAGTTGTTTGGGGATCCTTGGTGCTGAGGGGTTTGGTTTTTTGGGGACATGGTTTCCAGGTTCTTTTGTCCTGATAGATAAATTTCTGTTATGTTGAGGGTTTAGGGTCTCTTGGGGTGGATGATTTACCTTTTTTAGGGCTGGGGGGTTTGGGGGTTTTTTTAGGCTACGGGGTTTTGGGTTTTTTGGGTTAATGGTTTATTGGTTTTTTAGGTTGGAGGGTTTATAGTTTTTTCAGGATGACTTTTTTAGGTTTTTCATGGGTGAGGGTTGATCGTTTTGGGGGGATGAGGGTTAAGGGTTTTGGGGGCCTCAGGGATGAGGGTTCTTTGGCACTGGGTGTTGATGGGTTTTTTTGTCCTATGAGTATTGGATATTTTGGGGTTGATGGTTGAGGGATTCTTGAGGATGTGGGTGGAGGGATATCTGTGGATGATGGTTTTGGATTTTTTGCCTCTAAGGGTTTAGGGTTCTTCTTGGATAGGGAGTTGAGGTTTTTTTGGTCTTATTTTAGGGTATTTGTTTGCAAAGGCCTAAGTGTTTTTTGGGTCCAATGATTGACAGTTTTTTGGAGGTGAGGGTGGGGGGATTTTTGGGGCTGAGGGTTGATGGTTTTTTAAGGATTAGACACAAGGGATTTTTAGGTCTGAGCAATTTGGGGTTTTTAGCATTGAGGGTTTATAACTTTATCGGGATGGGGGGTTAGGGTTTTTAGGGGGATTAGGTTTAGGATTTTTAGGATTTATGAATTATTGTTTTTTGGGGATAAGGGTTTATGGAATTTTGAGGACGAGGGTTTAGTGTTTTTTGGGGGATGTGGGTTTAGGGGATTTTTGGGGATGATGTTTCAGGTTTTTTTAGGTCTGAGGTTTGATGGCTTTGAGGATTGGGATTGTACGTTTTTTGAGGTGGATGGTTGAGTGTGTTATAGGGCCGATGGTTTAGAGTTTTTTAAGGATGAACACTTACTGTTTTTAGCACTGACAGGTAGGGGTTTTTTGGGGATGAAGGTTGAGGATTTCATTGGGCTATGTGTAGAGGGGTTTTTCGGAATGAGGGTTTAGGTTTTTTTGTTTAGGGTTTATGGGTTTGGGGGTTGAGGGATTGTGGTTTCCTTGGGCTATGGGGTGAGTGTTTTGTGGCCAGGGGTTTAGGGTTTTTTCGGGAAAAGGGTTTGGGGATTTTTTGCTGGGGTATTGGGTTTTTAGGGATTTAAGGTTTTAGGTTCTTTAAGGGTGAGGGTTTAGTGTTTTTTAGGGTTGAGGGTTTTGGGTTTTTCGAAGATGAGGTTTTATGGTTTTTATAGGTGATGTTTTAGGGTTTATTTTTTCCTGAGGGCATAAAATATTTTGGTGTTGAGGGTTTAGGGTTTTTTTTGGGAAATGGGATTAATGGTTTTTTGGGATATGGTTTTCGGGTTTTTTGGGCTGGGGGATTAGGGTTTTTGTGTGTGAAGAATTTAGGTTTCTTTGTGGTTTAGAGGTTAGGGTTTTTTTGGGTGGGGGTTTATGGTTTTGGGAGGATGTGGGTTTTGGGATTTTGAGGAAGGGGGTTTTTAGGTATTAGGGGATTATGGTTTAAGATTTTTTTGGTGATGAGGGTTTAGGGTGTTTGTGGTTTAGGGTTCAATATTTTTAGTACTAATTTTTTAGTTTTTTGATTGTTCTAGTGTATTAGGTTTTTTGGGGGGTGGATGGTCTAGGTTTTTTTGGTCTAAGGTTTTAGGGTTTTTGGGGGATGGGGGTTTATGGTCCTTTGGGGATGAGAATTTCTGGGTTTTATGGGGTCGGGGGTTTAGGGTTCTTAGATGTTGAGGCTTTAAAAAAATTTGGGATGGGGTTTTTGGTTTTCTAGTTAATGAGTGTTTGGGGTTTCTTGATGCTGAGGGTTTAGGGTTTTTTAGGGATCATGGTTGATTGATTTTTAAGGATGATGGTATAGTTTTTTGGGGGATGAGGGTGGAGTGTTTTTTGGGATAGAGAATTGAGGGGTTTTTGAGGGATTAGGGTTTATAGATTTTTTTGGATTAGGGTTGAGGGTTTTTTTGGTGTTGAGAGTTGAGGGATTTTATGTTCTGAGGGTTGAGAGTTTTTTGGGGATGTGGGTTCATGTTTTTTATGGAGATGACAGTTTAGGGTTTTTCGGGGCGCAGGGTTTCGGGTGTTTTTTGGATGTTGGTTATTAGGGCGATATAATATAGGTTTTTATAGGGTGGTGGATTTAGGTGTTTTTTGGGGATAAGGGTTTATGGATTTTCTTTAGAAAAGTGATTAGGGGTTTTGGGATGAGGTTTTAGTGCATTGGGGCTGTTGGTTTAGGTTATCTTGGGGTTGAGGGTTTTGTGTTTTTTTGGAAGATTATTTGGGGTTTATTGTAGGTGTAAGTTTAGGGTTATTTGGGGATGAGGTGATGAGTTTTTTGCGTTTGGGGATTATTTTTTTAGAGATAAGGGTACAGTTTTTCATAGGTATGGCAGTTCAGGGTTTGTAGATATGAATTTTTAGGTATTTTTGGGTGGAGGGTTTTGGGTATTGGGGTATTGAAGGTTGAGGGTTTTTTACAACTAAGGTTTTATGGTTTTTTTGGGTTAAGGGTTGCTGGGATTTTTTGGATGAGGGTTTAGTGTTTTTTTGGGGATGAGGGTTGATGGTTTTTGTGGATGAGGGTCAAGGGTATTTTGGGGAAGTGGGTTGTGGGATTTTTGGGCTTGAGGTTTTAGTAATTTCTTCAACAGAGCATTTAGGGTTTCCTGGTCCTATGTTTTTAGTACTCTTTAGAGTTGTGGCTTTGGGGTTTTTTGGGGCTGAGGACTGAGGATCATTCAAGTGTAAGTATTCAGGGTTTTTGGGGGCTGAGGGTTCCGATTTTTTTGTGGATGAGGCTTTGGGGTTTTTTAGGGTTAAGGGTTGAGGGATTTTTGGGGATGATGGTTGATGGATTTAACAAGAAAATGGTTGATGATTTCTTTGGGAATGAGGTTTGATTGTTTTATGGGGATTATGTTTCTTAGATTAATGATTTCTTAGGGATAAGGGTTCATGGTTTTTTTGGGAGAGGGTTGAGGGTTTTTTTGGTCTAAGGGTTGATGGTATTTTATGTAGAGGGTTGAGATTTTTTTTGGAATGAGGAATGATGGTTTTCTAGGGTTGAGTATTGATGGTTTTTTGGGTGAGGGTTTAGGATTTCTTATGGTTGAGGGTCTAGTGTTTTTTGGGGCTAAGTGTTTAGGGTTTTTTGGGGATGAGTCTTTTGCTTTTTTCTGGATGAGGTAGTATTTTTGGGGCTGAGGGTTTAGAGTTTTAGGGGATAAGGGTTTAGGTATTTTTCTAATCTATGGGTTTAGGTGTTTTTGGGATGTAGTCATACGTTTTTTTGGGTTAATTGGGTTTAGGGAATTTAGGGGATGATGGTTTATGATTTTTTCGGGGATCAAGGTTTTGGTTTTCATTTGAATGAGTGTCTAGGGTTATTTGGGGATGAGGATTTTGGGTTTTTTGGGTTTGATGGTTTATGTTTTTTTACTGCTAATGGTTTTGGGTTTTTGTGGTTAAGGGTTGTGCGTTTTTGGGGGATGAGGTTTTATAGTTTTTTGGGGAAAAGGGTTTATGGTACTTTGGGATGAGGTTTTAGGGTTCATTGGGGAATATGGTTGAGGGTTTTATTTGGTTAAGAGGTGAGGTTTTCATAAGGATGAGGGTCAAGGGTTTTGGGGGGTTGAGGGTTTTGTTGCGATAAGTGTTTGGGGTTTTTTATGCTAATGTTTTATGGTATTGGGGGGACGAGGGTAGAGGGTTTTTTGGAGTAGGGGACTAGGATTCTTTGGTGGGTAAGGGTTGAGAGTATTTTGGGGCTGATGGTCAAGGGTTTTTTTGGACTTTGGGTTGAGCATTTATTTTGCATGATGGTTTACGATTTTTGGGTCTGAGGACTAATGTTTTTTTGGGTGAAGGGATGATTCATTTTTTGGGAGGAGGGATGAGGGGTTTTTGGGTCCGAGTGTTTAGGGGTATTTGGGTTGAGGGGATAGGTTTTGGTGGCTTAAGGGTTTTGGGTTTTATGTTTTATACTCTTTTGGTGATGAGGTTTTAAGGTTGTTTTGGCCTGAGTTTTTATGGTTTCTGCATCTATGGTTTTTTGGTTTTTTGGGGATGAGGGTTTATTGTTTTTTTCGTATAGGGATTAGTTTTTTTGGGATGTTGGGATTATATTTTTTATGGCTAATAGTTTAGTTTTTTTATGGCTCGGAGTTTTTTGTGGATGAGTACTGATGGTTTTTTTGGGGCTAAGGGTATAGGGTCCTCAGGTGTTGAGAGTTTTTTTGGTGGTGGGAGTTTTTGGTTTTTTGGGGCTGAGGGTTGAGATTATTTGGGGGCTGAGGGTGGAAGGATTTTAGAGGCTAAGGTTATATGATTGATTGGGGGAGGGGTTGAGGGTTTTTCTATCTAAGGGTTTAGTGTTTTTTTAAAGGATAGTTTAGGTTATTTTGGGGTTATGGTTTTATTATTAATTAGGGATCAGGGTTGAGAGTTTTTCTTGGGCCGAGGGCTTAGGGGGGGTTTTAGGACCATAGGTGGAGCATTTTTTGGGGATGAGTGTTGTGGGTTCTTTTGGGATTGAGGGGTTTTGTGGGCTAAGTATTGAGGGTATTTTAGGGTAAGGGATTGGGGGTTTATGTGGTTTATGGTTTAGCATTTTTTGTGGACAAGGATTTAGGGTTTTTTGGGATTGGTTTTGTGGTTTTTCTGGGATGATGGTTGTAGTTTTTTTTTAGGATGAGTGTTGAGTTTTTTGAGGCATAGTGTTTAGGGTCCTTCGGGGAATAGGGTTTGGAATATTTTTCGGTATGATGGTGGTGGGTTTTTTGGGGATGATGGTTGATGGATTCATTAGGTTTAGGGTAGAACTCTAATTGGGGATGACAGTTTACTGTGTTTTTTTTGTTGAGGTTTTACGTTTTTTCATTGGATGTGGGTTTACTATTTTTCTGGGTTAAGGGGTGATAGATTTTGTGGTTGAGGTTTGAGGGTTTCATGGGGATAATGGTTTTGGGATATAAGGGATGAGGGTATAGGTTTTTTAGGACTTGAGAGTTTCCCTTTTTTGGGAATAACGTTTTAGGGTTTTTCGTGATGAGGGTTAGGGTTTTTTGGGTCAGGGGGTTTATCATTTTTTTTCTCCTGATGGTTTTGGATTTTTTATTGATGAGGGTTTAGGGTTTTTTTGTATGGGATTTGCGGTTATTTTGGGGATGGGTTATTAGGTTTTTATGGTTGGAGGGTTTTTAATTTCTTGGGGATGAGGGTTTAGGATATTTTGGGATGGTGTTTTGCGTTTTTTAGGGCTTAGGGTTTTGGGATTTTTTGGGGCCATGGGTGTAGGGTTTTATTGGTGATGAGGTTTACTATTTTTGGGTTTGTTGGTTTAGTTTTTTAAGGAAGAGACTTTAGGGTTTTCTGGGGATGAGGCATTGGGTTTTATGGGGCTGAGTCTTTGGTTGTTTTGGTCTTGGGGGTTTAAGGATTTATTATATAGATGGTACAATGTTTTTGATGTAGGATGGTTCTGGGTTTTTTGGGGATGATTAATAATAATTTTTTAAGATGATTGGTAATTGTTTTTGGTGATGAGGGTTCAAGGTTTATTGGGGCTGAGGAATCAGGTAGTTTTAGGGATGAGGGTTTCGGGTTTCTTTAGGATGAGGGTTGAGGTTTATTTAGGGTGGAGTGCTCATGGTTTTTTGGGACTCAAGTTTTGAGGTCTTATGGGGATGAAGGTTTAGGGTATTTTGTGACTCAGAGTTCTAGGATTTTTGGAGCTAATGATATAGGGTTTTTTTTAAGGTTTTGGTTTCATTTTTTTTCTACAGAGGGATTAAGATTTTTTTCGAATAAAATTTTAGGGTATTTTGGGGCTAAGGGTTTAGGGTGTAATGGGGATGATGTTTCATGTTTCATTAAGGCTTATGGTTGAAGATTTTTTGGAGCCAAGTGTTATGGGTTTTCTGTAGATGAGGTTTGAGGTTCAATGTGGATGAGGGTTTAGGGTTTTTTTAACTAAATGTTCAGGGTTTTTCAGGGCATTGAGTTTTGTTTTTTTTGGGATGAGGGTAGAGGGTTTTTTGGGGATGAGTGTTATGGTTTTTTTTTGGGCTGAGGATTCGATGTTTTCTTTTCCCTAGGATTCATGGATTTTTGGGATGTGGGTTTTATGTTTTTTGGGCCGAGTGTTCTGTGATTTTTTGTGCTGAGGGTTCAGTGTATTTTTGGAATCATGGCTTCCATTTATTTCATTCCGAGGATTTTTTATTTTTTGGGACAGAGGGTTGAGGGTTTTTAGGGATGAGGGTTTAGGGTTTTTCATAGAGATGAGGGTTAAGTGTTTTTTTGGGGTGAGGGTTCTAGGTTTTTTGGGGCTGCGTGTTTGTGGTTTTGGGGGGATGAGGGTTTATACTGAGTTAAGGATGAGGGTTCATGGTTTTTTCGCTGTGAGGGTTTTGGGTTTTAGGGATTGAGTTTTTATGTTTCTTATTGAATGAGGGTTTAAGGTGTTTTTTGGTTGACTATTTTGGGTTTTTTTGGGGATGGTGGTCTCGAATTTTTTGGGTCGTAGGGTTTAGGGTTTTTTTTGGAATGAGGACTTAGGATTTTTTGGGGATAAAGGGTTAGGGGATTTGGGGGCTGAGAGGGGATTTTTTTGGGCCTAAGGGTTTTTCATTTCCATGGATAGGGAATGAGGTATCTCCAAGGATAAGGGTTGAGGGGTTTTGGGGGCTGCAGATTTAGGATATTTTAGATATTGGGAATGAATTTTTGGGGGGGCTAAGTGTTCAGGGGTTTTTAGGGATGATGGTTCTATTTATTTTGTCATTATGTGATGTTGTATTTTTTTGGTTAAAGGGTTGAGTTCTTTTTTGCGATGCTGGTTTTTTGGTTTTTGGGGTTGTGGGTGGAGGCTGTCTTATGTATGAGGGTTTATCGTTTTTTAGGTTTTACGGTTTACATTTCAATATGGTTGAGGGATAATGTTTTTTTGGGACTGAGATGTAAAAAATATTTGGGGATAAAGGTTGAGGGTTTGGCAGTATGAGCGTTGATGGTTTTTGGGGGTTAGTAGTTTTTTTAGGGATGAGGGTTTAGGGTTTTTTAGGACTGGGGTATAGGGTTTCGTGGGATGACAGTTTATGGTTTTTTTGTGAAAGGGTCATTTGGGGGTTTTATGGATAAAGGTTTAGGGTTTTTTGGGTCTAGGGGTTTCAGGTTCATTAGGGATGAGTGTTTAGGGTTTTTTGGGATGATGATTCAGAGTTTTTTTGGGATGAGGATTAAGGGCTATTTGGTGTTAAGGTTTTATGGGTTTTTTGAAATCAGGGTTCATAGTTTTTTTTAGATGAGGGTTTTGGGGATTTTAGGGATATGGGTTCATGGTTTTGTGGATATGGGTTCTGGGGTTTCCCGTGCTAAAGGCTCACAATTTTTTTGTAAATAAGGATTATGTGATTTTATGGGATGAGGGTTCATGGATTTTTGGGACTGAGTGATCAAGCGTTTTGGGAGTTTTCAGATTCGGGATATTTGGGTATAAGGGTTTGGGGTTTTTTGGGTATGAGGATTCAAGGATTTTGGGTCTAATTTTTCATGGTGTTTTGGGGCTAATGGTTCAGGTTTTTTCATGGCTGAGGGTTCAGGGTTTTTTGGAATGAAGATTCAGGGTATTTTGGTGCTGCGGGTTCTAGGTTTTTTCAGGCTAAGGGTTCATGGTTTTTTGATGTTCATTGTTTAGGGATTCTTAGTATGAGTTATGAGTATTTTTTTGGGGATTTTGTTTAGTGTTTCTTTTGAGTAGAGGGTTCATGGTTTTTTTGGGCAGAGGGTTATTTTTTGGGGGGAAGAGGGTTAAAGGTTTCTTTTGGATGAGGGTTGATGGTTTTTTGTGATGAGGGGTTTTGGGGGTTGAGGATATAGAGGGTTTTCTTGGGCTGGGTGTTGATAATTTTTTGTAGTCTGAGGGTTGAGGTTTTTTTGGGGATGATGATTGATTGATTTTTTGGGAGGAGGGTTGAGGGTTTTTTGGTGTTGATGGTTTGAGAGTTTTGGGTCCAAGTGTTTAGGGGTTTTAGGGTTGAGGTTATAGGTTTTCTTGGGTTTAGGGTTTAGGGTTTATTTGTTCTGATGTTATTTTTCTTTTTCTTTTTTGGGTGAGGGTTTATGGTTTTTTTGGAATTACATATTATGGTTTTTTCTCCAAGGTATTTTTTTGGGGGATGAGGGTTTATGGTTTTTTTTGGGCTGAGGGATTAGTTTTTTTTTGTGTTGGAGGACTTATATTTTTTTATGTCTAATGGATTAGGTTTCTTTCTGGCAGGAAGTTTTATATAGTTGGGGGTTGATAGTTTTTTGGGGCTGGGGGTATAGTTTCTTTTGGTGTTGAGGGTTTTTTTGGTGCTTTCATTTTTTGGTTTTTTGGGGCTGAGGGTGGATGGATTTTTGGGGATTAGGGTATATGATTGATCAGGGGAGGGTTTGAGGGTTGTTCTGGATAAGGGTTTAGTGTTTTTATAAAATGATGGTTGAGGGTTTTTTGGGGTCGAGGGTTTATTAATTAATAGGGATCAGGGTTGAATGTTTTTTTTGGATGAGGGATGACGTGGAGAGGTTAGGACCATTGGTTGATGGTTTTTTGGGGTTGAGTGTTGTGAATTTTTCTGGATTATGAGGTTTTGGGGGATAAGGGATCAGGGTATTTTAGGGTTTGTTATTGGGGGTATAGGTGGTTTAGGGTTTAGGGTTCTATGTGGATTAGGTTTTAGGGTTTGTTGGGATGGGGTTTGAGGGTTTTCTTGGATGATGGTTGTAGGTTTTTTGAGGAATATTTATGAGTGTTTTAATTCTTAGTTTTTAAGATTCTTAGGTGAAGAGGGTTTGGAATATTTTTCGGTATGATGGTTGAGGGTTTTTTAGGGATTATGGTTGATGGATTCATTTGGTTAAGGGTATAATTTTATTTGGGGATGACATTTTATTGTGTTTTTTTTTTTTTTAGGTTCTAGAGATTTTTTTGGATGTGGGTTTATTATTTTTTGGGGTTAAGGGATGACAGATTTTGGAGTTGAGGGTTGAGAGTTTCTTGGGGCTAATGGTTTTGGCATATTGGGGATGAGGGTATAGGGTTTTTAGGGCTTGAGAGATTCTCATTTTTCAGGATAAATGCATAGGGTATTTTGGGAAGAGGGTTTAGTGTTTTTTGGGTGTGAGGGATTTGTATTTTTTTCTCCAAATGGTTTAGGTTTTATTTTGTCGAGGGTCCATGGTTTTTTTGGGCTAGGTATTTCGGTTATTTTTGGGATGGGGTATTAGGTTTTTTTTGGGCAGAGCGTTTTGGATTTTTTTGGGGAATAAGATTTGGGATTTTTTTGGGATGTGGTTTTGCGTATTTTAGGGCTTAGTGATTTTTTATTTTTTATGGCCATGGATGTAGGGTTTTATTGGGATGGGGTTTAGTGTTTTTGGGGTTGTGGGTTTACTTTTTTGAGGGCAGAGACTTTAGTTTTTTTTAGGATGGTTTGGGTTTTATGCGGATGAGTCTTTGATTTTTTTGGTCATGGGGGTTTAAGGATTCTTTGTTTGATGCTTCTATGATTTGGGGGGATGATGGTTCTGGGATTTGGGGGATTTATTATTTAGTATTTTTTAAGGTTAATTGGTAAAGGTTTTTTGGTGCTGAGGGTTCAAGGTTTATTGGGGATAAGGGATTAGGTATTTTTTAGGGATGAGGATTCAGGGATTCTTGGGGATGAGGGTTGAGGTTTATTTAGGGTGGAGTGCTCATGTTTTTATGGGGTTGAGGGTTTGAGGTCTTATGGGGATGAGGGTTTAGGGTATTTTTGTGACTTTGAGTTCTAGGTTTTTTGGATCTAATTCTATAGGGTTTTTGTAAGGTTGTGGTTTCATATTTTTTATTTAGAGGTACTAGGATTTGTTTGGAATTATAATTTAGGGTATTTTGGGGAAAAGGGTTCAAGGTTTATTGTGGATGAGGGTTCACGGTGTTTTGAGGCTTATGGTTCAAGTTTTTTTGGATCCAACTGTTCTGGGTTTTCTGGAGATGTGGTTTGACGGTTCATGAGGATGAGGGATTAGGGTTTTTGGAACTAAGGGTTCAGGGTTTTTTAGGATGTTGAGTTTTGTTTTTTTTATGAGGGTTTTGGATTTTTTGGGGATGAGGGTTATGGGTTTTTTTGGGATGAGGCTTCAATGTTTTGTTTTCCCTAGGGTTCAGGGATTTTTGGGTTGTGGGTTTTATGTTTTTTGGGCCGAGTGTTTTGTGATTTTTAGGATGAGGATTTATGTCATTTTTTGAATGAGGGTTTTTGTTTTTTTCAAGGGTTTAAGATATTTTTGGACTAAGAGTTAAGGGCTTTTTTAGGGCTAAGGGTTCAAGGTTTTTTTTAGAGTTGAGGGTTAAGGGTTTTTTGGGGGTGAGGGTTCTAGGGTTTTTGGAGCTGGGTGTTAATGGTTTTGAATGGATGACGATTTATGCTGAGTTAAGGCTGAGGGTTTGTGGTTTTTTGGGTTTGAGGGTTTCAGGTTTTTAGAAACTGAGGGTTTACGATTTTTTAGTGATGAGGGTTCATGATTTTTGAAGGATGAGGGTACATGTTTTTTTGGAGAATAAGGGTTCATGGTTTTTTATGGCTAAGGGTACAAGTTTATTAGGGGATGATGGTACAAGGTTTTTTAAGGCTAAGGGGATAGAGTTTTTTAGGGATGATGATTTACTGTTTTTCTTTCAGACTTACGGTTAGGGGTAAGGATTCATTGTTATTTGGGGATAAGGGTTCAAAATATTTTATTGTTGAAGAGTGACATTCATTTGGGGCTAAGGGTTTCGGGTTATTTTTTGTTATGGGGGATTAAGTTTTTTTGGGTATGATGGTGAAGGATGTTTTAGGGAGGACATTTTATGATTTTTTGGTGTTGAAGGTTCTGGGTTTTAGGGTATGATGGTTTAAATTATTTTTTGGATGAGGGTTCTATTTTTTGTGATGAGGGTTGTGGGATTATGGAGGATGTGAGTTCATGTTTTTTGGGATAAGGGTTTGGGGTATTTTCTAGGTGGGGATTTATGATTTTTGGGGCTGATGGTTTAGTGTTAAGGTTTAGGGTGTTTTGGGGCGTAGGGTTGAGGTTTTTTGTGGGGCAGTGAGTTCTGATTTTTTTAGGGTTGAGGGTTAAGTGTTTGGGGGTTTGAGGGATCACATATTTTTGGATGAGGGTTAATTGTTTTTTGGTAATTATTGTATATGGTTTTTGGGATATTCTTATAGGTGTTTTTGTGTTGAGGGTTTAGGTTTTCTATGGTTGATGGTTAAGGGGTTTTTTTGTTGAGTGTTCAATTTTTTGGATATATATGGTTTCGGTTTTTTTGGGGTTGTTGGTTCAGGTTTTTTTGGGGTTTTGGGTTAATTATTATTTATCGGAGAGGGTTCATGGTTTTATGGGGCCAAAAGATGAGTGTTTTGGGGGGATGAGGGTTCAGGGATTATTGGGGATGGGTATTGTGTCTTTTATGGGGAAGGGGGTTGAGGATATTTCAGGGGGGATGGTACATGGTTTTTTGGGGATGAGGTTTTATGATTTTTTTGGGGATGAGGGTTTGTGGTTTTTTTGGGATATGGGTTCAGGGATTTTTTGGGGATGAGTGATTACATTTTTGGGTTTGATGATTTATATTTTTTATGCGGCTAAGTGTTCAGGGTTTTTGTGGGATGATGGTTCAGGATTTTTTAAGGATAAGGGTTGAGGGATTTTAGGGGTTGTGGGATTAGGATTTTATTGGGGTGAAGGTTTAGGATCTTTTTGGGAAGAGGATTAAAAGTGTTTATAGAGGAGTATTTACAGTCTTTTTTTGGACTGAGGGTTTGGTAATTTTTTGTGTTGAGGTTTGAGGTTTTTTTGGGGAAAAGGGTTTGGGGTATTTTTGGGATATGTATTTTGGGTTTTTTGGGGAAAAGGGTTTAAGGATTTTTGTGATGATATTAGATGGTTTTTCGGGCTGATTGTTAAGGTTTTTAAAGGATAAGATTGATGTTTTTTGTGTCTAAGGTTTGATTTTTTTCTGGTGATGCGTGTTTAGTAATTTTTGGTCTAATGATTCCGGGATTTTTTGTACTGAGGGAAGAGACTTTTTTGGGGTGAGGGTATAGTTTATTTTTTGGGGATGAAGGGTTTATGGATTTTTGGAGTTGAGGGTTAAATTATTTTTTGGGGCTGATGGTTTAGGGTTTTTGTGGGTGAAGATTTAGGCATATTGTTGGTGAGGGTTTAGTGTTAATTTTTGTATACTAGTTTAGGTATTTTTGGGAATGACAATATAGGGTTTTTGGGGCTGATGGTTGAGGGGATCTCTAGGGTGATGGTTTATTTTTTTGTGATTAGTGTTGATGGTTTTTTTGGGGTGAGGGTTGAGGGTTTTTCGGGGCTAATTTTTGAGTATTTTTGGGGCTGAGGGTTGAGGTTTTTTATGGTAGAGGGTAGATGGTTTTTTGGGGATGAAGGATGAAATTTATAGGGTCTAAGGGTTTAGGTTTCAGTGTTTCTTATTTATGTAGATTCAATGTTTTTGGGGACTGAGTGTTTAGGTATTTTATGGATGATAGTTGTGTTTTTTTTGGGGTTGAAAGTATAGGGATTTTTAGGGATGAGGGTTGAAGGTTTTTTGTGGCCAAAATTTAAGTTTTTTTTGTTGAGGGAATGGGGTTATATAGTTGATGTTTGAGGGCTTTTGGGGAATGTGGTTTTAGTATTTTCTGGGGATGATAGTTGAGGGTGTTTTGGGGTTGGTTGTTGGTAATTATTTATGCTGAGTGATGATGGATTTTTGGGGGTGAGGGTTGAGGGATTTTTTGGTGCTGAGGGTTGGGGGGTTTTGGGTGTTGAGGGTTGGGGGTTGGGGGGG
Organism: Viscum album; assembly: GCA_963277665.1. NCBI lineage: Eukaryota > Viridiplantae > Streptophyta > Magnoliopsida > Santalales > Viscaceae > Viscum > Viscum album. The sequence goes on along the minus strand of OY728160.1, from coordinate 1,532,117,928 downwards.
GGGGGGGTTGGGGTTGTCATATTTTGGTTTTTTGGGATATTGGTTTTGGGTTTTTTGCAACTAAGGGTTGATGGTATTTTTGGGATGAGGATTAAGTGTTTTTTAAGAGTTGATGGTTTTGGGGGGCTAAGGGATTAGTGTTATTTTGGGATGAGAGGTATGTTTTTTTCTAATTAGGTTTTATGGTTTTTTGTGGTGATGGTTTTTTATTTTTTGTGGTTGAGTGTTGAGGTTATTTTGTGGATTATGGATGAGGGTATTTTTTGGATATGGGATGAGTGTTTTTTTGGGAGGTCAGTTGAGGGTTTATTATGGATGAGGGGTGCGGGGGTTTTGGGGATGAAGGGTCAGGTTTTTCTAGGGATGAGGGTTGAGGGTTTTTTTTGGGCTGAGGTTCATTTTTTTATGGTGTTGTGGGATTATGGTTTTTTGGGGAAGAAGTTTTGGTGTTTTTAGGGGATTAAAGTAGAGGTTTTTTTTTGGATAAAGTTTGACTATTTTTTAGGGATAGTGGTTTAGTGATTATAGGGGTTGAGGGTTTAGGGTTGTTTTTGGTGGAGGGTTGAACATTTTTTGGGGTTTAGGGTTGATAGTTTTTTGGGGATATGGGAAGAGGATTTTGTGAGGATGATGGTTAAGGTAAATTTTGGGATATGGGTTAACGGATTTTTTTGGGCTAATGTTTGAGGTATTTAGGGATGGGGGTTTAGTGCTTTTTTGGGATGAGGTTTTAGGGTTTATTTCTGGTTGATTATTTAGGTTTTCTTGGTTTGAGAGTTATTTAGAAGCTGAATTTTCAGGGTGGGGGGGGGGGGTTAGGGTGAGGGTTTATCTATCTTTGTGGTTGAGGGGTTTTTATTTTAGGGGTTGGAGATTTTTCAATTTTTAGAGTGGAGTGTTGAGAGTTTTTGGGGAGAAGGGAAAAAAATTGGTATTGAGGGTTAATCTCATAATAATCAATGCAAATGTGTATTGACACATCCTTCTTCTTGACGAAGAGTAATAGTGCACCCCATGGTGAAGAACTTAGGTGTATAAACCCTTTATCAAGATTTTTCAGAAGTTGTTTCTTCATCACCTTGAGCTCAACAACAACCATTCTATATGAAGTCTTGGATATTGGAATTTACCCAAGTAAAAGGTCAATTGAGAATTCAACATCTCTTCTTGGAGGAAGACCAACCAATTCCTCGGTAAAAACTTCAGTGAATTCCCTCACAATAGGAATGTATTCAAGGATGGTTGTATCCATAGACTCAATCTTCTGTACAGATACGTATCCTCATAGGGCAGTAATATCCACGCTTTAGATGATGGTGCTAAAGATGTTTCATCTTCCTCCTTTTACATGTAATGAATTGGGGGCCATTCTTCATATAGAAAGTGATTTCCATCTCATAGAAATTTTTGTTTGGATTATATAAGGACGGACAATACATGTCAATAATTGCATAAAATTTCACCAGAGGGAGTATAACGAGGTTTTATAGGATGTTCAATCAACCAATTATGACAGGGGTGGAGTTATATTCATGGGATGTAATGATTTTCCAATTTGTCGTACTCACTGACATCTTTATTTCCATGATTTGTGGTGGTGTTCGGATTGTTCTACTAAACTTTTGGGATACAATAGATCACGTATAACCAGAATGAAAATGTAAATTTTCAATTACTGAATGAATAACTAGTGTACCAGTCACCACTTCGTTGTCGGGGTTCACTTCGGAAGTAGTGATGGAAAAAGCTCATCCTTTCTTCCTTGAAGGTTATTGGTTGCCTCCAAAACCCCATGGCATAGGGAACTAATATTCAAGGTGCCCTAGTTCTTTTCAGTTGAAGTAATGAAAAACAAATTGAGTGGTGAACATAACATTCCTCTCCTCTATCGAGTTGCGGGTTTTTCTTGTTGGCTGTTAACAGCTATGTGCCCTTTTCTTCCACACCTAAAGCATTTATTCTTCCCCTTTAGTCAATTTCTAGGGTTCTTCTTTCTGAACCTTTGGCAGGTGTGGTGAAGAGTTTTCTTAGCACCATTTGATTAATCCATCAGACCAACAGAATTGAAGCCCATCTTAAGCTTCTTATCCCCATGATACCCCAGATATTATCTGATCTCTGTTTTGACCTTGAAGGAACATCAGAGAATTTCCTCGTAGCTTTTGAAGTCATGGATCGCCAGGGCTTTCCACAGGCTAGGTTTCAACCCACCAAATGAGTTGTCGACCTTGAATTCTAGGGTAAAGACAAATCCGAAGGTGTATAGAGAAATCCTTGTGATGTTTTCCTCATATTCTCTAATGGATTATTCACCTTTTTTCTTGAGGGTAAGTAATTCCGTTTCCATCTTAAGCTGGGGGGTGCGAAGAAAATATTTATCGAAATTTTTTTTCCAGAAATCCTTCCATTACAACACCTCGATCTCCTCTTCAGGCTTCATATTATTGATCAATATCCACCATCAATAAGCTTCACCCTCCATATGAATAGAAACCAAAAGAACCTTATCTTGTTTGGAACATTAAAGGATGGAGAAGATCTTTTCAATGGATTTTATCCATTTTTTGGTGATTGAGGGGTTGGATGATCCATTAATTGTAGGAGGCCATTTTCTCATGAAGCACTCGATCGCGACATGTACATTATTTGGGGGGGGGGGGGGTTGAGTGTTCCTCTTGACCAATGTTTCTATTCAAATATTGAGTTAACGTATAGAGTATAATGAAAAAATTTCAAATTTCTAATCCCATCAGATTGGGTATATCATTAGAACAGTCATCACATTGATCTTCACATCAGTTTTCAGCCTCAGTCCTTATATTATCATCCAATGGCTGGAATAAAAGGAATGATAGGGGTAACACATAAAGGTTAATCCATGGACAAAAAGGGATGAGTTATAAATAACTTTTTTTCTTTAACAATTCAATCTATGGGATTCAATTATGTTATCCATGATATACATTATAACATATATCCTTAGGGGTATTTTTTTAATTCTCTTAATAATAGTTCATTATAATCTTTTGAATCTACCAAATCATATCCCCTATGAGTGTCGTAACCAAGCTTGCAGCAAGGCCCATTGTCGTGTACCAGGATACTTAGGGTCAAACTCAAAACTCCTTGTTAGAGTTTTCACTCCTAGGTACATCTGTTTCAAAACCGCATCTAACTACTTGTATATAGACGTGGATGTATTTAATTTGTTAACCACTTACTCAATACTCACAAAAAATTAGGGATGTTTTTATTATACTTATTCTTATACATAAGGCTTTTTTAGGGTTTTCTAATCTTAATCCAAAAATAACTAAACCTATCCTATGATACCAACTATAACAACCCTACTTTTTATTATACACTTAAAAATGATTTATTACATATATCCTTCACTTGATAGAACAAAGATTATTGAGAGGTATATTGTATTTGGGGATTAGGAACATTATATAATGAATTAAAATATGAAACACAACATCTTTATTGAAAACATCATTTATATGAACACTACATTCCCTCGTAAATAGCATTGCATCGGATAACCTGAGGACATGCATAAGAAAAGGGTGAACTATAAAGCCAAGTAAGGGAGTAAACAAGGGATAAAATGAATGATAATGTATATTTTAGGCAATACGCATATCAAAGTAGCATAACATAAATTCATGATATAGCATGATTATCATAACATGGAAATGAGGCAACAACACTTAAGATGGTATTAGCATGAGCCAAGACTCATTGCACATGGAGCTTGAGTAGACCCTCATAGCACTTGAATTAGCATGTGTAAATCCTCATTTCCCATGAATTATCATGAGTAAACCCTAATTTTACTTGACTTATCATGATATTAATATTTACCCAATGCATTGGAGTGCTATTGGGGCACACCCTTTGTAAACATTTCATTTCATGCATAAGTGTGCCACATGGAGCATTTAACATGGATTCATAAAACATCATCATTTATTCCCTGATAATGTAATATGGAATTAATACATGAAACTATATAATCAATAGGTAAATATGAACAAAGGTGAAGACCCTTGATATTTAAATAGTCATGGTATTCACTACATAGTGACTTTGGATTGGAAAATCGCGGTGCAATTTCGGGAGCATAACGATGTGACATAAGAGTTCATAAAAATGGTTGATGATAGTTGAAGGGGTGTATCATAATATTTAAATGAAATTTAAATTAAGGGGTTCATATTGATACATGTCCCAAAATATGTAATGGAATTTAGATTTGTAATACAAAATAATTTCATGACTGTAAATGAGGAGAGGGAAATCCCTTACAGAATTTCGGCATGGTAACTGGTTTACATAGGAGATATTAATGAGAGAGAAAGGGTTATCTCACAATTAAATCATAATGAGGTCAGTATGGGGGATGTGTGAAATCATACCCCAAGATATGTAATTGAAAATAAAATGGCATAACAACATAATGAAATTTGGAAAAAAAATGAGAAATGAGGAAATCCCTTACATGGAAATGTGATCCCAATAGCTTGGGAGGGGCTTCAGAGAGGCTTCCTGAGAGCTTGGGTGCCTAGGGAGGATTCAAGAGAGAGGAGGGAAAGGTTTGGTTAAGCTCCAAAGTCTTTGAGTGAATAGGAAGTGGGAGCTTGGCTGGGTTTTTATAGGAAAGGAGAGGGAATTCATTATTATTTAGGTTTGGGTCACCACACATTAAACTAATCCAAACCACAAACCATCCCCTGGTTTTGACCATGTTTTTTTCCAAAGGGGAGTGGAAAACAATTTTTTATAAGGCTAATGGTCGAAATTCTTAAAATAATAGGGTTTCTTTTGAGGAGGTGAGTCACACTCTCAAGGAATTCAATTATGAAAATGTAAAATGTTTTATACGTATTGAAGGGTCCACTAAAGCATTGTAAAATAAATAAAAAACCAAAATCAGATAATTTTAATGGTAAAAAATATATTGGCTGAACATAAGGTTGATAGTATTTTATTACATCACTATTGGGTCATTATAATGTCATAAAACACATTATATATTTAAACAGTATTTAATTTTTACCAAAAAATTAGACTCTCTTAGATAATTATGAAAAATTAACCATTGGATAATTTAGAAGTTTGGATTCCTAAAATAATAATCATTTTTTCTAAATGTTTGAATTTTTACTTTAAAAAACTGACATTTATCGAAAATTCATGGGTTTTGACAAAAATAGCTTTGAAACATTAATAAAAATCCTAATAATATTCACAATAATAATAAAGTCATTTATATTATATAAAAACAAATTTAGTATGAATATTTAATTAAAATATTATATAATTAAAAAATCCATTATTTCATCAAAATAGACTTCTTAATTGAATATTAACTAGAAATACTATTTTTTAAAAAAACTATATATAATGTGGCAATAATAAAATGAATGTATATTCATTATTATATAAAAAAATAATGAACATAATTATAGTGATAAGGTATTGTTACATAACACTTTATGACACCCACATAAGACTGAATGGTAAGGTGTACGATGGTGACAGACTCTTGGGGTGGCTCGGATAACATCTCTTGGGTTCTAATCACAATCACTTCTACTTCTCCTATATGAAGTTCCACTCAAGCCTAATGTTTTGAAGCTCTTCTTAGGATTTGTCAACAGTGAATTTGAATGATTCCACCTCCATCCCATACTCTGAAAAATGGGCTTCGTACGGGGCAAGTCTACTAGATGAGGTCATCACTTCTTTTGTCTAAGTAAATATGATTTTTTAAAGCACTATATTTATACTAATCATGTGATCAGTATTCAATATCTATTTTAGAAATGATCACATTTATAAATAGTATTTTAAATTCCAAAAACATAAAACCAAAGAAGTCCATATGTTATATAACCATTTTATATTATAATACATTTAATTAGACAAAGAGGAATTTTCATTGATAGAAATTTGGATCGTTACATTAGGACCAATGGTTTAGGATATAATGGGGTTTAGTGTTTCGGGTTTTGTAGGGACTGAGGGTTTACAATTTTTTGGGAATGTGTGTATCATGTTTTTTGGGGATAAAAGTTTAAGGTTTTTTTGGGATGAGGGTTTATTATTCTTTGGCAGAGGGTTTATTTACATTTGGTATGTGGGTTTAGGTTTTTTGGGGCTGGGTGTATAGGGTATTTTGGTGATGATTGTTTAGGTTTTTTAGGGCTGAAGTATTTAATTTTTTAGGGAGTATGGTTTATTGATTTTTGGATCCATAGGTTTAGTGTATTTTGGGGCAAGTGGTTTAGTGTTTTTTAGCGTCGAGGGTTTAGGGTTTTTGTTCTATAGAGGGGTTAGGGATTTTGTGTCCACGGTCTTAGAGTTTTTGGGTATAATGGTTTATTTTTATTTAGTATATGAGGTTTTAGGGATTATTAAGTCTGGTTTTTCATGGTTTTTTGGGGTGGAGGGTTAAGGTTTTTAGGTGATGAGGGGATAAAGTTTTTTGGGACTCGGGTTTATGATTTTTTGGTGATGTGGGTTTGTGTATTATTTGGGAAAATGGTTTATGTTATTTTTTGGGTAACTGTTTAGGGTTTTTTGGTCCTTAGGGATTAGGGTTATTTGGGAATGATGGTTCACCAATTTTTCCTATCCCAACGATTAGGGGTTTTTGTTGTTGTGGGTTTATGGGTTTTCAAGGCTGAAGGATTATGGTTTTTTGTGGTCGAGGGTTTAGAGTTTTTAGGGGATGGGGTTTTCAGGAATTTTTTTGTTGAGGGTAATTGTTTTTTGTGGATTAGTGTTTTAGAGTTTTTTGGGATGAGGGTTTGGATTTTTTTGGTCTACGATTTACGGTTTTTTAGGGATGATAATTTATGGTTTTTGGGTTTGAGGGGTTTGGATATTTTGGGGTTGAGAGTTTAGGGTTCTTTTATAGGTTTTAGGGTTTTTATGGGATGATGGATTTTGTTTTCTGGGTCCAAGTGTTTAGTGGTTTTTGGGAATTGGTGTTTAGAGTTTTTGGGGCTAAGGGTTTAATGTTTCATGAGGCCGATAGTGTAGGATTTTTAGTGGTTGGGGGTTTAGGGTTTTTTGGGATGAGGGTTTATGGTTTTGGGGGGTGTTTTAATGTTTTTGGATTTTATTATTTAGGGATTTTTGGGGCTGTCATATCAGGGGTTTTTAGGGATGAGGGTTTCTATTTTTTGGGGGCTGAGGGTTTTGGTATTTTTTGGGGTGATGGTATGGGGATTTATTGTACTCAGAGATTAGGTAATTTGGGAATGATGGTTCAAGTTATTATTTGGACAAGGATTTATGTGTTTTTTATATGTTAGTTTAGGGATTTCTAGGGATGCGGCTTTAGTTCTTTTGGGATATAATGTCGTGGGTTTTTCGAGGACGAGGGTGTAGGGTATTTTGGGTTGAGGGTTTAGAGTTTTTTGGGGCTCAGAGTTAATGGTTTTTTTCTAAGGTTATTGGTTTTATTATGGTTTGGGGTTTAGGGTTTTTGGGGTTTGAGGGTTTAGTTTCTTCTGGGGCCATGTTTTTAGGGTTTTTTGGGGTCAATGTTTTATCTTTTTTTTGTGCTGAGGTTTTAATGTCTCTTGGGGCCTATGTTTTTGGGTTTTTTGAGTTTTATGGTTTAGGGTTTCTTTATGAGAAGTTTTCTTGTTTTTTGGGAAAAGGGTTTTGTGTTATTTTGGGAATATGGTTTAGGGTTTTTTGGGGAGGAGGATTCTGGTTTTTTTTTGGTTTAGGGTTTAGGGTGTTTTGGTCTAAAGTTTTATGGTTTTTTCAGGACATGGGATTAGTTTTTACTAGGGTATAGGGTCTAGAATTTTTGGGGATTACTATTTTGAGTTTTTTTATAAGGAATGAATATTTTTTTGAATGAAAATTTATAGTTTTTTGGATCTTGGGTTTAGGGTTTTTTGGAGTTAAGGGATTATGAATTTTTTATTCAAAGGGTTTAGGGTTTTTTGGGGTGAGGGTTTATGGTTTATTAGGGATTTTAGGGGTGAGGGTTTTGGATTTTTTGGGGATGTGGTTTTAAATTTTGTTGGAGGATTTTGGGGGAGGATGATTCTAGATTTTATGGGGATATTGGTTTTGGTTTTTCAGTTTAGTGATTAGGGTTTTTTGGGTGTGAGGGATTATGGTTTTTTTGGAGAAGATGGTTTAGGTTTTTGTGGTGTTAAAGGTGTAGGGTTTTGTGGGTCATAGAGTTTAGGGTTTAATTGGGATGAGGTTTTATTATTTTCAGGGGGTTTGTGTTTAGAATTTTATGGTGATGAGAGATTATGGTTCTCTAGGGATGAGGATTTATTGTTTTCTATGGATAAGGTTTTGGGGTTTTCTGGGGCTCAGGGTTTTGGTTTTATTGGGAATGAGGTTTTAGGGTTGTCTATGGATAAGGGTTTTGGGATTCATAAGGGAGATGATTTAGGTTTTTTTAGAGCATATGTTTTAGGGTTTTTGGGTTAGAGGGTTCATGATTTTTTAGGGATAAGGGTTTATGGGATTTTGGTTGAGGGTTTAGGGTTTTTTATAACTGGGTTTTTCCGGGATGAGGGTCTAGGTTTGTTTGGGAATATTGGTTTAGGGATTTTTGGGATGAGGATTTGGTTTTTATGGGGATGAGTGTATACTGTTTTTGGTAGAGGGTTTTGGGGTTTTTAGGGTTTGGGGTTTGGGGTTTATGGTGCTTCTAGTTTATGGGTTTAGGGTGTGTGTTTAGGGTTTTTTTGGGACGAAGGGTTTACATTTTTTAGGAAGAAGGTTTAGTGTTTCTAGGGGATGAAGGCTTAGGGTTTTTTGGTTGGATGAGGGTTATTTTTTTGGGGGCTTAGAGTTTATGTTTTTTTGTTGATGGGGGCTTAGTGTTTTGTGGGATGTGTTTATTGGGTTTTTTGGGGATGAGGGTTTTGTAGTTTAGGGGATAATGGTTCATAGTTTTTTAGTGATGAAGGTTTATATTGTTTTAAGGATGAGAGTTTATGAGGTTTTAGGCCTTAGGGATTAGGGTTTTTTGGGGGTATGATGGTTTAGGATTTTTTTGGTTGGAGGAATCATGATTTTTTTGGGATAAGACTTTTGGGTTATTTAGGGTTCTTTAGGGTTAGGAAATTAGTGATTTTGGGGTTGAGGGTTTTTTAGGGATAATAAATAGGGGTTTTATTGGGCTAAGGGTTTATAATTTTGGACCAAGGGCTTATTTTTTTGGTGATGAGGGTTTTTGAAGATTTTTTGGGCCGACTATTTTGGGTTTCATTGGGGATGAGGGTTTTTGGATTTTTGGGGCATGGGGATAATCGTTTTTTTGGGGTCGAGGGTTGATAATATTCTAAGACCGAGTGATAAGTGTTTTTTATTGCTGAGGGCTTTGGTTATTGTGGGACTGAGGTTTTCATTATTTTTGGGCCTAACATTTTGGAGATTGTTGGGGGCCAATGATTTAGTGTTTTTCAGGGTTAAGGGTTAAGGGTTTTTTGGGGAATTGGGGTTATGATATTTTGGGTTTGTTGGATTTAATGTTTTTTATAAAAAAGGTTTCATGTATTTTTAAGGTCTAGGGTTTAGGGATTTTGGGAGATAAGTGTTTTGGGGTTTTTTTGGGAAGACGATTTATGGATTTTTGGGGTAGGATTTTAAGGTATTTTGGGGATGAGGGTTTAGGATTTTTAGGGTTTAAGGGTTTTTGAATATTTTGGGATTTGTGTTTGGGTTTTTCTGTGACTAAGGATTTAGGGTTTTGGGGGCTGAGGGTTTTGGGTTTTTTAGGAAAGAGGGTTTCAATTTTTTTAGTATGAGGGTTTAGGGTTCATTGGGAATTATGGTTTATTTTTTATTGGCCTTAAATTTTAGGGTTTTTTAGTTTGATGTATTAGGGGGTTTTATGGTTGAGGGTTTAGGATTTTATATGGATAAGAGTTTATAGATTTCTGGGGCTATGGTTTTAGGGTTTTCTGGTGATGAGGTTTTATGGCTTATCAGACCTGAGGGTTTAGGGGATTCTTGGGCCAAGGGAATAGGGTTTTTAGGGATGAGTGTATATTGTTTTATGGGGATTAGGGTTTAGGTTATTATACAACTGAGGGTTTAGGGTTATGTATAGATGGAGGCCTAGGGTTTCCTAGAAAATACGGTTCAGGGTTTTTTGGTGACATTCTGTTAGGATTTTTTGTGTTCTCAGTGTTCACGGTTTTTTGGGGATGAATGCTTAGGTTTCTTTGGGATTTAGTGTTTTTTGAGGTTTATTGTTTTTTGTGGCTGAGTGTTTATGGATATTTTGGGTTGAGAGTTTGGGTTTTTTTTGGGTTCAGTGTCTACAGTTTTTTGTGATGAGGGGTTAAGGTTATTTTGAGGCTTAGGGTTTTGGTTTTTGGGGGGGATTAGGGTTTATAGTATTTTTAGGATTAGGTTTTATAATTTTTTGGGCATAGGGTGTTGTATTTCATGTAGAGAGTTTATGGTTTTGGGGTTGATGGTTTAGGTAATTTTGACTCTACGAGTTTCATATTTTTTTAGGGCTAAGGATTTTTGTTTTTATGGGCTTGAGTGTTTAATGAGTTTTGTGGGTGGATGTATAGTGTTTCATGGGAATGGGGGTTTATGGTTTTTTTGGGTTAATCATTATGGTTTTTTGGGATTGGGAGTTTAAGGTTTTTTATGGATGATTGTTTAGGGTTTGTTGGTGATGGGAGTTAGGGTTTTTGGGGTATAGAGGTTAGGGTTTATTTATGCTCAAAGTTTTAGGCTTTTTTGGGGCTGAGGGTTTATGAATTTTTAGGGATGTGTGTATAGTGTTTTATATACCTAAGAGTTAATGATTTTTGGTATAAGGGTTCTAGGTTTTTTATGGAGGAGGGATTATGATTTTTTTTGCCTAGGTTTTAGGGTTATTTTGGTCTGAGGGTTTTCGGAATGATGAATTAAGGTTTTTTGGGTTTGAGGATAACTATTTTTTAGGGAAAAGGGTTTAGGGTTTCTTGTGGTTGAGGTTTTATGGTTTTTTGGGGATAATGGTGTATGGATTTTTTTATGAGTTTTTTGGTTTTTTGAGGATGAGGGTTTAGGCTTTTGTAGAGGATGGTGTTTGATTTTTTTGGGCTAAGGGTTAATCATTTTTGGGGAAGAGTTTTATAGTGTTTTCGGGCTATAGGTTTTGGGATCTATGTATTTAGGTGTTTTTAGATTTTTGGTCCAAAAGGTTTTGAAATTATTGGGGCTGATGGTTAAGGGTGTTGGGGGTTTAGGGTTTAGGGTTTTTTTTCTGCGGAGGGTATAGATTTTTTGGTCTGAGGGTTTGGGGTTTTTTAGGATTAAGGGTTCTAGTATTTTTAGTGTTTAGGATTTAGGGACTTTTGGGGATAAGTGTTTTGGGGTTTTCCAGGAAGAGGGTTTACAGTTCATTTGGGTTGAGAGTGTAGAGTTTTTTTGGATGGGTTTTTTGGATTTTTTTGGGGCCTGAGGGTTTTTGAATTTATAGGGATACATGGTTTGTGAATTTTGGGATCCATTTTTCATGTTTTTGTGGCCCTAGGGTTTAGGGTATTTTGGGGAAAATGGTTTAGTGTTTTTTGGAACTGAGGGGTTGTGGTTTTTTGGGGCTAATGGTTTTGAGTTTATTGGGGATGAGGGTTTAGGTTTTTTTTAGGTTTAAGTTTTATCCTTTATTGGGAAAAGGGTTTATGGTTTTTTTGGGGTTGATGATTTAGAGTATTTTTAGGGAAGAGGAACCAGGTTTTTTTGGGCAGAGGGTTTAGGTTTTATTAGTTAATGAGTGTATAGATTCGTTCTAGGGATGATGGTTTAGGTATTTTCTGTGATTTTTGTTTTGGTGTATTTATGGAGTAGAGTATTGGGTTCTTTGGGGTCGAGGGTTGAGGGTTTTTTGGGGTTGAAGGTTTGGGATGTATTGGGGATGAGGGTGTGGGGTTTATTTTGGCTGAGGGTTTGGAGTATTTTGGACCTCAGGGTTTTAGGTTTTTTATTGTTTAATGTATATTGTATTTTCCATCTTGTGGATTGTGGTTTTTTGTGGCTAAGGGTTTGAGTTTTTTCTAGATGAGTGCTTAGGGTTTTTTAGACATGGGGATTTAGGGGATTTTTGTGGTTTAGGTTTTAGGTGTTATATGGACCAAGGGTTTTGGATTTTTTTTGTATGATGGATTGGGTTTTTTGGGGATAAGTGTATAGGGTTCTTTGGGGAAGATGATATAGGGTGTTTTATGGATGAGGGTTTGGGTTTTTTTGGAGATGTGGGTTTAGGTATTTTTAGGGATGGGGGTTTAGGTATTTTTATGCCTGAGGGTTTATGGTTTTTGGGGTTGAGGGTTTTTTCTTTTTTTGGGCTGAGGGCTTGGGGTTTTTTAGGTTGATGGTTTAGGTATTTATGGTATTAAGGGTATGGAGTTTATTAGGGTTCGGTGTTTATGATATTTTTGGGGTTTAAGACATAGGATTTTTTGGGGATGTGGGTTTAGGGTTTTTTTGGGTTTTTTTTATATGTTTTTTTTCATGGATGAGGGTGTGGGGAATTTTGGGTTTGAGGGTTTTTGTTTTTTGGGAGTGTGGTGATATGGGTATATATATTTTTGGTACTAATTGTTTTGTGGTTTTTTGGGGTAAAGGTTATTGGTTTTTTTGGGCCGAGGGTTTCTATTTTTTAGATGATTTGGGTTTATTGGGGTTGAGGGTAAGGGGTTTTTTTTGGGGAAGAGGGTTTGGTTTATTTCTGATATTAGGGTTTATGGTTTTTTTTGGTTGAGGGTTTATGTTTTTTAGGGATGTGTGTTTAGGGTTTTTTGGCCGAGGGTATTGGATTTTTTAGTTCAAAGTGTTTTGGATTTTTTGGGCCATGTGTTTTAGGTTTTCCTTGGTCTTGAGGGGTTATGATATTTTTTTAGTCGAATTTATTATTTATTTTGGGGTTGAGTGTGTTGTTATTTAGGTATGGGTTTTTAACATTGTTTGGGTATGAGGATTTATGGTTTTTAGGGATCTAGGGTTTAGGTATTTTTGGGGTGAGGGTTTAGGATTATTCAGGGTAGAGGGTTTGGGGTTTTTTGAGGCTCAGGGATTAGGGTCTTTGGGACTGATATTTTATTGTTTTTTTTGGATGATGGTTTATAATTTTTTGGGGTTTATGGTATAAGGTTATTTTGGGCTGATGTTCTGGTGTTTTGGGGGGTTCGGGGTCTATGATTTTTTAGGGGTGAGGTTTCATGTTATTATGGTGTTAAGGGTTTAGGGATTTTGGGTTTGGTGGTTCAGGGTTTCTAGTGGTTTAGGGTTCAGGGTTTTTTGGGGATGAGAGTGTAGGAATTTTGGGGGATGAGGTTTTATGGTTTTATTGGGGCTAAAGATTTAGTTTTTTTATGGTTTGTTTAAAAAAATTGGCCTAGGGTTTTCGGTTTTTTATGGATGAGGTTCTATTATTTTTTTGATGAGGGTATAGTGCTTTATAGGGGGCGAGACTTGTTTTTTTAGAGAAGAGGTTATATTGTTTTTCAGGGCTACGAGATTAGGTGTTTAGTGTGATGAGGGTTTAGGAATTTTGGTTTTGATATTTTTGGGTTATTAGGCATTGAGGTATTAGTGTTTTTTGGAGCAGATTGTGTCTGGTTTCTTGGGGATGGGGGTTTGGGTTTTTTGGGGGATGGGGGTTTTGGGTTTTGGGGGGATGATTGTTTAAGGTTTTTTTGGAAATGAAGGTTTTGGGTCTTTGTCTCAGAGGGTTTTTGGATTTCTCTTGCATAAGTATTAAGGTTTTCTGGGGTAGAAGGTTTGTTGTTTTTTCGTGTTGAGGGTTTTATCTTTTTTATGGTTTAGTGTTTATCATTTTTTGGGATAAAAAATTGGGGTTTTGGGGGTTTTGGTTTAGGGTTTTTTAGGTATTATGGTTTTAGATATTTTAGGGAATTGGGTTTGGGGTTTCTTAGGGTTGTGGTTTTAGGGTTTTTTGGGGCTGAAGGATTAGATTTTTCAGGGTTTAGAGTATGGAGTTTTTTGGGGTGAGGTTTTTGTTTTTTTTTGTGATGAAGAAATATGGTTTTATTTTTGGGGTTTGGGGTTTTCTGGGGCCAGTGGTTTCGGGTTTTTTCTGTTGAGGATTTATTTTTTTCAAGGGTTGTGGGTTTTAGATTTTTTGGGCATTTAGGTTTATTATTTTTTATGGATGACTATTTATGAAATTTGGTAGTTCTTGGTTTGAGTTTTTTTATGAGAGTTTAATGTCTTTGGGGCTGATGGTATATATTTTTTCGTGTTGATGGTTTTGTGGTTTTTTTGACTGGGGGTTTCATGATTCTTATAGATAAGGTTTTAGGATTTTTTTGGGTGAGTTTTTTGGGTTTTTTGGGTATGAGTGTTAAATTATTATTAGGTATGAGGATTAGGGTTATTTAGGTCAATAATTTAGGTTTTTTTGGGAATGAGTGTTTGTGGTTTTCTATAATTGAGTATCTATTGTTTTGGGAGATGAGTGTTTTAGATTTTTTGGGGATGAGGATTGGTGTTTTTTGGAGTATGAGGGTTTATGGTTTTTTGTGGATTATGGGTATGGTTTTTTGGGGATAAGGGTTTGAATGTTTGATGTTTTTGGTGGTTTAGTGTTTTGGATTTTTGCGGAAACTTGTTTGGAGTTTTTGGTGCATATGGTTTCATGTTTTTTGGGGCACCGAGTTTCATATTCTTTGGATTATGGGGGTTTAAGGTATTTTGGATAAGGGTTTATAATTTATTATGGATGAGGGTATTGGTTTTTTTGAGGTTTAGGATTTATGGATTTTATGACTATGGTTTTAGGGTATTTTGGGAGGTAGTTTTCAAATTTGTAGGGTGGACGGTTTAGGAATTTTTAGGGATTAGTGTTTTTGGTTTTTTTGAGATGAGGTTTTAGGTTTTTTTTGGTGATGAGGGCGTAGAGTATTAGGGGGATAAAGGTTTAGGGTTTTTTTTGTACCATGGGTTTAGGGTTTTTTTAGGACTCAATGTCTAGGGTTTTTGGTTATATCAAGTTTAGGGTTTTTTGGGTCTAATAATTTTGGAATTTGGGGGGTGCTGAGGGATTATGATTTTCTTGCACTCAGTGTTTAGGTTTTTGGGGGGCTATGCATGTTTTTCCATTGGGGATTAGGGTTTAGTGTTTTTTTGGTTTGGGATGTTATGCTTTTTAGGGAAGTAGGTTTTGGTAATTTTGGGCCTTGGGGTTTAGGAATTTTTTTAGGATGAGGTTTTAGAGGTGTTTGGTGCTGATGTTTTAGGGTTTTTTGGGGATGAGGATTTATAGTTTCTTATGGTTGAGGTTTTATTTTGGGGGGGAGGATTAGGGTTGAGATTTTTTACTGGTGTCGGTTTAATGTTTTTTAGGTTTGAGGGTATAGGTTTTTTTGGGGATTAGGGTTTAGGTTGGTTTGGGGTCAAGTAAATAGTGTTTTTGGGTGGTTGGATTAGTATTTTAGTGGCTTGAGAGTATAGGTTTTTTGGTTTTTTGGCTATAAGTTTATGGTTTTTTAGGTCTGAGGCTTTCAGGTTTATTGGGGTTACGGTTTTGGTGTTTTTTTGCCTGAGGGTTTGGGTTTTTTTGGTTTGGGGGTTTAGTGGTTTTTGGGATGATGTTTTAGGGTTTTTTAAGGTGGATGGTTTAGTGTTTTTTGGGGATAAGTATTTAGGGGTTGTTGGGGATGCTGGTTTGGGTAATTTTGGGGTTGAGGGTTTATGGTTTTTTTAGGCTAAGGGTTTGGGGTATTTTGAGGATGATGGTTTAGTGTTATGGGATTTGGGATTTGGTTTTTTTTGTGGTGAGGTTCTAGTGTTGTCAGGGAGTGAGGGTTTGGGGATTTATGGGTATGTTTTTAGGGTTTCAGGGGGCTAAGGGTTTTGGGGGGGAGAGTTTTTTGGGCTTTGGGGTGCTGAGGATTTATGATTTTTTAGGGATGAGAGTTTAGAAAATGTTTTGGGTTTGGGGATTGGTGATTTTTAGTGCTGAGGGTTTAGGGTTTCTTAAGTTGGTGGGGTTATGATTTCTTGGGGATAAGGTTTTATGGTTATTTGGGGGTGAGGGAATTGGTTTTTTATTTGGGATGATGTTTTTTGGTTTTTTTGGTCTATTGGTCAAGGTTTTTTTAGTGATGAGGATTTAGAGTTTTTTTGGAATGAGGGTATAAGGTTTTTTGACGCTAAGGGTTTATGAATTTTGAGGTTGAGGATTTATGTTTATTTAGGGATGAGGTATTTCATTATTTTTATCTTTGGGATTAGGGTTTTTTGGGGGTGGTGGTTTTGGGTATTTTAGGGATAATTATTTTGGGTTTTTTGTGGATGAG
Organism: Viscum album; assembly: GCA_963277665.1. Lineage (NCBI taxonomy): Eukaryota > Viridiplantae > Streptophyta > Magnoliopsida > Santalales > Viscaceae > Viscum > Viscum album. The sequence continues at coordinate 1,532,101,606 of OY728160.1, read as the reverse complement.
ATTTTATGCTTTTTTGGTGCCGATGGATTTTGGTTTTTTGGGGATAAGGGATTAGGGTTTTTTGGGGCTATGGGTTTAAAGTATTTTTGGGATTAGGTTTTAGTGTATTTTGGGGCATAGGGTTTTAGGTTTTTTTGGGTATGATGGTTTAGTGAATGTTGGGGTTGTGGTTTTTGGTTTTTCTATGCCTCGAGTTATAGAGATTTTTGAGGATTAGGGTTTTGAGTTTTTTTTTTACAGAACAATTGGGATTTTTAGGAGCTCAGGATTTTGGGTAATTAAGGGCCAAGAGTTTGGGTTTTTTGGTGGAAGAAGGTTTCTTGTTTATTTGGGGCAGATGGTATTGGGATTTTTCTTGTTGGTGTTTTAGAGTTTTGGGGTTGTGGTTTAAGGTTTTTTGGGGCTGAGGGATTTAAATTTTTATAGGGAGTGGGTTCCAAATTTTATAGAGATGATGATTTTTGTTTTTTAGGGCTTCTGGTTTACGATATTTTGGGGATGAGTGTGTATGGTTTTGGGGAGATAATGGTTTTGGTTTTTTTTGGGTTAGATAGTCTATGTTTTTTTTACGTATAAGGGTTTAGTTTTTTAGGGTTGAGTGTTTATGATTTTTGGGTGATTAGGATTTATGGGTATTTGGACCGAAGGTTTAGGATTTGTTGGTTCTGAGGGTTTAGTGTTTTAGTGTTGTGTGTTTAGAGATTTTTGGTGATGAGGTTTTGGGGTTTTCGAGATCTAAGAGTTTAGGGTATTTAATGGTCGAGGGATTGGGGTTTATGGGGATATGTGTATGTGTTTTTTTGGATGTTAGTTTATCTTTTTTGAGGAGGAGGGTTTCCATTTTTTGGGATGATTTTTTCGAGTTTTTAGGGATGATGATTTAGGGTTATTTGGGGCCCAGTGTTAAATTTTTTTTGAGGATGAGTTTTTTGGGTTTTTTGGGGTTAGGGGATTAGATATTTTTGTGTTCGACGAATTAGGTTATTTTGGGACTAAGGGGTTAGGGTTGTTTTCCTCATAGGGATTAGGTTTTTTTGGGTCTGAGTATTTAGGTTTTCTCATGGAGAGGGTTTATGGTTTTTTGGGGATGAGGATTTTTTTTATGCCTGAGAGATTTGGGTTTTTTATGGCTAATGGTTTTGGTTTTTTTGGACGTGAGGGAGTACAGTTTTTTGGGTAGAGGGATTATGGTTTTTGATTCTGTGGGTTTAGTTTTTTGTGGAAGAATGTTTAGGTTTTTTGGTGCTGGGAGATTAGTGTTTTTTGGGTCATATGGTTTAGGGTTTTTTAGGTCATAGGGTTTGGGGTTATCTTGGGGTAAGGGTTTGGGTTTTTTGTTGATAAAAGTTTTTTCATGTTTTGGGGCAAAGGTTTAGTGATTTTTTGAGGCAAGTTTTTAGGGGGATTTCATTGGGATGATGGTTTGGAGATATTTGGGACTGGGGGTTTAAGGTTTCTTGGTTCCTAGGGTTTAGGGTTGTTTGGGGAAGTGTGATTTTTATTATTTTATGGTCAAGGGTTCATGGTTTTTTGGTGATGAAGATATTGGTTTTTCTAGGGACTGGAGTTTAGTCTTTTCATGGGGTTGATGGTTGAGGTTTTTTGGATATTCCGTTTAGGGTTTTTTTCTTTTTTTGGTTTATGGTTTTTTGGGTCTTCAATTTATGGTATCTTGGGTATGGGAGTTTGTAGTTTTTCGGAGTGTAAGGTTATAGGGTTTTTTGAGGGATGATGGTTCTCGATATTTTCGGGTCGAGGGTTTATATTATATTGGTCCAGTAATTAATTTTTTTTTGTAGGAGAGGGCTTAGGGTCCTTGGAGACAAGGGTTTATGACTTTTTTGGGTGTTGTGTTTTGGGTTTTCTTCTCCAATTGTTTAGGGTTTTTTGGACCAATGGTTTAAGTGTTTTTGGGACGACGGTTTCCAGTTTTTTGGTGGCCATGTTTTATGGTTTTTTAGGGTTGAGAGTCTATGGTTTTTTTATGGATGAAGGTTAATAGTTTTTTGGGATGAGGGTTTATGGATTCTGTGTTTAGGGGTAAGGTTTTTTTTGGGGCTAAGCATTTATTTTTTTTGGGTTTAACTGTTTTGGACTTTATGGGGTTGTGGATTTAGGGTTTTATGGGGTGAGATTTTAAGGTTCATTGGTGATGAGTTCATGTGGTTATTTGGGAAGAGGGTATAGAGTTTTTTGGGGTATAGGGTTTGGGGTTTTGGGGGGATGAAGCTTTAGGTTTTTTTAGTGTCATGGATTTATGTATTTTTGGTCTGAGATTTTTGGGTTTTTTGGGACATATGGATTAGGGTTTTTTGGTGCTAAGGGCTTAGTATTTTCTAGGGATAAGGGATTTGGGTTTCTCAGATTAAGGATTGAGGGTTTCTTGGTGATGATGGTTTAGGATCATTGGGGGTGAGGGTATATGGTTTTTTGTGGCTAAGGGTTTAGTTTTTATTAGAGATGAGAGTTTATGTTTTTTTTCTGGCTAACGGTTAGTGCTGAGGGTTTAGTGTTTTTTCAGGTATAGTGTTTATGGTTTTTTGGGGGATGTGCGTTTAGGATTTTGGGGGGCCAATGTTGTAGTGATTTTTGGGTTAGAGGGGATATGGTTTTTTGGGGATGAGGTTTTAGGGTTTTTCTAACATGAGGTTTTGGGTTTTCTGGTGATGAGGGTTTTGGAATTTTGGGGGAATAGGGTATATAGTTTTTTGGTGAAAAAAGTCTAGGGTTTTTTTTAGGATGTGTTTATTGTTTTTAGGGGATTAGTGTCTATTGTTTTTTGAGACTAAGGGTCAAAGGTTGTTTTGGAATGTGGGACTAGGTTTTTTGGGGGGATGATAGTTTATGGTTTTTTGGAGTTAAGGTTTACATTTACTTATGTATGAGGGCTTATGGTTTGTTGGGAATGAGGGTTTAGGTTTTTTTGGAGTTTATGGTTTTTGGTTTTTGGGGTAATTGGGATTAGGGATTTGGGGGATGAGGTTTTAGTGTTTTTTTTTCTAAGTGTTCAAGGTTTTCTTGGAGTAGAGGGTTTATCTTTTTAAGGTATGAGGGAATAGTGGTTTCTATGATTGAGGCTCTACAGTATTACTGGTACAAGGGATTAGGTATATTTTTTGATGATGTTTTTGTTTTTTAGGGGTTAAGAATGTAGGGTTTTTGGGGGATGTGGGTTTATGTTTTTTTGAGGATGAGGATTTATGATTTTTGAAACTAAGGTTATAGGGGTCTTGGAGCCATGAGTTTGGGGATTTTTTGGTGTTGAGGATTATGGGGTTTTAGGGCTGAGGATCTAGGGTTTTTTGGGAAAATTGTTTAGTATTTTTGTGGTTTGAGTGTTTTGGGTTTATTAGGGCTGAGGGATTAGGGTTTTTTTGGATGTAGGGTTTAGGGTTTTTTTCCAAGGGTTTATGGGTTTTTGGTTTTTAGGGTTTATGGTTTTCTGGGGTTCTGTGTTTGTGTTTTTTTTTTGATGAGTGTTTAGGGTTCTTTAGGGATTAGGATTTTAGGTATTTTAAGGATGATGGTTTAATAATTATTTTGGGCTGATGGTTTAGTGTTTTTTTGGGTGGAGGGTTTTGTGATTTTTGGGTATGAGGTTTAAGGGTTACTTACGGTCGATGGATTATGGTTATTTTTGTTTTGGAGGGTTTAGGGATTTTTTGGTCATAGGGTTTAGGGTTTTTTGGAGTATGTGGATTATGTTTATTTGGGTATGATGGTTTTAAGTTTTTCTAGGTGGAGACTATATTGTTTTTGGGATGATGGTTTATTATTTTTTAGGGATGATTGTTTAGGATATTTGGTGTTGATGGGTATAAGGTTTTTTGGTGATAAAGGTTTAGGGATTTTTTGGGATGAATTTTCAGGGTTTTTATTGTTGTGGGTTTAGATTTTTTTTGGGCTGATAGATTAGGGTTGATTGGGATGAGGGTTTAGTGATATTTGGTGCTGAGGGTTTTGGGTTTTTCTAGGCCGAGGGTTTTTCATTTTAAGGGAGGATGGTTTTTTTGTTTTTTGGTCTAAGGGATTGTCATTTATGGATATTAGAGTTTTGGGGTTTTTGGGTTATCAGTTTATGGTTTTTAGGGATTAGGGTTTTGCATTCCTTGGGATGTTGGTTTAATTTTTTTTGTTCTACAGAGTTAGGTCTTTCTGAGTAAAAGGGTTCTGTGTTTTATCTTTTTTATGGTTTTGGGATTTTTTTAGAGGTTTTATGTTTTTGGGTCTGAGGATTTATTGTTTTTTGGGCTGATGTGTTTAGGTTTTATGGGGGTTGATGGTTTAAGGTTTTTTGGATGAGGTTTTAGGGATTTTGTGGTTGAGTGTTTAGTTTTTTTGTGGAAGATGATTTTTTTCTTTTCTGATTCGAGGTGTTTTGAATTTTTTGTGGATGGATGTTTAGGGTTTTTTGGGAAAGAGAATTTAGGGTTTAATAGGGATTATGGTTTACTGTTTTTTTAGGGATGAGGGTTTTGGGGTTTTTGGCCTATGTATTAATGATTTTCAGGGCTGAGGATTTGACATTTTTTGGGGTGAGGGTTGTGGGTTTTTTGGGTACGAGGGTTTACTATTTTTTTAGGCAGAGGGTATATGTTTTTTTTGGGATAAGGTTTTATGGTATTTTGGGACTAAGGGTTTATGTTTGTTAGGTCATGTGGGTTTAGTGTTTTTTGTGGCTAAGGGATTAGGGTTTTTTGGGGCTTAGGTTTTATGGTTTTATATGGTTGTGGGTTGAGGTTTTTCATTTGATAAAGGATTAGGTTTTTTGTGGCTGAGTGTTTTGGGTTTTTTGGATATGCAGGTTCAGTGTTTTGGGGGATGATGGTTTAGTGTTTTTTGGTGTGAAGGGTGTAGTTTTTTATGATTGAGGGTGTATTATTTTTTGGGGTAGAGTGTTTAGGGTTTTTTTTCACTGAGGGTGTGTTGTATTTTGGGGATGAGGCCCTAGTGTTTTGAGGATGGCGGTTTAGGATGTTATTGGATTGAGGGTTGAAGGTTTTTTTATGAAAATTAAGTGTTCTTTGGGGATAAGGGATTACCATTTTTTGGCAATGTAGATTTAGGATCTTTTGGTGTCCAGGGTTTCGGGGTTTTGGGGATGACGGTATAGGGTATTTGGGGGATAGGGTTTAGGGTATTTTGGTGTTGAGGGTTGAGGATTTGGGGGGAATGAGTGATTATTCTTTCGATTCATGGGTTTTGGGTGTTTTATGTTTGAGGGTTTATGGTATTTTTTGTGTGGAGGTTTTACATTTTGGGGAATATGATTTATGGTATTTTGGGACTGCGGAATTATTGTTTTTTCTTTGTGGTTAGGGGTATATGGATTATCAGGGTGTAGGTTTTTTTGGTTCTTTTGGATTGAGGGTTTTGGGTTTTTTTGGGCTGAGTGTTTAGGGGTTTTTTGGGTATATGGATTTTGGTTTTTTAGGGCTAAGGGTATAGGGTTTCATGGTGTTATGGGTTTAGGGTTTTATGGGGATGAGGTATTATGATTTTTTGGGGTTGAGGGTTTAGGGTTTTTAGGGATTACGGTTTAGGGTTTTTTTGGGATTAGGGTTTAAGGATTTTTTGGGCTAAGTGTTTAGGATTTTTTGGGGCTATGGGTTTACAGTTTTGGTAACTATGGGTTTAGGGTGTTTTAGGGAAGAGGGGTTTTGATTTTTTCAGGCTGAGGGTTTATGGTTTTTTTGATGTGGAGGGTTTATGGTTTCTTAGGGTGTATTTGTTATAGTTTTTGGAAGATGGATTTTCTTGGATTTTTTGGGACTGAGGGTTTAGGGTTTTTATGTATGGGGTTTTTAGGGTTTTTTTACTACTGAGTATTTTGGGATTTTTAGGGTTGATGGTTTAGGTGTTTTTGGTGCCAATTATTTATGTTTTCTTAGGGTTTATGGATTATGGTTTTTTATGTTGAGGATGTAGTTTTGTTTGGGGATGATGGTTTAGAGATTTTTGGGGCCAAGGATTTTTGGGTTTTTTGGTTGGAGAGCATAGGGTTTTTTTCAGCCTGTGGGTTTAGGGTGTTTTTGGGTTGAGTGTTAGGGGTTTCTTGGGTATATTTTTTTGGGTTTTTGGCAGATGATTTATGGTTTTTTGGGGAATGATTTTATGGTTTTTTGTAGATAATTGATCAAGGATTATTAGTGATGAGGGTTTATGGTATTTTCGAGGTGATGGTATATTGTTTTTGGTAATGAGTGTTTAGGTTTTTTATGGTCGATGGATTAGGGTTTCTTTTGGATATGGTTTTGGGGTTTTTTAAGGGATGAGGGTTTAGGGATTTGGGGGTTAGGCGTATTATGTTTTTTGGGGTTGTGGGTTTCTATTTTTTTGGGGATTATAGTATCGGGGTTTTTGGGGCTGAGGGTTTATGTTTTTTTTTGTCGAGCGTTTATTGTTTTTTAGGGGAGAGGGATTATTTTTTTGGAGATGGGGGTTGAATGCATTGTGTTTTTTGGGGCTATGGTTTTAGGTTTTATGGGGTTGATTGTTTAGGGTATTTTGGTAATGAGGGTTTTTATTTTTTTAGGGGTTAGGGTTTAGGGTTTTTTTGGGTCTAAGGGATTAGCATTTTTTGTGTTTGAGGGTTTAGAGGTATTTTGGGGCCATGGGTTTATTTTTTTAGGGATGAGTGTTTAGGTTTTTTTGGGGCTGAGGGTTTAGGTTGTTTTGGGGATAAGGGTTTATGAATTTTTGGGGATGAGGATTTAATGTTATTTGGGACTTAGGGGTGAGGTTTTATTTTGGATGAGTGATTCGTTTTTTGGGGGATGAGGAATTAGGGTTTTTTGGGGGTTTTGGTTTATTGTTTTTTTGAGGATGTAGATTTAGGGGTTTTGGGGATGAGGTTTTAGGGGTTTTTTGGTTGTTGGATTTAGGGTATGTTGGGGATGATGGTTTTTATTTTTTAAGGCTGAGGGTTTTCTGTCTTTTGGGGAAGTGTATTTATGGTTTATTAGGGCTGAGGGGTAGGGGTTTTATAGGAATGTGGGTCTGGAGTTTTTCTGGGATGGGGGTTTAGGGTTTCTTTGGATTGGGAATTTATGTTTTTTGGGGGCTAAGGCTTTTATGCTTTTTGGGGATAAGGTTTTATTGTTTTTTGGGGTAAAGGGTTTAGGTTTTTTTAAGGGAATAAGATTATTTGGGGACTATTTTCATATGGTCTTCCGGGATAACTGTTAGGATATTTTTGGGGATGATAGATTTTGGTATTTTGAGGCTGAGGGTTTATGGTTTCTTTGTGGATGAGTGTTTAAGGTTTTTTGGTTTTTTGGGTTTAGGGTTTTTCTGGGGAATAAGGATTATGTTTTTTGGGGTTTATGGTTTGAGGATTTTCTAATGAGGGATTAGGATTTCTTAGGGATGTGGGTTTAGAGTTTTTTGGGTATGATCATTTAGGTTTTTTTAGGCCAATGTATTAGGATTTTTTTGGGATGAGTGTTTAATGTTTATTTTTGTTCTGAAGGTTTATGGATTTTTTGGGGTTGGGGTTCAGAGTTTTTTGGGGGTGAGGGTTTAGGGTTTTATTTGGGTAGAGGGTTTTGTGTTTTTTAGGGAAGAAGTTATAGCATATTTTTGGTGATGTGGGATACGATTTTTGTGTGTGGAGGGTTTAGGGTTTTTTGTGGATGATGTTTTATGGTTTTTTGCTACAAGGGTCTAGGTTTTTTGGGTATGATGTTTTATGGTTTTTTTGGAGCTATTAGTTTAGTGTTTCTTATGATGAGAGTTTAGGTTTTTTTAGGGATTATGGATAAGGTTGTATTGCGGAAGAGGGCATAGGGCTTATTATGTGAGGTGGGTTTAGGATTTTTTTAGGGTTGAGGATTTAGTGTTTTTTGGGGATGAGGGTTTAGTATTTTTTATGGTTGATTTTTTATTGTTTTTGTGGCTGAGTTTTATGTTTTTTTGTCTTGAGGGTTAAGGGTTTTTGGTGTCCTAGGGTTTATGTATTTATGGGGTTAAGTATTTATGTTTTTCGGGGCTGAGGGATTGGGGTTTTGGTGTATGAGTGTTTGGGGTTTTTATCGATGACAATTTAGGGGTTTTTAAGGTTTAAGTGATTTGGGTTTTTTGTGGATGAGGGTTTAGGGTATTTTTTTTATTGAGGCTTTATGTTTTTTGGGGATGAGGGTGTAGGGGTTTTGGGGGCTAAGGGTTTTCTGTTTTGGGGATAAGTGTTTTGGGGATAAGGGTTTTGGGTATTTTGTTGTTGATGGAATCAGAATTTTTTGAGCATAAGGATTATGGTTTTTTTGGGAAGATGGATTGGGGTTTCCTAGGTCATAGGGATTATGGTTATTTCAGTGTATGTTATTAGTGTATTTTTTGTGGACGTAATTTGGTTTTTTGGGGCTGATAGGTTATTTTTTTTGGGAAGAGTTCCTAGGGTTTTTCGGGGCTAAGGGATTAGGGTTATTTTGGATGAGGTTTTAGTATTTTTGAAGTAGTGTGTTTAGGGTTTTTGGGGAAATGTGTTTTGGGTTTTTGAGGTAGATGCTTTACGGTTTTATGGGTGTGAGGGTTTAGGGTTTTCTAGGGCTGAGGATTTAAGGTTTTTCTAGGTTGGGGATTCAGGGTTTTTGGGTGATGAGGGCTTTGGGTTTATTTGGTTGTGAAGGTTGAATATTTTCCTGCTTGAGGGTTTTGGGTTTTTCATGGCATGAGGGTTTTATATTTCATTAGGGATAGGTATGGGGGTTAGGTTTTTTTAGGTTGAGGGTTTATTATTTTTTACAGCTGAGGGTTTAGGTATTTTTTAGGTGGAGGTTTTGGGATTTTTTTAGCCTATGGGATTGGGGTTTATGGTGCAAAGGGTTTGGGGTTTTATAGAGATGCGGGTTTGGTCCTTTTTAGGGATCAGGGTTTCAGGTTTTTTGGGGTTGAGGGTAAGGAGTTTTGGGGGATGATAGTTTGGGGTTTTCATAGGGTCAGGGTGTGGGGTTTTTTGCGGAAGAGGGTTTTAGGGTTTGGGGGGTAATGATTTGTAGTGTTTTGGGGCTAAGGGTTTTGAGTTTTGTAGGCCTGAGAGTTTTGGTTTTTTCCTAAGTGATTAGAGTTTTTTGGGATCGAGGGTTTATGCTTTTTTAGGATGATGGATTAGGGTTTTTAGGATGATGGATTATGGTTTTTTTTTCTGATGGTTTTGGGTTTATGGGGGTACATTATATGGGGTTTTTAGGGATGAGGGTTTGGATTTTTTTTAGGGAAGAGGGTATGTGTTTTTTGGTGCATAGGTTTTAGGGTTTTTAGGGATAAGGATTTGGGTATTTTTCGGAGCTGAGGGTTTGGGGTATTATATATGAGGGATTGGTGTTTTATTGGGATTTTGGTTTGGGGCAGTTTTAGGGATTAGGGTTTTGGGTTTTTTGTGGCTGGGTTTTTAGGGATTTTTAGGTTTGTTTATTTTTCTTGTTTTGGGGGGACGAGGGTCGAGGTTTTTTTGGTGCTAAGGGTTTTGAGTTTTTTTGTGGAAGATGGAATTGTATTTTTTGAGTCTGAGGGTTATGGGTTTTTGGGCTAAGAGTTTGGGGTTCTTAGTTGCGAAGGGTTTGGGGTTTTTTGGGGATTGAGGTTTGGGTTTTTTTAAGATGTGGGTTTGGGGTTTTTGGTGGCTGGGGGAATAGGGTTTTTTGGGGATAAGGGTTTGTGGTTCTCTGTGGTTGTGGGTTGGGATTTTTTAGTGCTCTAGGTGTCAAGTTTCTTGGGGCTGAGGGTTTTGGCTTTTTGTCATCTATGGGTTTGGTTATTTTGGAGGCTAAGGGTTTTGGGGTTGTTTAGGGTTGAGGGATTTTTTTGGAAAATGGAATAGGCTTTTTGGGGATGTGGGTGTATTATTTTTTAGGGTTAAATGATTAGAATTTTGTTGGCAGAGAGTTGACGGTTTTCCGGGGTTGACAGTTTTGGGTTTTTTTAAGGGAGATGTGGGTTTATGGTTTTTTGATGCAATGTATTTTGGGGGTTTTGGGGTAGAGGGTATAGTGTTCTTTTGGATTAAGGGTTTTTTTATTTTGGGGTTGATTTTATAGGACTTTTGGGGTCTAGAGTTTTGGGTTTTTATGCCCAATAGTATATCGTATCTTGGGATGATATTTTGGGCTTTTGTGGATGAGGGATTATAGTTTTTTGGGGTTTAGGTTTTTGGTTTTTTAATGAAAAGTTTTTGGTTTTTTATGGATCAGGGATAGGTATTTTTAGGGAAGAGGGTTTAGTGTGTTTTGGGGATGTGGGTTTAGGTTATTTTTCGGATGAGGGTTTTGGTTTTTGGGATTAGTGTTTAGGATTTTTTTTTGGGATGAGGTTTTAGGTTTTTTGGGGGGATGGGGGGTTGTCTTTTTATGCATGATATTTTATTGTTTTTTTGGTCTGGTGGTTTAGGTTCTTTTTGGAGTAAGGGGATAGGTTTTCATGGGGTAGAGGGTTTCATTTTTTTTGTGCCTGAGGGTTTTGTGTTTTCAGAGGCCCATGGTTTTGGGTTTTTTGGGGATAAGGGTTTAGGGTTTTTTTGGCTAAGAGTATAGGTTTATTTGGGGATGAGTGTCTAGGTTTTTCAAGGGATGATGATTTAGGGTTTTTTGGGGAAGAATATTTATGGTTTTTTGGCCCAAGAGTTTAGGGATTTTTGGGGAAGAGGATTTGGTTTTTTGTGGGAAAAATGTTTAGGGGGTTTCAGATAAGAGGTATGGGTTTCATAGTTTAGTGTTTAGGGTTATTTCGGAGAAAAGGGTTTAAGGTTTTTTGGGTTTGGGTACTCAGGTATTTTTGGTGCTGAGGATTGACTAGTTTTTGGTGTTGATGGTTTACTATTTTCTAGGGAAGAGGGTTCATATTTTTTAGGGTTGAGAGGTTAGGCTTTGTTGGGGCTGAGGGTTTTTGGATTTTATGGGGGGATGATCGTTATGTTTTTTTTGTGGATGAGGGTATTGTGTATTTTAGGGTTGGGGGTTTTTCGTATGTTGAGGCTGAGGGTTAGGGTTTTTTTGGGGCTTGAGGTTTAGAGTTTTTTGGGGATTAGGGTTTGTGTGTTTTTGGGGCTAAGGGTTTAGTGTTTCTTCAGCATGAAGGAATAGTTTATTTCTGGGGCTATGGGTTTAGGTTTTATAGGCTTTAGGGTTTAGGATTTTTGGGTACTAAGGTATAGGGTTTTTTGGGGTTTAGGGTTTAGGGTTTTTGGGGATGAGAGAATAACTATTTTTTGGGATGAGGGTTTGGGGAGTATTTGGTTCCATATTTCATGGGTTTTTGAGACATGTGTTTATGGTTTTTTAACAATGGGGATTTAATGTTTTTTTGGGATGAGTGTGGGGTGTTTTTTAGGATGAGGGTTAATGGGTTTTCAGGATGATTGTTGAAGGATTTTTTTCATTGAGTGTTTAGGATTTTTTGGGGTTGTGATATTATGGTTTTTTAGGGATGAGGGTATAGGGTTTTTAGGGATGAGGATTTATGGTTTTTTAGGGAAGTTGGTTTTGGGTTTTTTGGGGATGAGAGTTTTAGGGTTTTTTTGTGCTCATGGTTTTCAGTTTTTTTAGGATGATGTTTTTTCATTTTTTTCATGTTTAGGGTTTAAGGATTCATTTGGATGAGGGTTTAGGGGTTTTTTTGGATTTTTATTTAAGTTTCTTTTGGGCATTAGAGTTTCGGGGATTTTTTAATGGAGGATATCAGATTGTTTTAGGGTTGAGGTTTTAAATTTTTTGGGGATGAGGTTTTACTATTTTTTGGTGATGAGTGCTTAGGTTTTTTATGGGATAAGGGATTAAGTTTTTCCGGGATAAAAGTTAGGGTGTTTTTTGGATGAGGGATTTTGGCTTTTCAAGGATGATGTTTAGGGATTCTTTGGGATGATGGTTTAGTGTATTTTTGGTTATAAGTGTTTAGTGTTTTTTTCAGTGGGTGTATAAGATTTTTTGGGGTTTACGGTTTAGGGTTTTTTGTGGATGAGGATTTAGGGTTTTTTGGGGATGAGTGTTTAGGTTTTTTGGGGATAATGGTTTAGGGTTGTCTGGGAATGAGCGTTTAGGTTTTTTTAGTGCCAAGAGTTTAGGGGTTTTTATGGCTGACAATATAGGATTTTTTAGTGTTGAGGGTTTATGGAATTTTTGGGCCAAGGGTTTATGATTTTTTGAGGCTGAATATTTAGTTTTTTAAAGTTTATGGTTTATCTTTATATCATATAGTTTTTAGGGTTTTGGGGTTTGAGCGTTTAATAAAAATTGGGGTAGTGGGTTTAATTATTTTTTTGTTAGAGGGTTTAGATTTTTTTGGGTAATGGGTTTTATGGTTTTTTAGGGACAAGGGTTTAGGGATTTTGGGGTTGAGGTTTTTGGGTTTTTTGGGGATGAGGGTTTAGTATCTTTTCATGAAAAGGGTATATGTTTTATTGGGGATGTGGGTTTACTATTTTTTGTGGATTAGGGTTTAAGGATTACAAGGGTTGTGGGTTTTAGGTTTTTTGGAGGTGGAGGGTTTAAGTTTTTTTTTGTCTGAGTATTTAGGGTTTTTTAGGAAAAGTGTTTTGGTTTTTAAGGAAGATTTTTTTATGGTTTTAGGAAGCTGGGTGTATAGGAATTTTGAGGGATGATGGTTTAAGGTTTTTTATGGAAGAGGGCTTACAGATGTTTTGGGATGGGGGTTTAGGGCTTTTGGGGCTAAGAGATTTGGTTATTAGAGGCTGAGGGTTTAGGGTTTTTTATTGTTAAGGATTTAGGGTTTTTGGGGATTTTTGTATAGGGTTTCTTGGGGATGAGAGTTTAGGGTATATTGGGGTTAATGTATTCTAGTTTTTTAGTATTAGGGCATAGTTTTTTTAGGGGCTGACAGTTTATGGTTTTTTGGGGCTGAGGTTTTAGTGTTTTACAATGAAGAGGATTTAGGATTTTTTGGAGATAAGGTTTTAAGGTATTTTGTGGCTGAGAAAAAAAGTATTTTTTGGGTCCTAAATCAATATGTTTTTTGGGATAGGGGCCTTAATGATTCCTGGTTTTGATGGATTGTGGTCATTTCACTATGAGGTCTTAGGTAATTTTGGGCTGAGTGCATACGGTGTTTTGGGTATGAGAGAATAGATTATTTTCGGTTTTGAGTTGATAGGGTTTTTTGGGGCTATAGGATTAGGGTTATTTAGGTTGAGGGTTTAGGACTATCTCAATCTGAGAGTTTAGGGTTCTTTGGGGATGGTTTTTAATCGTTTAAAGTGGAGGTTTTCGAATTTTATGAGGATGAGGGTTTATCATTTTCTAGGTATAAGAATTTATGGTTTTTCGAGGAAAAGGGTTTATGGTTTTTAAGGATTAGGGTTTTGGGTTTTTCAGTGGCAGATGGTTTTGAATTATTCTGGGTTCAGGTTTTATGTTTTTTTTGGGATGAGTTTTTAGTGTTTTTTAGGGTTTATTGGTTAGGTTTTTTTGTGTTGAGGTATTTGATTTTTGGGGGGTATGGGTTTTGGGGTTTTTTTGGCAGAGTGTTTTGTGATATTCTGGGGAAGAGGATATGGGTTTTTAAGGTAAACAGTTTGAGGTTTTTTGGGGGATTTGTCTTTGAGGTCTTTTAAGGATGAGGGTTTTGGGTTTCTTGGGTTGATGGAATGGATTTTTGGGGGGCTGATGCTTTAGGGTTTTCTTAGGATGAGGGTTTGGATTTTTTTGGCAATGTATTTGGTAGTTTTGGGGATAAGTTTTTGGTTTTTCTTCCTAAGGGTTTCATGTTTTATATGGATGGGGTTTTGGAGTTTTGGTGGTGTACGGTATAGAGTTTTTTGAGGATGATAGTTTATGGTTTTTTGGATGTTGGATTAGGATTTTTTGGGCATGATTATTTAGGGTTTATGGGGGATGGGGATTAGGGTTCATCGGGGCTAAGGGATTGCATTTTTTGTGTAGAGGGTTTGGATTTTTTAGTGTTGACTGTTTAGGTGTTTTTTGGGATATGGATTTGGGGATTTTTCGTTATTGGTGTTTGGGGTGTTTGGGGATTAGGGCTTGGGTTTTTCTAGTGCCTTTTCTTTGGGACCTTTTGGGTGCTGAGCATTTCATGTTTTCTGGGGATGAGGATATTAGCTATTTTAGTTTTTAGTTTTTGTGGGTTTTTGGGTTGAGGGTTTTTGGTAATTTACGAATAAGGGTTTTGGTTTTTTTGGGGATAAGTTTTTGGATTTTTTTGGGGATGATGGATTTTTGTTTTTTGGGTCTGAAGGTTAATGGTTTTTAGGGATGAGTGAAGTTGAAGGTTTGGGGCTTTTGGGAGCTAGGGTTTTGGGGTTTTTATGAGAATTAGGGTTTGAATTGTTTTTTTGGATGAGTATTTAGGGTTTATTAGGGCTAAGCATATGGGGTTTTATGGGGTTTGGGGTTTGGGGTTTTTAGAGATGAGGGATTCCGGATTTTTAGGGATTGAGGGTTTTTAATTTTTTTGGGTTAAGGGTTTTGGTATTTTTGGAGGTGAGTGTTTGTGGTTTGTGAGGAATTAGGGATTATGTTTTTCTTGGTGGATGGTATTGGATTTCTGTGGCTGAGGTATTACTATTTTTTGGGGTCGAGGGTTTGTGTTTTCTGGGGATTAGGGTTTGGGTTTTTTAAGCTATGGGTTTAGGCTTTTCGGGGATGATGGTTTGGGTATTTTTTGGGCTCAGGGTTTATTGTTTTTTAGGTTTGAGCTTTTTTCATTTTTTGTGGATGAGAGTTTTGGGTTCTCTGGTCCAATGTATCAGGGTTTTCAGGGATGAGGATTTGGTTTTTTTGGGGCCAAGATATTTGGGTTTTTGGGAAGAGGGTTTTGGGGTTTTGGGGCTAATGATTTAGTGTTTTTCAAGGATGAGGGTTTTAGGTTTCGGGGGATTTGGGTTTAGGGTTATTTTTTGGTGAGGATTTAGTGTTTTTTGGGGAAGAGGGTTTTTGGGTTCTGGGGGAAGAGGGTTCAGGGTTTTGTGGATGGGGGTTTATGGATTTTTCGGCCTGAGGGTGTAGGGTTTTGGGGGATGAGGGATCACTGTTTTGTTTATCGAAGAGGATTTAAGATTCTATTAGTTTAAGGTTTAATGTTTCTTAGGGTTGAGGGTTTAGGCCTTTTTCGAACTGGGGGATCATATTTTGGGGGGTATGGATTCAGGTCTTTTTTGTGGCTGAGGGTTCAATGTGTTTTTTAGGATAAAGGTTCATGGTGTTTTATTTTTCCTTATGGTGGGTTGATGGATATTTGTGGCTGATGGGTCATGGTATTTGTGGTCCTGATGTTTCCTGGATTTCTAAGGCTTAGGTTTTAGGGTTTTTTGAGGCTTAGGGTTTAAGATTTTTTTGTAAATTGGGTTTATTATTTGTTATGGTGGACCACTAAGATTTTTTTAGGCTGAGGATTTATGGATTTTTTGTGATAACGGTTTGGTGTTTTTTAAGGCATAGAATTATGTGTTGTTTCTGGATTTGGGTTTAGGTTTTTTTGGGGGGTTGTGGGTTGATGGATTTTTAGGGACGAGGGTTCAACATTTTTTGGGGATGATAGTTTATGGTATTTTGAGTTATGGGTTATGGGTTTTTTGGGGGATGATGGTTGAGGGTTTATCAAGAATGATTGTTAAGTTATTTTTAGGGATAAGGGTTTTGGGTTTTTTGGGTCTAATGGTTGAGTGTAATTTGGGGAAGAGGTTACTCTGTTCTTTTAATGCTGAGGGTTTAGGTTTTTTTCAGTGATGGTTTACAGTTTTTTGGGTCTGGGGGTATAAGGTTTTTTTGTAATAAGGGTTTATGATTTTGGCGGATGAGGATTTAGGATTTTTTGGTGATGGGTGTTGATGATTTTTTGGAATAACTGTTTAGGGTCTTAATAAGATTATGGTTCAAGGTCTTGTGGGGATAATGGTTCAGGTTTTTTAGCATATTAGGGTTTTGGGTTTTTTTAGGCAGAGGTTTCAGGGTTTTTTTGGTGATGAAGGTTTAAGGTTTTTTAGAATGAGGGATTATGAATTTTTGGGACTGAGGCGTAAGGGTTTTTCAGGGGATATGTTCTTGGTCTTTTGGGAATTAAAATTTATGGTTTTAGGGAGTTTTGGTTTTACGATTTTTTTGTGTAGATATTTTTGGTATTTTGGTGCTTTTGGTTCAAGGATTTTTTTAGGATGATGGTTTTGTATTTTTTGGATGGTTTAGGGTTTTTTGGTGATGAGGTTTTAGGGAGTTTTTGGTGATGAGGGTTTTTTATTAATGTTTTAGGGTTTTTCGGAGCTCAGAATTCATGGGTTTTGGTGGATGAGTATAGAGTGTTTTTTGGGCCTGATGGTTAAGGGTTTTTGGGGTGGATGGTTCAACATGTATTGGCGCTGAGTGTCTAGTGTTTATTGGGGATTATGGTTAAGGGTTTTTTTGGTATATGTGTTGAGGGTTTTTATGGATGACTGTTTATGGTCTTTTTGGGACGAGGGTTCAAGATTTTTGGGACTGAGAGTTCAAGGTTTTTTGGGGATAAGGTTTTAGGTTTTTTGGGTGTTGTGTGTTCATGGATATTTGGGTCTGATGGTTTATGGTTTTTTGGGTTGATGTTTTTTTTGATTTTAGGACTAAGAGTTTATGATTTTTTTTATTTTAAGGGATAATGAATTTTTTGGGGGTAAATATTTAGGGGTTTTCTGGATGATGGTTTAGGTTTTATATGGATTAGGGTTTAGTGTTTTTTATTGATGAGAGTTAATTTTTTTGGGTAATATGGTTCAATTTTCTACGGTATTCTAGATTATGAATTTTTTGGCTGAGGGTTCAAGATTTTGGATTGCTAAGGTATCATTGTTCATTGGGTCTAAGGGTTATAGTGTTTTTTTCCAAGGGTTTAGGGTTTTTTTGGTGTAGTGGGTAAGGGTTTTTTTGGGATGAGTGTTCAGGTATTTCTTTTCATGTAGGTTTTAGTGTTTTTTACTACTGAGGGATAAAGGTCATTTAAGGATGAGGGTTTAGGGATATTTAGGGATGATGGTTGATCATTTTTTAGAGCATAGGTTTTAGGGTTTTTTGGGAATGAGGGTTTATTATTTTTTAGGGCTAGGGGTAATGGTATTTTTGGGTTTAAGGGTTCATGGTTAATTGGGGATTATGGTTCTGGATTTTTGGGTGCTAAGGGTATAGCGATTTTGGGGTAATATTTTTAATATTTTTTTAGCTATAAGGTATCAATTTATTTTTGGGTTGAGGATTTAGGTTTTTTTTATGACAGATCATGGTTTTTAAGGGTTGATTGTTAAGCGTTTATTTGAGCTCATGGTTTACATATTTTTTGGTTTTAGGGTTTAGGGTTTTTTTATGATATGAATTTTGGAGTTTTTCATGATGATGTTTGATTCATTTTTTGGGGTCTTGGGATTGTGTTTTTAGGGATAATGGTCTGGGGTTTCATCAGATCATAGGGTTTAGTGTTTTTTGGTCCTCAGTGTTTGGGTTTTTATGGGGATGAGGGTTCTAATTTTTTATGGTTGAGGTGTTTTGATATTTTGTATTTTTTTGTTGATGGATTATGTGGGATGGAGGTTAATGGTGTTTTGGGGTATAGGTTTGACTGTTTTTCCTGGATAAGGGTTGAGGTTTTTAGGGTGATATGTATTGGGATTTTATTGGGGATGATCACTTAGGGTTTTTTATGGTATTTGGGTTGAGGGTTTTGTAGTAATGAGGTTTTAAGGTTAATTGTGATAATGGTTGATGGTTTTTTGGGGATGGGGGTTGAGTTTCTTTTTGTGATGATGGTTTTGTGCCATTTTGGTCTATGGGATTAGAGTTTTTTGGGCCTGAGGATTTAGTTTTTTTGGGATGTGGGTTCTGGGTTTTTTCAGGATGTGGGTATTAGGTTTTGGGGGGATGAGGGTTTAGGGTTTTATGGGTATGAAGGTTGAGGGGTTTTAGGTGTTTTGGTTGAGTTTTTTGGGTGGATAAGGGTTAAGGGTGTTTTTAGGTAGAGTTTCTAAGGTTTTTGGGGATAAGGATTTAGGGGTTTATGGGATAAGGGATTGTGGGTTTCTTGGGATGACAGTTGAGTATTTTTGGGGGCTGAGGGTTTAGGTTTTTTTGGAGTTGATTTTTTGAACTTTTTCTAGGGATGGGGGTTGAGGGTTTGTAGATGCTAGGTTTTTAAGAGTTTTTTAGGTTTACTGTTTAGCATTTTTTTTGGGATGAGGGTTTAGGGTATTTTAGGGGTGAGGGATGACAGTTTTTTGGGATGGGTATTGTTTTTTTCTTAAGTATGAGGGTTTAGTGTTATTTTGGTGAGGGGGTTTAGGGTTTTTTCTTGTAATAGAGTTAATGTTTTTTAGGCTGATGATTTTGGAATTTGGGGTTATGATGGATGATGGTTTTTTGATGTTGAGGGTTAAGGATTATTTAGGGATGAGGGTTGATTGGTTTTTTGGGATGGGGTTGAGGATTTATAGGTTATAAGGGTTTTTGATATTTTGAGGATGAGTGTCGAGGGGATTTTGGGATTGATGGGTGAGGGTTTTTTTGTGATGAGGGATTCAGGTTTTTTGTAGATGATGGTTGATGGTTTCTTGAGGTCTTGGGTTAAGGTTTTTTTGGGGAGTAGGGTGGAGGGTTTAGTGTTTTTTAGGCATGAGGGTATTTATTTTGGGCGGAGGGTGAGGTTTTATGTTTTTTAGTGATTTATGTGGATGATTTTTTGGGGATGATCAGTTAGAGACATTTAGGGTTGAGGGTTGGGGAATTTTGGTGGATAATGATTGAGGAGTTTAGGGGAATAAGGTTTAGTATTTTTAGGGGATGATGGTTGATTGTTTTTTTGGGATGAGTTAATTGTTTTTTTGTTATAGTGTATGAGGTTTTTTTGGGATGAGGGTCTGTATTTTTATTTGGAATGGAATATAGTGATTTTTAAGGATGAGGGTTTAGGTTTTTCCGGGATAATGTTGTAGGGTTTTTTGGGGATGAGGGGTTATGGTTTTTCTATTTCAAAGGTATTTTGGTTCTTTTGGCTGAGGGTATATGTTTTTTTAGGACAGTTGGTTGATGGTTATTGGGGATACTGGTTTACTATTTTATGGGGCTAAGGGTTGGGTTTTTTTGGGGCACTGTGTTTTGAGTTTTTTGGGGTTGAGAGTGTATGATTTTTTACGGAAATTTGATGATGGTTTTTTTTTTGGAGTGAGGGATGATTTTTTTTGGGTATGAGGTATTCATGTTCTTTATGGGTGATGTTTGACGGTTTTGTGGACCTGAGGGTTGTTGTTTTCTTCGAACTGGTGGTTGAGTGTTATTTGGTGATGAGGGATGACGGTTTTTTGGGGATGAGGGTTGAGTGTTTTTTCGGGATGAGGGATTAATGTTTTTTGTTGCTAATGGTTTACGGTTTAATGGGATATGGGTATAGGTTTTTTGTGGATGAGGGAAGAAGCTTTTTTTTTGGTGGGAGGGATTATGGTTTTCTGGGGATGAGGTTTGAGGTTTTGTTAGGATTGATATTTTAGTGTTATTTGGGGTGGAGTGTTGATGGATTTTTTATGATGATAATTGATGTTTTTTAGGGATAAGGGTTGATGGTTTTTTTAATACTGGGTGCTTATGGTTTTTTTCAGAGCATTTATGTTTTTTGTGGACTGGTTGTTAAGGGTTATTTTAGGATGAGGGTTTTGGGTCTTTTAGGGTTGAGTGTTGAGGGACTTTTGGGGTGGGGGGTTCAGGATCTTTTGGTATGGGGGTTGATCATTTTTTAGAGATGAGGGCTTAGAGTTTTTTGGGGTTGATGGTTGAGGGTTTTATATGGACAAGTGTTAAGGGGTTTTTGTTGTTGACTATTTAGTGTTTTTTGGGACTGAGGGTTTAGGGTTTTTTCAGGTCATATAGTTTGTTGTATTTTTGGGATGAGGGTTTAGTGTTTTTTGGGACTGATGGTTTATTGTTTTTTAGGTAGGATATTTTAGGGGTTTTTGGATTAGGGGTTCGTGTTTTTTAGGTTTAGGGATTTAGGGTTTTCGGTGTAGGATTTAGGTTTTTGGGGCTAGGGTTTTTGGTTATTTTTGGGCCATGTGTTAATTGTTTTTTGTGGATGAGTGTTAATGGTTTTTTGGTATAAGGTTTTATGTTTATTTTTGTGTGGAGATTTTGGGGATTTTGGGGAAAACTGTTTTAAATTTTTTGGGGGTGAGGTTTTAGGTATCCTTTTGGGTGGATTTTTTAATTGAGGGTTTTTGGTTTTTTGGTTAGAGGGTTTTGGGTTTTGGGGGATGAGTGTTGAGGAGTTTTTTATTCTGAGGGTTTAGGTGTTTTTTGGGGATGAGGATTGAATTTTTTAGAGGGCCATGGGTTTTGGTTTTTTGGGCTCCAAGGATTACAGTTTTTTTGGGCTAAGGGTGTAGCTTTTTCGAGGGATAAGGGTTTATGGTTTTTTAGGACTCAGGGTGTGGGGTTTTTTGGCGCTGAGGGTTTATATTTTTTTGGGGATGAGGGTTTATTTTTTTGGGTATGGGGGATTAGGTTTTTTGGGGACAATGTTTTTGGTTCTTTTAGGGAGAAGGGTTTAGGGATTTTTTGGGATGATTATCTAGTGTTTTTTGGAGTTGATGGTTTATGGTTTTTTTGGGGTTGTGGGTGTAGTTTTTTGTAGGATGAGGGTATTTTGTTTCTCATAGGGTCCAAGGGATTCTTATTTTTTGGGTGTTTGGGTTTAGATTTTCTAGGGGATAATGGTTTAGTGTCTTTTATGGTGATGGGTTAGGATTTGTTGGGCTGTGGGTTTATGTTTTTCTGGGGATAAGTGGTTACATTTTTTTGGGCTGATGATTTAACATTTTTAGGGTTGTGTTTATAATGTTTTATTGGGGAAGGCAGTTTATTTTTTCTTGCATTTGAGGGGTGAGGGGTTTTTAGGGTTTATAATTTAGTATTTTTGGGGTTGTAGGATTAGGGTTTTTTAGGGTAGAGGGTTTATAGTTTCTTGGGGATGATGATTTTCTGGTTTTCTAGGGATGAGGGTTTATAATTTATTGGGATAAGGTTTTTAGGGTGTTTTAGGTCTCAGTGTATTGGGTTTTTTTGGGGATTGATGTTTTAAGGCTTATTGGAGAGAACTGTTTAGGTTTTTTAGGCTGATGGTTTAGTGTTTTTTTTTAAATGTGGATTTAGGTGTCATTTGGGGATGGGGGCTTAGGTTTATTTGGGACTATGGTTTCAGGGATTTTTAGTTATATGAGTGTTTTGACTTTTTTGGGGCCATGGATTTATTGTTTTTCTTTAAGGGTTTAGGGTTTTTTGTGGATGAGGAATTTGGTTTATTTAGGGTTGAGAGATTAGGGTTTTCAGGGATAAGAGTTAGGTTGTATTGGTTGAGGAATTATTTTTTATGGGCTGAATGTTTATGATTTTTTGGAACTGAGGAATTAGGGTTTTTTGTGGATGAGGGTTTAGGGTGTTGGGGGAAGAGGATTTAGTGTTTTTAGGGTCTGATGGACATGGGTTTTTTTAGGATAAGTGTTAATGGTTTCTAATGGTTTATGGTTTAGGTTTTTTTAGGTATAGGGGTTAGGGTTTTATGATTGAGTGTCTAGGGTTTTCCAGGGGCTATGTGTTTATGGTTTTTTACAGATAAGAATTTAGGGTATTTTGCAGATGAGGTTTTAGGTATTTTTGTAGCTAATGGTTTATGGTTTTTTGAGTCCAATGTTATTTTATTTTGGGGGGATGAGGGTATAGTATTTTTTATGGTTTTTTGGGATGAGGATATAGGGTTTTTTCAGTGCTCAGAGTTAAGGGTTTTTTAGGGATAAGGGTTTTGGTTTTTTTTGAGTTTGAGGGTTTATGTTTTTATTTGCAGAATATGTTATAGAGTTTTGGGGTGGAGGATTTTGGGTTTTTGGGTGGAGGGTTTAGGTTTTTTGGGGTACACAGTTTGGGGTATTTTAGGGATGAGTTTTTCTGGTTTTTTGTGGCCAATGGTTTATGGTGTTTAGAGGATGGGGGTATAGGTTTGTCTAGGGAGGTGGATTTATGGTTTTTTATGGATTAGGGTTTATGGTTTTTTGGTGTTGAGGGTTTAGGGTTTTTTGGGGATGAGGGTTTAGTTTTTTTGGTGTATTAGGGTTTAGGTTTAATTGGGGACAATGGTTTAGGGTTTTTGGAGTAAAGGGTTTATGATGTTCTTGGGGTTGAAGCATTTGGGGTTCTTAGGGCCAAGGGTTTATGGTGTTTTAAGGATGGGAGTATAGGTTTTATTGGGAATTAAGGTTTTGGGTTTTGGGGGGATTAGCGATTAGGGTTTTTGTTGGGTTGAGGGATTTTGGTTTTTGGGGGGGAAAGTGTTTATGGAGTTTTAACGATGAGGGTTTAGGGTTATTTGGGACCAAGGGTTTAGGGTTTTTGGGGGTTATGGTTTAGGGATTTTTTGGGATGATTGTTGATTTTTTATGGGGTTTAGTGCTTAGGGATTTTTGGGGGATGATATTTTAAGGTTTTTTAGGGCAGTGGTCTTAGGGTGTTTTTGGGCTGAGTGTTTAGGGTTTTTTGGGGATGGGGGTTTAGGATATTTTGTGTATGGGTGAATAGTATATTTTTGGGATTAAGGATTATGTTTTTTTAGGAATGAGGGATTAGGGTGTTTTTATATGGTCTGGAATTTGTGTTTTTTTAGGCTATGGTCTTATTATTTTTTGGGATGAGGGATTTGTGTTTTTTGGGGTTGAGAGGTTCATATTTTTTGGGATTGGGTGCGTAGGATTTTTTGCAGAAGAGGTTTTAGTGGTTTTTGGGATGAGGGTTGGGATTTTTTGTGGCTGAGGGTTTAGAGGTTTTGGGGCTGTGTGTCTATGGTTTTTTCTGTTCGAGGTTTTAGGGTATTATGGTGATGAGGGTTGATAGTATTATGGGGCTGATGATTTATGGTTTATTGGGTTTGGGGGTTCAAGGTTTTTTTGGGGATGAGGGATTTCTATTTTTTAGGGATGAATGATTTGTATTCTTTTTGGGATTAGGGTTTATTGTTTCATGGGGAGGAGGGTTTAGTGTTTTTTGGGATGAGTATTTAGAATTTTTTAACATGAAGGTTCATAATATTATGTTGAGGAGGGTTTGGTTTTACTGGGGTCTAATGGTTTGGGATTTATTTGGGATGAGGGTTCAGAGTTTTTGGGGTAGAAGGTTTGGGGTTTTCTTGGGATGAGGGTATGGTTTTTTTTGTTCTTAGGGATTTGGTTGGTTTGGGGGATGATTATTATGGTTTTGGGGATTATTGTTGTAAGAACCTGAATCTTCATTTAAGGTATTCTTTCCTTTTTCTGGTGTTTCTGAGGAAAATGAGGACTTTCTAAAAATTTCTTAAGTACATGCCCGCTACTTTATGTGTACATGCCATGTACTTGGTCTCCGCAAGTAGCTGGGTGCTAGCCTTTGTAACGGTTCTACACACATCCGTGTGTGGTGACCTAGAGACTGCCTAATGCGGGGGCTAGTAAGGGTAAGTACACACCGTGTACTTATAAATTACAAACTGTGTACTTTTTTTTCAATTAATAGACTGAGGTCACATCTAATCGACACAAAGCCCTCCTTCTAGCTCTGACTCGTCTGAGAGAGTCCATATAGTGAGGATCATTGCTGAGCCCGTGACCGAGTGTTCTTCCTCCGAATCGAACATCGTAAGTTACGTTGGAATCACATCGGTGAGTTCTCTCTTCTCCTATAACGCCATCCCCTGATTTCTCCTCTCTCATGAGATTTCCAAGGTTGAGTGTTTTGTTCATTTTTGTAGATCTATGGTGTTTCTGGGTGATTGATGGATTGAGGTTCATTTACTGAGAACCTACAACACTAAGGTAGGTGGATTGTGCCTCTCCATAGATAGTATTTGACTTATATGTGCAAAAGTGACCAATACCCCTGATCGGGGTATTGCGTGTTTATGGTTATAGCCCTAGAAATTTCTTGATGTGCTTGTATGCATGAGTAGAGGTCAATTGAATGTGAATATGGTTAATTGATATTCTATGGATGTGTTTTCCCATGCTTGTACTGTTTATGACAGTTTGTTCTAGCTTTTCCTGTTAGGCTACTACATTGTTTCCATGACTAGTATTGTTGGATGGGGTGTTTATTATCTAACATGTTGTTATGTTGTAGACTATTATACATGTATTTATTGAGGTTTAATATGGCCGCTATGCATTTCTATGCTCGATTTACTTACACAGGGCTGTTGGAACCCGGTGTAGTAGACCATAGGGAGAATGGACATAAGGGATTCTCCAGTGTCTATTTTTACTATTACGATGTGAGACTATAGGGGGAATTGATGAAAGTGCTTACTTGGAGTTTCTGTAGTTCCTCGATGTGGTCCATATGGGGAATGAGACGTAAGTGCTTCCCCAGAGCTCCTTTTAGTTACCGATACGAGACTACAGGGGGAATTGATGGTGAGTGCTTCCTTAGAGTGTTTATGCTTAAGCTAAACCAGAGGGGTTAGACTGTGTGTACTTCCCAGAGGGTTGGTAGTTCTGTTTGGATGAACCAGAGGGGTTAGGTTGTGAGTACTCCAAGAGGATTACCTTCTTTGATTATATATTTACTTGTTATATGAAATTTAATGAAACTGAACTATAAGAACATTTTCTACTGAGTACTTCTGTCACGACCCCCTCCCCACAAAGTGTACCCCTCCTGGGCGGACAATGTGAGAAGAGAGATAATGACCCCCGAGTCCCGCCTCCAGTAGGCCCCGGGTTGGCGACTAGCACCGAGGGTATAATAAGCATACAAATGGGAGGCATTGCCCTCTAAGAGAACACATGCAGAAGAGAGAGATAGAATAGACTCCAATCAACTCCAACTCAGAACTGAGATATAAAAGAAAACCAAGTACATATATGAAATGTCATGCAAAAGTACTACAACTGAAAGGGAAAACTAAAAGTACCTAAAGGAAAGTAAAACGGCAGCAACCACAAGCCCGGATAGCTCCTCCTCCAACCACAAACTAGTAATAACCAGCTTGATCTCCAACCTGCTCCAAGTGACCTGAAAAACAGTTTATATGTACATAGGGTGAGTATAACAGTATACTCAGTAGGATCCTCCTCAAGCCTCTTGTGAAAAAGTAAAGAAATCATGCTAAAGCCCAGTGAACAACAAGTGATACTAACGTGTCAGGTATACTAAGTTCCCAACCTCACCATGGCTACTCTCACCAAGTAACGCATACAAGAATATAGAATATAGTAAAGAATATCAAGGGTACCCCGCTACTACTTCCCCACTGTTTTGCCGCTTTTCCCCAATAACATACGTCATGTGCATCTCTCTCCAAAGGCTTTCCTGCAGACACCTGGGCTAAACTCCACAATCTGCACCTCGTGCACCAGAAAGTCTTGCCCTCAGACACCTGGGCAAAGCACCAAACCATCCTCACAACCAAAAGTAACCAGGTAGTTTCCGGGAGCCACCACAGCCCACATAACGTGTATCATACATCGGGTATAATACCTCAAGCCATTACAGCCCATACTCTGAGTAAGGATCCTCAAGGCATTATAGCCTATACACGTTACACCTATAGTAGTCCATAGGATACTATATCCAGAATATATGTGTGTGAATAACCACAAGCCATTACATCCCTCTACACACATATATGTGGTAACTAACCGCTGTGCCTCATGGCACAAGTATCTACCAAGAGAAGAGAGTGGGGCCAAATGGGGTAGTCAGCCATTCGTCCTCCCATCATAATGTTGGGGAAAACACCCCCCAGGGATCAGAATCCCCGGGGTGTCAGTTGCCCTTACCGACAGGGTGTACTAGTGTAAAGAAACACAAAAAGTACAGAATATATATAACTCACATCCACACTATGGGAATTACCTAGTCTTAGATACAACTGCAGCTAACGTCTCTCAGACTCTAGGCTGCTACATTTAAGACTAGGTGTCCTATAAGAACAAAAACATTTGAATAGATTTATTAGATTACTCCATTCTCAATTTATCAGTTCCACAGTGCATTAATTAATTCTTTAAACATTAATTAACCATGAACAATTTAACATTAAACTTCATTAGCATCACACCCAAAAACCAACTGCTCCTTTTAAGATTCACATCACCTTTAAGTTCTAGTATCTCCATCCCCGTGTATTTTCACCATTTAATCAAACATTTATTATAGAATTACTTTTCCATAATCCCAGGAATTCTAGAAAAACATCATATGCTTCTAAACACAAAGGAGGAACAACACTGTGAGTAGATATACTACCCGTCGAGTCTTTGCAGCCTACAGAAAGAGCATAGACCCATTCTCCCTCAAGAGGCTAAACACAAAAAGCACGTGCATACCCCGCGTGTCTTCGCCTCCTTCGGAATAATGGTAAGCAAGACCAGCTGCCTTGAGTAGTGGGGAAAGGCAAAGAAGATAATCATTCAAAGAATCCACATGTATCCATTGACCACATCCAACCCATTCCATCACCCCTGGTGTCCTCCCCAACACCCACATGCATAAACTGATGCATCTCGCCACTCTAGGCGTCATCTACTGCCACAACCACAAGGCCTCCATGCCTCTACATATCACAACAGCCATCCAGGCTCACATCACAGCACAAGCAGCAGGAAAACACCAATCAAAACAATGCGCTCTTGACCCTTTAACAAACAAGAGGGTTACTCATAACCCTTTTTAGAAATTCCCACATAATATGTTCTTTAATCCATTTTGGATTTGCAGATTTGTTATAGGTAGGTTCCAATTACTGGATACCTAATCAGTAAGCTATCAAAATTAAATAACCATTCTTACTTCCCTAATTTGATTATCCTCAAATTAGAACAACTACAACAACGACAACAACCAGATTAATTTACATGCCTAACAATTAATTCTGGATTTACGTTCATTATCAATTTCTATCATGAATGAACATCTAATCAAAGAAAATCATAGATATCACTCTATCTAGAAAAACATGAGGCAAACCGTTATCATGGTATAAAGCAACAACATGCGATCATCCAATTCTTTTAATTCGGTCCAAGTATTTAATTAGGTCAATTTCATTGTGATCCAAAGGACTAAAACATGATAATTCTACGATGGCACATATATAATTAGAGAAGCCATGAATCCCCTACCTCAAACAGTTCCTCACGTTCTTTATCCACACAACGGGTCATGATCCTCCTCTCGCGACAACTGCATCCACCGGAGGATGCTGCGGTACGACAGTACCAACCAAACCCAAGAAAAACCCATTAGAATCTTGGAAATTACATGGTATAATTATGGAAAAAAGGATAGGAGAAGATGAACCCCAAATGAACGAAGATATAACATACCTTGTACTGAGGATTGATCGATGCAGCTTGGTGGCTTTAAAACAAAGCAGAACTGATCCGAGTAAAGTTTGACTATGAAACTCTTGGAAGAAGGTTTGAAAGGTTCTAGCATCTCATAACAGAGAACAAAGAGGAAGAACACGGTAAAACGATATCTCGTTTCTTTTTTCAAGATTTGATGGGGCGACGATTTAAGGTCTGATTAATTCTCCATTAAAAACGGATCTCATTAACCCACACGGCTTGACCAAGTAAATACATTCCGACCTTATGAATAATTAATATAGGATTTATGGCATTTTGAACGGCCTTAAGAGCCCTTAAAATAAGGCTTTAAATGTATTTTACGTCAAAGGAAACGTCAAAAGGGAATAACTGTAGGAATCTGGAAACACTGTTCACTCACTGTTACTGTACATAAAACCGATCTGTGAAACTGATATGTGAAACCGATCTGTGAAACCGATCTGTGAAACTGATCTGTGTAACCGATCTGTGTAACTGATCTGTCAGACCAATCTGTGAAACCGATCTATCAAACCGATCTGTGAAACCGATCTGTCACACCAATCTGTGAAACCGATCTGTCACACCAATCTGTGAAACCGATCTGTCAGACCGATCTGTGAAACCGATCTGTGAAACCGATCTGTGAAACCTATCTGTAAAACCGATCTGTCAGACCGATCTATGAAACCGATCTATCAGACCGATCTGTGAAACTGATCTGTCACATCGATCTGTGAAATCGATCTGTCACACCGATCTGTGAAACCGATCTGTTAGACCGATCTGTGAAACCGATCTGTCAGACCAATCTGTGAAACTGATCTGTGAAACTGTTCTGTCATACCGATCTGTTACTGTTCATAAAACTAGAAACACTATTCACAGAACTGGAAATTTGGCAAAGTGTTGGAGATAAGTCACCTTGACCTCCCGGAACACCTCTAACACCACCTTTTCACAAAGTAATGGACCAGAGAGGTTCGGGCCATTACAACTTCCTTGTTTACTACTTCTGTTTAATTATTACCTTCCATATATACTATCTGACTTTCAGGCATAGATCTTTGGGTGGTTTCCTACTAGTATTAGTCTCACACCCTATTTGTATCATGCTTTAGGGACCACACTGATTATATTACTGCAGGTATAGATAAGGGAAATCACCCTTCCACTTTCGGTGCTTGATTGTTGAGGAGTTAGGGAGTATGGGACCAAGCTAAGGCTTGCGATACATTGGATCTCTTTACTTTCATTATTTGTACATTGTTTTAGCACTGTTTTCCAGAATTTGTGACTTGTTTTGAAGCTTTCCAAGACTAATGTATCATGTATCATTTATATATGTTCTTCATTTATTTAATTCTACAGTCTTCCATTGATTACTGTTTTATGGAATTATGATCCTTATACTATTGTATATCCATTTACATCAACTATGTTACTCTTCCAATGAGGGCTTATTTTCCCCACTATCACACCCAAGGCCCTCGCTGCTAGTCTGCAGCCTTTGGAATTCGGGGAAATGCGCTTGAGTCCATGTGACCAACCAGGTATGGGGTGCCTCTATGTGGATTCTGGAATGGGGACATTACAAAGTGGTATCAGTGGAATTCTTTTCTTCCTGACTTACTGTTTAGAGCCTATAGCCAGGGATATGATGGAATCGGTACTTGGTAATAAGTTGTTCCCGTGAGTAGCTAAACTATGTATAGGTAAAATCCAATTTACCTTGTTTATGGAAATTTTTATGGTTTCTCAATTTTACAGTTGATTTGATTTCACCATTAGGTGATTCACATGTATTGTGATGTTACTGTTGATGTTATTGAGGTTCTATTTCTCTTGAAATCTATGAGATGAGGGTATTCCATCCCATACATCATATAGGCACTTTCTTGAGATCACATGTCATTCATTCTTTCCATGCCATTTAGGGTGCATTAGCGATTTCATGTTGTTGTTATAGATATTGTGCTAGATATGCATGTTGTTGTGATATATGCCATGACAGAATACCTTCTTTTGATAGGGGTGTTTGTTTTTGTAAGGATTTGTTTAAATGAGTTCCAAACATGGGTTCTTGAGGTGTTATGGGCCCTCATGGATTGGAATTTGGTGGATCATTTCCTTTTTTCCTATTTATATCATTTATAAGATGTTAATATTTGATTCGTGGG
The DNA here is from genome assembly GCA_963277665.1 of Viscum album. Lineage (NCBI taxonomy): Eukaryota > Viridiplantae > Streptophyta > Magnoliopsida > Santalales > Viscaceae > Viscum > Viscum album. Next base: position 1,532,072,116 of record OY728160.1, on the reverse strand, counting down.
GAGTATGGGACCACAAGGATCAGAATTTGGCACCATAATGTTCATTTTTAGTGTTTTCTAGGATTTCAGAGTAGTTTCTGAGGCTTACAGTCTGGAAAAACCCAAAATACACGTTGTGTAATGATGAATACACGCCGTATGTTCTTCTGTTCAGAATGAAATTTTTTTCTTAAGTACATGTTGTGTACTGTATGTACACGTCGTGCTGTGGAGACCATGTGTCCACCCATGTGACTAACGATACATATTGATGAAACTTAATAGATACAAATCCTGTCAAGATTGAACACATCCTGTAGTGTAACCTTAGTGTCCAGCTGTGTAACGAACAACACAGGTCGGTGAAATTTTCCTAGTACATGTCATGTCTGGAAAAAACATGCCCTATAGAGTCAATCGTGTAACCAGCTGTGTCACTAACAACATGGTCTGGTGAATCTTGTCTAGTACACACCGTGTCTAGAACGAACACTCCGTGTAGCCTTGTTTTAGGAGAACTGTGTGGGTTAGATGAGTAAGGGAACTCGGGTAGGGGAAGAGGATTCGAGTACATTCTATGAGTTAGGACAACATACCTTGTGTTTGGGGTGTTACACAACCTGGGTTGTAGGAGTACATGCCCATGTGAAGATTTGAGGGAACACGTCGTGTATTCATTATACACACTTTGTATCACTCTTTTGAAAAACATGAATTCTTTATTTCTCTTATTCCCTTCATACACTTCTATGTTTTAGTCCTTGATAATCATGATCTAAGGTGTGCGCTTGACCTTGCAGATTCATGCCACTGAGACGTCTTTCGTTTGTATACCAGTTATAGGGAAGTGATCAAACACTGTATATAGATTATTAGTGACTACCGGCTAATCCTCAAGTAGTTACATTCTTGGCACTAGCTGTCATTCCAGGCACTGGGGTTGACGCACAGTTCCAAAAGGGCTTCATGAGGTTCATGCATACCTTCCAAGGAGTATTGCATCCTACCTCATCTATGGAAGAGTTGACGTAGGTTTTCCAGTAGCACCATCCTTCCACCTTCACAGGGGAAGGAGGGTCTCAGGCTGTAGAGTCTTGGTTAGAAGCCATGATTTCTATCTTCGAGCATCTGGAGAAGCCTCCAGAGAGGCGGGTAAAGCTTGCGACGTACATGCTTTGGGATTAATCCAAGATATAGTTGGATGTGATCTCATAAGTGGGACGCCAGCAGGTCATGGCTTGGGATGAATTACAGCTTGCCTTCTACAACTACTTCAATCTAGAGACTTTGAGGGCCGATCTATCGTGAGAGTTCATGAGTTTGGAGTAGGGTACTATTTCTATTATGGATTATTCTTCTTACTTTACAGTGTTGTAGAGTTTCACACCCATACCAAGAGGTGATGAGTTATTCTTGGCAAGTAAGTTTGAGGATGGTCTTAGGAATGACATCTGATCCCAGGTGAACATCTTCAGGTTGACTTCCATCACTTCTATAGTCAAACAGGAACTGATCATGGAGTTCAATCTGAGGGATTTGGGAACTGTGAGCCAGGGTGGCTCGACATCCGAATTTAGTATCCCTCCTACTAAAAATATGAAGCACCACAAGGAGTCTTCACATAGAGATATGAGGAGGCGGGACTTTTCTTTTTTTATCCAAGTGGTGTGCTACTAGTGCAGGAAGAGTGGTCATATGAGGCCACATTGCCGAAGATACCCAGTGGAGTGCCGATCTTACAGTAAAATGTATCATGTTTAGCGGTTCTTTCAGTTTTTATCACCAGCATTTGGTGACAGGGGTTCTTCTATGACTCAACATTTATGATCAGAACCACCAGTTTCTCACCAGTCTGGGAACTAGAGTTCTTTCGGCCGTTCGGGCCAAGGTGGAGGTCGCGGCTGTGGTAGTCAGTCTCCAGGCATTCAGAAATAACAGGGTGGATCATCTTAGAGTGGTCAGGCAGGGTCACAGGGTCGCGGTGCCAGTCAAACATTTGCAATGGAGCAATCCTAACATGAGCAGCATCCCGAACCATCTACAGTACGAGGTACGATCCCAGTTGCCTTAGTTTTATCCTATTCTCTTCTCGATACAGGGGATTCCAATAGCTTTTTATTCGTTGATGTTGTGGAGAGCATTGGGATCTGTATCATTTCTTTTGCTAATATCCTAATGTTATACACTCCTTTGGGGACTAGAACAGCTAGTTTATGTTAGTTAAAAGAGTTCCCTCTTGAGTTTAGTGGGTGTCACATCTTGTGGGACCTCTATGTATTAGAGATGACAGGCTACGACATCATTATCAGAATGGACAGGTTGGTTTCCTTCCAGGAAGTTGTTGACTGCTATCGCTGTAGGGTGAGTTTCACATCACCAGAGGGTGGATCAATTCTTCATAATGGTGAATGGGTTGTCCATGCGTGCAGAGTAGGACCTGATCATCATGGGTTGGGAGGAGTTACAACCCATATTTCTAGTCTATATCTAGATGACAAGGGGACTTCACAGATGGACTTTCCTCCAATGGTGGATCATTTCAGGGATGTCATTCTAGGGGACCTTTCCGGTTCGCCTCCTGAGTGAGAGGTTGACTTTTCTATTGAGCTTGTTCCAGGAGTGGCATCGGTGTCTATTCCTCCTTATAAGATGGCTACACTAGAGTTGCAGGCGATCAAGTACAAGTTGGAGGAGTTGCAAGAAAAGGGTTTCATCTGACCTAGCACTTCTCCTTGGGGTTCTCCTGTCCTATTTGTGAAGAAGGAGGATGGTACCTTCAGACTTTGTGTAGATTATCAGAAGTTGAACTAGTTGATGGTCAAGAACTGATATCCCTTACTGAGGATTGATGATCTCTTTGATCTTCTGTGAGGGGCCCGAGTATTCTCAAAGATTAACATGAGATCCGGTTACCATCAGTTTCACGTTAGACTATATGATATACCTATTACAACCTTCCATAGTAGGTATGGTCTATACGTGTATGTGGTTATGTCGTTCGGTCTCACGAACATGCCTGTAGTTTTCATGGCACTGATGAACTGAGTGTTCCATCCACACTTGGATTCTTTCATGGTAGTCTTCATGGATGATATCTTGGTGTACTCTCACACTCGACATGACCATGCCACACATCTTGAGATCGTTCTGAGTACACTGAGGCAACATCAATTATATATTAATCTCTTAAAATGCCACTTTTGGATGGATCAGATTCACTACAAGGGTCATGTTATCTCAGAGACAGAAGTGTCAGTAGACCTACAGAAAATGAGATCAGAAGTTTCCTAGGAGTATCCGAAGAAAGTCTTTGAGGTACAGAGTTTTTATGGCTGGATGGTTACTACAGACATTTCATACAAGACTTTTCACATTTAGAAGCGCCACTGACAGGTCTAACTAAGAAGAGTGCATAGTTCTTATGGTCAGATTCTTATTATTCAGCCTTTCAGGAGCTAAAAGGGAGGTTTACTTCATCACCAATACTATTATTTCCATAGCCAGGAAAGAGCTACACTATTTACTGTGATACTTCAGGTATCAGGCTAGGAGCTGTGCTTATGCAGGTATAAGGGGTCATTGTGTATGAGTCCCAACAGTTGAGGCCACATGAGAGTAATTACCTGATGCATGATCTCGAGTTGGCAACAGTTTTTCGTGTTTTACGGTGTTGGAGACATTATCTTTTGGGAGAGAATTTTGTGGTTTTCACCGACCACAAGAATCTCAAGTATATCTTCACACAGCGTGACCTGAATTTGATACAATGAAGGTGGCTTGAGTACCTTATGTCCTTTTACTTTGAGCATTCTTATACACATGGGAAAGAAAACATTTTCGTTGATCCCTTGAGCAGGACAACTCAGATGAAGGCAGTTCAGGAGGCCAGTATTGAGTGGCACCTTATGGATCTGTTCTATGAGATGCATTTGGAGGTGCATTACAGATAGGGTAAGCAGAATCATTCTTCTGTAGTTGTTACCTCTACTCTTCTTGATCGAGTAAGAATGAGGAAGCTATCAGATTCTAATATCCTTGTCCTACGGGAATGTGTGATAGGATTGGACCCTATTCCTTGTTGGATCATAGGCAAGGATGAGATATTGTGTTTCCAGGGGTGCCTATGGGTGTTAGAAGACATACGTGAGGATCTGATCTGGGACATTCATTACTTAGTTTGGGTTGTTCATCCTGGTGTCACCAAGATGTATCATGATCTACACCATCAGTATTGGTGTCCATGTATGAAGAGAGATGTTGCTGGTTTCGCCATGAGGTGTTCCACCTATCCGAAAGTGAAGGTAGAACATCAGTGACCAGCAAGGCTTTTGCAGCAGTTACCCATTCCCAAGTGGAAGTGGAATAATGTCGTGATGGATTTTTTGACCGGGTTTCCAAGGTTTCCTCGAGGGAATGATGCAGTTTGGGTTGTTATTAACAGACTCATGAAGGTTGGTCACTTATTACCAATCAAGGAGGCCTTCAATGTTGATGAGCTGGGACAGTTGTACATTTGATAGATCATACGTTTACATGGAGTTCCACACTCCATTGTTTCTGACAGATATGCACATTTTACTTCTTGGGTCTGGCAGCGACTTCAGAAAGCTTTGGGTACATAGGTACATTTGAGTATTGGTTACCATACCTAGACAGATGGTCAGTCTGAGCATACAATTTAGGTGCTTGAGGACATGCTTCAAGCATGCATCCTAGATTTTGGAGGTTCTTGGGAGAAGAACATAACTCTTGTGGAGTTTTCCTATAACAATAGTTTTCATGGGACTATTCAGATGGAAAATTATGAGGCTTTGTACGGTAGGCCATTCTGATCACCCTTATGTTGGAAAGAGGTAGGAGAGACAGCTATGATGGGACCTCGTCTTGTCCAAGAGACCACAGAGCAGATAGAGTTAATTTGGAAGAGGATGTCTACTACACAGTCTCGACAGAAGACTTATGTTGATCGATAGAGACAACCTCTGGAGTTCAGGGTTAGAGATAAGGTTTTTCTACATGTCACACTGAGGTTGGGACACAAGAGTATTAGGATACATGCTAAAATTTTCCAAGGTACGTCAGGCCATTTGAGGTTTTGGAGAGAGTTTGGCCTGTTTCCAATTAGTTGAAGTTACCTCATATGTTCCGGGCTATGTACGATGTATTCCATGTTTCTCAACATCGACGTTACTTCTCAGACCCATCTCATGTCTTCCATCCCGATGAGGTTGAGATAGAAGTGGAAGCCTCATTCGAGAGGTATCCTATCCAGATTTTTGATCATAGTGTGAAGGTTCTCTGTGGCTGGTATGTTCCTCTGGTAAGTGTTCTATGGTACCATGAGCAAGTACCGGACAAGACCTGGGAGAGGGAGGCCAATGTACAATCACAGTGGCAAGAGCTATTCAAGGTTTCTTCTTCTACACCATTCTAGGGAGACTTGGGGAAAATTTTCTTTAAGGGGGGATGTTTTTAAGAACCCAGATCTTCTTTTCAGTTATGTTTTTCTTTTTCTAGTGTTTTTTAGGAAAAGAGGACTTTCCGTAAATTTATTATGTACATTCTATGTACTTGGTTACGGCAGGTAGCCGCATGTTGTCTGTGTAACGGTCGTACACCCGGCTGTGTGTGGTGACCTAGAGACTGCCTAATGCAAGGGCCGGTAAGGGAAAGTACACATCGTGTACTTTCTTTTTTTCATTAAATGGACCGAGGACATTTCTATTTGAGTGAAATTCCTCCTTTTAGGTATTAATCCTCTGAGAGTGTCTATAAGACATGGATATTCATCGAGCCCCCAACTGAGAATCCTTTCTCCGAATCGAACACCGTCAGTAGCGTTGGAATCTCATCTATGATTTCTCTCTTTTCTTAGAACATCATCCCTTGATTACTCCTCTCTCGTGAGATATCTTCAGTTTAGAATTTTTTTCATTTTTGTAGATCTATGGTGTTTCTAGGTAATTCAAGTCTTGAGGTTCACGTAGAGAGATCCTTCAACACTAAGGTAGGTCGTTTATGCCTTGACATAGACAGTCTTTGAGTTATACGTGAAAAATTTCTCAATACCCTTGATCTGGGTATTGAATATTTACGATTTAACCCTGCAAATTTCCTGTCATGTTTGTATGCTTGAGTAGAGGTCAATTGAATATCAATAGGGTTAATTTTTATGCTATGGTTGGGTTTTCCCATGCTTGTACAGTTTATGACCATTTGGCCTAGCTTTGCCTATTAGGAAACTACATTGTTTCCTTGCCTTGTATTTTAGGATGTAGTGTTTATTATCTAACATGTTGTTATGTTTTAGACTATTAGCCAAGTAGTTCTTGAGGTTTACTTTCGCAGCTATGAATTTCTATGATCGATTTATTTACACAGGGCTGTGGAAACCTGGTGGAGTAGACCAAATGGATAATGGACGTAAGGGATGCTCTAGTGTGTCTTTTTTTACTGTTTTGATGTGACACCATAGGGGGAATTGATGAAAGTACTTCCTCAGAGTGTCTGTAGATCCTCAACGCAGGCCATATGGGGAATCAGACGTAAGTGCTTCCCCAGAGTGCCTTTTAGTTGCTGATACAATAATATAGGAAGAATTGACGGTGAGTGCTTACTCAGAGAGTCTATGCTTAAGCTAAACCTGAGGGTTCAGACTGTGTGTACATCCCATAGGGTTTCTTTTTTTGTTTGGTAGATCCATAGGGGTTAGGCTGTGAGGACTCCCAGAGGGTTACCTGCTTTGATTAGTTGTTTACATGTTATATGAAATTGAACGCAACTGAACGGTAGGAACATTTTCTACAGAGTACTTTCTTGTTTAATGATTCTATTTATTTATTTCCTCACATATATATTCACTGACAATTAGGAAAAGATCTTTGGGTGGTTTCCTACTATTATTAGTCTCACACCCTATTTGGGTCATGATTTTGGGCCCAAATAGATTATTTATCTCAAGGTGTAGATAAGGTCAAGCACCCTTCAACATTAGGTGCATGATTACGGAGGAGCTAGGGAGCATGGGACCAAGGTGAGGCTTGCGATGCTATGGAGACGTTTACTGGAATTCTTTGTACTATGGTTTGGAACTGATTTCCATCATTTTGACTTGATTGGCTTCTTTCCTAGACTTATGTATCATGCATCATTTATATATGTTCTTTAGTCATTTATTTCTGCAGTCTTCCACAGTTTACTGCGGTATGAAATTGTACTGCTCCATCTATTGTATATCTATTAACTTCTGCTATGTAACTCTACCAATAAGGGAATAGTTTCCCCACTATCACACCCAATGAAATCACTTCTATTTGATAGAATCTATAGTTCCGGGAAATTCACTTCAGGCCATGCGCCAACTGGGTACGGGGAGCTTTTGGGTGGCTTCCAGAACCCAGACGTTACAATTGTTTGAATTTTTTAGGGATGAGGCTCTAGGGTTTTCTATTGTTGAGTTTTTGGGGTTTAATGGGGCTGAGGGTTTGGGGTTTTTGGGGGATGAGGGTTTCCATTCTTATGTGGATGACGTTTTGGAATTTTGGGGGCGTGGGGATTATTATTTTTGGATAAGGATGTTGGATTTTTTTGGGATGATGGTTTAGGGTTTTTTTGGATAAGTATTTATGGTATTATGGGGATAAAGACTTTGGGTATTTTGGGGATGAGATTTTGGGTTTTTTGTGGTAGATTGTATAGTTTTTTGTTACTAAGTGTTTACAGTTTTTGAGGCAGAGGATATGTGGTTTCTTGGGGATGAGGGTTTAAAGATTTTGGGGCTACGGGTTTGGAGATTTTTGGGGTTTAGGGTTTGGATTTTTTGGGGTTAAGGGTTGGGTTTTTTGGGGATAATAGTTTTAGTTTATTTAGGGCTAGATGTTTAGGGTTTTTTGGGGCTGATGGTTTGAGGATTTCTGGATATTAGGGATTATGGTTTTTGAGGATGAGGGTTTGGTGTATTATCTAGATGATGGATTATTGTTTTCTAGGTCTAAGGGTAAATATTTGTTTGGTGAATGTTTTGGGGTTTTAGGGACTATGAGTTTGGTGTTTTTTTGGGTTCAAGGTTTGGGGGTTTTGTGGCTGATGGTTTTGGGTTTTTTAGGGATGAGGTTTTCTGGTGTTTTGGGGATGAGGGTTTGTTGTTTTATGGGTTTCAGGGTTTTGGGTATTCTAGGTATTGGGGGTTTATGTATTTTGGGGCTAAGGGGATGGAATATTTTGGGGTTGTGGGTTTGAGTAGTTTTGGTTTTGGAGTTTTCTCATGGGTTGTGGGTTTCAGCTTTTCGGGGGTTGAGGTTTTAGGATTATTGGGGTTGAGGTTTTGGTTCTTTTTTGGAGATGAGAGTTTCTGTTTTTTTGGGGTGGGGTTTTTAATTATGGGTCTGAGCGTTTAGAGTTTTCAGCGATGAGGGTTTGGTGTTTTTTGGGATAAAGGATTATGAATTTTATGGGATTTGGGTTTGAGATTTATTGGGGATTAGGATTTTTGGTTTTTTGGAGCCAATTGTTTTGGGTTTTCTCTGACTGAGTTTTAGGGTTTTTTAGTGATGAGGGTTATGGGTTTTTTGGGGTGGAGGATTTGAGTGTTTTGGGGCTAATAGTTTTGGCATATTTGGGGATTAGGGTATGAGGTTTCTTGTTTCTGGGGGTTTTTTGGGGTTTGAGGGTTTAAGGTTCCTGGTGTTGAGGGTTTAGGGTTTTCTACGAATCAAGGTTTAAGGTTTTCGAGGGATGAGGGTTTGGGGTTTTCATGGGTTTTGGGATTCTGGTTTTCTGGGGTTGTGGGTTAATGATTTCTAGGGTTGAAAATTTAGGGATTTATAGGGATTATGGTCTAGGGTTTTCTGAGGATGATGGTTTCGGTATTTCATGGGATGACGGTTTAGGGTTTTCTTGGCTCATAAGGATTATGGTTTTTTCGGGCTAAGTGTTTAGTGTTTTATATGGATGAGTGTTTAGGGTTTTCTAGTGCTTGGGGATAGAGTTTTATAGAACTCGGGATAAGGGTTTTTTATTTTCTAGGGATGAGGGTTTAGGGATTTCAGGGGAGAAGGTTTAGTTTTTTCTTAGGTGAGGGTTTAGATTTTTCAAGGGATGAGGATTTAGGGTTTTATGGGAAGAAGGTTTATGATTTTCTAGAGATGAGGGATTGGGACTAAGGGTTTGGGGTTTTGGGGGATCTGTAGTTAGGGTTTTCTTGGGTAAGGGGTTTAGGTATTTCTAGGAGTAAGTTTTAGGGTTTTCTAGGGATGGGTATAGGGTTTTCTAGGGAGAGGGTTTAGGTTTTTCTAATGTTAAGGTGTTTTAGGTTTTCTATGGTTGAGGGTATAGGGTTTTCTAGTGCTGAGGGTTTAGGGTTTTATGGGGGTAAATGGTTAGGATTTTAATGGCCTGTAGGTTTTGGGTTTTCAAGGGAAAATGATTTAGGGATTTTGGGGCTAAGGGTTTAGAGTTTTATGGAGTTGTGATTTTAGTTTTTTTTGGGTGATGGTTTATGGTTTTCTATGGATGCGGATTTAGGGTCTTCTTGGTCACAATGTTTAAGGTTTTCAAGGGATATGGGTTTAGGTATTTATGAGGCTAAGGGTTTATGGGTTTTGTGGGATGAGGGTTTTGTGTTATCTAGGTATGAGGGTTTTGGGTTTTCTGAGGCCGAGGGTTTATAGTATTCTAGGTCCAGATGTTTAGGGTTTTCTAGAATTGAGGGCTTAGGGTTTTGATGGTCGAGGGTTGGGTTTTTGGGGGTTGTGGGATGTGGGTTTTTTGGGGCTAAGGGTTTAGTATTTTCAAGGGATGACAATTTACAGTTTTTTAGGGATGCAATTTTTGGGTTTTCTTATGATGAGGGTTTAGGATTTTCTAGGGTTGATGGATTAGGGTTTTCTAGGGATAAGTGTTTAGGGTTTTCTGAGGCTTGGGGTTTATGGGTTTATGGGGATAGTGTTTAGATTTTTCTTGGTCTGGTGATTTAGTTTTTTTTGGGGAATAATTTTTAGGGTTTTATATGGATTGGGGTTTCATGTTTTTTGGGATTGTGTGTTTAGGATTTTCTTATGCTGAGGGTTCCGTGTTTTCTAGTATAAGTGTGTAGGTATTTCAAGGGATGAGGGATTTGAATTTTTTGGGAATCATGGATTTTGTTTTTTGTTTATGAGTTTTTAGCGTTTTTTTTTTCATTAGGGTTTAGGCTTGTCTGGGGTTTATGGTTTATGGTATTTAGGGATGCGTCTTATTGTTTTTTTCGCATGTGTGATTATTATTTTTCAAGGATGAGGGTTTAGGAATTTTATGGGAAGTGGGAATAGTATTTTTTAGGGATAAGGTCTTAGGGTTTTGTTAGAAGCTATGGGTATAATATTTTTTTGGGAGGAGGGCATAGGGGTTTTGGGGGTGAAGGGAATAAGGTTTTTTCAGTATGAGGTGATAGGGTTTTTTGGGACTGAGGAATTACGTTTTTTTAAAGAATAGGGTTTTGGTTTTACATTTGAATGACTGTTTTGGGTTTTGAGGTGCAGAGTATTTATGATTTCATGGGGCACTGGTTTTAGGTTTTCTAGGGCTAGGGGTTTATATTTTTTTGCGTTGAGAGTATATGAAATTAGGGATATGGATTTGTGGCTTTTATACCTGAGGGTTGATGGTTTTAGAATTATTGGGTTTGGTGTTTTTGTGGTTGAGTGATTTGGGTTTTATGGGTATGAGGGTTGGTTGTTATTAGGGGAGGAGGGTTTAGGATTTTTGGGGTTTAGGGTTTAGGGTTTTTTAGGGATGAGTGTTTATGGTTTTTCGGAGTTAAGGGCTTCATGTTTTTCAAGGGAAAAGGGTTTGGGATTTTTGGGGGCTGATTACTAGGGGTTTCGGCGGATGAGGTTTTGGGGGCTTTTGGGGATAAGTGTTTGGGGTTTCCTTAAGATAAGAGAACAGGGTTTTTTGGTGTTGAGGGTTTAGGGTGCTTTCTGGCTATGGGTTTAGTTTTTTTGGGGATGAGGGTTTGGGTATTTTGGAGGGTTAGGGACTTGGGTTTTTTTGGGAAGTGGGTTTGTGGTTTTTTGGGGCAGCATATTTCGGTTTTTTAGGCTGGGGCCCTGGTTTTATCAGGGTAAGGTTTTCTAGTTGTGTGGGGAATAGGGATTGGGGTTATCTAGAGATGAGGTTCTTTGGTTTTTTGGGATAGAGTATTTGGGGTTTTTAAGATAAATTTTTAGGTGTTTTTATGGATGAGGGTTTAGGATTTTGTGGGATAACGGTTTAGAGTATTTTGGGATGAGTGTTTTGGATTTTTAGAGGCTAAGGGTTTAGTTATTTTGGGGGATAAGGGTTTGGGATTTTTTGGGATGAGGTTTTAGGGTTTTGGGGGGATTAGTGTTTGGAATTTTTTTGGAATGAGGCTTTAGGGTTTTTTGGGAGTGGGTGTTTGTGGTTTTTAATGTTGAGCAGTTGGGGGTTTTTGGGGGTAACAAATTTTGATTTTTTGGAATGTTGTTTTAATTTTTTTGGGGTTGAGGGTTTATGATTTTTTAGGGATGATGGTTTTGTGTTTTGTGGGATGAGGTTCTATCATTTTTTTTGGAATAGGTTTTATGTGTTTTAGGGTTTTTTACAGTTGAGGGTTTTCTATTTAGTGGAACTAAAGGTTTAGGGTTATTATGGGTTGACAGTTTGGGTTTTTTAGGGATTAGGGTTTTATGTTTATTGAAGTATATGGTTTTGGGTGTTTTGGGGATTATTTTTTTTTTGTTTTTTGGGGATAAGGTTTTGGGGTTTTTTGGGGAATAGATTTTCATCGTTTTTTGGGGATTAGTGTTTTTAGTTTTTTGGTTTTGAGTGTTTGGGGATTTTTGTGTTTGGGTGTTTGGTTTTTTTTTGGAATGGGGGTTTGGAGTTTTTTTGGGATGTGGGTATGGGATTTTTTTTGGATGAGGGTTTGGGGTTTCGATGGGATGATGGACTAAGGTTTTTTTGGAAAGAGGGTTTTGGGCTTTATGGGGAATAGGGTTTAGGTTTTTTTACGGTTCTGGGTTTATGTTTATTTTTTCTGAGTGTTTAGTGATTATGGGGGGATGATGGTATGGATTTTCTTGAGATTGGGGGTTAATGTTTTTTTTAATGAGGGTTTGGGTTTTCATGGTGCTGAGGGTATTGGGTTTTGAGGGGGTTGTGGGTATAGGGTTTTAGTGGATGAGGGTTTAGGGTTTTCGAGGGTTGAGGGTTAAGGGTTTTCTGGAGTTACGGATTTAGCATTCTCTAGGTTGTAGTGTTTATAGTTTTCTAAGGATGAGGGATTATGGTTTTTTTGGATAAGGATTTAGATTTTTGCGGGTTTGAGGGTGTAAGGTTTTCTAGGGATGAGGATTTATGTTTTTCTAGGGTTTAGGGTTTAGGTTTTCTATATATGAGGGTGTAGGGTGTTTTGTTGATCTATGTTTTGGGTTTTATGGGGCTGAGGGTTAATGGTTTTTTTGGATTGATGTTTTACTATATTCTAGGGCTGGGTGTTTAGTATTTTCTAGATATGAGGTTTAATGGTTTACTAGGAATGTGGGTTTCATTTTTTCATGGCCTAATGGTTTAGGGTTATCTATGGTAGGGGTTTTAGGGTTTCCAAGGTTGTGGGTTTACGGGATTCAACGATAGATAATTTAGGTTTTTATGGAGATAAGGGTTTGGGGTTTTCTAGAGTTGAGTGTTTACTGTTTTCTAGGGCTGAGGGAATAGGTTCTGTTTTTGGTTGAGGGTTGAGGGTTTTAAAAGGAAGGTGGTTTATTGTTTTCTGTGGTAGAGGGTTCTAGGTTTTCTGGGACTTTGGCCTTAGTCTTTTTAGGGGGTCAAGGTTTACTGTTTTTTGGAGAAGAGTGTTTATTTTTTTCCTGGTCAGAGGGTTTAGGGTTTTTTGGGGATGATTGTTTATGGATTTCAAGGTATGATGGTTTAGCATTTTTTATGGACATTTTGTTACGGTTTTGTAGGGACAAGGGTTGAAAATTTTCTAGGGTAGAGGATTTAGGGATTTTTTCTACTGAGTGTTTATGGATTTCAATGGAAAAGGGTTTAGGGTTTTATGGGGATGAGTTTTTAGGTCCTTGTGGCACTATTGGTTTAGGATATTTTTAGGCTAAGGGTTTAGGGTTTTATAGGGATATGAATTTAGGTTTTATAGGGTTTAGAGTTTAGAGTTTTCTTGGGAAAAGGGTTTTGGGTTTTTTTTGGGATGAGGGTTTATGTTTTTCTAGGGATGATCATTCTGGATTTTCTAGAGATAAGGTGTTTTGGGTTTATTGGGTAAAGGTCAAGGGTTTTATGAGGCCAAGAATTTGGTGTTTTCTTTGGGTGGGGGATTAGTGATTTCATAGGATAAGTATTTGGATTTTATAGGGACGTGGGTTTTGGGTTTTATAGTTCTGAGGATTTATTATTTTCTGGGATGGGGGTTTAGGCCTTTCTGTGGTTCATTGTTTAGGATTTTATAGGGATAAGTGTCTAGTATTATCTAAGGATGAGGGTTTTTAGATTTCTGAGGATGAGGGTTTAGGTATTTGTTCTGGATAAAGGTTTATGATTTTTAGACATTAATGTTTTAGGGATTTCTATGGATGAGGATTTAGTGTTTTCTTATGATGATGGTTTAGGGTTCTCTGGGGATGAGTTTCTAGTATTTTTTAGGCTGATGGTTTATCATTTTATGTGGCTAAGGGTTTAGGTTTTTCTAGGGAAGAAGGTTTTAGAGTTTTTTGGTATGACTTTTTTGGTATTTTTGGGGATTATGGTTTAACAGTTTTTTGAATTAAGGTTTAGGATATTTGGGGGATGAGGGTTTAGGATTTTTTGTGTATGAGGGTTTAGGGTTTTTATGGGATCAAAGTTTAGGGGTTTTGGGGGATGAGAGTTTAGGGTTTTTTGGCGATGTGGACATTAGTTTTCCTCAGGATGGGGGTTTAGGGATCATTGGGGCTGCAAGTTTAAGGTATTATGTGGATGAGGGTTTAGTGGTTTTAGGTTAAAGTTGTAGGGGTTTTTGAAAAGATTGTTAGGTTTTAGTGTCTTTTTGGGGATGAGAGGTTTGGGTTTTTTGGGATGAGGGTTTCTGGTTTTCTGGGGAATAGGGTTTTGGTATTTTTGTGGATAAGGATAAATGTGTTTTGGATGAGGGTTTAGGGTATTATTGGGATAAAGGGTTATGTTTCTTTAGTGATGAGGGTTTAGGGTTCTCTAGGCTGGAGGTTTAGGGTTTTTTAGGAGCTAAGGGTTTTGATTTTTCTAGGGCTCAAGTTTGAGAGATTTTGGGGATGAGGGTTTGGGATTTTTTTGGGATGAGGATTTGTGGTTTTTTGGGGTTATGGGTTTGGGGTCTACTAGGGCTTAGAGTTAATTCCTTTCTCAGGTTGAGGGTTTTGGGTATTGTATGGATGCGGTGTTTTCTAAAATAAGGGTTTATGGTTTTTTGGGGCTGAGGGTTTAGGTAATTTCAGCACCTAAGGGTTTAGAGTTTTAGAGGGCTATGGTTTCGCGTTTTTAGGTTCTAATGGTTTTATGATTTCTAAGGCTGAGGGTTTTGGGTATTCTTGGGATAATGGTATAAGGGTTTTGGGGTAGACTGTTTAGGGTTTCATGGGGGTGAGGGTCTACGATTTTGGGGGTTGAGGGTTGAGGGTTGTTTGGGTATGCAGTTTTAGGGTTTTTTGGAACAGGGTTTAGCATTTTGTGGATGATGGTTTAGGGTTTTAAAGGGATGACATATTAAGGTGTTTTTTTATGATGGTTTATGTTTTTCTGGGGATGAGGGTTAAATGTCTTCTTGGGATGACTATTACGGTTTTTTGGGCTGACGGTTCTAGGTTTTTTGGGGATCAGGGTTTGGGGAGTTTGGGGGTTGGGGGTATTGGGTTTTATGGGTTTGAGGGTTTAGGGTTTTTTAGGGATGTTGGTACATGGGTTTTTGGTTCCAAAAGTTTCATTTTTTCTAGGGAAGATTATTTTTTGATTTTTGGGGTTGAGTTTTAAGGTTTTTATGGGGATGAGGGTTTATGGTTTTCTATGTTTGAGATTTTATCATTTTCTAGGGATGAGTATATAAGGATTTCTGAGTATAAGGTTTTAGGATTCTTTTGGTCTTTGTATTTAGTGTTTTATGGGGAAGAGGGATTAGGGTTTTCTAGGTATGAGGGGTAAGGGTTTATGGGGATAAGTCGTTAGGGACTTTAGAGGATGAGGGTTTATGGTATTTTGGGCTCATCATATATGGTTATTTAAAGATTATGGTTTAGTTATTTTTGGGGAAGAGGGTGTAGGATTTACTGGGGTTGAGGGTTTAGAGTTTTCTACGATCATGAATTTAGGGATTTTTGGTGTTGAGTGTTTAGTGTATTCTTTGGTTGAGTGTTTGGGGTCCTTTGGGACGAGGGTTTACAGTTTTATGGTGATGAGAATTTTGGGTTTTTTGGGGTTTAGGTTATAGGGTTTTTAGGCTAAGGGATTATAATTTTTCTAGGCTGAGGATTTAAGGTTTTCGGGGTATGAGGGTTTCAGGTTTTCTAGGGATGAGGGTTTAGGGTTTTCTGGGGATGAGGGTTTACAGTTATTTGGGATTGAGGTTTTGGGTTTTTTGGAGGTGATGGTTTAGGGTTTTTGAGGTCTGAGGGTTTATGGTCTTTTATGGAAGAGGGTTTAGGGTTTTTTGAACTCAAGGATTTTTGCTTTTGGGGTTGATAGTTTCATGTTTTGTGGGGATATGGTTTGAGGTTTTTTGGGGCGGAGGTTTTAGTGTTTTTTGAGCTATGGGATTAGGGTGTTTTTTAGGATTGTGGATTAAGGAAATTTTGGGTATGAGGATAAAGACTTTTTGAGGGATGAATGTTTAGGGTTTTTTATGGATGAGGTTTTTAGTTTTTTAATGCTGAGGGTTGATGGTATTGATTAGTTTTTGGGAATGGGGTTGAGTATTTTTGGGGTTGGGTGTTAATATTTTCAGGGCTGGGGATTGAGGGTTTTATAGGGAAGAGCTTAACGGATTTTTTTAGGCTGAGAGTTCAGGGGGATTTTTTGGGGTGATGGATTAAGGTTTATTTTTCCTGAGGGTTGAGGGTTTTTTTGGGAAGGAGGATTTTGGGAATTTTTGGTCCCATGATTTTATGATTTTGGGGGTTGAGGGATTAGAGTTTTTTTTTTCCAAGGTTTCATGGATTTTTGGAGTTGTTTGTTTAGGATTATATGGGGATTATGGTTTACTGTTTCTTAGGTCTGAGGGGTACTATTTTTTGGGGATGGGTGATGAGAGTTTTTTGGGTCTGGGGGTTTTGTAATTTTTGTGGATGACTATTTAAGGTTTGTTTGGAGTTTAGTGTTTTTTGTTTTTTTGGAATTAGTGTATAGGGTTTTTTTGGGATGATTGTATAGGGTTTTTTGGGGTTTTTGGTTAGGTGATATATGGGGATAAGGGATTGGAGTTTTTTATAGATGAGTGTTGAGGGTTTTTTCACAGATGAGTGTTCAGGGAATTTTTGGTTCTGAGGGTTTAGGGTTTTTTGGGTAGTGGTATATAGATTTCATGGGGCATAAGGTTTTGGGTTTTTAGGCGATAAGGGTTTATGGTATTTTGGGGATAAGGGTTGAGAGTATTTTGGGGATGAGTATTTACAGATTTTTTAAGGTTAGGGTTTAGGTTTTTTTATGTAGAAGGTTTAGGGTTTTGGGGCTATGGATTTAGGATTTTTAGGGATGAGGGTTTAGGTTATTGGTGGGTGAGGTGTTTGTTTGATGAGGGTATATATTTTCTTGGGGCTTAGGGTTTATCCTTTTTTATGGATGAGCATTTAGGGTGTCTTGTGGATGAGGTTTTAAGAATTTTTGGGAGATGAGGTTGTAGGATTTTTTGGGGGTGACGGTATAGGTTTTTATATAGTTATGTGTTTAGTGTTTTTTAGGGATGAGGGTTAAGGTTATTTGGGGTTTACGGTTATGTGTATTATGTAGATGAATGTTTATATTTTTTTAGTGATGAGTGTAAAGGATTTTTTGTGGATTAGGGTTTAGGGTATTTATATATATGAGGTTTTATAGGTTTTTGGGAGGAGGGATTCTAGGTTTTGGGGATAAGGGTTTATGTTTTTTTCAAGATGAGGGTTTAGGGTATTTTTTGGGTGTAGGGTTTAGCATTTTTTGGTGTTTGGGGTTTTTGGATTAGGTTTTTGGGTGGCTAAGTGTTGAGGATATTTTGGGAAATTGTGGTTTAGGGTTATTGTGGTGTTGTTTTATAGTTTTTTTTGTCTAAGGGTTTTTGGTTTTTTGTGAATGAGTGTTTAAGATTTTTGGTGGATGAGCGTTTAGTGTTTTATTTGGATAAGTGTTAAGGGTTTTCTAGGGATAAGGGTTTCAGATTTTATAGGTATGAGGGTTTTTTGTTTTATAGGGAATATGGTATGTGGATTTATGGGGATGAGGGTTTTTGGGTTTTCTAGGGATGAGGGTTTTTGGTTTACTGGGGATGAGGTTTTTTGTATTTATATTGATGATGGTTTTGGGTTTTATGGGGATGAGGTTTTACGGTTTTCTAGGGCTGAGTGCATATGGATTTTTTATAGTCATTGGTTAATGAATTTCTGGGTCTGGGGTTTTTTGGTTTTCTAGGGATGATGTTTTAGGGTTTTTTTTGGTTCTGAGGGTGTTGGTGTTCCTGGGATGAAGGTTTAGGGGTTCTGTGGCTAAGGGATAGGGATATATTTGGAGTTGAGGCTTTAGTGTTTTTTGGGGATGAAGGTTTGGTGTTTTTTATGGGATGAGGGTTTGGAGTTTATTTGGGGTTTAGGGTTTAGTTTTTTTATGGGTATGAAGGTTTAGTTTTTTTTGGTGTTAAGTATTTAGGGTTTTTGGGGGTCTTAGGATTTGGGATTTTTTGGGGATGGGGTTATGGGGTTTTTGGTGGATTATGGCTTGGGGTTTTTTTAAGATGAGGGTTTGGGGGGGTTTGGTTGAGTGTATGAGTTTTTTTGGTATTAGGGTTTCAGGTTTTATTTGGATAAGTGTTTAGGGTTTTATTTGTTGGTGGGTTTTGGGTTTTTTTGGGTAGATGGTTTAGTGTTTTTTTGGGATGACTGTTTAGGGCCTTATGAGGATATGAGGTTTGGATATCTGGGGGGGTTTAGGCTTTTCTAGGTCTGGGGGTTTATTGTTTTCTAGGGTAGAGGGTTTAGGTTTTTGGGGTTTACGGTTTACGGTTTTATAGAGTTGACACTTTAAGTTTTTCTAGGGTAGAGAGTATAGGGTTTCCTTGGGCTTAAGATTAAGAGATCTAGAGGGTTAGGGTTTTTTTAGGGCTATGTTTTTGGGGTATTTTGGTGCTAGGGGTTTAGTGTTTTCTAGGGCTATGGGTTTAGAATATTTTTAGAGCTAAATGTGTAAGGATTTTTTGTGGATGAGGGTTCATGGTTTTTTGATGGTATGCGTTTAGAGTTTTTGGGGCTGAGGGATTCGTGTTTTTTATTGTAAAAGTTTAGTGGTTCATGGGAAAATGGTTTTACTGTTTTTTTAGGATGAGTGTTTAGTATTTTATGGGGTGAAGGTTTTGGATTTTGGGGGCTAAGGGTAATGGTTTTCAGGGTGATAGGGTTTAATGTCTTTTTTTCTAAGGTGTTTGGTTTTCATGGGATAAAGTGTTTACTATTTTTTGGGGCTGAGGGTTTGGCATTTTTATGGCTAAGGATTAAGGGATTTTTGTGGATGAGGGTTTAGTGGGTTTTTGGGGATGAGGTTTTAGGGTTTATGGGGGTGAAGGGATTTTTTTTGATAATTTTTTTTTGGTTTTGGGGAAGCGGGGTTAGGGTTTTTTGGTGCTGAGGGTTTAGGTTTTTCCAAGGATAAGGTTTTTTCATTTTTTGGTTCTATTTCTTTAGTGTTTCTTTGGGTTTGGTCTTTAGTTTTTTTTAGGGTTTTTTTGGTGCTGAAGCTTGAGTACTTTTTTCAGCTAAGGGTTGAGTGTTTTTTTGGGGGGGTGTTGTGGGTTCTCTGTGGTTGACGGTTGAGGTTTTTTTGGGGGATGAGGTTCGAGTGTTTTTTAGAGAAGAACGTTAAGGTGTTTTTAGGGATCAGAGAAAAGGCATAGCTGGGGTTTTTTGTTGTGGTCTGTTTTGGGGGGATGATGGTTGAGTGTTTTTTGGGGTTGATGGTTGAGGATTTTATTGGATGAGGGATTCTGGTTTTTTAGAGAAGCGTTTTTAGGTTTGTTTTGGGAAAAGGGTTTAGGGTTTTTAGGGATGAGTGTATATGGTTTTTGTTGGATGAGGGTTTTGGGTTTTTTGGGTTGAGGTTTAAGGTTTTTTTGGGTTTGAGGGCTCATGCTTTTTTGTGGATGGGGTTTATTGTTATTTTGGATGAGGTTTTGGGGTTTTTTTGGGATGGTGGTATAATATTTTTTTGGGGTCATATAGTTTATGAGTATTTAGGGTTATGGTTTTTTGGTTATGCAGGGATATTGTTTAAGGGATTTTTAGGGATATGGTTTACTATTTTTGTGGGTTATGTGTTCTGTGTTTTATGGGGTTGGGGGTTGATGTTTTTTTTGTGGATGAGGGTTTAGAGATATTTTGGAATAAGGTTTTAGAGTTTTTTGGGGAAAAGTGTTCAATTCTTTTTATGGTTAATGGATTACAGTTTTGAGGCTTAGAGATTAGGGTTTTTTAAGGATTAGGGTTCGAGGGTTTTCTGGTTGAGGGTTCAAAATTTTTTCGGGATAATGTTTCACATGTTATTTTTTCTTGGGTTTTAGTATTTTTTGGGGAATAGGGGTTCAATGTTTTTTTTTCAACTGAGGGTTCATGGTTTTTTAATGATGAGAGTATCTGGTTTTTTGTGTTTTGATGTCTTGGAATTTTTTGTAATGTGGGAATAGGGTTTTTGTGGATGAGATTCTATGTTTTTTGGGGAATATGGTTTATATTTTGTGGGTCCTAGGGATCATGGTTATTTAGGGCTCAAGTTTGATGGATTTTTTGGAATGAATTTTTATGGTTGTGTGGGGTTGAGTGTTCAAGATTTTTTGGTAACGAGGGTTATTTCTACCTGAGGTTTCAGGGTTTTTTGGTTCTGAGGAATGAGTTTTTTTTATGAGGGTTTATGGTCTTTTTGTATAAGGGTTCAATGTTTTTTGGGCTATGGTTCTGGGTTTATTTGGGCTAAGTGTTTATGGATTTTTAGTGCTACGTGTTCAGCATTTTTTGGGGTTTAGGGATTTGGGTTTTTTGGGCATGATGATTCATTGATTTTTATGGATACTGGTTTAGGGTTTTGTGGTGCTGAGGGTTTAGGGTGTTTTGGGTATGAGAGTTCAGGATTTTTTAGGATGAGGCTTTAAGGTTGTTTGAGACTAAGAGTTTAGGGTTTTTAGGGTTGATGGTTCACTATTTTTTGGGTCATAGGGTTCAGGGTTTCATTGTAGATGAGGGTTCAAGATTTTTTGGGGTTGAGGGAAGATGATTTTTTTCTACTGAGGGTTCATGGTTTTTTAGGATAAGGGTTCAAGGTTTTTTTGGGAAGAGGGTTTATGGTTTACTGGGGTGGAGGTTTCATGTTTATTTGGATGAGGGTTTGAGGTTATTTTAGGTTGAGGGTTCCAGTTTTTTTGGGTATGTGGGTTTAGGGTTTTTTGGGGCTTATGGTTGAGGGTTTTTTGATGGTGAGGGATGATAGTTATTTTGCAGATAAGGGTTCATGATTTTGTAGAGATGGGGTCGAAGTATTTTTGGGTTTTATTGTTCATGGTAATTTGGGGATTATGGTTTAAGGTTTTTTGGGTCAAGGGATTATGGATTTTTTTTTCATTGCGTTCATGGTTTTTTATGGATGAGGGTTAAGTGTTTTTTTAGGGTTGAAGTTTCAGGGATTCATTAGGGATAATGGATCATTATTTTTCAGGGCTAAAGCTCAAAATTTTTTTGGGGATAAGCTTTTATGGTTTTATGTGGATGAGAGATTTGGGATTTTTTAGGAGATGAAGAAATAGGGTATTTTGTGGTTTACGGTAGAGGGGTTTTTAGGGTTTATTTTTTTTGTTTTTTTGGGGGTTGGGTGTTTAGGTTTTTTGGGGAATACGGTTTATAGTTTTTTTTGGCATAGAGTTCTGATTTTTTTTCATTCCATGGGATCTGGTTTCATCGGGGCTTAGGGTTTAGGTTTTTTGGGGCTAAGGGTCAAGGGATTTATATGGATGACGGTTGAGGGTTTTTTTGGGTATGAAGGTTGAGGAATTTTTGGGGATGAGGGTTGGGGTTTTTTGGGCTAAGTGTTGAAGGTATTTTGGGGAGGAGGGTTTATGGTTATTTGGGGCTAAGGTTTATGTTGTTTTTGGACCTTAGGGTTGAGGGTTTTTTTGGGACTAGGGTTGACTGTTTTTTGGGGCTATGGGTTGAGGGTTTTTTTAGAGATGACAATTTAATGTTTTTTTGGGATGAGGTTTTAGTGTTTTAAGTCTACGAGATTAGGGTTTTGGGGGGGCTGAGGGTCTAGGGTTTAATAGGGATGAGGGATTCAGTATTTTTTGGGTTGAGGGATTATGTTTTTTGGGGGATTAGGGTTGACGGTTTTTTGGGGATATTTCATAGGGGTTTGTGGGACTGAGAGTTATGTGTGTTTTGAGGCTGAGGGTTTTGGGTTTTGGGGGATAAGGGTTTAGGGTTTTTTGGGTCTATGTATTTATTTTTTTTATAGATAAGGGTTGATTGTTTTTTGGGTATGAAATATTAGGATTTTTTGGAGAGAATTTTGATGGTTTTTTGGGGATGAGGGGTGAGGATTTTGTGGTTGAGAGATTATGGTATTTTTAGGGTTTAGGGTTAGGGTTTTATGAGGATAAGGTTTTAGGGTTTTGGGGGGCTGAGGGTTGGTGGTTTTTTTTATGAGGGTTGAGGGTTTTGGGGGATGAGTGTTTATGGTATTGGGGGGATGGGGGTTTAGGAGTTTTTGTGAAGAGTGTTTAGGGTTTTCTTGGGAAGATGATTGAGTGTTTCTTGGAGATGATGGATGAGGTTCAAGGGTTATTTGGGGCGGAGGGATGAGGTTTTTTGGGGGTTGGGGGTCTAGGGTTTATTAAGAATGATGTTTGGGGGGATTGGGGTTTGGTGGTTAATGTTGATGGGTTTATGGGATGTGGGTTTATGTTTTATGGGGTACTGAGTGTTGATGGGATTTTATTGTAGAGGGTTTAGGGTTTTTTTGGAGGAGGATTTAGGGTTTTTTGAGGCTGGGTGTTGATGGTTTTTTGTGTCTTTGGATTAAGGATTTTTGGTGGTTGAGGTTGGGGGTTTTTTTAGTGAATAGTGTTTGGGAATTTCAATGCCTGAGAATTTTGGTTTTTTTGGCACTGAGGGTTTATGGTCTTTCAGTACTGGTAGTTTAGGGTTTTTGTAGATGATCGTTCAGGTTTCTTGGGGATCATGGTTAATGGTTTTTGGGGGATGAGTGTTGAGGTGTCTTTTGGGATGATGGATTGGGTTCTTGGGGGGGTTGAGAGTAGAGCATTTTTTTGGGCTAATGGTTTAGGGATTCTTTTGGATAAGGGTTGCCAGTTTCTTAGGGTTGTGGGTTTAGTGTTTTTGGATGTAAAGTTCTAGGGTTGTTTCGGGAGGTGTAATTATAGTTTCCTGTGGATGAGGGTTTAGGGTTTCATAGGGCTGAAGGCTTATGGTTTTGTGGGGTAGAAGGATTATGGTTCATTAATGATGAGGGTTGAGGTTTCATGTGATAGTGGGTTGAGGATTTATTGGACTTTAGGATTTAGGGTTTTTTGAGACTATAGGTTTAGTGTTTTTTGGGGTAGTTTTTAGGGTTTTTTGGTTATGAAATTAAAGATTTATTTGCATATGAGGATCTAAGGTTTTTTAGGGATAAGGGTTGATGGTTTTTAGGGGATAAGGGTTGAGGGTTTCTGGGGATGAGTGTTGGGATTTTTTTGGGGATGAGGGTTGAGGTTTTTTTGGACCTGAGGGTTAATGGGTTTTTTGAGCTGAGGGTTTAGGGTTTTGGGGGTTCAGGGATTGGGGTTTTTTAGGGATTAGGGTTTTCAGTTTTCATGGGATGATGGATGAGGGTTTTTTAGGCCATATTTTGATGGATTTTGGGGCATATCTTATAGTATTATTTGTGGATGAGGGTTGATAGTTTTTTGAGGATGAGGGTTTATGGTTTTTTGGGTTGAGAGTTGAGTGTTATGGTTTTTTTGGGATGGGGGTTGTGGGTTTTTGAGGATGAGGGTTTGGGGTTTATTTTAGTTTAAGTGTTGAGAGTTTTTGAGGATGATGATTGAGGGTTTTTTGGGGCTATGGGTTGTGGGTTTTTTGGGATGAGGGTTGAGCGCTTTTTGGGGCTGAGGGTTTAATGTTTACTTGGACTAAGTTGTTAGTATTTTTTAGGATGAGGTATTGGGGTATTTTGGGGATGAGTATTCATGGTTTTTTAGAGTGAGGGTATAGTGTTTCATGGGGGTGAGGGTTGACTGTTTTTTGAGGTTGAGGTTTGATGGTTTTTTTATGGATGAGGGTTGAGTTTTTTTGGGGGGCCAAGGGTTGAGGGTTTCAGAGGGGGGGGGGTTGGGTTTTGGGGGGCAGGGGATGAAGTTTTTTTTGAGTCTAAGGGTTTATGGTTTTTGGGGGTTGAGGGTTGAGGGTTTTGGGGGGATGAGGGTTGATATGTTTTGGGGGATGAGTGTTGATGGTTGTTTTGGATTTAGGGTCGATGGTTTTTGAGGGTATAGGGTTGGGGGTTTTTGTAATGACCCAAAGTTTTTAAATGGAAATTAATTTATTATATTTATGTCATAAACTAACATGAAAACACAAAATAATGAACTAATAAGTGATAACTGACCTTTAAACATAAGTTTGTCACTCCTATGTTTGGAATTTTGAAAATCCGACATACATGGTTGTGTTCAAGATGATTTTTGGATGCTAATGAAACAAAAATAATTTTTGGTGATTAGTGACCTACCCATATGAATAGTAACCTACCCTTATGAATAATAATATTACCCTTAGGAATAATAAATCATCCAACATAAGTTTAACATTACCTATGAATAATAAAATAAAATTTAGACATCTTAGAAAGTAACTATTTGACCATAGTAAACGTTTTCGAATTGTGTAAGTCATAAATAAATAATTATAATTAATTAATTAATTTAAATGAACATTTATTTTGTTAAAATATATTCATAAATTATTGAATCAATGACTTATAGTTTTTAGATAATTTTATATGACCCTACATAATTTTTGAAAGCACTATAAAATCAGTTTTAATTTTAAAAGCTGTTTTCTAAAGTAAATTATGATTTTAATTAAATATTAAATTAATAATATTTAGAAATTTATTTTTGAAAAATGGAATTCATTTTTTTATTCTAAATATCAAAAAATGGTTGGGGTAAATTTTTGGTATTTTTCTGAGATACTTAAATTTTTGATAAATAGTGAAATACCTAAATTTACAAAATAATCTAAATAAGCTAATTTTAGGGTCATGTGTGATGTTATACTAATGTAAGCCCACTTGGTTCGGTATTACATTATAAAATTACTATTCTTGGTCATTCAAGACTCACTATTCATTTTCTGAGGGGAAATTAATAAACTAATGATTTTTATATTAAGGAAACCCCTCTCCCCTCCAATATAAAATCCACCCTTCACACCCTCATTTCCTCACACCTCTCAAGCTCCAAGACTTCTCTAAACACTTCCCAAACACCATCCCTAGCCCCTCCCCCACGTCCAAGAGCTTATGGTCTCATAAAAATACCAATCTTCGGCCCTTAAAGAGGTTCTCAAGTGAAGGATTCAAGAGGTAATTTCCCTCACTTTTCTCCTTTAATTTCCTTTCAAGTTCAAGTTCATTTCTTGATCTCTCCCCACATATCTTCATCAAAATTCTATTTTAACTCTAGTATTATACATATACTGTAATTTTATTATTATAATGGGATATTATATCATCCAACCCCCTTTCCCTCTTCCTTTTATTTTAATAAATAGAATGTTGTTCGTGAGGTGTTAATTTATCACCATCAAGAACGACATGCTTTCATCATCCATCTCTACCTTCAGATCTGGTCATGAAACCATTTTAATGTTTGAACCAGAATATTTTATAAGTATTATGTTCTATTTAATGTTCTTGAAATAACATATGGCGATATTACTAAGTGATAAGTTAAAACAAGTTCTTTGTGATCCAAAAACCGCCCAAATTGACCCAAATAACTATCATTTAATTCTTATCTAATGATTCATCCACATGGATCTAATATAATTCATTATAAGATAATTAAAAATAATTTAATATCATTAATGAACTGTAATATCATTTATGGATTATTACTCATGTTCTACCCAAACTTCAATTTTAGAATACAAGTGAACCACCCATGAAAAACCATAAAAACGAACATCCCCGAACAATGTTTTTAAACACTATAAGTAATCAAAAGGAACATAATATGAAATAATTAATATAGAAGGAACCCTATTAATGTAAAAATGGTTCTTGATTTATAATTAATGAATATGATGTCATTATATAAGACATTAAAGAGAAGGAAGCATTCGGGTAAAAGGTAAGGGGAAATCTTGAACCCAATTTTCTTCCTTCGGGTTCTCCCTCTTTCAATCCATTATAGATATGGTTACTCCTTAAATATCATATTTTTATCATTGTATTTACTTTTCTGGGATATACTTTTTTCACTGGTTTTTATGTCCAACAAAATGTTTTCCAAAAGAACTCTTCCTTTAAGAACACCCCTTTTACTTCTCACTCAAAGTGGACCGTTCGTGTAACATGTTTGTTATTCCCTCTCTCTTTTGGGAACCCAAAGCATATGAATGTGTTATTATGAAATGAAACCAATTACTTTCCATGGTTTATTTATGTACATTTTTTATATATGTTCTATGTGGCAATCTTGATGATGATAATGTTATGATGTGACGGGTGCGCCCAAAATTATATAGCGCAATATGAATGTTTCAAAGTGACGGGTGCGCCCGGAATTATACATCACTACAATGCATTGGGTAAAGAGACTAATATCATGAGTAAATGTGAAATTATGTGTGAAAAAGATTCTATCTTGGTTTGCAAGTATGTTCAGTAGTTAACCACTAAGACATGATGTTTCATTTTTATGCATTGCCACATTTCAAGTATTTTATTTATGATCCTCTCATGTTCATGATCGTTTTCCTATGTTATGATTATGCTCACCCCATGATATATTATTCTTATCTATAATCTTACTGGGCTTCTAGATCACCCCTTTTTAAGTATATCCTCAGGTGGCTACAGGTACTAAGGAGAGTACAAGTACCAATAAGAAGATAGAGAGAAGAAATTAAATAAATGTGTATGCTTGATGTTGTATTTGTTATGTGTAGTCCTAGTTTTCCCAAGACACTAAACCTTTGTATCCTCTTTGTGTAATACTATTATGTTTTTTATATTTGAAATGATGTAATAGTAATGTACGAAAAGGCTGGGTCGCTATAGTTGTTATCAGAGGCAAGGTTTAGTTAATTTGGGAATTAGGATTAGTGAACAGTAGAGAAAACCTCTAGTATGAGACTAAGTACAAATATGCACAAAAGAATATTTACCTATGGATCCCATATTTTATAAATTTTCTAAATGAATATGTTATTCCTCACTTGTTTACTTATGTTTTGTTCTAACCTTTTATATTTTAGAAAATGGTGGGAACCAGGAGAAATCATGCCAACAACTCATGCGAGGGTCAATGCAACGATTGCCCGAATTACAATCCCAATGATTTAAGAGGAGGAGTTCAAAACATCATGGCTATTCTTACCCAATTATCTCAGGTTATGAATAATAACCACAATAATGGGGAACTACCTCCTTCACCAAAGAGTGAGAAATTGGCTATCGAATGTTTTATGCGGCAATGACCACCGACGTTTTGTGGATCTTCGGTTCTACTAGTTGTGGAACAGTGGGTCAACTCCATGGATAAGATCTTTTGTATGATTCACTATTTTGAGACGGAGAAGGTTACTCTAGACCTTTATCATCTAGATGGAGAAGCTGATCAATGGCGGTATTTGACTAAGAACACCAAGCCAAGGGAAAAAATTGAAGAGATGGAATGGGAAGACATTATGAAAATGTTTCATAACAAGTATTTCCCAAGAACAATTCGCATGAAGATGGAGAGAGAATTAATAGAGCTCAAACAAAAAGAAGGAGAATCTGTCACAACCTATGAAGATAATTTCACAAGTCTTGCAAGGTACGCTTCTGGTTTTGTTATCAACAATGATAGAAAATTTGACAGATTCTTTAGTGTATTAAAACCACACCGTCGAAAGGCTCTCACAATTCGAGACTTTGGGTGTTATGAATAAGTTTTTCGGTGTTCTCTCAAAGTGGAGATGGAGTTTAGATAATTTTCCCATGGATATGGTGATAAGAAACGAAAGATAGAGTTTCAAGCTAGTGGATATAAGGATAAAGGTAGGAATAAAAATCAACGACCCACATGCCAAAAATGCGTCAAGTTTCACAATGGGAACTACCTCAAAGGGATGGGGAAATACTTCAAGTGTGGGAATTAAGGACACCAATTCTCAAGAGTGTCGAAAAGACATGAAAAGGAAGGATAATGTAGCTGATGAAAGGATAGAACCACTCATGGTTCATTGCTACAACTGTAAGGAGCTAGGGCACTATGAAAACTAGTGCACTAAACCTCGAGTTCTGGAGGGTAATCAGTGTTAGCATCCACCAAATCCAAAGGAACAAGGGAAGGATTATTCCATCACTACTGTGAAGATGGAGCATGATAATGAAGTCGTACAACGTACACTTCCTATTCACTCAAGAATGGCAAAAGTATTATTTCATTCTGGTTCTACGCATACCATTATATCTTGAAAGTTTTCTAGAACTATAGAATCGAATCCCCGTAACCATGAAGTAGAGATATCTGTAAATGCACCAAGTGGTCAAATCATTGAAACCCAAGTGTTTGACTCTTCTCCTATTGGTGTATGTGAGAAGATTCTTCTAGAAAATCTCGTAATGCTTCCCTTGGTAGAATTTGACTCTATAATGGGAATGGATTGGATCTCGTTTTATAGAGCACATATCAACTGTCGGGAAAAGGAAATATCTTTTCATATTCCGAACCATCCCATGCTCCTCTACAAATGTAAGGAAGATCATGAATCTCCTTTTAAAAATCCTTTAATGGTGTGGGTGTTGACTCCAAATGAAGAATCATACCTTGCCCAAATGGTTGAGTCAAAGGAAAGTTCCAACCTTGAGGAAATGCCCATCGTGAGGGAATACGGTGATGTATTTCCCGAAGAGTTACCCGGAATTCCCCCATATCGTGAGGTAGAGTTCTTAATAGAACTCATACCTGGAGCTACTCCTATCTTGAAGTTCCCCTATAGGATGGCTCTTATCGAACTGGGGGAGTTAAAGAAGCAGTTGCAAGAGCATCTGGACAAAGGGTTCATATGTGCTAGTGTATCTCCTTGGGGTATGCCAGTTCTCTTTGTGAAGAATAAGGATGGAACAATGCGGCTGTGTATTGATTTTCGGGAACTAAACAAGATCACTGTAAAGAACAAGTATCCTCTCCTAAGGATTGATGACTTGTTCGAACAGTTAAGAGGAGCTCAATACTTCTCAATGGTGGATCTTCATTTTGGATATCATCAGGTAATGGTGAATAAAGAAGATATTCATAATACTGCATTCCGAACATGGTATGGGAACTATGAGTTTTTGGTGATTCCCTTTAGACTTACTAATTCCCCTGCAATCTTCATGGAATTGATGAATAGAGTCTTTAGACATTACCTCAAAAAAATTGTTGTAGTGTTTATCGATGATATTCTTATCTACTCCAAGAGAAAGGAGGAAAATAAAGAACATCTAAGACTTGTGTTGGTGATATTGAGAAAGGAGAAGTTGTACGCCAAGTTCAGCAAGTGTGACTTTTGGATGAAGCCAGTCACATTCTTGGGACATCTGATCACAAGTGAGGGAATTTATGTGGATCCTTCAAAGAAAAAGGGGATTGAGGAATGGCCCAGGCCCTCTAGTGTCACAGCAATCCGTAGTTTTCGAGGATTAGATGGGTACTATCAAAGTTTTGTGAGAAACTTATCATGATTGTCAAGCCTTCTAACTGAGTTAACAAGGAAAGGTGTAAAGTATGTCTGGATGGAAGAATGTGAGGGAAGCTTCAAGGAGCTAAAGAGAAGGCTAATCACTGCACCTGTACTCAAACTACCGAAAAGTGAAGAATGTTTTGTGATAAACAGTGATGCATCAAAGAAATTATTGAGTTGTGTACTCATGAAAAATGATAATGTGATAGCCTACGCCTCACGACAGTTGAAGATCCATGAGCAGAAAAACCTGACACATGATCTAGAGCTCTAATCCTTGATTTTTTCCTTGAAAATCTGGTGGCACTACCTTTATGGTGAGAAGTGTGAAATATACACTGGCCACAAGTTCCTAAAGTATATATTCACACAAAAGGAGCTCAACATATGTCAAAAGAGATGGTTAGAGCTAATAGAGGATTACGATTTCTCTATTAACTATCATACTGGAAAGGCAAACAAGGTAGATGATGCTCTAAGCAGACAAGAACCTGCTACTCTATCCATGTTGCGGATTGAGAAAGACCCTATCTACGTGGATATGCAATGAATGGATTTGGAAATCATAAGGGCCGGGGATAAATCTTACCTTACCCAAATTATTGGGAAACCATCCATCCAAGAGAAGATTAAGGAAGCACAAATGGATGACATGGAGATAAAAAAGAGGGAGAATGCAGTAATGGAAGGGAAGCTGCAAGAGTTCCATATCGATGATGATGGTGTGATTCGGTTTGGAACACGACTTTGTGTTCCTTCATCACCTTAAAGACGGAGCTATTGAACAATGCACATAGCTCAACTTTCTCTATCCATCCTGGGAGTACCAAGATATACCGTGATCTCCGAGAACACTTCTCGTGGGATAACATGAAGAAAGAGATTTTGGAATATAGTCAAGGTTCTTGGTATGTTAGAAAGTTAAAGTTGAGCGACAAAAGTCCAATGGTATGATGAAGCCATTGCCTATACCAATGTGAAAATGGGAAAATGTTACTATGGACTTTGTCACAAGTCTCTCGAAGACGTCAAAGGGAAATAGTGCAATATGGGTTGTGGTTGACCGACTCACCAAGACTGCCCATTTTATCGCTATTCGGGAAGATCTCTCGCTTGAACAACTTGAAAAGATATATGTGAAGGAAGTGGTGAGACTGAATGGTGTTACACTCTCAATTTTCTCTAACTGTGATCCATGGTTCACATCTAAGTTCTGGAGGAGCCTTCAACATGCTTTGAGTACTGAATTAAATTTCAGCACGGCCTATCACCCCCAAACTGTATGGCTAGTCTGAAAGGACTATTCAGACACTTGAAGCTAAGATCCTACTCTCGTGAATTCAGAGGTGGTTGGGATCAGTATCTCCCATTGGTTGAGTTCTCAAACAAAAATAGCTTCCACTCGAGTATCCAGATGGCTCCATATGATGCTCTGTATGGAAAGCGGTGTAGAACTCCAACCTGTTGGGATGAAGTTGGATAAAGAAAGCTACTTGGATCCGATCTTGTTCAAGAGATGATAGAGAAGGTTCAAGTCATCTAGAAACACATCAAAGCTGCTAAATGTCAGAAAAAGAGCTATGTTGACAACGGTCAAAGAGACTTGGAGTTTGACGATGGAGATAAAGTCTTCCTTCGAATATCTCCATGGAAGAGAGTCATGCGATTCGGGAAGAAATGGAAGCTAAGCCCAAGGTATATTGGCACCTTTGAGATCCTTGACCTCATTGGAGCTGTGGCATATCTTCTTGCACTTACACCGAATATGGCTCAAGTTCATGATGTTTTTCATGTATCACCACTGAGGAAGTACATACCAGACCCCTCACATTCACTAAACTCAGAGGTGGTGCAGCTGGAAGATGATCTATCCTATGAGGAGCAGCCAGTAAAGATTCTGGATTGGAGAGATGAGGTTTTACACAACAAGACAACCCATCTTGTCAAAGTGTTGTTGAGGAACCATAAGTTTGAGGAAGCAACTTGGGAACTAGAAGAGGCAATGAAGGATAAGTAGCCTCACTTGTTTGTGTAATGTGAAATTTTGGTGGCGAAATTTCTTAAGGGGGTAAGAATGTAACGACCCAATGTTTTCTAATGGAAATTACCTTCTTATATTTATGTCATAAAATAACCTAAAAACAAAAAATAATAAACTACTAACTTATAACATACCTTTAAACATAAGTTTGTCACTCCTATGTTTGGAATTTTGAAAATCCAACATACATGGTTGAGTTCAATATGATTTTTGGAGGCTAATGAAACAAAAATAATGTTTGGTGAATATTGACCTACCCTTGTGAATAGTAACCTACCCTTATGAATATTAATATGACCCTTAGGAATAGTAAATCATCCAACATAATTGTAACATTACCTATGAATAATTAAATAAAATTTAGATATCTTAGAAGGTGACAATTTGACCTTAGTAAACGTTTTGGAATTGTGTAAGTCATAAATAAATAATTATAATTAATTAATTATTTTAAAAGAAAATTTATTTTCTTAAAATGTATTAAAAAATTATTTAATCAATGTCTTATAGTTTGTAGATAATTTTATAAGACCCTACGTAATTTTTGAAACCAATATAAAATCAGTTTTAATCGTAAAAACTGTTTTTTAAAGTAAATTATGATTTTAATTAAATATTAAATTAATAATATTTAGAAAATTATTCTCGAAAAATGGACTTCATTTTTGGATTCTACATGTCAAAAAAAATTTGGGGGTAATTTTTTGGGATTTTTCTGAGATACTTGAATTTTTGATGAATAGTGAAATACCGTAATTTACAAAATAAGCTAATTATAGGGTCATGTGTGATGTTCTGCTGATTTAAGAACATTTCGTTCGGTATTACATTATAAAATTACTATTCTTGGTCATTCAAGACTCACTATTCCTTGTCTTAGGTGAAATTAATACACTAATGAATTTTATATTAAGGAAACCCCTCTCCCCTCCACTATAAAAACCACCCTTCACACCCTCATTTCCTCACACCTCTCAAGCTCCAAGCCTCCTCTAAACTCTACCCAAATACCTTCCCTAGACCCTACCCCACGTCTAAGAGCTACTGGTATCATAAAAAGACCATGATTAGGCACTTAAGGAGGTTCTCAAGAGAAGGATTCAAGAGGTAATTTATCTCCCTCTTCTCCTTTAATTTCCTTTCAAGTTCAAGTTCATTTCCTGATCTCTCCCCACCTATATGAATCCAAATTTTATTGTAACTCTATTATTATACATATAATGTAATTTTATGATTCTAATGGGATATTATATCATCCAACCCCCTTTCCCTCTTCCTTTTATTTTATTAAAGAGAACGTTGTTCGTGAGGTGTTAATTTGTCCCCTTCAAGAACGACATGCTTTCTTCTTCCATTTCTACCTTCTTATCTGCTCATGAAACCATTTTTATGGTTGAAAAATAATATTAAATATGTATTATGTTCTATTTAATTTTCTACAAATAACCTATGGCCATATTACTAAGTGATAAGTTAAAACAAGTTCGTTGTGATCCAAAAACCGCCCAAATTGACCCAAATAACAATCATTTAATTCTTATCTAATGATTCATCCACATGGATCTAATATAATTAATTATAAGATCATTAAAACTCCTTTAATATCATTGATGACATGTAATATCATTTCTGTATGTTTACTCTTGTTCTACCCTAACTTCAATTTAAGAATACAATTGAACCACAAAAAAACCATAAAAACAAACATCCCCGAACAATGTTTTTAAACTCTATAAGTCATCCAAAGGAAAATAATATGACGTAATGATACCATAATGAACCATATTAATGTAAAAATGGTTCTGTATTTCTAATTAATGAATATAATGTCATTATACAGGACATTAAAGAGAAGGAAGCATTCGGGTAGAAGGTAAGGGGAAATCTCGAACCCAATTTTCTTCCTTCGGGTTATCCCTCATTCAATCCATTTTTGATATGGTTACTCCTTAAATATCACTTTATTGTCATTGTATTTAGTTTTCTGGGATATAAGTGTTTGTCACTGGTTTTTATGTCCAAAAATTTTTTTTCCAAAAGAACTCTGCCTTTATGAACACCCCTTTAAATTCTCAATCAAAGTGGACGGTTCTTGTAAAATGTTTGTTATTCCCTCTCTATTTTGGGAACCCAAAGATTATGAATGTGTTATTATGATATGAAACCCATTCCTTTCCATGGGTTATTTATGTACATTTTTTATATGTGTTCTATGTGGAAAGCATGATAATGATAATGTTATGACGTGACGAGTGCCCCCACAATTATATAGCGCAATATGAATGTTTCAAAGTGACGGGTGCACCCAAAATTATACAGTGCTCTAATGCATTGGGTAAATAGATGAATATCAGGAGTAAATTTGAAATTATCTGTGAATAAGATGCTATCTTGGTTCGCAATTATGTGTTGTAGTTAACCACTAAGACATGATGTTTCATTTTTATGCATTGCCAAATTTCATGTATTTTATTTATTCTCCTATCATGTTCATGATCTTTTTCTTATGTTATGATTATGCTCACCCCATGATCTATTGTTCTTAACTATCCTCTTACTGGGCTTCTAGCTCACCCATTTTGATGTATATCATCAGGTGGCTACATGTACTAAGGATAGGACAAGTACCAATAAGAATCTAGGGAAGAAGAATTTAAATAAATGTTTATGCTTGATGTTCTATTTGTTATGTGTGGTCCTATTTTTCCCAAGACACTAAACATTTGGATCCTCTATGTGAAATTATATTATGTTTTTTATCTTTAAAATGATGTAATAGTAATGTAAGAAAAGGCCGGTTCGCTATAGTTTTTTGGGGTTAAAGGTTGAGGGTTATTTGGGGCTATTGGTTGTGTGTTTCTTGGGGAACAGATTTGAGGGATTTGTGTGGCTGAGTGATGAGGTTGTGTTCGGGATATGGGTTTTATAACGACCCATACGTTACATAAATTGTTATTACTTCAGAATTGAAGCACAATTATTACAACATATAAAAAAACCATCAAAGGACCTTATAGATATAGTTTCTTTAGAAACTGGGAAACATAAACAAGTGGTTCATAAAGCATCTACATTGTCTCCCATTTATTTCATCATATCTAGAGTCCCTTTTGGAATATCCTACTTAATAACATTTTTCCTGACTTGGGGGAAATAAAACATACAAAAGGGTGGGCTCAAATGCTCAGTAAGGGTAAACAAAATAAAAATCAATCACATCATATTCATAAGAACATAACATTTTGGAAATCTTAACCTGCAAAAGAAATCATAATTTCATCCATGGGATAAATCATGGCAGTGAAATGTAATCACAATAATCATAACATAAAAAATGAAACTTTGTGGCATACACACGTAATCATAGATAATCATTTCTTATTTGTCAAGACTCATTGCCATGACTATCTTAGTGGACAACGTCCATTTCTGAACCGAGTTCACTCCTCGTTTCAGTCCAGTTTCACTGAACCGGTTTAACCTGCCGTTCCAGCCATGACTATCTCATGAGATATAAAATCTTTACCCAATGCATTGGAGGGAGATATAGGTCCCACCAATCTCATAATGATACCATTCTTATGTGTGCCACAAAATCAAAAATCATACATCATCGCATAACCCATGTATTAAAAATGGGAATCTTAAACATCATGCCATCATAACATAATCCATATAAGATAAAAGGACATCCTAAAAATAGTTCCATAAAAACATAATCAAATCAATGTAAAAATATGGATATAATCAGAACCCTTTGTTATATTATATGGAAAATAATTTTGATAAAACACTTGAACTCTATTCTTGAAGAAAATATCCTTTCTACCTCAAAAACAATTTTCCTTTCTTAAAATGTCAAACAATTTTAAACTAAATTAAGTTGATTAAAAATAAACTTGAAAAAATGTAAAGTAAGATTCTTGGAAATAATGTTTTAAAAATCCATTCATTCCGTATAATTTAAAAAAACATTCTTCTCATACTTTTGTCGGAAAATTCAAAAAGTACCTTGTACGAAAAACAACAAAAGATTCCGTTCATATCCTTTACTAGAAACTCACCAAAGGGTAAAATCGGATTTAGAAAATTGTAGGTGGATGGAAGCAATATTACATATTGAGGGAACATGGACGTGGATGATAAAATACACCCCAGTAAATACCAAAGTATAAACAATCTCGGATAAAAATGAGATTGTGATATTTTCCCTTACCTTAGGTCCGATTTTCTTCGTAAGTGTCCAAACCTCCTGTATAATGATTCAAATAATGTTATTGAATTATTCCAGAATCATACTTATTGTTATGATATCATATATGGTCATATTCTTAGCTTGTTATTAGTAGTATTTCATTACTACTGGTTATTCGGGTGTTTATTACTTTTTGTTCTTATGCATGCTTTGTCGAATAAATTCTTATTCTTCTTTTTAGGTTATAGATACCTCATTTACATAATTTTATTAGTGTAATATATATCATATTTATTCACTCAATGCATTTATGTAATCATTATGCAATGAAAATCATGGAGAATGAGTCGCATCACATCGTGGAGATGGTATTCCGTACGTACGCACGAGCGATGATATCATTCCCATGATTGTGGAATTGTATTGGAGTGAATGTATACTATTTAAGAATCAATATAAATTTACAATAATCATATATATTCATTATTTAAACCATTATACCCATCCAAGTAAGGTGGTGGTGGAAAATAGATTACACCACGGCGTGGAGATGGTATTCCGTACGTACGCACGCGCGGTGATTTCGTTTTTCGTAGGATGGATAGATGGTGAAATAGGGTTGTTTCATACTTATAATAACATATCATTATATGAGTGATACTGATGTTATTCCTTCATAATGAAACAACTATAGAAGAAGAAGTGGAAGAAGAAATAAAGATGAAAAAATCGGTAACGGACATTACCTCTTCTTTAAAGCG
Organism: Viscum album; assembly: GCA_963277665.1. NCBI lineage: Eukaryota > Viridiplantae > Streptophyta > Magnoliopsida > Santalales > Viscaceae > Viscum > Viscum album. Next base: position 1,532,035,957 of record OY728160.1, on the reverse strand, counting down.
CTTCTTTGAGACCTCCTTCTAGGGTACTAAAATTGGTCTTTGAAGAAGACCGGGGCCTCTAGGATTTATCTAGGGAAGTGTATAGGAGAAAGTGTCAGGGTTTGGCCGAGCTTGAAGGCTCAAAGTGGTGTGAGGAAGAGAGGGAGGAGGTTCCCTTTTATAAGGGAGGAGAGGGGCACCTTTGGAAAAACTAAAAATATTTTATTATAAAGCCAAATTCGGTTTTAAATAGATCCAAATTGATTTATTTCGAAGATAAGGTGGGGATGGGTCGAAATCCTCTCATACAATAGAATTTGGACAAGTTTAGTTTACCATTTTAACCTTATCATTTAGAATTAACTTTAATTTAGATAATTTTACTTTTACCGTGTCTTTTTGTGTTCTTACACTACAAGGTTAATTAACTTAATATAACCAGAAAAATGAACCCCAAGTTGTCTATTATTAATATATATAACCATATCTAAGTAATTATTCCGAACCTAGATTTTTAGGAATAAACTAACAATTATTAATATAATATTTGTTTTAAAAACTATTTTATGTCAATTTTGACACTATTTAGTAATTGATTTTTGTGAAAATCAAAACAGAATTATTAGTTCAAAAAAAGTTAATTAAATCAATAATAACATTTCATATTAACCTATAAAAATAGTTTAATTCATAAAAAGTCTCAAATTACATTTATTTGGGTATTTATAACATCAATTATGTCAATATTTTATTAATAAGATAATTACTGCATCATATTTGTGTCATAAATAAATTAAATTATTTAATGTCTAAAAATTAAAAATAAAATACAATTATGTATGAAATATTTTTAGCTTTCTAATGAATATTTATAGTCTAATTTATCTTATTTATAACCCTATATAAAAAATTATTTACTTATTAAACGTTGATTTTAACTATTTTAACCCTTCTTTAAATAAATTAATAACAAATGTCCAAATCTAATCCAAGTGTGCCTAAATGGTCATATTTTATTCCTAAAGTTGTTTTTGGTCGAATTACACTTATCCAATAGAATTAGTACATGTTTTAGGGTAATAATAATATCATTTTTTACACTTAATTACCTTTTTTACTTTTATCCGTGGTAAATAAAAGTTTAAAGTTACTATTCACCAAAAAATATTTTCATCTCATTGAACCACATTTTACTTACTGACATCAACCGTGTCTCTTGGATTTTTTAAATTACACTCACAGAAGCGGTAAAATTATGTTTTATGAAAAATTCAGTTTTTTAACTACCACTTAGTGGTTTCACTATTCATCAAAAAAATGAAAGTTTCCAGAAAAATACCAAAAATTAGGCCTAAGATATATTTGATATTATGAATTCAAAAATGATTTCTATTTTACCAAATTCAAAACACATCAGTTGCATTAATTTATTTAAAAATTAATTCTCTTCATAAAAACAAATAGCGTGCTTTAAGAGATAATAACTATCAAAAGATTGACACTTCTTTATGTTTGGTTTAAATGTGAAAATACATTCAATGACCAAAATTGTATTAAATGGTAAAAATATAATCTAAATATACTTTAAAACCTCTAAAATTAATAATTTATCACTATTAATTATTTCGATTAAAAAAGTTGTTTTTAATTAAAATTTAGTAATTTTCATTATTCATCAGAATATGAAAGTTATCCGAAAAGTACCAAAATTTCACCCTAAGCTAATTTCGATATTCCAAATCCAAAAATGAAGTCCATTTTGAAAAATAAAATTTACAAAATTTTAAAATGTGGTTATTACTATTCATAATGGCTAGTTTTAATAATATTTTAATAGCATATCGTTGTTTAGTGAAACTCGATATTGCGTATGACGCAAGCTATCGGGGAAGGTCGCGATTACGTGTAAAGAAATCCAAGAAAGTGTTTTGTGTAGTGAAAGAATAATTTGATGATTTATATAACATAAAAACAAAATATTTCTTATAAAAGTCTCCGGAGTTACATTCTACCCCCCTTAAAATTAATTTCGCCCTCGAAATTCTTCACTTTGTAACAAACAGATGAGGATACCTCTCCCTCATCATATCCTCAAGCTCCCATGTAGCTTCTTATAATTGGTGGTTCCTCCATTCAACTTTCACCAAGCTAGTGGTCTTGTTCCCAAAGACTTTTTCACTACGATCGAGAATCTATATCAGCTGTTCTTCATAAGAAAGATCTTATTCTAGTGGTACAACTTCTAAGTTGAGTACATCTGAAGGATCAGGTATATACTTTCTCAGGAGAGATACATGGAACACATCGTGAACTTGAGATAGATTCGGTGGAAATGCCAATCGATAAGCTACCTTCCCATCATGATCCAGTATTTCGAAAGAACCGATATACCTAGGGATCAGCTTTCCCTTCTTTACAAATCTCTTTACTCTCTTCCAAGGAGATATTCGTAAGAACACTTTATCACCAACTTCAAACTCTAAGTATTTTCTTCGGTTGTCGGCATAACTTTTTTGTCGACTCGGAGCTATTATTATGTGTTGTTGAATAGATCTGACCTTTTCTGCCATTTCATCAACGAGATCTTGTCCTAATAGCTTTCTTTCCCCAACTTCTTCCCAGCAAGTTGGAGTCCTGTATTTCTTTACATAGAGAGGTTCATAAGGTGCCATCTAAATACTGGAGTGAAAGCTATTATTATAAGAAAATTCCACCAAAGGTAGGTGTTGATCCCAACCACCTTTGAAATCCATAGAGCAAGATCTCAACATATCTTCTAGAGTTTCAATTGTCCTCTCAGACTGACCGTCTGTTTGAGGATGATAAGTAGTGCTGAAACTCAACTCTATATCCAAAGTATGCTGAAGACTTCACCAGAACTTTTAGGTAAACCTTGGATCCCGATCAGATATAATAGAAAGTGGTACTCCATGCAATCTTACCACTTCCTTTACATATATCCTGGCAAGCTGATCCAGAGAGAAATCAACTCTAATAACAATGAAGTGTACATACTTTGTAAGATGGTCAACTATGACCCAAGTAGAATTATTGCTTTTTGATGTTTTAGGAAGTCCAGTGACACAGTCCATAGTGATGTTTTCCCATTTCCATTCTGGTATGGGTAATGGTTGTAACATCCCCTTAGACTTCTGTCTCTCATATTTAACTTTCTGACAAACCAAGCATCGAGAGACATATTCAGCAACATCTCTTTTCATGCCATCCCACCAGAATTACTCTTTCAGATCCCTATACATCTTCTTGCTTCCCGAATGAATAGATAATGAAGAACTATGAGCCTCATCCAGTAGCTCCTTCTTTAATTTGGGGATGGGAGGAACACAAACCCGATTCTTAAACTTTATTATCCCATCACAATCAAGGTTGATTTCAAGAACATTTCTCACCTTCTTTCGTAACTCTACATCTTATTTCTGTGCCTCTTTAATCTTCACATGTATAGATGGTTGAACATTCATTTGATAAAGACACGATTTTTCCCCTTTCATTATAATTCCAAGATCCATCCTTTGTAAATCCATAAATATTGGATCTTTTGTGATCCTCATCATGGATAAACTGGCATGGTCTTGTCGACTTAATGCATCTGCCACCATATTTTCTTTCCCAGGGTGGTAATGAATTGAGAAATTTTAATCCTTAATCAGCTCCAACCATCTTCTTTAGAACATATTCAGCTCCTTTTGTGTGAAAATATACTTTAAACTTTTTTTGATCAGTATAAATATCACACCTTTCTCCATAAAGATAATGCCTCCAAATCTTTAATGCAAATATTACCGCAGCTAACTCCAAATCATGAGTTGGGTAATTTTGATCATGTATTTTCAATTGTCATGAGGCATAAGCTATCACCATATCATTTTTCATAAGAACACACCGCAATCCCTTCTTGGATGCATCACTGTAGATCACAAACATTTCTCCACTACAAGGAAGTGTGAGTACAGGTGCACTGGATAACCTTCTTTTTAACTCCTTGAAATTATCTTCACATTCCTCCATGCAAACAAACTTAACTCCTTTCCGAGTCAACCTGGTGAGTGGATTATATAATCATGAAAAATCTTTCACAAAATGTCGATAATATCCAGCCAAACTAAGAAAACTTCGGATCTCAGTTACTGTTGTTGGTCTCGACCATCTTTCAATAACCTCTATTTTTGCTGGATCCACAAATATCCCCTCTTCTGAGATTATGTGACCCAAAAATGAAACTTTTTGAAGCCAAAATTCACACTTGGTAATTTTGGAATAAATCTTCTCCTTTCTCAGGGTCTTCAATATATTTCTCAAGTGATCTTCATGTTCATCCTTGATCTTTGAATATAAAATAATATCATATATAAAACTACCACAAACTGATCAAGATAGTCACCAAATACTCTATTCATCAGATCCATGAAGATAGCAGGGGCATTAGTAAGACCAAATGGCATCACTATAAATTCATAGTGTCCATACCTTGTACGGAAAGCTGTCTTTGTTATATCCTCCCTTTTGACCCTTAATTGATGATACCCTGAACGAAGATCAATCTTGGAAAAGGATTGAGATCCGCGTAGTTGGTCAAATAGGTCATCAATGCGTGGGAGAGGATATTTTTTCTTGATAGTGATCTTGTTAAGTTCTCGATAATCAATGCAGAGTCTCATTGATCCATCTTTCTTCTTAACAAACAGAACAGGTGCTCCCCAAGGTGACGCACTAGGGCATGTGAATCCTTTATCAATATTCTCTTGGAGTTTCTTCTTCAATTCCTGCAACTCAATTGGGTCCATTCTATAATGTGTCTTTGAAAAAGGCAAATCACCCTGTATGAGTTCTATTGAAAACTCAACTTCACGATTTGGTGGAACACCTGGAAATTCCTCTGGAAATACATCATCAAATTCCCATACAATGGGAATATTATTAATCGTGAGTTTCTCTCCAACCATTTGAGATAAATAACCTTCATTTATTGGAATCAAGACCCATAAGATGGATGAAATTTCCACTGGAACGTTATGTTCATCCTTGCATCGATAAATGATCATAGATTGATATGGAATATGAAATGTGACTTCCCTTCTTTGGAAATTGATATGAGCTCCATATAAAGAAAGTCAATCCATGCCAAAATTCACATCAAATTCTACTATAGGAATGATCACAAGATTTTCAGGATGCACTTTCCCACAAACTTCAATCGGAGAAGAATTATAAACTTTTGATGCGACTGTTGTGCCATTAGGGGTTGTCACAGCTAACTCAACATCTAATTGTTGAGGTAATACAATGATACCCTTAGAAAATTCTTCAGAAATAAAATATTGGGTGGATCCTGAATCAAATAATACATTTTCTACTTTAGAGTGGATGGTAAGTGTACCTTTCACCACTTCGTTATCGTACTCCACATCGCCGATAGAAATTGCATGTGACATTCCTTTGTCTTTAGCCTTAAGAGTTGGTTGACATCGATCATCATCATCAAACCTTGGATTTGGGCATTGATTGGCATAATTCCCCATCTCCTTGAACTTGAAACATTGAAGTGTAGTAGGTTCATTCTATGTATCCCTTCCTTTTTTTGCATCCTTAGACATCTTCTTCCCATCATTGCGGAATTTAAATGCCTGATGACCTTCCTTTCCACATTTTAAACATTTACTTGTCCCTTTAAGACAACCCCCTCCATGTTTCTTTCCACACTTTGAGCATAAGGGAAAGCTCATCTTATTTTCAGTGTGCTCTATAGATTTTCCGTTGAATTCCATTTTACTCTTCTTATCAAACCCATATGACTGATGGGTTACACCAATCTCCATCTCATCCTTGAGAGCACATCGAACAATTTTCCCGTAGCTATTGAATTCCCTTATGGCTAACGCCCTTCGAGGACTTGGTTTTAAGCCACTAAATAACCGATCGATCTTACTCTCAGGTTGGATAATAATCCCAGAAGCGTACCTTGCAAGTCTTGTAAAATTTTCATCATAGGTACCAACAGATTCATCATCATTTATCTTTAGTTCAAGAAACTCCTTTTCTATCTTTGTTTGGAGAATACGAGGGAAGTACTTATTGAAAAATAAGTTCTTGAACTCGTCCCATTCCATGGACTCAATTTCATCTCTTGGCCTCGTATTCTTGATAATATTCCACCATTGATCAGCATCACCTTCCAAACAATACACTGCTAAGATGAATTTATCATGTTCAGAACATTGAAGAACTGAAAATAACTTTTCAGCAGAACTGATCCATTGTTCAGCAACTAATGGATCAGTAGACCCACTGAAGGAAGGTGGACGCTGTCTTATGAAGGATTCAATAGAATATTGCTCCTTCCTTTTCTTGTTTGGAATTCCTGCATGATTCATAGCTTGAGAAAGTTGTGTGATCATGGTTACAATATATTTCATTCCAACTCCCATTACGTTGGTTGCTCAGGGGGACAATCATTGCATTGCTCGTCGCATTCCACATTAACACGGTTCCTTCAGGTTCCAGCCATTGACTAAAACCAAGAAGAATAGTGTGATCAACACTACTTATAATAGGAAAACCATATAATCAAGAATAAAATTTCACAATTAAGGTCTTATCCTAGGTTATTCATGGCCATTTCTAAAACACTAATATTGTGTTCTATGCTTAGACTAATCCCTAGGATTCATACTAAGGCTTTCACATCCTAGTTTCCAAAGGTTGACTATAACTTTCCTATGATACCAACTATAACGACTCATACTTTACATACATTGTTATTACTTCAGAATTCAAGCACACTTATTAGAACATATAAAAAACCATGAAAGCACCATATAGGTAGAGTGTCTTTAGAAACTGGGAAACATAAACAACTGGTTCATAAAGCATCTACATTGTCTCCCATTTATTTCATCATATCTAGAGTGCCTTTTGGCATATCCTACTTAATAACCTTCTTCCTAACCTAGGGGAAATAAAACATACAAAAGGGTGAGATCAAATGCTCAGAAGGGTAAACAAAATAAAAATCAATCACATCATATTCATAAGAACATAACATTTTGGAAATCATAACCTGCAAAAGAAATCATAATTTCATAACATGGGATAAATCATGGCAGTGAAATGTAATCACAATAATTGTAACTTAAAACATGAAACTTTGTGGCATACACACATAATCATAGAGAATAATTTCTTATTAGTCAAGACTCATTTTCAATATTATCTTAGTGGACAAAGTCCATTTCTGAACCGAGTTCACTCCTCATTTCAGTCTTGTTTCACTGAACTGGTTTAACCTGTCGTTCCCTCCATGTCTATCTCATGAGATATAAAATCTTTACCCAATGCATTGGAGGGAGATATAGGTCCCACCCATCTCATAATGATACCATTCTTATGTGTTCCACAAAATAAAAAATCATACATCATTGCATAACCCGTGTAATAAAAATGGGAATCTTAAACATCATGCCATCATAACATAATCCATATAAGATAAAAGGACATCATAAAAATAATTCCATCATAACATAATCAAATCAATGTAAAAATAGGGATAGAAACAGAACCCTTTATTATCTTATATGGAAAATAATTTTGATAAAACACTTGAACTCCATTTATGAGGAAAATATCCTTTCTACCTCAAAAACATTTTTACTTTCTTAACATGTCATAAAATTTTAAACTAAAATAAGTTGATTAAAAATAAACATGAAAAATTGTAAAGGAATCTTTTTGGAAATAATGTTTTAAAAATCCATTCATTCTGTATAAGTTAAACAAAATCTTCTCGTAGTTTTGTCAGAAAAGTCAAAAAGTACCTCCTACGAAAAACGACAAAAGATTCCTTTCATATCCTTTACTAAAAACTCAACAAAGGGTAAAATCAGATTTAAAAAATTTTAGGTGGATGGAAACAATATTACATATTGAGGGAACATGGACGTGGATGATAAAATACACACCAGTAAATACCAAAGTATAAACAATCTCGGATAAAAATGAGATTGTGATATTTTCCCTTACCTTAGGTCTGATTTGCTTCGTAAGTGTCTTAAACTCTTGTATAATGATTTAAATAATGTTATTGACTTATTCCAGAATCATAATTATTGTTATTATATCATATATGGTCATATTCTTAGCTTCTTATTAGTAATATTTCATTACTACTTGTTATTTGGGTGTTTATTACTTTTTGTTCTTATGCGTGCTTTGTCCAATGAATTCTTATTCTTCTTTTTAGGATATAGATACCTAATTTCCAGAATTTTATTAGTGTAATATATATCATATTTATTCACACAATTAATTTATGTAATCATTATGCAATGAAAATCATGTAGAACGAGTCGCATCACATTGTGGAGACGGTATTCCGTACGTATGCACGAGCGATGATATCGTTCCCATGATCGTGGAATTGTATTGGAGTGTATGTATACTATTTCAGAATGAATATAAATTTACAATAATCATATATATTCATTAATTACACCATTATACCCATCCAAGTAAGGTGGTGGTGGAAAATAGATTACACCACGGCATGGAGATGGTATTCCGTACGTACGCACGCGCGGTGATTTCGTTTTCCGTAGGATGGATAGATGGTGAAATAGGGTTGTTTAATACTTATAATAACATATCATTATATGAGTGATACTTATTTTATTACTTCATAATGAAACAACTACAGGATAATAAGTGGAATAATAAATAAAGATGAAATAATCGGTAACGGACAATACCTCTTCTTTGAAGCGCTTCTTTGAGACCTCCTTTTAGGGTACTAAAATTGGTGTTTGAATAAGACCAGGACCTCTAGGATGTCTCTAGGGAAGTGGAGAGGAGAAATTGTCAGGGGTTGGCCGAGATTGAAGGCTCAAAGTGGTGTAAGGAAGAGAGGGAGGAGGTTCCCTTTTATAAGGGAGGAGAGGGGGACCTTTGGAAAAACTAAAAATATTTTATTATAAAGCCAAATTCGGTTTTAAATAGTTCCAAATTGATTTATTTAGAATCTAAGGTGGGGATGGGTCGAAATACTCTCATACAATATAATTTTTAAAAGTTTATTTTACTATTTTAACCTTATCATTTAGATTTAACTTTAATTTAGATAATTTTACTTTTACCGTGTCTTTTTGTGTTCTTACACTATAAGGTTAATTAACTTACTATAACAAGACAAACGAACCCCAAGTTATTTATTATTAATATATATAACCTTATCTAATTCATTTGGCCGAACCTTAGATTTTTGGAATAAACTAACATTTAATAATATAATATTTGTTTTAAAAACTATTTTATGTCAATTTTGACACTATTTAGTAATTGATTTTTTTGAAAATCACAATAGAATGATTAGTTCTAAAAAAGATAATTAAATCAATACTAACATGTCATATTAACCTAAAAAATTAGTGGAATTCATAAAAAGTCTCAAATTACATTTATGGGTTGATGGTTATCTTATAGTTGTGGGTTCAGAATTTCCATGGATGATTTTTTTGGGGTTTTTTAGGGACGATTGTTTATGGTTTGGTTGTTTAGCATTTAGGGATTTATGAGGCTTCTAGGATTATGTTTTTTTAGATTGAGCGTGGAAGGATTTTTTGGGATGAGGGTGGATGGATTTTTTGAGCAGAGGATTGAGGGTATTTTGGTTCTATGGTTTGAGTATATTATGGGGATATGTGTTGAGGGATTTTTGGGTTGAGTTTGTATAGTTTTTTGGGGATTGATGTTGAGGGTTTTTTTAGTTGAGGATTTATATGTTTTTGGGTCTCTAGGCTGTGAGTTTTTATGGATGATGCTAGAATGTATTTCGGGGATGAGTGTTTAGAATTTTTTGGGGATGAGTGTTTAGGGTGTTTTGGAACTGAGGGTTAGGGGATTTAAGGTAAGGGTTAAGTTTATTTGGGGATTCCAGATTAAGGAATATTTGGGGCATAAGGTTTAGGGTTTTTGGCTTGGGTTTGAGGGTATTTGGGAGATTAGAGTTGAGGATATTTTAGGGTTGAGGTTTAACTGTTTTTTGGGGATGAGGGTTGTGTATTTTTTGGGGTTGAGTGTTGAGGGTTTTTTGGGGGCTATGGGTTTAGAGTTCTTTGTGGGATGAGATTTGTAGATGAGGATTTATGGTTTTTTGTAGTGTAGGTTTGAGTTTTTTGGGGCTATGTGTGGAGGCCATTTTAGGGAAGAGGGTTTTGGGTTTTTTGGGGCTGGTCATATATGGTTTTTTGGGGGATTATGGTTTTGTGATTTTTGGGGTTGATGGTTTTTCATGGGGATGAGTGTTTCATGGTTTCATGGGGCCTAGGTTTTAGGGTATTTTTGGGTCAAGGGTTGAATGTTTTTTGAGGACATGGGTTGTGTTATTTATGGACATAAGGGATGAAGGTATTTTGGGGCTATGGGTTTAGGGTTTTTGGGGGATGAGAGTTTATGGTTTCATATGCATGATGGTTTAGGTTTTTTTAGGATGAGGGTTTATGGTTTATAGGATTGAGGGTTTAGTTTTTTTTTGGGAATTTTGGGTTGTATATTTTTTAGGGTTGTCGATTGAGGGTCTGTTGGGGTTGATGTTTAATTGTATTTTAGGGCTGAGGGTTTAGGGATTTCTATGGATGAGGGTTTAGGGTTCTATGGGATTGGGGGGTTTGATTTTTTGGGATTGATTTTTGAGGGTTTTTTGGGGTTGTGGGTTTAATGTATTTTTAATTTTGATTTTTGATTTTTTGGGGCTATGTGTTAATGTTTTTTTTGGGGTAGAGGATTGATGGATTTTTCGGGTTTAGGGTAATTTGGGGATGGGGGTTGAGGGTATTTTGGCAATGATGTTTGAGGATTTTTGGGCTTGAGGGTTGAGGGTTTGTTGGGAAGAGGTTTAGGGTTTTCTGGTGCTGTAGTTTGAATGTTTTTTGGGGCTCAAGGTTGATATCTTATTAGGGATAAGGGTTTGGGGTGTTTTCAAGTGGAGGGTTGTGGGTTTTTTGGGTTGAGGGTGGATAGTGTTTTGGAGTTATGGGTTGAGGGTTTTTAGGGTTTATAGTTTAGGCTTTCATAGGGAAGATGGTGGAGGGTTATTTTTCTTGGCTAAGGTTTTGTGGTTTTCTAATTCAAATGGTTTAGGGCTTTTAGGGGATAAGTGTTTTTGATTTTTTTGTGCTGAGGGTTGTATATTTTTTGGGTATCAGGGTTTAGGTGTGTTGGGACTGAGGGATTAGTGTTTTTTGGGACTCAGGGTAGAGACTTTTTGGGACTATGTGTTTAGTTGTTTTTGGGGATAAGGTTTGACGGGTTTTGGGGGATGAGGGATTATTATTTTTTTGGGATAATGGTTTAGGGGTTTTTAGGGATAAGGGTTTTTGGAATTTTGGGGTAGAGGGTTGATGTATTTTTTAGGGTGATGGTTGAGGAATTTTTAGGGTGGATGTTTGAAAATTTATAATGGATAATGTTTTGAGGGTTTTTTATGCTGAGGGTTGAGTGATCTTTAAGGATGAGGGATGAAGGATTTGTGGGGATGAGGGTTTAGGGTTATTTTGGGATGAGTGTTGATGGTTTTTTTGGGCTAAGGGTTTAGGGTTTTTTGGGGAATAGGTTTTAGGGTTTTTTGGACTATGGGTTTTGGGTTTTGGGGGGGTTAGGGTTGAGGGGTTTTTTGTGCATAGGGATGATGGTTTTTTTTTAAATGATGGTATTTTTTTCAGATAATGATTGAGGGTTTATTTGGGTCATAGTGTTGAAAATTTTGAGGGGTGAGGGTTTAGGATTTTTAGGGATATGGGTTTTGGGTTTTGGGTTTTTTGGGTCTATTGTTTGAAGGTTTTTTGGGATAATGGTTGGGGGTTGTTTGGAATTTATGGTTTAGGGATTTTTAGGGATGTGGGTTTAGGGCTTTTTAGGGTGGAAGGTTTAGAATTTTTGGGGGATTAGGGTTTCAATTTCATTTGCTCAAATGGTTTAGAGTTTTTTTGGAGTAGTGGGTTGAGGGTTTTTTGGGACTAGGGGTTGATTCTTTTTTGGGGATAAGGGTTGAAGGTTTTTTCAGGAAATATTTTGATCATTTTTTGGGGCTGATGGCTGATGGATATTGGGGGCTGGGAGTTGAGGTAATTTTATTCTAAGGATTATGTTTTTTTGGTGGACTATGGATGAGGTTTTTTCATGTTGATGGTCGAGTTTTTTGGGAGATGATTTTGGAGGGGGTTTTGGGGCTTAAAATTTATTGTTTTTGGGATTGAGTTTTGTGGGTTTTTTGGGGATGTCTATTGAGGGTTTTTTGGGTATAGGGATTTAGGGTCTTTTGGGGGGTGGGTTTAGGGTTTTTTGTGGTTGTTGGTTGAATTTTTTTTAGGGATATGGGGTGAGGGTTTTTTGAGGATGAGGGATGATGGTTTCGTGGATGAATTTAGAGGGTTTCTTGGGGCTGAGGGTTGAATTTTTTATAGGGAAGAGGTTTAATGTTTTTTAGTGAAAAGGATTTAGGTTTTTTAGGGGCTGAGGTTTGATGGATTTTTTGGGCTGAGGGTTGATGAATTTTGGGTGTTAATGGTTTATGGTTTTTTTGAGAGGCATGGTTTAGGGTTTTTATGTGTGAGGGTTGAGGGTATATTTGGGATATGGTTTGGGGGTCTTCTAGTGATGAGGTTTGATGGTTTCTTCACGTGGAGGGTTGAGGGTTTTTTGGGGCTGAGGGTTAAGGGTTTTTTGGGGGATTGGGGATGATATATTTTATAAGGACGGTGTTTTAGGTTTTTTTAGGGATGAGGGTTTAGGATTTTTTAGGGATGTGGGTTTAGGGTATTTTGGAGATGAGGGTTTAGGTTTTTTTTCATGGAGGGTTAAGGGGTTATAGGGGCTGATGGTTGATCATTTTATAGGTTTGATGGTTTTGGGTTTTTTGTGGCTAAGGTTTAGAGTAATTTGGGGTTGAGGGTCTATGGTTTATTTTGGATGAGTGTTGAGGGTTTTTTAGGGATGAGGGTATAGGTTTTTTAGGGTTGAGTATTTAGTAATTTATGGGTATGATGGTTTAAGGTTTTTTGGTGGTCGTGGGTTGAGGGTTTTTTGATGATGAGGGTTTAGGGTTTTTTGGTGATGAGGGTTTAGGTTTGTTTATGGATGTGGGTTAAGAGTTTTTTAGGGGTAATGTTTTATATTTTTTTGGGTTGAGGGTTTTCGGGTTTTTTGGGATGGTAGGTTTTGGTTTTTTCAGGTTGAGGGTTTAGTGTTTTTTGGGGCTGAGATTTTAGGGTTTTTTAGTGGGGTGGTTTTAGGGTTTTTCGGGGCTGGGGATTAAAGTTTTTTTGGGATTAGGGTATAGGGTTTTTAGTGAATAAAGGTTTGGGGATTTAGGGGAGATAAGGGATTAGGTTTATTTAGGGATGAGGGTTCGAGTTTTTTTTTGGATGAGGGTTCATGGTTTTGGGGATAAGGGGTACTCATTTTTTTGGAATTAAGGGATCAGGATTTTTCTATATTAGGATTCGTGGATTTTTACAGCAGAGGGTTTAGGGTTTTTTTGGTAGTGGGGTTCATGGTTTTATAGGTCTGAGGTTCATTGTTTTTTAGAGCTATTAGTATTGGATTTTTTGTGGCTGAGAGTTTAGTTTTTTGTGGGATGAGGGTTTAGGGTCTTCTAGGTCTCAGTTTTATGGTTTGTTGCTGCTTAGGGTTTAGGGTTTTTTGGGGATTATGGTTTTGCGTTTTTTGGGGATATGGAATCTGATTTTTTTATTGTAAGGGTTGAGGGTTTTTGGTGGTTGAGGCTTTAATTTTTTTTGGGCTGAGGGTTCGTCATTTTTGGGGAACATAGTTCAGTGAATTTTTCGGTTGTGCGGTTCAGATCTTTTGGGGGTGTGGGATTATGATTTTTTATTGATGAGGGATTAATGTATTGTGGGTATGAGAGTTTAAGGGTTTTTAGAGGTGTGGATTTGGGATTTTTTGTGATGAGGGTTTAGTATATTTGGGTAATATTTTTTTTGATTTTTAGGGTGCACAGTTGAGGGTATTTCGGGCTGAGGGTGTAGAGTTTTTTGGGGTTTAGGGGTGAGGGATTTTTTTGGGTTGGGGGTATTTAAATTTTTGGGGTGCTAAGGGTACACATTTTTTTTGGGGATTATTGTTCAATGTCATTCAGGGAATAAGGTTTAGGGTATTTAGGGATCATGGTTTAGTGTTTTGTATGGATGAAAGTTCTTGTTTTTTTGATCTTAGTGTTCATGGGTTTCTTTAGGATGAGGGGTCATGGTTTTTTGTGGCTGAGGATTCGAGTATTTTTTGTGCTATGGTTTAAGGGTTTTTTGGGGATGAGTGTATTGGGTTTTCTAGGGATATGGGTTCTAAATATTTTAGGGATTTGGGTTTAGGGTTTTTTGACACTTAGGGTTTATGGTATTTTGGAGATGAATTTTGGGGTTTTTTATTTCTTAGGGTTTGGGGAATCATATGGTACAATGATTAGGGCTTTTGGGGCTATGGGTTTGAGGTTTTCTGGGTCTCATGGATCAAGGTTTTCTGGGGCTCAATTTTCAAGCATTTTTGGTGTTGATAATTAATGTTTATTTAGGGATTAATGTTCTTAATTTTTTGGGGTTATGGTGAATAGTTTTAGAGGATGAATGTTTATGGTTTATTGAGGATGAGGGTTTAATATTTTTTGGGGATAAGGGTTTGTGGGTTTTTGGCACAGAGAGTCTAGAGTTTTTAGGGGCTAAGGGATTATGGTTTTTTTGAGATTGAGGGTTTAGGGTTTTTTAGGCTAAGGGTAGACGTTTCTTTAGATATAAAGGTATAAATTTTTTACGGCATTAGGGTTGAGATATTTTGTGGGACAACAGATTGGTGGTTTTTTGAGATTGATGGATAAGGGTTTATTGAGGATGAGAGTTCAGGGTTTTTTTGGATGTGGTTTGAGGGGTTTTTGGGCCAATGTTTTAGGTTTTTCAGGGTTTAGGGTTTCAAATTTTATGAGTATTAGGATTCAAGATTTTTTTGGGAATAGGGTTCCGGGATTTTTGGGGATGAGTGTTCATGGTTTCCTACGGCTGAAGATTGGGGTTTTTTGGGCATAGAGGGTTTGGAGTGTTTTTGTGCTGATTATTCAGGGTTTTTTGGGGGTGAGGGTTGATGATTTTTTGGGATTGGGGTTCATTGTTTTTTGGGGATGAGGTTTCAAGGATTTTGGGGGCTAAGGGTTCATGATTTTTATTGACGAGTGTTCATGGTTTTTAGGGATAAGTGTTCTGGGTTTTTTTGGGTAGAGTGTTCAAAATTTATAGGTTCGAGGGGTTTTATTAGAAGAGGGTTTAGTGGTTTTGGGTCTGAGGGTTTATGGTTTTTTGGGGATCAGGGATCATGGGTTTGTGGGGTTGAGGATTCAAGGTTTTTTGGGGATGAGGGTTTAGGGTATTGGGGGGTGACAGTTTAGTGTTTTTTGGTGATAATGGATTAAGGAGGGATCATGCTTCAACGTTACATGGGGATGATGTTTAAAGTAGTTTTGTTGAAGTGGGTTCACATTTTCTTAAGGGTGAGGCATCAAGGTTTCTTGGGGGTGATGGTTCAGGGTTTCCTAGTCTAAGGATTATAGGTTTCTAGGGAATGAGGGTTTTATATTTCTTGCGGATAATGGATCAGGGATTATTGGGGGTGAGGGTTTGGGGTTTACTTGGGATTATGTTTTAGGGGTTCGGGGGGTAGAGGTTTTGGGTTTTCCAAGGGATGAGGGTTCTAGGTTTCTTGGGGAATATGGTTTATGGTCTCTTAGGGAATAGGGTTTAGGGATTATTAGAGACGAGGGTTCAAGTTTTCTTGGGACCGAGGGTTCATCATTTTCTGTGGCTCAGGGTTTAGTGTTTATTGGGGCTAAGGGTTCATGTTTTCATAGGGATGAGGGTTCATGATTTTTTTGGGATGAGGTTTTAGGGTATCTTAGGGCCAATGTTTTAGTATCTGGGGGTCCTAAGGTTTCAGGGTTTCTTGGGGATTAGAGGTCATGGTTTCTTAGGTAATGTGGTTTATGGTTTCTCATGGATAAGGGTTTAGGGTTTCATAGAAATAGGGGTTTATGTTTATTTTTGGATGAGGTTAGAGGGTATCTTTGGGATGAGGTTTAATGGTTTCTTAGGGGTGAGGTTTTAGGGTTTCTTTGTCCTAAGGTTTCAGGTTTTCTTGGCGATAGGGGTTTGTGGATTCACGGGGATGAGGGTTTGAGGTTTCATGGGGCTAAGTATTAATGTTTTCATGGTGATAAAGGTTCCGTTATTCATGGGGCTAAGCATTTAGTGTATCATAGGGATAAGGTTTTAGAGTTTCTTTTCAATGAGGGTTCATGTTTTCTTGAGGATGAGGGTTTAGGGTTTTTTAGCGCTGATGGTTTGGGTTTTTTGTGGGCTATCGTTTGAGGGCATTTGGGGGATCAAGGTTTTTGTTTTTTTTATTTAGGGAATTATTTATTGTTATGGATGATTTATATAGTTTATTTGGTTTAGAGGGTTTCAGGTTTTTTGGTGGTGATATTTTAGGGTTTTTTGGGATGCGAGTTTTGTGTTTTGGGGCCTAGGAATTAGGCATTTATAGGGATAAGGTTTTAGTATTATTTGAGGATGAGTGTTCAGGAATATTTTTTCTTGTAGGTTTTATGTTTTTCTAGAATGAGGGTTTAGTATTTGTTGGTTTTTTTAGGTTTATGTTTTTTAGGCTAAGGAGTTTTGATTTTTTTAGGAAAGAGTGTTTATGGATTTTTTTGCATGAGGGATTACAGTTTTTTGGGGATGAGGCTCTTTGGTTCATTTCGGAAGAGGGTTTACGGTTTTTTGGGGATGAGGGTAAAGGGTTTTCTAGGGATGAGCGTTAAGGTAATTTTGGGGTTTAGGAATTAGGTTTTGTTTTATGAGGGTTTTGGGTTTTGGGGGGCTAAAGGTATAGTGTGTTCTTGGGAATAAGGTTTATAGCTTTCTAGGCCATAGGGTTTAGTGTTTTCTAGGTTTTGGGGTTTAGGGTTTCCTTTCATAAGTGTTTTGGGTTTTCTAGGGATTAGGGTTTAGGATTTTTAGGTATTAGGGTTTATCTAGGGATGATGTATTTGTTTTTTCTTAGGATTATGGTTTTGGGTTTTTCGAGTATGAGGATGTAGCATTTTTTGGGGATTAGGTTTTAATGATTTTTGGGGATGAGAGTTTAGGGTTTTTTAGGGATGAGGTTTTAGAGATATCTTTAGGGGAGGGTTTTGGGATTTATAGTCATGAGGTTTTAAGGTTTTCTAGGAATTACAGTTTAGGTTATTCTTTCATGAGGTTTTAGGGGTTTTCATGGATGAGGTTTTAATGTTTTCTAGGGTTGATGGTTTGTGGGTTTTTTGGGACGTGGTTTTAGGGATTTCCTTAGTAAAGTGTTTCAGATTTTATGAGGTGAAGGGTTTAGGGTTTCATGGGATGTGGGTTTCGGGTTTTTCAGGGAAGATGTTTTAGGGTTTTCCTAATGCTAAGGTTTTATGATTTTCTTGGGATAAGGGTTTTGGCTCGTAGGTTATGAGGATTCCTATTTTCTTGGGCTTCAGATTTATGGTATTTTGGTGTTGAGGGTTTAGGGCCTTATGAGAATGTGGTTCATGGGATTTCTAGGGCTATTGTATTAGGGTTTTTTGGGGTTGAGGGTTTTGGGATTTCTAGGTCTGTGTGATTAATGATTTATGGGGTTGAGGGTTTTTGTTTTTTGTGTATGAGGTTTTCGTTATTTCTACTTCTAATGGGTATGGTTTTTCTAGGACTTAGCAATTTTGGATTTCTGGGGATGAGGGATTAGGATTTATAGGGCCGAGGGTTTAAAATTTTCATGGGAAGAGGGACTTTGTTTTTCCAAGGCTAATGGTTTAATGTTTTCTAGGGATGAGGGTCTGGTGTTTTCTAGGGATTAGGTTTTATGGTTTTCTAGGTTGAGTGACAAGTGTTTTCTGGGGCTCAGGATTTAGGGTTTTCTGGGGATAAGGATTAGGGGTTTTTTTGGGTTAAGGGATTTGGGTTTCATGGGGGTAAGTGATTATAGTATCCATGGGATGAGGGTTTAGGGTTTTCTAGTACCGAGGATATGGGTATTTATGAGACTGAGGTTTTATGTCTTTTTAATATGGAGTGTTTAGGGTTTTCTAGGGATGTGATTTTATAGTTTTTATGGAATATGGATCTAGTGATTTTTGGGACTAATGGATTAGGTTTTTCTTGCAATAGGGGTTTAGGGTTCTTTGAGGTTGAGATTTTAGGGATTTCTGGGGATGGGTCTTTGTGGCTTTCTAGAGATGATTCTTTAGGGTTTTCCAGGGATGAGGGTTTACAGATTTCTAATGATGAGGGTTTGTGGTTTTTTGGGATTGTTGGTTTACTATTTTTATGGGGATGAGAGTTTACTTTATTAATGGATTAAGGGTTTAGGTATTTAAAGGGATGAGGATTTATGTTTTTTGGAGATGAGGGTTGGGGATTCCATAGGAATGGGTTTAGAGTTTTATGTGACTGATCGTTTACAGTTTTGTTGGCCTGATGGTTTAGGATTTTCTTGGTATGAGGGTTTAGGGTTTTGGGGACTTAGGGTTTAGGGTTTTCTGAGGATAAGAATATATTGTTTTCTGGGGAAGAGAGTTTAGGGCTTCCTCAAAGTGATTTTTAGGGTTTTTTAATGTTTTGGGATTAAATTTTTTGTGGAAGAGGGTTTACAATTTTTTGGGGAAGAATATTTAGTGTGTTTTGGGCTTATAGTTTAAGGTTTTTTTAGGAAATTGGATTTGGGTTTTTTGGGGATAAGGATCTTGGGATTTCAAGGGATAAGGTTTTAGGGGTTCTATTTGGTGAAGGGTTTATGTTTTTTTGGGGTTGATAATTTTTTAGTTTTATTGGGCTCAGAGATAAGGGTTTTCTAGGGCTAAGGGTTTAGGTTTTCCTAGGGTAGAATGTTTAGGGTATTATAGGGATGAGGGTTTAGGGTTTTCTAGGAATGAGTGTTTTGGATTTTCTGAAGTTTAGAGTTTATGGGTTTCTATAGGTGAGGGTTTATGGTTTTCTAGGGATAAGGGTTTAGGGTTTTATAGGGTTTGGGTTTAGGGGTTTCTGGGGATGAGTTTTCTTCAGTTTTCTAGGGATGTGGGTGTAGGGTTTTCAGAGTTTGAGGTTTTATGGTTTTATAGGTATAAGGGTTTATGGTTTTCCCAAGATAAATTTTTAGGGGTCTTTAGGGAAGTGGTTTTTGGGTTTCATAGGACTAAGTGTTTTGGGTTTTCTAGGGCTAAGGATTTATGATTTCCCAATACTTAGTGTTTAAGGTTTTCTAGGTCTGAGAGATTATCATTTTCTAGGAATGGGAGTTTACGATTTTCTAGTGCAGAGATTTAACAGTTTTCTTTGGCTGGGGGTGTGGGGTTTTTTGGGACTATGGGTTTGGGGTCTTCTAAGGCTGAGGATTTGGGGTTTTCTAGGGATGAGGGTTTAGGGTTTTTTGGGGGATATCGGTTTTGGAATATTTAGGGATGAGGGTTTAGGTTTTTCATGGTATGTGGTTTTATGGATTACTATGTATGATATTTTAGGGTTTTCCAAGGGTAAGGACTTAGGCTTTTCTGGGGCACAGGGTTTATGACTTTCTAAGGCTAAGGATTTAGTTCTTTTAATGGAATATTTTTTGTGCTTTTTTATGGTTGAGGGATTACAGTTTTATAGGTATTTTGGTTTAGTATTCCTTGGGGATTTGTTTTTTTGTTTTTTGGGTCTATGGGTTTAGGGTTTTATAGGGATGAGGGTACTTGGTTTTTTGGGTCAGAGTGGTTGCAGATTTTTGGGGATGAGTGTTTAGTTATTTTTTTGGTCGATGAGTTAGATTTTTTTAATGCTGATGATTTTGGGTTTTTTGGGATAAGGGTTTATGGTTTTTTAAGGATGAAGATGTATGTTTTTTGGGGTTTTGGGTATAGGTTTTTATGGGGATCAAGGTTTAGGGTTTTACCTAGATATGGGTTTTGGGTTTGGTGGGGTTGAGGGTTCGGGGTTCTGTGGGCTGAGGGATTGGGGTATTATGTGACTAAGGTATTAACATTTTCTTGGGATGGGGGGTCTAGTGTTTAATGTGGATGAGGGTTCATTATTTTCTAGGGAATGGGGTTTTGTTTATTCTTGGGTTGAGGGTTTAGGGTTTCTTTGGCTGAGCATTTAGGGTTTTTTGGATCTGATGACTTAATGTTTTTTGGGGCAGAGGGTTTAGGGTCTTTTGTGGCTGAGGTTTTAGGTTTTTCTAGGGATTAGGTTTTAGGGTATTATGTGTCATTGGGTTTTTGTTTTCTAATGCTAAGGGTTTAGTATTTTATAAAATTGATGATTTAAGGTTTTCTAGGGTTTTGGGTTTTGGGTTTTCTTGGATGAGGGTTATTGTTTTCATAGGGATCTGGGATTGGGGTTTTTTGGGATAAGTGTTTGGAATTTTATATCCTTGAGGGTTTATGGTTTTCCAATGGATGGGATTTAAGGTTTTCTTGGAAGAGGGTTTATTATTTTCTGGGCCTAATCGTTTTTGGTTTTCTAGCTTTGAGGGTTTAGGGTTTTTTGGGGATGATGGTTTATGTTTTTTTTTGAAGCTAAGGGTTTTCTCTTTTTTAGTATTGAGGGTTTACATATTTCTGTGGTTGAGGTTCTTGGGACATAAGATAGTGTTTTCTAGGGATGAGGTTGTAGGATTGTTTTGGGCCTGAGGGCTTAGGGTTTTCTAGGGTTTAGGGCTTTTGTTGTATAGGGATGAGTGTTTATGGTTTTTTGGGATATAGGGTATAGGGATTTTATATTTTTAGGGTTTAATGTTTTCTGGGGAAGAGGTATTAGGGAATCATGGGGATTAGTGTTTATGGTTATTGGGTTCTGAGGTTTTAGGGTTTTCTAGGGATGAGGGTTTAGGGTTTTTTGGGGTATTGGGTTTATGGTTTTTTGGGGATGAGGGTATAGGGTTTTGGGGGATGATGGTTTAGATTTTCTAGAGTTTAGAGTTTATGTTTTTCTTTTGATAAACATTTAGGTTTTTCAAGGTCTAAGGGTTTATTGTTTTCTAGGGTTGAGGTTTGAGGGTTTCCTTGGGAAGAGGGTTTAGGGCTTTATTGAGGATAATTGTTTATGGTTATGGGGTTATAAGATATTTGGGATTACTATGGTTAAGGGTTTAGGTTTTTCTAGGGATGATGTTTTATGGTTTTTGTGTTTTATGAGGATATGTGTTTCAGTTATTCTTGGTCTGAGGGTTTTTAGTTTTTAGAGGATGAATGTTATGAGTTTTTCAAGAATAATCTATTACGGTTTTCAATTGGTGATTGTCAATTCATTAACGGATAATTTTTTAAAATACTTCTCATATGAGTGTTTATGGTCTTCTATGGATGAGGGTTTACAGTTTTCTAGGGATTAGGTCTGGGTATTTTTTAATGATATGGGTTTTGGGTCATTTGGGGAAATGGGATTGGGATGTTTTTTAAGGATAAGGGTATGGGGAATACTAGTTATAAGGGTTTATGGTTTTCAAGGGATGAGGGTTTTTGGTTTTTTTACTTCATTTGATATTGGGATATCTGGGGATGAGGGTTGAGCATTTTATAGGGCTGATGGTTTTGGTTTTTTTATGGTAGAGTGTATAGGGTTTTTTGGGTTAATGGTTTAGGGTATTCGGGGGCTAAGGGTTTTGAGTTTTTTGGATATGAGGGCTTATTGTTTTCTAGGGCTGTGTCTTCAGGGTTTTCTAGGGTTGTGGGTTTCATATTTATTTGGGGAAATAGGTTTTGTGTTTTTTCGGGTTGAGGGTTTAGGTTTTTAGGAGGCTGATGTTTTAGGATATTTTTTGGGCTAAGGTATTTTGGTTCACTGGGTATAAGAAATTGAGGTTATTTAGGGATAAGGGCTTATAGTTTTCAGGGTTTAGGGTTTAGCATATTTTATAGCTGAGGGTTTAAGGACTTTTGGGGGTGAGTGATTACGGTTTTTTGAGGATGGGATTTTGGTTTTTTTGGGTCTTAGTGTTTTTTTGTGGTACTGAGGATTTGGGTTTTATGAGGATAAGGGATTGGTGTATTGTGGGGTATAAGAATTAGGGTTTTGGGGGATAAGGGTTTAGGGTTTGTGGGTATGAGTGTTTGGCATTTTTTACAGCTATGGTTTTTGGGTTCTCTATGACTGACAGTTTAGGGGTTTCTTCGGTTAAGGGTTTATGATTTTCTTGAAATGAGGGATTATGATTTTCTAAGTTGTATTTTTTTTTGTTTTATGGGGTTGATGGTGTAGTGTTTTCTTAGTCTGGTAGTTTATGGATTTCTAGTGTTATGGGTTTAGGGATTTTTAGGGAAGTGGGTTCATGGTTTTCAAGGGCTGAGGGTTTTGGGTTTGTTGGGACTTAAGGTTTATGGTATTATGTATAAGTGGTTTTTGGGTTATCGTGGGCTAGAGGATTATAGTATTTTGAGGGATAAGGTTTGTGTTTTTCTAGGGATGAGGGTTTAGGGTTTTGGGGGGTTAATGTTTTAGGGATTTAGGGTGTGAGAGTTTATGGATTTCTAGGATAAGGTTTTTTTTATAGTTCAAATGATTTATGGATCACTGGGTTTGTGATTTTATGGTTTTCTATGGCTAATGGTTTAGTATTTTCTAGGGAATAGGGTTGAGGTTTTTCTATATTTCTGGGTATAGTGTTTATGGAATTCAGAGTTTAGGGTTTTTTGGGTTCTATGGGGTTATAGGTTTATTATTTTTAGGGTATGAGTTTTTAGGGTTTTCAAGGGATCGGGGTTTTGGGTTTTCTATGGCTGTGTGATTACGGTTTTCGATGGATAATATTTTATGGATTTTATGGGGTAGAGTTATTAGGGATTTATATAACTGAGGTCTTAGGTTTTTTTATGTGGAGTGTTTAGGTTTTTATAATGTTTAGAATTTAGGGTTCTTTAGGGATGGGATTTAATGTTTTTTATGGCTGAGGGCTTATCGTTTTCTGGGGATTTTATGATTTTCTATGGGTGAGGGTTTTTGGTTTTTAAGGATGAGGGATTTTGTTTTTATTGGGATGAGGGTTTATAGTATACAATGGATGTGGGTTTTGGATTTTATGGGTTAAGTGTTTAGGGTTTTTGGGGGATGATTTCATAGAGTTTTATGGGGATGAGGTGTTTGTGTTTTTTAGGGCTGATGATTTAGGTTTTTTGGGGCTAATGGTTTATGGTTTTCTTCGGATGAGGGCCTATGGTCTTCTAGGGATGTAGGTTTATTATTTTTCTGGGTAAAGTTTGTAGGGTTTTCTAAGGATGAGGGTTTGTGTTATTCTAGGATTGTTGTTTTAGGGTATTCTGGGGATGAGGGTTTCTTGGTTTCTAGGGGTGAGGGTTTAGGGATTTGTAGGGTTTAGTGTTTACGGTTTTATGCAGGTGGGGTTTAAGATATTTTTGAATATATGGGTTTACGGTTTTCTGGGGATATGGGTTTTGTGTTTGCTGGGGATGAGGTTTTATGGTTTTATGAATGTTAAGGTTTAGGGATTTATGTAGCAGAGGGATTAGTGTTTGCTATGGATCAGATATTAGGGATTTCTGGGGGTGAGGATTTATGGTTTTTTTGGGGATAAGGGTCTAGGGTTTTTGTGGGGTTATAGGACTGACGATTTTATAGGATGAGGGTTATGGGTTTAATGTGGCTAGTGGATTACGGTTATCAAGGGTTAAGGGTTTATGGTTTTTTAGGGCTATTGGTATAAGGATTTTTTGGACTCATTATTTTGGGTTTTTGTGGATGAGGGTTAAGTGTTTTCTGGGGATGAGGGTTTTGGGTTTTATGGGGCTGATCGTTTAGGGTTTTTATTGTATTTTTGTTTGGGTTTTTGGTGGATGAGTATTTTGGGATTTCTGTGGCTAGGGTTTAGGGTTTTCTAGGGTGGAGGGTTTAGTGTTTTTTAAGATTAAGGGTTTATGTTTTTAAATGGATGTGTGTTTAGGGTTTACTGGAAATGAGGGTTTATAGTTTTTGGGGTTAAGGGTTTAAGTTTTCCTTGGGTTGCAGGTTTAGGGTTTTCAAAGGCTAAGGGTTATGGGTTATCTGGGGCTAATTTTTTTTCTAGGGCTATGGGTCTAGTGATTTCTGGTCCTAAGGGTTTCAGATTATCTAGGATTTATTGTTTAGGGGTTTCGAGGGATTAGGTTTTAAGGTTTCTTAGAGATGATGTTTATGGTTTTCTTAGGCTAAAGGGTTAGGGTATTTAGAGGATGGGGGTTTAGGGTTTTCTATATATGGTCATTTAGGGTTTCCTAGGGAGAACAGTTTATGGTTTTCTGGGGTTAATGGTCTAGGATTTTATATGGATAATTTTTTAGGGTTTCCTGAAGCAGAGGGTTTAGAGTTTTCTTGGGGATGAGTGTTTATGGTTTTCTAGGGTAGAGGTTTTATATGTTTTTGGGGATGAGGGATAATGGTTTGTAGGGGATGATGGTTTATGAAGATGAGGTTTTAGGGTTTCCTAAGAATGAGGGTTTAGGGTTTTCTAGGGATTATGGTTTCGGGTTTTAAATGGATAAGGGTTTAGGGTTTTCTGGGACTGAGGATTTAGGGTTTTCTTGGGCTGAGGGATTAGTTTTTTCTAGAGATGAGGGTTTACAGATTTTTAGGTATGAGGGTTTAAGGATTTCCCGAACTTGTATTTTATGGTTTTTTATGGATGAGGATTTGGGGTTTCTGGTGCTGATGGTTTTAGTCTATTGGGGGATAAAGGTGTAGGGTTTTCTTGGGATGAGGGTTTATGGTTTTCTAGCACTATGGATTTAGGTTATAATGGGGATAATGATTTGGGGTTCTCTAGGGTTAAGGGTTTGGAGTCTTCTAGGATAGTGGGATAGGTTCTTTCTTTGGATGAGGGTTTGGTGTGTTCTAGGGTTGAGGGATTATGGTTTTATGGGTATAAGGTTCTATCGGTTTTTGGGTCTGAGGGATTAGGGTTTTATGGGGATGATGGTTTAAGTTAATTTGGGGATGGGGGTTTTTGTATTTATTGGGCTGAGGGTTTATGTTTTATAGAGGATGTGGTTTTTTGGTTTTTTGGGGTTAACGGGTCATGTTTTTTCATGTCTAATTGTTTAGGGTTTTCTAGGGGGAGTGTTTTTGGTCTTCTAAGGCAGAGGGTTTAGTAATTTTTAGGGATGAGTGTATATGGATTTTTAGGGATGATGGTTTAGGGTTTTTTAGGGAAGATGATTTAGGGTTTTCCTAGAATGAGGATTTAGAGTATTCCAGGGATAGGGGATTAGGATTTTCTAGGTTTAAGGGTTAATTTTTATTTTCTACGATGAGTGTTTAGGGCCTTCTAGAGTATAGGTTTTTACATTTTTTAGGGTTGAGGTTTAAGGTTTTTTCAGGGTTGAGGGTCCATGGATTTCTAGGGCTGAGTGTTTAGGGATTTATGGGGATGGGGGTTTAGGGCTTTCAGTGGATATGGGATTAGGGATTTCTAGGGAACATGGTTTAGGGTTTTCTAGGACAAAGGGTTTAATGATTTCTGGGGTTGAGGTTTTACGGTTCTCTAGGGATAAGGGTTTTTGTTTTTTAAGAGATAAGGGACTAGGATTTCCTATGGATTATGTTTTAGGATTTTTTAGGGAAGAGGGTTTAATGTTTTATGTTGCTGAGGTTTTAGGGTTTCTTGGGGATGAGGTTTCAGGGTTTTTTTGGGCTGGGGGTTTCGGGATTTCATGGGAAGAGTTTTTGGTGCCTTATAGGGAAGTGTGACTAGTGTATTCTATGGTTCACGTTTTATGGTTTTCCAAGGGTGATGATTTTCGGTTTTCCGGGATGAGGGTTTGGGTTTTCCAACATTAAAAGTATACATTTTCCTTGGGATAAGGAATTGGGGTTTTCTAGGGATGACTATTTATGTGTTTCAAGATCATAGTGTTTATGATTTACTTGGGATGAGTTTTTTGAGTTTTCTAGGGTTGGGGGTTTATGGTATTCTAGGGTTTTGGATTGGGGTTTTTTTGGGACAATGGTTTGGGGTCTTCCAAGGATAAGGGTTTATTTTATCATGCGGATGAAGGTTTTTGTTTTTCATGGTTTGAGGGTTTATAGTTTTCTGGGGAGAGGATTTATAATTTTTTGGGGTTATGGGTTTAGGGTTATTTTGGTCATAGGTTCTAGGGATTTTTGGGGATAAGGGTTATGTCTTTTATGGGGATGATGTTTTAAGGTATTTTTGGATATATGGTTTTGGGTTTTGGGGGGATGAGGGTTTAGTGTTTTATAGGACTATGGTCTTTGGATTATTTGGGGATTAAATTTTATTGTTTTTTGGGGATGATGGGTTAGGGTTTTTGGTGTTAATGATATAGTGTCTTTTGGAGTTAAGGTTTTAGGATTTATTGGTGTAGATGGTTTAGGGTTTTTTTGTATGAGGGATTTAGTTTTTTTGGGATGATGGTTTCTGGATTTTTTTGGGGATGAGTGTTTAAGGGTTTTAGGGCACATGTTTTAGGGACTTTTAGGGACATTTAGGGATGAGGGTGTATAGTTTTTAGGGTAATGGTTTTTGGGTTTTTGTGGGATGAAAGTTTAGGTAATTTTGGAATGGGGGGTTTAGGGTTTTGTTGGGATGAATGTTTGGCATATTATGGGGTTGAAGGGTTAGGGTTTTGAGGGGATGAGGTTTTGGGGTTTTGTGGTGATGTGAGTTGGATGTTTTTATGGAAGATGTTTTGTAGTTTCGGGGCTGTGGATTTGGGATTTTTTTGGGGATGATAGTTTGGTGTTTTTTGGGTATGTATTAATGGATTTTGGATACTAGTATTCAGGTTTTTGGGGGATGAGGTTTAGTGTTTTTAGGGGCTAGGGTTTTGTTTTTTGTGGCTGAGGGTTTATGATGTTTTTTGGATAAGGTTTTATGATTTCATAGGATCCAATATTTAGGGTTTTATGGGTATTAGGGTATATAGTTTTTTAGTTATAAGGGTTTGGGGTTTTTGGCTAAGGAAATAGGGTTGTTTTAGGATGAGGGATTAGGATTTTTCATGGGATGTGGGTTTATGGTTTTTTTGGGCTGAGGGTTTGGGTTTTTTTGGGTTAATAATTTAGGGGTTTTAGGGACTAAGAGTTTTCGGTTTTTTGGTGATGAGGGTTCATGGTTTTTTTTTGAAATGAGGGTTTACTAATTATTGGGGATAAGGGTTTTGTGGTTTTTGGGGATAAGAGTTTTGGGTTTTTGATACTATTGGTTTATGGGGGTTTTGGGTAGTGGTTTAGGGCTTGTGTCTAATGGGCTTTGGAGTTTTTTGGATGATGGTTATGGGACTTATTATTTAATGTTTTTTAGGGATGGGAATTTAGAGTTTTATGGGGATGAGGGATTATGGTTTTTTAGGGATTAGGGATTAGTTTTTTGGCGATGAAGGTTCACATATTTTGTGGGTATGTGGGTTTAGATTTTTTTGGGTGGAATATTTGTTAATTTTTGGGGCTATATGTTTGGGATTTTTTGGGGATGAGTGTTTAGGTTTTCATAGGGATAAGGATTTAGTTTTTTAAGGGGGTTTAGCTTTTTTTGGGTTGAGAGATTATGATTTTTTAGGGTTAGGGGTTTAGGTTTTATTTAGGGATGAGGTTATAGTGTTTTTTAGGGTCGAGGGTTTTGGGTTTTCTAGGGCTGAGATTTCATGGGTTTTTTAGGGATGTTGGTTTTTTTATTGTCTACTGTTTAGGGTTTTGGGGGTTGAATGTTTTTTTATGTTCAGGGGTTTAAAGTATATTGGGAATGGATTTTTAAAGATTAATGCGTTTAAGGGTTTAGAGTTTTTCGGGGTTGAGAGTTTAGGGTTTTTTAGGGATTAAGGTTTGGGGATTGTTCGGGATTACTGGTTATTGACTTTTTGGGGAGGTTTTTTGTTTTTCTAGGATGTATGTTTTGGATATTATTGGTGATAAGGGATTTATGGACTTTTAGGTATGAGGGTTTTTCATTTTTTGCGGTTGGGAGTATAGGGTTTTTTTATGATAAGGGATTAGGGTTTTTTTGGGGCTAATGAGTTGTGGATTTTTGGGGCTGAGGTTTTAGGGTATTTATTGGATGAGGATTTAGGGACTTTTGGGATAAGGGTATAGGGTTTTTTTGGGGTTGAGTGTTTGGGATTTTTTAGGGATGATGGTTAGGGTTTTTTGGG
The DNA here is from genome assembly GCA_963277665.1 of Viscum album. Classification (NCBI taxonomy): domain Eukaryota; kingdom Viridiplantae; phylum Streptophyta; class Magnoliopsida; order Santalales; family Viscaceae; genus Viscum; species Viscum album. Next base: position 1,532,007,762 of record OY728160.1, on the reverse strand, counting down.
GGATGGGGTTAAAAGGTTTCTTTGGGGCAAGGGTTTACTATTTTTGGGGGTTAAGGGTTTATGATTTTTTGGGGATGAGGGTATATGGTTTTCTAAGGCTAAGGATTATGGGTTTTATTATTGAGGGTTCAGTGTGATTTTGGGGTGTGGGTTTATCATTTTTTACGGATAAGGTTTTTGGGTTTTTTGGGGAGATGGTTTTGGATTTTTTTGTGCTAAGGGTATTATGTTCATTGGGAGTTGAGGGTTTCAGGTTTTGTGGGGATGAGGGTTTCAGGTTCTTTCATAATAAGGGTTTATTGTTTTTTTGGGTGGATGGTCTCTTTTTTCATGGGCTTTAGGGTTTTGGTATTCATGGGGGTAAGTTTTTACTATTTTTTGAGGTAGATGGTATTAGGTTTTTTTTGGATTAGGGATGAGGTTTTTTGAGGGGCTAATGGGTGAGGGTTTATTGGGATTTATAGTTGATGGTTTTGGGGGATTTGGGTTGAGGTTTTTTTTCGGGCTAATGGATTATGGTTTTTTGGTGCTAAGTTTTGATGGTTTTAAGGGATGAGGGTTGAGGGTTTTTTTGGGGTTTATGGTTTAGGGTTTTTCGGGGCTGAGGGTTAAGGGTTTTTTAGGTTTGAGCGTTGAGTGTTGAGGTTTTCATTGGGTATAAGGGTTAATGGTTTTTTGAGTTTGTGGTTTTGGTGATTTTTGTGGCTAATCATTGATGTTTTTTTATAGTAGGTTGTTTCGGGGGGTTTTTTAGGTTTTTTGGGACAACATTTTTTTTGGTCTAAGGACAAAGAGTTTTTCTGTATGAGGGTTTAATTTTTGGGGGATGAGGGTTTAGGGATTTGTAGATCTTGGGATTTACAATTATTAGTGCATGAGGGTTTAGGGTTCTTTGGGAAAGAGGGTTTGGGGTTTCTTGTGGATGAGTGTTTAGGGTTTTTTGTGAAGAGAGTTTAGTTTTTTCAGATGAGGGTTTATGTATTTTTGGGATGTTGAGTTGGGTTTTTAGGACATAGGGGTTATGATTTTTTAGGGATGATGGTATAGTTGTTTTTGTGTATTTGGGTATATTATTTATCATGGATGAAAATTTCGTGTTTTTTGGTGATGTAGGTATAGTGTTTTAATGGATTGAGGGTTTCGGGTTTTTTGGGGATAGGGGTTTAGGGATTCATGGGGATAAAGGTAAGGGTTTTTTAGGGATGAGGGAAAAGGATTTTTTGGACAAATGGTTGAAGTTTTTTTTATTATGAGAGATTACGGTTTTTTTGGGGGGTGAGGATTTGGGGTTTGTCAGGGCTGAGGGATTCAGTATTTTATGGCTATGTGTTTGGGGGTTTTTTTGGGATGATGGATTAGGGTATTTTGTGGATGATTGTTTAGGGTTTTTTGTGCTGAAGGATAATATATTTTTAGTTTTTAGTAAATTTTTAATGATGAGGGATTAGGGTTTTTTAAGGAAATGGGTTTAGTGTTTTTGGGACTAAGAGTCCATGGTTTTTTTCTTCTATGCTTTTAGTGTTTTCCAGCATAGGATTTAGGGTTTTCTTGGATGAAGTTTTTGGGTTCTTTTGGGATGAGGTTTTTGGGTTTTTGGAGATAAGGGTTTTTTGAATTTCTAGGATGGGTTTTATCATCTTCTAAGGATAAGGATTTAGGGTTTTCTATGGTTGAGGGATTAGGGTTTTTTTTTGAGGGATTAGTTTTTTTAGATACATTTACATTTTTTGGGGTTATGGGTTTTGGGATTACAAGGGTTGAGTTTTTAGGTTTTTTGGGGAAATTGTTTAGGGTTTTCTATGTTTGAGTTTTTATGATTTTTTAGAAAGTTGGTTTTATGGTTTTTTATGGATGGGTTTTGGGGTTTTTTTGGGATTCAGGATTTTTTTGAGATGAGGGTTTGAGGTTTCAAGGGGATGAGGATTTAGTGGTTTTATGGGGTTGAGGTTTTATTTTTTTCCTAGGATGATGGTTTCAGTTTCTTTTGGGAAGAGGGTTTAGGTATTTTTGGGAATGAGGTTTAGGGTTTTTTTGGGATAAGTGTACTTTATTTTTCAGGTTCTGGTTTTTGGGTTTCTTCTGTGATGATAGTTTGGTGTTTTGGGGGGCTAAGGATTTAATGTTTTTTTGGATTTATGCATTTTGTTTGGGGGATGAGGGTTTGGGTTTTTAGGGTTGAGGGTTTTGTTTATTTTTTATGTTGAGGGATTATAATATTTTTGGATAAGTGTTTAGGATTTCTTGGGGTACAATGATTAGTTTTTTTTGGGGCATATGGTTTATGGTTTTTTTTTTAAAGGGTTTAGTGTTTTTGAGTAGAGGAATTAGGGTTTTTTAGGGATAATGGTTTACGGATTAGTAGGATGGGTGTTTAAATTTTTTTAGGATGAGTGTTTTGTTTATTTGTGTTAGTGGTTATAGAACTTTATGGGGTTAATGGTTTTAGGGGTTTTGGGGATAAGGGTTTTGGGTTTTTGGGGGATGAGGGTTTATGGTTTTTTGGAGATGAGGTTTTAGGCATTATTGGGGATGTGGGATTTTTGGTTTTGGTAGTTGAATGTTTATGATTTTTGGTGCTATGGGTTAAGGGTGTTCTAGGGAAGTCCGTTTAGGTGTTTTTAGATAATGGTATTTTCTTTTCTGGGTTGAGGGTTTTGGGGTTTTGGGGTGAGGGTTTAGGGTTTTTATGACTAAGGGTTTCGTGTTTTTTGGGGATGAGGGTTTTTTTGTTTTTTTGGGTTTTGGGATTATTATTTTTTGGGGTTGGGGGTTTAATGTTTTTTTAGAAGGAGGGTTTTGATTATTAGGGATAATGGTTTAGATGATTTTTGAGGTTAAAGCTTTATATTTTATTAGGGTGGAAGATTTAGTTTTTTTGGGCTTCATGTTTGTTTTTTGCTGGTGTAAAGTGTATAGGATTTTATTGGGTTTAGGATTTATTATTTTTTTGGGCTGAGGATTTATGTTTTTTGGGGTTGGGGGTTTATGATTTTTTGCGGTTGACGGTTTAACACTTATTTGGGGCCTATGGTATAATGATTATTAAGGTCAAGTGTTTTTGGTTTTCAGGGGCATAGATTTTAGGGGTTTTGGGTGGATTAGGGTGTAGGGTTATTATAGACAATTTTTTTATGGTTTTTTGTTTGTCTGATTTGGTTTTTTTAGAATTGAAGGTTTAGGATTTTTGGGGTGGAGGATTTATAGATTTTTTCAGCTGAGGGATTATGATTTTTTGGGGATTCAGGATTAAAGTCATTTATGGATGAGGGTTTGGTGTTTTTTTTTTGGGATCAGTTTTTATTTAATTTTTGGGGTGAGGGTTTAGGTTTTTCTAGAGATGAAGGTTTGGGGGTTTTTTGGGGATGAGGGTTTATTATTTTTTAAGGATGAGGGTTTGTAATTTTTGTGGCTGAGGGTCTAGGATTTTTTTAGTCTAAATGTATAGTTTTTTTTGGTATTATGAATTGGGTTTTTTGGGGGGTGTGGTTTTATAGTATTTTTGTATTAGGATTTTGGGTTGTTCGGACTAAGGGAATAGGGTTTTTTTGGGATGATTAATTAGGGTTATTGGGCTGGGGTTTTATGGTTTTTTGGGGGGTTGGGGTATATGGTTTCATTAGGATGGGGGTTTATTGTTTTTTGGATGGATAGTTTAGGATTTTTGGTGATTAGGGTATACATTTTTTTTGCTGGGGTTCGGGATTTATATTTTTAATTGTTTAGTGTTTTTTGGGGCTGTTGGTATACCATTTTTTGGGGATGAGTGTTTTGGGTTTTTTGGGAATGAGGGTTTGGGATTTTTTGTGGTTGAGGGTTTTATGTTCTTTGGGGATGAGGGTTTTAGGTTTTTTTGGGGAGGAGAATAAGGGATGATGGTTTATGGTTTTTTGGGGTTGAGGGTTTATACTTTTAGGGGATTAGGATATAGGTTCTTGTTGTGATGGTGTTTAGGTGTTAGTGTTTTTTGGGGATATGGGTTTACTATTGTTTGGGATGAAGGGTTTTTGGATTTTTGGGGATGAGGGTTTGGGATTTTTTGTGGTTGAGGGCTTTATGTTCTTTTATGATGAGGGTTTCGAGTTATTTTGGGTCTAAGGGTTTATAGGTTTTTGAGGGGAAGTATATTAAATTTTTTGGGGATGAGGGTTGGGGATTTTTTGGATTGAGGGATGAGGGTTTTTTTGGGATGTTGGTCATTGGGGATTAGGATTGGGGTTTGTGGAAGATGAGTGATTAGGATTTTTTTGGGATGAGTTCTGAGGATTTTTAGGGACCGAGGGTTGATGGTTTTTTAGGGTCGCCGGTTTAGTATTTTTTTCAAAGCTGAGGGTTCAGGTTTTTTTTGGAATGAGGGTTGAGGATTTATATAAGGATGAGGGTTGTGGGTTTTTTTGGGCTTGTGGGTTTGGTGATTTTGGGGGTCAATGTTTGAGTGTTTTTTAGTGTAGAGAGTTTTGGGTTTGTTGGGTAAAATATTTACTGGTTTTTGGGTCTAAGGGTTTAAAATGGTTTGGGGCTAAGGGTTAAGAGGTTTTTGGTCTAAGGGTTTAATTTTGGGGGGGATGAGGATTTAAGGATTTTTGGGTCTAGGGGTTTATAGTTTTTTGGGGTTGAGGGTTTAGGGTTGTTTGGAGAAATGAATTTGTGGTTTTTTGGTAGAGTGTTTAGGGTTTTTTTGGGATGAGTGTTTAGGTTTATTCATGGCTGAGGGTTTAGGGTATTTTTCACTAAGGATTTATTTTTTATGTCTAAGGGTTTAGGGTTTTTTGGGGATGGGGGTTTATAATTTTTCCAAGAAAAGTGTTTACTATTATTCATGGCTGCTGGTTTAGTGTTTTTTGGGGCTGTGAGTATAAGAGTTATTGGGATTGAGGGTTTAGGATTTTTTGGGGGATTGGGGTATAAGGATTTTTGTGGAAGAGGGTTTTTTTGGTACTATGGGTTTGGGGTTTTTTAGGACTAATGGTTTTGGGTTTTTTAGGACTATGGGTTTTTTGTTTTGGGGATGAGATTTTATGGTTTTTTGAGTTGAGAATTTAGGGTTTTTTTAGTGATGAGGGTTTTGAATTTTTGGGGCTATGTGTATAGGGATTTTCTAGGCCGAGGGTTTAGGGTTTTTTTGGGATGATTATTTAATGTTTTTCAGTGATGAGGGTTATGGTTTATTATCATTGATGGTTTAGTAAATTTATTATGATGGGGGTATATTTTTTTGTGGTTGTGGGTTTAGTGTTTTTTTGGGGATGATAATCCATATTTTTTGGGGGATTATGGTTTAGTGTTTTCTGGGGGTTAGGATTAATGCTTTTTTATAATTGAGGTTTTTTTGGATTTTTATGGTTGAGGTTTTATAGTTTTGAGGGATAAGGGTTTTTTGACTTCCTAGGATGGATTTTATGGTTTTATGAGGATGAGGGTTCAGGTTTTTTTGGGGTTGAGGGTATAGTTTTTTGATGTATTTACATTTTCTAGGATCATGTGTTTAGGGTTTATTTGTGATGACTGTATATTTTTTTTAGGAAAAGTGTTTAGGGATTTTTAGGGCTTAGGGTTTAGGTTTTGTTTATTCTAGGGGTTTTAGGGTTTTTATGGCAGGGTGTTTTTATGTTGGGATTTTTAGGGTTTAGGTTTTGGGGATTCTTTGGGTTGATGCTATATGGTTTTTTAGGTTCTAGGGATTAGGGTTATTTGGGGCTTAGTGTTTATGTTTTTTTGGGAAAAGGGTTTTGTGTTTTTTTTCGATGAGGGTTTACGGTTCTTTGTGATTAGGGTATAGGGTTTTTTGGGTTATAGTTTTTGAATTCTTTTCTATGATGATTGTTATTTGTTTTGGGGGGGTATGGATTTAGGGGTTTTTTTGGATTTTGGTATTACAATGTTTTGTTACTAAGGATTTAGGGTTTTTTGGGATGGGGTTTTAATGTTTTGGAGGCTGAGTGTTTATTATCTTTTGTCGATAAGGGTTTAGGATTTCATGGTGTTCAATGATTAGGGTTTTTGGGGTATTAGGGTTTATGGGGTTTTTTTTGAAAAGGGTTTAGGGTTTTTTGGGATGAGGAATTAGGTTAACGTAGGGTTGAGGGGTTAGGATTTTTTTGGATGAGGGTTTAATGTTTTCTCGGGTCAAGTTTTGGGGTTTTTTGGGGAAGTGGTTATATAATTTATTGGGGTTGATTGTTCTGGGGTTTTAGGGATGGGGGTTTCGGGGATTTCTATGGATGAGAGTATGTGGTTTTTTGGGGATGATAGTTTAGGGGTTATTGAGAATGAGAGATTTGTGGTTTTGGGGGATTAGAGTTTAGGGGGTTTTGGTGCTAAGGGTTTTTATGAAGTGATTTTAGGGGTTTGGGGAAAATGTTTTTCTTTTTTAATCACGAGGGTTTAGAGGTTTTCGTGGAGGAGGTTTTTGTTTTTTTAGTTCTATGGGTTTATGGTTTATGGGGATGAATGATTAGGGTCTTTTTAGTGATAGTGGATTAGGTTTTTTGGGGCTGAGGATTTAGGGTTTTTTGGGACTGAGGGCGTAAGTCTGATCAGGATGAGGGTTTAAATATTATGTGGGGTGACAGTTTAGAGTATTTTGGGTAGGAAGATTTAGGGTATTTTCGGGCTTCCTGTTGGGGTTTTTTTGGGGATAAGTCTTTAGGGTTCTTATGGATGAGGATTTTGTGTTTTTTTCTAGCTGAGGATTTAAATTTTTTTGGAATTGATGGTTTATGATTTTTAAAACTAATGGATTAGGTTTCATTTGGGGCCTGGTGTATAGTTTTTAATATGGTTGAGGTTTTTTAGTTTCATGGGGGTGATATTTTTTTTGGTATTTTGGTGTTAAGGGTGTAGGGTTTTGTGGTGTATTGTTTTGGGTTTTTTAGAGTTGAGTGTTTTTTTATGTTTAGGGTTTATGGTTTTTTTGGGGCTAAGGTTTTAAGGATTTTTACAGATTATGGATTATAAATTTTTGGGGATTATGGTTTTGGGTTTTTTTGGGGAAAATGGTGTTCTAATTTTTGGGGGTGAGGGTTTATGTTTTTCTAGGGATGATGGTTTGGGAGTTTTTTGGGGCTTAGGATTTATGGTTTTTTGGGTATGAGGGTTTGGGGTTTATTTGTGGTCGAGGGTCTAGGGTTTGATTAGGCTAAGGTTTAATGGTTTTTTCGGTGGTGATGAAGTTGTGTTTTTGGGGGATAGGGTTTTTTGGTTTTTTGGCATTAGGATTTAGAGATTTTTTGGATACAGGTATATGGGTTTTTTTCGGAGTGTTTAGTTTTTTTAGAATGAGGGTTTAGGGTTTTTTTGGGGGGTTATTAGTTTTCTTTGGTATAATGGATTATTGTTTTTTGGGGTTGAGGGTTTATGATTTTGATAGACTGTGGGTATAGGGTTTTATTGGGTTGAGGGTTTTTGGATTTTATTATTGATGGTATAGGTTTTTTTGGGGTTGTGGGTTTACTATTTTTTTGGGAAAATGGGTTTGTGTTTTTTCTTGGATGGGGGTTTGGGGATTTTTGGGGATGGTGGTTTTATTTTATTTTGGGATTATGGTTTCAATTTTTGGGGATGAGGGTTTTTTTATTTATGGGGGTTTATGGATTTTTTGGGTGGAGGGTATCTATTTATGTTTTCTTAGGGTTTGGGTTTCATGGGGCTAAGGGATTATGGTTTTTTGAAGAAAAGAGCATTTGTTTATTTTGGGATGATGATTGATTATTTTATGGGATGGAGGGATGAGTTTTTTTTGGGGGATGATTATTTCTATGGATTAGGGTTGAGGGTTTTTTGGGTTGAGGGATTATGGTTTATTGAGGATGAGTACATAGGGTTTTTAGGGGCGGAGGGTTGATGGTTTTTTGGGGTTTAGGATTTTTTCAATGTGAAGTATTGAAGTTTGTTTAGAGTTGATGGTTGAGGGTTTCTTTTTTACTAGGGGTTGAGATTTTTTTGGGTTAGTAGGTTGGTGTTTTGGTGGCCAATGGTTGAGGGTTTTTGGCTAGAGACCTTTAAGGTTTTCTGTGTTGAATGCTTATGGTTCTTTAGGGATAAGGGTTTATGGGTTTTTAGGGATAAGTGTTTAGATTCTTTTGGTCCAAGGGATTGTCTTTTGTGGGGTTTAGGGTTTAGGGTTTTTAGGTCTAATGCTTTATAATTTTTTGGGGTGGAGAGTTTAGGGTTGTTTAGGGAAGAGTGTTTGGGGTTTTTTTTGGTTGAGTGTTTGGGGTATTTTTAATGAGATTATAGTTATCATTGTGGATGAGGGTTTAGGGTTTTCAGGATAAGGGTTTATGTTTTTATGACCGAGGGTTTAGGATTTTTTAGGCCTGAGGGTTTAACATTTTTTGTGGTTGAGTGTTTATAATTTTTCATGGATGAATGATTAAATTTTTGGGGGATGGGGGTATAGGTTTTTTAGGGACTGAGGGTTAGGTTTTTTTAGGGATATAGGTTTAGGGAATTTTTTGAATGATATTCTTGTGTTTTTTTAGATGAGGGTTTTGGGTTTTTTAGGACTGAGGGTTGATGGTTTTTTAGGGATGAGAGTTATGGTTTTTTGAGGGGCTGAGTGTTGACAGATTTTTTGGATTGACATTTTAGTGCTTTTTGGGGTTGAGGGTTGATGGTTTTTTCGGGTTGAGAGTTTTTGGGGATGAGTTTTGTGTCTCTTTCTAGATGAAGATTTATTGTTTTTTGGGGATGAGGATTTAGCAGTTTTTGGGGTTGAGGGTTTTGTGGTTTTTGGGAATGAGTGTATATGTATTTTTAGGTTTGATGTTAGAGGTTTTTTGGGGGATGACTGGTTAGAGGTTTTTTGTGCTGCGAGTCTATAGTTTTTTGTGATAGGGGTTTAGGGTTTTTTGGCTAAGAAGTTAGGGTTTTTGTGGATGAGACGTTTAGGACTTTTTAGGGCTGAGGGTTTGGGTTTTTTGGGGGTTTAGGTTTCAAGGTTTCTTGGGGTGAAGAGTTTACTGTTTTTTGGGATGAGGGATCTATTTTAATGGGATGAGGGTGAAAAAAAATTAGTGATGGGAGTACATGGTGTTTTGGGGATAAAGGTTCACAGTCTTGGGGAAGAAGGATTAGGTTTTTTAGGTCCAAGGGCATAGGATTTTTTTTGTCTGAGGTATACGGTTTTTATGGTGGAGGGATTAATGTTTTTCTGGTACACGGTTTTAGGGGTTTTTTGGATTAGTGTTTATAGTTTTTTTAGTCTAAGGGTTTTCAGTTTTTTTATATGCAGGTTTTGGATTTTTGGTACCGAAGGTTATGTGTTTTTTAATTGGGGGTTTAGTGTTTTTTGGGTTCCGAGTTTGGGTTTTTTACGGCTGTGTGTTTCTGATTTTTTTGGTATGAGGGTTTAGCGATTTTATGGTAGTGGTCTTATGGGTTTCGGGGGTATATGGTTTATTATTTATCGGTTGAAATGGTTTATCGTTTTTTGGGATTTAGGGTTTAGAATTTTTCTAGTTTATGGATTTATGTATTTTTGTGGATGAGGGTTAACAATTTTTAGAGAGGAGGGGTTAGTGTTTTTTGGGCCGAGGGTTTGGGGATTTTTGCGATCATGGGTTTTGAATTTTTTAGGGATGACTTTTAAGGCTTTTTCTGGATTTAGGGTTTAGGGTTTAGGGTGGTAAGGGTTAAATTTTTTGGGTTGAGGGTATAGTGTTTTTTGGGTCTATATGGTGGGGATTTCTTTAGGGAAAACGGTTTAAGATATTTTGGGGATAAGAGGTAAGGGTTTTTTTGGTGTTGGGATTTTGGGTTTTTTTGACTGATAGTGTAGGGTTTTATGAGATAAATCTTTTAAAATTTTTGGGCTGATCATTTATTATTTTTTAGGGATCAGAGTTTCATTATTTTTTTTCAGATTATAGTTTAGGGTTTGTGGTTCCTAGAGGTTTTCAGTTTTATGGTGTTGAACGATTCATAATTTATAGGGATGAGGTTTTAGGGTTTTTTGGTTTAGGGTATAGGGTTTTTTGGGGTGGATATTTTTTGGTGTTTGGGGTTTAGGATTTATGTTTTAATTGGGCTTAGTTTTTAGGTTATTTGGGGTTGAGGTTTTTGGGTTTTGGGGTTGAGTATTTACAGTTTTTTGGGATGAGGGTTTTTTAAATGGTTAGTGACTAGGTATTAATTTTTCTGGGGCTAGGGGTTTAGGGTTTCTTTGAGATGAGGATTTAGTTTTTTTGGGGCTGAGGGTTCATGTGTTTTGGGGATGAGTGTTTAGCGTTTTTTTGGGGCTGATGGTTTATGGTTTTTTTTAATGAGGGTTTATTGGTTTTGTCTCTTAGGTTTTAGGTATTTTAGGGTTGGGAGTTTAGGTTCCTTTGGAGCAAAGGGTTTTGTGTTTTTCAGTGTTGAGGATTTTTGGTTTTTTGGGGCTAAGGTTTTAGTGTTTATCAAGATGAGGTTTTTAGGTTTCTAGTGGTGTGGGTTTATTGTTCTTTTAAGAGGGTATTGGGTATTTTGAGGATGCGGGTTTATTTTTCTTTGTGTCGTGGGATTAGGGTTTTGTATGGAGGGTTTAGATTTTTTGGGATGTATTTATATTTTTTGGGACTATGTGTTTAGAATTTTTTTAGGCTGAGTGTTTCGGGTTTTTTAAGGTACAATGTTTTTGGTTTTTTAGGGTTAAAGGTTTAGGTTTTTTATGTACTATGATTATAAATTATTTTTTGGATCAGTGTATAGGGTTTTTTGAGGTTTGGGGATTATGGTTTTTTGAAGATAATAGTTTCGGGTATTTTGGAGAGGATCCATTAAGTATTATTTGTTGATTGGGTTTGTGAGTTCATTGGGTTAGAGGGTTTGGGTTTTTTTTGGGAAGTGGGTTTCTGGTTTTTTACTGATTAGGTTTTAGGGTTTTCTAGGGAAGAGGGTATGGGTTTTTTAGGGATAAGTGTTTCGGATTTTTTGAGGATGATATTTTTTTTGTGTTTAAGGATTTTGGGGTTTTGGGTTTGGAGTATAAGGGTTTTTTAGGGATGACGGTATATGGTTTTTTAGGATGATGGTATAGTTTTTCTATTATAGGGGATTATGGTTTTTTATAGATGAGGGTTAAGGGTATTGGGGGGGCTAAGGTTTTAGGGTTTTTTAGGATGAGGGTTTAGGGTTTTTTAGGGATTTGGATTTATCACTTTTTGAGGATGAGGATTTAGTGTTTTTTCATGGGATGAGGGTTTAGGGGGTTTGGGGGTGAGGGTTTATGTGTTTTGGGGGAAGAGGGTATAGGGTTTTTAGGGGTTTAGAGTATATGGGTTTTTAGGTATAAGGGTTTTGGGTTTCTGGGAGATGACGTTTTAGGGTTTTTTGGGGATGAGGGTTTTTGGGTAATTGGGGATGAGGGTTTTGGGTTTTTGTGGGATGATATTTTTGGGGATTTTTGGAGCTGCAGTTTTAGGGGATTTTGGGGAAGTGGGTTTAAGGTTATGCATCTAATGGATTTGGGTTTTTTGGGGATGTGGGTTTAGGGTCTTTTCAGGATAAGGGGTTATGATTGTTTGGGGCCCAAGATTTATGGTTTTGGGGGATGAGGTTTTTGGGATGTTTGTGGGTGATGGATTAGGTTTTTTTAGGGCTAAGGGTTTAGATTTTTTTTTTTCTAATGAGGGTTCGGGATTTTTGGGGGTGGAGGGTTTAGTGTTTTTCATGGTGGAGGGTATATGGTTTTTTGGGTTACATGTTTTGTTTTTTAGGGGCTTAGGGTTTATCATTTTTGGGGGATGAGGGTGTTGGTTTTTGGGGTATGAGGTTTTTTGGTTTTTTGGGGTTTAGAGTTTATAATTTTTTAGGGTTGATGGTTTAGGGTTCATTAAGGGTAGAGGGTGGAGTGTTTTTTAGGGTGAAGAGTTTCGGGTATTTAGGGCTTAGATTTCAGGGGTTTTTTGAGATAAGGGTTTTGGTATTTTGTGGTTTATTTTTTGGGTTTTTTGGGTTAAGGGTTTTTGGTTTTTTGGGTCCAAGCCCTTATGGTTTTTTTTTGTATTTATGTATTAAGGATTTTTGTGGATGATGGTATAACATTTTTTAGGCCTATGGGTTTGGGTTTTTCAGGGATGATGATTTGGGGTTTTTTATGGCTATGGTTTTAGTGTTTTGGGGGTAGAGTGTTTAGGTTTTTTGTGGAGGAAGATTTTGGTTTTCTATGGGATAAGGGTTTAGGTTTTTTGGGGTGAGTGTTTGTGTTATTTTGAGGTTGAGTGTCTTGTCTTTTTAGGATTAGTGTAAATGATTTTTTGGTGCGGATATATTGTGTTTTTTATTGTGATGAGGGTTTATGGTTTTCTGGTCTTAGGGTTTAGGGTTTTGTGAGGATGCGGGTATAGATTTTTTTAGGGTTGAGGGTTTAGGGTTTTTTAGGGATGAGGGTTTTGGGTTTTTTATAGCTCAGGGTGTAATACTTCTTTGACCTAAGGGTTAATGGTTTTTGGGTTTGAAGGCTTATTCTTTCTTGTGGATGGGGTTATAGTATTTTTTGGTCTGAGTGACTGGGATTAATTGGTATTTAGAGTATTAGGTTTATTGGGGTTTTGGTTTTATCATTTTTTATGGATGACGGTTCAGGGTATTCTTGGGATGAGTTTTGTGGTTTTTTGGGATGAGGGTTTGGGTTTTTTATGGTTTTGGGATTTGGGTTTTTGGGGAAGTAGGTTTGGGGTTTTTTGGACATGAGGTTTTTGGTTTTTTTTTGTAGAGGGTTTATGGTTTTGTTGGGATTAGGGTTTTTTGATTTTTGTGGCTAAGGGTTTACGGTTTTTTGAGGCAGATCTAATTTGGTATTTTAGTGATTATGTTTGAGGGTTTTTTTCGAAGGTATACGGGTTTTATGGGGCATAGGGTTGGGAGTTTTTTGGGGCACTGGGTTTAGTGTCTTCTAGGGATAAGGTCTCTGGGTTTTTTGGGGATGAGTGTTAAGGGTATTTGTGGGATCAGGGTTGGGGTTATTTAGGGTGTTCATTTTATGGTTTTTGGGGGATGAGGGTTAAGGGTTGTTCAACGATGAGGGTTCAGAGTTTATTTGGGGAAAAGGTTTGTGCACTTTTTGGCTATGGGTTTAGTGATTTTTGGGCCTAATGGTTGAGCGATTTCTAGGCTAATGTATTTTGGGTTTTTTGGATCTAAAGGTTTAAGGTTTTTTGGGGTGGGGGTTTTTGTGTTTTTCAGGCTGAGGGTTAGGGTTTTTTATGGTCAATGGTTTATGGGTTTATGGGGAAGAGTGTTTTTTGGTCAAATGGTTTACATTTTTTTTATTGCTCACAGTTTAGGGTTTATTGGGGAAGAAGGTTAGGGGTTTTTGGTGGATGAGGCCTTGGGGTTTTTGGAAGAGGATATAGTTCTTTTTAACAGGGGGATTAGGGTTTTTTGTGTGAGGATTTAGGTTTTTATGGCAAAGGGTTTAGGATTTTTTATGTCTTAGGGATTAGCATATTTGTGTTTGAGGGTTCAATAATTTTTAGGGAAGACCATTTATGGTTTTGGGTCTGAGGGTACAGGGTTTTTATGGAGTGAGAGGTTAGGGGATTTGGTGATGAGGGTTTAGGGATATTTGAAGCTTTTGTTTTTTTTTTTGGGGGGATGAGTGATTAGGGTATTTTGGGGTCAAGGTTTTTTTAGGGTTTAGGGTTGATTGTTTTTTGGGGATGAAGGTTTAGGGTTTTTTAGAGTTTTGGGTTGGAGGTTTTTTTTGGTTTGAGGTTTTAGCATTTTGTTGGGGTAGGGGGTTGGGTGATTTTTGGGACTATGAGTTGAGGGTTTTTTGGGGACTAAGGATTGAGTGTTTTATGGGGGCTAAGGATGACAGTTTTTTGGGGCTCAGGATTGAGGATTTCTACGACTTATTTTTTAGGGTTTTTTGATGATGGTATAGTTTTTTTAGGAAGATATGTTAGGTTTTTTTGGAGTATGGCATTTAGGGTTTCTTGGGGATGAGTGTGTAGACTTTTTGTGGATAGCATTAGATGGTTTTTTGGGGCTGAGGGTTAGGTTTTTTATGAGAGTTAAGGTTTTTTGTGGTGGACGGTTTAGTTTTTTTGGGTATGTGGATTATGTGTTATCTACGGATGAGGGTTTAGAGTATTTTAGGGGTGAGGGTTTTGGGTTTTCTAGATTGGAGGGTTGAGGTTTTTTTATAGTTGATGGTATAGTGATTTATTTGAAATAGGGTACCAGTTGTTTTGGGGCTGAGAGTTAAATATTTTTTGGGGGTGATCATACATGGTTTTTTCAGACTGAGGGTTCATGGTTTTTTGGGAATTAGGTTTTTGGTTTTTTGGAGCTGTGGGTTTAATATATTCATATGGTGAGGTTAGGTGTGTTTTGAATTAGATGGAATAGTGGGTTTTGGGGATAATGTTTTATGTTATTTTGGGTCCAAGGGAATAGTATTTTTTCAGGATGAGGATTTATGGTTTATTATGTCTAAGGGTTCAGAGATTTTGGTTCTGAGGGTCTAGAGTCTTTTGGAGATGAGGTATTAGGGTTTTTTGGGATGAGGATTTAGGGTTTTTTTTGGGTTGGAGGGTTTTGGGTTTTTTGGGGATACAATTTTTGGGTTTGTTGGCCTAGGGTTAAGGGTTTTTTGGGGATTAGGGTTTACAGTTTTTAGGGGTAATGATTTATTTTTTTTGGTTCTGAGAGTTTAGGTTTTTAATGTTTAGGGTTTTGGGGATTTTTATGATTAGTTTTTATAGTTTTATGGGGATGAGGTTTTAGGATTTTTCTGGGATGAATTTTTATTGAATTTTGTAGTTGAGGGTATAGGATCATGGGGGGATGATGGTCTAGTGTTCTTTGGTCTTGAGGGTCCGTGTATTTAGAGGGTGAGGGTTATATTTTTTAGGTTTGGGGTTTAGGGTTTTAGTTATATGAGTGAAGTGTTTTTATGGGAAGAGGGTTTAGGGTTTTTGTAATTTAAGGTTTAGGGTATTTAGGCATTGAGGGATTAGGATTTTTTAGGGATGAGGATTTAGGGTTTTTTAGGGGTAACTAATTGGGAGTTTTTTGGAGTTGACCATTTAAGATTCTTTAGGGTTGTGGATTTCATATTTTTTTGTGTTTATGGTATTGTATTTATATGGGATGACTTTTTGGATTTTTTGGTTCATAGGTTTTATGGTTTTTTTAGGGATGTCGGGTTGGGGGTTTTTTTGGGATGAGAGTTTAAGATTTTCTGTGGCTGAGAGTTTATGGTTTTTTTGGGGAGGAGGGTTTAGAGTTTTTTAGTGATGATTATTTTAGGGGTTTTTAGGCTAAGGGTTCAGTATTTTCTAGGGATTATGGTAAATGGATTTTTTAATGGTGGAGGGTTTAGGGTTATTTGGAGTTGAGGGACTAGGGTTTATGGGGATAAGGGTTTAGAGTTTTTTGTAGATGAGGTTTTTGGTTTTTTGGGGTTGAGGGTCTAAAAATATTTATAGTTAAGGATTTTTTTTATTTTTAGGGCCAAGGTATTATGGTTTTTTGGGATGATGGTATAATGTTTTTTCAGGCAGAGTGTTATGGGTTATTAGGTGTGGAGGGTTTTGGGTTTTTTAGGGTGGAGGGTTTTAGATTTTTTTAGGAAAATGATTTTGTTTTTGCATCTGAGGATTTATGGTTTTTTGTAAATGAGGTTGTAGGTTTGTTTGGGGCTGAGTGTTTAAAGGATTTTAGGCTAAATGTTGGCATTTTTTGGGATGAGGTGTCGTGGTTGTTTAGGGGGGAAGGTTTTGGGTCCTTTTGGGATGAGGGTATATGTTTCTTTACGGCTGATGGTCTAGGGTTATTTTGGGTGGAAGGTTAAGGGATTTTTGGGGTGATGATAGTTTAATGTTTTTTTGGGAATAGGGTTATGATTTTTTGGGGGTGAGGGTTTAGGGTTTTGGGGGATTATGGTTTATTATTTTTTTTGATTGAGGATTTACGGTTTTTTTAGTATGAGGGATTACTGTTTTTTGGGGCTGATGGTTTAGGGTTATTTGGTAGTGATGTTTTGGGGTTTTTTGGGGGTGAGGGTTTCTTGTTTTGATGAGGATAAGAGTTTAGGGTTTTGGGGTTGAGTGTTTTCTTTATTTTGGTTCTAAGGGTTTAGTAATTTTGTGGATGGTGGTTTAAGGAGGGATTAGGGTTTTTTGGTTCTGATGATTTTGGTATTTTAAGTGTTTTTGTTATATGTTTTTTTGGGGGCATGTGTTTAGTATTTTTTATGGATGAGGTTTTATTGTTTTTTGATATTGTGGTTTTATAGTTTTTATGGCAGGGTTTTATGGTTTTTTTCAGATGAGGGATTACTATTTTTAGGGGTTTATGGTTTAAAGTTTATTTGGGATGGGTTATAGGGTTTTTTAGGGTGTAGGGTTAAGGGTTTTTTGGGGTGTAAGGGTTTTGGGTTTTTTGGGGCATAGGGATTTGGGTTTATTGGAAAGGGTGTTTATTATTTTTTGGGGCTGGGTGTTTATGCTTTTTTGGGGATTAGGGTTTAGGGTTTTTGTGGGCTGAAGTTTTAGTGTTTTTCGGGGCTTAGGTTTTAGGGTTTTTTGGTTTTAGGGATAAGTATTTTTTGGGGCTGAGTGTGTGTGGTTCTTTGGGTATATTGGTTTAAATTTATCTAGGGATATTTGTTAAATGTTTTTGGGGGTTGAAGGTTTAATGTTTCTTGGGGGTGATGTTGGTGAGTTTTTTGTGCTGAGGGTTTAGGGTTTTTTTTGGGTCGTATGGTTTGGCGATTTTTTGTGGATGAGAGTGTAGGGTATTTTGGGGATGGGGGTTTTGTGTGTTTTGGGGATGAAGTTTTAATCTTTGTAGGGGATTAAGGTTTAGGGGTGTTAGGGATGTGGGTTTAGGGTTTTTTGGGGATGACTATTTTGGTTTTTTTTATGGATGAGGTTATAGGATTTTTGGGGTTAGTGTATAGGGATTCTTAAGGCCTGGGGTTTATGGTTTTTTGGGATAGAGGGTATTTGATTTGTTGGGGCTGAGTGTTTATAGTTACCCTTATTTTTCATACATTACTATTACATTTTATTAATAATAAACAACATAAATTCATTACATTACCAGGATGAAAAGGTTCAGTGTCTTTGGAGAATTAAGGTCGTACATAACATTTAAAACATAAAACATAAAGAATTATTTAATTCCAACTTCTCTAGATTCTTGGTGGCCCTTGAATTCTCCTTAGTACTAGTAGTCACCTAAAGATATACATCAAAGAAAGGGGTGAGATAAAATCATAGTAAGAGGAAATATATGAACATGAAACAACAAATCATGGGGTGATCATAAAATCATAATCATAATCCTAAGAGGATGTATTAGATAAAGGCATGGAATGTGGCAATGCATAAAAAATGAAACATAATGTCTTAGTGGTCAAATATTGCACATAGTTGTGAACAATGTTTGCATCATGTTTACATATATTTAAATTTTATCATGAGATAAATCAAATTAAAAAATGCATTGGTGCGCTATATATTTCCAGTTACACCCACCAGATAATAAAATTTACTTTTCGTTATATAATTTCAGGAGAATCCATCAAATCATAACATTTAGATTATCATGCATGCCACATAAAATGTATATCAATATTGGGAATAAAATAACCCATTAAATTGAATGGTATTAACTTCATTATCATGAATTCATAACCTTTGGGTTCCTAAATGAAATAGGTAATAACATACTTGATATAAGAATCATCATCCTTGAGTGAAGAAGAAACAATATCGAGAAGTAAAAGGTTTGTTTTTTTAAAAGAAGATTTATTTTGGAAAGCATTGTGTTTGTCGTATACTCATGTACAAAACATCAAAATACAATAAAATGTAAGGTGATGACGAGGAAATGATATTTAAGGAACATTCATACTGTAAATTTTGTGAAAGAGGGAAAACCCAATGAAGGAGAGCTGGATTTGATAATTCCCCTTACCATAGGTATGAATTATTTCTTCACATTAATATAATGTATAATAGCATTAGATTAATTAATTAAAAAATAAATAACCTTTTATACTTTATTTTTATTGATTATTATTTAGTTAATTTCATTTATTAACTTTTGGATGAGTTATAGTGTTTAATTTCATCATGAAGGAGTGTTCATTTACTTATTTTCCACCAATAGTTCACTTGTATACATGAATCAAAGATTGTTTAAAATGAAAACAAATAGATAAATAGTTAATGATAATCGTTTGGGTTAATTTTGGCTGTTTTTGATCACAACGAACTCAATTTGTTTTATTATTTAGTATTATGTAAATATTTTATATACAGAATCTAAAAAGGGATGTAACATAAATTTTAAAATATGAATCAACCATTATAATGGATTTATTAAAATTATTGATGTCATTAAAGGAAAATAAAAGTGCATCGCCCCTGATGTCGGTAGATTGACACATCACGAGCTACGATTTCATTTTTTGAATAAAAGAGAGAGAGGGAGAATATTATTGATGGATCTTCCATTAAAATGATAGCATAAAATTATATCAAATATACTTGAATTATAATTGAATTTGGATAAGATAATGTGAGTATAAGATAAGAAAAAAATGATATTTAATTGAAATTAAAAAAATGAGGAATTTACCACTTCAATTTATCCTCCTTGAGAACCTCCTTAGGGAATGGTTTTGAAATTTTAATGATACCAAGATCTCATGGATGTAGGGAAGGGTCTAGGGAAGTGTATTTTTTAGAATTCAGGCAAGGATAAATGCATGAGAGTTGTGAGTAGAAGAGGGGGTGAGATGTGGTATTTATATTGGAAGAGAAGGGTGTTTTCTTATCATTATATTCATTAGTTAATTATTTTGGCTCAAGATTATGAATAGTTTAAGAATTATCTATAAATATATTAATATATGAAGTATATTCATTTATTTTGGTCCTAAATAATTATTACAAAATATATGACTCCATAATTCTTTTATTTAGCTTTTATTGTAAATTTACATATTTTACTATTCATAAAAATCAACTATTTTAGAAAAATCCCAAAAAATTCACCATAATTTTTTTGATGTGTATAATTAAAAAATGAACTCCATTTTTTGAAAATATTTTTTAAATATTATTAATTTAATTTTTAATTTGAATAATCATTTACTTGGGAAATACATATTTTAAAATGATAACTGATTTTATAACACTTCAAAAGATTACAAAAGATCCCCTAAAATAATCTTAAAATAATAAGACATAAAAATAATAGTTTATGGATACATTTTAGGAAAATAATTTTTTTATTAAATTATTAAATTAATCATAAAATTTTAATTAAATATTTATGGCATACAAAAATTCTAACACTTAATTAATTATTTTTCAAACATTTATTTACAAAACTATGATATAATTATACCATACTTTAATTTATAAGGTGCCTAAATTTTATTTATACTTTCATGGGTCAGGTTACTATTCATTTTCATAATTTACCATTCATAAGGGTCATATTACTATTCCTACGGTCAAGTTACTGTTTCATCTATATCAGTTCCTTAACTTATAGAAATAATTCTTATTTCATAAATTTGTCATTTATATAGTTCTTATTATTGTATATAAATTAATTTATGTGATTTATACAATATGACATTACTATAAGTAGGTGGAAATTCCATTGATATGTGTTTGGGACATTACATTCTTCCCCTTATTGAATTTTCACCCTTGAAATTTCATTTTACATTAACAGGTGAGGGTAATTATCCTTAATTTCCTCATTTGGTTCCCATGTTTCTTATTCATTCATATGGTTCCTCCAAAACACTTTTACATGGTTTATTGTCTTGTTTTACAGAACCTTATCTCTTTATTCTGGAATATTTACTAGTTTCTTATAATATGAGAGATCATATTCTAGGTGTACCACCTCTGAGTTCAATATATGTGAGGGGTCTGGTATGTACTTATTCAGGAGTGATACATGGAACACATCATAAAATTGAGCCATATTCGGTGGAAGTGAAATCTGATAGGCCATGGATCATAAGCGATCAAGGATATAAAAGGGTCTAATGTACCTTGGGATTACCTTACCTTTCTTTCTAAACTGCAAGAATCTCTTCTATGGTGATATTTAAAGGATGAATTTATCTCCAACATCGAACTACAAGTCCCTTCGACAATTTTTAGCATATCTATTTTGCCGAATCTGAGTAGTTTTGAAATATTATTAGATGTTTTGTTACCTTTCCATAAACTCTTGAAAAAGATCAGGACCCATTAGCTTTCTTTCACCCTCTTCATACTAACAAGTTGGTGTTCTACATCTCTTTCCATAAAAAGAATCATATGGATCCATCTGAATACTTGAGTGGAAGCAATTGTTATATGTGAACTCACCCATGGGAAGATGTTGATCCCATCCACCATTGCATTCAATAGAGAATTATCTTAACATAAATACGAGAATCTAAATAGTCCATTCTGATTGACCATCAGTTTGGGGGTGATAGGCTATGCTGAAATTTAATTTAGTACTCAAATCATGTTAAAGACTCTTCTCGAAGGTAGATGTGAACCGGGATCATCAGCAGAGTCAATCGAGAGTGGGACTCCATGTAGTCTCAACACTTCCTTCACACATTCCATTGTATTTTTTTCACTTGGGGGATCTTCCTAAATAGCAATAAAGTTA
Organism: Viscum album; assembly: GCA_963277665.1. Taxonomy (NCBI): domain Eukaryota; kingdom Viridiplantae; phylum Streptophyta; class Magnoliopsida; order Santalales; family Viscaceae; genus Viscum; species Viscum album. The sequence goes on along the minus strand of OY728160.1, from coordinate 1,531,987,128 downwards.
ATAGTCATGGTTAGTCGGTACGCCATCACCCATATCACATATTTATTTGGGATGATTTAGGAAACCTGTGACAAAGTCCACAGTGACATTCTCCCATTTCCACATGGGTATAGGAAATGGTAGCATCATACATTAACACTTTTTTTCTTTGATTTAATTTTATGACATATCAAGAACCATATGATATACACATTAATCTCCTTCTTCATGTTTTCCAACATGAAGTTTTCTCAGAGATCACGACACATATTGGTACTTATATGATGAATAAATAAATGTGAGAAATATTCTTTCTCAAATAACCCCCTATTTATATCTGGTGATAAAGGAACACAAATACTTGTTCCAAACCAAATCACCCCATCATCATCAATATGGAACTCTTTCATCTTCCCTTCCTTTTCTATATTCACCTTCGTTTGTAACTTCTGATCATCCATTTGTGCATTCTTATTCTTCTCTTGGTTAGATGGTTGGGAAATCATTTGGTCAATGTGGGATATATTCCCTTCCATTATCATTACCAAATCCATCCTTTTCATGTCCAAGAAGATAGGGTCTTTTGTAATCTTCAACATTGATAGAGTATTAGGTTCTTTTCTACTAAGAGAATAAAATACCTTATTTTCCTTTCCAAGATGATATTGAATAGAGAAATTGTATCCCTTTATTAGCTTTAGCAATCCCCTTTGAGTCATGTTGTGATCATTTTGTGTGAATATATATTTTAGGATCTTTTGATTAGTACATATGTCACACTTCTCCCCATATAGGTAGTTCCACTATATTTTCAAGGAAAAAATCATAGATGCTAACTCCAGATCATTATTTGAGTATTTATTCTCATGGATCTTCAACTGTCGTGAGGCATAAACTATCACATTATCATTTTGTTTGATAACACAAGCCAATAAATTCTTTGAATCATCGTAGTATATAAAAAATAATCTCCACTTTTTTTGTAATGTTTGTATAGGTGTAGTGATCATCCTTTTATTTATCTCCTCGAATCTTTCATCACATTCTTCCATTTAGACATGACTTACCCTTTCCTTATTCACATTGTTTTTGGGATTAATGATCATGAGAAATTTCTCACGAAATGTTGGTAGTACCTAGGTAATCCAAAAAAACTATGGATTTATGTGACACAAGAGGGTCTGGGCCACTCCTCAATTGTCTTTTTTAAGGGTACATAGAAATTTCATCAGTTGTGATCATTTGTACCTATAATGTGACTCACTATGTAAAAAAACACACATTTTGAAAATAATATACTACTCAACCTTCCTCAATGTCGCCAACAGAAGCCTTATATGTTCTTCATGTTCCTCATTACTCTTGGAGTAGATTATAATATCATCAACAGACACTACCACAAATTTGATGATGTAATTTCTAAATGATCAATTCATCAAATCCATGAATATTTCATGGGAATTAGTAATTCTGAAGGGCATCGCTGAAAATTCATAGTACCCATACATTGTTTGGAAGGTATTCTTCTGAATATATTCCTTCTTCACTATTAGATGATTATATTAGGAATGAATATGAACCTTTGAGATTTACTGAGCTCCTCATAGATGATTGAAAATGTATTCAATTTTTCATAGGATACATGTTATATGGTGTTATTTTTGTCTTCCTAATAATAGATACACAACTGCATTGATCCATCCTTTTTCTTGACAAAGAGAACTAGCGCACCCCATGATGATGCACTGGGGTGTATGAATCCTTTGTTCAAATTATCTTGTATCTACCTCGTTAAATCCTCATGTTCAATTGGAGCCATCATATAGGGACACTTTAAGATCGGAGTAGCTCTAAGTATGAGTTTTGTTATGAACTCTACCTCATGATCCGAGGGATGTTTGGGTAACTCATTAGAAAAAACATTCTTGTATTCCCTTTAATGGGAATTTTCCCAAGGTTCTTACAATCCTTTGATTCTTCCATTTATGAGAGTTGTGATTCTTCATAGGGAATCAACACCCACACCGTTGAAGGATATTCCAAAGGAGATTCATGATCTTCCATTCATTTATAGAGAATCATGGGATGGTTCATATGATAAAAATATATTTCCCTTTACCAATAGTTGATATGTTCCCTATATAATGAGAGTCGATCATTTACCATTATAGAATCATATTCCACCAAGGTAAGTATCATGAGATTCATTGGAAGTATCTTCCCATATATGCCAACAGGAGAAGAGTCCAACACTTGGGATGAAATGATTTAACCATGTGGTGTTTTTACTGATATCTGTAGGATTCAAGGCTTGGAATCAATAGTTATAGAAATCTTGTATGATATAATGGAACGTGTAGAACCATAATTAGATAATAATTTTTCCATTCTTGATTGAATAGGATGTGTACCTTGTACAACTTCATTTTCTTTTTCCACCATATAAGTAGTCATAGAATAATCCTTGCCTTTACCTCTAGATTTGGTTTCTTCTAAATCTAATTACCCTCGATGACTCAAAATTTTGTGCACTGGATTGCATAGTTCCCTTACTCTCTGTATCTATAGCATTGGACCATGGGTGGTTCCCTTATTTCCTCCACCACATTATCCCACTTCCTGATGTATTTTTGACATTCATAAGCTTGGTGTCCTTCTCTCCAACACATGAAGCATTTCCCCATCCATTTGAGATAGTTCCCCTAATTGTTTCTCCCACATGTTTGACAAGTGGGTGGTTGAGTTTTCATTTCACATTTCTCATTAGTTCATCTTGGGTGAAACTCCATCTATCATTTCTTATCACCATATCCATGGGAAAATTCTTGGAACACCATATCCAATTTGATACCACATAGAAAAATGTATTCAAAACTCATATATTCTCTATGATATGATACCACATGGGTGTGTAGTAACCTTTGGAGAAAATGCGGAAACAGAAGTGATGGTGGTGGGAGAAACAAAAATTAAATGAAGCGCAGAAGAAACAAAATGGGAAGGGGATGATCAATTAGGACCTCAAGGAGACTTTCCCTGTAGAAGCCTAATTATAATGCACCATAAAGTTTGGTCACTCCTTCGATAAGTCTAACTTGCATTCATTCAAGAAAACAAGAAAAATTATAATAATAATTCTAGAAAACATTCAAATTTGAAATTAACCTTCAAGGGGTAAGAAATATATAAGTCAAAATATCAGGACCAAGAAATTCTAAAGCCTAAAAATGATTTTTGACATTTTTTTCACTTTCCCAAAGCTTCATGGGGCCACTTATCCACTATGAAGACATTTTGGAACCACCCAAAATACATTGAAGATTCCCACCCTGAATTTAGAGACAAGGGGTCCACCCCTTTATCACTTTGCAGATTTTCTTCATAAAAGTGGTGTTAAATTCGTGGTATAAATTGGGTGGGCCATTTAGGTTCACTTTTGGGATTTAATATGTGTGATTAAAGGCCCATTTTATCCTCCCTTGGATGCATGTTGGGCCTCTTCTTTTAATTTCAAAATGAGGCCATGTAATGCCTCTTTCATCCTATTTATTCTTCCTCTTTTCGGTGGGACACCAATCCCATGAAATGGGTCTTGAAAATTTATTCTCCTTCCACCATCCATACTATTACCTCTCTCAAATACTCTCTGAATATGTGTTTCTTGATTCTAATCATCTCCTCCATCTTCCAAAGGATTCTTCCTCAAATCATCATATTCAAATAGAAAGAGATCAACAACATTAAAAGTAACACTCACATTTCCATACCTACTGGGCTACTCAATCTTGTAGGCGTTATCATTGATTAATTCTAAAACATGGAAAAAGTATATCTACCCATGATTGATATTTTGGCTTTCTTTTCTCTGGAAACCATTCCTTCCTCAGATGTACCCAAACCCAATCTACGGGTTCTTATACAACTTTATGTCGACCCATGTTTTCTTGCTTTTCATATTATTTATTTATTATTTCTTTGTTGGCCTTCACTTTGGTTTGCAGATCCCAAAAAAAAATTCCTTCTCATAATCATCAAGATAAAAAACCTCATTAGTTGGTGATGAAATAATATCTTATGAATTTTTTGGGTTAAATCCATCTACAATCACAAAAGGTGACAAGTTAGTAGTGGAATTCACTACTCGATTATATTCAAAATCTATGTGTGGAAAAAAAATCCAATTCTTTATATTTTTTTAATTATTTTAGGAAAGAGAGTAGAAGGAGTCATATTATCCACTTCATTTTTTCTCATTTGTTCTAGGATGTTCAATAGTTGAGAATAATAATTTAGTTCGAAATTTATTCCACAATGTCCCCCAAAATTTAGTAAGGAATTTCACATCCCTATCACTGACATTGGGTTTGGGAAGTCCTTATAATCTCACAATTCGTTGCAAAAAGAAACTAATATATGAATAACATCATTGGTTTTTGATAAATAAATGAAATGAGCCATTTTTCTGAATCAATCCACAATAACAAAAATGTTGTATTTTCCAAATTGTGATTAAGGAAATCCCAACACAAAATCCATAAAAATTTTAGTCCAACAATGGGATGGAACCAGAATGGAGGAATATAAGACATTAGGTCGAACCGTGAACATTTCATGCTTATAAGTTTAACATTTATCACAAATTCAATGTCATATTTTCTAATTCTTAGCTAATAAAAATATTCAAACAAAGTTGCTAGTGTTTTTTAAACTCCAAAATGCCCCATCAAACCACCCCTATGACTTTCCTTCACAAGAAATTCTTGAGTTGAAAAATTTCGAATAAAATTTTTTTTCCTTTTGAAAAGAAATCCATATTTCTTATAATAGTATTTAAATCAATGTTTTTTACAAGATTTCCAAATTTGAGAAAAATTACCATCAGTTTCGTACATTCCCATAAATAGCTCAAGTCCAAGTAATCGAGAATGAAGAAAAGATATAAGTGCTTAACATTGTGAAAGAGAATTAGCATTCACATTTACCTTTCCTTTTTTGTGACTGATCCCATAGGGTAATGTCATAATAATTTCCATCCAATATTCTTATTGCTATAATTAAACTTACCTTGGCACATCAAATACATAAGGATTTCATGGTCAGAATGAATAATGAACTCTTTAGGACATAAGTAATGTTGCCATGTTTCCAAGGTTCATTTCAAATAACAATGTTCTTTATCATAAGTTGAAAATTTTAAAGTTTCCATGATAAATTTCACAGTAAAGTAACCAATTGGATGTGAATATTGTTTCAAAATAACACCCATACCAACTCTGATGCATCACACTCAGTTTAAAAAGCTTTTATGAAATCTTGTATCCTTAAAATTGGAGCAGTAATATAAAAATATTGAGTGTGTTATAGGATTTTTTCTATTTTTTAACCCATTTAAAGACCACCTGTTTCATTAAAAGTTCACTAAAAGGGTAGTTATGGATGAAATATCATTAAAAAACCTCCTAAAGCATCTTGAAAATCCATGAAAACTCTCAACCTTAGTTGTGCTCATCAATGTGGGCCACTGCTGAATTGATTTTACCTTTTCATCATACATAGAAATCCCTTCCACCCTTAAAAAATCCACAAAACACAGTATAATCCTTGAAAAAGGACCATTTTTTAGGATTGTCATAACATTGGTTTCCTTTAACTGTCTCACAGGACAAATTAAAGTGTTCTAAATGGTTCTCTAGATATCTTCTATACACCAATATATCCTGAAAATAGACAACCATGAACATTCTAATGAAGGAATGGATGACATGGTTCATTAATCCCATGAATAGACATGAAGCATTAATTAAAAAAGTGGAATAAGTAACCACTCAAGAAAAAAATCGTAGTTTTAAAATCAATTTTCCAATCATCTATTTCTTTCATTATAATTTGATGATATCCAATTTTTATATAAATTTCTGAAAAAAATGAATCCACATGTTATTCATCAATAATTTCATCATGTTGAGGGATGGTATAATGTTACTTAATTATTATTTTGTTGATGGCTCAACAATCCACACACATTTTCCATGTACCATCACCAGAATGGAACATGGACTCGTGTTTTATCTCAATAATCCTATAATAATTTGTTCCTTATCTTGACACTAGATCTCTCATGTATCTTCCAGATTAACACTATAACTTGGCCTATTGGGAATTGCAGAACTAGGTATGAAGTCAATCCTATGATCAATGCCTCTGAAAGGGGGTAATCTATTAGGTGTTTATTTTGGAAAAATCTCTGAATTCCGGTAGCAAAGACACAACACAAGAATTAATAGAATGGTGAATTTTTTTAGTTTCAAGGTGACCATCCTTACAAATGAGTAACAACACTTTCCTACTCAATAAAGCACCATTCACCTAACTTTTTCTAGAAAATAAACTAACCATTTTATCAACAATATTTGTTTGTCTCATTGATTGCCATAATTTATTTTTATTTCATTTGTCTCTTCTTTTTCACTATTAATTATTCCACTATTTTTATTTTTCTCTCTCTTTTCATTTTTTCGCAACTCACCAAAAACTTTTTTATAAATCAAATTTTTATTTTTAAAAAATTTCCTTTTCACTCGTTTCCTTTAACATATTTTATTCCTTAACAATCCTCACTTCATCTTCATATGCTTGTATTTGACATAGTGGAGTCTGAATAATCTTTATACAATGGTAATGAAAAGAGGAGAGGTTAACATATCTATCATACATCACCCTCTAATTAAATTACCATATTCTCCGTAGTATAAAATGTTCGGCCTGCATTTGAGAAACATCACAAAGTACCTCTTAATGATATTTGTGAATGTAAAAAAGAAACTATATCCTATTTTTTTACCCTCACTTATCAACAACCATTCAACCACTTCAATCTATAAGGCCTAGTATTCCTTAATGTAGAAAAACATAACTTCTCCACAAACAAGGTACTATCCACACTAGTGAAACATCCACTCTCAATAATCATACTACATACATTCTACTTGGATTGGAATCTCTATTGATAAATATGCTTGTGTTTCTTCTCATCGTGATCATATTTTGATTGAATTTTCAAATATCTTAGGTCCACCAATGCATCTCTATGTATTGGTTCTTCAAATTATACATATTAACACTCCCCAAAGGAGGCATATCATATTTTCTATAGTGCTCACTAAGGATGTATCCATTCTCCAAAGCAATAATAGTTCTTTTGTTTAGGAATTTAGATGCAACATGAAAATGTACTTGACACTTAAAACACATTATATCTTGAGATTTAGAAAGGAAATTCATGTAAATTATTTCTTTTGAATCTGTGGGGAAGAACATATTATTGGCCTCTTATCTATGGTTTCAAAAAAAATTATATCCCTTGAATTTTTTTAATTCATCTTAGAATATTATTTCGGATCTTTCTAATCATACTTCTAAAAATTTAGGGAACTTACTTGACTCCTTTGAGAATGTTCTTTCTTTTCGACCATCACCGCCTTATGTAGAAACACCTCTATATTAGTGTAGGTTTTAAGTTCCACCACATATCTAATTTATATATTCAATCCATTGATGAACCATTCCATGGTAGCTTCGTGATCCTCCTCCATTTTGGCTCAAATCATCGATATATCCATTTGTTTTTAGTTATCCAACACGCTCATGGAACCTTGAACAAGTTTTTGTCACATAAATTTAAAAACTAGTGAGTAATGACATGAAATGGTACATTTCAAAACTACTACCTTCATTTATTCCCATGTTCAAATTGTCACTTCTCTATCTCATCATTGACTTACTTTTAATTTTCCCACCAAATAGTTTCATAGTCATTGAACTCATGCACTACCAATTTTACCTTCCCCTCCTCCGAGTAGTTGTGAAGTCCAAAAATATGTTCAACCTCCCGATCCCACTCCAAATAATGTTCTAGGTCGCTCTTACCTTGAATTAATGGAAGGGTCATTTTTTTGTTCCCAAGTAATTTTCTATCCAAGCAGTATGTTTCCCTTATATAAGATTAATTTCTTCAAAATCGGAGCACTCATCATCACATTCATAAATTAATTTCCTTCATAGAGCCCTTGAGGTTGTGGAACTTTGAAAATAATACAGACTACCATTAAATCTTTTAAATTAGTCAAAAAAATCTTTCATGAAATTTTTTAGTTCAATCTCACTTCTTTCTCCATCACTCACCATTTTTTTTTAATTCCTTACACACTCTTTCTCTCTGTTTTTTAAACTCTCAAAAGGTACCTCACACTTTCTAGCATGATAACTTGATTACTACAAGTGTTATTAAATATAATTAAGAATAAAACTAGTATGAATCAATAAATTCATGGGAAACTATAAAAATTATAAATTTTAAAAGTTTTTTAATCAATGGAGTCCAAGAAAAAAATTGGAAGTAAAGAGAAATGGGCGGAATTTGTTGAAAGATTTATGTGGTTGAAGGAAATAATTATTTTATAGAAGTATTGGAGTATAAATTCACAGAATATGGGATAAAGGGATAAAAAATATGAAATAAATTTTATCATCTTTATTTGTTATAGATTTTTTATTTTTTTATACACTTTTTAAAAAATAATTCAATGGTGAGAGAGTGAAAAAAGGATTTATGTTAGTGTGTGGATTAAGAAAATATCAAATTATCAAAAAGAAAAAATCCAATCAAAATGATTCCAAAAGGATGAGGATTGGATTTTCTAGAATTTCCTTAAGAAAAATATCCTTCAAATGATAGCTTAAAACTCTATTAGAATTCTATTTTGGAGATTGTCAGATTTAACAAAAGGGAATCTGTTTCACGAATTGATTCAACTATATCTCCAAATACATGTCTTGGAATTTAGAGTTTAAAAAATGAGAAGAAATATGACATTCCTAAATATGGAAATAACATATCATACATCTAGATACTCAATGTAAACACCATCAAAATTGTAGAAGAAAGTTATGTCCAGAATTGGTGATGGCCACAAAAAAGGAAGAAGGAGAAGAAAAATGAAGGGAGAAATTGAAAATAAAGAACATGGTTTCCATTTTCATGTTCTAATACCAAATAGTATGATAACATATAGTTCTGTGGTACTGATTGGTGAAAATGTGGAAACATATGCGATGGAGGTGAGAGAAATGAAAATTAAATGAAGTGTGGAAGAAATAAAATGGGAAGGGGGGATGGTTTATTAGGACCCCAAGGAGTTGTTCCCCATAAAACACAAACTATAAAGAACCACAATGGTTGATCACTCCTTTGATATGACTAACATTAATTCATTCTAGAACAAAATAATCACAAGAATAATTATTCTATGAAACACTAAAATTCATAATTAACCATCAAGGGGTACAAGGATGTGGCTATTTATATGAAAATAAGGGAGATATAAATGAAAAAATAAATATCCCACAAAATTCTAAAGCCTGAAAATGATTTTTTAGTTTTTTTACAAATAAACATGGATTAGGGGACCTATTATCAACCACGAAGACTTTTTGGCACCACCCAAAAAAGTGAATATTACCACAATGACCTTGGAGACAAGGGACCCACACCATTATGACTTTGGAGATTTCCTTTAATAAAGTGGATTTAAATTCATTGGATCAATTGGTTGTGCGATTTAGCATCACTTTTGAGTATTAATAAGTGCATTTAAAGGCCCATTTTCTCCTATCAGTCATGCATTTTGGGCCTCCTCTTATAATTTCAAAATGAGTCCATGTAAATCATCTTTTATACTCCTCATTATTCCTCTTATAATTAGTACAACAATCCCTTGCACAGGGTCTTATACATTTTTTCTCCTTCCACCATCCATGCCATGATTACTCATGACTCCCCACAACATATATGTTCCTTGATCCTCATCATCCTCTCCCTCTTCAAAAGGATTCATCATTGAGTCTACATATTCAAGCATGGAGAGATCAGTAATATTAATGGTAGCACTCATATTTCCATACCTACTAGGAAAGTCAATCTTGAAGGTGTTATCATTGATTATTTATAAAACATAGAAAGGTCCATCTTCCCATGGTTGATGTTTTGATTTTATTTGATCCAGAAACATTTATTTCCTAAAATTCACCCACACCCAATATATGGGTTCTAGTACAACCTTATGTCGACCATTGCTTGTTTTCTTCTCGTATTGTTCATTTCTTCATTCAATGTTGGTTTTCGAATTGGCATGTAAAACAGGGTTTTTTCCCTTCTCATTACCTACAGGATCAAAAACCTTAATACTATAAAATTAAATAACATAAAATGGATTCATTGGGTTAAATCCATATACAATCTAAAAAGGTGATATGTTAGTAGTGGAATTCACTACTCCATTATATGAAAACTCTTAGTGTGGAAAACATTTTTCCCAATTTTTTATATTTATATGAATTATTTAACATTAGAGGGTATAAAGAGTCTTATTCACCACTTTAGTTTTCCCATTAGTTTGATGATGTGCAACATTTGAGAAAAATAAGTTATTTCCCAATTTATTTCATATTTACTATAAATTTAACCAAGGAATTTCATATCTATATCACTAAAAATGGTTTTGGTTAGTCCATATAATCTCAAAATTTTCATGAAAAACAAATATGAATATGAATAACATCATTGGTTTTTGAGAAATCAATGAATTGATCCATTTTTATGAATCGATCAAAAAAAAATTCTACCTTTTCTTAATTGTGATTGAGGAAATCCCAACACAAAATCCAAAAAAATATAGGTTCGTGCATGGAATCAGAAATAGGGGATATAATCCATTAGGTTGAATTGTGAATTTTCATTCTTATAAGTGACACATTTATCACAAAATACAATAACATATTTTCTCATACTTGTCCAATAAAAATTTTCATTCAATGTATTTAATGCTTTGTCAACACCAAAATGCCCCATCAAACCACCCCTATGAGTTTCTTTTACAATAAAATCTCGAGTTTAACAATTTAAAATGTACAATTTATTCCTTTTTAAATGAAACCCATCATTTTTGTAATTGTATTAAAATTGATTTTTTTCACAAGATTTCCAAATTTGAGAAAAAATCACTATCAGTTTCATACATTCCATTAATTATCTCAACTCCAAGTAATCGATAAGGAAGAGATGTTAGAAGTGCATAACTTTGTTACAGATAATCAACAACCACATTTTCCATTCCTTTTTTGTGCTTTATCCAAGAGGGGAATGTCGCAATGAATTCCAGCCAAGTTTCATTTTACCGATTCAACTAACATTTGGATATAAAATACTTAATACTTTCATGGTAATAATGAATAATGAAATATATTGGCATTAAATAATGTTTCCATGTTTACAGTGTCCATTTCATAGAATAAAGTTATTTAATATTATTTGAATAATTTAATTATTCCCCATTAAATTTCTCACTAAATTAACCAATTAGACATGAATCATGAGTCAAAACAGCATCAATACGAACTCTCGATGCATCACAATCAATTTCAAAAACTTTTTTGAAATCTGGTATCCATAAAAGGGGAGAATTAATTAATATTTATTTGATTCTGTTAATTCCCTTTTTTCATATATTTGAACGTCCAAATATTTCTTTATATGTTCATTATGAGGTGTTGTGATGGATGGTAAATCCTGAAAAACTTCCTATATAAGATTGAAAATCCATTAAATCTCCTAACATTAGTTGCGCTCTTTGGTGTGGGCCACTCCAGAATTGCATTGACCTTTTCATTGGCTACATGGATCCCCTCTGCCCCTACAACAAAGCCAAGAAAAATAAAACAAAATCCATGTAAAATGAAAATTTTTGAAGATTTTCATAAAGTTGGTTTCCTTTAATTTTCACACACACCAAACAAAAATTTTCGACATGGTTGTCTAGAGATTTACTATACATAATGATATCATCAAAATTGAAAACCAAAACAATTCCAATGAATGAACTAAGGACATGGTTCATGAAGCTCATGTACTTGGTGAATTAGTTAAACCTGGCATAACTAACCACTCATAAAAACCGAAATTAAATTTAAAATCAATTTTACACTCATATTATTCTTTCATTCTAATTTTGTTGTATCAAATTTTAAGATAATTTTTAAAAAAATAATCACCACGTAATTCATCACTCATGTCATCAAGTAGAGGGATGAGATAACAAGTAATTAACTATTATTTTGTTGATGGGGTGACAATCCACACACATCTTCTATGTTCCATATTTCTTGGTTACTAGGATCGCCAAAACAATAGATGGAATCATGTTTACCCTCACTAATCATTTCTTCATCAGTTGCTCAACTTGACAAAATATCTATCTAGTCTCTTCCATTTTATTTATATATGCTGGCATGTGGAGAATTCTAGCACCAGGTATGAGGTCAATCCTATTCTCAATTCCACTCAATGGGGGTAATCCATAAGTTGTTTCTTAGGGAAACAAATCACCAAATTCTTATAGTAAAGACACAATACAAGATGGAAAAAAGTGGTGAAGTTCGTTAGTTGCAAGGTAAGAATCCTTACTAAGGATTAAGAACACTTTCCCACTCAATAAATCACCTTTCACCTCACATTTTATAGAAAATAAACTCACCTTTTTCTCAAAACTCTTGTTTTATTCTCTTTTATTCCACTCATTTCCTTTTATGTTACTTGACTCTCATTTTTTTGTATAAATTTTTCCATTGTTTTCATTTTTCATTATCTTTTATTTCTTTCTCAACTCAACACACTATTTTCTACCACTCAAATTTTTATTTTTCCAACTTCATTTTTCACTAATTTTTTTTATTTAGTATTCTTTCAGTATTCTCACTTTATCTTCATATTCTTGTATGGGACTTAATAGAGTCAAAACAATCTTTCTATGGATGAAATGAAATGATAAGTGGTTAGAATATCCATCATACATCACCCTCAAATCAAATTTCAATGATCTCCATAGTAGAAAATGTCCAAAATACATTTGGGATACATCACAAAGAAACACACGATGATATTTTCCAATTTATAATGAAACCATGGAATTCTTTTTGACCCTCACTTCTCCACTGTCATTAAAGAACCGTAGTCTATAAGGCCTAGTATGACATAGAGTAGGAAACCCCAACATCTCCACCAACAAGGTAATATCCACATTAGTACAACATCTACTATCAATGATCAACCAACATATATTCTCCTCAATGTATCATCTCTTACAAAAGATATTCTCATCTTGTTCCTCATTGTGATCATATTTTGGATGAATATTTAAAGATCTTCATGCTACAAATGCATCTCCACGCATGGGTACTTCAACTTCTACATCTGAAGTATCCTATAAATGTGGAATAACATAATCACTAATGTACTCTATAATTATGTATCCATTATCCAAAACTATCATGGTCCTTTTTTGGGCATTTAGATGCAATATGACCATATCCTAGACACTTAAAACACTTTATATCATGATATTTAAAAGAGAAATTTGTGTCAATTTCTCCTTTTAAATCTATGGGGAAGAAATTAATTTTGCCTCTTCTCATTATTTTTGAAATTGTTTTGAATCCATTTTCAATGTTTCAATACACCATGAATTTGATTTGGTCTCTTTCCATGTATCCTTCAAAAAACATGGGGAACATACTTGAATCCTTCGAGAATGTACACGCTTTTCATCCTTCACCTCTTTATATTGAATATCCTACATTTAAATGTAGGTTTGATGTTCCACCACATCTATAATTGATGGATTCAATCCATTGATGAACCATTCCATGATAGCTTCATGATCCTCCTCCATGTTGGCTTGAATCATCGATATCTCCATTTCCCTATAGTACTCCCCCATACTCATGGAAACTTGCACATGTTTTTCTAACATCAAATGAAAATCTAAATAGTTTTGACTAGAAATGCACCTTTTGTGCATTACTATCTTCATTTATTCCCATGTTTGACTAGTTCATTCTCCATTTCATCATTGTCTTACCTTTAACTGTCCCACCAAATACTTTCATAGTCATTTAACTCATGCGTCGCCAATTTTACCTTCTTCTCCTTTGAGTAGTTGTGAAGTCCAAAAACATGTTCATCCTTCCGCTACCACACCAAATAATTTTCTGGGTCACTCTTCCCTTAAAATGGTGGAATATTCATTTTTATGCATCCCAAGTCATTTTCCCTCCATGAAGCACGTTTCCCTCGCATAGGAAGAATTTCCTCAAAATCAGAGAAATCACCATCACCCTCATCAATTTCATACCTTCATGGAACCCTTGAAGTTGAGGAACTATTCAAATCATTCAACCCAGAATTTGATCTTTGAAATTTGTCAGCAACATCTTTTATGAATAATTTAATGTCGATACCACTTCTTTCTCCATCACACTCCATTTATTTATTCCTCCCAAACACTTTGTCTATAATTTTTTAATCTTTCAAAATGTTCCTCACACTTTCTTGTGAAAAAACATGGTTCCTACAAGTGTTCTTAAATATAATCAATAATCCATCTATAAAGACATAATAAATTCAAAGGAAATAATAAAAATTAGAAATTTTAAAAGGGTTTGAATAAAAAGAGTCCAAGAATAAAGTTGGATGTAAAGAGAAATAAGAGAAATGGGTTGATGGGTGTATACAGTTGGTGGAAAGAAGGTCGAATATAAATATTGGAGTAGAAAATCAATAAATTTGTGCCTAAGATAAAACATGAAGTTCAATAAATTTCAGTTTCTTTTAATGATTTTTTTTTTGTTGATCCTTTTTTTAAATAATTCAATTGAGAGAGAGTGCACTAATATTTAATGTTAGTGAGTGGATTAAGAAAATATGAAATAATAAATAATTAAAAATCCAATAAAAATGATTCCAAAATGAGGAGGAATGGAATTTTTAAAATTTATATAAGATAAAAATCCATAAAATGATAGCTTTAGTCTTGATTGTAATTCCATTTAAAATATTGTTATATTTCACAACAGTGAATCTGTTGCATGAATTGATTTATTTATATATCAAAATATATGTCTTGAAATTTATTGTTTCTAAAATGAAAAGAAGGATGTGATTGAGAAATTTGAAATTGGCATATCTTACTTCCATAAAATCAATGGAAAATACATAGAAATGGTAGAATAATATTACATCTAGAATCCGTGATGTCCAGAAAAATGGAAGAAGGAAAAGAAAAATGATGGGAAAAATATAAAATAAATAACATTGTTCCCGTTTTCAGTCACTGATACCAACTAATATGATACGGTATGGGTGTTTGGTATCCGTTAGTAAATATTTACAAACCCATGTGATGGAGGTGGGAGAAATGAAAATTGAATGAAGTGAAGAAAAATAAATGGGGAATAGGGAATGATTAATTATGACCTCAAGGATACATGCCCCTGAAAACCCTAATAATAAATTTCAAAAAGTATGATCACTCCATAGATAAACCTAACTTTAATTCTTAAAATAACTTAAGAAACAGAAGAATAATAATGTTAAAAACCACTCAAATTCGTAATTAACCTTCAAGGGCCAAAAGGAGGTGTCTATTTACAACCAAATGAGAGAGATACAAGTCCAAATAACTAACCCACCAATGTATAAAGAATAAAAATTATTTTTGATGTTTTTTAGACTTTCTGATGGCATTAGGGGACATTTTATCCATGAAGAAACTTTCTGAAACCCCCATAAATTCTTTGAAGATTTCCGCCATGACTTTTGAGACAAGGGTCCAACCACTTTATGACTTTGGAGAATTCCTTCATTAAATTGGAATTAAATTTGTGGTATCAATTGGGTGGGAAATTTAGGTTCACTATTTAGATTTAATATCTTTGGTTAAGGGTCCATTTTTCCATCCCATGCATTCATGTTGGTCATCCTATTGTAATTTAAAAATGATTCCATATAAATCTTCTTTACTCTTCCTTATTTATACTCTTTTAACTGGGCCACGAATGCCATTCAATGGGTATTGAACATTTATTCTCCTACCAAACTCTCCATGATCACTCTAAAATATTCACTGAATATGTGTTCCTTTGATTCTCATCACTCTAAATTATTACGCCGTTGGATGGTGTGGTTTTAATCCAATAAAGAATATATCAATTTTTATATCATTGTTTATAAAAGATCCTGAAGCTTACCTATAATGCCTTGTGAAATTTTCTTCCTAGGTTGTGAAAGATTATCTTTATTTTGAATAATCTCTATAAAATCTCTCATCATATTTTCTTAAAGAGTTAGAGGTAAATACATTTCATGAAACATTATATTAAAGTCTTACCACTCCATCTCTCAATTTCATCCCTTTACTTGGTGTTCGTAATCAATTCCCACCACTGATTAGCCTATCCATATAAATGATAAACAGAAAGATTCACCTTATCTATCCTAGAACAGTGAAGTACAGAAAAGATATTCTCCATTGATTTGACCTACTATTCTCTAACTAGTGGATGGGAAGATCCACTAAACGTTGGTGTTCATTGCAACATAAAGGACTGGATAACCAATTTCTCCTTCTTATGTGAAGGAAAACGTTCCACATTATTCAGGTAATTGTTCATAACTTGAGAAAGATAGGTAATAATCACCATTAAATATTGAAGATCACACCCAAGTAATTGGGGATGTCATTCAGGGAATCACTCAATTGTCCCTCGCATGGGTTTTTAGCTGGGTTTCTCTTGGTTCCCACCATTTTTGAAAATAGAAAATGTTATAACAAAACACAATTCAATAAGTCATGAATAAATAATTTATACCTATGTGAAATTAATTATAAATACATATTATGGGGGCTCCCTATTCTTTGTATTTTCTAAAAAAATCATATTGGCGGATTACTTATTCTTATTCTCATACTAAGGGTTTTCACATAGGTTCCCTAATCCTAATTCTCAAATTAAATAAACGTGCACTGATACCAACTATAACAACCCTTATTTTTCTTAAAATATTATTACATAAATTTAATGATAAAAAAACATAAATGAATTACATTACCATGATCCAAAGGATTAGTTTCATGAAAATATTAGGACCATACATAAAATCTAAAACATAAACATTTATTTAATTCTTTCTTCTCTAGCTTCTTATTGGCCCTTGAATTATCCTTCATACACATAGTAACCTGGGGATATACATCAAAGAAATGGGTGAGCTAAAATCCCAGGAAGAGGATAAATAATAACATTAATAAATATAACATGGGTTTATCATAACATCACAATCATAATCATGAGAGGTAGTATCAGTAATATTCATGGAATGTGGAAATCTGTAAAAATGAAACATCATGGTCTTACTGGTCAACTATCACAACAGTTTTGAACAATGATAGCATTATGTTCATGCATATTTTAAATTTTCTTAGGAAATAAATCACATTAACCAATTCATTGAAGTTATATATACTTTTGTGTACACCCTCCACATCATAACATTTACAGTACTCTTTATTATTCTGGGCGCACCCATCACATCATAACATTTACATTATTATGCATGCCACATAGAATGTATATCAATATTTAGCATAAAATTACACATGGAATGAAATGGGTTTCAAATAATAAAGATTATATTAATAAACATTGTGTTCCAAAGTGAAATAGGTAACAACATTCTTGATATATTATTCATCAACCTTAAGTATAGAAGAAACAATCTTGAGAAGTTAAAGGTGTGTTTTTTTGAAAGAAGAATTTTTTTAAAAACATTGTGTTTTTTATAAACTCAAGTAGAAAGCATGTATATCCCAAAAAATTTAATATAATGATAGAGAAAATATTTATGGAATATACATACTTAAAATGGGGTGAAAGAGGGAAACCCCAAATAAAGAGTGTTTGGTTAGAGAATTCCCCACATTTTTCTGTCTGGATGCTTTCTTCACATTAATATCTTGTATAATCACATTATATTCATTAATAAACAAATAAAAAACCTTTAATACATTAATTTTATTCATTATGGTTTTATTTAGGTCAATTATGTTATTTTTTATGATATTTTGATTTTAGTTTCACTATTCAAGAGTGTTCATTTTCATTGTTTTCATGATCGGTTCACCTGTATACATGAATCGATGTTTGTGTAAAATGTGGATAAATATCAAGAAATGTTATTATATTTTATTAATTATCTTCCATAAGATTAATTTATCTTATAATTAATTTTGTTACATCGAATGAGGGTGAATGATTAGATAAATAGTTAATGATAATTGTTTGGGTTAATTTTGGGAGTTTTCGATCACAACAAACTCAATTTGTTTTATCTATTAGTATTATGTAAATATTTTAGTTCCAGAACATTAAAAGGGTTGTAACATAAATTTTAAAATATTATTAATCTATTATTATGGTTTTTTGACATCTTAGAATGCGTAGGAAGTTGAAAGTGCATCTCCCACCATGTTGGTAAATTGACACTTCATGACCGGTGATTTCATTTTTAGAATAAAATAGAGGGAGGGATGAGTTTATTGATTTATATTACATTAACATGATAGAACACCATTATATCAAACATAATGGAGTAATAATTCTATTTTTATAATATAATGTGATGATAAGTGAAGAAAGAAAATGAAAATGAAACAAAATTAAAAGAAAAAGGAGGAGGATTTTACCTCTTAGATTTATCATTCTTGAGAAACTCCTTACGGAATTATTTTTGTCTTTTGGTGAGACTAAGAGCGCCTAGAAATCAGTATGGTCTTAGGGAAGAGCAATGGGCAGAATTTGGCCAAGGATCAGATCTTGAAAGGTGTGAGGAGAATTTGAGTTAGGGGTTGTATTTATAACGGAGTAGAGGGTTGTTTTCTCATTATTTTAGTCATTAGTTTATTATTTTGGCTCAGGCCAATGAATAATTTGAGAATTATATCTATATATATTAAAATGAAAATTTGAATTTGTGATTTTTGGCATACATTATCCTAACGTCATATATTAATCCACAATTATTTTATTTAGCTTTTATTTTCAATTATCGTATTTGACTATTCATAAAAAATTCATGTATTTTTGAAAAATACCAAAAATTCACTCTAAAAATTAATCTATGTGTACAATTAAATAATATACACCATTTTTGGAAAATAATTTCTAAATATTTTTAATTTACTTTTTAATTAAAATCATTATTTGCATTGAAAATATAGATTTTAAAATTAAAACTGATTTTATAGAAATTTGAAAAATTAATTAAGGTCTCATAAAATTATATTAATATTATAATACAACAAAATATTAATTTATCTATGCATTTTATGAAAATAAATTTTATTTTGAATTATTGAATTAATCATAAAATTGTAATAAACTTTTTATGACTTAAAAAAATTCCAACACATAATTATTAATTTTTAAAACATTTATTTACATAGACTATGATATAATTATACCCTAATATCATTTATAATTTTCCTAAATTTTATTTATACTTTCATTTGTGAGGTTACCAATCATTTGACCAGTTTAATTTTCATAAGGGTCATATTACTATTCCCAAGGTCGAGTTACTATTTCATCTGTATTGGTACCTTAACTTCTATAAATGATTCCTATTACATTAATTATTCATTTATAAAGTTTTTATTATGTTATATAATTTATTTTTTGTGATTTATAATACATGACATTAGTATAATAAGGGAGAAATTTCATTGATAAAATTTTTGTTCATTAAAGGGGTTACTGTCTTTTGGGGATGAGGGTTTACATTTTTTTTAATGTTGGGGGTTTAGAGAGTTTTTGGGGCCATGAACTTTGGTTTTTTGGGGCTTATGGTTAATGTTTTTTTAGGGATGGGGGTTTGTAGTTTTTTGGGGCTAAGGGTTTGCTATTTTTTTGGCTGAGGGTTAAGGGTTTTCTAAAGGAAAGGGTTTAGGGGTTTTTGTAGAAGAGGTACTAGTGTTATTTGGGGTTGAGTGTTTATGGTTTTTTGGGGGATTAGGGTGTTGTGTTTCTATAATGGAGGGTTAGTAGTTTTAGGGGTAGATGGTTTAGGGATTTTTGGGTAAATATTTAGGGTTTTTTGGGGCCAAGGGTTTTGGGTTTTTTTGGAGATAAGGGTTTTGGGTTTTTTCGGGTGACGAGTTTAGTGTTTTTTTGGAGCCGAGGGTTTTAGCTTTTTAGGGATTAGGTTTTTTGGTTATTTGGTGTTTAGGTTTTATGGTTTTTTGGTGTTGGGGTTTATGGTTATTAGGGCTATGTTTTTAGGGTTTTGGGGGATAAGGGTTAATATTTTATAAAGATGAGGGTTTATGACTTTTGGGGATGAGGGATTTTTATTTTTTGAGGGATGAGGGTTTAGGGACATTATAGGGTAAAATTATTACAATGCCTTTAGGTAGAGTTATTGGGGTTCTTTAGGGATGGGGGTTTAGGGTTTTTCATGGATGGGGGATTAGGGATTTCTGAGGAAGAGTGTTAATGGTTGTTTGGTTTGAGGTTTTATGGGATTTTTGGATAAGTATTTAGGGTTTATTTGGGATTGAATATTTAGATTTTTTTGGTTGGTGTGTTTAGTGTTTTTCATGGATGGGGGATTTGTTTTTTTAGGGATGAGGATTTAAGGTTTTTTTTGGAGGGGGGTTTAGGGTTTATTTGGGGTCAAGGGTTTAGGATTTTTTGGGGCCGATGGTTTAGAGTTTTATTGGGCTATGGGTTTAGGGTTTTTCAATAACAAGGGTTTAGGTTTTTTGGGGTATGAGGGTTTAGGGATTTTTTACTAAGGCATTAAGGTTTTTTAGGTAGTAGGCTAATAGTTTTTTTGGGGCTCTAGGTTTGGGGTTTTATTTGAGGTGGAGTGTTTAGGGTTTTTGGGGGGCTAAAGTTTTAGGGTTTTTTTTGGTGAAGGGTTTAGTGTTTTGGTGGACAATGGTTAAGGGAATTTTTGGGATGAGGGTTTAATGTTTTTTTGGGTGGAATAATTTATTTTAATTTTTGGAGATGGGGGTATATGTTTTTTAGAGAAGAGGTTTTAGTATTTGTGGGGTCTATGGGTTTAGGTTTTTTAGAGTAATGATTTTTTGGTTTTTGTGGATGTGGGTTTTGTTTTTTTGGGGGGGGGGGGTAAGGGTGTAGGGATTTTTTGGGTTTGACTTTTTAGGTTTTTTTGGACCATGTATTTAGTGATTTTATGAGTTGAGTTTTTTGGTTTTTTGTGTAGAGGGTTTAGATTTATTTGGGGTTGTGGGTTAATGGTTTTTGGGGCTATGCATTCAGAGTTTATTAGGGAAAAGGGATATTGGTTTTTTGGGCCAAGGGTTTAAGGTTTTTTATTGATATGGTTTTAAGGATTTTTGGGGAAGAGGGTTTACTATTTTGGGGGGTGGATGTTTAGGTATTTTTTTTCAAGGGATTCATTTTTTTGGATCTAAGTGTTTATATTTTTAATGGTTTATGGTTTAGTGTTTTTTAGGGTTGAGGCATTATGGTTTTTCTAGGATAAGGGTTTATGGATTTTTTGGGTCTGTGGTTTAGGGTGTTTTGGGGATGAGGGTTTGGGTTTTTTTTTGGGATTGGGGTTTGGTGTGTTTTTCGGTCTGAGGCTTTAGGTTTTTTTGTGGATAAGTATTTGGGGTGTTTTTGGGATATGGGTTTAGGGTTTTTTGTTGTTGATGAGGGTTGAGGTTTTTATGGGTTGAGGTTTTCGGTCAATTTTGGGATAAGGGTTTCATGTTTTTAGGTGTGAAGAGGTTGAGGTTTTTTTGGTCTGAGGGTTTATGGATTTTTGGGGCTGGGGGTTTGCAATAATTTGGGACTTAGGGTTTTAGGTTTATTGGGATAAAGGTTTAGGGTTTTTTAGGGATTATGGTTTCGGGTTTTTTGGGATGAGGGTTTAGTGTTTTTAAGGCCTAGGTGCTAGGTATTTTGTTGTCCATAGGTTTAGGGTGTTTTGGGGGAGAAGGGTTTAAGGTTTTTTGTGGCTGAGTTTTGAGGGTTTTTTGGGGCTTTATTCTTAGGGTTTCTTAGGGATAAGAACTTATAGTGTTGTGGGATTAGTTTTTATGTTTTTTTGGATATTAGGGTAAGGATTATTTAAGGTTTAGGGTTATGGGTTTTCATGCTGAGGGTTTAGGGTGTTTTGGGGAATAAAGGTTAGGGTTTATAGGGATGAGGGATTAGGTTTTTTTAGGATAAGGGTTTATATTTTTTGGGTGGGTTGAGGTTTTATGTATTTTGGGGGAAGAGTATTATGGTTTTTTAATGATGAGGGTTTGGGTTTTTTTAGGGATGGGGGTTTAGGGATTTTTGGAGAAGTATGTATTTGTTGTATTAGGGCATTGTGTTTTGGGTTTTTTATTGAAGGATTATGGTTTTATTGGATGTGGGTTTAGTGTATTTCTGGATGGAGGGTTTACCGTTTTTAGATATGAGGGTTTAGGGATTCATGGGGTTGAGACTTTAGGGGTTTTTTAGGGATGAGTTTTTAACGGTTTTTGGGGTAGTAGGTTTTACGGTTTTTTGGTTAAGAGGGTAATGGGTTTTTTCGGATGAGGGTATAAGGTTTTTTGGGATATTTGGTATAGGGGTTTTTAGGTTTGGGGTTTTGTTGTTTTTTGTGGATGAAAGTTTGTCATATTTTGGGGATCAGGATTTATGGTTTTTTGGGGATGTGTTATTAGAGTTTTAGGGGGCTGATGGTTTAGGGTTTTTTAGGGATGAGGGTTTAGTGTTTTTTGAGGATGGGGGTTTATGGAGTTTTGAGGTAAAGGGTTTTGGTTTTTTCAGGACACATTGATTGGTGCTTCTTTGGGTTGATGCTTTCTGGTTTTTTAAGGATGATGGTTTAGGATTTTTAGGGCTGATGATTTAGGGTTTTTTGGGACAGGGGGTTTTGGTTTTTTTGGGGTTGGGTTTTATTTTTTTTCTAGGATTAGGGTTTGGGGGTTTTGATGAATATAATATAGGGTTTTTTTGGGTTGAGTGTTTATGGGTTTTGGTGATAAGTATATGGGTGTATTCCATGATAAATGATTATGGTTTTTTGGGGATGAGGGTTTTGTGTTATTGGGGATATGGGTTTTGGGGGTTTTGGGGTTATATGTTTTTGGGTTTTTTGAGAAAATTGTCTTGGGGGTTCTGGGGGTAATGTTTTATGGGTTTGTGGCTAGAGGATTAGGGATTTTTGAGGGATGATGGTATCACAGTTTTTGGGGGATGAGGGGTTTGGGGTTTTAGGGATGAAATTTTAGGTATTTTTGGGGTTCAGTGTTTAATGGTATTTGGGGATAAGGGTTTAGGGTTTTTTATTCAGAGGGATTATGGTTTTTATGGGATGAAGGATTGGGTTTGTTTGGGGATGGGGGATTAGGGTTTTTTGGGCTATGGGTTTAGAATTTTTGGTGGATGAGGGATTATAGTTGTTTGGGGCAGAGGGTTTTGGGGTCTTTGGGGCATAGGGTTTAGAGTTTTTTATGATGATGGTATATGTTTTTTTTGGGGGATTTGGGTTTAGGGTTTTTAGGGGACGTGGATTTAGGAGCTTTTTTGGAAGAGGGTTTATGGATTTTCAGTCATGATGGTTTAGGGTCTTTGGGGATGAGGGTATACTGGTTATCTAGGATTATGGATCCGTGTTTTTTGGAGTTTTGGGTTTTGAGTTTTTTGGGGCTGAGTGTTTTGGGTTTTTGGGGTCAAGGGTTTTGTGTTTTGGGGGTGATGGTTTAGGGTTCTTTGGGGCAGAGGGTTTTGGGTTTTTTAGGGATATGGGCTTAGTATTTTCTTGCATGACCGTTTAGAGGTTTTGTTGATGTGTTTGTAGGGGTTTTATGGGATGAGTGTTTAGAATTTCTTGGGTATGAAGGATTAATATTTTATAGAGCTAAGGATTTATGGTATTTGTAGGATGAGGGATTAGAGTTCATTTCACGATGAGGGTTTAGTGTATTTTGGGGGAAAAGGTTTAGTGTTTCATAGGGTTGAGGGTTTAATGTTTTATAGGGATAATGATTTATGGATTTTTCGGCCTAAGGGTTTGGGGTTTTCATGGGCTGAGTGATTAGGGTTTTATGGTTCTTAGAGTTTTGGTATTTTTGGATTAAGGATTTTTGGTTTTTTGGGTCTGTGGAATTTTACTGTTTGGGGGATAATCTATTAAGATTTTTTCTGTATGCTGGTTTATTGGCTTATTGGTTCTATGGTTTTAGTTTCATTAGGGCTAAGTCTTTGGTTTTTTTCAGTGATGAGGGTATGGGGATTTATGGGGATGAGGGTTTCTGGTTTTTGGGTGCTGAGTGTTTAGGGTTTGTTGACATAGAGGGTTTAATGTTTTTTGGGGATAATGGAATAGATTTTATTCATGGGTGTGGGTTTAGTGTTTTTATTGGGATTAGGGATTCTTGTTTGTATATTTAAGGGTTTAGGTTTTTTAGGGAACCTGTATTGGGTTTTTTGGGGTTTATCATTTTTGGTTTTTTTGGGAATGTGTTTTTAGAATTTTTTGGGACATTATTATTTACGAGTTTTTTCAGACTGAGGGTTTATGGTTATTTGGTGCTGGGGGTTTATGGTTTTTTTGGTATGAGGGCTTAATGATTTTTTTATCCAAGGTTTTATGTTTTTTTTTTGATAAGGATAAATAGTTTATTTAACTTAATTTCTATGGTTTTTTGTGGATGATGATTTACAGATATTTTAGTTTGGGGTTTATTATTGTTTGGGGCCAATGGTTATGGGTTTTTTAGGGATATAGGTTTAGGGTTTTTTAGGATAAGATTTTAGGCATTTTTGAGTAAGGGTTTAGTGTTTTTTGGGGGATGAGGGTTTATGTCTTATTAGGGATGAGGGTTTAGTGTTTTTATGGTTGAGGTTTAGGTTTTTTATGTTGTGGTTTTTGATTTATTTTGGCCAAGGGTTCAGTTTTTTATTAGCTTAGGGTTTAGTTTTTTTGGGCTAAGGGTTTAGCATTTTTGTGGGTTGAATATTTAGAGTTTTTTAGGATGTAGGTTTTATGTTTTTTAGGTATGATAGTTTAGGGTAATTTAGGGATGAGGTTTTAGGCTTTTTGGGGGAAGGGGGTTTATGATTCAATGGGGAGAGTGTTTAGAGTTTTTATGAGGGTTCATAGGATTTTTCCAGGTTCAAGGATTGTTTTTTTTTTGTCAGGGGTTTATGGATTTTTGGGGATGATGGTTTGGGGTTTTCTCAATGGTGGGATTTCAATTTTTTGTGGAAAGGTATTATTATTTTTTAGGGTTTTGGGTTTTGGGTTTTTTGGGGCCATGGGTTTACGATTTTTTGAGACTGTGGGTTTAAGGTTTTTTTGGGGATGATGGTTTACGATTTTTGGTGGCTATGGGTTTTGTGTTTTTTGGTGGTGGGTTTAGGGTTTTTTAGGACTGAGGATTTATGGTTTTTTGGGGCTTTAGGTTTAGGTTTTTTTAGGGATGAAGGTTTTGGTTTTTTTAGGAAAAGTGTTAAGGTATTTTTAGAGTGGAGCATTTATGTTTTTTTGGGGATGAGGGCTTACAATTTTTTGGGGAGAATAGTTTAGGATTGTTTGGGGATGAGGGTTTTTGGTTTTGGGGTCCATGTGGTATGTGTTTTTTGGGGATGTGGTATTTTGTTTTTTTTAAAGGGTTTTGTGTTTTTTGGGACCGTGGGTTTTCTGTTTATTTATGGCTAAGGTATTAGGGTTCCTTGGGGCTGAGGGTTTAGGCCTTTTAGGTTTATAGGGTTTAACTTGTTTTTAGGTGGATTGTTTTGGATTTTTCGGTTTAGTTTTTTTAATTTCTGGGGTTGTGGGATAAGGGTATTTTGGAGATGTTGGTTTTGGGTTTTGGGGCCAAGGGTTTAAGATTTTTTTGGGACAAGGGATTTTGGTTTTTGATGAATGATAGTTTGGGGATTTTTTGGCGGATTGGTTAGTGTATTTTAGGGTGGAGTGTTTTGGGTTTTTTTATGTCAAGGGTTTATAGTTTTTTGATGATATGGGTTTAGATATTTTATATGGCTGATTTTTTAAGGTTTTTTATAGATGAGGGATTATGGATTTGTTTGGTTGAGGGTTTGTGGTTTTTTGGATCTTAGATTTTAGGGTTTTTTGGGGATGATGGTGTCTAGTTTTTTTTGGGTCTAGAGGTTTAGGTGTTTTGGGGGACAAGGATTATATTTTTTTGGGAAAAAGGTTTGGGGAGTTTTGAGGATATGAGTTTAAGTTAATTTTGGGATGAGGGTTTAGGGTTTTTTGGCCATAGGGTTTAGGTTTATTTTTTTGAAGGTTTATGGTTTTGGGGGACTAAGGGTTTGGGTTTTTTGGGCTAAGGTTTAGTGATTTTTGGGGGATGAGTGTTTAGATTTTGGGGGGCTTAGGGATTTTATCTTTTTTGGTATGAGGTTTATAATTTATTTTGGGGATGATGATTTATTTTTTTTAGGGATGAGGTGTTATAGATTTTCCGAGACACAAGTTTAGGAGGTTTTTTATGGAAGAGGGTTTAGGGTTTTTTGGGGTTTAGGGTTTAGGTATTTTGGGGGATGAGTGTTTATAGTTTTTCTTTGGATAAGGGATTAGGATTTTTTGGGACTAAGTGTTTAGGGTTTTATTGGTTCTGGGGTGAAGGGTTTTTAGAGGATAGGGTCTAGTGTTTTTCGGCTTAGTGTTTAGGGTTTTTTACACCTGAGTTTTTAGGGTTTTTGGGGATGAGGGTTTAGTGTTTTTTGGGGGTGAGGGTTTTTGGATTTTTGGGGTTGAGGGTTTAGTTGTTTTGGGAGATTAATATTTAGTTTTTTGTGGATCAAGGATATAGGGTTTTTAGGGGATGAGGGTTTAGGGATTTTGGGGTAGAGTGGTTAGGGCATTTGGAGCAATGGGTTTGGTGTTTTTTGGTGCTAATGCTAAGGTTTTTTTTTATGGTTTCCAGTTTAGGTATTTTTGGAGTGGTAGGTTTAGGGTTGTTTAGAGATATAGATTTAAAATTTCGTGGGTCTCATGATTTATGGATTTTGAGGTATTGTGTTTAGGGTTTTTGGGGGGCTTAGGGTTTAAGGTTTTTGGGGAAGATGGTTTAATGTTTCTTGGGGATTGGATTTTTGGGTTTTTTGGGGTTATGGGTATAAGGATTTTTTTGGATAAGGGTTTGGGTTTTTTGGGGATGAGTGTTTGGTGTTTTTTGGGTTGAGTATTTCATGTTTTCTGGGATACTGTTATTAGGGTTTTTTGAGGTTTTGGGTTTATTGTTTTTTAGGGAGATGGATTTAGTGTTTTCTAGGGTTGAGACATTAGTTTGTTTTGGGATTGAGGGTTTATGGTGTATTTGGGATCAGTGTTTGGGGTTTTTTGGGGATGGGGGTTTAGAGTGTTTTGGGATTGAGGGATTAGAATTTTTTGTGGCTGAGTGTTATGGGTTTTTTGGGCATAGGTCTTATGGTTTTTAGGACAAATGGATTACGATTTTTTTGGTGAGGTCTTTCAATTTTTGGGGGAATAGGGTACAGGGTTTTTTGGTAGAGGATTTAGGGGTTTTGAGACCAATGGTTTTTGAATTTTTAAGGATGAGTTTTTAGGGTTTTTTGGGATGAGGGTTTTGGGGTTATTTGGGATATGGGTTTTGGGGTTTCTAAGGATGGGAGTTTTGGTATATATGGAGATAAGGGTTTGGTGGTTTTGGTGCTGAGGTTTTAGGGGTTTTTGTGTTTTTGGATCTTAGTGTTTTGTATTTTTTGGGCTTTAGGATTAGGTTTTTTTATGTATTAGGGTTTAGGGTTTTTTGGTTCTGGGTGTTTAGGTCTTTATGGGATTGAGGGTTTTAGGTTTTTTAGATTGAGGGACTATAGTTTTTTGGGGACGAGGGTCTTGTTTTTCTTTTGTGGATGATGCCTTACGGTTATATGAGTTGGAGGGTCTATGGTTTTTGGGGGGTTAAGGGATAAGGTTTTTAGGTGTTGGGGGTCTAGGTTTTTGGGGGATAAGTGTTAAGCATTTTATAGGGTTGAGGGTTTACAGTTTTTTTGGGCTGAGTTTTTATGGTTTATTTGGGATTGCGGATTTAGTGTATTAGTTTAGAGGGTGTATGGGTTTTTGGGTATATAATTTAGTATTTTTTAGGATTATAGTATATGTTTTTAATTGTGGAGTTTTTTGGTTTGGGGAGGGGATGAGGGTTTAGGGTTTTTTGGGGATATGGTTTTAGGGTTGTTTGGGAAATGGGTATAGGGCTTTCATTGAGTCAACTGTTTAGGGTTTTTTCAGATGATGGTTTTATTTTTCTCATTGCTTAGGGCATAGGTTTTTTGGGGGCATAGTGTTTTAGGTTTTTTGGGGTAGAGTGTTTAGGGATTTTTGGACACGGGTTTTTTTTTTGTGTTTTTTGGTCCAGGGGATTAGGGTTTTGGGGGGGTTGAATATTTAGTTATTATTGGGGAAGAGTTTTTTATGTTATATGAAGATGAGAGTTTAGGGTTTTTTACAGATAGAATTTAGGGTTCATTGGGGATGATGGTTAGTGAAATTTTGTGTTTAAGGGGTATGGTTTTTTTAGGGATGGATGGTTATGAGTTTTTGGGGAGTAGAGTTAGGGGTTTTTGGGGATTGTGGATTTGGGTTTTATTAAGATGAGTGTTTGGGTTTTTTAGGGTCGAGAGTTTTGGTTGTTTTGGAATTGAGGTTTTAGTTTTTTTTAATAGATGGTGTAGGGATTTTATGGCCAACGGTTTATAGGTTTTTGGGGCCGAGGGTTTTTGTATTCTAGGGGATGATTATAATGATAAGGATTTAGGGTTTTTAGGGTAGAGGGTTTTGGGGGTTTGGGGTTGAGGATTTAGGGATTCTGTAGCATAAGGGTTTAAGGTTTTTTGGCTTTGTGGGTTTACTGGGTTTTGGGGGTGAGTTTTTAGGGTTTTTTGATGCTGAGGAATTAGGGTTTTGTAGGGTTTAGGGGATTATTATTGAGTGTTTACGGTTTTTTGCAGATGAAGGTTTAGGGGTTTTTTGAAACATAGGGTTTAGGTTCTTGGGGGGTTATGTTTCTTCAAGGAAGAGGGTTTAGGAATTATTTTTCGCATACATTTTATGGATTTTTAGTTTTAGGGTTTAATGATTTTTGGTGCATAGGTTTTTTGGTTTTTTAGGAAATGGGGTTAGGGTTTTTAAGATTGAAGGTTTATGTTTTTTCAGGACCGATTTTTTATAGTTTTTGGGGATGGGGGTTTTTTGGTTTTGGGACTGATGGTTTAGGGGGTTTTTAATGACGGTTTCATGTTTTTGGGGGCTAAGGGTTTTGGTTTTTTTTTTGAGGTATTGGGTTTTGGGTGTTTTATAGATGAGGATTTAGGTTTTTCTAGGTTCGTGGATTGGAAATATTTTGAGGTGGTGGGTTTACAATTTTCATGGGTGAGAGATTAGGTTGTTTTGCGGGCAGACGGTGTAGGATTTTTTGGGGTGGATGATTTAACAGTTTTGGGGATGTGGGATTATTTTTTTTTAGGTCTAAGGGATTATTCTAGGGGATTAGATTTTTTGGGGATGAGGGTTTAAGGTTTTTAGTATAAAATGTTGTTAGATTTTTTGGATTGAGGGTTTAGGATTTTTTATCCATGAGTGTTTAGGATTTTTTGGGGATGGATTTTTTTTGTTTTTTTGGGTGAGGGTTTTGGGGGTTTAGGTCAACCACCTAGGGTTTTTAGTGGATGGGATATTATATTTTTTTTTTGGATGAGGGTAAATGTTTTTTTTGGGGATGAGGGTTTAGGTTATTTTTGGGATGATGATTTAGGGTTTTTTAGGGTCAATGATTTTTTTTGGGGATCTTGGTTTATAGTTTTTTGGGGATGAGAGTTTAGGGTTTTTTAGTTCTATGGTTAAATGGTTTTTAGGACTAAATGATTAGGGTTTTTGTGATGTGTATTTAGATGTTTCTTTGGAATGAGGCTACAGGATTTTTGGGGGATGAGGGTGTCAGTGGTTTTTGGGATGGGGTTTAGTTATTTTGGGGATTAGGTTTTAGGATACTTCGGTTATGAGGGTTTTGTGGTTTTTGGGTATGAGGGTTTAGGTTTTTTTTAATCTAAGTGTTTATTGTCTTTTAGGGATGTGGGTTTGGGGAACTTTTGTGATGAAGGATTAGGGTATTTTTTGGCTGAGGGTTAAGGGTTTTCTATAACTCAAATTTTATGGTTATTGGGGTCCAGGGGGTTATAGATTATTTTTTAGGATGGTTTATGTTCTTTGGGGATGAGGGTTTAGGATTTTTTAGCGATTATTGTTTATGGATTTTTTGGGGCTGTGGGTTTAGGGTTCTTTTGTGATAATGGATCATGGTTTTTTTAGGATGATGGTTTATGGTTTTTTAAGAATAAGGGTTAATTTTTTTAGGGATGAGGGTTTAGAGTTTTTTGTGGGATGAGGCATTAGGGTTTTTTTAGGCTATGGGGATTGGGATATTTTAGGGATGATGGTTTAGGGTTTTTTTTGTATGGCAGTTTATGGTTTTTTGGGGGTTCATGGTTTAAGGGTTTTTTTGGTAAGGTTTTATGTTTTTTTGGGGATGAGTTTCCATATTTTTTTGGGATGGGGGTTTAGGGTTTTTTTAGGTTGGTTTATGATTTTTCAGGTGGAGGGTATATGGTTTTTGGGATGATGGTTTAGGATTTTTTAGGAACGAGGGTCTTGGGATTTTTATGCATGAGGGTTTATGGTTTTTTTGGGATGAGGGTTTTGGGTTTTTTTGGGATGATTAATAAGGGTCAATTGGGGATGGGGTTTTAGGTTTTTTTGGACTAAGGATTTTGGTTTTTTTTAATGACGGTTTAGGTTTTTTTTGTCTCATGGTTGAGATATTTTGGGAGGATGGTTTTTGGTTTTTAGAGATGAATATTTATTTTTTTTGGGGAATAGGGGTTAGGGTGTTAGGTGTCTACTAGTTTAGGTTTTTTGGGGGGCTCAGGAATTAGAGGTTTAAAGGGAAGAACTTTTCGATATTTTTTGGGTTTGTGGTTTAATATTTTTTAGGATGAGGGTTTATGGTTTTATGGGGATGTGATTTCAGGGTTTTTTGGGTTGATTATTTACAGTTTTTATTGTGGGTTTTTATGTTTCTTTGGGGACATGTGTTTAAACTTTTTTGGGGTAGAGGGATTATGGTTTTTTGAGGGTAAGGGTTTAATTTTTTTAGGGATGAGGCTCTAGGGTATTTTGGAGATGATGGGGTCTCTTGGTGTTAAGCATTTAGGGTTTTATGGGGTAGTGGGTTTGGGGTTTTTTGGTGTTTGGGTTTTATGGTTTTTGGGGGTTGATGGTTTAAGGATTTTTTGGACTGAGGAATTAGGGTTTTCGGGCGAGGGTATAGGTTTTTTTATGGCTGAGAGTTTTAGGTTTTTTGGGGCTGAGGGTTTGGTTTTTTTTAATACAAAAGGTTTTTTGGATATTTGGTGCCACGTGATCGGGTTTTTTGGGTCTATGGATTTAAGGTATTTCGGTTGAGCATTTTGGTTTTTTATTACCATGAATTTAGGTTTTTTTGGGGATGAGGGTTTGTCGTTTTTTGGGGTTAAGGGTTGGGGGTTTCATTCCAAGGGTTTATTGTTTATTGGTTCAAGGGTTTGAGATTTTTTATGTCTATGTTTTTTGATTTTTTGGGGCATAGGGCTTATAGTTTTTTGGGGAATTGGGTTTTGGGGTTTGGTGGCTGAGGATTTATTTTTTCAGGTTTATGGTTTCTTGAAGCCATGAGTTTACGGTTTTGGGGGGATGAGGGTTTTTTGGGGCCAAAGGGTTTAGGGTTTTATAGGATAGGGGATTTAGAATTTTTTTGCTGATGATTTAGGGTTTCTATGGTATATGACATTAGGGGATTTTAGGTCTGAATATTTTGGGTTTTTTGTGGCTCAGAGATTAGAATTTTTGTTGGCTGAGTGTTGAGGGTTTTTTAAGGTTGAGGGTTCATGGATTTTTTGGGCTGTGGGTTTATATATTTTTGGTATGTGGTTTTATGGTATTCTGGGTTTGTGGATCAATGTTTTCATTGGGTCAATGGGTTTTGGGTTTTTTTAATAGCGTTTTATGTTTTTTCAAGTTGTGGGTTTTGTGTGTTTTGGGGGTTTTGGATTAGGATTTATTGGGGATGATGATTTAGGTTTAATAGTGTGAGGGTTTAGAGTTTTTTTGGCTTGGGGTATTGGGTTGTTTTGGTAATGAGGGTTTAGATTTGTTAAAGGAAATGGTTTTTGGTTTATCTTTGAGTATTTGGTGTTTTCGAGGCGGAGTGTTTAAATTTTTTTCGAGATAGGGGTTCAGGTTTTTGGGGTGATGAGCATTTTGGGTTTTTTGGTGAAGAGGGTATAGAGTTTTTTAGGGATGAGGGTTTAGGGTTTTTGGGGCTGAGTGATTAGGGTTTTTAGGGTTAGAGGGTGTTGGGTTTTTTTAGGGGATGATGGATTTGGGTTTTTGGGGGATGTGAGTTTATGTTTTTTCAGGGCTGATGGTTAAGGGGTTTTGGGGACTGAGGGTTTAGTGTTTTTAGAGTTGAGTGTGTAGTGTTTTTTGGGGATAATTTTTTGTTATTGAGGGTATAGTTTATTTTAGGATTTAGGGTTTATGGTTTTTTAGGGTAGAGTGTTTAGTGATTTCTTGGAGATGGTTTAGGGTTTATTGGGTAGAATGTTTATGGTTTTAGGGGATAAGGATTGAGGTTATATTGTGATGGAGGTTTTACGATTTTTTAGGGATGAGGGTTTAATGTTTTTAAGGTTGAGGGTTTTGGGTTTTTTTAGGAAGATGGTTTAGTGGTTTTGGGGTAGAAGGTTTTGGGTTTTGGGGTTCTTATGTTTTAGTGATTTTTGGGGTTAAGGGTTTTGGGGTTAAGGGTTTTGGTGTTTTTATAGTAAGGTTTTAGGGTTTTTTTGGAGATGAGTGTTTAGGTTTTTTCAGTTTAGGGTTTATAGTTTTTGGGCGATGAGGGAAGGGGGTTTTGGGGGATGGGGATTTAGGGTTTTTTGGGGAAAAGGGATTATGGTTTTTTCAGGTTGAGGGTTTATGGTTCTTTAAGGCTGACAATTTAGGGTTTTTGGGGATGCTGTTTTATATTTTTGGGGATGAGGGTTTTGGGTTTTTTTAGGGATGATGATTTTTGTTTTTTTCGAGGTGAGAGTTTTGGATTTTTTGTGGCTGAGGGTTTAGGGTTTTTTGGGGATCATAGTTTATGGTGTTTCGTGGGATAAGGGTTTATGTTTTTTATGTTTTTCAAGGATTATGGTTTTTTGGGACTATGGGTTTATGGTATTTTGGGGAATGTTTTTTGGGGTTTTTTTGTGTGGATGGTTTAGGATTTTTTGGAGATACAATTGAGATTTTTTTAGGGGTGAGGGTTTATGATTTTTGGTATATAGGTTTTTGGTTTTTCTAGTGATGATGGTTTGTTATTTTTTATTTATGAGGGTTTAGGTTGTTTCAGGATGTGTGTTTTAGGGATATTCAGGGGTGAGGTTTTTGGAACTTTCGGGCATGTGGTTTAAATGTTTTTTTGGGAAGAGGCTTGATGGTTCATTAATAAATGGGGTTTAGGGTTTTTTTGTAGCCAAATATTTAGGGTTTTTTGGTTCCAATGGGTTAGGATTTTTGGGGATGAGTATTTAGTGTTTTTTGGGGATTTTGGTTTAGGGTTTTATGGGATGAGGGTTTATGGTTTTTTTGGGATGGGGGTATATGGTTATTTTGGTTGAGGGTTTAAGGTTTTTTAGGGATGTGGGTTAATTGTATATTGGGTCTCAGGGATTTGGTTTATATTATACTGAGGGTTTTCAGATTTTAGGGTTTTAGAGTTTAGGGTTTTATGGATGATGGTTTATTGTATTTGGGGATAGTGTTTTAAGATTTTTTTGGGATGAGTGTTTATTATTCTTGGGTTGGGTGTATATTGATTTTTTAGGATGAGGATTTAATTTTGTTTTTGGGTTGAGGGTTTGAGTTTTTATGGGATGACGTTTTAACTTTTTTTGTTCTGAGGGTTTGGGGATTTTTTGGGTATAAGATTTAGGGTTTTTTTGGGGATGAGGTTTTAGGGCTTTTGGGGGGTAAGTGTTTAGGTTTTTTTTGGTCAAAGGGTATAGGTTTTTTTGGTGTTGAGGGTTTAGGGTTTTTTTGGGATGATTGTTTAGTGTTTTTTGAGGATGATTATTGGTTTTTTTAGGATGTGAGTTTCAGGTTTTTTGGGGTAGTGGGTTTGGTATTTTTGGGGTTGTGGGTGTAGTGTTTTTTGGGGATGGGGGTTTTGATTATATTTAGGTGGAGGGTTTATGGTTTTTAGGGATGAGGATTTCAGTCTTATTATGAATGATGGTTTTAGATTTTTTGGACTGAGGGATTGGGGTTTTTTAGGGATGAGTGTTTAGGGTTTTTGCGGTTGAGGGTTGGGGTATTTTATAGGTAGTAGGATTAGGGTTTTTTAGTGTTGATTTATTGTGGTTATTTCTGGAAAAGGATGTTTGTTTTTTGGGCCTAAGGTTTTTGGGCTTTTGGGATTAGGATTTAGGTTTTTTAAAGAAATGGGTATATAGTTTTTGTACACTAGGTGTTTATGTTTTTTTGCGGATAAGGGTAAGAGGTTTTTTAAGATAATAATTTATTGTTTTTTGGTACTTGTGGTTTATTTGGTATTCATTTATTTAGGTTAAGGGTTTTTTGGGATAAGGGTTTGGGGGTTTTTTTGGCTGAGGGTTTTGGGTTTTTTGAGGCTGAGGGTTTTTGGTTTTTTGGGGTAGAGGATTTATATTTTTTTAAGGATGTAATTTTATGTTATTTTGGTGATGATGTTTATGGGTTTTTGGGACTTGTTGTTCTTGTTTTTTTTCTCATAGGGTTTAGGTTTTTTAGGCTATCTGTTTAGGGTTCCTGGGGGATAAGGGTTTATGGTTTTTTGTGAGGAAGATTAAGGTTTTTTTAGGCTGAGGGTTTTGGGTTTTTTTGGGGCCATGAGGGTATAGGTTAGTTTGGGATATGTTTTTAGGGTTTTGGGGCTATGTTTTTACAGATTTTTGGGACTGAGGGTATATTCTTTTTTGGGGATAATGGGTCTGATTTTATTTTGTGCTGACATTTTTTAATTTTTGGGGCTGAGGATTTAGGGTTTTGGGGGCCAAGGGTTTACTATTTTTTGGGGCTGAGTGTTTTGGGTATTTATGGTTTTAGGTTTTATTTTTTTCTGGGGTCGAGGGTTTTGGGTATATAGGGGTTTAAGGTTTAGGGATTTTTGGTGCTGAGGGTTTATGATTTTTTGGGTGTGAGGGTTTGTGGTTTTTTTAGGTTGTGGGATTTGGGTTTTTTTGGGGCTGTTGGTTTATGGTTTTTTGGGGGTAAAGATTTATGGTTTTGGGGGATGATGTTTTTGGGGTTTTTTAAACTCATGGTTTGGGTTTTTGGGGGTCTAGGGTTTATGGTTTTTTGGGAATGAGCGTTTCTTGTTTTTTTGTTAGTGTTTTTTGGGTTTTTTTTGGTGAGGGTTTAGGGTTTAATTTGGGATGAGTTATTACGGTTTGTTGGGGCTTAGGGTTTAGGGATTTTTTTTGGGTGGTTGGATTATTGTTTTTTGCGGATGAAGGTATGGAGTTTTTTGGGGATGAGTGTTTAGGGTTTTTTTGGTGGGTTTATGGTTTATGGTTTTTAATGGATTAGGGTTTTGGGTTTTTTGGGGAAATGGTTTATGGTTTTCTGGAACCGATAGATTAGGGTTGTTTTGAGGATGATGGTTTATTATTTTTATGGTGCTGAGTGTTTTGGTTTTTTTGGGGATTGCGGGTTTACGGTTTTGGGGGGATGAGGGTTTTGGGAATTTTGGGGGTGAGCGTTTAATTTTTTTTGGGAAGTGTGATTTATAATTTTTTTTGTAATGTGGGTTTAGAGATTTTTTGGGCCAATAGTTTGGGGTTTTTTTAGACTAATGTTTTAGGGTTTTAGGGGGGGGGTATTTTTTTGGGTTTTTGGGGCTGAGGATTTTTTGTTTTTTGGGTTGAGGTGTTAGGAATATTGGGGATGAGGGATTAGGTTTTTTTAGGATGAGGGTTTATGGTTTTATGGGGATGAGATTTTAGTGTTTTTTGGGCTTAGGGACAGGGTAATTTTCAGGATGAGTATTTAGGGATTTTAAGGTTGAGTGTTTAGTGTATTTGGGGATGAGGATTTTTGGTTTTTGGTGATAGGGTTTTAATGGTTTTTGGTCCTAAATTTTTAACATTATTGGGGATGGGGATTAATGGTTTTTTGGGGATGTGGGCATAACATTTTTGGGATAATGATTTAGGGTATTTTGGTGCCAAGGGTTTAGGTTTTTTATTTTTTTTGGTTTTTTTGGGGTGAGGGTTTAGGGTTGTTTAGGGATGAAAGATTATGGTTTTTAGGGGTTGAGGGTTTAGGATTTTTGGTTTATGAAGGTATAGGGATTTTTTAGGTTTGGGGTTTATGTTATTTTTTGGATGAGTGTATAGTATTTTCATATCATAGGGTTTAGGGTTTTTTCGATTAGGGTTTCATGTTTTTTAGTTGTGAGGATTTGGTGATTTTTGGGCCTCAGGGTTTTGGTTTTTTGGGTCTCAGGGCTTGTGGTGTTTAAGTGGACAAGGTTTAGGGTATTTTGGGAGATTATTTTGTGTTTTTTGGGACTAAGGGTTTCAATTATTTGGGAGATGAGTGTTTGGGGTTTTTTAGGGTTTAGGGTTTATGGTTTTATGTGGATGAGGGTTGGGATAATTTTAGTGTAATGGGTTTGGGGTTATTTTTATGATGGGGGTTTTGGGTTATTTTTCGATAGGGATTGGGGTTCTTTGGGGCTGAGGGTTTTGGGTTATCTTGGGATGAGGGTTTAGGTTTGTTTGATGTAGTTGGTTTAGGGTTTTTTGGTGGTGATGGTGATTTTTGTTTTTTGGGATAGGAATTTTGTGTTTTTTTGTACTAATGGTTTAGGTGTATTTAGGGATTCATATATAGGTTTTTGGGACTAATGGTTTAGGGTTTTTTTGTTGAGGTTTTAGGGTTTTTTATGGATAAGGGTTGATGTTTTTTTGGGACTAGGAGTCAGGGTTTTTTAGGGTTGATTATTTAGAGTTTTTAAAAGATGTGGTTTTAGGGTATTTTGGTCATGAGTTTTATAGATTTGGGAGTCTAAGGGTTTATGGTTTCTTGGATGATGATGTAGGTTTTTTTATGCTAAGGGTTTAGGGGTTTTGTATACTAAGGGCATAGGGTTTTGGGGGATATAGGTTTAGGTTTTTTTAGGCTGAGGGTTTAGGATTCTTTTGGGTGATGGGTTTGGTGTTTTTTGGGGATTGGGGTTTAGCGTTAGTTGGGGATAAGTTTTTGGGGTTTTTTGGAAGGTGTTTTAGTGTTTTTTAAGGCTAAGGGTTTATGGTTTTTAATACTGAGGATTTAAGGTTTTTTGTGATGAGGTATTTTTATTTTTTAGGGCCAATGATATAGGGTTTTAGGGGATGAGGGTTTAGAGGTTTTGGGGATAACAGTTTTCGGGTCTTTGGGATTATATTGATTGGTTTTATTTTTTAAGGTATTTATAGGGCTCAGTTTTTAGGGGTTTTAGGATTAGGTTTTAGGGAATTTTTGATGTTGATGGTTTGGGGTTTTTTGGTGTTGGGGGTTTATGGTTTTTTTGGAATAATGATTTGGGGACTTTTCTGCTGAGTGTTTAAGGATATTTTGGGATGACAATTTACGATATTTTGGTGGTTGAGGGTTTACCGCTTTATTGGGAATGTGGGTTTAGGTGTTTTTCGGGATAAGGGTTTTGAGGTTTTGGCGGTTGAGGGCTTAGGGTTTTTTGGGGCGGAGGGTTTATTGTTTTTCATGGTTGAGAGTTTAGGGGGTTTTGAGGAAGAGGTTCTACTGTTGGGGGGGGATAAGGGATTATTGTTTTTTGGGGGATGAGTGTTTTGATGTTTTTAGTGATGTGGGTTTAGGGTTTTTTTGGTTATGAGGGTTTAAGGTTTTGTGAAAATTCTGTTTTTCGGTTTTGCGAGGATTAGGGTTAATGTGTTTTTTAGGTCTAATGAATTAATATTTTTAGGTTCTGAGGGTTTATATTTTTTAGGGATGGGTGTTTATGGTTTTTTGGGGTTGAGGGTTTAGGTTTTTGTTGGGATAATATTTTTTTATTTTATAGGGATAAGGGTTTAGTGTTTTTTCAGGGCTGGGGGTTTATAGTTTTTATGGGATGTTGGTTTATAGTTTTCTGGGGGCTAAGGGTTTAGGGTATTTTGTGGCTATGGGTTTAGGGTTTTTTGGTGTTGATGGTTAGGTTTTTTTATAAAAACGTTTTATGGTTTTTTTGGGCCAAGGTATTACCGTTTTTTTGGTAATGAGAGTTTAGGTTTTTTGGGGATTTAGGATTAGATTTTTTTGGTTTGAGTGTTTAGGATTTTATGGGGCCAACGGTTTAGGGTTTTTTGGGATGAGGGTTTAGAGTTTTATGGTGTCAAGGTTTTGTTGTTTTTTGGGTATTATATATTTGGGTTTTTTTGGGGATGATGTTTTAGGGATTTTGAGGATGATGTTTTAGGATATTTTCATGCGGAGGGTATAAGATTTTTTGGCGATGGGGTTTTTATGGTTTTTGTGT
This sequence comes from Viscum album, assembly GCA_963277665.1. Classification (NCBI taxonomy): domain Eukaryota; kingdom Viridiplantae; phylum Streptophyta; class Magnoliopsida; order Santalales; family Viscaceae; genus Viscum; species Viscum album. Next base: position 1,531,948,582 of record OY728160.1, on the reverse strand, counting down.
TACGGGGTTTGTGGTTTTTGGGGACTGAAGAATGAATGATTTTTTAGGTTGGGAGTTTAGGGTTTTTTATGGCTTGGGATTTAGTTTTTTATTTCCAAGGATATATGGTTTTTTTAGGGATGATGTTTTATTTTTTTAGGGTCGAGGGTTAATGTGTTTGGGGATGATGGTATTTGGTTTTTTGGGGCTGTGAATTTAGGGTTTTGGGGGGATGAGGGTTTTGGAAATTCTTTGAATATGGGTTTAGGTTTTTTTTGGATAAGGTTTTTGGGACTCTTAGGGTTTATGGTTTTTTTTAGGAAATGGGTTTCAACTTTTTTATGGATGATGGTTTAGGGTTTTTCAGGGAAGTGGGTTTAGTGTATTTTGGGTAGCGTTTCTGGTTTTTTTCGATTAAGTGTTTGGGGTTTTTTTGGAATGAGGGTATCAAGTTCTTTTGGTCAAAGGATTTTGGTTATTTTGAGGTTGAGGTTTTGGGGGGTTTTTTGTCGAGTGTTTAGAGTTGTTTTGGTTTGACATTTGTGGGTTTTTTGGGGCCGTGGGTTTTAGGTTTCTGGGTAATGTGGGTTTTAGTTTTATTACAGCCAAGTGTTTTCGATTTTTAGGGGATGAGGGTTTAGGGTTTTTTGGGGATAAGGGTTTAGGGTTTTCCGGTTTAGGTTTTAGGGATTTTTATGGATGATTGTTTAATTTTTTTGGGGATTAATGTTTTTTAATGAGTTTTTTTTTGTTTTTGGGGGATGAGACTTGAAGATTTTTTGGCATTAAGGGTATTCAATTTTTTTGCTGCGGATTGTTTAGTGTTTTTTAGGGTTGTGTATTTGGGTATTTTTCTCAAATATGGTTTTTGTTTTTTTATATCTAATGGTATAGGGTTTTTTGGGAAGTGGATTCAGGGTTTTTGTGGTTGAGGGTTTATGTTTTTGGGAGGTTGTGGGTTTGGAGTTTTTTTGGATGATGTTTTAGGGAATTTGGTGGATAACGTTTAATTAATTTTTGGTTCTGAGGGTTTATGGTATTTAGCTTGGTGATTAATGTTTTTCTAAGGATGAGGGTTTAATTTATTTTGGTGGAAAGGAATTAAGGTTTTTTATGCCGACCATTATGTTTTGGGGATGAGGGTTTAGGGTTTTTTGGGCTGAGGGTTTGGGGAATTTTTGGTGGCGAGGTTTCAAGGATTTTTCTGGGGATAAGTTTTTATGGTTCTTTTGTGGTGAGGGTTTTGTATTTTTTTGGAAGTTGGTTTAGTGTTTTTGGGTCTATATGTATAAGTTATTTTGGGGAAATGTATAGAGGGTTACATGGGGGTGAGGGTTTACGTTTTTTTGTGGCTTAGTGTTTAGGATTTTTTTAGGTTGAGGGTTTAGTGTTTTCTTAGGACATGGGTTAATGGATTATAGTGAAGGAGTGTTTAGGTTTTTTTTGGATGAGGGTATAGGGTTATTTGAGGCTAAGTGTTTTTGGTTTTTTTGGTATAAGGGGCTTGGTTTTTTAGTTCTAATGGTTTTGGGTTTTGGGGCTGCATGGTTACGGTTTTTTTGGGATAAGGGTTTAGGATCTTTTAGGGAAGAGGATATATTTTCTTTATTTCTTGAGGATTAGGGTTTCTTAGGGATGATGGTTTAGGTTTTTTTGGCGCTGAGGGTTTCGGGATTTTTGGGGATGAGGGTTTAGTGGTGTTTATTGATGTAGATATAGGGTTTTTTATGGATGAGAGTTTAGAGATTTTTGGGGGAAATGGTTTATTTTTTTAAAAATATTTTTTAGGATGTTGGGGTGTTGATGTATTAGGGTTATGTTTATGCGGGTTTAGGGTGTTTTGGGGATTTGGATTTATGATTTTGGAGGATAAGGATTCGTGGATTATAAGTTGAGGTGGGTTTTGAGTTTTTTGGGGCCAAGTGTTTTATGTTTTTTGTGGTTGAGGGTTTATACTTTATTGGGGTTTAGGGGTTATTGGATATGAGGGTTTTGGGGTTTTGAGGGATGATTATTTGGTGGATCTTTGGGAAAGGGGTTTATCAATTTTGGGGGATATTGTTTAAGGGGTTTTTTGGTAGAGGTTTTAGGGGTTTTTAGGGATAAGGGATTAAAAGTTTTTGGGGTTGAGATTTTAGTGTTTTTTTCATGCTATGCGACTAGTTTTTTATCGATGAGGGTTTTGGGTTTTTTGGGGTTGAGGGTTTATTTTTTTTGGGTTGAGAGTTTTTTTGGGACACGGTTTTAGGATTTTTTGGAGACAAGGGTTTATAGTTTTTTAGGTATGCGGGTTTAATGTTTTTTGGGGGATGAGGGTTTTGGGTTATTTGTAACTGAGGTTTTTGGGTTTTATGGTATAATGCTTATGGTTCTTTTAGGGATGAGGGTTTGGAGATTTTTACGGGAAAATGGTTTAGTGTTTTTCGGGATGAGGATTTATTTTTTTAAGGATGAGGTTTTAGGGTTTTTTTGGGGGTTAGGGTTAATCATTTTGGGGGATGATGGTTTTTTTTAGGGATAAATATTTAAGGTTTTTTGGGAAAACAATATATGGTTTTTAGGGGATGTGGGATTAGGATTTTTTTATGTTGATGGATTAGGGATTTTAGGGCTGAGGGTTTATGGTGTTTTTGGATTGAGGGTTTAGGTATTTTTGGTGATGAGGGATCAAGGTTTTTGTGGGATGAGGTTTCTGGGATTTTTGGATCTGGGGAGTGAGGGTATTCTGGGGATGAATGTTTAGGTTTTTCTGGGGGTGAGGGTTGATTTTCTTTTGGGGATGGGTGTTGAGGGTTTTAACATGATGGGGGTTGAGTGTTTTTTTGTTCATTTTTGAGGTTTTATTGGGATTATTGTTTAGTGTTTTAGTGGCTGAGGTTTTAGGTTTTTTTAGGGGTTGAGTGTTATTTGGGGATGAGTGTATAGTTTTTTTGTGTTTAGGGTTGGGGTTTTTTTGTGTCTCAGGGGTTAGGGTATTTGGCAGTGAGTTTTTATGGTTTTTTTAGGATGGGGTTTTATGGTTTTTTTATGAGTATTTAGGTTTTCATGGGGATGAGGGTTTCGGGTTTTTTATGGATGAGAGATTTCTGTTTTTTAGGGATAAGGGTTGATGATTTTTTTTGGGATGACAGTTTAGAGTTTTTTTGGGATGAGGGATCCAAGATTTATTGAGAATAGTGTTCCTAATTATATGGTGATGAGAATACATGGTTTTTTGGGGCTGAGGGATGAGGGTTTTTTTTGGGGAAGGGGGTTTATTATTTTTTAGGTCAAAGGTTTTATGGTTATTTATGCTGACGATTAGTGGTTTTTTCAGGATAAATGTTAAGGTTTTTTTGGAACTGAGATTTTTGGGTTTTTAGGGTGAGGAATTAGGTTTTTTGGTTTGAGTTTATAGTTTTTTTATAGAAGTTTGTTTAGGGTTTTATAGGATTAGGGTTTAGGTTTTTCAAGTTAATGGGTTTTGGGTTTTGGGGGCTGAGTGTATATGTTATTTGGGTCTTAGGGTTTATGGTTCTTAGGGTTGATTTTTTATGTTTTTCTAGGGCTGAAGGATTTTTTTTGGGGGAGAATAGGTTTTAGGGTTTCTTAGGGAATAGGGTTTAGGGTTTTTGGTGCTTATGGTTTAATATTTTTTGGGGGATATTTTTTAGGTTTTTTTGGGATCAAGGGTTTAGGGGTTTTTAGGGATGAGTGTTTAGGGATTCTTATGGATGTGGTTTTTAGGATATTTAAGGAAGAGTGTTTAGGATTTTTTGGGTCTGATGGTTTGGGGTTATTGAGGTTGTGGTTTTTGTATTATTAGGTTTTACAATTATATTTTTTGGGATGATGGTTTCTAGTTTTTTTAATGTGGGTTAGGGGTTTTTTGGGGTAAGGGGTTTCGAGTTTTTTGAGGATGTAGTATTAGGGTTTTTTGTGGTGACGGAATAGGGTTTTTTAGTGATAAGGGTTTAGGGTTTTTTGTGGCTATGGGTTTAGAGTTTTGGGGGTCGATCATTTGGGATTTTTTAGGGATGAAGAATTTGGGGTTTTGGAGATAAGGGTTTATGGTTAATAGTGGTTGAGATTTTAGTGTTTTTTGGGGCTAAGGGTTAAGTGTTTTTTGGGCCTAAGGGTCTAGTGAATTTTGGAATGAGGGTTTATGGTTTTCTGGGGATTGGGTTTTTTGGGTATTTGGGGTCAAGGATTTAGGATTTTGGGGGCATATGGTTTACGGTTTTTTGAGGTTGAGTGTTTAAAGGTTTTAGGGATGATGGATTAGGTTTTCTAGTGTAGGAGGTTTTACCGTCCATTGGTGTAAAGGGTATAGGTTTATTTGGGGATAAGGGATTAGTATTTTTTAGGTATCAGTTTTAGGGTTTTTTTAGGTGAAGGGTTTAAGGTTATTTGGAGCTGAGAGTTTAGTGATTTTTGGGGTTGAGGGTATAGTGGTTTTTGGGATGTGGGTTTAGGATTCTTTGAAGCTGAGGGTTTCTGGAAATTTGTGGTCTAGGGCTTTGGGTTTTTTTGGTTGGATGGTTTTGGTTTTTATGGGGTTGAGGCTTTGGGGTTTTGGGGGATGAGGTCTTATGGATTTTCAAGACTAAGGGTATTGGGTTTTTGGATAATGATGGTTTAGGGTTTTTTGGGATAAGGGATTATGGTTTTTCAGTGTTATGGGTTTAGGTTTCATGGTGGTCGGTTATGGGTTTTTTGTTTTTAATAGTTTATGGTTTTTTAGGTTTTATGGTTTAGGGTTTTTGGTGTCGTGGTTTTTTGGTTTTTAGGGCGAATGTTATCAGGTTTCTTATGGAATAGGGTTTAGAGTTTTTGGGGTATGTGGTTTTAGGATTTTTTTGGGGATGTGGTTTTAGGATTTTCTGGGTTAGAGTGTTTAGACTATTCATTATGGCGGTTTAATATTTTTTGTGTCTTAGGGTTTAGGGTTTTTTATCTTTGAGAGATTAGGGTTTTCTGGGGCTGATGTTTTAGGTTTTTGGGGGATGATGGTTTACGGCGGTTTCAGGTTTTTTCTGTGATGAGGATTTATGGTTTTTTAGCATTGAGGGATTAGGGGTTTTTTGGGCTAAGGGTTTATCTTTTTTAGGGATGAGGGTGCAGGGTTGTTATTTAATAAGGATTTAGTGCTTTAAAGGAGATGGGATAAGATTTTTTGGGACGGGTTTTTAGTGTTTTTAGGAGATAAAGGTTTAGGTTTTGTGGATGGATTTTTAGAGATTTTTGTGGTTGATGGATTATTTTTTTTTGGGTAATACGGTTTCATGTTTTTTAGGGCTTAAGGGTATGGTTTTAATGGGCTGAGGGAATAGTTTTTTGGGTCATAGAGTTCATGGTTTTTTGGGTTTAGGGTTTTTTAGGGCTGAAGGTTTATGTTTTTTAGGTTCGTGTATTTATGGTTTTTTGGGTGAGGGATTAGGTTTTTGGATGCTGAGGGTCTAGGGTTTTTGGGGATTCATGTTTCAGTTTTTTTAGGTAGTGGGGTTAATGTTATGGGGGGATAAGGGTTTTTCTTTTGGGGGGTTTAGGGTTTAGGGTTTTCTTAGGATGATGGTATAGTGTTTTTTTGGGGAAAAGGGTACGGGTATTTTTGGGCAAAGTGTTTAGAATTTTTTGTGGATGTTTGTTGATAATTTTTTGGGGATGAGGGTTTAGGGTATTTTAGGAAAGATGATTTATGGTTTATTGGGGATAAAAGTATTTTTATTTTATTTTGAGGGCTTAAGGTGTTTTTAGGAGGAGTGTTATGGTTTTTGGGCCAAGAATTTATGGATTTTTGGGACAGATGGTTTTGGAATTTTTTGTTTGAAGGATTATGGTTTTTTATGGATGATTGATTATGTTTTTTTTTTCAGGAAAAGGGTTTATGAGTTTTTTTGTTCCATGACATAGGTTTTTTATGGCTGAGAGTGTGGGGTTTTTTGGGGCTAAGGGTATGTGGTTTTTAGGGGATGATGGTTTTCATTTTTTTGTGGTCAGGGGTTTCAAGATTTTTTAGGTTAAGGGTTTTAGAATTTATGGGGAAATGGTTTAAGATTTTTGGGGATTATGGATTTGGGTTTTTAGAGGATGATGGTTTAGGTTTTTTTGGGTTAAGGATTTAGGGTTTCTTTAGTTTATGGTTTAGGTTATTTCATGTAGAGGGATTATGGTTTTTTGGTAGAAGGGTTAGGGATTTTGTTGTTGAGGGTTAATGGTTTTTGGGGGTGAGTTTATTTGTTTTTTTTTTGGGATGATGTTTTATGGTAATATTGGCTCATGTGTACAGGTTTTTTTGGAAGAGGGTAGAGGTTTTTTTTTGGGTTGAGGGTTTTTGGTTTTTGGTGTTTAGGGTTTAGAGTTTTTTTGGGATTAGGGTTCTGGTTTTTTTGGATGAGTTCATATGTTTTTTGGGGCTGAGGGTTTAAGAATTTTTGTGTAGAGGGTTTAGAGTTTTTTAGATTATATTTTTATAAATTTTTAGGACTGAATGTTTATGGTTTTTATTGCAGAGTGTTTAGGTTTTTTTATTGGGGGTTATTTAGTTTTTTTATGGTTGAAAATGTATGGTTTTTTATAGATTAGTGTTTCAGGTTTCTTGGGTATGGATTTAACTTCCTTTTGGGGTTGAGGCTTTAATGTTTTTTTGGGTGAATTTTTATGGTTCATTGGGGAATAAGGATTGGATTTTCATTCTATGACTGTTTAGGGTTTTTTGTGGCTAAGGATAAAGGGTTTTTTTGGATGAGGTATTATGGTTTTTTGGGGATGAGGGTTTTGTTTTTTGGGATTGAGTATTTAGTGTTGTTTTGGGTTGTGGTATTAGGTTTTCTTGGGGGTGAGGTATTAGTACTAATGGGGATAAGGGTTTAATGTTTTCTAGGATTTGGGATTTACTATTTCATGGGGATGAGGGATGAGGGAATTTTGGGGCTAAGTGCTTCTAGATTTCTAATGCTAAGGGTTTAGGGTTTTTTGGGATTGAGGGTTTAGGGTTTTTTGGGGATGCGGGATTAGGGTATTTTTTGGTTTAGGGTTTAATGTTTTTTTGGTGTGGAGTATTTAGGGTTTTTTGGTGCTAAGGGTTTATGGTTTTTTGGGGTTGTCATTTTTTTGGGGTGAGTGGTTAGGGTTTTTAGGGATAATGGTTTATGGTTTTTTGGGGCCAAGGTATTAGGTTTTTGGGGGCTGAGGTTTTAGGGTTTATGGGGCTGAGTATTTTGGTTTTTTTGTGGCGGAGAGTGTAGGGTTTTTTGGGACTAAGGTTTTAGGGTTTTTTGGGATAGTGGGTTACGGTTTTTTTTGGAAGAGGGTTTCAGTTTTTTGGGGATTAGGGCTTAGGGTTTTTGGGATGAGGATTTTGGATTTTCTAGGGATAAAGGATTGGGGTTTTTTGGGTCTTGGGGTTTGGAAATTTTTGGTGTTTTGTGTTTTGGGTTTTTTGGGCCGAGGGTTTTGGGTGTTTTAGGGTTGAGGTTTTTTAATTTTTTAGCATTCAGGATTTAGGGGTATTTTTGGGATGAGGGTTTAGGGATTTTTTAGGGTTGAGGGTTTTTGGATTTGGAGGATAATTATGAGGCCCAATTTTTAGGTTTTATTCAGTAAGAGGGTTTGGGGTTTTTTGGTTAGAGGTTTTAGGGTTTTTTGGAGATAAGGTTTTATTGGATTTTTGTTAATGGTATAGGGGTTTTGGGGATAAGGTATTAGGGTTTCATGGGGATAAAGATTTAGCTTTATATAGGGCTGGGTGATTAGGGGTTTGTAGGATGACGGTTTAGGGTTTTTTTGGATGAGGTTTTATTGTTTTATATGGTTTAGGGTATGTTGGATTTGGTAAAGAGTGTTTACGGTTTTTTAGGAATGAGGGTTTATAGTTTTTTTCACTCAGGTTTTTTGGATTTTGGGGACTGAGGGTTTATGGGTTTTTAGGGGCGGAGGGTTAATGATTTTCTGGATGGTGGTTTTATGGTTTTTTAGTGATAATATTTTAGTATTTTTTAGGTATGAGGTTTTAGGTTTTTTAGGGGTGAGGTTTTATATTTTTCTGGTGTTGAGGGATTTGGCATAATTAGGGTCGGGTGTTTTTGGTTTTTGAGGATAAGGGTTTAAGGTTTTTTGGGGATGAGGTTTTTTGGGTTTTTGGGGCTCCAAATTTAAATTTTTTAGGGTAAAGGATTAATATTTTATGGCCTGATTTGTTTTTTGTTTTTTAGGGAGGATGGTTAAGGTCTTTTGGGGTTGTGGGTTTAGTGTTTTTGGGGAGGTGGGTTTTGGGTTTTGGGGGGGTTAGGGATTACGATTTTTTTGGCTTCGGTGGTTTATGATTATATAAGGTGGATCGTATTAGATTTTGTAGGGATAATGGTTCAGGGGTTTTTGAGCCCAACGGCATAGGATGGAGTTAATTTATTTTTTGAATTATTTTTTATTATTTTTTAGGGCCACGGGTTTTGGGTTTTTTGTGGAATAAGTTTCATTGTTTTCAGAGAAGTGGGTTTAGTGTTTTTTTGGGGTTAATGAATTAGGTTTTTTGGGGGCCAATATTAAGGTTTTGTTTGGATGAGGGTATATTTTTTTATGGGTGGAGGGTTTTGGGGCTTCTATGGATGAGAGTTTAGGGTTTTATGGGTATGAGGGGCTCAGATTTTTCTAGGGCGGATGGTTTATAGTTTTTTTTGGGATGAGTGTTTATGGTTTTTTGGGGATGAGGGTTTAGGGTTTTTTGGGGCAGGGCGTTTTGGGTTTCTGGGGTTTTTCATATAGGGTTTTCTTTGAAATGAAGGTGTAGGGTTTTTTAGGGATGATTATTTAGAAAGTCTTTGGGGTTGGGGTTTATAGTTTTTTGGGGATGAGTGTATATGGTTTTTTGGGTATGAGGGTTTTGTGTTTTTGGGGATGAGGATTTAATAGTTTTTTGTGTTGAGGGATTATGGTTTTTTGTGGATGAGGGTCTTGGGTTTTGGGGGATGAGGGTTTAGGGGTTCTTAGGGTTAATGGTTTTCGGTTATTTGGGTCTGAGTGTATAGTATTTTTTAGTGCTGATGGTTTGGGATTTTTTCATGATGAGGGTTTATGGTTTTTTGGGACTAAGGGTTTACGGTTCTTTACAGCTCAGAGATATATGGTTTGGGGGTGATGGTTCAAGGTTTTTGGGGCTCAGGTTTTATGATTTTTGAGGTTGAGGGTTGTGGGTTTTCTAGGGATAAGCATTTATGGTTTTTAGGGATGACGTTTTAGAGTTTTCTTCATTAGGGTTTGGGTTATATTGGGGTTAAGGTTTTAGGGATTTCATAAAGATTCTAGTGTAGGAATTTTTTGGGATAAGTGTTTAGTTTTTTTGGGAGATAAGGGTTTGGGGTTTTTTGTGGATTAGTATTTATGGTTTATTTTGGGATGAGTTTTTTGAATTTTTTTTGGGGTGAGAGTTTAGGTTTTTTTGGTGCATTGGGTTTATGGTTTATTAGGGATGCAGGTTTAAGGATTTGTGGGTCTAAGGGTTTAGGGTTCTTTTGGGATAAAGGATTATGGTTTTTTAGGGATGAGGGTTTATGGTTTTGTTGGGCTGAGGGTTTATGATTTTGAGGGGTAGAGGGTTTATGTTTTTTTGGATGATGGTTTTGGGTGTTTTTATTGAGGATTTAAGCTTTTTAGGGGGGTAAGGGTTTACAATTTTCTGTAAATAAGGGATTCACGTTTTTTGGGATTGTTGGATTAGATTTTTTAGGCTTGAAGGTTTATGGTTTCATAGGTCCAAATATTTAGGGTTTTTTTTCAGGCTGAGTGTTTAAGGTTTTTTCGGGATGAGGGTTTAGGGTTTTTTGGGGATGAAAGATTCAGTATTTTTTGGGGATGAGATTTTATGGTTTTTTGGGGATGAGGGTTTAATGTTTTTTGGGAGATTAGGGTTAGGGTTTTTTGGAGATAAGGGTTTTGATTTTTTTGGGGATCATGGAATAAGATTTTGTGGTGATGAGGGTTTAGGGATTTGTTTGTGGTTTTTTAGGATGATCATTTTGGGTTATATGGGTATGATAGTATAGTGTTCTTCACAAATAACATTTTATGGTATTGGGGATAGGGTTTTATGTTTCTTATGGTTTGAGGATTTAAGGTTTTTTAGGGTATATGGTTTAGGGTTTTTTTGGGTCGTGGGTTTAATGGTTTTTGGGGTCAACTGTTTACGATTTTTTTGGTTCTAAGGATTTATGTTTTTTTTGGAGTTGAGTGTTCAGGATTTTTTTGGGACCATGGGTTTAGGGTTTTGTGTGGCTGAGGGATTAGGGTTATCTAGGACTAAGGGTTTGGTATTTTTGAGGATGAGGATTTATTTTTTTTGGGGCTAAGGGTTTAGTGTTATTTAGGGATAAGGGTTTAGGGTTTTTTAGGGATGAGGGTTTTGTTTTTTCTGTGGATTAGGGTTTAGGATTTTTTGGGGTTGAGGGTTTGGGGTTTTGGGGGATAATGGTTTATGGTTATTGGTGTCGAGAATTTTGGGTTTTTTTATGTCCAAGGGTTTGTGTTTTTTATTGCATACGGTTTGGTGTTTTGGCAGTTGAGGGTTTGGGATTTTTTGGTGCTGAGGGTTTAGGGGTTTCTTGGGTAGAGGGTTCTATATTTATTGTGGATAAGGGTATCAGGTTTTTTTTTGAATGAGTTTTTAGGATTTTGGGGGCATAGGTTTTAGGGATTTTTAGGAATAAGGGTTTATGGTTTTTTGGGGGTTGGTGGTTTATGATTCTTAGAGGGAATGAGTTTATGATTTTTAGGGGATGACGGTTTAGGGTTTTTTATGGCCAATGGTTTTTGTGTTTTGGGATAAGTGTTTAGGATTTTTGGTATAAATGGTTTAGGGTTTTTTATTTCTCTGATATTACCGTTATTTTGGATAGGGATTTTGGGTTTTTTTGTGGCTGATGATTTAATGTTTTATGGGAGTGAGGATCCAAGGTATTTCGTGGATGAGGGTTCAGGTTTTATTGGGGATTATGCTATATATATTTTTAGGTATATGGTTTTATGGTATTTTAGAGATGATTTTTATGTTTTTTTGTGTATAGGGTTTGGTATTTTTGTTTGAGCATTTGCCTTTTTTCATGCTGAGGGTTTAGAGATTTTTTAAGGTAGTATGGCTTTTGGGGGCATAGGGATTATGTTTTTTTGGTCTGAGGGTTTAGGGATTTTTGGGGCTAAGGGTGATTTTTTTTGTGGATGAGGGTTTAGGGTTATTTGTGGATAAAATATTAGTGTTTTCGGATGAGGTTTTACGTTTTATTTTGCGATGATGTTTTGATGTTTATTGGGTATGAGGTTTTAGGGTTTTTTGGGGATGAGGGTTCAGTGTTTTGGGGGTTTTAGGGATAGGGTTTTTTCGTATTCAGAGTTTTTGTAGGTTGGGGGATGATTGTTTAGCCTATTTTAGGACTGAGTATATAGTGTTTGGGGTTGACAGGCTATGATTTTTTAGGGCCATTGGTTTAGGGTTTTTTGGGCTGATGTTGTAGGGTTTTTTGGGGCTGAGGGTTATGGATTGTTTTGTGATGATGGTTTTGTGTATTTTGGGGAAAATGATTTCGGCTATTTTGGAGTTTAGTGTTTATCATTTTTTTGGAATGAGGGTTTAGGTTTTTTAGGTATTAGTGTAAATGGAATTTATTTGGCTGAGGATTTATGGATTCTTCAGTGTTAGGGGTTTAGGTTTTTTTGGTGATGAGTGTTTAAAAGATTATGTGAAGAAGGTTTTGGGGATTTTGGGGTTTAGGGTTTAGGGTTTTTTGGGAATGAGTGTCTAGGGCTTTTTCGAGATTAGGGTTTTGTTGTTTTTGGGGTTTTGGTTGTTTTTGGCTTAGGGTTTTTTAGTTAAGTTGTTTTTTTTGGGATTTTAGTTTTAGGGTGTTTGTGTATGAGGTTTTATCGTTTTTTGGGATGAGTGTTCATTATTTTCTTCATCTCAACGTTTTAGGTTTTTTAGGGCTAAGATTTACGATTTTTTAGGGCTGAGGATTTATGGTTTTTGGGGATGAGTTTTTACGGTTTCTTAGGGATGAGTGGTTGTTGTTTTTTTGGAATGTGGGTATAGGGTTTTTTGGGGTTGGTGATTTTTTTTTAGGGTTTAGGGTTTTTTAGGGATTAGGGTTTTGGGGTTTTTTTTGGGTGAGGGATTGTTGTTTTTTCAAGTTAAGTGTTTATGTTTTTATAGGGATTAGGATTTAAGGTTTCTGAGGCGTATGGATTATTGTTTTTTAGATATGGGGGATTGTGGTTTTTTAGGGAAAATGGTTTACTGTTTTTTGGAATGATGGATCATGGTTTTTTGGGGATAATGGTTTAGGCTTTTGGGGATGAGGGTTTAGGTTTTTTTGGTTCTAAAGGTTTAGTGGTTTTTGGGATGATATTTTAGTTTTTTTTGTTTCATAGAGTTTAATGTTTTATTGTTTGAGGGATTAGGGTTTTTTTGGGCCTAAGTGTTTTGGGTATTTTTGGGGCTGAGGATTTTGGAATTTTTATGGAAAATGGTTTAGGGTTTTTTTGGCATGAGGGTATGTGGATTTTTTGTGCTGGGGGTTTGGGTTTTTTGGGCTAAGGGTTTAGGGTATTTTTTGGTCCAAGGGTTAATTTTTTTTGGGGGGGGGGGGTAATGTTTTGTGGTTTTTTAGGGAATAAGGTGTAGGGTTTTTTTGGGTATGTAGGTTTATGGTTTTTTGGGGATGAGGTTTGAGGGTTTTTTTGTAGAGGGTTTAGGTTTTTTGGGGGATGAGGTTTTGGTTTTTTCATGGTTAAGGGATTAGGTGTTTTTGGGGGATGAAGGATTATGCATTTTTGGTTTTAGGGCTAACGGTATTTAGGGCTGAGGGTTTTGGGTTTTTTGGGATGGGGATTTTGGGTTCATTGGGGATAACTGTTTATGGTTATTTGGGATTGGATCTTATGGTTTCTTGGGCCAAGTGTTTAAAAAAAATTGGGTCGAGAGTATAGTGTTTTTTGTGGCCAATTGTTCAGGCTTTTTTGGTGCGCAGGGTGTAGGGGTTTTTGGGGTGTGGTTCTAGTGTTTTTTGGGATATTGTTTTAGGGTTTAATGGGGATAAGGGTTTAGATTTTTTCAAGGTTGAGGCTATAGGGATTTTTGGGGGTGAGAGAATATCATTTCCAGTGATAAGGATTGGGGTTTTTTGTGGTTAAGTGTTTATAGTTTCTGTGGTTAAGGTTTTAAGTATTTCTATAGTAGAGGGTTAGTTTTTTTGAGATAATGGTCATGGGTTTCATGGGGATGAGTATATCTATTATTTTGGGGTATAGGGTTTTGGGTATTGGGGGTGAGCATTTTGAGTTTTTTGGGACTAAGGGTTTTAGGCGTTTGTTGGGATGATGGTTTGGGGTTTTTTTGGGATGAGGGTATTTAGATTTTTGGGGATGAGTGGTTGGGTTTTGTTTTGGGTCAGGATTTGAGGTTTGTTTTTGGTGAGTTCTTAGGATTATTTGGGCTAATGGTTTTGGTTTTTTTGGGACCGATTGTTTTGGGTTTTTTAGGGATGGGGTTTATGGTTTTTTTAATTAGAGGGTTTAGGGTTTTTTGGGCTGAGGGTTTAGGGTTTTTTGGGGCTGATGGTTTTGGTTTTTTTGGGATAAGAGTTTAGTTTTTTTGTACTAATGCATTATAGGTTTTTAGGGATGTAGTATTATGTTTTTTGGGGCTAGGAATTTATGGTTTTTGTAGATAAGGTTTTATTGTTTTTTGTTCTGAGATTTCAGGGTTTTTTTAGGGATGAGATCTCAATTTTCATTGGGGATGAGGGTTTATAGTTTTTTAGCTATGGGTTTTCGAATATTTTGGGGATGAGTATTTTAGATTTTTGGGGACTAAGGGTTTAGGGTTTTTTGGAAGAGGGTTTATGTTTCTTGTGGGTGAGGGTTTAAGGATTTTTCATCTAGGAGATTAGGGGTTTAGGGGATGGTTTTTTTAGGGATGAGGTTTTATTGTTTTCTGGGGCTACGATTCGGTTTTTTGGGGAATGAGTGTTTATATTTATTGAGGGAAATGTTTTCTTATGGTTTTTTAGGGCTGAGGGTTTTGGATTATTTGGGGTTGATGGTTTATGATTTTTTGGGATGAGGGTATTGTTTCATTGAGGGCCAAGGGTGTATAGTTTGTAGGGATAAGGGATCTGAGTATTTTTTGGCTGAGGGTTTAGGGTATTTATTGGCTGCAGGTTTAGGGTCTTTTTGGGATGATGGTTTAGGGTTTGGGGGGGGGGGGTTGTGGGTTTAGATATTTTTGGGGTAGATAGTTTACGGTGATTATGGGGATGTAGGTTTAGTGTTTTTTGGGTCGAAGGGTTTCTTAATTTATAGGGAAATATGGTTTTGGGATTCTTGGGGTTGAGTATTTAGGGGCTTTAGGATTGAAGGATTAGGGTTTTTTAGGATTGAGTGTTTATGGATTTTGGGGATGAGATTTTCAGGTATTTTGGTTGTGGGTTTAGGGGTTTTAGGGATTAAGTTTTAGGGATATTTGGGATTGAACTTTTTTGGGTTTTAGATGATATGGTTTTTGGGAGTTTTTGGGAAGAGTGTTTAGGGTTTTTCAGGGTTGTGGGTTTGGGGTTTTTTGGGGATGAGGGTTTTTGGTTTTGGGGTGTTAAGGGTTGTTTTTTGGGATGAGGGTTTTGAGGTTTTTTGTGATGAGGTATTACGGTTTTTTGGGTTGGGAGTTTAGGGTTTATTGTTGGTCAGGGTTTAAAGTTTTAGGGATAAGTGTTAAGGTTTTTTAGGGCTATGGCTTTTGTGTTTTTTAGGGATTAGGGTTTACAGTTTTTCGGGGATGATGGTTTATGTGTTGTTGGGAATGTGGGTTTAGAGTTACATGTGTATAAGGTTTCAGGTTTTATGGGGTTGAGGTTTTAGAGTTTTTTAGGGATGAGTGTTTAGGGTTTTTTGGGGTTTAGGGTTTTTTGTTTTTTCGGGATGAGGGATTTGGTTTTTTTGGGCTAAGTGTTTATGGTTTTTTAGGTCTAAGAATTTTTTTGTTTTTGGGTGAATGGTTTGTTGTTTATTGGGTTTTAGTGTTTTGGGATTTTTTTTAGGTTGAGTTTTTTCTACTTTTTTGGAGTTGAGGGTTGATGGTTTTTTAGTGTCAAGGATTTGTTGATATTTTTGCGACAACAATTTTCTGATTTGGGTACAGTGATTTTAGGGTTTCTTAGCACTGGGGGAAGTATTTTTTTGGGAGAAGGGTTTTGATATTTATTTCTAGATCGAGGGTATATGGATTCATGGGGTTGGTGGTTTAGTGATTTAGGAGTTCATGGTTTAGGGTTTTTTGGGGATGAGGGTTTAGATTTTTTTGGGGGTGTGGGTTTAATATTTTTTGGGGGAAATTTTTTATTGTTTTTCGGGGATGAGGGTTTGGGTATATGGGGGTCAAAAATTAGGGGTTTTTTAGGGATGAAGGTTTAGGGTTGTTTGGGATGAGATATTTGTTTTTTTTCTGAGGATGTTGGTTTTTATAAGGATGAGTCTTCACTGCTTTGGGGGCTCATGAAATAGGGTTTTTTAGGGATGAGGGTTATGGATTTTAGTGTAAAGTGTTTAGGGAATTTTGGGGCTTAAGGTATAGGGTTTTTTGGATGGGGTTTTAATTTTTTTTGGGGACTATTTATTATTGTTTTTAGGATGAGGGTTTTGTGGTATTTTGAGGCCTAGAGTTTATGGTTTTTTTATGTTTAGGGTTTTGGGTTTTTTTAAGTTGAGGGTTTAGGTTTTCAGTGGATTAGGGTTCATTGTTCCTTGGGGATGAGAGCTTAGGGTTTTATTTGGATAAGGATTTAGGGTTCTTTGGTTCTATGGGCTTATGGATTTTTGGGGCATTGGGTAACAGATATTTCTGAGGATAAGGTTTAGGGATTTTGAAGCTGAGGATTTAGGGTTTTTTATTGCGTTGGTTTTTTTTTGTGGCTAAGGGTTTCAAATTTTTTGGGGTGATGGTTTGATGTTTTTTTGGACTGTGGGTTTAAGGTAATATTGGGGTTCCAGGTTCTAGGTTTTCTTGGGTAGAGGGTTTAGGTATTATAGGTATGAGTGTTTCTTATTTCTAGGAATTATTATTTGGGGTCTTATGGTGTTGAGTATTTGGGGTTTTTGGGGAAGAGGGTTTAGAGTTTTTTCTGATGAGATATTTTTTTTGGGTTGAGTTTTTTGTGGGATTTGGTGTTGATGGTTTAGGATGGTTTTGTGATGAGGGTTTAGGGATATTTAGGGAAGAGGGTTTTGTGTTTTTTGGTGATGAGGGTATAGGTTTTATTGGGGATTGGGGTTTAGTATTTATATTGGTATAGGTTTTTTAGGGGATGAGGGTTTATTATTTTTTGGGATGCGGTTTAGGCTTTTTTGGGGCTTAAGGTTGAGGGTTTTTTGGGGCCAAGGGACTAGGTTTTTTAGGGATAAGGATTTAGGTTTTTGGGGGGCCAATGGGTTAGTGGTTTTTGGTGTTCGGGTTTCAGGTTTATTTGGGATGGGTGTTTAGTGTTTTTTGGGGAAAGTTGTTTTTGGTTATTTGGTTCACATTTTAGGGATTTTTAAGAATGAAGATTTATGGTGTTTTGGGATAATGATTTAGGGTTTTGTATGCCTGAGAGTTGAGGGTTTTTGTGGCTAAGGGTTTAGGGTTTTTTGGTGTATAGGGTTCAGGGTTCTCTGGGGTTGTGGGGTTGGAGTTTTTTAGTGATGAGGTTTTAGGGTATCTTGTGGATAAGGGTTATGTGTTTTTTTTTTTGCCTGGGGGTTTAGGGTTTTTTGGGTTGAATGTATATTATTTTTTGAGCTCAAGGGTTTAAGGACATATGGTGGTAACTGCTTTAGGTTTTTTTGGGTCTGACGTCTTAGGCTTTTTGCGGCTGAAGATTTAGGTTTTATTGGAGGTGCGGGTTTGGGGATTTTTTGGGGCTTAGGGTTTAGGGTTTTTGTTGCTAAGATAATAGGTTTTTTTGGGATAAGTGTTTAATATATTTTTTTGGTGGTGGTTTAGGGTTTTTTGTGGATGATTGTATAGGTTTTATTTGGATAACTATATAGGGGTACACAGGGATGCAGGTTTAGGATCTTTTTGTGGTATAGGGTTTAGTATTTGTTTGGGCATAAATTTTAGTGTTTTCTTGGGACTGAGGGGTTTTTTGTATTGGTGAATATTTTTTAGGTTTTTTGGGGCTGTGGTTTCTTGGATTTTGTGGGATTAATGTATAGGTTTATTTGTCGATTTGGTTTTGTAGTTTTTTATTCCTGAGGGTTTGGGTTTTTTTGGGGATAAGTTTTTAGGGTTTTTTTTTTTGACTGTTGGTATAGTCATTTTTTTGGGATAAGGGTTTAGGATTTTTTTGGGTGAGGGTTTAGTTTTTTTATGGATGAGGGTTTAGGGTCTTTCTGGGGCTAAGGGTTTAGTGTTTCTAGGGGTTCAGTGTATATAGTATTTTGAGTATGATGGATTAGCGTTCAATGGGGATTAGGTTTTAGGGTTTTAGGGGATGAGGGATTAGGTTTTTTTATGACTGAGGGTTTTGGTTTTTTGGGGGTCTGAGGGTTTAGGGGTTTTTTGGACTGATATTGTAGGGTTTTTTGGGGATGATGGTTTCGTTTTTTTATTAGGGTTCAGGGTTTTGGGATTAGGTTTTAGGATTTATTTATTGATAATGGATCAATTTTTTTTGTGACAATGATATTAGGTTTCATTAGGGTTGGGGTTTAGGGTTTAGGGTTTTTTGTAGATGAGGGTAGGGGTTATTGAGGTTGTGTGTTTTTTGGGTTTTTGGGAAGATGATTTAGGGGTTCTTGGGGCTTGTGATTTATGGGGTTTAGTTTTATGGGTTATGGAGTTTTGGGGGTTTAGTGTTAAATGTTATTTGGGATGAGGTATGTATAGTTTTTGGGACTTATGGTTTGGAGTTTTTTTTATGAGGGGTTAGGGTTTTGTGGCTCAGGGTTTTGGGTTTTTTAGGGACGAGGTTTTATGGTTTTTTTAGGATAATGGTTTAGTGTTTTTTGGATGAGGGATTAAGGATTATAAGGATTTGGGTTTTTTTGTTCTTTTGGAGTAGATAATGTAGTAATTTTTTGGGATGAGGGTTTAATGTTTATTTACGGTGAAGGAATAGTGTTTTTGGGGCATAGGGTTTATGGTATTTTAGGTATGAGTGTTTAGGGTACATTGGGTTTGAGTATTTGGGATTTTTTGGCGATGAGGGTATAGGATTTTTTGGGGTTGTAGGTTTATGGTATTTCAACTAAGGGACTAAGGTTATTTGGGGCTAATGGTTTATGTTTTTTGGTGATTAGGGTTTAGGGTATTTGGGTGATGAGGGTTTTGGTTTTTGGTGGTAGATATTTTATGTTTTTTTCTGAAAATTTGGTTTTAATATTTGTGGGGGAAAATGGGTTAGGTTTTTTTGGGATTAGGATTTTGTTTTTTATGTGGATTATGCCTTATATTTTTTTTATGGGTGTGTAGGGGTTTTTGGGAAGAGGTTTTAGTGTTTGGGGGGGTTGAGGGTTTAGTGTGTTTTGGAGATGAGTGTTTAGGTTTTTGGGGGGCTAAGGGATTAGGGTTTTTTTGGGAGGTGGGTTTAGGGTTTTTTGGGCATTAGGGGTTAGGGTTTTTTCTGTGCTTGTTGGTATATTTTTTTTGGGGGGGATTGTTCAAAGATTTTTTGGTATGATGGTTTAAGGATTTTTTGTACATAGGGTTTAGGGTATTTTGATGTTGGGGTTTTGGGGGTTTGGGGGGTTTTGGGGCAGAGGGTTTACCGTTTTCTTGTGTATAGAGTTTAGGATATTTTTGGAGCCACGGATTAACATTTTTTGGGATGAGGGTTTATGGATTTTTGGAATATATGGTTTTCGGCTTTTAATAGGTAAGGGTTTTGGGTTTTAGGGTTTCAGGATTTAGGGTGTTCTAGGACTGATGATTTAGTGTTTTATGGGGTTTAATGTTTAGGGAGTTCTGGGGATAAGGATTTTGGTTTTTCTGTTGTAGTGGGTTTAGGATTTTATATGTTTTAGGGTTTATGGTTTTTTTGGGGATGATGGTTTTGTTTTTTAGGGTTTAAGGGTTTAGGGTTTTATAGGGAAGCGTGTTTTCGGGTTTATAGACAGTGGGTTAAGGGTTTTATAGGGATGAGGGTTTATCATTTTTTGGGGCAAAGGGTTCAGGATTTTTTGGCCTAAAGGTTAAGGGTTTTCTAGGGAAGAAAGATTACTATATTTTGGGGATGAGGGTTTAGATATTTATAGGTATTAGTGTTTAGGGTTTTCTAGGGTGAGGGTTTACGGTTTTTTGGGGATGAGGGATTATGATTTTCTGGAGATGAGGGTTTAGTGTTTTCTGGGGATGAGGGTTTAGGGTTTATAATGATGAGGCTTTAGGGTTCTATGTTGCTGGGGGATTAGTGTATTTTGGGGTGGGGGTTTAGGGTTTTTTGGTTCTGATGTTTTTTTGTTTTATGGAGATAAGAGATTAGGGTTTTTCAAGTATGAGGTTTTTTTTGTTTTATGGGAGTAGGGTTTAGGGTTTTTGGAGGATGAAGGATTAGGGTTTTCTAGGATTGGGGGTTTAGGTTTTTCTGGTTATCAAGAATTAGGGTTTTCTAGGGCTGAGGGTTTATGGTTTTTTCGTGCTAATGGTTTAGTGTCTTCTAAGGATAGGGATTAATCGTTTTCTATGACTGAGGATTTTTGTTTTTATAGGGATGGTTTTCTAGTCTCTTCTAGTCCATATGGTTAAGGTTTTCTTAGAGATAAGGTTTTTGGTTTTTCTAGGCATAGGGTTAAGTGTTTTTCATGGCTATGGGTATAGTGATTTTTGGGGCTGGGGGATAAGAATTTTCTAGGACTGGGGTTTTACGGTTTTATGGGGATATGGGTTTTGAGTTTTTTAGGATGAGGCTTTAGGATTTTATGGAACATAGGGTTTAGGGTTTTTTGGGGTTGGGGTTCAGGGTTTTTGAGGGGAAAGTGTTTAGGATTTCTAGTGCTGGGGGATTGTTGTTTTCTATGGTTGAGGGTTTATGTTTTTCTATTGATGAAGGTTTACTATATTCTAGGTCTTCATGTTTAGGGTTTTCTAGGGATGAGGTTTTTGTGTTTTCTGGGGATGAGGTTTTTGGGTTTTCTAGTGATGAGATTTTAAGGTTTTCTGGGGTTGAGATTTTATTGTTTTATGGGGATGAGTGTATAGTTTTTTCTAGGTCATAGGGTTTAGGGTTTTCTAGGGTTTAGGGTTTAGGATTTCCATCTAACTAGGATATACATTAATTTGGGGTTTATGTTTTTGGATTCTCTAGTCCTGATGGTTTACAGTTTTCTAAGGTTGAGGAATATGGGATTTCTAGGGTTGAGGGTTTTTATTTTTAAGGGTATGATGGATTAGGGTTTTTTGAGGATGAGGGTTTAGAGTTTTCTAGGTATGAGGATTTTTTTGGATGAGGGTTTAGGGTTTTCTTAGGATGAAGGTTTAGGGTTTTTTTGGGATGAGGGTTTAGGGTTATTTGGAGCTAATGGTTTTGGGTTTATTGGGGCTAATGTTCTAGAGATTTCAGTGATGAGGGTTTAGGGATTTTAGGGATAAGTGTTTAAGGTTTTCTTAATCTAATGTATTAGTGTTCTCTGGGGATGAGGTTTTCAGGTGTTCTAGGGATAAAGGTTTAGGGTTTTATGGAATTGAGTGTTTAGTATTTTTCAGGGATGGGGGATTAGGGTTTTCTAGGGATGATGTTTTAGGGTTTTTTGGGGCTTAGGGAATAGGGTTCTCTGGGGATGATGGTTTATGTATTTCTGGGGATGATGATTTATGGGTTTATGGGTAGAAGGGTTTATAGTTTTCTTAGGTTGAGGTATTTATTTTCTAGGTTTAAGGGAATATGGTATTCATGGTTTTGGGGTTTATGATTTCTATGGATAAGTGTTTTGTGTTTTTGTGCATGAGGGTTTAGGGTATTTCTAGGACTGATGGTTTAGTGTATTCTGGGGATCCGGGTTTAGGGTTTTCCATGACTAAGGGTTTTGGGATTTATGTGGATAAGAGTTTATGTTTTTCTAGGTTTGATGATTTTGGGTTTTCTAGGGATAAGGGATTAGGGTTTTTTGGTCCTATTGGTTTTTGGGTTTTCCAATTATAAGGGTTTATGGTTTTTTGGTGCCCATGGTTTACAGTTTTATAAGGACTTGGGTTTATAATTCTCTAGATATAGGGGATTGGGGGGTAGCATTCCTTGGGGACCAGGGATTATTGTTTTCTAGGATTGAGGGTTTAAGGATTTCTAAGGATGAGATTTTTGGGTTTTCTAGGGATTAGGGTTTATGATTTTCTAGGTATGATGGTTTAAGTTATCTAGGGTTGAGGGATTTGGGTTTTCATTAGCTGTGATTTTTTCATCTTATGTAGTTGAGGGATTATAGTTTCATGGAGGTGATGGTTTAGTGAATTTTGGTTTTAGGGAATAGGGTTTCCAGCGCTTGAAGGTTTAGTGTTTTCTGAGGTTGAGGGTTTAGGGTTTTTTGAGGATGAGGGTTTCCAGATTTCTAGGTTTGATTTTTGGTGTTATCTGGGATTTTGGGTTTAGTGTTTTTTGGGGTGTAGTGTTTAGGGTTTTCCTGGGTTTAGGGTTTAGGGTTTTTGGGGTTTGAGTGTTTAGGGTTTTCTAGAGCTGGGAGTTTAGGGTGGTATCTGAATGAGATTTTAGATTTTTGTGGGGAAGAGTGTCTATGTTTTTCTAGGGATAAGGGTTTAAGGTTTTATAGGAACAGTTTTAGGGTTTTCCAGGCTAGTGTGTTTAGTGTATTATTTGGATGAGCGTTTAGGTTTTTCTTGGTATGAGAGAATAGATTTTTTTGGGTCTGAGTGTCCAGGGATTTATTTGGATTAGGGTTTAGGGTTTTCTAGGTCTAAGCAGTTGGGATTTTCTAGGGTTGTGGGTTTAGCATTTTCTTGGGATGAGGGTTTAGGATTTTTTTTGGGATGAGGGTTTTGGGTTTTCTATGGCTAACTGTTAAGGGGTTTCTAGGGGTGAGGGTTTTCGGTTTTGGGGGATTAGGGTTTTTGGATTTATGGGACTCATGGATTTCGGTTTTCTGGGATAGAGGTTCATGATTTTGTGGGGCTCATCATTTAGGTTTTTCTGGGGTTGAGTGTTTTCGGTTATCTTAGGATAAAATTTTAGGGTTTTCTAGGACATAGGGTTTTATGGTGTTTTTGGGGGTAAGGTATTATAGTTTCTTAGGGATTAGGGTTTAGTGTTTTCTGGGGTTTAGGGTTTTTAGGATTAGGTATTTGGGTTTTCTGGGGATGAAGGCTTTGGGTTTTGTGGGCCATGGGATTAGGGTTGTTTTGTGTCCATGTGCATAGGGTTTTCTAGGGATGACGATTTAGGGTTTTCTAGGTTTTATGTCTTAGTAATATATGGGGTTATAGATTTTGGTATTTTTGGGGCTAATAGATAACAATTTTCTTGGGCTGTGGGAGTAGTGTTTTCTGGGGTTAAGGGATTGGGATTTTGGGTCAAATGGTTTAGGGATTTATAGGTTATGATCTTAGGGTTTTCTAGGGATATGAATTTAGGGTTTCCTAGGGATGTGGGTTTAGGGTTTTCTAGAGCTAATGGATTAGGGTTTTTTGGGGATATAAGATTAGTGTTCCTTGGGGCTAATGGTTTAGGGATCTGTTGGGGCTATATTTACTAGGTATTTTTTGATGTGGGTTTAGTGTTTTTTGGGGTTGAGTATTTAGGATTTAAAAAGCATAGGGTATATGACTTTTTTTGGATGGGGGTTTAATGCTTTTTGGGGTTGAGGGTGTAGGTTTTTTGGCCGATGAGGGTTTAGGGTTTTCTCGGGATATGGTTTTAGGTGTTTTAGGGGATGATGGTTTAGGGTTTCTGGGGATGGGGGTTTAGGGGATCTTGGGTCTGTGGGATTAGGGTTCTTTAGTCTGATGGTTTATGATATGATACCTTATGCGAGTGCTGTATTCGTTGGTAAAAATGCGGAAACACATGCTGAGAAAGAAGAAGGGAATGAATATTAAAATAAATGGAAGAAGAATATAAGGGGAAGGGGGATGATCAATTAGGACCCCAAGGACACTTGCCCCTTGAAACTATAATAATACAGCGCCACAAAGGTTGATCACTCCTTTTATGATCCTTACTTTCATTCACTAAAGAACACAAGAAACATAATCATAATAATTCTCGAAACTCTCAAATTCGAAATTAACCTTCAAGGGGTGAAAGAGGTGTATATTTATAGCCAAATGAGAGGAATACATGTCAAACTACCTATCCCACAAATGTCTAAATCCTATCCCACGAATTTGACATTGTTCACACATGTCCATGGCTTTAGGAGACAAGATATCTCTAAAGAGGTCTTTTATGAACCACCCCAAAGGCTTTGAAGATTCCCACCATGGATTTGGATACAAGGGGCCCACAACTTTTGACATTGGTGATTTCCTTCATGCAGGTGGATTAACTTTCATGGAAGCATATGGGTGGGACTTTTAGGTTCACTTTTGGGCTTTAGTAAGTGTGATTAAAGTCCCATTTGATCCTTCCATGCATGAATGCTGGGCCTCCTCGTGTAATTTCAAAACAAGGCCATGTAAAGCCACTTTCATTTTGATCATTCATCCTCTTGTCTTTGGACCACAAATCCCATGCAATGGGTCTTGTGTATTTTATGCTCCATCCTCCATTTATGCCATGATAGCAATCGAATCCTTGATGCATATGCCCACCATGATTCTCATCATTCCCTCCCTCTTCAAAAAGATTCGTCCTCGAATCTACATATTCAAAGGGAGCAGGATTAGTAACATTAAAGGTAACAATAACATTCACATACCTTTCAAGTAATTTAGTCTTATAGGAATTTTCATTTATCTTCTCTAAAACATGGAAATGACTATATTTTTTATGCATGGTATTTGAATTTATTAGTTCCGTAAATCTTCCTTGTAGTAGGTATTTCCATTCCAAACAACCTGGATCAAATGGAAATTGTTTCCAACAATTCTTTTCCTGATCACCATATTCCTGCGATAAAGTCACAACACAAGAGGTCAATGAATGGTAAAGTTTGTTAGTTGCAAGATAAGAATCCTTACTAATTAGTAATAACACTTACCCTCTCAATAAATCACATTTATCCTCACTTTTTCCATAAAATAAACTCACCTTTCGCTTGACACTCTTGTTTTTATGTCTTTGATTTCTGTCATTTCTTTTTATATCACTCTTCTCTCCTTTTTCACTCCCAATTTTTTCACTCTTCCCATTTTCTCTATTTTTTATCTCTTTTATTTTTTTCTCAACTCTTCATACACTTTTCTCTCACTCCCATTTTTACCTTTCTCATAGTCTCTTTCACCCATTTCTTTTCTCTTTTTTTATTATTCCTCTATCCTCACTTGATCTTCATTTGTGGGTATGAGATTTAATAGAGTCAAAACAATCTTTATACCGCCAAAAAAAAGGATAAATAGTTAGCATAGCCATCTTATATAATCCCCCAATCAAATCTCCATGGCCTCCCAAGAAGCAAATGTCCCTCTTTCATTAGAGCAACATCACAAACCACCTCATCTTGAAATTATACATTGGAAAAAGAAACTATGGCTTGTTTTTTGACTCTAAATTCTCCACTAACATTCAAACAATTCTATTTAATGTGAAATATTTTATGAAAAATGTCTACACACTTCTCCTCATCATGATCATCTTTTGATTGAATGATTAATGCACTTCCTGCCACTAATGTTGCTCCATTTATGGGTTCTTCAACTTCCACATATGAAAACTCCTCCAATGGTGGAATTTAAACCTCACTAGAGCTCTCACTAAGGCTTTCTCCATTATCTTTTGAATTAGTATGGAAGAATTTGTTTTTAGAATATTCACTTTGTTTTGGAAGAAATTTTGAATCCTTTGGTTATGTTTCATTCCACTTAGAGCCAGATTTGGGGTCTTTTTGGTTATCCTTTCAAAAATTGTTGGAACTTACTTGGCTCTATGGAGAATGTAGTTTATTTTCTACCTTCACCTCCATATGTAGCAATTCCTCCATGTCAATGTAATTTTTAGGCACATCTCTAATTGTTGGATTCCGAACATTGATTAACCTTTCCATTGTAGATGCTCGATCCTCCTCCAAATTGGCTCAAATCATAGATATCTCCATTTTCTTGTAATATTACTCCACACACATGGAACATTGCAGAAATTATATTAACTTCAAATGAAAATCTCGATAGTAATGACTAGAAAGGTACCTTTTGCGCATTACTATCTTCAGTTCTTCCCATGTTCAGATTGGCCTTTCTCCATTCCATTGCTGATTCACTTTTAATTGGTCCCACCGAACACTCACATAATACTTGAACTCAAGTGATGCCAACTTTACCTTCTTCTCCTCCGGGTTGTTGTGAAGTCCAAACACATGTTCAACCTTCTGCTCCCACTCCAAATGAAGTTTTGGGTCACTATTCCCTTGAAAGGAAGGAATTATCATTCTGATGCTTACCAAGTCATTTTCTCTTCTAGCACCATGTTCACTTCACCTTGGAAATGATTTTTCAAAAACAAAGTTTGCATCCTTGCCTTCATCAACATCTTTCCTTTGTGGTGACCTTTAAGTTGAGAAATTTTTCAAATCATCCAACCTGGCATTCAACCTTGTACATTGGTCAGTAAAATATTTCAAAGTTTGCATCCTTGGTTCCTACCAGTGTTCTTAAATAGAATCAAGAAGACAACTAGTAAGTTGCAATAAATTCATGGCAATCTTTAAAAATCAGAAATTTTAAAAGGGTTTGAATCAATGGAGTCCAAGAAAAAAATGGGAGGTAAAGAGAAATGGGAGAATGGGTTATGGTTGAAGGTTGTATATGGGTGAAGGAAAGAATTTTTAATAGAAATATTGGAGTAGAAATTCACTGAATTTGTGCTAACGGGCCAACACAATGTTCTATAAATTTCAGAAGCTTTTTTTGTTTTTGATTTTGATTTTTTTTTGAATTTTTTTTTATTTTTTTTATTTGTTTATTTATTTTTTCTGCTCTTTTATTTTAAATAATTCAACAAATAGATAGTGCACAAAGATTTTATATTGGTGTCTGTCTTGCAAAAATATGAAAAGAAAAAATCCAATCAAAAAGATTCCAAAAGGATGAGGAATGAAAATTCTAGAATTTCTGGAATTTCTATAATAAAATAACTTTCAAATGATAGATTCAAACTCAATTGGAATTCCATCATGGAGATTGTTAGATTTCACAAATGTGAATCTGTAGCAAGAATTGATTCAACTATATCTCCAAATATATTTTTTGGATTTCAGTGTTTCTAAATAGAGAAGAAAGATGAAATTCTGAACTATTAAAAGGACATATTATACGTCCAGATACTCAAAGAAAAAGCAAATGAAAATGTAGAAGAAAGTTCCCTCCAGAATTTTTGATGGCCGAAAATTGAAGAAGGGGGAGAAAAAAAAGATGGGAGAAATAGAAATAAAAGAACATGGTTTCCATTTCCTTCCTCTGATACCAAATGATATGATACCATATGAGAGTGTGGTATTCATTGGCCAAAATGCGGAAACACAAAGGAAGAAAGAAGAGGGGAATGGAAATTAAAAGAAATGCAATAAGAATAAAAGGGGAAGGGGGATGATCAATTAGGACCCCAAGAAGACTTGCCCATTGAATATCTCATTATAAAGTTCCACAAAGGTTGATCACTCCTTTGATGAGCCTTACTTGAATTCACCTAAGAATACAAGAAACATAATCATAATAATACTAGAAACACTCAAATTCTAAATTAACCTTCAAGGGGTACAAGAGGTGGCTAATTATAGCCAAATGAGAGGAATACATGTTAGACTACCTATCCCACATAAGTCTAATGCCTATCCAACGAATTTGACTTTTTTTACACATGTCCATGGCTTTAGGGGACAATATATCTCTAAAGAACACTTTTAGGAACCACCCCAAAGACTTTGAACATTCCCACCATGGATTTGGAGACAAGGGGCCCACCACTTTTTACATTGGATATTTCCTTCATGAAACTAGATTAAAATTCGTGGAATCATATGGGTGGGCCTTTTAGGATCACTTTTGGACTTTAATAAGTGTGATTAAAGGCCCATTTGATCCTTCCATGCATGCATGTTGGGCCTCCTCTTGTAATTTCAAAACGAGGCCATGTAAAGCCTCATTCATTTTTCTCATTCTTCTTCCTGTAATTGTGCCACAAATCCCATGTAATGGGTCTTGTGTATTTTATGCTCCATCCACCATTCATGCCATGATATCTCTTGAATCCTCAATGCATATTCCCGCAATGATTCTCATCATTTTATTGTTTTTTGGGGAAGATATTTTTTGGTTTTTGTGGGTGAGGGTTTAGTGTTTTTTTGGGATGATGGTTTTAGGTTTTGGGGGTTTAGGGTTTAGGGTTTTTTGGGATTAGTGGATTATATTTTTTATGGATATGTGTTTTGGGTTTTTGGGGGATGAGTGTTTGGGTTTTTTAGAGTTGAGGGTTTATGGATTTTTTAGGATAAGTGTTTGGGGGTATTGGGGTTGTGGGTTTAGGGGTCTTGGGGGATGAGGTTTTATCATTTTTAGGGGTGAGGGATTATGATTTTTCATAGTTGTGGGTTTTGGTTTGTTGGGTAGGAGGGTTTAGTTTATTGGGGCTGAGGGTTTACTATTTTGGGCTTCATGGTTTTGAGATTTTTGATGATGAGGGTTTAAGGTTTCTTGGGGTTGAGGATGTATGGTTTTTTGTAGCTTAGTGTCTTGGATATTTGGGGGACAAGGGTTTAAGGTTTTTTAGGGATAAAGATTTAGGTTTTTTGGGGGATGAGAGAGTATGTCCTTTTGGGGATTATAGTTTATGGTTTTTTGGAGATGATGGTTTAGGGTTTTCTGGATGACATTTTGGGTTTCTTTCAAGCTAATGGTTTAGGGTTTTTTTAGATTTATGGAGTTATTTTTTCAGGGATGAGGGTTTACGGTTTTTTGGGTGTTAAGTGTTTAGGGATTTTTGGGTTGTGTGTTTAGTGTTTTTTGGGGCTGAGGTTAAAGTATTTTTGGGGCTAAGGTTTTGGTTTTTCTGGGGAATAGAGAATAAGGTTTTTTGTGGTTATGTGTTTTAGGTTTTTTGGGCCCAGGTATCTTTTTTTGTGCTAATGATATATGGTTTTTTGGGGATGAGGTTTTAAGGTTTCTGTGGCTCAGGATTTATCATTTTTTCTATGGATTTAGGATTTTTTTACAGGGATGATGGTTTATTGTTTTTTTACAATGGGTTTAGTGGGTTTTTTTGGGTGATGGGTTAGTGTTTTTTGGGCTGAGGGTATTCAGTTTTTTGGGGTTTCGGGCATATGGATTTTCGGGGCTGTGAATTTAGGGATTTGAGGGATGACAACTTGGGTTTTTTGGATTGAGGACATAGTGTTTTTTTTTGTGTGTTTTTTGTTTTTTGTAGCCATTTAATTAGTTTATTTTATTAGGGTTTGTGGTTTTTCGGTTTTGGGTATTTTGGGGCTAAGGTTTTGGGGGTTTTCCAGGATAAGGGTTTATAGTTTATTTGGGTTTAAGGCTTATTGTTTTATGGGTATAAGGTTTTAGCATTTTTTGTTCCTTATAGATTAGGGTTTTGTGGGGATGATTGTTTAGGTATTTTGGGGTTGAGGGTTTTGGGTATATTGGGGCTAAAGGTATAGGGTTTTGGGGTAGGGGTTTAGGGGTTTTGTGGATAGGTTTTTGGTTTTTTGTGATGATTTTTTATTTTTTTTGGTGTTAGGGTTTCTAAATTTTTGGGGAAGAGGGTATAAATATTGATTTGGTTAAGCGTTTAGGGTTTTTTTAAGCTGGTGGGTTAAGGATTTTTTGAGTATGAGGATTTAGGGTTTTCTGGGGATGGGGATTTTTAGATTTCTTCTGCTGAGTATTTAGGTTGTTTGGGGCGATGATTTTCGGGTTTTTTAGGTTAAGGGTACAAGGTATTTTGGGGATTAGGGTTTAGGGTTTTTTGTGGATGAGGGATTAATGTTTATTGTGGATGAATGTTTCTTGTTTTTAGGGTTGTGGTTTTGGTGTTTCAGGGTTTATGTGTTTAGGTTTTTTTAGGACTGAGGGTTTGGAGTATTTTATGGAAGCTGGTTTTGGATTTTTGGAGCCGAGTGTTTCCGGTTCTTTGGGACTGTGTGTTTTGGGTTTTTTTGGGGATGTCGGTTTAGGGGTTTTTTAGAGTTAGGGGTTTTTATTTTTTATTTTTTTAAGGGATTTTGTTTTTTAGGGGTTGAGGTTTTGGGGATATTTTGTTAAGGTTTTATGGTAATTTTGGTAGAAGGTTTAGGGATTTTTTGGGGTCAAGGGTTTCATTTTTTGGGGGGATGAGGGTTTAAGTTATAATGGGGTGGAGGGATTATGAATTTTTGGGACTGAGGTTTTAGGGTTTTTTGGGGTACAGGGTACAAGGTTTTCAATGGTCAAGTTTTTACGGTTTCTTGGGGATGAGGTTTTAGGTTTTTTGGGGTTGTGTTTTTATAGATTTTGGGGTGATGGTTTATGTTTTGTGTGGGATAAAGGTTTAGTGTTGTTTAGGGATAAGGGTTTATGGTTTTTTCACGCTAATGATTTAGGTATTTTAGTGATACATGATTAGGTTTTATTGGGAATTATTGTTTCATGATTTTTATGCCTGATGGTTTAGGATAATTTGGGGATAAGGGTTTTCCATTTGTGGGGCTAAGGGTTCAAGGTTTTTTGGGGCTAAGGGTTTTGTGTTTTTTGGTGTTGATTGTTTAGGGTAATTTTTTGCTATGGATTAAGTGTTTTTTGGTTATGAGGGTTTATGGTTTATGTGAGATGAGGGATTTTTATTTTTCTAGTTTTAGGGTTTATAGTTGTTTAGGAATAAGGTATTAGTGTTTTATGGGGTTGAAGGTTTTGTTTTTTTTTTTGGGATTTAGTGTATTGGGTTTTTTGGGGTTGACTATTTGGGGTTTCTGGGTGCTGAGGGTCCAGAGTTATTTAGGGAAAGGTGTTTAGGGTTTTTTGGGATTTTGGTTTATTATTATTTGTGGATGGGAACTTAGGGCTTTTGGGGATTAGTGTTTATGATTTTTTTGGGATAAGTGTATAGGGTTTCTTTGGTATGAGGGTTTCTATTTTGTTGGATTATGGTTTTGGTTTTTTGTGTTGAGGTTTTATTATTTTCATTGGACTAATTGTTTAGGTTTTTGGGGGGAAGGGGTTTTAGCCTTTTGGGATAGAGGGTTTTGGGGGTTTTGGGGATTATGTTATAGGATAATTTAGGGTATAAGGTTTTGGGTTTTTAGTCATGAAGGTTATAAAAAATTAGGATTAAGGGATTAGAGTTTTTTTTGGGCAATTTGTATAGGGTTTTTAGGGATAAGGTTTATTTATTTTTTAGGAATGATGGTTTTTTTTTGGTTGAGTGTTTATGTTATTTGGCGCTTAGAGTTTCTGGTATATGGGGATGAGTGTTTATGGTTTTTGGGGAAGATGGTTTTCTATTTTTTGGATGAGGGTTTAGGGTTTTTGGGGTATGAGGATTAAGATTTTTTGGGGATAAGGGTTTTGGATTTTTTTAATGATGAGTGTTTAGTGTTTTTTTGTGAAGAGTTTTCAGGGTTTTCTAAGGATGATGGTATAGGGTTTAATGGGGATAAGTGGTTAGGGTTTTTGGGACCAAGGGTTTAGGTTTTATTTTCTGATGAGGATTTAGAGATTTTTAGAGGTGACATTTTAGGGTTTTTTAGGGTTGTGGGTTTAGGATTTTTTTGGGGGGTGATGGTTTAGGGTATATTGGGGATGAGGGTTTTGGGGTTCTGTAGATGATGATTAAGGTGTTATTAAGGCTAGGGTTTTTGGGGGATTTGCGGCTGTTAGATAAGGTGTTTTGGGGGATGAGGGTTTAGGGTATTTTAGACTAACATAATTACATTTTTTGGGGCTTGGGGTTTATGGATTCTTAGGGATGAGGGTTTAGGGTAATTTGGAGATGTGGGTTTATGGTTATTTTAGTGATTAAGGTTTATATTTTTTTTGGATATGAGGATTAAGGGTTTTTTGGGCTGAGAGATTAATATTTATTGGGATTGAGGGTTTATGATTTCTAGGCACTGAGGGATTAAGTTGTTTGTGGATGAAGAATTTCTATTTTGGGGATGCGGGTTTTAGGTTTATTAGGGTTTAGGTTTTAAGTTTTTTTGGGGGCTAAGGGTTTTTATTTTTTGGATCTTAATAATTAGGGTTTGGGGGGATTTTTTGTTTCGGTTCATTTAGGGATAAGGTTTTAGGGTTTTTTGGGGTTATGTATTTAGGGTTTGGGGGAAAAGAGATTTTTGTTTTTTGGGGATGAGGGTTAGTTTTTTTAGGTTTGAGGGCTTAGGGTTTTTTGGGGCTAAGTGTATTGAAGGATTAGGGTAAGAGGGTTTTTGGGTTTTGGGGTAAATGGATTAGATGATTTTGGTATAGATGGTTTTGATATTTTTGGGATGTGGGTTTAATGTTTGGGGGGATGAGTTTTATGGTTTTTTATAGATTAGCATTTTGGGGATTTTGGGGTGGAGGGATTAGTGTTTTTATTTAGATGATGGTTTGTTGTGTTTTGGGGTTGTGTGTTTTGGATTTTTTGGGTTTAGGGTTTAGGGTTTCGTATGGTGGTGGTTTTAGGGTTTTTGAGGAATATAGATTAGGGTATTTATTTTGAGGGTATAGGTTTTTTTCAGGATAATACATAAGGGTTTTTGGGGGATGATGGTCTTTGTTTTTTTAAATAGGGTTTATGGTTTTTTAGGGATAAGGATTTATTTTTTTTTTCTCGAGGTTTTATTTCAAGGACATAAGTTTTTTGGTTTTTAGTGCTGAGCAAATAGTATTTTCTGGGTCAGATGATTTATTTTTTTATGGGAATAAGGGTTGATATTTTTTTTGTATCTATGGGTTGGGGTTTTTAGTGGATTAGGGATTAGATTATTTTGGGAATGATTGTTTTTTGGTTTATTGGTTTTAGGTTTTAGGGTGCTCTAGGGATAAGGGTTTAGGGTTTTCTAATGTAAAGGGTTTAGTGTTTTTCAAGGCTGAGGTTTTTGGTTTTTTCAGTTTAGGTTTTATTATTTTCTCAGGCTGAGGATTTAGGGTTCTATAGGGTAGAGTATTTAGGTTTTTTAGGGGCTAATGGATTATGGTTCTCTAGGGTATAGGTCTTATTATTTTTAGGTGATGACGGTTCAGGATTTTTTGGATAAATGATTACGGTTTTATAGGGAAAAGGATATATGGTAATCTAGGAATGAGGGTTTACATTTTTCTACGGATGGGGGTTTAGGGATTTCTTGTTTTGAGGTTTTAACATTTTCTGGGGCTGATGGACTTCGATTTTCTAGAGATGTTGGTTTAGGGTATTCTATGGATGAGGGTTTGGAGTTTCTAATCTAAAGGGTTTATGTTTTTTTGGGGATGATGATTTTAGATTTTTAGGGGTGAGGGTTTAGGGTTTTCTGGGATGAGGGTTTTAGTTTTTATGGGGATAATGGTTTTGTATTTTCTGAGGTTGAGGGGTTAGGTTTTGTGGGGTATAGGGTCTAAGGATTTCTATGGATGAGGCTCTAGGTTTTTCTATGATGGAGGTTTTATTGTTTATAGTGATGAGTGATTAATTTTTTTTGGGGGTGATGATTTTGGGTTTTTTGGGTCTGCGGCTCTAGTGTTATCTGGGGATGAGGGTTTCAATTTTGGGGGGTGAGTGTTTAACAGTTTTTTGGGATGATTGTTTAGGGTTTTCTAAGGAATAATATTTAAGGGTTTATATGGATAAGTTGTTAGTTTTTTCATGGTATGAGTGATTAGGGTTTTTTGGGGTTAATGGTTAATTTTTTTTAGGATGGGTGTTCTGGGTTTTTTGGGGATTAGGTTTTTGGGTTTTATGATATTGTGATATTATGGTATTCTATGTTTTAGAGTTTCATTTATTCTGGGATTGAGGTTTTAGTGTTTCCTTGGGCATAGAGTTTAGGGTTTTCTTCTGCTTAGGGTTTGGGATTTTCTAGGGAATATGTTTTAGGGTTTTATGGGTCTGGGTATTAAGTTTTCTCTAGGGCTGAGTGTTTAGGATTTCCGAGGGAGGTTATAATCCAGGTTTCTAGGGATGAGTGTTTAGATTTTTTTTATGGCTGTGGGTTTATGATTTTCTGGGGATAAGGGTTTTGGTTCCTCTAGGGAATATGATTTATTGTTATCTTGTGATGATGGATTAGGGTTTTCTTGGGATGTGGGCTTACAGTTTACAAGGGATGAGGGTATAGGGTTTTATGGGGATAAGGATTTAGGATATTCTAGGGATAAGGGTTTAGGTTTTTCTAGGGTTGAGGGTTTAGTTTTTTAATGGGATGAGGGGTTATGATTTTTCGAGGATAAGGGTTTTTTATTTTCTAGGTTTAATGGTTTTTTTCTCGATCTGAGGTTTTTTGGATTTTCTAGGGCAGTGGGTTTAGGGTTTTCTAGGTATGAGGGTTTAGGGTTATATGGAGCTCATGTTTTAGGGTTTTCTAGTGCTAAGGGTCTAGTGATTTATAGGGTTGAGGGTTTAGTTTTTTCTAGGCTAAGTGTTTATATTGTTTTATAGGATGATGGTTTAGAGTTTTCCAGATCTGAGGCTTTAGGGTGTTCTAGGGAAGATGTTTTATTGTTTTCTTGGGACAAGGATTTAGGATTATCTTGGGGTAAGGGTTTAGGGTTTCCTAGGTCTGAGGGTTTACGGTTTTTCTAGAGATGAGGGTGTAGGGTTTTTTGGGGCGGAGGATTTACGATTTTCTATGGATGATTATTTATGGTTTTTTCGGGATGAGTGTTTAGGGTTTTCTAGGATTGGTGGTTTTTGATTTTTTGGGGTGGGTGTTTTAGGATTTCCAGGTAGGTGGTTTTAGGTAATTCTATGGATGAGTGTTTTCCATTTCTCTAGGTCTAAGGTTTTATGGATTTCATGGGCTGAGGGTTTTGGATTTTCTGGGGAATAGGTTTTAGTGTCTTCCATGGTTGAGGGTTTAAGTATTTTTGGGGCTAATAGTGTAGAGTTTTCTAAGGATATTGATTTTGTCTATTCTGGGGATGAGGGTTTAGGGTTTTCTGGTGATGAGGGTATCTAGGTTTTCTAGGTTCATGGGTTTATTTTTTCCTTCATATGATGGTATAGGGGTTTATGGGGAAGAGTGTTTATAACTTTATGGGGCTAAGGGATTATTGTTTTTTTGTTGAGGGTTTGTGCTTTTCTTAGGCTTAGTGTTTAGTGTTTTCTACGATTGAGGGTTTATGAATTTAGAGATATGAGGGATTGGGGTTTTCTAGGGATGAGGCTTTAGTCTTTTCTTTTGTTGAGGGTTTATGGTTTTCATGATATTAGTGTTTTGAATCTACTATGGTTTCGAGTTTAGGGATTTCTATGATTGAGGGTTTAGGTTATAATGGAAAATAAGGTTCAAAGGTTTTGCAACATAGTGTTTAGGGTTTCCAAGGGTTTTGGGTTTTGGGTTTTTTTAGGGATAGGGTATATATGGTTTTCTAGGGATGATGGTTTAGGGATTTCTTGGGATGAGGATTTAGGGT
The DNA here is from genome assembly GCA_963277665.1 of Viscum album. Classification (NCBI taxonomy): domain Eukaryota; kingdom Viridiplantae; phylum Streptophyta; class Magnoliopsida; order Santalales; family Viscaceae; genus Viscum; species Viscum album. The sequence continues at coordinate 1,531,913,943 of OY728160.1, read as the reverse complement.
TTTCTTGGGTATAGGGTTTCAGTGTTTATGGGGATGAGGATTAAGGGTTTTTTGGGGTTGAGGGTTTAGTGATTTTTAGGGTTTAGGACTTAGGGTTTTCAGGGTGTGAGGGGTTCACATTTTCTAGGGATAAGGATTTAGGTTTTTATAGGTCCTAGTGTTTAGGGTTTTTTTGGGATGAGGGTCTTGGTTTTTGTTTTAATAAGTATTTAGGGTTTTCTGGGGGAGGGTTTAGGGTTTTCCCATAAGGGTGGATTAGTGTATTCTTGGGATGAGTGTTAAAAACATTTATGTTATGATAGATTAGAGTTTTCTAGGTATGCGTTTTTCGGACTCACTATGGATGAGGGTTTATGTTTTTGGGTGCTAAGGGTTTAGGGATTTATAGGCCTGAGGGTTAAGGGTTTTCTAGGGCTGAGGGTTTAGTGTTTTCTGGGGTTGAGTGTTTGAAGAATTATAGTATTAAGATATTACGGTTTTCTATGAATGATATTTTATAGTTTTCAAGTTATGAGGGTTTATGGTTTTCTAGAATAGGGTGTTTAGGGTTCTCTTGTGATGATATTTTAGGGGTTTCCAAGGCTTAGGATATATAGTTTTTAGGCTTAGAGTTTAGTGTTTTTGTTGGATGAGTGTTTAAGGTAGTATTGGGATTATTTTTTAAGGTTTTCTAGGGATGAGTGTTTTAGTATTTCTATGGATGAGTGTTTATAGTCTTCTAGGTCTAGGTTTTTAGGGTTTTCATTGGTGGCAGGATTATGGTTTTCTAGATCTAAGGATTTAGAATTGTATGGGGTTTAGGATTTAGGGTTTTGTGGGGCTAAGGGATGATAGTTTTCTAGGGATATGGGTTTAGGGTTTTCATGGGTTAGGGGATTGGGTTTGGTGGAGATGAGGGTTTAGGGTTTTCTCGGATGAGGTTTTAGGGTTTAGGGTTTTCTAGGGATGAGGGTTTAGGTTTTCCAGTGGATGAGGGTTTACAGTTTTGGGGGATGAGGGTTTAGGGTTGTCTAGTGCTATGTCTTTAGGGTATTTTAGAGATTTGTGTTTTTAATTTTCTAGGGCTGAGGGTTTAGGTTTTTCTATGGGTGAATGTTTAAGGTTATATGGGGATTAGGGCTTAGGGTTTTCTAGGGATGTGGGTTTAGGGTTCTCTTGAAATTTTGGATCATGGTTTCAATGGGCTAAGGGTTAGTGTTTTTTTGGGGATGAGGGTTTAGAGATTTATGGGATGAGGGTTTAGGGTTTTCTAAGGCTTAGGGTTTAAGTTTTTTAGGGGTTTAGGGTTTATGGTTTTCTAGGTATGTGGGTTTAGTGTTATCTAGTAATATTGGTTAAGGGTTTTTGGGGCTTTGTTTTTAGGGATTTTCTGAGGCTGAGGGTTTGGGGTTTTTTGAGACTGTGGGTTTTTTGTTTTTTTGGGATGATGTTTGATAGTTTTTCAGGATTAATGGTCAAGGTTTATTTTGGATGTGGGTTTAGGGATTTTTCAGTATACAAGATCTGGGTTTTGGGGGTTGAAAATTAAGTGTCTTTTAGGTTGGGGGTTTAGTGTTTTAGTGTGATGGGATAGGTTATTTTAGGGATGAGTGTGTAGTGTTTTTAGTTATTAGGGCTTATGATTTTCTGGGGAAGTGGATTTAGCGATTTTTGTTGGAGTGGGTTTACAGTATTTTATAATGAGGGTTTAAGGTTGTTTTGGTATGACAATTTTGGTTTATTAGTCAAGGGTTTAAACTTTTTTATAGATGAGGGTTTAGAGTTTTTTAGGGTTTAGGGTTTCATATTTTGTAGGCTGAGGTTTTATGTTTTTTGGGGTGTTAAAGGTTTTGGTTTTTTTTGTTCGAGGGTTTCAGGTTTTTTTTGGAAATGGGATTAGGGTTTTTTAAGGTGGAGTGTATTGGTTATTTTGGGGTGGAGATTTAAGGGTTTTTAGGCTGGGGTGTTAATGGTTTTTTGGGGGAAGAGTATTTAAGGTTTTTTGGTTCTAAGGGGTTAGTGTTTTTTATGGTCTAGGGTTTAGGGTTTTTAGGGGATGGGGATTTAGGGTTTTAATGTGATTTGGGTTTAGAGTTTTTTTGGGATGATGGTATATATATTTTTGTGATGGAGTGTTTTGGATTTTTTGGGCCAGAGGGATCTTATATTTTTTTTGATAGTTATGTTTTTTGGGGTGGAGGGTTTAGGGTTTTTGGGGATGAGGGTCTATGGTTTCAAATGGTCAAGGCTTTAGTGTTTTTTCAGGGTGAGTTTTTATGGGTTTTTATGTGGGTTTAGTGTTTTCGGGGATGTGGATTTAGAGACTTTTTGGACTGGTTTTTTGGGTTTTTGAGGGTTAAGGGTTTAGGGGATTCTAAGGCTTAGAGTTTAGGGAATTTTTTGGCTGAGGTATTAGGGTTTTATGGGGCTGTGGGTTGGGGGTGTGGGGATGAGGGTTTTGGATTTTTGGGGTTCAAGGTTTAGGATTTTTTGGGGTTGATGGTTTTTTTGGGGATGCTGGTTTAGGGATTAGGGGTTTTAGGGTTTAGGGTTTTTTGAGGATGAGGGTTTTTGTTTTTCGGGGATGTGCGATTAGGGTTTCTGAGGGATGAGAGTTTAGGGTTTTTTTCCTGAGGGTTTATGTTTTCCTAGGGATGAAGGTTTGGATATTTTAGGGATAAGGTTTTACAGTCTCTTAAGAATAAGGATTTAGAGTTTTGGGGGATGAGGCTTTAGGGTTTTTTGTGACTGAGGGTTGAGGGTATATGCTTTTTTGGTATTCGAAATTAGGGGGTTTGGGAATGAGGGATTTTGGTTTTTTGGGGCTAGGAATTTAGGTTTTTGGGAACTAAAGGTTTATTGTTTTTTGGATAAGGGGTTAATGTTTTTTGGGGTTAAGGGTTTACAGATTTATTTGATTGTGGGTTTATGGTTTTTCTGGGATGATAATGTATGGATTTTCTAGAGATGTGGGTTTTTTATTTTTTTTGGTCATGGGTTAATGGTTTTATGTGGATCTGGGTTCAAGGTTTTGTGGCTGAGGTATTAGGGTTTTTGGGGGATAAGTGTTTAGGGTTATTAGGAAAGAGATTTTATTTTTTGGGGGTTTATAGATTTTGATTTTTTAGGGGAGAGGGATTAGGTGTCTTGGAGGTAAAGTGTTTAGTTTTTTTGGGATAAATATTTAGAATTTTATGGGGATGAGGGTTTAGGGATTTCTTATAAGGAGTGTTTATGGTTTTTCTTGCTGGTGGGTTTAGGGTTTTCTATGGTTAAGAGATTAGTTTTTTTTTCTGGGGATGAGGGTTTAGGGTTTTCACGGGAAGAGGGATTAGGTATTTCTAGGGTTGTGGGTTTATGGGTTTATGGAGTATATGGTTTAGGATTATCTTTGGATGAGAATTTAGGGCTTTATTGGGATGAGGTTTTATGGTTTTTCGGGGCATAGGGTTTTGGATTTTGTGGGCTATAATGTTTAGGATTTTATAGGGAAATGGGTTTACGGTTTTCTCAGGATGAGGGTTTAGGTTTTTCAGGGGATGAGGTTTTCTAGTTTTCTTGGGATTAGGGATTTTAGTTTTATGGGGGTGATGTTTAGAGTTTTCTATGGATAAGGGTTTAGGGTTTTCTAGGGATAAGGGTTTAGGGGTATTTGTGGCTGAGGGTTTTGTTTTTTATGGGGATTAGGGTTTTGGGTTTTGGGGGGATGAGGATAGAGGATTTTGAGGGTTGAGGGTTTTGGGTTTTGCGGGTTGAGGTTTTAGGGTTTTGTAGGTATGAGGGTTTAGGGATGAGGGCTTAGGGTTTTCTAGGGTTGTGGTTTTTGTCTTTTCTCAGGTTGACGGATTAGTTTTTTCTAGGTATGAGGGTTTAGTATTTTATATGTCTTAATGGTTGGTGGTTTATGTTACTATGGTTTTAGAGTATTCTATGGATGAGGTTTTAGGGTTTTTGAGGGATGAGGGTTTATGGTTTTTTTGGGGCTGAGGGTTTAGGAATTTCTAGGGCTAAGAGATTAGGGTTTCCAAGGGTTGTAGATTTTGGGTTTTTTAGGGATGATGGCCCAGAGTTTTCTAGGGCTGAGGGTTTACAATGTTATGGGGATAATGTTTTATAGTTTTCTGGGGCTGACGGATTATATTTTTATATATATAATGTAATAGGTTTTTCTAGTGCTCATGGTTTAGTGTTTTCTTGGATTGGGTGTTTGGGGATTTCTAGGGATGGGGGTTTATGGTTTTCTTCTTCTCTGGGTTTAGGTTTTTCTAGGGTTGAGGGTTTAGGATTTTTTTAGGGTTGAGGGTTTAGATATTTCTATGGATGAGGGTTTTTGGTTTTCTACAGCTAGGGTTTTAGGGTTTTATGGGTATCATTATTTATGGTTATCTAGTTCTAATGGTTTATAAATTTATTGGGATTACTGTTTAGGCTTTTCAAGGGTTGGGGGTTTAGTATTTTACGAGGGTAAATGTTTTTTGTTTTATTTGGATTAGGATTTTGTCTTTTCTAGGGCAGAGTGTTTATGGTTTTCTATGGACAAGGATTTAAGTTATTCTGAGTCTGAGGCCCTACGTTTTTCTAGGGCTAAGGTATTGGGGGTTTCTAGGGAATAAGGTTTATAGTATTCTAGGGATAATGGTTTTGGGTTTATGGGGTTGAGGGTTTAGGGTTTTCTAGGGCTGTGGGTTCAGAGTTTTTTGGGGTTTTGGGTTTACGGTTTTCTAGTGATGGTTTTTAGGGATTTATAGGGAGAATGGTTTAGGGTTGTTTAGTGCTGAGGTTTAGTGTTTCTCTGGGTATTTGGGTTTAACATTTTTTGGACTAAGGTTTTAGGTTTTCCATGGTCGGTGGGTATAGGGTTTTTTTGTGGTGGACGGTTCAAGGATTTATAGTGTTGAGGGTTTTCAATAAATTAGGGGTCAGGGTTTATGTTTTTACATGGATTTCGTTTAAGTGTTTTCTGGGGTAGATGATTTACTATTTTCCAAGGCAAAGAGTTTATGATTTTTCAGTATAGAGGGTTTTGGGATTTCTAGTAATGAGGGTTTATGGTTGTTCGGGTGTGAGAGTTTGGAGTTTTCTGGGGAAGAGGGTTTATGGTTTTTTGGGGATGAGGGTGTAGGGTTTCTTGGTGATGATGGCATAGGGTTTTCTGGTGTGAATGGATTAGGGATTTCTAGGGAATTATTTTTAGGGTATTCTACAGTAAGAGTTTAGGGTATACTAAGGATGAGGGTTTGGGGTTTTGTTGGTGCTAAGGGTTTATGTTTTTCAATGGATGAGTGTTTAGGGTTTTTTATTATTGAAGGCTTAACGTTTTCTTGGGAGGAGATTTTTTTGTTTTCTAGGGCTAAGGGTTTATGGTTTTTTAGGGCTTTGGTTTTTGGTTTTTTTGGGGAGAATAGTTTTGGGTTTTCTAGTGCTTATGTTTTAGGGTTTCTCTAGGGCATGGGGTTTAGGAATTTATAGGTATGAGGGTTTAGGTTTGTATAGTGATGTTGGATTATGGTTTTATAGGGATGAGGTATTTAGTTTTATAGGGATGATGGTTTAGGGTGTTCAAAGGATAAGGATTTAGTGTTTAATGGGGTTTAGGGTTTAGGGTTTTTAGGGGTTTCTAGGGTTGTGAAATTATGGATTTTCTGATGCTAATGGGTTAGGTTTTTCTAATGAATAATGTTTAGGGTTTTTCAGGGATGAAGATTTAAGGGTTTTAGGGATGACTGTTTGGGGTTTTATGTTGATAAGGGATTAGGGTTTTATGGAGCTGAGGGTTTAGGGTTTTCTGAGTATGAGGGAATTGGTTTTTCAAGGTATAATGTATTATGGTTTTCTAGGTATGAGGGTTTAGGGTTTTATTGGGATTAGTTTTTCGGATTTTCTATGTATAAGGGTTTATAGATTTTTCGGGATGATGGTTTAGGGTTTTTGGGGATGATGGTTTATGGTTTTCTTGGGATAAGGGCTCAGGGTTTTCAAGGGAAGAGGTTTTATTGTTTTTTAGGTCTAAGGGTTTTTGGGTTTTTGGAGGATGAGGATCTATTTTTTTCTAGGGCTAAGGGTATATGGTTTTATGAGGTTATGACTCTAGGGTTTTCTATGGATTAGGGACTAGTGATTTCTTGGGAAAAGGGCCTAATATAATCTAGGGATGGGGATATTATTTTTTCTAGGGTAAAGTGTCTAGTTATTTCCAGGGAAAAGGGACTAGGGTTTTCAGGGTATGTGGGTCTATAATTTTCTTGGGCTATGGGTTTTCGTTTTTAAGTGCATGTGGGTCTAGGTAAATTTGTGTCTAATGGTCTAGGGTTTTTAAGGGATGAGTGTATAGTGTTTCCCAGTTATAATGGTATAGGGTTTTCAAGAGATAAGGGTCCAGGGTTCTCTTGGGATGAGGGTATAGGTTTTTCTAGGGTTGAGGGTCTAGGGTTTTCTCATTCTGATGGTCTAGGGTAATTTGGGGCTAAATGGGTTGGTTTTTCTGGACCTGAGGGTCTAGGGATCTATGGGGCTGTGTGTCCATATTTTTTTGGAGATAAGGGTCTAGCTTTTTCAGTGGCATAGGGACTCGAAAAAATATGGGGTAGAGGGTATAGGGTTGTTGAGGTATCAGGTCTTAGGAATTTCTAGGGATGATGGTATATAGTTTTTCAGGGATTAGAGCCCATGTATTTTTAGGGATAAGGGGTTAATGCTCTCTCGGGCTAAGGGTATAGTGTTTTATGGATCTGAGGGTTTGGGGATTTATGGGGATAATTTTTTATTGTTTTCTATGGAAGAGGATTTATGTTTTTCTAGGAATATTGGTTTAGTGTCTTATGGGCCTATGGATTTAGGGTTTCCTATGGATGAGGGTTAGGGTTTCCTGGGGATAAGGGTTTTTGGTTTTCTAGGGATGAGGGTTTTTGGTTTTTTAATGTTTGTGGTTTGGGGTTATCTGGGGTTTAGGGTTTATCATTTTGTTGGATAATGGGTATACTTTCTATGGGACTATGAATTTAGGGTTTTCTGGGGTTGACAATTTAGTGTTTTCTAAGGATGGGTGTTTTCGGTTTTTGGTGTTGTGGGTTTACGGTTTTTTAGGATAGAAGGTTTGGGGATGTTTTGTTTTGAGGGTTTATGGATTTATAATTATGGGGGTTTAAGGATTTATAGGGATGTGGGTTGCGGGTTTTCTAGTGTTGGGGGTTGTGGGTTTTATGGGAATGGGTGTTCAGGGTTTAATTGAAACAAACAGTTCATGATTTTTTGTGTTGAGGGTTATGGGATTCATGGGGTTGAGGGATCAACATTTTTTGGGGTTGAGAGATCAAGGTTATTTTGGACTGAGGGTCCTAGGTTTTTTGGAATGAGCGTTCAGGGTTTTTAGGGTTGAGGGTTTTTGTGGCTGAGGGTTCAAAAAAAATTCAATTATGAGTTTTTTATTTTTTTTATTGTGGAGGGTTCAGGGTTATTTAGGGCTAACAGTTTTTGGAGTTAGTTGATGGTTCATAATTTGTTGGCGATGAGGGTTCAGGGTTTGTAGTGTGTGAGGATTTAGTATTTTTTTGATCTGAGGTTCCTGAGTCTTTTTGGGATGAGGATATAAGGTATTTTGGGAAATAGATTTAGATTTTTTGGTGATGAGGATTCAAGGTTCTTTGGGGATCAGGTTTTAGGGTTTAGTGTAGATTGGGTTTCAGTTTTTTTGGGGGGTTGATGGACATGTGTTTTTTTGAGATAAGGGTATAGGGTTTTGGGGGGTGATTTTTTGCGATTTTTGGGGATGACTGTTTAGGGTTTTCTAGGTCTAAGGATTCATTGTATTAAGTGGATAAGATTTAAAGGTTTTCTAGTGATTCGGGTTTAGATTTTTCTAGGGATGGGGGTTTAGGATTTTCTAGGGACAAGTGTTCAGGGTTTTGTAGGTCTGAGGGTTCGAGATTGTTGAGTAAAATGGGTTTAGGGTTTTTGAGGGATTATGGTTAGGGTATTTTGTGGTTTAGGGTTCTAGGTTTTATAGTGGCTATTGTATTAGGTTTTTTTGGGTATAGGGGATTATTGATTTTTGGGTTTAGAGTTTAGTATTTTCTAGTGATAAGGTTTTAGGGGTTTTTGGTGTTGAATGTTTATGATTTTCAATGGAAAAGGATTTAGTGTTTTCTAGAGAAGAATGTTTAGGATTTTATATGGTAGATAATTGAGGGTCTTTTGGGGTGAAAGGTTTAGGGTTTTATGGCGTAGATGTTTTACGGTGTTCTAGTGTTGAGGTTTTAGGGATCAATCTGGATTAGGGTTTTGGGTTTTTTGGGATGAGTGTTTTGGGGATTTTGGGGTTGGGGGTTTTGTACATCTTTGGGTTTACGGTTTAAGGTTTTTGGGGTGAGGGTTTATGGTTTTTTTGTGATGAGGATTTTTGTTTTTTAGGCTCAGGGTTTAGGGTTTTTTGGAACTCAGGGTTTATTGTTTTTTGGGGATCAGGGATTATGGTCCTTATGTGGATAAGGGTTTAAGTTTTTTTGGGGATGAGGGTTTAGGATATTTTGGGGATTACGGTTAAGATTTTTCTCAGGATGAGTTTCTATAGTTTTTTAAGATGAGGGAATAGGTTTTTTTGTTGCTATTGGTTTTCAGTTTTTCGGAATAAGGTTATATGGTTTTTGGAGTTTGAGTGTTTTGCGGGTTTTGGGGTTGAGGGTTTGGCGTTTTTTAGGATAACTTTTTAGGGTTTTTTGGGTGAAGGTTTAGGGTTTTTTAGGGATATGGGTTTAGGGTTTTATAGTGATGATGATTTATGGATTCTAGTTATTGGGTTTTAGATATTTCTAGGGAAGAGGGATTAGGTTTTTTTAGGGCTGAAGGTTTAGAGTTTTCTAGGGTTGAGGGAAGAGAGATTTCAGTAGATGATTGTTTTTGGGTATTTTGGTGCTATGGTTTTCGGGTTTTCTGGGTCTAAGGGTTTAGGGTTTTCATGGGATGAGGGTTTTGTGTTTTTCACATATGAGGGTTTATGGTTTCTTGTGGATGAGTATTGGGGTCTTCTATATTTCATAGTTTAGGATTTTCTTGGAATTGGGTTTTACAGTTTCCTGGAGCTCAGGTGTAGGTTTTTTAAGGCTATTTTTTGGGGTTTTCTAGAGGTTGAGGTTTATAATTTATCTTGGCTTGGATGCCTAGGTATTTCTAAGGTTTTGTTTTATGGTTTCTCTTGGTAATAGGGTTTCATGTTTTGGGGATTAAGTTTCAAGATTTTATTGGGATGGGTTATCAAGGTTTTCATGGGATGGTGGTTTTTAAATTTCAATTTTTGGGGGATTAATATTTTCTATGGCTAAGGGTTGAGGGCTTTGTAGGGCTAGTATTTTAGTGGTTTTGGGGGCATGGGGTTAGTTATTTTGGTTCTAGGGGTTTATGATTCCCATGGAATAGGTTGTTATGGTTTTCTAGGGCTGTTGGTTTATAGTTTTCCAAGGATGTGTGTTTACTGTTTTTTATGCCTAGGGGTTTAGTGTTTTTTTGGGATGTAGTTTTATGTTTTTCCATTGTGGAAGATTAGGGTTTTATGGGTGTAATTATTTTGAGTTTTCTGGGGATAAGGGATTATGTTTTTCGGGGAATGATGGTTTAGGTTTTCTAGGGCTTGGGGTCTTCTGTTTTTAGGGTTGAGGGTTGAGGGTTATCTAGGTCTTTGTATTTAGAGTTTTCCAAGAGCTAAGGGTTCACAATTTTCTATGGTTGAGGGTTTAGGGATTTATAGTGCTGAGGGATTATGGTTTTCAGGGGCTAAGGGATTAGTGTATAATGGGTATGAGGATTTAGATTTTTCTTGGAATAAGTATTTTTTGGTTTTCTATGGATGATGGTTTAGGGTTTTCCATGAATAATAGATAGGGATTTTTTTGGGCATAGGGTTTTGGATTTTATGGGGATGATGGTTTACAGTTTTCTTGGGGATGTGATTAGGTTTTTCTAGGGCCGAGGAATTAGATTTATCTAGGACTAAGTGTTTAGGGTTTTATTGGATTTAGGGTTTAGGGTTTTCTATGCATGATAGTTTAGGGTTTACATGGGATTAGAGTTTAGGGCATTCTGAGGGTAAGGGATTAGGGTTTTTTATTGATGATGGTTTAAGGTTTTTTGAGCTAAGTGTTTTTCAGTTTTATAGGGATGTGGGTTTAGGGTTTCTGGGGGATAAGTTTTTAGGAATTTATGGGGATAATGGTTTAGGGTTAAGTAGGGTTTAGGTTCTAGTGTTTTCTAGGCATGTGGGTTCATATTTTTCTATGTATGAGTTTTTAGGGATTTTTTGGGATGTGTGTTCATAGTTTTTTGAGGATGGGGGTTTAGGGTTTTCTAGGGATGAGGATTTCGGGTGTTATAGGGGTGAGAGTTTTGAGTTCTTTGGCAATAAGGGTTTATGTTTTTTCGGGGATGATGGTTAATGTTTTTCTATGGCTAAGGGTTTAGGATTTTTTAACACCGGGGGTATTGGGTTTTCTGGCTGCTAGGGATTATCATTTTCTAGGTCTTACTATTTTGGGTTTTATAGGGTTTAGGGTTTATTGTTTTTTAAGGATAAGGGTTTATGGTTTTTTTGTAACGAGGGTTTACGTTTTCCTTGGTTTGAGGGTTTAGTGTTTTCTATGGCCGAGGGTTTACGAGTTTCTAGGGAAGAGGGTCTCAGGTTTTAATGGGATGTTGGTTTATGGGTTTCTGTGGCTAAGATTTTAGGGTTTTCTTTGGATGAGGTTTTATTATGTTCTGGGGATGCTGGTTTAGGTTTTTGTAGGGATAAGTTTTTAATGTTTTCTAGGGATGATGTATTTTGGTTTTCAAAGGATTATGGTTTTTTAGGTATGATTTTTTATGGTATGTTGTGTATAAGGGCTTGGGGTTTTCTAGGGTTTAGTTTTTAGGTTTTTCTATGTCCAAGTGTTTAAATTTATCTAGGATTGACGGTTCATGGTTTTCTAGGTGTCTGGGATTAGGTTTTTTTGGGGATTAAGGTTTAGGGATTTTAGGGGTGGATGGATTAGTGTTTTTTTGGGTTTTTGGTTTTCTAGGGATGATTTTTTAGTGTATTCTAGGGTTGAGGGTTATTTTTTTCAATATGATTTTTTTAGTTTTTTGGGGATGTGAATTTATAGAATTTTTCGGGATTTGTATTTTTGGTTTGGGGAATGAGGTTTTATGGGTTTTAGGTGTTTAGGGTTTTATGTTTTTGTGGGATTAGGGTTTTGGGGTTGTGTGTCTATGGTTTTATGGTTTTCTTGGGATGATGGTTTGGGATTTTGGGGTTTTCGGTTTTCGGTTTTTTGGGGCTGAGGGTTTAGTGATTTTGGGTATGTATTTATGTTTATTTATGGCTAAGGATTTTGGTTTATTTATGGCTAGGTATTTTGGGTTTATTTGGGGATGAGTGTATTTGGTTTATTTATGATGGGAGTTTGGGGTTTTGGGGGGATGAGGTTTTAAGGATATTTAGTGATGAATGTTTGGGGTTTTTTGTGGATGAGGGTTTTAGGTTTTTGGGGATGAGGGTTTGGGTTGTTTGGGCACTGAGTGTTTATGGATTTCTTTATGTAGAGTGTTTTTTTGTTTTTTGGGGTTGAGGGATAGAGTTCTTTAGGGATGATGGTTTTTGAATTTTTTGGGGGTGTGTTTTAGGGGTTTTTTCAGTTGAGAGTTTAGGATTTTTTGTGGTTGAGGGTTACATGTTATTTGAGGATGCGGGTTAAGTAAAATTTTTTACTTATGGTTTACGGTCTTTTGGGAATGAAGGTATAGGGTTTTTGGGGAAGATGTTTTAGGGTTTTATGGGGATTGGGGTTTACAGTTTATGGGGATTATTGATTAGGGTTTTTTGGGATGATGCTTTTGGGTTTTTGGGGATGAGGGAAAAGAGGTTCTTGGGGTTGAGATATGGGGTTTTGGGGGTTTAGGGTATATAACTTCATGGGGTTGATGCATTAGTATTTACTGTGGTATAGTGTTTAGTGTTTTGGGGGATGAGGTTTTTGGTTTTTTTTATGGCTTGGTGTTTAGGGTTTTATGGGGTTTCAGGTTTAGGGTTTTATGGTGCGGAGTGTTTAGGGTTTTATGGGGATGTCTGTTTAGGGCCTTATGGGGCTAAGGTGTTAATATTTTTTGGGGATGAGGGTTTAGATGTTTTTGGGAGTGTGGGTTCAAGTTTATTTAGGGTTGAGGGATTTAGATTTTTTTGGGGCTGAGAATTTATATTTTTTTAGGATGAGGGTTTTGGGGAATTTTGGGGATGATGGTTAAGTGTTTTTTCTGACTGAGGGTTTTGGATTTTTTTGGTAATGATAGATTAGTATTTTTTGGGATGATATTTTAGTTTTTTAGGAACAAGGGATTTAGGGGTTTTTAGATGAGTTTTTATAGACTTTCATGGAAAAAGTTTTACGGTTTACTGGGGCTGACGGTTTAGAGTTATTGGGGTTGAGGGTATATGGTTTTGGGGGAAAATGGTTGAGGGTTTTTTTGGGGGTGAGGGTTTTAATTTTTTTCTTATGTTGATGGTTTATGGTTTTTTGGGATAAGGGTTTTGGTTTTTTTGGGGATTCGGGTTAGGGTTCTCTTTGGATGAGTGTTTTGGGTTTTCTGATCATGCAGGTTTTTTATTTTCTTGGGATGAGGATTTATGGTTTTCTTTGGATGAGGGTATTGGGTTTTCTAAGGCTATGGGTTTACATTATTTTTGGTCTGAGGGTTTATGGATTCCTAGGGATGAGTTTTTGGGGTTTTTTAGGGATGAGGGTTTCTAGTTTTTTGGGGCTGAGTTTTTATAGTTTTTTTTTCTGAGGGTTAATGGTTATTTTGGGATAAGGGTTTAGTGTTTTTGGTGGATGATGGTTTTGGATTTTATGGGGCTAAGGTTTTAAGGTTTTTTTTGGGTTGTTCGTTTATGTTTTTTGGGGGGAAGAGGGTCCAGGGTTTCTTTGGGCTATGGGTTCAGGTTTTCTTGGGGATAAGTGTAATGGTCTTCTTGGGGATAGACTTCGGTGTTTTCTTGGGTATTAAGTATTCTTGGGGATAAGGGCATAGGGTTTCTCGGGGATATGGTTTCATATTTTATCATGGAAGAGGGCTTAGTGGTTCTTAGTGTTGAGGTTCTAGGGTTTCTTTGGGATGAGAGTTTATGGTTTCATAGTATTAATGATACAGGGTTACTTGGAGAAGTGTATTTAGTTTTTCTAAGGTTGAGGGTTGACGTTTTCTTAGGGATGATGGTATAGGGTTTCTTGGGTCTTGGGGTTTATCAGTTCATGGGGATGAGGGTTTATGGTTTCATGTGGTTGAGGGTTTCTGGTTTCATGTTGATGAAGTTTTAGGGCTTCTTGGCGTTGATGGTTTATGGTTCGTTGAATATAATGGTTTACGGTTTAATAATGATTAGTGTGTATGTTTTCATGGGTATGGGGTTCTAGGGTATCATGGGATGTTTTTTATGGTTTCCTGAGGTTTAGGGTTTAGGGTTTCTTAGGATTCAGTGTTTGGGTTTTGTTGGTGTAATGGTTTCGGTTTTCTTGGGCCTGAGGGCTTAGGGTTTCTTGGGGATGAGTATTTACGGTTACATTGGGTTGAGGGTTTAGGGTTTCTTGTGAAATAGGTTTTAGTGTTTTTTAAGGAAGGGGGTGTTGGGTTTCTTGTGGATGGGTGTTTAGGGTTTCATGGGGATGAGGGTTTGGAGTTTCTTATTGATGAGGGGTTAGGGTTTCATGTGAGTGAGGGTTTAGGTTTTCATGGTGCTGAGGGATTAGGGTTTCTTCAGTAGGGTGTTTAGGGTCTCTCGGGGATGAGGGATTAGGTTTTCATGGGGTTGAGTGTTTATGATTTCTTAGGGATGACGGTTTCTAGTTACATAGGGGTAAGGGTTTAGGGTTTATTGAGGCTATAAGTTTTGGGTTTCATGGGGATGAGTGTTTTTGTCTACTTGGGGCCTAGGGTTTAGTGTTCCTTGGGGTTAAGTGTTTATGGTTTTTTATGGATGGGGGTTTAGGATTTTTGGGGGATAGAGGTTGAGGATTTTTTCATGACGAGGTTCAATTGTATTTGGGGGATGAAAATTTATGGGTTATCAGGAATGAAGGGTTATGGTATTTTGGGGAATAAGGTTTAATGGTATTTTTGGATGACAATTTATTGTTTTTAGGGATAACAGTGTAGGGTATTTTTGGGGTTGAGTATTTAGTTATTTCGGGTAAAAAGTTTTATGGAATTTTTAGTGATGATGGATTATGGTTTTTTGGGGACTGAGGGGTTACGTTTTTTGGGGTATAGGGTGTAGGGTTTTGGGGGTATTAAGGTTTATATTTTTTTTGTGTATGGTTGAATATTTTTTTGATGTGTGAGGATATAGGGTTTTTTGGTGTTGAGTGTTTAGGTTTTTAAAGGGATGGGGGTTTAGAAATTCTTGGGGAGTAGGGTTTACTATTTTTGGTGCTAATGGTTTAGGTGTTTTGGGTATGAGTGTTTAGGGTTTTTTTGGTGGATGTTATAGGGTTTTCTGGGTTGAGGGTACATGGGTTTTTTGGGGTTGGGGTTGTAGGTATTTTTATGGAAGAGGTTTAGGGTTTTTTGAGGTGAGGATTTATTTTTTTGGGTACAGAGGCTATAGTTATATTTGGAGCTAAGTGTTTATTATTTTTTGCGACAGAGTGTTTAGAGGTTTTTAGGTTGAGGGTTTATAGTTTTTTTGGGGATGATGGTTTAGGTGTTTTTGGAGTTGAGGGTTTAGGGTTATTTGGGGTTGGGTATTTTTTCGTTTTTTGGTGATGTGGGTATATAGATTTTGGTTGTACGGTTATAGGGGTTTTGGGGATGATATTTTAGTTTGTTTTAAGGATGATATTTTAGTTCTTTTGGGGATAACTTTTAGGGGTTTCTAGGGCTATGGATTTATTGGATTTTTGGGCTAAGTGTTTTTTGATATATTTTGGTCAAGGGTTTATTGATTTTTATTGCTAATGTATACATATTTAAGTGGATTAGGGTTTATGGGTTTTTAAAACAAGGGGTTACATATTTTTCAATTTGGTTTTTGGGTTTTGGGGGTTTAAGGATTAAGTCATTGTGTGTCTAATGGTTTAGGAAGTTTTGGGGATAATGGATTAGGGTTTTTTTTTTTGGGAGTAGAATTTTCTTAGGATAATGGTTTAGTTTTTTCTATTATAGAGGGTTTTGGGTTTTCTAGAGCTGAATATTTAGGATTTTATAGGGATGAGTGTTTAGGGATTTCTAAGGATGAGCGTTTTAGGATTTCTAACACGTAGGTTTTAGTGTTTTTTGGGGCTATGGGTATAAGGGTTTTGGGGTTTATGGTTTAAGGTTTTAAAGGGATAATGGTATATGTTTTTCTAAATTTGATGGCTTAGGGTTTTCTAGGTTTTGGTGATGAGGGTTTTATGGGGCTCAGGGTTTAGGGTTTTTAAGGGACGAGGGTTTAGATGTTTTGGGGTAAAGGGTTTAGAAATTTTCCGGGAAGAGGGTTTACATTTTTCCATGATTGGTGGATTAGTGTTTTCTAGGTATCAAGATTTAGGTTTTTTGGTGTTAAGGGTTCAATGTTTTCTAGGGATGAAGGATTAGGGGTTTCTATTATTGGGGGTTTAGGGATTTTGAGGGATGCGAGTTTAGGGATTTATGAATCTATTTGTTTAGTTTTTTATAGTAATGATGGTTTATGGTTTTCTGGTGCAGTGGGTTTAGGATTTTCTAGGGCTAAAGGATTAGGATTTTTTGGGGTCGAGGGATTAATATTTTTGGGGATGATGGTTTTGGTTTTTCTAGGGTAAAGGGTTTAGTGTTTTTGGGGAGTAAGGGTTAATAGTTTTCTGGGGATGTCGGTTTATTGAATTCTAGGTCTGTGGGTTTTGTGTTTTCTAGGGATAAGGAATTATGGTTTTATTGGGTAGGTTTCTTTGGATTTTTGGGGATATGGTTTTTGGTTTTTCTAAGGATAAGGGTTTAGGTTTTTTGTGTTTAGGGTTTATGTTTTTCAATGGCTAGGGGTTTAGGGTTTTCTAGGGCTTTGGGTTTCATGTTATTTAGGGCTTAGTGTTTAGGGTTTTCAAGGGATGAGGTTTTAGGATTTACTAGTGATAAGGGTTTAGGGTTTTATGGGGCTAAGGGTTTATGTTTTTATGGGGTTTATGGTATAGGGTTTACAAGGGAAGAGGGTTCATGTTTTTCATGGTATGAGGGTTTAGGGTTTTCTAGGTCTGAGGGTTTATTATTTTTCTAGAATGAGGGTTTAGTGTTTTTTGGGGATAATTGTTTAGGGTTTTCTATGGATGGGGGTTTAGGGTTTTCTTGGATTGAGGGTTTAGGGTTTTCTAAGGATCGTGATATATTGATTTCTAGGTTTGAGGATTTAGGGTTTTATGGGGAGGGAGGCATAGGGTTTTCTACTGCTAAGGGTTTAGGGTAGGATAGGGATGAGGGTTTATGGATTTCTCAGTATATGTGTTTAGAAACATAAAAAAATGATGGTTTATGGTTCAATGGGGTTGTAGATTTAGGGATTATAGGGTTTGGGTTTTAGAGTTTTATACGGTTGAGGGTTTAATATTTTTGTGGATGAGGGTTTAGGTTTTTCTAGGGATGATGGTTTTGAGTTTTTTGGGGATTTGATTTTTGTATTTTTCAAAGATGAGGGATTAAATAATTCTAGGTAGGATGTTTTAGGGTTTTCTATGGCTATAGAAGTATATTTATCTAGGGTTGATTGATTTGGGTTCTTTGGAGATTATGGTTTATGGATTTCTGAGGATGGGGGTTTAGTTTTTTCTAGGGCTGAGGGTTTAGGGTTTTCTATTGGTAGGGGTGTTAGATTTTTTGGGGCTGAGGGTTTCATGTTTTCTGACTCATAGGTTTTCAGTTTTTCCAGTGCTGAGAGTATATGGTTTTCTAGGGAAGGTGGTTTTGCGATTTCAAGAACTGAGGTTTCAGGGGTTTTGGTAGCTGAGGGTTTAGGTATTAGGGTTTTCTATGAATGTTGGATTAGTATTTTCTTAAGAAGTGGTTTTAGGTTTTTTTATGGGGAGGAGGATTTATGTTTTTCTAGGGTTAACGGTTTATGTTTTCAAGGGTAGATTTTTTTTTGGTTTTCTAGGGATGAGGGTTTTGAGTTTTCTGGGGATGTGTATTTGGGTTTTCTAAGACTATGGGGTTAGGGTTCTCTAGGGATGAGGGTTTTGAGTTTTATGTGGAAGAAGGTATAGTGTTATCTTGGGCTCAGGTATTTGGGCCTTTTGGGTTTGAGGGTTTATCTTTTTATGTGGTTGAGAGTTTAAGTTAATATAGGAATGAGGGTTTAGGGTATCATAGGGATGGGGGATTAGGGTTGTATGGGGATGCGGTTTTAGGGTTCATTGGCATTGAAAATTTATTGTTCTATGGGGATGAGGTTTTATCATATTCTGGGGCTGGGGGCTTTGGGTTTTCTTGGGATGAGGTTTTAAGGTTTTGGGGGATTAAGGTACAGGGTTTTCTAGTACTCAGGGTTCTGGGTTTTATGCAGAAAACGTTTTTCGGGTTTCTAGGTCTTTGGGTTCTGGGTTTAAAGTGGTAAAATGGTTTAGAGTTTTCTAGGGTTGAGTGTTTAGGGGTTTTTGAGTATACGGGTTTAGGGTTTTCTGAGGAAGAAGTTTTAGTGATTTATGGTGTTGACAGTGTATGGTTCTCTATGGTTGTGGGTTTATGGGTTTCTAGGGATATGGGTTTATGGTTTTTTAGGGCTGAGGGTTTTGGGTTTCTTGGGGATGAGGGTATAGGGTTTTCTAGGGATAAGAGTTTAGGGCTTTCTTGTTCTGAGGGTATAAAATTTTCTTAGTCTGAGGGTTTAGTTTTTTATGTGGATGTGGTTTTATGTTTTTCTAGGGATGAGGGTTAATGGTTTTCTAGGTATAATGGTTAGGGATTTATTGGGGATGTGGGTCTTGGGTTTTTTTAGGGATGATTGTATTGTTTTTGGGGATTGGTAGTTTAGGGTTTTCTAGGGATGAGGGTTTTGGGTCTTCTATGGCTATGTGTATAGTTTTTTCAGGTGATGAGTGTTTAGGATTTTCTATGTTTGAGGGTTTATGGTTTTTTTATGTAGAGGTTTCAGTTTTCTCTTTGGCGGAAGGTTTAGTGTTTTATGGGGTTGATGTTTTAGTGATTTCTCAAGAAAAAGATTTAGGGTTTTCTACGACCGAGGGTTTAGGATATTTTGGGGATGAGGGATTAGGGGTTTTAGGTGCTACGAGTTTATTTATTTTTGGGGATGAGGTTTTAGGTAATTATAGGGATGAGTTTTTATGGTTATCTGTGTTGGAGGGTATAGTTTTTTTTGTGGTAGAGGGTTTAGAGATTTTTGTGGATAAGGGTTTTAGGTTTTCTGGGATTGAGGGTTTAGGGTTTCCTCGGGCTGAGGGATTAGTGTTTTATTGGGACGAGGGTATAGGTTTTTTAGGGATGAGGGTTTTGGATTCTCTGGGGATGAGGGTGTACTGATATTTCTAATTGATGGTTTTGGATGATTGGGGATGTGGGTGTGGTGTTTTATGGGGAAGAGGGTACAGGGTTTTTTTGTATTTAGTGTATAGGGTTTTCAAGTCTGAGGTTTTAAGTGATTCTAGAGCCTATGGTTTAGGGTTTTATGGGGATGAGGGTTTATGGTTCTCTATAGGTTAGGGGGTGTGGTTATTGGGAAGAGGTTTTATGGTTTTCTGGAGTAGAGGCTTTAGGGTTTTTTGGGGATTAGGGGTTTGGGATTTTTTGCAGCTGAGGGTTTTGGGCTTCATTTGGTTGAGGATATAGGGTATTTTAGGGAATTAGGTTTATTTTTTTATACTGAGGGTTTAGTAATTTTTTTGGATTATATTTTAGTGTTTTTTAGGGATGAGGGTTTGAGGGTTTTTGTGGCTGAGAGTTTGGTGGTTTTTTTGGGATGATAATTTGGGGATTTTTAGTGCTAAGTGTATTGTGTATTTTTGGGTATGAGGGTTTTGGTTTTTGTGGGATGAGGGTTCAAGGTTCTTTTGGGACTAAGTGTTTAGTGTTTTTTGATACTGAGGGTTTATGGTGATTTGGGGATGAGGGTTTAGGGTTTTTGGGGTGAGGGTTTATGGTTTTTCAGGGGAGACGGTTTTAGGTTTTTTGGGGATGACGGTTTTCGTTTTTTTGGGAATGAGGGTTTAGGTTATTTTGCTGTATAGATTTTATATATTTTTTTAATTGAGGGTTTATCATTTTTTTGGAATGCGGATTTATGGTTTTTTGGGATTGAGTGTTTATGGTATGTTGGGGTAGAGTGTTTGGGTTATTCTAAGTCTCATGGTTTAAGGATTATTAGGGAGAGTAATTACGCTTTACGGTTTTTGGGGATGAATGTTTAGGGTTTATTGGGGCTAAGTGTTTAGGTTTTTCGGGGATATGGGTTTAGGGATTTTGGGGCATTAGGTTTTGGGTTTTTTTGGGGGGAGGGTTTAATGTTTTTTGGGATGAGTAATTGGGGTTCTTTTCTGCTGAGGGATTGGTTTTTTTATGCAATGAGTGTTTAGGGTTTTCATGAAGCTATGGGAAGAGGGTTTAGGGTTTTTTGGGTCTCTTAGCTTAGAGTATTTAAAGGATAAAAGTTTAGGGTTTTTTGGAGGCGAAGGATTAGGGTCTTGGCAGGGGTTAAGGCTTAGGGTTTTTTTGATGATGATGTATTTTTGTGTTTTGGGGGATGGGGGATTCGTATGTCTGGGAGTGGAGGGTTTAGGGATTCTTGGGGTAGAGGTTTTATTGTTTTTTAGGCCAACTGGTTTAGGGTTTTTGGGGGATGAGGGTTTACGGTTTTTGGGGATGAGGATTTATTGTATTTTGGGGCTGATCCTTTACTATTTTTTGGGCTAAGGGATTAGTGGTTTTTTATGATGTTTTATGGTTTTATAGGATAGAGTTATTGGGGTTTTTGGGGATGATGGTTTAGGGTTTTCTGGGGATGAAGGTTTATTGTTTTTTGGAGATAAGGGTTCAGTTTCTTTTAACAGTGTTTTGTGTTTTCTAGGGATGGGGATTTATGGTTTTTAGGGGTTGATGGTTAAGTCTTTTTTGGGGTTAATTGTTTCTATATTTTTGGGTCTGAGTTTTTTGGGTTCATTTGGGAATGGGTTTTTTGGGGTTTTTTGGGTTAAGGTTTTGGGTTTTTTTTATAATTGATGGTTTTGGGTTACTGAGACTATGGGTTTGGGTTTTTGGTGGTAGGGGTTTCTATTTTTAAGTGCTAAGGGTTTTTGGTTTTTTTGGGGATGAGGGTTTGTGGTTTTTTGGGACTGATGGATTCAGGGTTTTTATGGAATAAAGGTTTTAGTATTTTTTGGGGTTCAGGGTTTGGGGTTTATTAGGGCTAATGGTTTGTGGTATTTTAGTGTTCGGGGTTTAGGTTTTTGTGGGTCTGAGGGTTGGAAGTTTCATTGAGGTTGAGTGCTTAGTGTTTTTAGGGTTTATGGTATAGGGTTTTAGGTGTTGAGGGTTTACGGTTTTGCTGGGGCCAGGGGTTTCGGATTCTTTTCAGATGACGGATTAGGGTTTTATGGGACTAACGATTTTGGGTTTTTTGGGGGGGTCATAGTTTTGGTTTTTTAATGAAAAAGGTATAGGGTTTTTTGGTGGATGAGGGGTTGGGGAATTTTGGGAATGTGGTTTTGGGGTTTTTTGGGATAGGGGTATGGTACTTTTTGGGGTATGGGTTTATTGTTTATTGGAATGAGGGTTTAGGATATTTTCCGTGCCTATGTTTTGGGCTTTTTTGGGAATGAGGGTTTTCTATGTTTGGGGGCTAAGCGTTTATGGATTTTTGGGTCCAAGGGTTTAGGGTGTTTTGTAGCTAAGGATTTCAATTTTTTGTGGGCCAATGGATTATGGTTTTCTAGGGATGAGTGTTTATGTTTATTTTCTAAGAGTTTATGGATATTTTTAGCTGAGGGATTAAGGTTTTTTCGGGTTGAGGGTTTCAATTTTATTTTGGATGAGGTTCTTGGGTTTTTTTGGGCTGAGGTTGTAGTGGGTTTGGGGATTTTGGGGTTATGGGTTTTTTTATCTGACGTTTTAGGGTTTTTTGTGACTGAGGCTTTAGTTTTTTCGGGTTTGAGAGTATTTAGTTTTTTAGGGTGGCGGGTTTTAGGGTTTTTAGAGCTAAGGGTTTTGGAATTTTTGGCAATAAAGGCTTAGTGATTTTTTGTATGAGGGTTTTAGATTTTTGGGTTTGACAATTTTGGGTTCTTTCTGGATGAGGATTTAGAGTTTTTTTGGTCATAGGGTTTTAAATTTTTTGGGTCTAATGGTTTAGGGTTTTTTGTTGGTGAAGGTTTAACATTTTTTTGGCCAAGGGTTAGGGGTTTTATGAGGCAATGGTTTTTAGGTTTTTTAGGTATAAGGTATGATTTTTTTGGGGTTATGGTTTTAGTATTTTTCAGTGCTGAGGGTTTAGGGTTTATTGTGGCCAAGGGTTTATGGTTTTTAGACTGAGGTTTTAGGTTTTTTAGGACTACGTGTTTAGGGTTTTTTGGGGATGAGGGTTCAGTGTTTTTTTGGTGTTGATGGATTAGTGTTTTTTGGGTAGGGGTTTATAGTTTTTTAGGGCAGATAGTTTAGGGTTTTTTGGGGCTTAGGGTTTAGGGTTTTTTCAGGATTTGGAATTAGGGGATTTTGGGATGAGGTTTGATAATTTATTTTTGACAGAGTGTTAATATTTTTGGGGATAGAGTTTTATGGTTATCTGGGGCTTTCGGTATTGGATTTTTTTGGGCTGAGTGTTTCAGGTTATTTTGGGATGATGTTTTGGGTTTTTCATAGGGCCAAGGGTTTTTGGTTTATTGGTTTTTTGGGTTTGGGGTATTTTTTGGCTGAGGGTTTGGGTTTTATATGGTTTTGAGTTTTTTGGGATTTTTGGGGATAAGGGTTTGAGATTTTTTTTGGCCATGGTTTTGGTGTTTTTTGGTGCTAAGGGTTTATAGTCTTTTCAAATTAAGGGTTTTGGGTTTTTTTGGTATTGAGATTTTATGTTTTCTTAGGGTAGAGGTTTTAGGTTTTCTTGGGGCATAGGGATTAGGTTTTTTTCATGTTGTGGATTTAGGGTTTTTTGGGGCCTAGGGTTTATTATTTTTTTATTATAGGTAGTTTTTATTTGGGGATGAGGTTTTATGGTTTTTTGGTGATGAGGGTTTAGGTTTTTTTGGGGAGGGTATAGGTTTTTTAGATGAGGTTGTAGTGATTTTTGGGGCTGAGGGTTTAGGGTTTTTGAGGATGATTGTTTAGTGTTTTTTGGGGCTAAGGGTTTAAGGGTTTTTAGACTGAATGTTTAGGGTTTTTTGGGGTTGAGGTTTTAGTGTCTTATTTTGGACGAGGTTTTATGGGATTTTGGTTATGGGGGTTTAATTTGTTATAGGGAATATGATTAATGGATTTTTTGGGGATGATCATTTCGGGTTTTTTTGTGGCTATGGGGTTTTTTATGGATGAGGGTTCAGGGTTTTTGAGGTTGAGGGTTTAGGGTTTTTTTCCAGCCATGGTTTGCTGATTTTTTTGGGGCCTAGGGTATATATATTTTGTATGATGAGGGTTTATTTTTTCATGGATGATGAATTTTTTCAAGGAGGGATATTTGGGATATTTGGGATGGAGGTTTTTTTGATTTTTTGGTAGGGGGTTTAGGTTTTCGGGGATATGGTTTTGGAGTTTTTTTGGGTCAGAGGGTTTATGGGATTTTGTGGATGAATGTATAGGGTTTTAGGGTAGAGATTTTAGGGTTTTTGGGATAGGGGTTTTGGGTTTTTGTGGGTGGATGGTTTTAGGTTTTGGGGGGCTTCTCGTTTATAGTTTTTTAGGGATAAGGTTTTAAGATTTTTTGGCAATGAGGGTTTTGGGTTTTTGGGGCAGAGGGATTTAGGTTTTTTAGGGCCATAGTTTTTGGTTTTTTTATTAAAGAGGGTTTAGGGTTTTTCGGGGTAGAGTGTATATGGTTATGGGGGTTGGTTGATTTATAGTTTTTTGAGGAAGAAGGTTTTCCATTTTTTGGGTTTGAGGATATTGGGTTTTTTGTGATGAGTTTTTTTTTAGGGATAAGGGTTAGATTTTTTTGGGGATAAGGTTCATGTTTTTTTTCACGTAGAGATTTTTGGTTTTTTTTTGGTTTTGGGTTAGGTTTTATGGGGATGAGGTTTTAGGGTTTATTGGGGATAAGGGATTAGTGTTTTGGGGTCTGGGGATTTAGGGGGTTTTGGGGATGAGGTTTTAGAGTATTTTGGGAATGAATGTTTATGGTTTTTTGTTGCTGATAGTTTAGGGTTTTTTTGGAAGTGGGAAATTATGGTTTTTTGGTGGAGAGGGTTTTTGGTTTTTATGGATGAAGGTTTAGGGTTATTTGGGGTCAAGACTTTCTAGTTTTTTGTATCCAACAATATAGGGGTTTTTGGGTTGATTTGTTTATTGTTTTTTTAGGCAAATGTTTTAGGGTTTTTTAAGTAAGAGGGTCTATGGTTTTTTTATGATGATTATTCATGGTTTTTTGGGGACATGTGTTTGAGGTTTTTTGGTACCAAGGGTTTAGGGTTTGCGCTTGAGGGTTTAGGTTTTTTTGGGCACATGGGTTTAGGGTTTGTTGGGTTTGAGTGTTTAGATTTTTTAGTACCATGGATATAGGTGTTTTGGGGAATATGGAATCGGAATTTTTAGGGTTGAGGGTATATAGTTTGGGGGTTGAGGGTTTTGATGATTTTTGGGGAATATAGTTTGGGGTTTAGAGTTTTTAGGTATGCGGGGGTTAAGTTTTTTTCACTGAGTTTTTAGGTTTTTTTTGGGATAATGGTTAAGAGTTTTTTGTGCCGAGGGTTTAGGATTTTTTATGGTAGAGGTTTAGTGTTTTGAGGCTATTTGGTTAGATCCATTTGGGGATATGGGTTTAGGGTTATTTGGTAATGAGGGTTTATGGTTTTTTGGGGTTTAGGTTTTTTTGTTTTTCTAGGATGAGGGATGAGGGTTTAGGTATTTTTGTTACTAGGGTTTTAGGTTTTTTTGGGCTAAGGGTTTAGATTTTTTAGGTGTTTATTGTATAGGGTTTTTTAGGGATAAGTTTTTTAGGTTTTTGGGGTTGGGGTTTAGTTTTTTTTAGGGAGGTGGGTTTAGGTATATTGGTATGCATGGTTTAGAGTTTATTTGGGGAAGTGATTTTAGGGTTTTGGGGCCAAGGTTTCTGGGTTTTTTTGAGTAGAGGGATTAGGGGTTTTTGGGGATGATGGTATATGGGTATTTGTGGATGAGGGTTAATAGTTTTTTGGGGTTGGGGGTTAGGATTTTTGGGGGTTGACGGAATAGGGTTTTTTGTGGATGAGGGTTTATAGTTTTTTCATGTCTGAGGGTTACTGTTTTTTGGGGATGTCTTTTAGGGATGTTTGAGTCTAATGGTTTTTTATTTTTTGGGGTTTATAGGTTAAAAGTTTATTGGGCCTGAGGGTTTATGGTGTTTTGCGGATCAACATTAAGTGTTTTTTAATTTTGAGGCTCAGAGTTTAGTGTTTTTTAGGGTTGGGAGTTTAGATTTTTTTGGGGCTTACGTTTTATTGATTTTTGGGGATGATGGTTTTTGTTTTTCTTGGTTCAGATTTTAATAATTTTTAGGGCTGAGTGTTTGGGTTTTTTTGGGACTTAAGGTTTATTGTTTTGGGGGGCTTAGGATTTTGGGCTTTTTGGAGATGAGGGTTTGGTGTTTTTTGTGACTGATATTTTAGGTTATTTTTTGGTTTATGGTTTTGGATTTTTTGCGATGAGTGTTTGGGGTATTTTTAGGTCTGTGGGTTTATAGTTTTTTGGGGTTGGGGGTTCATGGTTTTTTTTGTTGAATGTTTAGGAATTTTTGGGGCTGAGGGTTTAGGGTTCTCAAGCATCGTGGTTTTAGGTTATTCTGCACCTGAAGGTTTTTGGTTTTTTAGGGTTGAGAGATTTCATTTTTTGGATAAGGGATTAGGGTTTTTGGGGATAAGGGTTTGCATTTTTTGGGGTATAGGGTTTACCATTTTTTATTGGTGAGGGTTTAGGGATTTTTTATTTTTGATTGTTTTTGATTTATAAGTATTATGGTTAACGATTTGTTTAAGGACAAGGGTTTAGGGTTTTTTGGGGCTGAGGGTTGGGTGTTTTTGGGGGCTAAGTGTTTCATATTTTTTGGGGACAAGTGTTTATATTTGTTATGGATAAGGTTTTGGGGTTTTTTTATGAGGATTTAGGGAATTTTAGGTAGAGGGATTCATGTTTTTTTGGGCTCAGAGTTTCGATGTATTTTGAGTTGAGGTTGTAATATTTTTTATTATGGGTTTAGGGTTTTTTAGGGCCAAGGGTATAGGTATTTTTGGGGATGAGAGTTTAATGTTTATTAGGGATGAGGGTTTATGTTTTTTTTGATGTTCTGATTTTAGGGTTTTTTTGAGCAAAGAATTTAGGTTTTTATTTGGGATGAGGGTTTAGGGATATTTTGGGCTGAGGGTTTTGATTATTAGGGAATGAGGTTTTGTGAAATTTTAGGGATGTGGTTTTAGGATTTTTTGGAATTGATGGGTTAGGTTTTTATGGGATAAGGGTTTAGTGTTTTTTATTGCTGATGCTTTTGGGTTTTTTATGGATGTGATTTTAGAGTTATTTGGGGTGGGTGTTTTGTTGTTTTTGCGGATGAAGGTATTTTTTGGATGACGACTTAGAATTTTGGGATTTAGGGTTTAGGGATTTTGGGGATTAGGGTATAGGTTTTTTATGTCTCAGGGTTTAGGGTTTATTTGGAATGAGCGTTTTTATTTTCTTCAGATGAGGTTTTAGGTTTATTTATGGTAGAGTGTTTAATATTTTTTTGGGATGAGGATTTAAGTATTTTTCGTGTTGATGGTTTTGTGATTTTTTATAAGGGATTAGTGTATTTTTTGTCCAAGGATTTAGGGATATTTTTATATTATGGTTTAGTATTTTTGTGGGTAAAGGTATAGGTTATTTTGGGGATTAAGGTTTAGGGTTTTTTTGGGTTGATCCAATTTGGGGTTTTAGGGATATGGGTTTAATTAATATTAGATTTTAGGGTTTAGGGTTTTTTGGGGATTAGGGTTTATGGTTTTTTGGGGATGAGGGATTCAGGTTTTTTGGGGTTATAGTTTTATGGTTTTTTAGGGATGAGGTTTTAGGGTTTTTGGAGATGAGGGTTTTGAGTTTGTTGGGGCTAAGGGTGTAGGGTTTTTTTGTGGATGAGGGTTTAGTGTATTTTGTAATTGAGGGTTTAGGTATTTTTGGTGTAGAGTTTTTAGGGTTATTTGGGACTGATGGTTTATCATATTTGGGACTATTGGTTTATGAATTTTTGGGGATGAGGGTTTAGGGATATTGGGGAATTAGTGTTTACAGTTATTTGGGTGTGAGGGTTTCATGTTTTTTATGTATGACGGTTTAGTATGGCATTGGTATCACCTCTATGCACATCAATTTCATCGACTTGTTGACCAATATCTCAAACTAGTGTGGAACCTTCTTCAGTGATACTAGTGCACAACATACATCATCGTGACAATAATGCTACAATAGGCTTGTCTAGATCATCGTAGTGCATCCCCACCTCTCCCAATGATAACCACCAGTGTAATATCACATTTTTCAGTGATGATAGTAGAATGTACCTAGAATAATGGTATCTCACCTCCTGCAACCATGTTATCACTTTCTACCATTCAATTGTAGTTTCATCTACCATCATAAACAATAACTCCCTCCTTAGATTGTTCCATATTATAGTTGCATCACCTACAGTTTGACATTTCTCCCATGTTTTTAATATTTTATGGTAACCTACCCATCAACACCGACAGTAGCACTTTCCAACCCATAATTATTTCCCACTACTTCACCTTCAATGGTGGTAGTGGGACATGATGTTATACTCCATTATAGTATCACCTCCAATCTGGTTCCTTGGTAGAGGTAGTAAATGTACTTATAGTTCACAATGGTAGTAGCACCATAGTTCAAAAAAAGTCATAGTTTCATGTGTAGTTGATGTATTACCATCTTTCATCAATAATGATTGGAGGTCAGATTGATAGTATATCCCATACCCTTACATGGTAATAATGGATGTAGTATATCACCATGGTAGTATCTCTGTTTAAGTGACATTCGCACTGCCAGACCCTACACATTAGTAAAGCTATCCAAAAAAAATGGTAGCACCCCAAATTCTTCACAATAGTTTCATGTCTATGGTACCAAACCCCTTCTACTACCATATATTTTATTTTTATCTACCATCTGTTCAAATATTATTATAAAAATATAATTTTTATTATTTTATTTGAATTAATTTGATTAGATTTTTTTATTTTAATATTGATTATTTTTTTATAAAAAATATAATTACATGTTGTATAAAAATTATTTTGAACATATTTTATGTATATTACATGCATGATATATATTACACACATGCATTATACGAACCTATGTTTTTATAATTCTTATTAATTTAATAAAATTAATTCCTATTCATATATTTTTAATTGTATTATTAATTTTTAATATACACATTTTTATTAAAGATCACAAGGGTGGATTTATGATGTTATTTTATATAGAATCAATGTGCTTGAAAATTATTTGATATTCAACTTGTTATTTCAAAGTACATGTAATGGAATTAATTTTAATATTATTATTGAAAAACTCATGACATTTAGTGATAGAATATTTATACACAACTTGAACATAATTTATTTAATGATGATGCGATATTAGTATATTGGAATGTGTTCAAGGGATTAAATAAATATCGTATAGTTTGTTCAAAGAATAACATGTGATTCACAATTCTGTTCCATGTATAATCATGAACTCCCATGACTTCTATTTCCTTGTTGTCACCATAGAAGAATATATATTTTTGACCTTAATCAATCAAAGTGATCAAATATCATCAATCTTCATCATCTTCCACAAATTCTGATCATTTTTAGTGTTCTTTGTATACTATTTTTCTTCATTTCATCTTCTCATCATCTCTCAAATATTTTTTTCGTCAGTTTATTCATTTACCAATCAAAATAATTTTTTCTATGGATTATTCCACCACCCAAAATGATTTTTTGGGTTGTGGATCCCAAAAAAGAGGTCAAGTCTAGAGTGGCTTAAGACTCCTTTAAATTTCCTAGGTTGTGCCTCTAGGTATTATAAAAGGAAAATTATGTAACAGGTTATTGCACCTGTAAAAGTGAGTTTTTAATGGGTATAAATATTCTCATAGAGTAGACAAAAGTAATGAGTGGACTATGATCTTGGTGATTTGAACCAATATAAAATCATTGTGTTCATTATTTCTATTTTTTATACAATTTGTATCATGATCACAACACTCATTATATATTCATTAATTAATAAACTCTGATTGATTTTTTATAAATGTTTTAAAAAAACAATTCCCCTAACCCCACTAGTTATTTTTCTATCAATTACGATCAAAAATTTTTAATAGGTAACAGTCTCTCACTATTTACTACCTCTATTTTTTAATCATTCTATATATATTTTTGTTTTATATTTTTAACTATTGTGTTAACCTAATCATTCTAGACCTAAGAGTGTATGGAATAACATCTTTTTCTTTAATATGGAAAGAGAAAATTCCAATGATGGATAGATTCAACAACACCCCCATTATTTGATGGTACTGACTATAACTACTAGAAAGACTGCATGAAAGCCTACATGAAATATTTTAGTATGGATCACTAGATAATCATGGAGAAATCATATGAGCTACCAAAAGATTATCCAGAAACCCCTGTAGGTAATGACATTGTAAATTATGTATTGAATTATAAAGTTAGAAATATTTTTCAATATGTTATAATTAGAAGTGTTTATATCCACGTTTCATTATGTAATTCATCAAATGAAATATGAGGAATTATTAAAGTGACTCGTTATGAAACTAACAATAATAAAATATAAAAACTAGGAATGCACTGATATGAGTACTAGGACATCATGATGGGAGAATAAGAGTCAGTGAACTAGTCATTTAATCAGTTTACAAGTATTACAATTTGTATCGGTGCTCTTAGGGAAGTAATGGACAATACAACATGTGTTGAAGACTACCGAGTGCTTTACAAAAATTATGGAATGTAAATAAGGTGTCCCTTCAAGAATTTAATAAATTTATGGTGTATAAATTAGATGAACTAATAGCCTCTTTGTTTCAGTATGAGTTAGAGTTGAGAACATTGGTGATGATGCTAAAAAATGAAGAAAGATATAGATTTAATGTCTAATATTAATGAAACATCTATCAATTATTAATCTGTTTTATAGGAATGTGACCAATAGATTGAAAACTTTAGCAAGAATCTTATCAAATTTATGAAATAGAATGGTTCCAAGAGATAGTTCTAAAGGATGTATAAAATAGAACCTAGTAATGGTAATCATATAAAGAACAATGATGTTTCAAATTTAATATTTTATAAGTGTAGGAATAAATTAAACATCATTCTTGATTTCTCCATACTCATGAATTAAATTAATTTCAAAGATAATTAACGAATGATATAAAAAATAATTATTTTGGGGATGGGACTTCTCAGAAAGATCGGATTCAATTAGTGAATCAAGAAGTGAAAAGGAAATTGGAAACCTCTCTCTGATGTGTGTATAATGTGGGGTACATGATTCATTGTTTACTTAATTAATTTATCCTGTTAATATTGATCACATTGCAGTATCTGAAGATGAAAAAGAAACTCATTCTGATTCTGGTTTTGATTCTGATTTTATGAACTCTAAATTAAAAAAAACTATATAATAAAATGAGTAATTAAAGAATTATACTATCATGATTATTGAGAAATATAGTGAAAAAAATTATTAATAATAATATTGTAAAATAAAATAAAAAATTAAAAATGTAATGTTAAAATCTATATATGTTTGTTTCATATAATGATGAATGTTAATGGAATATTGATTCTGAGATGTTAAAACGTAACGAAAAGAATGATTGAATAAATGTATTTCATGTAGTAAATGATAAATATCAGGAAAGAATATTTATTTCTATTTCATTAGATCAAACTAGTGTTGTAAAATAATGTAATAAACCTATTAAATAGGATTTGAAACTCAGAAATAATGCTTCTAGTTCTAATGAAAATGTTTAACTAGATTTAGAAGGTATGCAAAAAAAGGTAATATGGATTTGAAAAAGGAATTTTTTAAAATTAATGAATATTTATCTACCTTCGTTTAAAAAAAAGAAAAATATGATAAAATGTAATATATGATGAAAAAAAATAGTAACAAGAATTTTTTTGGTCATAATAGATTATCTCAAATCATAAACAAGACTACTTTTCTATAGTTTCAAAAGGGACTATTTTTACTGCCACATGTTTTAAATGATTAATGTGAGGGAAATTATCCAATTAATTCTCTCTATGATTTTATTAATAATAAAACTATAACATCTAAGAATTTATTTTTATAATTACATAGAAAAAATATTTGAAATCTATTTGGGTGACCACACGACCTTTAACTAATCAAGGTAAATCTAAGAAACCATGAGTACATTAATGACATTACTCAAATCATTTTAAACATAAGCTAGTAACCATGCCTAGATAAGTATTCTATTTCATATATCATGAATACTGGTCATTTTAATATAAACTAAAATGTTGTCTTGCAATATATCTAATATCTTTTCTACGTTATTCAAATTTCTACATTTACATCCATGTATACATTAACTTCTATTTTGTTTTGGAAATTAATCATGATGTAGAATATTTAATTATGAAGTTTTGTTTCACATATGATGATTATATGATTAATTTTTATTTAAAATGGTCTTAATATTATTTTTGTTTATCTTTAGATAAGCAGGAATTTAGGGGGAGTTTCCCCTAGATATTAATGTTTATTAATATACTGGCATGCAAATTTAAAATAAGTGTTTAAATAGTTACTATATGAAAAATTAAAATTTAATTAGTCTGTTTGAAATAATATTCTTTACCTATTTTATGTTTTATAAATAAACATATATTTATTTTATTATCTTCTGTTTAATTGATTTTATGCTTTACTATTGTAAATTTCATGTTTTTTTTATTAAATTAGTTATCCACCTATTTATCTAAAGGGTTTTTTTCTTAGAGTGGTTGTGCTATAGTTGTGAACACTTCTGATCTAGGGAATATTTCTATTAAATTTTAAATTTATTATGCATTAAAATTTAGTTTATTTATGTACTAATTTATTAGAACATGAAAATCATGTATGCATCACTGAATTAAATGGGGGGTGGGGGAGAAACATTGTATTTTGAAATTAATTTTTTGCCTTTTAGTTCAAAAAAGGGGGAGAATATTAGTGTTGGGAATCGTATTAGTATTTTATCTTTTTTGATACATTACAAAATCCCTTTCTTCGAAACCATTCAATTAAATATTCATGTTAATTTTCCTTTTTTATAAAACACTTTTAAAAATATTTTTGGTGTAAAACATTATTTTTATTACAATTTTTAATTTTTGGACTTAATTTTTATTTCTATTAAATTAAATTTGTTTAAAATTTTATACTTTATTATTTTTTAATTGTTATATGTCAATTTTCATACACAATGACATCATATTTTCAACTACATGTATTAATTTTTAAAAAAATTTAATAACACATTCTTAACGTTTTTTAAGAATGTTATTTTTTTATAAACATAAAATTTTATGTTCATATATAATATATAATACTATTTATCTCATCTTTTTTTTTATGTTTAATTTCTTTTTAATATTATAGTTTTATAAAATATATTTTATATCTTGTTAAATTAAATTTTTAAAATTATATTACATTTATAGTAATGATATATTTTTTTAAAAAAATTAAAATTATATATATATATATTTCAATATATATATATATATTTCTTTTTTAAACAATGTATTTATATATATATATAATACAAGAATAATAAACTATGGAATACCTTCATCCACATGACATAGGGATCAACATCCAATAAGAAAGTGACAACTTATCTTTCTTTACATATGGGATTCATTAGCTCCTCTATGCATGAATCAATAAATCTTGCATTTCTACTTTCTCGATAATATCCCACCAATCATATGAGCTTCCTCGTGGGGATGGAATTGCAAGCTCTCTCCCGTATGGTTCATCCTCTCAAGACCCACTTGACTTCTTTTGTAGCTCGACATTGGCACTATATTTTAGTGTGACCACAACATCACTACAATGCACATGAGTTTCAGTGACTCATTATCCAGAATATCATCATGGAGTTACACTAGCTTCAGTTACACCAATGCACATCAAACCTCATCTTGACAAAAGCACAACGACGATATTGGTTAGTTCAGCACATAGATTAATCACCGCATCTGATGATATCCACCAATACAACATCATCATCTTCTGTGATGATAGTAGAATCTACCATCGATGATGGTATATCACCTCATCCAGTAATGATATTACTTTCTATGATTCAAATATAGTTTCATATACCACCATCAATGGTAGCTTCTACCTTTGAATGTGCGATATGATCGTAGAAACCCCTACCATTTGACATTGATCATCAGTTTTCAAGCTTTGATGATAGCATTCCTTAAAAATTGATGGTTGAACTAGCCATCCCAAAACAATAGTTTTCCACCTATCCTTCAATAGTAATAGTGATCCTTGTGGTAGCCTTCTTCTTAGTAGCACCATAGGACTGGATCGACGGTAATGGTAGTAATATTACATACCATTCACAATGGTAGCAACTCCACCATTAGAAAATTGTAACAACTTCATGAGTAGTAGTTGTAGTAGTAGTAATATCAACTTCCATCCAAAATGGTGGAAAGTCAGATCTATGATAGCTCCCATATTATCTCATGATAAGAGCAGCGGTAGAATCTAATCATGGATTCAGCTCTGTTTTGGGGATGTTATCACTACTAGACACAACTATACATGGTATTTATCAAAAAACAACTACAGTGCCCCTTATTTTTCATGAAACTAGCATGAATGAGGTATCAAATCCTTTCTAAAATCAGGTATTATTTATTTACAATCAGTTTAAATATTCTTCTTAAAATAAAATTGTTCTTATTTTATTTGGTACAATTGACTTAGATTTTCTTTAATTACAGATTTATTATTTTTTGTTCGGAAAAATAACTACATGTTGTGTAATAATTATTTGATCATATTTTATGTATATTACACATGTGAAACATATTTCACCCATGTAGAATAATGCATTAAATTTTTATAATTTTTATCATTTTCATAAAATTCTTTTTTGTTCATATATTTTTAAATTTTTTATTAATGTGTAATATACACATTTTCACTAACGATCATACAAGAAGTGTTATGCTGTTATCTCATGTAGAATTAATGGGAATGATTTTTTTTTTATATTCAACGCGTTATATTAAATTAGAGATAAAAAATTATTTTTTATTTTTTCATTCACTAACCCATGACATGATTTCAGGGAATATTTATATTTTCCTTTAAGATATTGGATTTAGTTTTGATATGAGATTAGTGTGATTGAATCTGATCATGGGATTAAATTAATTTAATATTGTTTATTCTAAGAACAATGTGTGTTACAAAATTATTTTGAATGTATAATCAAGAACTCCATTGAATTATGTTTTTTATCCTATAAGAACATAAATTTTCCACCTTATTACATTTATGAGATAAAAGATCATAGAGCTTCATCATCTTCCATATCTATTAATCGTCATATTGTTTTCATTGTATTATAGTTTTCTTCAATTGATATTTTATTTTTAGGTATGTAGTTTTTAATGTTTTTATGATTATCCCATTCAAAATAAGTCCTATATGTTGGTAATTTCACCACCCAAAAATAATTTTTTGTGTTGTGGATCTAAAAAAAGTCATGTTCTAACTAGGTTAAGCCTCTTGTAAAAATTCTGGGTTGTACCTCTGGGTATTGTAAAAGGAAGAGTCTTAAATAGGGTGTCACACCTCTAAAGGATATTTCTCTGTGTGTTTAAATATTCTCATTTCGTAGATAAGTTTGATGAGTGTAGTAGAATCTTGGTGATTATAACCACAACAAAAACACAGTCTTCGTTTTTTTTGATACACTTCATATCATGAATAATGATCGTACTATAGATTATTTAATTAGTAAACTATTATTGAATTTTTATAAAAGTTTTAAATGAATATTCTTCCACAAATTAGTCTATTTTTTATCTAGTATGTTCCAATAAGTGTTTGGTATTTTTTTGGTGATGAGGGATATAGTTTTGGTGTGATGATACTTTTTTTGGGGATGAGGGTTTGGGGTTTTTTGGGGATAGGGTTTGGGGTTTTGGGGGTTGAGCTCTTCGATTTTCTAGACTGAGGGTTTATTTTTCTAGGGATGAGGGTCTAGTGTTTTTTGGGATTGTGGGTTTAGGGGTTTTTTTGGTTGAGGTTTTGGGTTATTCTATGGATGAGGGTTTGGGTATTTCTAGAGGTGGTGGTTTTTTATTTTTAGGTCTTTGGTATTTGGGATTTTTTTGTACTGAGGGTTTTGGGTTTTTTATGTTAGAGGATTCGAGGCTTTCTGGGGATTAGGGTTTGGGAAATTTTTGGGATGTGGATTTGGCGGATTTAACAAATGATGGTTTGGGGTTTTTTTTCAATTAGGTTTTGAGGTTTTTTATGGATTAGGGTTTAATGTTTTTTAGGGATGACTGTTTAGGGTTTTACTAGGATCCAGTTTTATGGCCTTTTTAGGCTGTGGGTTTTAGGATTTTTGGGGATGTGGATTTTTGGTATTTTTGGTGTTGAGGTTTTTGGGTTTTTTTGGGCTAAGGATTATGTGTTTTTTGGGGCCAAGGTTTTAAGAAATTTTGGGGATGTGGGTTTATGGTTTTTTGGGGATAATGGATCACGGATTTTTTTAATGAGGGTTTATTGTTTTTTTGGGCTCAAGATTGTGGGTTTAGGTATTTTTGGGTTGAGGGGTTTGTGTTTTTTGGGGTAGAGGGTTTTTTGGGAATTTTAGGGATGATGGTTTAGGGGATTTTAGGGATAAGTTTTTAGGTTTTTTTTCAAGATTATATTCTTTTGGGGGTAGGGTGTTTAGTTTTTTCATCGTATGTGAGTTTTTGGTTTTGGGGGACTAAGGGATTAGGGTTTTTCTAGGGATGATGATTTTGTGTTTTTTAGGACGAAGGGTTCAGGGATGTTGGAGGCTAGGGGTTTTGGGGTTTCCAGGGTTTAGGGTTTAGGGATTTTTGGGTTATATGGTTTTTAGGGATGAGGTTTTAGGGGTTTTTTGGTATTAAAGAAATGGTTTTTTAAGAAGGATTAGGGTTTTGGGGGGTGAGGTTTTAGGGTTCTTTGGGGATGAGGGTTTTATGTTTTTACAGGGCTGGGAATTTTGTGTTTTTTAGAGAATATGATTTAGGTGTTTTTTGGTTGTGAGGGTTTGGAATTTATTATGGCTTGGGTATAGGTTTTTTATGTGCTAAGGGTTTTTTGTTTTTTAAGGCCGAGGTTTTGGGTTTTTCTGGGGACTAAGGGTTTTGGGTTTTGGGGGAATGTGGATTTAGGGGGGTTTTAGGGTAAAGGTTTATGTTTTTCTTATATATAATGGTTTATATTTTTCTTGGGATGAGGGTTTAGGTTTTCATGGGACATAGGGTTTAGTTTTTTGTTTAGGACTGAGGATTTAGTGTTTTTTGTGGCTGGGTGATTAGGGTTTTTAGGGATGAGGATTTATGGATTTTGGGGTTGAAAATTTAGGGTTTTATAAGATGAGGGTTTATGGTATTCTAGTTATAAGTGATTGAGTTTTCCTAGGGAGAGAGTTTAGGGTTGGCTTGGACTTTGGGTTTTGGGTTATCTTGGGAAAAAAGATTAGGGTTTTATAGAGTTTTGAGTTTTGGTTTTTTTAGGGATGAGGGTTTGAGGTTTTTTGGAGCTAAGGGTTCCAGTACTTCTCAGGTTGAGGCTCTGGGGTTTTTCGGGATGGGGGATTTAGGTTTTATTTTTCTAAGGGTTTAGTGTTTTTGGGATGAGGGGTTTGAGTTTTTTGGGGGCTAGGATATTAGGGTTTTCTAGAGCTGTGGTTTTAGGAATTTTTGGGGGTTGAGGTTTTTGGGTTTTTGAGGCTAGGTGTTTAGTTTTTTTATTGGAATGAGTGTTTTGGGGTATTGGGTGGAAGAGTTTTTTGTGTTTTTTGTTGCTGAGAGTTCACGTGTTTTGGGTATGACAATTTAGATGTTTTTAGGGGATGAGGGGAGAGGGTTTTATATGTATCATGGATTACAATTTTCTAGGGATAAGGGTTTTGGGTTTTATAGGGATTAGGGTTTATGCTTTCGTATTTCTGATGGATTAGGTTTTTTAAGGGATGAATTGTTAGGTATTTAAGAGGGTGATGGTTTAGGGTTTTTAAGGTCTAAGGGTTGTGGGTTTTCTATGGTTGAGGGTTTAATATTTTTTGGGGATGATGGTTTTTAGTTTTTATGGATAAAGTTTTAGGATTCTCTAGGGATGAGGTTTTTTAATTTGATGGGGTTGTGGGTTTGGGGTTTTATAGGGATAAGGGTTTAGGGTTTTCTAGGGTTGAGGGTTTTTAGTTTTTTGGGGTTGAGCACTGTGGTATTTCTAAGGAAGAGGTTTTATGGTATTCTAGTGATATCATTTTTGGGTTTTTTGGGGATACAGTTTTAGTTGTTATTCATTATGAGGGTTTAGGGTTTTATGGGGAGGATGTTTTAGGGTTTTATTTGTATGTGGTTGTTGGGTTTTCTAAGACTAAGGGTTTATGTGTTTTTTGGGATGATGATTTATTGTTTTTTGAGGATGAAGGTTAGGGTTTTATAAGGGTGGGGTTTTATGGTTTTCATAAGTTGAGGGTATGGGGTTATTTTGGTATAGTTGGTTTAGGTACTTTTGGGGTTGGGGGTTTAGGGTTTTCTATGACTGAGTGTTCGAGGTTTTCTAGGGCAGAGGGTTTAGTGTTTTCTAAGGAGAAGGGTTTAGTGTTTTTTGAGGCTATGGGTTGGGGATTTATAGGGATGAGGTATATGGTTTTCTAGAGATCATGGTTCACGATTTTCTGGGGCTGGGTTTTAGGATTTCCCAAGGCAAGGGGTTCAGTATTTTTTGGGGTTGGGGTTCAAGATTTTTTGATACTGAGGATTGTCGTTTTTTGGGGGTGAGGGTTCAGGGGTTTTAGGGATTCGGGTTCATGGTTTTTAAATAATGAGGGTTCAGGTTTTTATGGGATTGAGGGTTCATGGTTTTCTATGGATGAGGGTTCATGGCCTTCCATGGATAAGGGTTCCATGGTATTTTTTGTGATATGGAATTATGGTTTTTTATGGAAGATGGGATAGATTTTTCTGAGGATGAATGTTTATGGTTTTTGGGAAGCGGGTTAAGGGTTTTCTAGGGAAAAGGGTTTAGGGTTTAGTGGGGATAAAGGTTAAGGGATTTATAAGGCTAAGGGATCATGTTTTTATGAGAGATATAATTCAGTGTTTTCAGGCAATGAGGGTTCAGGGAATTCTATGGATGAAGCTTCATGGTTTGCTGGGGTTGAGGATTATAGGCTTTTTGGGATGAGGGGTCTGGGTCTTTTGGGAATGAGGGTTCTGGGGTTTCATGGACCGGTGGTTCTAGGATTTTTGGGGCTAAGGTATTAGGGTTTTTTGGGGTAGAGGTTTTTGGGTTTTATGGGGAAGAAGGATTAGGGTGTTGTGGGGATCAGGGTTCATTTTTTATTTGGATGACTGTTTATGGTTTTATGTGGTTGGGGGTTGAGGGTTTTCTGAGGATAATGGTTTAGGGTATGCTGGGGAAGACGGTTCATCATTTTCTAAGGATGAGGGTTTGGGGTTTTATGGGGTTGAAGGGTCATTGTTTTCTAAGTCTGAGGGTTTAGGTTTTTCTAGTTATAAGTGTTTATACTCTTCTAGAGTTGAGGGTTTTCTGTATTATGCTGTTGAGGGTTCATTTTTTTTGTGCATAAGGGCTCAGAGATTTCTGGGGATGAGGGCTCAGGGTTCTCTAGGGATAACAGTTCATGGTTTTCTTGGGCTGAGTGTTTAGCATTTTATTGGGAATAGGGTGTAAGGTTTTATGGGGATTATGGGTTAGGGTTTTCTAGGGATGTGGGTTTAGGGTTTTTTGAGGTTGTGGTTTTAGGCTTTTCGTGGGATGAGGGTGTATAGGTTTATGGGGATGAGGGTTTAGGGTTATTTTTTGTATGAGGGTTTTGGTTAAATAGATATGAGGGTTTAGAGATTTCTGGGGCCGAGGTTTTTGTGTTTTCTAGGGATGAGGGTTTTGGGTTTTTTGATAAGGAGGGTTTAGGGTGTTCTAGAGAAGAGGGTTTAGGGTTTTTTGGAGATAAGGGTTTAGGGTTTTCTAGGAATGGGGAACTATTATTTTCTAGGCATGAAGTTCTATCGGTGTACGGGGCTGAAGGTTTAGGATTTTCTTGGGACGATGGTTAATGGTTTTTTGGGGTTTTGGGTTCTTGGATTTTTGGGGCTAAGGGTCCAGGGTTTATTGGGACTGGTGGTGGTGAATTTTTTGGGGGTTGATGTTTTAGGGTTTTTAGGGTTGATAGTTCTAGGTTTTTTAAGTAATAGGGTTCATGTTTATATGTGGATTAAGGTTCTGGGTCTTTTTCGACTGAGGGTTCCTGGGATTTGGTGTCGAGGGTTTGGGCATTTCTTGGTCTGGAGGATGAGTGTTTTTTTGGTGAGGGTTAATGGTTTTTTGGGCAGAGGGTTCATGTATTTATAGGGTTTAGGGTTTAGGGTTTTTTGGGTGAGGTTTGAGGTTTTTTTGGGGCTGAGGGTTTAGGATTTTTTGGCGTTTAGGGTTAAGGGTTTTATTAGGTTTAGAATTCTTGTTTTTTTGTGGTTGATTGCTTAGGATTTTCAGACTTAGGGATTAATGTTTTAATAAGATGTGGGTTCAAAATTTATTGGGAATGGGGGTTTAGCGATTTTGATGGATGAGGTTTTAAGCTTAATTGTGATTGAGGTTTTAGTGTTTTTTAGTGCTCAGGGATCAATTTTATTTTGGGGCTAAGAGTTCGGGATTTTTTAAGGGTGGGGGTTTAGGGTTTTTTTGGTTCTAATAGTTTATGTATTATTATTTTCGAGGGTTAAATGTTTTTAGGGCTTAGGTTTTACAATATTTGGGGGCTTAAAGATCAAGGTTTATTATAGAAAAGGTTTTAGGGTTTTTTGGGGATTAGGATTTCTTGTTTTTTTGGGATTTATCTTTGGCGTTTTTTAGGGATGAGGGTTGAGGGATTTTTTGGGGAATGGGTTTAGTGTTTTTTTGGGCTGAGGGTTCGTGGACTTATTTGGTGTTGAGGGCTCAATGTATTATGGGTATAAGGTTTTATAGATTTTTTTGGCTGACGGTTTTTGGTTTTGGTGGGTTTAGGGTTTAGGGTTCATTTAGGTTGAAGTTCTATGGTTTTTTGGGGATAATGGTTGAGTGTTTGTTTTTTTGGTCCTAATGGTTTCTTGTTTTCCGGGGAAAGGGATTGGGTTTTTTTGGTTTTTATGGTTCATTATTCATTTTAGCTATGGGTTCTGGGATGTTTGGAGTAGAAGGTGGTGGGTTTTTTGTGGTGGATGGTTTTGGGTTTTGGGGCTAAGTGTTGATGGTTTTTAGAGGCTGGGGGTGTAGGGAGATTTGTGGATGAGGGTTCGATGTGCTTGGGGATGATGTTTTAGGGGTTTTAGGGATATGTTTTGATGTTTTTCTGGGGTATAGGGTTGAGTGATTTTTTGGGTTCAGCGTTAAGGGTCTTGGGGGGTTGAGGCTTATTGATTTTTTGGACTAATGTTTGAGGGACTTTTGGGGATGGGGGTTGAAAGTTTTATATGGATATTTGTTTAGGGTTTTTGGTTCTAAGGGTTGATGGATTTTTTGGGAATGTGGGTTGAGGATTTTTTAGAGATGACCATTGAGTATTTGTTAGGTAAGAAAGATTCAGGTTTTAGGGGCTGAGGGTGGAGGGTTTACAGGGGATGAGGATTTAGTGATTTTTGGGACTACATGTTGAGATTTTTTGGGGATAAGGTTTGAGGGTTTTTGGGGGATGGCGTTTGAGGGTTATTTCAGGTTGAGGGTTGAGTGTTTTGGGGGAAGATGGTAAGGGATATTTCAGGCTGAGGGTTTGTCATTTTTGGGGATGAGGGTTTGGGATTTTTAGTGTTTGGGGGTTGTTGGTTTTTTGGTGTCGAGGATTGTGTGCTTTTTGGGGATGAGGGTTTCGGTTTTTTGGGGATATGGGTTGAGGGTTTTCAAGGATGATGGTCGAGGGTTCTTTATGTTTTTTGGGGATGAGTGTTGAGTGTTTGTTTGGAGTTGAGTGTTTTTTTTGTGATAAGTGTTATGGTTTTTTGGTGGAATAGGGTTTTCTATTTTTGGGATGAGGGTTTAGGTTTCTTGGGGTAGGGGGTTGTGAGTTTTGCGATTTTTGGGAGTAGGGTTTAGGTTTTTTTTTGGATGAGGGTTGAGTGTTTTTTGGGGTTGGGGGTTTAGATATTTTTCTAGAGAGGGTTTTGGGTTTTGCGGGCTGAGGGTTGAGTGATTTTTCATCTAGGGATGAGGATTTTTTGGGGATGAGGGTTTTTGTTTTTTTAAGGATTTAGGTTGAGGTAATTTGAGGGATGAATATTTATATTTTTATGGGGTTAATGGTTGATGATTTTTTTTCTTTGGGTAGAGTTTTTTTTCAAAGTGTTGAGGTTATTTTAGGACTATGGGTTGACGATTTTTCAAGGCTGAGGGATTAGGGATTTTTGGCACTGAGGGTTGATTTATTTTTGAGGATGAGGGTTTAGGGATTTTTTGTATGAGAGTTTAGGGATTTGGGTGATTAGGGTTTTTTGGGCTTATGGTTGAGTGTTTTCTTGTAGATAAGGGTTTTATGTTTTTTTGGGGTTGAGGGTTGAGGGTTGAGTATTTTTTGGTTTTTTGGTTTTAGGTTTTTCTGGGGATAGGTTTTGTGGGTTTTTTGTTCTCAAGGTTTAAAGTTTATTGGGACATAGAGTGTAGGGTTTTTTGGGATGATATTTGTGGATTTTTTGGGGTTGAGGGTAGAGGGTTTTTTTGGGATGAGGGTTGAGTGTTTCTTTAGGGTGGAAGGGTTAGGGTTTTTTTAGGATGAGGGTTTTGGGTTTTATGAGGATGAGGGTATAGGTTTTTGGGGGCATAGGGTTTTGTGGTTTTTTATGATGGATTTGTTTTTTTGGGTACTAAGGGATGAGGGTTATTAGGGTGGTTTTTTTGGGGTTTTAGGGACGAGGGTTGAGGGATTTTTGGTACTGAGGATTTAGGATCTTATCAGGCAGAGGGTTTAGGGATTTTTGTGGAGAAGAGTTTCGGTTTTTTTAGGGAAGAGGGCTTTGGGTTTTTTGGGGTCGAGGGTTATTTGGGTCTAAGGGTTGAGAATTTTTTTGAGCTAAGTGTTGAATTGTTTTTGGGGGATGATGGATGATGGTTTTTTCTAGCTATGTGTTGAGGATTTTTTGGGGATGAGTGTTTAGGTTTTAGCCAATGTTTAGAGTTTTTTAGGATGATTGTTTACGGTGTTTTGGGGTAGAGTGTTTAGTTTTTTTGGGGAATGATGGTTTAATGATTTTTTGGGATTATGGGTTATGTTTTTTTAGGGGTGATAAATTTGGGTTTTTTGTGGTTGAGGGTTTAATCTTTTTTGAGGATGGGGGTTTTTTGTTTTTTTGAGCCCAAGTTATAGTTATTTTTTGGGGCTAAGGGTTTAGGGTTTTTTGGCCTTGAGGTTTTATGGTCATTTAGGGTTTGAGTTTTAGGTATTTTGGGGATGTTGGTTTATGATTTTTTTGGGGATGAAGGTTTAGAGTTTTTTGAGGTAGAGGGTCAAGGGTTTTGGGTTGGAAAATTTAGTGTTTATAAGAATAGGGGTTTATGGTTTTTTGGGGATGGGGGTTAGGGTATTTTAGGGATAATGGTTAAGTATTTTAAAATACTAAGGGTTTATTAGTTTCTACAGCTGAGGGTTTAGTGTTTTCTTGGGATTAGGGTTTTAGGATTTCATAGGATGAAGGTTTAGGATTTTATGGGGAATAGGAATTGTTATTTCAATGGATGAGGGTTTAGGGTTTTTGGGATAATGGTTTAGGGTTATCTATTAATGATGGTTTAGGGTTTTCATAGGCTAATGGTTTGGGTTTTTTTAAGGATGAGGATTTGGGTTTTTTGGAGTTAAGGTTTTAGAGTTTTCTAGGGTTAAGGGTTTAGTTGGTGAAGTGTTTTTGGTTTTTTTAGGATGAGGGTTTAGGGTTTCTTTGGGAAGATAGATTAGGATTTGCAGGGCTAATGGATAAGAGTTTTTTTAGATGAGGTTTAACTGATTATTGTTCCTAAGGGTTCAAGGTTTTTTTGGGACTGAGTTTTGATGGTTTTTTTGGTGATGAGGGTTGATGGTATTTTGGTGATGAGGCTTATGGCTTCTTTGTGCTGAGGGATGAGGGTTTTTTGGGGCGAAGAGTTTATTTTTTTAATGGAAATTTTTTGTTTTTTAAGATGAGGGAAAATAGTTTTTTGGGGCTAGGTTTTTATGGCTTTTTTGGAATAAGTGTTCTGGGGTTCTTGGTGCTAAGGGTTCATTATTTTTTGGAGCTGAGGGTTCTAGGTTTTTGGGGGATGAGGGTTTAGGGTATTTTGGGGATAAAGGTTCAGTGTGTTGTTTGGGATGAGGGTTTAGGATTATTTTGGGATGAGGCATCAATGTTTTTTTGGAATTATTGTTTAGAATTGTTTAGAGATTTGGGTTGATAGTTTTTGGGGGATGAGGGTTTAGGTTTTTCAAAGGATGAAATTTCAATGTTTTCTGAGGATGAGGGTTCAAAGCATCTTATGGACGGAATTTCATGCAATTCTGTGGCTGTATATTAAAGGATTTATTGGTCATAGGGTTCTAGTTTTTGGGGTTTACGGTTTAGGGTTTTTGGGGGATGATAGATTAAGGTTTTTTGGATGATGGTCTAGGGTTATATGGGGAAGGGGTTCAAGGTTTTTTGGGGAAGAGACTTTCATTAAGGTTTTGGGGGGGAAATGGTTTAAGGTTTTTTGGGACTGAGGGTTTTGGGTTTTTTGGCACTGGGGGTTCGTATATTTTTGGTACTGAGGGTTCATGGTTTTTTTGGGGCTGGGGGTTCATGATTTTTTTAAGGATAAGTGTTCAGGTTTTTTTGGGGTATAGGGTTATTGTATTTTGGGGGGAATAGGGTTTAGGGTTTAACGAGGATAAGGTTTGTGGGTTTTCTATAGATGAGGGGAATATATTTTTTGTGCTAACAGTTATTGGTTTTTTGGGATGAGGGTTTGGAGTTATTTGGGGATTAGCTTTTAGGGATTATTTTAGGATGAGGGTTTATTGTTTTTTTGGGATGAGGGTTGAGGGTTTTTTGGGGATGAAGGTTTAGAATTTTCTTCTCGATGAGAATTGAGGATTTTATAGGGATGAGGGAGGAGGGATTTTTGGGCCTATGGATTGATTGTTTTTTTAGGCTATGGTTTGATTGTTTTTGGGGTATGAGGGATAAGGGTTATGCGGGAATGAGTGTTTAGGGTTTTTAGGATCATGTTTGTGGTTTTTTCAAGCTAATGTTATAGGGTTATTTGGGGATATGGGTTTTGGGATTTTTTAGGCAATGATTTAAGTTTTTTGGTCTTTTAGGTTGATGTTTTTGTAGAGTAAAGGGTTCAGTGATTTTTGGGGTTGTATTTTGAGAGTTTTGGGGGATATGTGTTTAGGTTTTTTTTGGGATTATGTTCGAGGATTTAGCGGGCCGATGGGTTAAGTTTTTTTTTGGGGATCAATGTTTAGGTTTTCTTGTAATTGATGGATTTGGGTTTCCTTGGGAAGATGGTTTAGGGTCTATTGGTACTGAGGGTTCAAAGTTTTTATGGAAAAAGTGTTGATAGTTTTTTGGTGCTGAGTGTGGAGGGTATTTGGGGATATGGATTTATGGTTTCATGGGGATGGGGGTTGAGGGATTTTTGGGGATAAGGGTTGAGGGTTTTTTGGGGCTCTGGGTTTAGGTTTTTTAGGGATGAGGGTTGATGGTTTTTTATGGTAAAGGTTTGAGGGTGTGATGGGGAGAAGGGTTGAAGGTTATTGGGGAGAAGGGTTGAGGGTTTATGGTTATTTTGTGTTGAGGGGTTAAATTTTTCTATGGATGAGTGTATTGAGATTTCTGGGGATAAGGGTTTAGGGTTTTCATGGTATGATTATTCTTGCTTATTTGGGACTAATGTTTGATGGTTTTTTTGGCATGAGATTTTATGTTTTTTATTGGTGGGCATTTAAGGATTGTTTCGGGGCTGAGTGATTAGGGTTTTTTTGTTGGGGGTTTAGAAATTTTGGTGCTATGGGTTTAGGTTTTTTTGGGATTAGGGTTTTATTTTTTTTTGGGATGATGGTTTATGGTTTTTAGGGCTAATGGTTTAGTTTTATTTGGGATGAGTGTTTAGGTTTTTTGGGGGATGTGTGTTTAAGGTTTTTTTGGGGTAAAGGGTTTTGGGTTTTTAGGGAAGATATTTTTTGTTTATTCATGCTTAGGTTTTACGGTTGTCTAGGGATGAGTGTTTAGGGTTTCTTGGGGATTAGGACATAGGGTTTTTTTAGATGAGGGTTTAGGGTTTTTGGTCTCAGGGTTATGGTTTCTTAGGGATGTTTGTTTAGGGTTTAAGGGGGATGGGGGCTAAGGGTTTTTTTGAATGAGGGTTTAAGGTTTTTTGGGAATGAGTGCATATGTTTTTTTGGGTCTGTGAGTTTAGGGTTTTTTGGGGATGGGGGATTAGAGTTTGTTGGGATAGGGTTTTAGGGATTT
Organism: Viscum album; assembly: GCA_963277665.1. Taxonomy (NCBI): domain Eukaryota; kingdom Viridiplantae; phylum Streptophyta; class Magnoliopsida; order Santalales; family Viscaceae; genus Viscum; species Viscum album. The sequence goes on along the minus strand of OY728160.1, from coordinate 1,531,868,992 downwards.
TTGGGGATGGGCGTTTGCGGTTTTTGGGTATGATGGTTCCTATTTTTAGGGGGATGAGGGTTCAGGGTTTTTTATGGGTAATGGTTCATTGATTTTGGGCGATGAGTGTTACTGGTTTTTTCAGGAAGGGGTTTTATGTTTTTTTATGGGATATTGTTTAGCCTTTTTTGGGACGTAGGTTTTGAATTCATGGGGGCAAAGGTTTTTCGATTTTCTAGGACGAGGGTTAGGTGTTTTTTTAGATCTAAGGGTTTAGCTTTTTTGTGTTGAGGGTTTAGGGTTATTTTGGGATAAAGGTATTGGTTTTTTGTTGGTGAGGGTTTTGTGTTTTTCAGGGCTGATGGTTTGTGGATTTTTAGGATTTATGGTTTTGGGTTTTTGGGCTCTGATGGAATAGGGTTTTTTGGGGTTGTTGGATTAATGTTTTTTCGGGATGATGGTTTAGGTTTTTTAGGTAATCATTATTTAGGTTTTTTGTATATGAGGGTTTAGGGTTTCTAGGGATGAGGGTTTAGGGTTTCATAGGACTGGGGTTTTGATTTTTATATTTTTTACAGTTCATGGTTTTGTTTTTTCAGTGAGTGTTCATCGTTTTTTGGGGATTTGGGTTTTGGGATATTTTGGGATTAGGGATTAAGGTATTTTGGGGATGAGGGTTTATGGTTTTTTATTGTATAGGTTATAGTAATTTTGGCGATGAGGGTGTATGGTTTGTTTTGGCTGAGGATTGATTGTTTTTTTTGGGCTGAGGGATTAAGGTTTTTTATGGATGACTATTTAGAGTTTTTTTGGGCTGAAGGATTAAGATTTTATCCGGATGATGGTTTAGTTATTTTGGGGGGATGAGGGTTTTAGATTTTATTGGATGGGGGTTGGTGTTTTTTATGGATAAGGGTCTAGTGCTTTTTGGGTATTTGGGTATAGTGTTTTTTGGAGTTTAGTGTTAGGTTTTTTTGGGATTGAGGATTTAGTGATTTTTAGGGAGGGAGGATTAGGGATTTTTGTTATGATTGTTTAAGATTTTTTTTGGATTAGTGTTTATAGATTATTTGGGGAAGATGGTTTCAGGTTCTTTGGGGCTGAGGGTTTAGTGTTTTTTGGGGTTGAGGGTTTAGTTTTTTTAGGGGTGAGTATTCATGGTTTTTTTGGGATGATGGTTCATGGTTTTTGTGGGATTTGTGCTATTGTATCATGGATTTTTAGTGATGATGATTTTGTGTTTTCTAGGGCTAAGAGTTAATATTTTTTTGGGGATTAAGGTTTATAGTTTTTTCTTAGGATGAGGGTTTATTTTTTTGTTGTTGTTTAGTGTCTATTAATTTTGGGGATTATAGTTTATGGTTTTTTTATCTGAGCATTATGGAATTTTAGGGATTATAGATTAGGGTTTATTGGGCCTAAAAATTTAGATTTTAATGTGGATTAGGGTGATGGGTTTTTCTAGGTTCAGGGTTTATGGATTTTTTTGGATTAGGGTTCAAGGTTTTTGGGGGAATATGGTTTACCGTTTTATAAGGATGAGGGTCTAGGATTTTCTTGGTCAAAAGGGTTAGGGTTTTCTTGGTTTGAGTATTTTGGGTTTCTTGGGATGAAGTTTTTGGGCTTTATAGGATTGAGGGTTTATGGTTTTGGGAGGAGAAGATTTAGGTTTTTCTTGGGATGAAATTTAAGGTTTTCTAGGGCTGTTGGTTTAGGGATATTTTGGGTTGAGGGTTCTCAGGTTTTTTGGGGATTGTGGTTTTGGCTTCATAGGGTTTCGGATTTTGTATGGATGATCGTTTAGGGTATTTTTGTCTTATAGGATTAGTTTTTTGGGTGTGATGGTCTATGTTTTTAGGGATGAATGTTTACGGTTTTTTTGGGTAGAGGGTTTAGGGTTTTCATGGGGATGAGGGTTTAGTTTTTTGGGGATGATTGTTTGTGTTTTTTGAGGTTTAGAATTTTGGGTTGTGTAGGTCTGAGGGTCTCTGGTTTTATGGGGATGAGGGAATGGGTTGTTCTTGGGATGGGGAGTTTGTAGTTTTGTGGGGTAGGGAGTTTAGTGTTTTATGAAGATGAGAGTTTAGGGGGTTTTAGGGATTAGGATTTAGGGTTTTGCAAAGAACCAATTTATAGTTTATGGGTTTTTAGGGGAAAGGGTTTTGGGATTTTTGGGGTGAAACATTATTTTTTATTGGAGGGTAACGGTTTAGGGTATTTATAGATGATGGTATGGTGTTTTTTTGGGATGAGGGTTTAAGTTTTTATTTTATGAGGTCTTATGGTTTTTTTGGGGTCCAAGGTTTAGGGTTTTTTGTGGCTTTGTGTTTAGGGTTTTTTTGGGAAAGAGGGTTTAGTTTTTCAATGATAATGGTATAGTGTTTTTATAGATGAGGGTATTGAGGTTTTGGGGCTATAGGTTTTTTGTTTTTCGGGTAATGGTTTGGTGTTTTTTAGGGGCAAGGATTTAGTGTTTGTTGGGGTGATGGTTTACTATTTTTTGGAGGGTGAGGGTATAGGGTATTTATAGATGACGATATTGGGTTTTTTAAGGATGAGGTTTTAGTGTTTAATTTTATGAGGTCTTATGTTTTTTAGGGTTCAAGGTTTAGGGTTTTTTGGGGATATGGGTTTAGGGTTTCTTTAGGGATTAGGGTTTTGGTTTTTTTAGGTTGAGGGTTTACAGGTTTTTTGGGATAAGTATTTTGTGGTTTTGTGGTTGAGCGCCTAAGCGCATTTTGGGATGAGGAATTATAATTTTTTGGGTAGAAGGTTTATATTTTTTGGGTCTAACGGTTTAGAGTTTTTTTTGGCATAACGTTCATGGTTTTTTTGGCTGGGGGATTAGGGGTTTTATTGTTGATTGTTTAGGGTTTTTGGTCCAAAGTGTTTAGGGTTTTTTTAGGAAGAGGGTTTATGGTGTTTTGAGTCTAAGGGTTTAGGGTTTTATGTTGAAGTGGGTTTATGGTTTTTTGGGGATGAGGATTTATGGTTTTTGGGGTTTTTTGGTTTAGGGTTTTATGGGGATGAGGGTTTAGAGGTTTTTGGGCTGAGGGTTTATGATTTTGGGGGGCTCAGTTTTTAGGTTTTTTTGGGATGAGGGTTTATGTTTTTTGGATATGCATGTTTAAGATTGTTTTGGAGGGATATGGGTTTTGGGTTTAATGTGACTATGAGTTTTGGTTTTTTAGGGATGAGGGTTTATGGATTTTTATGGATGAGGGTTTAAGGGTTTTATGTCTAGGTATTTCAGGTTTTTGGTGGCTAAGTGTTTAGGATTTTTTGGGGCTTTGGGTTTAGGGATTTTTACTGATGATTGTTTATGGTTTTTTGAGAGGTGGGTTTAGGTGTTTTTTGTGGAAATTAGGGATCAGTGTTTTTTTTTGTGAAAAACGTTTTAGTTTTTTGGGGTTTAGGGTTGAGGGTTTTTAGGTTCTGTGGGTTGAGTGTTTTCATGGGGCTGTTGATTAAGGGTTTTTTGGGGTTGAGGGTTTAGGGGTCTTTGAGGATGGGGATTTAGAATTTTCTGAGGATGGGGGTTTTGAGTTTTCTTTAGGTTGATGTATTAGTAAATTTTGGAGATGAGGGTTCACTGTTGTTGGGGGAAGAGTATTTAGGGTTTTTAGGGCACTTGGTATATGATTTTTTAGGGTTGTGTGTTATTTTTTGTTGGGGTTTACGATTTCTAGTTTTTTGAGGCTAAGGTATTAGGGTTATTTGGGTAAAAGGGTTTAGGATTTTTCTTTTGAGTTCAAGGGTTTAGGGTTTTTGGGGATGACAATTTATGGTTTTGGGGGGATGAGGGTTCTGGGTCTTTTTTCACAGGGTTTAGGGTTTTTTGGGGCTAATGTTTAAGGGTTTGGGGGTTAAGGGTTCATGTTTTCTTTTTGGGATTCTGGTTTAGGGTTGTTTGGGGATGAGGGTTTAGTGTTAGCTAGGTCTAACTATTTAGGATTTTCTAGGGCTGCGTGATTTGGGTTTTCTTCAGCTGAGATGTTAGAGTTTTCAAGGGATGTTCATTTAGTGTTTTCATGGGTAGAGGGTTTAGGATTTTGTGTTGCTGTGGGTGTAGTTATTTCATTGGGAAAGGGTTTATGGGTTTTTAGGGATGGGGGTATAGGGTTTTTTAGGGCAACTGGTTAATAGTTTTTTGGGGATGTGTGTTTTAAGGTTTTTTGTTGTTGTGGATTGAAGGTTTTTTAGGGATACTGGTTTAGGGTTTTGGGGCATAGGGTATAGGGTTTGTAAGGGTTGAGTGTTAGGGGTTTCTTTGGGGCTAAGGGTTCAGAGTATTTTTGGGCCTGACGATTTTGGTATTTATTGGGCTCATGGGTTTGGTTTTTTTAGTGTTGAGGGTATTGTCGTTTTTGAATCCATGTGTTTGGGGTTTTCTCGAACTGTGGGATTGGGATTTTGTGGGTTTGAAGGTTTAGTGTTTTTTTTGGGCTCATTTTTTATTATTTTCTCGAGATGTGGGTTTAGGGTTTTTGTGGGATAAGGGTTTAGTGTTTCGGGGGCTGAGGGTTGAGGTTTTAATGGGGATGGGGTGTTAGGATTTTCTAGGGATGAGGGTTTAGGATTTTATGGTTTTGAGTGTCTGGGGTTTTCTTGGGATAAGGGTTTTGGGTTTACTAGGGCTAAGGGATTAGGGATTTCTAGGACTAGGGTTTTAGGGTATTTTGAGGTGGTGGTTTTATGGATTTCTATGGTTGAGTGTTTAGGTTTTTCAAGGGTTTAGGTTTTATTGTTTTATTTGGGTATGGGATTAAGTATTTTTGAGATGAGGTGTTAGGTTTTTCATGGGATAAATATATATATGTTTTTCTAGGACTAAGGGTTTTAGGTTTTCATTAGATGACAGTTTATAATTTTCTAGGGATGAGGGTTTAGGGTTTTCTCATCCCATGGGTTTAATGATTTTTGGGACTGATGGATTAGGGTTTTTTGGGGTGAGTAATCTGTGTTTTCGAGGGCTAGGGGTTTATGTTTTTTAGGGGATGAGGGTTTAGGTTTTTTTAGTGATTATTTTTTTGGGATTGTTGTGGCTGAGTGTTTATGGTTTTCTAGGGTTATTTTGTATGGTTTCCAAGAGCTATAGGATTAGGGATTTCTAGGTCTGAGGGTTTAGGGATTTTTGGGGATGAGGAATTTGGGATTTCAAGAGCTTGGATATTAGTGTTTTTTATGTCTACGTGTTTAGGGATTTCTATGGATAAGTGTTTAGTGATTTTTGTGATTGAGTGTTTACTATTTTCTAGGGATGAGTTTTTATTGTTTTTTGGGGTTGAGGGTTTATGGTTTTCTGGGGCGAAGGGTTTAGTGTTATCTATGATGAGAAATTAGTGGTTCTTGGCATAGTGGGTTTAGTGGGTTTTTGGGATAAGGGTTTTGGTTTTTTGGGGTTGAGTGTTTAGAATTTTTGTGGATAGATCATTTAGTGTTTTATTGGGGCAGGTGGTTTTGGGGTTTTTGGGGATAAGGATTTAGGGTTTTTTGGAAAAGACAGTTTTGGTTTTTTAGGGAAGAGTTTTTGGGTATTTTTGGTGCTTAGTGTTTTTTATTTTTCTATGCTGAGTGTTTTTTATTTTTTGGGGGTTAGAGTTTAGGATTTTTTTGGATATGGGTTTAGGTTTTTGGGGAAGATGGTTTAGTGTTTTCCAATGATGAGGGTTTGTGTTTTCTTGGAGATGAATTTTTATCGGTTTTTGGTGTTTTGGAGAGAGTGGGTATGGGTGTCCTTGGGATGAGGGTTTAAGGTTTCTTGGACCTCAGTGTTTAGGGATTTTGGAGTTGAGGGTTTAGAGATATTTGTGACTAAGGGTTTTGGGTTTTTTGGGGCTGATTGTTTAGATATTTTTGGGGCTAAGGTTTTATTATTTTTTAGGGTAGGGGGTCTAGGGTATTTTCTGGCTGAGAGTTAAGTGTTTTTTGGGATGATGGTTTAGGGTTTTTTGGGTCTTAGGGTTTCAGTTTTTCATTAAGATGAGGGTTTATGATTTTTTGGGCCTAATGGTTTAGGGGTTTTTCGGGCTGAGGGATTAGGGTTTTTCGGGATATGGTATTAGGTGTTATGGGGATCATGGTTCATGGTTTTCTAGGCTAAGGGTTTTAGGGTTTTGGTAAATAGGGTTCAAGGGTTTATGTTCATGAGGGATTAAGGTTCGTTGGGGCTGAGTGTTTAGGGTTTAGGGTTTTCTTAGACTGATGGTTTAGCTGTTTTTGGGGTTGACTCTTTAGGTTTTTTAGGACCAACGGTTTCATTTTTTTGGAGAAATGGTTTTAGGGATTTTGGGGATGATTGTTTATGGTTTTTTTGTGGATTAGGGTTTATGGTTTTTTCGGGCTGAGGATTTTGGGTGTTTTGGGGATGAGAACATCAAATTTTTATGTTTTGTGGGTTTATGTTTTTTTTGGGAATGAGTGTTTATTTGTTTTGGGGATGTGTTTTATCATTTTAGGGATATGAATTTAGTGTTTTGGGGGGATGATGTTTTATGGTTTATTAGTACCTAAGGATTAGGGTTTTCTCAAGATGTGGGTGGGGCTGAGGGTTTTGGGGTTTTGGGGATAAGGGTTTTGGGTCTTTTTCGGATAATCGTTTAGTGCTTCTATGGATGACGGATTTTTATGTTTTTGGGATATGTGCTTAGGATGTTTGTGGATAAGGGTATAGGTTTTTTTGGATGAGTGTTTAGGGATTTATTGGAACTGAGGGTTTCGGTGTATTGTGATTGAGGGTTTTGGGATATTTGGGACTGAGGGTCTTGGTGTTTTTGGGTGCAATGATTTTATATTTTGGGGTGATTGAGGGTTTGAGGTTTTTGTGTGCTGAGGGTTTAGGTTTTTTATGGATGAGGGTTTAGGTTTTTTCTGGGCTAACTATTTAGGTATTTTTTGTGCTGAGGGTTTATAGATTTTTGGGGATGATGGTTTATGGGGTTTTGGGGCTAAGGGTTTTTGGGTTTTGGGGATAACGGAATATGTTTTTTTTTGGATGAGGGGTTATGGTTTTTGGAGATGAGGGTTTTGGGTTTTGGGGGTATGAGGTAATAAGGATTTTTGGGGGAAGGGGGTTTAGAGGTTTTTAGTGATTATGTTTTTGGGGTTTTGGAGTTTTGTGGCTGATTGTATAGGTTTTATTAAGGATAAGGGTTAAGGGATTTGTAAGTGTTATGTTTTTTGGTTTTTTGAGAATCAGGGTTTACAGGTTTTATTAATAATGGTTTATGTTTTTTAGCAACTAAATTTTTAGGGTTTATTAAGGCTGTGGGATTCGGGTTATATTCTACCATGTCTTTCAGGTTTTTTTGGTTTGATGGATTATTGTTTTTTACTGCATAGGGTTTAGGGATTTGTTCAAGAATTTTTTTTCTATCTTTATGGTGATTAGGGTTTATAGGATTTTTGGGTATGAGGTTTTAAGGATTTTTTGGGGATGAGGGTTTAGGGTTTTTTCAAGCTAAGGATTTAGAGGTTTTGGGGATTGATTGTTTGGGGGTTTGGGGCTGAGGGTTTTGGGATTTTTTGCGATGAGGGTTTCTGGTTTATTTGGGCTAAGGGTTTTGGATATTTTGGCGATAGGGTTTCTAGGGTTGAAGGGATATCATTTTTAGAGGTTGAGGGTTTAAGACAATATGAGGTAGATCGTTTAGGTATTTTTGGGGATGAGATTTTAGGGCTTTTTTAGGATGCATATTTATGGATTTTTAGTTCTGAGGGTTTAGGGTTTTTTCAGGGATGATTTTTATGGTTTTTCTGGGATAATGTGTTATGATTTTTTATGGTTTAGGGTTAAGTATTTTTTTTGGGGTTTAGGTGTTAGGGTATTTTAGGGATTATGGTTTTGGGGTTTTTTTGAATTAAGGTTTAGGGTTTTATGGGGGATATGGGTCTTGTACTTTTTTGAGATAAGGGTTTAGGTTTTTGGGGGATGAGGGTTTAGTTTCTTTTTGGACTGAGGGTTTTGGTTTCTTTGGATTTAGGGTTTAGTTTTTTTTATGGTAGAGTGCTTATTGTTTTTTGGGGCTGATTGCTTAGTGTTTTTTGGGGTTGAGTATTTATGTTTTTTTTGTTATGGGACTTTAGGTTTTTTGGGTGATGAGGAGTTAGGGAATTTTAGGGAATATAGATTATGGGTTTTAGGGATGATGTTATAGGATTTACTAGGGGTGACATATTTGAGTTTTTTATAGACAATGGTTTAGCGTTTTTTGGGGGATGAAGGTTATGGGTTTTGAAGGGCTGGGGGATTAGAGGTTTTGGGATAAGGGATTGGGGGTTTTGGGGACTGAGGGTTTAGGGTTTTTGGGTTGTGGTTTTTGGGTTTTAGGGGGGATGAGGGGTTTTTTGGGGTTTAGGTTTTAGGGTTATTTTTTAAAAAAGTGGGTTTAGGGAGTTTGGGGATGAGGGCTTATAGTTCTTTGTGGATATGTGTTTTGGATCTTTTGGGGGTTTATCATTTAGGATTTTTTGAGATGAGGGTTTATGACTTTTGTGGCCATGAGTTATGGCTGTTTAGGGACTAATTATTAGGGGGGTTTTGGGAAAAGGGTTTAATGTTTTTTGGGGCTAATGGTTTAGGTTTTTATGGGGAATTGGGTATATGGTTTTTTTAGTCATCAGTGTTTTTGGGTTTTTTGGTGTTGAGGGTTCAGAGTTTTTTTATGGATTTGTGTTTTAGTGTTTTTGGAGAGGAGGTTTTAGAGTTCTATTAGGGATGAGGGTATATGGCTTGTTGGGGATGAAGTTTTAAATTTTTTAAAGATGAGGGTTTATGGATTTTTGGGGATAAAGGTAAATGGATTTAATATGATATTGGTTTATGGTTTTTTAAGGTTGAGGGATAAGGGTTTTTATTTCTAAGTGTTTATGGATTTTTGATGCTATGTGTCTAGGGTTTATTGGGAATAAGGGATTTGGGTTTTTTTGGGGTTCATCATTTAAGGATTTTTGGGTCTGAGGGTTTATCGTTCTATGGGGCTTAGAGTTAACTATTTTTTGGAATGAGTGTTTGGCGTAATTTGGGAATGAGGGTTTATGATTTTTTGGGTCTGAGGGTTTTGGGGGTCTTTGGGATGAGGGGTTATGGATTTCTCAGGATGAGGATTATCAGTTTTTGGGGATGATTGTTTAGGGTATTTTGGTTCTGAGGGTTTAGGGATGATTTTGGACGATGGTTAAGTATTTTCTGGGGATGATAGTTTATAAATTTTTAGGGATAAGGGTTCATGTGTTTTTGGGATGAGGGTTTTGGGGTTTTGGGGCTAAGGGATTAAGTATTTTGGAGTTGATGGTTTAGGGATTTTGCACTTATGGGTTAGTGATTTTAGAGGTTGAGGGTTTATATCTATTTGGATGTGAGGGTTTAGTGGATTTTGGGGATGGGGGTTTCAGGGATTGGGGTTTTTAGGGCTGTGGGTTTTGGGATTTTGGGTATGAGAGTTTAGGGCTTTCTAGGTAGATGGTTTAGTGTTTTGGGGGGCTAAGGGTTTAGTTTTTTTTGGGGATACATGATTTGGTTTTTTAGGGAAATGGTTTGGGGGTTTCATGGATTAGGGTTTAGGGTTTTTTGGGACTTTGGGTTTAGGGATTTTTCAAGTTGGGGATTCAAAGATGACTTGGGGATTGGGGTTTAGGGTTATTTGGGCTGAGTGATTTTTTTGGGTGGATGAGGGTTTATTATTTTTTGGGGTTGAGGGTTTTGGGGTTTTGGGGTTTTGGCGATAAGGGAATAGGGTTTTTTTGCCAAATGGTTTTGGGTTTTTTGGGGCTGACAGTTTAGCATTTTTTGGGGTGGAGGGTTTTGGGTTTCGGCGGTTGAGGGATTATGGTTTTTTGGGGATATGTGTTTTTGGTTTTTTGGGAAGATTTTTTATAGTTTTCTAGGGATAATGGATTAGGGTTTTTTGGGGATTATGGTGTATCATTCATGGGGCTCACTATATAGGTTTTTTTGGGTTGTGGGTTTAGGATTTTTTGGGGATAAAGGATTAGGGTTTTTTAGGGTGAGGGTATAAGAATTTATTGGGTCTGATGGTTTAGGGGTTTCGGGATGAGAGTTTAGGGGAATTTGGGTTGATGGTTTTGGTTTTTTTAGTGAAATGGGTTTAGGGTTTTATGGTGTTTAGGATTCAGTGTTTTTTGGGGATTATGGGTTAGTGTTTTTTGGGGGCTGAGGGTTTATGGATTTGGGGGTTTAGGGTTTAGGGTTTTTTCAGGATGAAGGATTACGGTTTTATTAGGATAAGGATTTATGGTTCTTTGGTATTGAAGGTTTAAAGGTATTTTAGGCTGGGGGTTTTGGGGGGTTTTGGGTCGGAGGGTTTAGGGTTTATTCGGGATGTGGGGTTAGGGTTTATTGGGGTTGAGGGTTCAGTGTGTTTTTTGTGTTGATGGTTTAGGATTTTTTGGGTGGACAGCATATGGATTTTTATGGAAGTGAGATTAGGGTTTTTTATGGACAAAGGTGTAGTATTTTTTAGTTATGTTGGTTTAGGGTTATACAGTTTGATGGTTTATTATTTTTTTTGGAAGAGGGTTTACTGTTTTCTATGGTTGAGGGTTTATTATTTTATTTCAACTGAGGTTTTAGAGGTTTTTTGGGGCTGAGGGTTTAGGGGTTTTATGGTTGAGGTTTAATGGAGTTTAGGAGATGAGGGTTTAGTTTTTTTGGGGTACATTGTTGCAAAGGTTTTTGAGGATAGGGGTATAGTTTTCTTTTGGGATGATAGTTAAGGAATTTTTGTGCTGATGGAATAGGTCTTTTGGGGGTTGAGGGTTTATGGCTTTGGGGAATAGAGTTTCTGGGATATTTGGGATGAGGTTTTTGGGGTTTTGAAGATGAGGATTTTGTGTTTTTTTGAAATAATTATTATCACCTTTTTCGGGATGAGGGATTTAGTATTTGAGGATGAGGCTTCATGTCTCCTGGGTCTAGTTTTTTTGGGTTTTTTGGGATTATTGTTTAATGTATTATTGGGCTCAGGTTTTTTTTTCCTAAGGGTTTAACATTTTTTGGGTTATGGTTTTAGAATTTTTTGGGGATGAGGGATTAGGTTTTTTTATGAGGGTTTAGGGTTGTCTGATTCACAGGGTTTAGGGTTATTTTGTGGTGAGTGTTTAGGGTTTGTTTGGATGAGGATTATGGGTTTTTTTGGTGCTGAGGGATTAGATTTTACTATGGTTTAGAGTTTAGGGTTTTTTAGTTTTGAGAGTTTTGTGTTTTTGGCACTCTGGGTTTAGTATTTTTTTAGCTGAGGGTTTATGCTTTTTTGGGGATGATGGATTACAGTTTTTGGTGGCTGAGGTTTTATTTTATTTTTTGGGGCTGATGGTTTTTTTTACGTCTGAGTGTTTAGGGTTTTTTTGGTTGGGGGTTTATGTCTTTTGGTCTAAGGATTTAGGGTTTTTGGGGTTGAGTTTTTATGATTTCTTTGGAAAGAAGGTTTATAGGTATTGGGGTTGAGGGTTTCAGTGTTTTTGGGGTGATGGATCTGGGGTATTTGGGTTGAGGGTATATGGTTTTTTTGGGATGGTGTTCTGGGTTTATTGGGGTAGTGTTTTTAGATCATTTGTGGCTATGGATTTGGGTTTTTTAAGGGATTATTATTTAGTGTTTTCTAAGGTGAGGGTTTATATGGATTGGGAGAAGAGGGATTATGGACTTTTAGGTTGGAGGGTTTATGACCATTGGGGATGGGGGTTTAGGGATTAGGTGGGTAAGGGTTTATAGATTTATTATGTTAAGAGTTTAGGTTTTTTTTGATATGATGGTTTAGGATTTTTTTGGAATGACAGTTTAGGGTTTTTTGGGGATGAGGGTTTATGTATTTTGGGGTTTTTGGGTTAAAGGGTTTTGGAGGTGATGGTTGTGGGATTTTTTGGGGCCAAGTGTTTAAAGTTTTTTTATACTGAGCAATATGTTTCTTGTAGGGTGATGGTTTAGGGGTGTTTGGGGATGAGGGTTTAGGTTTTTTGGGCCTAATGGTTTAGGGTTTTTGGGGGATGAGTGTTTGTGGTTTTTTGGGGATGTGGGTTTTGGGTTTTCTAGGGATGAGGTTTATGGGTTTTGGGGATGATGGTTTTTTAGGGATGAGGGTTTAGGGTTTTCAGGTGCTATGGTTTAAGGATTTTGTAGAAGAGGGTATGGGGTTATGAGGGGCTTATGACTTGGGTTTCTTATGGTTGAGGTTTTGGTTTTCTGGGGGAATTAGGGTTTAGGGGTTTTAGGTAGAAGGTTTGGGGTTTCATCAGGATGAATGTTTAGTTTTTTTGAGGAATAGTTTAAGTGTTTTGGGGATGAGGGTTTACGGGTTTTTGGGCTGAGGGTTTCTAGTGTTTTAGGGATGAGGGTTTATGGTTTTAGGGATGATTTTTGGCGGTCTCTAGGATTTACGTGGGTTTACAGTTTATTATGGATGATGGTTGGGAGATTTTGGGGGTTTAGGGTTTAGGGTTTTTTGGGGATGAGGGTTTAGGTTATTTTAGGGTTGTGTGTTTAGAGTTATTTGGGGTTGATGGTTTTGGTTTTGTATGACTGAGTGTATAGGCTTGTTTGGGGATGAGGGATTAGGATTTTTGGTTGATGAATGAGTATGTTTTTTATGGGGCTGTGAGCATTAGGATTTATGGAGATGATAGTTGAGGGTTTTAGGGTGCTGGGTTTTAGCATCTTTTGGAGTTGAGGGTTTATGAGGTTTTGGGGCTAATGTTTTTGGGGTGTTTAGGGCTTAGGGTTTAGGGTTTTTTGGGATGACGGTGTATGTATTTTTGGGGAAGAGTTTTTTGGGTTTTTTTGGGATTAAGATTTATGGTTTTTTAGGGCTATCTTTTTAGGATTTTTTGGGGTAGAGAATTTTATGATTTTTGGGTTTGATGGTTTACAGTTTTTTGGGGTTCGGGGTCTAGGGTTTTTTGGATAGAGTGTTTAGGGTTTTTTTGGGATGGTGGTTTAAGGGATTTTAGGGATGATGATTTGGGGTTTTTTTGTTCAGTGGGTTTAGGTTTTTTTATTGCTAATGTTTTTGGGTTCTTTGGCTTGACAATTTTGGGTCTTTTGGGGATGAGGGATTCGGGTTTTCAAGGGATTTGTGTTTAGTGGTTTTGTGGCTAAGGGTTTAGATTTTTTGGGCTGAATGTTTATGGTTTTCTGGGTGATGAAGGTTTAAGATTTTTTTTAGATGAGGTTTTATCATTTTCTAGGGTTTAGGGGTTAGGGTTTTCTAGGGGTGACAAACTTGGGTTTTCTAGGGATTGGATTTTAGGGTTTTGTGGACTTGAGGGTTTAGGGTTTTCTGACACTGAGTATTTATGTTTTTTAGGGATGGGGTTTTACGATTATCTAGGGTCCATCGTATAGTTTTTTGTTGGTCAGAGGGTTTAAGATTTTTTGGTGATGAGGGTTCAGTGTTTTTTGGGGTATGAGAGTTTAGGGTTTTCTAGGGCAAGTGGTTAGATTTTTTTTGTGTATGGATTTTGTGTTTTCCGGGGATGAGTGTTTAGGGTTTATAGTGTTTATGGGTTATGTTCATTTGGGACTATGAATTTAGGGTCATTAACGGATATGGTTTTAGGGTATATTATGGGTGTGGGTTTATTTTTATTCAAGGATTAGGGTTTATGGTTTTTCAGGGCTGTGGGTTTAGGTTTTTTTTGGGATTAATCTTTAGGGTAAATTTTTTTGGGGCTATCGGTTCATGGGTTTTGTGGCTGAGGGTTTAAGGATTATTGGGGAGTGTTTGGGAGTTTTGGGGTCTGAAGTTTTATAGGTTTTTGGGGAAAGGGATTATTATTTTTGGAGATTATTGTTTAGGTATTTGGGGGATGAGGGTTAAAGGTTTTTTTTATGGTTTTTTATTGTTTTGGGGGTTCTAGGTTTAGGGGTTTTAGGATATTAGGGTTAGAGTTTTTTTGTCATAGGGTTTATTGTTTTTTGGGGACGAGGGTTTTGTGTTTTTTGGGTCGATGTTTTAGGGATTTTAGAAATGAGGGTTTTGTTTTTTTTAATGAATTTGGGTTGAGGGCTATTTGGTGATGATGGTTTTTTTTTGGGTAGTTGGTTTTGGTTTTTCTCAGACTATGGGTTTATGGTTTTTTGGGGGCTGAGGTGTTAAAGTTTATTGGAGATGAGGGTTTTGAGTATTTCAAGATGAGGGTTTAAGTTTATTTGGGGATGATTGTTTAATAGTTTTTTTTGTTTAGGGTTTTGGAGTTTTGAGGCTAAGAGATTATGTTTTTTTCATGATGAGAGTTTATGGGGTTTTGGGGTGGCTAGTTTATGGTTTTTTGGGGCAGAGTGTTTGTGGTTTTTTAGGGATGAGGGTTAGGGTTTTTTGGGATGGGGGTTTAGGGTTTATTTGGGGTGAGGTTATATGGTTTTTAGGGTTGTGGGATTAGGGTTTTTGGGGGATGAAGGTTTAGGATTCTCAAGGGATGAGGGTTTAGTGACTTTTCATATTGAGTGTTAAGGGTGGTTTTGGGTTGAGGGTTTTGGGTTTTTTGGGAATGACTGTTTATGTTTTATTTGGGCTGTGGGATTAGGGTTTTTATTGGAAGTGGGTTTAGGGTTTTGGTTTCTATGGGTTTAGTGGTTTTGGGGCTGAGTGTTTATTGTTTTTTGGGTTAAGGGTTTAGGGTTTTTTGGGGACAGTGTTAGGTTTTTTGGGTGGATGATGGTTTAAGGATTTTGGGGCTGAGGGATAAGGGTTTTCTTGGGTATTAGGGTTTGGGGTTCTTTTAGGGTTGAGGTAATAGTGTTTGATGGATATAAGGGATTATGGGTTTTGGGGGATCGGGGATCGGGGATTTTGGGATTTTGGGGTTGTGGGTTTAGGGGTTTTTTGGGACTGAGGGTTTATGGTTTTTTAGGGGAAAGTGTTTAGGTATTTTGGGGCAGAGGGTTTCGGGATTTCTAGTGATAAGGTTTAGGGTTTTGTGGGATAAGGCATTAGTGTAATTTGGGGATAATGGTTTTGAATTTTTTTGGGGATGAGGGATGAGGGGTTTTTTGGGTTCGGAGTTTCGTGGTTTAAGGGCTGATGGTTTAGGGTTTTCTGTGGATGAGGGTTTATGGATTTTTTTGGCTGAGTGTTTAGGGTTTTTTTATGATGAGGGTTTTGGTTTTTTGAGGATGGGGGATTCTGTCTTTTTAGGGATAACGGTTTAGGTGTTTTTTGGGATATGAGTTTAAGTTTTTTTTGGGATAAGGGTTTAGTATTTTTGGGGATGAGGGTTTTGGTTTTTTTGGGATTAGTGTTTAGGGGTGTTTGGGATGAGTTTTTAAGGTTTTCTTGGGATGAGGGGTTATTTTTTATTTGGGATGAGGGTTTTTGGTTTTTTTGAGATGATGGATTAGGGATTTTGGGGGATAGTGGTTTAAGGTTTTTGGTGGATTATGGTTTAGTGTCTTGGGGATGAGGGATTAGGGGGTTTAAGGCTAAGGGTTTATGGCCTTTGGGTTCTTGGTTTAGGGGTATTTGAGGATGAGAGTTAAGGGTTTTTTTGGGGATGTTGGTTTTGGATTTTTTAGGGATGGGGTTTTAGGATTTTTTGGAGATATGAATTTATGGGGTCATGGGGCATATGGTTATAGAGTTTTTGGGGCTGTGGGCTTTGGTTTTTTTGGGCATGATGGATTTGATATATTTGGGGATGAGATTTTATGAGCCTTGGGGATAGGGAATTAAGGGTTTTTGTGTCTTGGGGTTTATGGTTTTTTTGTATTGGGGTTTAGGTTTTTTTGGGGCTAAGGGTTTAAGGGTTTTCGGACTAAGGGTTTAGGTTTTTTTTGGGAAGAGTTTTGATGGGTTTTTTGAGCTTGGGGTTTAAGGTTATTGGGGCTAAGGGTTTTGGGTTTTTTGGGGATGAGGGTTTTGAATTATTAGGGTTTATAGTGTATTCATTTTGTGGGATGATGGTTTAGGGATTTATTGGGGCTCAGGGATTATGTTTTTCACGGATAAGGGTTTAGGGTTTTTAAATGATAAGGGTTTATGTCTATTTGGGTCTTAGGAATTATGGATTTTTATAGCTTAAGGTTCCATTATCTTTAGGTTTCAGGGTTTAGTATTTTTTTGGATGAGGGTTTTACTTTTTTTGTAGAGAAGGGATTTGGTTTTTTTGGATGATAAGTGTTTAATGGTTTTTAGGGTTACACATTAAGGTTTTCTAAGACTGAGGGTCTTCGGGTTTTGGGGAATAAGATCTATGTTTTTATGGGTCGTTGGGATTTGGTTTTTTGGGGATGAGGGTGTAGTTGTTTTGGGGATAAGGGTTATCAGTTTTCTAGTGCTGGGGGTTTGGGAGATTTGGGTTAAGGGTTTTGGGGTTTTGGGTTTTTAGGTAACTAGTTTAGGTTTTTTGTATAGATGGTTTATAAATCTTTGTTGTTGAGGGTCAATGTTCTTTTGGGGTTGTGGGTTTAGGGTTTTATGTGGTTGAGGTTTTATGGTTTTATGGGTTTGATGGTTCTGGGTTTTAGGTAAAAGGGTTTAGGGTTTTATAGTGCATAGTGTTTTGAGTGTATTAATGGCTGAGGGTTTATGGTTTTTTAAGTTAGAGGGTTTAGGGTTTTTAGGGAATAGGGGTTTAGAGATGTTATTGGATGAGGATTTATGGTTTTGGGTGGCTTAGGGTATTGTGTTTTTTGGGGGCTCAAGGTTTAGTGTTGTCTGGGGCTAAATATACAAGGTTTTTTTGGGATGAGGGTTTTGTATTTTTAAGGGATAAGGATTTAGGATTTTCAGGAACTGAGGGTTTTGGGGGGGTTGATGGTATTGGATTTTTTTAGGGATAAGGGGTTACAGTATTTTATGGAGCGATTTTGTGGTTTTTTGGGATAGAGGGTTTAGGGTTTTTGGGGAAGATGGTTTAGGGTTGGGGTGATTTTTTAAGGGTATTTAAGGCTAAGGGTTTAGGGTATTTTGGGGATGAGTATTGTGGGTTTTTTGGGGCTGAGGATTTAGGGTTTTTGGGATGAGGGTTTATGATTATTTATGGCAGAGGGTTTGGGGTATTTTGGAGATAAGTGTTTATGTTTTTTTGGATGAGAGATTTGAGTTTTTGGGTCTCAGGGTTTGGGGATTATATTGGGATATGGGTTTAGGATATTTTGGGCGGGGGGGGGGGGTGGGGGGTTATGGATTTTTGGGCTAACAGTTTTGGGTTTTTTTGGGATGAGTGTTTATTTTTTGGGGCATAGGATTTTGTTTTTTTTTATAAGGGTTTTGGGTTTAATGGATGAAAATTTAGTATATTTTTTGGACTTAGGGTTTACTATTTTTTATGGATAAGAGTTTATGGTTTTTTGGGGATGATGGTTAATATTGTTTTGGTAAGACGGTTTATATTTTTTTGGGTCAATGGTTTTAGGATTTTTTGGGATAAGGTATTAAGGGTTTTTTGGGGATGAGGGATTAGGGTTTTTTAGGGCAGAGGGTTTAGAGGTTTTTAGGGATGATAAATTAGAGAAAATTGGTGGTGTGGATTTAGGGTATATTAGGGATTTGGGTTTATGGTTTTTTAGGGATGAGGGTTTATAGTGTTTGGGGTTCAGGGTATAGGGTTACCTTGGGATAAGTGATTAGGGTTTTTGGGAAGGGGGTTTTAGGTTTCTTGGGGATAAGGGATGATGGTTTTTTTGTACAATGGTTCTAGGGTTTTAGGGGATAAGGGTTTAAGGTTTTTGAGGATGAGGGTTTAGGGTTTTTTGGTGTTGAGGTTTTATTTTTTTTATGAGGGTTTATATTTTTTAGGGCTCGAGGGATTATGTTTTTTTAGGCCTAAAAGTTTAGGTTTTTTTAACTTAGCATTTTTTGTTTTTTAGGAGGCTCATGGTGTAGGGTTTTTTGGGATGAGGGTTTCTGGTATTTTTGGGCTGAGGGTTTAGGGGTATTTGGGGAAAAGGGTTTGGTGGTTTTTATGGTTGGGGGTTTTAGATTTTCTATGTCTAAATTTTTATAGTTTTCTAGGGATGAGGGTAATGTTTTTTGGGGGGATGAGTGTTTAGGGTTTTCTAGGGCTGAGGTTTTTTGGTATTTTGGTGCAGTGGGTTAATGGTTCTATAGGACTGAGGGTTTAGGGTTTTTAGTGGATAAGGGATTACGGGTTTTTTTTGGTATTATGGATCAAGATTTTTGTGGAATGAGGAATTATGGGCTTTTTTTGTGAGGCTTTAGTGTTTCTTGGGGATGAGGGTTTTTCATTTTTTGGGGATAAAGGTTTAAGTTTTTTTGGGGATGAGTGTTCAAGGTTATCTAATGATGAGGGTTTAGTGATTTTTGGTAGAGGGTTTTAATTTTTCTAGGATTGATATTTTTGGGGTCTCTAGGGATGAGTGATTAGGGTTTTACGGGGCTGAGGGTATAGGGTTTTTGATGGATGAGGGATCAGGGTTTTCAAGGGTTGTGTGTTTTAATTTTTCTATATCTGATTGGTTAGTATTTTCCAAGAATTGGTATTTAGGGTTTTCTATTGTCAAGGGTTTAGTTTTTTCAAGGAATAAGTGTTTAGGGTTTTCTGGGGATGAGGGTTTGTGGGTTTTGGGGGATGAGGGTTTATGGATTCATCATGTAAGGTTTTTGGTTTTTTTGGGGGTTGAAGGTTTTGATTTCATAAGGTTGAGGTTTGAAATATTTATGGGGAACAGTTTTGTGGGTTTTTTGGGGAGTATGGTTTAGGGATTGGTTGGGGAATGGTTTAGGGGTTTCAGGGGATAAGTGTTCAGGGTTTTATGGTACATATGGTTTAGGGTTTATGGGGCTTTGGGTATAGGGTTTATTGGTTATGAGGGTTTAATATATTTTTTTGCTGAGGGATTACGGTTTTCTAGGGTTAAATGTTTAAGTTTCTTTGTGGATGATTGTTTAGGGTTTTGTAGGGATGAGACTTTTGGGAGTTATAGGTAAGTGGTTTTATGTTTTTTAAGGGATGCAGGTAAATGGAGTTATGGGGCTTAGCATTTAGGAATTTCATAGGCTGGGGGTTTATCATTTTGTGGGGCTGGTGGTCAAGGGTTTAGTGTTTTCTAGTGTTGGGGGATTAAGGATTTTTAGGGATAGGTGTGTAGAGTTATTTAGGGATGAGGATTTAGAGTATTTTTCATCTAAGGGTTTATGGTTTTTTCTGGATGTGGGTTATGTTCTTTTTGGTGGTGTGTGTTAAGGGGTTTTTAGTTGTGGTGTCATCATTTTGTTGGGAAGAGGGTTTAGGGTTTCATAGGCTGATGGTTCAGGGTTATTTTCGTGTTGAGGATTAGGTTTTCTTGTGGCTATCAGTTTTGGATATTTTGTGGTATAGGATTCAGGGTATTTTGGATTTGAGGGTTCTTGGTAATTTGGGGTTGAGGGTTCTAGTTATTTTATAGTTGAGGGTTCAGTGCATTTTGTGGATGAGGGTTTAGGGTATTATGGGACTGAGGGTTCAGGGATTTTAGGGATAAGTGTTTAGGGTATTCGGGGGATAAGGGTTCTGGTTTTTTAGGGTAGAGGGTTAATGATAATTAAGTCTCGAGGGTTCATGGATTTTTATGTTGTAGGGTTCCTGGTTTTTCAGGGAAGTGGGTTCAGGGTTTTTTAGTGCTGATGGTTTAAAATTCTTTTGGGGTTGGGGGTTCAATTAATTTCAGGGCTGAGGGTTCTATAATTTTTGG
The DNA here is from genome assembly GCA_963277665.1 of Viscum album. NCBI lineage: Eukaryota > Viridiplantae > Streptophyta > Magnoliopsida > Santalales > Viscaceae > Viscum > Viscum album. The sequence continues at coordinate 1,531,849,368 of OY728160.1, read as the reverse complement.
GGAATAGGATTTATTGTTTTTTTTTGGTCTGAGGGTTCGGGGTTTTTTGGGGATGATGGTTCTATTTTTTCGTATGAGGGTTAAGTGGGCTTTTAATGAATATATTTTAGGGTTTTTTAGGAATGATGGTCCTATTTTTTTTTGGTGGAGGGTTAAAGGGTTTTTTGGATGTTGTTTAATGGGTTTTAGGAATGGGAGGGTTTATGGTTTTTTAGGGATGATGGTTAAATGATTTTTGGGGCTATGTGTTTTTTGGTTTTTTGGGATGCAGTTTTAGGGTTTTTTGGGGATAAGTTTTCAGGGTTTTTTAGGGATGAATGTTTAGGGTTTTTATGGATTGAGGGTTCTAGATTTTTTGGGGATGTATGTTTAGTGTTTTGGGGATAAATGTTTAGGGTATTTTTTTGCCGAGGGATCAATTTTTTGGGGGTTTGAGGTTTCTTGTTATTTGGGGGCTGAGGGTTCATGTTTTTTTTGGGCTGAGGGATCTGGTTTTTATGGGGCTTAGGGTTTATGTTTTTTTGGGACATGGTTTTATAGTTTAATAGATCTTAGTTTTCATGGTTTGTTTGGGTTGAAGGATTAGGGATTTTTGCATTGAGGGATAATTAATTTTTATGACTAAGTGTTTAGGGTTTTTTGGGGTTGAGGGGAAGGTGTTTGGGGGAGGGGGAGGGTATACTTTTTCAGGGTTGAGGGTTAAAAGGTTTTTTTGTGCTAAGTGTTGACTTTTTTTCGGGTTTGGGGTTGAGGGTTTTTAGTCCAAGGTTTTAGTATTTTATGGTCCATGGTTTTATGGATTTTTGGTTCCAATGTTGATTTTGGTTTTGGCTTGAGGGTTGGGGGGTTTTGGTGATGGTAGTCTAGGATTTTTTGGGGTTGAGGGTTTAGGGTTTTGTATGGAATAAGGTTTCAAGTTTTTTATTAATGAGGGTTGATTTTTTTTAGGGTAGAGGGTTGAGGGATTTTAGATATGAGGGTTGATGATTATTCATGGATGAGGGTTGAGGATTATTTGGGGATGAGGAGGGTGTTTTTTATGAAGGTTGATTTATTTTTGTGGCTATGCACTGAGGATTTTTGGGTGATTGTGTTTCGGGTTTTATATGGATGTGAGATGATGGTTTATTAGGCTGAGCGATTAGGGTTTTTCTGGGATGAGGTGTTAGTTTTATTTGGGTTGAGGGTTTAGTTATTATGGTTAATAGGGTTTAGGGTTATTTAGTCATCAGGTTTTAGAGGTTTCTGGGGTTGAGAGTTTAGTTTTTCAGGGGATAATGTATTAGGGTTTGCTAGGGCTGAGGGTTTGAGCTTTTTTGGGGATGATGGTTTAAGGATGAGGGTTTTTTGATTTTTAGGGATGATGGATTAGGGGTTTTATTAATAAGGGTATATGGTTTTTTTACGGCTAATGATTTATGGTTTATTAGGGCAGAGAGATTAGGATTTTATTCTACCGAGTGTTTAGGGTATATTTGTGTCTAATGGATTATAGCTTTATGAAACTTAGTGTTTAGGGAATTTTTCAGGAAATGTTTTCTTTAGAATTAGGGTTTAGGGTATTTTGGTTCTAAGGTTTTATTGTTTTCATTGGTGATTAGGGTTTAGGGTTTAGGGTTTTTCAAGTTGAGGATTTAGGGGCTTTAGGGATTGAGTGTTTGGGGTTTTGGGGATGAGGATTTTGGGATTTTTGGGGAAGAGGTTTTAGGGTTTTTTGGAGATAAAGGTTTAGGGTTTTTTTGGGATGGGGGTTTTGTGGTTTTGGGGTTAGTGGGTTATGGTTTTTGTGGGTTGAGGGTTTATTCCAATATGTGGTGGAGGGTTTAGTTATTTCTGTGGATGATATTTTAGGGAATTTAGGATGAGGGTTTAGGGATTTTTATGTCTGAGGGTAGAGAGTGTTTTTCTAATGATTTTTTAGGGTTTTTTGGGATAATGGGTTAGTTTTTTAGGTCTGAAGGTTAAGTGTTTTTTGGGGTTTAGGGTTTAGGGTTTTTATGGATGATGGTTTAGGGGTTTTTGAGAATCAGGGTATAGGGTTTTTTTAGAGGATATGGGTCTTGGACTCTTTTGGATAAGTTTTTAGGTTTTTTGGGGATGAGGGATTTGTTTCTTTTTGGCCTGAGGGTTTTGGTTTCTTAGGATTTAGGGTTTAGGTTTCTTTAGGGTAGAGTGATTATATTTTTTCTTGGGGCTCAGGGCTTTGGGTTTTTGTGTCTGAGTGTTGAGGTTTTTTTGTGGTGGGGATTTTTGGTTTTTTGGGTATAAGGAGTTAGGGTCTTTTTTAGATGAGTGATTACGGGTTTTAGGGATGATGTTTATAAATTATTTGGGATTGGGGATTAGGGATTTTCATAGTGATGGTTTAGGGTAATTGGGGGGATGAGGGTTTCGAATTTTGTGGGGATGAGGGTTTAGTGGGTTTTGGGGATATGGGTTTTGGGGTTTTGGGGCTAATGGATTAGGGTTTATGGGGGTGTAGGGTTTAGGGTTTTAGTGGGATGAGGGATTTTTGGGTATGAGGTTTTATTTTTTTTAGAATGTGGGTTTAGTTGTTTGGGGAATGATGGTTTATGGTTCTTTGTGGATGTGTGCTTAGGACTTTTTTGGGTTGAAGGTTTATGATTATTTGTGGCTATGTGTTTTGGGTGTTTAGGGACAGATGGTTTAGGGTTTTTTTGTGGAAAATGGTTTAATGTTTTTGGGGTTGATGGTTTTGGATTATTTGGGGATGACGGGAGAGGGTTTTTTAGTTGGGGGTTGAGTTTTTTTTTGTGGTTGTCTACTACAAAACCCTGAACCCTAAGCCTAAAAAACCCTAAATCCTCTTTCCCAAATAACCATCACCCCTCATCCATAATAATCCTTAAAATCTCATCCCTAAAAATCTGAACCAACATCCCAATGAAACCATAAACACTCAGTACTAAGAAACCCTAATCCCATAGCAATAAGAAACCCTAAAATATGATCCCAAGAAACATTGAGATTTTATCCTCAAGATACCATGAGCCCACAAGCCCAAAAAACCCTGAACCCATAGCCCGAAAAACCCTAAAACCCCAGCACCATGAAACATAGGATCCTCAGTCCAAAGAATTCATGAACCCTCAATCCCAGGAAACCCTAAATCCTCATCCCTAAGAAAACTAAACCCTCTCCCCAATAAACCCGGAAACCTAAAGACCAAGAAACAATTAAAAGTTAGCACCATTAAACCCTTAACACTTTACCATAAAAATCGATGAAACCTCATTCACAAAGAACCTTGAACCATAGCACCAAAAAATCATGAATCCTTAGCCCCAAAAAATCATTAAACCTTATCCCAAAAAACCTGAAACCCTGAGCCCCAAACACCACTCAACCCTCATCCCCCAAAATCCCTCAACCATATTACCTAAAAAAATTTCCCCAAAAAACCTTGAACCCTCAACCCTAAAAACTCAACCCCATAAATCCATGAACCCCCATGTCCAAAAACCCTGAACCCTCAGCCCTAAAAAATCATGAACCCTTAATCCCAATAAACTCAAATCCATAATCCCTGATAAACCATGGACACCCAGCCCCAAAAAACCATGAATCCACTTCCCCTGAAATCCCAGAACCCTAAACCCAAAAAAAAACATGAATCATAAACCTATAAAAACACTGAACACCCTAACCCAAAAAATCTTAAACAATTTACCAAAAAAACCATGAAGCCTCAACCCAAAAAAACCCAAAACCCTCAGCCCTAAAAAAACTGAACCCTCATCCCCAAAAATCCTGAACCCTCAACCACAGAAACCCGTAACCCAATGACCTAAGAAACATTTAATCCATAATACCAAAAAAACTCTGAACCATCATCTAAAAAAAATCCTTTACCCTCAACCCAAGAAAACAATAAAACCTTTTCCGTAAAAATATCAAAACACTCTACCCCCAAAAATACTGAACCCATAGCACAACCCCCCCAACCCTTATCTCCATTAAAACCTCAACCCTCTACTATAAAAAACTATCTTCCCACGCCCCTAAAAAACCCATAACCCTAATCCCCCAAATACCATCAACTATTAACCCCCATATAAACTCAACCCTCATCCCCAAAAAACCATAAACACTCATACCAAAAAACCATAAAGCCTCATCCCCCAGAAAACCAAAACCCTCAAACTAAAAAACCCATAACCCTCAGCCCAAAACAATACTAAACCCTTAGCAACAAAAAAAACTCTAAACCATTGGCCTAAAAAAACCATAAACCCTCATCCCCAAAAAAACCTTAAACACTCATCCCAAAAAAAACACTAGACCCTCATCAAGAAAAAACCATAAATGCTCACTGCAAAAAATTCCTAAACACTCACCACCAAAAAACCTTAATGTATTACCCCAAAACCCCTTAATCATTATCCCTTAAAAATCTGAAAAACTTAACTACAAAAAATCATAAACCCTTATCTCATAAAAATAATAAAACCTCAGCCATAAAAAATCATAAACCTCAATCCAAATAAAATTCTAATCCCTCAGCCCTAAAAACCCTAAACCCTCATCCCTAAATAGACCCAAACCCTCAGCCCCAAAAAACCCTAAACTCATAGATTAAAAACCCACTAAACAAAATTCCTTAAAAAACCCCAAAACCCTCATCCCTAATAAAACCTAAACCCTCATCCCCCAAAAACATCTAAACCCATTTCCCCCAAAACCCCTAACCCCTCATCCCCCAAAAAATCCATCATCCCTCATCCGCAAGGAAACCTAAACCCTCAGGACCAAAAAATCCCAAACCCCCATCCCTAAAAAAATATAGATAATCCTTAAAATCCCATAAACCAACATAACCAAAAAACCATAAACCCTCATCAACGAGAGCTGGTGGATTAGGGTTTTCTTGAGAAGAGGGTTTAGGGATTTTTGTATCTGATGGTTTAGGGTTTTCTAGGGAAAAGGTTTTAGGGTTTTATTGGTCTTAGGGTTATTTTGGTTTTGATGGTTTAGTGTTTTCTAAGGCTGGGGGTATAGGGTTTTCTAGGACTAAGGGTTTAAGGATTTTTTGGGAAGAGGCTTTAGAGGTTCCTTAGGTTTAGGGTGTAGGGTTTTATATGGATGGGGGTTTAGGGTTTCCTAGGCCTTTGGATGTAGGGTTTTATAAGGATAGGGATTTAGGGTTTTTGGGGTTGTGGGTTTATGGTTTTTTAGGGATGGGGGTGAGGGTTTTTTGGGGCATCGGGTTTAGGAATTTTTTTGGGGTTGAAGATTTAGGTTTTTAGCATCTGAGGGTTCAAGTTTTTTGGTGTTGAGGTTTTAAGGACTTTTAGGGAAAGGGGTTTTGGGTTTTGGGGGGCTAAGGTTTCATTGTTATTTTGAGCTGAGGGTTCAAGGTTATTTTGGATATGAGGTTTTAGGGTTTTGTGGCTAAGGCTATAGGGTTTTTGAGGGTTGGTGTTCAATTTAATTTGGGGCTTAGGGTTTAGGGTTTTTGGGGTTCAGGAATTTTTGCAGCATATGGTTTCTGTTTTTTAGGATGAGTGTTCTGGGTTTTTTGGGGGCTGAGGGTTCATGGTTTTTTTGGGTTGAGCATTTAGTTTTTTGGGGTGATAAAGGTTCATGGTTTTCTAGGACTGAGGGTTCATGGAATTTTAGGGATCAGTGTCCAAGGTTATTAGTGGCTGGGGATTTTTGGTTTTTTGGGGATGGAGGTTTCAGCATTTTTTGGGCTAATGTTTTATGGTTTTTTGGGGTGGAGGGTTCATTTTTTGGGAAAAAGGATTTAGAGTTTTTTATGGATGAGGGTTCTATATTTTTTGGGGTTAAGGGTTTAGGGTTTTTTTAGGGATGACGGTTCAATGTTTTTTGGGGATTAGGGATCAATGTTTTTTGTGGCTGAGAGTTCAGGGTTTTTTGGGGATGAGGGTTCAGGGTGTTTTGGAGTTGAGGGTTTGGGTTTTTGATAGTTGAGGGTTTATATTTTTTTCTTTGGATGAGGGTTAAAGTTTTTTTGGGGATGAGGTTTCATGGTTTTTTGGCATGAGGATTTAGGGTTTTCTGGTACTAAGGTTTCATGGTTTTGAAGTATTGAGGGTTTATGAATTTTTGGGGATTATATTTCAAAGCTTTTTAGGACTGAGGATTTAGGGTTTTTGTAGCTAAAGGTTCATGGTTTCTTAGGGTTTAGGGTTTAGGGATTTTTGGGGATGAGGGCTTTTGGTTTTTGGGGGTGAGGTTTCATGGATTCTTGGGGGTCAGGTTTCATGGTTTTTTAGGTATAAGGTTTTAGGGTTTTTTGGTGTTTAGGTTTGAGGTATATTTGGGGCTGATGGTTGAGGTATTTTTGGGGATGAGGGTTGACAGTTTTATGGAGGCTAAGGGTTGAGGGCTTTTTGGGGATGGGGGATGTGGTTTTTTGGGGGATTAGGGTTTAGGGTTTTTTTAGTCCAAGGTTTTAACTCTTTTGTGCGAAGGGATTGTGTGTTTATTGGAGTAAGGATTTAGGGTGTTTTGGGATGTGGGATTAGTGTTTTGGGGGATGAGGGTTTAGGGTTTTTTGGGGTTGAGGGTTGAGGGTTTTTTTTGGATGATGGTTTTTTAGGGAAAATGATTGATTGTTTTTTATGGATGAGGGTTGAGAGTTTTTTAGGGATAAGGGTTCAAGTTTTTTTGTGGTTGAGGATTAAGGTATTTTTTGGATGAGGGTTGAGGTTTTTTTTGGGTATGATGATTGTGGGTAATTTGGGGCTAATGGTTGAGCGGTTTTTAGGTTTATGTTTAAATTTTTTGGGGGGGTCAAGGGTTGATCCATTTTTAGGGATGAGGGTTGAGGGTTTTTTGGAGCTTATGTTTTAGGGTTTTTTTCAGGCTGAGTTTTTATGGTTTTTTGGGGGATGAGAGTCGAGGATTTTTAAGGGAAAAGGGTAGAGGATTTTTTGGGGATGAGGGATTAGGGTTTTTTGGGGCAGTGGGTTTAATGATTTTTGGGGCTACGGTTCTAGGGTTCTTTATGGATAATAGATAAGTGTTTTTTAAGGATGAGGGTTGAGGGAATTTTTGGGGCTGACGGTTGAGGGTTTTTTTTTGGCTGAGGGTTGATGGTTTTTTTGGGATGATAGTTGAGGGTTTTAAGGGGATGAAGGGTAAGGGTTTTCTATGGATGATGGATGAGGGTTTTCTTGGGATTTGGGTTAATAGTTTTTTAGGGTGTATGGTTTAGGGTTTTCTTGGGGTGAGGCTTTAGAGTTTTCAAGGCATGAGGGTTTAAGGTTTTCTTAGCTGATCGTTTTGGGTTTTATGCATCTGAGGGTTTATTGTTTTATGGGGATCAAGGTTTAGGGTTTTCTAGGGTTGTTGGTATAGAGATTTTTTGGGATGAGGGTTTACGATTTTATACAAATGAGGGTTTAGGTTTTTTTGGGGGATGTGGGTTTATGGTTTTATGGGGATTATAGTTTAGGGTTTTGTTGGGTTGAGGGTTTAGAATTTTCTAGGGTTGAGGATTTAGGGTTTTTTCTAGTAGAGGTTTTAGGATTTTATGATGTTGAGGTTTTAGGGTTTTCTTGGGCTAAAGGTATAGGGTTTGGGGGGTTGAGGATTTATGGTTTTCTAGGTCTGAGGGACTCTTATTTTTTGAGGATAGGGTTTTAAGGTTTTTTAGGGATAAGGGTTTATGGATTTTTTGGGATGAGGGTTTACATTTCCTTATGGATGAGGATTTAGGGTTTTTGGGGGATGAGGGTTTTGGGTTTTTTAGGGATGAGGGCATATGATTTTGTGGGGATATTGGTTTTGGGTTTTATAGGAATGAAGGTTTTGGGTTTTCTGGGTTTGAGAGTTTAGGGATTTATGGGGTTAAGGGTTTAGGGTTTTCTGGGCCTAAGGGTTTAGGGTTTTCAGGTGCTAACAGTTGTGGATTTTTGGGGTAGAGGGTTTAGGTTTTTCAAGGGATGAGAAGTTAGGGTTTTCTAAAGTATAGGGTTTAGGGTTTTATAAGTATTATGGTTTAGGGTCTTCTAGGGATAAGGCTATAGGGATTTCTGGATATAAGTGTTTATGGTTTTTTGGGGATGAGGTATTAGGGTTTTCGAGGGTTTAGGTCTAACTAGGGCTGATGGTTCTGTGTTTTGTGGGGCTGAGGGTTTAGCTTTTTCATGGGCTAAGGATTTAAGATTTTCTCGGCCTAAGGGTTCGGTGTTTTCATGGGCTTGGGGTTTAGGGTTCTATGGGGTAAGGGGTTTAGGGTTTCTTTGGGAAGTGGATTTAGGATTTTGGGGGGGTTAAAGTGTTTTGGGGTTTAGGGTTCATGGTTTTTGGGGCTGAAGGTTTAGGTTTTTTTGGGTTTGACGGTTCAGGATTCATGGTTTTTTTTGGTATGAGGGTTTAGGGATTTTTAGGGATGAGGTTTTAGTGTATTTTGGGGCTGTGAGATTAGGGTATTTTCTGGATAAGGTTTTCATGTTTTTTTGGGATGTGTTTTTATGGATTTTTTGGGATGAGGGTTCTAGATTTTTTTTGTATGATGGTTATGGGTTTTCGGGGGTTTATGGTTCAGGGGTTTTTTGGGTTGAGGGTATAGGGTTTTTTGGGATGAGGGTTTATGGTTTTTAGGGATAGGGTTTTAGGGTTTTTGGGGGCTATGGGTTCATTATTTTTTAGGGATGTGGGTTTATAGTTTTTCGGGGCTGAGAGTTTAGTGTTTTTGGGGGTTGAGGGATCAGGGTTCGTTGGGTTGTTGGTTCAGTTTTTTTGAGTCTAGGGGTTCAATATTTATTGGGGTTATGGGTCTTTTATTTTTTTAGGGATGAGGTTAAATGGTTTTGGGGGGATAAGGGTTCAAGTTTGTTTTAGTCTGAGGGATCAGGGTTTCATATATTTGAGGGTTCCATGTATTTTGGGGTTGAGGATTTATGGTTTTTTAGGGTTGATGATTCAGGGATTTTGGGGGATGAGTATTCGGGGTTTTGGGGGATATGAGTTCTCGGTTTTTTGTGGCTAGGGTTTTAGTGAATTTTGGGAATGAGGGTTAAATGGTTTTTGGAGCTAAGTGTTGAGGTTTTTTGGGGGCATAGGATTCAGGGTTTTTTTGTGATAAGGGTTCATGGTTTTTTGGGGATGAGGGTACAAGTTTTTTTTTTGGGGCTAAGGGATTAAGGTTATTAGGGGTGAGGGTTTAAGGTTTTTTGGGGATGAGGGTTCATGTTTTTTTAAGTTTGAGGGTTCATGGTTTGTTGATTCTATGGGTTCTGGGTTTCTTCGGGCTAAGGGTTCAGGTTTTTTTGGAAATGAGGGTTTAGGGTTTTGGGGGGATGAGTGTTCAATGTTTTTGGGGCTTACTGGTTCAGGGTTTTTTGGGTTGAGGGTTCAGGTTTTTTTCAGGATAAGGGTCTAGTGTTTTTTGGGGGTAAGGGTTCCTAGTTTTTTGGGGATGATGGTTTGGGTTTTTTAGGTGAGGATTCAGTGTTTTTTTAGGCTAAGGGTTCATGGTTTTTTGGGTATGAGGGTTCTATATTTTTTGGGAGATGAGGGTTGGGGTTCTTTTGGTGTTGGGGGTTGAGGGGTTATTTTGTGCTTATGGTTTAGGATTTATTTGGGAAAAATATTGATGGTTTTTTAGGGATGAGGGTTGAGGTTTTTTTGGGGCTGATGGTTGAGGGTTTTGGGGGATAAGGCTTTAAGGTTTTTCATGCTGAGGATTTAATTTTGAGGGGGGGGGGGGTAATTAGGGTTGATGGTTTTATGGGGATGAAGGTTTAGGGTTTTTTAGACTGATGGTTTACGGTTTTTGGGGATGAGTGTGTAGGGTTTTTTGGGGATAAAGATTTAGGATTATTTTGGGATGAGTGTTGAGGTTTTTTGGGGGAGGAAGGTTGAGGGATTTTTTGGCATGAGGTTTGAGGTTATTTTGGGGGTGAGGGTTAAGGTTTTGGGGAGATAAATGTATAGGGTTTTTTGAGTAAGAGGGTTGACTATTTTTTTGGTTCTAAGTGTTGGGGGTTTTTTGGGGCTGATGGTTGAGGGTTTTTTAGGCCTAAGGGTTGAAGGTTTCTTTGCCTAAGGGTTGATGGTTTTTTGAGGCTGAGGGTTGAGGGTTTTTTCAGGATGAGTTTTTATGGTATTTTTGTGGCTAATAATTGAGGATTTTTTGGGGTAAGGGTTGTTGGTTTTTTGGGATAATAGATTAGGTTTTTTGAGGCTATGGATTTTCTGTTTTTGGGGATTTGGGTTTTGGGTTTTTTGGGGATAAGTGATTAGGGTTTTTTAGGTCTTAAGGTTGAGGGTTATTTCAAGCTGAGGGCCAAGGGTTTTTTGGGGGATGATTTTTGAGATTTTTTTATGGATGGTGGTTTAGATTTTTTAAGGAAAAGGGTTAATAGTATTTTGGGGCTTAGGGTTGAGTTTTTATTATCTTGAGGGTTGGGGTTTTTTGGGGATGAGGGTTTAGAGGTTTTTACTAAGGGTTTAGGGATTTGTGGTATTGAAGGTTTTGGTTTTTTTGGGCCTAGGGGTTCAGGGTTTTTGAGGATGAGGTTTTAGGTTTTTTTGGGGCTGAGGTTTCTAGATATTTTGGGGCCCAGGATTGAGGGTTTTTTTGTATTGAGGGTTGATGTTTTTTGGGGGATAAGGGTTGATTATTTTTTGGGATGAGCATTAATGATTTTTAGTAAATAAGTGTAGAGGGTTTGGGGGGCATAGGTTTGAGGGTTTTTTTATGAGGGTTTATGGTTTTTTGGTATTAAGGGTTTAGGATTTTTTGGGTCTAAGGATTTAGGGTTGTTTGCGTATAAGGTTTTTGGGTTTTTATTGGACTGAGGGTTTAGGGTTTTTTGGGGGATGAGGTTTTAGGGTTTTTTTATGGATCAGGGTTTAGTCTTTTCTGGGGGTGAGGGTTGATAGTTTTTTAGGTCAGAGGTTTGATGGTTTTTTGGGGCTATGGGTTGAGGTATTTTTTTATAGTTTCTTGGGGTTGAGGTTTTTAGGTTTTTCTGGGATGAGGGTTTTTTGGATCTGAGGGTTGAGGGTTTTTTTGTGCATTTTATTTAGAATTTTTTGGGGCTGAGTTTTTAGGGCATTTTAGGGTGAGGTTTTAGGGTTTTTTGGGATAAGGTTTTAGGGTTTTTTGGGTCTATGGTTTTAAGATTTTCTAGGGATGAGGGTTTAGGGTTTTTTGGGGATGAGGGTTTAGGACTATTTAGGTTAAAAATTTATGTTTTTGGGGGGATGAGGTTTTATGGTTCTTTGTGGATGAGGGTTTAGGTTTCTTGGGGCCAAGGGTTCAGGATTTTATGGGGCTGAGGGTTTAGGGTTTTTGGGACTGACGAATGAGGGTGTTTGGGGGTGGGGGTTGAAGGTTTTTTGGGGCTGAAAGATGAGTTTTTTTGGGGGATTAGGGTTATATTTTTTTTGTGGATGAGGGTATAGTTTTCTTTGGGGTTGAGGGTAGAATGTTTTATGGGGCTGAGGGTTTATGGTTTTTTGGTGATGAGGGTTTATGGTTTTTAGGGATGAGGGTTGAGGGTTTTGGGGGGGTGAGGGTTGAGAGTTTTTTTGGATGAGGGTTAAGGATTTTTTGGGGTGGGGGTTTATGGTTTTTGTGTTAAGTGTTTTTTGAATTTTTGTGGATGAGAGTTTAGGGTTTCCTAGGGATGAGTCTTGAGTGTTTTTTGAGGATGAGGGTTGTGGGTGTTTTTGGATTGAGGGTTTAGGATTTTTTGGGGATGATGAATGGTTTTTTTGGGATGAGAGTTTAGGGTTTTCTAGGGAACATTATTGACGATTTATTGGGGTTGGGGTTTCAGGGTTTCAGGGTTTTCAAGACTGAGTGTTTTGGAATTTGGGATGGGGGGACTGAGGGTTTAGGGTTTTTTGGGCTGAGGGATTAAGATTTTTTAGGGATAAGGGTTTAGGTGTCTTGTCGCTTAGGGTTTATGGGAATTTTGGGGTGATCTTTTAGGGTTTTATTGGGGTGAGAGTTTTGATTTTTCTTCATATAGGTTTTAGGTTTTTTTGGGGTTTAGGATTTATGGTTTTTTTGGGATATGTTTTTTTTGTATTTTTTGGGGCTGACTGTTTAGTGTTTTTTGGGGGTTAAAGAAATAGGGTTTTTTTGGGACTGAGAGTTTATGGTTTTTTGGGGCTGTGGTTTTGGTGTTTTTTGGGGTAGAGGGTTTTAGGTTTTTTAAGACTTTGGGTTTGGGGTTTATTGGGGATGAGAGTTTAGGGATTTTCAAGGCTGAGGGTTTAGGGTTTTTTGGGGATGATTGTTTAGAAGTTTTTTGGGGATTTATCTAGTGTGCTTTTGGGGGGATGAGGATTTAGGGTTTATTAGGGCTTAGTTATTAGGGTTTTTAGGGCTTGGTGTTTATAGTTTTTTTGGCTATAATGTTTTAGGGTTTTTGGGGTGACGATTTAGATTTTTTGGGGGATAAGGGTTAAGGGTTTTTTAGGGATGGGGGTTTTAGTGTTTTTTGAGAAAATGGGATTACAATTTTTTTGCACAATGTTTTCATAGTTTTTTGGGGCTATGGGATCAGATTATGTGGGGGTGAGGGTTTAGGGTTTTTTGAAGCTAAGGGTTTAGAGTTTTATGGGGGTGAGGGTTTAGGGATTTTTTGGATTGTGAGCTCACAGTTTTTTGGGCTGAGGGTTCATGGTTTTTTTTAATGCTGAGGGTTTTGGGTTTGGGAGAGGAGGGTTTATGGTTTTTTGGGATGAGGGATTGGGGTTTGGGGGGGATTAGTTTTTTGGGTTTTTTTGGGGATGAGGGTTCTAGATTTTTTACAAATGAGGGTTCGGGGATTTTTGTGGTTGAGTGTTAATGGTTTCTCCAGGTTGAGAATTTTGGGGCTTTTGGGGATGATGGTTTAGAGTTTTGGGGGGATAAGTGTTTGGGGTTCAGTTTAGGGTTTTTTAGGGCTGAGGGTTTAAAGTTTTTGGGGCAAAGGGTTTAGGGATTTGGGGGGTCTAAGTGATGAGGGATTTATGGGGCAGTGGGTTGAATATTTTTTGGGGTTATGTGTTAAGGGTTTTTTGAGGTTGAGGGTTATGCGTTTTTGGGGGATGAAGGTTCAGGGTTTTTTGGGGTGGAGGGTTTTTTTTGGGTTGAGGGTTCCACCTTTTTTTGAAGCTAATGGTTGAAGTTTTTTTCGGTGATGAGGGTTGAGGTTTTTTGGGGATGAGGTATGGGTTTTGGGGGGATAAGGGTTTAGTTTTTTTCAAGGGTGAGGTTTAAAATTTATTGGTGGTGAGGGATCTAGGGTTTTCTGGGGAAGAGGGTTCATGTTTTTTTAGGGATGATGGTTCATGGTTTTTTCAGGATGAGGGCTCAATTTTTTTGGGGATGAGGGTGTAGGGTTTTTTGGGACTATGGGATTAGGGTTTTTTTGGGCTGAGGGTTTATGGTTTTTTGGACCTAAGGGGTCATGGTTTTTTTTTGGCTATTTGTTTGTGGTTTTTTGGGGATGAGGGTTCAAGATTTTTTGGGACTGTATGTATAAGGTTTTTTGGGGATGGGGTTTAGGGGGTTTTTGGGTTAAGGTTTTAGGGTTTATTGGTGATGAAGGTTTAGGTTACTTTAGGGGTTTAGGGTTTAGGGTGTTTTGGGTATGAGGGTTTAGGATTTATTAGGGAAAAGTGTATAGAGTTATTTGGGGCTAAGGGATTAGGGTTTTTTTGGCTGGGGGTTTAGGGTTTTTTGGGGCTGAGAGTTTAGGGCTTTTTGCAGGGTTTTAGGTTTAGGGTTTTTTGTTACTGAGGGTTTAGGTTTTGTGGGGATATGGGTTTAGGGGTTTTTTATAAGAGGGTTTAGGGTTATTTAGGGGGTTTGTTTTAGTATGAGAGTTTTATGGGGATGAGGGTTTAGGGTTTTTTCGGGTAGTGGGTTTAGAGTTTTTTAGGACTTAGGGTTGAGGTTGTTTTAGGGTTGATTGTTTAGAAGTTTTTTTAGGATGAGGTTTTTTGGTTTTTGGGTGATCAGGATTTTTGGTTTTTTGGGGATGAGGGGTTAGTTCTTTTGGGGATAAGGGTTTATAGTTTTGTGGGGATGAGGGTTGAGGTTTTTTTGGATGAGGTTTTAGAGTTTTTTGGGGCTGAGCATTTAGGATTTTTTGGGGTTGGGGGTTTTGGATTTTTTGGGGTTAGGTTTGTGGTATTTTTAGGGATGAGGGTTCAGGATTTCTGGGGGATTAGGGTCTAGGGTTTTTGGGGGATGATATTTTAGGGATTTTTAGGGATGATGGTTGATGGTTTTTGGGGGTTTAGGGTTTAGGATTTTTTGGGGTGAATAGTTTGTGGTTTTTTGGTGTTAGGGTTTAGATTTTTTGGGGGACCTGATGGTTGAGGGTTTTTTATTTATTAGGGTTTAGGTTTTTTCATGGTTTTGGGTTTACAGTTTATTGGGGGTGATTGTTTTGGGTTCTTTAGAGATGAGGGTTTCGGGTTTTTTGGGATTGGGGGTTTACAGTTTTTTAGGGCTGAGGATTTATACTTTTGTGGGGCTGAGGGTATATGGTTTTTTGGGGATGAGGGTTTATAGTTTTCTAGGGTGAGGGTTTATAATTTTTTTAGGATGATGGTTTAGGGTTTTTAGGGGGATGAGGGTTTGGGATTTTTGGGGGCAGATGGTTTAATGTTAATGTGGTTGTGGGTTTGGGGGTTTGGGGGATAAGGGTTTAATATTTTTTAGGGCTGAGAGTTCGGGGATTTTTTTGGGTACGGGTTTAGGGATTTTTTAGGGTTTCATGGTTTATGGATTATTAGGATTAGGGTTTAGGGTTTTTTGGGGATGAGGGTTGAGGGGCTGAGGGTTTAGGGGTTTTGGTGGCTATGGTTTAGGGATTTTGGGGGCTGTGGGGTTAAGGATTTTTAGTGTTGAGGATTTTTGGTTTTTTGTATTTTAGGGATGAGGGTTTATGGATATTTAGGGATTATAGTTTAGGTATTTCGTGGTTTAGTGTTTAGGGTATGTTTGGGATGATGGTTTAAGGGTTTTGGGTTGAGGGTTTGGGGATTATTTGGGCTGAGGGTTCAGTGGTCTGGGGGAAGCTGGTTTAGAGGTTTTGGGTGGCTGAGATTTTTAGGTTTTTGGGATGAGGGTCTGGGAGATTTTGAGGATGAGGGTTTAAATATTTTTGGACTAAGGATTTAGAGGTTTTTTGGGGATGATAGTTTGGGGTTTTGGGGGGATGGGGGTTTCTCTATTTTTTGAAGCTGAGGGTTTAGGGTTTTTTGGGGATGAGAGTTTAGGGTTTTTTGTGGATGAGTGTTCATGTTTTTCTATGCATAAGTGTTTATGGTTTTCTAGGGTAGAGTGTTTAGGGTTTTTTGGGTCATAGGGGGGGTTTAGTGTTTAGTGTTTAGGATTTTTATAGGGCTGAGGGGTTATGGGTTTTTAGGGATGAGGGTTTAGAGGTTTTGGGGATGAGGGTTTAGTTATTTTTATGGATACGGGTTTAGGATTTTTTGGGGATGAGGGTTTAGTGTTTTTTGGGGTTGCAGGTTTAGGGATTTGGGCGATGAGGATTTTGGGTTTTGGGGGCTAATGGTTTTGGGGTTTGGGGGATAATGGTTTAGGGTTTTTTTGGGACTGAGGGTTTAGGGTTTCTTAGGGTAGAGAGTTTGGGGTTTTTTGAGCAGAGGGTTTAGGTTTTTTTGGGATAAGGGTTTAGGGTATTTTTAGGTTGAGTGGTTTGGTTTTTTTGTGGCTGTGGGTTTAAGGTTTTTGGGGGATGAGGGTTTATGACTTTTGGGATGAGGGTTTTGGGGTTTTGGAGGCTGAGGGTTTAGGGTTTCTTAGCACTAAGGTATTATGGTTTTTTTGATGGTTTAGGTTTTTTTTGTTGCCGATGGTTTAGGGATTTTGGTTCTTAGGGTTAGGGTTTTCAAGGGATTAGGTCTTAGTATTTTTGGGTTAATGGTTTAAGGTCTTTTATAGATGAGTATTTAGGGTTTTTTGGGGTGGATAAGGGGTTAGAGTTTTTTAGGGATGGGGTTTAGGTATTTTGGTGGCTTAGGGTTTAGAGTTTTTTTGGGATGAGGGTTTAATGTATTTTTTGTGATGAGGGTTTAGGAATTTTTGGGGCTGACGGTTTAGGATTTTGGGGGGATGTGGGTTTAGGGTTTTTTGGGGCTGAGGTTTAGGTTTTTTTAAGGCTGAAGATTTATGGTTTTTTGGGGGTGGGGTTTAGGGTTTTTTGGGGTTGAGTGTTTATGGTTTTTTGGGTCAACGTTTTTCGTGTTTCTTGGGGCTAATTGTTTATCATTTTTTTAAGATGAGATTTTGAGTTTGTTGGGATGAGGGTTTAGGGTTTTTTGGGGGATAAGGGTTTAGGGTTTCCTCAAGCTGATGGTTTAGGTTCTTTTGGGTAGAGTGTTTACTATTCTTTGGGGATAAGGGTTTAGGGTTTTTTTATGCTGAGGGGTTAGGGATTTTTTAGGTTGAGGGTTTAGTGTTTTGTGGGGATGGGGGTTTAGGTTATTTAGGGGATGTGTTTAGGTTTTTTTAGAAATGAGGCTTTAGGGGTTTTGGGGGATGAGGGTTTAGGGTTTTTTGGGATGGGGTGAAGGGGTTTTGGGGGATTAGGGTTTAGGGTTTTTTGGGTTAGGGGTTCTAGGGTTTTTTGTGACTAAGGGTTTATGGTTTTTTGTTGCTGAGAATTTTGGGTTTTGGGGGATAGTGTTTTTGAGATTTTAGAGACTAAGGGATTAGTGGTTTTAGGGGTGAGGGTTAAGGGACATTGGGGACTTATGTTTTAGGGGGTTTTGGGATTGGATTTGAGGGGATTTTTGGACTAAGATTTTATAGGTTTTTAGGGATGAAGGTTTAGGGATTTTGTGGCTGAGGGTTTAGGGTTTTTTGGGGATGATAATTTAGGGGCTTTGGGGTGAGGGTTTATGTTTTTTTGGGCTGAGTGTTCAGGGATTTTTTTCACTGAGGTATTAGGTATTTTAGGGGATAAGGGTTTATGGGTTTCTGGGGATGAGGGTTTTGGTGTTGTGAGGATGAGGGTTTAGGATTTTTGGGGATGGGGGATTTGGGATTTTTGGTGCTAAGGGTATAGGTATTTTAGGGGATGAGTGTTTAGGGTTTTTTGGGGCATAGGGTTTAGGCTCTTTTGGTGCAAGTTTTTGTGGTTTTGTAGTGTACATGGTTTAGGGTTTTGGGGGGTTAAGGGAATAGCGTTTTGGGGGGATAGGTTTTGAGTTTTTAGTGGTTGAGGGTTTGGGGGCTGATGGAATATGGTTTTTTGGGGATGAGGGTTTAGGGATTTTTTGGGATGATGGTTTATGGGTTTTAAGGGATGAGGGTTTAGGGGTTTTTGGGTCTGAGGGTTTATGTGTTTTTAGGGATGAGGGTTTAAGGTTTTTTGGGGATTTGGGTTTATGGTTTTTTTTTAAACTGAGGGTTTGGGGGTTTTTGGAGCAGAGGGTTTATTGTTTTTTGGGGATGAGGGTTTATGATTTTTTGGGGCTAACAGTTATTGGTTTTTCGCATTTGAGGGTTCATAGTTTTTTAGAGTGAGGGGGGGGGGTTTAGGGATGATGATTTAGGGAATTTTTTGGATAAGGGTTTAGGGGGTTTTAGGGCTAAGGATTTTGGGATTTTTCCATGAGGGTTTATGGTTTTGGGGGATGAGGTTTTAAGGGTTTTGAGGGCTGAGGGTTTATGGTTATATTATGTCCAAGGGTTTTGGGTTTATTGGGGATGAGGTTTTAGGGTTTTTTGGTATGAGGGTTTACAATTTTTTGGGGAAGAGGGTTTATATTTTTGGGGGTTGAGTGTTTTTTTGGGATGAGGGTATAGGGTTTTTTTGGGATGAGGTTTTGGGGTCTTTTGGGACTACAGTTTTAGGGTTTTTTGGGGTAGGGGGTTGAGGTTTTTTAGGGGATAAGGGTATAGGTTTCTTGGTAGCTGAGGGTTTAGTGTTTTTTCTTGGTTGGGGTTAAGGGTTTTTTAGGGATAAGGGTTCACTATATTTTGGGGTCTAGTGATTGGGGTTTTTTTCGGATGAGGTTTTAGGGTTTCATGGGGATGAGGGTTTCATGTTTTTAGGGTCTGAGAGTTTAGGGTTTTTTGGTGCTCTAGGTTTTGGGTTTTTTGGGGCTGAGGGTTTAGTGTTTTTTGGGGTTGAGTGTTTAGGATTTTTTTGGGGATGAGGGTTTAGGGTTTTTTAATTTTGATGTTCTTTTCTTGGATGAATGTTTACAGGTTTTTGGGATGAGTGTTTAGGTTTTTGGGGGCTGAGGGTTTAGGTATTTTAGGCTGAGTTTTTAGGGCTTTTTGGGTTGAGGGTATAGGTTTTTTAGGGCTGAGGGTTTAGGTATTTTGGGGATGATGGTATAGGGTTTTTTAAGGATGATCATTTAGAGTATGTTGGGGATGAAGGTTCTGATTTTTTGGTGGTTTAGGGATTTGCGTTTTTTTTGGGATAAGGGTTTAGGGTATCTTGGGGCTGGGGTTTTTCAGTTTTTTGGGGCATAGATTTTTGGGGTTGTTGGACTTGAGGGTTTATTTTTTTATTATGGTGAGGGTTTAGGGTTTTTTGTGGATGATAGTTTAGGTTTTATTAGGGTTTGGGGTTGAGTGATTAGGTTTTTTCGTGTTAATGGTTTAGGGACTTTTGTGTATGGTGGTTTCATGTTTTTTAGGGATGAGGGTGTACGGTTTTATGGAGATGAGGTTTTTGGGTTTTCTAGGGATGAGGGTATTGGTTTTTTTATGAGGGTTTTGGTTTTGGGGGATGCTGGTTTAGGGTTTTTTGGGGATAATTTTTTTTAGTTTTTTAGGGATGTGGGTTTAAGGGTTGAGGGTTGAGGGTAGAGGGTTTTTTTTTTGTGAGAGGTTTTGTGTTTTTTTGGTTAGAGGGTTTAGGTTATTTTTGCGCTGATGTTTTAGGATTTTTTAGAACGTATGGAATATAGTTTTTTATGGCTTAGGTTTTAGAGTTTTGGGGGGATGAGGGTTTAAGTTTTTTGTGGTTGGCCATTTAGGATTTTTTGGGGATGAGGGTTTATGGGTTTTTTATGAGGTTTTAGGGATTTTAGGGATGAGTGACTGTGGGTTTTGGGGGCTTAGGTTTTATAAGTTTTTAGGGCTTAGGGTTTAAGGTTTTTTGGGGAATAGGGTATATGGTTTTCTGGGACTGAGGTTTCTAGGGTTTTTTGGGTCTGAGTGTTTACGATTTTTGGGGGTGGGGGTTCAGGTTTTTTTGGGGACAAGATTTTGTGTGCTTTTTGTGCTGAGGGTTTAGCTTTTTTGGGGGTGGAGGGTTTTCGGGTTTTGGGTGCTGAGGAATTGGGGAATTTTAGGGCTAAGGGTTAAGGGGTTTCTGGGGAAATGGTTTTTGGGGCTTTGGGGATGAGGGATTTGGGTTTTGGGGGGTTAAGGGTTTACTTGTTTTTGGGGATAAGGGTTTATGGTTTTTTGGGGCTCATGGTTTTGGGTTTTTTGGGTCTGTGGGTTTAGTGTTTTTTAGGGAAGAGGGTTTTGAATTTTTTGGGGCTGAGGGTTTAGAGTTTTTTGAAGATGATGGTATAGGGTTTTTTATGGATGAGGGTTTGCGGTCTTTCGGGGATGAGGGTTTTGGGGTTTTGGGGGCTAAGGTTTTAGGGTTTATTTGGGGTGTGATATGAAACTAGTTGATGACATTGACTTGGTGGAATGTGCAAAGCTAGAGTTTCAAGAAAGATTAAACAGACTACAAGTGGAAACAGAAGCCCATCTCGGTGCATTAGAAGGACCAAACCCAAGTTCCATGCATGGAAGTGGAAAATGAACTTATTATCACTCTTATTTAAGCCCAATGGAGATGCGTAAAACTTAAGGCACATGTTTGCACGATTTTTTGAAGCCTTTCCCACATGGAGATTCTAGAATGGAATCTTTGGACCCCAAAGTCAAATCTAGTGGACTAGGTACTCAAAGTTGAATCTGGTGGGCTATGGGTTGAAACACATGTGCTATTTTCCCCAAAAGTCTTTGTTAGACTTTATCTTTTTGAATTTAAGGGTAAAAGGAAGGTTTATCCTTTATGACTTTAGGGTATTAGACCCTTGACTATTGTATCACCCCTTAGCTATAAATAGCTACCCTGTGGCGTTGTATTTTCATTCAAGAATTAATTGAGAGTTTATGCTTTGTTTCTCTCCATTGTGTGAGGATTGTCCTGGTTTTTCCCATTGCTCTTGTCCATTCTTTCCTTGTCAATCTACAAGTTAGATTGGTGATCCAAGATCACAAATCTCCCAATTTCGTGCCTCAACCCAAGTGTGTTGTTGTGTGGATTGGATATAGCATCCCTTCTTTGAGTGTGTTTCCTAAGTTGTAGGTTGCACTCCTTATAGCGTTGATTGACTACTTGCATCTTCTATTCATACCCATAATCCGCAACTTATCCCCAAACCACATCCTTCATCTTCTGCTCTATTCGATGAAGATCAGGCCACCATGTGTGTCTCATATCAGTTGGTATCAGGGCTCCGGCTGACACGGTAGTCATCTATCCCTTCATTTAATTAACCTTTTTCCACTACCCTTCTTATCTTTCCTTATTATCCACCCATTCAAAAAACACATTTTCATCGAAAACCTTCAGAATTGGACTTTTTCGTGGAATATTGAAATATTTTTACATTTATTTAATTATTAATCCATCTTATTTTTGCCTTTAATTCACTATATGTGATTTTTATCTGAAAAAAAAGCAAAAAAAATCTATCAACTCATCATTTTTTGCTTTTCAAAATTAAGCACATCCATTCATTGAGAGATCTCAAAAAATATGGTATTATTATTTGTTCATCATTTTGTGCTTTAAAACTCCAAGCACAACACTTTTTTGGGAGATTTGACAAAGAAAGAAAGAAAAAAATGATATAATTACTTCAACATCATGCATTACATTATTAGGACTTTACAATTTTATACATCAGTTTCTCCATCATTTTACTTCATCCCCATATTATATTTGGCACATATTGTAATTACTTTTTCTTATCTTTCACAATCAGGAAAAACCCACATACCACCTTTCTACCCCTTCTTTCACCATTTCACCCATATTTTCTACCCTCTTTTGACCCATTATCATTTTTATACCCTTTACCACTCAAGAGGGATTTGTTAAACCATCCCCCGATACAATATTGATTGGGAAAGAATTAGTGGAAAGTGACCACCCTAAACAAGGTATTATATTTTATAAGAGCTTGATATTTAAATTTAGTGTTGAGAGTCGATAGAAATAAGAAAAAAAATTATTGAGTGTGTATAACTTGTGTGTGTGTGTGTGTGTTAGTGTTGTGTGCATGTGTCTGTACATATTGAATGTGTGGGTGTGTATCATTTTGAGAGTGCATGTGTATCCTTGTGTGCATGAGTTTGTGAATCTTGTGTGTGTGAGTGTGTATATCATGTTATATGTGTGTGTGTGTACATCTCATGTGTGTGAGTGTGTATCCTTGCGAGAGTATGTGTGTATTCTTGTGTGAATGAGTGTGTATATCTTTAGTGCGTGAGTGTGTATCCTTGTGTGTGTAAGTGTGTGTGTACATCTTGTGTGTGTGTGTACATCTCACGTGTGTGAGTGAGTGTGTATCATTGTGTGTGTTTCTTCCTATGTGTGTTTGATTTTGTGTAACTAATCATGTTAGAAGATCGTGGGAAGAAAATTTCTAATGTTAGCAATGAAGGAAGTCGAAGTAGATCTCCAGCACCCGAAGCTACTCAAATCCAAATGCAGTCTTTGGTGAGCCACTTAGAGAATCTTCTTGATAGGAAGTTGGAAGTGCTGCATGAGATTATTGATGAATTGGAGAATAAACCAAGCTTGAGGATGATCCATGATAACCCACAGTGTTCTCTGGCACTACATCTTCCCCGCATCATGGAGGAGGAGATGGATAACATTGATAATGATTTTGAGGATGTCCCACAAAGTAGGAGTTTGTACCAACAACCTAGATGAGGCCAATGGATACCACATGATTATGACCTACTTGGAGGGATTAAGGTGAAAGTCCCTTCATTTCAAGGGAAAAGTGATCCAGAAGAATACTTGGAGTGGGAGATGCAGATCGAGCAGGTCTTTTCATGCCATCCATATTTCGATGAGAAAATGTCAAACTTTCTTCCCTTGAATTTTATGATTATGCTTTAATTTGGTGGGATCAAATGCAAAAGGATAGGGATAGATATGGTGGACGTCCCATCGACACTTGGTAAGACATGAAGTTCACCATGAGAAAGCGATTTGTTCCCTCACACTAACATAGAGATCTCCACAACAAGCTTCAATGCCTCACACAAGGGAGTAAGAGTGTTGAAGATTACTATAAGGAGAATATAATTTCCATGATTTGAGAAAACATTGAGGAAGATCCAGAGGCAACTATGGTGTGCTTCTTACATGGGCTCAATTGGGCGATTATCGATCAAGTGAAGATGTACCACCATGTAGAGATACAAGATATGATCCACCAAGCCACCATGGTTGAGTAACAAATCAAAAGTAGAAACATGAGGGAACCCAATACCCATTTCATTCCATGTAGAAATCCATGGAAGGAGATTAGAGAATCATGAAATCTGAAAGATGTGATTTATTGTAAAAGTGATGCTGTAATTTTTCACCTAAGAAACCTACTTTTGAGTCTAACCAAATAAAGAACCTAGATATTTGATGTTTCAAATTTCCTGAAAAGGGTAAAATTGCTAGTGAATTCCCAAACCATTGCACCATTACCATAAAAAAGTAAGGAGAATGGGAGACCAATAGAGAGAACTTAGAGAAAGAGGTGGAGGATTCCTTGAAAATTGATAATGGAGAATTGGTATAAGAAGGTGATCTTTTCATCACAAGGAAGGTTTTGGGAACTAAAATGAAATTTAATGAGAAGGAGCAAAGGGAGAACCTTTTCCATACCTACACTATGGGAAAAATGGTCATTTGCGATGGGATCCCATCGCAAATGGCTTTTTGCGACGGGGGCCCGTTTCAAATGGCCCGTTGCTGAAAACGGCGTCGCAACAACAGTTATTTGCGATGGGACCGTCGCTAAAGACTTTTTTTGTGACGGGGATTCTTCCCGTCACAAATATTACTCCGTATATTTGTAAAAAACTTTTAAAATACTATTTGCGATGGGCCCCATCACAAATACCTTTTCCGACGGGCCCACCGCAAATAGTATTTGCGACGGGGCCCGTCGCAAATACTATTTAAAAAAAATAAAAAACTAAATACTATTTGCGACGGGCATAGTATCTCGTCGCAAATACTATTAAAAAAATAAAAAAATACATTATTAATAAATTATTTTAATTAATATAATAATAATCCAATTATAATTCAAAAAAAAAATAATAGATTATTAATAAATGATTTTAATTAATATAATAATAAAATTATAATTCACAAATAAAAATAATAAATTGTTTTAATTAATATAATAATAATAGAATTATAATTCAAAGATAAAAAATAATATAATATTAATAAATGATATAATTAATATAATAATATTAGAATTATAATTCATAAATAAAAAAATATTAATAAGTTATTTTAATTAATATAAAAATAATAGAATTATTTTACATTCAAATATTAAAATAATTCAAATATTACAAAAAAATATAATTAAATTATAATATTATCAAATTTTAATATATATAAATATAATTTAGTTTTATAAAATATAAATAATATTATTATTCATATTAATATTGTTATTTCAAAATATAATATTATTAATATTTTATAATGAGACAGAAACTACGAATAGAAAGAAAATCATATTTTGATTTAACAAATTTTATAACATAAAAAAAACTCTAATTTGAAGGAGGGGGAGGGGGGATCTGTAGATGGTGGTAGAGGAAACTCCATCCCTAAATCATGAGTGAGTCGGCGCATATACTCCATCTGCTCCTGATGCTGCTGCTGCCACCGACTCATCTGCTCCTCGTACAGCTGCTACTGGCATCGACGCTCTTCCTCATGCTGCTGACGCATCTTCTCCTGCTCCTGTCGGAGAATCTCTATCATTGTAGTCTGAGATCACAATTGATCCTCATACTGTGTAGCAGAAGAAGATGCACGAGCTCCTCTCGAGCTGGACGCCGACATCGCAGCACTGCCATAATAATCTCCGGGAGTCAGTCGAGAGCTGATACCAACTACCTGGCCCTTCTTGAAGGCATACTAGGTGGCATGCATCCATGCCGCCTCATCAAACTGACGGCCAGTGGTCTGATCTAATGACTCGGCCTAACTCTCAGGCCGGGTCTGTGACGCTACGGCCTCATATGACTCCTGTAGTTGCAATTTAAAATTAAAATTGTGAATATATTATATGCAGTTAATTTTTAAACTTGAAAACAAATAATACTGACCACGATGTGATGCTGACGATCACCTCTGAGCTCCCCAGTAGCAGGATCACTATACATCCTCCGATATACGTCGTACTCCGTAATATCGTGGTGCTCGACAGCCTATAAGAATAAAAAATAAACTGTTAATATTTATAGTTATATAAAATATTTATAAATAATGTATGTACCAGATGTTGTCTATGAGTACTGAAAGAACGACTCCTAACTCAATGAGTCACCTCCTGTCTCCCCCGATTCTGCCTCCCCACCGATGATCTCCTCTGAAAGGCACCACTCAACCAGTGCGCACATAATCCATCCCATACATGGGATGAAATGTACTCTGGTCGGTGTGCTCTACATGACTCGTCAAAATATGACACTCCTGCTTTCTTCATGGCAGCTTTTCTTAAATTGTGCAAAAACTGACGAAAGTGATCACGCATGGCCACCTCCCATGCCTCGTGGATGGCATCACGCATGGTATCCTCGATCAGATACCATAAACCCTACAAATAAATCAAAATATCAAGTTAGAAATGAAATAATTTTCAAATTAAAAATTATTTATTTACGTACGTACCAACCAATGGCCGAACATGGCCTGCTGCACATCAATGGGAATCTGCTCCCATGTGGTCCACGGCTGAGAGAAATAGTTGCGCAAAATAGCGCTGCCCTGTCTGACTGCTATATGCGGAAAACTATAAAAATAATAAACATTTATTATGTGAATAGATTAATGAAATCTTAGTCAAATCCACATGTTATCACACAGGTTATCACACCTCCGTGTGCGTGGATCAAACCAAATACGTGGACGTCACTCGGGGACGGGGTCAGGAATCATCAATCGTGCAAGATCGCACCCCCTCCGCATACTCCCTGGAGCGCCTGCAGGCTGAGGGTCATCTTCCAGCAACTCATCCGCATCGAAAGGCAGGTCAGCATCCACCAACTCACGAAATGTGTCGTCGTCCATCTGAAACAGAAAATGTTAATGTTTTTAGCAAATAATTGATAATTACTATTATATATACATATATATATATATTATGATTGTATATAACTACCATAGAATTATATCAGTGTTCATCTTCATCATCATCTTCATATATGTCAATGTCATCTTCATATTCCTCCTCAACATCATCGATATCCATTCGAGTTCCATTTGCTTCATCTCTTACCATTTCAAATTCATATGTGACATCATTAACATCATCGTCATCACCGACTCTTAAATGTGGGGTTTCGTCATCGATACTCATGTCTCTCTGTAAAAAAGATTGATTTTGAGTACTCTCTTGAAAAACTTCAATTATTTTCACATCAGTGAAAGCACATTCACTTTGACTAAACTGATTGTCTCAAATTTTGATTTTTATTACAATCCACCAATCAGTCAAGTCTCTTGATGTAGCACAGTACTTTGCGTAATAAACTTGATGTGCCTGTTGAGCAAATAAGAATGGTTCATTTACTGTGAGAACACTTTTACAATTAATATCGATAATTCCATGAGTCGGATGAACACGCACGCCTCTCTCTGTATCCAACCACCGACATTTGAACATGGTTATGTAATGTTGTCCAAGATAACAGAGTTCAATGATTTCATCAATTATTCCATAAAAGTCAACTTCATTTTCTCGATGATGAGATCCTCTCAAGCTAACTCCACTGTTCATTAGTTTTTTTATTCCCCATATGAATGTGTGTTAAATCGAAATCCATTCACCATATATGCATTATAAGTTTTAACAAGTTTGGAAGGTGGGTTACTCAATATAAACAGTCATTTGTCAATTTTATCAGCATGTCGAGACACCTGAAAATTTGTGAAATAATTATCAATATAGTAAACTATACATTGAATGAGTTGCTAAAAGATAAAGAATTTATGTTACTGGTTTTTGAAACCACTGAGAGAAATTTTTTTGTCGGCGTTCTTCGAGAGCAGCTGCTGTAATTTGTGGAATTTGTTTCTTGATATGATTATCATACAACCTATAAAAAACAAAGTTATTTACTGTAACATAAATGATAGAATAAGTGATATAAACACTTACAGTACAACTGATGTCATCTCTTCACAGTTGAGCAGAACATATGTATGAGCTCTATGATGTTCATCATCTGAAAGCTAGCGTTCATAAACTCCACCAAAACCAAGCTCTGGCTTGTTGAAAATAGATAATTGATTGTCGATTTCATCGATATTACTCTCGTTTCGTCCCATTCGGTTGTTTTTTGAAGGATACTCAAATTCAAAGTAATGGGAGCAGAAAAAAGATATTTCCTCTTGCAAATAAGCTTCTGCAATAGATCCTTCAACAGATGCTTTGTTATGTACTTTTCTTTTCAATTTTTGCATGCATCTTTCAAATGGGTACATCCATCAAAACTGTATTGGACCTCCACATTTGGCTTCATATGGAAAATGTAACATCAAATGTTCCATTGAGTCGAAGAAAGACGGCGGAAATATTTTTTCAAGTTTACATATAATTACAAGAACATCTTCTTCAAGTTTTCATAGAGCATCAGAATCTGCTGTAGCCACACAAATTTCCCGAAAAAAATGAGACATGTCTGTTATAGAATCCCAAATCACAAAATTCAACAGACCTATAAATCCAATGGGTATAAGTCTTTCCATTATAACATGACAATCATGACTTTTTAATCAAGTAATATGACCATTCTTTACACATCTACCCAAATTGGAAGTACAACCATCTGGAAGTCTCAAATCTGCAATCCAATGACAAAATAATAAACGGTTTTCTTTAGAAAGTGTATAAGCTGCTTTTGGTTTCAGTATCCTTTCTGTTCTGACATTCTCAAACAGTTCTAGTTCTGGACGCCTACAAATTTTGGAAAGATCTAAACATGCATTTACAATGTCTTTGCTCTTTCCTGGCATATCCAAAACTGTATGAAACAAATTATCAAAACAATTATTCTCAATATGCATGACATCCAACATGTGGCAGACCAACAAATCAGACCAATATGGAAAATCCCAAAATATTCTACGTTTAATCCAATTGTGTTCTTTCCCAAAACCAGAAATTTTCTGTAGGTTTATTGTGGGACCAAAAGTGATGGGAGGTAATGAAAATAAAACTGATTTTAACTCCAAACCTGATAGCATTTTTGGAGGTCCATCCATTTCAATTGTTCTTTTTCTGAAATGATATCTGTTTCTGCGAAAAGGATGATCATCTAGAAGAAATCTGTGATGATAGTCAAAATAACAAGGTTTCTTTCCATGAATGAGAATAAATGCTTTGTTCTCTTCCATACAGTAAGGACATGATTTCTGACCATGTGTACTCCAGCTAGATAACATCCCATAAGCAGGGAAGTCACTAATTGTCAACATCAATGCTGCTCTCAGTATGAAATTCTGTTTCGTAGCAACATCATATGTACTGACACTAGTACTCCACAATAAACTTAATTTATCAATCAATGGTTTCAAATAAACATCAATATTTTTATTCGGATGTCCTAGAATTAGTAAAGTCAAAAAGATATATGGCTCCTTCATCAACATCCATGGAGGTAAATTGTACGGAGTTAAAAAAACAGGCCAACATGAATATTGACTACCATAAGATCCAAACTGACAGAAACCATCCGTGGAAAGGCCTAGTCGAACATTTCTAGCTTCTAAAGAAAAGGATGGATGCACTCTATCAAAATGTTTCCATGAATCACCATCAGCTGGATGATTCAAGCTTTTATCGGTTGAAATATTCGCTTTATGCCATGACATCATTGTCGCTGTATTCTTAGACATGAATAAAAGTTGAAGTCTGGATGTAAGCAGAAAATATCTCAACTGTTTTATAGGAATCAAACCAGACTTCCCATGTTTCCCTTCTTTATATCTCAATTGCCCAAATGTGGGACAACTATCCAATGACTCATTTTCCCCAGAATATAAAATGCAGTCATTTGAACATGCATGAATCTTCTAACAAGTAAGTCCCAAATTTCGAACCAGCCTCTTACTCTCATAGTAATTTGCAGGCAAAACATTTCCTTCGGGTAACAGTGTTTTAAGAAAAGAAAATATCTGGTCAAAACAGGTGTTTGACATTCCGTTATCTGATTTGATAGCCATAAATTTTGCAACTGCTTCTAATTTGCTCATCTTGCAGCCAGGATATAATGCATCCTCAGCAGACCTCAACAACTCATAAAATTCAGACGGTGCCAACTCAGTATTTGAATCTATATTAGCCAGAGTTTCTATATGTTGAACAGATAAACCTGCAACATCATGTACTAAATCTTGAAACCAGGATGGATCCAGAATAAAGTTGGTATCACCTACTCTGGAACTGCATTCACCATGTTGATACCAAAAAACATAATCTGGTTGAAAACCAAAATGCAAGAGATGTCCCCCCACTTTGTCAAACGTGTCAAACGTTCTCAATGCACATTTTCTACAAGGGCATTTTATTTTGCCTTCTAAAACAAATTTTTGATTTGATGCAGCAAATGATAAAAAAGTCTCCACACCCTCTATATATACTGGATTTAAACTAGAACCATTTGGATTTCTACGTTGATTTATCCATATGCGGTCATCTAATAATGATTGTTGACGACCTCGCTGTTCCATATTTTTCAATAAAATATAAAAGCATTACTGGTTTTGAATAATTTGTTAGAAAAAAACACTCAAGCAAGGATTGAATATATTGAGAATAAAGCAAAACCTGTTACAAATATTGATAATTTTAATATTATATTGATTTTTTATTTTTTTTAATAATACTAATATAATTTTTTCATAAATATTAATTATATATTAAAAACATTATTATATTATTAGTATATTTTATTATTAATATTAAAATAATATAATTTTCTATACTATATACAATTCTCCTTTCATCTTTGTGTTTAACATTCTGTCTCCACATGTAATA
This sequence comes from Viscum album, assembly GCA_963277665.1. Taxonomy (NCBI): domain Eukaryota; kingdom Viridiplantae; phylum Streptophyta; class Magnoliopsida; order Santalales; family Viscaceae; genus Viscum; species Viscum album. The sequence goes on along the minus strand of OY728160.1, from coordinate 1,531,820,055 downwards.
TTAGCATTCACTTTCACCTCTCCATTGGCGAGTAAGTTGATAATTTTGAAAAAGAATGTCAATATTACATGTGGAGACAGAAAACACACAGATGAAAAGAGAATTGTATATAATATAGAAAATTATATTATTTTAATATTAATAATAAAATATGCAAATAATGTAATAATGTAATTATTCCTAATTATTGGTAATTATTCCTAATTATTGGTAATTATTCATAATTATTGGTAATTATTAATAATTATTGGTAATTATTAATAATTATTGGTAATTATTCCTAATTATTGGTAAATATTGGTAATTATTGGTAAATATTGGTAAATATTGGTAAATATTGGTAAATATTGGTAAATATTGGTAAATATTGGTAAATATTGGTAAATATTGGTAAATATTGGTAAATATTGGTAAATATTGGTAAATATTGGTAAATATTGGAAAATATTGGAAAATATTGGTAAATATTGGTAAATATTGGTAAATATTGGTAAATATTGGAAAATATTGGTAAATATTGGAAAATATTGGTAATTATTGGAAAATATTGGTAATTATTAGAAATTATTGGTAATTATTGGAAATTATTGCTAATTATTGGTAATTATTTCTAATTATTGGTAATTATTACTAATTATTGGTAATTATTACTAATTATTGGTAATTATTACTAATTGTTGGTAATTATTACTAATTATTGGTAATTATTACTAATTATTGGTAATTATTACTAATTATTGGTAATTATTACGAATTATTGGTAATTATTACTAATTATTGGTAATTATTGGTAATTATTACTAATTATTGGTAATTATTACTAATTATTGGTAATTATTACTAATTATCGGTAATTATTACTAATTATTGGTAATTATTACTAATTATTGGTAATTATTACTAATTATTGGTAATTATTACGAATTATTGGTAATTATTACGAATTATTGGTAATTATTACTAATTATTACTAATTATTACTAATTATTACTAATTATTGGTAATTATTACTAATTATTGGTAATTATTGGTAATTATTACTAATTATTGATAATTATTACTAATTATTGGTAATTATTACTAATTATTGGTAATTATTGGTAATTATTGGTAATTATTGGTAATTATTGGTAATTATTGGTAATTATTACGAATTACTGGTAATTATTACTAATTTTTGGTAATTATTACTAATTATTGGTAATTATTACTAATTATTGGTAATTATTGGTAATTATTGGTAATTATTGGTAATTATTATGAATTATTGTTAATTATTACTAATTATTGTTAATTGTTGGTAATTATTACTAATTATTGTTAATTATTACTAATTATTGTTAATTATTACTAATTATTGGTAATTATTACTAATTATTTCTTATTATTACTAATTATTGGTAATTATTACTAATTATTGTTAATTATTACTAATTATTGTTAATTATTACTAATTATTGTTAATGATTACTAATTATTGTTAATTATTACTAATTATGGGTAATTATTGCTAATTAATGGTAATTATTACTAATTATTGGTAATTATTGCTAATTATTGCTAATTATTGCTAATTATTGTTAATTATTGCTAATTATTGATAATTATTACTAATTATTGGTAATTATTACTAATTATTGGTAATTATTACTAATTATTGGTAATTATTACTAATTATTGGTAATTATTACTAATTATTGGTAATTATTTCTAATTATTGGTAATTATTACTAATTATTGATAATTATTACTAATTATTACTAATTATTGGTAATTATTACTAATTATTGGTAATTATTACTAATTATTGGTAATTATTACTAATTATTGGTAATTATTACTAATTATTGGTAATTATTACTAATTATTGGTAATTATTACTAATTATTGGTAATTATTACTAATTATTGGTAATTATTACTAATTATTTACTAATTATTACTAATTATTGGTAATTATTGGTAATTATTACTAATTATTCCTAATTATTGGTATTTATTACTAATTATTAGTATTTATTCTTAATTATTTGTAATTATTCCTAATTATTCCTAATTATTGGTATTTATTACTAATTATTAGTATTTATTCTTAATTATTTGTAATTATTCCTAATTATTCCTAATTACCATTTAACTATGAACAATGAATACTGATAATTTAAATTTATTAAGTAACAAAACAATGTAAACATAATTAAATTACAACTAATTAAGAATAATTGAAACTAATAAAAACTTTAAAATAAATATTAAATTAAAATAAAAATAAATACCTTTAAAATTGATCTAAGGTTGATCTCTGATCGTTGTTGAAAACTTCAATATCAACTCCGGAAAAAAAAATTAAACTCACGAAAAACTAAACTCTAAAAATAGAGTTTTGAGAGAAGGAGAAGATGGATTTTGAGAATGAATGAAAAAAAAACGGATGGGGGCATTTATAGGTTAGATTATTTGCGACGGGGCTATTTGCGACGGGTATCCCGTCGCAAATACCTTAGCCCGCATTTATTACGGTCAACGGTTAAATAGTTATTTGCAACGGGACCCGTCGCAAATAAGAACCTGCCGATATACTATTTGCGACGGGGGTATACCCCCGTCGCAAATACCTTTTACCGCCGCCTGTTATTTGCGACGGGCGGTAACCGCCCGTCGCAAATAACTTTCCCGCGATTTGGCGTGCAAAGCACGCCAACCCTTTTGCGACGGGTTAGCTTTCCCCGTCGCAAATAAGTTTTTAACAGACTTTTTGCGACGGGATTTATCCCCGTCGCAAATGCCCATTTTTCCCATAGTGCTGATGCCAAATAAATGGGAAGTTATGTAGTATCATCATTGGTGGGGGAAGTTTTAGCAATGTGGAGAGAATTTAGTTGGTGGAGAAGTTGGGGATCCTCACTTTGAAGCACCAGCATCCATACCAACTTCAATGGTTGAATGATTGTGGAGATCTAATGGTCAACAAACAGGTGTTGGTATTATTCAACATTGGGAAGTATAATAATGAGTTACTATGTGATGTAGTACTAATGAAGGCATGACACATACTTCTAAGTCAGCCATGTAAACATGATCATTGTGTGACCGATGATGGTTCTGTAAACCATCATTTATTTATACTCTGAGGGGAACCTATAATGCTCATCCTGATTCCCCCCCGAACAAGTTCTGGAAGATAGTATTTTGAGAGAAATGAAAAAAATGAATGATCAAGAAAAAATGAGAGAAAGATAAGGGAGAGGTGATAATGAGAGAATAAGGTTTATTGAATTTAATGAAAAGTAAAGAGAGAAAGAAGAGTTCAATGAGTGAAAAAATGCAATGATAGAGAAGAGAGAGGTTAAAGAAGATTTTATTTCTCTGCAGAACCTTATAGTACTTTTGTACAAATAGGTGATGTTGAACACTAACTACTTAACTTCTTCATTTTCAACTATTGTGAAATATTTGTCATAGGTGTATGATGGATTCATTCTTGAGGAGGCACAACCTTGTATTCTTCCTATTAGAGAGAGAATAGTAATTCAAGGATCCATTAACGGTATCATGGTTCTAAAGGATTGGAAGGAGTTTCTACCACATGCAGAGTCATCTTACAAAAGGGTAGATCACACAACAACTCAATTTTTTCCATCTGGAACTATTTTTGGATTCAGCCTCCCTACCCCTATTGATTAAGTATCATTTCCCCTGTAGGAAAGTAGAAATATGGAAGGAAAACAACATGTTAACCAATAACATGGGAAATCAAAGAAGCTAAAGAGGCTTTAAAAGAAATTGAAGTCGAAGATAAAGATACATGGAGATGGACCAGACTTTGTGTTTTATACAACTGATTACAAGATCTCATTGCAAGGTGAGTACGAAGTTATTTTTAAAGCCAACATTTCTAATATTTCCTTGTATTTGGATGAAAATGATGAAGATTCGAGGATGAATCCTTTTCAAGAGGGGGGGATGATATGAAATTGGTAGATGACATTAACTTTATGGCATGTGTGAAGTTGGAGTTTCAAGAAAGATTAAACAGACTACAAGTGGCAATAGAAGCCCATCTCACTACATTAAAAGACCAAAACCCAAGGTGCATGCATGAAAGTGGAAAATGGTCTTATTATCACTCTTATTTAAGCCCAATGAAGATACTTAAAACCCAAAACACATGTTTGCAATGATTTTGGAAGCCTTTCCAACATGGAGATTCTATAATGGCATCTTTGGACACCAAAGTCAAATCCGGTGGGCTATGGGTTGAATGAAATGTGATACGTTTCCAAAAATTCTTTGTTAGACTTTATATTTTTGACTTTGAGGGGAAAAGTTAGGTTTACCTTTTATGACTTTAGGGTATTAGAACCTTGACTATTGTATCACCCCTTGTCTATAAATAGCTACCCCATGGCATTGTATTTTCATTCAATAATTAATTTGGTGTTTATGCTTTGTTTCTCTCCATTGTGTGAGGATTGTCCCGATTTTTCCCCTTGATCTTTTTCATTCTTGCCTTGTCAATATACAAGTTAGATTTGTGATCCAAGATCACAAATCCCCCAATTTTGTGCCACAACCCAAGTGTGTTGTTGTTTGGATTGTCTATCACCTCCCTCCCATGAGTGTGTTGTCTAAGTAGTAGGTCGTTCTCCTTATAGTGTTGATTGACTACTTGCATATGCTATCCATACCCATCATCCTCCACTTAGCCCCAAACCACATCCTTCATCTACCACTCTATTCAATGAATATCGGGCCACCACGTGCCTCTCACATCAGGGTGGGTTTTAATGGTTTTGTGGGATGAGGTATTAGGGTTTGGGGGGTGAGCGTTTAGGGTTTTTTTGGAATAAAGGTTTAGTGTTTTTTGGGGTTGAGGGTTAAAGGTTTTTTGGGGATGGTGGTTTAGGGATTTTTGGTGTTGTGTTTTTAGTGTTTTTTGGGGCTGATGGTATAGGGTTTTTTGAGGTGTTGGGTTTAGGGTTTTTTAGGGTTGAGGGTTGAGATTTTTTTGGGGATGAGGGTTTATGATTTTTTAGGGCTGAGTGTTTATGTGTTTTTGGGGATAAGGGTTTAAGGTTTTCTAGGGATGAAGGTTTAGGGTCTTTTGGGGATGTGGGTTTAGGTATTTTTGGGGATGAGGGTTTAGGATTTCTGGGTTGAGGGTTTAGAGTTTTATTGGGCTGAGGGTTTAGGAATTTTTGAGGAAGAGGGTATAGTGTTTTTAGGGATGATGTTTTAGGGTTTTTGGGGTTGTGGGTTTAGGGGTTTTTTGGGGATTAGGGTTTTGGGTTTTGGGGGATGAGGGTTTAGAGTTTTTTAGAGATGAGGGTTTAGGTATTTTGGTGCTGATGTCTTAGGGTTTTTCATGGATGAGTGTTTATGGATTTTTGGGTTGAGGGTTTAGGCTTTTTAGGGATAAGGTTTTAGGGTTTTGGGGGGCTAAGGGTGTTGGATTTTTTGGTGCTAAGTGTTTAGGGTTTTTTGGGGATGAGGTTTTATGTTTTTTAGGGATGAGGGTTTGGTTTTTTTTGTGGATGGGGGTTTAGGGTTTTTTGTGGCTGCAGGTTTAGGTTTTTTGGGGCTGAGGGTTTAGGTTTTTTTGGGGCAGAGGAATTTGGGTTTTTTGGGGGTTGAATGTTTAGGGTTTTTTGTTTTGAGGGTTTATGGTTATTTTGTTATGAGGGTTTAGGTATTTTTTTAGATAAGGGTTTAGGGTTTTTTTTGGGATGAGAGTTTAGGATTTTTTGGGGCTTATGGTTTATGGTTTTTTGGGGATGAGGGTTTAGGGTTTTAGGGATGAGGGATTTTGTTTTTTACGGCTAAGTGTTTAGGGGTTATTTTGGCAGAGGGTTTAGTGATTTTTATGGCTGAGGGTATATAGTTATTTGGGGTTGAATTATTAGGGTATTTTGGGGATGGGGGTTTAAGGTTTTTTTAGGGATGAGGGTTTTTGGTTTTTTTGGGGATTTTGGTTTACGGTTTTCCAGGGTTTAAGGTTTATATTTCTTAGGGGCCGATGGTTTTAGTATTTTTGGGGATGTGAATTTAGGGTATTTTGGTGAAGAGGGTTTAGGTTTTTTTGGGGATTTGGGTTTAGGGGTTTTTTTGGGTTTAAGGGTTTATAGTTTTGGGGGGATATTGGTTTTGGGTTTTTTTGGGTTGGAGGTTTTGGATTTTTTGGGTTGAGAGTTTAGGGTTTTCTAGGGAAGTGGATTTAGAGTTTTGGTCGCTGAGAGTTTAGGGATTTTTTAGTGCATTTTCTTGGGTTTTTTAGGGCTGAGGTATTAGTGGTTTCTAGGTCTTAGGGTTTTTTTGGGATAAAGGGCTTAGAGTTTTTTTGCTGAGAGTTTGGGGTTTCTGGGGTCGTGGTTTTTTGATTTTTTGGGGTTGAGGGTTGATGGTTTTGCGGGAAGAAGGTTTATGTTTTTTTAGGGATGAGGGTTTTGGGTTTTGGGTGGATGAGGGTTTATGGTTTTTTGGGGATGGTGGTTTAGGTTTTTTGGGACTTAAGATTTCAAGTTTTTTAGGGATGAGGGTTTTGGGTTTTACTGGGCTAAGAGTGTATGGTTTTTTGGGGATGGGGCTTAAGAGTTAATGTAGTAGAGGGTTAAGGGTTTTTTTGGGGTTGATGGTTTAGGTTTTTTTGGGATGAGGCTGAAGGATTAGGGTTTGGGGGTAAACGGTTTTGGGTTTTTTGGGGTAGAGGGTTGTGGTTTTTTTGTATAAGGGTTTAGGATTTTTTGGGGAAGAGTGGTTTTGTGTTTTCTAGGTGAAAAGGTTTTGGGTTTTGTGTGGATAAGTTTTTATAATTTTTGGGGTTGAGGTTTATGTTTTTTAGGGCTAAGGGTTTAGGATTTTTGGGGCCGATGTTTTCGGGTTTTTTTATGTAGAGGTTTGTCGGTTCTTTCACAGCTAACGGATTAAGTTTTTTGGGTTAGAGGGTTTAGGGTTTTTTGGGGTAGAGGGTTTAGGGTTTTTTGAGATGAGGGTCTAGGGTTTTGGGGGGATAACGGGTTTATGTATTTTTGGATAAGTGTTTAGGATTTTTTGTGTCTGAGGGTTAAGGGTTTTTTTGGGATGAGGGTTTAGGGTTTATTAGGGATGAGGGGTTAGTATTTTTTGATGTTGAGGGTTTAGTGATTTATAGGTATAGTGGTTTAGGGTATTTAGGGATAAAGGATTATCATTTTTGGGGATGTGTGTTTATGGTTTTTTTTTGTTGAGGTTTTATGGTTTTTAAGGGATGATAGTTTCGAATTTTTTGGAACTGGGGGTTTAGGGTTTTTCATGGATGAGGTTTTAGGGTTTTTTGGAGTTTAGGATTTAGGGTTTGTTGGGTCTGAGGGTTTAGGGTTTTTAGGGGCTAGGGGTATAGGGTTTTTTTGGATGAGGATTTAGGGTTTTTCAAAATGAGGGTTTAGGGTATTTTGCACTACTGGAAAAGAAGGTTATACCAACGGTAATAAACCATTGGTATAGACTGGAAAACCGTTGGTATATACTATACCAACAGTTTTCCAAACCGTTGGCTAGTAAGCCGTGAGGAAAGCCTTATACCAACGGTTTGATCCAAACCGTTGGTATATTGGTTATATAAATTTAACCCAATGTATACCAACAGTTATAAACTGTTGTTAATGCATTTTAGGAAGTATTATACCAACGGTTCTAAACCGTTGGTAATGTGATTTTCAAGAAAACTTATACCAACGGTTTACAACCGTTGGTATTGGTTTTCCAGCAAGACCTATACCAACGGTTATAAACCGTTGGTATTGGTTTTCTAGAAATCTAGACACCTATACCAATGGTTTAAAACTGTTGGTATAAGTTTTTCCAGAAATCCAGAACACCTATACCAACGGTTTTAAACCGTTGGTATAGTGTTTTCTCAGAATTCCGGCACCCTTATACCAACGGTTTATAACCGTTGGTATTGATTTTTTCCAGAACTGTAGCCCAGTAGCCCCCCCCTTTCTCCAGTAGCCCCTCCACAGTACACATGCATAAATAAAATCACAAAAACCACATACATACTTGAAACAGTATAAAAAACACCTAAAATAGAACAAAAAAACACATAAAATCATCAAACTCTTCCAACCATGTCATGTACAACAATTCCCTATTTAAATCTTCATAAGACAACAATAATCCAGTAGTAATTCACATCACCCCTGCACAACCCCCCAACCAGCATAGCCCCCACCTCCCCATCAAATTCCAATAGACAGAATAGTATGAGAAATAACTGTTAGTGTTGAATAAGAGTTTGAAATTGGCTCATATCCCTTTTTTTTATGATCCCCGATTTGGGTATGTAATGATTTGTGATGAATTTTGCATTGAACTTGTATTGTTTATACTATATGGTGAAAAGGTATTTTTTTAGGAGTCTCGTCACTTATTAACCCATGAGTGAAACTACCCAACTCATGAAAAAGATTTTTTGACTATCGTTGATAAGTGTAAATTTCAGTTGTATTCAATAAAAATGATGTCCTTTTCAAACACAAGAAAGACACTTTTAGTGGTACTGGCCACACCAGCCCTCGGATTGAGGCGGGGTTGACTCGTACATGTCACAAATTACCCATGGATCGTTTTCCTAAAGTTTCAACAGAATCCGAATGCGTTTGGTTGGTTTTCCGTTTTCTGGTAGTTGTTTTCACTTAAAATCCTATCCATTTCAAATAAAAGTGAGACAATTTGAGTGTTACCGGCCACACCATGCCTCAGATTGAGGCGGGTTTGACTCGTACACGACACAGATGACCCATGGATACTTGTCCTAAAGTATCAACAGAATCCGAATGTGTTTGGTCTGTTTTCCATATGTCAGTTGTTGTTTTTACTTAAACTGTTGTCCGTTTCAAAGAAAAGTGAGACACTTTGAGTGGTGCCAGCCACACCGCACATCAGATTGAGGCGGGATTGACTAATACACGTCACAAATGACCCATGGATCGTTTTCCTAAAGTATCAACACAATCTGAATGTGTTTGGTTGGTTTTCTGTGTGTCGTTTATTTTAATTAAAAGCACATCCATTTTAAACAGAAGAAAGACACTTTTAGTGGTACCGGCCTCACCGGCCCCCGGATTGACGCGGGGTTGACTCGTACACATCAAAAATGACCCATGGATCGTTTTCCTAAAGTTTCAACAGAATCCAAATGCGTTTGGTCGGTTTTCTGCATGCCGGTAGTTGTTTTCACTTAAAATCCTGTCCATTTCAAATAAAAGTGAGACAGTTTGAGTGGTATCGGCCACACCGTGCCTCATATTGAGGCGGGGTTGACTTGTACATGAAAACAATGACCCATGGATACTTTTCTTAAAGTATCAATAGAATCTGAATGCATTTGGTCCGTTTCCCGTTTGTCAGTTGTTGCTTTTAATTAAACTGTTGTCCATTTCAAAGAAAAGTGAGACACTTTGAGTGGTGCCAGCCACACTACACCTCGGATTGAGGTGGGGTTGACTATTACACATCACAAATGACCCGTGGATTGTTTTGATAAAGTATCAACACAATCCGAATGGGTTTGGTCAGTTTTCCATATGTCGTTTATTTTAATTAAAAGCGCATCCATTTTAAACAAAAGAAAGACACTTTTAGTGGTACCGGCCACACCAGCCCTCAGATTGAGGCGAGGTTGACTCGTACATGTCGAAAATGACCCATGGATCGTTTTACTAAAGTTTCCACAGAATCCGAATGCGTTTGGTCAGTTTTCCGTATGCCGGTAGTTATTTTAACTTAAAATCCAGTCCATTTCAAATAAAAGTGAGAAAGTTTAAGTGGTACCAGCCACACCATGCCTCAGATTGAGGTGGGGTTGACTCTTATATGACAAAAATGACCCATGGATACTTGTCCTAAAGTATCAACAGAACCCGAATGTGTTTGGTCCATTTCCCATATGTCAGTTGTTGTTTTTACTTAAACTGTTGTCCATTTCAAAGAAAAGTGAGATACACTGAGTGGTGTCGGCCACACCGCGCCTCAGATTGAGGCGGGGTTGACTCATACACGTCACAAATGACCCATGTATCGTTTTCCTAAAGTTTCAATAGAATCTGAATGCATTTGGTCACTTTTCCATATGCTGGTAGTTGTTTTCACTTAAAATCATGTCCATTTCAAATAAAAGCGAGACAGTTTGAGTGGTACCGGCCACACCGTGCCTTAGATTGAGGCGGGGTTGACTCGTACACCACAAAAATGACCCATGGATACTTTTCCTAAAGTATAAACAGAATCCAAATGCGTTTGGTCCGTTTCCCGTATGTCAGTTGTTGTTTTTACTTAAACTGTTGTCCATTTCAAAGAAAATTGAGACACTTTGAGTGGTTCTGGGTACACCGCGCCTCCGATTGAGCCGGGGTTGACTAGTACATGTCACAAATGACCCATGTATCGTTTCTATAAAGTATCAACACAATCTGAATCCGTTTGTTCGGTTTTCCGTATGTCGTTTATTTTAATTAAAAGCGCATCCATTTTAAACAAAACAAAGACACTTTTAGTGGTACTGGCCACACCGGCCCTCGGATTGAGGCGGGGTTGACTCGCACACGTCACAAATGATCCATGGATCGTTTTCCAAAAGTTTTAACAGAATCTAAATGCGTTTGGTCGGTTTTCTGTATGTTAGTATTTGTTTTCACTTAAAATCCTGTCCATTTCAAATAAAAGTGAGACAGTTTGAGTGGTACCGGCCACACTGTGCCTCATATTGTGACGGGGTTGACTCGTACACAACAAAAATGACCCATGTATACTTCCCTAAAGTATCAACAGAATCCAAATGTGTTTGGTCCATTTCCCGTATGTCAGTTGTTGTTTTTACTTAAACTGTTGTCCATTTCAAAGAAAAGTGAGACACTTTGAGTGGTGTCGGCCACACCGTGCCTCATATTGAGGCGGGATTGAATCCTACACGTCACAAATGACCCATGGATCATTTTCATAAACTATCAACACAATCTGAATGGGTTTGGTCGGTTTTCCGTATGTCGTTTATTTTAATTAAAAGCGCATCCATTTTAAACACAAGAAAGACACTTTTAGTGTTACCGGCCACACTGGCCCTCATATTGAGGCGGGGTTGACTCGTACATGTCACAAATGACCCGTGTATCGTTTTACTAAAGTTTCAACCGAATACGAATGCGTTTGGTCAGTTTTCCGTATGTCGGTAGTTGTTTTCACTTAAAATCCTGTCCATTTCAAATAAAAGTGAGACAGTTTGAGTGGTACCAGCCGCACCATGCCTCAGATTGACGCGGAGTTGACTCGTACATAACACAAATGACCCACGGATACTTTTCCAAAACTATCAATAGAATTCGAATACACTTGGTTCGTTTCCTGTATGTCAGTTGTTGTTTTTACTTAAAATGTTGTCTATTTCAAAGAAAAGTGAGACACTTTGAGTGGTGCCAGCCACACCGCACCTCGGATTGAGGCGGGTTTGACTCGTACACATTACAAATGACCCATGTATTTTTTTATAAATTATCAACACAATCTGAATGGGTTTGGTCGGTTTTCCATATGTCGTTTATTTTAATTAAAAGCGCATCCATTTAAAAAAAAGACACTTTTAGTGGTACCGGCCACACCGGCCCTCGAATTGAGTCAGAGTTGACTTGTACATGTCAAAAATGGCCCATGGATCGTTTTCCTAAAGTTTCAATAGAATTCGAATGCGTTTGGTCGGTTTTTCGTATGCTGGTAGTTGTTTTCACTTAAAATCCAGTCCATTTCAAATAAAAGTGAGACAGTTTGAGTGGTACCGGTCACACTGTGACTCAGATTAAGGTGGGGTTCACTTGTACACAACAAAAATGACCCATGGATACTTGTCCTAAAGTATCAACAAAACCCGAATGTGTTTGGTCCATTTCTCGTATGTCAGTTGTTGTTTTTACTTAAACTGTTGTCCATTTCAAAGAAAAGTGAGACACTTTAAGTGGTTCCAGCCACACCGCACCTCAAATTGAGACAGGGTTGACTCTTACACATCAAAAATGACCCATGGATCGTTTTCCTAAAGTTTAAACAGAATCCGAATGCGTTTGGTCGGTTTTCCGTATGTCGGTAGTTGTTTTCACTTAAAATCCTATCCATTTCAAATAAAAGTGAGACAGTTTGAGTGGTACCGGCCACACTGTGCCTCAGATTGAGGCGGGGTTGACTCATACACGACACAAATGACCCATGGATACTTGTCCTAAAGTATCAACAGAATCTGATTGTGTTTGGTTCGTTTCCCGTATATCAGTTGTTGTTTTTACTTAAACTGTTGTCCATTTCAAAGAAAAGTGAGACACTTTGAGTGGTGCCGGCCACACCGCGCCTCAGATTGAGGCGGGGTTGACTCGTACACATCAAAAATGACCCATGGATCGTTTTCATAAAGTATCAACACAATCTGAATGTGTTTGGTCAGTTTTCTGTATGTCGTTTATTTTAATTAAAAGAGCATCCATTTTAAACAAAAGAAATACACTTTTAGTGGTACTGACCACACCGGCCCTCGGATTGAGTCAGGGTTGACTCTTACACATCACAAATGACCCATGGATCATTTTCCTGAAGTTTCAACAGAATCCGAATGTGTTTGGTTAGTTTTTCGTATGCCGGTAGTTGTTTTCACTTAAAATCTTGTCCATTTCAAATAAAAGTGAGACAGTTTGAGTGGTACTGGCCACACCGTGCCTCATATTGAGGCAGGGTTGACTCATACATGATAAAAATGACCCATGGATACTTTTCCTAAAGTATCAACAGAATCCGAATGCGTTTGGTCCATTTCCTGTATGTTAGTTGTTGTTTTTACTTAAACTGTTGTCCATTTCAAAGAAAAGTGAGACACTTTGAGTGGTGTCGGCCACACCATGCCTCGGATTGAGGCTGGGTTGACTCGTACACGTCACAAATGACCCATGGATCTTTTTCATAAAGGATAAACACAATCCTAATGGGTTTGGTCGGTTTTCCATATGATGTTTATTTTAATTAAAAGTGCATCCATTTTAAACACAATAAAGACACTTTTAGTGGTACCGGCAACACCGGCCCTCGGATTGAGGCGGGGTTGACTCGTACATGTCACAAATGACCCATGGATCGTTTTCCTAAAGTTTCAACATAATCCGAATGCGTTTGGTCGGTTTTCCGCATGCTGGTAGTTGTTTTCACTTAAAATCATGTCCATTTCAAATAAAAGTGAGACAGTTTGAGTGGTACCGGCCACACCGTGTCTCATATTGAGGCGTGGTTGACTCGTACACGACACAAATGACCCATGGATACTTTTCCTAAAGTATAAACAAAATCCGAATGTGTTTGGTCCATTTCCCGTATGTCAGTTGTTGTTTTTACTTAAACTGTTGTCCATTTCGAAGAAAAGTGATACACTTTGAGTGGTGGTGGCCACACCGCGCCTCGGATTGAGGCGGGGTTGACTCTTACATGTCACAAATGACCCATGGATTGTTTTCATAATGTATCAACACAATCCGAATGGGTTTGGTCGGTTTTCTATATGTCGTTTATTTTAATTAAAAGCGCATCCATTTTAAACAAAAGAAAGACACTTTTAGTGGTACCGGCCACACCGGCCCTTGAATTGAGGCGGGGTTGACTCGTACACGTCACAAATGACCCATGGATCGATTTCCTAAAGTTTCAAAAGAATACGAATGCGTTTGGTCGGTTTTCCGTATGCCGGTATTTGTTTTCACTTAAAATCATGTCCATTTCAAATAAAAGTGAGACAGTTTGAGTGGTACCGGCCACACCATCCCTCAAATTGAGGCGGGGTTGACTCGTACATGAAACAAATGACCCATGGATCATTTTCCTAAAGTTTCAATAGAATCTGAATCCATTTTTAGTGCATTATAAGCCACCAACCATAAACTAAAAGTGCTGTCAATAATTGATATTAAGGGTGAAATATAAACGCTTCATATTTTTCATATTATATATGCAAAATTTGCACATAATACAATATAAAAATTTCTCAAAATTACTCAATTTAATACATATAAATATTATAAGTAATTGGATATTTTTTTTTGTAAATTATATTCCCAATCAATGAAAATATATAAAAGAGAGAATAAAAATGTTAAAAATAAATTTTTTAACCAAAGAAATTAACAAATATTTCATTATCATTAAAATCCATTTATCAAAATCAAAAATACACACACTTATTTATATTTTTTAACCAAGGGAATTCATCACCTAATAAATCATTTTCCACCTCAAAAACCCTCATTTTATTATTTTTAAAATGAACCCCCAATATTACCCATGGATCTAAAACACATAATTTTTCATGTCATGTCCTTAGGCCCTAAATATTACTTATGGATGACCATATGTCCTTAGGCCCTAGAACACCCATTACTCGACCTGACCCAACCCGGCCCATGGACACCCCTAATTTCAAGTGATTGTTTTTGAATATTAAGATGACCATATTAACTTATCAAACCAGATATCATACAGGGAATCATAGTACCAAGGAATACTAAAGTTCTAGGTAGTAGACTAATCTTACAATAAGAATCAAGTGCAAAAAAGAGATCTGATAACAACATCCCTATGAATCAGAGGAAAACCCTGGAGTGGAAAACCAGGTTCAAAAATAAAGAGTTATACAGAATTCAAAAATGAAATGGATCAATCTGCCCCTGATCACCATCACCATCACCACTATCATCATCGGCCTCATCCTCGCCGCCATCTTTGTCCTCGTCGTCATCCTCTTCATTGTCCCCATGCTCATCGTCAGCCTCATCCTCATCCTCAGCCCCATCCTCACCCTCGGCCCCATCCTCGCCCTCGGCCCCATCCTCACCCCCATCCTCATCCTCATCCTTGCCCTTGTCCTCTTCAGCATCCATGTCATAACCAGGAATGTCATGATCTTGATCGCCACTAGAGCTGTCACCTGGTGCATTGGATAATGCACCCATCGATGACATAAATGTCTGACAAGCCGCGCTAGCCTCTGGTGGAAGTGATGAAGATAAAGCTTTCATCAGTTTCATAAATTCTTTGTCCCTCATTTGAACTTGTACTTAAAACTCTATGACCCTTTTATCAGATTGTCTTGCTTGATCCTTGACCTGTTCCAACTCATTTGTACTATAATGGATACCTGGAGAGGACTAATACCTCATCGGGACTATATTCTTACCAGGTCGGCAGCGTACTCGACCAGAGTTCCCCTCTCCCAAAACCTGATATAAATGATCGTGTGTCCCAAAATTGTCAAGATCCAGGGAATCAAGAGTCTCTAAAGCAGCCTATTAAAAATATTAATAGATTAATAAATTTCAAAATAGATATTAAACTTTGAAATAAACAAATTAAAACTTACAATCTTTTCTTGGGTTGATTCATTTACAGTAGTTCCATCTTTTTTTCTTCTACTCGAGCAAAACAATTTTGCTCGAGGGATACGTCCTTCAATATTCAATTTGTGCTTCTATAATGACATTTAAACAATATAAAGTGCAAGTATAATCATATATTCAATATTCAATAAATCACACAATTTAAGTAGAAAATAATAAAAAGGGAAAGTCCTAAAGAAAAATTATAAACAACTATATCGTACCAGCTGCCTCTCATGATCTGACATAGTTGTGCACCCCAAAGTGTGGAGGTATTGCTTTGAATCACTTTTTTTTGTTTTTTTCAGAAGATTCCTAAATAATGTTTAATAATAAATAAGATTATATTAATGCAAAATATGAAAACTCTGATTTAAATACCTCAAATGAGATTAATACCTTAAATTTGGCAGTCGCCCAATGGGTAATCATTTGGCGATATTATTCTATCGGGTAGTCATCCATGATAGGTAATGTCTCTAAATCCGTGCCCACCCTATCACACCATCCAACATACAGGTCATGCTTATAAGCTCTCCAAATCTCTCCCAACTCTTTTAAACGCGTTGTTCATGCACCTTCGCCATCAGGGAAGTTAAACCGAAGCTGAAACCCAATAGATTAGTTCATATAAATACAAAAAATACTAAATTAAATCCAATAGATTTTTTTCCCATATTTGTGCCCATGAGTTATCTTTGACTTCGTGTGGTAGTTGTCTCCAAGAGAGAGGGCTGATCGGAATGATATCAGAGTATTTGGCTAGCGTCGCCAAAAAACCCCGACATTCCTGCCCAGATTTCTCAATCATTTGTCCATCAACATTTTATTCAACCATCAACTATGTCTGGCGGTTCCATACCGCATGCAAGCGAGTACGCCCCCTCCCCGCCTTCTATCTGTATATGAATCTGTTATTAAAGAAAAATAATATCAGTACAAGTTATAATAAAATAAATTTTGGTATAAAAATTTGATAGATTCAGATAAATATACATGTGGTAGTCGGATAAATAGGAATCACTGGATGTGCATAAGCTGAAGGAATATCCTGTACAGGTGGAGTGTCTCTCAGTGTACACTCCTCAGCCGCATACTGTGTCGCATCAAGAGTCGAAGAAGATGGAATATAATAGCTCGGATATAATGAACCATAAGAAAAAGGTGATGGCATAGACGTCTGGCCAACTGGTAGTGTAAACATCAGAGGTCTAAATATCCCATTTATGACAACCCTGCTTTTTATTACAACTTAAACATGCTTTATTACATAAAACATCACTTGATACAACAAAAAAGATCGAGAGGTTTAGTGTCTTTGGGGCTTAGGATCATTACATAAAAACTTTAAACTTGAAATACAACATCCTTATTGAAAACTTCCTTTACATGACCACTACATTCCTTCGTACTTAGCATTGCATGGGATAACCTGAGGACATGCATAAGAAAAGGGTGAGCTATAAAGCCCAGTAAGGGAGTACACAATGAATAACATGAGGAGTACAATACATGTTAGGAAATAGTCATATCAATAGAGCATAAGAGAAACATGAACATAAAGGCATGATAAAGCATGATAATCATAACATGGAAATGTGGCAACAACACTTAACATTGAATTAGCATGAGCCAAGGCTCATTGCACATGGAGCATGAGTAAACCCTCATTGCACTTGAAGCACGAGTAAACCCTCTTTGCACTTGAATTAGCATGAGTCAACACTCATTGCACATGACGTATCATGATACTATACTTTACCCAATGCATTGGAGCGCTATAAAGGGCGCACCCTTCTTAAACATTTCATTTCATGCATAAGTGTGCCACATGGATCATAAAACATGGATTCATAAAACATAATCATTTCTTCCACGATAAAGGAATGTGGAATTCATACATGAAACTTTACAATCAATATGTATATGTGCATAAAGGTGAATACCCTTGATGGAGAAATGGGCATGGTATTCACTACACAATGACATTGGCTTAGAAAATCGGTGCGATTTCGGCAGCGTAACGGCGTGACATAAGAATTCATAAAAAAGGTTGATGAGAGAGAAAGGGGTTCCTCATCATATTTACATGTAATGGACAGTAAGGAGATAATATATATACATGTCCCAACAATAGAAATGGAATTTAGATTCATGATTCAAAAGTATTGCTTGAATATAAAAGAAGAGAGAGAAGTTCCTTTCGGAATTTCGATATAGTAACGGGTGTACATGGGAGGCATTTAATGAGAGAGAAAGGGTTCTCCCATCATTCAAACAATAAGAGGGCAGTATGGGGGAGGTGCGAAACCATACCCCAACATTCATAATTGAAATAAAAAGGGAAATACAACTTAAAGAAAATTGACAAAAATGAGAAAGGAAGAAAAAACCCTTACTTGGAAGTGTGCTTCCAAAGGCTAGAGAGAGGCTTGTGAGAGGCTTCTTGGGAGCTTGGGGCACCTTGAGAGGATTATAGAGAGAGTAGGGTAGAGGTTGGACGAACTTCAAGGGCTTTGGGTGAGGAGGAAGTGGGAGCTTGGGTAGGTTTATATAGGAAAGGTGAGAGAATTCTTTATTATTTAGGTTTGGGACCCCTTATATTAAAATAATCCAAACCACAAACCATCCCATGGTATTTGCCCATGGTTTCTGGAAAAGGAAAGAGGAAAAAAATATTTTACAAGGCCAAGGTCCGAACTTATTAAAAAATTAGGGTTGCTTATGTGGAGGTGAGTCACACTCCCATGGAAATTAATTTAAAAAGGCAAAGTGTTGAATAAGTCTTGAGGGCTCCATTAATGCTTTGAAAAGTGAGTCAAACAAACCCAAAACCTCATTATTTTAATGATAAAACACATATTGGCCGAACATAAGGATTATGGTATTTTATTACATCACCATTGGGTCATTATGATGTCATAAAACACATTATATATTTAAATGGTATTTAATTTTTACCCAAAAATTTGACTGTCTCAGAAAATTATGAAAAATTCACCATTGGATAATTTCGACGTCCTGATTCCAAAAATAATATTTATTTTATCTAAATAATTTTCTTAATATGTGAATTTTCACTTTTAAAACAAAAACCGACATTTATAAAAAATTCACGGGTTTTGACAGAAATGGCTTTCAAACCTTAATAAAAATTTTAATTGCATTCATAAAATTATAAGATCATTTATATTTAATAAAAATTAATTTAATATTAATAATAATATTTTATTAAAATATTATTTAATTCAAAAATCCTTTAATTTAATAAAATATAATTCGTAATTAAATAATAACTAAAAACACCGTTTGTACTTTAAAAACTAATTACAATGTATCAAAAATGACTAGAAATTATATTCATTATTATATACAAAAATAATGTACATGAACATGGTGCTACTTATTTGTTACATAACCCCTTAAAATAGCCGCATAAGACCTAAGGGTAAGGTGTGCGATGGTGAAAGACTCTTGGGGTTGCTCGGATAACATCGCTCGAGTGGTAATCTCTATCAACTTCCATTTTTCCCGTAGACGATCACATTCGAGCTTGACTTGATGAAGCTCAGCTTGGGCTTGGTCAAGGGAAAAGCCCAAAGACGCCACATCCTTTCCGAGCTCCGAAAAATGGGCTTCGTAAGGGGCAATTCTACTGGATGAGGCCATCGCTTCCTTTGTCTGAGTAGAAAATTGGTTCGTTAAAGCCTTATATTTAAACTACCCAGGTGATCACTGTTCAACGGCTATAAAATTAAAGGTCACAAATCTTAACGTTAAACTAAAGAAGTTGACATCTTATAAAAACATTTTTTTTTCATAAAGAAACATTTAACTGGATCAAGAGGGATTTTCCATTAATGAAATTTTGGGTCGTTACAACATTCCCCCCTTAAGAAATTTCTCCCTCGAAATTTTCCTTTTCCCACACTAAAACAAATGTGTGTAACTTAGCTTCATCATATCCTCCGACTCCCAAGTTGCTTCTTCAAACTTGTGGTTTCTCCACAACACCTTGACGAGGGGCATTGTCTTATTTCGTAGAACTTTTTCTCTACGATCCAAGATCTTCACTGGTTGCTCCTCATAAGAAAGATCGTCTTCTAATTGTACCAACTCAGAAGAGAGTACATGTGAAGGGTCTGGTATGTACTTCCTTAAGAGGGATACATGGAAGACATCATGCACCTTGTCCATAGTAGGTGGAAGTGCTAGTCGATAGGCCACAGCCCCAACACGATCAAGAATCTCGAAGGGGCCGATGTACCTTGGACTTAACTTCCCTTTCTTTCCAAACCTCATGACCTTCTTCCACGGAGATATGCGTAAAAACACCATGTCTCCGACTTTAAACTCAAGGTCTCGTCGACGATTATCTGCATAACTCTTCTATCGACTTTGGGATCCCTTGATATGCTGCTGAATGGTTTTCACCTTCTCCACCATTTCTTCGACCATTTCTGGTCCAAGCAGCTTACGTTCACCGACCTCATCCCAACATGCCGGTGTTCTACACCTTTTCCCATACAGGGCTTCATATGGTGCCATTTGGATGCTCGAGTGGAAACTATTATTATAAGAGAACTCAACTAGAGGAAGATTTTTATCCCATCCTCCTTTAAAGTCCATTGAGCACGCTCTCAACATATCCTCAAGTGTTTGGATAGTCCGCTCGGATTGGACATCAGTTTGAGGATGATAGGCCGTACTGAAGTTCAGTTCAGTATTCAGAGCATGTTGAAGACTCTTCCAAAACTTAGAGGTAAATCTTGGATCTCGGTCAGACACAATAGATAGTGGTACTCCATGCAACCGTACCACTTCCCTGATATATATCCGTGCCAGTTGATCCAAAGAGAAATCCTCTCGAATAGCAATGAAGTGTGCAGTCTTTGTAAGACGATCCACAATAACCCAGATTACATTGTTGCTTTTGGATGTCCTTGGAAGTCCAGTGACGAAGTCCATGGTGATGTTCTCCCATTTCCATTCTGGTATGGGCAATGGTTGCATCATCCCCTTAGACTTCTGCCTCTCTGCCTTCACTTGCTGACACACCAGGCACTTTGATGTATATTTGGAGATCTCCTTCTTCATATTATCCCACCAAAAGTTTTGTCGGAGATCTCGATACATCTTTGTGCTCCCTGGGTGAATAGAGAAATTTGAACTATGTGCATCATCCAAAAGTTCCTTCTTCAGCTCCGAACTTGATGGGACACATAGTCTTTTCCCAAACCGCACAATTCCTTCTTCATTAACATTAAACTCTGAGGATTTTCCCTTTTTGATAGCTTCCACTTTTTCTTGGATTCTCACATCATCCTTTTGAGCATCCTTTAACCTTTCCAAAAGAGATGGTTGAGCAATCATTTGTGAAAGTATTGATGATGTTCCCTTATTTATGATTCCCACGTCCATCTTCATCAAGTCTAAGAAGATTGGATCCTTCTCAATTCTCATCATTGATAGAATTGTTGGATCCTTTCTACTTAGGGCATCTGCCACCTTGTTCGCCTTCCCAGGGTGGTAATGTATTGAACAGTCATAATCCTTTATGAGCTATATCCATCTTCTCTGGCGCATATTAAGCTCTTTCTGTGTGAATATATATTTAAGACTCTTGTGGTCAGTATATATCTCACATTTCTCTCCATAGAGATAATGCCGCCAGATTTTCAAGGCAAATATTACCACCGCCAACTCCAGATCATGCGTTGGATAGTTTCGCTCATGGATTTTCAACTGTCTTGAGGCATAGGATATCAGTTTATCATTCTGCATCAACACACATCCTAAGCCCTTCTTCGAAGCATCACTGAATACCACAAAAAGATCCCCACTTGTGGGTAAAGTGAGCACAGGTGCAGTGATAAGCCTCATTTTCAACTCCTTGAAGCTTTCTTCGCATTCATCACTCCAAGCAAACTTTACTCCCTTTCGAGTTAGCTTGGTAAGAGGGTTGGACAATCGTGAGAAGTTTCTCACAAATCGTCGATAATATCCAGCTAACCCCAAGAAGCTACGGATATCAGTTACCGATGTTGGCCTCTGCCATCCCTCAATTGCATCTGTTTTGGAGGGGTCCACAGATATCCCATTGTTTGTGATGATATGGCCCAAGAATGAGACCTCCTTCAACCAGAACTCACACTTGTTGTACTTGGCATAGAGCTTCTCCTTGCGCAAAGTCTCCAGTACAGTTCTTAAATGCTCCTCATGGTCCTCCTTGGTTTTGGAGTATATTAGAATATCATCTATAAAGACTACCACAAATTTATCTAGGTAATATCTAAAGACTCTATTCATCAAGTCCATGAATATTTATGGAGCATTGGTGAGTCCAAAAGGCATTACTATGAATTCATAGTGCCCGTACCTTGTACGAAAAGCAGTCTTGGGGATATCTTCCTTCTTCACCCTTACTTGATAATATCCCGACCGCAAGTCGACCTTGGAGAAGTATTGTGCTCCACGCAGCTGATCAAACAAGTCATCGATTCTTGGGAGAGGATACTTGTTCTTTATCGTGATTTTGTTAAGTTCACGATAATCGATGCAAAGCCGCATTGACCCATCCTTCTTCTTGACGAAGAGGACTGGTGCACCCCATGGTGATGCACTTGGGTGTATAAACCCTTTATCCAGATTCTCCTGTAGTTGTTTCTTCAGTTCTTCAAGCTCAACCACAGCCATTCTATATGGAGTCTTGGATATTGGTAGCGCCCCAGGTATAAGTTCAATTGAGAACTCCACATCTCTTCTTGGAGGAAGACCAGGAAGTTCCTCGGGAAATACTTCAGCGAATTCCCCCACAATAGGCATTTCTTCAAGGGTGGTTTCTTCCTTGGACTCAATCATCTGAGCCAGATATGCGTTCTCATAATGCATTAATATCCATGCTTGAGATGATGGAGCTAAAGTAGATTCATCTTCCTCCTGACACTTGTAAAGAATCGGGGGTCGATTCTCCATATGGAGTGTGATTTCCCTCTCCCGACAATTTATGTTGGCTCTATATAAGGAAATCCAATCCATGCCTAGAATTGCATCAAATTCCACCAAAGGGAGTATGATGAGGTTCTCCGGGAAATTCAATCCACAGATTATAATAGGGGAGGACTTATACTCATGGGATGCAATGATTTCCCCATTTGCCGTACTCACCGACATCTTTACTTCCATGATTTGTGGTGGTGCAGGGATTGTTCTACTAAACTTTTGAGATATAAAAGAATGCGTAGAACCTGAATCAAAAAGTACGTTCGCTATTCTTGAATGAATAACTAGCGTACCTGTCACCACTTCGTTGTCGGGGTTCACTTCAGCAGAAGTGATGGAAAAAGCTCTTCCTTGCTGTCTTGGAGGTTGTTGATTGCCCCCGATAACCCTTGGATTAGGGCACTGATTCGCAAAATGACCCGGTTCTTTGCATTTGAAGCATTGAACAACGCGTTGAGGTT
The DNA here is from genome assembly GCA_963277665.1 of Viscum album. Lineage (NCBI taxonomy): Eukaryota > Viridiplantae > Streptophyta > Magnoliopsida > Santalales > Viscaceae > Viscum > Viscum album. Next base: position 1,531,797,168 of record OY728160.1, on the reverse strand, counting down.
CGAACGGAGCGTTCCTCCCCTCCGTCGCAGCCGCGGGTCCTTCTTGCTGACAGTTAACAGCTAGGTGCCCTTATCTTCCACACTTGAATCATTTTCTTGTCCCCCTAAGGCAATTTCCAGGGTGCTTCTTTCCACACTTTTGGCAAGTGGGGTGCTGGAATTTCTTAGCGCCGTTGGATTTATCCATCGGACCACCAGCATTGAAGTCCACCTTACACTTCTTGTCCCCATGATACCCCTGTGATTCTCCGATCTCCATTTCAACCTTGAGGGCACATCGGACAATTTCCTCATAGCTGTCGAAGTCACGGATCGCTAATGCTTTCCGCAAGCTAGGCTTCAGCCCACCAAAGAAGCGGTCAACCTTGCATTCGGGGGTAACGACAAAGCCGTAAGCGTATCATGCAAGCCTTGTGAAGTTTGCCTCGTACGCTCCCACAGATTCCTCAACTTTCTGCTTGAGGGAAAGGAAGTCCCTTTCCATCTTAAGACGGAGGGTGCGTGGAAAATATTTATCGAAAAACATCTTCCGGAATACCTTCCATTCCAAAGCCTCGATCTCATCCTCAGGCTTCGTATTTTTGAACAACGTCCACCATTGATCAGCTTCACCCTCCATACGATAAGCCGCCAGGAGAACCTTCTATTTTTCAGAGCATTGGAGGATGGAGAATATCTTTTCAATGGAGTTGATCCATTGTTCAGCAATCGTGGGATCGGATGATCCACTAAAAGTAGGAGGCCTTTGTCTCATGAAGCTTTCAATAGAGACTTGTTCTTTCTTAGGGGGGGTTGAACGTTCCTCTTGACCAGTGTTTCTATTAAAAACTTGAGTTAACTGAGAGAGAAGCGTGACAAAGTTCGCGATTCCTGCTCCCATTGGATTGGGCATCTCATAAGTACAATCATCACACTGATCTTTACAACGGTTGTTAGCCCGAGTTCTCCTATTACCGGCCATTGGCTGGAATAAAAGGAAATTTAGGGGTAACACATAAAGGGTAATCCAAAGACAAAAGTTGATGACTTATAAATAAACTTTAATCTCTTTAACTCATGAGTCTATAGGATTCAATCCAGGCTTTTCATGATCTTCCTTCTAACATATATCCTTAGGGGCATTTTTCCCTTAATAAGGGTTCATACTAAGATTGTGAATTTATCAAAACATATCCCCCGGGAGTGTCGTAACCAAGAGTGCAGCAAGGCCCGTTGTTGTGCACCAGTTCCCGTTCGAGTCTAGCTCAAAGCGGTGTTTTCGGGTTTTACCCCTAGGATACATCTGTTCCAGAGCCGCCTCTACCTGCTCGTATCCAGACAGGGATGTATTTGTTTGATAAACCACTTACTTAGTATTTACCAAAACTTAGGGATGTTTTTATTATGATTAGTCTTGTATCTAAGGCTTTACTAGGGTTTCCTAATCCCAAAAATAACTAAACCTATCCTTTGATACCAACTATGATAACCCTGCTTTTTATTACAACTTAAACATGCTTTATTACATAAAACTTCACTTGATACAACAAAGAAGATATAGAGGTTTAGTGTCTTTGGGGCTTAGGATCATTACATAAAAACTTTAAACTTGAAATACAACATCCTTATTGAAAACATCCTTTACATGACCACTACATTCCTTCGTACTTAGCATTGCATGGGATAACCTAAGGACATGCATAAGAAAAGGGTGAGTTATAAAGCCCAGTAAGGGAGTACACATTGAATAACATGAGGAGTACAATACATGTTAGGCAATAGTCATATCAATAGATCATAAGAGAGACATGAACATAAAGGCATGATAAATCATGATAATCATAACATGGAAATGTGGCAACAACACTTAACATTGAATTAGCATGAGCCAAGGCTCATTGCACATGGAGCATGAGTAAACCCTCATTGCACTTGAAGCACGAGTAAACCCTCGTTGCACTTGAATTAGCATGAGTCAACACTCATTGCACATGACGTATCATGATACTATACTTTACCCAATGCATTGGAGCGCTATAAAGGGCGCACCCTTCTTAAACATTTCATTTCATGCATAAGTGTGCCACTTGGATCATAAAACATGGATTCATAAAACATAATCATTTCTTCCATGATAAAGGAATGTGGAATTCATACATGAAAATTTACAATCAATATGTATATGTTCATAAAGGTGAATACCCTTGATGGAGAAATGGGCATGGTATTCACTACACAATGACATTGGCTTAGAAAATCGGTGCGATTTCGGCAGCGTAACGGCGTGACATAAGAATTCATAAAAAAGGTTGATGAGAGAGAAAGGGGTTCCTCATAATATTTACATGTAATGGACAGTAAGGAGATCATATATATACATGTCCCAACAATAGAAATGGAATTTATATTCATGATGCAAAAGTATTTCTTGAATATAAAAGAAGAGAGAGAAGTTCCTTTCGGAATTTCGGCATAGTAACGGGTGTACATGAGAGGCATTTAATGAGAGAGAAAGGGTTCTCCCATCATTCAAACAATAAGAGGGAAGTATGGGGGAGGTGCGAAACCATACCCCAACATTCATAATTGAAATAAAAAGGGAAATACAACTTAAAGAAAATTGACAAAAATGAGAAAGGAAGAAAAAACCCTTACTTGGAAGTGTGCTTCCAAAGGCTAGAGAGAGGCTTGTGAGAGGCTTCTTGGGAGCTTGGGGCACCTTGAGAGGATTCTAGAGAGAGTAGGTCAGAGGTTGGACGAACTTCAAGGGCTTTGGGTGAGGAGGAAGTGGGAGCTTGGGTGGGTTTATATAGGAAAGGTGAGAGAATTCTTTATTATTTAGGTTTGGGACCCCTTATATTAAAATAATCCAAACCACACACCATCCCATGGTATTTGCCCATGGTTTCTGGAAAAGGAAAGAGGAAAACAATATTTTACAAGGCCAAGGTCCTAACTTATTAAAAAATTAGGGTTGCTTATGTGGAGGTGAGTCACACTCCCATGGAAATTAATTTAAAAAGGCAAAGTGTTGAATAAGTCTTGAGGGCTCCATTAATGCTTTGAAAAGTGAGTCAAACAAACCCAAAACCTCATTATTTTAATGATAAAACACATATTGGCCGAACATAAGGATTATGGTATTTTATTACATCACCATTGGGTCATTATGATGTCATAAAACACATTATATATTTAAATGGTATTTAACTTTTACCCAAAAATTTGACTGTCTCAGAAAATTATGAAAAATTCACCGTTGGATAATTTCGACGTCCTGATTCCAAAAATAATATTTATTTTATCTAAATAATTTTCTTAATATGTGAATTTTCACTTTTAAAACAAAAACCGACATTTATAAAAAATTCACGGGTTTTGACAGAAATGGCTTTCAAACCTTAATAAAAATTTTAATTGCATTCATAAAATTATAAGATCATTTATATTTAATAAAAATTAATTTAGTATTAATAATAATATTTTATTAAAATATTATTTAATTCAAAAATCCTTTAATTTAATAAAATATAATTCTTAATTAAATAATAACTAAAAACACCGTTTGTACTTTAAAAACTAATTACAATGTATCAAAAATGACTAGAAATTATATTCATTATTATATACAAAAATAATGTACATGAACATGGTGCTACTTATTTTTTACATAACCCCTTAAAATAGCCGCATAAGACCTAAGGGTAAGGTCTGCGATGGTGACAGACTCTTGGGGTTGCTCAGATAACATCGCTCGAGTGGTAATCTCTATCAACTTCCATTTTTCCCATAGACGATCACGTTCGAGCTTGACTTGATGAAGCTCAGCTTGGGCTTGGTCAAGGGCAAAGCCCAAAGACGCCACCTCCTTTCCGAGCTCCGACAAATGGGCTTCATAAGGGGAAATTCTACTGGATGAGGCCATCGCTTCCTTTGTCTGAGTAGAAAATTGGTTCGTTAAAGCCTTATATTTAATCTACCCAGGTGATCACTGTTCAACGGCTATAAAAGTAACGGTCACAAATCTTAACGTTAAACTAAAGAAGTTGACATCTTATAAAAACATTTTTTTTTTTCATAAAGAAACATTTAACTGGATCAAGAGGGATTTTCCATTAATGAAATTTTGGTTCGTTACACCGTGTGTCCCTGGAGACACACCAGGATCAAAATGGGGTGAAGAAGATACGTCTGTGGTGGTGGATCGTCTTACTCTCTCCCCATGAGCTCTCGTACCACCAGCCTCAGTACCAGGCCCACTAGATGATCATCAATCTCTGACACCACCCCCCCTCCTACCACTAGCCACTCTACTGGGAGCAATATCATACTCCTCGTCAGATATATCTCGTCTAGGGGGTCGATCCTGAAAAAAAGTTTAACACATAAGTAAACACATGATATTATAAGTTATTGAAATATTTATATTTGAAATAAAATACTCACAATAGGGATGAGTGGAGGAACACCCATCTGTATCATGCGACGATTATTATCTATCATCTTTTTTCGTCGCCTCTCTTCAATGGGTGTCATTTCCTGTAATGAAAACAAATATGGAAGTAATTAAAAACAGATAACTAATGTGTAACCCAAGAAAAAAATATAGAAAAACCATTCTGATAAAAAAACATAAAGTAAAAGAAGATTTATGGTGGTTTGAAGGTAAGTACAAGGATACACACTCTGAATGATGTAGGTGAAACATGTAGGTGATAACACGACTATATGATTCTATATATTTCCCACCACAACTTCAGGTTCACAATCAACTCTAACAATTGAGTTATTGGCGTCATCATAAGTAATAAACGGATTGCTTCCAATTGCAGTAGGGATAGTTTCAACTTCATCATCACCATCATCAAAAACATGTCTGGGATTTACTTCAATAATTACACCGAATTTAGGATGACGATGATCTTTGGCATAAAAAACTTGTTTCACCATTGATGCCAATACATATGGTTCATCGGTGGCAAGAGTTCGAGTCATGTCAATAACTCGAAATCCACAATCATCAATAAAGATTCCTTTCCTCATCATTGAATCAAACCATTCACATTTCATCATCGTGACTCGACCATGTGAGTAATAATCCAAAATTATTATTTTCTCCATGACTCCATAATAAGAAACATTTTCAGAATGAGGTATAGTATCCGATGAACTGGCATAACAGTCTATTGTGGCAGTTATCATAACACCATTATGTTGTGTTCTCATGTTTCTTGCTCGTTCAGTAATAATAAATTTGTATCCATTGATCACAAGTGATTTACAATCACAAACCATGGTATTAGGACCAAAATCCAAAGCTCTTGTTTCCTCAGAAACAGAGTCTGCAGGAAAACTCGATACCTGAAATATAAACAAATAGTAAACTTAATTAAATATTATTTTTATTTAGTTATTACAGAAATATTTTTACCTTCAATTCCAACCAAGCAGAAAACCCTTTTCTATGCAAAGTCTCTTTCCTTCTTAAAGATAAATAACGATGCTTTCTATATATCAATTAGTTATGTTCTCTGTAGATAAAAATAATAATAGTTTAAAAAATATTTAAAATTACAAGAGATAAGATAAGAGATACATGTACAATTTACTTACTTGATATACTCATCCAACAAATCACAATTGAACAACACTGTGCGATGTGCCATCTCTCTCTCTTCAAGGCTTAATGTCATCAATATATATGATCCCGGAATTCCTCCTGTATGAGGAAGTGATGGAAAACTGGGTTCAATTTTCCCATACTGTTCTTCTTCATTTCTCATTGATTTGTTTACTCTTGTAGTAAGATCAGACAAATACATTGCACAGAAATCCATACATTCTTGAGCCAAGTATATAACAACCCATAATTTACATACATTTTTATTACTTCAGAATTGAACCACACTTATTACAACAAATAACAAAACCAGGAAAGGACCGTATAGGTATAGAGTCTTTAGAAACTGGGAAACATAAACAACTAGTTCATAAAGTATCTACTTTGCCTCCCATTTATTTCATCATATCTAGAGTCCCTTTTTGGAATATCCTACTTAATAACCTTCTTCCTGACCTGGGGAAATAAAACATACAAAATGGTGAGCTCAAATTCTCAGTAAGGGTAAACAAAAGAAATATCAATCACATCGTGTACATAAGAACATAACTTTTGGAAAATCTTAACCTGTAAAAAAGATCATAATTTCATAACATGAGATAAATCATAGTAGTGAAATGTAATCCTAATAATCATAACTTAAAACATGAAACTTTGTGGCATTCACACATAATCATAGAAATAATTTCTTATTAGTCAAGACTCATTGCCAAGACTATCTTAGTGGACAAAGTCCATTTCTGAACCGAGTTCACTCCTCGTTTCAGTCCTGTTGCACTGAACCAGTTTAACCTGTCGTTCCAGCCATGTATATCTCATGAGATATAAAATCTTTACCCAATGAATTGGAGGTAGATATATGTCCCACCCATCTCATAATGATACCATTCTTATGTGTGCCACAAAATCAAAAAAAATCATACATCATTGCATAACCCATGTAATAAAAATGGGAATCTCAAACATCATGCCATCATAATCCATATAAGATAAAAGGACATCATAAAAATAATTCCATCATAAAATAATCAAATAAATGTAAAAATAGGGATAGAAACAGAGCCCTATATTATCTTAGATGGAAAATAATTTTGATAAAACACTTGAACTCCATTCTTGAGGAAAATATCCTTTCTACTTCAAAAACATTTCTCCTTTCTTAACATGTCATACAATTCTAAACTAAAAGAAGTTGATTAAAAATAGACTTGAAAACTTGTAAAGAAATCTTCTTGGAAATAATGTTTTAAAAATCCATTCATGCCGTATAAGTTAAAAAACATTCTTCTCCTACTTTTGTTGGAAAAGTCAAAAAGTACCTCGTACAAAAAACGACAAAAGATTCCATTCATATATTTTACTAAAAACTCACCGAAGGGTAAAATTGGATTTAAAAAATTGTAGGTGGATGGAAATAATATTACATATTGAGGGAACATGGATGTGTATGATAAAATACACCCCAGTAAATACCAACGTATAAAAAATCTCGGATAAAATGAGATTGTGATATTTTCCCTTACCTTAGGTCTGATTTGCTTCGTAAGTGTATGAACATACTGTATAATGATTTAAATAAAGTTATTGACTTATTCCATAATCATACATATTTTTATGATATCATATATGGTCATATTCTTAGCTTATTATTAGTAATATTTCTTTTCTACTTGTTATTCGGGTGTTTATTACTTTTTGTTCTTATGTGTGTTTTGTCGAATGAATTCTTATTCTTCTTTTTAGGTTATAGATACCTCATTTCCAGAATGGTATTAGTGTAATATATATCATATTAATTTATTAAATTCATTTATATAATAATTATGCAATGAAGATCATTTAGAACGAGTCGCATCACATCGTGGAGACGGTATTCCGTACGTATGCACGAGCGATGATATCGTTCCCATGATCGTGGAATTGTATTGGAGTGTATGTATACTATTTCATAATCAATATCACTTTACAATAGTCATATATAGTCATTATTTACACCATTATACCCATCCAAGTAAGGTGGTGGTGGAAAATAGATTACACCACGGCGTGGAGACAGTATTCCGTACGTATGCACGCGCGGTGATTTTGTTTTCCGTAGGATGGATAGATGGTGAAATAGGGTTGTTTCATACATATAATAACATATAATTATATGAGTGATACTTATGTAATTAATTCATAATGAAACAACCTAAGAAGAAGAAGTGGAAGAAGAAATAAAGTTGAAATAATCAGTAACAGACATTACCTCTTCTTTAAAGCGCCTCTTTGAGTCCTCCTCTTAGGGCACTAAAATTGGTCTTTTAAGAATACCAGTACCTCTAGGATGTTTCTAGGGAAGTGGAGAAGAGAATTTTTTAGGGTTTGGCCGATCTTGAAGGCTCAAAGTGGTGTGAGGAAGAGAGGGAGGAGGTTTCCTTTTATAAGGGAGGAGAGGGGCACCTTTGGAATAACTAAAAATATTATTTTATTATAAAGCCAAATTCGGTTTTAAGTAGCTCCAAATTGATTTATTTCGAATCAAAGGTAGGGATGGGTCTAAATCCTCTCATCCAATAGAATTAGACAAGTTTAGGTTCCTATTTTAACCTTATCATTTAGATTTAACATTAAGTTAGATAATTTTACTTTTACCGTGTCTTTTTGTGTTATTACACTATAAGGTTAATAAACTTACTATAAGAATCCAAAAGAACCCCAGGTTGTTTATTATTAATATATATATCCTTATCTAAGTCATTTGGCTGAACCTTATATTTTTAGGAATAAAATAACAATTAATAATATAATATTTGTTTTAAAAACTATTTTATGTCAATTTTGACACTATTTAGTAATTGATTTTTGTGAAAATTATAATAGAATGATTAGTTCGAAAAAAGTTAATTAAATAAATACTAACATGTCATATTAACCTATAAAATTAGTGGAATTCATAAAAAGTCTCAAATTACATTTATTTGGGTATTTATAACATCAATTATGTCAATATTTCATTAATAAGATAATTACTGCATCATCTTTGTGTCATAAATAAATTAAATTATATAATGTCTAAAAATTACAAATAAAATACCATTATGTAGGAAATATTTTTAGATTTCTAATTAATATTTATAGTCGGATTTATCTTATGAATAAACCAATATTAAAAATTATTTAGTTATTAAACATTGATTTTAACTATTTTAACCCTTCTTTAAATAAATTAATAATAAATGTCCTAATCTAATCCAAGTGGGCCTAAATGGTCATATTTTATTCCTAAGGTTGTTTTTGGTCGAATTACACTTATCCAATATAATTAGTACATGTTTTAGGGTAATAATAATATCATTTTTACCCTTAATTACCCTATTTACTTTTAACCGCGGTAAATAAAAGTAAAAAGTTACTATTCACCAAAAATTATTTTCATCTCATTGAACCACATTTTACTTACTGACATCAACCGTGTCTCTCGGATTTTTGAAATTCCACTCATAGAAGTGGTAAAATTATGTTTTATGAAAAATTCAGTTTTTTTAACTACCACTTAGTGGTTTCACTATTCATCAAAAATTGAAAGTTTTCAGAAAAATACCAAAATTTCACCCTAGGATAATTTTGATATTCCGAATCCAAAAATGAAGTCAATTTTGAAAAATAAAATTTACAAATTTTCAAAAAGTGGTTATTACTATTCATAACGACTAGTTTTAATAATATTTTAATAGTATATCGTTGTTTAGTGAAACTCAGTATTGCGTACGACACAAGCTATCGAGGAAGGTCGTGATTCCATGTAAAGCAAGCCAAGAAAGTGTTGTGTGTAGTAAAAGTGTCCTTGGATGATTTATATAACATAAAAACAAAATATTTCTCATAAAAGTCTCGGGTGTTACATTCTACCCCCCTTAAAATGAATTTTTCCCTCGAAATTTGTCACTTTGTAACAAACAGATGAGGATACCTCTCCCTCAAAATATCCTCAAGATCCCATGTAGCTTCTTCTAATTGGTGGTTCCTCCATAAAACTTTCACCAATCGAGTGGTCTTGTTTCGTAGGACTTTTTCACTACGATCTAGAATCTCTATCAGCTGTTCTTCATAAGAAAGATCTTACTCCAGTGGTACAACTTCTGAGATGAGTACATGTGAAGGATCAGGTATGTACTTTCTCAGGAGAGATACATGGAACACATCGTGAACTTGAGAGATATTCGGTGGAAGTGCCAATCGGTAAGCTACCTTCCCAACACGATCTAGTATTTCGAATGGACCGATATATCTAGGGCTCAACTTCCCCTTCTTTCCAAATCTCATGACCCTCTTCCAGTGAGATATTCGTAAGAAAAATTTATCACCCACTTCAAACTCTAGGTATTTCCTTCGGTTGTCGGCATAACTTTTCTGTCGACTCTGAGCTGCTCTTATGTGTTGTTGAATATATCGGACCTTTTCTGCCATTTCATCAACGAGATCATGTCCAAATAGCTTTCTTTCCCCAACTTCATCCCAGCAAGTTGGAGTCCCGCATTTCTTTCCATAGAGAGCTTCATAAGGAGCCATCTTAATACTGGAGTGAAAGCTATTATTATAAGAAAATTCCACCAAAGGGAGGTGTTAATCCCAACCACCTTTGAAATCTATAGAGCAGGCTCTCAACATATATTCTAGAGTTTGAATTGTTCTCTCAGACTGACCGTCTGTCTGAGGATGATAAGCAGTGCTGAAACTCAACTCTGTATCCAGAGTATGCTGAAGAATTCGCCAGAACTTTGAGGTAAACCTCGGATCCCGATCAGATATAATAGAAAGTGGTACTCCATGCAATCTTACCACTTCCTTTACATATATCCTAGAAAGTTGATCCAGAGAGAAATCCTCTCTAATAGCGATGAAGTGTGCAGACTTTGTAAGACGATCAACTATGACCCAGATAGCATTATTGCCTTTGGATGTTTTAGGAAGTCCGGTGACAAAGTCCATAGTGATGTTTCCCCATTTCCATTCGGGTATGGGTAATGGTTGTAACATCCCCTTTGACTTCTGTCTCTCAGCTTTAACTTGCTGACAAACCAATCATAGAGAGACATATTCAGCAACATCTCTTTTCATGTCATCCCACCAGAAGTACTCTTTCAGGTCCCTATACATCTTCGTGCTTTCAGGATGAATAGAGAATGAAGAACTATGAGCCTCATCCAGCAGCTCCTTCTTTAATTCGGGGATGGGAGGAACACAAACCCGATTCCTGAACTTTATTATCCCATCACAATCAAGGTTGAATTCAAGAACATTTCTCACCTTCTTTTGTTACTCGACATCTTCTTTCTATGCCTCTTTAATCTTCACATGTATAGATGGTTGAACATTCATTTGAGAAAGATACGATTTTTCCCCTTTTATTATAATTCCAAGATCCATCCTTTGTAAATCCATAAATATTGGATCTTTTTTGATCCTCATCATGGATAAAATGGTATGGTCTTGTCGACTTAATGCATCTGCCACCTTGTTTGCTTTCCCAGGGTGGTAATCGATTGAGCAGTTGTAATCCTTAATCACCTCCAACCATCTTCTTTGACGCATATTCAACTCCTTTTGTGTGAAAATATACTTTAAAATTTTATGATCAGTATAAATGTCACACCTTTCTCCATAAAGATAATGCCTCTAAATCATTAATGCAAAGATTACCGCAGCTAACTCCAAATCATGAGTTGGGTAATTTTGCTCATGTATTTTCAATTGTCGTGAGGCATAAGCTATCACCATGTCATTTTTCATAAGAACACACCCCAATCCCTTCTTGGATGCATCACTGTAGATCACAAACCTTTCTCCACTACAAGGCAGTGTGAGCACAGGTGCACTAGATAACCTTCTTTTCAAATCCATTAAATTCTCTTCAAATTCCTCCGTCCAAACAAACTTAACTCCTTTCCAAGTCAACTTGGTGAGTGGATTAGATAATCGTGAAAAATCTTTCACAAAACTTCGATAATATCCATCCAAACAAAAAAAACTTCAGATCTCAGTTACTGTTGTCGGTCTCGACCATCTTTCGATAACCTCTTTTTTTGCTGGATCCACAGATATCCCCTCTTTTGAGATTATGTGACCCAAAAATGCAACTTTTTGAAGCCAAAATTTACACTTGGTAAATTTGGCATAAATATTCTCCTTTCTCAAGGTATTCAATATAATTCTCAAGTGATCTTCATGTTCTTACTTGCTCTTGGAATATACCAGAATATCATCTATAAGACTACCACAAACTGATCAAGATAGTCTATAAAGGCTCTATTCATCAGATCCATGAAGATAGTAGGGGCATTAGTAAGACCAAATGGCATCACTATAAATTCATAGTGTCCATAACTTGTACGGAAAGTCGTCTTTGGTATATCCTCCCTTTTGACCCTTAATTGATGATACCCTGAACGAAGATCAATCTTGGAAAAGTATTGAGCTCTGCGTAGTTGGTCAAATAGGTCATCAATGCACGAGAGAGGATATTTTTTCTTGATAGTGATCTTGTTAAGTTCTCAATAATCAATGCAGAGTCTCATTGATCCATCTTTCTTCTTAACAAACAGAATAGGTGCTCCCCAAGGTGACGCACTAGGGCATATGAATCCCTTATCAACATTCTCTTGGAGTTACTTCTTCAATTCCAGCAACTAAGTTGGGGCCATTCTATAAAGTGTCTTTGAAATAGGTAAAGCACCCGGTATTAGTTCTATTGAAAACTCAACTTCACGATTTGGTGGAAGACCCAACAATTCCTATGGAAAGACATCGTCAAACTCCCATAAAATGGGAATATTCTTAATCGTGAGTTTCTCACCAACCATTTGAGATAAATAACCTTCATTTAGTGGAATCAAGACCCATAAGATGGAAGAAATTTCCACTGGAAGGTTATGTTCATTCTTGCATCGATAGACGATCATAGATTGATCTGGAATATGAAATGTGACTTCCCTTCTTTGGAAATTGATATGAACTCCATGTAGAGAAAGCCAATCCATGCCAAGAATCACATCAAATTCCACTATAGGAAGGATCACAAGATTTGCAGGAAGCACTTTCCCACAAACTTCAATCGGAGAAGAATTATAAACTTTTGATGCGACTGTTGTTTCATTAGGGGTTGTCACAGCTAACTCAACATCTAATTGTTTAGGTAATATGGTGATATCCTTATAAAATTCTTCAGAAATAAAGGAGTGGGTGGATCCAGAATCAAATAAAACATTTGCTACTTTAGAGTGGATGGTAAGTGTACCTTTCACCACATCGTTATCGTACTCCACATCACTGATAGAAATTGCATGTGACTTTCCTTTATCTTTAGCCTTAAGAGTTTTTTGATGTTGACCATCATCATCAACCCTGAGATTTGGGCATTGATTGGCATAATTCCACATCTCCTTGCACTTGAAACATTGAAGTGTAGTAGGTTCATTTTGTGTATCCCTTCCTTTTTTTGCATCATTAGAAATATTCTTCCCATCATTGCGGCATTCAAATGCCCGATGACCTTCCTTTCCACATTTGAAACATTTACTTGTCCCTTTAAGACAACTCCCTCTATGTTTCTTTCCACACTTTGAGCATAAGGGAAAGCTCATATTCTTTTTAGTGTGCTCTTTATATTTTCCTTTGAATTCCATTTTCCTCTTCTTATCAAACCCATATGACTGATGGGTTACTCCAATCTCCATCTCGACTTTGAGAGCACATCGAATGATTTCCTCGTAGCTATTGAAGTCACTTATGGCTAACGCCCTTCGAAGACTTGGTTTTAAGCCACTAAATAATCGATCGATCTTACTCTCAGATTGGATAATAATACCAGAAGTATACCTTGCATGTCTTGTAAAATTTGCTTCATAGGTACCAACAGATTCATCATCCTTTTTCTTCAGTTCAAGAAACTCTTTCTCCATCTTTGTTCGGAGAATACGAGGGAAGTACTTATTGAAAAATAAGTTCTTGAACTCGTCCCATTCCATGGACTCAATTTCATCCCTTTGCCTCGTATTCTTAATAAGACTCCACCATTGATCAACATCACCTTCCAAACGATACACTGCTAAGATGAATTTATCATGTTCAGAACATTGAAGAACTAAAAATATCTTTTCAGTAGTACTAATCCATTGTTCATCAACTAATGGATCAGTAGACCCGCTGAATGAAGGTGGACGCTATCTCATGAAGGATTCAACAGAATGTTTCTCCTTCCTTTTCTCATTTGGTAGTCCTGCATTATTCATATCTTGAGAAAGTTGTGTGAGCATGGCTACAAGATTTTGCATTCCAGCTCCCATAACGCTTGGTTGCTCAGGGGGACAATCATTGCATTTCCCGTCACATTCTGCATTAAAACGGTTCCTTCGGGTTCCAGCCATTGACTAAAAACAAGAAGAATAGTGTGAGAAACACTAATTATAATAAGAAAACCACATAATCAAGAATAAAATTTCACACTTAAGTTATTATCCTAGGTTACTCAAGGCCATTTCTAAAACACTAAGATTGTGTTATATTCTTAGGCTTATCCTTAGGGTTCTTACTAAGGCTTTCACATCCTAGTTTCCAAAGGTTGACTATACCTTTCCTCTGATACCAACTATAAAGACCCATACTTTACATACATTGTTATTACTTCAGAATTGAAGCACACTTATTACAACATATAACAATACCAGGAAAGGACCGTATAGTTATAGAGTCTTTAGAAACTAGGAAACATAAACAACTGGTTCATAAAGCATCTACTTTCCTCCCATTTATTTCATCATATCTAGAGTCCCTTTTTGGCATATCCTACTTAATAACCTTCTTCTTGACATGGGGAAATAAAACATACAAAAGGGTGAGCTCAAATTCTCATTAAGGGTAAACAAAAGAAATATCAATCACATCGTGTACATAAGAACATAACTTTTGGGAAATCTTAACCTGCAAAAAGATCATAATTTCATAACATGGGATAAATCATAGTAGTGAAATGTAATCCTAATAATCATAACTTAAAACATGAAACTTTTTGGAATTCACAAATAATCATAGAAATCATTTCTTACTAGTCAAGACTCATTGTCAAGAATATCTTAGTGGACAAATTCCATTTCTGAACCGATTTCACTCCTCGTTTCAGTCCTGTTTCACTGAACCGGTTTAACCTTCCGTTCCTACCATGTCTATCTCATGAGATATAAAATCTTTACCCAATGAATTGTAGGGAGATATAGGTCCCACCCATCTCATAATGATACCATTCTTATGTGTGCCATAAAATCAAAAAAATCATACATCATTGCATAACCCATGTAATAAAAATGGGAATCTTAAACATCATGCCATCATAATCCATATAAGATAAAAAGACATCATAAATATAATTCCATCAAAACATAATAAAATCAATGTAAAAATAGGTATAGAAACATAACCATATATTATCTTAGATGGAAAATAATTTTGATAAAACACTTGAACTCCATTCTTGAGGAAAATATCTTTTCTACTTCAAAAACACTTTTCCTTTATTAACATGTCATACAATTCTAAACTAAAATAATTTGATTAAAAATAGACTTGAAAATTGAAAAAAAATCTTTATGGAAATAATGTTTTAAAAATCCATTCATGTCGTATAAGTTAAAAAAACATTCTTCTGGTACTTTTGTCGAAAAATTCAAAAAGTACCTCGTACGAAAAACGACAAAAGATTCCTTTCATATATTTTACTAAAAACTCACCGAAGGGTAAAATTGGATTTAAAAAATTTTAGGTGGATGGAAATAATATTAAATATTGAGGGAACATGGATGTGGATGATAAAATACACCCCAGTAAATACCAACGTATAAACAATCTCGGATAAAATGAGATTGTGATATTTTCCCTTACCTTAGGTCCGATTTGCTTCATAAGTGTCCGAACCTCCTGTATAATGATTTAAATAATGTTATTGACTTATTACCGAATCAAAATTATTTTTATGATATCATATATGGTCATATTATTAGCTTATTATTAGTAATATTTCATTTCTACTTGTTATTCGGGTGTTTATTACTTTTTGTTCTTATGTGTGTTTTGTCGAATAAATTCTTATTATTCTTTTTAGGTTATAGATCCCTCATTTCCAGAATGGTATTAGTGTAATATATATCATATTTATTTATTCAAATCATTTATATAATCATTATGCAATGAAGATCATGTAGAACGAGTCGCATCACATCGTGGAGACGGTATTCCGTACGTACGCATGAGCGATGATATCGTTCCCATGATCGTGGAATTGTATTGGAGTGTATGTATACTATTTAATAATCAATATCACTTTACAATAGTCTTATATAGTCATTATTTACACCATTATACCCATCCAAGTAAGGTGGTGGTGGAAAATAGATTACACCGCGGCGTGGAGACGGTATTCCGTACGTACGCACGCGCGGTAATTTCATTTTCCGTAGGATGGATAGATGGTGAAATAGGGTTGTTTTATACTTATAATAACATATCATTATATGGGTGATACTGATGTTATTACTTCATAATGAAAAACCCTAAGAAGAAGAAGTGGAAGAAGAAATAAAGTTGAAAGAATCGGTAACGGACATTACCTCTTCTTTGAAGCGCCTCATTGAGTCCTCCTCTTAGGGAACTAAATTTTGTCTTTGAAGAAGCCCATGACCTATAGGATGTTTCTAGGGAAGTGTAGAAGAGAATTTTGAAGGGGTTGACAGAGCATGAAGGCTCAAAGTGGTGTGAGGAAGAGAGGGAGGAGGTGCCCTTTTATAAGGGAGGAGAGGGGCACCTTTGGAATAACTAAATATATTATTTTATTATAAAGCAACATTCGGTTTTAAATAGCTCCAAATTGATTTATTTAGAATCTAAGTTGGGAATGGGTCGAAATCCTCTCATACAAAAGAATTTAGACAAGTTTAGGTTCCTATTTTAACCTTATCATTTAGATTTAACATTAAGTTAGATAATTTTACTTTTACCGTTTCTTTTTGTGTTCTTACACTATAAGGTTAATAAACATACTATAAGAAGCCAAACGAACCCAAAGTTGTTTATTATTACTATATATAACCTTATCTAAGTCATTTGGCCGAACCTTAGATTTTTAGGAATAAAATAACAATTAATAATATAATATTTGTTTTAGAAACTATTTTTTGTCAATTTTGACACTATTTAGTAATTGATTTTTGTGAAACTCATAACATAATGATTAGTTCGAAAAAAGTTAATTAAATCAATAATAACATGTCATATTAACCTAGAAAATTAGTGTAATTCATAAAAGTCTCAAATTAAATTTATTTGGGTATTTATAACATAAATTATGTCAACAATTCATTAATAAGATAATTACTACATCATCTTTGTGTTATAAATAAATTAAATTATTTAATGTCTAAAAATTAAAAATAAAATACCATTATGTAGGAAATATTTTTATCTTTCTGATTAATATTTATTGTCGAATTTATCTTATGTATAAACCTATATTAAAAATTATTTAGTTATTAAACTTTGATTTTAACTATTTTAACCCTTCTTTAAATAAATTAATAATAAATGTCCTAATCTAATCCAAGTGGGCCTAAATGGTCATATTTTGTTCCTAAGGTTGTTTTTGGTCAAATTACACTTATCTAGTAGAATTATGACATGTGTTAGGGTAATAATAATATCATTTTTACCCTTAATTACCCTATTTACTTTTAACCGTGGTAAATAAAAGTAAAAAGTTACTATTCACCAAAAATTATTTTCATCTCATTAAACCACATTTTACTTACTAACATCAATCGTGTCTCTCAGATTTTTGAAATTCCACTCACATAAGTGGTAAAATTAAGTTTTATGAAAAATTCAGTTTTTAACTACCACTTAGTGGTTTCACTATTCATCAAAAATTGAAAGTTTTCAGAAAAATACCAAAATTTCACCCTAGGATAATTTTGATATTCCAAATCCAAAAATGAAGTCAATTTGTAAAAATAAAATTTAAAAATTTTCAAAAAGTGGTTATTACTATTCACAACGGCTAGTTTCAATAATATTTTAATAGCATATCGTTATTTAGTGAAACTCGGTATTGCGTACGACGCAAGCTATCGAGGAAGGTCGCGATTGCGTGTAAAGAAAGCCGAGCAAGTGTTGTGTGTAGTAAAATATTTCTTTGATGATTTATATAACATAAAAAAAATATTTCTCATAAAAGTCTCGGGTGTTACAAAGTAACCGTTCACAATAGAACCTTCGGGATAATTCCTGTTCCGAACATATGATTTCAATGTGCACATGTTTCTTTCAGTTGGATACATCCAATGGAAAGCAACGTGTCCTCAAGAAGTATTTTTGTTAGAAGATGGACAATCAGATGCAACATGCATGTAAAAAATGATGGAGGGAATATTTTCTCTAACTCGCACAAAATTAATGGTGTCTCTGCCAACAGTTTTTGCAAGAAGTATTTGGATATCCTCTTAGCACAAAGATCTCTAAACAAATAGCACAACTGAATAACTGAGACTCTAACATTATTGGACAAGAGATGAAGGATTGCTATTGGAATCAACTCATGCAAAATGACGTGATAATCATGAGTCTTCAAAGATTTCATCTTCAACTCTCTTCTGTTGACCTGTTTTGATATATTGCTTGAATAGCCATCAGGAACTTTAATACTCTCTAGCACTTCCAGAAATTGATTTTTTTCAGAAGGTGTCATCACCTAAGAAGCACATAGAACATGCCACTTATTTTCACTGATATAGACAGGATGCAATTCTGGTCTGATCCCCCAATCTACCAAGTCACGCCAAGATCGTAAATCATCTTTTTTCTTCCCCTTGACATTTAGAAGAATCAAAAGAAACATTTCACATATATTATTTTCATTGTGCATTACATCTAAGCAATGACGTAACAAGTTGGTTGACCAATACGACAACTCAAAGAATATACTTTTTTTCTTCCAATTGTAACAGGTATCATTGGAAACATTTTTCCTCTTTCTAGATTTCATTACACCCCTCCCAAATGAATAACTGAAATCTTTAAATTCATTAAGCACATCAGTTCCAGACATACGCTGAGGTGGAGCGTCATTCTCCATGGTATTGTCAAATCGTCGACGATTGTTTCTATATGGATGGTTCATTGGCAAGAATCGTCGATGTCCCATAAAACTAAAACTATGACGATATTTCAGTCTTCTCGATCGAGTATTCTTCATAAAAACAGGACATGACAATTTTCCTTTAGTGCTCCATCCATACATCATTGCATAAGCAGGAAAATCATTGATCATCCACATAAGTGCAGCACGCATCTGAAATATATCTTTCGAACATGCATCGTATGTGGGCACACCCACATCCCAAAGAAGTTTCAACTCTTTTATTAAAGGTTGCATGTATACATCTATATCATTGCTGGGATTAGAAGGTCCAGATATCAGTATACTCAAGAAAGTGTAAGGCTTTTTCATACATAACCAAGGGGGAAGGTTATAAATGTGTATGAAAACCGGCCATGTGCTGTGCAAAGTAAGCATCTGCCCAAATGGATTAAAACCGTCACATGAAAGACCCAGCCTCACATTACGCACGTTGGCTGCAAATTCAGGATATCGAGCATCAAATCTCTACCATGAAAATCCATCTGCAGGGTGAACCAACTCTTCATTATTCTGTTTTCTCTCGGTGTCATGCCTTCGCATTTTTAATGATATTTCATCAGACATGAAAAGGTTCTGTAATATGGGTATCAATGGAAAGTGCCACATTACTTTTTTTGGAACACGAGATGGTGATCCATCATCTTTTGGCTTCCATCGGGAGGTTCCACATTTGATACAATCATTTCTTTCAGCAGTTTCCTCCCAAAATAAGCTGCAATCATTCGAGCAGGCATGAATTTTTTTTGAGAATCCAAGTTCATCAAATAACTTCCATGCCATATAGTTGTTTGAAGGAATATCTGCATCATCTAGAAGTAAGTCCTTCAAGAAGGTATGAATGTAATCAATTGCAGTATTTGAAATCCCATACATAGTTTTCCCATTAAACAATCGGATTAAAAATTCCAACTTTTTCATTTTACCACATTGCCGATATACTAGAGTCGTCGCAGCATCATTCAATTTTTTCACCCTATCAACATCATCATTTTCATTGGACACATCATGTGTGCTTGTATCAAAATCTTGTTGGCTGGACATCCTTTCCTTATCATGATGCCGAATAAATGGAAACCGATCATATATCAAACTCTCCAATTCAGTCTTATCATTTGGATCATCAACATTTTGAGATTCCATTTTCTCTCCATTATGATACCACACATAATAGTTTGTTTGGAAACCATATTTGGTTATATGATAGCTAACTGCGTCATGACTCAACCAAGGTCTTCCAACACAATTAAAACATGGGCAGTGTATGCGACCACTATCTGAAGCCTTATCAAATGAAAAATCTAGAAAGCTGTTCAAATTATTTTGAAAATCAGTTGAAATCCGATCAGTTTCATACATCCAACTTCTTTCCATTTTGTAAAAAACTGCAATAATTCATTTCAAAGAAATTAAATAATATTGAAGTATAATCAAAAAAAATATTTAGGTAAATGACAATTGTTAACTTTATATAAAAGCATAACTGACACATTACTCTATATGAGAATCATATGAAGAAATACAACAAAATACAGTGTATATAAGAAAATAAGATACATAATTTCTAATGCCTATATTCAAGGATTGCCCAGTAAGATATTGGAAGTGGATCAAGGAATACATAATCCTTAAGGATCTTGTTGGGAGTACATGAGTTTTATACTTTAAATTCTTCAGGGAGATCAGGATGAGGAGTATGATAATGATCAGGGGAGTGGCGGGACTGTCCAAGGGGGGTGCGGGGTGTCTAGGGGGGTGCGGGGTGTCTAGGGGGGTGGGGCCGTCTAGGGGGTCGGAGGTGTCCAGGGGGTCAGGGTGTCCAGGTGGGCGGGCTGTCCGCGGGGGTGGTCAAGTTGTCCAATGGGGTAGGGGGAGTCCAGGGGGTGGGCGGGCTGTCCAAGGAGGTGAGCGGGGTGTCCAGGGGGTGGGTGGGGCTGTCCGGGGGGTACAGGGTGTCCAGGGGGTGGGCTGTCCAAGGAGGTGAGCGGGCTGTCCGGGGGGGATATCCAAGGAGGTGAGAGGGCTTTTCAGGGGAGGTACAGGGTGTCCAAGGGGGTTGTGGGGTGTCCAGGGGGTGGGCTGGCTGTCCAAGGAGGTGAGCGGGTGTCTAGGGGTGGGTGGGGCTATCCGGGGGGGTACAGGGTGTCCAGGGGGTGGGCTGTCCAAGGAGGTGAGCGGGCTATCCGGGGGGGTATAGAGTGTCCAAGGGGGGTGCGGGGTGTCCAGGGGGTGGGCGGGAAGTCCAAGGAGGTGACCAGGGTGTCCAGGGGGTGGGTGGGGCTGTCCGGGGGGGGGTACAGGGTGTTTAGGGGGTGGGATGTCCAAGGAGGTGAGCGGGCTGTCCGGGGGTGGGCAGGCTGTCCAAGGAGGGGAGTGGGCTGTCCAGGGGCAGTACAGGGTGTCCAAGGGGGTGCAGGGTGTCCAGGGGGTGTGGGGTGTCTAGGGGGTGGTGGGGCCATCCGGGGGGGTTGGAGGTGTCTAGGGGGTCGGGGTGTGTCTAGGGGGGTTGGGGTGTCCAGGTGGGCAGGCTGTCCGCAGGAGTGGTCAGGCTGTCCAATGGGGTAGGGGGAGTCCAGGGGGTGGGCGGGCTATCCAAGGAGGTGAGCGGGGTGTCTAGGGGGTTGTTGGGGCTGTCCGGAGGGTATAGGGTGTCCAGAGGGTGGGTGGGCTACCCATGGGGGTACGGGGTGTCCAGGGGGTGGGCGGGCAGCCCATGTGGGTGGCGGGGTTGTCTAGGGAGGTGGGCGGGCTGTCCAGGTGGTGGGCGGGCTGTCCACGGGGGGTGGTCGGGCTGTCCACAGGGGTGGCGGCGCTTTCCAGTGGGGTCGAGGGTGTCAAGGGGGTGGGGGGGGGTTTCCAGGGGGGGTCTATCCACGGGGGGTGGTCGGGCTGTCCACGATTGATTCATTTGATGACATAGTATAGGTATATTTATATGAAAGGAATACCCCCACAATAATCATGCAGCCCTGTCATTAGTCTAAACCCCTAGAACACATAAAAGAAGCTAGTATAGACATTTACTAAAATATTTAACACCATAAGAATAAAAATACACTCTAAATATAGTTTTAGAGTATATAATGGTGTGTGTGAAAAAAATGATATTAAATCAATTTAAATGAATATGGAACAAATGAGGGTTTACAATACACTAAGAGTACCTCAAACAATCCAAGACCACTATAGCGCCACATATTTTACTTCATGAAACAGGACCTGGAAATCTTACCTATGTCTTTACTGATGACCACCTAATTGGAACACTATTTATGGTTCTTGAACACAAGGAACAAACTATGTTTGGTCTCTACCAACTCAATCACCCACTTGTAGATCATAATCTTGTTTCCCATTATACTAAAATGGTCTCACTGGAAGCTACTTCTAATGCTGGTCCTAAACCATTCATTCTCCACAAAACAATGATCAAAGAATCATTGGACACATCTTAATGACGATACAATCTCATCACATAAACACATCAAAACAGAAACAAAAACATATAGGATGGGTCTAAATCAAAAATATAATTAGATAAATTTCAATAAAAAATAATGTACGAGTTAATAAGATACCTTAAACACATCAAAATATAAACAAAAACATAAACACATAAAAATCAAAAACACAGAAACAAAAACATATAGGATGGGTCTAAATCAAAAACATATAGTTTAAATAAAAAAACATAAACATAAACACATCAAAATCAAATCTAAAA
Organism: Viscum album; assembly: GCA_963277665.1. NCBI lineage: Eukaryota > Viridiplantae > Streptophyta > Magnoliopsida > Santalales > Viscaceae > Viscum > Viscum album. The sequence continues at coordinate 1,531,774,629 of OY728160.1, read as the reverse complement.
ACTTAAATATTAGATAAATTTCAATAAAAATAAGGTTCCAGTTAATAAAATACCTAATTTAGGATGGGTCTTATGATATTCGGAAGTAGATTCAACACCTTGGATGGGATGGAAGAAGAGGAACCTGAAGGAGCTCGAAGATCCAAACTGGTCCGGCAGAAGGAGCTCCAAAATCACATGTTGCTCCCATTTAGGGTTCTGGATCGTGAATGGGGGAGAGGACGGGCTGCTGCCAATTTGGGGGAAAGTTGTGCCAACGGTTTTTAAAAACCGTTGGTATATACTTTTAGGGCCACCTATACCAACGGTTCTAAAGAACCGTTGGGAAAAACCTATCCCAACTATGTAACAGCCCGAGATTTTATGAAAAATATTTTTTTTAATTTTATTAATGTCTTGTGTTGTACGCTACACCAAAAGGAGCTTGCACAACACACATCCTTGACTTGCCTTTCATTACACGCAATCGCGACCTTCCTTGATAGCGTGTGTAGTACACAATACCGAGTTTCACTAAACAACGATATGCTATTAAAATATTATTATAACTAGCCATTATGAATAGTAATAACCACCTTTTAAAATTTTATAAATTTTAGATCTCAAAATGGACTTCATTATTGAATTCGAAGTATCGAATTTAGCCTAAGGTGAAATTTTGGAACTTTTCGGATAAATTTCATATTCCGATGAATAGTGAAAATTACTAAATTATAATTAAAAACAACTTTTTTAATCAAAATAATTAATAGTGATAAATTATTAATTTGAGTGGTTTTAAAGTATATTTAGAATATATTTTTACAATTTAGTACAATGTTGGTCATTGGATGTAATTTCACATTTAAACCAGACATAAACAAGTGTTAATCTTTTGATAGATATTGTTTCTTAAAAACACGCTATTTGTTTTAACAGCGGGATTTAATTATAAAATTAATTAATGGAACTTATATGTTATGAATTTGGTAAAATAGACTTCATTTTTTAATTCGGAATATGAAATATAGCTTAGGATGAAATTTTGGCATTGTTCTGAAAAACATCAATTTTTGATGAATAGTGAAATTACTAAGTGGTAGTTAAAAAACTGAATTTTTCATAAAACTTAATTTTACCGCTTCTGTGAATGGAATTTCAAAAATCCGAGAGACACGGTTTATGTCAGTAAGTAAAATGTGGTTCAATGAGATGAAAATAATTTTTGGTGAATAGTAACTTTTTACTTTTATTTACCACGGTTAAAAGTAAATAGGGTAATTAAGGGTACAAATGATATTAATATTACCCTAACACATGTCCTAATCCTATTGGACAAGTGTATCTCGACCAAAAACAACCTTAAGTGTAAAATATTATCATTTAGGCCCACTTGGATTAGATTAGGACATTTACTATTATTTAATTCAAAGAAGAGTTAAAAGAGTTAAAATCAAATTTTATTTACTAAAACATTTTTAATATGGGGTTATAAATAAGATAAATTCGACTATAAATATTCATTAGAAATATAAAACGATTTCCTACATAATGGTATTTTATTTTTAATTTTTATACTTTAAATAATTTAATTTATTTATGAGACAACAATGATGAAGTAATTACCTTTTTAAGAAAAATTAACATAATTGATGTTATAAATGCCCAAATAAATGTAATTTGAGACTTTTTATGACTTAAACTAATTTTATAGGTTAATATGACATGTTATTGTTGATTTAAGTAACATGGTTTGAACTTATCATTCTGTTATGAATTTCATAAAAATCTTGTACCAAATAGTGTCAAAATTGACATAAATTTGTTTTTAAAATAAATATTATATTATCAATGGTTATTTAATTCCTAAAAATATAATGTTCGGCCAAATGACTTAGATAAGGATATATATATTAATAATAAACAACTTGGGGTTCGTTTGTCTTGTTATGGTGAGTTTATTAACCATATAGTGTAAGAAAACAAAAAGACACGGTAAAAGTTAAATTATTTAACTTAGAGTTAAATCTAATTGATAAGGTTAAAATAATAACCTAAACTTGTCTAAATCCTATTGTATGAGAGTATTTCGACCCATACCCACCTTAGCCTCGAAATAAATCAATTTGGAGCTATTTAAAACCGAATTTGGCTTTATAATAAAATAATATTTTTAGTTTTTCCAAAGGTGCCCCTCTCCTCCCTTATAAAAGGGCACCTCCTCCCTCTCTTCCTCACACAACTTTGAGCCTTCAAGCTCGGCCAACCCCTGCCAAAATCTCTTCTCCACCTCCCTAGTATCATCCTAGAGGTCCTGGTCTTCTTCAAAGACCATCCTTAGTTCTTTAAGTGGAGGTTAAGAAAAGGCGCCTCAAAAAGAGGTAATATCCATTACCGATCTTTTTCAATTTCTTTCTTCTTCAACTTCTTCTTATTTAGTTGTTTCATGATAAAGTAATAACATCATTATTTCTTATATACTGATATGTTATTATAAATATGAAACAACTCTAATTAACCTTCTATCCATCCTACGGAAAAAGGAAATCACCACGCGTGCGTACGTACGGAATACCGTCTCCACGCCGTGGTGTAATCTATTTTCCACCACCACCTTAATTGGATGGGTATAATGGTGTAATGAGTAACTATATATGATTATTATAAAGTGATATTGATACTGAAATAGTATACATACACTTCAACACAATTCCACGACCATGGGAACGATATCATCGCTCGTGCGTACGTACGGACTACCGTCTCCACGACGTGATGAGATTCATTATCCATGTTAACCATTCCAGAATGATTATAAAGTATATATAATGAATAATAATGGAATATATGACATGGTAAATTTACTGTATTTATGTATATATATATATATGTCATCTACTTACTTCCATTCAAGACAATAAGGAAAGGAAAGCAGTGTTCATGCGTACGTACGGACTACCGTCTCCATGAACGGTGTGTTTCATTTCATTTATATATCTATTATATATATATATATACTGAATATATATGATATATAAATCATACTTTATATTCTGTAAGTAAGTAAATCATGATATAAGTAATAATAATGTCAAGAACAACAAGTCCAATCACCTACAATAAATGAAACGATTTTACCCAAAACGCTTCTTTAACATGAATTTACAAAAGAACAGGTAATATAAAGACATAAGTGGACCATATATGATATAATAACAATGAATACGATTCTAGAATAAGTCAATAACATGATTTAAATCATTATATAGGAGGTTCGGACACGTACAAATCAAGTCGGACCTAAGGTAAGGGAAATATCACAATCTCATTTTTATCCGAGATTGTTTATACTTTGAAATTTACTGGGGTGTATTTTATCATCCACATCCATGTTTCCTCAATATGTAATATTATTTCTATTCACCTACAATTGTTTAAATCCTATTTACCCTTCGGTGAGTTTTTAGTAAAAGATATGAAAGTACTCTTTTGTCGTTTTTTTTCATACGAGGTACTTTTTTGACTTTTCCGATAAAAGTACGAAGAATGTTTTTTTTAAACTTATACGGCATGAATGGATTTTTAAAACATTATTTCCAAGAAGCTTCCTTTACAATTTTTCAAGTTTATTTTTAATCAACTTCTTTTATTTTAAAGTCGTATGACATGTTATGAAAGGAAAAATGTTTTTGAAGAAGAAAGGATATTTTCCTCAAGAATGGAGTTCAAGTGTTTTATCAAAATTATTTTAAATCTAAGATAATAAAGGGTTCTGTTTTTATCCCTATTATTACATTGATTTGATCATGTTGTGATGGAATTATGTTTATGAATTCATTTATCTTATATGAATTGATTTATGATGTCATGATGTTTAAGATTCCCATTTGTATTACATGGGTTATGTAATGATGTATGATTTATGATTTTGTGGCACACATAAGAATGGTATCGTTATGAGATGGGTGGGACCTATATCTCCCTCCAATGCATTGGGTAAAGATTTTATATCTCATGAGATAGACATGGCTGGAACGGTAGGTTATACCGGTTCAGTGAAACAGGACTGGAACGAGGGTGACTCGTTTCAGAAAGGGACTTTGTCCACTAAGACAGTCTTGGCAATGAGTCTTGAATAACAAGAAATGATTCTCTTTGATTATGTGTGTATGCCACAAAGTTTCATGTTTTAAGTTATGATTATTGTGATTACATTTCACTACCATGATTTATCCCATGTTATGAAATTATGATCTCTTTTACAGGTTAAGATTTCCAAAAGTTATGTTCTTATGTATATGATGTGATTGATATTTCTTTTGTTTACCCTTAATGAGCATTTTAGCTCACCCTTTTATGTTTTCTTTTCCCCAGGATATAAAGAAAGGTTTTAGGTATAAAAAAAAGGGAAGATCTTTATGGGAGATGTTGAAGATGTTTCACCAGGATTAAAAGATCATATTCCGAGTTTTCAAAGACACTAAACTATTACGATCCTTGTGTGTGTGTTTTAGTTATGTACTAAGTATTCCGAAAATGTAATGTAATTTCAATGTACGTTAAGCTTCGGGTCTCTACAGTTGGTATCAGAGGAAAGGTTTAGTCAACCTTTGGAAACTAGGATGCGAAAACGTTAATGAGATCCCTAGAGATATTTCTAAGGTATGTCTAGGGATGTCCCTAAGGTTAAGTATACGTATAGGTTATAGTACTAGAATTACGCTAACGATCATATAATTAAACCTAAGATGTTAGATATTGAAGGTACTCCCCCTTTATTATGTTGTTTTCCCTAGCATGATTTTTTCCTCTCACACTATTCTTTTTGAGTTTTAGACGATGGCTGGAACCCGAAGGAACCGTGTTGATCAATGCAATGGACAATGCAATGATTGTCCTCCTGAACAAACAAATGTTATGGGAGATGGAGTGAAAAATCTTATTGCTATACTTACACAAGCTATGAATCATTCTGGACTTCCAAATGATCAGAGAAGGGAACAATATTCTATTGAGTCCTTCATGAGGTAACGTCCACCTTCTTTCAGTGGGTCTTCTGATCCACTTGTTGCTGAACAATGGATCAGTACTACTGAAAAGATATTTTCAGTTCTTCAATGTTTTGAACATGATAAAGTCATCTTAGCAGTATATCGTTTGGAAGGTGAAGCTGATCAATGGTGGAATCTTATCAAGAATATGAGGCCAAGAGGTGAAATTGAGTCCATGGAATGGGACGAGTTCAAGAACTTGTTTTTCAGTAAGTACTTCCCTCGTATTCTTCGAACAAAGATGGAAAAGGAGTTTCTTGAGCTGAAGCAGAAGGATGATGAATCTGTTGGTATATACGAAGCAAATTTTACAAGACTTGCAAGGTATGCATCTGGAATTATCATCCAACCTGAAAGTAAAGTTGATCGATTTTTCAGTGGCTTAAAACCAAGTCTTCGAAGGGCATTAGCTATAAGAGACTTCAGTAGCTATGAAGAAATTGTGTGTTGTTCTATCAAGGTAGAAATGGAAGTTGGTGTTACATATCCATCTCATGGTTTTGACAAGAAACGAAAGATGGAGTTCAAGGAGAAATCTCAGAATAATGGTGAAAAGAAGATGAATGTTTCCTTATGCACAAAGTGTGGAAAGAAGCATGGTGGATATTGTCTTAAAGGGACTAGAAAATGTTTTAAGTGTGGAAAAGAAGGCCATCGAGTAGCTGAGTGTCGAAGTAATGGAAAAAAGGGTTTCTAATGATGTGAATAAAGAAAACACTGCAGAGAACGCACCACCAACACTTCAATGCTTCAAGTGCAAGGAAATGGGGAATTATGCTAATAAATTCCCTAATCAAAGGGTTAGTGATGATCAACATGAGAAACCACTGAAGGAAAAGGACAAAGGGAAGTCACATGCGATCACTATTGGCGATGTTGAATATGACAATGATGTGGTGGAATGATTAAGTGTTTATGTAATGGGATTCCAAAATAATATTGTATCATGGAGTATTGGAATATTTATGTATTGGTCTAATGTGGTATTCAAAGTAATTGAGATATTTTTGGAAATAAGATGATATGCGCATAATGAAGGGAAAATGAGAAAATGAAATGTTTAACAGTATTCATGTGCTCATGATTGATATAAGGAATAAGTGAGATCATGGTTTGAGTATATAGAATTTTGAGGATCTTGGTATGTGGAAAGTGTTAACTTTTAACTGCATTCATGTTTTCACTAAGGTATTCAAGAGAATACATGATTAAGGACTTTGAATGTTTGGAATGTGACCAACAAAACATATCTTATGATATATGGGGATCGCCGATGGTGTTAAATCTCTGGTAATCATTTTCACTATGTTATGAGAGTGGACTGCAGTATTATGGATAAGCCTAAAGATTGGAATGGATTATGTTGGACATAAGTTAGTATTGTTTAAGGATAGAAGTTTTTTTCGATATTATTGATGGGATGTTATAGTAATATAGTTTTAGAAAAAGGACAACCTGTAGGACGGGCGACAGCCCATCGCGTCGGACAAGGCTGTGGAAATTGAACCCAAAATCGAAGTGCGACTGGCCTTTATCGCCTACCACTAGCCTACAGGAAGTCCCTGTTTAGTAGAAACTAGTTTTATTATATTAAGTAGTATGATATATGAAGTATAAGTCCATTTTAGGAACCATATATGATTAATCTCACTATATATCGACTTATGTATATAATTTTTGCTAACCTTTTGTTTGAGACAGATGGAATGACCCGTCATTCTATCACATGATCTGCTAACACTTCACGAATAACAAATTCAACTTCATTTATTTAAGAGATGAAGTGGAAATTGTTCAAGGCACGAACAACGGTGAGATTGTACCAAAATAAAGTAAGTATTTATTCTAATTCAAATTTTCAACTTTAGGGAAATGATCTTGAAAACCAAAAATGTTGTCCTAGTGATCTTATACCTGATGAATCAGATGGTACCTTATATCATCACAAATCTATGGATTTGTGATTACTGGCTTTTCCATAGCCATGTTCTCTATAACTCTCCATCAGAACATGATGGTTAGATTTCTCTTCCATATCCATATTTTCACCTATGTGGAAACCCAGTGATTAGTTTATTTGGGTAATCGTTACATTTCATACTTTAGTTTTTAAAGCCAAGTTTTGGTATTCTTTTTTACAATGTGGGTTTCTATTAAAGAAACTTTTGGATAGTAAACCATTTATAACCCCGACGAATTTCGAGGGCGAAATTCATTTTAAGGGGGGTAGAATGTAACAGCCCGAGATTTTATGAAAAATATTTTTTTTAATTTTATTAATGTCTTGTGTTGTACGATACACCAAAAGGAGCTTGCACAACACACATCCTTGACTTGCCTTGCATTACACGCAATCGCGACCTTCCTCGATAGCGTGTGTAGTACGCAATACCGAGTTTCACTAAACAACGATATGCTATTAAAATATTTTTATAACTAGCCATTATGAATAGTAATGACCACATTTTAAAATTTTAGAAATTTTAGATCTCAAAATGGACTTCATTTTTGGATTCGGAGTATCGAATTTAGCCTAAGGTGAAATTTTGGTACTTTTCGGATAACTTTCATATTCTGATGAAAAGTAAAAATTACAAAATTATAATTAAAAACAAATTTTTTAATCAAAATAATTAATAGTGATAAATTGTTAATTTTAGTGGTTTTAAAGTATATTTAGAATATATTTTTACAATTTAATACAATGTTGGTCATTGTATGTAATTTCACATTTAAACCAGATATAAACAAGTGTCAATCTTTTGATAGATATTGTTTCTTAAAAACACGCTATTTGTTTTAACAGCGGGATTTAATTATAAAATTAATTAATGCAACATATATGTTATGAATTTGGTAAAATAGACTTCATTTTTGAATTCGGAATATGAAATATAGCTTAGGATGAAATTTTGGCATTGTTCTGAAAAACATCAATTTTTGATGAATAGTGAAACTACTAAGTGGTAGTTAAAAAACTGAATTTTTCATAAAACTTAATTTTACCACTTCTGTGAATGGAATTTCAAAAATCCGAGAGACACAGTTGATGTCAGTAAGTAAAATGTGGTTCAATGAGATGAAAATAATTTTTGGTGAATAGTAACTTTTTACTTTTATTTACCATGGTTAAAAGTAAATAGGGTAATTAATGGTACAAATGATATTAATATTACCCTAACACATGTCCTAATCCTATTGTAAAAGTGTATCTCGACCAAAAACAACCTTAAGTGTAAAATATTATCATTTAGGCCCACTTGGATTAGATTAGGACATTTATTATTATTTAATTCAAAGAAGAGTTAAAAGAGTTAAAATCAAAGTTTATTTACTAAAACATTTTTAATATGGGGTTATACATAAGATAAATTCGACTATAAATATTCATTAGAAAGATAAAACGATTTCCTACATAATGGTATTTTATTTGTAATTTTTAGACTTTAAATAATATAATTTATTTATGACACAACAATGATGCAGTAATTACCTTTTTAAGAAAAATTAACATAATTGATGTTATAAATGCCCAAATAAATGTAATTTGAGACTTTTTATGACTTAAACTAATTTTATAGGTTAATATGACATGTTATTGTTGATTTAAGTAACTTGGTTAGAAATTATCATTCTGTTATGAGTTTCTTAAAAATCATGTACCAAATAGTGTCAAAATTGACATAAATTAGTTTTTAAAACAAATATTATATTATCAATTGTTATTTAATTCATAAAAATCTAATGTTAGGCCAAATGACTTAGATAAGGATATATATATTAATAATAAACAACTTGGGGTTCGTTTGGCTTGTTATGGTATGTTTATTAACCAAATAGTGTAAGAAAACAAAAAGACACGGTAAAAGTTAAATTATTTAACTTAGAGTTAAATCTAATTGATAAGGATAAAATAATAACCTAAACTTGTCTAAATCCTATTGGATGAGATTATTGCGACCCATCCCCACCTTATCCTCTAAATAAATCAATTTTGAGCTATTTAAAACAGAATTTGGCTTTATAATAAAATAATATTTTTAGTTATTCCAAAGGTGCCCCTCTCCTCCCTTATATAAGGGCACCTCCTCCCTCTCTTCCTCACACAACTTTGAGCCTTCAAGATTGTCCAACCCCTGCCAAAATCTCTTCTCCACTTCCCTAGTATCATCCTAGAGGTCCTGGTATTCTTCAAAGACCATCCTTAGTTCTTTAAGTGGAGGTTAAGAAAAGGCGCGTCAAAAAGAGGTAATATCCATTACCGATCTTTTTCAATTTCTTTCTTCTTCAACTTCTTCTTCTTTAGTTTATTCATGATAAAGTAATAACATAAGTATTTCTTATATACTGATATGTTATTATAAATATGAAACAACTATAATTAACCTTCTATCCATCCTACGGAAAAAGGAAATCACCGCGCGTGCGTACGTACGAAATACCATCTCCACGCCGTGGTGTAATCTATTTTCCGCCACCACCTCAATTGGATGGGTATAATGGTGTAATGAGTAACTATATATGATTATTATAAAGTTATATTGATACTGAAATAGTATACATACACTTCAACACAATTCCACGACCATGGGAACGATATCATCGCTCGTGTGTACGTACGGACTACCGTCTCCACGACGCGATGCGATTCATTATCCATGTTAACCATTCCAGAATGATTATAAAGTATATATAATGAATAATAATGGAATATATGACATGGTAAATCTACTGGATTTATTTATATATATATATGTCATCTACTTACTTCCATTCAAGACAATAAGGAAAGGAAAGCTGCGTTCATGCGTACGTACGGACTACCGTCTCCATGAATGGTGTGTTTCATTTCATTTATCTATCTATTATATATATATATATACTGAATATATATGATATATAAATCATACTTTATATTCTTGAAGTAAGTAAATCATTATATAAGTAATAATAATGTCAAGAACAACAAGTCCAAACACCTACAATAAATGAAACGATTTTACCCAAAACGCTTCTTTAACATGAATTTACAAAAGAACGTGTAATATAAAGTCATAAGTGGACCATATATGATATAATAACAATGAATATGATTTTTTAATAATTCAATAACATGATTTAAATCATTATACAAGAGGTTCGGACACGTACAAAGCAAGTCGGACCTAAGGTAAGGGAAATATCACAATCTCATTTTTATCCGAGATTGTTTATAATTTGAAATTTACTGGGGTGTATTTTATCATCCACATCCATGTTTCCTAAATATGTAATATTATTTCCATTAACCTACAATTTTTTAAATCCTATTTTACCCTTCGGTGAGTTTTTAGTAAAAGATATGAAAGGAATCTTTTGTCGTTTTTTTTCATACGAGGTACTTTTTTGACTTTTCTGATAAAAGTACGAAGAATTTTTTTTTTAACTTATAAGGCATGAATAGATTTTTAAAACATTATTTACAAGAAGCTTCATTTACATGTTTTCAAGTTTATTTTTAATCAACTTCTTTTATTTTAATGTCGTATGACATGTTATGAAAGGAAAAATGTTTTTGAAGAAGAAAGGATATTTTCCTCAAGAATGGAGTTCAGGTGTTTTATCAAAATTATTTTCCATCTAAGATAATAAAGGGTTCTGTTTTTATCCCTATTATTACATTTATTTGATCATGTTGTGATGGAATTATTTTTATGAATTCCTTTATCTTATATGAATTGATTTATGATGTCATGATGTTTAAGATTCCCATTTGTATTACATGGGTTATGCAATGATGTATGATTTATGATTTTGTGGAACGCATAAAAATGGTATCATTATGAGATGGGTGGGACCTATATCTCCCTCCAATGCATTGGGTAAAGATTTTATATCTCATGAGATAGACATGGCTGGAATGGTAGGTTATACCGGTTCAGTGAAACAGGACTGGAATGAGGGTGACTCGGTTCAGAAAGGGACTTTGTCCACTAAGATAGTCTTGGCAATGAGTCTTGACTAACAAGAAATGATTTTCTATGATTATGTGTGTATGACACAAAGTTTCATGTTTTAAGTTATGATTATTGTGATTACATTTCACTGCCATGATTTATCCCATGTTATGAAATTATGATCTCTTTTACAGGTTAAGATTTCCAAAAGTTATGTTCTTATGTATATGATGTGATTGATATTTCTTTTGTTTACCCTTACTGAGCATTTGAGCTCACCCTTTTATGTTTTCTTTTCCCTAGGATATAAAGAAAGGTTTTAGGTATAAAAAAAAGGGAAGATCTTTATGGGAGATGTTGAAGATCTTTCACCAGGATTAGAAGATCATATTCCGAGTTTCCAAAGACACTAAACTATTACGATCCTTGTGTGTGTGTTTTAGTTATTTACTAAGTATTCCACAAATGTAATGTAATGTCAATGTACGTCAAGCTTCGGGTCTCTACAAACCACACCGATACCAACGGTTCATTAGAACCGTTGGTAAAAACCTCCCCCAACCACACCTATACCAACGGTTCTTTAGAACCGTTGGGAAAAACCTCCCCCAACCACATTTTTACCAATAGTTCAATGAGAACCGTTGGTAAAAGTCCCCTAAACACATTAATACCAACGGTTTACTAGAACCGTTGGTAAAACCTTCCCTAAACCATCCTTTAGCAATGGTTCTATGAAACTGTTGGTATGTAAGTGTGGGGAAAAATCCACATTCCAGTAGTGTTGGGGTTGGGGGTTTAGGGTTTTTTTAGGATTAAGGGTTTTGGGGTTTTGGGGGCTAAATATTTAGGGTTTTTTGGGGATAAGGTTTTTTGGACCTGAGGGATTATGGTTTTTTTGGTCAAATGGATTATGTTTTCTTTGGTCTGAGTGTTTAGGGGTTTTTTATGATTAGGGTTTAGGGTTTAGGGTTTTTTCTGGTAGTGATTTTAGGGTTTTTTGGGGCTGAGGTTTATGGTTTTTTAGGGGGTGAGCATCTAGGGTTTTTTGGGGTTGACTATTTAGCATTTTTTGGGTTTAGGGTTTTTTGTGTATCATGTTTTAGGGTTTTTTGGAGCTGAAAATTTAGGGGTTTTAGGGATAAGGATTTAGGGTTTTTGTAGTGTTGATAATTTATGGTATTTTAGAGATGTGGTGTTGGGGTTTTTTGGGGTTGAGGGTTTAGTATGTTTTGGGGTTTTGGGTTTTGGGTTTTTTAGTGATGATGGTATAGGTTTTTAAGAGCTTAGGGAAATTTGTTGGTGAGTTTTTAGTGATTTCTGTGCATGAGGATTTATGGGTTTTGGGATGAGGGTTTAGGGTTTTTTTAGGGATTAGGGTTTAGGGTTTTTTGGGCTGGGGGTTTTGGGTTTTTTTGGGATGTGGGTTTGGGATTTTGGGGGGCTTAATGATTAGGGGGGTTTTTGTGCTGAGGGTTTAGTTTTTTTGTTTATAATTTTTAGAGTTTTTGGGATTTTAGGGAATAGTGTTTTTTGGAGGGAGTGTTTACGGTTTTTTGGGGATGAGGGTTTATCATTTTTTTGGGTAAGTGTTTCTTGTTTTTTAGGGATCAGGGTTTGGGGTTTTTGCGGGCCAAGGTTTTAGTGTTTTTTAGGGTGGAGAGTTTAGGTTTTTTGGTGATGAGGGTTTAGGTTTTTTAGGGATGATGGTTTAGCGTTTTTTGGGATTATAGTTTAGGTTTTTTGGTGTGATTGTAAATATTTTTTAGAGCTGAGGGATTTGGGTTTTGGGGGGATGAGTGTTTGGGGTTTTTTGGGGCTAAGGGTTTAGGGGTTTTTTAGGGATAGGGGTTTAGGTTTATTTTTCCTAAGGGTTTAAGGTTTTTTTGCCCAATTTTTAAGGTTTTATGGGTTTGAGGGTTTAAGTTTTTTGGGGTTTAGGGTTTAGGGTTTTTTGGGATTAGGATTTAGGTCTTTTGGGGATGATTGTTTATTTTTTTGGTATGAGGGTTTAGTGGTTTTTGTGGTTGTCAATTTCAATTTTTTTGTGGTAGTGTGTTTACGGATTTTTGTGGAAGATTGTTTTGGGATTTTGGGGATATAGGTTTTTGGGTTTTGAGGCTAAGGGATTTTTTTTGTGGATTAGTGTTTTTGTTTTTTAGGGTTGATGGATTTGGGATTTTTGGGGGTGAGGGTTTATGTATTTTGGTGATGAGGGTTTAGGGTTATTTTTGGAAGGGGGGTTAGTGTTTTTTGGGACTATAACTTTAGGGTTTATTAGGGATGAGGATTTATGGTTTTTTGTGGTTTAGAGTTTGGAATTTTTTAGGGATGACAATTTAGGGTTTTTAGGGACGAGGGTTTATAGTTTTTTTGGGATGAGTGATTTGGGGTTTTGAGGTGAGGGTTTAGGGATTTTGCCTCTAAAGTTTTAGGGGGTTTTAGGACTGAAGTTTTATGGATTTTGGGGGAATAGGGTTTATGGTTTTCTAGGGTTGGTTGTTTAGGGTTTTTTGGGTACGACGGTTTAGGGTTTTTTAGGGCTGAGGGTTCAAGGTTTTTTTCAGTTGACTGTTTAGGGGTTTTTTGGGCTAAGGGTGTAGAGTTTTTGGGTTAGTGGGTTTAGGGGTTTATTGGTGCCTAGGGTTTAGGGAATTTTTGGATGAGGGTTTAGGATATTTTGGGGACGAGGGTTTATATGTTTCTGGGACTAAGGATTTAGGGTTTGAGGGATGAATGTTTAGGGGTTTGGGGTGAGGGTTACGGTTTTGGGGGGGTGTTGGTTTATGATTTTTTTGGGGGCTAAGGGTTTATGTATTTTTAGCGATGAGGGTTTAGGGTTTTGGGTGGATGAGGGTTTAGGGTTTTTTGGGGTTGGAGGTTTATGGTTTTTTGGGACTTAAGATTTCAGGTTTTTTATGGATGAGGGTTTTGGGTTTTACTGGGCTAAGGGTGTATGGTTTTTTGGGGATGGGGTTTAAGAGTCAATGTGGTTGAGGGTTATGGGTTTTTTTTGGGTTGACGGTTTAGGTTTTTTTGGGGATGAGGCTGAAGGATTAGGGTTTGGGGGTAAATGGTTTTGGGTTTTTTGGGGAAGAGGGTTATGGTTTTTCTGTATAAGGGTTTAGGATTTTTTGGGGCAGAGTGGTTTTGTCACTACAGGAAAAATCGCTATTTGTGACGGGCTATTTGCGACGGGAATAAATCCCATCGCAAATAACAAGTCCAGTAAGCTATTTGCGACGAGGTTTCATCTCCCGTCGCAAATAGTTTGGCGCGGCTTGCGCATCAAACTGTGCGAAAACTATTTGCGACGGGGAGGTGTCTCTCGTCGCAAAAAGTATGGGGTGGCTTGCGCGCCAAACCGCGCAGGGTTATTTGTGATGGGTCCCGTCACAAATACCCAGCGGCGGTCAATAACTTTTTGCAACGGGATTTCATCCCGGCGCTAAAAGACTATCGGAAGGCACTATTTGCAACGAGACCTGTCGTAAATAACCATTTAACCGCCGACTGTAATTAATGCAGGCGAGGGTAATTGCGATGGGACCCATCGCAAATACCACCATTTGCGACGGGATTCCTGTCGCCAATAATCTCGTCGCAACTAATCTAACCTATATATACCCCCATCCATTTTTTTCAAATCATTCAGATCTTGCTCTCTCTCTCTCTTCATTCTTCAGTTTCAAAGAGAAATTTTCTTTTAGTTGATGTTTTTTTATTTAAGAGCAATCGGAGGGCGTCAATATCTTCAGAATATCAAAGTTTAATGTATTTATATTTTTTTATATTTATTTTATTTTTTATGTTAATTTTAATTGTTGTTTATGAGTTCTAATTTAATTAGATTTCAATTGATTTTTAATAATATTTAGTTTTACTAAGTAATTGATATTTTTAGTAATAATTATAAATAATTAGTTATAATTAATATTAATTAGATATTATTAGGAATAAATAGATATAATTAGCAATAAAAAGTTATAATTAGGAATAATTAGTAATAATTAGATATAATTAGATATAATTAGTAATTATTAGATATAATTAGTAATAATTAGATATAATTAGTAATAATTAGATATAATTAGTAATAATTAGATATAATTAGTAATAATTAGATATAATTAGTAATAATTAGATATAATTAGTAATAATTAGATATAATTAGTAATAATTAGATATAATTAGTAATAATTAGTAATAATTAGGAATAATTAGGAATAATTAGGAATAATTAGGAATAATTAGGAATAACTAGTAATAATTAGGAATAATTTGTAATAATTAGTAATAATTAGGAATAATTAGGAATAATTGGGAATAATTAGGAATAATTAGGAATAATTAGGAATAAATAGTAATAATTAGTAATAATTAGGAATAATTAGGAATAATTAGTAATAATTTGGAATAATTAGGAAAAATTAGGAAAAATTAGGAATAAATAGCAATAAATAGTTATAATCAGATATAATTAGATATACTTAGAAAAAATTAGATATAATCAGTAAAAATTAGATATAATTAGTAAAAATTAGATGTAATTAGGAATAATTAGAAATAATTAGGAATAATTAGCAATAATTAGGAACAATTAGCAATAATTAGGAATAATTAGCAATAATTAGGAATAATTAGCAATAAGTAGGAATAAGTAGGAATAATTAGCAATAATTAGCAATAATTAGCAATAATTAGGAATAATTAGCAATAATTAGGAATAATTAGCAATAATTATTAATAATAAGTAATATTTAGTAATAATTAGTAATAGTTAGTAATAATTAGTAATAATTAGTAATACTTAGTAATAATTAGGAATAATTAGTAATAATTAGTAATAATTAGTAATAATTAGTAATAATTAGTAATAATTAGGAATAATTAGGAATAATTAGGACTAATTAGTAATAATTAGGAATAATTAGGAATAATTAGTAATAATTAGTAATAATTAGGAATAATTAGGAATAATTAGGAATAATTAGTAATAATTAGGAGTAATTAGGAGTAATTAGGAGCAATTAGGAGTAATTTGGAGTAAATAGTACTGATTAGGTGTAATTAGGAGTAATTAGGAGTAATTAGTAATAATTAGGATTAATTAGTAATAATTAGGAATAATTAGTACTAATTAGGAATAATTATGAATAATTAAGAATAATTAGGAATAATTAGTAATAATTAGTTATAATTAGTAATAATTTGTAATAATTAGTAATAATTTGAAATAATTATTAATAATTAGGAATAATTAGTAATAATTAGGAGTAATTAGTAATAATTAGGAATAACTAGTAATAATTAGGATTATTTAGTAATAATTAGATATAATTAGATATAGGAATAATTAGTAAAAATTAGGAATAATATGAAAAATCTTAGGAATAATTAGGAATAATTAGTCATAATTAGTAATAATTAGGAATAATTAGGAATAATTAGGAGTAATTAGGAGTAATTAGGGGTAATTAAAAGTAATTTGGAGTAATTAAGAGTAATTAGTACTAATTAGGAGTAATTAGTTATAATTTGGAGTAATTAGTAATAATTAGGAATAATTAGTACTAATTAGGAATAATTAGGAATAATTAGGAATAATTAGGAATAATTAGGAATAATTAGGAATTATTAGGAATAATTACTAATGATTAGTAATAATTAGTAATAATTAGTAATAATTAGGAATTATTAGTAATAATTAGGAATAATTAGTAATAATTAGGAATAATTAGTAATAATTAGGAATAATTAGGAGTAATTAGTAATAATTAGAATAATTAGTAATAATTATGAATAATCAATAATAATTAGGAATAATTAGGAATAATTATTAATAATTAGTAATAATTAGGAATAATTAGTAATAATTATGAATAATTAGTAATAATTAGGAATAATTAGTAATATTTAGTAATAATTAGGAATAATTAGGAATAATTAGGAGTAATTAGTAATAATTAGGATTAATGAGTAATAATTAGGATTAATTAGTAATAATTAGGATTAATTATTAATAATTAGATATAATTAGATATAATTAGATATAATTAGATATAATTAGTAATAATTAGATATAATTATTAATAATTAGATATAATTAGTAATAATTAGATATAATTAGTAATAATTAGATATAATTAGGAATAATTAGTAATAATTTGTAATAATTAGTAATAATTAGTAATAATTAGGAGTAATTAGGAGTAATTAGGTGTAATTAGGAGTAAGTAGGGGTAATTAAGAGTAATTAGGAGTAATTAGGAGTAATTAGTAATAATTAGGAGTAATTAGTAATAATTAGGAGTAATTAGAAATAATTAGGAGTAATTAATAATAATTAGGAGTAATTAGTAATAATTAGGAGTAATTAGTAATAATTAGGAGTAATTAGTAATAATTAGGAGTAATTAGTAATAATTAGGAATAATTAGTAATAATTAGGAATAATTAGTAATAATTAGTAATAATTAGTAATAATTAGTAATAATTAGTAAATAAATATTCTTGGATAATGAAGGGAAATTTTGTAATCATCTCCATAACGATGATTACCAAATTTCATTTCATTATTCAAGTAGTTTTCCTTTTGCTATGTATTTCCAACTATTTCTAAATTAGTAATAATAAGTGTGAGAAAGATGCAATTAAATGATCTGTCAGACAAAAGAGTAGCGGTCAATCCACTGGAAATTGTGTCACCCTTAATTAATGATAATTATTAATTAGTTGTAATTATTTATCATCTTTTTCAGATAGTGTTTTTATAATTTCAAACTATTCAAAAACAGTTATGATTTTATAATTTATGTAGAAAAATATGGAAAAAGGAAGTCGACATCAGTCATTATTAGATGATCGGACATGGATAAATCAACACAGAAATCCTAATGGTTCTGGTTTAAATCATGTCTATATTGAGGGTGTTGAAGCTTTCTTATCATTTGCATCATCAAAACCATAATATGTTTCAGAAGGAAAAATTAAGTGTCCTTTTAAAAAATGTTCTCTGAGAATGTTTGACACTTTTGATAATGTTGGGGGACATCTCTTGCGGTTTGGTTTTCAACTAGATTATGTTTTTTGGTATCAACATGGTGAACACAATTCCAGAGAAGATTATAATAACTTGATTCTGGATCCATCACGGTTTTAAAATTTAGTACATGATGTTGCAGGTCCATCTGTGCAACAAATAGAAACTCACGATGATATTGATTTAACTCCTGAGTTGGCACCGTCTGAATTTTATGAGTTGTTGAGGTCTATTGAGGATGAATTATATCTTGGTTGTAAGATAAGAAAATTAGAAGCGATTACAAAATTTATGGCTATTAAATCATATAATGAAATGTCAAACAACTGTTTTGATCAGATATTTTCTTTGGTTAAAACATTGTTACCTGAAGAAAATGTGTTTCCTGTAAATTACTATGAGAGAAAGAGGTTGATTACTAATTTGGGCCTTAGTTATCAGAAAATTCATGCATGTCCAAATTATTGCATCTTATATTCTGGCGAAAATAATTCATTGGATATTTGTTCCACATGTGGAAAATTGAGGTGTAAAGAAGCTCAACCAGGGAAGTCTAGATCGATTCTAGTAAAACAGTTGAGATATTTCCCCCTTACACACAGGTTGCAGCATTTATTTATGTCTTAGAACACAGTGTCAATGATTTCATGGCACAAAACCAAGATTTCAACTGATAAAAGCTTGAATCGTCCATCTTATAGTGATTCATGGAAACATTTTGACCGTATACATCCGTCTTTTTCTATAGAATCATGAAACGTGCGATTGGGTCTTTCTACTGACGGTTTTTGTCCGTTTGGTTCTTATGGTAGTCAGTATTCATGTTGGTATGTCTTTATAACTCCGTAGAATTTGCCTCCATGGATGTTGATGAAGGAGCCTTATATCTTTTTGACTCTATTAATCCCAGTACATCCAAAAAAGAATATTGATGTTTATTTGAAACCATTGATTGATGAGTTAAATTCATTGTGGAGTGATGGTGTTAATACATATGATGTTGTTGCGAAAAAAAATTTCAAATTAGAAGCTGCATTGATGTGGACGATTAGTGACTTTCCGGCATATGGAATGTTATCTGGTTGGAGTACACATGGTGTGAAATCATGTCCTTACTATATGAAAGAAAACAAAGCCTTTATGTTGGTCAATGGAAAAAAACCTTGCTATTTTTATTGTCACCATAGATTTTTTCCAACCGATCATCCTTTTCGGAGGAACAAATCTCATTTCAGAAAAGGTATAATTGAAAGAGATGAACCTACAAAGATGATCTCAGGTACATAGTTAAAATCAGTTGTATTTTCATTACCCTCCATCATATTTGGACCAACAGTAAACCAACAAAAAATTCATGGCTTTGGGAAAGAACATAATTGGATAAAACGGAGCATTTTTTGGGATCTTCTATAGTGGTCTGATTTGTTGGTCCACCACATGTTGGATGTTATTCATATTGAGAAGAAATGTTTTGATAATTTATTTCATACAGTTTTGTATACACCATGTAAGACCAATGATACTGTAAAGGCACGATTAGATCTCTCCCAAATTTGCAGGCGACCAAAACATGAATTATTTGAAAATGTCAGATCACAAAGGTTAATGAAGCAAAAATAAGCTTATACACTATCCAAAGAGAGTTGCTTATTATTTTGTCAGTGGATTGTAGATTTGAGACTTCCAAATGGCTATGCTTCCAATTTGGGCAGATGCGTTAAGAATGGTTATATTACTGGATTAAAAATTCATGATTATCATGTTATAATGGAAATACTTATGCCAATTTGATTTAGAGGTTTGTTTAATTATATGGTTTGGGATTCGATAACAAATATATCATATTTTTTTGAGACATTTTTGCAGCGATAACAGTCTACAATGAGATAAGAAAACTAGAAGAAGATGTTGCTATAATTATATGTAAATTGGAAAAAATCTCTCTGTTGGCTTTCTTTGACTCAATGGAACATCTAATATTACATTTTCCAAATGAAGCTAAATGTGGAGGTCCAGTACAGTTTTGATAGATGTACCCATTCTAGAGATGCATGCAGAAATTGAAGAAAAAAATACGTAACAAAGCATCAGTTGAAGGCACAATTACTGAAACTTATTTGCAAGAGGAAATTGCTTTTTTATGCTCTCATTATTTTGAATCTCAATATCCCTCAAAATAGAATCGCATGGGGATAAATGAGGGGAATGTTAATGATGAAATAGGCAATCACTTAACCGTTTTTAATCAACCAAATCTTAGTTTTGATGGAGTTCACGAACGATGGATTTTAGATGATGAAAATCACAGAGCTCATACATATGTTCTGCTCAACTATGAAGAAATGATAGCATTTGTCCTGTAAGTGATTCTATCACTTATTTTATAATTTTTTTATAGTATTTAAACTAATTTTATTTGTAGGTTATATGATAATCATATCAAGAAACAACTTACACAAATTACAGCAACTGCTCTTGCAGAACGCAAAAAAAAAATTCTCATTGGTTTCAAAAACTAGTAACGTAAATTATTGATGGTTTAATATCAATTATTTTTATTATTTATTATATTGATAATTGTTTAAAAAAAATTTAGGTGTCTCAATATGCTGATAAAATTGACAAACGACTGTGTATATTGAGTAACCCGCAATCCAAAATGGATAAATCTTATAATGAATATGTGGTGAATGGTTTTTGATTTCATACACTTGAATACGGGGAATCAAAAAAAACAATGAATAGTGGAGTTTTCTTGAGAGGATCACATCACAGAGAAACTGAAGTTGACTTTTATGGAATTTTGGATGAAATTATTGAGCTGTGTTATCTAGGACAGAAGTACATAACAATGTTTAAATGTCGGTGGTTGGATACTGAAAGAGGTTTGTGTGTTCATCCGACTCATGGAATCATCAATATTAAATATAAAAGTATTCTTGCAGTAAATGAACCATTTTTACTAGATCAACAGGCACATCAAATTTATTATGCAATGTACTGTGCTACTTCAAGAGACTTGAATGATTGGTGGAGCATAATAAAAATGAAATCTAGGGAAAATCAGTTTACTCAAAATGAATGTGGTTCCACTGAAGTGGAAGGAATTGAAATTTTTCAAGAGACTACTCAAAATCTATCTGATTCACAAAGAGATGTAAATATCGATGATGACACCCCACAATTAAGGATCGATGATGATGAAGATGTTAATGATGTTACAAATGAATTTGAAATGAAAAGAGATGATGAAACTGAAACTCATATGGATATTGATGATGCTGAGGATAAAGATGAAGACATTGACATTGACAGCTATGGATAAGAGGATGAAGATTCACATTGAAATAATTAAATGATGGTTATAATCAAAACTAATATATATCAATATATAATAATTATTTTCAACTATCTTCTAACAAAAATCATTTTGTGTTTCAGATGGATGATGATATATTTCATGAGTTGTAGGAGGCTAACCTACCTTTGGATGATGAGGATGTGGGATCAGCTGACCCTCAGCCTACTGGTGGTTCAGGAGGTATGCGGAGGGGGCATAGTCTTGCGCGACTGATGATTCCTGACCCTATCCCTGAGCGACGCCCACATCTTGGTTTCGATCCATGCACACGGAGGTATGTTAACCTGTATATTTTAGTTAGATTTCATTAATTTATTTATATATATACTAATTTTTTGATTATTTATTCTTTTTTCACAGTTTTCAGCATGTAGCTATCGGACAGGGGAGTGCTATATTGCACAATTATTTTTCTCATCCATGGATCACTTGGGAACAGATTCCCATTGATGTGCGATGCCACATGTTCCATCATTGGCTGGTACATAAATAAATAATATTTATTTTGAAATTTATTTTATTTACAACTTGATATTATAAATTATTTTTAGGGTTTATGGCATCCTATCGATGATAGCATGCGCGATTCTATCCACGCGGCATGGCAGGTTTCTATGCATGACCGTTTCCACTAGTTTTTGCACAATTTGAGAAGGAAATCCATTAAGAAAGCAGGGGTGACAGAATTTGATGATTTGTGTAGAGCCCACTGACCAGAGTACATTTTATCTCCCATTTGGGATGGATTATGTTTACACTGGTTGGGTGGTGGATTTCAGAGGAGATCTTCAGTGGGACGACAGAACCAGGGGAGACAGGAGATGACGCATCAAGCTGGTAGACGTATATTTAGTTTGCATAAAGAGCATCTGGTAAGTATATTTTTAAAATATTTTATATAACTATAAATATAAACAGTTTATTTTATATTTCTGTAGGCAGTTGAGCATCCCGATATTACGGAGTTCGACATTTATCAGAGGATGTACAGTGATCCAGCCACTGGAGAGATTAGAGGTGATCGCTAGCATAAGATTGTGGTTAGTATTATTTTTTCAGTTTAACAATTAACTGCATATAATATTTTGACAATTTTAATTTTAAATTGGAATTGAAGGAGTCATATGAGGCTGCGACCTCTCAGACACGGGCTGAGGGTCAGGACAAGACGGCTGAGCAGACCAGTGCTCACCATTTCGATGAGGCGGCATGGATGCAGGCAACTCAGTATGGCTTTGAGAAGGGCAGAGTAGTTGGCATCAGATCTTATTTGATTCCTGGTACTTATTATGGTACTGTTGTGATGTCAGCGTCCAGCTCGAGAGGAGCTCATGGAGAGGCATCATCTTCTGCTTCACACTATCAGGAGTAGTTGCGAGCTCAGGCTGAGCATATATAGACTTTATAGAAGCAGCAAGAAGAGATGTATCGGCAGCCGCAGTAGCAGGAGTAGCATTATGAGGAGCAGAGTCGTCGATGGCAGCAGCAACATCAGGAGAAGATGGAGTACATGCGTCGTCTGACTCGTAGTTTAGGGATCGATTTTCCTCCACCAGCGCCTTCAGCTCCTCCACCTCCTCCAGACGACCCCCCCAGTGATTTTTTTTATGTTACAAACATTTGAATTAAAATTGTAATATGGATTATTTACTTTTTTCGTCTTTTATATTGGTTCAAATATTACATAATTTAATTTTTTATTTTTTATTATTTTTTATATTTTTTTCTCAATATTGAGAATTTTAATATTATTTATTTTTTTATTGTTTTAATAATAATATTATTATTTTTTCATCAATCATCATATTATTAAATTTTATTTTTAAAAATTAATTTATTATTTGTGACGGGGCCTTTTGCGAAGGGACCCCATCGCAAATAGCCTAACTAAATATTTTTAAAAACATATTTGTGACGGGTAAGTAATCCTGTCGCAAATAATTTTTTTGTGATGGGACCATCGCAGAAAATATTAACGTATATATAATAAAAATAATCGGAAATTTACTTGCGATGGGAAACATTCCCGTCGAAAATAAAGGTTTTTGCGGTGGGCCCGTCAGAAATAATTGTATTTGCGACAGTGTTTTCTGCAACGAGCTATTTGTGATGGAACCCCATCACTAAATCCTATTTGCAACGGGATCCCATCACAAATAGTCCGTTGTAATTAAGAAGAATTCCAGTAGTGGGTGTTTTCTAGGTGAAAAGGTTTTGGGTTTTTTTTGGATAAGGTTTTATAATTTTTGGGGTTGAGGTTTATGTTTTTTTTAGAGCTATAGTTTAGGGTTTTTTGGGGCTAATGTTTTAGGGTTTTTTCATGTTGAGGGTTGTGGGTTATTTCACAGCTAAGGGTTTAAGGTTTTTTGGGGTAGAGGGTTTAGGGTTTTTTGGGGTATAAGGTTTAGGGTTTTTTTGAGCTGAGGGTCTATGGTTTTGGGGGGATAAGGGTTTAGGTTTTTTGGCTAAGTTTTTAGTATTTTTTGCGTCTAAGGGTTAAGGGTTTTTTGGGGATGAGGGTTTAGGGTTTATTAGGGATGAGGGGTTAGTATTTTTTTGGTTTTGAGTGTTTAGTGTTTTATAGAGATGATGGTTTAGGGTTTTTAGGGATGAATACTTATCATTTTTTGGGATAAGTGTTTAGGGTTTTTTTTGTTGAGGATTTAGGGTTTTTAAGGGATGATGATTTTGAATTTT
Organism: Viscum album; assembly: GCA_963277665.1. Lineage (NCBI taxonomy): Eukaryota > Viridiplantae > Streptophyta > Magnoliopsida > Santalales > Viscaceae > Viscum > Viscum album. The sequence goes on along the minus strand of OY728160.1, from coordinate 1,531,750,563 downwards.
TTGTAACTGGGGGTCTGGGGTTTTTCATGGATGAGGTTTTAGGGTTTTTTGGAGTTGAGGATTTAGGTCTTTTGGGGTCTAAGGGTTTAGGGTTTTTAGGGGCTGGGTGTATAGGGTTTTTTTGGATGAGGATTTAGTGTTTTTAGGACTGAGGGTTTAGGGTATTTTGGGGTTGGGGGTTTAGTGTTTTTTAGGATTAAGGGTTTTGGGGTTTGGGGGGCTAAAGATTTAGGGTTTTTTGGGGATAAGGTTTTAAGGTCTTTTGGGGATAAATGTAGAGGGAATTCTGGGGCTGAGGGTTTAAGGTTTTTTGGATCTGAGGGTTTAGGGTTTTTTAGTTCAAAGGGATTATGTTTTATTTGGGATTAGGATTTAGGGGTTTTTTGGGTTTAGGGGTTAGGGTTTAGGGTTTAGGGTTTAGGGTTTTTTATGGTATAGTATTTAGGGTTTTTTGGGACCAAGGGTTTAGGTTTCTTTGGGTATGAGGGTCTAGGGTTTTTTGGGGATGAGTATTTAGCATTTTTTAGGGATTAGGGTTTAGGGTATTTTGGGTATCATGTTGTAGGGCTTTTTGGATCTGACAATTTAGGGGTGTTTAGGGATAAGGATTTATGGTTTTTTTAGTGGTGAGGATTTTTGGTATTTTAGAGATGTGGGGTTGGGGTAGTTTGGGGTTGAGGGTTTAGGATGTTTTTGGGTTATGGGTTTTGGTTTTTTTAGGGATTATGGTATAGGTTTTTAGGATCTTAGGGTAATATGGTGGTGAGGGTTTAGTGATTCTTGTGGATGAGGATTTAGTGTTTTGGGGATGAGGGTTTAGGGTTTTTTTAGGGCTAAGGGTTTAGGGTTTTTTGTGCTGGGGGTTTTGGGTTTTTTTGGGATGCGGGTTTGGGATTTTTGGTGTATTAATTATTAGGGGGTTTTTTGTGTTGAGGGTTTAGTTTTTTTTTTTTTAGTGTTTTGGGTTTTTGGGGATGAGGGAACAGTGTTTTTTGGGAGGAGTGTTTATAGTTTTTTGGGGATGAGGGTTTAGGGTTTTTAGGGGATGAGGGTTTATAATTTTTTAGGGTAGGTGTTTCTTGTTTTTTAGGGATTAGGGTTTGGGTTTTTTGGGGGCCAAGGGTTTAGTGTTTTTTGGGGTGGAGGGTTTAGGTTTTTTGGTGCTACGGGTTTAGGTTTTTTTAGGGATGATGCTTTAGCATTTTTTGGGTTTAGAGTTTAGGGTTTTTGGTGTGATTGTACAGATTTTTTAGAGCTGAGGGATTTGGATTTTGGGGGGCTGAGTGTTTATGGTTTATTAGGGATGAGGATTTATGGTTTTTTGGGGTTTAGAGTTTATTGTTTTTTAGGGATGACAATTTAGGGTTTTTTAGGGATGAGGGTTTATAGTTTTTTTAGGATGAGGGTTTTTGGGTTTTGGGGTGAGGGTTTACGGATTTTGGGTCTATGGTTTTTGGGGGTTTTAGGACTGAAGGTTTATGTATTTTTGGGGCTTAGGGTGTATGGTTTTCTAGGGTTGGCTGTGTTAGGGTTTTTTGGGGTTGATGGTTTAGGGTTTTTTAGGGCTAAGGGTTTAAGGTTTTTTTCAGTCGATGGTTTAGGGGTTTTTCGGCTGAGGGTTTAGAGTTTTTTGGGTTAGTGGGTTTAGGGGTTTTTAGGTTTTTAGGGTTTAGGGAATTTTTGGATGAGGGTTTAGGGGATTTTGGGGATGAGGGTTTATGTGTTTCTAGGACTAAGGATTTAGGGTTTGAGGGCTGAGTGTTTAGGGGTTTGGGGGTGAGGGTTAGGATTTTTGGGGGATGCTGGTTTATGGTTTTTTTGGGGATGAGGGATTAGGTTTTTTTGGAGTTGAAGGTTTATTGTTTTTTATAGTGACCCAGTGTTGACATTAAACAACATTATATAACATTTTCGGAATACTTAAAACATTATACAAACAGAATCCCAAAGACAGTACTAGTCTAGTGTCTTTGGAAACATGGAAACATAAACAGTGATACATAAGTGAGCTGCATCATCTCACAATAGATTATTCTTGACTAACACCCTTCTTAGAGTCATAAAACGTAATACATATCTTCATAAATTGGGGAAGGAAACATAAAAAGCGATGATCTCAAATTCTCAGTAAGAGTAAATAAGGGAGATATGTAAGAATAATCCTGGGAATAAGGGTACGAGAACATGATCATGAAAATATAAGATCATACCCTACATATCAAAGATCATATACATGAATCATGTCATAAAGCGTGGATATTCATAAGACATTAATCATAATTAAATAATTAACATAGGCCATAAAATCATAACATAGTAGTAATACATGGAATTGTGGAAGACACATAAGCATATAATATGATTTCTATAGTAGCCAAGGAATCCCTACCAAGACAATCTTGTTAGTATGGTTTCACTCCCCACACCATATTGGTAGTCATAGTTCACTCCCATGGTCATCATAGTTGCATGAGTTCACTCCTCATACCAACCTGGTAGTCATGGTTTACTCCCATGGCCATCTTAGTAGTCAATGTTCACTCCCAATACCATATTAGTTTATCTCATGAGATATAAATCATTACCCAATGCATTGGTGAGATATATAGTTCCAACCCATCTCATAATTAAATCATACATACATGTTCCACAAGATCATTAAAAATAATATCATAACCCATGAAATGAATTGGGTATTATAAAAATGTAATCATATTATAAACTATTAAAAAATACAGGTTTCATAATCATTTAATCATAAACATAACCAGTGAAAAGAGGAAAGTTTCAAAATCATATAACCCATGAATGAGAAACTGATTTCATAAAAATCATGCCATAAAAACATAATCCATTCAAAGAAATAATATGAATGGAAATGTTGAATAATTTCCATATAAAGTCATGAGTGACACCAATGGATGTTATCTTAGATGGAAAATAATTTTGAAATATCTTTTCAAAACATTTCTTGATCAGGAAAATATCCTTTCTTATTTAAAAATGGTTTTTAAAACATAAAACCTTTTGAAAAACCTTTTTCTTTTAAAAAAGCTTTGAAAAATTATAAATATATATTTTAAAACAATAAAACAATTTTAAAAACCTTTTTCCTTGAAAATGGGCTTCAAATATCTTTTGAACACTTTTTTTTAAAACATGGTTTTTGAATACAATAGATTTCATATCGAAGAGAGAGATTGTCAGATTTTACTTAAAACATTATTTTAAGTACCAAAGAGTGGAAAATGTTACTAGTACATGAGGATATCTTGAATAAATAGAGCAGAATAAATGTTATGAGTTTTCTTGATAGATGGATCATAATATTTCATTAAAGGTATCATTAATATAAACAATCTTGAAAAGCTATGAGATTTTTTCAATAAACTCTTACCACTTGGTTACTTGGGATCATACTCTCCATGTAAGAAAAGGTAATTACATGAAGCCTAATAATATCATTTAATGAAGTATTTTCATGATATAAAATTTAAAATGGAATTATATACACCTTGAAAATAATTTAGGTGAATAACAAAACATGAGTGTCAAAGAAGAAAAATTTAGACAAAACTATTTTATAATTTAATACATCCATGGGAAGTATACACACCACAAAAAAAGGAATGGGTGGTTAAAAAAGAATATATCTCACATAAATAAAAAGTGAGATTAAATCCCCTTAGCTTGGGTCTTGACTCTTGTCATACTCATTTAAACCACTTGTATAATAAATATAAATTTATTATACATATTTTAAAGAACCATATTCTTATATCTAATACCACATGTGTTTTTATCATGCCCTTATATTACCCTCTTGTTAACAATCCTATGTTAAGGTTTCACTTTGGGTAATATCCGCTTTGTTCTTCGCATGTGTCTTAATATGTAATATATTTGTTCCTTAAACAAAAATCATGATTCCAGAATATAAAACATGATATAAATATCAGTTATATTAGTATATTTATATTATAATAATATATATAATATATAATTATGAAATGTAATACACCATTCATGAAGATAGTAAGTCGTATATGCATGAACGATATTTCCATTTTTATTGTCGTATTGAAAGAAAGAAGGTAAATTCCATATGTGTATATATATTTATATATATATCATTATTATACTATAATTATTATATTATATATATCATATAATTTCACTAAACGCATCCTTAATACATTCCATGTACGATGTGAACGAATCGCATCATTTTGAGGGGACGGTAGTCCACATTTCCTCAAACAAAATTATCATATTTACAAAAAATGGAAAGTAAAAAATATATCTGTTATAAAATGAATAAAAAATATTAAACACATTATAAATATAATATATGACATATATAAAAATATTTTCCATTATAATGTCCAACTTTAGAGGCGGTAAAGGAAAAAATGAACAATCATCGTTTAATGAGGCGGTAGTTCGTCGTACAAGTAAATAGTATGTTCATTACCCATTAGATCGAAATGTGTGTAAGTGTAGGTATAACCATTATCATAAAAACATACAAGTATATTAAAGATACTATTGTTTTTATAAAAGCATGGAATAAAGATATTTGAGGGGTGGAGAAAGAAAATAAAAAAAAGGATCTTGAGAGAGATGCTACCTCTTAATCAGGAAACTCCTTTTGGCCTGTGCTAAAAGGCTTACTTGGAGTTATTTTTGAACAAGGGGAGTCTTATAGGATTAATTTAGGGATTTTGGTAAGTTTATCAGTCAGATACTGGATAATATAATTGGTTTGATAGGTTTTAAGAAGAGGGAAAGGTGGTGGCCTTTTATAATGTCAAAGGACTGGAACTCTTGTAAATATTTGAAGAGAGAATTCCACCCACATTTTTCATGTTGAAAGTGGATAAAATAATAATAAAACGTAGATAAAATGAAGTATATGGTATAAATATGGCCATAAAATGTATTTTGGACAGGTTTATAGGTTGTTTTGGGCCTTAAGGTTATGGTTTAGTCCCTTATTAAGCTAAATCTAGCCTTAATCGTTGTAATTAACTTTAATCAATTTCACTAATATTTAGGGTTAAAATATAATTTGATCTTATTAGACATTATAAATTATGCTGATTAAAAATATGTAATCTATTTTTCCAATTTCTAATGGTACAAGTGGCAAAAATTAATTTAAAAATAATTTCACTGACGGGACGACACTCAGGGTTTTAAAATTAAAAATGATCAAAAGTTTGCTATCTTTTTATACTAAATTTCAAAGTGAAATTGATTAAAATTACCAAAATTGGATTGATTGATAAAAATATGATCAAATTAAACATTTAAACAAATTTAAAATATAATTTAATCTTATAAATAAATAAGATGAAAAACCAGTTTTGAATTAAAATCAAGTATTTTTCACTATTCATCCAAAAATAAAGTTTCTAAGAAAATCCCAAAATATTTCCCCAAGCTAATTTTAACATTATAAATTCAAAAATGAAGTTTATTTTATCAAAATTAATTTATAAATTTTTATAAAGTTATTTTTATTATTTTTCATTGGACATTAAAAGTAGTTCATTATAGAAAATAGTGTTTTTAATCATATAAAAACTACCAAAAATTAAATATTTCATTATCAATATGATTTATTTATATAAAAAATTATAAAAAAAAGTATTTGAAAAATATTTACTACTATTCATATAACTATTTTTAATGGATAGGTTATAATTATCTCATTTAAATAATTATAACAGTAAAATGATGTTCCATAGAAACATCAGTGTTCCGTGTAACGTACACCAAGTTAGTGTTGCATGTAATTTACGCCGAGTCAATGTTCCATGTATTGTATGCCTATTTTCTTCTATATAACATACACCAAGTTGGTTCCATGTGAAAGGAATGTTTGACTTAGTGCATTTCAAGTCATAAAATTAATTTATTCTAGAGAAAAAAGGTCCATAACAACTCTGGGTGTTACATTCTACCCAAATCAATTTTACCCTCAAAATTCAGCACTCAGGTAAAAAAATGAGGATACTTATACTTAATCATATCCTAAAGTTCCCACGTAGCTTCCTCTAACTGGTGATTTCTCCACAAAACATTGACCAGGTGAGTGTTCTTATTTTGTATAACTTTCTCTATATGATACAAAATTTCAATAGGTTGCTCCTCGTAAGAAAAAATCTACTCCAGTGGTATGACCTATAAGTTTAGTTCATGTGAATGGTTAGGTATGTAATTTCTCATGATAGATACATGTAACACATCATTAAATTGAGAGTTATTTTGAGGAAATGTCAAGTGATAAACTACCATCATGATATGATCAAGAATATAAAAGGGACTGATACCAAGGACTTAGTTTCCATTTTTCCCAAATCTCATAACTTTATTCCTGGGTGAGATTTGTAGAAATACATTTTCACTAAATTCAATTTCTAGATCATGTTGACAATTATCAGCATAAATTTTCTACCGACTTTGAGCTTCCTTGATATGTTCCTAAATGGTTCTAACCTTATCAACCATTTCTTTAGCGATATCAGGTCCCAATAGCTTTCTTTCTCCAACCACATCCCATCATGTTGGATCTCTATACTTATTCCCAAGAAGGTCTTCATAAGGTTCCATCTGAATGCTTGAATAAAATCTATAATTTTATGAAAACTCAACTAGAGTAAGGTTTTGATCCCAAACACCTCTAAAATCCATAGAACAAGATCTCAACATATCCTTTAGGGTTTGAATTGTTCTTTCAGACAGACCATCTGTCTGAGGATGATAAGTAGTGTTGAAACTCAATTCTGTATTACGTGATTGCTAAATACTTAGCCAAAACTTTGAGATAAACCTCATATCTCAATATGATACAATAGAATGTGGTAATCCATGTAAACTTACCACTTCCTTAATGTATATCCTGTAAAGCTAATCCAGAGAGAATTCATATTTGATATTGATGAAGTGTAATGAATTAGTAAAGTGATTTACTACCACCCATATAGAATTAAAACCTTTAGAGGTTTTTGGTAGTCCAATGACAAAATCCATAGTGATGTTCTCCCATTTCCATTTTGGTATGGGTAATGGATGCAACATCCCCTTTGACTTTTGTCTTTCAGCATTAACTTGTTAGCATACCAAGCACTGAGATACAAACTTTGCAGTATCTCTCTTCATTCCATCCCACCCGAAGTATTATTTCAAGTCCCTATACATATTCGTACTTCCAGTATGAATAGAGAATGAAGACTATGAGTTTCCTCTAATAGCTCATTCTTTAAATCTAGTATGGAGGGAACACATACATGCTTCCTGAACCTTATCATTCCATCCTAATCAGTGTTAAACTCAAGAATATTTCTAACTTTCTTTTGTATCTCTACATATTATTTTTTCACCTTCTTAACCTTCACTTGGATTGAGGGTTGAACATTCATTTGAGAAAGATATGATTTTACCCCTTCCTTCAGTATTTCTAGATTCATCCTTTGAAAATGTTGAAATATTGGATCTTTTGTGATCCTAAACATAGATAAGCTAGCATGATCCTTCTGACTCAAATTATTTCCCACCTTATTTGTCTTCCTAGGGTGGTAATGTACTGATCAGTCATAATCCTTTATCAGCTCCAACCATTTTCTCCGGTGCATGTTCAAATCCTTATGTGTGAATATATATTTCAGGATTTTATGGTAAGTATATTTATCACACTTTTCTCCATAAAGAAAATTCATCCATATATTTAATGCAAAAAATACCACTGCTAACTCCAAATCATGAGTTGGGTAATTTTTCTCATGAATCCTCAACGGTCGTAAGTCATAATCGATAACCATGTTATTTTTCATAAGAACGCATCCCAATCCCTACTTGGATGCATCACTATATATTAAAAACCATTCCAAACTATAAGGTAATGTAATCACAGGTTCACTAACTAACCTTCCCTTTAGTTCCTTGAAATTTTCCTCACATTAATCTATCTAGAGGAACTTACCACCATTCTGAGTTAACATGGTTAGATGATTAGATAGTCGTGAAAAAATCTCCACAAACCATCGATAATATCCAGTTAAAATAAGAAAACTATGGATCTCAGTCATCATGGTTGGTCTAGGATAGTATTCAATAGCCTCTATCTTTTATAGATTTACTTTTATACCATCTCTTGAGATTATGTGACCCAAAAATGAATCATTTTTCAACTAAAATTCACACTTTGTAAATTTTTCATATAGATTCTCCTTACTTAGGGTCTTTATTAAAATTCTCAAGTGATCTTCATACTCTTTCTTTCTCTTTGAATAGATAATAATATGATCTATAAAGACTACCAAAAACTAATCAAGGTAATCTATAAAGAATTTATTCATTAAATCCATGAATATAGAAGGGGAAATAGTGAGGCCAAAAGGCATCACTATATATTCATAGTGTCCATACTTTTTACATAATTCCATCTTGGGTATATCCTCTTTCTTGACCCTCAATTGATGATATCCAGAATGAAGGTCAATCTTGGAAAAGTATTGAACTCCACAAAATTGTTCTATGAATTTATCAATATGGGGAAGAGGATACCTGTTCTTTATTTGGTTCTTGTTCAACTCATGATAACAAATTCAAAGTCGCATTGATCCATCTTTATTTTTCTCAAAAATAATGGGTGCACCCCAAGGTGACACACTTGGCCAAATGAATCTCTTATCAAGGTTTTCTTGGAGTTTCTTCTTTAATTCCTACAACTCAATCAGATCCATTATATAAGGAGTATTTGAAATTGGTGTGGAATCAGGTATGAGTTCTATTGAGAACTCAACTTTGAGTTTTAGTGGAAGGCTATGAAACTCTTCTAGAAAGACATCCACAAAATCCCAAAAAAATAGGCATATCATTGATGTTGATTTTCTTCCGAACTATTTGAGATAAACAACCCTTTAAAATAGGAATTAAGACCCATACACTGGATGTAATATCCATAGGAAGTTCATTGTTATCGTCACATTTATGGATGATCGTATGAGGGTTTGAAATATCAAATGTAACGTCCCTTCCTTGAAAATTGATGAGGGATTTATCCATAGAAATCCAATCCATGCCTAATTTTACATAAAATTAAACCAAAGGAATATGGACAAGGTTTGAAGGAAGCACATTCCCTCAAACTTCAACCACATAGGAATCATTGACTTGAGATGCAATCATCGCACCATTAGGGATTTACACTGTTAATTCCATAGCTAATTGTGTTGGTGGAATATTAACATGATTAGAAAATTAATTAGATATGAAAGAGAGGGTATATCCAAAATCAAATATGACATTATAAGTTCTAGAGTGTATTTAAGTGTACATTTCTTCACATCGTTATCGCACCCCTCATCAGAAATATCAATTTCATGAGATTTCCCCTTATCCCTCAGCTTAAGAGGTTGTTAACATCAATCATCATCGTTATCCCTTAGTTTTGGGTAGTGGTTAGAAAAATTCCTATTCTCATTACACTTGTAGCACTGAATTATTGGAGGAGCATTCTGTGCCGCTTTTTCCCTATTTGCAATGTTAGCTATCTTCTTCCCATCACTTCAGCAATAAAATTCCTGATGGCCTTCCCTTCTATACATAAAACATTTATTAGATGCCTTAAGGAAACTTCCTCTATGATTCTTCCCACACTTAGAGAATAATGTAAATATTGTATTATTTTCTTCATGGTTTTAAGATTTTCCTTTAAACTCCATCTTCATCTTCTTGTCAAAACCATGAGATTGATACATGACTCCAACCTCCATTTCAACCTTTATTTCACAACATGAAATATATTTATAGCTACTAAAGTATTTTATGGAAAAATCCCTTTTGAGAATTCACTTTAATACACTGGCGAACCTATCAACTTTACATTCAGGTTGGATGTTAATTCCTAAAACATACCTCGCAAGTCTCAGGAAATTAACCTCATAGGTACCAATAGATTCATCTTCCCTTTTATTAAACTCAAGGAACTCTTTATCCATCTTGGTATGAAGAATCTAAGGAAATTACTTATTGAAAAATAATTTCTTTAACTCATCCCAATCCATGGATTCAATCTCATCTTCCTACCTTATAGTCTTGATTAGATTTCACCACTAGTCTTCTTCGCCTTCTAATTGATAAACAACCAGAATGAATTTCTCATGCTCCTAACACTAGATAATGGAGTATATATTTTCAGTAGTACCGATCCTTTGTTTAGAAACAACTGGATCAGAAGACCCTATGAAATAAGGTGTACATTTCTTTATGAAAGTCTCAACACAATGTTGTTCCCTCCTTTGATCATTTGGAATTAGACCATGATTCATAGCTTCAGATATTTGTGTGATCATAACATCAAGGTTTTTCATTCCATCTCCCATAGAATTGGTTACTTAGGAGGAAAATCATTTCATTTTCTGTCGTAATCTCCAATAATGTGGTTCCTTTAGATTATATCCATTGACTAAAATCAAAAGACCTAGAGTGAGAAACAATTATCAAATCATGCAACCACATAATAATGAAGTCACTTATAGGATGTCTAAATTGTGACACCTTCCATAATCTATGACACCATAGGTTTATCTTAGGTTATTCATAGGAAAATTCTATTTAAATCCTTCATGATGGTTTGTGAAGAGCTTGTGAATTCCCAAAGAATAACCCCCTAGAGTGTCAAATTAGATGTGGAACAAGGCTCATTATCGTGTACCATATTACCCTAAGTCAGGCCCAAAATATCTGTTCAGAGTTGTTACCCCAAGGTACATCTGTTCTAAAGAAACATCCACTTGTTGTATCCGCACAGTGATATATTTCTAGGAAACCACTCGCTTTATCCTTTAACAAAATTCCAGGATATTTTCCTATACTTTTCCTTATCCTTAGACTATCCCTAGAAATTTCCTTACGGTTATCACTAATGTTTTCCATCCTAGCTTCAAAAGGTTAACTAAACCTTTGCTCTGATACCAACTATAGTGACCTAGCACTGAAATATATTAACATTACACAACATTTTTCGAATACTTAAAACATTAAACAAATAGACTCCTAATGACCACACTAGTCTAGTGCCTTGGGAACATGGAAACATAAACACTAATACATAAGTGAGCTACATAATCTCCCACTAGGTTCTTCTTGACTATAACCCTTCATAGACTCATCAAACATAATAAATTTCTTCATAACCTTGGGGAAGGAAACATAAAAAGGGGTGAGCTCAAAATCTCAGTAAGGGTAAACAATGGATATATATAGGCATAATCCTGAGTATAAGGGTATGAGAACATGATCATAAAAATATAATATCATACCCTGTATATTTTAGATCATATACATGAATCATGGAATAAATCTTATCAGTTTATAATACATTAATCATAAGGAAATAAAGAAAATAATCCATAAAATCATAACATTGGAATAATACATGTAATTGTGGTAGACACATAATCCATTAAAGCATAACATAAGACAAGTAATTTCTACCAAGACCATCATGGTAGTATGGGTTAACTCCCCAAACCATCTTGGTAGTCATGGTTCACTCCCATGGCCATCTTAATAGCATGAGTTCAGTCCTTGTACCATCTTGGTAGTCCTGGTTCACTCCCATGCCCATCATAGTAGTCAATGTTCACTCCCAAGACCATCTTAGTCTATCCCATGATATATAAATCATTACCCAATGAATTAGATAGAGATATAGGCCCCACCCATCTCATAATGAATTCATACATACATGTTCCACAATATCATTAAAAATCATTTCATAACACATGAAATAAATTGGGTATTATAAATATGTAATCATATCATGACATGTGGAATAAGATAGGTTTTATAATCATTTCATTGTAAACCTAACCCATTAAAAAAAGTGGGTTTCAAAATCATATAACCAATGAATGAGAAATGAGTTTCATAAACATCATGTCATCAAAACATAATCCATTAAGATAAAGAATATGAATGGAAACATTGAATAATTTTCCCAAAAATTCGTGATTAACACTAATGAATGTTATCTTAGATGGGAAATAATTTTGAAATATCTTTCAAAAACATTTCTTGAGGAAAATATCCTTTCTTCTTTGAAAATGTTTTTTAAAACATAAAACCTTTTGAAAAACATTTTTATTAGAAAACAACTTTGAAAACCGAAAATGGAATATTTGAAAACAATAAAACATTTTTAAAATCCTTTTTCCTTGAAAATTCTAATAATATATCTTTTGAAAACATTTTTGAATTTTTATTTGAAAACATGGTTTTCAAATACTATAGATTTTCAACCGAAGAGAGAGATGGTCATATTTTACTTAATACATTATCTTACGTACCAAATAGTGGAAAATGGTACTAGTACATGAGGATATCTTGAATAACTAAAGGAGAATAAAATTAATGAGTGTTATTGAGTGATTTATCATAATATTTCATCAAATTAATCATAAACATAAACAATCTTGAAAAGTGATGTGATTGTTTTAATAAACTCGTACCACTTGGTTACATGGGATAAAACTCTAAATATAAGGAAATGGAATTACATGAAGCTTAAAAATATCATGAAAATATTTATATTCATGATATAACATGTAAAATATAATTATATGCACATTAAAAATAATTTAGGTGCATAACAAAACATGAGTCTCAAAGAAGGAAAATTGAGACAAAATTATTTTACCAATTTGGTAAATTTTGAAACTTAAATCCCATGAAATAGATATCATAGAATGGATTTTTAAATACCCATAAATTTAAGTATAATAATCATTGAATACAACTGTAGTAATTATACACACCACAAAAAATGAATGGGTGGTGAATAAAACATTATCTCGTGGAAATAAAAAAGTGAGATGAAATCCCCTTACCTTGTATCTTAACTCACACCATACTCATTAAAACCACCTATATGATAAATATAGATTTATTATACATCTTTTATATAACCATATTACTATATATAATACCATATATGGTTTCATCATGACCTTATATTACCCTCTGGTTAAAAATCCTATGTTAAGGCTTCACTTTGGGTAATATCCGCTTTGTTATTTTCATGTGTCTTAATCTGTTGTATCTTTATTCCTTACACTTATATCATGATTAAAAAATTTAATAAATTATATAAATATCATCTATATTCAATATATTTTTATTATAATAATATATATATAATATAATAATGAAATGTAATACACCATTCATAGAGATGGTAAGTCGTACGTACGCATGAACATTGTTTCCATTTTTATTGTCGTATTGAATGAAAGAAGGTAAATGACATATGTATATATATATATATCATTATTAATGTAGAATTATTATATAATATATATCATATAAGTTCACTAAACTCATCCTTAATACATTCCATGTAGTGTGTGAATGAATGACACTGCTTTGAGAGGCGGTAGTCCACACTTCCTCGAACAAAATTATCATATTTACACTAAATAAAAATAAAAATAAATATGTGTTTTAAAAGGAATAAATAAGATTAAATAAATAATAAAAATAATATATGACATATATAAATATATTTTTCATCATAATTTCCATCATGAGAGGCAGTAATGGAAAAATGAACAATCATCGTTTAGTGAGGCGGTAATTCATCGTACACATAAACAGTAAGTTCATTACCCATTAGATGGAACTATGTGTAAGAGTAGGTATAAAAATTAGCATAAAAAATACTTGTATATTGAAAATACTTTTGTTTTAATAAAATCATGGAATAATGATAGTGAAGGGTGGAGAAATAAAATAAAAAAGGAGCTTGAGAGAAGACGTTTCCACTTATTTGGGTAAATCCATTTGGTTTGTGCCAAAAGGATTCCTTGGATTGATTTATGCTGAAGGGGATTATTATAGGAAGAAGGTATTGATTTTGGTATGTGTATTGGGTATATATTTTCTGAACCTAAGTGGTTTGAGAGGTGAGAAGAAGGGGTAGAGGTGGTGGCCTTTTATAATGAAGGAGGAGTGGCACTCTTGTAGATATTTGAAGTGAGAATTCCACCCACATTTTTCACATTTAAAGTGGATCCAATAAAGAAAAAAAGTATATAAAAGGGAGAATATGGTATAAATATGGCCATAAATTTAATTTATAATAATTATATAGGTTTTTCTAGGCCATAAGTTTATGGTTTAGTCCCTTATTAATCTCAAGTTAACCTTAATCATTATAATTAATTTTAATCACTTTCACTAATATTTTTGGTCAAAAACTAATTTGACCTTTTTATAAATTATAAATTATTTTGATTCCAAATATTTAATCCTTTTTTCCAATTTATAATCACATAATTGGAAGAAATTAATTTAAAAATAATCCTGTTGACCGGACCACGCTACGGGTTTTTAAAGTAAAAATGATCAAACGTTTTATATCTTTTATATTCAATTTCAATGTGAATTATATTAAAATGACCAAAATTGGGTTGATTGATAAAAATATGATCTAATTACACTTTGAAACCAAATTAAAATATAATTTAACCTTATATATAAATTAGATGAAGAATAAGTTTTGAATTAAAATCCGGTATTTTTCACTTTTCACCCAAAAATGATGTTTCTCAGAAAAATCCCAAAACATTCACTTAAGATAATTTTGAAATTATAAATTAAAAAATTAATTTTATTTTATAAAATTCAATTTATAAATGTTTCTAAAATTAATTTTATTATTTTTCATAGAAAGACATTAAAAGCAATTTATTTGATAAAATGGTATTTTTAAACATATAAGGACTTTACCAAAAAATATATATTTAATTATCAATATGTTTTATTTATATAAAAAAATAAAAATCATATTTTAAAAGTATTTATAACTATTAATATAATTGTGTTTAATGGATAGGTTATAATTATCTCATTTAAACAATTATAATAATAAAATGATGTTTCATAGAAACATCAATGTTGTGTGTAATGTACACCAAGTTGGTGTTGCATGTAACGTACACCAAGTTGATGTCCCATGTATCATATGACAAGTTGGTTTTGTGTAACATACGCCATGTCAGTTTTGTGTGAAAAGGAATATTTGATTTAGTGTATTTCAAGACATAAATTTAATCTATTCGAGAGAAAAAGGTCCATAAAAACTTCAGGAGTTACATTTTTATGGCTAGGGGTTTAGGGTTTTCTAGGGATGAGGGTATAGGGTTTTTTGGGATAAGGTTTTAGTGTTTGTTGGGGATAAGGATTTAGGATTTTTTTAGTGCTGAGGGTTTAGTTTTTTTAGGTTAGGGTTTATGGTATATTACGAATGAGGAATAGGGTTTTTTGGAGTTGGGGTTTTTAGGTTTTTGGGCAGTTAGGGTTTAAGGTTTTTTTTTGGATGAGGTTTTAGTATTTTTTGGGATGAGGGTTTAGGGATTATTTTAGATGTGAGGATTTAGAGTTTTTTGGGGTAGATGGTATAGTGTTTTTTTGGGATGTGGGTTTGGTTTTTTGGGGCTTAGTGTATAGGGTTTTTTGGGGCTGAGAATGTAGGTTTTTTGGGGTAGAGGGTTTTGGGTTTTGGGGGGTTAGGGTTTATTATTTTTTGGGGATGAGGGTTTATGGGTTTTGTTGGGTTAAATAATTAGGGTCTTTTTTTGGATGAGGTTTTATTTTTTTAGGATGTGGGTTTAGGGTTTTTTGGGGATGAGGATTTAGGATTTTTTCCAGATGAGGGTTTCATGTTTTTTGGGGTTGAGGGTGTAGAGTTTTTTGGGGATGAGGGTTTCATATTTTTTGGGTTTGGGGTTTTAGGATTTTTTTGGGCTAGGGATTTTGGTATTTTTTATGAGGTTTTAGGGTTTTGGGGGGTTAAGGTTTTGGGATTTTTGGGGCTAAGGGATTAGTATTTTTTGGTGATGAGGGTTTAGGGTTTTTTTATGGCTAAGGGTTTTAGGTTTTTTGGGGCTAAATTTTTAGTTGTTTTTTGGGGATTAGGTCTTACATTTTTTTATTGATGATGTTTGGGGTTGTTTGGGATTGATATTTTATGTTTTTTTTGGACTAAGGGTTTTTGGTTTTTTGGGTTTGGTGGTTTAGGTTTTTTTTGTGATGAGGGTTTATGTTTTTTGGGGATGAGGGTTTAGTGTTTTTTAGGGCTAAGTATTTAAGGTTTTTGGGGGAAGAGGGTTTAGTGTTTTTTAGGAATGATGGTTTAGGGTTTTTTGGGGATGAGGGTTTTGTATTTTTTGGGGATAAGGGTTGAGGGTTTTTGGAGCTCAATATTTAGGGGGTTTGGGGTTAAGGGTTTAGGGGTTTTTGGGATGAGGGTTTAGGGGGTTTAGGGATAAGGGTTTAAGGTTTTTTGGGCTTCAAGGTTTAGGGTTTTGGGGATGGGGGTTTATTATGTTTGGGGGCTGAGATTTTAGGTTTTTTGGGGGCTGAGAGTTTATGGAATTTTATGGATGAGTGTTTAGGGGTTATTGGGGCTGTGAGATTACTTTGTTTTGGGGATGAGAGTTTAGGGTTTTCTAGAGCTGAATGTATATGTTTTTTCATGGTTGAGGGTTTAGGGTTTTTGGAGGATTAAAGATTTTTGTTTTTTAGGGATAAGTATTTAGGGTCTTTTAGGGCTGAGGGTTTAGGGTTTTCGGGGTGAAAGGTTTTGGATTTATGGGGTTGAGGGTTTATGGTTTTTTTGGGGCTAAGGGTTTAGGGTTTTTAGGGCTGATGGGTTTGGGTTTTTTTGGGCTATTGATTTAAAGTTTTGGGGGGCTGAGGGTTCAGAGTTTTTTGTTGTTGGGGTGTATTAATTTTTAGGTCTGGGGGTTTAGGGTTTTTGTGGAAGTTGGTTTTGTGTTTTTTGGGGCAGATAACTTAGGGCGTTTTCTAGTTTAGGGTTTGTGGTTTTTTGGGGATCAAGGTTTAGGGTTTTCAAGGGATGAGGTTTTAGGATTTTTTGGGACTGTGGGTTATAGGTTTTTGTGGGGCTGAGTGTATAGGGTTTATTTTGGTAGGCGTTCGAATGTTTTTTGGGGCTTAGTGTTGAGGGTATTTTGGGGATGAGGGTTTAAGGTATTTGGGGGATGAGTGATTAGGATTATTGGGGCTTGTGAGTTTAGGGGTTTTTTGGGCTGAGTGTTGTGGGTTTTTTGGGTGGAGGGTTTCTGGTATTTTGGGGATGATAATATAGGTTTTTTGGGGATGAGTGTTTAGGTTTTCTTTGGACTAAGAGTTTAGGGCATTTTGGGGCTATGTTTTAGGGGTTATTGTGGCTGAGGGTTAAGGCATTGGAGGACTGAGGGTTTAGGGTTTATTATATCAGAATGTTTACAATTTTTTCGGTCCGATTATTTATGATTTTTTTGGTTTTTTAGGGGTTTTGATGGTTTTTAGGGGTTTTTGGGGGTTTTTTTGGGTTTTTTGGGTTTTTTTGGGGTTATGGGTTTTTTTTGGGTTGTTTGGGTTTTTTTGAATTTTTTTGGGGTTTTACGGTTTTTTAGAGTTTTTTAACATCTTTAAGGGTTTAAAGGTTTTTTAGAGTTTTAGTGGGGTTTTAGGTGTTTTTTGGGTTTTTTGGTTTTTTAAGGTTTTTCGGTGTTTTTATGCTTTTCAGGGGTTTTTCATGGTGTTCAAGGTTTTTATATGTTTTGATGGATTTTTAGGGGGCTTTTCTGGTTTTTTATGTTTTTTAGGATTTTTTGGGGTTTTATTGATTTTGGGGTTTTTTTAGTTTTTCTAGGGGTTTTAGGTTTTTTAGGTCTTTTGTGGTTTTTTTAATTTTTTATTATTTGAAGGTTTTATAGAGTTTTTAAACATTTTTATGGGTTTTAAGGATTTTTATATTTTTTAGAGGGGTTTTAGGGTTTTTATGGGATTTAGGGTTTTATGGGTTTTAGGGGTTTTATGGTTTTCTAGGGTTTTTTAGTTTTTTTAAATTTTTTACGTTTTCATGGATATTTCAGGTTTCTTTAGTATTTTTATGGTTTTAATTATTTTTAGGGATTTTGGGAGTATATAGGGTTTTTAGTTCTTTTCAGGATTTTACGGTCTTTTTAGGTTTTAATGTTTTTTAGAGTTTTTACGGGTTTTTAGAGTTTATTAACATTTTAGGGGTTTAATTGGTTTCTATAGTTTTTAGTGGGATTTTTGTGATTTTATTGATATTTAGTATTTTTTATGGTTTTTATGGGTTTTTATGGTATTCAAGGGGTTTTCATAGTTTTTTATGTTTTCATGTATTTTTAGGGGGGTTGGATTTTTATGATTTTTAGGGATTTAAGGGATTTTTAGGGTTTTTAGGGGTGAAATGGGGAGGGGTTAGGGTTTTTTCAGGGTTTTTAAGGTCTTTTATATTATTGGTTTGTTTTTATTTTTTATGGTTTTTAAGGGTTTTTAGAGTTTTTAGCTGTTTTTAGTGTTTTTAAGTGATTTTGAGTTTTTAGTGGTTTTTTGTGGTTCTTATGGGTTTTTAGGGTTTTGTAATGTTTTTAAGAGTTTTATAGTCTTTAAGTATTTTTCACGGTTTTTAGGGGTTTTTATGTTTTCATGGATTTTAACAGGTTTTTTAGGGTTTCTAGGTTTTTTTGAGGTGTTTACATTTTCGTGGATTTTTAGGGTTTTTTTGGGAATTTTATGTTTTTTAGGGTTTTTAAGGATTTTCAGGGTTTTAAAGGTTATTTAGGGTTTTTAGGGTTTTTCATGGTTTTGTTGTCCTTTATGTTTTAGGGTTTTTTTAGTTTTTAGGGTATTTACGGTTTTCAGAGTTTTTAAATGTTTTTAGGGGTTTTAAGGGTTTTTAGACTTTTTAGTGGTTTTAGGGGATTTATGGGATTTTATGGTTTTTAATATTTTTAGGGGTTTTATTCTTTTATGGGGGTTTAGGGTTTTAGATTTTTGTTTGTTTTTTTCACGGATTTTTAGTGGTTTTTTAGTAGTTTTACGATTTTATTGTTATTTAGGGTTTTTTTTGGAATTTTGAGGGATTTTATGGTTTTTAGGGTTTTTAGGGGTTTTCAAGGTTTTTAAGGTCCTTTAGGGTTTTTAGGTTCTTCTTTAGTTTTTTAGGGTTTTAATGGTTTTTAGATTTTTTTAAAGTTTATAGGGTTTTAAATGGGTTTTATAGTTTTTAGTGGGTTTTTAGGGTTTTTATGGGTTTTTAGAGATTTTTATGGTTTTTATGGTTTTTAAGACTTTCATGGATTTTAATGTGGTTTTATAATTTTATGTTTTTTTGGTGTTTTTTTGGGTTTTTTTGGGGTTTTTTGTGTTTTTTATATTTTTTAGTGATTTTGTGGGGTTTTAGGGTTTTTCGGGGATTTTTTAGGGTTTTTAGGGGTTTTATGGTGTTTGGGGTCTTTTGGGTTTTTGGGGGGTTTTGGAGTTTTTTATGGTTTTTTGAGTTTTTTAAGGTTTAGTGGTTTTTTATGGTTTTTATGGTTTTTATGGTTTTATGGTTCTTAGGGGTTTTTAGGTTTTTAGGGGGTCTTCGGGGGTTTTAATTTTTTTTATGTTTTCATGGATTTTTATTTGTTTTTTATGATTTTTATGGGTTTTAGGGTTTTTATGGATTTTGAGGGTTTGGAGGATTTCAGGTTTTTATGATTTTTAGGTTTTTTCAGGGTTTTTGGGTTTTTTTGAGTTTTTAGGGGTGTTTTGAATTTTTTAGGGTTTTTATAGTTTTTTAAAATTTTGTGGGGTTTTAAGGGTATTTAGAATTTTTAGTGGTTTTAGAGATTTTGAGGGGGGTTTCTAGGGGTTTTAGGTGTTTTAGGGGTTTTAGGGATATTTAGGGGTTTTAGGATATTTTTGGGGTTTTGGGGGGTTTGGGGGTTTTTTTATTTTTAAAGGTTTTTTTGTGTTTTTAGCATTTGTTTAACGTTTTTAGGGGTTTAAAGGGTTTTTGGAGTTTTTAGTGGTTTTTATGGTTTTTATGGGTTTTTTGGGGGTTTTATGGTTTGGGGGGTTTAGGGTTTTAAGGATTTTTTACATTTTCATAGATTTTTGGGTCTTTTTATGATTTTTATGCTTTTTACAATTTTTTAGGTTTTTTAGGGATTTTAGGGTTTTTAGTGGTTTAAGGGTTTATAGAGTTTTTTCGGGTTTTAGGATCTTTTTGGGTTTTTAGAGTTTTTGAGTTTTTTAGGGATTTCCAAGTTTTTTAACGTTTTTTGGGTTTTTAGAGTTCTTAGTGGTTTTATATTTTTATGGGGTTTTTGGGTTTTTTAAGGTTTTTTGGGTGTTTTAAGGTTTTTACGGGTTCTTATGGTTTTCATGTTTTTTCAAGTTTTTTAAGGTATTTTATGTTTTCCTGAATTTTTATGGAGGTTTTAGGATATTTATGGTTTTTAGGGTTTTTAGGGGTTTTAGGGATTTTGAGGGTTTTTTGGGTTTTCAGGATTTTTGAGGGTTTTTTTTTTGTTTTTAGGGTTTTTAGGGTGTTTTAGGGGTCTTAGGGTCTTTTGGGATTCTAGGGGATTTTTTTAGTTTTTAGGTGTTTTAAGGTTTTTTCGAGTTTTTTAATGTTTTTAGGGGTTTTAGGGTTTTTAGTGGTTTTATGGGTTTTATGGGTTTTATGGGTTTTTAGGGTTTTTAAGGTTTTTAGGGGTTTTTAAGGGGTTTTAGGTTTTTCTATGTTTTACTAGATTTTTAGTAGTTTTTTAGGATTTTTATGGGTTTTAGGGTTTTTAGGGTTTTTAGGGTCTTTATATTTTTTGGTGGATTTTTAGGGGTTTTAGGGGATTTATGGTTTTCAAGGGTTTTTTCAGGGTATTTAGGGTTTTCTATATTTTCATAGATTTTTAGAGTTTTTTAGGTTTTTATGGTTTTTCGGGTTTTGTATGTTTTTTATGGATTTTGAGGGTTTTGGAGTGTTTTCTAGGGTTTTAGGGGTTTTAGGGTTTTTTTAGGGTTTTCTAATTTTTTTGGGGTTTTAGGGTTTTTTGTGTTTTTAGGGGTTTTAAGGTTTTTTAGATTTTTTTTAACATTTTAATGGGTTGTATGGGGTTTTAGATATTTTAGTGGGTTTTTAGGGATTTTATCGATTTTTAGGGTTTTGACGGTTTTTAGTGATTTTATGGTTTCCATGGGGTTTTCAGGGATTTATGGTTTTTATGATTTCATGTATTTTTAGGGTTTTTTAGAGTTTTTTAATGTTTATGATTTTTAAGGATTTTTTAGTTTTTTAGTGGGTTTTTGGGTTTTTAAGGTTTTTAGGGGTTCATGTTTTCATGGGTTATTTAGGGTTTTTCAGGGTTTTTAGGGGTTTTTACATTTTCATGGGTTTTAGGTGTTTTTTAGGATTTTTATGGTTATTAGGGTTTTTTAGGGGGGTTTAGGGTTTTTAATGAGAACCATGTTGAAGTCACTGAGTCGATTTCCAAGGTGGAGGAGTTGGATTTGCAAGGCCCAATGATGTGAGGGAGATTAAAGAGGATGAATGTTATAAAGTGCACCCATCTCACCTTTCATGGATGGAGAAAATGGGCCTATTATATCACTTATTCATTCTCAAAAATGATGTTTAAAGCTTGACCCACATTGTTGCATGAATTTTTTAATCCTTTACCACATGGAGAAATCTAGAATGGCATCTTTGGACACCAAAGTCAAATCTAGTGGGCTAGGTACTCAAAGTCAAATCTGGTAGGCTATGGGTGGAAATACATGTTCTACTTTTCCAAAAAGTCTTATTTAGACTTTAACTTTTTGACTTTAAGGGGATAAGGTAGGAATATGATTTATTATTTTAGGTTATTTGAACCTTGACCTTTTTTTCACCCCTTGACTATAAATATCCTCCCCATGGAATTTTATTCTCATTCAAGTTTACATTAGTGAAACTCTGTGGGTTTATTCTATCCATTATGAGGATCGTTACATTTTTCACTTTCTCTTGTGTATTCTTGCCTTGTAAATCTACAAGTTAGATTGGTGATCTAAGATTACAAAGCCCCCAATTCCATGTCTCAACCCAAGTGTGTTGTAGTGTGGATTGGCTATCACACCCCTCCCTTGAGTGTGTTGTCTAAGTAGTTGTCCGTACTCCTTATAGTGTTGATTGACTACTTTCATCCACCATCCATACCCATTATATGTCACTTATCTCCAAACCCTATCCTTCTTCTACTGTCCTACTCCATGATGATCGGTCACCCCATGCATCTCACATCAGTTGGTATCAGAGATCCGTTTAAAAAATTAGGCATCTATCACCATTTTTTATCCCATATATCCATTACCCTTCTCATCATTCCTTATTATCCACCAATTAAAAAAACCCTTTATCTTCTAAAACCTCTATAATTGTCCTATGTTGTGCAAGATTGATTTTTTTTTTACATTGAGACAATTATTCATCCATATTCTTTTCTCATTTAATTATCTATATGTGACTTGTATCTAGAAAAAAATTAAAAAAAATCAAATTATCTCAACTCATCATTTTGTGATTTTCAAAATTAATCACATCCTTTCTTTTAGATATTTAAAAAAATAATTTTCTTACTCTTCGTACATCATATTTTTCTTTAAAACTCTAAACACAGAACTTTTTGGGGAGATTTGACAAAAAAATGGGGGGGAGAAGATACAATTACTTCTTCTTCGTTCATTACATTATTATCACTTTCCATTTCCATACATCATGTTCTCCATAATTTTTTTAATTTATCATGATATCATATTTGGCTTATAGTGTTATTAATTCTTCTTATCTTTCACAGTCGTGCAAAACCCTTTATTACACCCATTCACCATTTTCCGCCATTTACCCATATTTTTTACCTTTTATTCCACAATATACCATTTTGTATTCCTTTACCACTCAAGAAGGCTATGTTAAACTATTCCCCCAACACAATCTTGAAGTGGGAAGGATTGGTGGAACGTGATCTCCCAAAATAAGGTATTAGATTTAATAAGATCTTGGGATTTGAATTGATTGTTGAGTGGAGAGAAATAAGAAAAAAACTTGTGAGTGTTTATCCATGTGTGCTTAACTGTGTATATCTTATGTGTGTGAGTGTGTATTCTTGTGTGTGTGAGTGTTTATATCTTTTGTGTGTGAGTGTGTATATATTTTGTGTGTGAGTGTGTACATATTGTGTATCTGTGTGTGTCTTTGTATGTGTGAGTGTTTTTGTTTGTGTTTCTCCTTGTGTGTGTTTTTTTTGTGTTGCATATCATGGAAGAATATCAGGAGAGGAGAAATTCTCATGCTAAAGATGAAGGAATTCAATGTAGATCTCATGCACCATAAGCTACACAACTCCAAATTCAATCATTGGTGAGCCATTTCAGGAAAATTCTTGAGAGGAATTTAGAGATGCTACATGATAAGATTGAAAACATAGAGAATCAATCAAGCCCAAGGATGATCCATGATAATCCATGTTGTGATCTGACACCACATCAACCCCACATCATGGAGGAGGATATGGAAAACATTGATGGTGATTTTGAGGATGTCCCATAAAGTAGAAGGTTGTACCAATAACCTATAAGAGGACAAAGGAGGCCACATGATGATGAACTACTTGGAGGGATCAAGGTGAAGGTCCATTCGTTTCATGTGAAAAGTGATCTGAAAGCATACTTGGAGTGGGAGATGCAAATTGAGCAGGTGTTTTCATGCCATGCATATTCTGAAGAGAAAAAGGTCAAAAAAATTTCCCTTGATTTTTTTTATTCTTTAATTTGGTGGGATCAAATGAAAAAAGGAGAGGACTAGATACGGAGGACATCCCTTCAACACTTGGGATGACATGAAGTTTTCCATGCGTAAGTGGTTTGTTCCATAACACTAGCATAGATATCTCCACAAAAAACACCAGTACCTCACCCAAATGATTAAGAGTGTATAAGATTACTAAAAAGATATGAAAATTTCCATGATTTGAGAAAACATTGACGAGGATCCTAGGAAATAATGGCACAGTTTTTACATAGGTTCAATCGGGAGATTGTCGATCAAGTGGAGATGTACCACCATGTAGAGATACAATATGTGATCCACCAAGACACCAAGGTCAAGAAAAAAATAAAAATGAGGATAAACATGAGTAAACCCACTACCCTTTTCACTCAATGGAGAAATATGAGGAAGTATATTGGAGAATCATCAAATCCAAAAGAGGTGCTTGATAGTAAAAGTGACAAGGTAATTATACCAAGGAAGGGGTAACATTGCTAGTGAATGCCCAAAATGATGCACCATGACCATAAACAAGTATGGGTAGTGGGATACCGATGGAGATATCTCGAAAGAGGATGAATCTCCATAAATTACTAATGGAGAATTTGTGGAAGATTGTGAGATTCTTGTCACTAGGAGATTTTTATGGCACAAATGACCGTTGGAGAGAAGGATTAGTGATATAACCTTTTCCATACCTGGTTAAAGATCAATGGGAAGTTATTTAGTGTTATAATTGATGGGGGAAGTTTTAGAGATGTGGTGAGAACTAATTTGGTGGAGAAAGTGGGAATACCGACTTTGAGGTGCCAACATTGTACCGTCTTTAGTGGTTGAATCATTGTGGGGAGATGAATGTCACCAAGAAATTGGGGGTATTTTTCACCATCTATAACTATAATATTGAGGTTTTGTGTCATGTTGTTTTTATGAAGGATTTTCATTTTTTGTTGGTCGACCATGGAAGTACGATCAATGTGTTACTCATAATGGGTTCTTGAACTGTCACTATTTTTTACTGTTAAGGGAACCTATAACCCTCAACCCCATATCCCCCCAAAAAAATTGGAAGATCATATTTTGAGAGAGAAGAAAAAAATGTGTGATAAAGAAAAAAAACTGAAAATGAAAAGGGAGATAATGAGTCAGAGAGAGAAAATGAGAGAAGAAAAGAAATGAAGAGTAACGAAAAATCAAGAGGGAAAAAGAATTTGAGAGAATAGAAAAGTGTGATGTTGGTAAAAAAGAGTGAGGTTAAGGAAGATTTGTTTTCATAGAAAACCCTCCTAGTACTCATGTACAAAGGGGTGTTTCTAAAAACTAACAACTTACCCCCTTTTCCAAATGTTATTTTTTCCTTATTGTAGGAGTATAATGACGTATTTTCAGAAGAGGTTCCACCAGGTTTTCCTCCCTTTAGAGGTATTGAGCATCAAATTGAAATCATACTTGGAGAATCACTAAAGAACCACCCTACATATCGCACCAACCTGGATAAGACAAAAGAAATTCAAAGGAAAGTCAAGGATTTTTTGTACATGGGTTATATCAGATGGAGCCTTAGTACCCATTATTTACTAGTTCTTCTGGTGCCTAAGAAGGACCGCACATGGATAATGTGCATTAACTTTATAGCCATAAATAAAATCACAGTAAAGTATTGTTGTCCTATCTCTGGGTTGGATGACATGCCAGATGAGTTAAATGGATCTAAAATCTTCTCAAAAATTGATTTAAGAAGTGGCTACCAT
Source organism: Viscum album (assembly GCA_963277665.1). Classification (NCBI taxonomy): domain Eukaryota; kingdom Viridiplantae; phylum Streptophyta; class Magnoliopsida; order Santalales; family Viscaceae; genus Viscum; species Viscum album. The sequence goes on along the minus strand of OY728160.1, from coordinate 1,531,725,129 downwards.
AAAATTAGGATGAAATAAGGAGAAGAGTGGAAAACAGTATTTAAGAAAAAATATGGACTTTATGAATGGATATTCATGACCTTTGGTCTCACCAATTCACCTAGAATATTTGTGTGTTTAATGAACCATGTCTTGCATGAATATGTTGGAAAATTTGTGTTAGTTTACATTGATTATATTTTTATATATATAATTAATTTTCATTAACATGTGGGTCACTTAAGAAAAGTCATATAGGTGTCAAGAAAGGAAAACTTGTTTGGAAACATTAATAAATGTTAATTTTTCCTTTCTAAAATTGTTTTTATTGGATTTTTTGTAAGTGTTGATGGATTTTAGGTAGATAATGAGAATATCAAGGGAATTTAGGAGTGGCCAACTCCCACCTCTATTGTACATGTAAGAAGTTTCCATATGCTTATGAGTTTTTATAGGAGATTCATGAAGGAATTTAGAACACTAGATGTGTCATTAAATGACTTGTAAAAGAAGAACGTTCCATTAAAATGGGGGAAAATCAATAGAAGGCCTTCAATTTTCTTAACTGGAGACTCACCCATGCCCCTCTTCTTGAACTTCTGGACTATGGTAATACATTTTAAATTGAATGTGATGAATGAAGAATTGGAATATAAGGAGTACTCCAATAAGGTAATCATGATGCTTTATTTAGTGAGAAGTTAAATGGACCAACTCTAAACTATGCTACATATGATAAAGAGTTGTACGCATTGTTTATAGTACTTGAAAAATGTTAGTATTATATTTTTCCTAAATAATTTGTGATACATTTTTATCATGAGGCTCTTAAGTACCTTAGGTGCCAAAAAAACTAAATAAGAGACATTCTATATAGATAAAATTCATTGAATCATTTCTATATGTCATCAAGAATGAAAATGGTAAACAAAATACTATTGAAGATTAACTTTCATGTATATATTCTATTTTATCCTTGATATATTATAAACTCTTTGGTTTTGAATACATTAAATAATTATATACCGTTGATAGAGATTTTGGTGAACCTTATGTTCATTGTAAACCTATATTTAGTTGGGAAAAGTTATATTTAAATGATATATTCTTATCCTGAATTGATAAGATTTTCATTCCCAATTTCTCTATCCATTTACTTTTACTAAAGGAGTAACATTTCATTGGGTTAACGGGACATTTTGTTGTTTCAAGAACTTTAAGTATTATTAGTGAGAATTATTATTGGACTAGGATATCTTGAGATGTTGAAAAATTTGTGGGAAAGTGCATTGTATACCATAAAGCCAAATCAAAACTAAACCCACATAGATTATATATTCCTATACCAGTCCCCAACACCCCTTTGGGTGGAAATATCAATGGAATTTATTTTGGGATTACCAAGGACCAAGAGGGAGAGAGATTCCATTTTTTATGGTGGATCAAATTTCTAAAATAGAACATTTTATTCCTTGTCCCAAAACATATGACTCAACTAACATTTTAAAACTATTATTTTAGGATTTAGTCAAACTGAATGGAATGCCAAGAAATATTGTGTTGGATCAAGACACAAAATTCCTCAGTCACTTTTGGAAGACCATGTAGATAAAACCGGGTACAAAGTTACTATTTTCCATTACTTTTCATCCCCAAACCGATGGGAAAATAGAGGTGGTGAATCAAACAATATCATACCTTCTATAAAAAATTGTAAATAAGAATATCAAGAATTGGTAATAATTTCTTCCACATGGGGAATTCACATATAATAGGGACAAACATTCCATGACTCAATTTTATGCAATTGAAATTTTTTATGGATTTAACCCCCTTTCCCTTATTGGTATATTTACTTTGGATTTACAGTAAGAAACTAATATGGATGTGAAATGGTGTGCATAATTCATCAAGAAAATCCATGAAAAAACAAGGAAAAAATATCGAGTGGATGACCCATAAATATGTTGATCATATAAACAATGGTTGCATGAAAGTGTTGGTCGAACCTGATGACTTATTCAGGATTATGCAGAAGGAAATATTTCCTGAAAAGTAGAAATCAAAACCCATGCCTCAAGGAGACAGACCTTTCGTTGTGCTCAGGAAGATTAATAACAATACATCTAAGATAGCTCATCCAGGTGAGTATGGTGTTAGTGACACTTTCAATGGTTCTGATCTTTATCCTTTTTGGGTGCAAAGGATGAAGAGTTTAGGAAGACCCATTTTCAAGAGGGGGTGATGAGAACCATTTTAAAGGTACTGAGTCGATCTCCCGGGTGGAGGAGTTGGATTTTCAAGGCCTGATGATGTGATGGAGATTAAAGAGGTTGAATGCTATAATGGGTTCCCACCTCACATCATTAAAGGCCCAATGGATCTCAACTTGCATGGATGGAGAAAATGGTCCAATTATCTCACTTATTTGAGCCCAAAAATGATTTTTAAAGATTAGCACACATGGTCGCATGAATTTTGAAATCCTTTACCACATGGAGAATTATAGAATGGCATCTTTGGACACCAAAGTCAAATCCAATCAGCTAGGTACTCAAAGTCAAATCCAGTGGGCTATGGGTGGAAGGACATGTGCTACTTTTCCAAAAAGACATTGTAAGACTTTTACTTTTTGACATTAAGGGGACAAGTTAGGAATAAGATTTATGAATTTAGGGTATTAGGACCTTGTCATTTTATGTCACCCCTGGTGTATAAATATCCACCCCATGGAATTGTATTCTAATTCAAATTTTTATTAGTGAAACTCTGCAAGTTTAATATATCCATTAGGAGGATCGTTACTTTCTTCCCTTGCTCTTGTGCATTATATCCCTATCAATCAACAAGTTAGATTGGTGATCCAAGATAAAAAAATCCCCCAATTTTGTGCCTCAACCCAAGTGCATTGTTGTGTGGATTGGTCATCACACCCCTCCATTGAGTGTGTTGTCTGAGTAGTTGGTTGTGTTCCTTATAGTGTTGATTGACTACTTGCATCCACTATCCATACCCACCATTTTCCACATATCTACTGAAAGCATACTTTATTTGTTGCACTATGCTGTGAATATTGGTCCACCCCATGCATCTCGCAATAGTTTTTAGGGTTTTTTGGGTTTTTGCGGGTTTTGGGGATTTATGGTTTTTTTTAGTTTTTTAGGGGTTTAAAGGTTTTTAGAGATTTTTAACATTTGTAGAAGTTTTATGGTTTTTAGAGTTTTTACAGGGTTTTAGGGTTTTTATGGGGTTTTAGGGTTTCTTAAGGTTTTTAGGGCAAGGAAGATGCTGGGGTTAGGCAATTCTCGACCCCCCCCCAAATTTATTAGAAAAAAAAAAGATGCAACAGACAACGAAGGGGTGGGGTCAATCATCCCACACCCAAAAACCCTAGACACCCCCACAAAACCCAAAAGTCCCAAAAAAACCAAATGATTCACAGAACCAGAAAAAGCAGAAAAACAGAATCATCTCCAATAGAACCTCCCAGCCAAACAACAACCAGTATCCCGCAACACCATTTTCATCAACCATCACCCCTTGCCAATCATATCCACCACCCACATCACAGAACCACCTACATCAAAGTCATACATCTCCCCTTCACCACCTTGCTGTGAAGCTGTATCCATCACCAAACACCAGTATCTTTCCTCACACCCATATCCAACAACACATCCACAACACCCAAAATCAAGACAACAACCAGCACAACTAAATATTGCCAATATCCAACATCCACACTGATTCACAACCAATCCAACTACAATTCCTTAATCACCAGCTCCCACATCAGCCAGCGCCACCACTCCAAGAAGGTCCATCTCCATCAGTACAGAACCACAAGGGTCTTTTGTGTTTTTAGGTTTTTTAGTTTTTTAGGTTTTTAAGGTTTTTTTAGAGTTTTTTTAATTTGCAGGGGTTTTTAGAGTTTTTAATGGGTATTTTGGGTTTTTATAGGATTTTAGGTTTTTTTAATGGTTTTTAGATGTTTTTATGGGTTTTAAGCGTTTTTTGGTTTTTTAGGATTTTTTATGTTTTCATGGATTTTTACGGGGTATCTTGGCTTTAAAGGTTTTTAGGATTTTTAGGTATTTTGAGGGTTTTGGGGGTTTTCAGTGGTTTTTTTGTTTTAGGGGTTTTCAGGGTTTTTAGGATCCTTTGGGGTATTTATAGTTTGTTTAGTATTTTAGGGATTTTAATGTTTTTAGAGATTTTTAATATATTTAGTGTTTTTTAGAGTTTTAGTGGTTTTTAGGATTTTTATGGTTTTTAGGGTTGTTAAGGATTTTTAGAGTTTTTAATGTTTTATGGTTTTATAGTGTTTTTAGTGAGGTTTTAGAATTTTTATGTGGTTTTATGGTTTTTTAAGATTTTAGAGGTTTTATGGTTTTCAAGGGTTTCAGGGTTTTTAGGGTTTTTTAAATTTTCATGGATATTTATGGGGTTTTTGTATTTTTATGATTTTTAGGGTTATTAGGGATTTTGAAGGGTTTTTAGGGTTTTAAGGGGTTTTAGCATTTTTAGTGTTTTAAGGGATTTTAGGGTCTTTTTGGGTTTTGAGGAGTTTTTTGATTTTTTTAGGGTTTTTATGGTTTTTTAGATATTTTTAATGTTTTAAGGGGTTTTTATGGATTTTAGAGTTTTTAGTGTTTTTTGGGTTTTTTGGGTTTTTTGGGTTTTTAACATTTTTAGGTGGTTTATGGTTTTCATGTTTTTTTAGGTTTTTTAGGGTCTTTTTACATTTTCATGGTATTTATGATTTTATGGTTTTTAAGATTTTTTAGTGTTTTTAGGGATTTTGAGGCTTTTAGGGTTTTCAGTGGTTTTTAAGGATTTTAGTATTTTTCCAAGGCTTTAGGGTCTTTTGGGTTTTTAGGGTGTTTTTTGAATTTTTTTGAGCTTTTTTCCAAGAAAATAGAAAGATATATTATAATGAAATGGAATGGATGTACAAAAAAACACTCGAGGATGAACCAACACAAAAAGGCCAACAAAGAAGCAACACAAAAGAGCCAAGCCCAAGCATCATAGGAAAGAAAACAGTAGGAAAACCTAAGAATTCTTGTGAAGCCAACCAAAAATTACCAAGAACCAAGTCAGCCAACATACCAACAACCAAGATCATCGAAGCACAACACCGCACCCAGACAGAAACCTCACAAGCAGTGTCAGAAACCAACAACCAGATGGCAAGGAGCAACACCAATAGGAAAAACACTCCACCACCAATGCTTGTTGTGGACCAAGACCCAAAGTCCAACAACAGCAAAAATGAAAAAGAACCAAGCCCAACCAACCTTAGGCGAGCATCCAACTGGAAGTCCCAAGAATCCCTGTAGATCCCAACTAGTTCATCACCATGAAGCACCAAGAAAACACTCACACCAATAGCCAGGAGTGTTGAAGAACTATCAATGAGGCACTAAGAAGCATCACTCCAAGGTGAAGTTAGCATAAACCAGAATTCAGGAGGATAAAGGAGAGCCCCAACTAACCAAATAATAGTATGTCGGTGAGGATTAACCCTAGGTTAGCACAAGACCCTCCACCAAGTCAATAATAAAAAAACCAACAACAAACAACACTATTTCCATGCTCCAAGCTGATAAGAACCCCCCCCCCCAACCAACAGTGTTTGAGAACGGAAAAGGAACCACCACCAAACATAAGGGTGGAATGTAAAAAATTTTCACCAATAAATTAAAATAAAGAACCTTTATTAATCCAACCCATTCACGCAGCCAACATGCCACCACTCACAGACACCACCCAAGAACGTACACACACACACATTAACACACCCCACCACAGAACATGCAAGCACCAACCATCAATTAGAGATGGCAACCCAATGTAACCAAATGAACCATCATCAATCCATCACTAGCCCCCAACCACACCTACAAGCACCCCATCTGCACCCAAAGGGTTCTTAAACTTTTTTAACGTTTTTAAGGGTTTAAAGGGTTTTTATATTTTTTAGTGTTTTTAGGGTTTTAAAGGGTTTTTATTATTTTTAATGTTTTTTGTAGATTCTATATTTTTATAGGTTTTAAGGGTTTTATGTTTTTTTACGTTTTCATGGATTTTAAGGGGTTTTTATGATTTTTTTGGTTTTTATGGTTTTTTATGGATTTAGGGACTTTGAGGGTTTTAGGGTTTTTAGGGGTCTTCTAGGTTTTTAGGGTCTTTGGGGTTTAGGGTTTTTTTTCATTTTCTATGGTTTTAATGGTTTTTTAGATTTTTTTAACATTTTTACGGGTTTTAAGGGTTTTTATAGTTTTTAGTGGTTTTCAGGTTTTTATGGGTTTTTAGGTTTTTTTTAATGTTTTTAGGAGTTTTTATGGTTTTCAGGGGTTTTTCAAGGTTTTTAGGTTTTTTTATGATTTCATGGATTTTTAAGGGGTTTTTTAGGATTTTTATGATTTTTAGGGGTTTTAGGGATTTTAGGGATTTTAAGGGGTTTATGGGTTTTCAGGACTTTTAGGGTTTTTAGGATTTTTAGTGTTTTTAGTGTCTTTCTGGGGTTTTAGGATTTTTTTTATTTGTTTTTTGTTTTTTAAAGTTTTTAGTGTTTTAAAATTTTTAGGGGGTTTAAGGTTTTTATAATTTTTAGTGGTTCTTAGGGTTTTATGGGTATTTAGGGTATTTAAGGTTTTTTAGGTTTTTTGTATTTTTTTGGTTTTCAAGGGTTATTCATGGTTTTTAGTGGTATTATGTTTTCATGGATTTTTAGGTTTTTTTAGGATTTTTATTATTTTTAGGTTTTTTAGGGTTTTAAGGGACTTTTATGGTTTTTAGGGTTTTTTAGTGTGTTTTAGGGGTTTTAGGTACTTTTTAGGTTTCTAGGGTTTTTTAGTTCTTTAGGGTTTAAAAGGTTTTTTAGTTTTTTTAAAAATTTTAGGGGTTTTAAGGGTTTATAGAGTTTTTGTTGGTCTTTATGGGTTTTTATGGTTTTCTAAGGTTTTTAGGGGATTTTATGGTTTAATGGGGTTTTAGGGGGTTTTAGGGTTCTCTATGTTTTCATGGATATTTAGGGGTTTTTTAGGGTTTTTGTTGTTTTTAGGGTTTTTAGGGTTTTTATGGATTTTGAGAGTTTTAGGGATTTTTTAATGGTTTTAGGGTCTTTTGGTTTTTAGGTTGTTGTTTTTTTAGGGTTTTAAGGTTTTTTAGTGTTTTTAAAGGATTTTAGGGGGTTTAAAGTGGTTTTTTAGTGTACTTTGGTTTTTTAGGGTTTTTATTGTTTCTTTGGGGGGTTTATTGTTTTTAGGGTTTTCAGAGTTTCTTGGTTTTTTATGTTTTCATGTATATTTAGGGGGTTTTAGGGTTTTTATGGTTTTTAGGGAATTTAGCGTTTTAAGAATTTTGAGGTTTTTTTTTGGGTTTTCCAGGGGTTTTTGGTTTTTCATGTTTTTCAAGGTTTCAGGGTCTTTTTTGGTTTTCTGGGTTTTCTTTTTGTGTTTTTAGAGTTTTCAAGATAAATAAGGGGTTTTAAGGGTTTTTAGAGTTTTTAGTGGTTTTTTAGGTTTTATGGGTTTTTAGGGTTTTTATGTTTTTCAAGGTTTTTTTGTTTTTAGGGATTTTTCATGGATTTAGGGTTTTTTATGTTTTCATTAATTTTTTGGCGTTTTTAAAATATTTTATGGTTTTTAGGGGTTTTAGGGTCTCTTTGGGTTTTAAGGAGTTTTTTTAGTTTTTTGGGGTTTTTTAGTGTTTTTATGTTTTTCTAGAGTATTTTAAAAAATTTAGGGGTTTTAAGGGTTTTTTGAATTTTTAATAGTGTTTTATGGTTTGATGGGTTTCTAGGTTTTTAGAGGATTTTATGGATTTCATGGATATTTTATGGTTTTTAGATTTGTTTACATTATCATTGATTTTTAGGGGTTTTTTATGATTTTTTTGTGATTTTAGGGATATTACGGTTTTAGTGATATTGAGGGGTTTTAGGGTTTTTTAGGGATTTTAGGGTTTTAGTGTTTTTATGGTTTTCAGGGGTTTTTACGTTTTCATGGATTTTTTAAGATTTTTATATTTTTTATTATTTTTACTGTTTTTAGGGATTTTGATGGGTTTTAGGGTTTTTCGGTGGTTTTTAGGGTTTTTAGGGTTTTTTCGGGTCTTTTTGGGTTTTAGGGTTTTTTTGATTTCTGTAAGGTTTTATGGTTTTTTAAAGTTTTTTAAAGATTTTTTAGGGTTTAATGGTTTTTAGAGTTTTTAGTGGTTTTAGGGTTTTTATAGATTTTAGGTTTTTTATAGTTTTTATGGTTTGTATGGTTTTTAGGAGTTTTTCAGGGTTTTTAGAGTTTTTTATGTTTTCATGGTTTTTTAGGTTTTTTATAATTTTTACGGTTTTGAGGGATTTTGAGTGTTTTTAGGGGTTTTTAGGGTTTAAGGGTATTTTTGGGGTTTTAGGGGTTTTAAGGTTTTATAGAAATTTTAGTGGGTTTTATGGGTTTTTATGGTTTTCAGGTTTTTTTTAGGGATTTATGTTTTTTTATGTTTTCATGGATGTTTAGGGTTTTAAATATTTTTATGGTTTTTAGGGTTTTTTAGGGTTTTTAAGGATTTTACAGCATTTTAGGTGTTTCCATGGGGTTTTAGGGGTTTTTAGGGTTTTAGGGTTTTAGGGTCTTTTTGAGTTTTTAGGATTTTTTTGAGTTTTTTGGGTTTCTAAGGTTTTTAGAGTCTTTTAATGTTTTTAGAGGTTTTCCGGGTTTTTATGGGCTTTTAGGTTTTTAAAGTTTTTAGGGGTTTTATGGTGTTTATTATTTTTTAGGGATTTATATTTTTTTATAATTTCATGGATTTTTAGGCAGTTTAGGAATTTTAATGTTTTTAGGGGGTTTTATGGGTTTTTAGGATTTTTTTCGGCTTTTGTGGCTTTTTATGGTTATTCAGGGGTTTTATAGTTTTTAGGGTTTTTAGGGTTTTTTTCTTTTTTAAGGTTTTTTAGAGTTTTTTAACAATTTTATGGGTTTTAAATGGTTTTTAGAGTTTTTATTGGTTTTTATGGTTTTTATGGTTTTTATGGTTTTTTTCTTTTTAATTTTTTAGGGTTTTTTTGGTTTTTAGGGGTTTTTAGGGTTTTTAAGGTTTGTTACCTTTTCATTGATTTTAATGGGGTTTTAGGATTTTTAGTGTTTTTAGGGTTTTGGGGGATTTTGATTGGTTTTAGGGGTTTTCAGGGGGGTTTATGGGTTTTTAGTTTCACGTTTTTTAGGGTCTTTTGGGTTTTAGGGTTTTCTTAGTTTTTTTAGAATTTTTAGGGTTTTATAGAGTTTTTAATGTTTTTTATATTTTTTGAACATTCCTAGGGGTTTAAGGGTTTTTATGGGTTTTTAGGGTTTTTAAAAGTTTTTAGGAGGTTTATTTTGGGTTTTTAGGGTTTTTAACATATTCATGGATTTTCAGGGGGTTTTAAAGTATTTTCATGGTTTTTAGTGGTTTTAGGGTTTTTAGGGATTTTGAGGGTTTTCAGGGGTTTTCAGGGATTTTTAAGGTTTTTAAGGGTTTTTAGGGTCATCTTGTTTTTTGGAGTTTTTTAGGGGTTTTAAGGATTTTAATATTTTTTTAACGTTTTTAGGGGTTTTGAGGGTTTTTATAGTTTTTAGTGGGTTTTATGGGTTTTTAGGTATTTTCATGTTTTCTAGGGGGTTTTATGGTTTTCAAGGGTTTCAGGGTGATGCAAGATGCTATAGGTGACCTGATATTTATGGCATAGGGCGGAGGAAGTAGGATTTTATTTGTAGATAAGTTTTCGATGATGGGTATGGATAGTGGATGCAAGTAGTCAATAAATTTTATAAGGACTGCGACCTACTACATAGACAACACACTCAAGAGAGGGGTGTGATGGACAATCCACACAACCACTCACTTGGTTTGAGGCAAGAAATTGGCGACTTTGTGATCATGGATCACAAATCTAACATGTAGATTGATAAGGAAATAATTCAAAAGAACATGGGAAGAAAGTAATGATCCTCACAAAATAAACTCAAAGAGTTTCACTAATGAAAACTTGAATGAGAATACAATGTCATGGGGTGGCTATTTGTAGCCAAGGGGTGGCACAAAAGGTCAGGGGTCTAATACCCTAAATTAAAAAATCATATTCTTACCTTATCCCCTTAAAGTCAAAAAGGCATAGTATAGAAATGAATTTTAGGAAATGAAGCACATGTATTTCCACCCATATCCCACCAGATTTTACGTTGAATACATGGCCCATAAGATTTGACTTTGGTGTCCAAAGATTCCATTCCTGAATTCTCCATGTGGGAAAGGATTCCAAAATTCATGCAACCATGTGGTCTAAGTTTTAAACATCATGTTTGGGATTGATAAGTGATATAACAGGCCCATTTTCTCCATCCATTCAAAGAAATATCCTTTAGGCCTTTAATGTAGCGAGATGGGTACCAATTGTAGCTTTCAACCTCTTTAATCTCCCTTGAATCATCAGGCCTTACAAATCCAACTCCTCCACTGGGGAAATTGACTTAGTGACTTCAACATGGATCTCATCATCCCCCATCTTGAAAATTATTTTTCCTCAAATCTTCATCCCCTACACCAAAAAGCAAAGATAGATCAGAATCATTGAAAGTGGTACTTACACCATACTCACCTGGTAAACTATCTTTTAAGCATTGTTATTAATCTTCTCGAGCACTCTGAATGGTCTATCTCCTCGTGGTGTGAGTTTTGATTTATGCTTGTTAGGAAATCTTTACTTTCACATGTGAATCAAGACTATGTCATCGGGCTCAAACAACACTTGCTTGTGACCCTTGTTTGCATGATCGATTTATTTCTAGTTCACCCTCTAAATATTTTCCTAGCCTTTTCATAGAGTTTCTTAATGAATTCAGCACACACTTTTAGATCAATATTAGTTGATTCCGTCATAGGCAAAGGGACTATATCAATACGGGAAAGGGGGTTAAATCCATAAAAATTTCAATTGGAGAATATTGGACAGTGGAATTCTTGGCCCTATAATATGTGAATTCCACAGGTGGCAAACACACCTCTAAATTCATGACATTCTTCTTAACAATTATCTGTAAAAGGGTTGATATTATCTTATTCACCAGCTCTGTTTTTCAATCAGTTTGTGTAGGTTTTTATGGTTTTTTATGTTTTCATGGATTTTTAGGGGGGTTTAAGGATTTTTACGATTTTTAGGGATTTTTAAGGTTTTAAGGATTTTCAGGGCTTTTAGGGTCTTTTGGTTTTGTTTGTTTGTTTTTTTTTAGTTTTTTAGGGTTTTTAAGGATTTTTAGAGTTTTTTATGGGTTCAATTTTTTTAGTGTTTTATAACACTTTTAGGGGTTTTAGAGTTTTTAGTGTCTTTTGTGGGTCTTTATCAGGTTTTAGGGTTTTTTAAGGTTTTTATGGTTTTTAGGGGTTTTCACGGTTTTTAGATTTTTTTTAAGTTTTCATGTATTTTTAGGGGTTTTTATGATTTTTATGGTTCTTAGGGTTATTTAGGGATTTTAGGGATTTTGAGGGTTCTTAGGGTTTTTCAGTGGGATTTTTGGGATTTTAGGGGTTTTCATGTTTTTAAGGGTATTTTTGGGTTTATAGGTTTTTTTGAGTTTTTTAGGGTTTTATGGATTTTTAGGGTTTTTTAATGTTTTTATAGGTTTTAATGGTTTTTAAAAATTTTAGTGATTTTCAGGGTTTTTATGGGGTTTTAGGGTTTTTTATGGTTTTCACGGTAATTAGGGTTTTTAACATTTTCAGAGGTTTTAGGGGTTTTTTATGATTTTTGAATGTTTTTAGGGTTTTTAGGAAATTTGAGAGGTTTTAGGGCTTTTCAGGGGTTTTTTGGGGGATTTTAAGGTTTTTAGGGTCATTTGGGTTTTAGTTTTTTTTTCATTTTTTAGGGATTTATGTGTTTAATAGTTTTTAATGTTTTTGGGCGTTTTAATTGGTTTTAGGGTTTTTTGTTGTTTTAAGGGTTTTTATGGGGTTTAGGGTTTAAGGTTTTTAGGGTTTTTATGGTTTTCATGGGGTTTTTTAGGTTTTTAGGGTTTTTCGCATTTTTATGGATTTTTAGGACTTTTATGATTTTTAGGTTTTCTTCATGTATTTAAGGATTTTGAGGGTTTCTATGGTTTTAGGTGTTTTCTGGGTTTTTAGGGTTTTAATGTTTTTTTAGGGTTTTTAGAGTTTCTAATGTTTTTATGGTTTTTAATGGTTTTTAGTGGTTTTTAGGGATTTTATTGGGTTTTGAGTTTTTTATGGTTTTTAGGGGGTTTTGTTGTTTCTTGGGGTTTTCAGGGTTTTTAGGGGTTTTTACCTTTTCATGGGGTTCTACTGGATTTTTTAATGATTTTTATGGTTTTTAGGGTTTTTAGGGATTTTGAAGGGTTTTAGGGTTTTTAGTGTTTTTTAGTGTTTTTAGGGTTTTAGGGTTTTTAGGTTCCTTTTGGGGTTTTAGGGATTTTTTGAGTATTTTTAGGGTTTTTAAAGTGTTTTATAGTCTTTAATGTTATTATGGGTTTTAAGAGTTGTCAGATTTTTTAGTGGATTTTATATTTTTTTATGGATTTTTAGTGTTTTTAATGTTTTTATGGTTTTTAGGGGTTTTTTTACATTTTCATGGATTTTAAGGGGTTTTTAGTATTTTTATGGTTTTTTGGGTTTTTAGGGATTTTGAGGGTTTTTATGGTTTTTAGGGGTTTTTGGGTTTTTGGGGGTTTTAGGGTATTTAAGGGATTTTAGGGTTTTTTTATGTTTTTATGGTTTTTAGAGTATTTTAATCATTTAGATGGGTTTTAAGGGTTTTTATAGTTTTTAGAGGTTTTTTAGGTTTTTTTGGGTTTTTAGTTTTTTTAATGATTTTAGGGATTTTATGGTATTTAGGGGTATTTATGGTTTTTTCAGTGTTTTTAGTGTTCTTTATGTTTTCATGGATATTTAGGGTTGTTTTAGAATTTTTATGCTTTTTAGGGGTTTTAGGTTTTTTAGGGTCTTCCGGGGATTTTTTGGGGTCTTGGGGGTTTTGGGGTTTTTAGGGTTTTTTTTGGGTCCTTTGGGTTTTTATGGTTTTAGGGTTTTTTTATATTTTTTACGGTTTTTATGTTTTTTTCGATATTTTTATGGTTTTTAGGGTTTTTAGTGTTTTTAGTGTTTTAGTTATTTTTACGGTTTTTATGGGTTTCTAGGTGTTTTATGGTTTTAAGTGTATTTTTAGGGTTTTTTCGGTTTTCTCGGTTTTTTACCCTTTCATGGATTTCGAGGGTTTTTAATTTATTTTATAGTTTTTAGGGTTTTATAGTTTAATGATTTTTGAGTGTTTTTAGGGATTTTAAGGGGTTTTTTAAAGTTTTAATATTTTTTAGGTGTTTTTTAGGGTTTTATGGTTTTTTACATTTTCATTGTTTTTTAGGTTTTTTTTAGGTTTTTTATCATTTTTAATCTTTTTTGGGTTTTTAGGGTCTTTTGGGGTATTTAGGTTTTTTTTTGTGTTTTTTAGGGTTTTTATGGATTTTAACAGTTGGTTAACATTTTTTGGGTTTTCAGGTTTTTAGAGTTTTCAGCGAGTTTTTAGGGTTTGTATGAGTTTTTAGGGTTTTAGGGTTTTTAGGGTTTTTATGGTTTTCAGGGATTTTTCAAGGTATTTAGGGTTTTTTATGTTTTCATGGGATTTTAGGGGGATTTTAGGATTTTTATGGTTTTTTGGGTTTTTGGGGGTTTTGTGGATTTTGACGGTTTTTAGGGGTTTTAAGGGTTTTAAGGGTCCTTATGGGTTGTTAGGGTTTTTTTAGTTTTTTAGGGTTTTTAAGGTTTTTTATTGTTTTTTAATTTTTTCATGGTTTAACTGGTTTTTATAGTTTTTAGTGGTTTTAGGGCTTTTACAGGTATTTATAGGTTTTTAAGGTTTTTGGGGGTTCTATGGTTTTAGGGTTTTTTAATTGTTTTTTAGGGTTTTTTACATTTTCATTGGTTTTTTGTGCTTTTTTAGGATTTTTATTATTTTTATGGTTTTTTAGGATTTTTAGGGTTTCTCAGGGGTTTCTTGGTTTTTTTTTGGATTTTTATGGTCTTTGGGGTCTTCTGGGGTTATAGGGTCTTTTTGAGTTTTTAGGGTTTTTAGGGTTTTTAATGGTTTTTAGAGTTTTTTAACGTTTTTAGAGTTTTTATGGCGGTTTTGAGTTTTTCTGGTTTTTTTAGATTTCGTAAAGGTTTTTAGGGGTTTTATGGTTTTCAGGGGGTTTTCAAGGTTTTAGGGGTTTTTATGTTTTCATGGATTTTTAGGGATTTTTAGGGTTTTTATGGTTTTAGGGTTTTTAATGATTTTAGGGATTTTTAGGGTTTTTAGTGTTTATAGAGGTTTTTAGGGGCTTTATGGTTTTTAGGGTATTCAGGGTTGTTATGGTCTTATTGGGATTTTATGGGGGGTTTGAGGGTTTTAGAGGGTTTTTAGAGTTTTTTTTATCATTTTTATATGTTTAAAGGGTTTTAAGAGTATTTATTGGGGTTTTAGGGTTTTTTTTGTTTGTTAGGATTTTTAAGGTTCTAGCGGATTTTTATGGTTTTCAATTGTTTTTAGGGTTTTAAAGTTTTTTACATTTTCATGGATTGATGTGGTAAAGGGTCAACCCCTAACTCCACCCCATAAGCCAGATTATCATGGGGAGGTCTGAACCTTCCCTTATAAATTAGCCATAGTGTTTCTCTAAAATCTATGTTGGATGCATCATCCCCACAACTTTAAGAATTGATTGCCTCAGTCGCCGATCTGGTGAACCTGAAGGGACACCGGTCCACAGAGGCTGGCTCTGATACAAACTGATGGAGAAAAGGGTCAACCCCTAACTCCACCCCAAAAGCCAGACTGTCAAGGGGAGTTTTAAAGATTCACCTATAAACCAGTCCAAGTGTTCCTTCGAAACTGATGTGGGATGCATCTATCCCATCCCCTTAAGAACTGATTGCCTCAGTCGGCGATCTGGAAAACACGAATCATGGTGCACATATACAATGAGGAGTTGAGAGCAATCATGGCATGGGTGGTAGAAGGAGAATAAATTCACAAGACCCATTGGATAAGATTGTTCGCCCAATGAAAAGAGAAAGAATGAGGAAGATGAAAGAGTATTTACATGGCCTCATTTTGAAATTACAAGTGGAGGCCCAACTTGCATGCATGGTAAGATCAAATGGGCCCTTAATCACACTTATTAAAGCCCAAAAGTGAACCTAAATGGCCCACCCAAATGATCCCACACATTTTTATCCACTTGTATGAAGTAAACCACCAAAGTCAAAATATGGTGGTCCCCTTGTCTCCAAAGTCATGGTGGGAACCTTCAAAGTCTTTGGGGGTGGTGCCAAAAAGTCTTCTTGGTGGAAATCTTGTCCCCTAAAGTCATGTCCATGTGTAAACAAAGTCAAAAATCGTTTTTAGGCTTTATACTTTTATGGTATAGGTATTTTGACTTGAATGAATGAAATTGAGGCTTATCAAAGTAGTGATCAACCTTTGTGATGATTAATAATTAAGGTTTTAATGGATAAGTCTCCATGGGGTCCTAATTGATCATGCCCCCGTCCCCTTTTATTTATAAGCATTTCTTTTAATTTCCATTTCTCCAACTTCTATCACTTGCATTTCTACATTTTTTTCAATGAAGACCACACACTCAATATGGTATCATATAATTTGGTATCATAAATAAGAAAAAGAAATCTTACATTTTTTCTATTTCTCCCTTCTTTTTCATATGATTCCATTTTCAACCAACACTAATTCTGTCCACAACTTTATTCCACCTTTTCATCCATATTTTCTTTGAGCTTATGGACCTATAATTTGTCATTTTTATAGTTCAGAACCATGTCTTTCATCTCTATTTGGAAACACTAAAACCAGACACATATATTTGGAGATATGGTTGAATTAATTTTTACTATATATTCACTTCTATGAAATCTAACAATCTCCAATACAGAATTCCAATTGAGTTTAAATCTATCATTTGAATGGTACATTCATATAGAAATTCCAAAAAATTTATTCCTCATCCTTTTGTAATTTTTATGATCAGATTTGTGAATTTTTATAAGTTCATATTTTTTTAAGCCACACCATATCATCAAATATTTGTGAACTTTCTCTTGGTTTAATTATTTGAAAATCAAAAGATAAGTAAAAGAAATAAAAAAATAAAATTAAAAAACAAAAAACAAACAAAATAATCTACTATAAATTTATTGCACATTTTTTCACTTTAGCACAAATTCTATGACTTTCTACTACAATATTTCTCTTTCAAATTATTTCCTTCATCAATATACAACCTTCACCCATAACCATTTCTCCCATTTCTCTTTACCAACATTTCTCTTGGACTCCCTTGATTCAAACCCTTTTAAAATTTTTGATTATATAAGTTTTCCATGAAATGATTTCTTCTTACTAGTTTTCTTCTTGATTCTATTTAAGAAAACTTTTAGGAACCAATTTGTTGGTCTAGAAAGTGCATGGAACATTTTTAGATATTAATAAAAGAGAGAAAATTGTGCGAGGATTTAAAAAAATAGAGAGTGAGGTAGAAAGAAGTGAGATAGACCTCAAATTATTCGGGAAAGCTATCTCTGACCAATTTACAAGATTCAATGCTAGGTTGAATAATTTTCAAAGTTCCTCAACCTCAAGGGCTCCATAAAGGAAAGAAATTGATGAATTTGATGATGAGTACTCCAATTTCGAAGAACCATTTCCAAGGAGAGGGAAACATGTTGCTTAGAGAGAAAGTGACTTGGGAAGCATCAAAATAAAACATCCATCCTTTCAAGGTAAGAGTGACTTGAAACTTTATTTAGAGTGGGAGAGAAAGGTTTAACATGTGTTTGGACTTCACAAAAACTTGGATGAGAAGAAGGTAAAATTGGTGGTTCTTGAGTTTAATAACTATGAAAGTATTTGGTGGGATCAATTAAAAGTAATTCAACGATGAAATGGAGAAAGTCCAATTTGATATTGGGTATAAATGACGATATTAATGCACAAAAGTTACATTTCAAGTCATTACTATCAATATTTTCATTTGATGTTTCATAAAATTGTGCAATATTCCATTTGTGTGAGGAATACTGCAAGGAAATGGAGATATCAATGATTTGAGCCAATTTGGGGGAGGATCGTGAACCTACCATGGCAAGGTTCATTAATGGATTGAATCTTGCAATTAAATATGTGGTGGAACTTCAAACCAACATTGACATGGAGAAGTTTCTATATAAGGTTATGAATGTTGAAAAGCAAATACATTATAAAATGAGTCAAGTAAGTTCCCACAATTTTCTTAGGGATAGCCGAAAAGAGACAAAATCAACTTCTAAGTGTAATGAGACAAAACCAAGAGATTAAAAAATTGTTCCAAAACAAATAGAATATGAAAAAAATAATTTATTCCCCACTGATTCAGAAAAAAAGAATTTTCCTTCTAAATATCATGAAATTAAGTGATTTAAGTGTTATGGACATGGTCATATTACATCTCAATGCCCAAAAAAAGGACCATGATTGTTTTTTATAAAATAGACATCCTTAGTGAGAGATCTAATGATGATAAAATTTTGCCTTTGGAGGTGTGTTTAGATGTTGAAGTTGAAGACACTACACATGGATATGCATTGGTGGAAAGAAGAGCTTTAAAAATTCAACAGAAATATGATCACGATGAGGAGCAGTGTAAGAGTATTTTTCATATGAGAATCCACATCAAGGAGAAAGTATGTAGTATAATCATTGATTGTATAATTTTTACAAATGTGGCTAGTAAATTATTTCCTTCTTGTGTTGTGTCTTTACTATAGGAATTTGGTAATTTGTTTCTTGAAGAAACACATGATAGATTACCCCCTTTGAGAGGAATTGATCATATGATTGAATTCATACCTGGTTCCACAATTCCCAAAAGTACAATGTATAGATTTAATTAGTAAGAGACTATATAGATCTAGTTTCAAGTTGAAGAACTAATGAATAAAGGATTGGTGAGGGAAATCAAGATTCCATGTGCCATTCCGGTGATCCTAGTACCCAATAAAGATGTAAAATAGCAGATGTGTGTCAATTTTCATTCCATATACAAAATAAAAGTTATTTACTTTTATCCCATCACTCGAATTGATGAAATTATTAATGAATTACATGGGGCTTCTTTATTTTCAAAAAATGATCTTAAAAGTGATACCCAAAAATTTTAATGAAAGAAGGAGTTGAATGGAAAATTTCTTTTAAAACTAAGTTTGGTTCTTATGAGTGGTTAGTTATACCATTCTGTTTACCTAATTCCCCCAGTAAAATCATGATATTAATAAACCATTTCCTTCATTCATTCATAGAAAAATTCATGGATGTCTATTTTGGTGATATCTTGGTGTGTAGAAAATCTCTAAACAGCCATGTTGAACACTTGCGTTTTGTTTGTGAGACCCTTAAATAAAACCAACTTTATGTTGATCTTCCAAAATATTCATTTTTCATGGATTATATTGTGTTTCTTAGCTTTCTTATAGGGTTTGAAGGGATCCTTGTGGATGAAGAAAAGGTCAAAGAAATTCACCAGTGTCCCACACCAAAGAATGAAATAGATGTTAGGAGTTTTCATGGATTTTTAAGCTTCTATAAGAGATTTTTTAAAGATTTTTCATCCACTATTGTACCTCTTAATGAACTTATAAAGAAACATGTGGTATTTAAATGTGGTGAAAAAGAAAAAAGAAAAATCCTTTAACACACTCAAATAAATATTGGTCAATTCTCTCCCCTTTTAAGGCTACTGGATTTCACAAAAGATTTTGAAATTGAGTGTGATGCATCGGGAGTTGGTATTGGTGCTTTTTTGACTCAAGAGTCAAGTACAATTACTTGATTTATTGAGAAATTGAATAAGGAAGCATTAAATTATTCAACTTATGATAAATCAATTTATTCTTTGAAATGAACCCTGGAAACATAGAAACATTACTTATGTCCTAAAGAGTTCATTATTCATTCTGACCATGCAATCTGTATGTATTTAAAGTCCCATGGTAAGTTTAATCGGTGGAATTCATCTTGGATGGAATTCAATAAGACTCTTCCCTATGTGATCAAGTAAAAAAAGATAAATAAAATGTGGTTTTCAATTCTCTTTAACAAATTAATTCACTTATTACTTCTCTTCATTCTCAATTACTTAGACTTGAGCTATTAAAGGTAATGTATGAAACTGATGGATATTTTTATCGAATTTGGACATATTATAAAAAACATGTATTTAAATAGTATTTCAAAAATGATGGGATTATTTTCAAAATGCATAAATTATTCATTCAATAAAATTTAACTCAAGAATTAATTGTAAAAGAAACTCATGGGGTGATTTTATGGGGGATTTTGGTGTTGACAAAACACTAGGTACTTTGCATAAACATTTTTATTTTCCAATCATAAAAAAATATGATATTGTAATTTGTGTTAAATGTGTCACTTATAATAAGGAAAAGTCAAAGCATAACCTAATGGATTATATTCCCCATTTCCCATTCCATCCCATCCTTAGACATAAATTTCTATGGATTTTGTGTTGGGATTGCATCGATCCCATTCGGGAACATATAATAGTTTTTTTGTTGTGGATCAATTCCTAAAATTGGATCATTTCATTACTTGCTCAAAAACCAATGATTTTATTCATATAGATGGTTTTTTTTCAAAGTAATTGTGAGATTACATGGATTTCCCAAAACCATTGTAAGTGATAGGAATGTGAAATTTATTTTCCACTTTTGGAGGACTTGGTGAAATAAATTGGTAATTAAATTATTATTTTCAACTATTTAACATCCTCAGACTAATGAGAAAACTAAACTGATGAATAGGACTATTTCTACCATATTGCATGAAATAATTCAAAAAATCTAAAGGATTGGGAAAAATGTTTTCCACACATAGAGTTTTCATATAACTAAGTAGTACATTCAATTATTAACTTATCACCTTTTGAGATTGTATTTGGATTTAACCCAATGAATCCGTTAGATATTCTTTCATTTCATACCAATGAGTTTTTTGGTATTACAAGTGATGAGAAGGAATTTTGTTTTTGGATTTACACTCCAATGTGAATGCTGAAATTGAAAGAAGAAATGAACAATATGTGAAGCAAGCAAACAAGAGTTTACATAAGGTTGTACTAGAACCCGAAGATTGAGTGTGGGTGAATTTGAGGAAGGAAAGGTTCTCAGAGTAAAGAAAATCAAAATTGCAACTGTGGGGAGATGGACCTTTCCAAATTTTAGAAATAATCAATGATAACTCCTAAAATATTGACTTTCCCAAAAGTTATGGAAATGTGAGTGTCACCTTTAATATTACTGATATTTCTCCCTTTGAATATATAGATTCAAAGATGAATCCTTTTGAAGATGGAGGGGATGATGTGAATCATGGTGCACATATTCAGTAAGGAGTTGAGATAGATCATGTCATGGATGGTGGAAGGAGAATAAATGCACAAACCCATTTCATGGGATTGGTGGCCAAATGACAAGAGGAAGAATGATGAAGATTAAAGAGGATTACATGGGATCATTTTTAATTTACAAGAGGAGTCCCAACATGCATGTGTGGTAGGATCAAATGGTCCTTTAATCAGACTTATTAAATCCCAAAAGTGAACCTAAATGGCCCACCTAAATTATCTCACAAATTTTTATCCTCTTGCATGAAGTAAATCTCCAAATTAAAAATGTGGTAGGCCCCTTGTCTCCAATGTCATGGTGGAAATCTTCAAAGTCTTTAGGGTGGTTCCAAAAAGTCTTCTTGGTGGATATTGTTCCCTTAAAGTCATGGGAATGTGTAAACAAATTAAAAAATAGTTTTTAGGATTTATAAATTTCTGGGATAGGTATTTTAACTTTTATATCTCTGATTTGGATATAAAAATACACCTCCTTGAACCCCTTGAAATTAAATTATGATTTTGATTGTTTTATAGCATTATTGTGCCTCTGTTTCTTGTGTTATTTAATGAATTCAAGTAAGTCTTATCAAAAGAGTGATTAACCTTTATGTCACCTTATAATTAGGGTTTTATGTGGAAAGTCACCTGGTGTTCCAAATTGATCACCCCTTCATCTTTTATTTCCATGCATTTCTTTTAATTTTTATTTATCCTAATTCAATCACTTGTGTTTCTGCATTTTCACCAACAAATACCACACACCCAATATGGTATTGAATCATATAATTTTAGGGGTTTTTAGTATTTTTATGGTTTTAAGATTTTTTAGGGTTTTAGAGATTTTGAGGGTTTTTTGGAATTTTTAGTGGTTTTAGAGTTTTTAGGGGTTTTAGGGGTTTTTAGGGGGGGTTGAGTTTTCAGGGGTTTTTATAGTTTTTTAACGTTTTTAGGGGTTCTAAGGGGTTTAAATGTTTTAGTGGGTTTTTAGGGTTTTTTACATTTTCTTGAATTTTTATGGGGGTTTTAGGTGTTTAGGGATTTTGAGGGTTTTTAGAGTTTTCATGGTTTTAGTGTCATTTTGGGTTTTTATGTTTTTTTGAGTTTTTTAGGGTTTCTAAGGTTTTCAGGGGTATAATGGTTTTCAGGGTTTTTTCAGGGTTTTAAGAGTTTTTTACATTTTAATGGATGTTTAGGGTTTTTTAAGGGTTTTATGGGTTTTTTGTAAGGAAAATAAAAAGGAAATATATATAAAAGTTGAATTATAAACAAAATGACCAAATGTAAACCAAACTAACCCAAAACACGAGGTTCAAGGGCTCAATAAGAAACCAGAGGAAGCGGAACCAAATAAAATCGACAGAAAACCCTTGGAGCATCTAGAAACCATGCAATCTAAGAGGATAGAGAGAACATGCCCAAAGACGCCTGAAGCCAGCAGCACAAGATTCAGGAAGAAAACATCATAAGATCACATGCGCAAGGACGAGAAGTTAGAATGACCCGAAAGAGTGCACGAGCTATCAAAAACAAAATTATCCCAACAAGAATCTTACCCAAAAGAAGCCACAGGCAAGCAACCAACAACAATGAGTAGCCACAACTCTGAAGACACAGAAGGAACACTAGTAAGAAAGAGCCAAACAACTTGTTTAGTGGATAACACCATGTTGTCATCTGTAAGAGGGCAGCACGTCCAGGAAGAAAAGTGGCCAGGGAAGATTGGAAACCAATAGAAAATGAACATTGTAAAGAGAATTGCCACTAAGTGGAAAGGCATCTATCCCAGCAACAAATAATATCCCACCAAAGAGGCCCACCAAGCGAGGTAGAATGCACATAGAACCTGCAACAAACAACCCACACACCTAGACCCACATGCACACATGCCCACTCGAACACACGCACATACACATGCACACACAGACGCACAAACACCACCACCATCTTCAAACACCCAAATACAGCCCATCCCACCAAGAAAAAACCTCAGAGATAATACACCAAAAGAAACAGCCTCCCAGCCGCACCCCTGTACACCCAGCATGATAATAAAATCAAGAAAACTCTTGCCACCATACCTCAACCAATCGGATCTGCACAAATAACAATCACCAAGAATCACCAGAACCAACACAACCCACCAAAACCATAGTCAATAGCACCGACTAGACCATTCATGCCCTCATAGACGAACATCTATAACTGAACCATCACACCAACAATAGCCCAAACCATTGCAACAACAAAACACAGCTCTAAAAAACATCACATTAGACCAATAAGTAGCCTATCCAAACATTGAACTCACCAAGTCCACCTCTACACCACCATCCACAAGACAAAGACCAGCCCACCTTCAACATAATAGGTCAAGACCTCAGTAAGTTTTTTTTTAGTTTTCAATGTTTTTAGGGTTTTAATGTTTTTAGATTTTTGGATGTTTTTAGGGTTTTTAGGAGTTTTGGGGGGTTTTAGTGATTTTTTTTTCATTTTAGGGTGTTTTCAGGGGTTTTAGGGTTTTTTATGTTTTCAAATATTTATATGGGTTTTTTAGGACTTTTATGGTTTTTATGGTTTTAAGTTTTTTTTTGGATTTTGAGGCTTTTTATGGATTCTCAAGGGTTTTTAGGTTATTTTAGGGGTCTAAAGGTCTTTTTGGGTTTTTAGGGTATTTTTAGTTTCTTAGGGTTTTAAGGGTTTTGAGATTTTTTTTAACAGTGAATGGTTTTTTATAATTTTTTAACATTTTTGGGGTTTAAAGGATTTTTAGAGATTTTAGTGGGATTTTAGGGATTGTATGAGGTTTTAGGGTTTTAAGGTTTTAAGGGTTTTATGGTTTGTAGGATTTTTTTCAAGGTTTTGAGGGTTTTTAGGCATTTTAATGGTTTTTAGGGGTTTTTAGTGGTTTTTATGGGTTTTAGGGATTTTCGTGGTTTTTAGGGTCTTTTTAGGTTTTTGTGGATTATTTTATCATTTTTTAGATTTTTTAACATTTTTATGGATTTAAAAGTTCTTTAGGGTTTTTAGTGGTTTTTTGGGTTTTTTGGGGTTTTGGGTCTTTTAAGGTTTTTCATGGATTTTATTATTTTCATGGGTTTTTTAGGGTTTTTAGGGTTTTTTTCGGTTTTCATATATTTTTAGGGGTTTTTAGGATTTTTATGGTTTTTCAGGAATTTTAGGGTTTTTAGGGATTTTGAAGGTTTTTAGGGTTTTTTAGGATTTTTCAGGGGTTTTAGGGGTTTTAGGGTTTGTAGGGTCTTTTGAGTTTTTAGGGTTTTTTGAGTTTTTTACGGGGTTTTTAATGATTTTTAGAGTTTTTTTTTACATTTTTAGGGTTTTAAAGGGTTTATTGAGTTTTAGTGGGTTTTAGGGTTTTATGGGGTTTTAGTTTTTTTAGGGGGTGTTTTATAGTTTTTATGGGGTTTTCAGGGTTTTAGGGTTTTTTATGTTTTCATTGATCTTATGGGGTTTTTAGGAATTTTACAGTTTTTTGGTTTTTTAGGGTTTTAGTTATTTTGAGGGTTTTTAGGTGTCTTTAGGGTTTTCTAGGTTTTTCGGGCCTTTTGGGTTTTTAGGGGTTTTTGAGTTTTCGGATTTTAAGGCTTTTTAGAGTTTTTAGTGGGTTTAGAGTTTTTATGGGTTTTTAGGGTTTGTAGAGTTCTTAAGGGTTTTATGGTTTTCAAGGACATATTCAGGGTTTTTAGGGTTTTTTCACATTTTCTGGGATTTCTAGGGGTTTTTAGTATTTTTTTGGTTTTTAGGGTTTTTATGGTTTTTAGGGATTTTGTGGGGTTATAGGGTTTTTAGGGGGTTTTAGGGTTTTTTATGGTTTTAGGATCTTTTCTGTATTTTTGAGTTTTTTTGAGTTTCTAGGGTTTTTAAGGGTTTTTAGTGTTTTTTAAGGTTTTTTTAGGATTTAATGGGTTTTATATTTTTTAGTGAGTTTTTAGGATTTTATCAGTTTTCATCATTTTTTAAGGTTTTTAGGGGTTTTCAAGGGTTTTTCTGGGTTTTTAGGTTTTTTTATTTCTTCCATTGATTTTTAGATAATATTTAGGATTTTTATGGTTTTTAGAGTTTTTAGTTATTTTGAGGGGTTTTCAGGGTTTTTATGGACTTTTTGAATTTTTAGGATTTTTTGGGTTTTTAGGGTTTTTTTTAGTTTTTTTGGGTTTTTAAGTTTTTTAGAGTTTTTTAATGTTTTTGGGGTTTTAAGAGTTTTAGAGTTTTTAGTGTTTTTTAGGGACTTTATAGGTTTTTAGGGTATTAAATTTTTTTATGGTTTTAAAGGTTTTTAGGGGTTTTTATAGTTTTTAGGGGTTTTCTATGGATTTTAAGGTTTTTTTACATTTTCATAGATTTTTAGGGTGTTTAGGGATTGTGAGGCTTTTTAGATGTTTTTAGGGGTTTTAGGGTTCTTAGGATTTTCAGGGTTTTGGGGGTCTTTTGGGTTTTTAATATTTTTTTGAGTTTCTTAGGGGTTTTAAGGTTTTTATAGATTTTTTGAAAGGCAAATTTATTTAGATTTTTTTTAACATTTTTTTGGGTTTTAAGGGTTTCAAGGGTTTTTAGTAGTTTTTTAGGATTTTTATGTATTTTAACGGTATTTTAAGGTTTTAAGGAGTTTTTTGGTTTTTTACTTTTTCAAGGATTTTTAGGGTTTTTAAGGTTTGTATGGATGAAGGGTTTTTAGGGTATTTTTGATTTTTAGGATTTCTTTTGAGTTTTTTAGGATTTTTTAGGTTTTTTAGAGTTTTTTAACGTTTTCATAGAATTTAAGGGATTTTAAAATTTTTAACGGGTTTTAGGGTTTTTAGGGGTTTTTTGATTTTCATGGGTTTTTCATGGATTTTTTGGGATTTTTAGGATTTTTATGGTTTTTACTGGTTTTTAGGCTTTTTATGTTTTTTCAGGTTATTAGGGATTTCAGGGTTTTTTGGGTTTTTATGGATTTTCAGGATTTTAGGGTCTTTTGGGCAGAAGAGGTGTGAGGCCAGGCTATTCCCAACCCCCCCCCCCCCAATATATTATGAAAAAAAGACACAGTAGAAAGGGGAGGGGAGGGGTCAATCAACCCACACCCAAAAACCCTGGACACCCCCACAAAAGCCACAAGACCCCCGAAACCCCAAAAGACGCACAAAACTAGAAAAAGAAGGGGAAAAAAAGACATCTCCATTAGCATATCCCAGCCAACCCGCAACCAGCATCCCGCAACACATTTTTTTATCATCCATCACCTCCTTGCCAAGCATATCCACCACCAGCAACACAGAACTACAGGCACTAAAATCACAGACAGTAGCTGCATCACATCCTATCCAACCAGTAGCCAAGGTTCAACACCTCATTTTCAAACAACTAGCACCTCTTTCGATCACCAAACAACTCTCACCACCCCACTTCAAATCCATCAACCACATAGTCAAGAAACCAGCATCTCCTTCTATGCCTCGAAGGAAAAAATTAGAAAAATAATTCACCACCAAAAACATCAAAGGACCAGAAACAAGGACATCAACTTCCATATCTTCATGTCTCAGCCAAGCAAAAAATTTACACCCTCCAGCAACGCAAAGCCACCTAGACCAACACCCAAAACCAAAATGCAGCACCCAAATCTCTTTGTTTCGAACCAGAACCAAGAAGCCCCTCACATCAAGGCCAATAAGTAGAACCAGCATCCAAACACAACCAAACAATCCACAACCATTGAAGCAACCAAAGAGAGCAAGGAAAAGCAGAAGATGAGAACAATAAACCATCAGTTGCGCCTCCTACAACCTCTGCGAAGAACCGAAAACACCCATAGTAGCATCCAGCACCAATCACCTTATTCCATCACAAATATAGAAGATCCATTAAGAGTCACCCAGCCCCAAGTCATTAATGCAAAACTTCTCCTCATCATGAATCCTCACAAGCCGCCTGAGCTACTGTGGTCTCTCTATGGGTTCAGTGGGTACTCGTCTACTTGGATTGTGTGTCGTGGTTGTGGGCCATCCTTTTTGTCATCTTGTTTGCTCTTGGTTAGTGACTGTTCGTTCAAGTTTTCATCTCAGGCTACTTGATTATGTGGCCTATGTGATTTCTCTATGTCCCTTCATCTTTCTAGTGTAGATGGTGCTCCATCGGCGTTCCATGCATCTCTTTGGATTTCATTTTCCTTTGATTTCTTGTCTGGCCTTGTCCTTGTTTGGGCCTGCTTTGTCTCACCATTGGGTAATTTTTTTCAATTCAACATTTTTTCCTTATATACACAATCTATTTGGATTAAAAGATCCCAAAAAATAGTAAAAACCCCTGAAAACCCTAAAAACCATCAAAATACCTTAAAACCCTAAAAAAGATAAAAACCATAAAACCCTAAAAACCTCTAAAAATCCAAGAAAATGTAAAACCCCAAAAAAAATCCTCAAAACCCCAAGGTTTTTTATGCTTGTTTGGTGCTGAATAATGGTGAAGAATGGTGAATGGTGCTGAAGGACGTCTCTTGGTCCTTGTGTTTATTTTACATGTTTTTTTGTTTTCTTTTTTATCCTTATTTTCCTTTTGGGGTTTGTTTTTGGGCATAGGCTGATTGGCCCTACCCCTCACCCGGTTTGCGGTGTCTTTTTATTAATAAAATTTGGGGGAATCAGGAATATCCTGGTTCTTGCATCTTCCTTTTCGCTAAAAAACCTGAAAACCCCCTAAAAACCATAAAACCCCCTAAAACCCCTAAAATACCATAAAAACCCATAAAACCCCTAAAACCCAATAAACACTCTAAAACCCTTAAAACCCCTAAAATGTTAGAAAACTCCAAAAAAACCTTTAAAACCCTAAAAACCCAAAAGTCCCTACAACCTAAAAATACCCCAAAACCCATGGAAAACCCTAAAACCAATGAAAACACATAAAACCATCAAAATCCCTAAAATCCCTAAAACCCATAAAAACTATAAAAAACCTAAAAACCCCTAAGAATCATTGAAATTTAAAAAAAACTTAAAAACTATGAAAACACCCTGAAAACCACAAAAACACATAAAAACCTTAAAAAACTAAAACCCCTAAAAAACCTCTAAAAACTCTAAAAACCCTAAAAATGTTAAAAAACTCTAAAAACCCTAAAAAACTCAACATAATCTTAAAACCCCCAAAAGAACCTAAAAACCCTCAAAATCCCTAAACACCCTAAAAACCCTAAAAACATAAAAATACTAAAAACCCCCTATAATCCATGAAAACATAAAAATTCTAAAAACCCCGAAAAACCATAAAAAACCTGAAAAGTCTTTAAAAAGCCTAAAAACTCATAAAAACCCTTAAAAATCACTAAGATCCCTAAAACCCTCAAAATCCCTAAAAATAATAAATAATTCTAAAAAACCATAAAACCCCTAAAAAGATAAAAAAAAACCCTAAAATACCCAAAAGAATCTAAAAACCCTGAAAAACCCCCTAAAAATCAATAAAACTCCTAAAATCCATAAAACCCCTAAAAATCCATGAAAACGTAAAAAACCCAAAAAAACCCTAAAAACCATAAAAACCCCTTTAAAACCCTGAAAACCCTAAAAACACTAAAAACACTAAAAACCCCTAAAATTTTAAGACTCTAAAAACCATAAAAATCTTAAAAAAAATTAAAAACCCTAAAGACCCAAGAAGACCCTAAAAAACCCTAAAAAACCTAAAACCCCTTTAAAACCCTCAAAATCTCTAAAAAGCATAAAAAACCTAAAAACCATAAAAATACCATGAAACCCCTAAATATCCATGAAAATGTAAAAGCCCTAAAAACCTTTAAAACCCCCCTCAAAACCATTAAAAACCTAAAAACCGTAAAAAAACCCTGAAAACCCATAAAAATCCTAAAACCCACTAAAAAACTAAAAACCCCTATAAGGTTAAAAAAACTCTAAAAACCACTAAAAACCTTAAAAACCCAAAAGACCCTAAAACACCAAAAAGATCCTAAAAACCAAGACAAACCCAAAAACCCTAAAAACCCATGAAAACACTAAAAACAATAAAAATCCCTAAAATCCCTAAAAACTCTTAAACACCATAAAGCCCTAAAAACCTCTAAAAATCCATGATAACATAAAAAACCTTGAAAACCCCTGGAAAACCATACAGACACTTAAAAACCCTAAAAACACGAAAACCCCGAAAAACCAAAAAAAATCTCTAAATACACTTAAAACCTGTAAAACGTTAAAAAACTCTAAATATCCTTAAGAGCTATAAAAACTAATGGAAACCCTAAAAACCCAAAAAGATCCTAAAAACCCTAAAACCCCCTTAAAACCCTAAACCCCTCAAAATCCCTAAAATCAATAAAAATCCAAAAAATCCCCTAAAAATCCGTGAAAACGTTAAAAACCTGAAAAAACCAAAAAACATAACAACCATTAACCCCCCCCCCCCCACACACACACACACTAACCTTAAAAAACACTAAACACCCATAAAAACCCTAAAAACCCATGTAAAACGCTAAACCCCCTAAAAATGTTTAAAAAATCTAAAAACCCTTTAAAACCATAAAAAACACAAAAAACACTAAAAACCCAAGAAGTCTCCAAAACCATAAAAACATTAAAACCCCTGAAAGAGCCTAAAAACCCTCAAAATCCCTAAAACCCCTAAAAAACCCTAAAAACCAAAAAAAACCTAGAAAACCCCAAAAAATCCCTGAAGATGTAAAAAACCCAATTTTTTTTGAAAAAACACATGAAAACCATAAAAACCCCTAAAACCTTTACAAGCCCTAAAAACCATTAAAAATGACTAAAAGATCTAAAAACACTTTAAACCACTAAAAACATTAAAAACTATAAAAAACAATTAAAACCCTAAAAACTCAAAAAACCCCTAAAAATCCAAAATGACCCTAAAAGGCTAAAAACATTTAAAAAACCTAAAAACCCCTAAAAACACTCGAAATTCGTAAAAGTTGTAAAAAACCCTAAAACCATAAAAATACTAAAAAACCACTAAAAATCCATCAAAAAGAAAAACCCCAAAAAAACCCTGAAAACCCCTGGAAAACATAAAAACCCCTAAAAACCATAAAAACCCCATAAAAATCCTAAAAAACCTGTAAAAACTCTAAAAACCAATTAAACCCCTAAAAATGTTAAAAAACTATAAAAAACCATAAAACCCAAAAAAGCTCAAAAAACCCTAAAACCCAAAAAGTCCCTAAAAACCCATAAAACGCCAAAAAGAATAAAACTCCTAAAACCCTAAATCCCTCATAATCCTTAAAAACCCCTAAAAACCCTAAAAATCATAAAAATCCAAAAAATCCCTAAAAATCCCTAAAAACGTAAAAAACCTAAAAACCTTGAAAACTCCCTGAAAACCATAAAGACCCTCTAGAAACCTTAAAACACTAAAAATCCAAAAAATCTTAAAACCCTACTAAAAACTCTAAAACTCTTAAATCCCCTAAAAACGTAAAGAACTCTAAACCCCCTTAAAAACCTAAAAAACTAAAAAAAAGTACCCAAAACTGAAAAAGTCCCAAAAAACTCTAAAAACCCCTAAAAACTCTAAAACCCATGAAAACCCCTAAAACCCCTCAAAATCCCAAAAACCTAAAAACCATAAAAACCATAAAAATCCTAAAAAACATAAAAATCCATGAAAATATGAAAAAAACCAAAACCCCCGAAAAACTCTGGAAAACCATAAAACCCCTAAAACCTTAAAAAGCCAAATAAAATACCCAAAAACCCCAAAAACATCCACTGAAAACTCTAAAAACCCTAAAAACCCCTAAAAATGTTGAAAACTCTAAAAACCCTTAAAACCCTAAAAAAACTCAAAAAAACCCCAAAAACCCAAAGAGATCCTCAAAACCCTGAAAAACCCCTAAAACCATAAAATCATCAAAATCCATAAAAATCATAAAACCCCCTAAAAATTTATGAAAACTCTAAAAACCTTTTAAACCCCAAAAAATGTTAAAAATTTCATAAAACAAATTCATGGAAAACATTAAAAAACCTTAAAACCCCTAAAAAAATTCAAAAAACCCCTAAAACCTCAAAAAGTCCCCAAAATCCCTAAAATCCCCTAAAACCCAATAATCCCATGAAAACCCCATAAAACCCTTAAAATACCTAAACACCATAAAAACCTATATAACCCCTAAAAATCCATAAAAACGTTAAAACCCCTAAAAATACTTAAAAAACATAAAAACCAATAAAAATCATAAAAACCCCTAAGAACCCATAAAAACACTAAAAACCCACTAAAAACTTTAAAAACCCTTGAACCCCCTAAAAAGTTAAAAACTCTAAAAAACCTTAAAACCCCAAAAAACTCTAAAAAACCATAAAAACCCAAAAATACATAAAAAACACTGAAAACCCTAAATACCCTAAAATCCATGAAAATCCCTAAAACCCAACAAATCCCTAAAAAAACCCTAAAAAATCAATGAAAACACAAAAACCCCTAAAAACCCAAAAATTCACCAAAATACCATAAAGCCCCCTAAAAACCTCAAAAACCTCTAAAACACCACAAAAACCCTAAAAAATAAAAAACACAAAATAAATTCTTAAAACCACTAAAATTGTTAATAAACTATAAAAAACAAAAATCCCTAAAAACTAAGAAAAAACCCAAAACCCAAAAGATCCTAGAAACCATAATAGTCATAAAAAGCCTAAAAATCCCTGAAAATCCCTAAAAACCCTAAAAACCATAGAAGTCCAAAAACCCCTAAAAATACATGAAAACGTAA
This sequence comes from Viscum album, assembly GCA_963277665.1. NCBI lineage: Eukaryota > Viridiplantae > Streptophyta > Magnoliopsida > Santalales > Viscaceae > Viscum > Viscum album. Next base: position 1,531,693,920 of record OY728160.1, on the reverse strand, counting down.
AAAATCATAAAACCCCTAAAAATATTAAAAATTGTGAAAACCCTAAAACCCATGAAAAATCCCCTCAAAAGCCTAAAACCCCTAAAAATCCCTAGAAATCATAAAAACATAAAAAAAATAATGACAACCCCAAAAAATCCATGAAAACATAAAACTACTCTGAAAACCCCCTGAAAACAATAAATCCCCTAACAACCTTTAAAACCCCATAAAAACCCTATAAAAATCTAAAACCCCTTTAAACCACTAAAAACATTAAAAAACCTAAAAACAATAAAATCAAAAAACAAGCCAAAAAACCTCAAAAGACCCAAATAACCAAGAAAACCCCTAACAACCTAAAAACCCCAGAAAACCCTCAAAATCCCAAAAAACCTAAAAAACATTAAAAACCATAAATCCAACAAAATTACTAAAAATCCATGAAAATGTAAAAAAACCCAAAAAAACCTTTAAAAACACATGAAAACCATAAAAACCCCTAAAAACCATAATAACCCTAAAAACCCAAAAATATCCTAAAAACCACTAAAAACTCTAAAACCCTTAAAACCCCTAAAAACATTAAAAAACTGTAAAAACCCTTAAAACCCTTAAAAGGTCAAAAAAATACCTTAAAACCACAAAACACGCTAAACAATCCATGAAAAACTCTAAAAATCCATGAAAAACTCTAAAAACCCTTAAAACCCCTAAAAACATTAATAAATTCTAAAAAACCACAAAATCCTAAAAAACTAAAAAAAATCATAAAAACCCAAAACACAATAAAAAACCTAAAAATCCTAAAAATCACTAAAACCCAACAAAATGTAAAACCATAAAATCCTAAAAACCTATAAAGTCCATAAAAACGTAAAAAAAACCTAAAAATACTAAAACCCCCCCTAAAAACTAAAAACCACTTAATAAATTTAAAAAAAAATAAAATCAATAAAAACCCTAAAAAACCAATAAAATCTCTGAAAACCCTTGAAATCCCAAAAAAACATTAAAAAAATCTAAAAACATAAAAACCCTAAAAACTAAAAAAACCCAAAAGACCCTAAAAAGCCTAAACACATCTAAAAACCCATAAAATCCCAAAAAAATCCCTAAAAACCCTAAAAACTATGAAACCCACTGAAAACCACAAAATCCCCGAAAAACCATAAAAATATTATAAAATAAAAAATCCCTAAAAACCCAAAAGAGCCTAAATACCCTAAAAAATCTCGAAGACCCAAAATCGTTAAAAAATCTAAAAAACCAAAAATTAAAATAAAAGCCCTAAAAACTAATAAAGATCCAAGAAAAAATAAAAACCCCTAAAAACCCTAAAAACCCCCTCAAGACCAAAAAAACCCTAAAAAGATTTAAAAAAACCCTAAAAACCCATAAAAATTCTAAAAACCCCTAAAAACTCTAAAAACGTTTAAAACACCTAAATCGTTAAAAAATTATAAAAAACAATAAAAACCCTAAAAACACAAAAAGACCCTAAAACCCTGAAAATCCCTACAAATACCTAAAAACACAAAAAAAACCCTCAAAATCACAAAAAAACCCTAAAAACCAAAAAAAAATCCTAAAAACCCTGCAGAAATCCCTTAAAATGTAAAAAACTCTAAAAACCTTGAAAAACTCTTAAAAATCATAAAACCCCACAAAAACCTTAAAAAAGCCTAAAAACCCAAAAATCCTAAAAAACCACTAAAAATTATAAAAAACCTTTAAACCCTTAAAATTTTAAAAAAGCTCTAAAACCCCTTGTAACCTAAAAAAATATAAAAAACTAGTAAAAACCCAAAAGACCCTAAAAATCTAAAAACCCCTAAAAACCTTTGAAAACCCCTCAAAATCCCTAAAACCCCCAAACACCCCTAAAACCCATAAAAATCCAAAAAAAACCCTAAAAATCAATAAAAACATAAAAACCCTAAAACCCCACTAAAAACCATAAACTCCTAAAAACCGTAAAAACCCAAAAAACCACTTAAAAATATAAAATCCCTTAAAGCCCATAAAAACGTTATAAACCTCTAAGAAACCATAAAAACCCTAAAAAACTAAAAAAAACCCTTGAAACCCCAAAAAGACCCTAAAACCCCTAAAAAACCCTAAAAACCATAAAAATCCTAAAAAACCATAAAAATCCATGAAAACATAAAAACCCAAAAAACTCATAAAAACCCCTGAACACCATGAAAACATTAAAAAAACCATAAAAACCGATAAAATCCTCAAAAGAACTAAAAACTCTGAACACCCTTAAAACCCTTAAAAAGTTAAAAAACTCTAAAACCATAAGAACCCAAAAAGAAATCCCCTAAAACCCCAAAAAACCCCAAAAAATGCTAAAACCCCTCAAAATCCCTAAAAACCATAAAAACCTGAAAACTCTAAAAATCCTAAAAAAATACCCTAACAATCCATGAAAATATTAATACCCCTAAAAACTACCAAAAAACCAAAAAACCCAAAAAAAATCATAAAACCCATGAAAACCCTAAAACCCACTAAAAACTCTAAAACCACTTTAAACCCTTAAAAAGGTTTTAAAAAATCTAAAAACATTAAAACCCATAGAATCCTCAAAAAAATAAAAACCAAAAAATACCAAAAACCTTGAAAATCACTAAAATCCATAAAACCCCTAAAGAACCATAAAAACTCTCAAAATACCTAAAAAAATTAAAAAACCATAAAAATTATTAAAAAACCCCTAAAAATCAATGAAAACGTAAAAAACCATAAAAACCATTAAAACCCCTGAAAACATAAAAAACCCTAGAACCCTTAAAAACCCATAAAACCCTAACCCCCCCCCCTAAAACCTCTAAAAACCCTTAAAAACTCTAAAAATGTTAAAAAAATTAAAACCCTAAAAACTCAAAAGAACCTAAAAACCCAAAAAAAACACAAAAACCCCTAAAAAGAACTAAAAATCGTAAACCCCCCCCCCCCAAAACCCAAAAACCCCTAAAAAATCCTAGAAACCATAAAACCCTACAAAAATAAAAAAAATCCATGAAAATGTAAAAACCCATAAAAAACCTGAAAACCCCTAAAAACCATAACAAAACCCAAAAACCTTAAAAAACACTAAAAACCAATAAAAACCCAATAAAAATATAAAAAACCCTTAAACCCCCTAAAAATTTAAAAAAAATCTAAAAAACCATAAAACCCTAAAAAACTCAATAAAATCCTTAAAACCCAGAAAGATCCTAAAAACACTAAAAACCCCTGAAAAAACCTAAAAATCCAAAAAATCCCTAAAATCCACAAAACACCTAAAAACCATCAAAATACTAAAAATCCATAAAGTTACTGAAAACTTAAAAACCCTTAAACCCTTTGAAAACCATGAAAACCCCTAAAACCTTAAAAAACCAAAAACACCCTAAAAACTCTAAAAACAACTAAAACTCTAAAAACACTTAAACCACTAAAAACGTCAAAAACTCAAAAAAAAAACCTTAAAACACATACAAAACTAAAGAAAAACCCAAAAACTGAAAAATCATCCAAAAGTCCCAGAAAGAACCTTAAAATCCTGAAAAACCCTAAGACCCCTCAAAATGTAAAAAATATCTAAAAACCTAAAAACCCAAAAAAACTCAAAAAAAATACCCCGAAAAACCAAAAACCCCTTGAAAACCCCTAAAACCCCTCAAAATCCCTAAAAACTAAATACCCTAAAATCTATAAAAATCCTAAAAACACTTAAAAATTCCTGAAAACGTAAAAAACCCTAAAAATCTGAAAAAAACCTAAAAACATTACAACCCCTAAAAATATTAAAAACCATAAAAACACATAAAAACCCTAAAAACCATTAAAACTCTTAAAATAAATAAACCCCAAAGAACATTAAAAACTCTAAAAACCTTAAAATCTCAAAAAAACCCTTAAAACACAAAAGACCCAAAAACTATTAAAACACTAGAAACCCTACAAAACCCCTAAACCCCTAAAACCCTAAAAATATCTAAAAATATTAAAAAACAAAAAAGTAAAAAAAACCAATAAAATCCATGAAAACGTAAAAAACCCTAAAACCCCCTAAAAACCATAAAACCCTTAAAAACTTTAAAAACCCATAAAAACCTTGAAAACCACTAAAAACCCTTCAAACCCTCAAAAATACTAAAAAACTCTAAATTATCTAAAAACCCATAAAAACTCAAAAAAAAACCTTAAAGACCCAAAAACAACATAAAACCCACAAAAAATCCTAAACCCCTAAGAACACCTGATAACCCCTAAAACACTCAAAATATCTAAAAACCCTAAAAAACCCTAAAACCATAAGAATCCAAAAAAACCCATACAAATCCATGAAAATGTAAAAAACCCTGAAAACCCATTGAAGACCATAAAACCCCCCCTAAAACCCTCAAAAAAATCCTTAAAACCCATAAAACCCCCAAAAACAGAAAAAACTCCTAAAACATTAAAAAAGTCTAAAAAACCTTAAAAACCCCTCAATGTGGTCCTTCATGGCCCCACCTTATTGTATTCCGTTCTTAGACTCAGATCAAAAGGGTCATGTTCATACTCACTCTTTCAGGCCCATCTTGTAGTTGCCTTTTTCTTTTTAATTATGTTTAGGGGGCTATGCTTGCCTAGTCTCGAACCTCTTCTGCCTAAAAATCCTAAAAAGGCCCTAAAAACCCTAAAATTCCTAAAAACCCCAAAAAAAACCCTATAAGGCATCAAAATCCCTAAAAACCCTTTAAAACCATAAAAATCCTAAAAACCCCCCAAAAATAAAGGGAAACATAAAAAACCCTAAAAATCCCCTGAAAATCATAATAACCCCTAAACCCCCTTTAAAACCCTGAAACCAACTAAAACTATAAAAAAAAATATCAAAACCCCTAAAAACGTTAAAAACTCTTAAAACTCTAAAAATATCAAAAAACCCTAAAACCCCCCAAAGAACCTTAAAGCCATAAAAACCTTGAAAACCCCTCAAAATCTCTAAAACTGCTAAAACCAATAAAAAACCCCCTAAAAATCCAGGAAAACATTAAAAACTCTGAAAACCCAATAAATATCTTAACCTCCCCCCCCCAAAGAACATTTAAAACCCTAAAACCTGATAAAAACCTTAAAACCCACTAAAAAATCTAATAACCATTAAAACCCCTAAAAACATTAAAAAAACTCTAAAAACCCTTAAAACTCCTAAAATTTTCAAAAAAACCCCTAAAATCCCAAAAAGTCCCTAGAAACCCTAAGAAACCCTAAAACCCCTAAGGACCCTTGAAACACCCTAAAATCCCTCAAAATCCTTAAAAACCCAAAAAAAACCAAAAAATAATAAAAAACTTAAAAAACACCTAAAAATCACTGAAAACATAAAAAACTAAAAAACCTAAAAAACCATTGAAAACTATAAACACCCTTAAAAACTATAAAAACCCATAAAAACGCAAAAAGATCCATGAAAACCCCTAAAAACCCATGAAAACCCCCCAAACCCCCCAAAATCCCAAAATAACCTAAAAACACTAAAAACAATAAAAATCTTAAAAACCAATAAAAATATTTCAAAAATAAAAAAAACATAAAAACCATGAAAAACTCCGGAAAACCAAAAATACTCCTAAAACCCATAAAAACCCTAAAAATCCGTAAAAACCCTAAAAATAAACTAAAATCACTAAAATCTCTTAAAACTTCTCAAAACATTTAAAAACTCTAAAAAATTAAAACCTAAAAAACTCAAAGAAAACAGAAAAACGCCAAAAGGAACCTAAAAACCCTGAAAACCCCTAAACCCCTACAAACTATAAAAACCCTCAAAATATCTAAAAACTAGAAAAAACCCTAAAAATCATAAAAATTCTAAAACCCTTGAAAAAACCTGATAACATAAAAAACTCAAAAAACCCCAAAAAACCCCTGAAAACCATAAAAAACCCTAAAAACCTTTAAAAACCCTAAGATCCAATAAAAACCCACTAAAATCTCTAAAAACACATAAAACCCCTAGAATTGTTAAAAACTCTAAAAACCATAAAACCTCTAAAAAATTAAAAAAAATCCCTAAAAACACTAAAAACCATAAAAATAATAAAAACCCTAAAAAATATAAAAACTCTTAAAACCACCTAAAAACCCTAAAAATCCCTAAAACCTCTAAAAACATAAAAATCCTAAAAAAACCCAAAAATACATGAAAATGGGAAAAACCCCTAAACCCTGAAAACCCCCCGGAAAACCATAAAAATCCTTAAAAACCTTTAAAACCCTAAAACCCATAAAAACCCAAAAAATCCACTAAAAACCCTAAAAACCCTAAAACCCCTAAAAAAATTTAAAAAATATAAGTAGCCTTAAAAACCTAAAAAATCGAAAAAAAACCTACAATCCTAAAAAGACCCTAAAAACCCAAAAAAAAACCCACAAAAACATTCATAACTTCTAAAAAACCCCCAAACCCTTTAAAATCTCTAAAACCCACATAAATCCTAAAAACCCATAAAATCCATAAAAATGTAAAAAACCCTGAAAAAAAACCTAAAATCCCAAAAACGTTAAAAACCACTAAAAACTCTAAAAACCCTTAAAACCTCAAAAAACTGAAAAAGACCCTAAACGCCTAAAACCCCCTAAAACCCCTCAAAATCCATAAAAACACTAAAAACCCTAATATTTTTTATTTTTTTTAGATATTTTAGGGATTTTAAGGATTTTAGAGTTTTTAGGGATTTTTTCGGGTTTTAGGGTTTTTTAACGTTTTTAGGGTTTTTTTCATTTTCATAGATTTTTAGGTATTTTTATGATTTTTATGTTTTTTAGTGTTATTTAGGGTTTTTAGGGATGTTGTGGGTTTTTAGGGTTTAAAAGGGAGTTTTTTATAGGGTTTTTGGGTTTTTAGGATTTTTTTTGAGTTATTTAGGATTTTTATGGTTTCTTAGATCTTTTTAACATTATTAGGGATTTAAATGGTTTTAGGATATTTTATTGGGTTTTTATGGATTTTATACTTTTTTAGGGTTTTTAAGGTTTTTAGGTATTTTTATGGGTTCCTAGGGTTTTTCAGGGTTTTAGGGTTCTTTTATTTTTTCATGATTTTTTAGGGTTTTTTAAGGATTTTTTTATGGTTTTTAGGTTTTTTGGGGTTTTTTTGTTTTTCAGGGTTTTTTTTCCTTTTTTGGGCTTTTAGGGTTTTTTAGTTTTTAGGGATTTTAATGGTTTTTTAGAGTTTTTGATTTTTTTAGGGGTTTTAAGGGTTTTAAAAGTTTTCAGTGGGTTTTTGGGGCTTTTAGGATTTTTTTGTGGTTTTTAGTGTTTTTAAGGATTTTAGGGGTTTTATGGTTTTCATGGGTATTTCAGTGTTTTAAGGGTTTTTTACATTTTCATGGATTTTTAGTGGAGTTTAGGATTTTTAGGATTTTTAGGATTTTTAGGATTTTTAGGATTTTTAGGATTTTTAGGCTTTCTAGGGATTTTGAGTGGTTTTAGGGGTTTTAAGTGGTTTTTAGGGTTTCTAAGGTTTTTCATGGTTTTTTGAGTCTTGTGGTTTTTTAGGTTTTTTATTTAATTTTTTACGGTTTTTAAGGTTTTTAGTGTTTCTAAATGTTTTGGGGGGTTTTGAGGGGTTTTAGAGTTTTTAGTGTTTTTATAGTTTTATTGAGTTTTTTAACATTTTTAAGGGGTTTTTTGGTTTTCAGGAGGTTTTTAGGGTTTTTAGGGTTTTTTACATTTTCATGAATTTTTAGGGGTGTTTAGGGTTTTTTACAATTTTTAGGGTGTTTAGGGTTTTTAGAGATTTTGAGGGATCAAAGAGTCTTTCAGGGGTTTTTGGGTTTTTCGGTCTTTTTGGGTTTTTAGTTTTTTTTTATTTTTTTATGGTTTTTAAGGATTTATAGAGTTTTTTAACATTTTTAGGGGTTTTAAGGTTTTTTAGAGTTTTTAGTGGTGTTTAGGGTTTTTATGGGTTTTTAGGTTTTTTAAGGTTTTTAGCGGTTTCTCTGGTTTTCAAGCGTTTTCAAGGTTTTTATTGTTTTTTACATTTTCATGGATTTATATGGGTTTTTATAATTTTTATGGTTTTTATGGTTTTAGGGATTTTAAGGGTTTTTAGTTTTTTTCAGGGGGTTTTAGGGTTTTTCAGGGTTTTATGGTCTTTTTGGTTTTTAGGATTTTTTGAGTTTTTCAGGGTTTTAAGGTTTGTTAAAGTTATTTTAAGATTTTAGGTGCTTAAAGGGTTATTAGAGTTTTAGTGTTTTTAGTGTTTTATGGGGTATTAAGGTGTTTTAAGGTTTTTTGGGGGTTTTATGGTTTTTAAGGTTTTTTCAGGGTTTTTTATGTCTTCATGGATTTTTAGTGTTTTTAGGATTTTTATGGTTTTTATGGTTTTTATGGTTTTATGGTTTTTATGGATTTTGAGGGTTTTTTGGGTTTTTAGGGGTTTTAGGGTATTTTATGGTTTTTTGGTTCATTTTGGGTTTTTTTTAGTTTTTTAGTGTTTTTAAGTGTTTATAGAGTTTTTTAATGTTTTTAGGGGGTTTTAATGTTTTAGTGTTTTTTGGGTTTTTAATTTTTTTTATTGGTTTTTAGGGATTTTAGGGTTTTTAAGGTTTTTAAGGGTTTTTATAGTTTTTAGTGGTTTTTTGGGTTTTTGGGGTTTTTTACATTTTCATGGATTTTTAAGGGTTTTTTCAGATTTTTATGGTTTTATGGTTTTTAGGGTTTTTCATGTACATAGGTCTTTTGGGGGGTTTTGGGTTTTTTTTGTTTTTTAGGGAAAGATAGGTGTAGGGTCAGGCTATTCCAGCCCCCCCCCCCCCCAAATTTATTAGAAAAAGAGACCCAACATAAAAGGGAGGGGTATAGTCAAACGGCCCATACCCAAAGACAATCCCAAAAAAGCAAACAAAGAAATAAAAAGACACAACAAACCAAACACAGAACCAGCTTCAACACAACGAACACACAAACACCAAAATCCATCAGCCCCAATTAAAATCACCATCACAACACCCATCAGCAAGCATCATCATCACCTTCCAAACAATCAGCGTCCGACAACCAGTAGTGAAAAACACCAAAATCACCCACCACAGCAAATCACCAATAGCATCATTCATTATCCCAAGAGTCCAGCAGCCAAAATACCACCCAAATTCACAGCCAAATGGCCATGACCCCAACAACACCAAAACCAAACCTAGATCATCCTAAAGAAAAAATGAACCGCAAGGACTCCCCCCTATGATCCATTGGAGCCGACCCCAAGCAAATTAGAGAATTCCAGATCCAATGTTGAGCCGAGATTAAGTCGGGTTGGGATCTCAGAGCTGGAAGGCACAAAATTGTCATTGAGCATGACTGGGCGGACACCAGGAACACCACAGCCGCGACTGGATCCTAGAGTGGAGGACCATGAAGATCCATCGTAGCCAGAATCAAGAAACCCGGGGCCGACGACGAGTGCAAGGTAGATGCGACGAGATCCTGAGGATAGGGGAATGCCAAAGCCAAGACCGAGAACACTGAGCCTGACACCAATCTCTTGAGGACACAAAGAGATCCTGGATCTAGAAAGGATGACACTAAGCTGGAATCCCAAATCTGGGGCACACAAATCCGATGCACGCTGAATCTGAACAAGGATCCTGAATCCAGGAGAGTCAAAGCCGCCACTGCGCGAACCAAATCCAACATCGAACAAACTTAAGCTGAAGCCAGATCCCGAATCCGCAAGGCACGACGAAGCTAACACCAGACCAAAAATTAAGCCAGAACACACATATTCATCCTCCATAGACTCCATGCCAAGACGATACAGCCATCACTGAGACCAGAACACGCTAGAAGGAGGAGGAAGAACATCTGACGGAGAACCCTAGTTACACGAGGAGAGGAGAAGAGCTACCGCTCTGAGGTCGTAGGGTTTCATATATAATTTAGTTTTTTAGGGATTTTATGATTTTTTAAAGTTTTTTAAGATTTCTAGGGCTTTAATGGGTTGTGAAATTTTTTTGTGGGTTTTTATGGTTTTAATGTGGTTTTAGGATTTTTAATGGTTTTTAGTGGTTTTTATGGTTTTTAGGGGGGTTTCAATGTTTTTAGGGATTTTTACGTTTCCAAGGATTTTTATGTGTTTTTAGGGGGTTTTAGGGTTTTTGAGGGTTTTTGGGGTTTTCATAGGTTTTTAGGGTTTTATGGTTAGAAAAGGCACAGGACCAAGCTATTCCTGCCCCCCAAACTTTATTAGGAAAAAAAGCTAAGTAGACAAGGGAGTGGCAGGGTCAAATGACCCACACCCAAAACAACCCATAAACCCCCAAGAAACCCAAAACCCCCAAAAACCCCAAAAGGCACACAAAATCCGGACACAACAGAAACACAAAATCAATGCCTTAAGTACTTCCTAGCCATGTAGCCACCAACATCCAGCATCACACATCACCATCAAAACAATCAGAAGCACACATCATATCATCACCAATCACCAACTCATCACAAATCACCAAAATATCACCTTCATCTAGAATCTAGCATCTCAATCCCAAATCAAAACAGCATCACCCAAACCCAGCTCCATTCAATAGCCAACACCATGCCCCATTTCAAACACCAAAAGAATAAAAAAATCCAACAATGCCAAAACCATTACCTGCCCCCTCTAGGCCGCTCCAAAGCCGCCACCAAGCCAATCCAAGATGACAAAGTGGCCATACCAAGATACAACAAAACCACACAGAATCAGCCTTTGAGCCATCCCAAAACTGGAATCAAACCAAAACCGATGCCAGTTCGAGGTCAATGGAGGACTGCCACCAAAAATTCTGAAATCACGCAGAAGCATCCATGAGCTAGATGACTGAATCTAGGAGCATGAGAATCTGCGCCGACTCTGACCAAGGACTCAAAACCAAACCCACGATGGAAGCACACCTGACTGAGATTGGCACTAGATCTGTCACTGAGCCGAGGCCAACTCTAGATATAGAACTCCATTGCCAAGTCACGAGTAATCTGAGAGCACGCAAAGCCATGCTGATGCCAACCCAAGGACCCAAAGTCGATCACACTGAAAGTACGCCATATCTAAAAGAATATTGATGCCATATATGTCACTGAGTCTAGGAAAACACCAGATCCTGAGCAGAAATCAAGAATCACCAACCCTGATATGAGGTCCTCAAGCCATAACCATTTTGAAAAGATGCCAGATCTGTCACTGGTCGATGATCGGAACTAGATCTGTTGCCAAGAGAGAAATGCCTGAACGGACGTCATGCAACCGGATCCGGGACGAGCATGAAGAACTAACGCTGAGCTGAGGATGAACCAGCCAATTCCGAGCCACCCAAATTGGCCAGAGGAGGAATGAGGGGATGTGAAGAGGAAGAAGTAGGTGGAGATCTTAGTGGGTAAAGCATAGCCACTCAGAGGCCCCTTTTTCTTCTTAAGGTTTTAAAGGGTTTTCATAGTTTTTTAACATTTTTAGGGGTTTTAAGGGTTTTTATAATTTTTCGTTCTTTTTAGGGATTCTATAAGTTTTAGGGTTTTAGGGGTTTTATGTTTTTTAGGAGGTTTGAGGGTTTTTTGGGTTTTTTACGTTTCCATGGAGTTTAAGGGGGTTTTTAGTATTTTTAATGTTTTTATGATTTTTTAGGTTTTTTAGGGATTTTGTGGGGTTATTTAGTTTTCAGGGGTTTTTTAGTGTTTTCCAGGTTTTTTGGGTTTTTGGGTTTTTTGATTTTTTTTTTGAGTTTTTTAGGGTTTTTAATTTTTTTGGAGTTTTTTAACATTTTTAGGGGGTTAAGGGGTTTTAGAGATCTTTGTTGGTTTTTAGGGTTTTTTGGTTTTTACAACATTTAATGGTTTTATGGTTTGCATGGGTTTTTCATGGTTTTAGGGTTTTTTACATTTTCATGGGGTTTTTGGGGTTTTTGGGTTTGTATGGTTTTAAATATTTTTAGGGTGTTTAGGGATTTTGAGGAGTTTTATGGTTTTCAGGGGTTTCTAGGGTCTTTGAGGTTTTCAATGTTTTTAGGGTCTTTTGGGATTTTATGGTGTTTTTGAGTTTTTTAGGGTTTTAAAGTTTTTTAGAGTTTTTTAATGTTTTTAAGGGTTTTTATGGTTTTTAGAGTTTTTAATAGGTTTTAGGATTCTTAGGGTTTTTATGGTTTTGGTGGGGTTTCAGGGTTTTAGGTTTTTTATGTTTTCATAGACTTTTGGGGAGATTTTTGGATTTTTATGGTTTTTAGGGATTTTAAGGGGTTTTAGGGGTTTCAGGGGGTTTAGGGGTTTTATGTTTTTTTATGTTTTTTAGGGTCTTTTTGGTGTTTTAGGGTTTTTGAGTTTTTTAGGTTTTTAATATTTTTTATTGTCTTAATTGTTTTAGGGGTTTAAATGGTTTTTTGAGTTTTTAGTGTGTTTTTAGTGGTTTTATAGGTTTTTATGGATTTTTAATGTTTTTAGGTGTTTTATGGTCTTTAGGGGTTTTTAGAGTTTTTAGGGTTTTTTACATTTTTATAGATTTTTAGGGGGTTTTAGGGTTTTTATAGGTTTTAGGGTTTTTAGTGTTTTTCTAGGGTTTTTAGATATTTTTAGGTTTTTCTGGGGTTTATATGCGAGACTCATAGGGTCTCCCAATCTTCATAATGTAGGGAGGTAGATGGAGGATACCATTTGGGGTTAAGTTGCGGATGATGGGTATTGATTGTTGATGCAAGTATTTAATCAATGCTATAAGGATCATGACCTACTACTTAGACCACACACTCAAGGGAGGGATGTGATAACCAATCAACACAACTACACACATGGGTTAAGGCATAGAATTGGAGGCTTTGTGATCTTGGATCACAAATATAAATTGTATATAGACAAGGAACGAATGCACATGAGCAGGGGGAAAAATGGAACAATCCTCACACAATGGAGAGAAACAAGGCATAATTTATCTATTATAATCTTCAATGAAAATACATTTCCATTAGGGTGGTTATTTATAGGAAAGTAGTGATACAATAGTCGAGGATATAATACCCTAAAGTCATAAAGGCTTATCCTACCTTGTCTCCTTGAATTAAAAATGATCAAGTTTAACAAAGTATTTTGGGAAAATTAGAACATGTTTTCCACCCATAGCCCACCATATTTGACTTTGGTTTACAAAGACATTGTTCTAGATTCTCCATGTGGAATAGGATTCCAAAATTCGTGCAACAATGTGTCTTGGGCTTCATCCATCTCCTTTGGGATAAAATAAGAGTGACAATAAGCCCATTTTCCACTTCCATGCATGCACCTTAGGTTTGGGCCTTTTAATGTAGTGAGATGGGATCCTATTTCCACTTGTAGTCTCTTTAATCTTCCATGCATCATTAGGTCATGAAACTCTAACTCTGCACAGGCCATCAAGTCATTGTCATTAACCAATATCATCCACCCTACTGAAAAAGATTCATTATTAAATCTTCATCATCTACATCCAAATACGAGAAAAGATTAAAAACATTAACATTAAAAATAACTTTGTACTCACTTACATTGTGATCTTGTAATCAATCACATCACGCACTAATTATGGTCCATCTGTATGTATCTTCAGCTTTGACTTCCATTTATTTTAAAATCTCTCCAACTTCTTTGATTTCCCATGTTGTTGCTTAAAATTCCATTTTCCTTCCATATTTCTAATTTCTTACAAAGGAAATGAAACATGGTCAATAGGGGTAAGGATACTAAATCCAAAAGGAGTTCTGAATGGAAAAAATGGAGTTACAATGTGATCTAAACTTTTGGAAGAAGGCTTTTCATGCGGTAGACACTCCTTCTAATCCTTTAGATCCATGATATTGGTGATTAATCTTAGAATTTCTTCTATCTCTCTAATATGTAGAAAACAAGGTTTCACATCCTCAAGAATGAGTCCATCGAACACCTGTGAAAAAGATTTCACAATAGTTAACAATGAAGAAGTTAATCATTAGTGTTCAGCATCACCTTTTTTTACATAAGTACTAAAAGGATTTTTTGAGAAATCAAATTATCATTAACCTTACTCTTTTATTCAACATCACACTTTTCACCTCCCTCAAATATTTTTTCCCTCTCAATTTTTCTTTGCTCGCCATTTTTATTCTCTCATTTTCTCCTATTTTCTCATTCTCTCCTTTTTCTCTTTCTCTTATCTTTTCTTGATCACTCATTTTGTTCTTCTATATCAAATGTGATCTTCCATAACTTGTTTAGGGGACATCAATATGAGGGATATAGGTTCCCCTAATCATACAAAAGAATGACTGTTTTGAAAAACATCATGTGTAACACATTGATCATATTACAACAATCATCTTATTGGAAAGTGATATGCCTTTATCAGTACAACATCTCATAAAACCTCATTTTTCTACTTACATGTGGTGAAAAATACCTTCAACTCTTTCGTAACCTTCTGCACTCCACAATCATTCAACCATTGAATCTGATATGGATGTTGATGCTTCAAATATAGAAGTCCAAATTTCATTGCCAACTCAGTGCTTGCCACATTGCTATAACTTCCACCATAAATGATTAAAATGCATACCTTCCAATTGATTTGGAACTGGGTATGAAAAAATTATCCCTTTTCACCTTCTCATTAGACATCATTTGAGCACTCAAAACCAGACTTGTGATGAGAAGATCACCTTCTTCTGCAATTTCTCCATTATCAATTTTCAGGGAATCCTCCACCTTTTACTCCATTCTATGTCCATAGATCTCATATTATCCATAATTGGTGTTGGTCATGGTGTGTCGTTTTGGGCATTCACTAACAATGTTACCTCTTCCTTAAAATTTGAAACATCAAATATCATGATTTCTCTTTTATTTAGCCTTAAAAGTATGTTTCTTAGATGGAAGAATTACCATGTCACTTTTTTGATCAACTTTCAACTTTCATTATTCTCTAATATCCTTCCATGAATTTCTCCATAGGGTGAATGAGGTAGTGGGTTTCCTCATATTTCTCCTCCTTTAAATTTTTTTCTCAATCTTTGTGAATTTTTAGATTATATATCATATCTCACATGGTAGTACATCTCCACTTGATCAGTAATCTCCTGAATGAGTTAGTGTAAAAACCACACCATGCTTTCCTATATATATTCTTTAATGTTTTCTCATGTCATAGAAATTTCAATCTCCATGTAGTAATATTCCACACTCTTTATCCCTTGGGTGAGGTATTGAAGTTTGTTGCGGAGATCTCTATGGTAGTGTGAGGGAACTAACCACTTCCGCATGGAAAACATCATGTCGTTCCAAGTGTTGATGGGATATCCACCATATCTAGCCCTATTCTTTTTCATTTTATACTACCAAATTAAATCATAATTATAAAATTCTAGGGAACCATGTTTTACCATTTTATCCTTGGAATATGCATGGCATTAAAACACTTATTCAATCCACATCTCCCACTCCAAGTATACTTTCAAACCACTTTTACCATGAAAAGAGGGAACCTTCACCTTAATTCCTCCAAGGATGTCATCATCATGTGGTCTCCTTTGTCAAAAACTAGGTTTTTGGAACCTCCTCCTTTGTGGGACATCCTCTAAATCATCATCAAAGGTCTCTATATCCTCCTCCATGATGTGGGGGTGACGTGGTGCTATAATACGTCTTGGGTTACCATGGATCATCCTCAGACCTGTTTTATTCTCTAAGTCGTCAATCCTCCCATGAAACACCTACAACTTACTATCAAGAAGTTTCTCAAAATGGATTTCCAATGATTTTATTTGGAGTTACATAGATTCGGATGTAGAAGATCTACTTCAACTTCCTTCATCGCTAGCATGAGCGATTCTCTTTCCATGATCTTCTTCCATGATAATTAACATGAACACAAACACACACTATGAGAAATACATACAATAATACTTACACCCACACACATGAAGACACACACACACTCACAATGATACACACTCACATGCATGATATGTACACACACATAAGCACAATATGTACAGACACACACAAGGATACGCACTTACACACACAATATGTACATACTAACACTCACACACACAAGGATACACACTCACACATGTGAAATGTACACACACACAAAATATGTACACACTCACACAGAAAAGGATACACACTTACACACACACACATGAGATTTACACACTCACAAACACAAAAAAAAATCACTTATTTCACTCCATACTCAATGCTCAATTTAAATCACAAGCTCTTATAAAATCTAATACCTTTTCTGAGGAGATTACGTTCCACCAATATTTCCAAAAACAATGTTGTGTTGGGGGATGTTTTAACACATCCTATTTTAGTGGTAAAGGGTTAAAAAATGGTATAGGGTGGAATAGAAGGTATAAAATATAGTTAAATGGTGGAAAATGGTGGATGGTTGCAATAAAGGGATTTTTCCCAATTGTATAAGATAAGAAAAATTAATAGCACTATGAGCTAAATATGATATGTTGATGTGGTTAAAATGATTTAAAAAGTGAGTTATGTAAATATAAAGTTCTAATAATATAAATCATGAAGAATAAGTAGTTTTATCTCATTTTATTATTTTTATTTTTGTAAAATCTCCCAAAAAAGTGTTATACATAGAGTTTTAAAGCACAAGATGATGAACAAAGAGTAATATTTTTTTTTGAAATCTCTCAAAGAAAGGATGAGCTTAATTTTGAAAATAAAAAAATGATGAGTTGAGAGAATTTGATTTTTTTGATTTTTTTTTGATACAAATCACATATAACAAATTAAATGAGAAAATTAGATGGATTAATAATTTTATCAATGTAAAAATATTTCAATCTTTCACAACATAGGAAAATTCCGATGGTTTTCAAAGAAAATGGTTTTTTTTAATGGGTGTATAAAAAGGAAATATGATAAAGGTAATGGAAATATGGCATAGAAAAAGGTGATAGATACTTATCATGTCAATCGAAACTCTAATACCAACTGATGCAAGATGCATGGGGTGGCCCAATATTCATGGTGTAGGGTGGAGATGAAGGATTCAGTTTGGGGCTATGTTCCAGATGATGGGTATGGATAGTGGATGAAAGTAGTTAGTCAATGATATAAGGAGAGTGACCTACTACTTAGACAACACATTCAAGGGAGGGATGTGATAGCCAATACACACAACAACGCACTTGGGATGAGGCACATAATTGGGGGATTTGTGATCATGGATCACCAATCTAACTTGTAGATTGATAAGGTAAGAATGAACATGATCAAGGTGGAAAACTAAAACAATCCTCACATAATGGGGAGAAACAAAGCATAAGCTTTCTATTAAAATCAGCAATGAAAATATAATGCCATGGGGTGGCTATTTATAGCCAAGGGGTGATGCAATAGTCAAGGGTCTAATACCCTAAATTCATAAAGGCTAAAACTAACTTTTCCCCTTAAAGTAAAAAAAATATAAAGCCTACTAAATATTATTAGGAAAAGTATCACATGCTTTTCCACCCATATCCCACCAAATTTGACTTTGAGTACCAAACCCACTAGATTTGACTTTGGTGTCCAAGATGTCATTCTAGAATCTCCATGTGAGCAAGGCTTCCAAAATTCATTCAATGATGTGTCTTGGGCTTCATCCATCTCATTTGGGCTTAAATAAGAGTGATAATAAGCTCATTTTCAACTTCCATGCATGCACCATGGTTTTGATCCTTCTAATCTAGGGAGATGGGCTCCCATTGCCACTTTTAGTCTCTTTGATATTCCTCGTATCATTAGGCCATGCAACTCCAAATCCTCACATTCCATCAAGTCATTTTTATTAACCTTTTATATATTAATTTTTAAGGGTTTTTAGGGGTTTTCATGATTTTTAGGATCCTTTTGGGTTTGGGGTTTTTTTTTGAGTTTTTAGGGTTTTAAAGTATTTTTATAGTTTTTTATATTTTTAGGGTTTTAATGTATTTTTTGAGTTTTAGTGGGTTTTTTGTATTTTTATGGTATTTAATGTTTTTAGTGGTTTTTATGGTTTTTACGGGTTTTTCATTGATTAGGGTTTTTTATGTTTTTATCGATTTTATGGGTTTTTTTAGGAATTTTATGGGTTTTAGGATTTTAGGGTTTTTAGGGATTTTGGGGGTTTGGGGGCTTTTCATGAGTTTTAGGGGTTTTCAATGTTTTTAGGGTCATTTTTGGGTTTTAGATGTTTTTTTGAGTTTTTAAGGTGTTTTAAGGTATTTACAATTTTTTTAAATGTTTTTAGGGGTTTAAAGGGTTTTTAGAGTTTTTAATGGGTTTATAGGGTTTTTATGCATTTTTAGGGTTTGTTAAATGTTTTATGGGTTTTAGGGGTTTTAGGGGCTTTTAGGGTATTTAGGTTTTTAGGGATTTTAGGTATTTTGGGGGGTTTTAGGGGTTTTCTTGGGTTTTAGTGTTTTTTGAGTTTTTTTAGTTTTTTAAGGTTTTTTAGAGTTTTTAACATTTTTAGGGGTTTTAATCATTTTTATAGTTTTATGGGGTTTAGTGTTTTTATAGGGTTTTAGGGTTTTTTAATTTTTTTATGGGTTTTGATGGGTTTAAGGATTTTTTTACGGTGTTTATGGTTTTTTACATTTTCATGGATTTTTAGGGGGTTTAGGATTTGTATAGTTTTTAGGGGTTTAGGGTTTTTAAGGATTTTGATTGTTTTTATGGGTTTTCAAGGGGTTTTAATTTTTTATGGTTTTTAGGGTTTTTAGGGTATTTTGGGGTTTAAAGGGTTTTTTAGTTCATTAGGGTCTTTAAGAATTTTTAGAATTTTTCAACATTTTTAGGGGTTTTAATGATTTTAGGGTTTTTAGTGGATTTTTAGGGTTTTAGGGGGTTTTGGGGGTTTTTAATGGTTTTTTGGAGTTTTTATGGTTATCAGGTGTTTTTAGGGTTTTTATATTTTTTTACATTTTTATGGATTTTTAAGGGGTTTTTAGGGTTTTTAGGGGTTTTATGGGTTTTTAGGGTTTTTTAGGTGTTTTAGGGGATTTATTGGTTTTTAGGGTTTTTCTGAGTTTTTAGGGTCTTTCTGGGATTTTAGGGGGGGGGGGGGTTGAGTTATTTAGGTTATTTAAGGGTTTCTAGAGTTTTTTTAACATTTTTATGGATTTTAAGGGTTTTTAGAGTGATTAGTGGTTTTTAGGGTCTTTAGATTTTTTTATAGTTTTTAGGGATTTTTATGGTTTTGAGGTGTTTTTCAGGGTTTTTAGGGTTTTTTATGTTTTCATGGATTTTTAGGTTTTTTAGGGTTTTTATGTTTTTTAGGGGGTTTTAGGGTTTTTAATGATTTTGAGGGTTTTAGAGAGTTTGAGGGTTTTTAGGGGTTTTCCTGCATTTTTAGGGTTTTTAGGGTTTTTTAGGGATTTTAGGCCTTCTTGGATTTTTAGGGGTTTATGTTTTTTAGGTTATAATGGTTTTTTAGAGTTTTTAACATTTTTATGGGTTATAAGGGTTTTTAGAGTTTTTAGTGGTTTTATGGGTTTTTAGGGGTTTTTAAGATTTTATGGGTTTTTATGGTTTTTTTAGGGTTTTTAAGGTTTTTTAGGGTTTTTTATAATTTTTCTTTGTTTTTAGTGGATTTTTATGATTTTTATGGTGTTTAGTGTTTTTAGGGTTTTTCATTTGTTTTTAGGGATTTTAGGGTTTTAAGGGTTCTTATGGTCTTTTGGGGTTTTCATATTTTTTTGAGTTTTTTAGGGTTTTTAAGGTTTTCAAAAAAATTTAATGTTTTTAAGGAATTTTAGGGTTATTAGAGTTTTTAGTGGATGTTTAGGTTTTTTATGGGTTTTATGGTTTTTATGGGTTTATGGTTTTAGGGTGTTTTCAGGGTTTTTTGTGATTTTTACATTTTCAAGGATTTTGAGGGTTATTTAGGATTTTTTTTGGTTTTGGGATTTTTTGGGGTTTTTAGTGATTTTGAGGGGTTTTCAGGGTTTTCAGGTTTTTTCCCAATTTTTGGGTTTCTAGGGATTTTTTTGATTTTTTTATGGTTTTTAAGGTTTTTTAGAGTTTTTTAACATTTTTACGGGTTTTAATGGGTTTTAGAGTTTTTTGTGGGTTCTAGGTTTTTTGTGGTTTTTAATTTTGTTAAGGTTTTAAGGGTTTTATGGTTTTCATGGTTTTTTAGGGATGTTGGGGTTTTTTAAATTTTCATAGATTTTTAGGGGGTTTTAGGATTTTTATGGTTTTTAGGGTTTTTGAGAGGTTTTAGGGATTTTGAGCATTTTAGTGGTTTCATGGGTTTTTTCTGGTTCTTGTGTGTGTTTTTTTTTAGTGTCTTTTTGGGTTTTTATGGTTTTTTTAGTTTTTTAGGGGTTTTATGATTTTATAGAGTTTTAGACATTTTTAGGGGTTTTAAGAGTTTTTAGTGGGTTTTTTGGGTTTTTAAGGTTTTACAGGTTTTTATCATTTTTAGGATTTCCAGGGTTTTGTGGGTTTTTTATGTTTTCATGGATTTTTAGGTTTTCTTAGGATTTTTATGGGTTTTATGGTTTTTTAGGGTTTTTAGGGATTTTGATGGTTTTAGGATTTTTCAGGGTTTTGGTGGTTTTAAACTCTTTTTGGGGATTTTAGGGTTTTTTATTGTTTTGTTCTAAGTTTTGATGGTTTTTAGATTTTTTTTAATGTTTTTTGGGGTTTAAAGTGTTTCTAGAGTTTTTAGTGGTGTTTTAGGGATTTTATGGGGTTTTGGGGTTTTTTTTCAAGGAAAATAGAACAATTTATATAAAAAGATAGGGGAATTGAAGTACAATCGATCACCTAATGGGGGAACCAACCAGCTCGAAGGCCAACCATGACAGCACCAAGGAAACAAAACCCAAGCCCAAAACCACCAGATTGTTCACTGCTGAACAAGAATTATAAAAAATCCCAAGCTACCGACCCTCACTACATTCCTAAAAACAAACCATCCCTGCAAGAACCCCCTAACCCATAGAAGATCCACACCCATCAACCATGAACAAGCCCCCAACTCGCCATCCCCATAATGAGCCAGCACCCCAACTCTATTGAGTTCCCCCTCCAAGAAAACCTGCACAGAAACACCCATTTCTTAGAACCAACAACCCAACCATCCAACAACCTCTCCCATAATAGCAACAAGAACCCCTCCATCTATAGTAGGAGGTCACCACACATGACCAGTGAAACGGCCAAGGACCATACCTACATGGATTTCCAGGAAAAAATTCAAAGTAGAACCTCTGGTCATCCTCTAGTCAAAAAAACTAGACCAACAAGAAACCCACCACTAGGCCATGGTGAAGATAATACACAAGACAACCCTAAGAATGAATCCAAGAAGACACCCTCAAGCAGAACCACCAGCCTTAAAATACGGACGATGGGAGCAACATTATCGGTCGATGAACCCATAGACGCTAACCAGATGAACCCAGGGGAACCAAAGAACACTGATGATGAAAGAAGCAATGGCATAGACTGGTGAGATGAACCAGGAGCACTAGTGAGGCACACTGAACCCAAAATAGAGTATCTCTATCATCGTTCAGAAGACAATGGACTACCACCCTCTAATATGAAGAGACGAAAACCAGAAAAGTAGACACCAGATGTTGACACAAGCCTTTCACACCTACCACTCGATGATTAAAATATCACACCAGTAAGACTCAAGCCCCGAAACCAAAAAAACCAGTGACACAAGTCCGCGAACATTGTTGATGAATTAGCATCAATAGTGGAAGCAAACGTTGGATAACAGTGGATGATGAGGGAAGCATCAAAAATAAACCCAATCAAAAATGGGAACAAAAATACCGATGAACCACCATCTTTGAACTGAAGACAACAGTGATCCCATGCACACTACCGAAGGAAGATCCAAGGGTCGCCGCCCTCAAATTCTAAACTTCGGTGAACCACCAACACCAACATCGCATCAAACCTCTATCTCTGGAATGGATCCACTGAAACACCGAATCACATTCTCATACTAGAAACTTGGATCCCACTACCCGAAAACTTGGAGAGACAATGGGAAATCAAGTAGTCCTGGGCTAATAACCCAATCACAACCTTGAACACCACAACACCCACTCATGCCTTCCACCTATGAAAACCTGACACTGGAATACCAATACCTACCACATATTGACAATATGATACCTCCAGACCTCAACTTCGAATCCCAAATAACCGAAAATAAAAAAAAAAACTCAATGAAACTATCGACGCACACCAAAAAACCATCCATGGGGTGAGAAATCGCTCACCAGCCCTCAATAATCTGAAATTCACCACAACATCTAGCAGAAATGATTAAAAAATGTGAAAACACCCCACTTTGAAAAATATACAATGAACAGCCACCCACAACCTCTGATTGAGAACCTAGACCCTTCCCCTCAAACATGAAAGGATTAACACTAATCATCAAAAGCTAAGGTAGAATCAGAACCAACATGCTTGGGCATAGATTTAACTAAGTCCCTCCTTGAATCGCATTCATCATCCTTAACCAGCTTATTACATAAAGGATTGCCGCTTAAGATAGAAGAACCCAAACTACCCCGATCGAGGGATCTTTAGCATGAAGAAGGAGAAACATCCACCCTAAGAGAATGCAATGGAACAGAACCAACAGTCCCTGAACCACCATCAATGACTGGGAATTACTCTGATAAACAATAAAAAGAATTGTAAGTCTGGAGGCAAGTGACCTTGGAGGCACAAAAAGGAACTGACACAGTTGAAGATTATGGCACCACCACTACCACTACAGTAGGAGGAATGAAACCTATGGAAGTTGAAGTGGCATTTGGGTCTTCCGTAATAGATTTTGGGGGTGGAATAGTCTTATTACCACATAGTTCTAGAATGGAAGAATAGGGTTAATCCTTCCTCTTATAAAAGTGCTTCCTTGGAGCAACCTTAGTCCACCCCAAATGAGAATCAGGCTTCACATTCATCCTATAATGATTGAAGTGTTGCCCAAAAATTTTGTAGAAACTGAAATCCTTGGGAACCCAGCCATACTCAACCGTAATAGAGAAGGAGAAACTAGAACCTAAATACAAATTGATAACCTCTGGCAGCTCTTGATCAGTAGATATCTCAGCAATAATGTGATCATAATTGATTCTATTAACATCAGTCATGGTCTTATCAGCAAATAGTGGCTTGGAGACTGCACTAGTGATGTATCTCAAACCTTCTCTAGACCAAGGTTCAAGGTGAACATTCTTAAAGTTCAGACAAATAGGAAAAATAGAGAAGGAATCCTTGTCAAGTACCATATACAGTTTTCAAGATCTAAGAATTATCAATCTGCCTGCAAAAAACCAAGGTAAAGACAAAAGGACCTCTATGAGATTTCAAGATGGAGAGAAATATAAGAAAAAAAATCCCTCGTCATTGATGAGGGTCTCAATTAGATCTATTCCCCATAGATCTGAAGAAACTCTAAAAACCATAGAGAAGTGATGTTTCTTCTCAAAAAAATATCCATCTAGGGTGTTACTTCACCTAGACGCACCTCTTTGAAGATCCAAACTAGAAAGGCAGACCTTCATATTTTAACCCCATCCATCGGCATATGGAAAACCAAATTCATAGAGTTAGTAGAAGAAAAAGTTCCAGCGACAGTCACCTCCTCATCCATTGAATTAACTGCTGAAATCAAACCCCCTTAAACCATTCCAAAAATCGTAGTAGAAACTATGACCTATGAAGATTCCATAGAAGCAACACCATCTGCAAAACCCCCAATCGAAGCAAGCACGGGACACAGAAAGGTAGGATCTACAAGATAAGGCCCCTCCTTGAGCCCAATTGATTGATAAATAATTGAGGTAGCTATAGACACATGCCGATGGAAGAAAACATGACCCCCCTGAATCTTCAGAAGCACCACAACTAGCAACCCCTCTGAATGGGGGATCAAAATCATTCACCTCCATAGAAACAATTTCACCCATATATGATCAAGTAAGAGCATTATCCACAACCTCAAATTCCTCCTACCATGATACCCATCGATAAATCGTTGCATCTAGAAAATCTCTTAAGGTTCCAAATTGAAGCTTAGTTGATGGTGACCACTCAATTAAAGATCCAAGAGAGGATCAAGCATATTGGCCACTAACCACCTCCACTATCGAGCATCCACATGAAATCCATTGAGATAGAAGATATCAAGCAAGATATCGATGATTTTTTTTAAGGTTTGCAGTGTATTTTTGGTTTTTAGTGGGCATTCAGTGTTTTTAGGGTTTTTTATGCTTTCATGGATTTTAGGGGTTTTTTGGATTTTTATGGTTTTTAGGGGTTTAGAGTATTTATGGATTTGAGGGGTTTTCAATGCTTTTTATGGTTTTTAGGGTTTCTCATGGGTTTATGGGTTTTTTGGGTTTTTTGGGTTTTTCAGTTTTTAGAGTATTTAATGTTTTGGGGGTGTTTTGAGGGGTTTTAAAGTTTTTAGTGGTTTTATGGATTTTATGGTTTTTAGGGTTTTTTATGGTTTTTAGGGTTTTCTTAGGGTTTTTAGGGTTTTTTTATGTTTTCATGTATTTTTTCGGGGTTTTTAGGATTTTTATTATTTTTAGGGGTTTTAGGGTTTTAATGGTTTTTAGGGATTTTGAGGGGTTTAGGGTTTTTAGGGGTTTTAGTGTTTTTATGGTCTTCCTAGGGTTTTAGGGTCTTTTGTGATTTTATGGTTTTTTTAGGGTTTTAAAGGTTTTTTATAGTTTCATAATGAATTTATGATTTTTTTAGAGGATTTTTATTTTTTAGTGGGTTTTTAGTGTTTTATGGGTTTTTAGGATTCTTAATGGTTTTTAGTGGTTTTTATTTTTTGGGGGTGTTTTTGGGTTTTTAGGGTTTTTTTCATTTTCATAGAATTTTTTAGGTTCTTTTGGATTGTTACGGTTTTAGGGTTTTTTAGGTTTTTAGGTATTTTTATGGTTTTTAGGGGTTTCAAGGGTTTTTTGGATTTTTAAGGTTTTTTAGGGGTTTAGGGTATCATTGGGTTTTTTTGGAGGGGTTCATGGAGTTTTTAGGGTGTTTATGGTTTTTATGAGTTTTTTAACATTTTTAGGGGTTTTAAGGGTTATTATAGTTTTGGTGGGTTTTTAGGGTTTTTGTGGATTTTTGGGTTTTTTGGGTTTTTTTGAGTTTTTTGGGTTTTAAAGGGTTTTTAGAGTTTTGTAACATTTTTAGGGGGTTTAGGGTTTTTAGAATTTTCAGTGGTTTTTAGGGTTTTTATGGGGTTTAAGGGTTTCTTAAGATTTGTAGGGGGTTTAGGTTTTTTCAGGGTTTTTAGGGGTTTTTAGGTTTTTCTATGTTTTCATGGATTTTAGGGGGGTTTTAGGATTTTTATCGGTTTTAGGGACTTAGGGTTTTGTAGAGGTTTTTAGGTTTTTTTGGTTTTTTAGGATTTTTAATGGTTTTTAGGGTCTTTTGGCTTTTTAAGTTTTTTTTGAGTTTTTTAAGGTTTTTTATGTTTTTTAGAGTTTTTAACATTTTTAGGGCCTTTAATAGTATTTATAGTTTTTAGTGGTTTTGGGGATTTTCAAGGTTTTTAGGGATTTCTATGGTTTTCCGGGGGTTTCCATGGTTTTTATAGTTTTTTAAATTTCCATAGATTTTTAGGGTTTTTAGGAATTTTATGGTAGGGGTTTTTTGGGATTTTGAGGGTTTAATTAGTTTTCAGAGGGTTTTTTGGTTTCTAGGGTTTTTCAAGGGTTTTAGGGTCTTTTAGGGTTTTAGGGTTTTTTAGTTTTTTGGGGTTCTATGGTTTTTGAGTGTTTTAAAATTTTTCTGGGGGTTTTAAGGGTTTTATAATTTTTATTGAGTTTTTAGGGTTTTTATGGCGTTTTAAGGTTTTTAAGGTTTTAGGAGTTTTTGTTGTTTTGAGTGGGTTTTTGGGGGTTTTTATGGTTTTTTACATTTTCAAGTATTTTTAGTGGGTTTTTGTGATTTTTATCGTTTTTAGGCTTTTTTAGGTTTTTTTAGGATTTTGAGGGATTTTAGTGTTTTTCGGGGTTCTTAGGGTTTTAGGGGTTTTTAAGGATTTTAGGGTCGTTTTAGGGCTTTTTGTTTTTTTAGAGTTTTTAGGGTTTTTAAGGGTTTTTATAGTTTCTTAATGTTTTTGGGGTTTAAAGAGTTTTTAGAGTTTCTAGTGTGTTTTATGGATTTTTAGCATTTTTTTATGTTTTTAGGGGTTTTATGGTTTTCAGGGGGGTTAGGGTTTTATGGTTATTTATGTTTTCATGGATATTTAGGGGGTTTTTAGGATATTTATGGTTTTTAGAGTTTTTTAGTGTTTTTAGGGATTTTGAGGGGGTTCGGGGGGTTTTTTGGAGTTTTGTAGCGTTTTAAGGGTCTTTCTGAGCTTTTTAGGTTTTTTTTGAGCTTTTAGGGTTTTAAAGTTTTTGTAGATTTTAGAAAAAATTAGGGGTTTTAATAATTTTTAGAGTTTTTAGTTTTTTGGTGTGTTTTATGTTATTTTAGGGGTTATAAAGTTCCTTGGGGTTTTTATGGTTTTTAGCGGTTTTAAGCGTTTTAACGGTTTTTTATGTTTTTATAGATTTTTAGGGTTTTTTTGAATTTTTATGGTTTTTAGGATTTTTAGAGATTTAGAGGGTTTTTAAGGTGTTTTTAGGGTATTTTGGGTTTTCGGGATTCTTTTTAGTTTTTTAAAGGTTTTTAAGGGTTTTTCGAGTTTTTTAACTTTTTAAAGTGTTTTACGGGTTTTTAGGTTTTTAGTGGTTTTATGTTTTTTATGTGTTATTGGGGTTTTTATGGTTTTCAGGGGGTTTTCTGGTTTTTTATGGTATTTTATATTTTCTCAGATTTTTAGGGGTTTTTAGTGTTTTTAGGGATTTTAAGGGGTTTTAGGGATTTTCGATGTGTTTTCAGGTATTTAGGGTTTTTTAGTGTTTTTAACGTTTTTTTGGGGTGTTTAGGGTTTTTTTGAGTTTTAATGGTTTTAAGGCATTTTAGAGTTTTTTAGCATTTTTAGGGGTTTATGGGTTTTTAGAGTTTGTAGTGGGTTTTTTGGGTTTTTATGGGGTTTTAGGGGTTTTTAAGTTCTTAGTTGAATTTATGGTTTTTTGGGGTTTTCCATGGTTTTTAGGTGATTTTACATATTCATTGATTTTAGGGTTTTTTTAGGTTGGTATGGTTTTTAGGAATTTTTAGGGGCTTTACGGTTTTTCAAGGATTTAGGGTCATTTTGGGTTTTTAGGGGTTTTTTGAGTTTTTTTAGGGTTTTTATGGTTTTTTAGAGTTTTTAACATTTTTAAGGGGTTTATGGGTTTTTAGAGTTTTTAGTGGGTTTTTATTGGGTTTTAGGGGTTTAAAGATCTATAGGGGTTCTTATGGTTTTCAGTAGTTTTTCAAGGCTCTTAGGTTTTTTTATGTTTTCATGGATTTTTAGGGGGTTTTAGTATTTTTATGGGTTTTAGGGTTTTTAGTGGTTTTATGGATTTTGAGGGTTTTAGGGGATTTAATGGTTTTTAAACATTTCACTCATTTTTAAGGTTTTATGAGTTTTATAATTTTTAAGGGTTTTAGAGATTTTTATGGTTTTCAGGTGTTTTTCAAGGTTTTTAGGGTTTTTTACATTTCCTTGGATTTTAGGGGGTTTTATTATTTTTATGGTTTTCATGATTATTTATGGTTTTTATGGATTTTGAGAGTTTTTAGGCATTTTCAAGGGTTTTTAGGTTTTTTCATAACTTTTTAGGTTTTTAGGGGGGGTTGATTTTTTTTGGATTTTAAGGTTTTTTAGAGTTTTTTAACATTTTTTGGAGTTTGGGGGGGGTTTAGGATTTTTAGGGGTTTTAGGGTTTCTTAAGGTTTTAGGGGGTTTTATGGTTTTCAGAGTTTTTAGGGTTTTTAGTGGTTTTTTCATTTCCATGTGTTTTCAGGGGGGGTTTTAGGATTTTTATGGTTTTTAGGGTTTTTTAGGGTATTTAAGGGTTTTGAGGGTTTTTGGGTTTTTAAGTGTTTTTAGGGTTTTTAGGGGTTTTCTAGGTTTTTAGGGTCTTTTGGGTTATTAGGTTTTTTTGAGTTTTTAGTGTTTTTAAGGGTTTTTAGAGTATTTTATGGTTTTTAAGGGTTTTAAGGATTTTGAGGGATTTTATGGTTTTTATGGTTTTCTAATGTTTTTAGGGGATTTATGGTTTTGATGGGTTTTTAATAGTTTTTAGGGTTTTTTACGTGTTCGGGGATTTTCAGGTTTTTTAGGATTTTTACATTTTCATTGATCTTTATGGGGTTTTTTAGATTTTTATGGTTTCTAGGTTTTATAGAGATTTTGAGGGATAATTGTTTTCCAGGAGATATTTTGAATGTTTTTATGGGTTTTTAGGGGTTTTGGATTTTTCAGGGTTTTTAAGATCTTTGGGGGTTTAGGGTTTATTTTTTATTTTCTTTAGCTTTTAAAAGGTTTTTAGAGTTTTTTAATATTTTAGGGGTTTTTGTTATATTTAGAGGGTTTTAAAGGTTTTTAGGGGTTTTTACATTTTCATGGATTATTATGGGTTTTACGGTAATTAGGTATTTGATGATCTTTTGGATTTTTAGGGGTTTTTTAGGGTTTTTATTATTTTTCAGGGTCTTTGGGGTCTTTGGGGTTTTAAGAGATTTATTTTGAGTTTTTTAGGGTTTTTAAGGGGTTTTAAGTTTTTTTAACCTTTTTCATGATTTTAGGGGTTTTAAGGGATTTTATAGTTTTTAGTGGTTTAAGGGGTTTTATGGATTTTAGGGATTTTTAAGGTTTTTAGGGGTTTTCTGGTTTTCTAGGGTTTTTAGGGTTTTTTATGTCTTCAGGGATATTTATGGGTTTTTAGGATTTTTATGGCTTTTAGGGTTTTTAGATATTTTTTGGGATTTCAGGTTTTTAGGGGGTTTAAGGGTTTTTGAGGGGTTTTAGTGTCTTTTTTGGTTTTATTGGTTTTTTTAGATTTTTAGGGTTTTTAAGGTTTTTTTAGTGTTTTTAATGTTTTTAGGGGTTTTAAGAGATTTTAGAGTTTTTAGTGGGATTTTTTGGGTTTTCATTGGTTTTTGTGTTTTTAAGGTTTCTAGGGATTTTATGGTTTTTATTTGTTTTTAGGGTTTTTAAGGTTTTTTACGATTTCATGTATTTTTAGAGTTTTATAGTAATTTTAAGGGTTTTTGGGTTTGTTAAGGTTTTTAGGTATTTTGATAGTTTTTCAGCATTTTCATGGGCTTTTTGGGTCTTTCAGGGTATTTTTGGATTTTTAGGGGTTTGTTTTGAGTTTTTAAGGTATGTAAGGTTTTTTAGAGTTCCTTTGTAAGGTAATGTTTTTTGAGTTTTTAGTGGTTTTTAGAGTTTTGTGGGGTTTTAGGGACTTTTATGGTTTTTATGGGTTTTTATTATTTTCAGGGGTTTTTCATGGTTTTTTGGGTTTTTTACATTTTCATGGATTTATAGGGGTTTTCTAGGTTTTTTATTATTTTTAGGGTTTTAGGGTTTTTAGGAATTTTTTGGGTTTTAGAGGTTTTCATGCAGTTTTATGGGTTTTCAAGTTTTTTGTGTTATTTTGTGGTTTTAGGGTTTTTTGTTGAGGTTTTTAGAGTTTTTAGTTGGTGTATAGGGTTTTATGGGATTTTACTATTTTTTTAATGTTTTTAGTGGTTTTTTTTGTTTTTGAGGGGGTTTTAAGTGTTTTTAGGGTTTTTTATATTTTCATGTATTTTAGGGGGTTTTTAGGATTTTTTTTCATTTTTGGGGTTTTCAGGTTTTTAGTGATTTTGAGGGGTTTTAGTATTTTAAGGGGTTTTTACTATTTTTAGTATTTTTAGGGTCTTTCGGGATTTTAGGTTTTTTTTATTTTTAGGGGGTTTAAGGGTTTTTAGAGTTTTTAGTGGTTTTTTGGGTTTTTTGGATTTTTAAGGATTTTAAGGGTTTTAAGGGTTTTCATGGTTTTCATGCATTTTTCAGGGTTTTTTGGGTTTTTATTATGTTTTCATGGATTTTTAGTGGGTGTTTAGGATTTTTATGGGCTTTAGTGTTTTTTAGGGTTTTTATTCATTTGGGGGGGTAGGGTTTTTAGGGTTTTTAGGGTTTTTATGGTTTTTAGGGGTTTTTAAGGTTTTTAGGGGTTATTAATTTTTTACATATTTTTAGTGTTTTTCTAGGCTTTTAGGCTTTTTAAGATTTTTATGGGTTGTTTAGGTTCTTAGTGGTTTTTAATTTTTTTTGGGTTTTTTTATTTCATGGATATTTAGGGGTTTTTTAGGATTTATATGAATTTTTAGGTTTTTTAGTGTTTTTAGAGATTTTGAGGATTTTGGGGGTTTTTAGGGACTATTAGGGGTTTTTGGGTTTTTGGGTTTTTTAGGGGTTTTTGGGATTTTGGGGGTTTTAAAAATTTTAGGATTTTGAATGCTTTTTATATTATTTTAATGTTTTATGTGTTTTAAGGTTTTATAGAGTTTTTAGTGCTTTTTAGGGTGTTTTTGGGTTTTTGGGATTTTTTAAGGTTTTTACGAGTCATATAGTTTTCATTTGTTTTGGAGGGGTTTTAGTGTTTTTAAAGTTTTCCTGGATTTTTATGGGTTTTTTAGGATTTTTAGGGATTTTGAGGGATTTTATGGATTTTATGGTTTTTAGGGGATTTTTGGAATTTTTGGGTTTTTTGGTCTTTTAGGGGTTTTTTCGTGTTTTTTTGAATTTTTTTAGAGGTTTTAAGGTTTTTTGAGTTTTTTAATGTTTTTAGGGGTTTAAATAGTTTGTAGAGTTTTTAGTGTTTTTTAGGGATTTTAGGGATTTTAGTGTTTTTTAATGTTGTTAGGGGTTCTTTTGGTTTTCAGGGTTTTTATAGGTTTTTTCCATTTTCGTTGATTTTTAGGGGGTTTTAGGATTTTTATGGTTTTTAGGGTTTTAGGGGTTTTCAGGGCTTTTAGGGTCTTTTTGGGTATTTAGGGATTTTTTTCTTTTTTTGGGTTTTTAGGTTTTTTAATACATTTTAAACATTTTTTTGGGTTTTATGGGTTTTTATAGTTTTTAGTGGGTTTCTAGGTTTTTTATTGGTTTTTAGGGTTTTAATGTTTTTAGGGAAAAGAAGGCGTGGGGGTTTTTTAAGGGGTTTTATGGTTTTCATGGGTTTTTAGGGTTTGTTTTATTTTTTCCTTTTTCATGGGTTTTTAGGGTTTTTTAGGATTTTTATGGTATTTAGGGTTTTTTTGGGTTTTATGGATTTTTTAGGGTTTTATTGATTTTTAAGGGTTTTAAGGGGTTTTCAAGGTTTTCAGGGTTTTTAGGGTTTTGATGATCTTTTGGGCAAGGAAGATTCAAGGGTCAGGCTATTCCCCCCCCCCCCCCAATTTATAAAGAAAAGACACAACAGACAAGGGAGGGGAGGGGTCAAACAACCCACACCCAAAAACCCTTTACAACCCCCACCCAAAAACCCAAAAAAAGAAAGATCAAAAGGAAAACAAAGAAGGAAAGGAAAGCAGATCAGTCAACGTCACCACCAAAATCTGAAACAGAAGCCACACCATAAGGGTCACCATCCTCACCATATCCAGAAGCCACATCATCAAACCAGGAGTCAGAGTCATCCCATCCTGACTCATAATCCTCATTGAGCTTGAGGAGTGTCAGAAACTTCTCCCTACGTTTCTTTTGTTTCAGGGAGTGCGGATGCTCCCGATTATTAACCTTGACTTTCAGCTTAGCTGCCTTTGAAGAAGCCCGAGTAACCATGGGTCTGGGGAGAGTGGAGTAATCCCGCTTCCGCCTCCTCTTTGAAGAGATCGAGGTGGGACCATCATCCATCCTGTTCACCTTCTCGATCTCAAATGAGCACTCCTCTACTTCCATTCCATGCACTTGATCCGGGATAGAGGAGGCCTCCTAATTAAGGGAAAACTCAACAAAAACTTCATCCCGAGGAAAGCTTAGAGCCACTAAGGCAGGTATTTCTACACTCCCATCGACGCCTTCCTGAGAAGTTTCCCCCTCCCCAACCGCCCCCCTTGCTGCTACCACCCCTTCTGCCACTGCAAGTCCAGAATGCTCAACACTGTCACTGGCCACATTGCTAAGTGGGAGGACCTGCACATCAGATCCTACGAACGCCTTCTCATTGCCAACGGGAGTTTCCCCCACCTATACCCCCTTTCCCATATTCTCACAAGCAGCTTCCTGATTCCCAAGGTAGGTATTCTTCCCTTCTTGATAATAAAAGTCACCAGCAGATGCCTCCTCATTACCAGACAACCTTCCACCAGCCACACCTTTGCGACCAGTCTCTCCCACCACCACTTTGGTCACCACTGGGGATACTTCTTCCTATTCTGCCAAAACCCTTTTCTCATCCACATCCCCATGTGAAACATCTTTCCCCTCTATCTCAGCACATACCACCAAGACCTGCATCGCAAGATCCCCTTGCTGAGAGGACTCCCCCAGTTTGATCACCTCCCTTAGTTCATGTTGAGCCACATCCTGCACAAGCTCTCCCCCTGCTCATCCACCACTTTCCTCTGATCCAGCACCCCCCGATCAACCACCTTCTTCTGCCCGGCTGTACAACAGAAATCACCAGTAGCATCTTTATCAAGCACCACTACATGCATTTGTAGTCCAGCAACATCTTCAACACCATCCTTCCCCACCTCCACATTATTCCCTGCTGCCAGAACCTGCATCCCATAATCTCCAGATCCATCACAACTCTAATCCCACGTTTCATGTTCAACCACCTCATAGCTTAAGATCCCATTCTATTCCTGGACACAAAGGAATCCCTCCCCCATCCCATCCATCTTATCCTGATCCTTACTCATCCCCTGCTCCTCCAAAAACCCCTATGCCTCAGCTTCACCATCTTGTGCAAGAGAAACCAGACACTCGAACCGATTATGCAAGGAAGTCCCACATAGGCTCGCCTCCCTTCCTCTGACCTATTCACTGTTGAAACGATCAACAGAATTCGCAACCACTGCATTTTCATCGACCTTTCCACTACTATCATTTAAAGAATCCGGACCCAAAGTGAAAGAACTTGTCCTTTCCACCTTATCACCACCAAAATTGAGGTTGGCTCGCAGGTGTGCAAAAATGTCCCTAACCTTTGGCGGAGGAGGTAAGAAAGCCTTAGCCTCATAATCCCCAACCAAAGACTGATGTCCTATACCTTTCCCTGCCAGAGCCAAATTCAAGCCATAAGACCCCTTAATGACTTTCCTACAGGCCCGATCAACATGGACGATATGCCAGCAGGAGGAGCAAAAATCAACCCAGGATTCAATGATCACCGGCTTCCACCATCGGAGCTCCTCTCCAACAACAATCCACATAAAGTCTATCGGTGCTTTAGAAACATCCACCTCGATAAAAGCCCTCGGAGCCACTGGGTGGCATAGAGCCCGAGTCCTGCTATCAACATAAAGAAATATTCCCACCAAATTCCCCAACATAGAGATAATTGACAAGTTCTGGAAGGGGAGAGGGAGCTCCGGAAACCTCACCCAGGTTTCCACCATCGGTGAATCACGTTGCAAATTAATATCAAAACTCCATTGAAATAAAGATAATCAGGCACCATCACAAAACTGGGGGGCCGAAGACCAGGAATGAATAATATTCTCCTCAAACACAAAACAAATGAGAATATGAAAGCTGTCAACAAGACATACCATAGCACGATCTTGCAAATCCCAAAATTAAAAAACAAAACTGTGAAAAACATCCATTGGGGGCCTCCATTTCGTGAATCGAATAACCAAAGTCAAATTATGCAAATCATAGGCTTCATTAAACTCCGAGATCGAAAGACGAAGCTGTGGATGCCCATCATGTAGGTCAGGAACCTTGGGGAAAAGATTAATATGCGGAAAAGGGGGCAGTAAGTCTGCGGCAGTGAATATAACAAAGGGAAGATCATCCTCGAGAGGCCCCTCCCCCGCGGTGAGGGGAGGGCGGTGCACGAAGTTCATCATCGTCTTCAAGGGTTCCAAAGAAGACCTCCATCGCAAGAGAGCAGAGGAAGAGCCATAATTATAGAGATTTAGTGAGGATCTTTTGGGGATTTAAGGATTTTTTTCAGTTTTTTGGGGGTTATAGGTTGTTTAGAGTTTTTAAATTTTTAGGGGATTAAATGGTTTTTATATTTTTTTTAGTGTTTTTTAGGATTTTTATGGGGTTTTTTGGGGGTTTTAAGGCTTTTAGTGATTTTTATAGTTTTCAAGTGGTTTTTAGAGTTTCTTTGGCTTTTTTACATTTTTAATATATTTTTAAGGGGTTTTAGTATTTTTATAGTTTATAAGGTTTTTATGGACTTTGAGGGTTTTTAGGGTATTTTTTGGTTTTTATGGGTTTTTTGAATTTTTTAGGGGGTTTCAGGGTTTTTTATAGTTTTCAGTGGGTTTTAGCGTTTTTATGGGTTTTTAGGTTTTTAGGGGTTTATGATTTTTAGTGTTTTCATGGTTTTTTATTTTTTCATTGATTTTTAGAAATTTTTATGCTTTGGGGTTTTAAAGGGATTTTGTGGGGTTTTAGGGATTTTTAGGGATTTTTAGGGATTTTTTTGGGGGTTTTGGGGTTTTTGGGGGTTTTGGGGTCTTTTGGCTTATTATGGTGTTTTAAAGTCTTTTTGGGTTCTTATGGGTTTTTTGAGTTTTTTAGGGTTTTTAGGTTTTTAGGGTTTTTTAAAAAAAATTGGGGTTTTAATGGTTTTGAAGTTTTTACTGGGTTTTTAGGGTTTTTATTGGTTTTTTTTAAAAGGGTTTTCACAGTTTTTTGGGGGTTTTAACATTTTCATGGATATTTATGGGTTTTTATATATTTTTATTGTTTTTAGGGTTTTTCAGGGGCTTTTAGGGATTTTCTAGGTTTTCAGGGCTTTTAGGGACTTTTTTGGTTTTGAGGGTTTTTCTTAGTTTTTAGGGTGTTTATGATTTCATAGAGTTTTCTTAAAATTTTTAGGGGTTTAAATGGTTTTTATATATTTTAGTGGTTTAAGGTTTTTTTGGGTTTTTAGTATTTTTTATGTATTTAGGAGTTTTTTGTTTTTCTGGTGTTTTTCAGAGTTTTTAGGGTTTTTTACATTTTCATGGATTTTTAGGGGTTTTTAGGTTTTTTGTGCTTTTCATAGTTTTTTAGGGTTTTATGGAATTTGAAAGTTTTTTGGTTTTTTAGGGGGGTTATGATGTTTACATATTTTATGTGGTTTTAAGGTTTTTTTGATTTTGTTTGGGTTTAAATGTTTTTTAGTGTTTTTAGAATTCTCACGGGTTTTATGGGGTTTTAAGGGGTTTTAGAGTTTTTAGTGGGTTTTTAGAGTTTTTATGATTTTTTAGGGTTTTTAAGGTTTCAAGGGTTTTTATGGTTTTCAATGGTTTTTCAAGATTTTTAGGGGTTTTTAGGTTTTCAAGGGTTTAGGGGTCATTAGTGTTTTTAGGGGATTGAGGTTCTTTTTGGGGTTTTAGGTATTTTTTTGGAGTTTTTAACAGTTTTTACGGTTTTTTATAGTTGTTTTTTCAAGGAAATGTTTTTCAGTGTTTTTTAAAATTTTTAGGGCTTTTAGAGTTTTCAGTTGTGTTTAGGGGTTTTATGGGGTTTTAAAGGTTTTTAGGGGTTTTAATGGTTTCCATGGGGTTTTCATGTTTTTAGGGTTTTTTATGTTTTCATGGATTTTTAGTGGGGTTTTGGAGCTTTATGGATTTTTGGGTCCATTTAGGGTATTTTGGGATTTTGAGGGTTTTAGGGTTTTTTAGGCGGTTTAGGGTTTTTTGAGTTTTTCAGGGTTTTTATGGTCTTTTGGGGTTTTAGGGTTTTTTTGAGTTTTCTAGGATTTTTAATGTTTTTATAGTTTTTAATGTTTTTAGGGGTTTTAAGGGTTTTTAGTTTTTTTTAGTTTATTTTAGGGCTTTTAGGGGTTTTTATTGGTTTTTTTGGTTTTTATGGTTTTTAGGGGTTTTTATGATTTCATGGGCTTTTATGGGTTTTTACCGTTTTTTATGTTTTTATAGATTTTAAGTGGTTTTTTGGATTTTTATGGTTTTTAGGGTTTTTTAGGGTTTTTAGGAATTTTGAGGGGTTTTATGGTTTTTCAAGGGGTTTTAGGGTTTTTATGGTTTTTTAGGTCTTTTTTGGTTTTTAGGGGGGTTTTGAGTTTTTGAGGGTTTTTAATGTTTTTTAGATTTTTTAACACTTTTAGGGGTTTTTAGAGTTTTTAGTGGTTTTTAGTTTTTTATGGGATTTTATGATTTTTTAATATTTTATTGGTTTTTATTGTCTTCAGGGGTTTTTTAGGGTTTTTAGGGTTTTTATGTTTTCATGGATTTTTAGGGGTTTTTATGATTTTTTTGGTTTTTAGGGTATTTATAGATTTTGAGGGATTTTAGGGTTTTAAGGTGTTTTAAAGGTTTTTCAGGGTTTTTAGGTTCTTTTTTAAGGGTTTTTTTGAGTTTTTTAGGTTTTATGGTTTTTTATAGTATTTTTAATATTTTAGTGATTATAAGGATTTTTAGAGTTTTTAGTAGTTTTAGGGATTTTATGGATTTTAGGGTTTTTTAGGTTTTTATGGTTTTCAGGGATTATTCAAGGTTTTATGGTTTTTTTGGTTTTCATGGTATTTTAGAGGTTTTTTAGGATTCTTATGGGTTTAGGGATTTTCAGGTTTTTTTGTATTTTGGGGGTTTTTTGGGTTTTCGGGGTTTTAGGGTTTTTAGGGTCTTTTAGGTTTTTAAGGTTCTTTTGAGTTTTTCAAGGGTTTTAAAGTTTTTAGAGTTCTTTAATGTTTTTAGGGTTTTAAATGGTTTTAGAATTTTTAATGGGTTTTTTGGGTTTGTATATGTTTTAAAGGGTTTTTAATGTTTTTAGGGGTTTTTATGGATTTCTGGGGTTTTTCATGGTTTTTAGGTTTTTTTACGTTTTCATGGATTTCATGGGTGTTTTTAGGATTTTTAGGGGTTTTAGGGTTTTAATGGATTTCGATGGGTTTTAGGGGTTTTCAAGGGTTTTTTAGTATTTTCTTGGTTCTTTGGGTATTTTATGGGTTTTTAGGGTTTTTTAAGGTTTTATGGGTCCTTATAGATTTTAGGGGGTTTTTAGTATTTTTATTATTTTTTGGGACTTTTCTACGGTTTTCAGGGATTTTGAGGGGGTTTAGGGTTTTAAGGGGTTTTTAGGTTTTTTCGAGGATTTTAGGGTCTTTTGGGGTTTTAGTGTTTTTTTGAGTTTTTAGGGATCTTAATGTTTTTAGAGATTTTTAACATTTTTAGGGGGTTTAAGGGTTTTTATAATGTTTAGTGGTTTTTTAAGGTTTTATGGTTTATTTTTGATATTTTATGGTTTTATGGGTTTTTATGGTTTTCAGGGGTTTTTCAAGGTTTTTCACATTTTTAACATTTTCATTGATTTTTAAGTATTAATAAGTATTTTTCTATTTTTAGGGTTTTTTGGTTTTATAGGATATTTAGGGTTTTTTAGAGGTTTTTAACTTTTTTAGGGGTTTAAAGGGATTTTAGAGTTTTTAATGGTTTTATGGGTTTTTAGGGTTTTTAGTTATTTTAGGTGGTTTCTGGTTTTCAGGGTTTTTAGCATTGTTAGAGATTTTGAGGGTTTTTAGAGGCTTTCATTGTTTGAGGTCGTTTGGGTTTTTAGGGGGGTGAGTTTTTAAGGGTTTTTAATGACTTCTATAATTTTTAACGTTTTATGGGTTTGTAGGTTTTTAGAGTTTTTTGTGGCCTTTTAAGGTTTTTATGATTTTTAATGATTAATGGGATTTTATGGTTTCAAGGGTTTTTCATGGTTATTAGGGTTTTTTATGTTTTTATTCATTTTTAGGGGTTTTTAGGATTTTTATGGTTTTTAGGGTTTTTATGGATTTTCAGAGGTTTTATAGTTTTTTAAATATTTTTATGGTTTTTAAGTTTTTTATATTCTTTTTGGATTTTTTGAGTCTTTTAGGGATTTTAAGGTTTTTTAGAGTTTTTAACGTTTTAGGGGTTTAAAGGGTTTTTAGTGTTTTCAGTGGTTTTTAGGGTTTTATGGGTTTTTAGGGTTTTTTATGGATTTTATGGCTTTCAGGGGGTTTTCAAGAGTTTATAGAGTTTTTTTACCTTTTCATGGATCTTTAGGGTTTTTTTGGATTCTTATGGTCTTTAAAGGTTTTTAGGGTTAATAGGGTTTTTAGGGAATTTGAGGCTTTTGGGGTTTTCAAGGATTTTCGGGTTTTTCGGTGGTTTTAGGGTCTTTTGGGGTTTTATGATTTTTTTTTGTGTTTTAAGGGGTTTTAAGGTTTTTTAGAGTTGTTTAACATTTTTAGGTGTTTTATGGGTTTTTAGAGTTTTTAGTGGTTTTTAGGGGTTTTATTAGTTTTTATAGTTTTTAAAGGTTTTTCGGGGTTTTATGGTTTTCATGGGGTTTTGAAGATTTTTATGTTTTATTAAATTTTCATTGACTTTTTGGAGTTTTTTATGATTCTTATGGTTTTTAGAGTTTTTATGGTTTTTATGAATTTTAATGGGTTTAAGGGGGTTTTAGGGGTTTTAGGGTTTTTAGGGTTTTTAGGGTTTTTCAGGGTTTTTAGGTCTTCTAGGTTTTTAGGGTTTTTTTGGTTTTTTAGGGTTTTTAATGTTTTTTATAGTTTCTTAATCTTTTTAGGGGTTTAAAGGGTTTTTTTAGTTTTTAGCAGTTTTCGAGGGTTTTTAGGGGTTTTTATGGGTTTTATGGTTTTTAGTGGTTTTACGATTTTCAGGGTTTTTATGGGTTTTTATGTTTTCATAGATTTTTAGGGGTTTTGTAGGATATTAATGGTTTTTAGGGTTTATATTTTTTTTAAGGATTTTGAGGGTTTTAATGGTTTTTAGGGGATTTTAGTGTTTTTAGGAGTTTTCAGGGTTTTTTGGGTACTTTTTTGTTTTTTTGGGTTTTTTAGTTTTTTATGGTTTAACGGTTTTTTAGAGCTTTTAAACATTTTTTGTGGCCTTAAGGTTTTTTAGTGTTCTTAGTGGTTTTTCAGGTTTTTATGGGTTTTTAGAGTTTTTAAGGGTTTTGGGGTTTTTCCTGGATTTTAGGGTTTTTTAGTTTGTCATGGATTTTTAGGGGGTTTAGGATTTTTAGGGGTTTTAGGGTATTTAGGGATTTTAGGAATTGATGGGTTTTAGGGTGTTTATGGTTTTTTGGGGTTTTTAGGGTCTTTTAGGTTTTTTTTTTTTTAGGTTTTTAGTGTTTTTATGATTTTTTATATCTTTTTAACATTTTTAAGGTTTTAAGGGTTTTTAGAGTGTTTAGTGGTTTTTGGGTTTTTTTTGGGTTTTTAGCATTTTTTATTGTTTTTAGAGGTTTTATAGTTTATATGGGTTTCCGGGTTTTTAGGGTTTTTTAAATTTTCACGGATTTTTGGGGGTTTTTAGGATTTTTATGGTTTTTAGGGTTTTTTAGGGTTTTTAGAAATTTTGAGGGGTTTGTGGTTTTTTATCCTGTTTATGGTTTTTAGGTATTTTCATGGTTTTTAGGGTCTTTTGGGTATTTTGTGTTTTTTTGAGTTTTTAGGTTTTTTAAGGTTTTTTAGAGTTATTTAACTTTTTTAGAGGTTTTATGGGTTTTCAGAGTTTTTAATGTTTTATGGTTTTTATGGGTTTTTTGGATTTCTTAAGGTTTTTAGGGGTTTTCATCATTTTTAGGGGCTTTTAAGTGTATTTAGGTTTTTTTACAATTTTCATGGATTTTTAGGGGGTTTTAGGGTTTTTTGAGGGTTTTTAGGGATTTTCAAGGGTTTTTTGGGTTTATAGGGGTTTTTAAGGTTTTTAGAGTCTTTTTGGGTTTTTAGGGTTTCTTTGAGTTTTTAGGATTTTTAAGGTTTTTTAGATTTTTTTAAAAAAATTTGGGGTTGAAAGGGGTTTTAGAGTTTTCTTAGTGTTTTTAGGTTTTTTATGGGGCTTTAGGGTTTTCTATGGTTTTTAGGTGTTTTTCAAGGTTTTAAGGGTTTTTTATGTTTTCATATATTTTTAGGGGGTTTTAGGATTTTTATTGTTTTTTGGGGTTTTTAGGGTTTTTGAAGGCTCTTTTGGGATTTAGGGTTTTTCAGGGTTTTTAGGGTCTTTTGGGATTTTAGGTTTTTTTGAGTTTTTCATGTTTTATGGGCTTTCAGAGTTTTTTAACATTTTTAAGGGTATTAAGGGTTTTTAGTATTTTTATTTGTTTTTAGAATTTATAAGTGTTTATAGGTTTTTTAAGGTTTTTAAGGGATTTATGGGTTTTAGGGGTTTTAGGGTTTTTAGGGTCTTTGGGGGTTTTATTGTTTTTTTCCAGTTTTTTTGGATTTTTAAGTTTCTTAGAGTTTTTTAATGTTTGTAGTGGTATAAAGGGTTTTTAGAGGTTTTAGTTGATATGTTATTTTATCGAGTGTGCGGTATTCATTGGTGAAAATGTGGAAACACGGTCGAAGGAATTAGGAGAAATGGAAATTAAAATAAATGCATAGAAATAAAAAAAGGAAAGGGGTGATGATCAATTAGGACTCCAAGGATACTTTCTCCTTAAAACCCTAATTATAAAGTTCCACAAAGTTTCATCACTCCTTTGATAAGCTTTACTTTCATTCATTCAAGAACACAAAAAACACGAGCATTATAATTCTAGAAAACACTCTAATTCATAATGAACCTCCAAGGCGTACAAGGAGGTGGATTTTTATAGCCAAATGAGAGAGATACAAGCCAAAATACCTAGACTAGAAAAATTCTAAAGCCTAAAAACGTTTTTTTGACTTTCTTTACATATGACCATGGATTTAGGGGGCACGATATCAACCAAGAAGACTTTTTGGCACCACCCAATGACTTTGAAGATTCCCACCATGACATTGGAGACAAGGGGCCCACCACATTTTGACTTTTGATATTTCCTTCATGCAAGTGGATAAAAATTTTTGGGATCATTTGGGTGGGCCATTTAGGTTTACTTTTAGGATTTAATAAGTGTTATTAAAGGCACATTTGATCCCCCATGAATTCATATTAGGCCTTCTCTTGTAATTTCCAAATGAGTCCATGTAAAGCCTCTTTCATCCTCCTCATTTTTCCTCTTGTCATTGGGCCACCAATCCCATACAATGGGTCTTGTGCATTTATTCCCCTTCCACCATCCATGTTATGATCACTCTCAACTCCTCACTGCATATGTTCTCCATGATTCCTAGCATCCCCTCCCTCTTCAAAAGGATTCAACCTCGAATCTTCATATTCAAAGGGAGAGGGGTCAATACTAATAAAGGTATCACTCACATTTCCATACCTTCCAGGCATGTCAATTTTGTATGCATTATCTTTGATTATTTCTAAAACTTGGAAAGGTCCATCTCCACATGGTTGGAGTTTTGATTTTTTTCTTCAGAAAGCTTTCCTTCCTCAAGTGCACCCACACCCAATCTTCAGGTTCTAGGTACAACCTCATTTTGAACCTTTTTTGCTTTTTTCACATATTGTTCATTTCTTCTTTCAATATTTCATTTCACTTTGGCTTGTAAATCATGAACAAATTTTTATTTCTCATCACCTTCAAGATCAAAAACCTCATTAGTAGGCAATGAGAGAATATCAAACAGGTTCATTGGGTTAAATCCATATACAATATCAAAATGTGAGAATTTATTATTGTAATGCACTACTCGGTTATATGAAAACTCTAATTTTGGAAAAAAATCGCAATTCTTTAGATTTTTTTGAATTAGTTCACGTGAGAGGGTATAAAGAGTCTTATTCACAACTTTAGTTTGATGATGTGCAATAGTTGAGAATAATAATTTCGTTCCCAATTTATTCTACAATGTTCTCTAAAAATTATGAAGGAATTTCACAACCCTATCACTTATAATGGTTGTGGAAATTCCAAGTAATCTCACAATTGCTTTGAAAAAAAAATATTTTATATGAATAGCATCATTAGTTTTTGAGCAGGCAATGAAATGATCCATTTTTCTGAATCAATCCAAAACCAAAAAATATTATCTTTCCCTAATTGGGATTGACGCAATCCCAACACAAAATCCATAGAAATGTTGGTATATGGATGGGATGGAATGGGAATGGGGTAATACAATCCATTAGATTAAACCTTGGACATTTCAAGCATAAAAGTGACACATTTATCACAAATTTAAATAACATATTTTCTCATGCTTTCTAAATAAAAATGTTCATGCAAAGTATCTAGTGTGTTTTCAACACCAAAATTCCCCCATCAAACAACCCTATGTGTTTCTTTTATAAGAAATTCTCAAGTTGAATAGTCTGTAATACAAAATTTATCCCTTTTAA
This sequence comes from Viscum album, assembly GCA_963277665.1. Classification (NCBI taxonomy): domain Eukaryota; kingdom Viridiplantae; phylum Streptophyta; class Magnoliopsida; order Santalales; family Viscaceae; genus Viscum; species Viscum album. Next base: position 1,531,651,644 of record OY728160.1, on the reverse strand, counting down.
AAAGAAACCCATCGTTTTTATAATATTCTTTAAATCCATGTTTTTTACAAGACATCCAAATTCAAGAAAAATTTCCATCAATTTCATTCATTACCTTTAATATCTCAAGTCCAAGTAATCAAGATGGAAGAGAAGTAAGTAGCGCATACCATCGTGAAAGATCAACCACAACAACATTTTCCTTGCCTTTTTTCTGCTTGATCACAGAGGGGAAGGCCTCAATGAATTCAGACAAGATGCATGTCATCTATTTAACTTACCTTGGGAATTCAAATACTTAAGGATTTATTTGTCATAATGAATAATGAACTCTTTAGGCCATAAGTAATATTGATATGTTTCCAGGTTTCATTTCAAAGAATAAAGTTCTTTATCATAAGATGAATGATTTAATGTTACCCCATTTAATTTATCACTAAAGTAAGTAATTGTATGTGAATATTGAGTAAAAAAAGAACCAATACGAACTCCCAATGAATCACAGTCAATTTCAAAAGCTTTTATGAAATATGGTAGCCTAAAAAGGGGATTATTGATGAATTTTTCTTATTTTTCACCCCATATAAATACCAATTGTTTATTTACAAGTTCATTAAGAGGTGTAATTATGGATGAAAAATCCTTAAAAAACCTCCTATAGAAGCTGGACAATCCAAAAAAACTCCTAACCTCAGTTGCGTTCTTCATCATGGGCCACTCTTGAATTGCTTTGACCTTTTTTTCATCCACACAGATCCCTTCCACCCCTATAACAAAGCCAAGAAACACCAAAAAAAATCCATGCAAAAGGAATATTTTTGAAGATTGGAATAAAGTTAGTTTTATTTAAGGGTCACACACACCAAATTCAAGTGTTCAACCTGGTTTTCTAGAGATTTTCTATACACCAAGATATCATCAAAATAGAAAACTGAGAATTTTCCAATGAATTAACAAAGGAAATGGTTCATTAAGATCATGAATTTTCTTGGTGTATTAGTTAAACCAAATAGAATAACTAACCACCCATATAAACCAAACTGAGTTTTAAAAGCAGTATTCTATTCATCTCATTCTTTCTTTTGAATTTGGTGGTATCCACTTTTAAGATCAATTTTTGAAAAAAATGAAGTCCCATGCAATTCATCAAGCATGACATCAAGTTGAGGGTTGGAATAATTGTACTTCACTATTATTTTTTAATGTCATGAAAATCCACACACATCCACCATATTCCATATTTCTTTGGTACTAGGATCATCGAAATGGCACATGAACTCGTGATTTCCTTCAATAATCCTTTATTTATGAGTTCTTCAACTTGACACTTGATATCTCTAGCCTCTTTCAGATTAGGTCAATATTCTAGCCTATTTGGAATTGCAACATCAGTTATGAAGTCAATCTTATGCTCAATGCCTCTAAAAGGGGGAAATCCATTGAGTGTTTCTTTGAGAAACAAATCACTAAATTTCTGCAGAAAAGACACAACACAAGAATACAAGGAATGGTTAAGTTTGTTAGTTACAAGTTAAGAATCCTTAATAATGAGTAAGAATAATTTCTCACTCAATAGAGAACCTTTTACCTCACTTTTTCTAGAAAATAAACTCACTTTTTTCTCAACACTCTTGTTTTCATCTATTTTATTTCCCTCATTTATTTTTATATCACTCATCTCTCCCTATTCAATCTTAATTTTTCTACTATTTTCATTTTTTTCTCTTTTCTTTTTTTCTCAACTCATCACACTCTTTTTTATCTCTCAAATTTTTATTTTTCCCACATTCTTTTTCTATCATTTCTTTTTTCTTTTTGTATTCTTTATCTATTCTCACTTTATCTTCATATGATTTTATGGGACATAGTGGAGTCAAAAAAATATTTCTACCGCTAAAATTAAAAGAGAAGCGGTTAACATAACTATCATACATCACCCTTCGATCAAATTTTCATGATCTCCCAAGTAGAAAAATTCCATCCTGCATTGGAGCAACATAAAAAAGAAACTCATCATGATATTTTCCAATAGAAAAAGAAACTATGGCCTATTTTTTGAATATCACTTCTCTACTATCATTCTTCCACTGCAACCTATAAGGTCTAGGATGACTTAGAGTGGGTAAACTCAACTTCTCCACCAACAAGTTACTAGAAACATTTGTAAAACTTACACTATTAATGATCATAATACATAACTTCTCCTTGATGTGGAATCTCATATAAAAAATATGTTCATGTTGCTCCTCATTGTGATCATCTTTCGATTGAATGTTCAAAGCTCTTCTTACCACCAATGCATCTCCATGTATGGGTTCTTCAAATTCTATATCTGAAAACTCTTCTAAATGTTACATTTATTCATCTCTAGAGCTCTCACTAAGGATGTATCCATTATCCAAAATAATCATAGTTCTTTTTTTTTGTTATTGAGATGAAATATGACCATGTCCTTGACACTTAAAGCACTTAATATCATGATATTTAGAAGGGAAATTCGTGTCAATTTTTCCTTTTTTAATTACTGTATAAGAACTTATTTTTGTCTTCTATTTCTTTTGAAACAAATTTTGAATCCCTTGGTTTTGTTTCATTCCACTTAGATGTCGATTTTGTATCATTATTATTATACATCCAAAAATTGGTGGAACTTACTTAACTCCTTCAATAATGTAGTTGATTTTAGACCTTCATTGGCTTATATAGAAACTAATCTATTTCAATGTAGGTTTGAAGTTCCACCACACCACTAATTTCTAGATTCAATCCATTAATGAACCTCTCCATGGTAGATTCATGATCCTCCTCCAAATTGGCTTGAATCATCAATATTTCCATTTTCTTGTAGTATTCCTCCACACAGATGAAGCCTTGCACATTTTTTTATAACATTAAATAAAAATATCGATAGTAATGTCTAGAAATGTACCTTTTGTGCATTGTTGTCTTCATTTTTTTCCATGTTCGAATTGGAATTCCTCCATTCTTTTATCGACTTACTTGTAATTTCTCCCCCCCAAATAATTTCATAGTACTTGAACTCAAGCTCCGCTAATTTTACCTTCTTCTCCTATGAGTAGTTGTGAAGTCCAAACACATCTTCATTTTTATTGTTTTTCAGGGTTTTTAGTGTTTTTATGTTTTTAGGTATTTTTATAGTTTTTAAGGATATTTATAGCTTTAGGGTTTTTCATTTTTAGGGGTTTCAGGGTTTTATAGGGTTTTTAGGGTCTTTTGGGGTTTTTAGGGTTTTTATGGGTTTTTAGAGTTTATAATATTTTTAGGGGTCTTTTTTGTTTTATAGTTTTTAGCAGGTTTTTAGGGTTTTTAGGGGTTTTAAAGGATTTTTAAGGTTTTTAAGGTTTTGTTTGGATTTCAGGGGGGTTAGGTTTTGAAGGTTTTTTACAGTTTCATGTATTTTTAGTGGTTTTGAAGGATTTTTATGGTTTTAATGTTTTTTTACAAGTTTTTAGGGATTTTTTAAGGGTTTTTTGGGTTTTTAGGTGTTTTTGGGGTTTTTGGGTTTTTTGGGGTTTTACGGTATTTTTGGGTTTTTTGTGGTTTTTTTGAGTTTTATATGGGTGATAGGGTTTTTTATAGTATTTTGACACTTTTAGGGGTTTAAAAGGTTTTTATAAATTGTAGTGGGGTTTTATGGGTTTTTATGGATTTAGGGGTTTTTATGTTTTTAGGGGGTATTATGGTTTTTAGTGGTTTTTCATGGTTTTTTACATTTCCATGGATTTGGATGGGTTTCTTATTATTTTTATCGTTTTAACGGTTTGTTTGGGGTTTTAGGGATTTTTATGGGTTTTAGGGGTTTATATTATTTTTAGGGGTTTATATTATTTTTAGGGGTTTTAGGGTTTTTATTTTCTTTTGGGGTTTTTAGGGGTTTTTAGAGTTTTTTTAGTGTTTTTAAGTGTTTTAGAGTTTTAAAATATTTTAGGGGATTAAAGGGTTTTAGAGTTTTAGTGTCTTTTTAGGGGTTTTATGGGTTTTTAGTGTCATTTTATGGTGTTAGGGGTTTTTATGGTTTTCGGGGGGGTTAGGTATTTTAGGGATTTTTTCATTTTAATTAATTTTTAGGGGTTTTTAGGATTTTTATGGTTTTTATGGGCATTGGGTGTTTTAGAGATTTTGAGCGTTTTTAGGGTTTTCATGGATTTTAGGGTCATTTTGGGTTTCTAGGATTATTTTTCAGTTTTTTTGTGTTTTTAATGTTACTATAGTTTTTTAAAAAATTTATGCGTTTTAATGGTTTTCTGAGTTTTTATTAGTTTTTAAAGTTTTTATGTGTTTTTTAGGATTTTTTATGGTTTTTAGGGGTTTAATGGTTTTCAGGGGTCTGTCAGGGTTTTTTATGGGTTTTTAGGTTTTCATGGATTTTTATGTATTTTTTAGGATTTTTATGTGTTTTTTCGTTTTTTGGGATTTTAGGGACATTGAAGGTTTTTAGTGCTTTCAGGTGTCTTAGGGTTTTTAGGGGTTTTCAAGGGTTTTAGGGTCTTTTGTGGATTTTTGGGATATTTCTGAGAATTCTAGGGGGTTTTAAGGGGTTTTAGAGTTTTTTAACGTTTTTTGGGGATAAAATGGTTTTTTGAGTTTTTAGTGGTTTTTGGGTTTTTATGGGTTTTCAAATTTTTTAAAGTTTTTCGGGGTTTAATGGTTTATGGGTATTTTAGTGTTTTTTACATTTTCATGGATTTTTGGGGGTTTTATGGGTTTTTATGGTTTTTATGATTTTTTAGGGATTTTAGAGATTTCAAGGGGTTTTAGGGTTTTTCAGTGTTTTTTAGGATTTTTTTTCGGGTTTTTAGGGGTTTTTTTGGAGTTTTTAGGGTTTTTAGGTTTTTAGGGTTTTTTAATGTTTTTAGGGGTTTAAAGGGTTTTTAGAGTTTTTAGTGGGTTTTAATGTATTTATGGGTTTTTAGGGTTTTTATGGGGTTTTACGTTTTCATGGATTTTTAGGGGTTTTTATGATTTTTGTGGTTTTTAGAGGTTTTCAAGGATTTTTAGAGTTTTTAGGGGTTTTCAGTAATTTTAAGGTCTTTTTAGGTTTTTAGGGTTTTTTTAGTTTTTTATGTTTTTTTAATGTTTTTTATAGTTTTTAACGTTTTTAGGGTTTTTTGAGTTTTTTGTGGCTTTTAAGGTTTTATAGGGATTTAGGAGTTTTAAGGTTTATAGGGGGTTTTATGGTTTTCAAGGGAGTTTTAGCATTTTTAGGAATTTTTCCGTTTTAATGGATTTTTAGGGTATTTTAGGATTTTTTTAGGGGTTTTAGGGGTTTTAGGATTTTTAGTGTTTTTCAGGGTTATTAGGGTCTTTTTGTGTTTTTAGGGTTTTTTGAGTCTTTAGTGTTTTTGATTTTTATTAGAGTTTTTAATTTTTTTTTAGGGGTTTTAAGGTTTTTTAGTGTTTTTAGTGAGTTTTTAGGGTTTTTATCATTTTTAGGCTTTTTAATATTGTTTGGGGTATTTATGGTTTTTAGGGGGTTTTAGGTATTTTATGTTTTCATGGATTTTTAGGGGGGGTTTAGGATTTTTTTGGTTTTTACAGGTTCTTAAGGTTTTTATGGATTTTGGGGGGCTCATAGTGTTTTCACGAGTTTTTAGGATTTTTTAATGGGATTTCAAGGTTTTTATGGGTTTTTATAGTTTTTTAATGTTTTAGGGGTTTTAATGGGTTTTAAATTTTTCAGTGGTTTCTTATGGTTTTTATGGGTTTTTAGGGCTTTTAATGGGTTTAAGGGTTTTTATGGGTTTTAGGGGATTTTCATGGTTTTTGAGGTTTTTAACTTCTCCATGGATTTTTAGGGGATTTTTTGGATTTCTATGAGTCTTAGGATTTTTTTGGGTTTTTCTGGATCATTTTGGTTTTTAGGGTTTTCTTGGGGTTTTAGGTTTTTTTTCTGGTTTTGAGGGTCTTTTTGGATTTTTAGGGTTTTTTGGGTTTTTTATGATTTTTTCTGGGTTTTAAGGATTTTTAGTGTTTTTTATTTTTTTGGGTTTTAAGGGGTTTTAGTGTTTTTAGTGTTTTTAGTGTTTTTAGTGGTTTTTGGGGTTTTTGGGTTTTTATGTTTTTTATGGTTTTTAGTGGTTTTAACGGTTTTTTAAGTTTTCAGGGATTTTTAGTTGTTTTTCAAAATGTTTATAGTTTTTAGGATTTTTATGGTTTTTTGAGATTTTGATAATTTTAAGAGGGTTTTAGGGTTTTTTAGGGTTTTTAGGGAATTTTTAGGTTTTTAGGGTTTTTTTGAGTTTTTTTGTAAGGTAGGGTTTTTTGAGTTTTTAGGGTTTTTAAGGTTTTTTAGTGTTTTTTAATATTTTTAGGGGTTTTAAGGGTTTTTAGAGTTTTTAGTGGGTTTTTTAGGACTTTTATTGTTTTCTGGGGGGTTTAGGGTTTTTAATAATTTTATGTTTTCATGGAATTTTAGGTGATTTTTAGGATTTTTTTGGTTTTTGGATTTTTTTAGTGTTTTGGGTGTTTTTGAGGTTTTTTGGGTTCTTTAGGGGTTTTTAGGGTTTTCATGGCTTTTTGTGTTTTTTTGGTTTTTAGGATTTTTTGAAGTTTTTTGGGTTTTTAAGGTTTTTTTGAGTTTTTTAACGTTTATGGGTTTTTAGTGTTTTTAGGGTTTTTTTTTTTGGTTTTTTGGGGTTTTTCATGGTTTTTAGGGTTTTTTACATTTTTTATTATTTTTAGGGATTTTTTAGGATTTCTATGATTTTTATGAGTTTTTAGGGTATTACATGATTTCGAGGGTTTTAGGATTTTTCGGGGGGTTAGAGTTTTTAGAGTTTTCTTGGGTTTTAGGGATTTTTTTCTAATTTTTTAAGGGGTTTTAAGGTTTCTTAATTTTTTTTATTATTTTTAGGTGTTTAAAGGGTTTTTAGAGTTTTTAGTGGGTTTTTAGGGTTTCTTTGGTTTTTTAAAGTTTTTTAAGGTTTTTAGGGGTCTTATGGTTTTAAGGGGTTTTCAGGGTTTTCTACAGTTTTAGGGATTTTAGGGTTTTTTTAGTATTTTTATATTTTTCTAGTTTTTAAGGATTTTGAGGGTTTTTAGGTTTTTTCAAGGGATTTTATTATTTTTTAGGGTTTTTTTGGGGTTTTGGGGGCTTTGGGTTTTTTGAGTTTTTAGGGTGTTTAAGGTTATTCAAAGTTTTTAACATTTTTGGGGTTTTAAGGGTTTTTTGAGTTTTTAGTGGCTTTTAGGGTTTTTTATGGTTTTTTAGGGTTTTTAATGATTTTTTGGTTTATAGGGGGTTTTCAGGGTTTTTAGGGGTTTTTACGTTTTCATGGATTTTTAGGGGATTTTATGGGTTTTAAGGTTTTTTGGGTTTTAAGGGATATTTTTTGGGTTTTAGTGTTTTTCAGGGGTGGACTAGGGGTTTTAGGGTATTTCATGTTTTTGAGGTGTTTTATTGTATTTTGGGTTTTTAAGGGTGTTTAGTGTTTTTAATGTTTTTAGGAGTTTTAAAGGTTTTTTGAATTTTTAGTGGGTTTTTTGGCATTTTATGGGTTTCTTGGGTTTTTTTAAGGTTTTAGGGGTTTTTATTATTTTTAGGGGATTTTTAGGGTTGTTAGAATTTTATACATTTTCATGGATTTTTAGGGGGTTTTATGATTTTTATGGTTTTTAGTTTTTTTAGTGGATTTTATGTATTTTAAGGGTTTTATGGTATTTCATCGGTTCTAGGGTCTTTTTCCACTTTTATAGGTTTTATGGGTTTTTATTTTTTAGTAGATTTTTAGGGTTTTTAAGGTTTTTATGGGTTTTTAGGGTTTTTAGGGTTTTTAGGGTTTTTTATGTTTTTAAGGAATTTTAGTAGTTTTTTAGGATTTTTATGGGGTTTTAGGGTTTTTAGGGAATTTGAGGGTTTTTAGGGATTTTAGGGTTTTTCATGGTTTTTATAGACATTTTGGCTATCGTGGGGTTTTTTGTGTTTTTTAGAGTGTTTTAACATTTTTTGGGGTTTTAAGGGTTTCTAGAGTTTTTTGTGGGTTTTTAGGGTTTTTATGGGTTGTTAGGGTTTTTAAAATTTTTTAAGGGTGATTATGGTTTTCAGGGTTTTCCAGGGGTTTTAGGGTTTTTTATGTATTCATGGATTTTTAGAGTATTCTTTAGGATTTTTAGGGTTTTTAGGTTTTTAGGTATTTTGAGGGTTTTAGGGGTTTTCAGGGGTTTTGGGGTTTTTAGAGGTTTTCACCATTTTTAGGGTCTTATGGGGGTTTTAGGGTTTTTTTGAGTTTTTAATGTTTTTTAGAGTTTTTAACATTTTTAGGGTTTTTAGTGGTTTTAACGTTTTAGGGGTTTTTTAACGTTTTAGGGGTTTTTATAATTTTTAGGGTTCGGGTTTTTTAGGTTTTCATGGATTTTTACCATTTTTTGGGTCTTTATGGTTTTTATGGTTTTTATGGATTTTGTTAGTTTTAATTGTTTTTAGGGGTTTTTTATATTTTTTGGGTTTTCTTGGTTTTTAGGGTCTTTTAGGGTTTTAGCGGTTTCTGAGTTTTTTTAGGGTTTATAAGGTTTTTTTTAGTTTTTTTTTTATCATTTTAGGTGTTTAATGGGTTTTTAGAGTATTTAGTGGTTTTATGGTGTTTTGTGGGTTTTTAGGGGGTTTTTAGGGTTTTTAGGGGTTTTATGGGTTTCATGTGTTTTTCAGGGTTTTTTACATTTTCATGGATTTTTAGGTGTTTTTTAGGATTTTTATTGATTTTATGGTTTTTAGAATTTTTAGGGATTTTGAGGGTTTTAAAGGTTTTTCAAGGGTTTTTATGGGTTTTTCTGGTTTTTAGGGCCTTTTTGGGCTTTTAGGGTTTTTTTGAGTTTTTTTTCAGTTTTAATGTTTTAAAGAGTGTTTTAACGTTTTTATAGGTTTAAAGGATTTTTAGAGTTTGGAGTGTATTCTTAGGGTTTTATGGGTTTTATTATTTTTTAATGTTTTTAGGGAATCTTAAGATTTTTAGGGGTTTTCTATGGTTTTTAGAGGTTTTGGGGGGTTTTTTTGGATCTTGAGGGTTTTTTGGGGTTTTCAGGGGGTTTTCAGGGGTTTTCAGGGTTTTTAGGGTTTTTTGCAAGGGAAATCCAAAGTATATATAGGTGAAAGATGAATTACAAAATAATCACCCAAGTTTGAACCAAGCTATCCCAAATCATAGGGTTTAGGGACAGACAAACAACAAGAGGAAGAAACACCAAAGAAAACCCATGGAATACCCATGGAAGAGTAGGTAAACAAGCAAGCTAAAAGAATGAACATGTCCAAAATCTGCAAAAAGCTGGCAACCCAAGAGATGGGGAGCCGGTGCCACCAGAACCACACAAGCCAGTAGGAACAAAAAGAGCCTAGCAAGTAGCTCACGAGCCCACTTGTCAGGAATCCCTCACTACCATCAATTTAACACAAGCAAAGCAGATGGGAAACTGGAACCACCACCAAAGCACACGAGCTGACAATAACAAATGATCCTAGCAACCAATTGATCCCAAGAGAAGGCAACTACAATGAACGTAAAACTGTCGTACTCTAGAGGCCAGAAATCCCCCTATGACAAACATCACATATCACCACATGAGCACTATAATGAATCACCAGCTAGAGGAAGATAGAAAACCCAGCAACCAAGGAGATCCATCAGAGAAATCCCACCCAGAAAGGAAGACACCATGAGGAACCAAAAACAATGGACCCACCCACCCAAACTCACACTCACGCATGCCACCCGAACACATGAACACACCCAAATAGTCACACACCTACGCACACACGAAACAACACCAAAAAATCCAAAAAACTACCCAGCACCATGCCACAACTAACCATCACCACACAAAAACCATCCCCGAGAACCACCAACACCAACACAGCCACCAGTCCAATCGCCAGATCCACAGGGGAACACCAAACAAGCCAACCAGAAACTAGCCAATAGTAAAATTCTACCAACAGTAAGAAAAGAACAGGACCTAAGATACCACCTCCATGGAAGATGACAAGAACCTGAAGAAACAAGCAGCAGCCCAAACCCAAGCCACAAGAACCCCCCTAGAGCCATCTCTAAACATGCCCAACAAAAGAACCAACTGCACCTCCAAACATACCTCTCCCCCATCAAAGCAGCCCCAACCCTACAAGAATAGCAGGACCTGCACTAGCCTAGATGGTCCACACCTCCAAAGAACCCCCCTCCACCAAAGTATCCACCTGCACCAAACTGAAAACGCCAGACAACATCACCCCCAACATAAACCCAACAGTAATCAAGGAAACACATAGCGCAAGAAGCCTCTAGAACACCTTGCACCCTACGCCCTTCCCTCCCATCTGCATCCATACAACCTGCACAACCACTCATCCAGCTAACCCCAACCCTAAAGCCACAAAAACTTACAACCAACACACCCATCCAACAGAAGAAAACACTAAACCACTGAAAAGACACAACACATGCCCTGTTAAAGGACAAGAACCCTGCAAGAGATCCACAAATGCAAGAAACACCAACTCTGCAAAAAACCAAGAAATAGGCCAACTTCAAATGAAACTACACTTGGGCTACCAAAATACCACCCAATAACCAACCAACCCCAACCGACCACCTACATTCGGTCCGACCGAAAAACCCCACCAGAATCGGTACCTACATCAAACTCTTAACCTCCACCATGCCAACCAAATCACACATGCATAGACCAAACCAAATAGAAGCAACCATGACACCAATAAAATATAAACCAAGCCAGTATCCCAAGGACAATAGTAGCCCACATCCCTTGGATAGCCAACCCACGAGATTCCTCCAGGCCGACAAAACCGCACAACCAGCAACACCCTATAATAACTCAAACCAGAACCACCCTACCCCGAACCAAAGCTAATATCCACCATAAAGAAAAGAAATTGAAATACTCAAATTATTAATCAAAACTTGATTATCTCTAACATCAAAAAACCTCTAGCATGATGAGAGCCTAGAACATAAGGTAATATCCGTCTTAGAACACACATGACTTAAACAACGGGAGGGGGATCCATGCAAGTGAGAATTATACTCCTTCCAAATGAGGTAAACCAAATAGACCACCTCATGTCTACCCAGAACACTCGACATCAAGTCATCAATGAATTTCCCTAAGCACCAATCAATGACATCAGAAAAAGACAAGGCTGAAAAATCAAAATCAGAAAGGCTCAAAAGGGTAATACAGAGCTTCCATGAAAAAGAATAGTTGAAAAATAGATGATCCAAATTCTTAGAATCTAATTTACAAAGGAATCACAAATTAGAAAAAAAAATACCTCTACGCTACAATTTATCCTATGTAGGAAGTCGATTAAGAGTCTCTAACCACAAAATAAAAGAGTACATGGATGGGTTTCCCTAATTCTAACCTAACTAATTCCATGGTGTAGGTGCAAATTTCTGCCTAATATCATCCTAGATCATGTGAACAAAAAACATGGGTCACCTGTTCCAAATAATCTTATTAGAATCTCCTCCCATGCCAGCAAGAAAAAGAATCTCTTGACAAATGTCCCATAGATCAATAGAAATAGCCAGAGTCAGGTTCTATTTTCCATCATAGATTATGTTCGAGACCAAATCAGAAGCAAGGAACCAAAGTAATAAATTATATGATCCTAAATGGATGATCAACTCGAACCCCTAGAAATCCAAGAATCAAACCAAATGGAGATGTGAGATCCATTACCAATTGAAAAGGAAATATGGTCATTGAGGAAATATTATAGCCCCAATAACTTCTTTTAAAACCACAAGCTATTCCAAGGGACTTTGACAACCTAGAACTGAGAATTTCCAAGAAAAAAAAAGAACACCATATAAAACCATACAGAAGAAAAGGATTGGTTATAAAGGTCCCATACATTCCTAGCCAAAGCCACTTTATTCCCTTCCTCAATTTTCTTAATCCCAAGTCCTTCCTCCTCTTTGGGCCTGACAACCAAGTCCCAAGCCACCTTAGCCTCGAATAATCTAAGAGATGGACCCTTCCAAAGGAACCACCTAATCTTAACTTCAATAGAATTAACCACAGTTTTTAGGAAAGATAAAATGGTATATCACTAATAAGCCTATACACTGAACAAGATGGACTGAACAATCTACAATTGACCTGAAAAAGAGAGAAAATTGTTCATACAAACCTTGATTCTCTTAATAATATTCTCTTATAAAATAACACAATCAATAGATCTAAGCCTGAAGGTTATTAGTGGAACCCCAACATAACAAAGCATGATAAAGATGAGATTATAACCCATGGTTTCCCCAATAATATTTTAGATCTCAACAAAAATACCAATAGTGAAAAAAAAGAATTTGAGAGGTTAAGAGATATCCCAAATAGAGAAGAAAAAATATCCAGAGCATGCTTTAAGATCAAAACAGAATCCAAATTTACAAACAAGAATAATAAATGATATTCCGAAAAGAAAATTTTAGAAATAGAGGTTTTACCACATATATAATGGAATTTATAGGACCCTGAAGATGAGATAAGAGATTCCAAAATCTGAGAGAAGACATCCAAACAAATCATAAAAACAAAAGGATAAATGGGATCCCCTTGTCTCATCCCTCTCTTCCCTAGAAAATAATAATTCAAGCATCCATTAATATTAAATGAAATCATAGAAGAAGTGATGAACCTCCCAATATAAGGAGAAAATATGGAAAGAAACCCAAGAATATCCATATAATCCCATAAGAATTTCCACCTGACAAAGTCAAATTCCTTGAACAAGTCAATCTTAAAAGCACAACGGGGAGCCACAAAGTCCAAACGATAGACTCACATTATCTCCTAAGAATGTAAAATGTTATAAAAAATGCATCTCCCTTGGATAAAGACATATTGAGCCTTGTTAATGCAATTAGGTATAATGTCTCACAATCTAACCGTTAAAATCTTAGAAATACATTTGTAGATAGTTTTGCAACACGAGATAGACCTGAACTCATTTAAAGAGCCAGCATTTGGAACCTTCTAAACCAAAGAAATAATGGACCCATTGGCTTCATGAAGAAGTTTTCCAGTTCTAAAAAATTCAAGCACTACCTCGGTGACATCCTAACCAACTACAGACCATGACTTATGAATGAATAAATAATTAAAACCATTAGGTCCTAGTGATTTATTAGGATGAAGAGATAAAATCATCCTAAAAACCTCCTCAGGATCCACAATTTTTTTCCTACATGTCATTAGAGGTATAATCAACAAGTAATGATAAAAACAGTTCCAGAACCGACCTTCCAGCATAACTTGATGAGTGTGGAGTCCCAAGAAGAGTTTCAAAAACTCAATAATCTCAAAATTATCTCGTTAGGATTATAAATAACCAAGTCATCCTCTTTTTGTAAAAGAACAAGTTTGTAATAATTAATGGTGTTAAAATTTTTAGGGGGTTTAATGGATTTTAGAGTTTTAGGTGTTTTTAGGGGTTTTATGGGATTTTAGGGGTTTTTATGTTTTGTAGGGATTTTTATGATTTATATGGTTTTTAATGGTTTTATAAGGTTTTTATGGTTTTTTAGGTTTTCTTATAGTTTTAGGGTTTTTAGGATTTTTATGGTTTTTAGGGTTTTTAGGGATTTTAAGGGTTTTTAGGGGTTCTTGGTGGTTTTAGGTTTTTTAGTGTTTATCAGTGTTTTTACAGTCTTTTTATGTTTTTAAGGTTTTTTAGAGTTTTTAACATTTAAGGTTTTTAAGTTATTTTAGAGTTTTTAGTGGAGTTTTAAGGTTGTTATTGATTTTAGGTTTTTTTAAGCATTTAGGGATTTTTATGGTTTTCAGGTGTTTTAGGATTTTGTGGGTTTTAAACTTTTTGTGGATTTTTAGGGTTTTCCTGGATTTTATGGTCTTTAAGTGTTTTAGGGATTTTTAGTGGTTTTAATGTTTTTAAGGGTTTTTAGGATTTGTTAGGGCTATTATGGTCTTTTGGGTTTTTTGTGTTTTTAGGACTTTTAAGGTTTTTTAGAGTTTCTTAACATTTTTAGGTTGTTTGAGGGTGTTTAGAGTTTTAAGTGGTTTTTAGTGGTTTTATGGGATTTTAGGTTTTTTAAAGTTTTAAGGGGTTTTTTTGGTTTTTTGGGGTTTTTATGGGTTTTAGCATTTTTTACATTTTCATGGACTTTTAGGGTGTTTTTTGGATTATTATGGTTTTCTAGGGGTTTTAAGGATTTTGAGGGGTTTTAGGGTTTTTCAAGGGTTTTTATGGATTTTAGGGTTTTAAGGGGTTTTAGGGTCTTTTTGGGTTTCTGTGGTTTTTTTTTTGAGTTTTTATGGGTTTTAAGGATTCTTAGAGTTTTGTAACATTTTTAGGGGTTTTAAGGGTTTTTTGAATTTTTACTGGGTTTTTAGGGTTTTAGGTTTTTCAATGTTTTTAGGGTTTTTGTGTTTTTAAGGGGGTTTTAGGGTTTTTAGGTTTTTTTATGTTTCTAATGATTATAGTGGCTTTTTTGGATTTTTATGGTTTTTATGGGTTTTAGGGATTTTGATGGATTTTTGTTTTTTAGGGGTTTTTAGGTATTTTAGGGGTTTTGGGGGGGTTTTAGGTTCTTTTTGGGGTTTTAGGGGGTTTTCAGCGTTTTTTAAGGTTTAAAGGTTTTTTAGAGTTTTTTAATGTTTGTAGAACTTTTAGAGATTTTTAGGGTTCTTATGGGTATTTAATGGTTTTTGGGGGTTTTATGGTTTTCATGGGGTTTTTAAGGGTTTTAAGGCATTTTATATTTTCATGGACATTGATGGGTTTTTTAGGATATTTATAGTTTTGGGGGTTTTTCAGGGTTTTTATGGATTTTGGAAGTTTTTAGTGTTTTTAGGGGGTTTTAGTGTTTTTATGGATTTTAGGGTCATTTTGGGTTTTTAATGGTTTTTTAAAAAAAATTAGGGTTTTTAAGGGTTTTTATATTTTTTTAACATTTTTAGGGACTTAAATGGTTTTTAGAGTTTTAAGTGGGTTTTAGGGTTTTATGGGGTTTTAGGGTTTTTTATGGTTTTTAGGGGTTTTATGGTTTTCAGTGGGTTTTCAATGTTTTTTATTTTTTCATGGATTTTAGAGGATTTTTATGATTTTTATGATTTTTAGGGGGTTTTAGGTTTTTTCTTTGTTTTGAGGTTTTAATATTTTTAGAGTTTTTTTATGTGTTTTGGGGTGTTTAAAGGTTTTTTAATGTTTTTAGTGGTTTTATGTGTTTTTAGGTATTTTAAGTTTTTTATGAGATTTTATCTTTTAGGGTTTTTACATTTTCATGGATTTTTTTGGGTTTTTCAGGATTTTTATTTTTTAGGGTTTTTAGGCATTTTATGGATTTTGAGGGTTTTAAGGTTTTTCGGGGGGTTTTAGGGTTTTTTTGGGTTTTTAAGGTTTTTAGGGTTTTTAGAGTCTTTTGTTTTTTAGAGTTTTTTAGTTTTTTAGGGTTTTGTGGTTTTTTAGATTCTTTAAACGTTTTTAGGGGTTTTAATTTTTTTTAGAGTTATAGTTGATTTTTTGGTTTTTTATTAGTTTTAGGGGTTTTTAAGGTTCTTAGGGGTTTTTACGGTTTTTAGGGGTTTTAGTATTTTTACATTTTCATGGATTTTTTGGGGTTTTTTAGGATTTTTATGGTTTTTAGGGTTTTAGGGTTTTTAGGGTTTTTATGAATTTTGAGGGTTATAGGGTTTTTCAGGGGTTTTAGGGGTTTTAGGGTCTTTCAGGGTTTTAATGTTTTTTTTAAATTTTGTGGGTTTTTTAGGATTTTTGAGTTTTTTAATATTTTTAGGGGTTTTAAGGGTTTTTTGAGTTTTTAGGGGGTTTTTTGGGTTTTTAATGTTTTTATGGATTTTTATTGTTTTAGTGATTTTTTAGTGTTTTTAGGGTTTTTATGTATTTTGAGGGTCTAGGGTTTTTCAGTGGTTTTATGGTTTTTAGGAATTTTTAGAGTTTTTAGGCTCTTTTGAAGGTTTTAGTGTTATTTTTTATTTTTTAAGGGTTTTAAGTTTTTTTAGAGTTTTTTAATGTTCTTAGGGGTTTAAATAATTTTTAGAGTTTTTAGTGGTTTTTATGGTTTTTAACAGATTTTTAATGTTTTAGGGGTTTTTATGGTTTTCATGGGTTTTCGGGGTTTTTAAGGTTTTTTACGATTTCATGTATTTTTTGGGGGGTTTAGGATTTTTATGTATTTTTTATTTTTTAGGGTTTTAGGGATTTTGAAGTTTTTTATTTTTTTTAGGGGGTTTTATTGTTTTCAAGGTTTTTAGGGTCTTTTGGTTTTTTTAAGTTTTTTTTCAGTTTTTATGAATTTTAAGATTTGTTAGAGTTTTTTAACATTTTTTGGGGTTTAAAGGTATTTTATTGTCTATAGTGGTTTTAGGGTTTTTATGGGGTTTTATGTTTTTAAGGGTTTTTATGGTTTCCAGTGGTTTTTCAAGGTTTATAGAGTTTTTTACAATTTCATTGAATTTTTTTTTTGGGGGGGGGGGGGGGTTTATCATTTTTATGGTTTTAATGGTTTTTAAGGATTTTGATTATTTTTAGAGTTTTCAAAAAAATTTAGGGTTTTTAGGTTTTTTTAGTATTTTAGGGATTTTTTAGGTTTTTTTGGGTTTTAAGGTTATTTAGAGTTTTTAACATTTTTAGGGGTTTTAAGGGTTTTTTTTTTCAAGGAAAATAGAACATGATATGTAAAAGGGAAAAGGAATTTAAGTACAATCAATCACCCAAGGTTAAATCAACTGACCCAAGGCCCGAAGTCCAACAATAAAAGCAAGAAAAACCAAGAAAAACCAACTTGAGGCAAAAAACTGACCGAAAGGACCTAGAAGCTCATGAAGCCCAACCAGTCTAGCACGAAGCATCACAAGAAACAAAGAACTCCAACAACCAAGAAGCACTAAAGGTCCCACCATGAGGCACCAAGAAGCATCCCACTAGAGAGAATCCAGCAACCCAGCACACACTAAGAGAACAAAGTAAACCAACAGTGGATGTTCCCAAAAAGCAGTCGCTCCCATGGAAACCAGTAGCGAAGAACACCACAGCACCTCCACCAAACATCCACCAAATTTAAATTAGTCACCAGGACCAATGATTGGAAGCTGAAGAATGAGCTAAGAAGATAACCCAATGAACCAGTAGAACGAATCACAAAAGCTCCAGGCCCTGATCCAACAAGCATGCTGAGTAGCAACACTGACAGGGCCTCAAGAAGGCCCAAGGAAAAATAACAGCTCCACAAGGATGAGCCAACAGAATCACAAAGTCACCCATGCACCACCCACCCATGCACGCACACACACAAACATGCACACAGACTAGCATCCCTGCGTATAGACACCCTACTCAGCAAACTAGCATCCCAGCCTGCCCCTCTAAACTACTCCTCCAAGCCAAAAACCCAGGCCAAAAACATCTAATAGCATCACCAAAGTAGAAGACATCTCCCTCAAAGTAAAAAAGCAGAAAGCAGACAACCTGCAGAACCATCCAACAAGACAAACCAACAAAAGAACCCAGTTAGCAGCACCTTGCACCTCTGTAATCTAGCCACAAAACGACATCACAACACCAACAAGGCACCCGCACCTCCAATCCATACCTGCCACCAAACATCCTCCTCTATCTAGCCCCTGTACTCACAACATGTAGCCCGTATAAACCTAGCCACCTAAAAAATGTATCCTACAACAATCGAAAGTGAATCCAAGAATTCAGGTCCACCAAGGTAGCCCCGCATCATTCGAAAGCACCCTATCACCAGTATAAGAAACCAACAGCATTAGAAGCATCCCCAAGTAGCACGCCATTGAAACAGCCAAACAACAAGCTCCCATTGAGCCCCAGTAACAACAACCAACCACACCCAATCTAATTACATCAACACCATCAACAAAACATACAATGAAAGCCAAGGAAACCTCCAGAACCTCAGCATCCAAGCACCATTCAACAAGCACCCAAACAAACCAACACCTCAAACTGGAAAAAGAACTTGAGCTAGAGAAGAAGAACCAGAACAAGGAGGCCAAACCTAACACCCCAAAAAACAAACAATAGTCTTACACTCCATGAAACCAGCCTACAATAAGAACTAAATAGAAGCAAGCCTCCAAGACAACACATCCCCCCTTGCTATCATCATGCCAAATAATAAGTTAACCCGAACCTATCACCTTGTACCATCCACACTTGAATAACACATGATACAAACATCCAAACCCAACCAAAAGGAGCATTAATCAATCCGCACCCGACACAACAACACGAGATCCCAGCAAGAGCCCCAGCCAAGCTTACAGAAACACTAATCACTACAAAACCAGCAAACATCCCACCCCAATCCGCAAGACCCCAAGATCTGGAGAGGTATACCAATAGCACATAAAAACCTAGGTGAAACCAACATCCAACCCTAAAATAGGTAGTACAAGCCTCCCAACCACCTGCAGTCTTCAACCACTAGCCAAGCACACAAAAACAAAGGGAAACAAATCCAACTTCCAACCCATAGTAAGAAATGTACCCACTATGACAAACAACAGCCACTCAAAACATCTCTTAGACCATGAAGTTGTAGCACCTACAAGCACCATACAACTTCTAACTTGTAACAAGTAGTACCACAGAACATAACACCAGGTGAGGAAAAAAGTAACTAAGCCAACCACAAGTCCAATACTAGCATCCACCATGAAGGATTTCAGATAATTCCATCTATTGACCAACTTCTAATTAGATCTGACATTAGGAATTTTCTTATAATAGGAGAGCCTAGAACGAATAGAAGATTAATTTTTGTTCCATAGATATCCAACACTATGGTGAGGGGAACCATATAGGAAACAATTACACTCCTTCATGATGATATAAACCAGATAATCCATCCCAAGTCTTCCGAAAATATTCAATAATGAATCCAAAATGAAGATTCTCAAACTCCAATCAATAACAGCCAAGAAATAAGAAGTTAGACAATCAACATTAGAGAAACTCAAAAGGGTTTTACAAAGATTAAGAGAAAAAACATGGCTAAAAAATATGATACAAATACTCAGAAAAATCCTCATAGAGAAAGAAGTGATTAAGAAAGACAATCCCCCTGCGTTGCAATTTTTCCTGAGTTGGAAGAAGGTTAAGTATTTCTAACCACAAAACAAAGGAGAACCTACTAAGAATAAATCTATTAAAAACCATGGTTTTCCAAGGTAAGGATGAAAATAGTCTGAAGGTCCTCCAACAAAAAATGAATAGAGAACCTGGGATTCCTATTATAAATAATCCCATTGTGAACATCAAAAAGTTCAGCAAGCAAAAAAATCTCTTGATGAAGATCCCACAACTTAATAGGAACAAACTGATTCAAAACCACTGTTTTCTAAGGAAAGGAGGAAAACATAGGCCAAATGTCCTCCCATACTAAATGAATGGAGAACCTAGGCTACCAATTCTAAATAATCCATTACAAACATCACCAAGTTCAGCAATAAAAGGTATCTCTTCATGTTTTCTAGATTTTTAGGGATTCTTTAGGTTTTTTTATGGTTTTTTATTTTTTTAATGATTTTTAGGTATTTTGTGGGTTTTCATGGTTTTTAAGGGGGTTTTAGTGTTTTTAGTGTTTTTAGGTTCTTTTTGTATTTTTAGGTTTTTCTGAATTTTTAGGGGTTTTAACCTTTTTTAACGTTTTTATGGGTTTAAAGGGTCTTTAGAGTTTTTATTGGGTTTTTAAGGTTTTATGGGTTTTTAGGGTTTATTAATGTTTTTAAGGTTTTTTTAATGTTTTTAGGGTTTTTTATGGTTTTTTGGGGGTTTCATGGTTTTTGGGTCTTTTTACATTTTTATGGATTTTTGGGGTTTTAGGGGTTTTAGGTATTTTGTGTATTTAAAGGGTTTTCATGTGGTTTTAGGGTTTTTAGGGTTTTTCAGGGTTTTAGGGTCTCTTTGGGGTTATAAGGTTTTTTTTGTGTTTTTTAGGGGTTTTATGTTTTTTTGGATTTTTTTAACATTTTAGGGGTTTAAAGGGTTTTTAATGTTTTTAGCGGTTTTTATTTTTTTATAAGACTTTCAGGGTTTTTATGGTTTTTATGTTTTGAAGGGGTTTTTTTATGAATTTTAGGGTTTTTTAGGTTTTCAATGATTTTTAAGGGTTTTTTAGGATTTTTTTTTTGATTTTTGTGGATTTTGAGAGTTTTAAGGGATTTTGGCTCTTCGGAGTTTTTGGGGTTTTTTTTGAGTTTTAGGTGTTTTAATGATTTTTAGATTTTTTTCAACATTTTAAGGGGTTTTAAGGTTTTTTTAGAATTTTTAGTGGGTTTTAGGAATTTTGATGTTTTTAAGGGTTTTTATAGTTTTCAAGGGTCCTTCAGAGTTTTTAGGGTTTTTTACGTTTTCATGGATTTTTAGGGGTATTTATGATTTTTTGGGTTTTTAGGGGTTTTAGGGATTTGGAGGGTTTTTAGGGTTTTTCATAGGTCTTTAGGGTTTTTAGGGTCTTTTGTGTTTTTACGGGGTTTTGGAGTTTTTACAGGTTTTAAGGTCTTTTTAGGTTTTTAGGGGTTAGTTTTTGTATTTTTAGGGGTTTTAAGGTTTTTTAGATTTTTTTAACATTTTTAGGGTTTTAAAGTGTTTTTATAGTTTTTAATGGGTTTTAGAGTTTTTATTGGCTTTTAGGATTTTTTAAGGTTTTTAGTGGTTTTATGGTTCTCATGGAATTTTCATAGTTTTAGGGTGTTTTAAATTTTCATGGATTTTTAGAGATTTATGGTTTTTAGGGGTTTTAGACTTTTTCAGGATTTTAATGGTTTTTATGCTTTTTTAGGGTTTTAAGGATTTTTTAGGGTTCGTAGGGTCTTAGGGTTTTAGGGATTTTTGATGTTTTTTAGGGTCTTTAAGGTTTTTTAGAGTTTTTAGATTTTTTGGGGTTTAAAGGGTTTTAAGTGTTTTTAGTTGGTTTTTAGTGTTTTAATGGGGTTTTTTAGGTTTTTAGGGGATTTTATGGTTTTCAGGGGATTTCAGGGTTTGTATGTTTTCATGTATTTTTAGTGGGGTTTTAGGATTTTTATGGGTTTTATGGTTTTTTAGGGTTTTTTGGGATTTTTTCGGTTTTTTCGGTTTTTCATAGGTGTTTTAGGGGTTTTTAGGGTTTTAGGGCCTTTTTGGATTTTTAGGCTGGTTTTAGGGATTTAAGAGTTTTTCGGGATTTTGAATGTTTTATGGTTTTTTAGGGTTTTAAGTATTTTTCAGGGTTCATAGGGTCTTGGGGTTTTAGGTTTTTTTTTGAGTTTTTAGGGTCTTTAAGGTTTTTTACAGGTTTTAGATTTTTTGGGGTTTAAAGGGTTTTTAGATTTTTTAGTTGGTTTTAGTGTTTTTATGGGTTTTAGGGTTTTTTTAGGTTTTGGGGGGTTTTATGGTTTTCAGGGGCTTTCAGGATTTGTATGTTTTCATGTATTTTTAGGGGGTTTTAATATTTTATGTGTTTTAAGGTTTTTTAGGGTTTTTATGAATTTTTTGGGTTTTTAGGGTCTTTTTGTATTTTTAGGGGTTTTTTGAGTTTTTTATTAAATTTATGGTTTTATAGAGTTTTTAAAAAAATTTAGGGGTTTTATGTGTTTTTATACTTTTTATGTGTTGTAGAGTTTTTAAAGGTTTTCATGTTTTAAAAGGGTTTTCAGGGTTTTTTGGGTTTTTTATAATGAATTTTTATGAGTTTTATGGGTTTTGGGGTTTTTAGGGGTTTTATGGATTTTTAGGAAATTTAGGATTTTCAAGGTTTTTAGTGTTTTTTAGGGTTTTTAGTGTGTATTTGGTTTTAAGGTTTTTTTTAGTTTTTTTGGGGTTTAAAGGGTTTTTAGAGTTTTTAATGTTTTTTGGGGGTTTAAAAGGTTTTTAGAGCTTTTAATGTTTTTAGGGTTTTTAAGGGTTTTTATTGTTATTAAAGGGTTTTTATGGGTTTTTTGGGTTTTTAATGTTTTTATGGATTTTTAGGGTTTTCCAGGTTTTTTCAGGGTTTTAGGGGATTTTACGTTATCATTGACTATTAGGAGTTTTTTAGGATTTTTATGGTGTTTATGATTTTTCATGGTTTTTAGGGATTTTGAATATTTTTAGGGTTTTTCAGGGGGATTTAGGGTTTTTTTAGTTTTTTAGGGTTTTTAATTTTTTTAGAGTTATTTAATGTTTTTAGGGGTTTTAAGAGTTTTTAGTGATTTTGGGGGTTTTATTGGGTTTCATGGGTTTCAAAGGTTTTTAGGGGGTTTTATGGTTATGAGGGGTTTTTCAAGGTTTTCCGGATTTTTATGTTTTTATAGATTTTTAGGGGTTTTTAGGATTTTAATTTTTTAAGGTATTTAAAGGGTTTTTGGAGTTTTTATTGGGTTTTTAGGGGTTTTATGGGTTTTTAGGGTTTTTAGGGTTGTTAGGGGTTTTATGGTTTTTAGGGGGGGTTAGGGTTTTTAGGGTTTTTTATGGGTTTTTATGGAATTTTTATGATTTTTTATGTTTTTTAGGTTTTTTAAGGATTTTGAGTGTTTTTAAGGTTTTTCAGGGTCAATGGTTTTTAGGGGTTTTTAATGTTTTTAAGGTCCTTTTGGGTTTTTGATTTTTTTAGTTTTTTATGTTTTTTAAGGTTTTCATAGTTTTTTAATGTTTTTAGGGTTTTAAAAAGTTTTTAGAGTTTTTAGTGGTTTTTAGGGGAAGGAAGATGCGGGGGTCGGGCTATTCCCGCCCCCCCCCCCCCCAAATTTATTAGAAATAAAAAAAATGAGACACAGCAGACAAGGGAGGGGAGGGGTCAAACGAACCACACCCAAATACCCCTTACAACCCACGCCAAAAAAAGAAAAATAAAGAAAGAAAGAGACTCAAAAACAGACACAACAGCGGCATCATCACGTCACATCCAGCCAGTACCAGCATCCAGCAGCACCACATCCAAGGTTTTTACGGGTTTATAGTTTTCAAGGGTTTTTAAGGTTTTTTATGTTTTCATGGATTTTTAGTGGTTTTTAAGATTTTTATGGTTTTTAATGATTTTGAGGGTTTTTAGGTTTTTCAGGGGTCTTAGGGGTTTTCAAGGTTTTTTTGGGGTCTTTTTGGGTTTTAGTATTTTTTTAGTTTTGGGGGTTTTTAAGGTTTTTTGAGTTTCTTAACATTTTTAGGGGTTTCATGGTTTTTAGACCTTTTAGTGGCTTTTAGGGTTTTTAGGATTTTTTACATTTTGCGTGTATTTTTAGGGTTTTTTTTCAGATTTTTAAGATTTTTAGGGTTTTTAGGGTTCATTGGGATTTTCAGGGGCTTGGGGGTGGGGTTGTGGTTTTTTAGGGTTTTTAGTGTCTTTTGGGGGTTTTGGGGATTTTTTTTGAGTTTTAGGATTTTAAACTGTTTTTAGAACTTTCAAACATTTTTAGGGGTTTTAAGAGTTTTTAGAGTTTTTAGTGGGTTTTAGAGTTGTTAAGGTTTTTTAAGGATTTGGGGGTTTTATGGTTTTCAGGGGTTTTATGGTTTTTTAGGTTTTCACAAATACTTAGTGGTTTTTTAGGATTTTAATGGGTTTTACAGTTTTTTAGGGATTTTAGGGATTTTTAGGGTTTTAGGGGTTTTCATGGGTTTTAGATTTTTTAGGGTATTTAAAGGTTTTTAGGGTTTTTCAGGGTTTTTTAGGAATTTTTGGAGGGTTTTTAATGTTTTTTATAGTTTTCCCTGCTTTTAGGGGTTTTAAGGGGTTTTAGAGCTTTTAGTGATTTTTAGGGATTTTTGGGTTTTTTGGTTTTTTATGATTTTTAGTGGTTTTTATTGTTTTTGGGGTTTTCAGGGCTTTTAATGTTTTATACATTTTCATGTATTTTTAGCATATTTTTAGTATTTCTAATGATTTTAGGGTTTTTTTTGAGTTTTTAGGGGTTTTAATGTTTTTTAGAATTTTTTAATGTTTTTAGCGGTTTTAATGGGTTATAGAGTTTTTAGTGGTTTTTAGGGTTTTAATGGGTTTTTTGGTTTTTTATGGGTTTTATTGTTTTTTTGGATTTCCATGAGTTTTCAGGGATTCTTACGTTTTCATGGATTTTTAGTGTTTTTTTTTTAGAATTTTTATTTTATAGATTTTTTTTAGGGTTTTTCGGGACACTGATGGGTTTTAGTGTTTTTAGGTGTTTTAGGGATTTAGGAGTTTGTAGGGTTTTTAAGCTCTTTTTGGCAAGGAAGATTTGAGGTTCAGGCTATTCCCCCCCCCCCCCAAATTTATTAGAAAGAAAAATAGAGACCCAGCAGACAAGGGAGGGGAGGGGTCAAACGACCCACACCCAAAAAACCCCTTACAACCCACGCAAAAAAAAGAAAAGTCAAGAAATAAGAGAAGAAAAACAAACCCAAATATAAAACACAGAACTTCAAGTAGCATCCATCATCATCACCAGTATCAACCAGTATCCAGCAGCTCACAACCAAGCATCGACCAGCCTCCAATCTTGCCAAGTCCAGCATCCATCATAATCTAGTCATCACAGCCACAACATCACTTATCAGCATCTCCAACAGCATCACTCAGGCAAACAGAACAAGCCATAACACCGACCAGACTCCAGACCCCAGCAACTCTTCTTCCCTGCAACCAGCATCCTGCAGTGCATTTTCATCATCCCTCACCTCCTTTCCAATCATAGCCACTGCCATCAACACAGAACCAACAGAACTAGAAGCATTAACGACAGCTTGTTCACACCCTAGCCATACCACATCCAGGGTCCAACACCTCATCATCAAATAGCCAACATCTTCTTCAAACACCAAACACCACCCAGCATCCCGCTTCTGCTCCAGCACCCAATAGAATCTAGCATCCAGCAGCACTCACCTACTCCATCCCTCAAAGAGAGTGGTAGCCAAAACCCAACAACTAATCATCCAGCAAAACAGAAACCATCCAAACACCCGCAGTAGCTTATAGAAAACCCAACCACCAACAACAAACAATATACATCAACTCATAAACCAGCAGCCCCCTCCTCCTAACCAGATGACTTCCCGCATCGTGCCATAGCCAGACACACAAGACCACCAACACCCTATCTTAAACCCCTTCTGCATCATCCAAAGCTCCTTAAACTCGTCATTCAGCAACAGAAACGACTCATAGCTGATCCATCCAACAATCAAAAGTCTTAAGTCCAACATATCATAGATCAGAATGAAAAGACCATCATCAGCAGCAAGACTCAAGGACAAAGAAGAAGAACTAGAAAAACAAACCTGCCTTTTCTCCCTTTTTGTCCACCTTACCCATTAGGAACCCAGAAAATCCAGCAGGATCCACCGTGGGTCAAAGCGAGGAGTCCAGATCCAAGAGTATGGACACTCACGCCACCTCCAAGAAGTCGCAAAGCCCATCGCATCCACCTATCACTAAATCAAGTCCAAATCCCTCCCACACAAAGCCGCCAGGTCGTATTTCATAACCACCAAACACCAAGAGGCCCGAACATGCAAGACCAAATCCATATCTGATATGAGTACTTGAAAAACAGGCCAAGCACGCCTCTGTCCAGAGGACAGGAAGCCCATCGCATCTGCCTAATAGCAGCATGAAACCAGAGAGACCTGCATGACTTCAAATCTGGATCCAACTTTGATCACTTACCCGTTGACTGAGAAGGGGTCGACTGAGAACTCAAGACTTTCCCACCAAATCGCTGAAGAGAGCAGCCACATCTAAAGAGCCAGAAGATTCGTCGAGGCCGCACATGAACCACCGAGAGATCGGAAACTTCATCAAGAAGCAGCAAAGATCCACTGGGGAGAGGGGGGACGACGGAGGGGATCACGAAGAGAGAGAACCCGGGGACTCAGCCTCTATCTAATCTCTTTTTTTGGTTTTAGGGTTTTTTGAGTTTTTTATGGTTTTTAAGGTTTTTATAGTTTTTTAGCATTTTATATTTTTTAAGGGTTTTTAAGGTTTATAGTGAATTTCTAGGATTTTTATTGGTTTTTTTATTTTTTTTATGGGGTTTAGGGGGTTTTAATGGTTTTCAAGGGGTTTTCTGATTTTTTAGGGTTTTTTACGTTTTCATGGATTTTTACGTGGTTTTATGGTTTTTATGGTTTTTAGGGATTTTGAGGGTGGAAGGGGTTTTTTATTGGTTTTAAGGGGTATTAAAGGTTTTAGGGTCTTTTGGGTTTTTATGGTTTTTTATTTTTTTAGGGGATTTAAGGTTTTTCAAAGTTTTCTAATGTTTTTTGGAGACTTAAGAGTTTTGGAGCTTTTAGTGGTTTTTAGTGTTATTATGGGGTTTGGGGTTTTTTAGTTTTTCCAAGTTATTTAGGGTTTTTATGGTTTTTAGGGGTTTAAGGGTTTTTGGTGTTTTAGTGGTTTTTAAGGATTTTATTGGTTTTAATGTTTTTAGGGGCTTTTATGGTTTTCT
This sequence comes from Viscum album, assembly GCA_963277665.1. Taxonomy (NCBI): domain Eukaryota; kingdom Viridiplantae; phylum Streptophyta; class Magnoliopsida; order Santalales; family Viscaceae; genus Viscum; species Viscum album. The sequence continues at coordinate 1,531,625,250 of OY728160.1, read as the reverse complement.
GTGGTTTTTAAGGTTTTTTAGGGTTTTTTACATTTTGATGGATTTTCAGGGTTTTTTTGGTTTTTTATCATTTTGAAGGGTTTTTAGGGATTTTGAGGGTTTTTTGTGTTTTTAGGGATTTTTGGGGTTTTTAGGGGTTTTTATGGTTTTCAAGGGGTTTTAAGGTTTTAAGGATTTTTTATGTTTTCATGTATTTTTAGGGTTTTTTTAGAATATTTATGGTTTTTAGGGTTTTTAGAATTTTAATGGGTTTTAGGAGTTTTTAGGTTTTTTAGGTTTTTAGGGTTTTTATGGTTATTTAGGGTTTCTAGGGGGTTTAGGGTTTTTAGGGTTTTAAGTGTCTTTTTCGGTTTTTAGTGTTTTTTGTGTTTTTAGAAGTTTTAAGGTCTTTCGTAGTTTTTTAACATTTTTAGGTGTTTTAAGTGGTTTTAGAGTATTTAATGGGGTTTTTTTTGGGTTTTTAGGGTTTTTAGGGTTTTTTATGGTTTTCATGGGTTTTTAGGGTTTTTATGTTTTCATGGATTCTTAGGGGTTTTTTAGGATTTTTTGGTTTTCAGGTTTTCATAGGTTTTTAAGAAATTTTTATGTGTTTTAGAGGTTTTTATGGATTTTCAGGGTTTTTTGGGTCTTTTAGGATTTTTATTGTTTTTTAGTATTTTAGTATTTTTAGAGTTTTTAACGTTTTTGGGTTTTTGAGGGTTTTTAGTGTTTTTAGTGGATTTTTTGGGTTTTTATGGGCTTTTAGGAGTTTTTAATGTTACTAGGGGTATAAGGATTTTCATGGGGTTTTCATGGTTTTTAGACTTTTTTATGTTTTCATGGATTTTTAGGGATTTTTAGGATTTTTTTCGTTTTTAGGATTTTTAGGATTTTTAGGTTTTTAGGGGGTTTTTAGGTTTTTAGGCGTTTTAGGATCTTTTTGGGGTTTTAGGGTTTTTTTTGATTTTTAGGGTTTATATGGATTTTTAGAGTTTTTTTTAACATTTTTAGTGTTTTAATGGTTTTAGAGATTTTAGGTTTTTTGGGGCTTTTTAGGTTAATAGGTTTTTTTTTAAGTTTTTTAGGGATTTTTATGGTTCTCTGAGGGTTTTCTGGTATTTTAGGGTTTTTTAGGTTTTCATGGATTTTTAAGGTTTTTTACGATTTTTAAGGTCTTTAGGGTTTTTAGGGTTTTTATTAATTTTGAGGGTTTTAGGGGTTTTCCACATTTTTAGGGATTTCCAGGGTTCTTAGTGTCTTTTGTGTGTTTTAGGGGGTTTTTTGAGTTATTTTGGGTTTTTAGGGTTTTTGGATTTTTTTAAACATTTTTAGGAATTTGAAGGGTTTTTAAATTTTTTAGTGGTTTTTATGTTTTTTTATGGGTTTTTAGGTTTTTTTATTATTTTTAGGGTTTTCATGGTTTTCATGGTTTTTTCAGGGTTTTTAGGGGTTTTAGGGGTTTTAGGGTTTTTAGGTTTCCTCACGGTTTTTAGGGTCTTTTCAATTTTTAGGGTTTTTTGCGTTTTTATGTCTTTTACGGTTTTTTAGAGTTTTTAAACATTTTTAGGTGCCTTTAAAGGGTTTTTATATTTTTTTTAGAGGGTTTTAGTGTTTCTATGGGTTTTTAGGTTTTTTTACATTTTCATGAATTTTGAGGGGGTTTTTAAGAATTTTTAAGGTTTTTAGGGATTTTAGGGATTTTTTGATTTTTTTGGTTTATTAGATGTTTTTAGGGGTATTTATGGTTTTTAGGGTCTTCTTAGTTTTTACTTTTTTTTTATATTTCTATGGTTTTTAGGGTTTTTTAGATTTTTTTAACATCTTTAGTGGTTTTAAGGGTTCTTATTGTTTCCAGTTGGTTTTTAGGGTTTTTATGGGTTTTAGAGTATTTTATGGTTTTTAGGGGTTTTTAGGGTTTTTAGGGTTTTTTATACTTTCATAGACTTAAGGTTATTTCATTATTTTTATGGTTTTTAAGGTTTTTAAGGGGTTTTAGTGATTTTGGGTGTTTTATGGTTTTTTAGGGTTTTTAGGGTATTTTTGGTTTTTAGGGTTTAATGGTTTTTAGATTTTTTAACATTTTTAGGGGTTTCAAGGGTTTTTAGAGTTTTTAGTGGTTTTTAGGGTTTTATGGGTTTTTAGGGATTTTTACGGTTTTTAGTGGTTTTTATGGTCTTCAAAGGGTTTTAAGGGGTTTTAATGTTTTCATGGATTTTTAGGGATTTTGATGATTTTTATATTTTTTAGAGATTTTAGGGTTTTTAGCGATATTGATGGTTTTTTTGGATAATCTAGGGTTTTTAGGGATTAGAGGGTCTTTTAGGGTTTGTATGGTCTTTTTGGGTTTTTAGTGCTTTTTTGTATTTTTTATGGTTTTAAAGGTTTTTTAGAGTTTCTTACATTTTAGGGGTTTTAAGGGTTTTTAGTGTTTTTTTTTTGTTTTTAGGTTTTTATCGGTTTTTACAGGTTTTATGGTTTTTAGTGGTTTTTATTGTTTTGAGAGGTTTTTTAGGGTTTTTTGGGTTTTTTAGGGTTTTTAGAGATTTTGATAGTTTTTTGGGTTTTTTCTAGGGTTTTAGGGTTCCTAAGGGGTTTTTAGGGTCTTTTAGGTTTTTAGGGGTTTTTTTTATTTTTAGAGTTTTTATGGTTTTTTAGATTTTTAACGTTTTAAGGGTTTAAAGGGGTTTTAGAGTTTTAAATTAGTTTTTAGGTTTTTTATGGTTTTTTAGGATTTTGAAGGTTTTTAGGCGGTTTTCAGGGTTTTTAGGGTTTTCTTATGTTTTCATGGATTTTTAGGGTTTTATAGGTTTTTTATGGTTTTTATGGTTTTTAGAGTTTATAGGGTTTTTAGGTTTTTTCAGTGGATTTTAGGTTTTTTTATGTTTTTAGGGTTTTTAGGATCATTATGGTTTTTTGGGGTTTTTTTGAGTTCTTGAGGGTTTAAATGTTTTTAGATTTTTTTAACATTGTTAGTGGTTTAAAAGGTTTCATAGTTGTAGGTATTTTTTACGGGTTTTATGGGTTTTAAGGATTTTAGGGTTTTTATGGTTTTCAGGGATTTTTCAGGGTTTTCAAGGTTTTTTAAGATTTTATAGATTTTTAGGGGTCTTTTAATATTTTTAAGGTTTTTAGGGGTTTTGGGTTTTAAGGGATTTTGAGGTTTTTTAGGGGGTTTTAGGGGTTTTAGGGGTTATAGGGGTTTTTTGAGTTTTTTAAAGTTTTCAGGGTATTTAATTTTTTTAGGGGTTTAAAAGGTTTTTATAGTTTTCAGTGATTTTAAGGGTTTTATGGGATTTTAGGGTTTTTAATGTTTTTAGGGGTTTTATAGTTTTCAGGGAGTGTTCAAGGTTTTTAGGGTTTCTTCCTTTTCAGGGACTGTTACGGTTTTTTAGGTTTTTTATAGATTTTTTAGGGTTTTCACTGTTTTCTGAGGTTTTTATGGGTCTTAGGAGTTTTCAAGGATTTTAGGGTGATTTTAGGTTTTTGTTTTTTTTTTGGATTTTTTAGATTTTTCATGTTTTTAGTGTATTTTAACATTTTTATGTGTTTTAAGTGTTTTTAGAGTTTTAGTGGGTTTTAGGGTTTTTATTGTTCTTAGGGTTTTTTTATATTTTTTAAGGGTTTTTATGGTTTTCAGAGAGATTTCAGGTTATTAAGGGTTTTTTAATTTCCCTTGGATTTTTAGGGGGTTTTTTAGGTTTTTTATGGGTTTTTTGGGTATTTAGGGTTCTTAGGAATTTTGAGGGATTTTATGGTTTTTAGGGTTTTTATAGTTATTTTTAGTTTTTTAAGGGTTTTAAGGTTTTAGTAATTTTTTAATGTTTTTAGGGGTTTTTTTGGTTTTTAGAGTTTTTAATGGTATTTAGGGTTCTTATGGGTTTTAAGGATTTTGATGGTTTTTATGGGTTTCCTTGTTTTCAGGAGTTTTTAGGGTTTTTTATGTTTTTATTGATTTTTTGGGTTTTTTAGGACTTTTATGGGTTTTAGGGTTTTAATATTTTTAGGGGTTTCAGAGGTTTTTAGGGGTTTTAGGGTTTTTCAGGGTTTTTAGGATCGTTTTTGGTTTTTAGTGTTTTTTTAGTCTTTTGGGTTTTTAGTTTTTTTAGAGTTTTTAATGTTTTTGGGTGTTTTGAGATTTTTTAGTGGTTTTTTATAGTTTTTATGGGTTATTAGGTTTTTAAGGTTTTACAGTTTTTTAGGTGTTTTCATGGTCTTTTATGTTTTCATGGATGCTTAGGGGGTTTTAGGATTTTTATGGTGTTTAGGGTTTTTTGGGATTTTGAGGGTTTTTCTGGGGTTTTTAAGGATTTTAGGGTTTTTAAAAGTTTTTTCTTGGCATTTTGGGTTTTTAGGGGTTTTTTGAGTTTTTTTAGAGTGTATAGAGTTTTTTATCGTTTTAGGGGTTTTAGTGTTTTTTGTTGTTTTAGGGTTTTTATGAGTTTTTAGTTTTTAAGGGTATTAGGGGTTTTATGGGTTTCATGGGTTTTTCAGATTCTTTAGGGTTTTTAATGTTTTCATTAATTTTTAGGGGTTTTTAAAGATTTTTTTTGGTTGTTAGGGTTTTTATGGTTTTATGGATATTTAGGGTTTTGAGATTTTTTAGTGGTTTTTATGGGGTTTTATAAATTTTAGGGTCTTTTTGGATTTTTTGGGTTTTTGTGTTTTTTAGGGTTTTTAATGTTTTTACAGTTTTTTAAAGTTTTTAGGCATTTTAAGGTGTTTCGGATTTTTTAGTGGGTTTAAGGTTTTTATGGGGTTTTAGATATTTTGAGGGGTTTTAGGGGTTTCAAGGGGTGTTTATGGTTTTTAGGGATTTTCGGGTTTTTAGGGTCTTTTTGGGTTTTTAGGTGGGGTGATATTTTTAGGGTTTAAAGGTTTTATAAAGATTTTAATGTTTTTAGGGTTTTTAAGGTTTTCTAGAGTTTTTAGCGGGTTTTGGGATTTTTATGGGTTTTTAGGGTCTTTTATGGTTTTGGGGGGTTTTATGGTTTTCAAGGGTTTTGCAAGATTTTTGGATTTTTTATGTATTCATGGATTTTTAGGGGTTTTTTAGGATTTTTATGATTTTAGTGCTTTTAAGGGTGTTTAGGGATTTTGAGGGTTTTGAATGGTTTTCAGGTTTTTAGGGTTTTTAGATTTTTTTCATGCTCTTTTAGGGTTTTAGGGTTTTTAAGGTTTTTAGGGGTTTTATGGTTTCAAGGGTTTTTCAGTGTTTTTTATGTTTTCATGGATTTTTTGGGTTTTTTAGGATTTTTATGGTTTTCAGGGGCTTTTAGGATTTTAGGGATTTTAGGGTTTTAAAGGTTTTTCAGGGGTTTTTAGGGGTTCTCTAGTTACTTAGGGTCCTTTTGGGTTATTTGGGTTTTGTAGGGGTTTAAGGTTTTTCAAAGTTTTTTAGCATTTTTTGGGGTTGTTTCGACTCGAGGTGACGTGTTTGTTTGGGGAAAAAAGATGGTCCGATGGGAATCATCACTCATCTATTATTGTAGAGAGTTTCATGTTGCCATTTTTGTTTCGACCCAAGGTGGCGCGTCGTTATCCTTAAGGGGGAATTGGATTGTCCCCATGGGGACTAGGCAGTTTTCCCCTTTTACATTCTGAAGGTGGTGCCACAGTCAAATGGTCCCAGTGGGTGATTGCATGGGGTTAAGTATTTCAGAAATCGGTCCTCCTAGGATATGATTTCCTTGGATGGTCTCTAATGGGTTCATTTGTGGAGCCAAAAACACCCAACTCGCCTGGTATCCATGCTTCATGGATCTGCTTTCCAAAGGCAGGTGCTCATTGTATGACGATTTGTCCAACGACACTTAAGTACTCCATTGGTCGAGAGGATGGGAGGTCGGGCTCATCACACCATTTTGGGGGAAATTATTGCCTATTCCAGGACTCTCTTATGGATTTAAGTTGTGTTCATATGTTCATGAATCCTCAGTTCATTCCTGAAGAGTGTATCCATGGGCTACCTCTGGGTTGCAAGATCATCAAGGATATACATGTATTTGATGCTATGGAGGTAATGCTAACTTAAGCCATGTGATGAGGCACTCTGTATTTTATTGTCATCTAGGAGAGATGGAAGGTGGTTTTATGCTGGGTTTGGACCCAAAAGATGGGCTTCCTACCTATCCTTGAGAGAGGAATCAAATCCCACGTAGTTCGTTTATCGGGACTTACACCTAGGAGGATGCCCTTTAGAATTTAGGGGAACATTTTATCAGGACTAAATTTTGAGGAGAACGTCCCTTGAGCTCGGGCCTTGGAAAGGAATCCTACGTATCCCAATTATGGTGGGAATCTGAGTTCTCATAGTTCATTTAGCTTGGGGCTTACACCTTGGAGGAGGCCCATTTGTTGTGGGCATAATTGGGTAAACCTTTTGGAAGGGCACCCCTTTGAGCTCGGGCCTTCAAGCAGGCATCCTACATATCTTAGTTAGAATAGGAATCAGGGTTCTCATAGTTCATTTGGGGTGGGGCTTATGCATGAAGGCTTCCCACTTGAAGGGAAATGATTTTTTATTTCATGGATGAGACGATATGGAGATTGGGACTAGGTAAAGGCTTCCTACGTATCCCAGTTGTGTTGGGAATATGAGTTCTCATAGTTTATTTAGCTTGGGGCATACACATGGGAGGAGACCCATTTGTTGGGACTCTGCAGATGTCATGATCACCACCAACCCCTAATCCCACGTGAGTCATTCTTGGTGTGAGAAACAAGAGGAGGCAGATAATCTGAAGATCACAAGTCCTTCATCATCTATTGGTATGTGGTACTAGATCTGGGAGAGAGGGAGGGGCTTTGAACATGCAGTCTTCACCCATGTTGATACCCAAGACAGTCAAATCTTGGTATTCTACCCGAACATATCCCAAGCTGACGCAAAGAGTATGAAGTGTAACACCTCTCAAAAAAGGCTAGGGGCTTAACTCAGGTTGAGTACCCTTTTCAGGTTCTGGTAAAGGGGAGTAGCATCATCCCTGGTCAAAGGGGAAGGAAAAAGTGACCACTTTTCTTATCACTAGCACTCGTTGAAGGGAAAGTCCTATTGTTACCCCTAAACCTGAGAACGGGGAGGTTCACGTGGGCATCCCAAATTCAGTCCTCGGGTCACCATGGAAATGTAGACTTAGAGACATTCTGGAGTTCCAAACCTTAGTGGGGGAAACTTTCGTCATTCCTCTTACCTTAGGTATATAGATTCAGAAATGTGCACTGGTGTGCCTGATGATCTGATCATATGGGTCCAACAGCTTTGGAGGAGGATTTGGATAAATACCAATGGACTGGTTCATGGAGGAGCTTTTGAGGGAAGGATAGTGATGGAGGTTCATGATTGGAGCTATAGGGAAGGACACCTGAATACACCCCATTCTGCATACTATTTTCTTATGCGGGATGGGGGAAGCCCTGCATAGAATAACGCTATGTAGGTAGAGGGGTCTTCCGTGTACCTAACCAGTATGAGGATGTGGGTATGGACCACCACATACCAAAGTGGTGCATGGTCCTAGATATGGTTCACCACGCCACTTCGGGTTCCATCCGTGTACTGATGTGATACGTGACGTAGGGTTCGATCCACATAGCGATGTGCTATGCGGAGTGCCGAACTGAAGAAGGGTCTCGGAGCCGGTGGTTTGAGGGGAATTCATCCACGAGGAATTTATAGTTTGTGATGGAACCAATTAGGTTCTAGGTTCACCAATTATTATTAATATTCTTATTTTAATGGTTCATGGTTGGTTATACCTATGAAAAGGTGATTTGCAGTTCTTACTTTGTCAGTGACTCGAAACAGAAGTCGAAATATTCTCCGTATCCGAATTCTCCCATCTATCCTCTAGAGTCTCTTCCGTCTTCGTCCCTTATCCTCATGACTCTTATACTCCTTTTATAGAGCGTTGGGGAAATCATATATGTGGGCATGTAGAATCATTTTTAGAATCCCATAAAGATATATCTCAACCCACAGAAGACTTGGTCAAATAGGGTTTGCAGTGGTTGCGGTTCGTGAGATGTGGTTCGCAGAACCCCGCCATCTTGCTTCATTCGTGAACTGCGGAGTTCAAGGGATGGTATGTGTAGGGAATTTATGTGCATGATTTCGCAAATTGACACAGTTTGCGGTGTCCTTGGTTTTCTGTCCATCGCCCCATGGGACAGTGCCTCATGGTCAAGTGCCTCACGGGTCCTTCCGTATACCGATGGTTCACAGTTTATGCATCCCACGAACCTTTCCAGATGAAGGTACGTGGTCAGCCTAAAATCATTTTCAAAATTTGATTTCTTCAAGTTTCTTCCCAAAATTTCAATCCAATTTGCATCCATTTTCTTTTCTAGACCTATAGGAATGTTTTCTTCCTACTGAAAAATGCTTGTGGGAGTATTTACTTCCCTTTGCAAAGTTTTCAGGACCCTAAAAATTCCCACCATCATAATGGGGTCTTATCGGAATGAAGAGGAGGCTATTCTGATGTAAAAGCAGTCCTGAACTGAAGTGGTTTGTGGTATAATGGGTAGGTTCAGTAAGAGGGGACCATGCCTATTTATAGTGGCCCATGTCATTTTTATTTTACTATTTCTTATGGAGAAAAGCATTCTCTACCTCTCCTCAGATTCCATTGTGTATGCATACCAACTCCTCTGTGAAATCTGTATTCGTGAACCACTCTGTAGGTTCTGTGAATTGAACTCTTCATAATTTCTTCAGCCCGTGAAGAAAATTTTGGGTACAAGAACTGCATTTTGGAATTTAGTACATAAGTCTAGACTTCCACGTAGGATAATGCTACATGATTTTCATGTTCTTCACACCTAACTTTAAAACAACAAACCGAACATTAAACTTTGTTAAACTGAACGTAAAATTTCAATTGGAAAACTTTGAATATCTATATAGTGAGGCCTCAGTTCATGGTTTCTTTATTCCATGAACCACTTTGTTTGATGTCCAATGCTTTGTGGGCTAGTGCCTCATGGGCCTTATGCATACCAAGGCCATACGCGGGGGTATATCTTCCACGTAACAATGCAGTACATAGGAAATGGCTTCCACGTACCATTTCTAGGAGCAGTATGTGGATCCCCATGCAGAACCTCTTTTTTAAGGCCCTTTGCCATTTTTGTGTCTCTTATCCAAAAAATTTCTCATTGGGCTGACTTTTTTTTGTCCTTTGGATCCTTTTGTGTAGGCTGCAATGTCTCTTCCACAGACCACTGCTAAATCGACCAAGATGAGAGGATCCATAATTGAAGACACCAGGACCATCTTTGATCTTACATTGTTCCTCAGGATAGTAATTTAAAAGACCTCTTACGATAGTGCTTCTAGCATACCCATTATCTGTGTAGCTACCGATATATATATTTGATCTTTATAATGACGTCCCTTAGTCATTGGCTAACCATAATACTCCCTTCATTCTCCTAGAATCACCCCAAAGGCTTAATTGATCCAACATTTCTTTAAGAAGAGAAATCATAATTGCTCTCATTCAAGAGAATGTGTTCACACTAAGAGGATAATCATTGAATTAGAGTAATCATAGTTATCATAGAACTTCTTTAATACTAGTCACCTAGTAGTACCAATCTATTCTCAACCTTTCCTGAGAAAACCCTAATGTTGGGTGGAGCACCAAATGGGACCTGCGAGCTGGGGGATGATTTTCCTAGGAATGGGAATAGGAATTTTGGGTACATAAAATCTGTTTTCAGTCCCCCAATTAGTTGGAAGTGGTGAACTTGAATCGGGCAGATTGGGCCTCTCAATTTTTAGTTTTCTCTCCTACTGAAATCCCACCCAAACTGTTGATCCACTGGTGTTCAAGTACCAATAATTTCCATTTATCACATGTAGATGTGGGGATCATCTTATAGGACATATATAATCTTAGAGGGATCCCCATCCTTGGAAACATATACAATGAATTTATTCCTATAACTACTACTTAGTATAATTCCAATCAGGTGTCCCCGCTGGCTAGGAGCCTACTGGTCATAGCACAGGGACTACTTGGTCAAACCCTCTAAGCTCACTCCCTTATCCCATTTGAGTATTGGATATGGTCATTTTGGCAGGTGAACGAGCCTAGGACAAGGACCTACCACAATCAAACTCATCCAACCAGTAAATCTCGACAAATTCCAGGGTCATATTGTGCCACCCTTGAAGCATGACGATACACTACTTGGGGATATTTGATTTGAGCGGACATACCACATGAACTTAGATTAGCAGGTTTCTTTGCCATTTTTTGAGCAGATGGATCTTCCTATATCATGACATATACATCGGGGTCAGAGTCTGTACTCTAATGATGGAAGATACACTGGCAGAGGGTCAACCAATTAATCCAGTCATTCATACTCTTGCCCGACCTTATGAGCTATTTGGGAAGATACAAGAAGTTAAACCTCCGCATTATCTTATTGGACCGTTTAAATTATTATATGGGTGGATAGAAGAGCATTTACCTTTATATGAATATCAACTTACTATGAGGGTTCCTCATTCTGAGTTTCATCCCGCCATTCTTAACATTTTTGTTGTTCATCCAATGATCTTAAGCTTTATCGATGTGGTCGGGCTATTGAATGATGCTTCTTTCTTTTCTTTTGTGCCGCACCCTGCCCCTCATGGGTCAGTAAGGGGTGATAGAGGTTGTTCTTCATAGGATCATTCATATATCATCGCACTTTGAGACAGGATGCTAACTTCTCGCATAGATCGAGTGGTTATTTGTAAGCCATACATCCATTACCGGTTTACTAGGAAATTTGGATGCCATCAAAAGATTGTTCTTCTTCCAGATTTTTATTTGAGGGGATAATCTCATCCTACCATTCTTCTCCAATTATGTATTATAATGATATGGGAAGGTATGGAGGTCATCATCCCTATTACAACGGAATCCACCTTTCTATCGTTGGATAATTCCCAACTGTGGGTGGACTGTTACCCTGACAAGGTGCTTGGAAGACAAATTTTTTAGGTCTAAAATCCATTAACCTTGCATCGCCCTGTTTTGAGCACAATGACCAAACCATCTATTCCTCTCCCTGTAGTGAGAAGAGGATCAATCCACTATTAGATGCATCTGTAAGGGGCTTCATCAATGCAACCCATCTCGATAGGGAGTGATTCAGACTACTCCCCTCCTTTGGATATTATCCACATCCCTAATGAGGCTGGCCCTAGTAGAGTGTCACCGGATATCCCGGAAGTCATGTCCAATCCTCTGCGTCCGGCTCCAGGGGTCGAACCATCTGTGGGTATGGAGGTCCCCCTACCTGGGTAACCTATCTTAGGTGCCTTAATACTACCATAATGAATCTTCCAACCAATAGAACCTTTGTAGCGGGGGAGGAACAAGGTCCTAATGCTGTAAGAAGACATCAAGCAGTGCAAAAATAGGCATGCTGTCTGTTATGCACCATTACAGTGGAAGCTCCTCTGGCTAACTTCACCAATGAAAAGGAAACATTATGGTGATTATTTACCAAATTATGTTCTTCTGGCTTCGATTACTAGCATCTATACTTTATTATTTACTATATTTTCATAGCCCAAGAGGACCTTGCTTCTTGTGAGGACAACCTTGCCAGATTCATTTTTTCACATTATCAGGCAATGACCTTATGAGATTTTTTGAGGAACTTGATCATCTCATGGATGAGGAGGTGATGTATCATGACTTGGTGGTATCCCAAATAGAAGGGCTACGAGAATGAGAGGCTCATCTGGAAAGCTTGAAGTCTCAACTAGCCTCCTCAGGCACTGACTATGAAGTTATCAAGAAGAAAGGGAGAGACCTCAAAGTCGTTATGGAACATGTACACCCGATGGTCAAAGATGAGGCAGAAGAGAGAGATACTTCAGATAAACCCTTGACAGCCCATGACATTCACTCGTCATTTTTCTACAAATGGTGAGTTGAGCCTTTCTTTAATTTCCCCAAATTGTGATGTACTCACTTTATTTTGACACCATGGAGAGACTCCAAACTGGGGATGCTCCTCCATTTTTTTGAACTAATGGAATTTTTTTTCTCTCTAATGCTTCTCTTTTCCCTTTTCCCTACAATTCCAATCAATCAAAATTGACCCTATAAACATAATTTTGGTCAGGTATTAATTTAAACTATGATTTGAAACTGGTAAATTGAAACAATCAAATCAAGCTCTAATTTTTTCCTTAGTTGTGGGACTCAGTGAGCATAGTTTGACTATTGTTGGGGTTACATAGGAAACCTCACAAACTTTTGTGCATGTCTTCATTATTACCCTAATTTTTTCTTAAGACTGTTTGGTATGGCCCTAACGAGTATAACTTGATCTTTTATTAGGCCTTCATTTGCGGGTTTTTGACCCAAAAAGCTTTATATTTTTTTTAAATATTTGATAGCTCTAAATTTTTGCCTAAATCATACATAGTGTTGGTTTAACAAGAAAGTACTCAACTTTTATCCAGGGATTCCCTTTACGGGTTTTCACATTGGTGAGTATTGCATATTTTCCATTGGTGATTTATAGTCTTTCCAATCAGAATAATTACCAATGTTTTAGTTTGAACATATTTTACCAAAATTTATGGGGTACGAGGATTAATTTTGATTCATCATCTAGGAATGTCTTAGTAACTCTCAAGCATGAATGATGCATTTTTCTTGACCCTAAATTTTCAAGTTTTGGAGGTATATGGGGCTTGGGATACATTTTAGGTATACAAATGTAGGAATGGAAACTCCTGAGGATGAATTTTCCTTTGGTTGATGGTCATTTTGTAGGAGACATTTGAAGATCCACTGAGGCATGATGTACATAGTCAAAAAAAGGTGTCCTCCAAAAACTGGCCATCCATTTATGATGTCCTGGTAGATTTATAACACTTTTTATTTGTTTTGAGTTTGGGGACCACAAAGGGTTGTCTATCTGAGGGATGATGTTTGAAAGTATTAGGGTAATTTGTATTGTATTTGAATAGGAAACTTCTCCCACATGAATTTCGATTGTGTAAGGGAGATCCAGTGAATGTTATAGTTTAACGTCATACAACCAGGACACTTGAAAATTATTAAGGGACATAATTTTCCTCTAGCCAAGGGAGAGTAAATGATTTATCAGATCAACTAGAAATGATTTTCATCTTTGGTCATTTGAAAGGGGAAAATTATATAAACCGTAATCCATGGGGTTTCTGAATCTGGGGAGTGATATGGGACAAATATGTCATGTGGGTATACAAAAATTGGAAAGGACTCTCCTAAGGATGAGTTTTCCTTTAGTTGATGACTATTTTTTAGGTGAAATATGCAGAGCCACCAGGGTATGATGTGCATATTCAAACAAAGGTTTCCATAGGACACTGGCCTTCCATTTCCGATGGCCACAAATTATTGTGGGGTTTGGGACCTTTCTGGTCATAGAGTATGACTTATGGGAGGGGGTTCACCTAAACATAAAAGGGGCATTTATTTGGCTAAAAATTATTGGGAAACTAGAAATAAGTAGAGGCATTTTTTCATACAGAGATCTTCTTCACGCACACAGATGGGTTATCTTTATTTTGTAGAATCCTTGAGAGATTGGAGGTGAATTTTTTCAGGATGTTCTGACATATCAAGGACGTGGATAGGAAAGAGAATGTAAATCATGAATTTGAGGGTTCTTGAATCAAGAGGGATGTCATGGGGCTTGGGAGCCATTAGGTATACTGAGGTAGGAGAGGACTCTCCTGAGAACAAATTTTCCTTTTATTGACTAATGTTTTTTAGGTGACATATGCTGAGCCTCCAAGGCATGATGCACATAGTCAAACAATGTTGTCAGTTGGACACTAGTCTTCAATCTCTGATGGCCATGGAGGGTTATGGGGATCCAAAATTACTCAAATCATAGAGTTTGATGTGCATCAGGAGTGTACCCAGATACATTAGAAACGTCTGGGCTATGATTCTCCCATGGGATCAAGTAATCCCCTATATATATATAGCTCATACGTAGGTTGAGGCATCCATCCCATCTTGGGAGTACCTTGTAGTTTAATGTTGTATGACTAGGACCTGGGGTTCCTTATGGTGAAGGGAACCATAACATGCCTTTTAGGGTTGTGCTGCTAGGACCAAGATCCTAGACTGATTTTTCATGATGTCCTGGTGGATCACCTACTAAGGTCCCTAAGCTCACGTGATCAATGCTCAGTGTGAGAAACAAGGGATTATGAGTATTTAGGGTCACCACTTAAGAATGGTATAATCAATGGAAGGGATCATTTTATGCTTAGACCAATGCTATGCAGTTCAACATCATGTAATAAGGATGAATTCTAAACAATTTATTGTCATGTGTGGTGGACGTAGGTAAATCCCATCATGAAAGAATGGAAATATGATTACCCTTAAGCAACCCTGTAAACAGGACTTGTTTGGGGATTCTCTATTGTGATTAAATTCATGCACATAGAAGGGGACACTTGAATACTTTTTGTGGTTGAGTTCGGATCATAGGATTCGGGTCCACCACACATCTTATCAGGGGGAAACCGAGTCATATAATATTCCCAATGAACATTCATTGCATAGGTATATCTCATACGTAGTATGTAAAGGAATTTTGTTTGAGGAGGCTGAGCCAAGATAAGAATCTAAGAATTTACATTGTGCGGTGTTGTTTAATTTCATGTAGTTGGGATACTTCTGGCCTTGCAGTTTAGTGTCATCCGGTAAGGTTGTCAGCATCACAGTTTACCTTCATGTTGTAGAGACGAATTGTCAAAAATACCATCAATATATTTGAGTTAATTATTTTTGTGATATTATGGTATTCCTTAGACATGAGAAATGATAGAAGGTGTAAAGCATAATCCTTGGGGGCCCCTGGATCAGGATGAATGACATGGGTCTTGGAATCCATTGGGCATACATAAATAGGAAAACCCTCTCCTGAGGATGAATTTTCCTTTGGTTGATGGTTGTTTTGTAGGCGACATATGCAGAGCCACTGGGGCATGATGTGTATAGTCGAACAAAGGTGTTTGCAGGACATTGACCTTCCATATTTGATGGCCATGGAGGGTTATGGAGACCCAATATTTCCCAGAGTATAGAGATTGACGAATGGGAAAGATGTATCTGGGAAAATAAGAAATATCCAAACCATGATTAACTGTGAACTATGGAAACTTATACATAGATCTGACTCATATGTAGGGGGAAGCATGATCTTTTGACTCCTTTTGGGTGTCAGAATTTAGACATGGAATTTCCAGCATCTCTTTGCATTCTGTTGTGTAGGAATTGGGCGTATTTTCGGGATCTCGTAACACTGAGAACCAATCCACACATGATTCATGAGGAACCTTGTAGTTTAATGTCATGCAGTTTGGAATTTTCATGGATTCCACTATGCATGTCTAATTTATACATAGAGGAAGGGGAATTTTCCTTTTTTTTAAAATGGTGGCTGGACCATGATGGAGGATCCAGGTGTCGCTATGTATCCTTCAAGGGTAGGAATGAAGCCACACGTAGTTCTAGAAAGGAATTCCCTACATAGTTCTAACCCATACATAGGGAAAAGGGTAATTTCCATTTCTTGGTGGCTAGACCAATATTTGAGGTCAAGGTGTCACTACATATCATGTGAGGGAAAGAATCAAGCCACACATAGTTCTAGACATATCCTCCCTGGGAGGGGGAAGGCATTATAAATGAGGGTTGAACCAGAATATGAGATCTGGGCATCACTACATATCCCACTGAGATATGAATTAATCCATATGTATTTCTGGAAGATTCCACGTAGTTTAACTTCATACAGTAAGGACAAAGGTAAATCGATGTGAGTTATACCCATATTGCGACTGTGCCCGAGACTTGGGATCTGGGCATCACTACATATCCCTACTAAGATAGGGATCAAGCCATATGTAGTTATGAAAATTCCATCCTTGTATAGGTCCAGTCCATACAAAGGGAGAGGAGGCATATTTGTTTATGGTGCTGATGGCTGGGCTAGGATAGATGATCCCAACATCACTACATATCATGTATGGTAAAGAATAAATCCTTATGTAGTTATAAAAGTTCCCCACAGAGGTCTGGTCCATATGTAGGGAAACGAGAAGAAATTTTTTATTTCATTGGTGATTGGGATAGGATGTTAAATTCAGGTGTCACTGCATATCCTGTAAAGGTAGGAATCAAGCCACATGTAGTTCTATAGATAATATGCTCCCTGTACTAATCTGAATCAGGTGTAGGAGTAGGGGAATTTTGGTTTCATCCACTATAGGTGATGGGTCTATCATATTCATCTATGTTTTTTTACGCAAGGGAACCCTTACCACTGATATTAAGATCATGTGAGTTATACTCGATGTGAGAAACAAGGAGTGAAAAAGATTTCCATTGTAGTATGGGGTGATAGAGGACATAACCTGGGCATTTTGTTTTATGTTATGGTTGGGCCAAGATTGAGGGTCAAGGAGTCACTATGTATCCCACTGAAAAATCGGAATCAAGCCACATGTAGTTCTAGAATTCCCTTTCTATGTTAGTCTGAAATTTTCATAGAAAAGGGGGAGGGTATTGTTATATTTTCCTCACATGAATTTGACTTAAGCACGATAGATTGTTAGCGAGTGCACAATACCTACGATGTGGTTTAACATCATGCGGTAAGGAAGAAGGTATCATGCATTTTATCATCATGCAATTAGGATGATTTATGTCACTATGAATTTTAACGTCTTGTAGATAAGATGTATATGTTTCTATTATATGAAGTATTTCTTCATAAACCTTACATTAGTGGGAGTTGTGATGAGCTTTCCATCCATTGATATCAAGGAATATTCTCCATTAGAGTAGACCTTATGTATGACATATGACCCCTCCCACTATGGCTCAAGATTTGGGGTTTTCTACCTGAGTATCATTGGGGTTCTGAGGACCAACACCATCTATCCTTCGAGGAAAGATCGAAGGTGATCCTTTTTTTTGAAGGCTCATGTGATCTGATTTTGGTAGATTTCCAAATAGTGCAAAGTTTCAAACCTTTTCTCATCCAATTGCTCCAACTCATCAAACTGTTTCTAAGATTTCTCGTCCATGGATAGTTGATCACAAATGGAAATGCAGAGCGATGGAACTTGAATTTGATGGGTAGAACCGCCTATGTCCTGTATATTAGTGAGTATGGGGTTGCCTAGGTGGTAGTGTGGGTCATGGTCCGGTAATCCAATAAAGCATGGAGGATATTTTCTAGCCATGATTTCTTATCCTTTTCTACCATATTCTGGTGTATGTTTTTTGACATTCCATTTCTTCGCAGAGTCTAAAAAATGATAATGGTAACTACCTTAGAAAGAAGTGGGGAAAACACATGAATAAAAGCATGATTTGAAAAAATTTGAGCTTTGGGTCGCCCAAGTCACACCAAGGGGCCCTCGGAGTGCAACCTACTTGTGCACCCTCATATGGCACGCAGACTACTTGTGCAGAAAATTTCAGTTCGCTCGAGGTCCTGTTTTTGCCTATAAATAGACCCTTAGGGCCTTTATTTGTACGGATGAATTTCCCAAAAGCTGAATTACTGATCTAGTCTCCCTAGAACTTCACCCCAATCTTTTGAAACATTCAAGGTAGTTCTTTAACACCTATAATAGAGTATTTTAGGGAGGATCATTGGAATTAAGTCCTTTTGGTGTTTGAAAACCATAACACTTGTGCGCTTAAAGTGCCCAACTTCCCTAAATTAGAAATACTTGCGCACCACCTATTCCTTCTATAGGAAATTAAGAAAACCACTTATGGGATCACCTGTGAATGTTCTTGAAAGCTTGATCAAGGCCTCACCCAAGTATTAAGTATCCAAGTTGTTTTTCACTAAGGTGGATTTCAGGTCGCCCTAGTCTAGTTGTGCGCCCATACATGCATGCGAATATCTACTAGGGTGCCCCTCTATGGTTCACCAACTCTCTTAATTCTACAAGGAATCAAGACCTCCTCAAATCCATTCATGGAAAGGATTATTCTTTGGATACCTTATCTGAAAGGGATTCTATTTAGGCCCCCATAAAAACCTCATGACTAATCAAACATTTGGGAAAGGCACATCAGCGTGTCTCTAATTTGGGTTTGTATATCTGCAGTCATAGGTTTCCCACATTTGTTTCACAATGGGGTCAGGATTCATGGAGTTTATGTGGTTTTGTATATCTGTAGTCACATGGACCTTTCTCCTAGAAACAGTTTTGGGAAGTTCCCAGTTTGGAAGATTCAGGTTTGGGTCCCAAACTCTCCCTTCTAAAAGACGTAGAACCTCAGGTCTCTGGTAGGGAAGCTACGGTTCACAATTGCCTAAGAAGTCTCCCTCCCCTACTAGGATCCACTTGTAAAACCATCTTGGTATAATACCCCCTATATTTTCTTGCATGAGGTAGCATCATTTCTCCTCCTCTCTTTTTACGTGTCAAAGACCACAGGGGAGATGTGAACATGGACCTTTATTACCCCATCCCTCTCCCTTTGGGATCTCTCACTATGGGGCAGCCATCCTGGTGTAATCTCCTGACCTTCTTTCTTTCTTCCTTCCATTGGACTCTTGTCCAATGTAAATTGAGGAGAGGGAAGGCTCGTAGGTGTTCCCTCTCCCCCGGTCACCTCAACCTTGTCCACCGTCGCCCCCATAGGCTCTCCCTCCCCACCAGCGAAGGAGGAAAAGTGTGTGTGCCATTATTGAATCATTCACATCCTTTTGTTTCTCACATAGAGCATGAATCACATGGGATTAGATATTCATGATGGTTACAATATTTTCACAAAAACTCAAAGTGAATGAACTACAAGAACTCTGATTCCCACCATAATTTTGATACGTAGGAATCCTTCTCAGGGCCCAAGCTCATGGGATATCCTCTTAATGAATCCAACTATAATTCCCTTAATCTGGGAATCCTCCTTAGTAATAATCCTGAAATTAAACCCCCAAATCATCAAGGCATCCATTTTAGGAAGTAATCCAAAACTCATTTCTCTCAAAGAACTATACTCTCCTATGAGACCCCAATCGAACTATGTGGTATTTGATTTATATCCACATGGGATACGTAGGAAGACCCTTTAAGGTTCAAACCCAACACTTCAAATCAAAAACTTTTTCCTTGGGACATATTCCCAACAGGGTCTAATCTTACTTGGAAATCCATATTCTTTCCGAGTTCCTTGGGCTGTTTAGGTATAAGTCCCACACCCAAAATTTGACTAAGCACATTTCTCTTAGATGTCTTTACCACATGACATTAAAATGTATGGTAGGGTACTAATCACATGACCTTAAATGGTATGATGTGTCACATTAAGTGGCATCTAACTACGAGGGTTCTAATTCCTTTCATAAGGATACATAGGTAACCCATTTCATGGGTACAATCCCAAAATCAAAATAAACCTTCATCTACCTGGGTGAAAATAAATCCCAAAGTGCCCCACTGAGTGTCTTAAATACCAGTATCATCATAAAGATGATTAAAAGAATCTCTAAGTAGTATATAAGAGGATACCATTGATGGAGAACCTAGAATACATATAGATGATTCTAAATTTCAAAAATGTTAATAAGTGATTGGAAATTCTAAGGGTAAATTATGTTATACTTGGTGAATTAATAAGGATTCATGAAAATATCTTTATAAAGAGAGTCTAGGAGTAGACAATAATTCCCCCCAAAAGGATTTGATGAGTCCAACCTCCCATCCTCTTGACCAGTGCATGTTCTAAATTATCGTAATGATTAAACTTAATGAAAACCTTCCTTTGGAAATCAGATCCATTTTGGATAAATAACTATTTGGTGTTTCTAGTTCCATAAATAAATCCAATGAAAACTGCCTAGAAGCAGTGATTATTAAATTGGAACGCATGTTTCAAGGACCTACGAAACAAAAATGGTGAAACCGACATGAATCCATAACCAAGTTAATAATGTTAACCACATGTTATGCCCCAGTCAATTGATAAATGATGGCCATACAAAGGAATCAATCACGCATGTATCCATATAAAAGATGTCAATTTAATGGAGTTTATTTTTGTTTTCACGTTTTTTTCGAACTCCATTCAAGTCCAAAAATAGATTTATTCAAGATGACATCTTTGAACTTGCTGACTACTACTCAGGATGGATCCTCATCCATGGGAAGTATGTTATCACCCACCCAACGTCTCAATGCTGGGTCTCTAATGTGATGGTAAAGGAGTACTGTCATCACAGTATAATCCCAACATTGGAAGCTTCCTGACAGGCCCTCCAGGTTGATAATAATCCTCGATCTTCTGGCCAACGATGCATGATGATCAAGAAATAGATGGTGCCAACCACCATCTTCAACCGTTTTGGGTCCTTATCCCCAAAACACAATAACTAGTTCCTCTCATACTATTGGTTGGTGGATCAAGAGGTCATTCCAGGAATCGATTCAAAGATGCAGGGGTCCTTCCTGAGGACTCCCACCAACAATCGCTGGTAGCAGAATCGCGTGGCAGTGAACCCCCAAAATGATGGGGGTGTTGCCTGTAGATGTTTGGCCCAAGTCCTTCAGACCCGGGCATGCAAGATGAACCACCAGGGACAACTTCTGGTCAATAGGGAGAAAGTTATTACCTCTTCCCCCTCTTGAGAAGTCCATCAACCTAACTTGATGGAGAACAACAAGCAAGCACATATACCTATATGTCTTAATTCTGTAACCCATCATACTCGTCTAGAAACAACTCACCAATCCCACTAGGAAAATCAAGTGGAGTAATGTGAACATGAACATACACCTATTTAAAAATTATCAGCCTATCATCAATCTCGTATGACTGCATTTAAATAATCCCACCAATAAAATATGGTGGCAACTGGTAAACAGGAACATACACCTGCTTACGTTCATCAATTCATCCAACAGTCTCATCTGCCAGTATTGAAAAAATTCCATCAACCATACTCGGTAGAAAATATCCAATAGGCACATACACCTACCAAAATTCATCAAACCTACCAATAGTCTCATTTGGCAGCACCAGGAGAAGTCAGTCAGAAAGCTCTGATGACAAATCTGGGGCAGACTCAACTCTCTTCCCCCGTACATGAGTACTGTCAGTATCTATTGATAGGAAAAGGAGGACAGGAGCAGGAACATACACCTAATCTAGATACATAATGGACATATATTCATGTTCCAATCACTAAAGTCACTAAACACATCTTATCAATGGTGAAAGGGTAGACACAAATTCCTGCCCATATTCTGGAAGCATGCCAGAATATTATAACAACAACTTTAGAAGTACCAAGGGAACATACACATAAATCTGTCCCCACACCTGAGATGACACATCATCATTCCATCTAAGATTATATACACGCCTCTATTAGATTCTAGGAGGGTCATGGGGGCATACTCCCCCATATCATACGGACAACAGGATCGGGAACATACACCCTTTCCAATTGGAGGTAATCGGTCGGTTCTAATGACCACTCCATGTTAGGAATATACACTTGCCCATGATAACCACTTCTCCCAAAAAGTGTCCCCAATTAAGTTTAAGATAACATCTAAGAAGAAATCTTTCCAAACACGGATGAAAAATCAGGAGTCAAGCTGCAATCCGGGTCCTCTTAGTGCTGGTGTTCTTGAATCCCTTAGACATTTATCTGTTTCAGATCAAGATATTACCCTCTCATTACCAAATTATGGGAGTGGTAGCAATAATTCGGAATTTCTCCATCATACACTTCATCATGAAGGCATGTTTCATGAAAATTCGGTCAATCCAGAGAGCCTATCCCCAGATAAGAGCCACAAAAACCCTCTATGTGTTTAGAAGACCAAGGATCAAGAGGATTTATCCCTTGCTGTAATCCACCATTGTGGTCCTCCTCATGATGGAATTCACTGCGAAAGTCCTCTCTGTAGTAGTATTTCGAATTGTTATGATAATTCTATAATTGACAATGTAGTGATGAGAAAGCACTCTTATCTCAAGGCACTTTCCAAAACAAGTCTAGTCATGTCTAATGCCTTATCATTAATGGGTGAAATACTTTCTCAACCAGAAGACATCTTAAGGGAACGTTCATTCTCCAAACCTCCCTTGGGCTATTTTTATTTTAATACAGAGCGTTCACTTTGGTCAAACCAAGTAGAGAAAACTCTAGTGAAAGAGGATGACGATATTTTAAACATGATAAAACAATTGGCTAAAGGAGAAATACTAGTCATGTTATGAACTTTGGGGAATTCTCAATATAACATTCCAGAATTGATGGCAGAAGATTACATTAATGATTTCCACCTCAACATACGGAATACTCTTTGTCATTTGAAAACCAAAGTATTATCATATGATGAATATCAAAATCTTTTAAAGGTAATATAAGGGTTGCAATGTAAAATTGATTTTTCATCTCTCTCAGTTTCACGATATTCAAAGGTTGAAAAGAAGTAGAGATCCCTACAGTGTGAATTCCTCAATGCTCAAAAGAGTCTATGCCAATTAATTTTTGATACCCCATCTGGTGTTCATATTAAAAGATGGGGTGCACAGGGAGCATTGAATTTCACTATGATCCAGAATCAGCAAAGCCCTCCAAAAGTGGTCTCATGCAATTTTATTTCCCATGTCTGACTATAATCAATAGATTTCATATTTAATCAAATGTATGCTCAAGAACAAGACTCAAGTAACTATCATCAGAGCCAGACCCAAAGAAATCAAGCTATTGAGATACTTTTTCATTAAGCATCTGAGAATATTCAGCAGGTCTCCCTCTTAGAGGATGTTAGCCATCATATAATGCAAATGTCTGAAATAGCACAACGATCTTCTAAAGTAGATGATTTGAGCAGTTGTCAAATAATGCATACATCTAATGTCCGAACCAAAATTCACACAATTAGAAGAGAAGGTACACGAATCTTAGCTATATCATTTTAAGAGCCACCCCAGCTTGCAGGGATGGGGTCTTGTTTAAATCAACATTCGAATTAAATAAATAAATTTCAAAGGTTTGAGGAAGAAGAACAGGAATAGCCCAAGCCTGTAGGGATGGGGGATTTTTCACATATATAATCTCCTCCTCAATAGAAGTCAGTTTACTCCCGATTAGGGAAGAAGCCACAAAGAGAGCGCACAACTAAACTATCCAAGGATTCCTCTCGGGTAACTATTTTCCAAATAGTTCCCTAGAATTCAGAATATAGGAGAACAAAGTCTCATGGAAGATATAGAGGGAGATGATATTACAAAGATACTGATAGAATTCCATCAATGCATTATACGCCAGTAAATGTCATTAACTCCATTGAAGAAGATCCTATATAAAATGATTCTAGTCAAAGGGAATCAAAAGATTAAGTTCTTATCTATAATATGGTACACACTGAAGTAAATGAAGAAGGTGTACGTACACAAAATCAAAGGCTTACCCAGAATCTAGGTATACCCTCAAATAACCAACTCTCACCCCTCCAAAAGGCATCTAACAAGGGGAAATGTAAAATTAAGATTGCATCTCACCTTTCCACTAGAGAAGGTCAATATACTTCACTTGAAGAGAGATTTTCACAGCAAGAAGAGGAAATTAAAGAGTTGAAAAGACTCAATACAGAGTTACTTTGAAGCAGTATTTCTGCTAGACATACTTCTCAGGCAGATCCTTAGCTTTCCCATCCTGTAGGAGATCCTCAGCAAAGTGGACTTGTGGTAACTACAGATGTGGATAATTAATTCACTCCATTGGGTACACAGCCAAGGCAGGATCAAACACATCCTTATAGGTCTGTTCCCATGGGTTATCCAAGGAAAATACCATCCACACCATCACCAGTGGTTTTTCTGGTTGTTGTACCGGTTCAAGCTTTAGCTGCTGTACCTGTATAGGTCCCAGCTCATCCAGATATTCCTGAAGTGCTTATGAACACAATTGAGGCATTAACAACTCGATTAGAAGCCATGGAAGAATGGCGTGCGTCAGCTCAGCCAAAAAAGAAAAGCTTACCCCGAATGGGTGGATCTGATCCCTCCCCCACCGAATTTTTTGAATACTATATTCCCAATATTTAATTTTTTGGGAGATCTAGAACAATACTTAATGAATTTTGTTTCTCGTAGTTACCCCATGATAGGGACTCTTTAACAACAATAACCAGTAAATATTAGGTATTTTTTGTAGTCATTATAGGGACCAGCTTTTTTATAGTACACAAGTTTTCAATCCCTATCAATTACTGGATGAGAAGATCTCTATCAGAAATTTGGTCTTCAGTTTAACTCAATTTTTCCAAAGACAATAGTTTATGATCTTAAAAATTTCAAGAAAAGGTAAAATGAAAGAGTTTTATATTTCATTGATCTATGGAAAGGATTAACATATTCCTTAAATCTAGCACTCCCTCAAGAATAGTTGCTGCCAATTTTTGTGATGAGTTATAAACACCATTGATCCCTATGAAATACACAAGAGGGTTTTGAGACCTTTGTTAAATCTCTCAATAGATTGAATATTTTATTATGGAAACTAAGGCTAAAACTCATGTAATTTCATCAACTCTAGGAAGGAGAACAGGGAAAGCATAGGTTGCTACAGTCACACTCAAGCAAGCACCTATACCTGCTTACACTTCAAAACCTTCATCATATCGAATGGCTCTGCCTCCCGAGTTCCAGAAACAAAAACTTCCTTTTGAATATGATCAAAGAGATCAAAGTCGGAAATAGTTTGATGAATTGAAGAACAAATATTATTCTTTCATAAATGAACAGGTTCCTGGTTACTTCATATTAGCTTTGGAAAATAATCTGGTTCAATTTCCAAGGCCAAAGAAACCAAACAAATAAGGAGATGAAGATATTATGAATTATTTTCCCTTTCACCAGATGTTGAGGCACCCCATTCAGGAGTATTTTGTTTTCAAAGACCACCTACAAAAAATGGTTGACTCTAGACAAGTAAAACTGAAAAGTTCTTCAACCCAAGTAGCATGTGTTACTGCTACTGATCCAGAGGAAGTAGGTGAATGGCAGGAATTCAAGAGTAAAATTGTGTAGAAATGTGATGATTGGATGGTCAGGAAAATGATCAACTGAACTCATGCCATTCTACGAACATGGTTAAATCAACTTATTGTATCTCCTACTACTCCTTCCACAACAAAACCACCTTCATCAAAATATTAGTCTTCAAAAATCCAATCCTCAAATAAGCGACGTGATAAGAAGGTTATAAAGCATTCAAAAGAATACGAGATCACGTTAAGGCCAATGTTGTCTTTGACTCTGGCAGATTTCATTCCATTTTCTTCAAAAGCACAGGAACTGCCCTGCCAAAAGACCCAAATTGAAATGAATTATCAAGCATAATCTTCATCAGATGAATAATTGATCTTCAGTTCCGTCAATGTTATCCACTTAATGTATTCTTATACCAATGATGATTCTGATTATAATGATCCAAAGTTCCATGTACCTAACTGGGGAACTAGAGGAAGAGGCCATGGTCGAGGATAAAAGGGAAGATGTGGGAATTCTAGAAACTACTATTTTAACTCTACCCTTGCTCGAACCATATATGCGGTAGAAACTCATGGGAGAGATCTTCAATGGGCTCAACAAGAACAAGGAGTTTCTTCCACACATGACAAGTTCAGTCTTGATATAATTATTTTGGAGGACCGATTGGAAGTTACACCATCTTATTCTCATCAAGTAGGTAAACCTAGTTAGTCTAATCTACCAAATCCAGGAATATTTTCAGTTTCTACTCTGACACATGGTACATCCACACCAGGAGCGTCAACTTCCAAGGCACCTGCAAAACCACATATTCATGTTGGGAAACACAGAACTATGGATCAAAAGTATGATGTTTTGAAATAGCTGGACCAAGTACCAGCCAAGTTGTCAATTCCGGATGCCTTGAATCTATAGAAAGATCTTAAAGAAGCACTTATTGAGGCTTTTTCAAACCAAAGTTGTTGCTTCTGAGGTTTACCATATAGAGAATGATCCTAAATAATGTCATGAAGTTGTATATTTTATGGATGAATATGAAGATGATATTGTACATGGACATATCAGTCCTTTGTATCTATCTGGCAGGATCAATGATATAGACATCCAATGAGCCTTCATTGACAATGGCTCTAGAGTCAACCTCATTACTATTCATACACTTTGTCGATTAAGTCCCACTGAATCTAACTTATCTCCTTTTACCTTAATATTGAAAATTTATGATAAGAATGAACAAGAACCATTGGGCGAGATTACACTTAGAACTCAATTTGGAGATCTTGTGTCTAATTAAAATTTTATGGCTGTTCATCAGGACACAGCCTTCAATATTCTTCTTGGAAGGCCTTGGCTATATCAGCATGTTCATCATATCACCAATGTCTCAAATACTATTTTAATGGTCAAATTGGGACACTATATGGTGACATGGATTAATTCAAAATGTGTTAATCTCAATACATTGAGGCATAATTTTATCACACAAAGGGAATGAGGTCCATGCCAAAGGAGGTTACCAATATCAATACTCCAAATGGTTTGGAAAAGATTCCAGCAAACCTATTCATACATTTGATTACAGATTATTTTTTTCCTATCAATCAAATTGAAAGGGTAAACCCAAATCTAAGAACTCATCCAGTGACTTCCATAATGTCAATTACATCAATCGAGTCTGACAGCATAGGAGAAATTGTTGATCCACCAAGCAGTGATGGAAGCTTAAATGGAGATGTATTTATTTCATCGACTAAACTATAACAAGACTTTACTTCATCAATAAGAATAGAAGAAGTTGTAGAAATTCTATATGAAGATAAGGATGTTAATTCCCTATCCATCATATCCTATTTTTTACCCCAGGAAGACCCTTCATCGTCATTAGGTTCAGTAATCGTGGCCTCTTCTTCAGGTGTTCAAATAATGACTCCTCCCCTAATTTTGAAATTTTTACTTCGTCATTTGTTTTTCAAGTAGGAACAAAAGAAGTAACATGTAATGATGAAGAAGAGGAAGATCTTAGGGATACTCCTCCAGCATTTGAGGAAGGTGTATCTACCACAGTGGATGAGCTCAGAGAAATAAATTTGGGTACAAAATAAGATCCACACTCCACTCTAATCACTGTGGCCGTGACTTTTGAAGAGTAAGAGGTGTATTAGTCATTTATAAAGAAACATCGAGATATATTTTCTTAGAATTATATAGAAATTACAAGACTTAATCCTGATGTAGCCACTCATCATTTGGGTTTTCCAGAATAACATTGAGGATTCAAATAGGCAGTAAGAAAAACACATCCAACTCATGCCTCTAAAATTGAAGCTGAAGTTGATAAGTTTATAAAGGATAACTTTGTCAGGGAGGTTCAATATCCTAAATGGATGGCCAACATTGTCCCAGTAAATAATAAAAATGGGAAAATAATATTTTTCATTGATTTTAGAGATCTTAACTGGCATTGTCCTAAATATGACTTTCCAGTTCCGATCACATATCTTTTAATCGATGAAACGACTGGCTATGAAGATCTTTCCTTCATGGATGGTTACTCTGGGTATAATCAAATCCGTATGGCCCCATAGGATGAAGAATCTATAGCCTTCATAACTCCTCAATGTGTGTTTTGATATCGGGTAATGCCCTTTGGATTAAAGAATGATGGCACAACGTATCAACATGCCATGCACCATATCTTTAAAAACTTCTTAGGGAATTTTTTTGAATGTTATTTAGATTATTTGGTAGTCAAATATAAACAATGTTCCAAACACTTGGCTGATCTGGAGACTATATTCAATAAACTTCGACAACACAATTTGAAGATGAACCCTTTAAAATGCGCTTTTGGGCTAACGTTTGGAATGTTCCTCGAATTTGTTGTACGCCATCGTGGCATTGAAGTTGATCCTGAAAAAAAATCAATCCTTGGTATGTAACCTCCTTGAAATTTGAAAGAATTAAGAGGAATTTGAGGACACTTGGCCTATATACAGTGCTTTATCGACAATTTGGAAATTAAGTGTTTTCCCTTCACCAAATTAATGAAGAATGGATTCACCTATCAATGGACTGAAAACTACCAAGAGGCATTTGATATCCTCAAGAAATATCTCTTGAGTCCACCAGTATTAATTCTACCTATTGAGGGAAGACCACATATTCTCTACGTGACAACTTTAGAGCGATCACTGGGCGCCTTCCTTTCCCAAAATAATGATGTTGGGAATGAAAATAGCCTTTATTGTCTTAGTCAAAATATGCTTGATACAGAAACTTGGTATTAAAGTATAAAAATGTGATGCTTGGAATTAATCTTTATAGTTCAGAAATTGAGGAACTACCTGAAACATCATGAGGTCCAATTGGTGTCTCGTAATAACCCGCTCAAATTTATCCTCAGTCGTCCTATGCTTACAGGGCGTCTGGAATGGTGGGCAGTTATTCTGCAATAGTTTGATATCTAGTTTGTACCTCTGAAGGAAATAAAATTCCAAGCTCTGGCTAACTTCCTTACTGAACATCTATCTGTGGAAGATACACCATTGAATACTGAACTTCCTGATGAAGAGGTCTTCTCTATTCAAGATAACTCCCAAACTTGGGAAATGTACTTTGATGGTGCCTCTAGAAGTCAAACGGGGAAGAGAATGGAAAACCCTAAACTTAACAAAGCTGGGTTAGGAATTTTCCTTATCTTCCTAGAAAAGGCAGTGTTTCCTTATTCCTTCCTATTATCGGAAGGTGGAACTAACATTGAGGTGGAATATCAAGCTCTCATCATAGGCTTGGAATTGGAACTTCTGGTGCAAGTGAATCATTTGAAAGTAAAAGGTGATTCAGAGTTGGTAATCAAACAAATCAATGGGGATTATTCTATCAGAAAATAAGAGTTATCCCTTTGTTTGATTACGTCAGAGGGTTAATGGATGAATTTCCCTCAGAGTCGATATTGTCTTATGTCCCGCAATCACAAAATTCCCAAGATGATGCACTGGATAATGCAGCTACATCCCTGGTAGATCAAAATTGAGATGAGAAAACTATCATCATAGCCCATCATCATGTGGTCTCACCTTTCGTTCAAAACAGAATGGAAGAAATTAATGAAATTAGTCATATTTCTGAGTCATATGGTCATACCACAAGATGGAGAACACCCATTGTGGAATACCTTCAAAATGGGGTACTTCCACCAGATAGGGATGAAAAAGAACATATATTATGATGAGCGGACAATTTTACTCTTTATGATAGTCTCGATCATAATAAAATACTCTACAAATGAGGGTTTGATGCAATTCTCTTCATATGTATTGAAGGAGAAGAAACTACTATTGTCATGAAAGAAGTACATTCATGAGCTTGTGGTGCTCACTAGTCTGGGCATAGGATTTTTGATTAGATTCGAAGGCTTGGAAACTTTTGGCCTTCAATGATGTAGGATTTCACAGATTTCACCAAGAAATGTCTTCCCTGCCAAGTGCATGCCAACTTCATTCATGAACCCCCAGAGTTGTTACATATAGCTAAATACTCTTGGCCATCTGCCACATGGGGAATGGATGTAGTAGGGTCTTATCCTCCAGCCATGGAAAATAAATTCAAGTATATTATTACTGTTACTGACTTCTTCTACAAATGGGCGGAGGAAATTCCTCTCAAATAAGCTGGAGCCAAAATCCTTTTTAGTTTTTTCAAAACTAACATCATCACCAGATTTGGTGCCCCACATACTATATTGATGGAAAATGACACCAATTTCTATTCTACTGAATTAAAGAAGTTATATCAGGAGCATAATATGAAATCCAACCATTCATCTCACTATAATGCAACGGCCAATGGAAAGATAGAGGCATTCAATAAGACTCTATCAAATATACTCTAGAAGATGGTGGATAAAGATAAGAAATCATGTCCTGATAAACATCTTCATTCTTTATGGGCTTATCAGACTACTACCCTACTACAACTCAGGCAACTCCTTATTCATTACTGTATATAACAAAATTAGTTTTTCTAATTTAAATTCAATTTCCTGAACTCATAGTTGCAATCTGTGATCAGTTGTCTATAGATGAGAAGTCTCAGAAATAGTTTGATGAGCTTAAGCGATTAGACAGAAAAATATTGCATACTTTGTATCATTTAGAATTCAACTAGAATAGAATAGCATGATATTTTAACAAGAAATTTCACCTATGTTCATTTCTTCAGGGAGAATTCGTATTGGTCCTCAGGACTACAATGATACTAGGAACGAAACCTCCAAAGCTTGAGCCAAAGCGGGAAGGGACTTATTCCATACATAAGGTCTACTCAAATGGATATTATGCCTTAATCTAAATGGATAGAGAACTTATTATAAATCCAACCAATGAGATATTCTTAAAGAAATACTTTGTGTAACTATATGGTTATGTCCGCACAACATGACATTAAACTGTATGGTTATGTCCGCACCACATGACATTAAAATTTATGGCTTTGTCCTCGCTGTAAGACTCTAAACTGCACAGCACATCATTCTAGTTTCAAGATGTTAAACTGCATAATGATCATAAACATCCATGCTTCATGATAATAAAATGTGTAACATCCTTGTCCTTGTCACACGACGTTAAACTGCATGACATCATTTTTCCTCATTACATGAAATTAAACTGTATGGATAATATCTTCTCTATCTGGCATTATGAGCTTTCATAAGCAAGCATCATTTACATCATTGTTACTCTTTAGTGGTATATGAGTCCCTCTATTCCCTATATCTGAGTCAGATCTCCATAGGGACCTCATTTCAAGAACTACATGTGGCTTGATTCTCATCTATTTGAGATACGTAGAGATGCCTGGATCTCCAATCTTGGGCCCATCTGCAACCAAAAAATATTTTTATTTCCTTTTTTATCCTCCTATATATGATTCAGATCTATACATAGTCTTTCATTAAGATACATGGTTTGATCCTTATACCATTTTTTGTCTTAAGTTTAACCGGTCTCTCAGAACATGTCAAAAGCCATGTCTCCCACATCAAAATCGATTGGTGTGGGAAATGATTATTTAAAGAACTACGTACGACTTCATTATCATCTATATGAGATATGTAGAGACGTCTAGATCTCTAATCTTGGGCCCAATCACGATCTTTAAAAAACCCCTTTTCCTTATATAAGAATCAAACCTGCATAGGGAATGTTTAAAGAACTATGTTTGGCTTGATTCTTGCCCCCAGTAGGATATGTAGTGACACTTGGGTTTTATCCCTTAGTCCAGCTATAACATGTCTTTCTTTTCACGTCATTTTATATTCGTCCTTACTACATGACATTAAACTGCATGGAAATATGAGAACTACATTTGGCTTGATTCTTGTTCCAACAAGATATGTAGTGAGCCCAGGTCATATGCCCTGGTTTAGCCTTCACTTAATCATAACACCCCTATTCTTCACTTGTGTCATCTTTGTGTTACAGTTTAAACCTTCAATCCTCCTTATTTCTCACACTAATCATAAATCACGTGGTCTTAGGATTTGGGTAAATTGATTCTCTATATAAATAAGGTGTCTCAATTCCTTTTGGGGTTATCAATGGTCCTAGCTACAAGACATTAAAATGTACAATAGACGTCCTCACCATATGATGATAAACTACACAGTCCTTTTAAATAACTATGTGTGTCTTGATTCTCATCCCATAGATATACGTAGTGATGACTATGATTTAAATCTTAGTCACAATCATGAGGAAATTTGTTTTCCCCCATCTCTTGGATACAGTAAAAAAATCTATGTAGGAAGGTTTTATTTTTAAATCCTCTCCTCATAGAACCCATAAAAAAACAAGAATGTCCCCATTTTACATACGAGTCAGATCTATGTAAGGGACTCTAAATTAATGGTCAATATTGATTCAAATATTTCTCATGTGCATTGAGAATTACCCCCTTCCATGTTTCCCAATCTTAATCTTGAATATTTTCAGATCTTCATAATCTTTATTACTGTTTCTGGTGACAGAGTTGCTAATATCTGAGAGCTCTTTTGCCTGACTGTGCAGTACGTTCCCTTAGGTGGATTTCCATAAGTTGCCTACATAACAGGCATGTCTGTAAAAAGATGCCACTATTTATCTATGCATCATATTCCCCAGTTGACCCTACATAATACAACCCCCATAATAGGTTTTTCAAATGATGGTAATTTCATTCTTCGTTAAAGTGTCTTTTTTCCCCTTCAAACTTTGATGACGATATACAAGAATCTGTATTTTTAAACAGTCTTTCATGTATATTTGTCCCATTACCTTTCTCTAAATATGAAAGTCTTCAAGACCATGGTTTACAAATTTCTCTCTCCATGTGTTCAAAGAAATAATAAATAACCTTGAATTACTTGACCATATATCATATACTGTTTCCATTATTGGTCCTAGACATATGACCAAAAACTACAGACACCATACTTCCTACGTTTGGGTTAGACCTTCATAGAAATCCTATTCCTCCAATTATTTGGAAATCATGGTTGGAAATACTCTCTCCATATTCAGACACATTTCCCCATAAATCAAACTTTGTGCTTCATAAAATCTGAATCACCATAAACTTTCTTCATCTTTTAGCAATATAATGTCAAACTTCTGAGAGATCTTTTTCCTAACTATGAAGTACGTACCCTTAGGTGGGCTTAGATAAAATTTTCCTATATAACAGGACTGTTTGTCAAAAGATACAACTATTTGGCTATGCAGCATAAGCTCATGTTGTCCCTACATAATACAGCCCCCATAATGGGTTTTTCAAATAATGGTAACTTCGTTCTTGAAAAATATTTCCTCTAATTATTTTATCCCTTTTCCAATATCATTCTTCAGATCTAGAAATTACTAAATAACAGTTTACAATTTTCCATTCCATACCTAAATATGGTATTTTGTTTGTAAAAAAATATCAATAAATTGGGAGAGTCTCATACCTTTGGTCAGAGCTAAAGATCTTAAATTAAAGCCACACAATGTCCACACTGTATTACTTAAAACTGCATAGTACAATGTCCTCACTACATGACTTAAAACTTCACAATACAATGTCCTCACTACATGAATTAAAACTTCACAACATAATGTCCTCACTGCATGACTTACAACTGCACAATACAATGTCCTCATTACATGGATTAAAACTTCACAATATGATTTCAGAAATTCCACTTTCTGATAAATTTTGACCATTCCTCATTCACCAAACTTGTATAGAAATGGTTTTATTATTCATAATATATGTCGGCATAAATAACCCTTTATTCTTAAAATTCCTTTCCTTGAAAAAACCACCCATTGTGGTCTTGGGTCACCCAAATCTTATTTTCTCTTGTCTATCAATATTTAAATGTTAAATTCTTAGGATCTCTTTCACCTGACTATGCAGTACGTGCCCTTAGGTGGCCTTGCATAAAATTTTGCTACATAATGGGACTATCAGTCAAAAGATGCCACTATTTGGATATGAAACATATGCCCTAGTTGTCCATGCATAACAAAAACCCCCAGAATAGGTTTTTCAAATAATGGTAACATCATTCTTGGAAATACTTCCTTTATGTTGATACAAGTTTTAAATTTGGTGACCATAAAAATCATGGCTCAAGATTCCCCTTGGAAATATTTAAAGAATATTAAAGCAATTATTAGACACCAAGTCTAGTTTGGGATATAATTTTAAAATTTATGGTCAAATTTATTCTACCTTAAACACTAGCCCTTTATAGTTCAACATGCATGACTCTAAACTGCCAACAACAAGAAAAGCGGTACTCACCAGATTGAGAACCCACAAAGGACAATCTAAAAAAAGTTGAGTCCCAACTCACTAAACATACATTTTGTATGATTTAGGTAATATCGAGAAATAAAAAGCAAAATGATATGATGTTTGTGGGTTTTTCCATATAACCCTAGAAAAAAAATCAAACTATGCTTACTAGGCCTAATGGATTAGGTAAAACAAAAGCAGCTAGTGAGATTGAAAACACAAATGATTGAATACAAAATGTTTTTCATTTATGAAAACTTGCCACAGATGAGCATACAAAAATTGGAGTCTCTCTCCAGTCATAAATCAAAAATGGTTTTCTACATAACTCCTCTTTTTATTAATAGTTGCTTGAGCCCCATAAGTTGCCCTTTGAAGCTTGTTTAGTTGAACAGCTCCGCTCTCTTCAGCATGATGAAGTGCTTCTTTAGCATCTACAATGGATTTTTCACCGTATTTATAAGATTCTCCTAATGAGATATGAAGTTTTTCAAGATCCCCTATGATAACATATAATTCCTATTGGAGACGTGGCTGCTGAACAGTCTTTTCTTTAATCATCTACTTCAGTTCCTTCAATTTTACAGTGTGATCAGCCTCAGCCCGGGACATCGCTTATTAGAATTCTTCAGTGTTGATCAACAACTTAGCTTTTATCAAGTCTTGCTGAAGCTTTTTCTATTGTTCCCTTCTTTAGATAATCTATTTCACCACAGTGTGGATTTCACAGTATTCAAAACCACCAAATTCCAATGTGATAATCAGAGATGAAAGTGGTGGAATTCTTGAAGGCAGTTCTTCAAGAGGAATTTCATATATTATCTTCCAAATAATTTTCCATTCCTTACGATGTGTGAGAAGAAGTTACTTTTGTAGTTCTGGGTCTGGTTCGAAGTCACTATCATAAGGAGGAATGTACTCTAGGATTAATTCACTTAAAGAAGTTCCTTATTCTGCTCCTTCCTAAACAATGGCTGCTTCACCTTCCAATACTGTTTAAGCATATGCAGAGGCTTCACCTCTAGACCCAGCCATTGAAGTTGATATCCCTATATGGTAAATCAATAATTATGGTTATAGTTAGTTTAAAGGGATTACAAAAGTGAATACAATCACAATATCAGTATCTCTTACCTAATAGTAGGTCAGCATCCTAAGAAGACTCCTCCTCAATATTCTCAGTTTCAGAAATTTTGTTTGATGTCTCTAGGTGAGGAGTTCTATCTTTAATTGGATCAGGATCCTCAGAATAAATCTCAGGAATATCTACTATCTCAAGATTCACCTAATCCAATGTCTCTGTAATGATAGGATTGAAATTAATGTCAATACTTCCTTAAAGTATTGTCGCAGAAACAATTTCTTTAGATGGAACTGCATTTTTCAACCAAATATGGTTAGAAATTTAATCATAAGAAGATTAATAGGAAGAAAAATGAAAGCTCTCATCCAGTTGATTCTATAAAAGGAACTTCAAAATATTATAAAACATTTGGTATATTAACATGTCCTAATACTTCTTCAAAATACATGCCAAGGTTCGTCATATCATCCAATGATATCTCATATCCCAGGTTAGTCTCACCCATGAGAGAACATGGCTTGTTTTCTTCACAACAATCCACTGACAACCTTTGACCCCGAAGATCTTCCTCAGCAACAATTGTGGGGTCAACATCAGTTTTTTCCAGATGTTTTGGTGCATGTGATGAACCTAAAATATCACAAGATGGAAGTCATTTGTTGTTACATTTGATGTCTTATAAAGCATTTCTGATGTATGAGAAGCCTTCTTTCTTCTGATAGAAGGAACAGGAGCAGTGCTGGGAATAGACATTTGTTCAAATGGCCTCAATGAATCCTCAAGAACCACCGAATTAGTAGAAATTTTTTCTTGTTCAGCAGCACCCTCCATGGTTCCTTGAAGTTTATTAGTAGTTTCTTTCAAAGAATAAACAAAAGAAGTCCCTATAATTCCAATAAGTTTAAACACTTTTTCATGAATAAAGACTAAAATTCATAATTATGAGGAAGGATTACCACTACTAAGAAAGAATTTAACCATGGATTTATTTCTTTGATGCTTCTGTTTCTTCTCCTTTTTAAGCGGACTTGCATCATCACCTCCCAAGACAGGTATTGGAGAATGCAATATGCTTTCTATTTCATTGTCTATGGCCTATTGGCGTGAAGATATTTCTCCCAGTTCATGAGGTGACCCAGTAACTCCACGATCAGTGCCTCTAGGGCTATACTGTGGTGATGGAACTTTAGTTGTTTTTCCTTTAACTAGCTACAAGTTAAGATGATATTTCCCCTAAGTAACAATGATTTGACTAAATTAAAATTTCAAATAATAAGAGAATGCGAGAAAAAGGAAACTTACATCTTCAATATCCACAAAGTCATGCCATTATTCATATAATGAAGGAATAATACCTTCATTGGTACTATGATATATCATTTAATTCACCTGCTTCATGGTGGGAATTGATCCATCGGTTGCATATATGAGCATTTCCAGCTCTCAAATGTAATCCCTCACCTCATTGGGATTGTCCTTAAAAATAATGTCAGAGGAGGCATGTAGATCCACTACTCCTAGAATACGTAGATCTTCACACAGATTCATCCACATGGTTTTAGCATCATATTATAGACTCTTCCATGTTTGAACTACCTCTAGTCATATATATTTAGAGTGTACGTCAAAAGGTTTTGAAGAGGATCCCGAATACTTGGATTTAATTTTCTTTCCAACTCCCGCAGTCATGGATGAGGGATGAGAAAATGGGACTCATTGCTCTTCAGAATGATGGCGACTAGGTATCCCCAGCACAACCTCAGTAGGGATCGATGGGGTGGCTCTCTTAACTCTAGAAGGGGGATTATATCTGGAATGAGGTCTCCTCGGTCAATTTGGAGCTTCGTCACCTCCACCCTCTGACTCTAATGAGTCAACCCCTGATGATGAAGAGTTACCTTCCAATTAAAGTAGATCCCTCCTGCTACTTCTCTTTACCCCCACTTGAGGGAAAACATGATTTAATACCCCTTCAAGGTAAGATGCGACCCAATTTTTAGTATACCAGATAGTCAATCTACTTACTGCATCAGTGGCAGGTAAATTAAATACTACCCCAGTATTCTCCACAGATGTCAGTAACCATAGTTGTCGGGAAACCGTCAGAAGTTTCTCTAATCTAACATGCACAGGGGGGATACAACATTTTGTTGCAGACACATGAATTGACATACAAATCTATAAGGATCATAGGCCTCACATATGATTTCACCGTAAATCCTTATGGCTAGTACACCATCTCTGAAAGCTAGCATGTACGCCCTTAACTCTAAATTGGATATCCAATCATCAATTGATCACCCCATAGGTAATTTCCCATAAGGAAAGAGATGAAAATCCTTATGCATGCTCAATTTGGCCTTGTTGTTTTAAGTGTTCAGAGATAAAGGTGAAATGCTAGAAAAATGATGAACAGATGGTCAGAAAGGACATCCAAAAACTTGTACCCCACTTTATACAACATAAGTTATGATGTGAGTAGAGATCCATCCCCACAACACCTAGAATGGTCCCAATATTCTAAAGGGATACTCTCCACTATAAATGTACAGAAAGATCCTATGATTCTTGGACAAAATAAGAGTGGCCAACCATACTATCCTTTTCTCATCCATCTTGGCCACAATAACAAAGGTTTCTGGCCTCATGCCTCCTTTGGAATCTCGGACTGGTAACAAATATACGCTGATCCACATGGCCAAGAAACCTACCATACAAGTCTTTTCATGAAGTTTTGGGTTTAATTCATATCCCCATTTTTCAAACTATCCTTTCTCTAATATTATCCAAAAGGTGTCAGGAGTACCTCTCTTATCTGCCCTTGGATAGCTAGTCGAACGAGTGTAGGTAGAACCCTTTTCCTTATACTTTACCAAGAATATTTCCATACATTCCTCTAGATGAATATACCTTCTAGTGGGATACTTTGTGTTGGTCACTTTCTTGAGTTTGTTAAATATTTTCACCAAATCACGAACCAAAGCTGGTGTCTTCCTCAAGTCATTCCATGTCACTTTGGGAGAAATAAACTCATTATACATATCTCCAAGGATTGGATCTCAGGAAAACTTATAGACATCCCACAAACTGATGTATACCTCTCCATGTGTTAAATGGAAAGAATTAGTTTATGGTCACCATCGGCTTAATAATTCTGGCACAAAATCATCATTATTGTACACATAGGATTTTGCAACCCAGACAACCTCATAAATCTTGATTCCTTTCAATTCATCTGTAAATTCTGCATAGGTATTTTGAACCTAGTATGCCCATATCCATACAGGTTTTACACCTCCTCCTAGGCATAAATCCCAACTTTTCTTCCAACTCTTGGACTGATCCATCTGGGATCTTGAAATATGGATGAATAATAGTGTAGTTGTAGCTCATGTGTGTTTGCTTTCAAATATCGAGCACATAGTCTATGATGCATGATATGAGAATTCTCTGCTATCCCAGCATTAACAAATGAGCCTGCAATGGAAACATTGGTAGATGAGAAGTTTGTATAATCCTGAGACCAAGAATGTGGGACATAGTTCTTTGGTTCTGGAATATTAACATCCTATAGATGGACATATCTATAAAAGGGCAGATAAGTGATTCGGGGAAAGTTGAAATGATACTTCTTCAGATATTTTGTTAATTTTGGAAGGGTAGTGTCACAAACGTCGAAGTAGTCATGACTGATGACATTCATCATGTCATCGATCCTCTTACTGGCTAGTTCATCAGTAGTTCCAATTATTTTGGGAGCCATTGAGCCAGAAAAAAGTGAGAAAATCATCTTTTAAGTAAGTTCATTTTTTATGTTTGATAAAAGAATTGAAAAAACCGGCAAAGGCATTAAGGCACACAAGTATAAAACGTGGCATGCAAGTGTAAACTGGCGTACAAGTGTGGTGCTCTAGTTATATCACGCAACTAAAACCATACAGAAGAAGCATAGAAAAACCACGAGTGTCAAATTGAAAGAAAACTTCCGCACCGAGACCTGAAATTCCAAATTTCAGGAGAATTTCCACAGAAGTGAAGCCGTTACATATAAGCAATGCAAGTCACCCGGCGTGCCTGAATCCTGTGCGTGACCATCTTGTACAGCTAGTTTCTCTACATGCATAAAACTTGCACAGCCCCATACTATTTTCTTTCTCCTTTATTACATTACCTCAGTATTAGATCCTCTTTTCATTTCGGATCCAATTCTGAGGGGGGGATTTTGTTGACATTCCATTTTGTCACAAAGTCTAAAAAATGATAAAGGGAAATAACTTAGAAAGAATAGGGGAAAACACATGAATAAAATCAATATTTACAAAAGTGTGAACTTTGGGTCACCCTAGTTAGACCAAGGGGACCTCAGCGCGCAGCCTACTTGCATGCCCAATTTCAGTTCCCCTGATATCCTATTTTTGCCTATAAATAGTCCCTTGCGGTCTTCATTTGTATGGAAGAATTTCCAAAAATAATAATTGCTACTCTGGTCTCCCTAATACTTCACCCCAGTCTTCTGAAACTTTCAAGGTATTTCATGAACACCTGGAGTGGATGATTTGAGGGAGTATCATTGGAATTAAGTCCTTTTAGTATTTGAAAACCATAACACTTGCGTGATTAAAGCTTACAACTTCCCTAAATCATAAATACTTTCATGAAATCTATTCCTTCTACAGGAACTTGAGCGCCCCACTTCTGGGATCAGCTGTGAATGTTCTTGAAGGCTTGAGCAAGGCCTCACCCATGTATTAAACATCCAGGTTATTTATCACTTGGTGTATTTTAGGTTGCCCTAGTCTACTTGAGCTCCCATACTTTCACACCAGTATCTACTTGGGTGCCCCTCTTTGGTTCACCTACTCTCTTTAGTCTACAGGCCATCAAGCCCTCCTCAAAGCCATTTATGGAAAGTCTTCTTCTTTTGCTCCCTTATCTAAAATGGATTCTGTTGAGACCCCAATTAAAAACTCATGAATCATCAAACCTTTTGGAAAGTCACATTATCATGTCTCCTATTTGGTTTTGTATATCTACAGTCAGAGGTTTACCACATTTTTTTCACAATGGGGTTAAGATTCATGGAGTGTCTGTGGGTTTGTATATATGCAGTCACATGGACCTTTCTCCTAGAAATAGTGTTGGGAAGTTCTCGATTATGAAGATTAGGGTTTGGTTCCCAAACTCTCCCTTCTTAATGACCCGAAACCATAGGCCTCTGGTATGGAAGGTATGATTCACAATTTCCTCAGAAGTCTCCCTCCCCTACCAGGATCCACTTGGCCAACCATCCTGGTATAAGCCCCCTATCTTTTCTTACAAGAGGTATCATCATTGCTCCTCCTCTCCTTTTCAATGCCAAAGACCATAGGGGAGATGGGCACAAGGACCTTCATTACCCTATCCCTCTCCCTCTAGGATATGTCACCATGGGGTAGCCATCGTGGTGTAATCCCTTGACCTTCATCCCTTCTTCCTTACATTGGACCCTTGTCCAATATAAATTGAGGATAGGTAAGGCTCGTAGGTGCGCCCTCTTCCATGGTCACCTTGCCCTCATCCACCATCACCCCCATAGGCTCAGCCTCCTCCACCAGCAAAGGAGGAAAAGTGTGCATGTCATTGTTGAATATTTCACATCCTCTTGTTTCTCACACCAATAATGACTCACGTGGGCTTAGAGATTCGTGATGGATAAAATATTTGCACAAACACTCATGGTGAATGAACCATGAGAACTCTGATTCCCACCATAATTGGTATATGTAGGAATCCTTCTCAGGGCCCGAGCTCACATGATATCCTCTTCAAGAAACCAACTATATTTACCTTAATCTGGGCATCCACCTTATAAATAACCCCCAAATTAAACCCCCAAATCATCAAGGCATCCTTTTCAAGAAGTAAACCCAAACTCATTTCTCTAAAAGGACTATAATCTCCTATAATACCCCAATCAAACTACGTGGGTTTTGATTCCTATCCATATGGGATATGTAGGAAGCCTCCTTGAGGTTCAAACCCAACACTTCAAATCAACCCTATTCTCCTTGGGCCATATTCTTAATAGGTTATAATCTTACTTGGAAACCCATATTCTTTCCAAGTTCCTTGGCCTGTTTAGGTATAAGTCCCACACCCAAACATTGACTAAGCATCATTCACTTAGATGCCTTTACCACATGACATTAAACTGTATGGAAGGGTCCTAATCACATGACCTTAAAAGGTATGATGTTTCCCATTAAGCGGTACTAAACTATTAGGGTTCTAATTCCTTTCACAAGGATATGTAGGTAACCCATTTCATGGTTACGATCCCAAAATCAAAACAAACATTCGTCTCTCTAGGTGAAAATAAATCCCAGAGTGCCCCACAGAGTGGATTAAAAACTTGTATCATCATAACGATGATTAAAAGAATCTCTAAGTAGTATATAAGAGGATACCATTGTTGGATAACCTCGAATACATATGAATGATTATAAATTTCAAACATGTTAATAAGTTATTAAAAATTCAAAGGGAAACTTAGGTTATACTTTGTGAATTAATAAGGATTAATGAAAATATCTTTATAAAGAGAGTCCCATAGTAGACAATAATTATCCCCAAAAGGGTGTGATGAGTCCAACCTCCCATCCTCTCAACCAATGCATGTTCTTAGGTATTTTAATGTTTGAACTTAACGAATGACTACCTTTGGAACATAGGTCCCTTTTGGATAAATAACCGTTGGGTGTTTCTGATTCCATGAATAAATCCAATGGAAATTTCCTAGGTGCAGTGATTCGTAAATTGGAACACATGTTTCAAGGACCTACGAAACAATGTTGGACAAAGACTTGTTGGAATCCTCTATCTTCTTGTTGGCTGCTGCATGATAGTGGGACAAATGGTTGGATTTGATTCCATACTCCTGGTATAACTTTTCAAACATAGAAAAGCAGAATTTGGTGCCATTGTCCATTAGTATTGTATGAGAGACACCGAATCTGGTAATGATGTTGGCTTTCACAAAGATAACAATTATTCTTACCCCAACCTCTTTAAGGGGTATGGATTCAGCCCATTTAGAGAATAAGTCGATTGTTGTGAGAATGAACATGAATTGTCTGGTTGTGGTAGGAGGATATGGTCCCAAGACATCAATCCCCCATATGGAAAATTTCCAGGAGTACTTAGCTATGTGAAGTAGTTTTGGGGGTTGGTGAATGAAATTGGCATGAACTTGGAAGGGATGGAACTCTTGGAGAATGTGACACAATCCTGTATCATAGTGGGCCAATAATATCAAATCCTTTTAATTTGATAGGAGAGCTTGGATGTTTATTGGTGTGCTCCACAGGTTCTGGAGTGCACTTATTTCATGAAAGTAGTAGTCTCCTCTCCATCGATGCACCTAAGAAGGACTCCATCAAGGCCTCATTTATATAGAACCTCTCTTGGTTTGTTCCATCATATAAAACAAAATTGACTACCACCTCCAGATTTGTTCTCTTCTAGCCCTATATGGTGGGAGTTACCCCCTCCAGAGGTAATTTGAAATGGGATTCATCCATCTTGTGGTGTGACTGTAAGGCTCAGGAATGGGTATAATCTTTTATATTTCTTCCATATTGTTTTTGAATGAATGGTAAGACCATAATATGGTGGGAAATGCTGAAAATTGTTTCATCCCAGTCTAGATCAGCCAGGGTTGTGGCTACATTTTCTAATTCATCGGCTTGAGCATTTTGTGACTAGGGGACATAAGTCAGTGTTGGTTATGATGGGAATTATGCCATAAGATCTTGGACATGGTTCATCAAAGGAACAAATACTTAATTATTAATGTAATAGTCACCATTTACCTACTTGATGACTAGCTTTGAATCACCTTTTATCTTCCGGTGTTCGGATCATGCATAAAGGGCCAGCTCTAGGCGTGCAATGAGGGCCTTGTATTCTGCTTCATTATTTTTTCACCCCTCTAAAAGTAAGAATGAGTAAGTCAAGACATCCTTTTTAGTAGATATGAGTATATCTCCCACTCCTACTTTTTTGAGCTTGGGATCCTCCATCCATTCCCCTATCAGGCTTCTGGAGGCACCGTCGAAGTACATTTCCCATTCCTAGGGACCTTCTTGGGCGGAGAACACTTCTTCATCAGGAAGTTCAGTATCCAATGGGTTCATTTCTTATGAGGGGTGATCTTCTAGTAAATTTACTAATTCATGGACTTTTATGGCTTTCTCGGGGACATACCGTATGTCAAACTATTGTAGGATGACTTCCCACCGTGATAGGCATCGTGATTAGTATAGGACAGCTGAGGATATACTTGAGTGGATTGAAATGGGATACTAGATAGACCTCATGGTGATATAGGTAATTCATGACTTTATAAACTTCAAAGATCAGGGCTAGGTAGTTCTTTTCGATTCTTTAATATCAAGTCTCAGCATCAATCATTGTTCGGATGAGGTAATAGAGACTGTTCTCTTTTCCAGTATCATTCTTCTGTGCAAGGAAAGCACCTAGTGACCATTCCAAGGTGGTCACGTAAAAAATGAGTGGTCTTCCCTCAACTGGTGGAATTAGCACTGGTGGTCTTAGGAGATACCTTTTAATATTTTTGAATGCTTATTGACAATCATTATCCCACTGGAATGCGCCCCCCTTCTTCATCAACCTGGTGAAAGGAAAACACTTACCTACAAGGTTGGCTATGAAGTGCCGAATGTAGACTAGGTGCCCCTGGAAACCCCTCAACTCAGTGAATTTGTGAGGTGGAGACATTACAGGGATTTATTTTGTCTTCTCAGGGTTGAATTCAATGTCAATATGGTATACGACGAAGTTGAGGAATTTCCAAAAGGTAACCCAAAAAGCACACTTTAGGGGATTCATCTTTAGACTATGTTGCCATAGTTTATTGAAGATAGTTTCAAGATATTTCAGGTGGTTTGAGTGATGTCATGATTTAACCACTAATTCATCAAGATATCACTCAATGAATTTTCCCAAGAAGGGCTTGAAAATGTGATGCATGGCATGCTGATATGTAGTGCCGGAATTTTTCAGACCAAAGGGCATCACCTTATAGAAGAATACTCCTTGAGGGTCCCTAAAAGCAGTGGATTATTCTTCTTCTTGGATTATTCGGATAATGTTTTATCTATAATATCCATCCATGAAAGATAGGGCCTCATATTAGGTTGTTGTGTCGATCAACGATTCCATGATTGAGACTGTATAATCATCTTTTGGGAAATGCTGATTGAGGTCCATGAAGTCAACGCAAACTC
The DNA here is from genome assembly GCA_963277665.1 of Viscum album. Taxonomy (NCBI): domain Eukaryota; kingdom Viridiplantae; phylum Streptophyta; class Magnoliopsida; order Santalales; family Viscaceae; genus Viscum; species Viscum album. Next base: position 1,531,581,007 of record OY728160.1, on the reverse strand, counting down.
AGATCTGTCCATTATTCTTATTGACAAGGAATTTGTTTTCCATCCAGATTAGATATTGGACTTACCAAATGAAGATTGCTTTGATTAGTTTGTCAATTTCAGCCTCTATTTTGGCAGTATGTGTCAGGTGGGTCCTTCTGGCTTCTTTCTAGTAACCACGATGATATTTTGGTAGACCTAGGTTATGAGTGGCGACCTCGGGATCGAGGCCAGGCATTTCTGTGTAGTTATAGGAAAAAACACCTTTATTATTTTTTAGGACGGAGGTATATGCCTCCTTCTCCTCAAATGGCATATCCAAACTAATCAGAGTGGGTCGCAGGTTATCTTTGGATCCTAGGTTTATCTCCCCAAGTCCATCAATCATGGTGGAGACACCTTCTTCGAATGCGAGAGGGATATATATGAGGTCTTATTCTTCTTCTTCTTATTCATATTCTTCTTCATCTTCTTTATCTTATTATGGGGAGAGGATTCTCGATATTAACTCTCCATCATTGTGATAGGAATCACAACTCTAATTTATAGGAATCCAAATAGCTCCTTTTTTCCCGGCTGACTGCAGGGAATCTTCTAAAGAGGATGGAATGGGGGTGGATGAGTTTCCTCCCATTATTTTAGTGATAGGACATCGCCTTCTCCCTTAGTGAGTAAGGTATGAACTATCTGCGGCCCTAAGGATAGGTTGGGATCATTTTTGTTTGATCCCTCACCACCATCATGGGGGTCAGTGCACTTTTCAGCATCCTTGGACTTGGCGGCCATTACAGAAATCATGCAGACAACTGAGTCCGTATCTAATCTTGAACTTATGCACTAAACCAATTTTATGGGTAATACATACTCTTCCCCAAGTTATTTAAAGGTATCAATAGGATCCATTTCCAATCCATTTTGGGCGGTGATCCAATCAACATCATCCTCCAAATACTATTTCTCTTTCAATTCATAGAACCCTACATCGATGTAATGATATTCACTGGATTCAAATGGGGATTTATCGGCATGAAATGTCCCATTTTCCCCATTAGCACAATATTTGATGCATTGATGGTATGATGAGGGAATCAAAGTGTGGTGATGTAGCCAGGGCCTCCCCAACAGGATGTTGAAGGCCTTACTTTGCCACACTACTTGAAACGTGGAATCAGACATGAGGTCACCAAAACAAGTTTCAATCCTGATTATTCCCAAAGGATTCTGCTCACTTTTTTCATATCCCAATAGAGTTTTGGTTTAGGGTGTCATACTATCCTCATCATATCCCAACCGATAAAGGGTTCGCAACGAGAGGATCTTAACTCCAAAGCCATTGTCAATGAAAATTCTCTAGAAATCAATTCCATTTACCTTTCCAGACACATATAAGGGTTTGATGTGTCCTTGAATGATGGTGTCTTCATCCTGATCTTTGAAGGAGATAATAGTAAGGAATTCCTTGGGATTGTTCGCTATCTGATAGACTTCGGCAGCAGCTACTTCGGCCTCAAATTCCTGAGTACTTAGTAAGGATTCGATGAGAGGCTTACTAAGGTTTTCTAATAGACTCAAGGCATCTAGGATCGGTAGATTATCTGGTACAACGACTAGATGCTTCAGAATATCATATTTATTCACTAAATGTGGATACTTCATGGCTTGGGGATGCTCTTTCATGAGAGATATAGGGGCTTGAGTTTTGGACATAGATGGTCTGAGCTTTATGACAAGAGATGATGGTGCTACTGTGCTTTTTTAGTTTGGCCAAACTAGTCTGCCTATACGCTTTGGGTGATTAGAAATCTTCTCTTACTCCGACAGATACTCGAAGATGATTGGGCTCATATTTATTCTGACAGGGGCAGAGAAATACTCTAGTTCTTATTGTGTCTTCTAGAGGGTCCTTCTATGAGTTCCACAACACTAACAGTTTGAGTTAAGGTGTGGCCAAGAATTTAACTCCTACCATGGTCACACCTTCCTAGAAACCCTCATCCTATGTTGCCTCTTCCTCCGGATCTCTAGTTGGATGTGGGGAATTCGAGTTCATGGTCGTAGTCCCCATCAAAGAAGGGGTATATCAAGTGAATGAAATTAATATATCCAAAGATCAGTTCTTGATCTGAAAATAATTTGGTCTTCTTGTCCTTTTTTGATGGTCCCATTTAGTGGGGAAGTGTCCATGCTTTCAAGTCTACTAGCATGAAGTCTAAAAGTGTCAATACTAGTTTCAACTTTGGTTAAGCTCATATTCTTGCTCCTTATTTCTACCTTTTCAGCCCTTAGAGGATTGTGGGACTGAGGATGATTGTTGTGTTGCATCAAGAGCTATTGAGGGCATGGTTGGTTTCTTCAACTGTGCCTAGAGGATGCCATGATCTCAGTTGACTATTTTCCAAGTCATTCAATTGTCAAACTTTTGTTCCTTTTTGTTGGTGACTATTTTCCACTCCTCTTCCTCTATTGGGTCTAAGATGGAGACATAACCCACTTGTGCTGGCGGCAGACCTAACTTGACTTGCCCAAAATCCACCATTTTTTGCAGGATATACTTGAAGAAGAATCACTCTAAGATGGAATACCCTGGTATCCAGTGGTAGGGACAATAATTTGGATGTTCATAGAGACCCACTTCATCAGCTGTCTTTGGCTCTGGCATCTAGAGAAAGTAGCAATTCCTGGAAGATACGATGTATCCATGGACTTGGTCATCTCAGAATGAGTAGAATTTATTTCTTCATTCCTCAAACTGATTTATTTTAGAACCCCTTCACTTATCTTTTTGGGGTGGGGTGGATATTGGCGTCCAGGGGTCCTGCATGGTTTGGTGGAGGCCTAGAAACTAGAGCTGGTGTGAGGGTGGCTTAATCATGACAGAAGTCACTTTATCTTTTACCATTCTTTTTCTTGGGGCCAATGGGGCCACTCAGGACTTGAGAGTGGTACGATATGATTAGTCTTCTATCCTCTAGGAAATTGAGTAGAATTCCCAAAATACATGTGTGTACTTCACTGGGATGAGTGGTATTTGCAATTCATCAGGGATATTATTGATTCACATAGCGAGCATTTCATCCTGGGGGGTGACCGGGTCAGGGAGTAAGTCAAGCCTTTCCATCTGGAAATTAAGTCTAAAACTCTTTCATTCTCTTGATGCTTGTAGTTCATGAGATCAATAACCATTGTATTAGGAAATTTCAAACTAAACTGGAAGAGAAACTTTCACGAGAGGTTCTCTCATCCTATGATTGAGTTGGATGGAAAACTAGTATACCACATTAAGGGTGAACCCTACAGAGTTCTCATAAATCACCTAAGTTTTATAGCTTCTTATTGCTCCAGGGTTCCCATCATGATGTCACAGTAAGATGCATAGTGAATTAGATGTTGTTCCAGGTCTACTGAACCATTGAACACTAGGAATACGGGGTTCCTGAAGTTTGGAAGTGGTGGAATGTTACTCACCCAATCAGGGTAAGGTTTGAATTTTGGTTGTATCAAAACGTGTTGTCCTTCCATGGCTTCTAGTTGGGCTGTCAATTGCTCAAAGGTATTCAAGAGCCCTTGATGCATATCCTGATAGAATTGAGCTTGGGTGGGTGCAGTAGGGGGGAAAAATGGACGTTTCAGCACTGCTGCTATTTGGGGCGGATACCTAGCCAAGGGTATCCTTTGTGGGTTCGCCTAATGTATTTTGGCTACTTTCCTAGTGGAAGGAATTCATGATGTCCTTTTGGGGATGGATTCAAGTAGATTGATGGTACCAGTACTGGATTGGATGAGCATCTGATCTAGTTTCATTTACTAGGATGAGTGCCTATGGAAGAGGCACCCCTTCTGGGAATTACTATTGACGTTTCTCTCAAGGAACACATCTGGAAAGATAGATTCTTCGACGCATCTCATCATTGATTCACCTGAGCTCTTTTATTTCTTCCTCCTTCTTGGTGAATCTTTCCTCGAGCATGAGGGACACATTCTTAGGGGGAGGAGGCGGTTCATAGACGACCTAGGATTTATTCTTATCCTTATTGTGGATAATGAGGGAGTTAGTAATGGGTTTGTTGAGGGGGCACCCAAATTTAGGGTAGCTCTCTTATTTCGATAATGCACACCATCAGGCTCAGTGTGGGCCACCTTTAGGAGGGAACCATCTTCTCTTGAATATTCTCTATTTGTATCATTTCCTATGAGATCCATGGGACCGATTTTCACCATGTTCACTAATTCATACCAAATTAGGGGCGGTGTACCCGGTGCTGAATGGTAAGAGAGATTTTTTCATCCTTTATTAAAATTTCTCCTTCAATTATGTGGTATTATTTAGATTTCTTGGTGAAAATTGACCTGAAGGGAGCCTTGATCTGACCTCACAATATGCCGTCATCCTAAGGGGTATGAACCACAAGATGGTACTGAATAGGTAACCTCTATTCTCCTCATTATTCCTAGATGGGATAAGAAAAACTTATACTATGTAGGAATTTGAGGTAAAAATTCCCCAGCCCTGTGGGATGGGGTTTCTCCCATTCTTCCATTGATGCACTATAGACCAAATTCATTGGTCTTATGGGGGAATTTTGAGTTTAAAATTCCCTCAGCCTTGTAGGTTGGGGCTATTCCTGTATTGCAGCAGTAGCTGCCACTATTGACACCTTCTTGATTTCACGCACTCCTACGCGGGTGTGACCTAGGTATGGTGCTGGGTTTTCACATGATTTATTCTATTTTGAGGACATGAGAACTGCTTTTTGGTTGGATTCCCTTTGGTAGGAATCCTTCTGGATGTTCTTGGTTGCCTAGCTTAGAAGCTTCTTAATGGATTGATCGCATTGGGCATAACGCTTTTTATATGTGAAAAGAGCAGGGGTGGCTCAGAAGATGAGCATGGCCATGGACCGTCCTTTGGTTGAGAAAGGATATAACTCATCATAGACAGAGTGTCTAACATGTCTAACTCCATCTTTCTGAGAAGCTCGGCATAGGAGGGCTTCGTCACATTTGTCCCGACAAGGGTAGGACCTTCTTTCCAGTGTGAATTTTGACTGCGGGGAGGACTTTCGCAATCAATGCTACAATGGCAAGGGCTACCATTGCAACTTCATGCCTGATCGCAAGGAGTTTCCTTAGAACGTATACCCTAGAGAGGACCTTCTGAGTGGGTTGCAGTAAGGGGAGTATCTTCTTTCTGCTTGATGTCACTGAGGGGAGGACCTTCTCGATTACTGTTATGATGGCAAGGACTACTATCAAAGCTTGATATCTAGCTGTAGGGAGAATTTTTGTAGCGTACATTCTGGGGAGGGCCTTTATGATGTACTGAAACAAGGGTAGGACATTATTGTTTTTCAATGTTGTTGAGGGTATGGCCTTCATAGAAATTGGCATTGCGGGGAGGGCCTTCGCTATGGCTGTCATTATGGAAAGGATTACCATTATAAGTTGACATCCAACTACAAGGAGAAGCATATTCGTAGCGTATACCCTGGGGAGGACCATCGGGATGGATGAAAACAAGGGAAGGACCTTCTTACTATCTAATCTTCTGGTCAAGGGGAGGGTTACCCAGACACGAATCAGGAGATGTGATCTCATGATCGATCATTATTGGCCCACCGAGTAAGCCCCCATGGGTGATTTAGGGAGGACCTTCAGAGCTGTTGGTATCAACATTATGGGGAGGGCCTTCACAACTGCTATTGAAACTTCCATAATTTGTTAATGGGATAAAAGGGTCTTGATACTTTATTGATATAATCTCGAGGGCATCAAGAACTCCAGCTTCCAACAGAGAAGAATCATGTATATGCTCTTCATTTTCTAGATGCCTTTGGTGCATTTCATTTTTGGGCACTCTCTTGTGGGTAACCAGGGCCGTATACTATTATAAATGGCCTTAATATATGGGTACCTATTTTGTTTCTTCCCATGATGTTGTTGGGATATTCCAATGGATATCTTGAGTTTTCGTAGGGGTATATTCTTGCCCTAGAGTGGACACCACATTGGACTGACGTCCCTTAGTTGGAATGAGTATTTGTTCCCAATCTTGTTATTTGTGTATCGCAGGATATTATCGTCGACCCTACTAGACTGGAGAAGGGATTCATAACTACTCTGGAGTGACCAACCCATTTTGCAGGTAAGTCATTCCATTCAAGGAAACTGGGTCGTGGGATTGGTTCCTCATCTTTTCTGTTGATGCAATTATATCTTGACATGTCTGGAGGATATGGTCTGAAATTGATGATTGATCTTCTATCATTTCTAGGATGTACTGAGATATATTTTTGACTGGAACGAGTATGAATGCCCATTATGATGTCGGAACAGGAGTTTGTGCCTACTCCGGTCCTCCAGAGGTTGTCAGTGGATACTGGAAGTTCTCCTGTGCTAGGACAGAGGAACGAGTCTTCCACTGGTTTTCTTCTCTAGATGCCACCATATTTTACTGGTGGGATTCATATTTACAAGAAATAATTTGTATCTGCTCTCTTGCCACTATTTTTATGTCATAGTCTTTGTATGCGTCTATAGTAATTTTGACTCTGTTCATATTTGTTTGTCTCCCTATTTGGATATAGGGCTTGAAACAAATCAGTAGATATTTGTGCCTGCCTATAGATAGTTGTCATCCTATTCAGATGACGTTCTTCTTGCGTATTAGTAGATATTTTCATATGCCTGAAATTTGCTACTCTGTCTGCATAGTGGGATTGATGAGTACAGGTAGGAATGTGCATGTGCTCATATTGTGCCACCCTATTTCTGTGGTGGCCTTGAGTGGAGGTGGAAAAGTTTTATGTTTTCCCATTTAATACCACTGTGTTTGTACAATAGAGTTCCTCCTTAGGAATCAGGTAGATTACCTTTTCCTAGTTATATGTTTTCCACCCTCAGTGGGTGACATGAAGGGCCTGTTTCCTTTGGACTTCAGCAAGTGCCCTCAGCATGATATCCTCTTCAGGGAAAGGTTACTTGGTCGCCCGACATTGAAGATGACTCTCTCTTACAAGGGGTCATGATTAAGACCCCTATGCAGCTGGGATAAAGTCATCAATATTGACTTCATCTTCCTCCCTGAGATAAGTGAGGTACTTTTTTTCATGTTTCGGGGAAAGGCTTCCAAAATGGTTCAAGACGACCACCAGGTCGCCTTGTACTGGATTATGAGCCATGGATAAGGAGGCGGCTAGCGAGCTTTTTCAGATTAGAGGGATTGTCTTGTGGGATCCACTGTGGGGAGAGTAACATTTTTGTTGTACTCTATAATCAGTATGTTAGATACCCAGTGTTGCAGATGATGGGTTGGCGAGGGGGTCCTGCTCTTCATCAGGGCCCCAAATGCCTGAGGGATCGCTGAGGTGCGTGTCTGTATTGGTTGTCAGGATTCCAGTTGGATCAAAGGTTTCTCTTCATAAACCTACAATATATATATATATATATATGACATAAATAGACAAAAAGCCCCTTTAAAGTAGCATCTCTTGATCATATGCATATGTGACGATTCTGATTGGCCCTCTTCCTTTATACGAGGAAAAGGGGCTTGAGTGGCGTAAAAATGCAACCTTGTTTGAGGATTGACTTCGGGTTCACCATTTCTGTTTCGACCTGAGGTTACATGTTTGTTTGGGGAAACAATATGGTTCGACAAGAATCTTCACTCATATATTATTGTAGATAATTTTACATCACCATTTTTGTTTCGACCTAAGGTGGCACATCATTATCCTTTAGGGGGAATTGGATTGTCCTCGTGGGGACTAGGTAGATTATCCCTTTTACATTATGAAGGAGGTTCCACAATCAAATGGTCTTATTGGTTGATTACAGGGGGTTAAGTATTTGTGGAATCAGTCCTCCTAGGATATGATTTCCTCATATGGTCTCCAACATGTTCATTCATGGAGCTAGAAACACCCAACAACCCTAGTATCCATGCTTCATGGACCTTCATTCCAAAGGCAGTGCTATTTGGATGACGATTTGGCCAAAAACACTTAAGGACTCAATTGGTTGAGAGGATTGGAGGTCGGGCTCATCACACCCTTTTGGGGGGAATTATTTTCTATTCTGGGACTCCCTTATAGATTTAATCCATGTTCATATGTTCATGAATCCTTGGTTCATTTCCAAAGATTTATTCATGAGCTACCCCTGGGTTGCAAGATCATCATGGATATAAATGGATTTGATGCTACAAAGCAAATGATGACTTAAGCCATGCAATGAGGCACTCTGGAGTTTATCATCATCCAGGAGAGATGAAAGGTGGTTTGATGTTGGGGTTAGACCAATAATATGGGCTTCTTACATATCCTCGGGAGAGGAATCAAATCCCGCATAGTTTGTTTATCGAGACATACACCTAGGATGAAGCACTTTCGAATTTGGGGGAACATTTTATCAAGAATGACTTCTGAGGTGAATGTACCTTGAGATTGGGCCTTGGAAAGGCATCCTACATATCCTAATTATGGTGGAAATCAAAGTTCTCATAGTTATTTTAGCTTGGGGCTTACACCTGGGAGGAGGCCAATTTATTAGGGGCATAATTGGGTGAACCTTTTGGAAGGGAAATACTTTGATATTGGGCCTTCAAGCAGGAATCCTATGTATCCTAGTTGAAACAGGAATTAGAGTTCTCATAGTTCATTTGCGGTGGGGCTTATGCATGAAGGCTTCCCACTTGAAGGGGGTATGATCTTTCATTTCATGGATGAGATGATATAGAGCTCAATCCTAGATAAATGCTTCCTACGTATCCTAGTTGTGTTGGGAATCAGAGTTATCATTTTTCATTTAGCTTAGGGCTTACACCTTGGAGTAGGACTATTCATTGGGACTATGATGATTTCATGATCACCACCAACCCCTAAGACCATCTGAGTCATGCTTAGTGTGAGAAAAAAGAGGAGGTGGTGGATCTGGAGATAACATGTCCTTCATCATCTTCTGGTAGATGGTAAAAGAGATGGGAGAGATGGAGGGGCTTTGAACATGAATCCCTCACCCATGTTGATACCCAGGATAGTCAAATATTAGTGATCTACCTAGATACAACTCGAGTTGAGGTGAATAGGGTGAAGTGTGACACCTCCCGAAAAAGTAAAGGGGCTTACCTCAGGATGAGTGACATTTTCCGGGTTCTGGGAAAGGGGAGGAGCATCATCCCTAGTCAAAGGGGAAGGAAAAAAGTTACCTCTTTTCTTATCACCAGCACTCATTGAAGGGAAAGGCCAGTGGTTACCCCAAAACCTGTGAATGGGGAGGTTCACATTAGCATCCCAAAGTCGGTCCTTAGGCCACCTTGGGAATGTAGACATAGAGACATTATGGAGGTCAAAACCATTGTAGGGACAGCCTTCGTCACTCCACTTACCTTATGTATGTAGATTTATAATGGCGCACTAGTGCACCTAATGATATGATCATATGGGTTAGGTGGATTTGGAGGAGGCTTTGGCCTGATACCAATGGAATAGTTTGTAGTAGAGCTATGGAGGGTTGGATGATGATGGAGGGGCATGATTGGAGCCAGAGGAAAGGATGCCTGGAGACACCTCATTTTGTGTACTATTTTCTTATGTGGGATGGAGGCAGACCCACATAGCATAACGATATATGGGTAGAGGGGTCATCTATGTATCGAAGCGGTACACAGATGTGGGTATGAACCACCACATACCAAAGTGGTATGTGGTCCTAGATGTCGTTCTCCACGCCGCTCCGAGTTCCATCTGTGTACTAATGCAGTATGAGGTGCAGGGTTCAATCTTCATAGTGATGCACTATAAGGAGCGCTAAATTGAAGAAGGGTCCTGGAGCCTATGGTTCACAGGGAATTCATCCAAGATGGTTTCATGGTTTGCGATGGAACCAGTTAGGTTTTATTTTCACCAATTATTATTAAGTTCCTTCTTTTTATGGTTCGCGACTGGTTATACATATGGAAAAGTGATCCGTGGTTCGTACTTCATTGGTGATTTGAAAATGAAGTCGAAATCTTTACTATATCTGAATTCTCCCTTCCAGCCTCTAGAGTCTCCTTCATTCTCTCTTCCACCCATCTTCCTCACTTTCATCCCTTATCCTCATGCCTCTTGTGCTCCTTTTATAGAGCATTGGGGGAATAACATCTTTGGGAATGCGACATCATTTGCGGGAGCCCATGAAGATATATCTCAACCCACGTAAGACTTAGTCAACCAATGTTTGTGGAGGTTGCGGTTTATGAGAAATGGTTTGCAGAACCCTACCATCTTGCTTCATTTGAGAACTACTAAGTTTGCAGGACGGTATGTGGAGGAAATTTCTCTACTTGATTTCACCAATCGACGCAGTTCACGATGTCCTTGGTTTGTTGGACATCGCCCTATGAGCCAGCACCTCACGGGTCCTTCTGTGTACTGATGGTTCATGGTTTATGTGCCCCCGCAAACCTTTCCTAGTGATGGTACATGATCAGCCTAAAATCCTTTTAAAAATTTTACTCCATCAAGTTTCTTCTCAATTTTTCAATCCAATTTGTGTCCATTTTCCTTACTGGACTTGTAGGAATGTTTACTCCTTTTTCCAAATTCTTGTGGGAGTATTTACTTTCCTTTGTGTTTTTTTAGGACCCTATTGGGGTGTTAATGTTTTTTATAGTTTTTATGGTTTTTTATGGTTTTTAGGGCTTTTATGGTTTTTTGAGGTTTTCAATATTTTTAGGGTTTTTTATGATTTCTTTGATTTCTAGGTTTTTATGGATATTGGGGGTTTTTAGGGGTTTGAGGGTTTTTTGGATATTCAGGGTTTTATGGCCTTTTTGTGTTTTAGGGTTTTTTGTGTGTTTGTTATGGTTTTTATGGGTTTTTAGAGTTTTTTAACATTTTTAGGGGTTTTAAGTGTTTTTAGAGTTTTTAGTGATTTTCTGGTTTTTGGGGGGTTTTTAAAGGGTTTTAGGGGTTTTATGATTTCTAGGGGTTTTCTGGGTTTTTCGGTTTTTTTACACTTTCAGGGATTTTTAGGGGTTTTTAGGATTTTTATGTTTTAAGCGGTTTTTTGGGTTTTTTGGGAATTTGAGGGGTTTTTAGGTTTTTAGGGGTTTCTGGGTTTTATGGTTTTTAGTTTCTTCTTGGGTTTTAGGGTTTTTTGTGTTTTTTAGGGTTTTTAAGGTTTTTAATTGTTTTTTAATGTTTTTAGGGGTTTCAAGGGGTTTTATCATTTTAAGAAGGTTTTTAGAGTTTTTATGGATTTTAGGATTTTTTAAGGTTTTTAGGGGCTTTTATGGCCTTAAGGGGGTTTTTTGGGTTTTAGGGGGGTTTGAATTTTCATGGATTTTTAGTGGTATTATAGATTTTTTATTATTTTTTGGGTTTCTTATGTTTTTTGGGGATTTTGGGGGTTTTATGAGTTTCAGGGGTTTTTAGGGGGTTTTAGGATTTTTAGTGCCTTTTGGGTTTTATGGGTTTTTTTGAGTTTTTAGGGGTTTTATGTTTTTTAGAGTTTTTAATGTTTTTAGGGGTTTTAAGGGATTTTAAGTTTTAGTGGGTTTTGAGGGTTTTGACGGGTTCTAAGGATTTTTGAAGGTTTTTAAGGGTTTTTATGGTTTTCGTGGGTTTTCAAGGTTTTTTAGTTTTTTGACATTTTCATGGATTTTTTGGGGTTTTTTAGCATTTTTATTATTTTTAGGGTTTTTAGGGATTTTGAGGGTTTTTAGTTTTTTTATGGGGTTTTATGGTTTTTATGGATTTTTCAGTTTTTATGATTTTTAGGGGTTTAAATGGTTTTGAGTGTTTTAGTTGGGTTTTAGGGTTTTCATGGAATGTTAGGGTTTTTAAGGTTTTTAGGGGTATTTATGGTTTTCAAGGGGTTTTCTAGGTTTTTAGGGGTTTTTTTATATTTTCATTGATTTTTAGAGTTTTTTTTGGAATTTTAGGGTCTTTTTCAGTTTTTGGGTCATTTTGATTTTTTACTATTTTTAATAGTTTTTAACATTTTTTAGAGGTTTTAATGGGTTATAGAGTTTTTTGTGGGTTTTTAGGGTTTTTATGTGTTTTTAGTGTTTTATGGTTTTTAGTGGTTTTTCATGGTTTTTTGTGTTTTTTACGCTTTCATGGATTTTTAGGATTTTTATGGTATTTGGGTTTTTAGGGTTTTTAGAGATTTTGTGGGTTTTAATGGTTTTTCAGGGGTTTTAGGGGGTTTTAGTGTTTTAAGGTTATTTTTGTGTCTCTATGTCTTTTTTTATTTTTTTAGGGGTTTTAAGGTTTTATACAGTTTTTTAACATTTTTAGTGGTTTGAAGGGTTTTTTGAATTTTAGTGGGTTTTGTAGTTTTTATGGGTTTTTTGGGGTTTCTAAGGTTTTTATGGGTTTTTATGGTTTTCAGGGGTTTTCAGGGTTTTTAGGGTTTTTACCTTTTCATGGATTTTTAGTCATTTTTAGGATTTAAATGTTTTCTAGGGTTTTGTGGAGTTTTTAGGGTTTTTCAGGGGGTTAAGGGGTTTTCCGGGTTTGTAGGGTCTTTTTGGGTTTTTAGGAATTTTTTATTTTTTTATGGGTTTTAAGGTTTTTAGATTTTTTTTCAATGCTTTTAGGGGTTTTAGGGGTTTTTATAGTTTTTAGTGGGTTTTAGGGTATTTATGGGTTTTTAGGGTTTCCTAAGTATTTTAAAGGTTTTTATGGTTTTATGAATTTTTCAGGGGTTTTAGGGTTTTTTAAGTTTTCATGCAATCTTATTGATTTTTTGGATTTGTATGGTTTTAAGGGGTTTTTTAGGGTTTTACAGATTCTGATCGTTTTTAGGGATTTTTATGGGGTTTTAGGGTTTCTAGGGGTTTTCAGGGTTTTTTAGGGTCTTTAGCTTTTTAGGGTTTTTTGAGTTTTTTAAGGGTTTTATATTTTTTAGAGTTTTATATTGTTTTTAGGGTTTTAAGGGTTTTTAGAGTTTTCAGTGGCTTTTAGGATTTTTATGAGTTTTAGGATTTTTAAGGATTTTAGGAGTTTTATGGTTTTTAGGGGTTTTCTAGGGTTTTTAGGGATTTTTTTATTTTCATGTATTTTTAGAGGTTTTTTGGAATTTTATGGTTATTAGGGTTTTTTATTGTTTTTAGGGATTTTGAGGGTTTTTTGGGGTTTTAGGGGTTTTAGTGTTTTTAGGGGTTTTCAAGGTTTTTAAGGCCTTTTTTGGGTTTTCAGGCTTTTATCAGTTTTTTGGGGTTTTGAGGTTTTTTAGATCTTTTTAACATTTTTAGTGGTTCATTGGGGTTTAAAAGTTTTTGATGGGTTTTTTGGGTTTTTTGGGGTTTTTGGGGTTTTTTATGGTTTTTAGGAGTTTTTTAGTTTTTATGGGATTTTCAGGGTTTTTAGGGTTTTTTACATTTCCTTGGATTTTTATTTTTTTATGTTTTTTTATGGATTTTGGATTTTTTAGGGATTTCGGGGGTTTTGGGTTTTTTGATGAATTTTTAGGGGTTTTATGGTTTTTA